>JAUMJL010000908.1:0-2549959 GCA_033558185.1 Dromococcyx pavoninus | reverse complement strand
GGGGGCCGCGGAAGCGGGAATCCCACCTCCCTCCCGCCTGGCCACCTCCCCCTGTTGCCAGCGCGGCTGCGCCTGAACACGCGTGGCAGCCGGCTGTTGGTGGCGCCGCGACAGCCAATAGGGGAGCGGCACCTCAGAGCAGGCGTCTGATTTTACGCTGGGAGGCGTGCGCCTCCTCCTCAGCCCCGCCCTGGGCTGCTCGACCGCGCTCTGCTCCCGCCGCAGCGCAGCGGCTGCTGCCGGGTGGGCGCTGGGAACGCCGGGCTCCGGCCCCTCGCGAGACGCGCCCGGGGGCCTCGCGCCGCGGAGCGGCCTCCGGAGGGACGCGCGAGGCGATTGGCGGCCGCGTCGCTGCGTGCAGCAGGGCGACAGCCAATCAGGGGTCGCGGCGAGGGGCACGGCGGCCTGGAGCGCAGCGCAGCGGGCGGGGGTGCGGAGCTGAGCTGAGCTGAGCTGAGCCGAGCCGAGCCGCGGCGGGATGAGGCCGAGCGGGCTGTGGGTGCTGTTGCTGCTCTTGGGCCTGGCCCAGATCGCCCTCCTGGCGCAGAGTGCGGCGGCCGAGGAGGACGGCGACGGAGGTGAGAGCGGAGGGGGGGCTGGGGGCGTAGCGCAGGTGAGGCGGGAGCGTTGGTCCCGGCGTCCCCCGCACGAGGAGGGAGCTGCGTGTTGGGGCGGGGCGGGTCGGCCCCTGGTGGGACTCGGGGGGCCGCTCCCCACAGGCCCCCGGGACGGGCCGGCGGGGCCCGGGCTCCGAGCCCCCGCCGTGAGGACGCTGGGATCACGGAGAGGCACGGGTGACGGTGCCGTTCGTTTCTCCTTCGCTTTGCCTCACCTCTTCTAAGCACGGATTTGAAAGGTAGCGTTTAGCAATGTTGGCTGTTACTGACTTCTACGTAACCAGTAAATTCGCAGCCTGGCAGAGCACTTTTTTCTTTACCCCCCAGTTCAGGCGGTCTGTCCGTTCCATGTGTTTCAAACTGAGTATTTTTGGTTTTTTTTTCCTAGAAGGAAGGCATGGTGTTTCTTCCCATTGTCTTCGTATATGGGAAGGCGGAAGATTTAGATTAGCCATTAGGAGGAAGATTTTTCACACTGAGGGTGGTGAGACACTGTTACAGGTTGCCCAGGGAGGTTGTGGATGCCCCCTTCCTGGAAGCGTTCCAAGACCAGGTTGGATGGGGCCTTGAGCAGCCTGGTCTGGTGGGAGGTGTCCCTGCCCATGGCAGGGGGGTTGGAACTGGGTGATCTTTGAGGTCCGTTCCAATCCAGATCATTCTGTGATGCTATTTCAATGATGTGTATCTTCTCCTTTCCAAAATTAACTGAAACAAAGCTGCTCAGACTTACCCAGTGTAGAGCCTGTATGTAGGAGGCAAGTATTTGAAGTTGCAGGTTTTTTGATTTTAAGTGTCTTTCATGTGGATTTTGAGAGATTCTGCATCTTTCATAGTTTCTGTGTTAATATTGCTGTATGTTAAGTATTAGAGGGCTTTCAGAGAGACCAGATTATGGATAACCTTCTGAACTCCTGTCCTGCAAATTCTTGCTCAGTGAACAGGCACTGGAAAGTAAAGAAATGCATTTATGTCAGGTACCTTACCTGCGTGATCAACAGGGCATCTGTAGGGTAAACATCAAAAAATGTTTTTATTGGGATATAGTATATGCAGTAAGGAGATGCATGTATTTCAGCTTAGAATTAGAGAGTTTCGGAGGAAGATTCTGTATTATGTCTGTTTCTCTCCCTTTACCTAGGACACTTGATTGTCGTCACTTTGTAACATGTACAAAACCCAGTACTGGGTTCCACTGCTACCTTCATATTATGAATAAACACCTGTAATGTTACACCAAAGCCTGAGTTGTGTGTCTGATAGTAGCAGCTCAGCTTCTAGTGGGTCAGGCTGTCATCAGTGTTTCCCATGCATGCTGTTGTCATTGTATGAATTCTCAGGTTCAAAGATGCGCAGTGGTAAAAGTATTTCCTCCTTTGTCCAAGCTGAACAGTAATCCTCACGCAACTTGAATTATTTTCCTATTTCTATTATGTGTCTCAAAATTGTGTGTGGATGAACTAGGCTTTACTAAGACTTTATTTAAAAGAATGCATGTAGTTGGGGATTTCCATTTTTGCCTTTGACATGCATACCTGTTTGAAGTGTAACAAGCTTTGCAACAAGCAAGTAAATTGGTGGTTCAGAAGATGAAAAAAATGGATGAGACCAGGCTTGTTGCATGGTTTGGTTTTGGAAGTGAAGTTTGACTAGGCCAGTGAAGCAAATACGATTGCAGCGAGGTTAGCCTAGGTCATAACCATTACACCCTTTGCATCCTGTTGAAGGAAAAGATGCGATCATGTAGAGGTTCCACTACAGAAAATACTGAGGAAGAATGCTCTCATAAAAAGGCTTTTGAATACCCTGACAACAGATTACACGTCTTGCCTTCTGTGTTTCTGAAAACTGAGCTCCTCTGATAGAGAAACAGACACTGCAGTGCCTTCCTCAAGAGTAAAATTTCAGGCTGCATCCAGAAGTCAAGATGAGGCAGCAATGTGCACTTGCAGCCCAGAAAGCTGAGTGGATCCTGGGCTGCATCAGAAGTGTGACCAACAGGCTGAGGAAGGTGATTCTGCCGCTCTACTCAGCTCTCATGAGGCCTCGCCAGGAGTACTGCATTCAGTTCTGGAGTCCTCTGCACAGGGAGGACGTGGATCTGCTAGAATGAGTCCAGAGGAGGGCCAAAAAGTTGATCAGGGGGCTGAAGTCGTCCTATATGAGGATGGGCTGAGCAAGTTGGGCTTCTTCAGCCTAGAGAAAGTTCCAGAGACACCTTTATAACAGCCTTCCAGTACTTAAAGGGGGCTACGGGAAAGCCAAGGAGGGGCTCTTTATCAGAGGGTGCAGTGATGGGGTAACAGTTTGAAGGTGAAGTAGTGAAGGTTTAGATATTGGGAAGAATTTGGCAGGTTTTAGCCACAGCTGTCACTTGTTGGTTTGGCCACCTGTTTAGCAAGTAGCTTTAAGAAACAAAGACACTTCAGTTTATTTTCATGAGCTGTCCTATGCAAATATTTATTAGGTACTTTTGCCATTTCAGATGATACAGAACAACTCTAACTGTGACTCTTCTATTCAAATTGTAAAGCATTAATGCAAAGGAAAGTTTCTTGCTCTTACCAAATAAGTCCAACTTACCTCTCCCTTACTCAGTCAGGTCCTTGAGGCAGGTCGTTCAGTCCCAGCACTAAAGGGAACGTTAGAAGTAGCTACGATAACCCTAGGTGTCAGTGAAGCTGGAAACTACAGGGGATGTTTGCACTCTTAAGGACCAATTTATAGGAGTGGTTAACTTTGTTTTTTAATGCACACCCTCTGTAAGCCAGTTGTGAAAAGCTGGAGCCTTGCTGTTAGGTGCTGCTGTCCTGCCTCCCTCTCCAAGGAGGACGAAGTGGGTATCTGCAGTGTCCATGACAATATATCACTGGCAAGGAAGTATTATGTTGGCTGGCTGTATGGAGGCTTGCAGTGAAAGATACAAATTTATTTGTGATGGATGTTAGATCTCCTGGTAACATTTTCCACTCCTGCAGGAGGTTTTGGTAGGTGATGATTTGTTCTGGGCTTTCTAAACCATGAGTCTATGCCACAGTAGCTGCAGTGGTCTTTTTTTCTGTCAGAAGGCAGGTAGTTGACACAGTAACAAGGAATGAGTCGCAGCCTTGTGGTTAGTTTTGGAGATATGTGAGCAGAATTAACTGGCTCGAGTTTGCTCAAATTCCTGTGTGTCGTGAAAACTCAAGTCTGAAGTGATTTGCTTGGGAAAGCAATGGGCATTGTGCATCTTGCTGGATATTCAGGCACAGACTAACCATGAACACCCTGGAGTGAAACAGCTTCAGAACTGCTGGGCACATGTGTAAACAGGAGTTTTGACTGCTGAACCCTCCTGAAGAACTATTTGGGGTTTTTTACCAGTGCAGTCCTATAGGTGCATGACTGCCATAGATTCACTTCAAGAGTGTTTGATAGTTCAGCTCTTTCACTGCAAGTGCTCAGGGACAGCAACACAGGAGGCATTGTCTGCTTGCAAATAGTGTTTTTAGCTGCTTCATAGATCAGATGGGATACTAGTAGTTGTTAAAGAAACTTAATCCAGGTGACTATGGTTGAGTGATAAGTGATATCCTGTGATCTTTCTCCTCCTTGCCTTTAGTATTTTGGTGGTGTGTAAAGTTGAGTTCTAATTAACATTAATGCATTTTCTCCAGAAGCACATTTTTTTTCCCTGAGGGCATATAGTCTTTTTTTAAAATACCTTTTCCTAACAGGAAAAATGGCTATTGCAATTTAATGGCATAATTTTGTCGACAGAGAGTTTGTTCCTATGGTTTGCTGTTGGTCTAAGAATTTGCTTTTAGCACTTTTTCATACCTGGATGCTACATATTTACCATTCTTAGCTTTCAAATTCCGGGTGAAATCAGTATATTTTCAGAATTCTTGTCCTGAATAAGTAACTTACGTGTACATGATTTACTGTCCTACTGCAGTAACTCCTTTGGCTTAGTCAAAAGCCAATTACAGTTAAGTAGAGAATAGTTTTGAGCAAGAAACTTTAATCTTTTTCTGGGGTTGTTTTTTTCCTAATCCTGGAACTCTCTGTGTTTGAAAGGACCTTAGCTTCATTGTTCTGCAGTTTTCATTTGGAGTGAGGTATTCTCGCTACTTTTATGCGTTAATTTTTGTTGTGTCTATTTTGTTAGTTTGAAGTGCAAACTACTGATATTGTTAGCTGGTGTAGTGTGGACAAAAATGAAATGGTCAATTATCAGAGACCAAGCTCTTTGCAGGCTGAGGTAGCTGTCATTGTATGTGGAGCAAGAACTAATCGGTGGTGTTGGTTTTTTTAGTACAGCGTATACTTAATCCATCTCTAACCTAATAGTCTTATTTTAATGTTAAGCTTGACACAATCTAATCCATATTGCGTGCTTACTTTTACTTTTCCAGAATCTGTTACAAAAGAAGCTGACTATGACAGTGATGATGATGATGATGACAATGATGATGACGACGATGATGATGATGATTCTGAAGTTAAAGAGGAAAATGGTGTATTAATCTTGAATGATGTGAACTTTGACACCTTTACTGCAGACAAGGACACTGTGCTGCTGGAGTTCTATGCACCATGGTGGGTTCACAGCCTGCGGTACCTCCTTAGGTGCAGGGTGGAGTAGGTGTTGGGAGGCTTCTCTGACAGGACACAACTGAGCTTGGGTTGCAGTTTTAAAGATGACGTATGGGTGGCTTGCCTGCAGGAGAAGCACTGGACTCTGTAATAGTCCAGGGCAGGAGATGGTTCTGGTGGTGTGGAGGTACCCTTTCCCTGCTCATGTGCCATGTGACAAACAGCATGGTTTTTTTCCGTGTAAGTCATGCTAAGAGATCCCATGCCTAGGGAACCACAGAGCTGGTCCCAGTGACCCCCAGAAAAGTTATGCGGTGTGGTCTCACAGTCTACTCTTTCATCTTTGTGCTGGTCCTCTGGGAACCTGTGCATGTGTTCATCTAGATGGAGCAATGGAGAAGGCTTCACTAGCAGGACAATTGCTATGAGGTTTGGCTTTTCAACTTCACATCTCTGTTCTTGCCAGAAGAGTGATATGAGTAAAGACATAGCTCATTCATATTATTATTAAAAGTGCCTCATACACATACCTCAATGATAATAGTGTTGATATACCAGGGTACACAGTAACACTAGTGCGCTGAGGGAAGCTACAGTGAATTTACGTGCATACAGCTGAGACAGAATTTAGGCCAAAATGTATCTTCTCTTGCATTCTTACAGACAAAGATAAGGAGGATGGTTATTGGGGAAGAACAAGAACAGAGTATATTTGCATTCAGGTTGCTGAGTTAGTGTTGCAGCATGAACCTCTTTTCCTTTGTGGCTTAGTGATTTAAAGATGGCTTACTCATTTGTCCTTTTCCAGTCTTTGAATAGAGGGGGGAATATGATCTTGTTTGAGGTGGAGTTGCATGTTAGTTCATGCTACTCTGATTATAGAGAATCCCATCCTTGCTTGGCTGTAAGTACTGGTTTTGCAACTGTAGTTTGCCTGTGTGAAAACTGAACATGAAGCTTAATTTAGCAAAGCAGAAGGATGCATGGTCATCACAAACTAGTCTTTTCTTCTGCTTCCACTCCTGCCAGCTGAGAGGCTAAGGAATATCTGCTGCACACTACTTTTCCTCTTCTGTCTTCATTTTCCTTGTTTCATCTGTAGCTTGTCTAGCTGTTTTCAGCTTTTCTCACACTGATATCCTCTGTCCTGCTAACTTTTGGAGCCTCTGTTCTTCCCAAAGAGCTCTGGTGTGGCCAGAGAGAGCAGGTACTGCAATACTGTGGTGGGTGTGAGGTTTCCTTAGACCAACTTAACTGCTGGTTCATATTTCTCTTTAGTTCAGTTTAGGGTGCTGCGTAGAAAAGATGAGCATAGATTAAGGAGAAGCTGAAGTCTGAGTCAGAAACCATACTGGGGGACTAGGAGGTAGGAGAAGCACAATACAAGGCTTCCAATTTTGTTGTAAAAGCAATTGGTTTTTGTCATGGCTTTAGAAAACACAGGGAAATGTGTTGCTTTTTGAATGAAGGGAGAAAAAAACCCCAAACACACAAAGAACCGGAAATGGCTGGGATTTGAACAAACAGCACATTAGTTACAGTTGCTCTCTATCTCTCCATCGTCTGAAGACATTGCAAGACAAACATTTTTATGTTGAGGTTGTGAACATCTGAGAGAAGGTGTCCTGGAAATGCAGAGTAGCAAAATATTCCTGTGGGTCTGTCACGCTTCATGTATCTACTTATGTTTTCCTCTGACAGGTGTGGGCATTGCAAACAGTTTGCTCCAGAGTATGAAAAGATAGCCAAAACTCTGAAGGAAAATGACCCTCCTATCCCAGTTGCCAAAATAGATGCTACTGCAGCGACTTCACTAGCAAGTCGTTTTGACGTCAGTGGCTACCCAACCATCAAAATCCTGAAAAAAGGCCAACCTGTTGACTATGATGGTTCTCGGACAGAGGATGGTAAGCACCAACCCACTGCAGTTCTCTGTAACAAAGCAGGGAAGCATATGCTTTTGATTCTTAATGTGACTGTTTTGAAGGACTTTGGTCCCAAGTTACTTCAGCAAAAAAGTATTAGGAAGGCTGTAATTTTGCCTTTATTCTCAATTGGCTGCGTGCTAGAGGACAATTTTGCAGTTAGTGGGTAGTGCTGTTACTAATGGAATGTTTCTGGGGATATGACTTGACTAGAAGAAGATGTAGTCTCATGCTTGCTGAAGGATCACCTAATAAGGAACTTCTGGTCTGTATACTGCCTGTATATAAAACCACTTGTTTCTTGTTTAACGAATGTGTCCAACTTCGGTCGGAGGGGGAAAAAAAACACCTTTCCTGCCTGGTTTAAGGTGGGATTCACATGCTACAGTGCTGCAAAGTACAGATCCTTGCTCTACGTAAATAAGATGCTCCGTGGGGTGAAGAGAATATTAAAGATGCTCTTGGCCATACCAACGCTGTGATAAAACATAAAGGAGGTTGATTAAGAAAGTGTTCTTGTGTAAGCTTGACTATGTTTGGTCTAAGACCACGCATGTCACTCTTCAAATTCTTGATAACTCTTGCATTTGATATAGTACTGTTATGGTAATGTAGACTGGCTAATTGAGCTATTCAACTGTGTTTCAGAAATTGTGGCCAAAGTCAAGGAGATTTCTGACCCCAATTGGACCCCTCCACCAGAAGCGACCCTGGTGTTGACGCAGGATAATTTTGACGATGTCGTGAATGGTGCTGACATAATCCTGGTGGAGTTCTATGCTCCATGGTAAGCAAGAAGGCAGTCACCTGTACTTCCCTAGCACAGCTGAACTGAATGTGCTTGGTGAACCTGTTTTCTGTTATGACTCTTCTGAAGAGGCTTGCCTTGTGCAGGTGTGTGTAGCTCTGATGTACCCTTAGTTGTAATCTGGACATGGGATCACATCTTGAATCAGTTGAAGTCTAGATTGGATCTGTGTCTCGGCAAGGGGAGGTCTCCAGAGCTTCACTTTAGAGTCTTCATATTTACTAATTCAGGAACACGTTTGAGAGATAGTGAGAACCAAAGGGAGTTGGTCCTTAATTTTCAAATAGCCTCTAGAAATGAAACTGCCTATAGTAATGTGGGGCCAGACACGGAGGCTAGCTTTGGGTTGGAGAGGCAAGTCTTCCTAGACTGAAGTGTCCTCTGTAGAATGAATAACCCCATTTCTACTTTCTCCATTCTGGAACACTTAACTCTTCCACTTCAGAGGTAGATGGACTCTCAGTGGCAGGACTTATGGCTTGTAAAAACTGCCCTTAACTCTTCTTCCCCAGGTGTGGACACTGCAAAAGGCTTGCTCCAGAATACGAGAAGGCTGCCCAGGAACTCGGCAAGCGCTCACCTCCTATTCCCCTGGCTAAAGTTGATGCCACTGCTGAAACTGAGCTTGCAAAGAAGTTTGATGTTACTGGCTACCCAACTCTGAAAATATTCCGCAAGGGCAAACCTTATGACTACAATGGTCCACGGGAAAAATATGGTATGGCAACTTCTCTTTTTCCTTTTTTTTTTCTTTTGGTTCCGAGGGCCTGACCACAAATGTTTTGATGTCTATGGGACTTGCAATCTTTTTAACATCATAGCAAAAAAACCTGTGCTCTCCTCCCTATGTAGGGAACCAGTATAAATTTGTCTCTCATCTTTATAACATCTTAAGGCAGTACTATAAGCTTGCTTTAATATAAAGTAAGTTAAACACACATGGTGAAGCAGTGGCAGTATGAATAAATGGGCAGCTTTTAATTACACTGGAATGTTCCTTAAGGGCTGGAAAAGTGGTCAATATTAGGCTTTAATAAGAAAGAAGACTTAAGACTGTCCAAGTAGAACTTCAGCTCATAGCAGGGTCAGGAGACAGTAAGGGGTCTGGAATTTCAGAAAGGAGGGTTACTTGAAAGATTAGCTGATATCCATGGAACTCATGCTTGGTCACCTCTTATGAAGCCAGCCTGAAAGATAACATGAAGAACTGCAGTGTTGAAAACGTGGACAGATACCTGGATTATTTGGTCTTTTAGTTACTGTGGGAAGGCTGCACAGAAAGAAAGGCATCCATGGAAAATGCAGAATTAAACAATGTTGTAGGGGGAATGCCTGAAACTTTCAGTTTAATAAAGGTTTTAACAGCTTCTTGGGGGTGGGTTTGTCTCACAGGTATTGTCGACTACATGATTGAACAGGCTGGTCCTCCATCCAAACAGATTCAGGCTACCAAGCAGGTACAGGAATTTCTGAAGGATGGGGATGATGTCATCATCATTGGTGTCTTTAATGGAGAGAATGACAAAGCCTATCAGCTCTATCAGGAAGCAGGTAACGGCTGTTTTAAAACATTAATGCGATATATGTTTTGTTGAGATTCTGCCCAGGACTTCAACCATGGAGAGATCCTTTATTTCTGTTCCTAGTTTAATGGAAGAGGTTGGAGAGGAATAAGAGGAGGGAGATTGAAGAGTGATCTTCTGCTTATATTTGAGAAAAAAAGGTCACACCAGATTTTGAGGCTATCCCTGAAGTATCAGCCAGGAGATACCTCCTTTTGGTATTGTGCCCCTAAAAACTTCTGAACTAGAGAGGAACAAATCACAACTTCTTAGAGCCATGCTAGCTTTGCCTTCTGCTGCTGTTTATTTCTTATCTGACAGATCCAGAGGCTGGGCTCTGCCAAACATTTTTGGGGTGAGGGGCCTGGAGAAAGAATCATCATCCATCTCTGGATCAGTTTAGCTAGACCATTCCTGACAGTGTTAATTTTAACCTCCCCCCCTTGGCGGTGACATATTGACGATCCTGTTAATGATATTTGCCACTACACATAAGAGGCTAAGCACTTGGAAGTGCTTAGTACCTTTAAACAGTCCCTATGTCTTGATTGGACCACTTGCAGCCACTCTTGGTTTCAGCCAGAGCCTTGAGAGCCCGTGTACACCATTCTTCTCCTGGCTATGCTTGCTTCTGGGGCTGCTGTTGGATTAGGAACTGATTTGGTTGGATCCAGCCTGGCAAGGTACAGAACTGTTCTCCAGGCTGCACCAAAGCAAGTAGATTTGCTAGGTGAACTTAGGAGTTCCTTTCTAGCTCTACTTTCTGTTGTCTTGGGGGGAAACCAAGAGGCAGGAGTCTGGTATGGAGTGAAACAGCTATTTGTGGGATTGGAAGCTTTTTTGAATATGTAGAATCAAGTAGGTGGGTTGTTGAATAGCATTTAAGTAGCGCTACTCGAATGCTGTTCTCCGAGACTCTGGGTTGTTCCATGTCCCATTGAGAATTGGAAGAGTTGCCTTGCAGTGCAGTCTCAAGATTTCAGTCAGAGGCTGTCACTTCACTTCTTGATGACTTCTTCCTGACATTAATTTTTCAGCTAACGGTTTAAGAGAAGATTACAAGTTCCACCACACCTTCAGCAATGAGATTGCAAAACTATTGAAAGTATCTCCAGGAAAACTAGTTGTCATGCAGCCAGAAAAATTTCAGTCGAAGCATGAGGCCAAGATGCATGTTTTGGATCTTAAAGTGAGTAGTTGATCCAAAGCTACAAAGTTTGCGCACGGATTGAAGGTTCTCTTCCTTTGTAACTATGAGCATCTTCCTTTGGAAATACTCTGCTGGATATTTGAGATAAACTTGTTTGTCCCTTGAAATTGTATTGCTATATTCAAGAAAGCTTCATGAAATTAACTCAGAAATTACACATTCAAGTAATAATTTGCCATTACAATGTTCAGTTTAAGGACAGAATACTGAATTAGTGCTCAAGGATTTGAAGAATGCAACAGCATCATTTATAACATGCCCCTCTTTCATGCATGCTGGTTTTCAGCAGTGTGTAAGAGAAATACCACTTAAATCTATTTATCTGAACTCTTTTCCCATTTTTTTAAGCAGGAATCGACAGATGGTTCAGAGATTAAAGAGCACGTGCTAAAACATACTTTGCCTCTAGTTGGTCATCGCAAGCCTTCCAATGATGCTAAAAGATATGCTAAGCGTCCACTAGTGGTTGTCTATTATACTGTGGACTTCAGTTTTGACTATCGTGTTGGTAAGTTAGCCAAGATTACCATTTCTCCACTCTGGGAGGAAGCAAGCAGTAAGTAACTAGGAATCACAAATCCTATTGTATTCTGGTTTTTCAGCGACACAGTACTGGAGAGACAAAGTCCTAGAAGTGGCCAAAGACTTCCCTGAGTATGTGTTTGCAGTTTCTGATGAGGAAGATTATTCTTCAGAAATAAAAGATTTAGGCCTGCTTGAGAGTGGAGAGGATGTCAATGTTGCCATTCTGGATGAGGGTGGCAAGAAATATGCCATGGAACCAGAAGAGTTTGACTCTGATGCACTCAGGCAATTTGTGCTGGCATTCAAAAAAGGTACAGTTTCTAAACGAGGGTTCTTCAAGCCGTTGCCTTTGTTTTCCAAGAGTTTTTCGTGAGGCAGTGGCTGTAGTGAAGTCACATGGACAACCTCACAGTGCTCTGTGGCTTAAAGCCAGATGAAGCAGATGTTTCATGTCTTTTGGTTTTTTGTAGCTCTCAGTTCGTTAGTGTTGCTTGGACTGTACTGTGGCATCTGGCTGTGTTGTAACGCTGTGTTTAGCAAGCCTAAAATGCTCTTGCAGCTTTGAGATGCAAGTTGATCATTCATATTTATTACTAGTGTAATAAATCACTGTCAACTACGTTGTAGATGGACAGCTGTAAAAAGAGGGAGAAATGTTCTAGTGAACTGTGAAACATCGTTGCATGTATTTCACAAGGTTATTGTACTAAAGCAAGTTGGCCTGTTTCATGCAGAGGTGAGTCCGTTAGCTCATGCAATGGTTTTCCCTGGTGGGAGGATATACTTTGCCCTTTCTTCTTTGGGGACATCATAAGAATTGCTTTTACTGTATTCTAACTAGGTGTGTTTTGCTTCCTTCTAGGGAAACTGAAGCCGATTGTAAAGTCCCAGCCCGTACCAAAAAACAACAAAGGGCCTGTGAAAGTGGTAGTGGGTAAAACTTTCGATGCCATAGTAATGGATCCAAAGAAGGATGTTCTTATAGAATTCTATGCCCCATGGTGTGGACACTGCAAGAAACTAGAACCAATATATACTGAGCTAGGCAAAAAATACAAGAATGAGAAAAACCTGGTCATAGCCAAGATGGATGCTACCGCCAACGATGTAACGAGTGACCACTACAAAGTGGAGGGATTCCCCACTATCTACTTTGCTCCGAGGGACAAGAAGAACAACCCTATTAAATTTGAAGGCGGGGACAGAGATTTAGAGCATTTGAGCAAATTTATAGAGGAGCATGCCACAAAACTCTCCAGAACAAAAGAAGAGCTTTAGATAGGATGAGGGTGGTGAAGAAAAATTGTTTGTGTGTTGTAGTTAAAAGCAAGTTACTGACAAAACTTCTGTGAGAGAAGAATTAAGCAGTTTGAACAAGGAAATTCTTGAGCAGTAAAGCAATTGCATTATCTTTTTTATATGGCAGAAAAGTTTTTCTGGACACTGAACTTCTCTGATATGAATGTCATACTTTAGTTACGGTTTTGACCTTTGGAGAAAAAAAATACATCCTTTATTTTTTTTTTGTGACTATCTTGACCTTGGTTGTTTGATTCCAATGCAACTGTTTTATAAGTTAAAAGATATTACCAAAAAGAAAGAACCAGATCCATCTGCCAAATCTATTTTGTCTTATTTGTTGGTATGGTTACTGGGGGGAGCAGTGTTTCGAGCCAGTCTCTTTTCTGTTATACTTCTGTATACATATTTATTTGACTTTACCACTGTTCATTGCTGAGGATGAGAATGGGTGTTTTCTAAAGTGTGGGCAAATTATTGAGTCCTGTTGAGATACCACACAGTGACTTGGCATCTGAATGTGCTCTAGGCTTGTCTGCTTTTTTCTTTGTGCCCCTCTGTAGAGAGAGTGATGCTAAAATATCAAGTTTTTCTAGTTTTCCCTCTCTTTATTAGTCCGTGTTGACCCATTTGTATGTTAGTCTTCCCAAGTATGTTTTGGAGTAATTGGAGAGTGGCAGAAGGAGCATCTAGTGAGTAGTAGTGCCTGGATTCTGATATCATATCTGTGCGTTACTGTAATCTTTCCTTTTGTAGAGAGGTAAGTTTGGTAGCGAGTCTTCTTTGAGGAAGCAGACTGAGACCTTCTGATGGACTTTATTCCTGTGGCAGTTACTGCAGGTACAAAGGATGATTACATCTACTCTCTGCTCTGCTTGGCAGTATGTGCATTTAAAAGTAGATTTTGGTCTTGCATGTCCCAGTTTAGGTATGCCCATAAATTTGTGGGCCACATTGGGGTGACAGGTTTATATACTCCAGAAGCACTGTCTGCCTCTTCACAGAGCTGCGATTTCTGACCTGAATGTCATCGAGGCAGTTTTGGTACATACTTCATTTTATGGGTAGTGTTTCTCTCCTAGTAGCACTGTTCTGTCTTGTAAAAGACCAATCTCATCAGTCTTCCTTTGGTATTTCCTTGTCACCTTATTTTTCAACTTTTTGCAGGGTGTGCAAGTCTAAAACCAAATCTTTTTTCTTCTGGCGAGTTGCTGTCTTGTGTGTATCAAGGGTAAATCCGTGTCCAGGAGATGGCTGTTAGGGTATAGTCCAAGGACCCAAAAGGGCCTGCAAGGAGGTGTATAATCCTTATTCTTTTCTACTGTACTTTGCATCTCGGATGAAGAGATGTGCCTCTCTCGTGCCTTAACAGGGGACTCTTCCTCACTGACTGTTAACAACCTGCACGGCAAAGTGTGACTATTGGATTATTCTTGCAGAGGTTTATAGAAATGCATGAAGGTTTTCTGTTAAATAACAATTTAGCTGGAGCTAGTGAACAAAGCTCACCAGCAGATTGAGTGAAGGGGACAGTATCGAATCTCCATGGAGTGCTGCAGTGTGCTTCAATGCTATTCAGCTCCTCTTGTTTATCAGTAAAAGCTGGGAAGTGCTAAGGAACTATTTGGGATCAGTTCTGAATTGCTGCTTTGTGTTAAAACAGTTTAATAATTCACTTTGGGCCTGGTATTGTCAATCTCCTCTTTTCATAGTGGAAGGCTTTTTTCCCTGCTGTCCTTAAATGTACAGGTATCTGTTAAGCTTAGGCAACGTTTCACTTACACCACTCTTATCAAGTGCATTATCTTCTCATTTCTTGCCATTTCTGTTTGCAGGTTTTCTGTAGAGCCTTCAAAGGTTACAGTTGAAAACAAGAGTTTCTGACCTCTCCTTGCAGGTGTTAACTTACTAACATTGTCATTGGCAATGCTGTACTGTTTCTGTAGACTTCCTCCTCCTAGCGGGAGCTGACACAGCTCTGGGTTGAAAATGGCCTCTCCAGCTTGCTGGGAGCCCTCATGGCAATAAAATGCACACAGCAGAAGGAAGTGTCCAAAGGGTGCTTGCACGGTGCTCTTGCCATCTTTTTCTTCCTTGCCTCCACAGGTGGAGGCAGGCTGGTACAGAGTTACTTCAGGGCTGAGCACAAAGACTTGCATTTTGTTCTGCAGCAGCAATGCACAAGTCTGAGCAATATAAGGAAGAGGAACGCAATAGTTACAGTATTATTGGGTTAGTTTCTTGACAACTGAGATATGCAAGGGCAGGCAGCATCAACTCAAGCAGGTTGTGGGTTTGAGCAGTAAAAGGAATGAGGAATGATGTCTTTACACTGGTGTTATCAGGCCACATTCCCAGCAAGTCCTTGGCTGTGTCACACACTTTGGCATCTGCACCTCATAATTGGTATATTTATCTTGATCACTTCCCACAAAGATGATATTGTTGACTCTCAACTTTGGACAAAGTCATACTGGAAAGAAAACTGACTTCCTTAACTTCAATATCCTGTTCTCTGCAGTGTGCACTGTCAGCATCATGTTGACTTACTGCAAAACTCACTGGAATGACATCATTAGGTCTATTATCTTTCTGTAAAGAGAGAAAGTGCTTTACTTGAAAAGTGATATTAAAGATTAATGCCTTTTTAAGGGAAACAGGTGATACCATCTTTTGGAATTTGTCAAATGTATTACAAGTATCTGCTTTTCCCTTCTGGGTTTGTTAGGATGCTTTCTTAAGCACCCAAAATTCCATTAAAGTAATACCTGAGTACTGCTGGTGTTCCCTTCTTGCAGAAGAAGAAAAAAAGAAATGCATGCAATGCAGAAGAACAAGGGTGCACCCCTTCCTTGCTCTTACCCAGAGCTGTGTGAGCATATGGCATCCTTTCTTATTGTAGTTCCAGGTGGAAAAAAGCCTGCAGTATATGCTTCAGTACAGGACTGATTTGTGTAGTAACAACAGTTCCCGGGTAGGCTTCAAGGACCCTGGTCTGGGGTAAATATCTCACACACACATATCCTCTAGAAAATTAAAATTTTACTGTAAAATACAATGCATCTTTAAGCAGTCAGACTTGAGACTTCTTCAGGGAGGTGACAGTAAATACTATCCTAGGATCTTGATACTGTGCTAGCTTTTTCTGGTTCTGGAAGAGATTGTTAACAGTAGAGGGATGTGTCTCTGCAGTCAAGGTTATTACTTGGATTCTACTTGTAACAGTTTTGAAGAATAAAATTGTTTATTATGGTGATACCTGAGCATGGCCCAAGATTTGGCTGGTAGCAAGCAAGCAAGACACTACAGAGCTGGATACTGCTCCACAAAGTTTGTCTGTCCTCTTGTACATGAAATAAGGAAATGGGCTTCTGAAAAGTAGTGTGATTAAGAATGTATGGTACAGGTTAGAGTCTTTGCAGAAAGAAGCATTAACTGTAGTAGTCAGACTTGCGTCCTTCCTTTTGTAATAGGCAAGAGAAGCTACTGCAAACTGCCTGTGTTCCAAAAGACTTTGTACTTACTGCCTGCGTGGGAAGTAGACAAGGATCAGAGGACTGCATATTGCAGTCTGTATGCTCAGCCCTTCATGTGGAATAATGAGTACCAGACCCTGTCCAAATGAGTATGCAATCCATTTAGTCAAACTGGTACAGAGCCTGTTAAGCAATTTGGCTTTGGTTGATGTGCTTATGTTGTGGAACTCCCCTTTTCAGTGCAGAGATCTGTGAGCAACCCTAGCTGAAAGCAAGTGAAATGCTGTAGCATCTTACCTCAGTTGCCAGGTGTTTCTGGGACTTCAGCTAGTAGTACTGCATGGCTTGAAGTATTGGAGGTGTGGCAGGAATCATTGTGCATCACTGCAGTGACAACAGAGGAGGGTTTCCAATTATCAACCGCAAAGGGCTCCCTGGCTCTTCCTACGTGGACCCGTGAGATCAGGAGTAGGCTGCATGAAGCCATGCAGCCATAGGTAGGAGAAGTTTTCTCCTGGCACAGGTGCTCAGAATCCCACAGAGCTCACAAGTCACCTTGTTTTCTTCCAAGTTCTTTGGAGGTTGCTCTGTGCTGAAGCCTGTTCCTTTAGACACAGTAGTGCACGCTGTCGGAGGCTGATCTCACACTAACATTAGTGCTGGAGTTCATGCTATGAACAGCGGGGGTTTATATGGAGCCACTGTACTATTACTGACCGTTTGCAGCATCTGCACCGTTCCTGAATGTCTGGACAAGCTCCATAACCACAAACATGGCATGAAATCTAAATCGTCGTGTCTTTGTAGAAGCTGAGTGAGATTCCTTGAGTCTGGAGGTATCGGGATCTGGAAGGGCGTAGACATTCTCCAGTTCAATTTCCACATATAGTGAGGAAGAGATTTGCTCTGTGAATTACCATGAATCCTTGCATTAGAAAGATGGAAGTTTCAATTTCAGAAATGCTTTTTGTTCAAGTCCCAGGCTGTGTCTGTGGCTCAACTAACAAAAAGTTAAATGAGATAAAGCTATATTTAATCTAATCATGCAAAGAAAACCCTTGTTACAATCAGTAACCCAATCCTCTGATGGATTTCCATATGCTGGGGGTTTGTACAGCCAGTTGCTGCTTCACCGTGAAAGCTGATGGTTGTCAGTCTGCTCTTGATTAATGCCCTCCTACTTGTTTTGTCTAAGTTACAGTAGCCTTCTGAAATTCAGTATGTTTTGCCTTACAATAGGGGAAAATTGTTCTGCAGTACAGCCTGGTAAATTGATGCTTACGATGGAAACAGAGTAAAAGAAAATACAGCAGAAGGTGGGCTCAGAAAAAAAAGTAAATGATAACTCAAATTTCTACAAAGTAAGAGAAATCAAGGCTCTACAGGACCATATGCACCTGTTCTGATGCTTTATATTTAAGGCCACAAGTTTTCAGCTCTTTACTTTCCACATGCAGCCTAATAACTTGTATTTAACCTATGTACTGGTTTCAAAAAAACCTATGCACCACAAGCAGGGGTCCCTAACTCTGCTAAGTGCTGAAGCTACACCAGTATTAACTTCTAAACCACAGAATGCATTCAGGAAATGTACCACTTTCAAGAGGCATGTTCCTGCTTTGAGGCTTTCATTCACTTGCTGTATGAAATATTTCATGTTAGGTTTGCTAATGCCTTTGGAGAGTGGATTTTAGTTATGTATTTTAATGTGGGGTTTAGTTCTTTTGTGCTTAGAGTTGGTTTTGGTCTTTTACAGTCTCAAGATGATCTAATACCTGAAGGATAGCCAGTAAAACTCCATTGGCCTAATTAGACTGTAGCTCTTCCCAAGCAGATCATCACAGAGGACCTGATGCCCTTGGGTAGGGCTTTGTTCAAGACTCTCACGTAGCCTGAAGGAGCAGTAACAGAGCACCTCACTACAGCAGATGCAAATTGATAGAGCTGTTTATTGGTGTGCTAAGCTGTCCACTGAAATGTAAGTGGCCTTACTGATCTGCCTGCCTCTGTTTTTCTAAGACATCACCCTTAATGTTCAATTTGAACAAACCAGCAATCTTCGAAAAGTCACATTTTAAATAAAAAAAAAAGGACGCATTTTTCTTTGTTATTCATTCTTTCACTTCCAAGATACATCGCAAGCATTGATGAGATCCTTGAAGCACTCACAGCAGTGGGTGTAAGGGCGGCTCTTCTTGTTGGAAACTGTCTAAAAGAACAGGTAAGCATCAAAAAGTCTTTGGTCAGTGATGTGACAACAGCTTGTTTGGCTGAGAATTGTAGGCGTGGTCACCCTTGATGTATAGTAGTTAAACACTTCAGCTTGAGGAGATCCTGTCAAACTATGGATACATAAGGAACAAGCCATCCTCTCAGCTGTGAAACACTGCACTTTGAAAGACCAAATGTACCTGGTTGTGGGAAAACATACTGCTTGGAAAGCAAAGAGGAAATTGGGGGGGGGTGTGAAGATCACTACATCTATGAAACCATGAATAAGCACCACTACCTGTAATACAGGTAATAACCTGTATACAGCACTAGCAAATAGAGTTCTATAAATCAGTGCAAGAAAATGTGGAAGAATGTTTAGTCTGAGAAATGCTTTGGGACAGACGTGGAATAAGTAGAACAGTGAAGACATTCTAGTGGGAACTGCAGATCCTGTGTTACTGGTCAGAAAGAAAAAAAATGGCACAACACTAGTTTGGATCCTTCCTCTTACTGCTTTTCATCTTATCGCTGGCTGAAATCATCACCAAATTTAAACCATACGTTTTTAATGATGGTGGAAGAATGAATGAGCATTGCCTGACTCAAGAAAAGTGTTTCTCTTAAGAGGCAAAGAAACTAATGGTGAAATTTAAATTGCTTCATTGACTTTGACTTCAGACAGTCCAAATGCATTCAAAAATACGCTGCTGGGCTCTTTTGTTTGCCTCCAAGGAGAAATGATTAATTTGTGGTTCTCTGCTGTCTAGGGCTTTTTCTTTCTCCTAGGTTAAGTTTACTTTCTTCTCTGTAATTTAATTGGATCCAGTGTTAAACTTTCAGAATAAGAAAGATATACCCAGCATTATGAGGACAACAACGTTTGCCTCATCTCAAATAATAATTTACTAAATCCAATAAAAAACTTGGTACCTAGGTGACTGATTCCTGCAGTGGAATGTAAAATCTGAAGTTTGGTAACTGGGATGCACCTAGAGGAGAAAATCCTCATGGGTGGATTAAGAATCCTCGTGCATAGCGGGAATTAAACACCTCAGGCAAGATTCAAAACAGAGAGGATGGTGAGTAAGGAGCAATCAAACTCCACCCGGCAGGAAATGGCAGAGGAAAGGTTCGAAAAGCCACATCTCTTTCAGGCTTAGGCAGATTTCTTGAAGCCAGAGGAATGTTCTTGCAATCTGTTGTGATCCTCAGCACAGCTTAGGCTTGATTTTAGGAAAAATTTTGGCATATAAAAAGAAATGAAGGAGGTGCAAAATTAGTACATAACGAATGGGCTTGTGTTTTAATGCCAATTAAAAAATAACACGGATTTACCAAGGAAAAAAAATACCAAACCAAAAAAATTACATTTCTTTCTTTTTTGGGCAGAAAAGGTCTTGTCTTTGGAAAATTCGCCATTGGAATGCGCTGCCCAGGGATGTGGTGGAGTCATCGTCCCTGGAGGTGTTTAAAAACAGATTGAAGGCGCTTAGTGCCATGGTTTAAACGATGAGTAGGTGTTGGGTCATAGGTTGGACTCGATGATCTCAGAGGTCTTTTCCAACCTTGTGATACTGTGATGCAGATGACTGACATGCTCCATCAAAGAATTTCTTTTTAAGCAGGAGGTATGACCCTCCAAGTGGCTATAGCACCTGCCCAATGACATCTTCTCATTCCTAAAAGTGCTGAAATGTGCATCTCTTGAGACAGTGCTCTAGCTCTGCCCCCAGCTAGGCTGGCCCTTCTGCTGCATCGCTTCAGAGAAATGAAAACTTGTTGAGTTAGAGAAAGAAAACAGAACTTCACTTGATAGCTGAGGCAGAGGACTGGCTTACTGATCTCCTTCCTAGGGCAGGCAGGCCCTTCTTACCCAGTGCTTAAATCAAGACCTGTGTTACCCTGGAACAATGCTGCCCAAGAGAGAGCATAGGCAGTGCCAATGACTCGGTTGCCAGCCTGGTGCATGGGGCTGCCACTCCCAGCCTACCCAGACTGTACGGCTGCGGGGCACATCTCTACATCCCTGCACGTGCAAACACAGCAGGTGGGAGAAGGGCTAGTTTGATAATCACCTCTCTGTTCTTGCTTTGCACAAAAGACTTCTAATTGTAAAGGCCTTTAAAGGAAAGAATTAGGGATGAGGCAAAGAAGTGTGGAGCTGAGGGCAAGAAAAAGAAAGGAAAGGAAAACGTGGATGGAAGAGAAGAAAGCACTAGTAAGAAAGGAAACAGGAGTGATGAAAAAACAAGAGATAGAAAAAAAGAAAAGATAGTGACACTGATGGAATGCAATACTTCAAAAGCTGCCTCTTCATATTTCATCTTCCAAAGACAAGATTTCTTTCTCCCCAAAAAAGAAAGAAATATAATTTTTTGTTTTGTTTTTTTTTCCTTGGTAAATCCATTGTTTCTTTATTGGCATTAAAACACAAGCCCATTCTTTATGTACTAATTTTGCAGCTCCTTCATTTGTTTTTATATGTCAAAACTATTGATACCTTTAACTTCCAGCTGTCCACCCCTAGCGATCTGAGATAACACCAATAGACTATGTGACCTTTAGAAGTGCTTCAGTGCGCTCTTAAACTCGCTTTATATGACCAGGTATACTTTGAAAAGAGACATCCTTTTACTGCTTCACAAAAATACTTCACAGTACATCTAATTGTGTTAAATTGCATGTATTCATAAATGTGTTTTTATTCATAAAGAAGTAGGAGTTAGTTTTCACAAACAAATAAACTACTTCAGATATTTCCATTTTCCTCACAAATTGTTTGTTTTTTTTCTGAGGAAAACAAGGCATGTCTCTGCCTGTTACTTCGAAATTTTTTAAAAAGGAAGAAGTTAGATCTCTAGTTGTCTGTGCTGTCCACCCTTCCTTCAAACCACCCTCAGTTTACAAATGCACTAGATTCCTCAGTCTTTGTCTTTCCTGAGGTGCCTGCATTCCCTGAACTCAGATTTTGGATTATCCACCAATGTTTGCTTAGCACAAAAACTGAGTTTCTCCTAACATATGCAAAGCTGCTATGCCTTTGATTTTTCCTCACAATTTCCCACTCATAGAACTTGCAGTAGAGCCAGGTTTAGCACTGGCACTCTGCTGTTAATTTGCTTCCTGCTCATTTTCCCACTTGCAGCCCCGGAAACTGTGTGCAAAGGCCAGGAGGCATTTTGACCCATATACCCAGCTAAAGGCAGGGCAGTAGCTGCTCCCAGAAGTGGTTGGGGCCTTCACAGCTGAGCACGTCTCCATCCTTTCTGTCACCCTGGTCCTTGGACAGGCCAGAACGATGTTGGCCCCTGTGCGCTGCGCTCAGCTATCCCGGTGCAGTTCAGAACCATAAGGTACAGTTATGCAGCAAGTTCTGTCTCACGGGGTCATCTCTGCCGGGAGTGCCCTGCTGTGCTTTGGACATCTCACCAAAGTAATCTAAATTAGCAGATTGCGTTCTGCGCCTGGTGGCACCACCAGGCAAATTGAACCACCGAGAATGTGGCTGGGGATTGTTATAAATGTCAAATTTCCTTTTTGTACTTTTTGGGGTGCTTTCCCTTGCGCTAAAGCAAACTGAGAGGATGGAAAAAGTGCGATGCCGGTCCACCCGAGGCGCAAAAGACTAGTCAAGTGCAGTAGTGGGAAGGGGGGAAAGAGAGAACGAGGAGATCAATCTGTAACTGACTGTGAACAATCAATTGAGATACCCCACTACCTTCGGACCAGCCGACTGGTCTGCGCCGCCGCATGGCTATTTATACCACCCTTAACTGACTACATCAAGGTCTGGTGACTGTGGATTGGTGATCCCTCATTTTCCCCTGGCAATCTGTTCATGTCCCTAAACCTCTCAGCGCGACAAAAGCCACGACTGCAAAGAAAAAACCCTTAAATCCAGCAGCAAGTTTGCGCCCCTCTCCCTGCGGGCGGCCCCGCTGCACTCTGGGAAGGGGTTATGCAAATCAAGAGGCCCCGCCCCTGCGGCCACGGCCCCTCTGAGCGGGGAGGTGGGCGGGGCTTGGGGGCGCCGGCCACGTCCCCTTTCCCGCCCTAAGGGAGTGGCGGCGGGAGGTGAAGGGGGAGCGGGGAGTGGATATATTTCACAGGATCATTTAAGTTGGAGAAGACGTTTAAGATCATCGAGTGTAACCGTAAAACTGATACTGCCAAGTACAGCACTAAACCATGTCCCCAAGCACCACATCTACGCATCTTTTAAATACGTCCAGTGAGGGGGACTCAACCACTTCCCTCGGCGGCCTCTTCTGATGCTTGACAACCCCTTCAGTGCAGTTATAACATCTAGTATCTAACATCTAGTTTAAACCTCCCCTAGTGCAACATGAGGCCTTTTCCTGTCCCGTTCTCTTTGTTTGCGGGCATTTAATAGATGGAATGGCAAAAATAATTCCATTTCTATCAGCTAAGGAAAAAGAGCTGTTCAACCGGAAGAGGGGAGCTCCTAGGCACCCTGATGTAGATGAGCTCCGCAGTTTTCAAAAAAGATATATCATAAAAAGTCCTGTGTACATGCTTCAGTTATGGGAAGAGCTCCCTTTGGCACCGACCAGTACTGAAAACGCGTATGAGGACAGCCAGAGAGAATCGGGTTTGTTCAGCCTGGAGAAGAGAAGCTCTGGGGAGACCTCATAGTGGCCTTTCAGTGCCTGAACAGGGCTACAGGAAAGCTGGGGATGGGTTTTTTTACAAGGGAAAGTTGTGATAGTACAAGGTGGGATGGCTTTAAATTGAAAGGGGGAAGATTTAGATTAGACATTAGGAATAAATTCTCACTGAGAGTGGTGAGGCACTGGCACAGGTTGCCCAGGGAGGTTGTGGATGCCCCCTCCCTGGAAGTGTTCAAAGCCAGGTTGGATGGGGCCTTGAGCAGCCTGGTCTGGTGGGAGATGTCCCTGCCCATGGCAGGGGGCTTGAAACTGGATGACCTTTAAGGTCCCTTCCAACCCAAACCATTCTATGAGACCACCCCCACCTGCACAAGCAAGGTGTTAGGTCTGCTGAGCTGCAGAAAGGAACCTCATGTCTGAGAGCCTCTCTTCAGTGTATTCTTCAGCTTCTTCTGCATGTAAAAAGCACAGATATCAATAAGCACTGATTAATATAGTTTGTTTTTCCCTGGGCTTTTCTCTCTTTTCTCAACAGGGTTGCTTTTACCATGGGAGTTCAGCCCGTCTCTTCTGCCTAGGAGAACCCTGGCTAGGCACAGCTGTGTTCTGTCCTTCCATAATAAATGGAACCAACTGGTAGTTAATATCTCTGTTACCTTTTTCCTTCCCCAAAGGCCTGTGATTATTGAAGGAAGCTGGGTTTTCCTGGACTTGGAGGGCCTCTCTCAGATTTTTCTCTGAAAGCACGTGGGTACTTCTCTCCAACGGCTGTTAGGTGTGGTGTAATTTCTCATCGGAAGCCTTACCGTAACTGAGTTTGCCAAATGCTCTCTAGGTCAGTGTCTCTTCAAACTCTTGAAAGTTTCCTTTGGGTGCCAGCATATGCTCTGGGGAAAATCTATCCTGGTTAAAGGACGGGCAGAAGTATATACAATTGTATACCTGTGGTCCTGCTTTGGTGAGTGTATACTAAGATATAAGAGTCCAAGCTGCGCTCTGGTGTGTGTATAGTGAGATGCAACATGTCCAAGCTGCATGCTATTTTAGGGCTTATTGCAAAAAGTAGACAAGTATTTGGTTAAGTTACCTGTACAAGTACAGGAGAAGACTATCTATCTCAGCCATTGCTTTGTTTTCATACTGTCTCCTCCTTGTCGTTTCCCAGAGCCACGATAGTGAGGTGATAGTGAGGAAGGAGGGGGAGGAGGCACTCCAGGTGTCAGCGCAGAGATTCCCCAGCAGGCTGAGATGCAGACCATGGTGAGGCAGGCTTTCCCCCTGCAGCCCACGGAGATCAAGGGTGGAACAGAGACAACATGTGATGAACTGATCACAACCCCCATTCCTCATCCTCCTGCACTGCTGCAGGGGAGGAGATAGAGAATATTGAGAGTAAAAGTCAAGCTCCAGAAAAAGGGAGGGGTGGGGGGAAGGAGTTCTTTGGGGTATTTGGTTTTGTTTCTCAGTATGTTGTTCTGGTTTGATTGGTGATAAATTAGATTGATTATTTTCCCCAAGTCAAGTCTGTTTGTCCTATGACAGTAATTGATGACTAATCTCTCTCTGTCCTTATCTCGACCCATGAGATTTCATCATAATTTTCTCTCCCCCATTCAGTTGGGGGAGGAAGTGACAGAGTGACTTTCGTGGGCACCTGGCAACCAGCCAGGGCGAACACAACACAACCATTCATTGTGGCTACCAAAAATTGTCATTAAAAAAGAATCAATTGCAAATTGATTTATGTTATCCATAGTACTTTGCTTCTCTGAAACTATTTTTTTCCCCCAAGGGAATGTTTTACTGTGCAGTAGCTGTTTTGTTCCAGCTAGCATGCACAATAGGTTTCCATTTCGTTTCATTTTTATACTTGCAGATAATTAGATCCGTGCCTTCAGCAAGTGTAAATAAAATATTTCATCATTAACATCAATTACTGTTAGTTGTTATTTACATTGAAAAAGCAGCCACATGTCTCAACAAAATCAGCACCCCCTCTGACAGACAACACTGCAAACAACAGGTAATAGACCCTTGCCTGCAAGCTCCTTAAGGCAGAGATTTGTTGTGTTCTGATTTTCTCTCCCCCATTCAGTTGATGTGTTTGTAAATTATGGATCATGATTTTCAAGGCAATGGAGAAAATTATTTCATGTAACACTGTTAGTGGCACTTCCTTCTGAGGCCAAGTACGGCTTGGTTCCCCCCTACTCAACGTTTCAGTCCTAAGAGAGATAACCTGTATCACTGTGAAAATATTTTGTTTTCTGGGGTAGAAAAAATATGAAGTATCTTAAATTACATGCTTTCTCTTTTTGCTTGCACAACTTCCATACTATTTAGAGTTTGGGAAAACTCTCTCTCCATTGGGAATTAATTAAAATTACTTTATTTAATCTCTGCAGACTTATAGATATTTGTACATTCAGGGTTTTCTGACAACTTTCCCTAGGGAATACTTGCTGAAGAAATAGCTCAACTTTTTCAGTGGACGTAACCATGTTACACATTTCCAATTATTATTTCTCACACTAAGCATCTAAGCTAATTCTTCCAGAATTCAGTTTAAGCAACAAAACAAACTTCTAGTGAAACGATAACTTTGCCTAGAAAGAAGGTACTATGGCTAACTGTACTTTGAGCTATGTTCTGTTCCAAATGTTTGGTTTGCCTTAATGAGGGAATTTTGTAATCCGTTAGCCTTATGTTACTTCTGTATCACTCAGCTAAAGGAAACTGAGAAAATTCACAAGACATTTGTTACTCTCATGAGGAAGATTTTTTTTTTGTTTACCACATTTGACTCTTGCAGGTTTATGGTGCAGATGTTCTGGCCAAAACACTTGTGATTAGTCTAAAGACTGACGCAGAGGTGAGGGACGCAGCAGTTCTTCTGTTGCAGCTCAGGTGTAGAAAACAAACAGCGATGTTTTTGTGGTTCAGAGACAGACTATCCCACAGAAGGTAAAGGCATTGTGTCTGGTGGAGCAGGCACTGCATCTCCATGGAGGGGCACAGATGCACTGAACGCATCAGTGGTGAGTCTGAGGAGGGCACCCGCTGCTACACAGGGGCTACACAGGGGCTCTTCCTGTCCCAAAGGTAGAGTGGGCTCTGACGTGGTGTGATGCACACAATTGCACGTGTCAGTACCTCTTTCACTATCACTGACAAGGTTACCCGTTTAGTGGACAAGGAGAAGGCTGTGGATGTGGTGTACCTGGACTTTTGTAAAGCCTTTGACACCCTTTCTCACAGTGTTCTAATGGAGAAACTGTCTGCCATTGGCTTGAACAGGTGCACCCTCTGCTGGGTGAAAAACTGGCTGGATGGCTGGACCCAGAGGGTGGTGGTGAATGGAGTTAAATCCAGTTGGAAACCAGTCACGAGTGGGGTTCCCCAGGGCTCCGTGGGGGCCCAGTCCTGCTCAATATCTTTATTAATGATCTGGATGAAGGAATAGAGTGCACCCTTGGCAAGTTTGCAGATGACAGCAATCTGGGTGGCAGTGTTGATCTGCTTGAAGGAAGGGAGGCTCTGCAGAGGGATCTGGATAGGTTGGATCGATGGGCTGAGACCAACGGGATGAGGTTCAACAAGACCAAGTGCTGAGTCCTGCACCTGGGACACAACAACCCCATGCAGTGTTACAGGCTTGGGGAAGAATGGCTGGAGAGCTGCCTGGCAGAGAGGGACCTGGGGGTGTTGGTTGACAACTGGTTGAACATGAGCCAGCAGTGTGCCCAGGTGGCCAAGAGGGCCAATGGCATCTTGGCCTGTATCCAAAACAGCATGGCCAGCAGGACAAGGGAGGTGATTGTGCCCCTGTACTCAGCACTGCTGAGGCCACACCTTCAGTACTGTGTTCAATTTTGGGCCCCTCAGCACAAGAAGGACACTGAGGGGCTGGTGCTCGTCCAGAGAGGGCGATGAGGCTGGTGAAGGGGCTGGAGAACAAGTCCTACGAAGAGCGGCTGAGGGAAATGGGGTTGTTTAGCTTAGATAAGAGCAGCCTGAGGGGAGACCTCATCGCTGTCCACAACTGCCTGAAAGGGAGGTTATGGTGAGATGGGTGCTGGTCTCTTCTCCCAAGTGACAGGTGGTAGGACAAGGGGAAATGGCCACAAGCTGCGCCAGGGGAGGTTTAGGTTAGACATCAGGAAAAATTTCTTCACTGAAAGGGTGGTCAGGCAGTGGAACAGCTGCCCAGGGAGGGGGTTGAGTCACCATCCCTGGAGGTGTTTAAGTGGCGGGTAGATGAGTTTCTGAGGGACATGGTTTAGGAAGGGGACAGGTACAGTTGGACTTGATGATCTCAGAGGTCTTTTCCAACCAGATGATTCTATGATTCGACTTTTATATCACATTCTTTTGTGTGACTCCCAGATGCTGCAGTTTATATCTCATGGTATTAAAAAGTTCACTAGCTTTTGCTTTGCAATGTTCTAGTAATTAATATTCTAATAATCTGCGTGATTAATAAATCAGTCTGTAAAATTTCATTTGAAACCTAGCAGCTGGGTACAAATTTCACAGGTTCAAACTGTTATGAAGAGAAGGAACTTTCTAGAAAAATAGTCATCATGTGAATATAAAAGACACTTTTAGGCATTCTTACCCCCAGACATAAAGTACAGTGTAAAGACTTTCTGTCCAAAATATATGTTGAGCTGACAGTTGTGTTTAGTAGGAATTTATCTACTGATCTAGCAACTGTAAAGCCAGCCAAGAGCTGTAATCAGCAGAGCTGACTGACACGTTCTGAGTGGTCTCCCAAATACTTACAGTCAGAAAATCCTACTGGTTAAAATTAGAAGTTTAAGTTTGAATTCCCCCCTCCATTCACTACAGCTTGTTTTATGAAGGAAATGTTTTGAGGCTGACCTTTTCCTACATTTCTAGTGACAGCATACATGTAACCTTTTCTGTTTACAGTGATTACCTTTTCTTCTGTTCAAAATTTGTGACCTTTAGGACATTTTTGGGCAACAACAGGATGAACTGTACGTTTAGGACACACAAAATACCCCAGATTTTGTACAGGCCTCCTAGATGGGGATGAAAATCAGTCACTGCTTGTCTTTGAAAGGAAAGGAGGTTGTTAAGGCTTTTTAAAACAATGTTTTATCTTCAGAGGTTTGCTGAACTGCGTCAGAGTGAGGACAAGCACTGGATTTATGGGGATAGAAGAATATTTAACTTTTACCCCTCAATGTGTCTGAGTTTAAAAAAGGGCTTCAATGACTGGAAGTGGTAAAAGACACGGACATTAGAGGGGCAGTGTTTAAGCTGCTTGCACCAAACCTGAAAAGACACTAGAAACTTGCACTCACATAGCAGTAACACCTAAGAAATGAGACTGTGTATTGCCTTCATAGCCTATAAATATGTTTTAGCAATTAAAATGGATGCAACCCTGTATGCGACTACTGTGAGGGCCCTAGGGAGGCTTCTACTTGCTCTTGTTTATTTAAGAGGCTTTCTTTAAAAATCAGTGTGCTTGCCCAGAGGATGCAGCAAGTGGGAGGGAGAAGTGGTTAGAAAACAGAATCAGGATCGAGTTTCCAAAGAGGGAAAAGGAGGAGAAAACTCCCTGTGAAAGCAGAGCAGACTAGAATCGCACACTGCAAAATAATAAAAAATATATTGCTTCCTCTGAATGCAGTGTTGAATAATGCAGGCATCTTTCCTCCCACACTGGATACTGCCTAAGTTTTATTAAATATCTCTGCAGTAACACAGGTTTTACATAGTGCTTTGCAGAATAGTGGGTCGGGTCAGACACAGCCTCCCTCCCCACAGAGACAGCAGCGCTGATGCTGTGCCAAAGCCAAAGCACAACACCACCAGCCCCACATGCTGATGGGAGAGGACCTGTGGAAAGGCCCCTGGGTGACGTTCTGTCCCTAGCACTGTGGGGAGGCAGACGGTACCCTGGGGCGGTGAGGTCCTTGGAGGTGACTGAAAGCTGGGATGAGGTGGGGAAAAGAAAATGGCATGGAAGCTTGGCTGTGGAAGACACCAACTGGAGGCTCTCAGTGGGACCGGCGGGCTGATGGCAAAAACGGGAGGCATGATGGCAAAAAAAGCTGGCATCCTAAAAGAAGGGGATGCTTGCTGCAACTCAGAGGCACCTGACTTGCCGCTGGCTCACCCCCAGCTGGCACCCTGTCCCTTGCAGCACCACACGTGGGGCTGGCTCAGGGAGACACGGCTGCCTGCAGCACCAGCCCATCAGGCTAAGGCAGAAGAGCCTGGCTTGCGGTGTTTGCAACCCCTCTTCCTCCCCCCCCCGCCCCGAAAAGGTGCAATATTGAGTTTGGAGCTGGCTTCATAATTTGTGCCCACTTGGCACAACACCTGTGAGGACTCCCGTTGTGCAAATGTCGATGTTTTAGCATTGAGCAAACGGGCAACCTCCCTCTGTGCTGGGCTCCCAGCAGGCACGGCTGGGTGGGCAGCAGCTTGATGGAGGCCTCGCATATTAACTCCAACAACTGACACCAGGCTCTCAGCCCTGGAGCACATAGCCCTTGGGATTTTGATGGGCCATATCTCTTTGGGTGGGAGGGGACGGCTTGCAAGTGGGGAAGTTTTGGAGGCCCCACAGTAGAGTCAAAGCTGAGTATTTCCAACCACCACACCCACTGTGGGTCTGGGAAAGGCAGCACAAGTATTATTACGTTGATTAACAGTGTTAAGTTAAATATTAATATGTGGCAAATGAGAGTTGCTAGAAGGCTATTTTGGCCTTCATTATGAAAAAACTTTCACGCTTCTGGAGAAGGGACAGTGAAATACTTGTAGGGGGGGAATCAGGATATGGTAAAGAAAATCCTGAAGGGGGAAAAATATATATGTATTAGATTTCAGTCTATGACAGCATGTAGGTTTCTACTGGTGTAGTCATGTCATTTGAGTCATTGAGTTCCTGATTTCCAGAGCTGTGCCTGCAGAGCTGAAGGGTGCAGTTGCACCCTGTGAGCCCAAGTCAGCTCTCACTGCATGTTCACTACACGTTCAGCCCACAGACACAGTGAGAGAGTGGGGATGCAGTGTGGGGAAGGTGATAGGAGTTCATAGTGCAACTTTGCCTCTGCAGCTCAGTCTGTAAAAGGAACCTTTTGTTCGTACACTATGTGTTTGTGGGGCTGTAGATGTAGCTGAATGGAAGACAGTGGAAAAAAAATAGAGAGTAATGGAAAAGAAAGATAAGCAGGAACAACAGCATTTTAGCTAGAAGTCTTCAATAATTGCCCAATAAATGCAGATTTCAAATAGATGAGGAATGTTGATATAAAGAACCTGCAGGTAAATGAATCTGTAATGGCTGGGGATACACTCCTTTCAGCACAATTAACATCTCACAGCTGACTTAAAAAAATTCCAAAACATAACTCCCAGTCTAGAAAGAGAGGGCCGAGGTGATTCAAGGCTATGTGTTTCAAGCAGCCACCTGTGAGGTGCAATCATCAAAGACATATTTGAGGATCATGACTACCAAAAATTAAATACCTTCCTGTATAAAATGAGGGCCTCCACTTCGCTCCGTTGCTCTATGCTCTGACAATCAAATGGCACATTTGCTTAAAGCACGTAGAGTAAAACTCCTTATGTCTTGTATGTGAAAGTTTTAGGAAGTAATCACTTAATTTTTGCTATTTATCCTTTTGACTATTATTCCATTTCATTAATCTGTGAAAAAAATGCTTGAAGTTATAAGCATGATGTATTAGAAATTAAAATGTTGTAATTAAAGCAGAATCTCAGGTAACTTGACTCTTCTTTCCTCCCTTATCCCCAGAAAGTAACTCTTTCCACTACCTTTGCAGAAGTGTCTTGAAGCACAGAGCCTGCGTTGTTAACAATGGTAAAAATCAAGTAAGTGGCAGGCATTGGCTTCTCAAAGAGACCGGGGAAGAAAGCATAGTCCATGAGGGATTAAGACTGAAGAATATATCCTTGCCTCAATGCTCATTTATTCCAGAAAAAATGGCTGTCAGTTTACAAATTAAAGGGAAAAGGACCTACAAAAAATGTTAAAATCACTAAAGCACTTAAAAAAGCAGAAGTAGGGTGAGGAAGGTTGAATTACACGTGTAGTGCTTGAAATATTCCTGTAGCTGCATCCCTGCTTTTTCCTGCCTCTTGAAGCTCTAGACTAATGCTAGTTCTATAATTTTTGATTGCAAATGATATTTAAGAATGTGCAGAATTTCAGCAGCAAAAGACCAGTCAAGTGCAGCAGTGGGAGTGGAGAAAGAACAAAGAAATCTGTAACTGACTGTGATCAATTAATTATAAATACCACTGCCATCGGACCAGCCGAAGAAGCGATGCGGTAGAAAGATTATTTATAGCTCTAAAATGGCATTCTGTAAAGGTTATGATGGTACTTGTGGTATTCTGGATTTGCAAAATCAAATGATTGTTGTTTTCTTTTTTAAAATCTATGAATCTGTATCTCTCTTAAAACCCAGTGTGTAACATATTTCACGTGGACCTCTTCCTTTGGGCAACATCGACACCGTTGCATGATGGGTAAGTAATATGCAAATATAAAGCTTTGACCCAGAGATTGAAAACGGCCGAAGGGGCGCTGCTGTCTCGTTCTTTTTTAAGAAGCGAAGCAAGCATTACAGGTCATGTCTGACAGGAGAATAAACCTATTCGCGGATGATCTTTAACAAGGGAAATGTGCAGGATTTACGTGAGCAGTCCTGCACTGAGCATAGTGCTCTGCCCCCGCGTTTCTGCATCTGCAGCCCTCCAGAGGCAGATGAGCAGGTTCATCTCTACTGATGTATTCTTTCAGTTATGTCTGCTGTAGCTTATAACACCACAAGTACCTTTATTTGTGAGTGGCTGCTGAAACCTTAGATTGCTGCTCCAAAGCATGTCAGTGTTGCAGATGAGGAGATGGAAAGGCCAGTAGCAAACAGGCATGGATGAGATCTGTATCTCCACAGCTACTAAGAAACTATTGCAAAACAGAACTTTCCATTTAGAGTTAAAATAAATACCTAAACCCCATGTTTTTTTAAATATTTTTTTCCTGATGATATTCTAGCCAAAGTGCATCACAGAAAGAACACATCCAAAAGGCAGAGTTTCAGTGAAATGCCCTGCTTTCCAATGAAATCAAGAAGAAACTTCCTCCTGTCCCATCCCCTCCTACATCCACCTGCCCCTTAGCAGTGCTGCAATAACTCCTGCAGCACAACCCCACACCTCTGTGGGAACACAGGCTCTGTTTTGAGAACCAAAAAATCCCCACGTAACATAGGGAGGGCCCTGCTGAGTGCAGATAAGATCAGCCTTGCAGTTTAGAGTGCAGCTCTCCTAAAGAGCACTGTTGCATGGGCAATGAACCACAGCACTGGGGCAGGAGTTCTACCCTCCAAACTCAGCATCTCACTGTTTTGTTGTTTTGCAGTTCTTGTCATTGTACCCTTTCTGGTCGCCTCGCAGGAGAGACTTTGTGAGCAGTTGTGCAGCTTGCTCTGCTGCCCTAAATCGAAGCTCCTGAGGCGACTCTTCTCCACGAATTCCGGGTTGCACAGTCCCCCCCTCTGCCTTGCACCAACACAGCTAATGGAGGAAAGTGATACCGTGGCAAATAACACTTCAAAGGTTACCCTTTACGCCCAGAGAGCTCACTGTGCAATTGCAAAAGAGAGTTTGAGGAAGCAAGGGTAGAAGTTGCCCTGGAAGAGCTTCAAGGAGCCTGATTTAAGATTGTCTTTAAACCGCTGTGTGTGTAGTAGCTCAGTGTCTCATCTGAGGCGAGGAGGAGATTAAATATTGCTAAAGAGACCAAATACCACTCTTACTGATTTCGGAGAAATAGGCTTAAAATATTCTGGAGATTTAATTCAGCTTGATGTTTGTGATCTATCAGCCTTCTTTGGGCCATAAAAATGAAAATGCGGACATTCCTTGCTCTGAAACCAAGCAGGCTGCCAGAAAATGGAATTACTTCCTAAAATTTGGAATAATATCTATTGGAATAATTTCAAAATCTGGCCTATTTGGCCAAATTTGGCCCCTGTATTTATATTACTGCCTTGGAACCAAACAAAATGTTTTGGTTTTATTCTAGAAGAATACTAATATCCTGATGGCACCACAATAAACAGATTAATTTCTTCAGAACAGTGTTGCTTGGTATGACACAAGTAGGAGAACTTAAGCAACGTCTCTTTCATGGGAAAGTAGCATACAGACAGAATCAAGAACCAGATCACTTGTCTTTGGGCTTCCTCCTCAAAGTCAGAAACTTCCTACATTTCTTGACTCGATGAAATCAGAAATTTGGGGTTTTTTCCCAAACTGAGTAGAAAGGGAGGCAAGAAAATAAAAGAGCAGTTCATTTGCACATGTTTTACATCAGTAATATTGTATGCAGGCTTTTCATCAAATGAGTTTCTAATCTAACTCGGTTGGATTATGTTGCAGTTGGAACCCATTTAACTTGCTATGGTTTCAAAATCTATTTTGTTGTGGCATGTATTTCCTTTGGAAATTTGCAAAATTTGACCACTCTCAGCTGTCTCTCCGTGCTTCTGTGTCATTGCTACAGCAGGCTCCAGCAAGTGAATATGCATTGGAAGTAATCTCTTTTCTCATCTTTAAAAAGGATCGTATACTCCCCTGGAGTTTTCATACCCCTATTTTCACATATATTTTTTCTACAACTGGGCCCTACTTACTTTCACAGATATATATTTTACCTATTGCAGATATTTTCACAGATAAATATTTTACCTATTGCAGATATTTTCAATGGATGATAGGATTAGTCTGGTAAGAATATTCCTGTATCGTGGCAGAGACCCAAAATATTTGTAAACCCTAGCAGACAATGAGAACCTTGGTCCAGCCCATAGAAAGATGTCAAGACTGGTCCCGTGCTCCTTACTCCTAGCTTCATCTTTGCCCTTGTTCCAGCCTCAAATTCAGTACTGTTTTAACACACTAATTAGATACCCTGCAGCATGACCTGGGGTTCAAGTGTGTGTCACTTTCTACACCACCTTTTCCAATACATATGCAATAGTGTAGGCTGGAGCCTCTCTATCCGTTCCAGAGGACCCATCTACAGTAGAGACCCACTTTCAATGTAATAAGACAGGTTTTTCGTAAGAGCTCAAGAGGATTTCTTTACATAGCTTGTGCTAATTTGTTTATTGTGAACCACTGCTCTTCTGACTAGCCCCGTTAAGCTTAACGTCGATTTCTTCTCTTTCATTACACACTGTGAGTCTTGCAGACTTAACCTACAATCAAAATATTTGACGTGTTAAGTTGGAGACTTAACGTTGCTACAGAAACCTTTATGATTACTTACATACGGTTACTTTAATGCTGTGAAACTGAAAAAAAGGTGACAGACTCTATAGTGTGCTTCAAATACATTGTGTTACACAGCATTCCAACATCTGGTGTTGGTGATGGAGCTACAGACATTCACTAAAAGCAACAAATTACCTCACTTCACGCTTCAACATGTACTGTAAACCAAATTCACAAGAGTACTTGAGGAATGTAAGACAACACATGATTTGACAAGCACGTTCACATCCTTAAAACTACCAATGTAAAGAATAAGAGGTGTTTCTTTCCATTGTGTAGGAATGGAAAACTAATGTCAGTCAAAGCATTCTCCTCAAGAAAAATAACTTCTCCTCGGGAAGAAGTACTTTATCAATATTGCTGACCTTAGCAAACAATAGTTATAGCTCACATTTCAGGAAAACATTTTATTTGTTAGGACACTCATTCAAAGCACTGAGAACTAAAGCTTCTTTGGTTTCCACATAGTTTTAATCTATGTGAAGAAAATACAGGAGCCTGAGCCAACGAATGACCATTCCAAATGATCTAATCTGGCAACAGGGTTGCAGTGGATGGAGACGAGTTCCTAAGAGCAACACATGGTTAATTTTTTATAATGTTTTCCTGAACAACCCTGGACTCACACAGTTCTAAAAAGTGTCACAACGGTGGCCAAAAATCAGTAGTAAGCAATGTTTGGTGATGTGAATTTCCCACTCATGGCTGAGCTTCCTGGTCAGAATCACCCAACTAAGCATGACAGTTCAGCATTCATCCTCTTTGAAATAACTTCTTTTTAATTCTCTGTACCACACCAGCAAGCTCTCTAATTCATTACAGACTTCAAGTGTCCACTGAAGACAAAGGGCTGTCATGAGTCTAACAAAATTTCTCACTAGCATATACTACTTCTGCTTTCTTCCCAGAAGTTTTAGCAAGTCCATAATATGCATTATCAGGATTATCAGAAACTATGTGTAGCAGCAGAACAACTGCTCAGCTTTTGGGGTTTTTTTTTGGTGGGTTTTTGTTTGTTTGTTTGTTTGTTTGTTTTTTTAGTCTGTAAGTACAGTAATAAATGGTAGGATATTTCAGAGTTTGAAGGATTGATTAGACAGGGACATGATGTAATTGGGCAAAGGGAAATTCTATAAATTGGTAGTAAAGTGTTTGGAAATTTCGAAAGAAATAAAATCCAGACATAGGGAAAGATGTTTTCTAGATTCTCACTTTCTTGTTTAAAGGTATAGCAAGATTTTATATGTTGAATCAGCTAAATGTTACAATTTATTAACATTATTCATCCAGGGCAACAAGCTTTCCCACTTCTAAGGGCAAGAGATCATGATTAAAATTTTCAAAGACTTGTAATATCCATCGTTATTTTCTTACTTGAAAATAATCTGTTCAGAGATTAAAGCTACTTTCATTTGCTCCTGTACAGACAACTTTAGGAAAAATCACCTGCAAATTGATTTCTATCAATTTCAGACAAGAAAACTATGTTGCCATTTATTTTGTTTGGACAGCCCTGACTATTTCCACTCAGAAATTGTTATTTCAGTTTAAATTTCCCACCAACCAATCTCTTGCAGGTCTCTTTCTTTACTTCTCCTTTCTAATCTGACTTGTTCTTCCAAAGCAGAATTGATTTTGGAATTTCCTAATTTATGATTATACATTATTTTGTTCAGGAACCTACGGATGCTGAAATGTTAATACAGTACAAATGTTATGCCCTGTATACACTGATATATCAATTACATTCATCGTTCATCATCAGAGGATAAAACTTGGTCGTGGTGAGAACAGGGATTCAAATATAAAAATACAAATCATAACCATGGGTGCCAATACAATCATGTTACAAAATATCTCTGTCCCAGCTAATAAAGATTAAAGGCCGCCACTGAGAAGTGCTTAGCACATCATGGTTTTAACTTAGTGTTTCAAATAATCCTCACTATCAGTACTTAACACTGAGCTGGCCTTCAAGTAAAAAAAAAATAAAATAAGGGATGCTCTTTGTGTAAGATTTTATTTACATTATGTATTTTTATTAAAGTTACAGCCTTTTACCATACATACATTTTATGACTGTATGGAAGCAATTAAATGCTTTACTGCAAAGTGCTGCTTAGTCAAATCTCATTTAGCAACAGGGTCAACCGAAGTCCTGATCTAGCAAAATATTTAAATATTGGCAGTACAAAAAGCACACAGTTATTTCTTTTGATTTTGAAAGTATTGTATATGAGTTTATTGCTCAAGCAAGGCCATACAGTGTTTCATCTATGCTGGTTGTCTAGACTTTTCCTGCAAAGGCACTGGCACACTGCACGTTTATGCTTCAAGTGGAAAACAGTCCTCCTCTTGCTCTTTTCTCAGTAACCTTCCCCAAAACCACAGTGTTAGAAAAGGTGAAAGCTTAGAGGCACAAGAAATTGTGGATAATTCAGTCCTTGACAAGCAAGTGTGGGGTGCCTCCTAACTTTTGTGTGCCTATATTGCTCTGCAAAAGCGGGTGTCAAGGATTTGCTGAGTGGCTTTAAAGCAAACAAACCAGAATCAACTCTTATTATCCCTCCCCTCTCCTCTCCTCTGCAGCCTGAGTTTAATGTTGACATCCAAACTAAGGCATTTGGTATGCTAGAAACTTAAATAAGAGCTACTTTTTACACTTCAACAATGCACTATGAAATATGAATGCAGGTTTATTTGAAAGACTTGCAGTGCACTAGGAAGGTAGTTTGGAAAGATACTCATGTTTTTTGTAATAAGGGGAAAATAATAATCAGCATGTTATCCTTAAACTAACAAACAGCTTCATTTTTTAATTTTTATTCTAAGCTGTCAGTCAAGCTAACGAGGAATTTTTGCTTCAGCTAAAGATCCTCTGAGGGAAATGAAGTGAAATTATGTTGTCCTTGAGAATGAACTTTAATAAGGCATTGGATAGCACTGGGCAAGCACATATACACACATTACTGCATATATTCAAGCATAAGCAATGTGTGTGTTGCTATAACAGTCAGGAATGACCTAATGGAGGCACATTTGGATTCAGTTTGCATTTATAGTGAAGTAGGCTGTTATCCAAGTTCAAGCCAGAGATTCTCATTCCAAAGATTTTCATTATAGACTTTCTCTGCTTGTATTGTAACTGTTTTTTAAGATCAGTTACATTAGAACTGGGATGATAAATTTAATTTCCTTCTGAGTTTTGATTCAAACCACAGCATTTAGGTAGGTTTCTGTGCAAAAATCCCATGTCTTTGTGGTTGTCTTCTCCTTTTTATTAGAAGTGTAGGACTCTTGTCTGTAAGAACACCTTGTATTGTTTTTGTTCAAGCTGAGTGCATATCTGGAAACACAGCTTTTATACGATCAAGTACAATAGAAACATTTTCCTACCTCTGCTATTTACTTGGTCGTTTGAAGGTCATATAGAAACTAGTGAGAACATCTAATGTAGGAGCATTAGGACTGGTTTGCTTGTATTCATGTAATTTAGTTGAGTAAAAGGCTTGAACAATCTTATTTGGTTACAGCATGGACTCTTGATTGTTTTACAGCATCAGTTTTAGAATGACGCCGGTTAGAATACTTAAACTTTTCAGTATGGACAAAGCATGCTACAGGGAACAGCCCCACTGTCCTCCTCTATGTAATAAGTATATGATGAGATGTAGTTTGTGAAGCATATCCCAGCTGGAAGGAATTACCTTTCCCAGCATTTTGGAGTCATGATCTCTGCTGTCTTGCGCTGCTATTTCAAGAAAAACCATTTTGAGATATTGGATATGTTTCAGACTGGTAACTGTGAAGAAATTTTCCTCTATGCATTTCTATTCCATTTCTCCCCCTGCCCAACAAACGCTACCTGACACTCAGCTGCTGTGGGAAGAGCCAGGTTAATTAAATAAGTATACTCAGCCCATTTTACTGACAGTTCTTCCTGCTGAGTTGGGAGATTGTTCTGATTTTACATAGCGGCCCATGAATCATTTTGAGTTTCAGAGAAAAATGTAATGCCCTGTAGTGGAAATTCTCAAACTAAGAATTACTGGAAAAATCAAAATATGTCTGAGGAGTGAAAGATTTTCAGAAACAAGAAAAGTTTCTCTCACAGCTCGGCAGAGAACATTGATCTGGTATGATAACTCATATCCAAAGCAATTAATCAAAAGACAAGTTTCTACAGAGGCATGCAAGAACCTCTAAACAAGAAGATTTTTACAGACCCTCCTTGGCTTTTGGTGTTGTATAAAGGATATTTCTCTGTGCAAGATCATTTCCCACATAAGTGCCACATAAATATTGTACCCCTGATATACTGTGGCAATATTTTGCACAACTTACCAATGTCTGAAGTAAAATATGGGTTGTTTCTGTATCTTGATTGCCTTTCATTAGTTTTAAAAATCACCTCTTATCTTAACATGAGTAATTATAAGCAGGCTCCCAAATTTACTTCCTCTGTGCTATAATTTTACATTCCTCTTTCCTAACTCCACCTATTCATCTTCTCTCTTCTTTAAACAGGCCCACGAATCTTTTACTTTCCCTATCTGTGTTATTTTGGTTTGTTTTTATTCAGGCATCACAGACGAATTCAAAGCCCCTTTTGTGGAAAGGACTTAACTTGCTGTTTGCAGTGAAAAATGTTACTTTCCCTTCTTACATGTCCTAATGATCCATCCACGCGCTTAGTTCCCTCCTGTCAATGGAGCAGACACTTCCACTGAGTTATCTGCCTCATGACTTGGGTTTGCTGTTTTGTTATGTGCATTTTTTTCCTCAAACAGTGCACGTATTATTCCTTTTGGCTTTCACAGGGTCATCCTGTCTGCAGTGGTGTTTTATAGGCCATTCATGAGACCATAATCAAATAAGTCACTTGTGAGTAGGTCATTTGGATTTCTGTATGATTTTAACCTCTGACATGGTCACTCTTTGAAGTCATATAATACCAGGCACAGTATCTCCTTAGTTTGCTCAGCCTTGCTCAGAGTGGGACCGCAGGCAATGGACCACTCACTTGGTCCACCTGAGCATCAGTAAGGATGCTCACTCTTAGCCTGTCCTCTTCGCTTGCTGCTCAAAAAATTTAATGGGATAAAAACGAATAAGGTGAAGTAATTAACTCACCTTACTGAGTATGAGTGAAGAGGAATTTAAGTCCAACTTGTAAATTCATAACCACTGCCAATAAGACTGAAACTTGGCTAGAGGGGCAGACCTGAGTCCTGAGACTTCCAGAAAAGCAGTCAGGTGAAGAAAGGGCCAGCATTTGTGTGCTATTTTTGTTTGTCTTAGAAATTACACAGAGCAGCTGTGGTGGTTTGGTCCTAGAAATGTTATCTACCATACAATCTAGATCAGAATAACATAAATGCTATAAACAAATCTAAAGCATGGTTTTAGGGGCAGACACTAGGAACTCTTTTGTAGGGTGAAAACATAAACAAACCCTCCATTTTCATTTCAGTACTCCTGCTCCAGCAGACATTTTCACAGCAGCAGATATACAGAGCCAGAGAACACGTGGCACCAGATGACAAAGTGGACAATTTGTCATCACAAACACATTGGGAAAGCACCGTATTTACAATTATTTCTGTTAGACAAGAATACTTTTTCTGACTGCTCCTTGTGGATGGAATTCACATGCCCTGCTCTAATTTTCACTGAGGCTTAATACTGAGGTTTTGTCCCAGCAAATGTTTTTTTCCAGGAGTCACAGCACAAAGAGTTTGTCTGAGGAGATACAGGGCCACTTTAACTGCAGACTAATAGATGTGGCCAACTGTCAACCTGTTAGGAAACACAGGTGTTTAAAAGGCATTAAAAAGACTGGTCAAGGTTAGCAGTGGGGTGGAAAATAGAAAGGTTAACTAACAGTAATAATTTCTGTTAACCCACTGCCTTTGAGAAGGGCGGTGAGGATGGTGAAGGGGCTGGAGAACAAGTCCACTGTAGCAGAGCGAGTGTTGATCTCTTCTCACAAGTGACAGGTGATAGGACAAGGGGAAATGGCCATGAGTTGTGCCAGGGGCGGTTCAGACTGGATATTGGGAAGAATTTCTTTACCGAAAGGGTGGTCAGGCACTGGCACAGCTGCCCAGGGAGGGGGTTGAGTCACCATCCCTGGGGGTGTTTAAAAAACAGGTAGATGAGTTTTGAAGAACATGGTTTAGCAGAAGATGGGTACAGTTGGACTCGATGATCTCAAAGGTCTTTTCCAGCCGGAAGATTCTATAAGTCTGTGGTTCTACCATTGGATCGGACACTGCCAATGTGACTTTGGCTTTTATATACATCTCTTAAATCACTTTTCTACCCTAATTAGGATGATTTATTTAACTAATCTAAGCAAAGACAATGATTAATATACAGTATGTATATTTTGTATATGATACTTTGTATCATGAGCACCAGTAAACAGTCTCTCTGTCCCCTTGCCACATTTCCTCGGCAGTTCAGGTGGCAGAAAGAGTTTCTGGATTGCAAAAAATTTGCATGACGGGAAATATCAGCAAATGACTGAGTTGTAAACTCTTTGTGCTATGAAGACATTATTTGAGTTTGGTGACTATCAAGAGAGAGTTGTGTTTAGTTACTGAATTAAAATAATACCAGGCACTTTGAAACTGGTGCAGAGAGACAGATATGTGGGGCTTGTTCTGCTTTCTGAGCTCTTCTGCGTACAATTAAGAAACAAACCGGCTCCACGAGTCTGTTGATAAAATGCAGCAGATGGCAGTAACGTACAAAGGAAACATGATCCTTTGCTTATCTCACGATTACCCTGAACATACAGACTTCACCCTTCCTCACGTTGACTGGCTGGTCTAGAGCTGCTGGTTGTCTCCATTTTACTCGTCTGGATTTCGACTCGCTTTAGTCTATTTGCCAGCAGTGTCTTAAATCAAGAACCAGACTGAAGATTCAAAGCTGAATGGTTTTACAAGTTCAAAAGAACATCACTGAGATGCTGTCAGTGAAAATAAATAACCTGGAAAGAAACTGCTGCTAAATTAAGACACATCCTACTCCGAATAAGAATGTCATATTGACTTCATTTTAGCTGTATTTTTAAAGCACTGTGCCAGCAATTAAAAAGGTGAATCAGATAAATCCAATTTTGTGGCTTTCAAAAAGCAGTATTTCATGGGTCCATGCCTATTAAAAAAAAAAAATAGAGCAGTACAAATCTCCTGAATGCTCTCAGTTACAGAACTTCCACATATTTCCTGCTAAAAATTCCAGCTAAAATAGGAGATGTATTATTGAGTATTAAGCATTATTGACGTGTATTAAGAGACAATGATATAATTTTTAGCATTCCAAGAATATTTGACTGAAAATGAAGAGGAAAAAAAAATCCTCTGTTTGATGCTGCTTGGAAGACCTTTAGGAAGGAGGTCTCCCAGGTCCTTCCTGCTCCTGAGTCCCACGATTCCCCTGCTCATTCTTTTTTCTGTCAGATTAAGAGCTTTGGGCTCCAAACCTCAGCCTGGGGGGTTTGTGCTGGAGTGGTGCAAGACCCAGCTTCACGTTACAGATTTGGAAGAATTAGATGAGCAGTGCTGCATCTGATTTTCAGCCATTGCTGAAATAGGTAACCCAAGATCGGTGATGCTCTGTCACTGATGTGACAAGGGGTTTGTGGCCACCCTAGCGATTTGGTTGTGGGGTGGTGAGAGCCAGCACTGCCAGAAGTGATGAGCTACAAGGTGGCTTGGACATGAGTAGTCAGGAATCATGAATTATAGGCTTATGTATGCTCAGATTTCAGCCACCTCCTATGACATCTTCCATTCTTTGGGGTTTATTTGGTTAAAAAGTACACTGTAACATTATTTCCACTTGGAGACAAAGCAAAACAGTATATTTTGTTGGTATTGTGATGGATGTAAAGGAATACTACTGGCTGTAAAATAAATTAACTGAAATGATGTAAACCCTTGTCTTGTTCTGAGCTGCATTCAGCATGAATATCTAAGCATTTCTGTAAAATCATCCACGGGCTTCATAGTAGCTACAACAGCAGCTCTTTAGCCTTTAAAAGGAAGATGATACTAAACTATATGTGCCAAACAAACACGGAGAATATATGAAGATTATTAGCATAACCTCAATTATCATGGATAGGTCCTTAACATAAAATTTAATCTTCCCATTTTTCCCAGCCAATGAGGCATGTAGGGTATGATCTGTTGCTGCTGGCAGAAGGTTTAGGTACACCTGTGTTAAGAGAAAATGTTCTTTCTATATTTTGTGGATTTTAGTTGCAAGCTATGCCTGTCGGTTTACTACAGTGTCTTTTTATGGCCTATTTTTTATTTTTATGAGGAGCATTACACAATGCTTTCTCAAAACCCCAAATCAATTATATTCAAAGACGTACCTGAGTCAAATTCATAATCTAAATACTCTCAGATTTTTAAAAAAACAATTCTAAATTTAGGTTTTCCTTTGCATATGATAAAACAGAAATTATCTGGCAGCGGTAAACCAAACTGCAGAGCCAGTTTTTTGGGACATTCTGTGTGCAAGAAATAAGGCAGTGCTCAATTTCCTCTGCAGATGAATGCAGATATATTGGAAAGGATAATTACAAGAAATAGTGATTCAAAGAGGGGTGAATATATTTTCTTAAAAATAGCAAAATACCAAATTAAAAAAATGAAACAATAAATGTCAAAAATAAAAAACCCCACTAATTGTGATCCTAGAGCTATATATTCTCATATGTAGAAGTATCTAGTCCTGCTCTGTAGGAAGCAGAAGATAATAAAAAATGGGAAACACATTGGATTACAAGAGTTTGTTTCATGGGCGTAAGAGGCACGCATTGCACAGAAATTTTATCTGTTGATTTTACCACTGTTTTAACTCTTGTACTTTAAAATATGGCATCTACTATTTATGCAAGCCTAAACAGAATATTAATTAGAAGGGACAGTTAAGCCTGAATTTAAATCAAGATGTTGAGTAGCCTCTGGGGACATTTATAATTAGCATTTGAATGTATAAGTAGATATTAATTGAAAGGTACCCAAAGAACTGTAGAGAAAGCTGCAGTTTTGAGTGTGAAAGGGATTGGATTTTGTACGATTGCATTTACTCATGAAACACATTAGGATAAATACATTATTCCTTGGCTCTCAGATGCCCTGAAGCCACCACAAGCAGACTTTCTTAATGACTGGAATTTTTTCTCAGTCAAATAAAGAAATGGGTAAGATTTCCTTGACTTCAGGATGCTGGATGGCCTTTTTTACAAACCCTCCACTGACAGCAGCTGTGTGTGAGCCACGTGGTATTCGAGCAACACTTTTAGATAGTGTTCTGCTGACTGCACCTCAAGAAGACCATACTGTGAGTGCCCGAATGGAGTCCGTGTCGTCTCATGGCATTGCTTCCTGCGGCCTGACTGTGATCCGAGCGCTCACCCCGCTTCGGACACTGCCGCTGGTAGGAAGGGAATTAGAATTTAAATCATAATTTCATTAGAGATTCACAAGTCTCGATAAAACCCAGCTGACTCTGCATCAGCTGTGCAGTTCTGTAGTGCTTTCATGTAGTTAAGGGAGTAGTTTTGTGAGCCATACAAGTGTGTAAAATCAGGGAGAGGAGAGATACACTATGTAGTAAAATCAAATTTTTTGCAACTTTTAAAACATTGACTTAAAATCTTCTCTATTGTCTAAATACCAAAACATTGTAAATATAGTGTTCTAAAAATAACACCTCCATTATGACTACAAATATTTTAACTGCAGATTTTTGAGAAAGTATTATTTTTTTTAGTAGAAATCTGCTTCCAAATCAATGGTTTTACACAGTGGTTTTGCCTGCACACTAACGGGACTCAAACTAGAAAATAACACTATTATTAATTTAATCCATTGTCATTATTACCATTGCACATCTTGGAGTCTTGTACATTGCACATCTTGTACACGTTAAAGATATTACTTAATCCAGAAGGAATATATTACAATTCACTATTTGATTTTCCTGCCTAAAGAATTAAAACAAAGCTTACATAAAGCCAATCTGAATGTTTGCATTTTGACACCCAAGTAAATTTTATTTCGATAAGAAGAAATTATTGAAATTAAACAACAGTAAAAAGCAGGAAATAAAATTTAAATGCAACGAGCTGTGTGCATCATCAATGTTCTCTGATTACAACCAAAGAAACAGAGGCATAAAAAGCATTAAGTGCTCCAAATGCCGCAATATGGCTGGGAGAGCGAAGAACAAACCCAAAGCCACCTGACTCACGTCCACCTCCTCTGTTGTGTCACCAATGAAGCACAGCACCAGTAAAGGATATAGAGGCTCCACATTTCCATGAGTGGGTTCAAATAGGAGGTAAGAGTGAAAGAGTGCTGGTACTTATTTTTTTTACGGTTGGAAGACGATTGGTATTCACAAATGTGCCAACAACTAAAGGAAATGGGACCAAAAGCAAAGACAGAAAACAAACCAGCGCTATACCCCACAAAATAGTCCCCCAAAGACTTAAGAACTACGAAGATTCCATATTTAGGACCGCAGTCTGAAAGGTTATTATGGAGTCTAACATTATGGTTATCACAAGCATTAGATCCTGTAATTTACGTTATGGTATCTGGGTCCTTAACTCTTTTGCCTATTTACAACCTACTTGACATCTCAGTGCCTTCTCTTCCCTATTCTGGGCATCCCTCTCCTTTTCTCTGGTTTTCACTCATTTACACTCAAACATTTATATTTCCTTCTTCTTTTCCATACTTTTCCATTCCCTCCCCTCCTCTTCTCTCTTTGGTCCCTAGTCCTTATCAGCTGCACCAGGGTAGCTCTACTTCAGGGAAAGCCCTGCAGTAGGCAGAATATTTAACCCTTTAATGTAGTCTAGGAATTTCAGAGTAACTTAAAAATGCTCAAACAAAATGATACACTGAACCCCCCCATCTATCTGGTTAATTCTTAAATACCTTCTTATATTAGACAAAATTTACCTCAGGTAGCCTTGCTTTTGCATCTTGGAGCTGAATTGATGTCTCCACTATCTGTGGGCTCTCCAGACTAGGGGTAATTTCACATTTACCTTAGAAAAAAGGTATTCTGACTTATTAAATGAATGAATTTACTGCTGATGTAAGTAAGTAGAATTTTATTCCATCAGTTAAAGATAGACTTTATTTAAAATTTATTTGCATTCATATTAATTTAGAAACTGGACTGCTATTGTATGTATTTATTATTGTAAAACTAAAACATTTATGTGTATTTGTACCACTATTTTAATAATTTTACATATAATTGACCTGTTTCCACCATCAGTTGCATCAACAATACACTACCATCAGTCTTGCATATGTACAGACGCCCAAGGACATCTTTTAGCCTAGAGAAGTAGCTGTGTCTACAGTACTTTGGCTGTTTCCAGCTGTTTTCCTAACAGGTCGTGGATCATTTTATGTCTTAGATGTCTATGGATAAAGAAAATTTTCGATAACTTACTTGGAGACGCAAAATTCTCCAGCAGACAAGCTGATCAGCCTCCAGGCTATAAGTCATGACATGAGTGTCGAAACACCAGAGGCCATGGACACATATAAACGTGCTTTCTTCTGTCTTCACCTGTGATAATACATTTCCCAGATGTAAACTTTCCTCTAGGCATTTCCCCTTCCGTGTAAATCTTTCTTGGGGTCTATTACGTGATGAATTGCCAAAGTCTAAGGCCTCTCTGTAGGCTGACACTGACAACACACTCATAAGGGCTAGTGATAAATGTCCTTTTCTACCTATATAACTGTGAAGGAAAACAGCATTAGAAATAGAATTTGCCTTATAATTTTCCATATTGTATTGAAAAATTTTGCTACTTCCAACTGAAATACCCGAAAAAAAGGTTTAAAATTACATTTTGGTAGAACTATCCTATATGCAGATTAAGGCATATGTTCTGCATATCCCTTTTAAAGGTGTAACTTCAACAATTGAGTTATTTCATACAGCTGTAATCCAGAGGAAACTTGAGTGCTGTAGCAAACCTGGCACCCATTCAGCAAAGCACTGAAGTCTACACTTAACAGACTTTTCTAGGTAGGAACCTATAACTTTAAGACATCATAAATTGTGCTTTATGTATACCTTCATTAATATACACTGGTATACAAAAACATAACTGCTGCTAAAAACAACCTCTCTATAACATTAAGATCCAAGTTTTGATATTGTTCCCTGATTCCCTACAAACATGCATCTTTCTTCTCCTCTCCTGATCAGTTTGGAACCGGCAGAGATTTACAGCACTTCTCAGCATCTGGGGCCCAAAGTCTGGGCATGTGAGTAACCTACCGGTGGCTCTGTCAATCAAAGAGGTAAAGGCAAACAAACTTCATTCTGTAACTGAAAAGCAATTTGAAATGGTAAATACTTCTTTCATCTTTCAAAAAAATCTGACAGTATATAATTGGTTTTAACCTGCTGCACAGCAAATGTTGCTGTAATTTTTCTTTACAGCATATACAGTTTCTAAAATATCAGAAAGGTTGGCCAGTTGTACTCCAAGCATCTTCAACCCTATCTGGTCTATTATGCACTTCATTGCATATTTTGAATGTGTATACAAGATGTGGTAATGAGATAATAGGTGTTGGTTCCTCGTTGGCTGTTTCAGACCATAATATAATCACATAACTGTAGTCTCAAAGCACCCCTCATTTAATTGTTAGGCCTGAACTGTACTTCTCAAGAGCCAATTGTAAGGACAGTCAGGTGTGATAGAAAGGATAACGTATGGATTCATCTATGCATGGGTGAAAATCTTAAGTAAAACACAACAGAAAACAAAATCAGGGAGAAGTAACTGAAACCCAATGATTAGAAAGGATAATATTTCAATAAAATAAGAACTCAGTGAATCGAATCAGTAATTCTAAAACTGTATCATCCTTATTAAATTGTAGAATGAAGTGCTCCATGAGAACATAATGTAATCTGACAAAATCATACTTTTCAAATTTTAGATCAGACTAGTCTTTGTCATTTTTACTTCTTTCTAGCGATAGATGTTGCTTCTCTCTGCCCTTCCCCTGGTACCAAATAGTCTGTGTGGGATTTGCATAGGTATGATAAGCCTGCCAGGGAACAGGTCTAACAGTCCAAAACCTCTTGAAATTATTAGTATATAAAGTGAAATTGTCAAATGGTAAATTACTAAAAATACTTTTCTGCTTAACTTGGAAGACATTATTGTGTGCCATCCAAAACTCTTATATGAGGATATACTCATTTAAACAGGTGTAGGGATTAGAACAGACCACTTAGCCAATAAACCCCCGAAGCACTTGTGTGAAATGAAGGGACATATTCTTACAGTATAAAAATTACTATGAAGTATCAAGGAAGACAAATGTTTTACAATGCATATGGTATATTTTTAGTTTCCAAATTTTGACATTTCATCTGGCTGCTCCCCTTTAGAAAACAAGGCATTTGGAAACAATCCACAAAATTATTACTATTGCTCTATTTACACATGACCAAGGTTTTATTCAAGCAAGGCATATACCAATAGTATGTTAAATTTTGAAAGGTGCTAAACTGAACTGCTGCATCTATTACTGCTTTCCTGTAACAAGGCAGGTGCACAGTCCTTTCCAGAGTTTGTCTTGGTATCTTTGGCTTACACATGTACTGCTTTCTCTTTAAAGAAAAACCCAAAAGTCCTGTAATTAGAAATAAGCTGCCCCTCTCCTTCTCGCTGAAAATTGTTTCCATTAACAGTAAAATACAAGGTATCCATGCTCACAGGTAATGTTATTGACATTAAGGAAAGAAAAAATGTATAATTTTTGGTTCTTCTCAGTGTTAACATTTTGGTCTAATCCATTTTAGATCTCTGGCAATAATTATTTCCTAAATGAGGACACTGGCAGCTTATGAGGTATGATCACATCTCACTGTCGCATGCAATGCTAAATGAGTTTACAGTCAGACTGTGATGTCATGATACCATGAACCTGAATGGAAGAGTTACAGCAGTGCTGGATAAAAACCACAGCGGCCGTGTAATTTGAAGCACTGACCCAATATAAACTCTCCCATATGTTTCAAGTGTGTTTATGACCTCAGATGAAGAATTTTGCAGTGGCAGGCTTTAGTGCCAGAGCAGATGCTCCCTCTATCTCTCTGAGCTACTCTGACACTGAGATGCCTTACAGAGCCTCGGTTTTACCATGCCTGATGCAAAGACAGCATGGAAAACTCACCATCCAAACAAGCACGTGCTCTAAGAAAGACAACCGCAACGTGAACGCTGGCCCATCCATCTGGATTGAACACGCACTCGTGGGGACCTTACAGTCGATGCGACAGTGACTGCAGAACCACTGTTTCACAAAACATATATTCAGTTTAACAGCTGCTTTTCTGAAGACAAGATTGCCATCTTAAGTGTCTGCAAGCCTTTGTGCTGTCTCTATTGAAAAACTGCAACACTAAGAAAAAAAATAATACGTATATAGTTACTTTACATGTAGAGGGGGCAAAAATAAGGCCAAACAAACACAAGTTTCTTGAGTGAAATTTTGCAGAAACAATTTTTATCTGTCCTCGCTGGCTTTCACACAGTATGACAAACAGAATTCTAATGTAAAAGTGAAATGGAAGAAAACTCCTGTAAACCTGCGGAGTTCTTTCTGTAGGCCTACAATATCTCCGTATTGCACATCTAATGTGGCAGATACTCATAAAGAAGCCACAAGAGGGCCAACCATCCACTTTTACACTAATATTTGGTATTGTATATATATTAATAATTTTGTATGGTCCTGGGACCATTCTTTAAATTAGTGCCAAAGCAGTCTCTACTGATGACAAGACCACAGTCAAAATTTCAGCTATTCAACAACTGGCACTAAGTCCTCTTCCCATCTCCTCCTCTCTTACTCTATGGATAGCATGTGCATAGGCTTTTTTTACTTTTCTTTGAGTAAATAAGAATGCAAGATGTTCTTCCTCAGGGAAGACTATATTAAAAAAGGGACATATTTCTGAAATGAAACAGAATAAATTGTATCGTAGTTGGTAAACTGCTGTATTCCATAATCTACATGCATTATGAAAAAGAATTTACTCCTTTACACGCACATCATGTTTTGAAACATCTAGATGATTAAAACTTTAGAAATTACAACATGACGCACAAATGGAAAATAAAGTGCAGTCATACCAATTCTTACATTGCTAATCCCATGGGAAATGGTCAGGGTTCATAAACATTTTTATTGCCCTTGGTTATGGACAATGAATAATGAATGGCCAAATAGCAGCTACTTAAGGTCTCAACTTCTGCAAGCTGCATTTTTCTTTATTCAGCACCCACAGGAGACCTACGTAAGAAGTTTGGGGCTAGCTGTTAATTTGAAAGATTCATATTTTCAAGGCATGCTTATTGCAAGTCAGATTGCAAATCCAGCTCCAACATATAAGACTGTTTCTACTAAATAAAACAAAATGATGTATTTCTTGCCAGACTTGACTACAAGAAGACATGACCATAACTAGGTTTGGGGCAGCAGCACAGTGTTTATCCTTCTAATATAATTTGGGATTTTCCACACATGCTATTTCTATTGGTTCTTTCAGCCAAATTTAATATACAGTATTAAACTCATCATAATAATAACTAGTAGAAGTTAGATGTTTCCACCCTTTAAAAATTAAATATACAATGGACAAAACCAGTTCAAGTAAAATTATTCATATATTCAGCAACGTACAATTTTAGTGATCAATCATATTATAAAAATGTTTCAGAAAGATAGTTAACCACTTAACTAAGGTCCCAAAATTTCATTTATGTATTACTGTGTGGGAAAAAATTGTTCAGATAATATAATTAATTACCAAATAACACGTACTATTTAAGGAAGAGCATGCTAATTAATAGAGATTTTTCAGCAGCCCGTAGAAAGGTATACTTTTTGAAGCTCCTCCAGCAGAGAGATGCTGGGAATCCTCTCTTGATTAGTAACTTTCTGGATGTTGTTCACTTTGGGCTAATGAACAGAAGGTAATTTAAAAAAACCAATCCTACAGGATAGGATTGTTCTCTAATTCACTAATGTAGGATGTTAGCAACCACAAAAGGCAAATATTAAGCTTCTACAGCAACATTACTTTGGTCACAATGTACATCTGGTTTATTTTACAGTACACATTAAACGGCAGAAGTATAGCAATCAACGTATTCAGTTAATTTTGTTACTGAGTTTTACTTTATTATTATGCAAGGGTCTAATTATATTTTTCCAAACAAGTGTAGGCAGTTTAGTTGGTTTATTCCAGATGTTAGTACCTCACTCTCAAACTTTGTGAAGCTTCTTTAGTTTGACAGAGGGGACATAAACCAAAATAAATGTAACAAGGAAAACAGGATGAGAAAGACTCTCTCTATTCAGTGCAGCAGAACTGAAATAAAAATGATAACTTCTGCATTTCCTGATTTTTTACATTTTAACAATGTACGAACGTACGCATGCATGGATGCAGTGCTTCATTTATTTATTTTTGCATTTCATTTCCTAAGTTTGGTGGGTTTTAAAAAAAAGAAGGAGAGCAAATCAAAACACAAAGTCTTCTGTTTAGGCAGCCTAATGAGGTTGTTTTGGGGCTTTTGATGTGGTATTCTCTGTATACGGGATAAGGCACAGAGGGATAAGAGTTTCTCAACTGTGCAGTTTAGAATAGCCCTCTGAACCACCGCTGTGCATCTTGTACAGCTTGAATCTCAGGATTAACCGAGTTTCTCTTCAACTGCCTTCATACAATTTCTCAGGAAACACTGTATATAATATAAATAATTCAGCAACAGCTCTGAGAATGTGTAAAATTTACTCAAAGCATAATCTGAAGCTGTTCATGCTGAATACTCCTGCAGCATTGTACAAACTGGTTTTAAAGACGCAGCTTCTGCAGCAGTTTTCTGGTCCCTTGTGTCTATACACAAAGAATGACAGCAAAAGCTGGTGAAATAAATTTGGATGTTCAACATATGTGTCAATAAGCAGCTGTCAAATGGCAGTAGCTCCTTTTTATTGATCCTTTCTATCTTCACACTGATGTGAACTTCTCAAACTGAGAGTGACAGTTTGCGAAAGAGGTACTACGAAAGAGCACATGATATGCAAAGCATACACATGTGACTTGCACACGCTGAGGAACCACGAGAAGAATTCTTTATCAGTTACAGGAAGTACAGGCTAAGAAAGTGGAAAAGCACAGCACTTCCAGTAGTTAGTCCATTATCCTTAATGGCTCCGTGCACAAAAGTATTCACGTGGTTTCCTTTTGTGCAGGCATTGCTATAACGCCAAAGATCAAACACAAAATGAATCATTCAGATTTTTATTTATTTTTGTCTATGAGTGTAGTTTAAGAAACAGAGTGCAATCTGAGAGCTGCACGCAGTGGATGCTCTTCAGTTAAGCTCCATGATCCGTGGCAGCCGTCAAGCCACAGCCAGACTGTGACCTTTTGAGGATCTGCAAGAATTACATGCAGACAAGCGTTTGCTTGCTGTATGGTGTAACTAACATGGCACATTGCCCTTTTTTATCTGAAAAGTTGATCCAGCTGTGGGCAAGGTTTCTCTCTCGGTATATTTGGCCACCCAAAACAAATATGACATGATTTAACTCCTACTTACCTTCCAATTCCGTATTTCAATGTTGCATTTAAATCTTCCAATACAGAATGGACTGTGAAAATAATTTAAAAATTTCACAAATGTGAATGTTGGTGACAACTTACTATGGAAATTTTCCTGATGTCCTGAGATGATAAAGCCTCCTTTTCTCTAGGCATCAAAAACACTTTATAAACATTCATTAATCTGATCCTCATTTCGAAAATGTGAGAATTAGGCACAGGGAAGTACAGTTGCAAAAAATCAGAAAGCAAATCAAAGGAAGAGGAAATCACATTTGTTCCCTCTTTCTGGACCATCTACACCCCACACCTCAAATTCCCAGCAATTAATCCTGAAGTAAAGAACTAGATGAAAGAATGCCCAAACCCTCTTCTTTGAAACACTGTCTCATACAAACGTTATGCAGCCTTCTCTATTCAGTGGCACTGTTTGGAATTGGTAGTTGAAGACGCAGTGTCTCAAAAGAACATCAGCCAGTTTTCAGCTCTTTGTAAAAAGGCTGCTAATGGTAGACTTAGATAGGAACACATGTGTTTTGATTTGAGATTGATTAGATCTTTATCATTTCTCAACTGCTTTAAAACATAGACTGATAATTCTCAGTTTTCTATTACAAAATTGCCATTTAAAACATTTTCAATAATTTTTGCCTATACTTATCTTCAGTTTTGATAATTTTTGTCACAAGATCTAAATGGAATCCCACTCTAGTAAAGCTAGTCACATGCTTTAAGGTATCCAAATCAAGACCAAATATACTTGGAAAGCTGGCAGCATATGCAGAACACCAGCATTTTGCTAAATCACATTTTGTTTGCCAAATTATGTCCTTCTCCAGAGCACTGTCAACCCAAACCTGGGGGATGTAAAAAGCAATGTATTTGTGCTTTTCAAAAAAATGGCAAAATGTAGTCAGATCATAAGATATATGAGAAAATACTGCCAGCTGCTCAATTTACTGAAACATTCTGAGAAAGTGCAATGCAGATGAGAGGGCAGATTTTGGCTTGGAATCAGGAAATATCTTCTATTAGAACAACCAGCTGACATGCAAGAAAAAGCCTGAAAAACTGTAGGATTAATTAGGTAATATAAATATGTTCCTCACAAACTCCACTTTCAAATTCTGAACAATTTACAATAATTAAAAGCATTTCCCAGCTCAGGTCAAGACATTAGCGTTGTTGAAATGATAGTGACTACTGTTATTGATATATTTTCTTTGACTTTTCCTACTACTGGAAATCTGGAAGTTACAGTTTTTTTAATGTTTTTGTTTGAGGTTTTTTTTGAGGAAAAGAGCAGGGTAACTACAGCCAGTGAATCTTAAGAAAAAACCCAAACAACTCCACAGGGAGGAAAAACCTCCAAGTTTTCCAAGATTCTAAACTCTTTCTTCATATCCAGACATCACACTTACCATTTGATTTGATTTTAGCAGTGTTGACTCCTCTCGTCTTAATTGCATGCAGCTATGAAATGGAAAGTGACACTAGAATATGATTTATACATGACATAATAGAACAAGGTTTTATTCTGCTTCTGTTTGTGCTATTTGAAAGAATATGCTTTTAGGTTGCCAAAATTATTGCTAGCCTTGTTAACTCCTTTGGAAGCAAAACAGTTGACATAAGGATAGCCAAATCTGTTCCTTTATGGAAGTTTAATAAGACAGAAAATAATTTCATTGTCAGATAATTCTTCAGTTTATATTACACAATTAGATTTGTGAAACTACAAATGGATTTGGTAATGTCACTTATAACAATAATCCTGGAAGAGGTAATAGTGTACCTTCCAGCTCCCTGATGCCAGTGTGCTGAAAGTAACCTGCTGTGGAATAGCCAGTTTACCAATCCAGAGTTACACACATGCAACCAAAAGCAGACTTTGGCATGTTATCATTCACCTGTTTTTTAACTTGTCTCCAAACTAGATAACAAGTTCAGCTCTAGTCTACATGTACTAATATTCCAAACATTTGGCTCATTTGTCTAATCAAATGATGGAAGGACCACACAAATGTATGGCAGCAACCCTGTCCCCACTCATTCACAAACACGTAATTGCCCTGCCATTCACTCATGCATAGAAATGGTCACAAAAGCAAACAATGCCGTGCTCACTCATACACTTAATTACTTAGTCACTGTTTCACTCACTTGGTTGACTCAGTCCTTCATACCTACAGCCTCAGAATCTCGTCCTACTTTCCCAGTGAGTAATGCCAATTAAAGTTTACTTAAGGCCCACATTAAGAAAATCAGAATTACACCCTCAGTCTGACAGATACTTCCTGAAACAGTCCCTCAATGTGACTTGGAAGTATTTTAAGGTCTTAAGTAGAAATATAGTGCTGCAGGAGCCTTGCCTAGCCTTCTCTTTTTCTTTACCTCACTTGCTTTGAAAGCTAAAGAGGGAATTCTGCCCTTGGCAGCATTTATTTAAGTAAGCATTATTGAGACAAAATGTGGCCTTTTGCACACAAATTATAGACAATATTTGAACACTTATGTCGTTGTCAGCAATCTATACTTTGTAAAGCATTTCTCAGCATCAGTCTGTGCAGACACTCATTTATTTTAAAATTTTCTTGGCTGAAGTCCGGTTCCCTTAATTTCTCTTAATTTTATGTTTCATATCCAGCATGAAGGCTTTGGAGAGGAAACTGATATCTAACATTCTACAACTGTTAAACCAATGACCTTTTTGTTATTAAATGATACAAGTTTGATCCCAATTCAAATTGGTGATTCTTTCCATTATGGATCTGACCGGCATATTCAGCTGGCGCCTAAAATGTAAGGTTGTCTGCTCATCTCATGAACAAGTCTTGCATCACTGTGAGACAGACCTTAATGTATGGGTCTGTCTGTATTTGTACATGCACACAGATCACTGCAACGGTGATCCAATCTGTCATAAAGAAAAAAAACTCTCATCATCCTCTGATTTTAGAAATAGAATATTATTTTCCCAGGACTAGCTTTCTCTGACCAGCAGTGGAGTGATTTTTGGTTTTACCATTTCGGTCTTTGGAACTAAGTACATGATAAAAAACCTGCATATTTCATAAAAAGACTGCCAAATGAAATATTTACAGCTAAGAAGTAAAGTCACTGACATCACGTCACAGTAGTGAATGGGTCTGTGTAATTATTTTTTTAAAATTTGCATTCATTTGTGAATGTTTTCATAGAGGCTAAGACTGGAAAACAAAAAGCCTGGGATGCTGGAAGGCTTTGCCTTCTGTTGATAGGGAACAGCATCACAACTCACTTCAACATATCCACACATGTGCAAATAAGGAAGAGGAACTGGGCAGCAACGTGATACGGTCCCGAACTTAACAGAAGCTTTTTGCAATCCATGTCCAAGGGATGAAATTTGGAACACACTGTCATTTGAAAAAGCTCCTGAATTACAAGAAAGACTAACACAACCCAGAAGCGTACTCAAATATGACACATATTTTGTACTTTGAGAACAATATCTTGTTTTTATGACTGGCATTAGATGGAGTTTATTAAATGAGTGAGTGAATATCATTATCTTTTTACTTTCACTGCAAAGCCTTTACCGTATGTCTTCTGAAACTGACTTTTTCCACAATATAAATTACTAGTCCTGGTAAGATTTAATGGATTATCAAATTCACTTTCAAAATGTAAGTATTCCCAGTCTTTTCCAAGAAAGGTGATAAGACCAGGAATTTTTTCGATTTAATTGCGTTTATCTTTATGATTTTGCTAACTTTGAGTATGTCAGATCATGTGTACACATAACATAATATGCATTATTATCTTGTTAAAAAAGATAGGTTGGTAGGGCCAGTGCAACTGCAAAAAACTCCTAATATTTTAGATGTCAGGATTAGGTAATTCTAGGACAGGATAGGACTGTACTTTTACAAAGGAAGAGCTGGATTTATGCATACTGTAAATATCAGAGACAGAATGAGGAGAGGTAAATGATACTAAAAATGGCAAATTCACACACAGATGGAAGGGTGGCTACATTCAGAGGTAATACTTCCGAGAGGTGAAATGATGGACAAAGAGATTTCACAACTGCATTTACTTTTGCAAACATTCCGACTTACCACTACATGTATATTTGCACTTTGCTTAACAAGTACCTTCTGCAGCTGAACAAGATTTGATTCTAGTCAGTGAACAGTAAATGCAGGTCAAGTAAATAACAAAAAGAAAAGGTAAAACAAGCAGACAAGATTGGAAAAGTATTCTTCTTACAACTTAAGAAGCTTCTGTGAACACAAACAAAAGCAGATTCTTTAAAGTGAAATCATTACCTATAGGTAGTTTTTAAAATCAAATTAATTTCTAATTGAAGCCAGGGGCAGTCAATCCCCTTCACAAATGTATATGGATGATCACATGCAGTAAGCTTTATCTCTGCATGTTAAAAAAAATTAATACAAAAATCACTTACATTGCTGCTGAGTTTTCCTTCCAGCAACGATTTCTTTTTAGCCAAAAAGACACTATCCTGTATTTGATATGGAGCCACAGTTTGAATTAATTTTTTGTGTCACTCTTGCTTCCACCTTTGTTTTCCAACCCCTTCCCTCAATAAAATGTCTTTGAACACAGTATGAAAGAGCTGCGGTGGCCCAGCATAATGAAAACACTTATACTTAGTATAAAACACATTCTGTAACTTTATCATGATACATGAGGCAAACAATCAGTGAAAGGTCAGGTATCTTTGTTACTTGGGGATACAGGGGGAGCTAAAGCTTTTGCAGAGCCAAGAACCACCTGCACGTGTTACCATTCACAGCAACCGAGGCAGACAGCTCCTAAATGGCACAGAAATCTGTGCATTTTGCTGTCAAACATTAATCAAGTTTAGCAATGTACTTACTGTCATACGATTTTTCATGCATGCAGTCTATTTAATTTTCATGGTGCTTCGATGTTAGATAACACATCTACACTTGCCACTTCACGTATTTTGCACCCTGACTGCATATGCCTCCCAAAATTCTTCAGTTATGTGAGGTCCCAGGTACTGGGTCTTGTGACAAAAGTAACGTTGGCTGATTATCTGATTACTAAATTCAACTCTACAGAGAAGCAGATCACAAACGGGGAAAAAGGGGGTCAGAAACGGGGTGTGAAACATAAAGTTGCATTTCTTCCAGGGAAATTTGCCCGTAAGTACCATTAAGATATTAATGCAAATACAGATATTAAATGCAGATACATTTGAAACCACAGTTGATCTCCAAAAACAGGCAAATCACAAAACACAGTCATTAACTGTTTCTAAAAAGTTAACACACAAAAGGACTGTTTTTTTTTATAAGGTAACAAGAGGCCAACTCTTAAAGTGTATATGCTGACTTCTTTGCAGCAATTTAGTTACAGTTTAATGCTATTACAGACTTACTCTTTTAGGCTGTACATACATTTCCATGTATGTCAACATTTTGTAAACTCTTACCAAATTCACATGGACTAAAATGCAGAATTTAAGCTACACAACAAGCTAAGGTATGAGGAAAAGTACAGATTGGTGTTAGGAATTGAATGAGCAGCGTATGGAAATCACATCTGCCAAAACCAGACACGGAATGCTTTTTTTTTTGAAAAAAAAAAGTGTTTAAACAAACAAATAAAACAAAGACCATGCTCCTAAACGGCCTGCTGGAGGAAACATTATTTGCAGGGTTTGCACCCTTTGCTCTGTACCACCGAGCACCCAGGTTCCAAAGCAATCAGTGAACCTTTTGAGGCTGTGTGACCAATATGTGAAGTCCACCCCACTGCACCACTGGGGAGACCCACTGCATGCGGCTTTGTTAACAGCAAGATTTGGAAGCACAGAGGAAAGTGATGCTGTGATTAGCAAGTCACAAGCTTATCTACAAGAATTACAGATGCAGCTGCTGGCATGCCTGCTCAGGGCTGCTTATGGTGGGGGCAGCCTAGCCACCCTAGTTCTCCTTAATGAAGCCCAGGAGACAAGGGGAAAACTCACCAACATTAGTGGTTCTTTCAGGCTAAGACAGTTCCCTGAGTGGTTTTGCTTGTTTTCCCCACCAAATGGAAGAAATACCACATGCTTCTGACTGCAAGGAAATCATTAGGATAATACTGCATAAATAATCTATGCTTTGGAAATATCACCTTATTTGAGATGTCAAAATCTTTAAAAGGAACCACCCAGCTATTATTTTTGCTTTGTAGCTCTGTAGCTCTTCTTTTCTGCATTTGAAGGCACTTTTTCGAAGGGTGAAAAGAGGCACATAAGTACAGCCCAATGCAAGTAATCATAGATAGAAATATCTTGTGATGTTGTTAAACAATTATTTTTATGCCTACTTGACGTTAGTGATCTAGCATGTTTCATTCACATGTTTGGGACATGGAAAAAGCTCTTTTACAATGTGTTAGCTATTAAAAAAATGCAAAAACTTTCAACAATTCCAGGAGGGTCTAAATGAAATCTGATACTTTCTTCCCGAGTCTGATTTTATTTTCATTGCCATGCAACACACACATCTTTCTTCAAAGTTAGCTACTTTTCTCAAAAGCACTATTACAGGCTGCCATCAGAATTTACTCCTTTCACACTGATTCCTCAAAATACCAGATTTTGCAATTCTCTCAAAAATTTTTATACTAGATTCATCTAGTCTGAATGTCTCTGCATGAAGGAGTTCAAATAGGTGTTCTTTAATCACAAAACCACAGCAGAAACAGAAAAACATTTGGGTGGTTTACTCAGTGAAAACAGAAAGTCTGTTTGGTGCTCGTTGCAACATTAAACCATCACGTGCAGAACAAAAACAGTTACCAAAATTCTCCTGGTTATTTGAGACAGTCTGAACAACTAATCAGAAAATCGGCACATAATGGAGTTCCTTGCTGAGGAGTTCATCACTTTAAAGAGCCTGGAGTGGAGTCTTGGTGGAAAGGTTGTTTTGCTACAGTGCAAAGACAAAAGCGTAACTCCGTTCCAAATGTGTTTAATTTTCTAGTAAGCATTAGTTTCAGGTATAGCAGATGAATAATCTTCTGTGTAAGAGAGAAAAATAAAGCAATCTGTGCTGAGGTCTAGTTCACAGGGTAGGGTCTACAGCGCAGACTTTTCCACCTTGTGCGTGATTGTACCTCTTATATTCAGTTACTCTATCCTTATTTAGCAATGGTTATTTGTACTTGCTGACTAAAACCAGATCCCATGAAGTGCAACTCTAACAATCAAAAGGAGGATGGACTGGGTAGCCATTTTGGTGTGGCAGCCATCTTGGGGCATAATAGATGCAAAAAGCTGAGTTTCCAGAAATTACTAATATTTTGCAAATGGGATAATTTTAAAATAAGTTTTCCAATTGTCATCCACTCCACTAGAATTAGAGGAAGGGTATGGCAATCTATCACAGAACAACATGTAACTGTAAGAGGAAATAATTACTGCTGCACATATTTTCCTGTTATCTTACAAAGCCCCAGAGATTTAAAAATAAAAATGAGCTACTATTAGAAGCCCCTTGTCAAGGCCATGAAGTAAATCAAGAACACACAGTACGGAATGCCTGCTCTTAAGATGTCATTGCAAGTTTAATATGCAGTGAAGTTTGGCAATTTTAAGTACTTACACAGAGAGAGACAGACTATAAAAGCACACAAGCACATCACCTTTAAGTAGAACACTGAGTTTCATTTGACACATAAACCAATTGCAAGATTTGGAAATGAGGTTGCGCTTGTGATTTATTTCCCTCGCAAGAGACTTTTATCACTCAGGACCTCATTACAGTGCCTGCTCATCATTTTTGGAGCTTTGATCCTGAAGATATATCAGGATATTTGCAAGGGAGAGGGAGGTAGATACTTGGTAAAGAAGGATGACGGGGATAAACTGTGGAAGCAAGAATGTAGTTCGTGCTCCAGTGCACCTTGGAAGCCGTGTTCAGTGTGGGACGCACAAGAAAGGGCTATGGTCCCAACTGAGGCCAAACTATCCACTAGGAAACATCTTCACCATTTTATTTTTCAATCCTGAAGATGAAGAAAGGCTGGAGTGACCGAAGAGTGGGATGACAGCAGATAAAAAGAGCATGAATCCTCAAGGTTCAAACCTCAGCAACAAGACTGATGAGTGTGGCTCACAGATTAGAAACGGGAAAACGATAGCAACCTTAGAGCCTGGAGACAGCATGCAACAAGCAACACGATCCAAGCCTGGTGCGGCACGGGCACTTCTCTGCTGCTGTGATTTATCACCACCCCCACGACAGGGCAGGACAGGGTTTTGACAGCAGAGAAACCACTCGAGGCAGAGAAAGCCAAGGGGAACGGCACGATACGCGGGAAAAAAAAAAGGACAGATGCCGGTAAAGTTTGGGTAAGCAAAGGTCAAACATCACGACACGAGGGCGAAACACACAACTCTGGAAAGTGACTCAGCCTCCCGACATCCGCCGGGCTGGGGGCGCGGGGCGGGGCGGTGTGAGTGGGGGCGTGGGGCGCGGGACTGGGGTTGTCGACGCGGGGGAGACTGGCGAAGGGGAGGAGAGCTGGGACGGGTTGTGGGGCATGGGCTAGTTTTGGTGCGGCGCCTGCCGGGGCAGATACAGGCGAGGGGCAGTGGCGGCCGGGGTTGTGGGGGGAGGGAGACGAGACAGCTTCTTGCACGGGGTCGCCCCCCTCCCGCGCGCGCGCGGCGGCGGGACCGTTAAAAAGCCGTTACGGGCTCCCGCTTTCGGAGTGATTCAAACTGGGCAGCGCCGAACGGCGCGGCCCCTCCCCAAAAGGCACCGCGCTCCCTTTTCGCGGTGCCCGCCAAATCCTCTCGCCTCCCCCTCTCCACGTGAGGCGGCGGAGAGTTTCCAGCCTCTCCGACCCCAGTGGGGGCGGGAGGTGGGGGAGCGCAGGGAAGAGAGGGAGAAAGGCCGGGAGGGGAGGGGGGGGGGGGGGGGCTGGGAATCGCGGACCCTCGGTCCCCCGCCGGCAGCGCGAGAACAAAGAGCTCTCCCGCCCCTCCCTCCTTCTCCCCCCCCCCCAATGCACGTGGGGCGCGAGCTGCCGCCTCTCGCCCCGCCCTTCGCCGCACCTGATTGGCCCGGAGGCCCCGGCCCGCGTCCGTCCAATGGAGGCGGCGCGCGGCGCCCGCCAATGAGCGCGATGCCGATTGGGCCGTCGCATTTGGCGCTCGGTCCGGGAGGGTGAATCCGGCAACTGGAGGCTGAGGGGAGGGAGAAGTGAGCGGCGCGGAGCTGGAGCGGGCGGCGGGGCGGCGGCGGCGCCAGGCCGGGGCGGGGGGGCGGGTGAGTGAGTGAATGTGCGGCACTGCGCGGGCCCGAGCGCCGGGAGTCGGTGTTTATAACCGGCTCGCTTTGTAATGGAGGAGAAAGGGGAGGGGGCGGGAGGAAAAGAAGGAAGGGTGGGGGTCGACGGCTCCCGGGGAAGCAGCCTTCTCCCGTCCCCCTTCCCGCGGGCGCGGCCGGTGGCGCGGAGGGCGGGCGCCCGGCGGCGAGGCAGGCGCGCTCCCGGCCGGTGACAGCTGAAGGGGGAGAGACATGGAGTCTGAAGTGCCCTTTGTCTAAGTTGGCTCCGTGCAGCCCGGCCGGCGCTGCCCGTGCCGACCCAGCCCCGCGCTGGGAACGGGCTCGGCATGCCCCGCTCCGCGAGTCCGGGGGCACCAGGAGAGGGAGGCCGGGGACCCGGCGTTTTCCTTCCCGTCCTCCCCGTGGCTGCGGCGGCGGCTCCAGGTACTATTTGACCAAAGGAGCAGAGGGGAGGGAGCTCCCTGAGTGCCTGTCGCACGCCGGGGCAGCTCTAACAGCGCCCAGCAGAGAAACGTGCCTATCCCCGGCGGGGAGAGCGGCACGAAGCTCTCCCCGCGCCGATACGGGCTCCCGGGAGGCTCGGACAGCTTCCCCCCGGTGCCCTCAGCCTCCCGGAAGCCGGAGCCGGGCGGGGAGGCTGCGCGCGCCCCGGGCCGCCCGCCCGCCCGCTAACCGAGAAACCCGCCCGGAGCGGGGATCGCCGCCCTTCGGGCTCCCGCGCCTGGCGCTGGGGGGGTCTTGCTTCAGGGAGGGAGTTCGGGAGGGTAAACCAGACCGACGGGGGCTCCGGCGAGCTCCCTAATCGCGAAAGGGCACCGGGCGATCCTGATCTTCCCGAGCACCGTAAGAAAGTTCATAGGCTTTCTGGGTTTGGGACTAATGGTCGCCGAGCGCGGGTATACAGAGCGCTCTCTAAAACGACAGTATCTGGGAAGGTGTGAAGGAGAGTACTGGGCAGAGCTGTCCCCGAGTGATGAATGTAGGATTGGTTGAAGAAATTGGTGTGTTGTGGCACACTGCGTACGTATTTGACATTAATAGGCATTCATGGTGATTCAGAAATTGTTATTGGCCCACAAAAGAACAACATTCTGTGTTGTGGCACGAATGGGATAATAAACTTGTGTAGTGCTCGAAATACTTATTTCTAATTTACAAAACACTGCCCTTATGGGAGCTAGAGAAAAGGTTTTTTTATTTTTGTTTTTTTTAAATCTATGGAGCTGGAAGTTCAGGTTCTTGGTTTCTCTAATAAGAAGCCTATAACAGTGTGAACAAGGTTGTTTAACTGTTACGAGATAGGTTTAAGTCCAGCAAATGTAGTTTCAGCTAGTGCGAGTTTGGTTCGTATTAATACAGATTTCAGTGAAGAGTTTTACCAGCAGTTTTAGTGTCGTCTTCACTTCTCAATTGGGATTTCCTCATAGATAGGTTAATCTTTTTTTAGGGGTTGGCACATTCAGATTCTTTATATGATTTATAAAAATTAAAAAGTCGTTCTTTGTTTGTCCCTAGTGTCTATATCAAATTGAGAGTCCGGGGAATGTTTATTTGTGGTAACAATAAAGCATCTTCAGAAGGGTGAGTATTACTTGTACATAGTGTACTATAACTACCCTCTCTTTAGATGATTAAAATGTGAATGTTTAAGATCGGCAGTCTTTCCAGTGTTTTAGGGGATGCAACTCAAAAGCTTTTCAGCGACGTGTCAAGTGTTTTTTAACTTTGAGCTCTAGTGCTTTATCAAGTACTGTTACATCAGAAGTGCTACAGTTCTTGTTGTGGAGTCTTCCTTATCAAAACAAAGAAAAAGAGAGGAAAAATATTTTTTTATCTTTCCTCTGTCTACCTGAGAAATGAAAGTAATAACTTATTAAACAACCTGTGGAGAAATCTGTGACAGCAAAATGTTCCATGAGGTGCCAACAGCTCTTTTTGTCTGGAACTTTGGAAGAATTCAAGATTCTAATTTAGGACAAAAATTTGGAAAAAAATAGTTTTTAAGAGCTTTTTAAAATATGTTATTTCACTCTGAAGAATTACATACACTGAAAATCTGCATCATCAAAAGGTCATAAAGTGCCTTTGCTTGGTTTAAAATGAGCTGAAGTGGTAGTGTGTAATGGTAGGCCAAATATGTGAAACTTAAAACTCAATTTTTTTTTTGTTTCTTGCCGTATTTTTTTCCTCTCTTGCTAGAATTGCCAACAAGCTGAAATATGGTGATTTCATTGAGGCTATGCATTCAAATGGATTGTTGTTTGCTCTGTAATATTGCAACATTCATAAGTGAAACGTAAATATATTCCTTCACTTCTGCTTACTTGCAATGAAACTTTGTCTTAACAAGAAGAGAACTTTTGTTATGTGTTATTGAATACACTAGCTATATTATACAGAGAAAGGGTGCAAACTACCACTTTTTGTAAAGCAGTTTATGTCAGAATAAGCTACATCTAGCACCTCGCGCAATGTTCCCAGAAAAGCTGGTACACTGTAAAATTCCCCTTGAAATTAGTAAAGAAATAATCTTTCTTGCCCCCATTGACAAGAAGATTCAGCTTCTTTAGCTGTATATATCATGTATACATTTTAATAAGTTCAGAGCTATAATGTTAAAATTGGACAATGAATTTGAACAGCAGCACTATATTCATGTGATTGAACAGTGAGAGTTATTTTTAAAAATGGCTGCTACTGTCAGAAGGCATATTTAATAAGTGTTTGCTTTACTTTGTTTTTCAATAAAAGTGTTGTGGAAATTCAGTGTTGGTTGTAATCTGGAAGTTCTGTAACTCTACAGTTAGTACTTACAGATGCATCTTAGCTGATCTGAGAAGTATCTGTGAAGCTTAAGGGGGAATGAAGTTTTCCCCAGAAGGGATGCTGAAAATCTCAGGAACAGGACCTGGCCTTTAGTAAGCAAGGAAGTTTACTGAGTCAAGTAGGTCATCTCTACAGGATTAAATTGTAAAACTGAGTTTACCAGATTTCTAAAAAAATGGAGGAAATGGACTGTAATATGGTTCTTAATGATTCGATGCTGTGTTTGAATAATACGTTAGGAAACAAGGCCCCTGTTAACAGAAGCTGTAGGACAAGTAACAGGAGATTTATGTTAATGTTAAAGCTGCTACCAGCCTTATGTTCATACTATTAGTAAGGTCATGAAGAGCAGTGCTGGGGTCATTGAAATGGTGTCTGATTGAAGACGGGATCTGTGCTGTGTGTATATATACGTATACATATATACATATATACATATATATACACTTATATACATATACAGGCATATGACGTATAAATGTTTTAGGCTGGCTAAGTCAGTCTTTAAATGGTTGAGTTAGTCAAGTCCTGACATAGTTTAAGGGGTAACTTAAGTTAGACAGCTGTGTCTGAGAGAAGCAAGGCGAGACAAAGAAAAACCTTGCATAAAATGGATGCAAAAAAAGGGTGTTTCACAAGGAAACTTGTAAACATTGGTTACAAGTTAGCAGAGTGCTTGGGTTTGTTTTTCAGTTCTGAGTGTATGCCTTAAGTTTTGTTGAGGAAAAGATTGAGGAAAACAATGGATAGAAGTATTAAATAGTTATTTTATCTCTTCTCACAGAGATCAGTTAAGGACTTTGGGATGATGCTGTGTATGTCTATTTATGTATGAGGTGAAACTGAAAAGTGAAATTTATTGGAGGAGGGAGTAGTTTCCCTTGAGCTTCTGTAACTAATAATAGGTAGTTTGATTGTTATAGGCTTTTTCTGGTTATATGCCTGGATTTCCACTAAGATGTGTCATGCAGTGGACTTGAAGTCGGGTTCCTCCGTGAAAGCGAGAAAACTATATCCAATATTATAGTTAGAATATGTATTCTGACTTTAAAAGATAAAGTATCAGTAGTAAACTTGAGTAAAGGCAACTCTTAAGGGTGAAAGGTATAATGTGCATATAATATTGGCAAATTTAGCTTCTTTTTAAAATAGTGAAAAAAAAGAATTCTTAAATATATAATTAATTATTTAACCACAGACTTATAAATGGGTTGTAATTTTAAAAAATATTGGGAGAGAAGAGGATGTATGTTAATGTGCCTGCTGTGTCCAGAAAAACATGTAAACAAACAAGCAAACACCACCCAGATTAATGTGAGTCATGCCCTTACTTTAGGAATCTTTTGGCTACCTGGCTGAAGTCTGCATTTAGGTATTTTCAGTAATTGTGCCTCTGCTCAGTTTGTGAAAGATACCTTTGTCTTGGAATGATTTGTAATGCATGCTATCCTTCTTTCTAATCATAAAATCAGTAGTACTTTTAAGGTGAGAAGGCCATCTGGATGGATAGATACTGTGTATGTTCTGAGTGCTCTGGTTAAAAATAACAATGTAATGATGTGTGTGGATCAGCATAGTATTGTCATTTGCTTGAAAATGTGATGTTGTACTTCCAAAGCTTCTAATTTCGATGTATGCGGTTTCAGTAACAAATGAGGTAAAACTGATGCCTTACTGTGTGCCTTCCTTGATAAGTAATTGCAGAAGAACTTCAGAATGTCCTATTAGTTTTCCTGTTTTATGTATGCACATGGTGCCTGCTTAGATGACGCTGTATGTGTAATTATGCAAGCAAAGTAGTGCAAATGGCAGTCCACATCCTGGGCTCTTTAAGGTGTCAACTGAAAAGAAATATTTACAGGAAGGTATGATTTCTTTATACTTTTAAATTATTTTTTAATCTAGATTTTTAATCTAGAACCAGGTCTGTTTTCCTTATCGTTTTTTTTGTTGTATCTGTCTTCTTCCCATTCTGCCTGTTATGTGGTTGGTTGTTTTTCCTGCCATGCATTCTCTGTTTTACAGCCTGCATGTTCAATTTAAATCCCAAAGCCATCAGATGTAATTTAAAGAAACAAAGTGTTTGAAAGGAAGGAAACTCAAACCTTATGAGTCTCATAATTTCAATTTTATTTTTTTAACGTGAGCTGGTTTCTTTTCCATGTTTCTTAGCTTGAGTGGATCTGGCAAGCTTTATATTTTTGGTGTGTAGTTGTCTGATTTCATTTTTCACTAGTAAGATAAAAGAATCTAGAGATGGAATTCAATTTGCTGCTTCTGTCAGAAATCAAGCAGATGTGCGTTACAGATGCTTGATTTACCTACAAAACTGTACCGTGGCAAATGGATTAAAGTCATGAAGTTATCGTCTTTTTTTAATGATGCAATGTATAAACAGGGACAGCATAAAATCTGTCCTTTACGATAACTCTTCCAGCTATATGTCCACTAGTTGTGCTGTGCTTCTAGTATTTATTACTAATGTGTTTAGTGCTAATTTAAGTCCACTGTTTAACTATAGGAAGAAGAGATTAACATGTATTGTTTTATTCTTAAAATTTTTTAACCATTTCTGGTGTTCAGTCCATCATTACTTTGAAAATAGGTGACGTAATTATTGGTCCCAAAGCCTTGCTATTTGTAATTCTCTTCTGCAACCTAAGGGAGCCTTTTTTTTTTTTTTTACTAGAGGGTGGTGGAGTTTTGGGGGTTTGGTTGTTTTTGTTTGTGTTTTTTTAACTTTTTTTGTTTTGTTTTTAAGGTAAAATGTTTCATTAATTTTCTCCATTAAATTAAACTTCTGGAAAAATAGTTTATCTGGTATTTGTCTTTGTAAGTGAAGTGCATCATTTGAAGCTCATTTTGGAATTTTTCAGACAACTGACAAATGCCATTTCCACTCCGAAATTTGCCAGACTGTTCTACAATAGATTCTGCATACATGGAATTGTAGTGTCTTTAAAAGTTTAGGCTATTTGTCTGTGCAGGGAAAGAAATATGGAATAACTAGGGAACCGCTTAATTGTTGTGTGGCAGGATTTTTCCAGTATGGAATATAGGTTGCTTTTGTGTGTGTGTGTGTATTGAGCTGAAGAACTTGTGGCTATTTTAGACGGGTTTTTTTAAAGTAAAAAAGGCGTGTCCACAAAACAAGTTCGGGTGGAATAGTCACTGCACTTCAAATTTACACCCTAAATTATTTTGCCTGTGGAGACATGCCTTAAGTGTTCCCAGCAAGTGTTACTTTTTCTGCCAGATTTATCCAGGTTATCAAAAAGCTAAATTTTAAGAGATGGAGGTGTTAGGAAACAGAGGTTATTTGGAAAGTGCGTGGGAGTCATTTAACTCCTCTGGGCATCTGTGAATGAGTGTAAATGGATAAATTCAGAAGTACGTATTTGAATGACTCAAAGATGAAATTCAACTTTTATGCATAAAGCCTAACTTTCTCCTGACAAATAGCCATGCTTGGTGTTATGTAAGAAACGCGAGGAGATTTTAATGGTGACTTGTAAAAAGCATGATCAAAATTGAGCTTGAAAGTTTTTGTTGCTGTTCTCTTTGGAATTTTAAAGTGTTTTATTTGTTTTTTTTTGACCCAAATAGTCTTACTCACACATGCAAATATAGTTTAAGGTATTTACACATGCAGATGTCCAAGTAAAAAGTAAATAATTGCGTTACCTGCTGCACAGAGCTTTGCTGACCTTACCCAAACTGAGGTGTGATGTCAGTTTATTTCAGTTAGTGCCATTTTGAATTTGATCGTAATATGAAATACTCGGTTATGATATCTCCATTCTCTCCTTCCCCATTCCCTCACTCACATGGGTGAGTACTTGAATTTATTTTTATTTTCAAACCAGATTTTTTCTAAAAGTATCAAATGTTGAAATGTTCTGACAGAAAGCAGTAATACAGGGAATTTAGAAAATATTTCTTTTAAATGGTTACTCTTACTGCATGTGTGGTATTCGGTTATTATTTCTCATCTGGTTTGTTTCTGTAATCCTGAATTTGTAGGGATACAGAGAAAGAACTTAATTTTTGAGGGGAAGAATACCTTTGAAAATAGTAGACTTGTGTATACAGACTGATTGAATGCTCTAGTAAAGATTTATCTTTTTCTTTTTAGAGGTGTCTAATGACAAATTATGGCACTTTTTTTTTGTTTTGCTCTTGTATTTGATTGAAGAAATGTATTGGAAATCTGATTATTTATATTGAAATCAAAAGGTCAAAAGAAATCCAAAGGCAGTATACTATTAGGAAAAAAAAAAGAAGTCATCAAACTGATGTTGTTGGATCTTACTCAGTACTTCATGTTTAATCAATCTATACTTAGTGCCAAAAACTTTTTAAATGAATGGGTGCTTTGTCAAGACAGGGTGAGTTCTTGCTTTTTTTTCCCTTTTTTATTATTTAAAATTTTAAAGCAGTTTTATTAAAATTATTTTAGATATTAGGAACCACAGACGATTTTGGGTACATGTTTTGTGAAGTTTTGGAAGGTCTCGGTTGTTTGTAAACTGAGCTGCAAAGTTTTTAACGTGCTGGCAGATAGTGTGTGGGATGTTGAATACCTGATAGTTGCTTTTCTTTGATAGTTAAGAATTCTAATGTAAAAACAGCGAGAGAAATAGAGATTCCTCATGTTTTTCTAGGAAGGAAAAGGGTGTGAAGGAACATTTCCTTCTCTTTAATATCCAAGAGCTGCTTGACTCCTCATTCTTCCCGATCTTTCCTTCTTGTTCTTGATAAGGAGTTGGAGTTTTTAATATCTGCCTGGTCAGCTTATAATAGTAGTAGAAATTTCTGAAAAAATATTTGAGCAACGTAGTGTTAAACTATGTATGTGAATGAACTGTTAGGGGAGAAAACAAAACATAAAATACTGTGAGATGAAAATTAACTTTTTTAATCAGGCGGGGTGCATGATTGCATAAAATGAGTTCTGTGAGCCCTCGAGCTGAGAGATTTCCCGATCTTGTGTGTCAGTAACTGAACTGCTCTGATTTACTGTGCGAGGTGACCACTTCAGATAATAAGCAGTATGAGTTTTAGTATGAATTGAGCACATGCAGAAATTGATCTGCAGATTTAAGCATTTAGCACTCTCACAAGGAGATGAAAATTCAATGTCTAAGGCCATAGATCACAGTGTCTTTAGGTGGAGACGAGTGGCTGCATGCTTACTTTTCTTCAGTCAAAAGTAGCAAGGTATTTTCAGCCAGAGGACTTCCTCGCTTCTGTCAGTGTCTGGCTGCAAAATGCTCATGCTGTCAGGAGGGAAATGATAGCACAGGTGCAGGAACAAGTGACAAGTGAAAATGCTGCTTCTTGTAGCAATGCCAGTTCGGGGTGATGCTTGGAAGTCAAAGCTGTCTGGTCCCCCATACAGTTTTTGTCTGGTATGTTTGGGCAGTAATGAGGAACTGTGTTTGAAGAAATTCATTTAACTGTTAAAAACAGACTGGAAACAGTAATTGATAAAAGAAGGCAGATTCATGATCAAGGCAAGCAGAAGTCAGGAACTAATTATGGGGAGGGAAAAGGACTCCTACCATATCTGGAAATTGGTCTGAAGGTTGGAAATCTTAGTATGAATCAGGGAGACTTCTGATTATATTGATTAGCTCACATAGGAGACATTGCCTATGTTTTAATAATTTAGTAACCACTTCAACTAGTTTCAGTTTGAGGAATAATATTGCAAATAAAAATATAGTCATTACAGTTAAGTTAGTTTGATAGTAGTACTCTACAAATAAGTGGTTTGATTGTATTAAGTATGCCATGAAACTATACTCTTAATTCACTGATGGCTGTTCATACAGATGTAAGAGAAAAGGATGTGTGCAGTTATTTTTGACAGACACGTTGATCAAGGTAACGTGTGATGGCCAATGCAAATTTGCCGCAAAATAATGATTTTTTTTTTCAAGTCTCTTTGAAAAAAGCTGAAACGTTACTGAAAAGTTACAAAAAAATCTCAGTAATCTTGAATATCCTGAAATATCAATTGGGAGGTATTAACTTCAAGAGCTGCGGGAATAGTAACAAGGGGAGTTGTGCTTGGGAAGAAATAATTGAGCGGGCACATCTTTGAAGTTGTTGGTCATAATCACTTACTGTGAACATGTGTGCCACTTGACTTGCTTGTTTATATTTTATAGAATATATTTAAGTTTATTTAAAAAACTAAAAAAGTGTAATTGAGGTTGGGGTGGAGGATGGAAGGGAACAACTAAACATGTAATGTTCCAGGGTAGAGATCAGGCTGCTGATCTTAAGTACACCAAGTGCAAGGTAAGGATGTAGTCACTTAAACGACAAAGTAAAAGCTGTGAGAAGAGTGACACTTCAAAGGCACAAAGGTTGGGTTATAAGAGAAGCAGAACCCTATTAGGATAAGACAACAACTAATTTGGAAAAAAAGCCCTTTTATTTTAAACATAATGGTAATTCTATGGAGAGTATGTAGCACTCTTGTTAGACTACGTTATTAATTAATGAAGAGTTTTCTGATCTGTCTTTTTAGATTATGATTTCTAAGAGGAGAACTGATGACTCCAACTATACTGTTAAGCAGAGAAGGCCTCTTTCAAATGAACAAACGCACAGAATAGTAGTGGGAAAGAGTAGGTAAACTAATTAGTTCACGGTGGCCGTTAAAGGAGACTGTAACATAACAAATGTTTCTGCTGATTAGAACAATCAGTGATTATACGTCAAACTGAAGAGTTCAGTCTAATTAAGTTCTTAAGCATTTTAGTTCACAAATTATTGTTCCCTTAATAGTAGTGTTGTTTTCCAAATTTTACCTGTAACTGATTGAAACACCAGGGATTTTAGAATGCAGTTTTCATTTTCTGAAATATTAAACTGGAATTTTAAAGGCAAGCAAACTTCCTAACATCAGCTTTAGAAATAGTATAATCCTTGGTTTTGAGATGTCGGGCCCAGTTCAGCGTTGAATTGACTTATAGAATAGTTTAGGTTGGTAGGTACATGTAGAGGTCATCTGATCCAGCTTCCTGCTCAGGCAAGGCCAACACTGAAATTTTTTCCAGACCACTTAAAATATTTTCAAGAATGGCGATTGTAACACCTCTCTGCTTAATGTGTTCCTGTACTGGACTGCACTCACTGCGAAGAGTTTTCTCCCTATATTGAAATCTCTTGCTGAGTCTTGTCTGTTGCCTCCAGGTTTTGCTCTGATTTGTGTGAAAGCATGCTGTTCAGGGAATTTTTATGTATTGGTTGAAATTCAAGTGACTCATCCAATTTTAATAAGGACCAGAAACAGGTGAAAAACATGGCACATGTTTTAAAGAGTCTGTTTAGCAGTTTGGGAGCCTACATGTAGTATTCTTAAATAACTTTTTGTTAAGAATAAATAGAACATACCTTTAACCCTTAGACTTGTACTGATAATAGGAAATGTAAAATAACCATTGGTTTGAATATATGCAGTTGGTTGTGAATGACTGTAGTGGGATGTATGAGGCAGAACTGAATTTTACAAATGTACACTAGCTTTTTGTTTGTTGCAGACATCTTCTATATTTGCCTTGTACTGGCAATTAATGTAGGCAAATTACAAATATCGTTTTGCCACTCACTACATCTTTTCAGGGCAATCTTTTTGATCTAGAGATAGCAGGAAACAGCCTTCTTGAGAGCTACTTACGCAGAAGTGGTTTGTCACATCAACTGGTTTGATTGTGCAGAGGTTTATAAAGAAAAAATTACACAGTGTGAATAATATATTTTAGATGGTGCTGACATGCAGAAAAGATCTGATTTGATGTAGCTGGTCACCTCAGTCAAATTTATCGTAATTGTCATGTAAATTCTATCTGAGATACTGATGTAGTGTAGACACAGAACGAAGAGAAGAAAGGTATGTAATTTTAAGATTCCATTTCCTTTCTCAGTCTAATTGAGAAGTATATTGGGTTATAGTTGTCAGCTTCCAAAACCAAATAGGTAAATGAATGTGCTGCATAGTTTTGGTCAAGATGAAGTGTTGTTCTTCAAAGTTAAATTATTAGGTAATTGTTAATACATTAGTAACTATTGATTATGTGAGGGTGCGCTGGCCCTGAATTTGACAGCTCTGTTCTAGTGGGGGGAAAAACTTTAAGTTGTTGGTACATGAAAATCCCCACAATATTGTAGTGACCAGCTACTACTAGTTTTGAAGGTGTTCCACTAACTGAAATGTGTTTGAGTGTTGCAAATAATAATTGCAAGTAACTTTTGGCACTGCCTGGAAAGCCTACAGCCATCATCAGTCTATGTTGGTGTTAGGGCTAACGGTAAAATGTCTTGAATGTGGTTGTTACCCACACTGCAACTGAAACACAGGCCTTTAGTACTGCTTGCAAGCCAGGGGTTTTCTGTTAACTTGAAGGGCGAGGAAGAGGAAGTATTCTGAGATTTGGACATTTGCTTTCACTTGGACAACTCCTCAGCTTGATGAAACTTCTTTAGAGTTGATTATGGGTGTTTTATTAACCTACACCATCCATAACTACTGAAGCCTCTCAGTGTGAGGAAGGGCATATGAGCTGTTTGGAGTTACTGCTTGGATCAGTTCATGATCTGATTGATTGATTTTAAATATTACCAAACAGAGCCCAACAGAGGTTAAGCCTTTGTAGGCCAGTACGAGCCTTTTGGCATTTGTCTGTCCAAAGAGTGGCACAACTGGCATTGATGGCTTAGTAAATTTTTCGTGTTTCTGATTGTTGAGAATTATTTTTTCTGTACTAGTAAAACTGAGTGACAGAGAGACAACGTAGCTTGGCAAACACTTTTGTTAAAGCCAAGATTGCTCCCCTGTCTAATTTCAGTTCTTTGCCTCTTGCTCCTGCTCCAGTATTGCCCCTTTTCTTCACTTGCGTTGATCCAAGATTCATGTGGCTGCTGAAAAAAAACAGCTTGTGGACTTGATTTTGTTGAAAAATTGTATTTAAAAACTAAGTTTGTTTATTTTCCAGGCTGTTCAGAGAGATTTTTTTCCCTGACCTAGTTTGATTAACAGAATCATAAGCACTTAAGCTCTCACAGTAGAGAAGGCTGAGTAGAGGTGGAAATCGGGGACCAGGGGCCACTGGCAGAGCAGACAGATGATGTATTTTCCAAGTAAAACTGACAACAGATCCCTTTTGAGGAAGGTAGTTGAACTTATGGTAGCATTTCATTTAATTTTTATCTTTAAATTTAAACATCCTTTAATGATGCAGAACTTAAGCATATGGAATGACATTATGTAAATTTTAAATCATAGATAATTATTTTTAGGTATTCCTTGATTAAAAAATAGGTTGATCTGCACTGTAAACTTAAAATACCACATTTCTGTAATATAGAATAGTAAAAAACACTACAGATTACTCCCTTCTATTTCTCTGTGACTGACTCTGTGAAAGAGTAAATGTACTGTAGTTGTTTTGTGGTGAAATATTGTTAATAAATTATGTTAATGTTTCCTGAGTTGTATTTCAGAGCTCAGGATTTTTGTTAGTAGGTCTGCTTCGGTATCAGAAAGACCCAAGCTGATTGTGGCCTTGAGAACACTTTTCTTCCCATGGGAATGAGAAAATGCTATTTCACACAGATAAGTTTGAAAGAAAACCACATTTTGTTTTGCTTTAGAAAATCCATAAAGTAGAGTAGCAAGCAATGACAAAAATTCTAGGCACGTGTCTCCTGTTCGCACAGGTGAATATCCCGTTGAGGTGCCAGGAGTGTCATTCTTCCCCCTGCCTCTACAGCTTGCATAACTTAATGTGGAAATAGTTAGCAGCTCTGAAATCACAACAGTGAACAAATTTTCTTACTTAGCCCAGGACAGTAACAATTGTTTCTTGGCCATAGTTTTTTTTCATTAATCTCTCAGTGCTGTTTACAAAAGCTTGGTATAAATCAAGGAAGCACACCTGGCAGATGAAACCATTAATTTATAATTAACTTCGAAGTCATTTTTTTTTGAAGTCTGGCAATACATATGTGTTTTATTGATAGTTTATTTTCAGGACCTTGTTAATTGTAATAAGAGTCTACTGAAAACTGCTTACTCTGGACAAGTTCATAGAGAATATTGTCTTGTTTTGTCTTTAGGGTTCATGAAGTAGAACACTAAAAGTAAATTTCCAAGAGTCTGAGTAACATAGCTGAAAAATACTTAGCTGCAACTATCCTTTTGTTGTATTATGCTGTATAAAATCCTGTAACATAAAAGATCACTTGAGTATTTTTATGAAGTGATTTGGGAACGTCAACGTTAGGTCTAAACTTAACGCATTGACTTTTTTAGTACTTGAAATGTATTAGTTTTTTTTGTTTTCTAGCAAGTATTGGGTTTTTTTGCAGGCTTATGGAATATTCTTTTTAATATCTTTTTTGCTAAAATTCTCCTTTTTCAATTGAGCTTGAAAGTTGTCCTAAACTCTGCTGCCTGGGCAAAAATTTTTTTTTTTAGTTTGAGTAAAAGCATAGAAGGGTGTTCTAGAGTTGTGGGGTTTGGGTTTTTTGTTTGTTTGTTTCTTAAACTAAAATCCAGATTTTGTAGATGCCTGAAGAAGTTCAGTGATGACTTTAGATAGGGATGAATATAATAATTTATCCATTAGTGAGATTGTGTATACTCAGGCTGAGAGACCTGTTTGCTGTCTGGATCTGATAACAGCTTACAGTTAAAGAGCATGCCTACCACTGGGAAGCAAACTGATGTTTAAAACCAATGCCTGTTTGTGGTGTAATTGCTTGTGCTAGTTTTTTTCCTAGTGTCGGTCTGTGTTCCTAACAAATACTTCCTGCTTTATAGTTGTGCACAGGAAGCCATGGTTCTGAATGGGATCATCAAAACTGATCTATGTTTCAAAATAATAACAATTACAAAACTGAGCTTTTATTTATCATTTGTCAGTTTAATCCAACTTAACATGCATCCCTTCGAGAAGGGCGGCTGTAGCTCAGTAGGCAATACTTGGAATCAGAATAAAGAGCTGCGAAAGGTGAAATGTTTCTAAGATACCTTTGCTGCTGAAGAAAATACTTGAGTGAGTACCTTGATTATGTAAAAAGGAGTCTAAATAAGTTTAGGGTATCTGAAATGACATTTTGTAAAGCTAGGAGATGCATACTCTGAGTTTATCAGTGCATCCAATGCAGAGAACTTAGTGGAAGTATGTCACTGTTCACCTGTTGGCATGCTAACGGTGAGGTAGAAGAGGTCGAGGAGCAGCAGCAGCGTGGTGTAGTTCATTGAGCAGGGCCATGCACTTAAATATATTCCTTTAGAGCTCAAGGTTCTGAGAAGCAAATGTGAAAGCATTCATATTTGGCTTTATGGAAAGTAGAAATAGTACTTCCGCCCTGCCCCATGTGAATTATTTTATTCCTTCATTACCCTTTCATTACTCTAGGCAACAAACCCCATGGTTACTTATTTTATTGTTCAGACTGCATCAAATGATAGGTGCAGTTTCGCTCCTGGGTTTTATATTCTCCCCCATTCCCACCTCCAGCATTGAAACTGCTGGTTAAGAATGCTCTTAACTGTAGTATTGTATCAGTGTATGCATATATTTAAAGTATATGAATAACCTTTTGAGTGTAGATTAATTCACAGAGAAAAAGAACTGAGAAGTTATATAGCACACCACATGTTTTAATTCATAAATATCTCCGGACTCAAATCCTGAGTAGAGGGAAGATATTGTAATGTTGTTACAGTTTAAAGCGCTTGTGATATTAAACACAATTAAAAACTAATAGCATTCTCCTAAAAGGGCAGACTCCCTCACTTGTTCTCCCATGCTTTTCAGTCTGAAAACTTTCATTATTTTTTTTTTCCCTTGAAGTCTGGCATGGTAGCCAGAGGAGCTTAAATATAGTCTTTGACAGCTGTATAACTGCTTGAATAGACTGTCTAATTTAGAGAATTATCTGTGTGCTTGTCTGTCACTGATGGATATTGCCAAAATGATCAAAGAAAAATATTCTATGTTCTGTAAGCAAAACAGGAGCAGTTTGAGCTGAAATTTTTCTGCACTTCTTTGTCTCTTGTTTTGTGAATTGTAGATGTGCACACTTTGGCTACTGAAAGTAAGTTTTGGCTGACTTAAGCTTATAGTCGTGAAGCTTCTTTAAAATGTATTGTAAAGAATGAGGATCTTGTACATAACTTCATTATGAAATGCTCAGCAGAGTTTATTTAAATATACAAACGTATATGCTTTGGGCACTGCCACTTCTTGTTGGGATTTTTTGTTGTTCCAGCTGTGCAAGTATGATTAGAAACTGAAAAGAATAGCTGTGTGTTTGCTTCTATTATCTTGTAGGGCTTTTTAAAAATCAGCGCTTAGGTAAGTTCAATATTTCTAATACTGTAGTTTAAACTCCCTATTGGTCAAAAAGGTTTTAGTTCAGTTATTTTTCTTGTATTTGACAGTCATCTGTCTATAATTATAATAATAAGAGAACCAATGTAATTCACTAACATTCAGTTCTGCCCATGCACAGCATTACCTGCTCTATAGCTCAGGGAATTAGGTGGCTGTAATATTACAAGTAATGGAAAAATCTGGATGGTATGAAATTTGGTGAGCAGAGTGTAGCAGTGCTGAATTGTTTGTATGGAATAGGCAGTGTGAGGTCACTTCAGTTCTGCAGCGCCGTGCTCCAGGACTGGCTGGGTTAAGGGCAACTTTAGACTCAAGGTGCTAAGTCTTTGCATTAAGTGTAGCTCATGCGCCTTGCTTGCCATGGCAGTGAGGTGACGGCCCAGTCTGGAATGAGATTGTCTGAGGCTGTACCAGGTCGGCACTAGAATCCCTTGGATTGTGTTACCACACTTTCCAGTGTTCTGGCCAACAGGGTGCAGAGAGTTATGGCAAGGTTTCCCTCCCTAGTGTGATGCCAGGTAAGATCTGGCAAAGCTGTTTTAGATTTTGCATGAAGATCTTTGTGTGCCTTGGGAGATGAGCTTTCTCTAGAAACAGTCTAACTGCTTTAGAGTTGTGTTTGCTTTCTTGTATCTATTTTGGAGATGAGATAATCTGCCCATATATAACTGAGATGGCTGCTACTTTGTTTCTATTGGATAGAAGTTTTCAGGACTGGGATCTTCAGCAACTGGATGGTTTCTGTAGACTCTTTGAATGAAGAGTATGAAAAAAATGGGAAAGACAAAGATTTTGAAACAATAGAAACAACTAACAGGGGAAATGGGAACATAGAAGAGGGGCATGGCCTGAAGGCTCTCAGAGTCAGCCCATTGCACTATCATGTTTTTATTAAATGGAAACCGTTTAATGTTTTGCTGTCTTCTTAAAACAGGCTTAACTATTTTCCGACAAATGGGATTTAGCTTGTGCCACTTGTACTGCTGCAGAGAATATTCTGAAACTTTTCTTATAAAGTTGACTAGTCTTGGCAAATGGATCTTAAAATTCAGAGTCACAGAATGGTAGGGGCCGGAAGGGACCTCTGGAGATCATCTAGTCCAACATCCCTGCTAAAGCAGGTTCACCTACAGCAGGCTGCACAGGAACATGTCCAGAGAAGGAGGTTCCTCAGTCTCCCTGAGCAGCCTATTCTACTACTGCATCACCATCATAGTAAAGTAGTTTTCCTTCAGGTTGAGGTGGAACTTCATTTGTTCCAGTTTGTGCCCGTTGCCCCTTGTCCTGTCACTGAACGCTGTTGAGAAAAGTCTGTCCCCATCCTCTCGACATCCATGCTTTAGATATTTATAAGCATTCATGAGATCCCCTCTCAATCTCCCTTTTCCAGGCTAAACAGACCCAAGTCTCAGCCTTTCCTCATAACAGAGATGCTTCATTCCCTCGATCATCTTCATGGCCATTTACTGGACTCTCTCCAGTAGTTCCTTGTCTTTCTTGTACTGGGGAACCTATAACTGGACACGATACTCCAGAGGTGGCCTCGCTAGCGAGGAGTAGAGTGGGAGGATATCCTCCCTTGACCTGCTGGCCCCACTCTTAATGCACCCCAGAACACCATTGGCCTTCTTGGCCATCAGGGCACACTGCTGGCTCATGGTTATCTTGCTTTCCACCAGAACTCCCAAGTCCTTCTACACCTAGCTGTTTTCCAGGTAGTCAACCCCTAACCTGTATTGATGCATGGGCTTATTCCTCTCAAGGTGCAGGACTCTGCATTTGCCTTTGTTAAATTTGATTAGGTTCCTCTCTGTCCAGCTTTCTAGCTTGTCCAGGTCTCACTGAATGGCAGCACAGACTTCTGGTGTATCAGCCAATCCTTCAAATGCTGTATGATCAGCAGACTTGCTGAGGGTACCCTCTCCTCTCATCAAGGTCATTGATGAATGTGTTGAACAAAACTGGGCCCAGTCCTGACACCTGGCGAACATTGCTAGTTTTATACTAGCTTTTTTTACTCTGCAATTCTAGCTGCAAATCCCATACAATATAATTTAATGAAAATGTATTGGATTTTTTTCTTATTTAGCAAAGTGAAAACTGTGTAGTTTGTTACAGCTTGGAGTACTTACGAATGTGAACAGCAGAAGTGGTGAAAGAAAATGATTTGGGAAAGATTTTTGTTAGACTTAGGTACTAGTGCAAGTGGACCAATAGTAGACTTGAGACAGGATTTCAGATTTTGTTTCTTAGATGTAGAGCTTTTGGAGCAACCTTTAAATTGCCATTAGAAGTTGTCAGTGGAATTTGGATGTAGCCTAATGTGAAGATGATGGATCAATTGCACTGTGAGAATTAACTCCGCTACGAATACACTCTTCTCTCCCTGCCCTTTGCCTTGGGTTCTTTTCCCCTGTCTTTCTTCTGAGAATAGGAACAGGAAAACAAATACCTCTTACCATAGCACATGTATGAACAACAATGTAATTCTACTTTGAAATTCAGCTGCCCAGTAAGATACAGATGTGGTTCACTTCGTTTGAAACGCTGCTGGTCAAAACCAGAATTTGTTAATAAATTTTCAGGGATATTCATAATTAATGCATGCATCTAGGACACTTTACTTGTTTCTTAGCTATAGTTTTTCTATAACTTATACATTCATTTTCTTCCTTTGCACTTAAAATGCTTTTAGTCTTACTTTGGACTTGCCATTTGAGATGCTGTTTCTAATTTGTTTATACATATTTAACTTCACACTATGTATAGCCCACTAACTTTCACATTGGCATTATTACTTCATCTAGAAGGACATTTTCTTGCTGTAACTTTACAAAAGCAACAATACATTTTTTCATTTTCTGTGATTTATTTGATCCCTGGAACATTATTGTCGATTATGTTGTGCCCCAGGTACTAGCTTGAAACTAGTGGAAGTGGAGAACATTCTTGTAAGTCCCATTTGTTTTCATACAAATTACCTGCGTGTTCATAAGTTGCGCTGTTTTAAAAGGAAGTATTTATCATCTTGTGAGGTGTTATTTTTCTTACCCTTTTTACACAACAGGTAACTGTTCACTACTGAAAACCTGAATAGATTGTATTTGTTTATTTGGTGGGGTCTCAGGTCTTAAATCCTTGTTTGTGGGGTCTTCTGGGGGCTGTGTCTCAGCTCTATGAAAGAAAGAATTCTGTTGGGTTTTGTTTGGCTTTTTTTGTTGTTTTTAATGCAATTATATGATTTCCATATAGATCTGCTTTTGATAAACAGGACTTATATGGCAGCTTAGTTTTGTTTAAGAAAGCTTTTTTAAGGCTGAGTAATTTGTTATTCTCCAGGAAAGTAGAATAAGAAGGGTTGTGGTTGATACACTATTAGAATAAATAAACAATCTGTGGGTTTTATTATGGGATATGTTACTTCAGTATTGTCAGCTGAATTCTCATTTATCTTTTGAATTCATTGGTAGTTTTCCCATATCTTTTGGCTGAACCAAACTGAAGTGATTTTGATGTTCTGTATTACTTACAAATTAAGATTCTGTCTTTCTGTTATTTAGTGATGCTTACTCTGTCTGATTTATTTCCAGATAATGGGATGTTTTCCATGTTTTTGCTTTGCTTAGTCTACCATATAATTCAGTGAATTTTCTGTACTTCGTAATGCTTTTATGCTATTTTCTAATCAATATTGTAGTGCACTTTGAGTCACTTATTGTCTTTACCATGCTCTAGCATGAATGCTCCAGGATTTTTTTTTAAAAATTACTCTACCTGGTTTTTCTCTCTTGTAACCACTGGTGTTGTGGCAAATGACATACAGGTGAATTCTGCTTGCTGCCTTGAGGCATGGAGGCAGAACAATTGTTTGACACTTTGCTCCAGATTTATCTCCCCATGGTATTTCTCAGTCCTCTCCCTCTGTGTAGTCAGTGTTTTGGGATTATGTGAAATTTATTGCCTTTTTTCCTCAAAAGATACTTTGCATGGTTTGAGTGGGCAATTCTGCCATTTGCTTGTTGGTTTGTTTTCAATCTAAATCCAAATGCCCAACAATTTTTCTTACAAAATTTGATTTGGTGTCTTGCATAAAAATGGGTGTCAAGCTCTCATAGACTATTGTCTTTTGTTCGAGGTAAATGTGTTCAGTGTAAATGAAGCTGTAATATTGAGAATAAACAGGTTCTGTATTGATTCCCCCCCAAATCATCATAAAGTCTGACAGAACTCAAATTCGACATGTACAAAACTGCTGAAAATGGAGTTCTGCCTACAGCAGTGAAGAGCTTTCAGTAACTTGGATAAAGCTGTACTCACGACTGTCAGGAGAGCTGTGATGTGGGCAGGGGAGGTAGCACTGTACATTCACCTCCAGCCTGAAGAAGACACGTCTGTTTATGTTTACCTACCTTGATAATTAGAAGGGATGGCATTTTTTCTGCTCAAATTGATTGTGGTTGTTTGAGAATGTATTAACCCTGGGCAAATGGATATTTCAGTCTTTCAGTCCGCAGTGGCTATTGTGAATTGTATTTTGGGTAGTGATATACTGCAAATTGTTACAGTTCAACTTTTGAGAGGAAGCCAGTCTTCGGTGTAGTGGTTTTGTTTCAGGATGCTGTCAAAATACTCGTTGCCAGCATAGTTGCAGCATACGGTCCTTGATTTGAAAAATGCCAAGCAGATTGGCGTATTCTAGTAATGCATTTGGATTATAATGTAAAATTACAACTTCAGTGCCAGCAGTCCTGTAACACAAAAATGAAGCACTTGGTACTAGGAGGGTTATCTGTAGAAGTGGAATCAGTGTCCTGTTTGCAATCAACTGGACAGTGTGGGTTTCAGTAGAACACTTGCGAAAAGAGCAAGCTCTCTTATTCTGGTTGTTCCAAAACTTTGTCTGAATTTCTAGAATGTTTTGACTCTTGTAGTGGATTGACTTTTGATCCACGGAAGTATTTCATATCTTCCTTTAACGTAACGCGTCATATAAATAGGGTGCAGATAAGAGAGTACACTCTCTTCTTCCAGCAAGGCTGGGGAGCAGAAGGTCCCTGTGTTGGTCCTGTCTGCTGCCGAGCCTGTGGAAAATTTTTTAATGGGTCGGATTTGGCCGTCCGGCTCTCCATGGGGGAGGTGGCGTGGTAAGATTTCATTAATTCTTTACTTTGTTAGTTACTGGGTGTTATAGTTGTGTGTCAGGTGTTATATAGATCCGTTTTGTCCTTTTTCCCATTTCCCTTCCCCTCTTCCCTTGCTTCTTTGCATATCCTTGCGGTGTAGGTGTTTGTATTTAGAAAAATGCATAAATATATATATATTTAGTGTGATTTTGGTTTCTTCCATAGTTTTTTCCTTTGAAAGGGGGGAAGTTTTGGGAGAGAGGCAGACTGAGCGGTTGGAGAGCTTGGGAAGTTGAGTGGCTGGGTAGGAGAACTGTAACTGGGGTACCTCTCTGCACTTGAAATCAACTGCAGAAGCCTATTCTGGGAGTTTATGTCTTACTGAAGAGGACCTCTCCTGCAAGGAGAGAAATATTTGTCTGCCATGAACATAGCTGTCAAAGTTAATTTACAAGACTGCTTGAAAGGATTCCAGCATGTATCTTGGCAGTGGGAATCTTAATTTGTTCCACTTCACCCCTTTAAATGCATTGGGTACCTTCCTGTAAACGGGCATTAGAAGTTCTTAAAGCAAATGTGAATGGTCTCACTGATTTGTTATTAAAATTACTGTTTTCTGGCATCTATCGCTTAAGTCTGTTTTGGGTTTTTTGTTGGATTGGGATGGTTTTGCAAGTGTTTGATTGAAAGGAATTAAATGAATTAGGTGTTAAAGAAATGTCTCTATCCTATCTAACTTCACTCTTCCTCTGTAAACAGTGGTGTCACGTTTGGTAATATTAACATCGTGTTTTCTCTTGTAGGATAATCATGGGTCAAACGGGAAAAAAATCTGAGAAAGGTCCAATTTGTTGGCGAAAACGTGTGAAATCAGAATATATGAGATTGAGGCAGCTCAAGAGGTTCCGACGTGCGGATGAAGTAAAGGTATATCATATGGTACTATTGCTTAAAAAAATGATAGGAAATTTATTTTTTTCTGAAGCATGAGTTATTGCTGGTTTTAACTGCAGCATAACAATTTCATTAAATACTATGTTATCATACTGAAAACTTTTCTTGACTCTGATTTTATAAACAGGTCTGATATATTTATGTCATTGAATCATTGAATTTGTAGTATCAGAAGAGACTGGAGAGCCAGTATGGCACCTTCCTTAGCCGCATACTCATTCCGTTTAGAATTTAATTGCATACTAAAGCTTTCTATGTCTCTATACACGAGAACGTGGTTTGAGTCAAAGAAAGGGAAAATGAACTATATTGAACCTCATTGACATTTAAACAAAATTTGGATGGGTGAGTTTTGAACGCGTTTTTAATCTTGTCTGGTTTTATTTATTTATTTGGTATAATGCCTTAAGATGCTAGCGGGTGAGTTTAGAGTCTTTGATTTATTTGTAATCTTTACAATTGTGATTAATTTCTAGAGTATGTTTAATTCTAATCGTCAGAAGATACTGGAAAGAACTGAAATCTTAAATCAAGAATGGAAACAACGTAGGATACAGCCTGTTCACATCATGACTTCTGTGAGCTCATTGCGCGGGACCAGGGAGGTTGGTTAATATGTGTTGTGGTAATTCCACTTAAAAGGTTGTTAGCATGTTTTTGTTTTGTTGCTGAGAAGTTGGCTGTTCTTTATCTCTTCTTCCAGCATGATGTGACTTGGCAGCAAAGTATTTTTCGTATGAGTCTCTTAAAGAATTTATTTATTATTTACGTGTGTCATACAACTTCTGGAAACCAATACATAGCAGACTGCCTAGCTTTGAATGACACACAAACCAAACTTCTTTATTTCTGGTAATACTTGGATTATACCTCAGCATCTTTAATCAAACTGTTTTGGCTCTCTGATGTTGGGAGTTCAATCTTGCTCCTGTTGGAGTTGACCCTCAGTGAAACTTGGTTCTTACTGAGTTAAAGCACATGAAAGCTGTGAATGTATCCACTTGACAAAGTTTTCTTTGTATTAACTAAAAGTAATTTAATCACAGAGGTTTTAAAAGGAGTTAGTTGAGTTTATGCACCCTTGTGTTGCACAAGCAGACTGAAGGCTAAATATGTGAAAAACGTCCATGATTGTGATGCAATTTGAACACCTAAACTGGCTTTCACATTGGTAGCTTGAACAGTGATCTGAGCCTACTCCAACTTACTATATTCAGCCCAGGTTAATTTATCTTCTTTTTCAGTTGTTCTTTAGGCACTTCTCCAATCTAAGCCAGTTTGAAGATGTTTCGTGTGTAATAATCTGATAAGCTAACCCTTTTCAGTAGGATGAGAATGAAAAAAGAGTTTACCGTGAATACGTTAAAAACCAACCAAACAAAACCACTTTCTCTTCAAGGAAATTTGTCAGATTTTCCTTTTCCAAAAATATGAGTGGAGAGCTGGGGGAGTGTGTATCGCAGAGGTGCATTTATGGTGCGTGCGTGTTCAGATGCGAAATGACAAGGACCTTTGCATGAGTGTTTTATTTTAAACATGATTAAATATGCAATTACTCGTGTACAGGTCTATAACTATTATATGGCATTGTAGGATCAGAACTTCTGATAATAACTGACACAGATACACATCCAATTTTCACTTTTTTGTTGTTAAGTCAACATTCCTCACCATTCTTCTTTCTTTTTTTCTTGTTTTTTTAGCTTGAGTCACTATTCTTTTATGTTAATTTCCTGCCTGAATTGATTTTTCTCTCTGAATTGATAGAGTACACTAATTACTGCATTCAAATTCAGTCTGTCTCGTGAATCAGAACTCTAATGCTTGATTTAAGATTGCCATAATTTATAGTAAGAGAATTGGGACAAAGCAGTTATGGAGATTTAAAAGATTAATTTAAAATCTTTTTTTCTTAATATGCTGAATTTCTTCAGAGTTGCATAGGACACGGGCTAGAAGTTCATTGACCTATGGAAAGGTTTTATGAGAACCTTCTTGAGTCTGTTGAAGACTGCAGCCCGTTGCTGGTGACTTAGGTTCTCTCCAATGTCTAGGCCAGTCAGCATCAAACAGAGACCATAACATGTCATGAGCTATAGCCTAATAAACATTAAGCTGAGTTCCATAACAAAACAACAGATCAACATAAATGAGACTATCAAACACTTTGAGTTGTTTTGACGTAGCTCATTTGTTAGCCTGAGACTTTTAGTTCCTAAGACAAAAGTAATTATTTTTTACTTTTGTATTTCTCTTTACAAATACATGGAAAATATGCTAGAGGCCTGCTAGCTAGAAAACTAAAGATTAACCTGAAAAGGGAATAAAGCATTACCATAGGACAGTGTCTTAAGTATTGATAAACACAGCAGAAATCTGATTTCATTTGCTGCAGATGGAAAAAAAAAAATCTGGCTTGTGTCATTCTAAAGGGGTAATATCTCTGTGTATTGTTTGTTATTACTTTGTGTATTTCTTTAGAAATGTGAAGCTCTGTTCATCTTTCCCTTCTGGAAAGGAGAAAGATCTTTTGTCTCCACTTCCTTTTTTCCTTTAAGGTAGCTATCTATGATGGCTGTTCTAAACCTTTTTTTTTAATGTACCTCCAAATCCAATTTGTTCGACTTTCCCTAGCTTTGTATGTTCTTGTCTGTTTTGTTTAACTTTTTTTTTCAGAGTTCTTCATACTGATATCCAAATATCCGAGAAAAGTTGATCTGTGTCTGTTAGCTGTTGAATACATGCAAGAATAACCTAGAAATTGTTTGTCTTTCTGTGGCATGTTTATCTTGAAGCTACATAAACCTCTGAATCTCAGAGAAAGTCTTGTAGCTGAAAATCTCATTGACATGTCCAGAGTTGCATATTAAGAGCTAATGTCAGTGTAGCAGCAACAGGTCCTGATTCTCTTTTGACATACGAAACATAGTTTGTGTTGTAGGTTGAATAGTCTGAGTAAAATACCGTCACAACCACTTATCATGAAGTGGGGAAAAAGCCCATGATCTATTAGGAAAAAGTAATCCTTGTGTTTTTTTCCTGCTAAACCTATTCTTACTATTATGCTCAATCTGATGCATTTTTCAAAGGCTGATGTGGATAATTTTGACAAACACTTTGAATTTTATATGTTGTAGAGCATTCTGTGATTTTTTTTTTCCTTTTTGTTTCTGATGTTGCTATATATTGTAATCTCTTATTTCAGTGCTCTGTTACCAGTGACATAGATTTTCCAAAACAAGTCATCCCACTGAAGACTCTCAATGCTGTTGCTTCTGTGCCTATAATGTATTCTTGGTCTCCCCTTCAACAGAATTTTATGGTAAGCTTGAAGTGCCGGCAGGAGAAAAGTACAGAGAAAAGGGAGGAGTTGATTTTAGAAATAAACCGGTAAAAATCTGTTGCCAGTTACCCTCCCTGTCTCTTTAGTATTGGTAATAAGGCAGTTATAATCAGAAATAGGCTCCTCCAAATAAGATAAAGTAACTTTGCACAAAAACTAAACCTCTGTCCTCAACCAAAGTATCTCTAAAATTTTGCTATAAGGAGACCCGAAGTTTATTTAATTCAGATGACCAATTGTCTTGGATAGCATTTAAAAAGAGTAAGTTTATTTCAGAGCATGTAATTAGTGTAATGAGAAGTCTTTTCTGAGGGATATGAATGTCTTGCATAAGACGATTGACCAGTGTACCTGTAGCAAAATAGTAATTCTTATGGAATAAAGAGATCTTAATCATGAAATAATTTCCCCACATAATGGTCGTTCTTATATGGCAACTGAGTATATTATAGTATATAATTTTCTGATTAGCTTCACTGTATGCAGAAACCATAATCTTAGATTTCTGATGTAGGTATTGGATTTATTTGAAAACTATAGCTTATTACAAATCTTTGTGGCATCATTTCGTATATGGTCACCTTTGACTGGTTATTACAATGATAATCGTAGCTAAGCTATTTAAATAACCAGTTTTAGCAGTACAGAGTTCCTCCCTACACTTTTTTACTTGCCTTCAATTCATCAGTTTTTGGATATTTTGTGTGGCTGCAGAATCATGATCAGCAGGAAAGTTAATGTTTGTTTTCTTAACAATAGAAGGTGGTTCTGTAGTATTAAAAGATACAGCTGAGTAGCCAGGTCCCTAAATTCTATTGATGAAACCTCAGAGTATTAATTAATTTAGTCTATATACAGACAAAAAAAAAAAATAGACTCTGTAGTTCAGACTAAAATAAGGCATGTTTCTCTGCTTGCTGTTTAGACAGCTTGAATTAAGAGTCTTTTTATATTGTAATCTCATGTCTCGGGCAAAGCAATGAAGGAGCGGTTTCTGTTGCATAATACTTGTGGAAGAGATCTGAGAAAAGGAGAATGAGCTTAGCAAATGCAAGGTAGCTTGATGTGTTGCAGTAGTAGAAGTTTTGTGGAAGCACTCTGCTAACCTTGATCTTAGGAGCTAGTGTCAGCATCTTGAACCAGTCACCACTAGTGCAAAAAGTTGTTCAACAAAGACGAGGGGTTGTTTTATTTATCTAGGTAACAGTAAAAGTGCTAAAGCGGTGAAGCCAGTTAGCTAACTCTGATAGCTTGTGAAAATAGCAATGCAGAAATGGTCAGTTGAACCCAAAATTTAAAAACCTTCGATTATAACTGTTGTTACTAGGTAGAGGATGAAACTGTTTTACATAACATTCCTTATATGGGAGATGAAGTGCTTGACCAGGATGGTACTTTTATTGAAGAACTGATCAAGAACTATGATGGGAAAGTGCATGGAGACAGAGGTGAGCCCAGACACTCAGGTATACTAATTACTTCTTCCTACATACATAATTTTTTCTCTATGTTGCTTGTTAAGGCCTGATGCTTACTTCCTACAGTAGTATCTGTAGAATCCCTACATTGTGTGAACATTGGATATAACAGAGTTCCTTATTTAAGTATATTGCTTTGCATGCTCATAAGGCTGCACACTGTTAAAGAAATAGCATGGAGAAATTAAACACTTTGGATTTTTCTCTAGGCCATACTGTGATTCATCATAATACCTAGGTGCAACTTGGAGATGTTCTTTGTCTTCAATTTTACTCTCAGAGCTTTGGGATGTAATAGTGTAGTGTCCCTACGTGTGCCCCGCCTAGCAGAAAGTGGCAGAAGTAGTATGCAAAATTCTGATAGTGCCAACGCTTGGAACCGTGATTTGATAGAGTAACCTTTTATGGGGTTTTGGTGTTTCCTTTAAGAAAATCATTAGCTATTTGAAAGCCTCCTTTTTATAACTCAGCTTATAGAGTAAAGTTGTGTCCTTCTGTTGATATACTATATATACACACACACCTGTGTTCTTAGGTGTAGTTTACCTCTTACTCTGTGTGAGGATGAGAATACATGCAATATCATCTGACACTTAGTTTGCTGAAGTCTCAGTGAAGTAGCAACACTTACTTGCTTTGTGTGCCCACTCAGAACTGGGTTATGCAAACCTGAACTTTATAGTTATAAAGGTTTATGACTACTCTGCTTCCACCTTCACAGAAACGTTACCCATCCCTCCTACACCCACATGGGGAATCATTTCTTAAAATTGATTACATTCTTGTTAATGCCAGAGTGACTGCGAAAGAGAACCTAATTTTTGAGTACATTGTGTGCCAGTCATGAAGGTTAAGCCTGCGATTCAGTAATAAATTCTACTCAGTACTAAACAAGTCTTGTTAGTGTCCTCAGGATAGCTGGTTTCTTTGTGTTTAATGAGGAACATGAAATACTTTGAGATTTTTGCCTTTGGATATTTTTACAGATTTACTGATTGCTGACATCCTTGTCAGAGAGCTGATTATGTCCAAATGCTGACATTACTAGTAAATGTCTTCTATTATTGATTTAATTTATTATTAAATAGGTCTAGCTTTAAAATTAATCTTGTTTCACTGTCTTGAGTCCCAAATTTATGATGGTAATTACTGTTATTATGGGTCTTTCAAAACCGTATGTCAAAAGTAGAAAGATTTCTTTTTTTAGTCTCCCAGTAACTAGTATTATTGTGTGACTGTAATTAAATGTAAATGCTGTGGAAATCTGTAATCCAGAGACATTCCCATGTAGGAGCCGGAATTGTAAACTAGGTCTGTAATTGCACTTCTGGGAGAGCATTTCATACTAAGCTCTGTGTGTGTTTTAAGAATTCCGTTTAAAACATCCAAATGAAGTACTTGCCTGTTTTCATTGTCTACACAGGAATAAAACTATTTGTTTCCTTCAAGTTATATTTTGACACCCAGCCTCAGTCCAGGTTCAAAAGGATGGTGATAAGCACTACAGTTCCCATACAGTTTCCCTTTTTTTTTTTTGAAAAATAATGGCACTCTCTGTCAACATAATTTTCGTTTCTGTGGAAATACTTTATTGTCTATCTGTGCTGCCCTTGGAATTTCACGGCAGAATACAAGCTCATAAGCAGATATATACAGTATTGTGCCTTTCAGTTGAATTTTCTGTAAAAGAACTGTATTCTTTTTTTTTATCACCTTGCTAGTGGAGTCTATAGTGGGGAAGTGGGTGCTATGGAACTACCAACCAAAAATCTCAAGGACAGCTTCATAGACTTTTTGCTGTTTGCATGCATTTCAAGGCTGGCTTAACCCAACCATGTTGCAACTGAGATTTTGGCATAAAATCTCTTAAAAATAGTCTAGCCTAGTAAATACTTTTTCTTCTCTTCCAAAATAGAAGTATTTATTTATATCTACTGGTATAAAGCACAGGGAATTGGGAAAAGAAAAATTTCAACAAGTTTACTTCTGCACTTCCCAGATGTCAGTCTAAGAAATAAATACTGAGTATTTTTAACTCTTCTCCATTCATACTTTGAAACTAAGAGGGGAAAAATACAAAATAGTTTTTCAAAAATTGCAACATTTGCCGTAATTTAATTCAAGTGTAGGGGGGATTAAAAATGCTTTATAAATACCTTGTGCATTTCCGTTCACTCCCAACTTTGCTGAATTTCAGAATGTGGATTTATCAATGATGAGATATTTGTTGAGCTGGTCAATGCACTTGGTCAATATAGTGATGATGAAGATGATGATGATGGAGATGACAATCCTGATGAAAGAGACGAGAAGCAAAAAGATCGGGAAGGTAACAGGATGGCTATGTCTGTCTGCAGACTTAAAAATTAAAAGCAAAACCCCCTTTTCTCTAATCACTTGATAAATTTGTTCAGTTCTTTCTATGTGATAGTTTTCATGTCTAAGATAGCATCATTTTCTTCATAATTTCTTTCGCCATTTAGTTCAAGGGTTACACAGAGAATGATTTCAAATGTGTTTTTGCCAGTTTTTGTTTTTCTGCCCCCAAAATCAGTTGGGTATCTGTCTAATGAATGCTTTGCTACTCCTCGTAAAATAAAATATTCTGAAGTAGGGAGAGTTCTGAATTGCCATCTCCATCTGCTGGCGAAATAATGGTTTCTCCAAATTGTACTAGTAGAGTTCTCATCAGAAAAGATCCCTTAATAAAATATAAGCTGTTCGTAATTTAGAAATACAAACCTTTCCTTCTTTTTTTGTTAGTATTCTGACAAAGTCTCCCTTTCTTTGAAAACCTCCTAGAAGTAGCAAAGGAGCAGAAATATAATTTTTTGTTTTCAAAATTATTTGCTTCTTTGACAGAGAAAGAAAGCCACCCACCTCGGAGATTTCCTTCTGACAAGATATTTGAAGCCATTTCCTCAATGTTTCCAGACAAGGGTACAGCAGAAGAATTGAAAGAGAAGTAAGAAAGCATTTCTTAGGATATATTGCTTTGTTACTGTATGAAACAAAGATTCCTTGACTTTGTTAAATATTTGTTGATTAGGAATGGTCCCTCTTGCAAGGTTCTTTGGCAGTTGTGTAGCTTCTGCAAGTGATACTTGAAAGGAAATGGCTGTTCCTACCTAATGAGCCAAACAATACAGTGGTTTTTATTAGCCTTCCTTTCAAACTGTTGAAAAGTGGATGCTTGCAAGTGTCTAATAATGTATGTGGGTTTTTTGAGGTGGTAAAATAAAAGCTTCTGTTAGAAAAAAAAGTATCTCCTTTTTGGAGTTAGTGAGTAATAGTGACTGGTATGTAATGAGGAGATAATGGTCCAGAAAATAAACATATTCTTCCCTAGCCATTTTTATATTTGTATTAATGAATATGTAATTAATAACTTGTCATGTCGCTGACAGATTGACCTTTCTAGGTGGGACATATTTCTTTTTTTTCCTTTTTGGTTTTTTTTTTTTCAATTTGTTACTGAAAATGGTGTGGTACTGGAATAAAAAATTGTTTATTATACTGAATAATACGTCTGTTTCTTTCTTTTAAGATACAAAGAACTCACAGAACAGCAACTTCCTGGAGCTCTTCCTCCTGAATGCACACCAAACATAGATGGACCAAATGCTAAATCTGTTCAGAGAGAGCAAAGCCTGCACTCTTTTCACACACTCTTCTGTAGACGCTGTTTTAAATATGATTGCTTCTTACATCGTAAGTACAAATAGAATGCACTTGTATATCTCTTCTTTCTTTGCAAATCAGGAAACTTAAGTGTCGTAAGATGCAATACAGAAGGAAGGAAAGAGAAGAAAAAAAAGCAGTAATATTGCTAAAGTTTATGAAAACAACTTGTTCATGTCAACATTTTGCGGTGAAAACTGTACCTCAAAAAACTGAATTCACGTGTCTGTGGGGTAGTTTATTGTTTTTGCATTTAGGAGTTTGTCTAGAATTCCTTGCTCGGACCAACCTGTAATGTTACTTCTTTTTTTTTATAGACTTCAACAAAACTACATTTTTTTTCTACTACTGTTTCTGTTACACTTTCCCAATTTGTTCATTGAGAGTAGAATATATTTTTCTATGGAAGTGCATAGTTGTTCGTTGGATTTGGTTCGTTTTCCATTAGGGAGAATGAATATCTATTAACAGTTTTATCTTTTATTCTCAGGTTATTTTATAGCCCCTTTACTTGTACTTGGTAATCTGAAGAAAAATATTTCAGACAATTGAGTCTTAGAAACAGTGAAATCCTTTCCACTGAATTGCTTTCATGTTACCCCATTCTTTTGTGGGAAGGTTTTAACAAGAGTGTTAGCGATGATGTGTTTTTTCCATTTGCAGAGTGTGAAAAGTGAGAGAGATTCTGAAGTGCTACTTGAGAGAATTCTTTCTCTGAGAATAGTCAGATGTAAAGGAGAACCTAACAGTCAAATATGAAGTGGTTTCAACTTGTAGTTGAATATTACGATGCCCTCTATTTCAAATTAATTTTCCCTTTTGACTTAACTGTTCATTTGCATGTCCCACTGTGAGTGTGCGTGCATGTTCATTTGGAAATCTCTGCTTTGTCAGCAGCTCCTCATCCAGCACACGTGCAATCTGCCTGCATTTGTACTTCACACTGAAGGCTTTACACAGTGCTGCTGCTTTTTAGTATCCTTTAGTTGCTTTTCAGTTTGCAGAAGTGCTACAGTGTTTCTCAGACGGAGGGGGAAGCATTTCCTGTTCCTAGTTTCTTTAGTATTTGTGGATTTTGGAGTTAGGTCTGTTAGTTTCAGTTTCTCCTTGCATTCTATTGGTAGGCCTTTTTTGAAAATACACAGAAAGAAGCTCTTACTTCTGGGTAATGTTTAAGAACACTAAGTTTCTGAAGGTGTAGCTGCTGCCTTGTCCAGCCAGCATAAATACAACATGTTCTGTGAAGTTGTAGGTTTTGTATAGAAGTATATTAGTTGCCTGTGTGAGTCATTCCAAGAAGTGCTGTTTGCAGCTTTAGTCTGTAGAACAGGGAAGTGAAGCTGCATGCTACCTCTTGGCGAATTCATTTGTCTGGCAGTGTTTTTATGAGTTCTTGACACTCTCAGTCTATAGCAGGGAGACTGAGTGCCAGTCTAGTTTTACTTCAAAAGGGTTTTCTTTTTCAAATTTAGAAGAAAGCCTTATCCAGACATAGTGAGAACAAACTTTTTCCAGTAGCACCCGGGAGTGTTTTAGGTGCTTCTGCAGCAGTGGTTTTAAGGCATTTTTCTCACTGATTTTTATGAACTTGTAGATGTTTTCCAGTAAAGATATGGACCTCTCTAAAATAAACACATATTTAATTACTTATTTTATATAGATTTGCCTTTCATGGTCATTCTTGCAAATTGTTAGAAGTAGAGCTGGAAAGATCCATGGATTACATACTGGTATCTACTGCTCTGGGTAGCCTGATATTACCAGTCCACAGAATTGAGGCATCAACTCTGTGAGACTTCTTTTTCTCTTAGTGTTGTGAAGGATGAGTTCATGGTGTTGTTCATTTTGACGTATTCTTAAGTGCAAGATTCAGCCAATGACAAAGTTCAAAGTCATGTCACTGATTGGCTGAAGGACCTCAGTTCTCACACTAGCGGCATCCTTTAAGCTGAAAGTGTTGTGCTCCCTTTATCTGTGTTCATAACCTTCAGGTGGAAGACAAGGTGTTCTTGCCAAAAGATTGCCCAAGTTCTTGGTGCTGGTGATTTTTGATAAGTCGCTTGAACAAGTCAGAATTCTTTCTAAAGTGGTGTGTGTCTAAGGCTTCATTTTGAACCATGCCTCGTTCTTAAAAAGGACAAAACTTAAAGTCATCGCTTCAGGTTTTTATGGCCATAGAAGGAGGAAGGAAGAATAACAGTTTCACTGTAGAAGCATTCAAGATGTACCTTTGTGTCAAGACTGACTATGAAATTACCAGTTATGATAACGGTCTTCATGACAGCTTATGCAATACACATATTATCACTGGTGAAAATTTATTTTATACTCGATCATTGCAAAGAAATCTCTTGAAGCATGATTTACACATTCACTAGCCTTCAGACTGGACACTGAATGTAGTAAATTGATGCTTCAGTCACCATTCCTTGAAGACACACCCAAATCACACCTCTACAATGACTGATCGCTGCTTTGGATGCATTGCTTCCTTCTGCTTTTGTCTGTAGTAACACCAAAGAAAGAGGATTGTCTTCTGCCTGTGTGTCTGTCTACTTGTCTGTCTAGTGTGAGGAATTTATCTCTTAGTCAGATGTTTGACCACTTTCCATGGAATTTGAAGATAATTGGTCAAAATCCACCAGATTCGTTGCTGGGAATAAGTAACTCATCAAAAAAAAAAAAGTCTGCTCTTGTTATTGGAAGGCTGCACTAGCAATTTTCAGTGTCTGCAACAATACAACAATATAACTTTTTAAAAAATTTGATAACATTCCTATTAGCACCTTAACCAGTTGCCTCTGTGTTCTACTTCACGCGATTGCCAGGCACTACAAGATGATGTCCTGGCTTTTGCTGAGGTTATTTTTTATGAATTACTTTGGTAACGTGGTGGGCTGCAGTGATTAGATTTGTATTTTGAAAGGCACAAATCTATGGAAAGGCATGGAGAATTAAAAAAACACAGGAAATCTATTAGGTTTGGGTTTGATTTTTGTAATTCCCCCTCATAGATCCCATTTTTGTTAAGATTAGCCTTATTTTATAGAGTTTAAAATCTTTGTTCTAGAAAAATTGAGTTAAATATTAGAAAAGTTATCATTAGATTTTTAACTTGTCAAGTCCCCTTGACGACCTGGCAATCCCTTTATGTGCAGGTGATGACATTACTGAAAAATCTTGTGTACCGACTTCATTTGCTGACAGCAAGGAATTATGCCTAAATGTCTGGACTAAGAAAGAATTTAGAAGAAGGAAAAATATCAGGTAGGGAGAATTTCCCAAATAGCTTGACTGTAAAGCAAACGTACATTTCAGGCTAAACTGTTGCCTGTGTACTTTCACATTATGAAAAGTATGAGAACTGAGCCTGGTGGGATGAGACAGGTAATAAATCTTACAGACAGAAAACATGCTTAGTAAAGCAGTTTTAGAATTACTTTCGTAAGGAAATTATTGAAGAAATATGGAGTTCAGTTATTTAGGAAATTCTGCAAAATCATATTTGATTTTTGGAAAAAATACTACAAGAGTCATAATACAGCTGCATAAACAGTTTTATTCTTGTCCTGGGTCCTTTATTTGTAACAAGCCTCCCAAAAACATACCTTGCAACAGCGATGGTAGATTCTGACTGTAGTTGTCAGTACTGTATATGTTGGATGCTTTTGAAATAGTGGAATAAAAGATATGATTCTAATATGAGGTATCAGTTGTAGTCTACTGGTTTAAAAAGCCAAACATTAATTTTTCTTGTTTTACTGCATTACAAATTAAACATTTCTTCATTGTCTAAAGTAAAACAATTTTTTAAAAATAAACACTCATTTTAGAACCTGCACAAATGAACTTGTGCAAGAAATGTTTGTGTCTGCAAGTGACATAAAAAGAATAGTCTGGATTTATGCACATTGCAGCAGTTTGATACGGAATGGTGACCTGCAAATGTTTTACTGATCTTATGCATTGTTGCAAAATTTTTTTCCTTATAGTATAAAGAAAGAGTAAAAGTACAAAAAATCCCTAAATGAATGAAATGGCATTCCGTGCAAATTTAAGGATGCAGTGTTGAAAAAATGTGGGCTTTTTACGCCTCCTTTTGCAGGGGGTGTTTCACATCCTATCGTGTTTCTTAAAAGTTGGAAAAAGATGGAATAACCTGGTGTTAAATTGCAAGGTTTCTTTGTTTAATGTACTTTACCTACAGAATGCATGAGCACTTCAAGGATATGTCAAACATGAGAAGTAACTTACCACATAAAAGCTTTTAGCTGGAATGTGGGAGAAGAGAGAGTGCTAATAGCAACCATACACATAAATTACATTCCTATACTTGCTTTTAAATAATTTTTACATATCTCTATGTCCATATGTGGAAAATCAAAGCTTTTTTGTGTTTCCAGATTTAGAAAATGTAATATATTTCTTTGGATAAAAGTTATGTGACATTTAATTAATGATGCTTCCATATTGTTTAAACCTTTAAGAAAGCTTTAGAAGAATACATTGCTTCCCTAAGGTTCCCATGTGCTGCTGTCATTAATACAGGCATGACATTATAGAATTTATGGTTTGATTTCCAGCACGCCTTCCCTTATGGAAGGGGAGCATGAAGTGATGGTTCCAAGACGGAGTGGTTTCATCAGAGAAGCTCTCTTAAGAAGTGCTCATCACTGGTCACCCTCCCCACTGGTACCAAAACAAATGCTTGTGGAGCTACACTGCAAACCAGATCACTGAAATGGGATTTGCTTTTAAATCTTTGAAGAATTGTGGGAGCTCTGCCTACATTCTTTAAAAGGGAAGGAGCTGCATTTGAGAAGTTCAGTCTTGAAAGCATAGTGGACTGAAATAGGGAGATGCTTTGTGCACAGTCTAGAAATAAAATGAGTAGGAGTGGCTGTGGCGGTGGCTTATTGAAGAAGAAGGATTTGTGTGATGTTGGTACAGAGCAGCCCTTATGGGATTAATTATGGGTAAGAGGTGAGGGTTTTCTCCTTTCAGTTTGAACATTAGCACTTTTTATTCACTGAGTGTTGCCTAACCACACCTGTGGTAAAACTGCAGGATAAGGGCTTTTACAGTGCTTGGGAATCATAGGTTTTCAGATGGGTGCTTTTGGTAGGCCTTCATGGAGTGTTAGGAAACAGGCAGCTAGCACAGAGTAGTCTATTTTTTTGTAAAAGAGTCCCTTGAGTGCATTCTCCATTTTTATTCCTTACAGTTGTACATGCACATTTAGGGGGGAAAAGTATTTATTGTTATCTATCTATATATTAAAACTAAAAAAAAAATCATTCCTTGAGCATGGAGGAATTTCTTAAAAAAAGAATTACAGAAACCTAAGGGTGGTATTTCAAAAAGCTCCTAAATATAATTTGGAAATGTGAGCGTGTGAGTTCTGGTAAGAGTCTAGCTACAGGTTTTCCAGGTGTTAGGTAAGTGAGGGATACAGAAGAGTTCCCAAGGCTTCCAGAAAAAACAGGCTTTCAAAACATCCTGCTGGGAGGCAGGGATTGCACAGAGGGAGAGCTGGTAGATGTGGGCTCTGGCAAAGGGAATGGGTAGAAAACTGCCATCCTGTTGTGACAGTGCTCATGTTGCACCTGTAATGTACCCAGTTTTGCCCCATTCTGAGTCACCATTCTGCTATTATACAGAGTCAGTTAGATGCACAAGCAGACTCTTCTCTGCAAGTTGCAGACTTAACTGTATTGTTACCCTGCAGTTGGGATATAAGACCGAACTCGTATCACCTGTCAGCTTAGTTGGAGTGCTGGTAAACTAATAAAGTAAAAATGCTTATGTGTCCTTACTAACAAAAAAGAAAAGCAGGTCCACTATCTTTGCAAAGCATTTGGGGTTGGGTTTTTTTGGTAAGGTAGAAATTGAACGCTTGAGTCTTACAGATAGAGAGATGATCATGGATTAACAGAAGTCTTGAATAATTCTAATTAACATGGTAACAGAAGTAAAATCTTTTCTGTTTGTTGGGAAGTGAGATATAGCAAGTGGTCCTTGATACATGAAGCAAATGTGGAAATTATCTTCACTGATGTAGATGGATATGTGCCAAACAGCCATGTGCTGTCCCTGTATGTTTAAGTGGTAAGTCAAGACTCAATAGAGAGGGTTATTTGTGGGGTTTTTTCCATTTGTTATCATTTTAATTCTAGTTTTAGTAGAGTCTTGGTAAACCTTGTATTTTGGATACTATTTGAGGTTAGATATTTAACGTATTTTTTATATTAAAACTTAGAAATGTGGTGTTTTGATTCAACAGCATTCCACGCAACTCCTAATACTTACAAACGAAAGAATACGGAAACGGCATTAGATAATAAGCCTTGTGGACCGCACTGTTATCAGCATCTGGTAAGTTAGTTTAACATGTTAGAATTCACTAGGTGCTAGTGCTAAACACTACATGTAGTGTGAGGACATGCTTTATCAGTGATAGTGCATATACTTGTGCCATTTGCAGTCAAATGTTATCTTCAGTTTATGCAAAAGAGAGTTAACTTCCAATCATCAAACAAAAGTCTAAGTAGGAATAATTTTTAGCTTTACTAGATATTGCCTAAGATACAGGGAAGGAAGTTGATTGCATCTTAATAATGTGTTGCTGTCCAATCTATTAAAGAAACTGGGCCTTGCAGACTTGGCTCTCTCATAATCTGTATCCCTACTAAAAATTATAAAGGTATTTAGCTTGCTGAAGGCAGATTCCAGTATTCATGCTGTTAGGAAACAATGGGATAAAAATTAATGAGGTGAAATCCTTAGTAATATAATTTCAAATCTCTCTTTTACGTCCCCTAAATTTTTAGTATGAGAAACCATGTAATTTTCCAACCTAAAATCTCGGTATGCATTGTCTTGCCCTTTTCCACTAGAAAAAAAATAGCAGCAATTGCATTTTTAAAAATGCAGAATGTGTGTTGTTGAAGTGCCATGTTAAAGAAGACTTCTTGTATTTTGAAGGGTATTCTCTGTTCGAAATTCTCATTTTTTTCTGTCATGTAGGAAACCAGAAATTTACTACTGAATTATTTTTCATTTGGCAGCCAAAATGGAATTGGAACTAAAATATTGGCGGAAGTACTTTGTACACTGTAGATTTTTTTTTTTCCATGATAGCAGCAAAAGTATTTATGTTCATGGTTAGAGTGCATTTAACTAGAATTTGGGTGCATGTGGTTAATTTGTAGAATAATGCAAAGTTTTACAGTATGCAAGTAGAATGTGTTCTTACCCAATCTCTGACCACAGGTGAAAACACATTTTAATTCTTTTACTGAAAACTGTAATGTTTTCTATTCAGGAAGGTGCAAAGGAGTTTGCAGCTGCCTTGACTGCTGAGCGTATAAAGACACCACCAAAGCGCCCAGGTGGCCGCCGAAGGGGGAGACTTCCTAACAACACCAGCAGACCCAGCACACCAACAATAAATGTATTGGAGTCAAAAGACACAGATAGTGATAGAGAAGCTGGAACTGAAACTGGAGGAGAAAACAACGACAAAGAAGAAGAAGAAAAGAAAGATGAAACATCCAGTTCCTCTGGTAAGCATAGTCAATGCTTCTTCATTGAATTAGCTGCAGTGCTTTAGAGGATGAAAAATCCAGGTTAAGGCACGTGATCCTGGAAGTCATGTATTTGGAAGGTACAGAACTGAGGGAAAAGAGAGAGTAATAAGGAGTTTAATCATATAGAACTCGGTGAGAAAATTTCCAGATTGTCTTGACTTATGTATAGAGGTGAGATTGTGTAATTTTTCAATAGCTTCTGTTATGTTATTGTTATTTTATTTAAGAGATGTGAAAAGTGCTGTTTCATTGTGGCACTTTGGTTAGGAAACAATACTGACAAAAACCTGGTTTTAACTACAGTTAATAATTTGACATTTTTAAGGGCTATGTAAAATTTTTTGACATATAACCTTACATTGATCCATACCCTCAATTATTGCAGAAGCAAATTCTAGGTGTCAAACACCAATAAAGATGAAGCCAAATATTGAGCCTCCGGAGAATGTGGAATGGAGTGGTGCAGAAGCCTCGATGTTTAGAGTTCTTATTGGCACCTACTATGACAACTTCTGTGCAATTGCCAGATTGATTGGGACCAAAACATGCAGGCAGGTAAGAGGAGAAGCTAATAGCATTTTACTTTTAAAACTGAAGTATAAAAATACTAGTATTGATTACTAAAAAAGAAAGCCAATTTTCTTGGTTTTCCCAAGAATGCTATGATCTAGAATTCATGCCACAAGTATTTAAAAGCTAGTTTTAAAGCTGTTTTTAAATTAAATTCACAGGCAATTAGACTATCTACTCTTACATGGCAAAAATAATCCACTTGAAAAGAGATTATGACTGGATATAATCTGCAAATTGGTTGGAGGAAATCATAGTTACTTAGAAAATGAGCAGCTTTCTACTAATGAGAGATTTATCGTGGATGTTGTGGTGTCTCTTGTTAGGTGTATGAGTTTAGAGTAAAGGAATCCAGTATTATTGCTCCAGTCCCTGCTGAAGATGTTGATACTCCTCCCAGAAAGAAGAAAAGGAAACACAGGTAAATCTTTCACTAAATAACCTTAGCATATCAATAAATTGGAGATACAGGAAAACCTAACAGAAAGTATTTTGGAGGAAAAATCATGCAGCTCTTCTCCTTTTGCTTCCAAAACCAAAATTTGCAGCAATAAAACAAAATGGTGTTATGATGTCAGATACAAGTCTTACTGCATTGGAAAGTATAACCTTCCACTTCACTTCCCTCTCTTCTTTTTAACCTCTTGAACAGCCAGATTCTCGTCAGCAGATTCTTACAGCTGTATTGTTGCAAGTAGTCAAACTAAGTTTAGATTACAGATACTCTAAGCAGCTTCCTATAACATTCAAGGTATTGTGGTATAGTTTTGTTTACAGCAATAAATATTGAATTACAATTGTTAAAATGGGCTTCAATAATAATTATATGGTGTTTTGTAAATTAAAACTCATAGGTTTTTTATGGTTAAGTGTATTCCGTTAAGACTCAGATGATCAATAAGCAAAAATATTATAGCAAACTTGTAGGATTGCCTTTTTTTCTTTGAGAGACTATTCCTTTGTAGCACCCCAGTTTCATTATCAACTAGAACTTCAACTAAAGACCCAGCCTAACAAGTGTTATTTGAAGTGAAGCTGCAAAGAAGAACAAAGTGAAGCTTTTTGTGTGAGCCACAAAGGCCATCTGATACAATTTCAACACAATTTGTTAACTTGGTGGCTACTGCCTGTCAGTGAAATGTGTTTTCCTTTGAGAATCCTGAGGTTTGAAAAATGCATTGATTATTTTTATTCCCAGGAATGAGAATAAGGGAGATAAAAATCTGACTGAAAATTAGCGAGAACATTTCTTTGTGCAAGCAATAAGTACACATTTTCCCATAGTTTCCCATTTCTCCCTTTAACTTTCCTTATTTTCCTCTATGTTAGTTCTTCCAGTTTTCCTTTCAGTACTGCTTGCTTCTGTCTTAGCTTGTCGAAGTATCTTTTGTTTCCTTAGTGAAATTCCTGATACTGGCTCGAAGATTGTTGGCATAGAGTAGAATATTTCTGCTTTGTAGCACAGAGGCAGCTGATGTAACTTAGGAAAAGATTCAGTGAGCATCTGGAAGAGATTCTGTTCTCAACAGTAACTATTAATTCAATGCTCTTAGCACAGTTTTCAGGTTTTGGGGCACTTCATGGCTGGAGTCATTAGCCATTGTGCAAGTTTCGAATAGGCAGTTTGGAATTAGCTTGTTTTCAGATTCATGCAAATTGTTAAAAAAGTGATGCTACTACTTCAGTTTGAAAAGAGCAGCTAAAAGGCTTAAATGTATTTTGAAGCTGAAATTGATTGTCAACCAAGTTCACATCGTTTTGGAGGCGTTTTGAGACTCTCTTTTTGTTTTGAGGTTGTTTTGTTTTTCCAAATAAGTAAAAGCACATACCATTGTACAGGGTTTCTTGATGTTATTTTGTTCTTTATCAGTTGCCAATATAAAAATTTTTATGCTAGTAATTTAGTTTTAAAAAGCCTTTTGGTTCTTCTAACTCTCATTTAAGGAAGGAGATTTTTTTAAATCTGATTTCATGGAATATGTGGCAATCAAACTATCTCCATTCTTATATGTGCAGTAGCCTTTTGAAAAAGGAAAATCTTTTAGCCCACCTACATACTTCTGTAATCAGAGCACCTGTTAAAGATGTTGCACCAGGGGAATCCACCTGGGAGTCTTTCTCAGTTTCTTAGGTTTCTTTGAGTTGAGTTTACACACTCCTAAGAGTAAATCCGTTCCTAGAGCAAGGAAGGCCCTTCTGTTCTGTAGGTGCTTTTCCTTTGCAAGGCACTTAATGGTCTGCAGGTTTTTCACATGTGAGTGTGGTAGACAGCCTTTGAGCAAACCTATCCTTCAGTGAAGAGAAAAGGAGCAGCAAAAGACTGCTTTTAGTGGCCTCTTGTAACTGATTTGATGAAGTTTTGTAAGAAAATCTGCTGCTTCCCATGCAATCTTGGTGTCCATGTAGGCATACTGAGCAACTAGCTGGCAACGCTGTACCCCTCTTGGGTCCCTTCGTCCAGTGCAACTTTTGTTAGTCATAATAAGGCTGATCAATGAGAGGAAAAGACTTTATGTGTAGTTGTCAGAGACTGTCCTATGTATCATATTACCTGGCAGTTTGTGAAAACTGTTTTGTTGGATGAATGGGTACTTTGCATAGAAGCTGACAGAAAAATCTAAACAAAGAAAGAATCTGGAAAAGCATGAACATATGCCGGAGGGAGAGCGCTTCCGTACTGTTCATTCCTTTATATTTATGTTTTTCTTCCATTGCTGGGAGCTGAGTTGTATTTGCTTTGCTAATCAGCACTTCTTCCTCTGGATTGGTATGGCTCTGTTATTGATTTTAGGGTCATGTAATGTGGCTCTTTGATTATTTTTTTTCCCCCTACCTCATCGTGTATGTGGATGTGAATTTACTTAGTAAACTTCATTTGAAAGTATTTTGGTTTTAACCATTTTCTCATTTTCTTCCTTCTCTCTCTGCCAACTGCTGTTCACAGCATATGTTTGAACAGCTTGCCTGGATATGCCTAGAGTTCAGGGTGCCTTTTTATGGGGTTTTAAAGTCTCTCTGTTATCAGGAGAAAGGTGCAGCTGAGGCTTTGGCACAGATATTCTTACCTGCTGAGTCTTAGAGCATTCGGGAGGCTTTGGGTAAGGTATGATTTAGGAGACTGAAAACGATGTCTTTGGGTGATGCCAGAAAATCAAACACTGCAAAGACTTAACTATGTATGTTGATGTAATTGGCATGTATTTTGTATTTTCAGTCATGTGTCTGATGATAGAATATCCCTGTGCAGAGAAAGAAATACTAGTGTAGCTTTTCCCAAAGAATGCATTTCTGCTGCCTGAGTAGCTGATACCAGTGCCTCCTAAAACAGTGGATGTTAGCATAGAACAACAGTATTTTTGACAGCGTCTGTCATCATGCTTCTGGAAACACTTAGTAAATAAGCTGACTCTCCTGCAAATGTCAGCAGCCAGATGTACAAATCCACCTGCTTGCTTGGGATTCTGCCATGAAGTTTCCAATTTGCCTTTTTTTAATGAAGCTTTGAGTCATGAGTGTTCTCTCAACTTCGTGTCTTTTCCTCACCTTTGCTTCCTGGTGCATGAGACCAGATCTTGCTTTTTGTTTCTGGTTGACATAGCAGATTATAGGGCAGAGAGATAAATTTTGCCACCTTTACTATGGTACTCATTCAGGCTTCAGCTTTGTATACTAATTGGGGGAACTTGCAGTGCTTCCTGGCAGTTTTTGAAAGTTACTAGACTCTCTTCCCCCTGTGATGCCAGTTTCTGTTCCACGAGTGGCTAAGCTGATGCCTTTGCCGCTGTGACTGCCGTATTTAATTTTCTATCCATTTTGAGTTGTTAGTATTAATGCTTTGATGGTGCCAATCCTTGTCATGTTCATGTGACCTTGTCCATACAGTCTATACTTCCTATAGAAAACAATAAGTCTCAGGTGGCAACAAGTTAGCAAGTAGCATTTTACTTTTAAAGTAAAATAGTGCTAATGACATGATATTTTAAGAAGTCTATCCACAGAAGACTTTTAAGGGTTTGGTATGCTAGTGGGTCCTTATTATCTTGGGTTGAGACACAAGTTTCTGTGAAAGAATTCTTTAAAAATATGGTATATTTTACACTTGCATTAGATGTGCATTAGAGTAATTTGTCAAAATTGCACTCCTTTCAGTTATATGGAAACTGTTGTTTTACAAAGAATCAGTGTCTCATAGTTCATAAATACATGTTGATAATCTCTCTTTCTGGGTTGAGTCACTCTTAATATAGGAATACGATCAATTACAGTGCCCTAAAACTGATGGTTTTTAGGTTTGTGTCCTCTCCTCCCCCTCAAGCTCAGTTACTTGGACAAGTCTGCCTCTGTGGGTTTCTGACTTGTATGGGTTCCTTCAAAAGCTTGTAAGAAATTTGGCTGTTGAGCACCTAACATTAAGTCTAATGGTAAAGCTTTGAGAGGGCAATTGCATAGAAAATGTTGTTTACCTAAAGCTGTTATGTGATCTCATACTTCTATGAGAGAAGTAGCAGCTAAAAATTCCCATTTAAGTAGTTTCAGCAGGAGATATTTTTTTCGGAGTGCCTGCTTCTGACTGTTGCATTCTGTGAAAAGCAGAATGGCTTTCTAAAGTGTTCTGCACTGTGAGTTCACAAGTATTTTTGGACTGCTAAGTAAATCTGCACAGAAAGTGAGGTTGCAAGGTGCCTCTAGCAGTGTATTATTTGGCCAGGGAATGAGGCTTCTTCCATGTTCTCTTAATGTTGCTCTACAGCATACCAAGAAAAACTAAGATATTTAAACCTTGAAAAAACCTTATTGTGGTTTCACCCTGCAGCCAGCAAAAAAGAAGCAAGAGGAACTTTGCATGGTTCTTTGTTACCAGCTGCTGCTCACTCACCCCTCTCCTCTCCCAGATGGAGTTAGGGGGATAATTAAAAAAAAAAAGGCAAAGTTATGGGTCAAGATAAGGACAGGGATGGATCATTCACCAATTACTGTCATGGGCAAAGTAGACTTGACTTGGGGGGGAAATCAATCTTAAATTATTACCAATCAAATGAGAACAACATACTGAGAAACAAACCAAATCCCAAAAAGAACATCATCTCCCCACCCCTCTCTTCCCAAGCTTGACTTTTACTTCTCTCTCTATTGCTCTCAGTGCAGGAGGACGGGGAATGGGGGTTGCGATCAGTTCATTGCATGTTGTCTCTGCCGCTCCCTTCCCCTTTGGGGGAGGACTTCTTACCCTCTTCCTCTGCTCTAGTGTGGGATCCCTCCCATGGGAGAAGGTTCTCCACAAACTTCTCCAATGTGGGTCCTTCCCATGGGCTTCAGTCCTCTGTGACCTGCTCCGGTACTGTTTTTCACATGCTTCTGGCCTCCTTTGGGAGCCTCCTCCTGCCTTCAGAATTGGAGCCTTCCACAAGCTGCAGGTGGACAACCATTGAGACTCCTCATGGCCTGCTTGACCATAGTGGAGGGGAATCTCTGCTCAGGTGTCTGGAACACCTCCTCTCCATCTTTCTTCACTGACCTTGGTGTTCCCTGCAGTGCTATTTTTCTTGCATCTGTTGTCTGCAGAGTAATTTTTCTTGCATCTGGTGCATGCAGGTCTGTTCCTCCCACATCTTGCTTCTCTGTCTCCGCTGCTGCGCTGGGCTGACCCGATCGGTCTGCTGAGCCCTGGCAGCCCAGATTCGGGGTGGGAGGCAAGGCCCATGTGTGTCCTCTCTCTCTCTGCCACTACTGCTCCCTCACTAATTTTTCTCCTCTTCTTAAATATGTTATGATAGAGACTTTACCACCATTGCTGATGGGCTCAGCCTTGGCACTGAAGCTGCCCCAGTAGCACACCTCCCTCTACCTCCACTACTGATACTTTGCCACACAAACCAACACAATCCTTAACCTACACTTTTTATGATGTTTGTTCATGGACATTCAAGTGCTGGTTAAAATGCATAGAATGGAAGGAAAACTAAAACATCGATTTCTCCTTTAATTTTAAGACCTCTGAAATTTAAGTCTGGTTTTCCTTTTGATACCTAAGGTCCAGATAGGTGTTTCTGTTCAATCGTGTTAGATGCAGCTGTTCATGGAATAGCAGCCGTTTCCTGCCCAAAGAGCTTGCAGTCTGAAATGGATAAAAAATAAAAGGAGTAATTGCAACTTGGAAGAGCATTAAAGTATAGTGAGTTATGTTATGATAACTAAAAGCGTGTTATCTGTAAAAAAAAGAAAACCAAAAAGACCCAACAAGCCAACACTGCGCTACAGGAACAACACTTCCTGCAAAGGGAATGCTTAGCTAAGCTAAAGGAGAAAGAGGATACTGAAGGAAAACTGTAAGGACACAAGAGAAAGGTGTATAGAGTTTGAAGGAGAAGGGAAAAGGCTTAGCGCAGTACCACCAGTCAGAACAAAGAGGGGAAAAGTCTGTGCAACCAGAAGAAATATTGAGTTCGCATCAGTGTGGCTGTGCCAGACAGATTTGATCTTCTGTTGTCATACTTGGAGCTCAGCAGATAAAGGGTACTACCTGGCTGTGATCTGTAGGAGGCCCCCCAGTTTTGTGCTGGGGCTGAGCCCAGTGAAGCAAACAGCTGATAGACCTTCACTCCCGCTATTCAAACATGTCCATCCGTGCCTGCAATTCCATAGCCTTCGTTCTGTTGCTGCTTCTGCCTGCTAGAAGCAGCTCCAGCAGCCTCTTCTTTGCAGGTTTTCCTTCAAGGCCACCTGAATTCAAGCATTTCTCTAGCCTGGGCTGTGTGGGACTGCTCATCTGTACAATCCTGGGACTAGAGGAGTGGTGTGGGGAGGGGGATGGAGCAGCCTGCAGAGTGTTGGTCTTGTCAGCTCCATGAGACTGGGACATGGTGGTTCTGCTGCCTCTGCTGCCACTGCTGCTGACTTGTGTGCAGGTAGTTGATGTTCATGTTACCAGAAACGTTGTCGTTTTAAGTTAACGTGGGTGCAAGATGTAGCTGCCTTTCCCAGCCCACTGCAGGAGGAGTTCCTGTCAACCTTTTTGTGTTTGTTTTGTGTTTTTTGCAGGTTGTGGGCTGCTCATTGCAGAAAGATACAGCTGAAAAAGGGTTAGCATCTTTCCATTCAATTTATGTCCTGAACTTTTGAGATCCTGTTATTGCTGCTTTGGTTTTGTGTTGTGGGGTTTTGGGTTGTTGTTAACGTTAAGCCATTACAAATATTCCATGGGGAGCTAGAGATTATAGGGGGAATAAAAAGAAAAAAGTAAGCGCTTGTTACAGATATTGTAGGGGCAAAAGGTACTGTTTGTTTAGGCAGCTCTATGTAATTCAGTAAAAAGGGAAGGAGACTCAATTTTACAGTCCTTTCAGTATGGCCTCATTGAAGTACAGATAAAAATGGTATTAACAATAGGAGCTGCAGTAAAAAGCAGCATTTGTTTTTTTAAAAACCAACTTATTTTAGAAATAGTTATCTGAAAGTTTGAGAGTGGTTGGGATGCCTCGCAACATAAAATAGTTGATCAGTTTGTGTGTCTCTCTCCTTTTTGGTTGCTGATTGCTAACGTGAGCATTTTTACAAATACCTGCAAACCCAACACAAGCTCAGAAGTATTGACAGTAAATGTAATTTATATAGCACCAAATTCTCCTCGCTGCTCTATACGTAAAGCTCTAGACTTGTCCCCCATAGTCCTTTCTTGCCTGTAAGATGCTAGCGTTGTCTGTATGGGAAAATTGACTTGGGAAAGCACAGTGGTGTAATGACCAGGTGTTCTTTTGCCAGTGTATCTGTTTGAAAGTTGACCCATTGCTCCAGAGTAAAAATTACTTGGGGTAGTTGAGCAAATTTACTTTGCTGAATAATATCAGTGTTACTCTAGAAGATGTTCATGCAGGAAGTTATACCATTGTAGTTTCGTTTTTCAGTTTTCCACAGTAAACAGTTTTCAGCTTTTAATATCTGCAGCAGCTGAGTAATGGGAAGAATGAAGTGTTGTAGGAAGCATGCAACACAGCACCTAACTAATGTTACAGTGCTGGTTTGGTCTTTTAACTTCACTCATCATAGCTTTGGGATTTTTTTGTTCTTTTCTGGGGTTTTCTTAGTGAAATGACTAAAAGGGAATTTCTGATTTAAAGAGTGAAGGGAACTGCATGTTGGTTTTTTGCACCTTTCAACTTTACTAATGTTGCTGTTTTCATTCAGATGGGTCATCGAATCATGTTTACAACTATCAGCCATGTGATCATCCACGTCAGCCTTGTGATAGCTCGTGCCCTTGTGTAATTGCTCAAAACTTCTGTGAGAAGTTTTGTCAGTGCAGCTCAGAATGTAAGTAAAAAATTAAAAGCTATCTATAAATTTCTTTCATTGCCCCAACGTCTGACTCTGTACCCGGTCTGTCTGTACTTGTAGACAGTGTTTGTGTCAAACAGTATGAGAGGGAGCACATGTTCAGTTTATTTTGGCCCTCTTAATTAGCTGTTGAATAAAGTCAAAACCGGTCTTTAGATTTAAAACTGAGAAAGACTAAAGTTAAATCAGGGAAGGAAAGAATTTACAGTACTTCCAAATGTCCTATACAGATATCAATGGCTGTGGGGTTTTTTAATATTCCGGTACGCTACAATCTGCATCGCCTTAATTTTACAATGTACTTTTTTCATATTTGCCTGTTGTGTTTTCCATACATTCCTCTGTAGGCCAAAACAGGTTTCCTGGGTGTCGTTGTAAAGCACAATGCAACACTAAGCAGTGTCCATGTTACCTTGCTGTACGTGAATGCGATCCTGACCTCTGTTTAACGTGTGGAGCCGCTGACCACTGGGACAGCAAAAATGTTTCCTGCAAAAACTGCAGCATTCAGAGAGGATCCAAGAAAGTATGTAGATAGTTACACGATCACCTGCTTATTGCCTTCATTTTGTGTATTTTCATGCCAGAGAATGGAATCTTTACCTTCATGCTGTCAAACAGTAACAGAAAGACACAGAAAATCAGGAAGGGAGGTAACTGTCATGTACGTCAGCTTGCCTATGTGCTGCTGTTAAGCTCTGTACAACTTGTGTAGCAGTCAGCGTTGCTGTGTAACACTGCAGCACAACTCTCCTTTCCCCACCCAGGCTCTGCTTGTAACTTGCAATACCAAGCTAATCAGCAGCAGTCGCCTGTCTGCAGACCCTTCTAATTTGAAGTCCTCACTGTGTTATGTTTTTATGTAATACCTTAATTTCAAGTTTAAACTAATTTTTTTATTGGTTTTCAAGCACTTCACATGTTTTTACTTTGACATACAACTTCTGATCCACAAGCTGTAATTTTAGTGTGCATTTGATAATTTGAGGAATACGTGTTTGTCTTCTCTCCTGGAGTCCCAGCGTACATTTTGCTAAGTAATACAATTAAAAACAAAACAGTGAAAAAAAAACCCCAAACAAACCCCAAAGCCAAGCTAGGCGTGTCTAAACTTCCTGTTCCTTTCTCTCCCACAGCACTTGCTATTGGCACCTTCAGATGTGGCAGGCTGGGGAATTTTCATCAAAGATCCTGTACAGAAGAATGAATTCATCTCTGAGTACTGTGGTGAGGTAAGGATGGAGAACACTGGTTATGTCTGAGCTTAATTGGTGAAGTTGTGTGTTGGCCGGGGCCCAAGAGTTTCCCTTAACTAGTTTACACAGAGAGCTGTGATTGACTAAGCACACAGCTACTGCTGCCAGAGGCTCCAAGCCCAGGGGCCAGGCGGTTGAAATGTCACAAAAAATTTTGACATAGGCTCTTGTGAGAGGCTGGAATGTCATTTTTGTCTTAGATGTAGCTTTATTGAAGTGTGCCTGTAGTTTTTGTGCAAAATCACTTCGTATAGTGCTAAAATTCAGTGAGCACTTTCACTAAATCATATTCTGTAGTAATAAAATCCTGAATCAGGTATGCAATCTTGATTTTGAGATGAGAAGCAATTATTGCTTTCCTTTTGCTCTGAAAGAACTTATTTATTCTAAGAGCAAATGATGATTGATCGTTAAGCACGGAATGTTTGCTGAAAACAGTACTTTATCTCTGGGAGTATTTTCAGTCCCAGAGAATAAATACTCTCATTTTCTTTCTGAATGCCTGGAGTTTTTGACCTTAAGGTGCTATGGTTACAAAAGGGATGAGGTGATCTCTTTTACAAGTACTATTTCTTTCAGATTATTTCTCAGGATGAGGCAGACAGAAGAGGAAAAGTATATGACAAATACATGTGCAGCTTTCTGTTTAACTTGAATAATGGTACGTATGGACTAGTCACAGCCCTTGCAGCAAAAATAAAATACGCATGGTCACCGTTTTGTTCTGCCCTGTTCTTTTGCAGGCAGAGGGTAACACAGAGACATTTTTAGTTCTGCACATCTTTTCCTAGCAATGTGTGGATTCCTAATGTCGATAGCGTAGTGCTTTTCTTTTTTTCTAAATTCTAGTCAACTCAATATTGATGGACCCTATTACACATGGCAACTGTACAAGATGAACAGAAACAGAATTTGAGTGAATTACATGCAAGCATTAAGTAGCCTCAAGAATACAGAACGCTTGCTTAGGTATTGTCTGAAACAATTTTACTGTGGTATGGCAGTTTTGTGTCAGGGATAAAAATCCCACTCACAGAAACGTGGCATGTGGCTACTGCCACTTGAAGAGCAAAACAGAGACTGCACTGTGTCAAGCGTGAAGTAAGAGGAAATATTTGAAAAGAGGAAATAAAGCTGCTTTGTGCCAGTGTTTACTTAGCACAGTTATGGAACTTGTCCTTGTGGAATAAAGGCAGAGAGGCTTCAAATGCAAAACAAAGGTAGTGCCACTGTGGCAGGAGATAAATGTGGGGCAGCAGGAATATTTTGAGTGTGCAATAAAGCTATCATAGGATGGCATGCCAGCTCTTCCATCTGGGAAGCTGAGCAGTTATTTTTTCCCAGCTGCTAAAATCCAATCACATTAGGTATTAAACACAAAAATTTGAGTGACCTATCCATCAGTCGTGGTGTGGTTTTTTTTTTCTTCCTCCCCCTAGATTTTGTGGTTGATGCAACGCGCAAGGGCAACAAAATTAGATTTGCAAACCATTCAGTAAATCCCAACTGCTATGCAAAAGGTAAATTTCAAATTTTTTTTGCTTTTAGCAATGTATAAAAAGTTGTGGGATACTTAAAACACATTTTGTAAGTATTTGCATTAACCTAAGTTTAAATTTCTTTTAAATAGTCATGATGGTTAATGGTGATCACAGAATAGGAATATTTGCTAAAAGAGCCATTCAGACTGGTGAAGAACTGTTCTTTGACTACAGGTTGGTAGATGAATCTCCTGCTTTCTTCCTATTATCAGATTAGCTTTCAGTATTTCTGCCCAGCTCATAATTAATTACTGTGCCTGCCTCCTTTCAAACCTCAGGTCCCAGCAGCTGAGGAGCACTCCCCTTTCATTTTCTTTAAGTCAGACACCATTAAGTAAGACTGACTTGAGCGAAGCACCTGGTTCAGGGCCTTGCAAGCTTTGAACAGCTGCTTGTATGGAAAAAGGTTTAGTGACAACCAGGGACAGATGTGCAGAGCTTTTCCAGGCAGACTCATGTATTAAACATCTGGTGGGATTCCCTAGGTACGAGTATGGGTTGTCTCTGCCACCATTCAGAAATGGGCAAGAACTATTTGTGTTATTACACAGAGGTGCTTCCGAAGACTGTGTTCATAGGTTCCTCTGAAATCACCTCACTTCAAACTAAGCTATCTGCTGACAATACTCTAAGTCAGCCTTGACAAATGCAGTTGCTTTCTGCTGGCTAAAATGAACGTCAGACTGTGAGACTCAAGGTGAAAAATCAGAGAATTTTAGTGTTTTGGTTTTCCTCTTGGTCAAACTCCTCCAAAACCGCTTTCTGGAGTGGTGAGCATTGCTCTGCATCTGCAAATTCCCACTAGGAATGAAGGCCCCAGCTAGTGAGGGAACGATGGGAAAGCTGAGAGTATCCCAGGCTGCAGTGCTGGGCTGTTCTGATGTCAGAACAATGAAGTTGATGTATTCGGTGTTACTCCTTTTTAATTTTGGTTGTATTTTTTTTAATTTTCAGATATAGCCAAGCTGATGCCCTTAAGTATGTGGGCATTGAAAGAGAAATGGAAATCCCTTGACACCAGCTACCTCTTCTTTTAAATAAACAGCTGCCTTATCTTCAGGAATTTCTAGTACTGTGGGCAATTTTAGAAAGAATAAAAATGAGGAAATTTGAAATTCTGTATTTGCAAAGTACTGTAACAGTAATTTATAGTAACAAATTTTAAAAAAAAACCCAACTTTTTATTGCCTTCTTACCAGCTGCAAAGTGTTTTTGTACCTATGAACTTTTGCAATAATGTGGTGTGGTACATTTTTCAACCTTGAATAAAGGATACTTGAACTTCTTCCTTTTTACTGGAACTGAGTTGGGATTTTGTATCGGCCAGCTCAGGAGGCAATGTGCATACTTACTGTCAACATCTGAGCACAGGCACCTCACTGCAGCAGAGAGCACCTGTGTAAAATAGTCATGGTCCTTGCATAATGCTTCATTCATGTTTTCTAGTGAAGGTTTCAGTTTAGAAACTCCTCCACCCTCATCACAGCATTATCAACTGCACTTAAGATTGTTAAAGTTTTTCTCTGCTTATGCTAAATCTCTCGGTCCTTAATCCTAACCAGGGTTCCATTCAGTAGCAATAGGTGTGTTTCATAGGAGGGGGAAAGGTTTGCCTTTCCCCCAACACAACCCAATTTCCAAACCAGAAGCCTAAATGGAATAGCTGTGACTTTTGGGACAAACTCTACTCCAAGACAAATTTGGGGTATAAGGTTTGCTTTTGCCCATTATCTTATGGCCTCCCAGCTGCCCAAGCAGGTGCTGTTACTCCTTCCACTCTGTTCTCTCAGTGTGGAAATAACCAATGAGGACCCACTTGCATCATTTGATAAAGGAACCAGCAGTGGTATTGTGAACTGCTGGTTCTCTGAACAATGAATGCAACAGTAATTACACACAAATCTCTCTTCTGCATCTGTTGTTTATCTGTAAGCAACCACTACTGTGCTTACCACAAATCTTGGTACGTGTTTTTATCCAAAATCATTTAGATTGCAGATAGTTGTTTGGGTCTTATTACAGGGCCACCACGTTCATTTCTGATTTGCCCACTGAGTGAGAGCTCTGCAGCCCTGCTGCTCAGGAGAAGGTGATGCTCAGCCAAAACCAGCCAGGCTGGGGAGGGCAGGCTCAGGGCCTCGGGACTGAAAAACCGATTTCAAGAACCCTCCTCACTAATGGCTGCGCACACTGCACTGAGGAGGCTGCCAGCGTTCAGCAAGAGCCAAATCAGCACAGCCTCCTTCCAGCCTCTCAGGTGTGAGAACCAGGAATAAACCCTCAGCTTACTCACAGGAGGGAAAATAAAAGTACACAATGCAAACCTCATGTTCTCTCCGCAGCCTGGTCAATCGACGTGTTCAGTTACACTCAAAAACATTTTCATTCCTATCAGAGGTTGCATTTAATGGGAATTAACCCTTAGGAACACACTCTGTTTTTCTGTTCTAGTCAAAGAAATAGACAGCACTTAGGCAGGTGGCTTGCATTTTATAGTGTGCTCAACAAACCAGCTCCTGTTTCAGGTGACCAAAATATTGCAACATATTTTCTAAGTATCTTCTGTTCTGCACATCTTGTGAAGTGATCACAAGTTTCTTTTCAAAGTACAGGCATTTCCTCCTCAAAAAAACCCAGTAACTTACACATTTGATGACAGATAATAATTTCTTCAAAGAACAAAATATGCTTTAAACTCACCAGAAACCAGGGAAAAGGAGGAAAAGCAAAACAAATTTATATAGCTTTCATAACCATTATACCTTTTATTTACATTTAGAAAGATAAGTCATGAAACTTAAAACAATAAAACCAAATGCAACTTGTACAGAAATCTTTTAATTTTGTTTTTATTTATCACACATTAAAAAATGAAACACACTATACAAATGGTTTGTCATAGCAGATTACACATGGGTCCATTCAGACTCGCTCTCAAGGTGCTGCCAACATTTATAAGTGCTGCCTGTGATGGCAGCTGTTTATCATATAGCCAATGTATTGATTTAAATGCAGTAGCATGCAACCCTTAAAGGAGAAGGGTTTGATTCCTTTCTGTTCTTAAATTAGGTTAAATGGCATCGGTGTCCATATTTACATACTTGAAATGTATCAATCCTGAGCAGTTCTGATGTAAATCTGAGACTGGCTGATGGGAGTCCTGGTCTCAGTTATTAAAAAGGGAGGTCCAAATGGCAGCAGGGTGGCTGCTATGAAGTTCTGTTGCTTTCATTCTTTCCATCACATACCTATTTGCCAAGTGTCACACAGTCAAGTAATTGCTAATAAAAATGTTAAGCCAAGTAACTGTAGGTGTCCTTCTCGCCATCCACACGTTCCAAGTACTCCTTCTCAATCAGAATGTCGATGCATTTCTGTGGGATAAACAAACGTAAGCAAGGCTACACGGGCTGGAAAGCCTCCTCTGGGGTCACTACAAACTTGGAACGATTTGGGCCACTGAGTTTCATGCCAAGTAGAGAACGGGTGCAGGCAAAGGGCAATTCCTCTCCTCTTTCAGACCACATCCAGGCAGAGGATTTCACTCATCCACTAAACTGAATGGCGCTTACTTGATGCCGTTCCAGGGCAGTGAGTGGGAGATCAACTGATCATCAGTAATGCTGATCAACTTTGTAGTGAGACAGCAAATAAAGAGTTAAACTGAGATGCAGAGTGCTTTCTGTAACATTACTGAAGCCAGCAGTGCAGTAACTCGCTGCCTGTTCATGACTTGACTGGGTGCCTCCCTTTCAGCGTTGGTGCCAGTTTACGCAACTGCTCTCCCACCGCCTGGTGTTTGCCCCATCTGCTCCCTTGGGTGCAGGTGTAAAACCCCCAGTGACACCAGCAAACAAACTGGTGACAACAGAGCCCCCTTCCCAAAACTTCCATTCCAGAAGAGATCAAGAAACTGTTCTATTGAGCTGGCCCACAAGCAGTGCTACTCCCACAACTGAGAGAGGAGCAAGAGGTAAGCCTGGAGCAGAGGTTGCTGTAAACTGGCACTGATGGGAAAAGATGCAATCAAGCTGCTATTTTACCACTGCCAGCAATAAGAAACATGCATGTTACCATAACAGAAACACAGCCCTTCTGGTTAAGATACTTCTTAAATAATTATTAAATTAAAATAATTTAAATACTTAAAAATAATTAAATACTTTAAAATACTTCAACTTCTTTACAACCCCCCCAAAAAATCTGTCCTTCCCCATCCCATCTCCTCAGTTTCCCTTTTTGATTCAGAAGCATGTGCTTTCTCTCTCTACATAAATATCCTCCTCACCTCCTCGGACAGGTTCAGAGATGCAGTTCTCACATACCTTAATTACAGGAACTCGTGGTTTGAACCTTGAGGACAGCTGCGTTAGCACTTCTCCAAGCAGTTGCTGGTGTTTTAGAACCTTCCTCATTTTCATGATTCTCACAATAGCAGCCTGCACAGCAAAGTCAGAAAGTTGTGCTTAAGAGCAAACTACCTGTCCCTCTGGATCAAGCTGCTTTACTTCCGTAGCAGACCGTGTCTGCTAGCGCAGAAGCACCGCCATCGCCAGTTTGAGTAGCAGGGGGGCAGAAGCCAACGTCAGTCACTCATGCAGACTCTGTGAGCTCAGATTCTACACAGCACACAGACACCAGAAGTGGGTTTGACACATAAATGTCACAAAAGCACCAACTGGTACAAAGAGCAATGTGAAACTAACCTACATAGCAGAAAGCCTTCATATATTTAACCTGACCCTCAGTAGGTACAGTTCTATTTCCCTCCCCTGTCCCTTCGCTTCTCCCGTGAATTCCACATTAACTGATAAAAAAACCCCACTTAAGTTTGTACTACTGAGGTGTTACTGATTTTTACCCAGGACAGAGATCTGGTGAGCGTGTGCATCCATGGAACTCACCAACACGATGTTAGACTCCCATAGCATTTCAAAGAATGGTAAACATGTTTTTAGCTCCACCACAGTGCACTGCAGTGGCATCTTGTCTTTTAACAAAAATTGACACTGCCATCCTGAGTTTGCAGCACAGCAGCACTCTACAATACAAGTCACCTGAATCAGTAGTTTCCTATCTTCCTCTATATTTTTGTGTGTAGTTTCTTGCTCCTGCTTCTGTTCAGTCTTCATTGGCACATTGATGTTTACCCTTAATTTTTTGCTGTAAAGGAAAATAAGTTAATAAACAATCAGCCTGTTTAAAAAAAATCAAAGAAACAAGAAACCCCCTGCCCTCCTCAAACAAAACGCAACTCCAAAGTAAAAGTTACACCACCACAATTACTTTACAGCAAAAGGGGACTTTGGCATTTTTGAAAATTTTAGACAATCTTATTCAAGTTAAAAAAAAGATAAATAAAAAAAACCCCAAACCCAATCAACCAAAAATCCCTGAATCCCTCTTTGGTGGTTATTATTTGTGACTTAATGACTCCAGCCTAGTGATCTGTTAGGTCAAATCGGCGCTATACAATTACACTATCCTTGAAACATTTCTGTGTTTAATAAGAAGCTTCCAGTCAGTGAAAGGGGCAAAGAAAGTCAGCTTTTCCAATTTATGGACCGGATTCTGACCATATTGTGGAGAAATCCATTTCTTCTGTAAAACTGAATTCTGCCCTTCTTTCAAACACTCCCCAGCGCACCAGAGGGTGTGGGGCAGCGCTCAGCCTGCACGGGAATGCGGCCCTGGAGAGGGCATTTGGTAGTTCTTTAGTGTAAACCTTGTGTGCCATAAATCAGGAACCACTAATCTGCACAGTGCAGCAACACTGAGCTGTTTCCATCCCTGCAGTAATGTAACTGACCCTAAATCCTCAAACCTTTAATTACTTAAATCAAGGAGGGTAGAAAGAAGTTAAAGAGTGAGGTACAATGAAAAGTTTAAACATTGTAAATGTTTCTTTTGCTTGAGATCTTATCTTCAGGAAGTACTGAGCTCCTCACTGAATTGATGTGCATTTACATCCATGCTCTGGTAAGCATGATAAAAAGCCACCACAGGACAGCACACAGCTTAACATACACGAATGTTGAAAGCCACACTGCCTGAAGTAGGTAATAAAACTACTGAGAATCATGTTTATTAAGTTTCAAATCGCTGTACACCCTGAAGTTCTAAAATGAGCCTGCAGATCTCATCTCCAGTGGATGAACGTTTAAGGCTTTGACCTCTTCTGGTCCCTGAATGCTACTGTAACCTTATAAAACGGAATGTATTTTGCTGAGTGTACGCAAGTCATGCTCCCTGGTAAAAATCAAGCACAATTTCTTATCAGAAATAAGTTATACAAGAATTAGATGAGAAAGAAAGAACAAAAAAAGGAGAAATGAAAATATATTCAGGCCTTGACAGGCTTGTGACAAAGTTCAAGTCAGATAGCTGCCATCTTCCCTATCCCCACTATCAGCCAACTGTCTCCTTTAAAGCTACGACACTGGATCTGTGTTTTAACTGGCACTTGAACCCCAGAGCTCTCATCCCAGGTGTATTAGGTTTTACCCAAACTTTGAAAGCAGTGAAGGAGCATTATCACACAAGTGATGTGTGCGGCTGAAGTTTTTCCTTACTTTTTATAACCAAGATACAGTTTTATTAAAGTATCTGGTTTTAACTCCACCTCATCAACATTTGCATTTTCATCTTCCAAAACCTGTAAGAAAAAAATAAAATAGTTAAGTATTCATTAACACATTCTGCTGAGTGTTAAAGAGGTCATCAAAAAGCAAGAGTACTTACAAGCAATTTTGATTTCAACAGTATCTGTAGAACTTGTGCCAAGATATCCTACAAAATTACAGAAAATACTATCAGTGCAGACAGACAGCACCTTTCCCCACTTAAAATACTTCAACAAGAATACACAGATCCAGGCTAAGAACTAGGGAATGCAGAACACTGCAAAGATGGGGGGAAACAGTAAAATGTAGTTCGCAGAAACAAAATGTAATAAGGGTGTTGGGATATATTCCCCTTGTGCTCAGTCAAATAACATCAAATTCTTCAGAAAGACTAGTTTCAAACAACTGGTCTTTCCTGTTGCTGGATTAGGAGCTATTTTGCAAGCAGATTTATAAGGGTAAATAATTTTTTTCTCAAACCATTCAAATATAGATACCGTGGCAAACTTGAACTTCAGAGAGCAAGCACCCTCTGCTTTCTGATGAACATAATTTTCTTTTCTTGCTTGAACCAGAACACATCCCTGGTGTGTGTTGCTGCTCAGTCCCCCAGGTGGTTACACCACTGTCAATCTTCCGTGCAGGCTTGCAAAGCTGCTATTTTACCACAGCGAAGCCTTCTGGGTTTCACGCAGTGAGTTTCTCAGCTGTATAAAGAGCTTTACTCTAGTTCAACCATAATTTGGGCCAAATATTTATTTTACATATCTATTTCATATGCATATAAAATATATATCTATCTGCAAACAAGCATCTATAATAAATGGCAACGCCATAAGACTTCAGAGTTTGCTGTAAAGCAGCAGCAGTAACTTTCTAGATATGCATTTCTAAAAGTAAATATCTCACTGACTAGGAATTGCTGAGCTTTCCAGAAGTCCCAGCAGACTTAATCAAAGTTACTAGAAAAGGACAGAGATGCCAAATAAACTGTGGGCCATAAAGTCTATTTGGAAAGGAAAGGAAGGAACGTTTTCGACAAGAACGAGTGAGGCAACGAAACTGCAGATTTTACTGTGTTCATGTATATAAGCCCTGAGATGTAAAGAACAGATGCACAGATAAATCATTTATGGAAATTGCTGCTTTCCCCAGAATATTTTTTTTTTTTAATATTAAAGTGTATGCAGTGGAACACTGACAACTTACTACCAGAGCTCAGCAGGAAGCCAGGCAATTCACTCTAGTCATGACCAGGGTTATACACACAGTAAGATTCATCACAAAGCTAGGCAGTTGTGATTACAGGAAAGCAAACCAGGCAATAAGTTGACCAAGAACAGAACACGTCTGTCTTCTCCAGGAGAGGAATCAACTCTGGCTTCAAGCATGTCTAATTCCAATTTCTTACGATACAGGAAGAGCCCTGAAGACCAAAAAACTTGTTCACAAGACTAAAATGCGCAAAGTCACTACCATTTTTATCTGGGTACTGTCCGTTAGCTGCTGCACAGTATAGGCATCTTCCGTGTTGTACTGCAGTAAGATGGCCATCTGGAATGTGGATGCCTGGCAGATCCAAAGAGAAAAGGGAATGAAGAGGAGAGAAATCAGAAAATGAGAATGAAATGACAAATGTACTTTTTGAATTAGAATAGCCTGACATTTTTGAGTTAAACACTATTACTGAAATGTTCGGACAACAGAGAATAGGCAATCATTACACAATACACAAAAATCTGATGTTCCTTATACAATCAGAACTCTATCTTCCAGCACTATCAAAACATAAACCCTAACATTATGGTCACTTAGCTGCAGCCACTTCATCACATCTTCTATGGTGTCAAAGCCTTATCTTTCTACCTGCTAATATGATTTTTAATTCTTTTCCCCAGTCAGTCTCCTACTGTCACCCATTTAATCTTCATTGAAACCTACACAGAATATGGAATTCATCCTCACAACCCTTTCAACCCCAGGACGATAATGAAACCAGATTTATAAACAAAGCAGCTATCAGTGGCTTATTGAAGTCTATCACCAGAGGATTAACATATGTCGACGACAAGTTTAAAGCCTGTCTTGTTTCTTCTCACTGCTGTGAACCTCTCTCCTCCGTCTGAGAGAAAGCAGACACGAAGGCGTAAGAAGCTTGAGATCTTACGCAAGGATTATGCAGTTGTCTCACACAACCCAGTTCAACACCTGTCTAAACCACAAGTATTCCCCTTTCTAAGTCAATTTGCTTTTAAACATACACCTTAAGCGTCATTACAGTAAATCAAATAAAGGCTGTATTAATCATAACTCCAACAACCATCCGGGGTGGGCTAACCTTCACGCTCACTTCAGTCACACACAAATCTGCAGCCATCAGGTCCTGCATCTGTGCTTTGCTTTATTTAAAGCCATGAGCATTATTCACAGGAGCAAAGCTAACGAATGCACATGAGCCTCATAAATAGTAGCTCAACATACGTGTGTGTGTATGCATATGAAGATGCCCGGTTAAGGAACTGAATGACTTCGAACAGTTGTGATACATCATTACATGCTACCAAAGAATATTTGATATCCAAATAAAATACAGCTCAATTCATTGTATTATCTATTAAAATTAGTTTGTGTGGGGCACAGATATTCCACTACTTTATTATCTACATACTTTTCCACTTTCAACACGTTTATCTGCACAACAGTTCTTTAAAGCAAGGAAAAGCAATTATTTCTAAATGAGAAGTAAAGAAGTTGAGCAGTTCATCCAGATAACATAAGTGCAGTGGAGCAGACCGTGAACACGTCTTTTAAATGATCAGCTGCATCCCATTCTCTGACTGCAATCATCACTGAGTGTTTCTGCTGATAGGACTGTTACCCTTACCTGTAACGTGTATCTATTTTTGAAACAGTTGGTAACCAGTTCCCCTTTGGACAGCTGATACAACCATGTTAATTTTCTTCCACTATGACGACTGGCATAAAATGCAGTAAATCTCTGGTAGCTCCGTTCTAACTGTACAAAACCAACAACAATAAATAAAGAATATTATTTACCTTCATTTACCCTTACTAGAACATGATCTGGAACCAACAAAGGAGAAACAAATCTTGTCACCTTCGACTGCCATGATGTCTGAATAAGACAAACAGAAATCCCAAGTATTTGCAATTCTTCAGACTGGATGAAAATTTCCCCTTGTTACTGGTTTAAAGTGTCACAATACAAACCTAAGCAAGCGCTGAAGTTCCGCTCTTCCTTTTTTTGATATATTAAGCAAGGCTACAAAGGCAATTTCTTTTAGCTGCCTTCAGCTGGCAGGTAACAGCAGTCACTTATTTCTCACGTTCAGTTTTCATGTCTTGTCTATTCTGGATAAGTACTAAAGAGCAAACTAATGATTACTATAAATAAAGATTTTACTGGACAGACCTGAAGCAATGGCAAGAAAGTTTCTTAAATAAAAGTATACACAGAAAGATTTGCTTCAGTTATTGTTGAATGTTTTGAAGAAAGATTCATTAACCAGGGTCTTTTCACAGGAGAAACCCATTACATGTTTCACACAACTCCCTCCTACTAGCTTACTCACTTATCTGGTTCCAAATATCCTCCAGCCAAATAGGCAAACACCACAGAGACACTTCCAGTCCTTTCTGACACACAAAAAACAGGAGGAGATACCAGCTTTGTAAAACCAATTTCTCACATGATCATTCCGCATTCAGACGAACCAAGTGCAAGTGCCTCACCTCAGATGGCAGAGCAAACGTGCAGGACTGCTGGAACGGCCACGATCCAGAACTCAGCACCTGGATGCTGAAATCCACTGGAAGAGAGGTGAGTGCACGTCAGGAGGCTGAGCTGCACCACCCCCCTTGCTCCCACGCGCCCTTCAAACGCGTGGTTCCACTTCTAACACAAACAAGAAACGGTTCTGCCTTCCTCAAACCAACATGGTGAAAAATCATTAGGTAATATATACTTTTTTTAATTTCAGACCATAAATCTAATAAATTAATGTGAGATGTTGCTGCAGTCGGACAGCTTTAGATTTACTGTGACACTCCCTCTATTTTCTCCCATTGGCAGATGTTAGCACCGTGTTTCCATCTCCAGAATGGATTTCTTTTTTAACAAGCAAAGTGTAAAAATCCTAAGTGTTCATTTTTGTGTAACTAAAACACATCACACTACACAACTGCAACAATAAACATTTCACTTTTATACTTGTAAGGCATTTTAGGCAAGTCAGTATGAATAATATGAAAACTAGGTAAAATATAAGCAACAATAATAAACAACTCTAAATGCAATCTAACAAGTAATTATAAATTCTTTGAAGAATTTGTTTCAACACTTTCAATGAAAAAAGATTTCTTCATTAAAAAAGTGATAGAGCTGTCTAGCAACCTAAAACACAACATCCTTTTTCCCTTAAAGCTCTTACACAAGTACGAACTTAAGCTACGTCGTGCTCAAAATCAAAACTGTTTAAAAGAAATATACCTTTCTAATTAAAAAAAAAGAGACAAGACAGGATTCAACTTAATTTAATTACATACCTAAACATGAGCTGCAAAATCACGAGGAGGCTACCCATAACAGAAGATATAAAGTGCTATTAGAAGACAAAGTACAGACCTAAATGACTAATTTAAAAGTGCTAGCTATTGTTGTTAAAAATAATACTAACTAACTTCTGGGGGGTATGATGTCTAAATCAAATATTTCCCTGATAGTTAGCTCTGAAGAAATAAGAGGAGTCTAAACTACTCAACAGCAACTTACAGAAACGTGTTACTTACAATCTAAAGGTTCTGAATTGGTCAGGTGCTTTTTAAATTGCTCATTCAAGTCCTTGCTTACACCAATATCTTGGAACATCCGCTGCAGCTTGGAGGTATACTCAAAACCACAAGCTTGCTGTATTTTAAAAGCACAGATACGTCAGCGAGACACATTTTTGACATTGGAAAATAAGAACACAGTATCAGAGGCTACTTCCTTAAAAGAAGATGTACAAAGCTCAGCATTTCCCTTACTCAGAATACAGCTCTCAGCTAGATATTAACTGTCAACAAAACCAAAAAAAATTGTCTAAAAATGAAGCAAAGCACACAATGAAACAGCCTACTAAAAAAAGTGTTAGATCATACTTTGCTTGACTCTGAATGAACAAGGGTTAATGAAATTAAGCAACTTCTCAGCAGTCATTCCTTCTCAGCATCCATGTCATTCATTTCATTAACAATAATTAAGCTGAACTCCACCTTAACTCCATCAGCCAGCCATGCACACTATAAGCCGCTAGAAGGTTAAAAAAGACCTAAGTTGTGTATTCTTCTACTGCACATAAAATAATGAAACAAAAGGACATTCACGAGGCAGCTTGAAAACCTGCAAAATGGTAGATTATGGGACAGTCACAGAATACGCACTTTTAGTTTAGAGATCATGCTCGCCTCAGCATCATCACTAGCACTGTTCTGATGTACGAGTCTTTTTGCCAGCATTTTAGCATAAAATTTTTGAAACACATCTTTATCCTCAATGTACTTGAAGACAACCATCTGGAAAAGCCAAGATAATTTGTAAGGAAAACAATGTCTTGAAAAAACTGGAGCAGTATCTACTCATTTGCACTTGAATTTTTAAGGGCTTTTAAGGGTTCTGGGCAGGGAGGGGAGTGGTGGTGTGTGTTTTAAATGTGGATGCTGTTTTAAACACACTAACAGTATATTATACATGTACAGCCTTATATATTAATAAATACATAGTGTATATGTGTAATTACATAAAAAGATTATACTTTCTCCAGTATATTTTGTGTATATAAAACTGAAACAAAAGCATAAATTCCATTAAATCTGCTGTAAACAGTGGGGGTTTTTTTAATTAAAAAACTACAAGCAACAAGCCACACAGAGATTAAGACTATTACTGAGAAGCTAAGCAATTAAATCAAACAAACAAAATGAAAAGTCTTCTTTCAACTGAACTGTGTGACAATTGAATATTACTAACTTGTCAAAGCCTACACAGAAGAGAACTGTATTACAGACAACTTACCACTTGATTGAGTGTATCTTCCAATTCTGCTTCTTCAGGATTCTTTGAGCTGCAATTAAAGTAGTGCATTTTTGATGAGTCCCAAAACTGCTGAATCAAAACAACACATGGATGTATATGGACATTTCATAAATGAAGGAACACAGATTGAGTAGTTTGGGGATCAAAGACTTTTCCTCTTAGAGAGGAAAACAGCGTAATGAAATGAATTCTTCTCTTTACTGTTCCACATGCCACCAATTCTGAAGTACACTTTTCAAACAATAGGTTGAAGTCCTGGAACATGAATTGTTCGGGACTCTAGGATTTAAGAGGGTTTTTGCTGCCTTTTTTCTGTTGCTAAATGCTATCTTCATTTCTTATCTTAGTACAGTGAAAAGAAAACAGCTCAGACAGCTGGGTCTTGACTAGGTGAGAGCTCGGGTGGCACCACATTGTCTTCCTCCATATCATGCTCGTCTACCAGGCATACTCCAAATCTACCCTGCAGAAAGCTGGCATTTGTAAAGGGGGAAATAAATCCCTTCCTGATGAAGGGGATGGAGGAGGGAAAAGTGAGCAAGTTCTTCTGGTTTTCTTCTGGTTGTTTGGTGGCAGGTTTTTTCCTCCTTCAAAAACAGCTAGAAAAGTTGCCAGTGACAAAACTGACACCAATCCAGTATGAACTGAACTGATACCAACTCAATGTATAAGCTGCTGAATCATTTGAAGCCAAATAGCTTCATTAAATTATGAACCACGAAAGGTTAAGAAGCAGTTTTTTTCCTCCTCAATTTCTGTCCAGACAGCAGATGATATAGAGAAAACAATATTAGGAAGGCAAGAGTTTTACTGCAAAAAAAGGGAAGGTGTATATAACACAAGTTGAATTTTTTGAGGAAAAACAACTAAAACCCCCTTTTCTGGTTTATTAAAAAATGATAACTTAGTTTCCTACAAGTAAAGAAAGGTCTTAGATCTTTTGTTATTTCCCCCCTCCTCTTTTAAAAAGAAAGACAAACTCAATGTAATCTTTAGGAACAGTCTTAGTGAAATTTTTGTATTCGGAACTTGGTGTAATTAATTTTTCTTGAAACGTTAAGTTCTGTTCCTGTTGACATAGAACTTCATATGCTAAAGCCTTTTAAACCAAAAACCAACCTGAAGTAATGATTTGTCTTTGAGGACATACCTTTTCTTTAGTAAAGAGTCACAGTATCGTGCCAGTAGCTCTGGGGATTTACTGGATGATTGAGCCATTTTTGTCACTGCATTATTATTTATAAATCGACCACAAGCCTATAAATCACAAAAGACAGTGAAATTTGGGGAGAAAAAACATTTTGGGAGAAAAAACAAGAGATTTTTGAACAGAAAAAAAAAAGTTCACCATATGCCATTACATATACTTACTTTGTCTAGTGCAGCCACAAAGCCAGCATCATTGTTGAACGCAGACATGACTAAAGCATTGTATTTCTTATGGACATCCAACACTGTCTGTACATACATTTTTGGATCCTGCAATAAAGAGAGCCTGGTTTTTGCAACTCGTTTACTTTCTGCTTTCTACTTCCTCCAAAACGGAGCTACTCATTGGCCTAAGCAAATTTTTTTTAACAGGGAAAGTACACAAAGCATTAGAAATATTTTAAAGATAAAATAAGGTCCAGACTGGTTTAGGTCCAATGTCCAGGACTGACTAACATTAACACAATGCTTTTATTGACAGCAACCAGAGTGTAGAGAGTACTACATCACATACTATCATGTGAAAGATGACAAACCCACTTACTCAATCATTGCAAACGTTTCCAAGAAGGACACTTGCAATAACATAACCTCAGTTTGAATCAGACCTAAGAGACCTGGACAATCATAAATTGACAGCTGCTATAGAAGAAACTCTTGAAATAAGAGTTTAGTAAGAACCTCACAGGTGTATCGCCAATAGATACAACTCAATACAGAGACCTCGGTCGCTGTTGATAGTTCTTAAAAATTATCCACTCAAAAGTCAGTGGCAGTCAAATGCCAACAAACATCAAGTTTATGGCACCCACAGACTGAGTCCTACGTGCAATTGCTGATCTCTGCATCTCAATAAAGGTGGAGTGGAGTCAGAGTAGAAACAATGAAGAGCAACAAAAGCACCAGGAGACAAGGCAGCTACCATACAACAAAAGAGGCTACAAGTGTTCAACACGGAGATGAGAAGTTTGAATGGGCATATGACTAAGGTTTACAGAATCAGGAGGATGACTGAAGAGATGAACAATCACCAAGTTATATTTTACAACTAAGGGGCACCTGATGAAAGCGACAGGAAACAAGTTTAAGACAGATAAATTAAAGAACATCTTCGCATATAAGGCAGTAGACTTCTGGTACTTGCTGCCAGAGGAGGTTGCTGGAAGTAGGTAGTATCAGCAGGTTCAAGAATGGATTAGACAAACTCACAGACAACAGATCCATAAACAAAAACTAAAAGGACTGGGCATGGAGGTGGCTCCTTTAGCATTCCTATCGTAAGTCTTCTGGATGCAGGCAACATATGGCAAGTGATAGACAGGGTAGTATCAGGATACTGAAAAAATATTCCTGTTGCCACTGAAGACAGACTACGTGGACCACCAATCTAATATTTGAGATAAAGAACTGAATCACTGAGAACCTCCCAAACAAGAAATTCAAGTGGACTTGAAAGACATTCAGAAATGCATCTACTGATTACAAGGACTCAAACCCACATAACTGAAGGCACTACAAGCATTAATCTTCTGACTGAAGAACAGTTTCATTAATATAATTAATGGAGTCTAGAACACAACTCCTCATTCTGCAGTAAAAATCTAAAATAGGCCAGATGAGTCAAGCTGTTATGACTGTTCCTCTCCACTGACTACAGAGAAACTGAGGAGCATTTGCCCAGCTGACTGTCTGTTTAGGCACGATATGAATAAATGAAGTTAGACAGAATCAATCCAAAGTGTGATAGGGAGAAAACAACGCTATGATGAACAGCGATACAGTGAAGGATATCGGAAGAATCTCAGGCAAGATGGTTCCTAAGGAAGACAGGCAGAGATATTGTTATGAAAATGAAGAACAAACATGTGGAAAAGAAAAAGGAACAAAAGAAGAAACAAGAAATGTGGTGGTCAGGAGGAGTTCTGTAAATGTTTGGAGTCAAAAGAAATACTACATACAAATCTCAGGCTTCCTCCCTCTCAAACACGAATTAATTCCTGGAGAAAGAGCTTTCCTTTTTCTGGGAAATTCTTCAAGGTCTTAAGTACAAAGAAACTCAAGAAGGATGACCACTAGGGGCATGTGTCAACAATGGTGCATATCCAATTTTAAAATTAAGGTGACATCTACAAATGAAGCTGAAGATTCCTTAAACTTACTTCATCAATCATAAGAAATCAACACTGCCTAAAAGCTACACACTTAGAAATGTAGAAGTTAACAACAGACACTACACACATGTAAAACACTTTAATCTGTGCTAAAAACTGATGTTTTACTACTCTCTGTGCAGTCATCATTACTTACTGCTTTAACAATTACTACTACGGAACTACTTCAAGAATATCCGAGGCCAATAATTGGTTAAAATTAACTCTGTCAAAAGTCAAAGTTAAAACCCATTTTAAATAAAATTTACCAGAATCTATATTCTATCCTAATATTGCTTTGTGCAATGTTTCTTTCTTTTTATGCTAGAAAATGTCACATTCTCTACAAACGAAAAGATCAGCAAATGGCCTATACGAGATTCAACTCTAATCAATATAAAATTAAGCCTGAGATTACAATTATAGGATAAAATTAAGAAATCAAATTAGATGGCTAAATGACCTTAGTGCTGCAGAAGACCTGACCTGCTCCATATATTGTGCCCTCTCCCAACAGTTTCAGTTTACTATTCCTCTTACATTTCCCATGCTTTTCTAAATAGAATAAAACCATTCCCCTAAAACCAACAGAAACTTTCTCCACACAGTCCCATCCAAGTCAGAATTCTTTTAAGATGATGAAATAAAATACAATCCACCGGAGATTTCTTGAAACAGTGGACTTCTGAGAGTATTTCTAAGCATAGGATGTTGTATTTGCACAGCCAGCTTTCCAAGCAGTGTGATGTTCTGACAGAGAGCAAAAACTTAGAAGTAAAGAAAACCCCAAAACTCAGAAAGCAGTAACACAGTGATGTGGCTGCTCTTTTAAGTCTACTGTCAACATCCGAGAATCACCTAGACCTCAAAAACTAAATTACAGAGAGGGAAAACATAAGCAAACTGGAAATTGCATGAGGAAGCATTCATTGTTTCTCCTCTAATGTAAAAGCAGTAGGAAATACACACGGGCTTATTTTGATGAGATACTTGCATTTAGAGCAGCTTCTCCGCATTTCTCAATTGCAGCCAGACCCTGATTATGAATATGGGTTTCCAAAAGTTTTTTCAGCTCTCCAAGGCCATCCTGGATTCGAGATACAAGGTTATACATGCGTCCCAAGTCTGAAAAAGAAAACAACAAACAGGAAAGCCAACATTTCCATTTGTACTAACTCTGACTCCAATTTCTCATTTATAAGTTGCCAATAGGAGTTAAACATCCATCAACAAAAACATATGTGCAATTGCTCCTGTAAAAAGACAGAAAAAACTACAGCAAAAGAAATCATACGCTATAGCAAATCTTTGCACTATCTTAGAAAGCTAGGATTAGTCAGAGAAAACAATCTGCTAAATATTAAGATCTACCTTCACAATGCTACATAAATCTCAAGAAAAAAATACAGAAATGTATTTGAATTTAGATTATAAAACTAGAAATCAGAAGTAAAGAGTTGCAATGATTTAAAAATTGAGTTTAAATCCTCTTATTTAGATGAAGTTTTGAAGCATTACTACAAATGAGAACTGTCATCAGCGATACTGCTGGCCAAGAGTACAACGTTCTCCAAGCTGGCCACTGTCCTTCAAATCTTACTACGTACAGGACAGCTCCCAGGGGTCAAACACCACCTGAAGCCTTGTGTATATTAAAACCTCTACTCGCAGGAGCATCAGTGGTAACGTCATGGTTGGAAACTGAAGGCAAAATGTTATGTATTGATATGACCTTAGCAGACAAACAAACATCATAGACCAAATTTCCTCCAATAAAAAAATGTTTATTGACAGTGCTTAAGAGATGGCTTTAGGTAACTGATTATTAGTAGAAATGACTGTATCTCAGGGAGAGAAGTTTCCAAAAGGCATTAACATGGAACAAAACTAATAGTAAAACAAAGGTAAAAATAAACTGGACATCGCTTCACATGTTAAAGCCTCATAATAAAATATCACCAGTTTTCAGCCAAGACTTTCAAAAATCAATTAATAATTTTTGAAAGTTTTTGTCATTCGATTTGAACAGGGCAGATGCTTTTGTACTTTCTGAATGCAGAACACTTTTTTTAAAAAGCAAGTTTTTATATGGCCATAAACCAGGTACACAAACCCACGAGCTACTTATTGTAATCTTGCCCTCACTGAACAGGCACTCAAGTGAAAAAGTAAACAACCAAATTCGTTACTGTAAACTACTGAGGATATTTCACCTTGTTGAATCCATGTTAAGGTTGTCAGCTGCATCTAGCACTTCTGAAGCGTAAGGACTTCTCTAAAGGGCTTATGAGCAATTTTTTATGACCTGAAGATTATTATATTAAATAAAACAGAGCAATCAGACATCTGTATCGCTACCTAACTCCCAAACAAAACACACACAACCTGATGCCTTTAACAGTGAAGCAACGACACCTCTATTCACATACATTACTGTAGAATGCTTTCCATTCCCTAAAACTTCAGCAAGTTTAAACTTTTTGGATTTGAAAAGTAAACCTTTAATTTTTTCTGTAGAACACATTCGCAACCCAACAGTGAATTTCTCTACAACATAAAAATGCTGTTATTTTACCCACAGAATTTTAGAAAAAAAGGAGACAAACATGTTATGCATAGGCCCAATAAACTGCTGTCAAGAGCTACCCACAAATAATGGTTGACATGTTGATCTGTCAAGATGTCTGTATTTGGTCAAATGTGGAAGAGACGCTACAAAACCTCAAGGCATAGCAACAAGGTAACTCCATCTAAGCCTGGTCCCAATAAACATAATTATTTCCTATAGGTATCACACTGACATGAATAGGTAACACACGACACGTGCCCCACTACCTTTATAAGTAGTTGCACAATGCAATTAAAAAGTTACAGAACACCAATGGGAGTGGCCTGTAATAGGATATGCCTAACATACTTCACAAGGGAAGACCTCAAAACTGGCATACTTTCAAGGGAAAAGCAATAAATATACTACATTGAGAGCAAGACTTTATTTTAAGTTAGGATAGTCTACAATAGGCTATTTTAGTATATTATAATTTTGAAAGTGAACTGATTATAGCCGTTAAAAAATGAATTATCAAAGAATCTTTCAACACAAATTGCACAGGTGAAGCGTGGTAAGAGAAAAGGAAATATTTTAAAAGAGAAGAAATTTTTTGAAAGAGAAGAAATGCCCAATTAATCTTAGAAATAACCTAAGTGAAAGTAAAACCACAGGCATATGACAAGGCCACGCCCAATACACAAGGCAGTCCTTTTCCTTTTTTTCCATTACTATGGCGACTGTATTAAAGGCTCACATAACCCATGAATGATAAAGGGAAAAAAGAAAAACCTGGGAAGGCCTCCTGAGTCTAGAAAATTTTCCTTATTTGTGCTACTACTAATCCTATTATCAGAATACATTCACAGTGTTATTTTAGTAGTGAATATCCACTTAGAGTAAATACATTTATTTACAAACATAAACAATACTTGACTCAAAAATCTGTTTGCATTTGAAACAGGTATCTTATGACCTACTAATCATGCTGAACTGCCCTTTTCGATTTTGAAGCATCTCTTAGTTATTAACATGATGATTACAATAATTATTCACAGTTGCTCTTTTAAGGTTGATATATAAAGAAACAAGAGTCATAGCTGCAATTCACAACTCTCAAACCAACAGTATCATCAACAGTAATTTAATCATAGTATCTCTTAAATTCTGTCATTTTCTTAAAAGCAGTATTTTGGCTATAGAACCTTACCTTGACTTTCCATATAGATTTAATAAATTCCCCAAATGGAAAAATCAAAAACATCATTCATCATTCATCCTACCATACAAAGGAATGATTCGGCTTAGTTTTGACATGGAATAGCTAAGCATTAACTCCTGAAAAAAATCACAAACCCCTCCATTCTTTAAAGATAGCTCTTTAATAGTCTATATTTTAAGAAGAACCACTGAAGAAGTCTATATGTTCTCTATGAAATTATAAACTTGATCCATTAGTGGAACTAAAGGCTCATTTTCGCAGTTAAAATTCTCCTCAATTAGTAATTTCTACCCTTTCCTTATGCTCTATAGGCAGTTTTAGATACTTTAAGTACTATATTTTAGAAGTTATTTGCTTCTATCTCTCTTTTAGTATTTCCTACACATACTTGCAGACAGCCTGGATTTTAGAATCTCCCTGTTGACTCAAGGATCCACGGATTAAACTGAAACAGCTGGCAGGACTACTGGCCTGGTTTTTGCCTCACACGTCTCTCATGCAAGCTTCAGTTCCTGCTGAAGGATGGCTCAAGTGCTCCTGAAGCCCTTCCAGCCTTTGAGAAACCAAAATTAGTGGTGTTGTGCCTTAATATCTGGGATCAGAATAAACTCCTTGAGGCAATATCCTCAGCCACCTCAAGTTAATCAAAGCTGCTTGTCAATCAGTTTAGTGCCTACCTTCTCTTTTAATCTAATTCCTGTACAAGTCACATTTAGCCATTACCAGAATTCATATTATTCGCAAATCATTATGGAGGAGTTCTAAGTATAAAACCAACGTTCAATCTCCTACCTTCATTTTTGTCAGCATCCAACAAATTCTGAAACTCTGTATGAAATATCTCCAGGTGTTTTTCTATAAGTACTTGCTCACATTTTCGTGCTAACTCATCTTGTGTGCTCTCATGGAGATATACCTGAACTCTACGCTGCTCCTCAAGAAGGCGAGCTTCAGCCTAGAGAACGGAGAGATAAACATGAAACCTGCATGGACAGCAGAACAGAAATCCAACAGCAGAAAGCAGATGACTACTTAATAATCTCATCTAGAAAACAACAACAATAAAATCCAACCTCTCATTAATGCAATGTTATGGTCCACCTACTTAAGCAGTTATTCTTTTGGGGATCATAACATGACCCCTCAATACATATGGAATCAATGTTCATGCTAACGATAATATTATATGCCTTTTAGGTGGGGGGAGAATAACAGCAAAATTGTTCTCCCATTGCTTTAAAGTAAGAAGTTTACAGATGGAAATCTGCTGTCAGAAAAAAACAGAAAGCTGCTTACATGGAATGCTGGCAGTTTTAGCATCAAGAAGCTCTCCAGCTACAGAGGTAGATTTATTTAAGACAAACATGAATATATTTCATACCTCCACAAATTACAGAGTGGAAAAGTTCTATTTAACAGTACACCCCTGACAAATATACTTGAATGTTCTCACCTACATTGTTCCACAGAAAAGCTTCCCAATAATCTAGAATCATTTAAATTATACCAGCATTTAAGTTGGCATGTGAAATGCTACATATGCATATCTTCCTGACAAACCAAAATTCTAAATGTCACTCGAGGAACTGTACTTCACGTCAGAATGTAAAACTGAAGTTGTTTATATAACAATTACCTCTATGGCGTTTGCAAAAGTGTTAAGGATTCGCTTTACAAGCCATCTGTACTTGCAGTACATTGTTAGGGATAAAGTGCATATGTCCTCTTATCGGTCCAAGAGAAGGAATTAAATTATTGCATTTTCCTAGTAACTCTGAATATTGATTAGGCATGAAAGATCATATTATTGACAATAACAACAAAGAACAATTTCACTGCAAGTACACTGCATCATATACAGACGGCTTTAAATAATCTCTGACACTGTCAGCTTCACTCATTTCTGTAATAATTTTGCACCTGGCTGTTGTGAAATGGTCCTGGATTACTGTTGCCTAAAGTTAAACCAGTACAGGACAAAATATGGGGGAAAAAAAATCAACAGTTTGGGAAGGGTTATAAGCACATGCTTCAGAGTACTTGCCAGTTTCCTACCGGTAACGAGTAACAATCGACTTCTTTAAAGACAGAAAACAGCAGCAAATATTTCTGACGAATGCTGGAAACTGGAATCAGACTAGTAGGACAACTGATCCTACATTTACCCAATTCTGTATTTCTGGAGTTCAGGAAATTCTAGCACTTCAAATGCTGCTTATTAAAATATCTTTAGACCTTCACTCCTAATGTTAAATGTCACCTCTGACTTTGAGCTCCTTCACAAAAATAAACATCCACTCTGACTTCAGGTTTGTTTATAGTTTCTCACTTCTTGTGATTATAAAATCCTATCTTCCTTTTAAAGTCATGTTTCAGAAACAAGAGGAAAAGAATTAGTTTACACAACAGTATCTTTGGCTGTTCTAATGATAAGGATCAGAAGTTCAATTTGAGACTTTATTTCAAGGGACAATCTTAAGAAATACTGACCTTTTCCCCTACAGCGTATCAGGCCATGCCAGCTTTACTCATGAGTTCTGGTCTGAGAAGAAAAATTCACAACTCTTCTAAGCTCAGTAAGTCTGCCTGTATAACTAAATACACATATACTAATTCTAATTAAGATTTCATTGAGTATTCTACAAGAAACAACCTGGATTCTATTATATCGTGGTAATACTGATGTTATGCTGGTGTGTGCTAAGGTACTCCAACAGGTTTATTTTTAATTTGCAATGCTATAATATCTATTCCCAATTAGAACTCAATGCACAGTGCTGCAGCGAGAAAGTTAAGTAAGTCTACTAATAGCAGATTACTTGATTCATGGTTCATACTTCCAACAGGCGACTTTTAAGACCTTCTTACTGCTAGCACGTCATGTGACTGCTCGACAACTTGCAGCTTCTCACATAAGTCTCATTTAAAACATTTTGTAACAAAAAAAAGAACCCTAATTCTAGCAATACCTGAGCAATAATTTTGGGGAGTACAACTCTTTTCCAGGTATTTAGGTGGCATGCAAGATCACAACACCCAAACCAAAAAAAAAATTACTAAGTTTAGAAAACTGTCTAGTCACATTTAAATAAAAAATGTTAAGAATTCCTTATGTATAATGAAGGTAAAAGTCAAGGACAAAATGAATTTTAAATAAATAGCTTTTAAAATTCACACTCGTCTCTTGATCTTCCCAGCAGAGCACACAGACTAGAGAAATTAGTCAATTTGTCAATAAGCTTCAATTATCAAGTTCCCTCTTCCGTTGGGTCATATCCCCTTGTTGGTATCATTTTACGAGCTCCGATCACATTTACTGTAGTGTCTAATGCACATCTTTTTCGGTTTCATCAGCTAAATTCCAAGAAATGAGTCATGAAAACACGTTTCTCATTCAGCTTGATTTCAATTAATGCACGTTATCTGTAAGGAGATGTCAAGACAGCCCAAACACTACTATATGAATTTGAACAGAGATTTAAAGCTACACACTTTCTTGTTGAAGACTTTCCCTGCCTTCTGCTAGCTTTATACGTGTTTTCAACTTCAACATAAGCTTTAAGTGCAGCAACTTGTTCTTCCCTGGATTTCTGAAGTCTTAAAGATTGTTTGGGGTACTAATAAGTTCTTTCTACTTGCCACTAATCTCTAGTTCTTGAAATAGCAATGACCTTCAGACAGCTTTTTACTGTCCTGTACTGGAGGTCTGGATGAGCAAGTCACTCAAATGATGAACGACAAATTCCCTTACTCTATTTTTACATGTATTTTAGCATGAATGTAAAGACAAGAAATTGAAAGAGAAATAGCAAAAAGAAGTGAATTCAACAACAAAAAAAGTAAATATGGGTATGTCTGGGAACTAATGAGCAAGTACGTAAAGTAGGATTCGTTTTACTGTATTATTTCTAGGACTTCTGTCTCCCCTCCACCCCCCCCCCCCCCCAAATTTTTGGGGGGTAAATCACTGACTTTAATGCCAAGACTCAGACAGGATGAGTTCTGTGGCAAAAGGTTACACAAAAGAAACACAAAGATATTGCAGGGAGGGATGTGTACCTGCACATTACATATTCAAAAAAGCTCTTCTTTTTTAAATTAAACCGAAAAGGAAAAAACAGGTAGCAATTCAGAAAGTGAGGAATCGTGCTGAGAAAAATATATAAAGCAGTACTTGTCCAAGATGGCAAATGACCTATCTATTTCACATTCAGTAAGACCAACCCAACAACCAGGCTAGAAATAGTCAATGTTTATCCAGCTTGCTCTTACTTGCCCTGTCTGGGATCCTGCAAACCAGACGCTATTTAAGAATTTAAATCTGGTCTCTGTTGATCAGAAGTACTGTGGAGGGTTCACTACATTAAAATACTCTGAGATAATTAAAGCTAATTAATGATCTACCTCATTGGCAAGCTTGCTCAGGAAGAAGTTTCAATAAGTGTGTTAACACAGTTCTTTGTATAGAAACAGTAAACTTGAAGGTCTGTAGCTAAATGACTATTTTGGTGTGCTGAAGTCTAACAAAATCTGAATCTATTTTAACATTCTCTAATACTTTGCCGATTAAGAAAGTTTCAAAGTTTCATTGTACTTAATAAAATACACTAAGGACTCAAACTTCAGATCAGCGAAACATAGAAGCAAATCACTATGGGGAAAAAGAGCTAATTAGTCCTGTAAAATCATCAGCATTTTAAGAAACCGGTAAAAATAGTCGAGAATTTATACACCTTTACATCAAAAAAACATATGTATCCAGAAAATCATCACAAAGCTTCTTAAATAACTTACCTTCTTCATGTACTCTGTGACTGGATTCTGTTGCAAAAATTCAGTACTTTCTCGTGTGTAAAACCTCTCTGTATCGGCAAGAAACTGAGATTCAAAGGATTCTTTATAGACAGTTAGTGTGGGTCCTTTTGCAAACGCATCATCTTCATTCAGCCCCAGCTCCACTATGAAAAAAAAGAGCAAGTATTGACAAAACTGCCTTTTATGAAGTGTTCTCTTGCAAATAAACGGGTACTCTCCTTCTAATTTACGTGACGGTAATCAATTAGGACAGTATCAGCACCATATTTTAAAACTTCTAAAAGCACAGTTTTTTTGCATTTAAAAATAAAGCAGCATGAGACATTACTCATGTAAAGCATGCTTTTTGATACATTACTGAATGGATTATAGGATTTGGAAAATTTCACTATCTTAAAAGCTAGTACGAATTTCTCTTCCATTTATTCCTCTTGTAGTTCCAGATTAGATGTACATATGGGTTTTTATTAATGAAACTAGTCATTAATCAGCATGGCAGAACTCTCACCTTCATGCAAATGAGAAAAAACAATCCCACTTCCTTGGTAAACTACTATGCTTTCCCACTTCCAGATTTAGCTACTAAGTAACTGATTAGTAGACAATGAACACTCTTGTCTATCAGCTGTGCTTTCAAGCTTACACACATGGTATAATCAATTGAAAGTATGTTAAGTTTCTCTACAAACATGAAGTTAAACAATATACAACTACATTTATTTTACTGGAAAAATCTTTCCTGATCATCCAAGGAGGTAGGATGGGCTCTGGTAGGGGATATATATATATATTTTTTTTTAAGAAAGACAATAACAAAACCTTAAAGAAATCTCATTTACCATAAGATTGTACAACTCCACTGATCAGTCTTGTATTGATAGTTTCACCATTTCTTTCCTTTTCAATCAATTTCAACACAGCATTTGTTACCTTTGAAAACAGGGATTAAAAATAAGTCAAGCAAAGACAAAGCAACTGGCAGTTCAAGCACAGTATTTAATCAGCAGTGTATTCCTATATTCAAGACAAGTCAAGCCCCTTGAGAACAAAATTTAAGGACTCCTGGCACTTACAAAGTTCCTACTCCTTTACGTTCTACAATGTAGCTGCAGTCCGGTTAGTGGAGTGCTGTAATATTTGTTTTATAAAAATAAATTTCAAAAAGCACCTTCTAAACCAAACTTCTGCTCGGTTTATACCTGAAGCACTAGAACACTTTGCAGTAAGAGCTGAACTAACCATATGTACTTTACACAAAGAAAGCAATCAGCTCAGGCTGATAAATAATGCGTTGCAACTACTATTCCTCTACACTGAAATCTAGCTAATATTTTCATAATATAATACAGTCTTTTCATCATGAAATACTAGTAGAGAAGAATGAAATTAGCATACATAAATATAATATTTTGTCATGATAGAATGTCTTGTTTTACATTGTGCTTATTCACTGATGAAAAATATTTGGTTGACTTAAATCTCCTAGGCATCAGTGTAAATTTAAAGATTCACAGAAATGTCACAAAGGATCAAAGTCCCAGGTCTGTCACTATCTTTTCACACAGTCTTGACTCTCAAACTTCAAGACATGATCACCAGGCTAATACTCCTGCTTGGCTCAGAAGCAGCTGAAGTTGTTACTTTATTTAAGACTTGCCCCCTTCGCTTTTTTTTTTTAAAAAAAAAAACAAAACAGCCAAGGGTGCTCTCAGCAAAAAGGTAACAGAAAAGTCTTGGTATTGAGGTTCAACCGCACACAGACACAGAAAGGCCCATTCCCATAAAGTATTTATCTTTTTAATATCACAGAGGAGAAGAAGAAGGCTCCCTTTTATTTTCTGGGTCAACACTCACCCCCTCTCTCCCCAAATCCTCCTTGAAACAGTTAAGATCATACAAATCTAACACTATAGAAGTAACACTACAGTTTTTATCTAGATAGATAGATGTATCTATACCTGCTTATTTAATGGCCTGAATAAGCAATCTCTCCAGGTCACCAAGGCAAGCTAGAAGGGAGATAAAAGATGTAATAAAGAAAATATTTATATATATACATATACACACAGGACAACTCCTTTAGGAAAGTCGCTTCAAGTATAAATATTAAATGATCAGAGGGTTTTTAATTATTGTATTTTGGCACACCCATTTCTCACGCAACAAGACTGTTTCACAATAAAAGTACTATTTGCTTTATTACTAACTCAACCTGAGATGTCCCCTTTTCTACAGTGATCCATTGTCAACTCCAAAAATGAACAAACGCTTCTAGTTAATTCACAACATAAGCTTTTTTTTGTTGGCAGTTTTCAGGCTGAAACAATCCCTTAGCATTAAGGTAGTGAAGTTAAGAGGGAGGGAAGTAAGGATACCAACTTTTTTTCTACCATATGCAAAGTTATTTTAGCGAAGCGGTAAAATAACACATCACTTATAAATGTTTCACCAGCACGGACAGTAATTATGCTTTATTTAAAAAAAAGTGCTTTTAGTTATTTGAGATACAGAACTTCTGCTATATTCCTCCCTCATTTATACTATTTTACATCACAAAAATATTACGAAGAGCACAGATCAATCTTTCTGAACTGTAACAAAATAACTTACAATACAAACCAAAAGTTGGCTCAATCTCAGCAGCTTGGATGCTAAAAAATTTGTAGAAATGTACTGAAGTCAACAGAAAAAAAATGCAGTTTACTTCTCCATTCTGCGTTTGAAATACTTGACTGAATTCTAAGTGGAATGACAAGTCCACGCAGATGCACACAGACAGCAGCAAATATTATGAAACAGACAACCCTCGACAGTCTAATATTGGTAGCTCCGATACGTATAGGGCACACTGAACATCTCACAGGTTTAGAACCATGGATTTTTTACAAATATACTGGGGTGGGAGTATAGAAAGAGGGGGAGATTTCCACTTTGCCCACTTCATCAACATTTCTGTGAACTTCATACAAATTTCAAGGAGTGATAATGCAGAATAGTAACGCAAACATGACAGATGGAATCGATAAGTCACTCACGTCAAAAAGCTACTTACTGAATAAATTTCATAAATTCCTTTACGACCTTCATCGCACTCACGACGAACCCAATGTCGATTGAGGTAGGCACATATCCCATTCAATACTTTGCTTGAAAATCTATAATCCTCCCACTGTTGAGTGTAGAATTTCAGCACACTCTCATCCATCAAATCTTCACCATCCTGAAAAAAACCAAAATTTTGCCAGTAGTGCTGGTTAATCTTAAGGTACAACCAAGATACATAAGGGTGTACAAATTGACAGTAATAAAACTATACCATGCAATGTATTTATAGGAAACATCAGAGCTAATACATTTACTTCTACATTAACAAAGCACAAGGCCAGTATGAGATTTAGAAATTAGAGCACTGGTTAAAAAAAAATGCACAGCATAGACAAAGCTCCAGAAGACACTGCAGTGTCTCCTGTGGGAGGGAGCAAGAGGGACCGCTACAGCTTCAATGGTCAAGGGAACAAAACCACGAATGCTGTCTGGCACCTTCATGCATCTTCACAAGTTAATTACAGGACACCAAGAATTCTTTTACGACTGCTCAAAACTAAAATCCCCAAAGTTAGAAGCACAGCTCCTTTCCAAAAATAACTAGGAACGATTCTCTTACAAAGCAGTTCAATGTCTTGCTCTCTTAGTAGTTTATTTATTAAATTAATGGTTACTATCAGCCATTTTCAACATTACAGGCAACCATTTTTTCAGCACTGCCAATATGCTGGTTTAATTGGTTAGAAAGTCCATTTATTCTTGTTCAAGACAGAACAGCTAAAGACGGTATATCAGGTTGCTTCTATAAAACACAGAAATACCACTTTGGCTCAAAGGGGAAAAGCAGCTCACAAGTAACCTTAGCAACCAATCTATGCCTGAGGTTAAGCCTACAAAACTTTTTAATGGCTTATGGAGACAAAAGGAAATTTCAGGATCAGTCAATTTACTTCCAGTGGCTTCATACATCTCTAGGTTGATAGAAACTATTCTTAACCCAGCCCGTATTGCTGCAAGAAATGCAGACTGTCCCATCTTACCTTAAGGAGATTTGTCAAGTAGTTCTTCAGAAATTCTTTTAGCCGTTTGTACAATTCCAAGCCAACAAACTGAGCACCTCCAGGCGTCTGGCCCTTTTTCGATTTAGAAGGAGGTACTCCTGCTCCCCGTGCTTGATTAGACTGGTGTACACTAGTACAGTAGTTATAAACATGACTGGCAGGAAAGTTAAGGAATACGTTATGTGCCAGTGGCAGACATTAAAAATACAATTAAAAACAATACGTTAAATGCAACAAGCTATTTTTATATATCACCATAAATTACTTAACCAGAATACATTACAAGATACATTAGCCTACACAAAATCAAACCAAGTCGAAGAAAATGAAGTCATTTAAGGCAGAATTATCTGCAGCAGAAATGCATCACAATGCAGAGTGCATTGCAAATACTGATGTCAATGTTACATTTACCCAAGGCTTACTTAACAAGACCACCAAGAAAATAAAGCAGTAGAATTTGCTGATAAGTTTATTTCCAAGCTTTAAAAGGAGTTTATTTTATGTATTACACTGGCCTTCCACAAATACGTAAGCTTTCATTTGAATAGGAAGAAATATCAACCCTAGCCTCAAGCAACATTTAGTAGTTGAAACCACAAAGGATCTTTACTCTTTCAAACACAATCCTTCATAAAATATTTGACCATTTAACACTGGCAGACAGAGCACAAACCTAGAAAGCAGTAATGGTGAGACACATACACCCAAATGCACACCGTAAGAGAACTTCATTATGAGATTCACCAAACCACAATTTTAGGCTACAAGCATAATCCCAATATTCAAGTATGCTGCAGCACTATTTTTTCCTCTCATGCTAATACAGCCTGGAAGACTTGCTTTATCTGTCAACGTAACATTTCAAGAAAGTATTTTATTTTCTGATCTAAAACATTCAAATATTCAGAATAAGTGGAAGTCGCACTGCTTGAAATGCTTTAAAATAAGAATGCATCCTGAGAGAAACTGGACTCCACAAACACGGAAAATAAACTAGCTCAGTAGCACTCAAGTTCAACAGATCTGACGACAAAAATTACCCTAATGACTCACATGGCAAAATCTTAGCCAACAGGAATGAAGCTACTGAGCACTCACACTTCTACTGACCCACTTTTGCTGACAGTCCAAGGGCAGGCATTTGAGTCACATCCCTTTTAAAAGAACAGCATATTAAGCAATCCAGAAGGTCCAATTTGGTTTTAACTTGCATTTTAACTAATGGACAAAGCTTTTAACTGCTGCCCAGGCTTCCTCCACAGTATACTTCATATTAGGAAACATATACGTTGCTGAGATTTGCCTTTTATCTTTCCCTTCAGAAAGACCAGCACAAAATAATGGAAGACATCAGCACAACTAAACACCAAGGGAATGATAAACCTTAAATGTATTGTGCATCACAGCCATTATGAACAGACTTGCTCCTAGTATTTAAATAGTAAAGCTTAAGTAGAAAAAAAAGAAACTATCCAGTTGAGTCCCTTGCAATTTCTTAAAAGAAAAAAAAAAAGCTTCACAGAAAATCATATCCTTAAACTGTGTTTAAGGATCAGAGTATCCTGTGTGCCACCAGCAAAAATCTCATAGTCTTTGTGCCAAACTGAAAAGAAAGCCTGCTCATGGTCTATACTCATGTACAGACAATACCTTGGAGATACTGCGGGTTCAGTTCCAGACCAACACAATGAAGTGACTCACACTATTTTTTTTGTTTCCCAATGCATATAAAAATTATGTTTATATGGTACTGTAGTCTCTTAAGTGTGCAACAGCATTATGTCTAAAAAGACAATGTACATAACTTAATTAAAAAAAATATTACTAAAAACTGGTACAATTAAAAAAAACCCAGTATCTACAAAGCACAATAGAGTGAAGCGCAATAAAATGAGCTATACCTGTACTTAGTTAGAAAGTCATCCCATCCTGTCCTAAGGAGTAATGCTTTTTTACTGAGATTACCTCTTTTTCAAAACAGTACACACTAGTTTCTTACCTGTTACCTCATCCAGGTGTCAAATAATCATATTTCCCACAACATCAACCAATAATATGAAACACCTGTTTGAGCTTAGCAACTGAACTACTATCAGCCTCTTATTTCTATCAGCCACTTATTTTCTGGACACTAATGATTTCTTTCAGCTTCTAGCTCTTTCTTTATTCAACTTTTCTGATGCTGCCCTTACTTTTACCATCTACATTTCAATTTCAGAATTCCCTGAAACACACAGCACAACAATCCTTCTCTAGATACAAAACTATAATTCTTTTCACAAACATGAAAAGCAGGTCTTATTTGAAAGTTAAACTGTGAGATATTTAACTTAAGTCTTCTGAATCATGTATGGAAAGCTTCTCCATCACCATACAAGGAATTTAGGGCTGATTCATAAACACCCAGTCAGCAATCTTGCCTCTTTCTTCCCCTAACTCTCCTATCCCCAGTGGTTTTGAGCAAGCCTAAAAATGAGGATTGTCCAGCTGACAGCTAATTTCAGGTTTTGTGAATACTGCCTGATGACAATATTCTTTCTGTTCTTCTCCAAGAATAATCACAGCAGAAAAATAACCCCATGCATTTGACCGCTAAAATCAGGATTCCTTGTAAAACAAACACTGAGACTGTCCATGCCTGACAGTAATCATCTCAGACCTGGAGTAAAAATATACCAGTAATGCCTGTCTTGTCTTGTTATTCTGGCTTGAGTCTTGCTAGCCAAAGTGCCCAAGACGGCACTTCTGAAATGCTCTAGTTTAGTCATTCTGTGCCAGTCAAACTGAAGTTAGCTTGCCTGTGCAGAAGAAAGTGTAAATAACTCTTCAACATATTACATGTAAAAGAATGCTCTCTCGTGTGTCATTTAAAATCTGCGTCCCCATCTGCTAAAGCCAACCACTGACAAAAAGACTGGCATATTCAAAACAAAATCAGACTTGTGCTACTTCCAATGAAGTGCATGACAGTCCATTTGAGAATCACAAGAGGAAGACTACGAGAAGAATTCTTGGTTGCAGAAGGCAAACTAATCCCCTCAACTGCTTCGCACTTTGGAAGCCATACACATATCCAAACAGCTATTAGGAAACACTTCTGTGAGTGTCTGAGCAATTCTGCGTAGCAATTTGCATACTACAACCAGCAGCAAAGTTAATTCATCAACTGAAGAGTTTGCATCACAGTGAAGCTGCACCGCTCCTCAAGCTTCTGGCTGCTGAACTTCTGATTTGGCCCAGCAAACAGACAAGCCATCTGCAGGAGAAACAGATCAAGATCAATCTCCTCTAACTTCCACAACTTTCCTACAGTGAAGAAGAAATGACATTTAATTATTTAAAGTAAAATTTGGGGTAGAAGTCTGCAAGGAAGCTTTGACATTGTTTCAGCACTGTGCTGTTTAAGATGAAAAAATATTTTTCAGAATTTTATTCTCCCCTGAAACTCTTCAAAAGGGGACACAAGAAGCAGCCAAAGACAAATTCACTTCACCACCTTGGTATTCAATATAATTTACACCGCTTTTGACAACCTTGACTCAGTTTCTGAAGTTGGACAGTGAAAAGAAAAAACAATTCCCATGCTGCCATACCAGAATGAATTTATGGCCTTGCTGGAAGGAAAGATCCTCACACAACCCACCTGGAGGGCTTACTTGCCACCTGCTTCTCCAGTAGCACAGGAGTTCATGCAGGCAGCCCGTGCCTTGGACTGCCACTACAACTAAGCATTATCCCTGTTCCCAGATCCTTTGCTGAGTAGATCTGAACTTCTGTCCTACAGAAGTGAAACAGACGCTTTCAGTAGCAGTGCATATACTTTTTGACCACATACATCATCAAAACTCAAGCTTGAGCGTACCACAATCACCTCTAACCTTCTCTCCACCCCAGAAGAGTACCAAAAATACTCCCCACAGCACTTTTTTTCCCCCAGGAGCAAGTGCAAATAGAAGTTTCACGAGAGAAGTATCAGTTTTGTAATTCAACACACAACGGGAAAACACTCAGATTTTACACTGCCAGGTGCAAATCACTCAGTTTCAAGAGTACCCAATCTTAATTTTTTAAAAAGAAAATACTTCTACCGAGGTAATAACTGATTCTCCTTCTAAGCAGCACAGCTGGGTTCCCATAGTTTTTCCACTTTGCTATGAAAAATTAACATAACTGGAATAAGTTTGCTTGAGAAACAGATATGTAAAATTAAAGGGAACTGAAAGGGAGGCAAAATTAATACAATGCAGCACAAAACTATAGGGCTGAGAGAAATGACAACTAAGATTTGAAAAGGAGGAAGCAAGCACAACAACAAAAGCTGAACAACTCTAACCAAAATTTCTCCCTCATTACTTCTAGTCTCTTCACAATAAAGATCACTTTTAGGCATAAATCTGCTATTTCACAGATCTTAAGCAGTAATTAACACTACGCTCAGTGCTCTGTCACCTCAACAGCTGGCCTACAAGAACAATTTGAGATTAATTCCACTTTTGACAAAAATTCCTATTTTCCCAATTACACCAAAGGTATGCAAGACCAACACACCAAGTTATTGAAAGCACCAACAGGAAAATTGCTAGGAAAGATTACAGAAGCTTTGCACTCTTGTAAAACCACTTCCAATACAAGCAATACAGCTTGCTATATTTACCAGAGAACAACTTTCCATACTTTCTTTGAAATTATTAAAGCCATTTGAACTTCTCTGTATGCACAAAATTAGGCTGCACGAACTTCACAAAACCACCTAATGCATCATTAAAGCCGCCAAGAGAAGTGGATATGCCTATGTGACTTCAAGATTTCGTAAGCCAAACAGATGAAGGAATTTTGCACAAATTTTTGAAATTATAAGGTTGCCAAAAAGCAATCACTTTTCAGAACAGGTGCTTTAAACACCCACTTCAGCTTTATGAGGAGCAGCAGTAAAACAATAAACCCAGAACCTTTCATTCTTTACAGGGAGGTATCAGCAAGAGCCTAAAAGTATGTTCAGTTTACCATACAAAGCAGTTCAAAGAAAACAAAAAAAAAAAAAAGAAGACCCTGCCTCCAAACCCACACATTCTACATTTTTAATGATGAATTACATACTTAAATCTTTAGGTTAGATACAATTGCACTGTTAAACCATCCCCATTTTAGTTAGGAAAGGTCTCGGACACTGACTGAACAAGCTACAACGGTATCAGCCACACAGCTGCTATGCAAATCCAGGCCTAACTGAGCTCAGACACAATTCTGCAAGCCTGAGCCTGGAAAAACTTTCAGCAAAAGTCATGTGAAGACTAATAGATAACTTCCTGTTTCCCTCTTCATGTCATAAACTCAAAAGACTTACGAGGAAAACACAATTTTTCGAAGCCAAATGATACATAAAGCGTACAGTATTTCTGTCTGGAAGTGCAAGAGCCTCCGTAACTGAGGTTGCTTTTAAGTTTCAAGTTCCTTCCATTGACACAAGTTGGTTTTGTACAGAATATTCTTGGTTACTATAAAAAGCAAGTAGAACAGCAAGTGATCATTGAGGAGAACATAAAACAAGGAACCGATGGCACTAATATAAACATATTCTGTACTCTCTCAAACTGAAGTACACTTTTTTTAAATGTGCACAAAACCATACAATCACACCTTTCTTTCTACCCGAGGAAAAGTGTATTATGTAACCTCTGAACATGTAAACAAATACATTTACTTCTACCTTCACATTCCACCCAAGCACAAACTGGCATGTGAGAAACTCTACGAAACAACCCCTAGAATAGAAGCTGGATTAATATGAGCAGACAGCAGAGGCTGCTTTGATGGATCCCCAGTGACCTTAAACAATTTGACATTAAAGTGAAAGGATGGTTTAGAGTGAGAGAATCTCAAGAGAAAGTGGAACTATTTCTGAGGTTTAAGAAGTGCAGGCCTTAACTCCCAGTATCTTTTCTGCAGAGAAAGCATAATAACTTGTTCAGAGGCAAAGAAGAAAACAACAAACTAACAAACAAATCCTCAGAAGGCAAACCCACACCAAAACAACATGCCATGCTGCCTGAACAACAGATTGATGTGATAAGAAAATAAAAGATTCTCACAGTTTTAGTATACAACTGCTGAGCTAAAATCCTACTAAAATACAGGAACTCAACTGAAACCCACTAGGACAAGGATTGTAATAGAAGCAACTACAAAAGACCTCAGCAAATGCATGCCCTGATTTTGCCTGGGCAACATGTATGATTTGTGCTGTATCCACACACAGCACAGTATTTATGCATCCGGATTTTTAACATACAGATTATTCTGAGTCATCTGGTGTTTGTTAAATGTAAGCATACTATACTTCACTGTTCAAAGTTTAACACAATCTTTTTCTTTATCACTTGCTAATATCCAAACAAAAAATCCCAGCTTAAAAAACAGATTACAGTAACCTTTTCTGACATAAAATTACTTACATTTAGTCCAATGGATAACTTGTAACTATCACTTTGTTAAAACAAGTTAACAAAATTGAATCACAAGAACAAAATTCAGAATCAAGCAAAAGATTTTTCATAAAACAATGAAGTGTGACAGAACCTAACCTTTACCTAACCTTAAAGTACTTAAAGCAATTACTTTTGAAAATAATTACTGCGGCTAATAAGAGTAATACACTTGCAAAATCCAATTTACAGGTGTAAGATGAGTAAATTTTAAGTTATAGTAAATTCAGTAATTTTTCTTCAAAGTATCAAGTAAGAGCTAATTAAGCCAAATAAAACTACTCAAATGTATTACATAAACTGTTAAAATTAACAGTATGATTTATATGTACACAACATTAGAAAAACTTTGAAAACAAATGTGGACATTGCAAATTACATTTTAGTAAAAACAACCACACCTTTCATAGTACTGTGTAGTCGTCTTCTTATCAATGAAAGATGTGAATCAAACCCCTATTTTTTAATAAATTAACAGTACTTGGAATCTTTAAACAGTAGTATTTTTCCAAATTGAATTTCTTTAAGTATTGTAACTGGACAAAAAGTTGGGCATTCTGTATGGACATAAATTAACTATTCTGTCTAGAAAATGTCATTAAAAATGCTTCTCAGATTGTTTTGTAAATAGAGACAGTGAAAGCATGATTTTATGCCAAAAAAAGTCATTTTGGCATTCCAAATAAAAGTATCCACATATGAAATGAAAGCCTATTGCTAAGCTTTCTATTCACCGATCACATCTGGAAACTTGAGAAGCTGATGTGACCTTGGAGGAAGACATTAAGAATCTCAAAAAGTTATTCAGCTTTTTGTGCAAGCTACTATGAAAAATTATGCCAGTTTAATACAGTGCAGGGAAGTTTTCTGATAGTCTAACACCTAACTTGAGAATCTGCCTAAGATACATAAAACAAGAAAAGTAGTAAAATCCTTTCCTTCTCTCCACTGCAGAGCTAAATCCAAAGGTATGTAAATCCCAATTCGTCCCATCTCGCCGTGAGGCCTAAAGAAAATAAATTGCAGACTCACCATATGATTAGTTTGAAAAACAGGCAATTATGTTCTGCAAAAAAAAAAAAAGAAAAAAGAAAACTTTCACAAGATGTATGAATACTTTATCATTGTCAGATGGAGTTTTAAGAAGAGGTGTCCGTAAAGACAAGTGACTTATAGCAATACAAATATGAGCAGGTTGAGTAAGAATAATTGTAGTAAAGCAATAAGTCTTCCACCAACAATTCAAAACAGAGGCTTGCAACTTGGTACACACAAGCACAGTTCTCTCTCAGACTCCATGTTTCCTCCAAATGGAGTAAATGCCTCACGGAGATATTCTGTATACATTGATACCGCAATTTCATTGCTCCCTAAACTAATTACAATAAATCAGGTTCCTTTTATTTGCTCTTGCAGAACAGCGGCTTGAATGTTTTTCCCTTTGCATAAAGAAGAGAGAACTACTTCTGAGTGAACCATCCTCTCAGGTGCAGTGTACTGAAACTTAATTATCTTCGTAAGCAACAGAAAAGTATCCTGCTGAAGGATTTCATTTTCAAGAATCTCACACGTCGGAAAAAGGAAAAAAAAGCCAAAACAAACCACACAACTACATTCTCTTCTTATATGGAAGTTGTAAATTCTCAATAGGAAACATAAAGAACATATCAACACAAGTAATTAACAGTACCTTAGTACACTGATCTTCTTAATCACATAAGGAATGGTAAATAAAAATATCAAAACTTCCATAAAAGACTGGTTAAGTGCCTTGGCATAGCTGGCAGGGTAAAAGAAATCACAAAAGTCTATGCAGTACTGAAAAAAATTTGATGATCTGGATTTGAAAAAAAATACACTCTGCACTCAGCAGCACAAATGAATCTAAATTAGAAAAAATTAGGGATGAGGATATTGAGAACCACTATTTAGAAACAAGATTTCTTGGTTAACCTCTTCAGTATTCTCCAATCTAGAAAACCCCTGGAATAATCAACCTCTTTCTTCTCCTGCTGGAATGAGGGGAAAAATACTCCATGCTTCCAGCTCTAGCTTATACTTAGAGACTGAATCTAACATCTGACAAAGAGACCCTCTGAACAAAGAAAACGAGGCGAGGTAGGATAGAGGTCCTAACAGTCTTATCTGCATAACTCCTCCAATTTCCTTCCCATTTGAAAGTGGCACAATGAAAATTTCCAGATCTCCAGCCAATTTTGGTAGAAAATTCGATACTCACTACAGGACTTAAGGCAGGCTTGCTTGTATGCATGGTTCTCCTCCTCTCAAAAATTAGAGAGATGAAATGGAATCCATCTCTGGAGCAATGCCTTAACAAAGGTTAAACAGAAAAAAAGAAAAAAGGGGAAAAATGACAACAGAACATGAGGCAGTGACTACAGTGTCCATCGCACAATACTTTCAAACTGCTGTCACATACAATCCTTGTAAGCAGGGCTGGTCTTCAGATCACCTACGGCTGCAGCTGAAACTCACCTGCATTTGTTTTGCCTTCCAAACCAAGCTGTTTGACAGGCAAAGCTTCCCAAAATGCAAGTCCATGAATCTACTACACTTGTTGGAGGCAAAGATTGAGCAAATGTGGTACAGATACTGCATCTGAAAGAAAAGCAATCTTTTAAGCACAACTGTTGAATGTGTGCACTTGGTATAGGAAAGTGTAATATCTTCACTGTAAATTAAAAACTCTTAGCCTAATCAGTGTCAAATATTCTCAGCTATCAGACCATTAAATTAATCCACAAATGGAGATCAACCACCAAAATTACCCACTAAATTAACTCACTTATGAAAGTAACAAAAAACATTCTTAGTTTCGGATCCATCAACTCCCTGCAGCAGCAACAAGAAGGAAATTAGCAGTATATCCCTTTTGCAGCTTCATCCCAAGAATATTTGAGAACATCAGAAGGAGAAGAAAAAAAGCAAGTGCTTCAACATCATTATTAAAATAAGCACTTAATTTTCAGCTGCTATGCTTGACAGACCTTACGAGCACGGATACATTAAAGGCACTGAGAAGAGAAAACTCAGAAGTTCCAGTACATGTCAGATTTCTATCAGACCCTCAACATTTGCAGACATACTGTCAAGAACAGTGCTGACCCTAGTGCTGCAAGAAATTAGTCATTTTAAGCCTTAGGAAAAGTTCTGATCCTAAACTAAATGTTATTTCATCTTCCCATCACTATTAAAAGAAGTATCCTAGAAACACTGAGGGTTTTTCCCACTCCCCCAGCAGCATGAATTCTACAGGCACATATAAGGTTACACAGAGTCTGAGATTACATGAACAGAAAACAAACTTTTCTAGATCCTTAGAATGTCCAGAGAACTACAGAATTAACTGCTTTATAGCCTACAATCTCCTCTTCCTTTTATAAAAGCTCTGTCCTTTCAAAAAAATTAACACAGGCTAAAATTTGATACGTAATACCAAAACAGTGCCAACAAAAGCTTTAGATGTTCATTTATGTATCAGAACAATAATCTTTATTAAAAAAACCCTAAAAATGGATAAAGAAAAATAGCAGAACTACTTAAGATAAGTAAATGCATTCAGTCACCATTTCTTCTATCATGTTTACGTGCTTTGCTGTACCACTATCATCTTAAGCAGTGCTTACACTACTGAGCAATACAAGATTGCAAGAGTAACACCAAACAACAGGTTCCAAACAGAGGTAGTTCCTCATCAAATCCATTTACATGCCACTTTATAGGTGGAATATAAAAGAAGGATTTCTCACATTACAAAAGAACTCCTAAAATCAAGCATGAAAGGTACAAATCAGCAATAAAAGATCTTTATGCACAGAAAGAAGATTCCTACAATCTTCCAAACAGGACTTCAGCACACACACGCAAAGATGAACACAACATCCTTCCAGCATCTTGTAACAACTCCCAAAATGGGGAGATGCTGGAAAATTGCAATAGTTCTCTGCTGAAAGTCAGGAATTCAAGAGAAATCCATTGTGTACATTCCCACTTCAGGGGGGAAACTATAAAACCAACTCAGAGTAAAGTACAACTCTGAGGTTGAAAGGAGAAAAGTTTTCCAGGTAACCAGACATTATTACCAATAAGACCTGCAGAATAATGCCAGAGACTGACATATAAAGGAAAAAGAATTTCTGTTCTCTTTCAGTGTATTGTGGAATCAAAATTAGATTAATAAAATCACTTTAAACATCTGCTTTGTCACAGATAACTGTAACCAAACGTGAAATTCAGAGGTAGCCATAATCACGAAGACAGTTTTCCAGACAAGAGTAGTTCCTGCTTATCTGCCAGTAAGATTAAATACAGAAGCCTAATCATAAAAATAAAAAATATATTCTTAAAAGCCACTAGAGTCAAACAGTTAGGAAGTAATTTTGAGTTTTGGAAAGTAAAAAGCTAGCTCTAATCTAATAACAGTGAAAGTATTAACTGGTTTAGGCATTAGGATACGTGTAGAGTTCCATATATCTGGATTTTGCCATACTTTGTCTGGTGTAAACCTGTTGAATTCCAGCTCTTAGGTCATCCCATATCTGGTCAAGACCAATCTGTTTAAGTCCATGCGGGTTCTGACTCCTATTAGATGACATTTTGTATTTCCTTTAAAGTCTTCCAGTGCAGCAGGCTGAGATCTGGTTATTCCTCCATCAGAATCACAAGTCAAGTAACATTCTAAACTCAGTTGCAGCAACCAGAGACACTCTTTACACACAAGGACTGATGTTTCCCAGTAAGATAAACTGCAAAAGTAAAAGAAAATATGCACATTAGAGGACAGTCCAAAATCATTCACACTGAAGAAAAAAGATACAAAATTAATTTCATTGAAACATTTTCATTTGCATAGACAAGAAACCCGTGGTGAGATCTGAAATGCCAGAACCAAAGAACATAATTTTGCAATTCAGGAATCCACTACAAAATGTGAATTTTAGTGCGCAGATCTGCTTAAAGCCTGTAGGTACTGTTGTAAGTGCTACTGACAACAAAACCCTAATGCTAATACGAAAATGTAACAGTAAAAGGCTTTAAAAGCAGCAGTCACTATTCTACTAAGAAGTGTTTCCTCCACATACAATAGTAAACCTCCAGTTATTTCCAAACAATTCAGGGTTCCGTCTTAACTCATTGCTTAACAAGCATCTTGATGGATATCCAAGATTAACCAAAAGATAGTGAAAATAATTATTTCTTTTCAATTATCAGTAACTCTTCCAGACCTGAGTTTCTACTACAGGTAACCTGAAAGTCTAAGGTATTTTGAGAACAGAATTCTTCTGTCTGGTAAGCACATGCATACGTTAATTTCATTGCTGCATGAATTAACACCATTTCCTTCAATGTCATCTTACCAGCAAGAGAACATGCAGCCAATAATGGTGGGAAGAAAGAACAACTAGTGGAATGCGCAAAACAAAGTTTGCGCAAATTTTAAATTAAAGAATAAAAAAACCAAGAAAATGCATACTGCCATGAGTGCTTAAGCACACCAAATTTGGGAGGCAGTGAAAATACATTTATCAATTCATCAGTCTCATGAAATGAGAGCAGGAACACAGTCACCTGGAAAGTATTGCTGAGAATATCAGGCAGAGAAGATCCATTTTTACACAAGTCCTTAAAATATTTTGCAATTTGAACATGTCTCAATCACTGTAGCAACAAAAGTAAGATATGCCAAAATGTAGAGAAGGCAACATAATTCAAAAAAATTAACCTACAAAGTTGCAATAAATGAGAACCAACTTACTATTACTGCAGTTTTTCCATATATAACGGGGGCTTATATGAAATACAGAAAGATTTTTAGCAGGGATCATACTGACAGGACAAGTGGCAACAGTTTTAAGTAGAAAGAGCGTAGATTTAGATTGGATATAAGAAGAAATTTTTACAATGAAGGAGGTAAAACACTGGACCAGGTTGCCCAGAAGTCACCCTAACCCTGCAAGACTTCAAGTCCAGGTTGGATGGGGCTTGAAGCTACCTGGTCTAATGAAAGAAACTCCAGCCCAAGGCAGGCAGGTTGTAGAAGATCTTCAAAGGTCCCTTTCAGCCTAAATCATTCTGTGATTCTGTACCCTAGAGCCCGTTCAGTGAAGTATTCAAAACAGCGAAACACATGATAACTTTTGCCATGCTTCTATAGACAAGAATATAGCCTTATGATAAACCTGCCCTGTAATGAAGCTTGCTGGCCAAGGCTTACATGAACATTTCCATAATTTCAAGGACAGCAGAGGTCTAGACCTGATAAACAATATTATTTGTTTTTTGAACTTTGAGCATTGGAAAATAAAGATATTCCTTCAGAATCTATAGTATGTCATAGGTGCTTCACAGCCACTCCTAGGCTGTTACAGGTTCCCCTCCAGATTTCACAGTTTTAAATATCAGGTGTTCTGTTACAGCCTCCCTGACCACCAACTCCCTCAGCCAAATTATTTCTACAATTTCTTCCCTTTTCTCTCTTTAACCCTAAAAAGACCAGCTAAGATCAAGACATTTCTTCAACTTTAAGTCAACGAATCTGTCTTACTGCAGTAACACAGAAGTTACTACTCCTCGTAGTTCTTTGTGCTACCCATAACACCCATGTAAAAACACTGAGAAATATTTTCATTACATCAATCCAAGCAACAAGTACTATGTCATTTTGATCAGACATAAACTGCTTCTGTAGCTAATTTTTCTTTCTACATGAGCAATTTAGAAGATTAAGTGGAAACCCAAGAATTCAATCAATATACATCTTACAAAACATACACTTAAAATTTAACCCTGCCATTCCATTTCTATAATTACAGCAAACTGGTTATTAAAGACGTGGGAATAAGGCACCATTATGCTGAAACGTAATGCAGATCATACCTTGTTTGTACTTCATTAATTTCTGAAAATCGAACCTGCTGCCGTACTAACGATGATGGACTTCCACGACTGAGCAATGAAAGCCCAAAAGAACAAAGGTCCATGAGTGGCCATTCGACTCTACGATGCAGGAAACACACTGTGCAGGTTACACACCCACAATCTTGGACTATGATCCTAAGTCAGTATTGCAATATAATGCAAGAAAATTTGTTCAGTGTCTACAATCCAGGAGAGAAAGAATCTTTTTGGTTCTTTAAATAGGGTACTATTTGAACACTCCACACAAGCAAGAAAAGACATGGTTACAAACCTAAAACTCTACTATGACTGCAGTTATGTGTAAAAAGTAATTGACCATTACTCTCCTATTATTGTGTAAAAAGCAAGCAGCCTAGAACTGGAGTGCATTTAGTAACAATACTTTTTGCATAACCTACAGAAAATACTTCACTGCTATATAAAAGTTCATAAGAAAAGCCAAATGTCTTGCTAGCTAACAGAAAGCATAATAATCACTACAATAGTTCACAACTGGGCCAAGGTCCTTTCTCAGACAGCTCACAGAGCGGTGCAACAGCTGGAGCTCTTACTCAGGCATCTTTCCAGATGCCAGTAAGAGTCAGCCCCCCCTTCACTGCAAGGTTACAGTCACTGGCTGTCCAGTGGCTGCAGTTTCCCCTCTATGATGATAGAAATACTTAACTTGCTTCTCTAACCATCTTCCAGTTTTTACGTTCCCTGGTGCATCTACAAATACTACCTTTTCCCACGACCTTTTAAACTGCAAATCTTCCTCATTCACACTGTACTGATTTTCCCTTCCCTCCCCTTAAAGCAACCCTCAGTATTTGTCAGAATGGCGCCACTGAAAACAATGCCATGAGAAAGAATGTAATTTTGATTTTTATTTTCTCATGCAGTACACTACATAGAAATAAGCAATAAATTCCACTACATTTGACAACATCACCTCATTATCCCTTGGCTGGTTTCCAATTTGAATGTCACAATTAAAGACACAAATACAGAATGATAGCATCATATCACTAACTTCTTAGACTCAAATAATTTACTTGTTCCAGTTAGTTAGTAGTTAAGACCATTGGGAAATAAAGCAACAGATGAATAATGCTATAAACTAATACTTTTTTGCAGATTTATTCATGTGTAGAAAAACAGAAGGATAATTATTAATATATTCCCCTAACAAGAATAAAGTTACACTACATAAGAGTATTTTAACTACAAAAGTATATTTATGAAAGCAACCATTTGTACTTAGAGGCTGAACGGCTATGGCTCTACATAGAGAGGTGGGGCAAAACAAGGCTGTGTTACTCAGCATAGTTGTTATTAAACACAAACACAGAAATTATGAAAGTCTATTTCACATGAAAAATCTAAGTGTAGTTTTCAACATTATTTTTGTGATTCACACAGAAAAGTCCTTCTACACAAACCATTCTGGAAGGTCAAATCCGGTCCATGGTAGTTAAACTGCATCTCTTTACCTGAGATTCCAAATACTAAACTTATAAAGATGGAGAAAAGACAGTTCAGAGTTCTACCATTTCTCAGTGCCTGGGCTGTGTGCAACTGCCAAGATGAAGGTGCCCCCCCAAGAACCATGAATTGCTAAAACCTCAACATTAGGTCATAACCTTTACATGAGGGAGATCCCTCATCTTCTGAGGGCACGACTGTTGGCACAACTGTGCACAAGTCAGTCTTGAATGGATCATTGCCATTCTTTCTCACCCAAACAGATCAAACTTGCTAGTGACCTCCCTCATGGACAGGACTACCTGCCCAAGTGGCAACAACCCCTCTGTAGCTCTGGACCAGCTAAACCAGATTTCACCATATCTTCAGGACTGGCTATATTTACATGAAACACCTACCCCTGCAGTTTCCAGCTGATGTATACACAAATACACAGAGGTACTTAATACCTTCTTTGCCTCGGTCTTTAACAGTAACGAGAAATGTCATTGGGATACTGAGCCCTCTGAGCCAGAAGACAGTGAAAATGAAGGTCCAATGATTCAGGAGGATTTGGTTAGAGACCAAACAGACCAACCAGACATACAAAAGTCTATGGGGCCAGAGGGGATACACCCAAGGGTATCTGAAGGAGCTAACAGAGATCGTCTCCAAACCCCTTTCCCTCATCTACCGGCAGTCCTGGTTGGCTGGGGAAGTGCCACTTCACTGGAGACTGGTAAATGTCAAGCCCATTTACAAAAAAGAGAGGGATGATCCAGGGAACTACAGGCCTGTCAGTCTGACCTCAGTTCCGGGGAAGGCCATGGAGCTGATCATCTTGAGTGCTATCACACAGCACTCGCATGACAATCGGGTGATCAGGCCCACTCAACATGGATTTATGAAAGGCAGGTCCTGCCAGATCAATCTGATCTCCTCTATGACAAGGTTACCCAGTTAACGACAAGGGAAAGGCTGTGGATGTGGTGTACCTGGACTTCAGTAAAGCCTTTGACACCATTTCTCACAGCGTTCTGATTGAGAAACTGGCTGCCATTGGCTTGGACAGGTGCACCCTCTGCTGAGTAAAAAAAATGGCTGCGTGGCCAGGCCCAGAGTGTTGTGGTAAATGGAGTTAAATCCAGTTGGAAACCAGTCACAAGTGGTGTTCCCCAGGGTTCAGTTCTGGGTCCAGTCCTGTTCAATATCTTTATCAATGATCTGGACAAAGAGATCGAGTGCACCCTTAACAAGTTTGCAGATGACACCAAGCTGGGTGGAAGTGTCCATCTGCTTGAAGTAAGGGAGGCGCTGCAAAGAGATCTGGACAGGCTGGATCGATGGGCTGAGACCAACGGGATGACGTTCAACAAGACCAAGTGCTGAGTCCTGCACCTGGGACAAAACAACCCCATGCAGTGTTACAGGCCTGGGGAAGAATGGCCAGAGAGCTGCCTGGAGGAGAAGGACCTGGGGGTGTTGGTTGACAACCAGCTGAACATAAGCCAGCAGTGAGCCCAGGTGGCCAGGAAGGTCAATGGCATCTTGGTCTGTATCACAAACAGCATGGCCATCAGGACCAGGGCAGTGATTGTGCCCCTGTGCTCAGTACTGGTGAGGCCACACCTTGAGTACTGTGTTCAGCTCTGGACCCCTTGCTACAAGGACACTGAGGGGCTGGAGCATGTCCAGAGAAGGGTGACAAGGCTGATGAAGGGGCTGGAGAACAAGTCCTACGAAGAGCAGCTGAAGGAACTGGGGTTGTTTAGCTTAGAGAAGAGGAGGCTGAGGGAAGAACTTATCACTGTCTACAGCTACCTGAAAGGAGGTCGTGGCAAGGTGACAGGACGAGAGGAAACGGCTGCAAGCTGTGCCTGGGGAGGTTTAGACTGGACATCAGGAAAAATTTCTTCACTAAAAGGGTGGTCAGGCAGTGGAACAGCTGCCCAGGGAGGTGGTTGAGTCACCATCCCTGGAGGTGCTTAAAAGACGGGTAGATGAGTTTCCTAGGGATATGGTCTAGGAAGGGGACAGGTACAGTTGGACTTGATGATCTCAGAGGTCTTTTCCAACCTTATGATTCTATGAAATTGATGCCATAGCATGACAGTGCCATACTATCTTCAACCCCGTATTCAAGCACTGCAATTAAAGCACTGTCAAACAGAACTGTCATTTCTGCCCATGCCAGTTGCCAAAAGGAGGTAATATTTCTGTCAAAACTTTAGAACAATGGCTTCGAAGCACAGAGGGAAATGGTACTCCTTCCTTTCATTACTGAGGGTGGACATGACATGACATCTCCTATGCAAGGAAAAACATCACACTGGAAAACAGTGCTTTTGGTTCTCCTATAGTCTTATAATAAACAATACTTCTTCTAGATATCCAATCTGTGGAAAATGATGTGTATGCCAAATGAGGCCTGTAAGAAAATCTGAAAGTTAGCCATACTTTTTTCTAAAAAAAACCATAATAAACCCCACCCAATTTACCACATCTCAAGCCATCTCCTGGAGTGACTACCTGAATTGTAAGTCCTAACACAACATAATTTCCAGCTTCACAGCTCCAAGGCCTATGCATCATCTGCTGTTCTCCTACAACCACTTATTCTAAACTAGAGATTTCAAGATAGCTTAATTCAATAATCACAGATAGAATATGAAATTGCCAGCTTCTTGGTCCAGTAAGAACGTATAATTCCAGAGCAAGGTCTTCCAGCTGACCCAAGAGCCCGGGTAGTATTTTTTAAACACATAACTGAGAGGCACGGGACCTAGACTTTGTCATTTCCAAGTATTTTTATCCCTTGTCTGATTTCGAACTAAGGAGAATATTATTTTTAAGCCTAATAGTATGAACTAAGGTGGTCAGATTTAATCGTACTAAAACCAAACACATCAGAGAAGATAAGCAAGTTTCACTAATAACCCATGGTGGAATGAAAGCCATTAAAAACAAGTTCAAAGACTTTTAGTGTTATGAGGTTTCCGAAGTTCACAACTGTATATTAAGAGTCAGAATTTCATGTCTGTACACTGTCCGAAATCCTTTTTCTAAAACTGAATGCAAGTTTCCCAGTAACAAAATACAGTTCAAGTTCATTTGGACACCAGCTGCCATTTGACATTTTTGTAAAAATTGGTGCAGTCACTATGTCCACTGAAATGGCCACTACAAGAAAAACATCAGCCCTCTGTGCTAAAAGGATAAAGCATAATAACTGTTTGATCTTTGGCTTCAAAAGACAAGAAAAAGGAATAGGCTTAATACAGCCACGCATTTAAAAAAGCAAGATGAGATTCCTCTTGCCAAACTCCTTCCTAATTTTTTGAGGTTGACTCCTCTAAGTTATTTCATCCTGCTCTTCTGTATTTGAGCAAGAGTGATCCAGATGTTCAACAGATGCTCTGGTATTCTAACAGCAACACTCAAAAAAGGTTCCCAGTCAGCTTTACTCCCTCAAGGTCTCTGCTACTTCCACACTGAGCCAAGGCAACTATTAGAGTTATTTACCCAAGATATGCATTTCTGATTGAACCAACGCCATATGATATAAGCACAGAAAAACTATTTCAGAAACACTAAAACAGAAGCACATTAAATAGTACTACCTTTGTTCTAACACAGCTGTTTGCTTGTTCTTATAGTATTTTAAAAACAACTTAAGATACTGGATGCTGGTTTATACTCTAGCTCACATGAATATCAAAATCAATACAGTTGAAATGACCCTGAAGTACTGCCCTATCGAAATATTTGCAAGTTTTTGCCTTACAATAAGCATATCTACTGTTTTCAGTATTAGGCTTGATATAAAACATATCAAAAAATAAAACAAACCCCTCTGGTAACCAAGTCAATTTATTATGCACATATGCTCTCTCTCAATGGGCATTGACAGTTTCACAGATAGGATACCACAATTATTCATCCTACAAACCAGCCTTAAGGTTCCTCTTGATATCATGCAAACACACACCTTTTGAAAAGACATGTAAATTAAAAGTATAGAGCTGAGAACAAGGTATCTTCCTCCATTGCTAGTTACCCTATAAATGTGATGGTCACACTACAAATTCTTTCTACTTTCACCTTTTAATTCTTTGCCTTTACAATTCAGAAGCTATTTCTTGGAAATTTTTTTTCCAGGTTAAAAAAAGGTCTCTAATACAAAAGGACACAACTGCCGTTCTAGGACATATATTTATATTTGATGGAGTGGAAAGAAACAAGGGCAAAACCCCCTGTTTTGTCCCTATAATCACTTGCACTCACAATTTATAATTTCAAAGACACTTTTTATATCCACATACCTGCCAATCGATTATCTTCTGTTTATTTGAATCCAGTTGAGGTTACCATTATGAGCTCAAAACTAAAATATAGCTTAGATCAGTTAAACCATGGTCCTACACGCAACATTTTATTGCACTGAGATTTCTGTCCGGAAGTATTTTAGGTCACTAAATATACAGATTTATAAACTAGGCAATTTATGCACGTAACATGACCCAATCCTTAAAGCAGGACTAGGAGTGACCATGATGCCCCTTTAAATGCTACAAATTTGTAATTAATCATCATCTGGAGAATCTGTCTTTAGCAGGCATTTCCACTGTGCCCCAGCAAAATGAAACCACAACTATCATAAAAAATGGTTGCTCCAGAAATTATAGCAGTACTAGAAGAGAAATGGGAATCTTTTATCCCTATCTATCAAAGATATTTAAGAGACAAATTATGCAAATTACAATGTTCAGTTTCTTTGTGTTACTACAAAATAATTACTTACATATAGTATGAAAAGCTTTAGCTCATCCTCTTTTCAAGAGAGTTAAAATCAATTCCTCTTATTAGAAGAAATGTATACATGCATACACTCCTCCCTTTTGAAAACAGTCTTTACGTGGTAAAAGCATTCTGTGCAGCAATTTTTTTTTTAATAGTACTTTAAAGCAGAAGCAAGTAGGTTCAATTTGCCAGTAGTTTAATACTAAGATGTGTGAATTTGCTCTAAAGTTTGAGCAGCAGCTACTTTACTTTCCTAGCAATACCTTCATTCAAGGCTCTAGTTCTCCTCACACACCTCCTCAGTATGTTACACCTGTGACTAACTATACCTAAAGTACTATAAGGTATATACCCTACCTTATGTGCCAACGATAGTTACCAGCTGAATAAGAAAAAAAACAAACCAGCAACAAAACCCCAAAATCCTGGATATGTTCTTCACACTGAGAAAAACTCTTGAATTCACCTTTATTCTCAAACTTAAACAGAAAATATGGAAGTAACTTGGAACTGCATGTTTTATACCTTTCTTATTTACTTAAATTATGCATGATCATGTTCACTAAAAGCCCTTTTAGCTGACATGGTTTTAATTTGCATGCCTGATTACAAGTATTTTTCCAAAACATAAATGACTATTCCTCAGAAGAGCACCACGCAAGTTTGCCTGTGTCTTTTTATCACTTCTCCCTGCCTATTCTTTTATTTGTTCTTCAATACTCTTCCTTCACTTCTTGATTTCAGCTTTACCCTTGTCTTCCTTGAGCAAACAATTCCTGCAACTTTTGACGGGGATCTCAATACAGTAACGCAATAGCTAATACAAAATAAAATCCCTGTATATGTGCTACCTAACAAGCAGAGGCTACGTCTAGACCAGACAAGATTTGCTGATATATCTGTACAAGGAAACACCCTTTTCTGCATTTGCACCTGAAGTAAACTTTGGTCGATATTAAAAAACTTGCCAACAAGAAAAGTTTCATGGTAGTCTTAACTGCATTAACATCAACTTTGCAAATAACATAAGAGGCTGTACCCATAACACTACTGGATAGATAAAAATTTCCAGGTTTTGCTTGGCCATCTTTAAGAGGGCTCACTTTTTTGCCATTCAGGTGACCCTTACGCACAAAGTTTGTAAACTACTCCTGAATTGAAGTGTCCTTTCCAACCCGAGGTCTCAGGTTTTCTTGTGTTTCAAACAGCATGCAGATCCTACAGTGGTTTTTAACTGAGTTTGCATAATAAGCTTCATAGCTTCTTAAAACACTGTTTATTCTTAGTTCTTATGCCTTGGAAAAAGGAAGGCTGCAGCCTAGGAAAAGAGCAACATTGTGCACAGAGAAAATCAAGTCAAGTCAGGAGCACACCGATATGGAGGTTTACATAAGACAAGGGGCCTTGAGTGTTCCCATTCTTTCCCTCACTTAAATCATAGATCAATACAACCTGCATTATAAAAGAAAACAAACAAACAAACCAAACCCTGACATCAGAAAACAAATACACATAAGCCTTGAAGGACAAGGCATGTGAAGATGCATTTCTTGAACCAGCCAGGAAGATGCAGAAAAGGAAAATGAGGGAGGAGAGAGAAGCCATGAAAACTCAACACGCCAAGCAGAAGACAAAACAATACACCTTGTTTTCCAAGACAGACAGAAAAAAGGAAAAAAAATAAAAGACAGTAGCGAGAAGTCATATCAGATGCAACTTAGCAAGAACAAACACAGAAGACTGGAAACACTGAAATACTTAGGAACAGCTTAAAGACCCCAGTGACACTGCAAGGACCATTCTTACATATAACTGTTTTCCTAAAAAGCTCTTATCTTTAAAATCCAACTTTATAAAATAACACACCATGATCCTACTGATCTCCACCAAGAAAATCTTAATATGGTCTTACAGTCCACTTGAGACACAGCATGATCTCCACCAGAACCTGCATGGCAAGCCTCTGGGTCTTGACACAAATTCCCCTCCATTTTAACAGCATTTATTGACAATATAGACATTCATACTGACCTGTCAGACACAAACAGGAATTTTCACCTGTAATAATGTTACCATATGAAGTTTTCCCACACTCTTGAAAGCTGGATATTCCTATCACTGAAAAGTTCTTAAGGAGCATAAAACAATTCGGGTTGCAATCTCTTCTCAATAGCTTACTATTTTTACAGCATCTTACATCTTGGTACTTTTGCAACAGCTCAATTGATCATAGCAATGCAGTTTGCCACTTCAGTTTATAAATAAAGACTGCAGTCACATTGATTCATCTTGCAAACAGTCCAAAATTTTCAGATGTTCAAATATACAAGTTAATAGTTTAAACACTGAAGAGCTTCATCCTATATTCACCTTCATGCCAACATTTCATTTGGAAGCGATAAGGACAGAGACTATCACACAGTAAAAACACTCTACAAATCAAGGACTGTTGCAATTATTCGCATTCATATCTTGCATGTTACAGAATTACCACTCTGTGAAAGCTGCCCCTCTGTCTTTCTCGTTTTTAAAAAAATCACGTCTACATTAAATGCACAGAAATATTTGCTAGCGATCTAGATTCCTATTATGGGATAGTGCTGCAAACACTGCTAGCAATGAACAGTGCAGCTCATATATTTCATTCCAGATGCCTAAATATTGACAAGGTACACTTTCTTCCAGCCAGCAAGAAAAAGAATAAGAACTTTCTCATTAATGCCTAGAAAGGGATTCAGACATGATTTTCCCGGTTCAAGTATGAAACATGAACTGCAACAGCCTAATTCACAGCTAAGAATTTGTGGCGAGTTAGTTCTGCATGAAATCAGGATCATTTTCATAAAGTTCTTAATCAGTTTTGACCTCCAATAACTGTAACAGGCGTACCTGGTATAAAAGACAGTCTAATTTGATTTTGTAAAAGTTAAAACTGACACACATCCCCAACAGGCACACTTAAATCCCGCTTCTTCTCGATTTAGCTTGCACCATGAAGTTTTAAAACTAAACTTGCATTAGAACCTAACAGAATCGCCTTAATTTACTTAAGCATATATGTTTTGATTTTATACTACTCCTATCAGTGATGGCACTCTAGCAAAGGCACACTTTCAGAGATAACAGAACTCTTCTGAAGTCATCTCTGAAAAAAGCACAGTAATGGAACAGTCTTATGCAGAAGTTGTAAAAAAGTATAGAGTAAAAAGCTCCTTCTTTGGCTACCCAGAAGCAAGCAGAATGTTTCCCTGTAACATTAACACCATGAAAACCAAGACGGAAAGACTAGCAGCTAGCACAACAATAACAAATTTCTATCAACCTTTTTTTCTCCTCAATTCAGTCCTCCAAACTTTTGATAAAACTTCCAGGTGACAGTCTCCACTGCTCTGAGGCTAGAGGAGCTTGCAAATTTACATATGAAATTAAGTTTAAATTACAGAGCAAAACAGGGTGAACTAAGGTCACATCAGCAGCCTTACTTCTGAACTCTAATCCACATTAAGATATTGTCCAACCTTAAAAACATAGAACAACAAAAAGTCAAGTTACATCAGATGTGAATTAAATATACAAACAACAAATTGCTGATTTCAGCCATGGCTGAAATTGCATTCCTAATAACCCAAATTCTTGTAGCTCTCTGCTTTAAATATAAAAAAATTACCTTTTGTCTACCTTATCTATTAATGAATCAAATACACCTGGGTCCCAGTAGTAAAACTACCAGTATTGCCATGAAAATAACAGATGAGGCATGTCTGTCTTCAAAAGGTAAGTTACATTACCAGACCAGAGTGAGAAGCTGCTCACACTGCTAAAGCCTTCAATTGTCATGAACATCCTCACCATCCCATGTGCAAATAAAAAGTTGCCATTTTTCCTTCACAGTGACACCAAGTTTGAGACATACAGCAACAATAACCACAGCAAATCTAATGAAACCCAAAGACAAGGAGAATTTTCAATAACTTTTAGGCAATTCCAATCTAAAGGAAAAGAGAAATCAATGGTATTCAATTGATATTTGAATCTAGTGCATAACTACAAAGCTCTCAAAGAAAATGTATTCGATCCTTTATTCTTAGTACTGCTGTCAAGCAATGCTTCATACCTGCTAGACCAAGCTACAGCAATGAAACCTTCTGACTCCAAAACCAAAATAAGCAAAAGGGGAAGTAAAGGAGATTACACTAATTTTTGCTGAGTTTTTAGAAGAACATCACATCAAATTTATACCATTTATTCAAGAATCACAGAACGACAGAACAGTCTGGGTTGGAAAGGACCCTTAAAGATCATCTAATCCAGCTCCTCTGCCATGTGCAGGGCTATCTTCCAATAGACTGCTCAGAGTCTCGTACAACCTGACCTTGAATGCCTCCAGGGATGCGACACTCACAGCTTCTCTGGGAACCTAGTTCAGTGTCTCACTATCTGTACCGTAAGAAATTTTTTATTTATGTCCAATTTAAATCTACCCTCTCTCAGTTTAAAAGAATTGCCTCTGTCAGTAGTGCCCCAGGTAAAAAGTCTCCTTCCATCTTTCTTATAAGCCCTCTTTATATATTGAAAGGCCTAAATAAGGTCTCCCTGCAGCCTTCTCCAAGCTGAACAACCCCAACTCTCTCAGCCTGTCTTTACAGGAGAGGTGTTCCAGCCCTCACATCACTTTCATGGCCTTCATCTGGACCTGCTCGAACAGGTCCATGTTTTTCTTGTGCTCAGGGCCCCAGAGATGGATGCAGTGCTCCAAGTGGGGTCTCACCAGAGCAAAGGAAACGGTGAGAATCATCTCCCTCGACCTGCTGGTCATGCTTCTTTTTACAAGTCCAGGATACAATTGACAAGAATGTAAGGCAATTGTGAGAATAAAGTACAATAGATCCAAACTCTGGCAAAAGTTTACATGTGACTTTATACCAGTTTCCTCAAGAGCAAAATGGAATTAATATTTTTAATATTTTCACAGTAGCCTTTTTTTTTTCCAAGGCTCACATACAAATAGGGATTTGAAAAAATGTTACATTAAATAAAGTGGAATGTAATAAATGTCTGGTTTATTTAAAAAATATATTTGATTTTGACCTGTACAGTTTATAAGAGGAGAGGTATCAACATGATGCAGTTCACTGCTGTGGCATCAGATGTTCTGGAGGTAAAAGGAAAACTGTCAGAAATTACCCTCCGAGACGCGGATTACATCCTAAAACAGTGCTTTTCCCAGCAGCTGTACTGCAACAATTCCCTGATTAAACCTCATAACTATAGCAGCTGGATAATGCAATGAGTGTTTAAACCTTGACAGTCTTTCACCTTTATAGTTATGTTAAAGGCTACAAGCTATAGCACCACAGCAGTGTACACCAGCTCAAGACAATTTTATTACCAAGTCATGTAATCATGTCTGTAACAGGTCTGAACTACATTGTTGTAGAACCACCAACAGTCAATCCACAATTGTTCTTCCACTGATAAATCTGCAACTCTTACAATAAAATAGCACATTACTTACATAGACAAGCTTAACAGCTTTCTATAATTTTCCAACTATTACACTTTCTTGCCTTTTCTATACTGACAATTCTCCTTCAACAAGTAAGGGAAACTGAGTGATCTTCAAAACAAATCAAAAAAGTATAATTTAAGTTTGCACTCTATATAGGTTACAACATTTACTTCAGCCTCTAAATGTTGGTTCCAACAACCATTTCTTTACATGAAGATTATCCTGAAAAATACAGTAAATAAAAGGTTTTATAAGTTTACTCTTACCAAAACCCAATGCTGGCACCTATGTAGTCAGTTTAAATGAAGTTCATGCATTCCTAAAGCAAGTGTAGAACTTCCACTAGCTTTCCACACTCTTCTTGCCTCCCAGCTCTGTGCAGCAGGAAGACTGTAGCAACCTGCAGGGCTGCTGGGACTACTTCTGTACTGCTTCTCCTGGCACACCTGTCTGAGTGGGACACCTACCCCGTTTTCCTCGTGACGCATGCAGACAGACTCTGTTGGACAGCATGGGAATTACAAGAGCATGGGCATGTTGTTCAACAGGAGTGCTGACACAGCCATTTTACAGCAAGTTGGAATATCCTGGTTGAAAGCTGTAGTACATCACATCACTATCCACCTGTAACACATTGGCAACCCCCTACTAGAATAAGCCCATCACTTCACATGAATGATAGAAATTTTTGATGTTGAGTCGTATAAGTGGGACATCTTTAAAGCTGTTTCATCCACTAAGAATTCTTTTTTAAAATCCCCAAACTTCTATGCCAAGACAGAAGATTCCAGGTATATTCAATTCACTCAACCACTGACACCCAGGATATGACCCATCATTAAGCTGGGGCCTACTGTGATTACACAAAACTAGGTGCTACTTGAGAAACGCAACAGATGAAAGGCAGCACTCAGAGACCTTAACATTTAAAATGTAAGAAAAGACTTTTTAAGCTTTCTAACTTCCTCAAAAGACTGTTATTTTGATAACAATACAGCTAGAATGCAAGACCTTATGCCAACACTAAGAATCTAAATTTAAAAATGCCACCCTCAAATCAGTACTCAATAAGGGTGTGTAGCAATTTAGCTTAAATTAAATTATTTAAATTAAAGCAACACAGTTTTCTCATGACGGTAGTCTAAGTAACAGGCTCAAGTTATAAGGCAAGTACAAACCAGTGTAAAAAGGACTAAGGTGAAAGAAAAATCATTCAGTTAAACCAGGATAACTGTTTTGTCAGCTGAGGAGTAGGGTTCATAGGCATAATTTAGGTACCTAAACTAAGAAATTGTTCTCTACAGGATCTCTGGATAGGAAAAGGAAGAAGTTTTCACCAGAGAGGTAACGCAGATCAGAAGTCTAGTTCAGTTGCTCTGAGCTGTTGTCAAGTTAGTAGGATCTGTGTGTACTCAGCTGAGAAAATAAGCAGCCTTTAATGCCAGCCACCCAACCTGGATCCTAGAGTTACCTGTACAAATTACTCCCGGGATCAAATGTGTTTTCCACAACTCCACAGGACAACTATGTCAAGCGTTGCAGTCGCTCCTCAAATACATGGTGAGGATATGATTGTGAAATGTAACCAACCTGAAGAACCAATGCAACTAAGAAAGATGTAAAATAAGAAGTTGGCCAACAAATACTGAGAAACAAAAGAAGTCGCAAAGCAAAGGGAAAGGACTTCTTTCTAGCGGAGTTATCAGCAGAGACACAAAGCGTCAGAACAACACAGACAGCAAAACACAACACTGCAGCAGTCCCCTGTGAGCATGTTTGGAGTAAAAACCATGTACCATGGTACCTATAAAGTATCTCACTACTTCTCCAAAGAGGATGCATTCCAAACACAGTTTAAACTAAGTATCAATTAATAATACAGTATTACAAGCAATATTTGGTCTAACTTAAGTGACATGGCCCCACTAGGTATTTCTGCTACCCATGGACCATTCCTCCTAGTACTGCCAAAAGAATGTCCAAGACAAACTTTTTTTTCCCATACTAGTATCAAGGTATGTGTGTGCATTAGAGGGTAGATATATGAATACATACTGAAGGAAAAGTTGGTGAGGAAGTCAGTAACAAAACAAAAGAAAATACGGCAAAACAACTAAGTAACTTGTGTTCTCTTAGTGCTGACTGAAAAGTATATTGATAACCTAGGGTTAAATTCCTTGCTCCTCAAAGGCACAGCTGGAGAATCTGAGTACAAAGTGGAGGAGTCTACAAAGGGAAGGAGAATGTGGAAAACAAAGAGTATTACGTGAGCTCATAAGGAAGATTTTAATGACAGTAAAATAAGAACAGAAGGACATAAAAAAACCACCAACCCATGGTGAAAGAAATAATTACTGGGAAAAAAACCTGAAAGAGGAAGGGTAACAGGGGGATAATGACAGTCACAAAATATCATTAATATAATGAAGAGGAAAATAAGAAGGATAGGAAAAAGATCCCAGTAAAGACACAGTTAGCCTTCAGTGGCAAAGTTACTGGGAAACAAATGAGGTGATTATTTGCAAGGACAAAAAACTACAAGAGTAGTCATTTGGATGGAGACAATAAACGCACAGACAGATAAAAGGCTACAGGGGGCACCTTCTCTGGTAAGGCCACAACAGTCTAAGGTGGCCAGGGAAGCCTGGTGCACAGTCCTTGGCAATGAGAGAAACCTGGAGAAGGTGACAAGGGGCAGCTGCGGGAAACATCCCCCAGCAGCCAGGATGGCACTGAGGACATGGTAGAATTCTCTAGGCACAAACAAGCAGCTCCCAGACAGATCTGAGTGTCAAAAGGGCTCTGGAGACGGCTGAGAAACAAGAGGGTGCAAGGAGGCGGCACGGAAAGGGGCAGGGAGAAGGCAGGCGAACCCCCAAAACCAGTGCCCAGCGTGGTGATGGACAAGAGCTGATGGGGGAGAGGAGTACAGAGGCCTGGGATGGGCAGGGCCAGGGGCTGCGACAGGACGGGGCCGGGGTCCAAGAGGAAAAGCAGGGGCAGCACCGAGGCCACGCGGGGGCCCCGGGGCAGGGCAGGGCGCCGGGGAAGGCCAGGCCGAGCGGGCGCGGGCAGACCGGGAGTGCCGGGGGAAATCCCCAGCTCTGCCCCGGCTCCGAGCAGCAGCTCCCGCCGTCTCCCTCGCCCCGGAGCCAGGTGCGCGCCGGGAGAAGAAAGAAAGGCGGGCGGGCCCAGCCTCCCCTTCCCCCGCTCTCCGCGGCGCCACTCGGCGTCGGGCCCCGCTCCGCCAGCCCCGCGCGGCCCTGGCCCGGCTCCCCCCGCCGCCTCCTCCCGCGCCCGGCGCGGCCCGGGCCTCGCTGCGACACAGCGCTGCGGCCTCCCCGCACTCACCAGCATCGCGCGTCCCGCAGAGTCAGAGCGCGTCCGCCCGCCCCTTCCGCCTCCGCCAGACCCGGATCTGCCGCCACCTCCTCCCCCCACCCGGCCCCAGCGCGGCCCGGGGAGCACCCAGGCCCCGCCCCTCGCCGAGCGCCGCGCGACGCCGCGAGGCGGCCGGTGGGGGGGCGCGCGGCTTCCCGCGGGCGGCGGGTGAGGCGTGGTGGACCCTGGCGCGTGACTTCCCGCACCCTTCCTCCCTTCCCTTGGCGGCGGGCGAGGGGCGCTGCGGGGGGGGGGGGGGGGAGCGGCAGCGGGAGAAACCTCCCCCCGCCCACAGCGTGACCGGCTCTCGCGGCCGCCCCCGCCCTCACGGCCCCGGAGGAGCGCAAGGGCAGTCGGGCTGGGGGCGGGGACAGGTCGCGCTGCCGGCGGTGGTGAGAGGGGCCGGGGGCTCGGCACCTTCGCGGAGCCGGCCGGGGCCCTCCTTCTCCCCGGCCCTGCCAGAGGGGTCATCCCTCCCAGCGCCTCAAAGTTAGTCCAGTGCCAGGAGCGCTGTGGGATGTGTGTCAGGATGACACCCATGGCAGGGGGTTGGAACTGGATGACATTTAAGGTCCCTTCCAACCCAAACCATTCCATGACACCATTAGATGTGTGAGACTTTCTTCCATCTGTGACTAAGCAGCCACTTATGTGTTCGTGAGAAACATGGGTTCCTTGTGTGGCCCGGGCATGCTGAGCTGCACCGTGCCCGAGTGGCTGGTACAGCTGTTCACCAACAGCTGATCCTGGTCGAGCAAGTGTTAAACCAAGTCGTGGGTCCTTCTGAGTTATTCACAAATCAGAATCCTTACCTCGAAGCAGACATAGCATTGAAAACTTTGATGGTGATTATAAAGTGCAGCTGTCATAACAAAATACTTAGAAATCTTTCTGTAATTGTGAAGTTTAGATTCATAAGAAAACAACTTGGAACACAACATTGCAGAGAGTGGTAGAAACTGAAAAAAGGGAGTGTTATTGTTCAGCTGTGAGCTGGTTGGAAGGTGTGTGGTGGTGTTTCATCTGACTGATTTAGGGATATGTTGTTACATTAACCTGTTGGCAATCTATGAACAAATTGAGCAAAAATACCTAGTGTAGGTAACTTTAATTTATGATGATCAAATATAAACTTCCTAGCGTATTTGCATTGACTCTATACAACTGCCTGAAAGGAGGCTGTAGTGAGGTTGGTGCTGGTCTCTTCTCCCAATAACAAGTGACAGGATGAGAGGAAATGGCCTCATGTTACTCCAGGGGAGGTTTAGATTGAACGTTACAAAAAACTTCTTTACCGAAAGAGTGGTCAAGCATTGGAAGAGGCTGCTCGGGGAAGTGGTGGAGTCTCCTTCCCTAGAGGTGTTCAAAAAACGTGTAGACATGGCACTTCATGGCGTGGTTTAGTAGACATGGTGATGTTGGGCTGACGGTTAAACTGAATGATCTTAGAGGTCTTTTCCAACCTTAATGATTCTGTGATTCTATGATTCTATGGATTGCAAGTGGGGGGGTTAATTTATCTTATTAACATGAAATAGGTGATGCAAAATCATACTGAAATTTAGATAGGCTTCAAAAAAAATAATGCCTTTGAGTCCATCCCTTTTTATTTATTCCTGAGGACTGTGGAAGTAAACTCCTGGAGCTGTGCTGCAAATGAAAATAATGGGGTTTGCATATCCTTGGTATTGTGCTGTGTCAGAGTTCTCTGCACTGAACTCTCACAAACCGCTCAGATTTTCCCTGCAATGATGAAGTCGGATTCTGGTCTGAATTATACCAGGAGACATTTAAAGCAACTCAAACAAAGTCATAAAAAATACTTATCCTTTACATTAGTATAAAGAATTCAACCCAGAAAGTGTAGGAGCTTCATAGGAAAGGAAAGAGAAAAGGGGAAGCAATAAAAAAGAAACAGATTACTTTGCTCTTCAAAATGCTTCACTTGCACCGTGGCTCCACCAGCTCTACACCATTTTTGAAAACTGGCCTTCTCAAAGCTGATAGTCCTTAGTCACCTAAGTGCCTGAAAAATCATTTCTCTGTATAATAATGCCTTACGGTGGCACAGCCTACTGAAATGGGTACAAAGTAATTGACACAGCTCTTCTAATGGAACAGTGCTGGCTAAGCACCTGAGAAGCATCGTCTGAGGAACTGGTTTAATGTGGAGCAGGGATACTGCCTTAGTCGACTGGGTGGCATTGCAACACTTTCATTAATTTTGCCTATGTAGTCATAATTTGCAAATACCATTCCTAGGCTTGACTAAATTTATGGCTTGCTAACATATGTGAGTTGTAGTGGAGGAGAGTTTGGGTTCGTCGTACTGGATGCTGCATCAGCATGGCCAGTTCTGCGTAGTGTGTTAAGGCTGGGGTGAAAGAGGCCATGCAAAGTAGTCTGTGGGAGACAGGAACTAAATCCAAAGGAGGATGAATTGATGATAAAAGAATAAGAACTGATTTTTCAGTCTTAGAAAGTAAGTTTCACCGCTGTATTTTATAGCAGTTGTATTTACATGGAGGTGAAGCTGTCATTGTTTTAAAATCCTAAAAGAAGTGCTCGATGGAGCCATGGATAAGCAAGAAAAGTGGAAGAGAAATGACAGGAAGGGAAGAAAATATAGGGAGAAGGAAAGTCCGAATTAACACTATCCTGCACTACGGTGGTGTTTTTTTGGTTTTTGTGATTAACTACAGTACAAGCTTGAGATCTGAGAGTTTGGAGTGTTGAAGGTTTGTTTTCTTTTTCCCTGGGGTTGCATTATGATTTGTGTACACTTTGAAAAAGGGAAGGCACAGTTCGTTTGTGATGGTGGTAGCTCTGCTGGCACTCTGAAAAGATCGGCCATGAAGAAATCCTCACTAGACTATTTAGACGTGGTGCACTACACCACTTATTCATATGGCCATTGAAAGAATTCAAATATCATGGTAAGTAGTCAAGGAGATAAAAGGGAATGGAATGCCAAAGTAAATATTACTAAGTTACTTAACCACTAATGCATGTTAAGTTTTCCAATGGAATTGACATACTTTGTGTGAAAGGACAGAAATTTCCCCTAGAGATTGAGGCAGTCAAAATTTCATGACAATCTTCATGAGAGAAATCCATTCTGTTTTTACTGAAGTGAATTTGCAGTGCTGCTTAGAGGGGCCTGTTTTGAAAGTAATTTGCAGGTTTCGCACTTGTTGCATCAGCAATGAATCAGCACACATCAAGAAAGAAAATTATCATGACAGTGTTGCGAGTAGGAAGCTCTGTTGGCAAAGAGGAAAAGCCTGAGTCATTCAAAGACACAGAGGTGCAGTGTCTGCTTGTTTATTACTAGTGTCAGGAGTCTGAACGGATAGGGAGGGATATTTTCCATGCTAGTTATATATACAGTGATTGTCTGAAAACAGTAGTTGTATCACCCCCTAAATACAGCCAGGAGAACATGCTAAGGGGAAATGATTACCAGATTTTTTGCCCCATTCTTAGCAATTCTGAGTTCCATTGTGCTGCAAGTGCATCAGTGATTCAGGCTGGCAAAACAAACAAACAAACATACCCCAAAGCAGAGAGAGAGAGAGGCAACATGGCAAAAATTTTAACCAAACAAGGTGTCGAATCTGCTTTTTGGAATTTACTGGCTCAGTAAGATACTCAAAAGTAGTGAACGTGATCAAACAGACCACATGATGGTGTTTTACATGAACTACAGCCAGCTTGAATATAAACAAATATTTCTTTGATTATGATAATGAACCAAAAGAAAAAAAAATAAAGCAAAGTACACCACTGTATTAGACTCCAGCTTGTAAAGAATAGTTTTGAAGAACTAAGTTCTCCAAGAGGCCGAGATTGTTACTACTGTTCATAGAGAAAGTATGATGAGAGGACAGATAACAGCGAGGTTGGTCACTGCTAGACTTGTATCTGTCTTAAGAGTTAGTGTGAAAACTACTACAGAGATTCCTGAGTGTAGTCATACCTTGTAATTAGTGGTAGGGTACTTAGTATTTTGAACTCTTTCAGTTATACTCAGTAGGCTCACAAAATGAGAATGACTTGTGAAATTCTCTCTCAAAGACCTCTTCCAAAAGTATTCTAGGTAACGAAATTTTGCTCTACAGTGTCTATTAAAGTATAAATGTTATACTTACCCTGATTAATGTGCTTTTCACCAACCTGTACATCTGTTTGATAAATTATAGCAGAGTTTTAAACTTACAATACAAAATGTAACTATGTAACTACCATATGTTTTCAGTCCTCAGCATGCTTAACAATTTTGTATATGAACTAGAATTCTGATTTGCATATCTGGCTTTTCCTAAAGGTATGAGAACCTGAACTATTGTTATTTTCATCCAAGTTACTTAGTCCCATGCTTATTTATATGTATGCAGCTCATCAGTGAAAGTGATGGTGGGAGAACACTATTTCTGCCAGGAAAATTCTTCCGATGCTGTAGAGACTAAGGAAATGTTAATATGATTTGCTTGGGGCAATAATATAATAGAGCTGCAAAAATAAGTTATTAGTGGATAATTTGACCTTCAGACTACATCTAGATACAGAAAGTCACTGGAAATGGTACTTTAACTGATAATGTTGTGCTGTGAAAGATGTAGGAAAGCGGTACTTTTAGAGGAAGAGCTGTGAAACTAAAATGATTTTGTTAAGTGGGATCTGCTAAATTTGAAAGATTTTATCAGAATATACAAGCTAGGTGGAGCAGGAAAGGAGGAGATTTAGCAAGCTACCAGTCTGAAAAAGTCACTCAAGAGCAGACTTAGTGCTCAGCTGATGGTACGTAATTTGCTCTGTGTGTGTGTATTGGAGATGTGTAATTGGTGTTCCCATCATGCTCAGCTGCAGCTCTCTTCCCTAGCCTGAGAAATTCCCCAGCTTGAGTGTTTTTTCCTAAACTCATTTGGAGGGATTGTGGTGTTTGTTTTTCCACAACAACGTGCTGGGTAGACACAGCCTGCCACCAGGGAGTGGTGATGTGTATCCCAGTTAGGGATTTGTGATGTGAAGGTGAGCATGCTAGCATCTGCTTTTAAGCCTGTGGGTTTTAGTCAAATTTGATGCTGTCATGTTATGATATTTTTCTTCGTTGTGGAAAGGAACTCTCTGAGCACCAGGGAGGAAGTTTCACATGCCTCAGAGACCCTATCAGTGGTGTAACTCAAGATCCCTAGGTAAAGAATTCCTGTAGTCCAAAAGCAATTTTAGTTCTGCACAGGGGCAGGCAGCACCGACGACTCTGACTCTCATACCTCAATCTGTACTGGGAAAGTCTGGGAACCTGTTTTGCTCTTGTTTTCAACCGGCTGTGGTGAGGGCAGGGCACTTTCTTCAGTGTCCTTCCTTGAGTTCTGATGAAGCCTCCTCAGAAATTTAGTAGAGCCAAATGCATTTTGCTCTCAAATCCATTTTTTGGAACCTAAAAGCAAAATTTCACAAGTAATATTTTTACAAAGTATAGCAATAGCTGAGATGTGCCCTCAGTTCTGGAATGTTTTGTATTGGGAAGCAAGTACATTAATATGATGGATTTAACTGAAGTGATCATATATGTGTTGTGCACCTCTCACACACATAAATTCTAATCCAAAGCGTAAGTGAGAATGCCTGTGAAGTTCAGGGAAAGGTGATAAGTCAAAACTTCTAGGAAGGTTGTGCGGTATATGTTAGGTGCAAGAATTTTCTTGCTACAAGTCAGAGCAACATGTTTGAGGTTTATCTTGCAAGCTGGTAAAGCGGCACAGAGTCTTCTGGATGCTCTGCATTTACAAAGTGGACAAGGACCCCTTAATGCATGTTTTTTTTCATCTTGCTCCATAACCAGAATATTTGGTACACAGCCATACATCCTTAAGTCTCAATGGCAGATACTGTTCCCAAATATTTGGGAGATTCAGAGGCATACTTTCAGTCTTTTTGTGTACCATGTACCATAAGGGATTTTCTATGCATCTCATACATTCTTGTAAGATGGATTATCACAATTATATTCTTCTACCTCCAAGATGCAGCTTGAAATGTTTTCCTGCTAGTTTTGTCCTTAAAAAGATCTTTCTAAACTTTCTTTGATATCTGATGTCATCAAACTTGACCCTTGAAGCCAGTGAAAACTATTGTCTGTTCCCTGTGAAACAGGACAAAGTTTTGCCCATTACTTTACCAAACTGCTTTCTCAGAAGTCTCATTCTCTCCAGGCTCTTTGAGGGTTTTGTATTTGAATCTGGCATTAACCAATTCAAGGCAGAATGCTTTGAATTACCTCTTTTTGGTGAAATTCTTGCTAGTACTGTTCTTTTCTGGGAGAAGGTCTCTGTGGATAATGGTTTTCAGAAATTGTAACAAATCATGGCAGATGGAATTTTTCACAGTTTTTTCCAGCTTAAAGAACTCTCTATGTCCTTCTTTTCTTTCCTTTTCTGTCCCACTTCCTCTCCTAATTCTTTGGCTTGTTTGACACAAAGCATTTAATTTGACCTGAAAGGAAAGTTTGTCTATGAGTACTAGAAACTGAGTTCTGTTTTCTTCTCTATCAGAGCATTGTCCTCATTTTTTTTTTCTTTCTCTGAGGGGATCTATAAACTTACCTCACTTAGCAGAAAAATACTCTTCCCATGTAGCACTGGGCTTCGGTTGTACTAGCACGGGTCTTACTGAGCTTTGCAGAAGTGAATGAAAAAGAATGGGGAGCTATTATGCTGTTCATCTGGGAGGTGGGATCTCCTGCCTGTAGGTTCAAATTTGCTAATAGTTTGAGATTACTAAGATACAGCTGTCTTCTTTTTCAGCTAATACTTTGGTCAAAAAGCACAAGGATTTTCATGAATGCTAAGAAAAAGCGGTGTTAGGAAGGCTGGTGTAAGGAATACACAATGGCTGTAGTCTTTATTATTCATATGCATTACCTCTCCAGAACCACAAAATATCGCTTCTTGTGTTCTTCAGTTTCCATGCCTGGTGTCAGATAGAGGGTCTCAAAACAAAGCAAAACAGAGATTACGTGCTTAAGTGGTATCAGCTAATTCTGTGCTGGTTTGTTGGTCTTAATGGGTAGCATCAAATCTGCCAATTTTTAGTCACTTTGACAGTATAAACTTAAGGAAGCAATACAATCACTGCTAATAATGCCTAACCATTCCTGTATGTTACTAATACTTGGTTTTGATAAAGGTTGTGTGGCTGGGTTGATCATCTCTTGCTCCATTTTCCTCAAGGTCTTGGTCGAGAATGTTTGACTAAGCTCATAAGTGATGATTCCCCTTTTAGGGCTTTATTCCTGCTTTTGAGCTGAGCACAGTTCACCCCTTCACTCTGAGAACCTCTGTTGCTTGTGCTAGTGAGAGGAAGCAGGTGTGGTTTTGCCCTTACTGTTCTTGTAAGCTAAGATACAGGAAATATAAGTGTTTGGGAAAGGGATACATCGTTGTGTAAAGTGAACATAATGCAAAGAGCCTATTTCTACAACTTCTCTGTTGAGTGGTATAATTTCAGTTTCAGGATTGTTCATCATTGCTAATAAATCAGTCTTGGGATCACTGTCTATCGTGAATGTTCGTGTAAACTAACTGAGAGGAGAGATCAGCTGTGTTGCCAAATTCAGAGGTACCTGAAAGAGGCTACTGGTGGAGGATGATACTCCAGTTCTCTAGTGCTTCGTGTGTGGTGAACGTTTGCCAGAAGGGAAAAAAACGTTTTGCAGAGATCACATTTTTCTTCAAAATAAAGACCAAGCTCTGCATGTGGAAGACAGGCAGTGTCAGATCCATATATTGAATAAGAAGGCAGTCTAAGAATGCTGCACAAATATGGTAACCTTTGGTTAATCTGCTGCTCCTTTTATAGCCACAGGCCAATGTCGGTACTGTCAAGCAGTCTTACTGGCTTTATCACCAAGAATGGCACAGGACAGTAGCTCTCTTCAAGACTTCTGATTTTGTTCTTCTCTGCCAAGTGTCTGTCACCTGAACAGATTGCTTCAGAGGTTTGCAGCAGAGTGGATTCCGGCATGAGAAAAGAAGGAGAAAGAGAGGAGTTAGAAGGGACCTACAGCAATCATCTAGTCCAACTGGCTGATTGCCTCTAATAGATCTAATTTCAGGTTACGATGTGGAGACTGTATGTGACGTGGCATGACAAGATTGGAAGTGGAGCACCATTGTCTGCCCAAAGCAAAGATGCATTATGTCTCTTTGGATGAAAGTGGAACAGATCTCCCAACTTTTAGTATTTTGAATTCCAGAACTGAGAATATTTGTTTGCACATCTAAAGGCACATTTACTCTAGTGTTTTTTTGGTTTGGTTTGGTTTGGTTTGGTTTGGTTTGGTTTGGTTTGGTTTGGTTTGGTTTTCTCAGTCATTTGTAGATTGAATACTTTCAATCAGAAGCAGTTCCTTTCACTGTGGCAAATCATGCCCTGAGACACTCCTTTTCTTTTTCCATCATCCTCTTCATTGGGCTGAAGGTTTCTATTGGGCCTGATATCCAACACTCAGAACTGGTTTAACTTGTTAGAACTCTTTCTTTGTAGGAGCTTTTACAGACTAAAAGACAACCTTGGTTATGCTTCTCATTATTGTTATATTTATTTTGAGTATCAGCTAACCTGCTTCTAATGAAGTAGAACTATAAGCTTTATTGATGCTTAGTAAAAGATATGTTCCTTTTTTTTCTTTTGCAGAGGTTTGATATTTTGTGATGATATATACACAGTCACCTGTTCACAGACACAGTGTGTATATTGAAGCAAATTTATGTTCTGTGTGATCATTTTTCATACTGGGACACTGCTTTTCAGGTTTCAGTTGTGAAATTGTTTCTATCTGAAGAGAGGAGAATAAGGAAAAGAAGTCTCACAGGAGCACACTTTTCCTGCAAGTCCCAGGTCAGCTTTTCACACTCAGCAGATTCAAAATGAGTTTATACTTTCTGCATGCTTACTCAGACTGAAACTTCACACCTTCCAAGGCTCAATTTTCTTGGTTTGATCTCTTTTAGATGTTTTACAGGACACATTCTCTTGTAGGGGAACCAGTTTCTCTCTGATCAGTATTGGCTTTACTCGTAGTACACAGAATTCCTCTGAGTGGGAAGAAATAAGGAGCATCAGAAGAGATTGGTTGTAATATATTTAAATGCTGACAAGCTTTGTGATTTTCTTACAGTGCCATGGTACTTCAGAGTTTGTATGCTTAAAGCCTGTGGTTTAGGTCTTGCTGCAGAGTTTTTTGGTGGAAGAATATAGGCAGAGGAAATATTTGTATCCCAACTTCTCACTAGCTTGGCAGATAAAACCAGTGAATTGTAACAGTCACAAAGGGGATTATTTGTAGTAATTTAATGCAGTATCTGCATACATCAATGCATGGCATCAATGTAACACAAATATTGGCAGGCATAGTAAGAAGAGAAGTGGTTTATGAGGACAGGAAAACAGATGATACCTGAAAAGCCATCTGAAATGTAGCCTATGCTACAGAAACCTCTACAAGTTCTTGCTTTTGATATTTGTGGTGTAAGCCTATGGGTAACTACGATAGTGATAGGAACTCTTAGCAGCTCCTGGGGTGTTACAGGCTGTGAAGACTGTTCTTTCTGTATGGAGACTATTGATACAGGGCTGACATTGGGTCCATGAAAAGACATGCCAGCCAAAAGGCACTGGTTCTTCAGCTGGTGGAGCAAAACTCGTCAGTACAGCCCTTTACCAAGCACGCCATGTGTTTCTCTAACACAGAGAAGAGATTTCAATGCATCGCTTCCTTTCTCCCACAACCCACTTCTCCTCACTAGGGAGGTCACTATTTCCTGATCCTTTACTTCTAGATCTCACCCTTCCCTTTCAGTACCAACTCAGGACATTGCATGAATCTGCAACAAGCTGTCCCTTCACAATTTCTCCTGTTTCCTGCTTGTACTTATGAACAGCTCTTGCAAGAGCATTGCTGCTGCAGTTCCTTGCAGCTTTGTCTCCCTTTGTCCTTGCTGCAGCTCTGCTGCTTCTTACTGGTGTCCTCAGCACATACCCTCCATTGGACTTAGCAGTGTTGCTGCGGTGTGTTTGTTTGCACTAACCCAGGGGAGGAGTGTACATACAGACATAGATACAGGGATAGATATAGGCCTATGCATAGGTATAGATATCTCTGTTCTTGGGTGGGTGCATGCGTGCATTATTTTTTTGTTCAGACAGACATAAACATTTCCTGATTTCAGATCAGAACCCAGCTGGGGCTGTCTACTGCAGCCTACAGCAACGTCTCCAATAACAAACTTGGTGTCTGTTCTGGTTTGAACTAAAGTTTGAGCCCTGATGACACAGGGCTTTGGTATGCAGAAAGGCCATTGCTTATACTTATTCCTATAGAAACCAAGGCCATCCTTGAAGTGGTAGAATGCTGTAAGTGGAAGGGGTGAAAAAGGGTCTCAACTGCAGACAGGACAGGTGACCCCAAACTGTCCAACAGAGTATTCCATTCCATATACATCGTACTTGGTATAGAACTGAGGGATCACGAGGCTCAAGCTTTTTTCTTTAATTGCTGGTGTCCAGTAAGGATCTCGTCTGTCTTTTGGCTCCCTGATCCTGGATCCATGCATTCCTGAATCCAGCTCCTGAGTCTAGCTCCCTCCTGCCACCAAGTCAGGCCCAGAACTGGAAGAGGAAATTGGGACCAGAACTGCTTGCATTTAGCTGGCAATTCAGTCTGGCCGGGGCTAAACTTTAACAATGGCTTTGCCTTTTCCTCAATAGACCACTTAAGAAATGAGCCTTATGGTAGAGAGACCAACAGTCATTCTGCGTTTCAAGGACGTGAACAACCTTGCTGCAGTGATGTGTTGTCAGTCGCTACCCTCTTCCTCAGTACACTTTCCTTCAGTGACATTTAGCTGAGGTTTTTTAAACTGATCTACACAACTGAGTCAGTTACTTTCTTTTCCTGAGTGTTGCAGGGAAAACTTCCTGAGTTCACATGGCTTAAAGCAAATTGGGATCCAAGTGCTTTATTGATCTGTCAACAACCTGAAATTAAGCAGTAATCAGTGAAGTGTGGCATTCAGGATCAGTAAGAGGTAAACCCCCAGACTAGACATTAACATTTAAATAAATACCAGCGAATTTCTAAACACTCTCTGTAACAAAAGGAAAAGAGATTTCGGAAGTGCTACAAGCTTTTCCATAGGAAAGGCAAGAATTGTGCAAAGCCCTGGTGAAACTCATGTGTACCACTAGGGATATTTCTCATTCCTCAGGTTCAAGGAAGACAAATTCCTTCTGAGATGCAGGCAAACAAAGACAAAGCAGTTGTTCAGGGGCATGGAGGGTCTATAGAAGAAGATGACTAGGAGGAGCAAGACAAGCACTGAGAGGGCTGCCATCACTTTTGAGAAGGGTATCAAAGGTAAAGGCCAAAGGAGGAAAAGAGGTCTTGAAGTGCAGGGAAAAAAATGGTCAAGAACACAAAAAAATTCGAGACTTCTTTCCAAGAGGACGACCTCACCATGAGCAGGAAAGAAGCAAGTGTCACTTGTTGATGCGTTGGTAAGGAATGGTGAGGAAATCCTGCATGCTCTCTATGTCTCTTCAAAGTTCATGCAGAGGGAACCAAAAGCCCTTCTTTCACCTCTGGCATCCCCACATCCAAAGGAATGTCTATGGCATAAATGCCCGTATTTACGTAGTCTGAAAATACAGATGAATTTACAGGGACACCCAGGAGCTGTGCCCAGCATATGGTCACCAAGGGCAGCAAATAAAAGGGAGCGTTCTCCCATGTCTCGCTGCCAGAGCTGGCCTGAGGGCAGCCTGAAGATATGTGAGAAGAAATCCTTGAGGAGCTGGTGGAATTATCTGGAGGGGGCTGAGGAAGCAATACTGGAGGAGGCTGGATGAGTCAGCTGAAGATGAGAAGAACCACCAACACCTGGAAGTACCCAAAGCTGTCGGGCTTTTTCAGCTGGATAGCAGTGGTAAGACCATAGGAATGCCTTCTTGAGGAGCATTGTAGAGCTCATCATCCTCATCCCCTGCAGAGCCAGTGGCAGTAGATGTAAGAAATTGGATGTAGAGATGTTGCCAGAGGTCTACTGCTTTGGACACATGCACTGCCAGGTGCAGAAAGGATTCTTCCCCCTAAGGTCAATCAGACTAGGAGCCTTTTGCCTCTCAGAAACCCCGACGTGGATCCAAGGTGAGGGAGAACAGGGCTTGGACATCTCCAGGGAGGTGTGACCAGCTTGTGGGACAAGGAGGCAGGTCTTGCTCACATGCTCAGGGAATAGCGGATCATCAGCGCTGGAGTCAGGAAGGAGTTTTCCCCCAGGGCAGATTGGCCCTGGTCCCCGGGGGTTTTTTGCCTTCCTCTGCAGCACTGAGCATCACCACTTGTCAGGCCTCCTCTGCTCCACTTTGGCTGGCTCACTGCTTGCTGCTTGTGCACCACGAAGATTGGCCTGTCGTGCCCTGCACCTGGGAGGAGGACACTTTCTAGGCTCCCAGGTGGGCCCTGAGGGAGGACCTTGGGTATTGCTTCTTGTCCTCTGTAGCACTGAGCACAACCCCTTACCAGGGCTTCTCTCTGCTCTTTCAGCTGGCTTCTTGCCTGCTGCTCTTGCACCTCCAAGGTACTACTCATGCCCTGGCTCTGTCTTGCCTGTTGCAAGTTTGTAGTAGGAGTGAGCTCTGCTCTTCCCTTGATGCCGTTTCCCCAGGTGTTCTTGCTTGGGCAAAACAGCCTGTGCTTGGAAGGGCTCCAGGCTTGCTGCACCATGAGGAGCTGCCACTTTCCAGCTCTCTCTGCATGCATTATAAGCACTGGGCAGGCATAAGAGCACTTTTCATGCATCACTGCCAAGAAACACAGTGGCAGAACAAGTTTTGGAAGGAAAAAGTGTGCTTGTCATCACTATGTGCCACACTTCGGAAAATACCCCATGGTACCACACACCTCTTCTTCATCTCCTTCTCCTCCTCTTCCTTCTTCTCCTTCTCTGCCTTCTCTGCCTTCTCCTTCTCCTTATTCTTCTTTAGCGTGCGGTTGGTCCTGATGCTCATTCTTCAAGTTCTCACTTTCCAGGAAACAGGGACTGCTTTGACTGTATTCCTGCTGCTGCTTTCTATGGCTGTGTGGCTTTCCTTTGCCAGACTGCAAGGGATGTTTTTTCAAGATAAAATGAAGAATGCATCAGAATACACATGCACATGTGACCATTGGCTCTGAAACAGATTCAGAAACACTGAATCCTGTTTCCACTTGTAACCTTTGCGATATGTGTCCTTGAAAGTGGTTTTGGAACTGAAATCCTCCTGGCATTCCAGGCAAATAACAGTCTTACTGTTATTCAGCTCCTCATGAGTGTAGTGAAAGGAATGGCTGAGTTGGAAGGGACCTCCAGCAGTGCTCAAATCCTACTGCCTGACCACTTCGGGGCTGACAAAAAGTTAAAACGTTATTAACATCGTTGCCCAAACGTCTCTTAAGTATTGACAGGGGTGGAGCAGATGTTTCTAGAGGAAGCTGCTCACAACTTCTCTGTGCCATTGCTTAGTTTCTTGTCTGTTATGGAGACTGGCAAAGCACTACTTCAGTGATGGTCCTAACTGAGTTTGAACAATGTGGCAGCAAGAATGCTTCTTTGGTATCAGCAGAAACCAGAATGTTGCTAAACTAAATGTTAGGAAGTATTATAGCTGGAACCCAAGTACTTTAAAACACTTGGTTTTAAATTTAAATTTAATTTTTAAATTTATTTTAAAATTTAAATTTAAATTTAAATTCCAGGTTTTAAAAATGCTTGATCTCTGGTTTCTTAAGGCCTAGTACAGCCAAAACCTTGAGATAATTTGCCTCTTTGAGGTTTGAGGTAAAGAATAGTTAGTAAACGTCCAAAAATATTGTTTGTGTGATGTTTAGATCAGCTAGGTTTTAGTAATTTGCATAATGAGACAGCTGTCAGAATGCCTTAATGTTCCTATCCCAGATGCCTGAGAAAACCTAATGTATTTTTATAGCTAGGAGATCTATTCTGTTGACTAATAACAACTACCTTCACACCATGGTGAGGAAAAAGTGGTAGACATACACTCTGTAGAACAAGTAATCTGTTTTACCTTAATTCTCTGGTGGTTTTTCACAGCCAAGTACTAAACCCAGATAGTAACAGATGATGCACATTTTTTTTCTTAAAAAGGAAGCTAATTTACAAGTCAATTATAAAGGAATTAAAATTGCTGTTGCTAAAATAGACCAAGTACATTGTGTTATTTGTGACTGATGCTTTTAGTTATTTGTTATTACGTTTTGGCTTTTTTGTCCAGCAATTTACAGTGGGTATCCCACATATTATTGCAAATTAGCCTACTTTGCTGGGTAACAAATACTTTTATCTCTTCAGGAAACAAAAGAATACATAAAATGTATAATAGTAATATTAGTATGTGAAAAACCTAGTGCTCCAAAAAGCCATTATAAGTATACTTGAACAATAATTATGGCAACAGTGCTTCTGCTCCTTAAAATTCATCATAGAAATTGTGATTGAATGAATCTTGATTAAAATCTGGGACAATTTAGAGTGCCATCTACTTAAATACATTACCAAACTACAGCTACCCCTTTTAGAAACAAACACAGAAAAATACCCTTAAAAGCTGAGATTGTTTTCATTTTCCTCTGTTTTTATATATTGATTTCTGGAAATGAGGTATTGCCACTTAAATATGATCATTATTATCCCACCTATCTGTGTGAACCACATGGACTCCAGTTATATGATATGGCAAGACAACAAAACTAGTCAAGAGCTACATATATTATTTCAGGTGCCATATCCAGGTTAAGTACTATGGCACTTCGTGCAGCCCTTGGTGCCACACGGATCAGTTTTCAGTCCTTGCTAGCTTTATTTTTTCTACCGAAGACACAAAATAGCGTAAACTTTAATCCTTTGATGCAGGCTTGTTTGTGTGCTTATGTTTAGTATCATGGCAATTTTGTTAAATCAGAGTATCAGACATGGTCAAAAAGTACACTACCCCCACCTCTGCACCATTTAAGGCTGTGGAGATCATGCTATGCCGGTAGGGAAAATAATGTCAAATAATGCAAGCGATTCCCAAGGTAACTAATCCCTAAGGAACAACATGTGGAAACATTTGAAAATGATTCTAATGATGTCAAAGTCAGTAAATCACGTTGTACACCCTCACAGTATACTCACTGTGGATGGTTAATTCACAACCTGTAAAGCTGTAGACTGGGCACATTTATTATCTCTTCTTAGCACTAAATATGATGTTGATTTTTCCTTTTGTTTCCAAGAAGACATAATAAAACTGGGTTTGCCAAGATGGTCTAGACAATGCATGCTGGACTTACTGCGCAGGCTTGTTTTTGACTTTGCTATGTTCAAGAAAGCACTTGAAATAAAGCAGGTGAAAGCCCATGTCTAATGGATTGTCACTTACAGAGCATGTTAAATGAATAAAATGCTAAGTGCGAACTTAGTTTTCCACACGGACAGTCTAGATTTTGCCAAATATTTAACATCATCATGGTCAATGTCTGACATTGCATCACTGTAGCCAAGCTCCATCACAAAAGAAGTTCTGTGTACACAAGCTGGTCAACTGGTGCAAACATGCTTGCTTTACATCCTAAATACTGCTGCTTTTTGGCACAAATGTGAAAAACTTCCTATTTGATTTAAAGCATCCTAAATGGCGTTATTTAATATTGGAAATGCAACTGAGATTTATTTTCAGCAGCAGAAGATTGCTGTTCTTTGTTCCTAGTAGAGTACAACCTATTCCAGAGATTTCCAGAAAAGCTATTGTTGTCCAAATGAAGAAAGTACACATAGAGGTATTTTTAGGTTCTGATGTGAACCTTCATTCTAATGCCTCGTTTTTCTGATGTATAGTTGTACATTGCTCTGAGTTTCAGAATGAAACCATTTTTAGTCAGAAACTAACATTGTGAGGAGGAACTACAGGTTGATGTTTGTTAAACTGCTCTCGAGACAGAAATTTTCCTTTGCTCTTGGAGTAACTCAGTCACCATCATTAAAGCCTCTATTAGTTCAGAAATGTGATTTATTCTCAGTTTACTTCTGATGAAATAAACAGTAAAAACATCCTGACCTCTAACAGAGTGATTCATGTATCAGGTTTAAAATTTTTTCAAAGCAATAGTCACCTGCCTTCTAAAAGACATGTAAAATTGAGTAATGACCTCTCAGTTTTTATGGATTTAAGGAGCTCTGTGAAACTAATTATTTTTGCTGTAACTGTCCCATCTTAGCCTCATTCTTGCTTGTTAAGACTTCGAGAATTTAATTAAAAGTAGGAGTTAAAGACCTTTACAGATTTTTTTCCCCCTATTAAGTCTGGACAACCATTTTTACAAATTATTAAAAATGAATAGAATTAGAGAAGCTGCTTCACAAGGGGAGGCTGGTCAGAAGGCTTGTGAGATCTTCAAGGACTTGTGGTGGCTGTTGTTGTTGCTAGCTGTCTTGATATTTCTACCCTTCACACTCCAGGCACCAGCAATGCGTCTCATTAAATTCTTGCTAAATAAAATCTGTGCTGTGAATGTAGTGGTGCTGGGATGGGAGGAGGTGGTGGGTGGGTGCTGAGCTCTGGCTGCAGCCCACGATTCGGCTGAAAGTTATGTGCGTGCGCATGGAGGTGCCTGGGGAAGAACTGGGGCTCCTGTGCTCTCTGTCACTCCCATAAGCTGATTATCAGGATTTTTTCACCAAATCAGTCATCAATGCACTGATGTTGCTCCATTGGTAGGCAGTGGTGCCCAGAATGGGTGGTATCTCTGCTTTCAGAGAATTTGTTGAGGCAGAAGAGGAGGAAAGGAAAGTGGAAAGTTTCCGGTAGTGAAACTTTCAATAATGGGATCCTAACAGGCGTAACTTCTATTTCAGTGTAGCTGAAGGTTTGTGAAATGGCCTACTTTTAACCTGGAAATGTACTGTATAGCACAGCACAAATTTTCAGAGCTGGGTTAGGCATATTGCTCTATATTTGTGCAGCTAAATTACGTGTAGACTGGTTTTTAGAGGTGCTGAGCAAATGTGAGTTTCTATGTGTGCTGTAGGTATTCAGCGCTGAAGGCACTTTATTCAAGTGCCTAATATTTATGGCTTCAAGTTTGGAAATGTGTTCCTTTAAAAATAAAAAGAAAAGTAGAAGTTCTGTAAGATTATTCTTCCATGACTTTATGATGAGCATAGTCTTTGGCTGCAGTGTGTTTCTTACAGCTGGTTGCCTTGTCTCTTAATCTCTGAGCATTGCTAGTGGAAAGTGCAAAGTTCTACGAAGCAAATTTTCACAACAGCTCATGATGGATTGAAAAGACTTTGACTTTTCTTAGGGGTGGGTGCCAGAGAAAAACTGATCAACAAAGAAGTTAAATGCATAGTGTCTGTAGCAAGTGTGCTCTGAATTTCTGTGAAGTGTAAAATACCAAACGTCTTTGCAAAAATTTTGTCTAACAGAAAGCAATCAGCTGGTCAGATCGAAGCTACTGACATAGCAAAAGAGATCTACAGCAGGAAACCCACACCAGTTACCACCAATCAAGCATGTTATTTCTCCTGTTTATTTTATGAGACCCTCACTAAAGAGACTCTAATAACCTTCCAGGGATAATTTTGTGCAATTCTCTTCACAATCCATCCATGTTGTAGGGAGGAGATATTTCTGTAAGTGAAGTGGTAAAAGACCCTGGAAGGCAAAGTAGCCTATCTTTTATATCTAAAGATGAAGTCAAGTTCACAGGGAGGTTTACCCAAAGCACACAGGTTCCTGGCCCCTCTGGAGGCATCGCGGAGAACGGTACATGTTGAAGTGACACATAATTGTCACCTCGCCTGAGCCACAGCATGCTCCCAGCCAGATGGGGTAGGGCAGGGAGCTGGTATTTAAAATCACAGGCCTTTTAATACTGAATATAGCAGGAGGATCTGCTTACTGCCTCTATGTTTAATTGGTGGTACAAAGCAAATATTTATGAACTTAAAACACCCCAGGTTGCACAGAGATTACAAGATGCAGAAATGCAATGCGAGGGAGACTCTTTTGTAAATTGAGGTTGTGCTCCGTTCAGCAGCTGTCAGTGAGCCTGCTGTGTTTTCTGACCCCACCTCGAGTACTGGGTGCAGTTTTGGGTGCCACAGTATAAAAAGGACATCAAACTACTGGAGAGTGTCCAGAGGAGGGACACAAGGCTGGTCAAGGGTCCAGAGGGGAAGTCGTATGAGGAGCGGCTGAAGTCTGTTCAGCCTCGAGGAGACTGAGAGGGGATCTCATAGCTGTTCACTGCCTTCTCACAAGGGAGGGAGGTGAAACAGGTGCTGATCTCTTCTCTCTTGCAATCTATGATAGGACTGGAGGGAATGGCAGGAAGATGTGCCAGGGGAAGGTTAGATTGGATATTAGGAAGAGGTTCTTCACCCAGCGGATGGTAGAGCACCGGAACCGTTCCAGAAGCATTTGGACAGTGTCCTCAGTCACATGCTGTGAATGTTGGGAGTGTCCTGTACAGGGACGAGAGTTGGGCTCAATGATCCTTTTGTGTGCCTTCCAGCTCGGCTAATTCTATGATTCTGTGATTCTTTTTTAGCCAGTGGCTACTGGGCATTTAAGGGAAACAACTGCCAGCAAAAGTTGAATGTAGATGGAGTGTGGAGGAATAGCTTGGACAAGGCACCTTACCTTCAAGCTACTAAAATGAAGTGATGTAAATCCTACCCTTGCCCAGCACTGAACCTGCTCAGTGAAGTCCTGCAGCTCTCCTACCCCATTTTAACTCTGGGAAATGGGATCAAAGCCAGGAATGGGAAGAGCAGTTCCTCTGCAGAACAGGATGGATATTATTGGACTGTGAATCTATGCTTACTTTTCCTTTTCATGAGTGGCTTGAAGCCTTCTCCACTTGCTTATGAACTCTGTCTCTAGTGCTGGGCCTAGCACAGTCAGACAAGAAGAGTGACATCTGCACAGCTGTTAAACGTTCCCAGGGAAGGAATGCTCTTTGCAACAGAAGCAGCTGAAAAGTTATAATTTTACCTCAGAAAAAATCTTTTTTTAATGTGTTACAGTGTTGCAACTTTTTTCACAAGTTTTAATCCTAAACATTTTAAAAGGCTAAATAACATTTCCTATTTTTAAAAGAACCCAGCAAAACAAAACAAACAAAAATACCCCCCAGCAAAACTGTTTCTGACCACTTCTCATTGTTTTTTTTTCATTGATATTTTTCATTCCCAAACATTTCCTCTCTGGTATTTTTTTTCTGTTATGGAGTTTGATATTAACCTTTTGCACGTTTGCTTGCTCATATTCCTCTTTTCCACTTATCAGTGTCTTTCTTTTTACTGCCTCCTATCCTCCCAAACTTCCTTTATGTCTGTCTTCTCTCTGTTTTATACCACGAGCTTTACTTTTGAGATTCATGAATGATACCGCGCAGAAAATGTTCAGTTTAACTTCAAACTCTGAAAGACAATCCTTGGAACGGAAAAAAAGAGGAAATATCATTGGTGTGAAGGCTAGGCTCGGGGGATAGTTTCAATTGATCAAAAATTATTTGATCTTGGAGAATCTTAAAGGGACTTAAGCATTATACAAAATGTAATTGATGTGCTTATTGATGCTGTTGGTAAATCATGTTAATACCCATAGCAGCATTCTACAGTTAAACACACACAGAAAAAAATCCTATTCCTGGACTTACAATTGATATTCATTTAGGCTGCATGTGCTTAAATAAGAATTTATAAACAAGCTTTAGAAAGCTGAATTTCTAATTGCACTCAGCTATACCTCAATTTTGTAACCTAAAAGGAAAAACAGCAGGCTTATTTCCAGAGATACTGAGAACCCACAGTCTTTGCGCTGTTTAAATGCAGCAACCAATCTCAATGGCTGTAAAGGATGGGGAGCTTTGCACCCCCAGAGGCAGGAACAGTACAACACACGATCAGAAAAAGGACTTTGTTTACCTTGCAAGCAGCCTGGGGCTCCCTGACAACGACCAGGCAGAGGTTTATGGCAGCTGGGAGATGTTCATGGCCTCACTGAGCAAGACCCGTGGTGAGTAGCGTGGGGTGTAGCATGTCTTAGCGTGTGCGTGATCGGCGCATGCAAGCAGTGGATCGATCCGTTTACTTATATATGTTTTAATATGACTGGTGACCCCTCAAGCCATTTCCATGATATTGTTTACATTCTAGTTGCTGGCTAAAGCAAAATAAAGGTATTTTTGCAGCATGTTTTGTACAAGAGTGTGGGAAGCCTCAACAATGTCCATTGCCTAGTCTCCTCTTAATTCTTCCGCACCGGCCCACACAATGGCTTTGGCAAACAGACCAACTTTATAAGAGTAGCTAAAGTTAGGCAGTCAGTTTTGAAATATTAATCTGCAAGAGCTTTCTACAAGTTGCATAGAAGATCCAGGAGAGCCATCATTCACATCTGGGTTTTCCAGCCTTTAACTCTGTTCATTAATCACGGGTCATTCCTGGGTTTTTCAAAATACAAACGGGCAAATAATTTTAACCGTGGCATGCCCAGATTTTGAGAGGGTCCTCAATTGTAAGCTCTGTTTCTGTTTGCATTCCTGCAGAAATGTCCTTACAGAAGCTGAAGTAGTGTAGCAGCGGCCGGTAAAGATGTGGCTGGGCCTATTTTCAGTTTAGCTCCTTATCATCTGAAAGATATATTAAATCTATTCATACTCAATTACCTCTTTTGGCATTGCCTAAAACTAGTGCCAATAACCCCTTTAAATTCCTTTCCAGATCTCAAAAATATGGTGAAAAGGCTATGCCTGTTTACGAGCCGCAGAAGCAAGGTCCAGAGAAGTGTGGGGGTTGGCTTGGGCTCGTAGCCAAAAGGCGATGCTGAATCTTCTTGCTGTGCTGCTGGGCCCTGGTGTCTGACATCAGCAGGATGGCTGCCTGGGTAAGAGTGAGTGACAGCTGCAGTCAGAGACTGGACAGAGACCGGTATGGGAGCACGAAGGCTCACTGCTTTTGAGGCTGCAGCCTCAGCAGAAGAGGTGTCATCTTTCCAGGCTTCTGCAGGGACCTAAGTGAAACCTACCAGAGGAAGAGGAGTGTGAGAGGCAGACGAGTTCACCTCTGATGTTGTAATCAGGTACAACCTGAGCTGATTAGGATTGCAAGAGGTGAGAGTGGAAAAAAAGATTAACATGTCAGAATAACACCCTCTTTATTTGAATTGGCTTTCTAGCCGGATTCACTGTAGAGCAGGAAGAACATATTTATTGCTTGAAATTACCTTAAATCAATTCAAGTAATGCTTAGAAAATACTACAAAAGATGCTCAAAGAAACTGAATTATTCACCTGCAAGATATTGGTCTGGTTTTCTCTTTTACAATGATCGCTGCATTTGCTGAGATTTAGTAGTGGAAAATTATTAGAATAAGCTATATGTGATCCATCAACTATGAGGATAAACTTGATACCTGCTCTGGGGTGCTTTTTTTTTCTGGCAGCAGTATTTTGTAATGACCCGAGTATCCCAGACAGGGCAGATGCCAGGGATGCTGTCATGCCTAGGCAATGCAGGGCAGGCTGTTATTGCCAGCCTCCCACTGCAGTGGCAAATACTGTGCTGGCAAGGGGTAAATCAAACCAAAACTCCTTTGGCTGGCACTCAGCTCCAGGGAGGTACATGTCAGCAGAACCTACTCAGGGAAGAGTGATTTGATTGCCACTCTAAGCCTTGGCAGGATTAGACATTTTGGGTTTGGTTTTACTTTCTCTCTTTGGAATGGTACAAGTAGAAATAAAAGTAATGTTACAAATGCAAATAAAATTTAACACAGAAATACCAAGATGCCAACGGTTTTACACACACATATACATATGCATGTTTCATACAGTTTTTCATTAGCATTTTTGTCCCCATGAAGTCATGCTACAGCTACTGGGAAGGCCACAGCTGGCTTCTTCAAGACACAAGCCCAGATTGATCGGTTCTTGGCTGTTTCCACATAGATGTGAACATTTCAATGATCTCATGTTTTAAATGGTCTGCAAATAAACCTTTCCCTTCCCTTCCCTTCCCTTCCCTTCCCTTCCCTTCCCTTCCCTTCCCTTCCCTTCCCTTCCCTTCCCTTCCCTTCCCTTCCCTTCCCTTCCCTTCCCTTCCCTTCCCTTCCCTTCCCTTCCCTTCCCTTCCCTTCCCTTCCCTTCCCTTCCCTTCCCTTCCCTTCCCTTCCCTTCCCTTCCCTTCCCTTCCCTTCCCTTCCCTTTTCCTGATTATCCAGAATGATGAATTCTCAACAATAGGTTCAAGTAAAACTGAAAAAAAAGCAACTTTCAGTAACACTTCTGACAACAAGGAAAAATAAAATGTAAAATAATGTAAAATAAAACAAATGTAAAATGTAAAATAAAATGTAAATAAATGTAAAATAAAAACAAATTGTCAGTAATATTTAAAAAATAAATTTAAAAGTTACGTATAGGACCATTATTTTACATTCTAGGTGCAGGACAAGACTATGGTATTTTTCACACAGAGACATGGATGTTCACACGTATGTATTTATCCATGATAATTTTTTTCAAAGTATTTTTCAGTCCATATGTCAAGAAAGAACAGAAGAAGAATACAAAGATGATTGGCAGTGAAAAGCAAACCTGGGCTGACTTCCAGCTCTTTCCTCTAATAGCAAGCTGTCAATCAGATACAAACAATGTCTCCATATTTTGCAAAATGCACTTTCACAGAAGAAAGTAGGAGACTCTGTTTTTTAATTTCCTCGGAGTATAATCTCTGTGGAGTTCTGCTTGGTGTACCTGAATCCACCTTAGGCATGTACAGAGTAAAATGAGATATATGGGTTTTTTAATTTTTATTGTATTGCAGGGGGATGTTCTGGAAGTTTGTTATTAAATTGCTTCTTCTGTGATAAAAAGAATAATAAAGTCTTTCCTCTCCTTGGGTTAATTCATTGGTCTGGCAGCAGGTAGCAAGAACTTCTGCTATCCCTGCGAGTACTCTGCACAGAAATATTTGCCTTCAGAATGAAGTAGTGTGGTGCCAGGTGTTTCCATCTCATTGTGTGCTGCAGGGAACAAGCAGAAAATCCAGGCAATGGGCCATTCTACAACCCTCTTCCATCTTTTTTAACTTCATTGACATGAGCTAGAGGCTTTCCAATATACCCTGTTTGCAAAATACACGATGATCTCTTCTTGGCTGCAGTCTGGAAGAAATGAAACACTTTGCTCAATCCCACAGGAAGCTTCTCTGGGTGGAATCCAGGGCTGGGTGAGACATCAGAGGGTTTCTCTTTCTTGTGATGGCATCTCTGCATCTTGTCACAGTATGTTTAACTGTAGTTTATAGATGCATACAGAGCAACAATCCCTACAACTACCTTAGCACAGGACCGTGCTACCTATGTGACTGGATCACAAATATTGGATCAATAGCAGCTTAAGTGTAATCCTGTTTAAATGAAGCAATAGGACTGATGCAAAGTCCTTGCCTAAGATATTCCTAACAACTTTAAAAATAAAACTGGACTGTGCTAAGAAAACCAAAAGTCTATGGTTAATCTTTTTATACTGGGCAAGACCTACCTGCATGGTAACTTCCGTTAGGGCAAAAGCTGGTTTTGATGGTCTGTAATGGGAATATTGCAGCCTCCAGAACAGCATTGCACAAACTGGTTTTTACATTGCTGGTGGAGGTGGTGTATTGCTTTTACTTAGGAGACCAGCTGATTGTAAGTAATTGGCTGAAATTGCCCATTCTCTGTCCAAATTTTATATACATGTATTTTTCTATATGTTTGTGCACACATGTTCACACACATGTATTTACATATATGTGCACGACATATAGCAGACACACAAGAACACGATATATACACATACAGAAGCATTTACAAAGAGAGATGATTTTAGTTTTAGCCAAAATATTTAAGCCATTTTACAGAATGGAAATAGAAATCCTCTGCTTTAGCCATACATCAGAGTTATGGTGACTTTTTCATTGATATCTCTAGGGCATTCTCCACTGAATGTACACCCTTTCCGACTCCGTGTGGTTAGGACATCATCTGGCAAGAGAGCATTTTACCTGGCTTCCCAGTTTAACAGATTAACTAGGGACTATACATATGATGCAAGGCACCTCTCAGTTGTATTACGCTGGCAGGATTTGGTGTGTCTAGGCAAACCTAGTATTTCCAGTCCTGCAAGCAGCAGACTCAGCCCTTTGACTTCTGATGGGATTTCGGCCCAAATATGCTGCTGAGCGACTCCAGATGTTACAGTGTGAGCGTCTGTACAATTTAAATGCAGGAACAAAGCTGATGACAGAGCTTCACAGGTCACAGCTTGGGCGCTGGTGGAGATTAGGCGTGCTGTGGATTAGCTCAAAGTTGTCCGAGTGATACGAGTGCCTCCTGTGTAAACTATAAACCCTTCTGTAAAAACACTGCACAACAGCTTGTTTGCTTTCAGTAGCTCTTTATCATCATCCATAGGCTAAGGTGGCTTATTAAGCCTACCACACATTAGATAAGTAGCCATCACATCATGGTTTAAATACCATGGTATTTGCCCAGAGGGTTCTCTCATGCATCATATATGAACTTTAAATAAAAGCTGCACATTGTTTGCAACCTATTCTGAATTTTCTTTGAATTGTTTGAACAGTAACAACAGCCTCATTCCTTCTACACCAGCCCATCTGGGGGAAAAAATTAATTTAACAAGAACTACTGTTTCTAAATTATTGTACAGTAAATCACAAAAAGTTCATTCCCCCATGGTAACTGCTCAATAATTCTTTCTTTGACTACATCCACATAGTACAACAAAATATCTATTTCATGAGATGACAACAATATCTCACGAGCCTTGCACAAATACAGTCTAAACTTGCATAACTTGAAATAATTTAGAGATTTTGGAAATTTAGTATTTCAGAATAACTACTTTACAGATTAAAACCAAAATAATAAAAGTGTCTGTACAGATGTAGACGTTAAGTTCGATCTTGAATCCCACCCACTTCTATCTACGTTCTACAGCGTCCCAGGTCAGCTAACCAGAGGTGATGCTACTTGTAATGCAACCTATAAGTCCAGGATGGCTTTAAAGCTTTGATACACTAACATTATTAAATTATCATAGTTATTAAATTGTTGCATGCTTTTATGGTGACTGATGCATATTTACTTTTCTCCATGTGTAAGGATGTGTTTTCATTAACTCTCAGTCCTGTATACTTAGCCACGGACGCTGAACTCCAACGGCATACTTATCATGCTTTTTGGTGTTAATAGCCATGCTCCAAACAAAAATAAGTTCTGAGCTATGCCCAGACACCTTTGCTCTCTGTGTTAGATTTGCACACACCCTGGCTGAACCTGCACTTGGGCTATTGCTTGCAATTTTTCTGAGGAGCCACCAGAAAAAATTATTACCTAAATTAACTTTGCCATTAGAAGCGACAGATGTGCTTGAACAGACTCCAGGAGCAGAACAGTTACTGAAAGGAGGCTCATTTTACGTGGTAAAACGCAGAGTCCACACTTTCAGACAAATTTTTGGTGTTACTGTAATTTGTTCTAACCACTCTGCTTATGTAAAGCAGCCATTGCAACCAGATCAACCAATTGAGAAATCCCATTCCACACGGAAGTGAGGAGCTGTGCATTTCCACACAGCTTGGTTAAATAATGCCCCAGATTCTCTCACAAGTCACCTGCCATGGTTCTCACCTACTGTGACTGCTTTGCTCTGTAATCTTGCTGGGTTAAAATGAAATTCATTTGAAGTTGAACCAAGGCTGCAGCTTGGTAGCTCTGTGCCCACCAAGCACATAAAACACACAATTCCTTTCTGCAGCCGTTGGAGCATTTGGGGATTTGCTTGGCTGCGGTTTAGTTTAGCCCCAGTTTCTCTAATTACTAGAGAGAAAAGGTAATAAGCATATTGTTTTTTGTTGACCTGCTTGGTGGGATGGATTTGAAACGCAGTTTCCATGTGCTGGAAGTGGTAGCAGGGTGGGGTGGGAGCTGAGGCAACACTGCAAATACTCGATACCATTCCTTTCTGCAAAGGAAGGTGACGGCTGGGGAAGATAAGCCTGGTATTTCCTTAAAGCTTCGTAATACAGCAGTGGTTTAGAAGGTGTAGTGAGGAATACAAGAAAAAGAGCAGCAAGGAAAGGACTTTGGCATATGCTGGACCTGGCCGTGGGTGATGCTGTGAATGTGCAGACCCAGTGGTTTGTGTCAGCGCACTCAAGAGTGCAAGTATTTAGTGTCGGCATGGGGATGTCACCCAGGCTGGAGATGGCTTGTGTTGAGACAGCTCTGGAATTTAGGGTGGGTGATTTTATAACTCTCTGCAAAATCTCATGTGGATGTGCCCTAGGATTGACTGCCACTGTTAACAAATTTATCTATGTTAATAGCTAGCTTAGGTATGTATGCACTGCCCTGAGGGTAAAAGGAGAATAGGAAGTATAAAGGTAGGAAGAGGAGAGCTGGAAGTAGCAGAAAATAACTGAGAAGAGGTGTTTTGTCTTGAATTTATTGTTTCAGAAACCTTTGTTGCTCAAGTGTAAGACAGGTTTCCCATCGTGCTGTTGCTGTTTGTTTCCTCTCTCTTGCTGGGAGTATTTTTCCCGTAGTGCCCCAAAAGGCTCTGGTCTTCATATTCTGCCTGCACTAATTTGTATCAGCTGCCTTGGATATTTCTAATTTTCATGTACTTTATTTTTCATATAGCTTTCTAGAGCAACAAACCTCGTTGCCTTTAAGCTTAGCATAACATAACTCCCTGGTCTCTCAGAAAAATTTGAAATAGCAATTATCAGGAAAACATTATATAAAAGCAAATCAGATTGAATTATGTTTCTGTTTATGTTTTACTCAACAGAAGAAGCTCAGACTGATGGTTATACTATTTAACAGAAGTATTTTAAAACTGAAAAGAGCCTTTTGGCTTGATGATAGATGAATACGGTTATATATTGTTTATAAATACAAATTACCTAGTCTTTCAGGAAATAAATGATGTTAAACATTAGTACTACCATAAAAGAGAATCTGTCAGCCTTTCCTAAAAATCATATGCATGTTGTGACCGTCTTGTAGATTCTCTCCTTGAGTACCTATCTTCTTGACTCTTTGGCTTGCCTTGGGATCCTCTGTCTTTGGTGAAAAATCTTACTGTTTGCTTACCAGTCCATACTGTTCGTGTGAAGTTTACTACCTGTCACACCTTCCATCAGTCTTTCTTCCATCCTAATGACTCCCCTGCTTGCTAGTTTTGAGCTCCATGTGATTTTTTGTTGTGGCCTGGCACAAAAGAATTGACAGAGGTAAAAACCAGGGCTCTCCTACAGCTGGCCTGCGTGCCCTGCTCACCTTGCAATCTGGGTCAGGGAAAATCAGTCTGGTGGGTTCAGGTCAAGCAGCAATAGTGATGATTTCTGTGTAAGTGTAAGACAGCACATTGTAATTTTAGATCTGTGATGCTATTTCCAGTGAACCAGAGCATTTTTAAAGACATTTGTCATCTCTGTGACCCATTAGAGCAAGTGAAGAGAGAGTCAGCTATACCATTGATTTGCTAGGGATTATTGGTCTGAAATACAGCAGCCCTACAAGGAAGAGGCAGAAGGATGTCTTTCAGGGCCAAAACAATCTAGTAAAGCTTCCATTTCTTCAGGATAGGTGAAAATAATCAAAAGATGCACGTTGTGATAAGCATCCAGCACTCCTGAATCAGTGTGAGTGCAGGATGGCAGCGGAGGGTTCGTTCAGAGAAAGTCTCACTTCCTTGCAATGTCCCTTCTCTACTTCCCCACCGTTGCAGGAAGCTTCCTGCTTTGACTTAAACATCAAATGCCTCTGGGACTGAGAGATAACACGGTGGCAACTTTACCCAGAAATACTGGTGGCCTCTGCCCTGCTCTGTGCTGCTGCAAATAGTGGCATACAAAATGCCAAATGATTCTTCGTCAGGGAAAGTTTAGGCTTGATGTGAGGAAGAAGTTCTTCACTGAAAGGGTGATCGGCCATTGGAATGCGCTGCCCAGGGAGGGGGTGGAGTCGCCGACCCTGGAGGTGTTTCAGGGGAGATTGGATGAGGCACTGAGTGCCATGGTTTAGATGATGGTTGGTGTTAGTGTTGGTGTTAGTGTTAGGTTATAGGTTGGACTTGATGATCTCAGAGGTCCTTTCCAACTTTATGATACTGTGATACTGTGATCCCCTCACAAGATTTTATCTGAGGGACAAAGGATTCCTCTGCCTGTTCAGGCTGTTTCCCCTCCTGTTGAAGCCAGTTCCCACGAGCTGCAGGACTTCAGAGTCAATCTGTATAGAATTTACAGCTTAAACTGCCACTTGCTTTCCCATCACTGTGTCCCAATGTACCATAAACAAGAAAACGATGCTTGGTGCTGCAGGGATTATTTCTAGGATGAATCATCATGGGGTAATCCTGGGGGAACCTTTTGCGATTGTGGATGTTGTGGGTGCAGGCAGAGAAAAATAAACCCCTAACAACCCGCTATCACAATTTTCCACCTATTTCTGTGTGTGAAAATGCCAGGTTTTTGTAAACTATCAATTTTCAAAAAAGCTCTTGTAGCTTTACCATAAACTGAATTGTTTGCTTTCAGGGGACCTCCTCGGACAGCTTTAATAAGGAAGGGGAAAAAAAACCTTCTCCCTCCTAGAAATTTCCCTAGAGTTGGAAGTTGAGTGTTGTTTACTGTGTTTTATGATGTCTTGTCACATGCTTTGGTGAAAGATTTTCTTTCCCTGGAAGAGGCACTGCAATATTGCCAGCACCAGGGTCTGTCTCATCAGACCTGCAAGTGTTGTGGGAGGAGGGCAGCTTCTTTTCCCATAAACAAGGCTCCTGTACATACAACCACACCATCAGACATCCTGTTCTCCCAGTGCTGCTCCTATTTTGTCAAACTTCTTGCCACCATTTGCTTCAGCTTGTAACTGTACAGGAACATCCAATTAACATTGCATTTTTTGGGTATGCAGTGCCATCTAGTCCCTGACCAAGCAGGCTAGAGAGGGATTTTTGGTGTTCCTGAAATGGTGAAATGTTTATTTTACAGGAAAAAAAACTGTAGCATCTTTGTAGGCCAATGTTCAAGCTACTTCCCTGCTGTTCTTATTTCATCTACATCCCATCATCTTCTGGTTTGACCACTGCTTCTTGCAGGCAGCTGCTTGCAGAGGGCTGAAGCTCTTTTATCTCTTTAGCTGGCATGTCACTTCAATTAACAGCAACCATTTGACCAAAGCCAACCATTTGACTTGCTTCGATGCTCCTTCCCACCTGAATTTATATTTGCTCCTTTTTATCCTCCTCACAGGACCATTACTGATTTACTCCAAAGGATAACCTGGCATGTTCCAGTGGCTGGCCAGCCAGCAGCTGTAATAAGCAAACAACTTGGAGACCATTACATTGCTAAAAAAAAATATAGACCATATCTTCTTGGCATTGCAGCGGGTAGTCATCAGGGCGATGGGCTGTGACCTTTTCATGGTGAGGAGCTGGACATATGTGCTGGGAACTGAAGCAAGAAACCAAGAGGAAAGGCAAAGGAGAGTTTTGCAATGTGTTGCCGCCCCTCCTATGCTTTCCTCCAATAGCCCAGGAGAGCCTGTCAGCAGAGATGATCGTGCTTCCCTTGTGGTCTCTGTGACCATCCTGGGGGCCTTCCTTATGGCACCTTGCTGCTCTGCTGGACTTCCTAGGGTTGGAGAAGCTCTGCTTCCCAGATGAGAAGCAGCCTTGTTTTTTTCCAGGTCCAGGGTGACCCTGCCCTGTTGAGCAGCTAAAGAATTTTTCATTAACATGACACTGTATCTGGTAATGTCTTTTATACCTGTGCAGATGACTGTGGACTTGGATGCATTTTTTTCCTGCAGGGATTTTCAGTGACAAAAGCTCAAAAAATTTATTGAAAATGCAGCTTTCTCAAAGTAATGCTCTTTTGAATGAAGCTTGTTTCCTCGGAAAGCATTTTGAATGCCAAATGCTGTCTAACTCTAAAAAAGTTTTGTTTCTGCTTTTCTTTGGAACGTAGTTAGCATCAGTATCTGAAAGATACTCCTGAATTAACATCTGTTGAGGTGGATGGGACAGTTTGCACATTTCATCTGATTTATTCAGGATCTGTGAAAAAATCAGGCTGGTTTTAGCTGCTCGCTAATCATGCTTGGAACCACTTCCTATGCTATTTTTTCCAGCTCTCCATGCTCATCAAAGAAGCTTTGGAGAAGGTGGCTACACACAAGAGTTTCCAGGCCACATGCAATGTTTTTTAATTTCTCAAGTCAGTAAACTTTGACCTGGATGCTCAATAGATTGATTGATGTTGATTCATGTAAGAGTAGCAAAGCAGCTGATGTGTTTCCAAAATAAAGCAGCTCTATTGCAGTCACAATGTATTTGGTCCTGAATGGATCAGTTATCCACCATGAATAAATGTACCATCTGTCTTACAGTACCATGTTCTTTGGGCTGACAGGGCTGAGATAAATTGGTTCTTTAAGTTCTACAAAATAATTGAAAGAAAGACAATACCTGATTATCAGTGTTTCAGCAATGGTATTTTAGGAACATTAAGTTAATAAAGCTGGGGTCATAACAATTCAATAATACCATGTGACATTTCAGTATGACTGGCATTTTGTTAGGACTGCTAATCTAAGGGCAACTGCATAAAGTCTATTTTACCCATAGAAGAAACGATTTCATCAAACAAATGTTGTGTGCTGATTTAAGACACAATGATCTGAGCTTTCCAGTTAGGGGGATAGCAAACATTTTAAGATCCCACTGTGGTTTTTTTTTTCCTCAGGCAGCATACAAAGATTTGTTTCTATTTATTGGAGGTCTACGACAGCAACTCCCTACTTAACTGTGGATGTTGGGTATGTCTTACGTGTGGCTCATGATGCTGCACCACCACAGTTGAAACAGGAGATGTTTAACAGATGTAAGGTATCCTAGGGCCGACTGAAAAGTCACTCAGTTTGAGCAATCTATAGAAAAAGCCCAGCTCACAGAAAACCATTCAGACTGTGGTGCTTTAATGTACAAACTGATAGCATAAGAGATGTGTTTATATATATATTTCAGTTTGTAATTTGCAGGCAGGGAGCAGTAGCTTTAGTGTAACACCCTGGAAACCCCAGTAGCTATTTTCCAAACCAAGAGAATTTGAGAAGAGATTTGGTGATTCTCTGATGAGCTTCGGAGTGACCAAGGAAGAATAACAGGGGCACAGAGGCACTTTGTGCTCTTTTTTGCTTGACTACAGCATGCTATTCAAGCAGAATACCAGACACAATGCTGCAGCCTTCCCTCACAGGTCTGTGCTTTCAACAGCCAAACTGTTGGATAGTGTAGGCGTACAGTTGTGAAAGATGCATCGGTGCTAGTTTAAGCTTGCCTTGACATGATAAACTGGGAACTGGGAAAGCAAAACAAATCCTTTGGGACATTGCTGAGAGGATAGCTGCAGTGCTTCTGGGACTGCTGGCCCCTGCAGCCAGTCTCCCAGCTTTGGGGCAGCCTCAGGAAGGAACTAAAATGGTCTAAGATACCTGAAGTCCTCGTATCATAAAAGCAGCTTCATGCAGGGAGCACATCCAGCACCTAAGATTGCTGTGCTTATACATGCAACACGTTCTTAGAAGCAGTAGATGGCACTCTTTAGATTAACTTGCTCTAAGTAATGTTTATGTTAATAGAAACAGGGCCATTTACACACACGCACACGCACACAGACACAAATATTCGGTTCTTAGCAAAATATATAAACCAGAAAAATCTGTTTATTTGAAATTTTACTTTAGGGATTGTTAAAAAAGAAGAAAAAAAAAAGAAACGGAGAGTGAAGACAAAGAGTTTCCAGGCTTTTGTGATTGCACCACATTATTTCTTACATTCCATCCCTCTTTTTAACTCTTTAGAGGAAATAAATGCTTATTCTGTCCATCTATCATCTTTCAAGACTGCTAAATGAGCTACAAAGGTGAATGATGTGAGAACTAGGCTTTCTCACAGGTTTTTCCTAACATGTTCCCGATATAATAATGCAACCCCTGATGTAAGTCCAAAATGCCACTGTTATACAGCCATAAATCTCAAGGACACCCTCTGAAGCAAATGGAAGTATTAATGGAAGAATTAATGGAGAAAGCAAGCTGATAATATTTATTGAGACTAAGTTCCTAGTGATGATATTTAGCACTATAAATGCTGCCTTTAGGAATGAAACGATGCTCACATCTTCAGGGGTACACAGGTTTTCAGCTGAACTTCCATTCCTGTCTCACCTCTGGCCATGGGCTGCTGGCCTTGCTGCCTGTGATCAGTGCCACTCCTCTGTCATCTGCATTGCTGTTCCTTTGCTCTCCTGACTCTGCCCGACTGCCATCATTCATCGCACTTGCTACTGGCCACAGTTATGTCACACCACTTTTCCCCACTCTTTTCCTTCACATTCCTGCCTGTGTCTCCTTGGTGTGCCCAGGGGTGAATGGCCCTAAAAGCAGTTCAGGTCTGTAGGAAAAAAGAAGCAGTAATGGCCATCCACAGAAACCTCTTTTAGGACGTGGGAAAAAAAGCATACAAAATTATGGGCAAATTTAAGCATTTGAAAATTTTAAAAGAGTAGAGTAGATGTGTAAAAGAAGCTAAGGTTGGAATGTCCCAGTGACCCAAGACAAATAGTGTTATCTGATTTATGGCTCCCAGGACTCACTCTTGCCTGATGACCAAAAACTGATGGCTGCTCCAGTGTACAATCAAATAATTCATATTTTTTTACCCAATCCTTTCCCTTAGGTAATTTTGGCCCTGCTGTGACACTGTGAGCAAATTGTGATTACATGCTTGATCCTGAAATCAATTGTGTAAGAAGAAGAAGGGGGCAAAAAAAGAGGTGAAAAAACCCAACTCAGTGCGATTTATTGCAACTTACTACAATGCATCAGAGTAATTCTTTCTGCCAGCGTGACAGAGTGCTTGTGGACTTTATAAATGGGAGAAAATGAGGAAGGTGGAAGGAGAGCAGTGTAGAAATTTGTTCCAGGCTGTAACGAAGCACCTTGCTGGGACTGAAAGCCCTAACACCATTCTAAGAGTTAGCTGTATTGGGGGCTGGTGAAAGCTCCTGCCCTTCTGCCTGTTGCAGACAGGGTGTGGAGCCCTGGCAGTGCCCTGGGCTGGTTTGGTAGGAGATCTGATGCACCCTCAGCTGCACAGAGGTGTGTTTGCAGCCACTGCAGCTGATCTGTTAGAGGGTAGGATGGCCCTGCAGAGGGACCTGGACAGATTGGAGAGATGGGCTGATTCTAATGGGATGATGTTTAATAAGTCCAAATGTCGGGTACTTCATTTTGGACACAACAATCCCATGCAGAGCTACAAACTGGGGACAGAGTGGCTGGAGAGGAGTCAGGCAGAAAAGGACCTGGGAGTGCTGGTTGACAGGAAGCTCAACATGAGCCAGCAGTGTGCCCAGGTGGCCAAGAAGGCCAATGGCATTCTGGCCTGCATCAGGAATAGTAGCGAGCAGGACCAGAGAAGTTATCGTTCCCCTGTACTCGGCACTGGTCAGACCTCATCTGGAATATTGTGTACAGTTCTGGGCCCCCCAGTTTGGGAAAGATGTCAGGATACTGGAATGTGTTCAGAGGAGGGCAACGAAGATGGTGAAGGGGCTGGAGCACAAGCCCTACGAGGAGGGACTGAGGGAGTTGGGGCTGTTTAGTCTAAAGAAGAGGAGGCTCAGGGGAGACCTCATTGCTCTCTACAACTACCTAAAAGGAGGTTGTAGTCGGGCAGGGGTTGGTCTCTTCTCTCAGGTGACCAGTGACAGAACCAGAGGGCATGGACTCAAGCTTCGTCAGGGAAAGTTTAGGCTTGATGTGAGGAAGAAGTTCTTCACTGAAAGGGTGATTGGCCATTGGAATGCGCTGCCCAGGGAGGGGGTGGAGTCGCCGACCCTGGAGGTGTTTAAGGGGAGACTGGATGTGGCACTGAGTGCCATGGTTTAGATGATGGTTGGTGTCAGTGTTGGTGTTAGTGTTGGGTTATAGGTTGGACTTGATGATCTCAGAGGTCCTTTCCAACCTTGTGATACTGTGATACTGTGATACTGTGATGCACTGCTGAATGGGTTGTGGGAAGTCAGGAGTGAAACGCTCAATCCTCTTCTCTGAGGCATAGCTGCTGTGTGGAAAAGCATCTCTGGAGAGCTGGCAGCCTCACCAGGGTTGAGTTAAAAATCAGTATCAACTGAACAGTGGAGTGTGTTTGCAGGCAGATCCTGAGTGCACTCCTTCATCACTATAATCACTGCACACCTTCAAACCCTCCTTCTGGTCTCCAGCAAGGCTTTGGTCTGTTTGCTCCCGTTTGTTTGCCTACCTGAAGGGACACCCCCATTCAAAGTTGTTGTGAGGCTTCTGCCATGGTAGGAACTGTTAGGTTATGCCTAAGAGTACCTCTTAAGGCACCTTACTCCCCACGTCCAGGTTTCTATGCCATAACACACAGGCTGACCTGGGGCCTGACAGGGTCCTACCACAGAGCAGCTCCCACACAGCACCTTGCTTGGTGTGAAGACTGGTGGCTGGAACATGGTAGATGGCCGACCACAGCACTGCAGGCACCTCTGCGAAGTTTCTTACAGCTGTCTTGGTGGATGATCAGAGTTATTGGTGACAAACCAGGAGTGTGCCTTAACCTATGATACGCTTGCCAAAGAAGATGGCAGCCACACCAGGGCACTTGAGGAAGCTTCTAGAAACCATGCTCTCTCCTGCTCCTTCCTCCCTTCACCATCTAAGGAACTGCTCTCTCCTTGTCTTTCAGAAAAAATTCTAAATAAATAAGCCTTACAGTTCAAATTCCTGTCTTTTAAGCCTTCTTTCAAAGGAGTAGGAAGTATTTCCCCACAAATCCCTTTTACACACAAAAATTGCACTGTCACTTCGTGTCTTATCCAGCTAAATAAACACGCTCAGGCATCTGAAAGTGGAGAAGTGCTCATAATGCTAACCTGCTTACCACATCCCATCATGAAACAACTGAAGGATCTGGAGATTAATAGGCTTACTCAGCACAACTCCGCAAAGGCAAATCCTGTCTCATTGACTTCCGAGACTTAGTGTTTGATAGGATTTAAATGCATCTTTCCCATAGCCCCTATAAATCAAGTCAAGCATCTAAACCCTTTGCTTCTACCCTTCCTTTCACCGTATCCTGCTAGAGATACTCAGCAATTTGAAACTGCTGTATCTGTGCATTCTGTTTGCCTCATCTTAGTGCCCAAACCATCAGTAATGGGAGGGTGTGGAAACCTTTTTCCCACCTAGCGACCGTTGCCTTCCTAACACTCCTGGTGAAAAGCTGTGAGTAAGATTTGGCCTCATTGGATGAGCAGGCACCACAATGATGCATTTTCAGCATCCAAGAACTTCACACCTGCTGGAGTGGCTTAAACTCTCCAGGACCTTCAGGGCTTACAATTGAAGGCAGAAGCAGAAGCGTGTTAGCCACAGTTTGGGAATGTCTAATCTGCTGTTTGTTAAGGATGCTAACAAAATGGAAAAGCCCTGCGTGGTGTGAGGAAGTACCACAAAGGCTGGTGGAAGAACTGAAGCCATAAACCTTGCTGTCTTTTGGTCTCCTTTAGTGGCTTTTGAGCCTATGGGGAGAACAGCTCTGCCAGGGGCTTTTCCAACCATGAACCCCTGTAGGATACTGCCATACTTGTGGGATTCAGACAAGACTGGTCATCAAGAGCTCAAACTCTACTCTGGAAAGACATCTCTGCAGGCATACATCATGAAACACTACAGAGGTAATTCAAGGTAAGTAGGAGGTTTGGAGAGGTCAGGCACCTCTGGCTTTTCTTGGTTTATATGGGAGTGGGACTGACAGTCAGCCAGGATTCTGAGGTGTCACTGCTTATAGTTGTTCCTCGATGTGAATATATCAAAGGTGCTGTCCAACCACACAGTCAGGTTTCATTTAGAACCAAACTAGCACAAGGGAACTACTTAAAATAAAGCAAAGCTAGCCAAAACAACCTCTCAGCTTTGATGGGTGATTCAGAATGGAAATAAAGCAGATTTTTCCCTTGTCTGTATTGCCTTTCCAGGCCAGCCCCTTTCCTTCATCCTTACCCTCTCCATTCAACAACTTTCCGGCCTCCCCCCAGGCTGCAGCAAATTTGACTTTAGGAAGGGCTTTAGGAAAAAAACCCCAACTTTCTTTCTGTCATCCCTGAAACCTGTTGTCTTTCTCTTCCTCCAGGAAGCCTCCTGGCCCCTGTCTGTCCTGCCTCTTCCCACTTTGCACCCACCTGGCACTCCAGCAGGTCACCCTGGGCAGCTCAAGCTGCACAGCTGTTGGGACAGGGGGGACCTGTGCATCTCCCCCAGAAGCCACTGACTGCTCAGATTGAAGCTGGGGGGTGGTAAGGTCGCATGCTGCTGTCTTTAAACAGGGGGACAACAGCAGCCAGCTCCAAAAGAAAACATCTGCTTGTCTCTTACATGAGAACTGTGACTATCAATGTGCACTGATAGATGAGAAAGTTGGAGATAAAAAAAATCATCCTTTAGTACATATGCAACGTGGGATCAAGTTACAGATCTTGCCAGATGATGACAGGAAGTATTGGTAAGAAGTCAATTCACACAGGGCTGCAGTATTATCTGGGTATTGGGACTATGCAGCCTGTGCTCAGTGTATCATTATAAAATGCAGTGGTCTTTACAGGGATGTAATCGAGACTCTGCAGAGCACAAATTAGATTCAAAATGTTTCTTTTCCATCTCTGTTTTAAGACATGGTAAGGCTGCTTCATTAGCAAACATATATATAAAAATCTCCTTCATGCTTAGTTGCAATTGTTATTTTTAAATTAAATAACACAGCGATTTGCTGTTTTGAAATGACTGGAGTTGTGAGGAGATCCCACTTGTTCTGCACAAGTACATGGTGAGTAGGAATGAAAGAGATGACTAAACATATAAAAACACCTCTGGCCCAGAAAGTACTGAAACTGCACACTGCCAAGAGCCTCTTCTCAGAAAGTTTCACAAGTACACTGTGCTATGTACTGATCATGTTATTGTTGTCCCTAAGGGTCTGCTTTTGGGCACAACAAAACCAGGCTACAGCATGAGACACCCTTTTGATCTGACCTACCCTGGGCTACATCACTCAGAGGCTGGAGGCAGCTCCTGATGTTAAAATTAATAAACAAGGGGGTTGTCAGAAATGAGATTCTCTTTCTCTTCAAATGCTCCAGCAGACTTTTTTCTTTTCTCTTGCTGATTTGCAGGGAAGGGCTCACACAGTGGTGTGGAAGTGGAAGGGTTGCCTGCAATAAGGAGCCAACTTTGGTCTTTCCCTAGGAAACCCAAAATCTTGCACAAAGAGGCAGCAGGGCTTTGTGTTGGTGCAAAAACCCAGGCAGCAATGGTGTCTTCAGAATCCATGGGAGTCAGCTGGGCTGCGTGCAGAGGGAGAGCTGGCAGGAGAAGCAGGAGTTCTAGTCCATGGTGTACCACCAGGCTTCTGCTAGTCTGCACGGGTCCCAGGCAGGAGGAGGGCTGCAGGATGAGCAGCATCGAGGATGTCTGTTCCCCAGTGAGCAGCTGCATAAGCAATATTAGTCACTATTCAAATGCATGTAGCATGTCTTGGGCAGGGATGGATACACTCTACCCAAACAGATGTGTATGGGGGGTGTGGGGGCAGATTTGCATGACTGCAGTCTGTGGCACACCAGCTCTTGCTCTGAAGAGGCATAAATCTTCCCTAGATTTTTCTCCCATTACACAAACACCAGTTGGATGTTGAGTGGCAGCATTGGTCTGAACTATTATCATTACTTATTTGATAAAATTATTTAACGTTATAATAAACTCTTTAATTTTATCAAACTCTCCTTTAAAAATTTCAGCCAGTGGCCCTACCAGCCACTTTTGTTACCACAAAATATGGGACCTAAATTATTCAGGAAGATGGATTCACCTGTCCCCTCCCTGGAGCCACTGTACACAGAAATCTGAAGAGTACTTTGCACATCATCTCACGCTTTTATACACCCAGTCAGTCAAGCTTTTTTTTGGTTAAATGAAGATTTCAAATATTCAAAATCAACCATACATGCAAATACACAAAAAACCCAGTCCTCATCTGGCAAGGCTCTTTTAATGTTGTACTTTTACCAAACCACAGTACATACTTCAAATAAGGCCTAACAGATTATACTCTTTATAAATTTACAAACAGTTTATTCTCCTTAAAGAGATCATATTACTTTTATCAGTCTCGTGTATTTCAATGAATTATATATTTATTCAAGCATAACATAGCAAATGTAGCCATAAATCTGTAGACTAAATGTCTATAACAGAGGAATCTCAGATACACTATACTTTTAGATTAGGATTTACTTTTTTAATATACACATTTTTGTTTAAACAGGGTAACCATCATATCCTGGTTATGCTTCCCATGGGAAAATTGTGCTCAAGAAGGAAACCTGTGAACTAGAATGACTGCAAACAGATAAGGTCTTGGTTCACCTGCCAGGAAATTGGGCCAGCTTTGTAGGCACATGACGCTTGGTATTGGCTCTCAACCTGGTTTAGAGGAAAGGGGTGAGAAACTGGTTTTGCTTTCCTAATAGCTAATGGCCCTGGTCCTTTCATGGGTACAGACTGCTCCACAGCAGCTGGAGAGAGATGGATAAGAAAGCACAACTGCATTTCTACTTGTAACCAAGAGCCCTGTTTATTGAGTGCTGGCCGGTTGGTCGAGATGCTTTCCTCGGAAGTGGCACACAAACAGAGAGGATTGTTTAAAAAAAAGGAGTAAAAGAAAAGAGGAAGTAAAATGACCTACCTCAGCAGCAATCTTGACATCTTTTGCTACTGCTGTGTTTATGAATCTACTTCTGAACCCTCACTCGTGTCCTAGTCTCTGCTGACCCCTTTTCCTGCTCATGAGGTGACACCCATAGCGCAGCCGTTGCTATCCTGCTGTCTTGCCAAGCAATGCCAGAGAAGTAGGAGCACTTCACTAAGTTTTGAAAACCCCAGCAACTCGCTAAAGAAACGGTCTTTTGAGGCCCTCACACTCAACATCATGGGCTGTGCAAGGCAAGTGTTTCGAAAGTGTTATACGGCACTGACGGCTTCAGTCCATCTCTCAAAGACTGAGAAATAAGTTCCTGTTTGAGCCCAATATGTCCCTGCCAGAGAACCAATGAGGAAAGAAAAAGAAAAAAATCAAAAAGACACCAAGACAAAACCCAAATCCAAACCATGCAAATTAAAGCCGAATAATAAAAATCAAAATCCAAGCCTGTACCCCAAGTCCCCCCTTGCAACAGAGACAGCTGGTTGCTTTCTAAACTGCAGAACCAGCCACCCTGTAGCTCCTAAATAACAAGAGTTTGGCAAGAATTACCATGCACAAAGTAAAGGGCACTTATAAAACATCTCCATAAAAATATCTATTTATTTCTATATCTCTATTTATATATGTCAGTAAGAAGATTCAGACTGAGCACATCCCAAGCACTTGGTCATGGTGGGGAATCTATTTAATCCCCATGAAGCGAAGCGTTCTTAGTTAGGGTTGGCACCCACATGTAGGATTAAGTCAGTAGAGATCATTTCCAGCAGCCTTCTGTTAATCAGCACGAGTCAAGTGGGGTAGCAGGGTTGTTATGAAGCTGAAGCCTTTCAGGAATATTGTGTCAAAACGTGCTGTTATCTCAGAGGAACTCCCTGTATTCGGGATGCTCGACATATGGTTCAGTTCACTAGGACTGATGATTCTTCATGTGACACCTGCCCAGCCCCCTGATAGGTCGTGATCCACTGAAGAGTAGGGCAAAAGGAAAGATCCTCCTTACCAGTGTATGGGTGAGATCGACCACACAAAGTAGACCCGTGGAAAGCCAGTTCCCTGTGCTTCAAAGAGCTGATGATGCCTCAGCCTTCTTTTTCAAGTGACTCTGATCCCACTTCTTAGTAATTGGAGTTTCCAAAGATCACACAATGCAGGAGTCACAATGGGATGAGTATATCATCCCAGGGACTCCAAATATAGAAACGTGTTTTCCCCTCTCTGAGATGCTGGTTCAATGAAAATAAAATTTAAGAAACAATGCATCTTGGATGCTAATAACTGAAATCTGGAAGAGTGCTGACTTGTTGCCCCTATTAAGATGGACCTTTAAAACTCCAAGAGACTAAAACCATTGGAGGCTTTCATAACGCCACTATTTTTGTGTCCTCCTTTGGAGGCTGCCCGCGGCCTGGTACGTGTGCCACAAAAGCACATGGGAAAGGGGTGGCTGAAGGTTAATTCTGACATCTTGTGGCTGCAAGAAAAATAGAAGCTGGCTTTTGCTAGACATTTATCTTAGTGTTGATATCTCTTGGAAAAATTTTAACCAAGCAAAAAAAGTGAGTATGCTTAATGGAATGAGGTGCAGCTGCCTTGTTTTCAGACTCTCTTTGCCAGGTGGTGCTGTGATTTTGGAACAAATACAAACTAGTTATAAAATAATGCTGCAGATGGCAGAAACTAAACTTTTACTTTCAGTCACTATGGCCTATATACAGATAAAAACCAGCTGCAAATACAACAGATGACAGGAATTTAGTGGCATACAACTCTCCCACTACAAGAGTCACATTTAGGAAGGTGAGAGGCTTCACCTTGGCCAGAATAGCAAGAATTGCTGGGAAGGAGTTTAAAGATGACAGTGAAAGGTGATTAATTTATCAGTGAGAGGAAATATTTCTAAAGCAGAGGAAGAGATGGGAAAACACCCAGAACTGTCAACCAATTTCTCTCCATGCTGGCCTTGGAGCGGTGGGTAGGAGGTCTGGAAAGAAGGAGACATTAGATGTGTACAGAGATCTTACTCCTTTACTAGGAACTCTGTAACCACACAGGACTCTACATTGCATTTCAGGGTGTGCAGGAAAAGGAATTTCTCTTTGCTACCTTGCCCTGTTGCAGTAGTTTAAGTTTCGAGGATAAGGGTCTTGTTAGTGCAAGTTACACAAGAAAACTCTGCAGTCAGACCTTGATTTTCTAACAGGAACAAATTACAATTAGCTGCCAATACTGTGTCCAATGCTTTATGATGGCAAACCAGAGATTTATTTTTATATATTTACCCAATGGAAATTTTTAAGACAAAGCAGTACAGGGCTGTTGGGACAGCTTGTGAACAATTTATTGACCGTGCCAATGCCAGGCTCCTTCAGCGACACATGAACCGTAAGTGTGAGGATGCACAGTTTAGAAAATAAACATTAGCATACAGGGGATGGCTACCTTGTCTTTATCCGGCCACGTTTATTTATCCTACACACCACTACATCTGTTTAAAATAGGCTTGGCTGGTTGCTGTGTGGTAATCAAAGCCATGACTAAATGTAGGAAAGCTGTTAGGTTGGAAATTTTCCAGATGAAGCCTTCTTCCACCTGATGTATGGCATCTGAAGCTATTGCTTTCTGGTGGATTCAAAAGCCTGTTGACTTGCTCCAGTGACTCTTTCAGTCTGTCTTAAACAAGAGCCTGTTGATAGTCTATAGCCTTAAAAGTGGAGTCAGTGGGGAGAAGAACACACCTGGACAGGATAAAAGATAATATTCTCTAGGGTCCTTTTGCCACAAAAGGCAGGACCAGAAGATCTTTCAAGCTTCTTTCCAATGTAGGCTGCCGTGTGGTTCTGTAAGATGGGGGGAAGGGACAGCAAAGAGGGACAGGCAGCAACACAATTGTCTTCTAAGCAAGGACAGACCAGCAGGTAGAAGAGTTTGGGACTTGTGCTCCTATGCTCTAGCCAGCAGCAGAGAGCAGCTTGCTTAAGTTTCAAGTCTTCAACTGTATTCTTCCATAGCCTTTTCAAAAGCATGTGAAAGATGAGAGAAGCTCTAACACTTTGGGCAAAAAGGTAACACACACACAGAATCACAGAATCACCCAAGCTGGAAGGGACCCAAAAGGATCATCGAGTCCAACTCCTGTCCCTACACAGGACACTCCCAACATTCACACCATGTGGCTGAGGGTGGTATATAACGAGCTGCAGCACCGTACCTACCACCCAAAATCCCTAACTGTAGGACAAGAAGAAACTTTCTGTTACAGTTTATTGTTCAGCATGGTAAATCTTCCCTCATATGGTTTCTGCTCTAGTGGCATTCCAGTAATTTACTTTTCTTGTTTGTCAGAAAACGTTATCTGCCTGCCTTCACATGGGTTTTCAATAAACAGGAAATTCTTAGAGCAGCCTGTTGCTAGAATTCAGAATGCCAGCTGTTCAGAATTGTTTCTATAAATACCCCTAGGTTCTAACAATTAATACACTGATGGTGCATTTCTGACCCTTGGAGACAGCAGAATTAATGATCTGAAATTCGAAGAAATAATAATTTGCTGTTATTACCCTCTTACATACCAAGCAGAACTTTTATCTACGGTAAAACAAACAGTACACACTTTTTATGTTTGTTGTTCAGATCAGATGTTTTTCATTATGGAAAAACATAGCAGTGGGAGCCTAAGTAAGCCTTAGTGGAAGCTGTTGCATCACAGAAGGAATACGATGCACTAAATTTGTTACTGGATTCTATATATATTTATAAAGTGTGTCTTACCTGATTGTGATTTGTATCACATGGAATAATTGCTTAACTTCTCTGATACGATGTTTTGAAAATAGAAAACTAGTCAAAAGAAACATTTCTCCGTGAAAGAACCTGTAGATACCAAACTTTTGTTTTTCACGTGAAGTGACCTTGCAAAAAAACTTTGGTAAAGAAGACGCGAATCGACCGCGTTTTTCCTTGGTTCTTAAGCTACTGGAATAACCAGGGTTTTGAGCATAGTGCTTCAGGAAGAAGTCTGCTTATATGTGAAAGTCAGAGTTAAATAGGGTGTTAAAAGATCTGTGTTACAGATTGTTGAATAAATGCTTTTCGATAATCTGGTCCAAGTCTGCTCTCATCTGAAGCACCATATGTGCCTGCTACCATAGGGCAAAGTCTGAGTTTATTCCAAAATTGTACTTAATAAGAGTGACTGATTCTGCTAGCACTGCACACTTATGGATTGGAAGAGAGCTTGGTATCTCATCCACCATATGCCCACATTATGGCAGTAATTACCCAAAAGCTGTAGATGCTGCATCCCAAATGGCCTTAGACTTCAGAGGTACGCGTGCACACCCAGACACTTCTCGCTGCAGTGAAACACATGTGGTGACAGCAAGAAGTAAGGATTCTTCTCTGTGTCACAAGTACAATTAGCAGAAGGACTTGAAATTTGAACCTTCACTCTAATCTCCTTGTTCTAGAGCTTTCCTATATAAATGAAAACTATTCCCTGTAGAAGCTGTGACTTTCCTTCTAGGGGTTCACCAGTTAGTACAAACGAACATCAAAAACATGGTCACAAAAACAAGGCATCAAAACATATTATTTTCCACAAAGTAAGTTAAGGTCTTGGATGGGGCCAGGGCTGTGGGTCAGCAGTTAAGGCAATTCATGCTGCAGACAGAGCAACAGACTGGGACAAGCAAAGTCACTTTGACTTAGGTAGTTCTTGCACTGCTGCTCCTTTGCCTAGATTCCACACTCAAGTGCACTTAACATGGTTCTTTTATAAAATGCTTCATCTCATAAAAACTTTTTAAAGCCTGATAAGGTAGTTTATTAAGTAAAGGAACAGACTTGAGTCTGTTGAGTTGGGCATACATTTTTCTTGATGATTTCAATAAAAGGCTCACATTCATACAGGAAAGGACAGAGCTACAGCAGGAAAGGAAGACAAACAACCCACACAGCCATTCACACTCAGTAGTGTTTTAAGTCTTGTGAAGCAGGCAATGCCACGAATGCAATAACAAATGTGGCAAGAATTGATGGCAGACTGCTTGCTGCTATCTGCAAAAGTGATCAGGAAAGGGAAAACCTCAGAAAGGCAGTAATTTAATTGCTACAAAGTGCTACACTCAGACTATCTCAACATGTAGATTTAAACTGCCTGAGATCCTCCTCTGTAACAGATAACCAGGCCTGCCTGATGCAGGAGGAAAATACTTGCACTTCAGTAAACCTTCCCTGGCTTTAGCACCCTCTCTTCGTATGTATTACTGCATTCTCAAGTGCTTTTTTAACGTACGGTGGGTCTTTTTTTAACAGGTCTTTCCAACTTCTGTCCTTTCCAAACAGATTTCCTAGTACTAGGGAAGATAAAAATATACAAAACTACCAGAATATACAAAGCACAAGGAAACAGCTGTTAGGGTAATTAAAACTATTTTGGATTGCTTTCTGTTTATTTGTTGTTTTAGATTTTTTATTTACCCATCTGGTTTTTAACTTCAGTTAAAAGGAAAGACATTCAAAGAAGATATTAAGCATACATAACATGTTGTCTTTCTTTCATTCTAGTTTACATGTTGTTGCAGTTAAAATGCAAGATTTCTTTTTGTTTCTCTAGGAGGGATAATGGAATTCGATTAACAGAATTCAGGTTCCACTTTTCAAAAATGTCACCTGTTCAGGATCACCATGCTTGCTGGAATATGAAATTGTTAAATGGAGAAAACATATAAAAAGATATTGCTTCTCAAACTGAGACAGCTTCACATTTCAACAGATACCCTGGAAATTAGATGCATCTACCACTAAAGGACACTGTTTTAATTAAAATGTAATTATTTACTAAACTCTTAAACTGAATTCTTAGCACTATAATAAACCTGTACATATACACCATTGCTTTGGCAGTCTTACTGAAGTATTTATGATGTCCTTTCACATATATTATGCTAGAGCCTGACATTAAAATGCTGCCATATCTTTGAATTGGTAACTGCTACAGAAGATATAAATGGTACAGGTAATGTTTAGGACAGGAAAAATACAATGCAGAAATGCTTCAGTACCAATTAAAGATACACATTCCTATTCAATACATCTGAATTTTCTACCAGTAAATATGGAATAAGCAGTGTGTGAAAGACTTGATTGAAAATTGCCAGAGTGGATTGCAGATTTCCCCTCAAAACTGGGGTGACAAAATTAGTTTTCCACTGTTTTGGCTCTTTGGAGCTCCACGACTCATTACCTGGTGGTCTGCGTATATTATGAATGAGAACCTGAAATATTGCTGACATTATTTCACTAACACCGAGAACCCTGGTCTGCAGCCCATTCTTGCTCTCCCCATCACTGGCAGCAACTTTTGCCATTGATTCCTGTGGAATCAGGAACAAGCATTTTAGAAGAACAAAGCCACTTTGATTCCCCCACCAGTACAAGAATTTACATTTTACTGCACAGTTCAAACAGGTGAAGCAGCTAAAAAGAGGGTATAAAAGTCAGACTGATTATTTTAATATTCTTTGGGGAAAGTACAGAGGTTTTACAAAAGCTGTAGTTTCCCACTACAGGCAGAAGGATATTATATGTTAAACAACATGTATTTTTGGCACAAATAAGAGTTAGTGAAATAAACTATGGATGTTATTTCAACCTTCATTAATAGGCTCACAGAGGAAGAAATCCTCAGAATAGTGCTAGCAAAATATACAAGCTGCTTCTCTGAGTCTGCTCCTGCTTTACTGCTAGACTGCTGAAGGACCACTGCCTATAAACATACACCACTCTCAAAAATGAAACACAAAGTAGAAAGGTAGAAATTCACCTACAGTCACCAGAAGCCTATAGAGATACCAGCTGCTAGTCTACACTATCAAGTATAGGGTCTAATTTAAGAACCAACAAGAATTCTAGTAATTGATAGATATCCTAGAGCCATGAAAGTGACTATCATGAAAATAATGACAAGATTGGATATCACCAACATTTTAACACAGCACAAATGAACTTAACGAGGTCCATGGTTCCAGTCAATGGAGAGATGCAAATGCTTGCAACTTGATTTCAGGGTTTTTTTTCCAAATTTAAGACACTAAATTACAAATATTGCTTGTGCAATGGTCAAAGGTTGTTTTCTAGAAATCCTTGCTTACAGGGTTGCTGCAGATTACCTGACAAACTTTTAGAAAATCAGTGAAAAGATGTCACAGGCCTTGCTACTATAACCCAGACAACTGCCCCAAGCTTCACCAAGGACGCAATCAGGCACAGAGACGGAGCCATCTTTCCCCTCTAATGCCATGCTGAGGCATTTGGCAAATTTGCATGGTGGCTGTTAAGTGTCTCTCTTCCACACAAAGCAGTAGAGGACTCCAGTCTCTCAGGATACACAAGTCTGACCCTCCTCCCAAACATTAAGTTCAGATCAGTAAGTAACTTTTTGCTGCAAACCAAATCCCAGTTTATGCAAATGATGCTATATTTGCTTCTTTTGGTAACTTGAAGTTGCAGGCAAGGATGTTTTCCAAAATACCATTTAGATAAAATTAAATGTAAAATAATATAGAAAAGAGAATGCCTTTTCATTCCTACAAAGGCACCTGTGATTGTGATGTATTTTGCAGAACAGTTGGTGGTGCAGGCTAGAGGCATCCCATGCTGATACTCTTCAAGGGGTGGAAACTTATCTTACACCCATGATTAAACAGGAATAGAGACTTATCTGCTCTATTAAACACAAGACAGGGAGAGGTTAATACTGGAGGCAAGGCAAAAGACTGCAGAGTACAAGAAAGACGGAGGTGATTTTTATGCCTACCTGAACCCCTCTGCCACATAATGTTACCTGAGAACCAGTAATTTTTTTTGAAACTGGACACTGTTTTGTGTGCTAATTCCAAATTCATAAACAGAAGAAATCAATGGGTTTGATTTGCTCTGATATCTATGTTCAGTGAATCCAGAAGAGGACTTTAGGCTATCATCCATAAGACCCAAACTATCCGGCCTTGTCTGACAAATTGTGCTTATAAATTCCTTGTCTGGTAAGAACCCAATATTTTCTCCCCTCTCCACAATTAATTTTTTTCTCATTTTAGAGCATCCACTAGAATAATGAAATATATAACCAAAAGGATCAGGAAATTAAAGATGCCAGTTATCTAATCTAATGTAGTAGATTGCAATTTGAGTGAAACCCAAATCTTTCTTGTACGGAAAAATGGATTAAATCTGTGCATATTGAACCCAGTAATATTAAAGATAAAGCAAATCTAGGACTTCCAGAAGCATAAATATTTTTAAAGGGAAATTCTTGGTATTGTTTCTGTTGTTTTAGCACACAGCAAATGCCCTATAATACATTCATTCCTTCATTCCGTTCCACTGCAAAAACCAGCCCATTAAGGCTTTAGATTCCCACCAAATCAGACCACTAGAGAACCACGTTCCTCTGCAGAGGGCAAGCTAAAGCTATGTTATTGCCATCAAAGGATATTAGGTCTTCAGGCTGCCCCTTTCCTACAAGCTGTCTGCCTGCTTTTCAGGTGACACAACTTCCCTGGTCCAAGAAGGGACATGGGGTGTGATGCTGCACTTGGCACTGGCCTTGCTATTCTCACAAATGCTTTACAAAGACAGCAAAATCATTCAGGTAAATCTCTGTATTGAGAAGTAACTCTCCACTGTGCGTTGTGTGTTCCTCACGTGCTCTCTGGGCAGCTTCCAAGCGTCCTTTCCCTCACTGTCCTGCCTGCGTGAACACTGCCAGCAGAGGCTTTCCTTGCAAAGGGACCGAAAGAAAGGATTTGAAAAAATAAATTGCCCTGCTAGAGTTGGAAAAAAAGTATTATGCGAAGTCTGTGGGTTCGAATGCGTTGACAGAAGCTGTACTACTATTTCTGTGACTGCCTATAAAGAAGAGACAGAAGCAAACAAAGTCTGGCTCTAACTCCCTACTACAACACTTACACCTAAGTACAGTATATGCCAATATGCCATAGGTAGAGCTGAGTTTAGACTGGCACGTGCCTCGGGTCACCCGTGCCATAGCCAAAGACACAGGAACAGACTAGGTCTACAGACTCACACAATATCGTTCTCCCTCGGAGACCAACAAAATAATAATAATAATAATAATAATAAAAATAGACCCCAAAGCTTCCTGTGCTTTATGATCGTCCTCTCTGGTGGTAGTGGTAGTAGTAGTCGTAATAACAGTATTTTTACATCGCTGATGAGAATTGTACGCAATCAATGAAGTGCCTGGGTCCAGAAGATGCATCCTGCCAGGCCTGGCAGGGGCTGATGACACATGAAAAAACGGTTAGTGTGATTTGCATCAATCCTCATCCCTCTGCCCCATCCCCAGCCCTGAATCCCCAGTTCAACGCTACCAAAATGAAAGGTGACGCGGTCAAGGTGCGGGGCTGAAGGCAGCCTCTGGGGAAGTGGCCAGCCGTGAAAGAACACAACGCCGGGAAGAAAGGTCTGCCACTCCTTCTCGGGACAGAACTACTCATATTTTAAACAGCTTTTAAAAAATGTAAAAAACCAGCCCCGTTTCTTGCTGTGGGTATCCAGAACACCTCTAAACACACACAGAAATATACAGGTATTACTGAAAATTTTAACCAATGCTGAAGCTGCAAAAGTGCTCATTGTTGTAGTTGTTTGGATACGGAAGGGGCAATTTGCTGTAAATAATTATTAAAAAGTATTTTTTCGTAAGTGCTTGAGATACTCTTTTTTATCCTTCCAGTCTCAGTGGTATTTTCCTGGTACTTGCTCCTCCAGTTGTGCTGATCTTTTTACCATACATGTGCTCAAGTGTCCGACGCAGAATGTTCTCTCCCCACTGCAAGAGTCATCCCTGTCCCACCCTGGCCCAGCTCGTATCCCACCCCAGGCCCCATTCCCGCAGGCTTAGATAAGCCATTCCTTCTTGCTCTCATCGATGGTCTCCGTGAAGTTGGGGTCATTGTTCATGATGGCGGCATCAGCGCTCTCAGCTGACTCTGCCCCTTTGGCCTCATTGGTGTGGTAGGTTCCCTTGTGGCGAAACATGTAGCGGATCAGGAACACCAATGTGCAGAGGATGGTGAAGATCACCACTGCGATGACGCCTACACAGAGGAAGAAAGAAAAGATGCCACTAGCAAGGAGAATGCCAAATTTTGACACAAAGAAAGGATCCCTCCCACAGCTCCTCTGAGCTGAGCCCAAGCTACCTTGGCAGTCAGACATTACCACAGTTGTTTGGCTTCCACTACTCTAATATTTATATATATTTCTTGCTATATACAAAATGACATTGAGTGGAGTCTTCTAGTGGCTTTCATCCTGTAGGTAAACTTCAACATCAATACCTGCTTAGAGAGGCAAGCTTTGCTGACCATGAAGCAGAGGGTACCGAGTGCTCCCAAAACACACCGGTGAAATAGTGACATTTCACAGCCTGAGCAGCTCTTTCAGGATGGAATCATTGATGTATACTTTCCAGTCAACGGCCCTGTAGATCTATCACAGCCTCTCAACATGTCCTTTAAAATTAGCTTGGTTCACTGTTGGCTCACTCCACCCACGAGGCACTGGCTCCACATAATTACTCATCATCAGACCACACTTGCTCCCCCTGCAACAAGCAGTCTGGGGTTCAGCCCTGTTGTGGAGAAGTCTCATGTATCTTACCCTCTTAGGCACAGGTAACTATGTGATAAAACAGCACTGTTCCTTTTTGACCCTTCTCTACAGGCATGAGGATCTTCCATAAGGAAGCCATTACACAGTTCTCAGGTTAAAAAAAATCTTGTAATCAGCCAGAATGATGTTATGTTATGTCACTGTTGTTAACTGATGTGTTGGACAGCCAGGCTGTTCAGGTGTGGCCTGTATCATGAAACGATGTGGGTTGGAAGGGACTTTAAAGATTTTTTTCTAGTTCCAATCTCCCTGCCATGGGCAGGGGCACTTCCCAGTAGATCAGGGTTGCTCAAAGCCACATACGACCTGGCCTCGAACACTTCCAGGGAGGGGGCATCCACAACTTCCCTGGCCAATGTGTTCCAGTGTCTCACCACCCCCATGGTATAGATTCCCTTCCTTATACCTCATCAAAATCTACTCTCTTTCAGTTTAAAGCCATTACACCTTGTCCTATCACTACAGATTTTTTCCCGAGGAATGCAATGCTATCCTTGTAGTATTGCAATGTTTCAATGTATTTAGGGAAAGTTTGAAGTAATATTAAAAATATAAATTAAAAAGGAAAAAATAACATAGGAAATCAAAACTAAAGCAACTAATTTAAACTTGGATATGGAAATAGAGACCCTTGAGAAGGGTAGGGAAAAGAAACAAGAAATTCCATTACACTGCATGTACTACTATACTCAGTGATCCTTTACATGACAAAACCCACTACCAGTATGGCATTTTATGTGCATTTAGAATTGACTGAAAGCTATTAAGCTGATCTTTACAATTTTTTTCAAACATCTTCAGAACCTGATGGGGTGGCAAATTTCTACCAAGAGAGTTCTGATGCAACACTACCATTCTATGGGACAGGGCAGAGAAAATTGCATGTGTGCATAAAATTAATCAGAACCTCATTTCTGGAGGCAGCTGGTGAGAATGTCTTCAGTTAAATGCTAATTCAAAGTTCCAATTCTGGTCTTACTCAACATCACCTGTCACACTGAATGGGACTCTCTGGCATTTAAGTTATAGCAGAATTTGGCCCCTAAAAAGCAAGACAGGATCATGAGGGATTTTTGTGAAGAAATAATGATGTCTGATACAGATTCATGTTGAATCAGTTGTAACTGGAAAAGAATCCTTGCCATTTCATATAAATTAATTGCTCTGTTAACATAAGCAACTACTGCGAAGTAGACACCCGTATGGATGCTTAATATACTGCTTGAATACACTACCAACTGCAATTCAGCCACCAATGTCATTCTGCAAAGTATCTTAGAAAAGTAGACATTTTTCCTACCTCCAATAATGGCAGAGTTTCTGTTAACTCCATCTCCTATAGCTTGACCGTTGTAAGGGAAATCAGCACTGGCTGTAAATAAAGAATTAAAGATTTATGTTGCAATAGCAATGGAAGTTCACACAGTACTTCATAAATACATCCAACACTCTCAGTTACAATGTAAAGAAACTGGTGATCCCTGGATATTTATCTAAAGAAGAAGAAAAGAAAAACATCTTTCACTATTATCTAATTCCTCAGAACTTCTTCCTTCCTCCTCTAAACAAAAATAAAAGTAAAATAAAGGAGGTAACCCTCAGCAAGCACTGTTGTTAATAAAGGAGGCAATTTTGTTACCCTTCTAACATAAACTCAGCAAACCAAACCCTTTCTTTCACACCCATGTGATCGTTCATGTTATTATGGAGTTTATTGCCTTTGTCACAGCTATCCGTGAAAGGCTTCAGAAGTTTCTAGGACTCAGTAACCACCACTGAGTATAACTGCAAGCTCTTTGAAAGAAAAACTGCCATCCCTTTGGCAGCTTTTCAGAGGCAATCTGATAAATTTTAAATTAAACTTATCATCAATGTTTTCTTTACAGTCAGACATAACACCTAGACATTGCAGTGGCCACGCGAGCCCAGGCCGCTAGGTGAGTGATTTTGCCATTGGACTATGGCATTGATTTTGAAGTAGAGAAAATGTTGTTAAAAATATGAAACTGGAGACAGTTAAAACAATCAAAGATATAAATTATTTCTTAGGTCAATATTTAAACCCAACTGTGTTTTCCTTGCTTGATGGATTAGGTCATACCTTAATAAAGTAATCTGTTGCCTTTACAGGCCAGCGATGCATTCATTATACCCCCAAAACTGGCTAAGGGAATTCAACTGGCTTTCTTTTAGCATGAAGTAAAACCCATAACGAAGTTCCTTTTGTTTCACGAAGCAGCTGCACAAAAGTATGAATGGCTTCAGTTCGCCACGTGGCCTGAAAAGAGGTTTGGGGCTAGAGTAGCCTGCCGTGTGCCTACTCTGGGGGAAGAGTCAAACCAGCTGTGTGTTGAGCAGCTAGTTTTTGGCTGGTTGCCTGCAGGACAAACAAGAGAGCATTTCTCAGGGCTCAGTGGAGGGGGTCTGGTCAGTAGTTTTTGCCAGCAGCACTTGTGCCTTTGACACTTGTTGGTGCTTTGGCTTCTGAAAACAGCACTTCTGCACCTCCCTGAAACAAACAAGGCTACAAAACGTAAATATAAATAAATATCTGTCTGCATATCAGTGGATTTTGCTCCAAAGAAGACCCTTACTGTGCAGGACCATGAATGTTTCCTACAGAGACATTTTGGCAGTGTCCATAATATTATCCTTGCAGCACTGAAAGGGAAGGGCTGGCAGTCGGAAAATAAACCCTAACTTTAAACCTGCCCTCCATGAACCTCAAGGAAAATCCTAAAGCCGAATAACACTATGCTGAAAAGCATCAACTTGCCAATTGCAAGGAAATTGCTCTCTGCCATTCTAAGCCCAAAGGCGGCTCCTTGCCATGGGAGTAGCATCACAGACAGCTGGTAAGCCCTACCACTTGCCACTTAGTTTGAAGTTGCTCTCCTGCATCCCCACACAAGAAATTTTAAAGCCAGTAATGGTCAAAGTTCCCCCTTCCCTTACAACTGAACAGCATATTTTATCTTTTTTTTAAAAAGGTTGTTTTGAGGAACATACATGGCACTAGTGAAGTGTGAAGAAAGAGGAAGACTGTTCTGGCAGCATGATTTCTCCTGAGCTGTCACATCACAATGGCTATGCTACAAAGGATTCCTGGCAAATGGAAGAGCGCGGCTTATTGTGTTCAACAGCCACTAAAATACACTGCAAGAAAATGAAGAACACGAAGCATGAAGTGAAGCTACATCCCTGACGTTGTCTGAAAGCTGCTTCTAGCACTGGCCCGGATGTCTCTGTCCAACGCTGCTTTCCACTGCATCCAGCCACCATACACACTCAAGAAGAGATGTCCATTGATCAAGAAGAAGATATGACTCAATCTGAGCCTCTCATCTCTAGCAAAGAGGAAATAAGGACATTTGTCTCGGGGCAGGCGAAAACCTGCAACAAGAGCTCAGCGTGAGATTGGATAGTACATAGCATAAGTTGTGCCCTGCTGCAACTGCTGGAGAACCAGAAATGCTGTAGTGAAAAAAATTTAGATGCTCCTGAATCTTTTTTTAAAGCACCTATGGCAGAGTTGGCAGATATTATCACCAAAATTAATGAATTCCTGTTCTATTACTCTTGTGTCAGCAGAAGACCTGCTTTTATATTATGGGGTTGTTTTGAACTGAAAAGTTGTGTCTAAAATCTCAGCCAAACCTTTTGCTGCAGAAGTGTCTACTCCAGTTTTTTTTTTTACTAAGTTTATTACTGCAGATGGATAGAGGAGGAGGAAAAGAACCCAGTATTTTCTTTTTTAGGTGAAAGTTACCTTGAAATTCTTCTGGACAGCAGCAGATTCTCAAATGATCAGTAATAGTTACAGAACAGGCATCTAAGAACTGCAAGGGTAACTCCTGCCACAGCAACCAGGCAGAAGAGAATGTATGAGGACACATTCCTTACAACAGAGTACTGTCAACAATAGACACCAAGTGTAGGTATTTCAGACAGTAGTTATGTCATACAAACACGTGGTGACTTATCTCTGACCCTACTATGGTCACCATTCCCTGGCAACATTACATAACTTTGTCAAGAAGACAACTAAGAAGATAATTCTTCCATTGTTGCTGAAATTCATGAACTAAATGAGGAAAAACACGTTAAAACCGAGTGACAAAGGGGCAACAGTAATACTGGTGCTCTGGTAAACGCAGAGAAATGCCATTCACAGATTGTAAAGAATAACTCCTAAAATGTTCTAAAATGACTGTTACTAGTGTCTCTCGTGTTTTATGGGAATCAAAATCACAGTGGTATAATAACTGGCTCCCAGGGGTACAATAAGCAGATGAAGTACGCAGTGAGTTGCTAATGAACAAGTGTGTCCCTTCACTTCACAGGTGTGTGCCACCTCATTTCTCTGTCACAGCTGGGAACACCTCTTTCCTGTTCAGACTCTTCCATTATCACTGTGATGTTAATTCTAAGGACATGCCTCTACAAGCCCTTTCACACTGCCTGATACTTGCACCTCAACATCTTCAAATCATGACTTGCCCCCAGCAAATATGTGTCACAGAGCTGCAGTTACTCTATGTAGTTACCCTGCAAAAGGACCTGGGGGCAGCAAGTGGGTTATGAATATCATGTAAGGTGGGTGAGGGGAGGATACTGCAGGACTTTTGGTCTACATACCGTGCTTCCTAATTGTTAGCTGAGGCCATGAACAAGGCTATTCAGTTTTCCTTTATTACCTGGTCTACAAAGCTTGCTTTGCAGATGTCTGTCTGGTTTGGGGACTGCAGACATTCTCCTAACACCCACAGCTAGTGTACGGATGGATTGAACCAAATCATGAAACGCTAAGCTTATCTGTGGCTTACAAACATCTCTTCATCTGGTTACCTTCCAGAATTCAAACTGTGAGATGCTGTTCTTTGCACCTTGCCATTGAGTTTGCTTCAAATATGATCATCCTGAAGACAGCTTACGTGAAAGGATCCAGCATACTTCGCCGCCTCTTTCTTTCATGGACTGCTGTTCATGAGGCCATAGTTTCAATAACCATAGAGTAGATCTACACAGTCTAAACATATGTTTTGCACTTTTCCACTTTCTGGTCTTAGTCTCATGATAAATGGGTATAAAGGAACTTTGCAGTTACCTAAAAGGGTGATAAAAGACTGTAGGCAAAATCCATGTTTTGGCCATAATTTTAAAGATATTTGAAATTTTAGATGACCACAGAAATCTGATAGGAGACCTGCCATCATCCGGCATGCTCAGCATGGTCATTGCCACAGCGAGCTGCAATACAGCAGTGCTTGCTGAAAGGAAAACGAAGATGGGACTGGATAAACAGACTATAATTAGAATTAGATATTAAAGATGACAGATGTGGTTGATTTAACAGAGTGAATGATAATTTTGTTTCATTATAGTCTGCCATTTTCAGAGGGAGACTTTTTACAATGGATCCCACATAAAACCTTCTGCAAATTCACAAAATTGAAACGCAAAATAACGTGCTGAAGTAGAAAAGTGGCTCAGAATGTGGATGTGAGCAGAGAAATCAGTAAAAGGCTAAGCAGGAAAGGCAAGGAGAAAACCATAACCAAAGGGGGAGACTTTCAAGCTAGAGAGTGGTACACAGAAATACAAAGTAGAAGACAAATCTCATTTTGACAGACAGCTACCAGGAGTGTTACATATAAGCCACTGGAAGCTATTTTGCTGAACTGAACTTTTTTACTGAGTGGGCAACTCCTACTTAAAATACACCATGCTACAAAGGAATCATTTAGGTTGGAAAAGACCTCTAAGATCATTGAATCTAACTGTAGAAACACTGTCATGCCACCACTAAACCATGTCCCTTAGTGTCACATCTAAATGTCTTTTAAATACCTCCAGGGATGGTGACTCAACATTTCCCTGGTAAGCCAATTATGGTGCTTGATAAGCCTTTCAGTGAAAAAAATCTCATAATATCCAGTCTAAACCTCTCCTGGCACAACTTGAGGCTTCTTCCTCTTGTCTCATCACTTGTTACTTGGGAGAAGAAACCAACACACCCACCTCATTACAACCTCCTTTCAGGTAGTTGTAAAGAGTTTCCTTTTCTCCAGACTAAACACCACCAGTTCCCTCAGCCACTCCTCATAAGACATGTTCTCTAGACTTTTTCACCAGCTTCACTGCTCTTCAGAAGATACAGTTTAGGTATGCTACAAAAAAGGGAGGGTGGGAGTGATCACAGGTCTAAACCAAACAATGGATGAAACCTGTGAAAAGCTGGAAATCCAACTGCTCAACTTAGAACTAAGGTGTTACAAGGCCGCTATGACTTCTCACTTAACAGATGTCCACAATTTCAAGAGACATTCTCCCATTATTAAGACCAACTGAGTTTTCACATAAATATGAACTAGAGAGGCACCAGAATAACTGGATCTGGTGAGCACAAGGTATCTAAATCCACAGCAATCAAGACAATGATTAAAAGTAGAACAGTGAGAGAACAACATAAAAGCAAAGATGTGAATGATCTTCCTAATTCTTTCTTGCAGACAGGCATCCAAGAACTGAGTTGACAAAGACAGCACTCCCTAACACCTTCGGATTTTGAGAAAGCATTGGATACTAGATCCATGCACTAATGTATTTCTCCACAGGACCATACCGTAGGGGAAAGCAAAAGCAAGCTCTCTGGGTGCGTTTTGTCAAATTATGTCATCTCTGCCAGTCGGGTGAGATTGTACTGCTATGATTTGAAATTACAGAGCACTCCTTATTACAGACTGTAAAAACAGAAAGTAATGGCTTGACTCTTGATAGTAGAATAGAAACTAATGTGTAGTCTCAGTCGAATTCCTCTTCCGTAAGGGACTGGATTACAACAGAAACTCTAAACACGAGCACAGAAATGATGAATCAGGAGTAAACAAGTCCCTTACACAGCCCCACATCAAAGGTGAACATCTCAGCCTGTAGACAACAGTCGTCCTTTCTTGCTCAGCCCAGTGCCTGTGCCTGTCCCACCCACTGCTCTCCTCCTCAGTGTGGCTCTGTGACAAGCTCCCATGACAAGTAAATTACAGCAATTCAGAAAAAGAAGAAAAAATCTGAAGCAGTATTAAAAATGCTCTGTCTTTTCATGCTGCCAAAGCAAATTTTGTATTGACATTTCCTGCCTTTTTTTTTCCCTCAAATTAATACATCGATTTTAGTAGAAAAAATACTGCTACTTTTCTAGGCATTTGAGAGCAGATCCGATAGAGAACTGTACAGCATTAAACTCCGCTAACAGAGTTTACTTGAAGTTCCACTGTCATCAGCTTAAGTATAGAACTGCAAATTTAGCTGGTTATTTTTAACATTAAACACTTTCAAGTTTATAAAAAAATACCCACACTTACACAACCACAAAATATTTAAAAGATATTTTTAACTATATTGTTCATAAAGGTGATTTTTATTCTAGCATGCTACATGGGGTCAATCATTACTCCCTGAATTTTTAGTGATGCTTACAAGTATAACTCTAATATGAACCATTTTTCCATCCTTACGGAAAAAAGAAGTCTTCAAAGTCAAACACTTAATTTTTTTGGTGCGGGTCAGAGGATATTGGAAAAAGCACACCCACATAGCAATTCTGAGACTACCAGAACAGATGTGCAGCTTAGAGGAAAAATTAGGGCTTTTCACTTTAAAAATGTCATCTTTTTCTCTCTCATCACCAACAATGCAAATTATCCAGAACATGAAATTCTCAAATTTGGACCAAAATCCACTAAGTTCTTCAATCCTTTGCAACCCTCTAGGCTAGGAGCAATAGGGAGGAAACAAAACTAGGAAAAAAATCATCATAAATCACAAAAAAAGTCCTCCAACACATTAGTTGATATTTAGACTAATTATTTAAACTAAGTTTTGTCAGGTATGTTCTCAGATCAAAAACATTTTGAAGCATTGCATTTTTTTCCTGAGAATTTTTCACTGAATCTCAAATGTTTTTACTACCATTTAAAGGCACATTCTGCTGAGAGAGAAAGACATGCACAGAGATGATGGAAAACACACAATCTGTGTTTAGACGTTTTTGGTGGGAAGGCTCTCCAATTGTCTTTTTATTCCAATGTGAAAGGAGTAGAAATTAAAAAATTCTCTGATACGATGGCTTAATAGAAACATCCTCTGAACAGCCCTTCCTTATGCAAAAGCCTGGGACAGTGTGGGAAATTAAGCAGGGATAACAGAAGAAAGAGTAGTTGGATGTTTCTGTTAAAAAAACCCATGAATTTGGACTGAATTTTGGAGATGCCAAAAGTAAAAATTGGCAGCATTCGGGGAAAATTCACCGAAAGCTCCATGGTTAATGAACTGGGACAATGCAAATTCTCACCATAGACACCAGAGTCAAGATAATTGTTCCTGAATGGGCTGTATTATCAGCCCTTTAATTTCCTTCTGCATGTTAACTTTGCTGTCCAGACTCTTAAGTAGAGGAGGATATGGAGTTTTTGCTACGAGAAGGCAGTATAATAGTCTTTCTTTCAGTCTCTAAAAGCAGTCTTCCTAGCAAATGACAGAAAAACTTGTGGAGACCCATCCTTGCAGCTTAAACTCCCACAACTAAGTCCTGCATGAAATATAAAACAAGGAACACAGTCCTGCACTGTCAGATGGGAGGGGTTAGGTGATCCTCCCCTTCTACACTCATTTTCCAATAGTAACTTTTACACTTTCTTTTGCACCGAAGCAAGTCATTGTACAAGTAGTGGGGAGATAAGACCAAAACACTTAAAATTTAGTAACTGGCATCCTACAGAATTTTCTTCCTTATTTTAAAAGGCCAGCAGGCATTTAGGATCACTTTTGGTCTGTGTTTATCTGCAGTTCAAACTTCAGCAAGTGCTGTCTCAGAAGTAGTATTCTGAACATTTGCTCTGCCAAATTTTCAATTGATTTGCAGTACATCAGAGCACCATCAAGATTCATCTGTCTTTTAACTGCTGGTAGTAACATCTGTCTGACACTGAGCCTCACTATGACTAGACAAGAACTGCTAGTGGATTAGTAATGCTGGCCTAAGCTATCACTTTCATGAATATTTTATGAGCAGAGCTTACATTTCTCCTGTTAAGGAAGTAAAAACAAATACTTCCTTTTATAATTAATGTAGAATATGAAACACTTTGGTGCCCTCAAAGGAACAGTAGAGTTAAGTGCTGATCAAAGCCTAGCTGTTTATAGCTAATTGCTGACAATGGACCCACAGGGAATGCTTGAAAGAAACAAAATCCCCAAAATAAAAATATCAGACCTAACAAGAATAGCAAATGAGTCTGTAAACTTATGACAGCTACAAAAAAGGTGAAAAAAATAACTATTTACTGAGGTCAATGGAAGAAGCTTGTATCCTTCAGATCCTTCTCACCGCGAGGATACGAACAAGATCAGGTTCTGCACTTTCAGCATTCATCCACTTATGAAAAAAGAAAAGTGTGGATTTCGGATGAGGAAAGGGTCAAACTGGAGAGTTTAAATCTAAAATAAACTTTAATAGCTGTAATGACCTGACTGTAGTCCAGAATAACCTCTTGCATGGAACTGAAGTGCTTTTTAGCCTAAGGAAAGCAAAAAGAAGGCAGTCACATGAAGTGCTCAGGCATCTAAATGCTTCCTTCTCCATTCCATTTTTTTTTCCTAATTTATGCCACCCCTATGTTCCTAGTTGAAGTTAGTGCCTGTGTGAAAATACAGTCTTCACAGAGTATGGAAAAAGCTCTTTTTTTCAATATTAACACCTTCTTGCCTTGACATTAGCTATCAGCATTAACATTCAAATCACTGCTTAGGAAATAGCTACAATGCTGGTCTCTCAATGAATACCAGAAGAATTTACAAGCTTGGCAGTCTGTCAACTGTCTGATACACTAGACAGAGTGTCAGAAATTTCACACTGGAATTATACATTCTTAAAGATAAGACAAAGCTATGCCTAATTGTGTGAAGAAACTGAGAAAGACATTTTTATTCCCAGTCAATAGAGAGATTTACAGCAATTGAAACACTATAATTAAGCCCTTTAAGGATGAAGCACTGGTTGTGCCAAATTTCAGACAGATGCTCTTCCTAGCTGGTTGCTGGATAGGGAAGAGAAAAATACAAACTGTTGCATCTCTATATTTACCACCTACCTTCATGCCTGCAAGAAACACTGTATGCTTAGAACCTGAATTATCAGTTTCTGACTTAATCCTTGTCCAAAAGAAATGTCAACTTCTTGTCTGAAAACAACTCAAGTCAAGGCCACAGACTTTTGAGACAAGATTTATATTGGGAGAATTGAGGATGAATGCTGGTTACTCTTAGCAAGAGGAAACTTGATGACAGAGATACACCTAAATCTGGCAGTATAAGAATCTGTTGGCCCACAGGGCAGGTTCCAAGTGCATCTTCTGTCTCTTGTATAAGAAGTAAACTAGCTAACTGGCAGACAGAGTTTCCCAATGTTTACATGCTGTGTTAATAAAAAAAACCCCAAGCACCTCAAGCGATCAGTAACTTCAAAGAGAGGAGAGAACCTGATTACCTGATTGCAGTACAGGTACTAATCCTGTTTGCTATGCTTGTAAATGAAAGAATGCAATTTTATCCTAATAACTGCCTTCACATCCATTTCTAATTTTGCCAGCATCTAGGAGACTGAATTTAGATGTGTAAGGCTGCCATGAACAAAAGCAGTGCCCCTCTTCTGTCCTTACCACCCGGAGAAATAACCCTGCTTCCCTGCTGTCCCTTGGAGGACAGAATGAACGCTGTGTCACACATTACCATTGACCTTAATCCTCCTGCTGTTGGATTCATTGATGCATACAGGACATTAAGCTCAGGACGTACTAGTCCACAATCTTTCAATGTCTGTGGCCAGGAGAAGACCTTTGTTCATGTTTGTAAGCTAAGACCATTCTGAGGGCTGAATCGCCCCCTGCCTTCCCCGCAAGGAATGCCTTTGATCCTTCCTTCCCACTGCGCTGTTCATAACAAACCCTTGATCAGGGCAAGATCTATTTCCTGTCTCAGCCACATCCATACCAGGGGGCATCTGGCATAGCTTCTGCTCACATGCTGCTGCTCTGCCCTCTGAGATGTGGGTACCAGCGGTCAGAGGGGGGGATGGCAACCTAACTGATGGCATCTGAATCAGGAAGGTGACCTTCAGCACTGCTGGCCGTGACACAATGACACTTTCTCTTAGTCCAGAAATTGACTGTTATCTTTCGCTTGACAAAGATAATTACTTTGCTAATTAGGTGAGCATGGATCATATGACCAGTATTTTGCCCTTCCACTCTCCTGCCATCACTTGTTATAGGAAGAGGGATGAACAAAAAGAGAGTTAATTCTGCAGGCAGCCGTTTTAATCAATGACAGTGCTGCATGTCTTCACATGATGGTTTTAGAGACATGCTTAGTATAGGTTTCAAAGAAAGCTGTTGATTCTTAAAAGGCAAGGCCTTTCATCTACTACAAAAATAAAGCTTTCAGGGTTTAAATATGTAAAGTCAGAAAAAAATCATACCACTTGGAAGAACACTGCAGATGTAGCATTTAATCCTGTTCCATATAATTCTTAATATGTTGAAGTTAATGTGGGTTTAACCAAATCCTGTGTTCAATACTCTAAATGCCATTCTACTCATACTCAGAATAAATGCATCTTGCACCTACACAGTGCCATAGCAGTTTAAAGGTGCTAAAGCATGGTTTGTCAATTGCTGTATGCACCTTGCTCCTTCTGGCATCTTTTAATTTCACTAAATTCAAGATCAGATAGTTCAGCAAGCTAAAGCACATTTTACCTAAAATGGAGAGGTACATACATGCAATAGGTTTATTTCATCTGTTTTATATAAATAAGAAAAGTTTGGAAATGAAACTTCATTAGTAAATTGCAGAACTTTTATCTTAGAGAAAAATGCTCACAAACCGATCAATACCACCCCAATAATATGCATCTTCTCATTTTAAGTACAAGGCATTTTAGGTGTGGGAGTTTATTTACTACAAAAATAATAATCTGTTTGGGTTTTGTTTGTTTCTCTACAATGAGCAAGGTGTCAGTGACCACTGACATCCATTTTAGCTAGTTTGAACTGAGAGATAGTAAAAACAAAATCTCTTAGTGATCAGCTTTTTTAACATATGCTGCAGTAATAGATATCAAAATGCATGCTAACATAGTTAAAGGGATGCAATTATAACTTCTGTTTTTAAATGTATGCCAGACAGGTAAATTCACTGGGTTTAGAAAGGTGAGACACCTCATTTTTAAATAATATGATCAGGCTTTTTTATTACCTCCTTTCCACGTTCCTTTTGATGTAACTTTGAGGTAAACTGGATTGTCTGACATGAACTGAGATAATACAGATGAGAGGAAAATACAGGAAGGGAACTATACTGATGATCTGCTTGGGTTTGATTAATGACTTTTTTTTAAATCACAGAAAGTCACATTCTAGAAAAGAATGACTTGTTGAACTTCTGTGCTTCCTTACCACCAAGAAAGGATTGCCATAGCAACAGGAAAAGACTATGCATGGTAAGAATACTCACAAGCTGAACAAGATAATGGCTTAAGATAACATCCCAGTAGGATGGCAAAAAAGCCAGCCGGGGTGGGGAGGAAGGGCAGTGGCATTTTAACAATGACTAAGAAATTTTAAAATAATTAATATTAGAAACGTGAAATATGTGAATCCAAGGCAAGATAATGAATTGAGAAGTTGTATGGCACATTCGTCTGGGCAGAAAATCAACAAGGTTCCTGCACTTGTCTCTAAGGGTCAACTGCAAGTCACTGATGTATGTCCTTACAATTTTGCTTTTAGCCTCTCTGTTAGAGCATCCAAACCATTTTGCAGATAGCAGGAGGTGTCCACACAATAACTGCATGGAAGAGTTTAAGGCAAAGATTTCATGTAGGTCACCCGTCAGGCAGAACCTGCTTAACATCTAGTGATTATCCCTAAGGTCTGGTTCAGCCCTGCAGTTGAGGTGAAAGGATCATTACATTTGCTTTCTGGTGGATCTGTTGTATTTAGGCACTTACCTTTGACGTCTTCTTAAAACATTTTTTCAGTCCTCAAAGTTAAATTCTACTATATTTGAGAAACAAAGCTACAAATCTACACTTAAAATATGAATCAGGATGAGTGCAGAATACGTCACTGAATGAGCTTTAAACCATGTCACAAAATTTTTCCTGATTTTCTCTTTTCAATACAAGCCACTTGTTCTCAACATTCATGTTTTGTTAACAGCAATTTAAAATTAAAAAGGTCACATAACAAGAAAAATTACAGATAAACCCACATATGAAATGAGAAACCCTGTACCTAGTAATTGCTGCTTTCAAAGTCACGTTCTTTGTAACTGCTTCTTTGTGGCACAGTACATGTATCTTTTGCTTTTGCACTACTACAAATGTTCCTGTGAATTGCTAAGGAGCTTTTTGTCTTCGCACCTGCAGCCCATTTAGTGAAGGAGTAAATTCACATTGAGAGCACCAAGACTATTCTAGCTCTGGATCAACAGGAACCATTACTTACACCTCTGACTTTTCCATTTTATCTTTTAGCACAGCAAGTCTTCTAGCGAGATTTGGGAAACATAAAAAAATCTGCAGTGCAAACTGCTAATTTTCTACTTCAAAGTGACAGTAAACCCAAACATTTTCATTTGCCAGTCATAAAGATCATTTATGTGCGAGGTTACAGAGTCTATGGTACATTTTTTTCCTGAGCCTGAAACCAAGCTGGTTATATCAGACCACCAGATACATTTCTACAAACACTGTGTTGTTTTTACCTGATACTGAGTTGCTGCAATACCTTCTCCACCATGGAAATGTCACCCAGAGTGAAAGTTGGGAATTGTTAATCTACACCTGAATGTCCTTTCACTCCTGCCCCAGTGGAATACCACTCGAGCTGTGAAATTTCTTTCTGCCTGACACTGTTGCTCCCTTCGGTGTACAGCAGTCCCTCACTAGAAGTCTTTAAAGCAATATTATCTTTTTCCCTTTACTGCTGGGATCACTGGAGAGGACAAGAGGAGGTGTCTCTAGCTCCCAGTCTTACTAGGGCCTCACATCACCAAAAATGAAGGTGGGTCACTCACACTGTGGCTGTTCGCGACTGAAACAGTCACATCAAGACCAGCTATGGCAATGAGATTTTTTTACTAGGCAGAAATTAACAAGACATCTTGAGCCAACCAAATTGCATGCTGTATGCTGATATCCTTTATCCTTCATGCTGGCGCCATGGCCGAGTACTACGATTAATCGAGAACAAAATGTATAAACTGTAACCTGTCCAGTCAAGAAAGCTGAATCAACTCAGCAAAATTTTCCAACACATGGCAAGGACAAGCAGGACCTCCCTCTTTGATACCAGGAGCTATCAGGAACAGTTTAACTATCTTAAGTAAATCCCACCGTAGTCTTTTACTAGCATGCAGTCAAAAAAGGAAAAAGTAACCAACCAAAATTAACAACCAAAACCCACGAGATGCACAAGAGTCATTGCAGCCGTGCAATTCTCAAGAAGTTTATAGCACACTTTTAAAAGACATGAGCCAGGCAGTTATCCTTCAGGAAATGTGTTTGTATAGAAAGAGGAGCATGGAACATAACCTTCAGTTAAAAACTAACCTATTAATTTCAGAAAAGAAAGAGACTACTAACTCGTGATGAAAAAATTCAAGTAGGAGATTCCATGTTACAAACGGGGAAAAGACTTACTGAAATCTTACAGTGACACGGCAGCCAGGAAGGAATAACAAGTTTTAAAGCATGATACTACACATACTGATGTTTGGGACTCTGAAACCTGGCATATCTGCCTCTCCTCACAAACCTCTGTCCTATTTCTCTACTGAAGAAGAGCTGCAAGGAAATGCTGCAAGGAATTGTTTGACACTGCCAGGAAAAAATATCCAAACCCCAAAGGTATGACCTTGGGGCATACTTCTAAGAAAGACATATATATATTTGCTGTCTCATATAAAAACCATCAGACAGACACAACCTGAAACACAGCAGGCAAAAAAAAAATTGGTATCAAAATCATCATGAACTCAGTTTTTCCTATAGCATAAACTATAAACCCATAAACTTTGTCACAATAGGTTCTAATTTATATTGCTACAAGTGAAATCAGAAAGACAAAATACAAGAGAAGGGTCAACATACACCTGACCCTATAAATCTAAAGGGAAAAGATTTTTTTTTAAAGTATTCATCTGACTCCCAAAAAGCAAAACAGAAAAAAACCCTCTAAATTTAGGCATAATGTGTACTTTCAATGGCTGTCAGTCACAAAGTAGAATGAGATTGTGAAAATCAGCAAATTATTTTGGCTTTCCAGCATTCTCAACATAAGATGAACGCAATCATGACTAATGGGGTTTCCCATTAAACATGGCTTAAGAGAAGCAGTCATTTCAGAAAACAAATCAGCATTTTACATAAATATATCTATGCCTAAAATTAGATTTACTTTTTTTTGTATGAAGCTGACCACAATATACTCACTTATTGGGAATACAGCACAAGAAATCCTCCTGTACCTTATTTATCAATACTTGTAACCTTTTGCTGACTACATACCCAATGCAGCATAAGAAAGTGTTATCACAGCAGCTAGGTCAAAACTCAACATTCAAACAGTGTAAGGCTTATGGAAAAGAAAAATAAAGCAGAATATTAAAAAAAAAAGCAAAGAAAATATCTGTAACCGCATCCGAGATAATGGCAAAACTCTGTTGTTAAAGCTTTGCATTTCCTACCATGATTATAGCCCTACAGTCAACCAATTCATTCCAGTTTGGTTTTCCTTACAAAGATGGGTAAACATATTTCTTCTGAGAACTGCCCCACTGAGCAAACACGGCACGCACCCCAACTTACCTGAGTCTAAGTGCCACGGGTCGGTAGCAGCCGACATTGGTGGGATGGTGAGTGGTGATGCTCCGCAGTTGGATTCCACTAGTTCTCCTTGGATGTGGACGTGAGAGGAGGCGTTGACAGGTCTCAGAGCTGCTTTGAGTGGAGCAATCTGGTTGAACTGTACTCTTGATAGGCAGCCAGTGAATCCTGGGGTGTTGTATTTATATATATCTTGGTCAATCTTTCCAGTTTCTATGGGACATTAAGGAAGGGGGGGAAAATATTAATAAAAACAATTAATTGCTTTGGAAAGCATGGCTGGTCTGAACACTTGGCTCCCAGAACTCGGTTCCCAAGTCTGCCTCTCAGGGGACTGGGAATGTGTCAGATCCTGCCAGGTTTCTTTACATTTCATTACAGATGGAAACCTTCAGGCCTTGATGTGACTTGGTTTCATTGCTATGCTATCATTAAAATCAAAGGCCAGCATGAAGGAGTCATTAGAGAACAAATGACCAGGAAAAAACATCTTTTCCCCAAGAAGAGGAGGCAAAAGAGCAGGCAGAGGGACAGTCATCATCAAGGTCTCTTCTTGTATCTGAAGCTGCTGTTGTGAGAGATGTGCCCTCTTTCACCCTGGCTCATGGCCCTCTGGTTCCTCTCTGGGGAGCAGGACCACTCGTGTTCACTCCTGTGCCCATCCTGTCTCCTCATCAGGAGACCAAACATCCCTTTGCGAGAAGGCCATATGTCCCTTCGGCTCAAGGGGGAAAACCACTCCTCTCCAGCCTTCTTCCTTCCCACAGGAGTGAGGGGAGAGGGTGAGAGGAGCCCATCCATCCCTGCTACAGGCTGCAGAGAGGCTTGTATGCTCTGAGCATCCATGACAGGGCTTATGGTGGCTGTCAGCAGGCCACAAGCAGGACATCTTGGACATTGCCACTGGGGGCTGACAGGCAAGCTAGTGCCTGGCACCCATCGGAATCCATCACTGATCTCTAAAGCAGCCGCCATCTCACAACATCCCCCAAGCCCAAGTAGTTTTCTCATTTCCAACACACCAGTTAAAATGATCCCAAAACTGTATCCATAGAACACAGCACATGCCCTTCCTACCCAAGGTGCCTGCAGGCTGTTCATGGCTGGTTTATTTCTGCACAGACCTGGTGCAACAGCCTGAGTCACAGCTGACAACAAAACCAGCACTCTGTCAGCTGGCCGCATTAGTGGTGGTATTAACATTTCAAAGCCTCACTCGAGTGTCTAATATAATATTTACATGGCAGTGAGGAGTTCAGCTTCCTTTCTTCTATGGTACACAACGTAAATGAAAATGACAACTGCTGTCCCAGACAGTATTGCTTCAGAGGCACAGAGATGCCTCAAACTCCCTTTCCCCGGCTTGGCAGGGACAGGAGTTAATGTCTGGCCCTTGAAGCCAGTGGAAAAAAAATACTACTGAGCCAAGCTGAGCAAGATGGTATCCCAAGGACAGAGAAGAAGGAGCAGCTCAAGGTGATTCAAAGGCAAGCTTTTCAGCTAGAAACAAGGCCAACAGGGGTTTCTGGAAAAAAAAAATGACGTGTACAAATCAAAAGATCACATCATACAAAATGAAAGAAGGGAAACCAGAGGTGGGACAGAGAGGGTTCTCTGAGAGGTATGAGAAGAAAGAGGGGAAGTGTTTTATTTTAAGAGTTTGGAGAAAAGCTGGGAACCAAAGCACATCTGAGTGTGAATTACGCTACCAAAAAAACCCCAAGGTTATTAGAAAATGCATTACAAACCTCTTGGATGAATCTGTGTTCAGTTCCAACCAATGCAGGTTCAATTATATGACGTTTGAGCTGCTGTCTGGGCTCCCTAAAAACTACCATGACAGATATATCAGTGCTACTCCTAAGAGTGCACCAGGGATACGTGCAAGGAGTTTCAAGACTACAAACCAGGCAGGGCTTTTCAAGTATTTGTCAGCTTAACAGCTTAAACACAAAGTGGGGGAAAACTGGTGGAAACTGGACAACTTGAGCACTATTAAAACAACATGCTGGCTTTCACACATACTTTTCTGTCTTTGCAACCATATTAGAATCATAAGCACATGCAATATTTAAGTCCTCTCCTGTCAGCATCAGGATACAGAAGGAAGATGCATAATCTGAAAATTACTTACATTAGTTCTTCATGTGATCTTTTGTACAGTAATAGATTTATTTGACCATCTTTTCCTTCTCGTTTGAAAACATCTTTCCTTTTCTGCTAGTACTTATCCAGCCTCTGTGAATATTACAGCCACATTTCACAAGCTGTCAGTGAGCAGCGACTGTCACCTACGACAAGGCTGAAACACGCTCAGGACTCAGCTAGAGACTAGTCTAAATGCATTAAAATTGTTGTATTAGTCATGCAGGACTTTCATCCAGCTCTGCTTTAAGAAAGTGCCTTGACCAAACAGTTTGTATCATCTCCTTTAAAAATTTAATAGTAAGTAAAAAAACCTCACACATGCACACACTTTCCATACTTAATAGAAAAGCTGCACATAACCCAGAGATCAGGCATCTGAATGCTGCTTGTGGACCATATGATCCAGACAAGGCTCCTATCTGACCACAATATTCACTGTCTTTCACGTCAACAAAATGTTCACGGTCTATTCAGTGAACAATTGTGATTTTGAGTAATCTTCATAATCTAAGGAACAATTAGAAGACAGTATTTCTCTTTAAACACTGTAACCACTGTCAATAACAGTCCTGCGATTACCTTTTATTTGTATTTTTCTATATTCAGTGGAACTTCATGCAGCAATGCTAATTGCCTCACACTCACAATCCTGAATGACAAGAACAAAACCCCATGAATAGGATTGTGCTACTTTATCAGCTTCAGTACTATTCTACTCTAACTCCATGAATAATAAGTGATGGATACTACATACTGAAAGAATTAAAGAAAAAACAAAAAAAAACCTAACACAGCACCATGCTGGAGACATGTATTTTGTTTAAAACACTCCACACAAATGATGGTTGTGCAAGTCACCTCATGCAAATTTACCACGAGCTCCCATCACTTCAGTGCTAAAAGAAAATGGATCACCTTCTATGACCGTGAACACGTTCCTTCCCACGTGCATCCCATGAGGCTCAGCACACCATGCTCTCTGATCTTAGGCCTTTATACTTTTGCATCTCTGTGTATTTGAGCCTGCTAAAAATCCATCCCTGGAGACTGTAATGATTATGAATGAAATATGCCATTGTTGTTAAGACTAAAATTAAATTTTCTACCTACAGCAAAGGAGGGAGAAAACAAAAGGTGACCATCACATTATTTAAAATAAAAGGAAATGTACAATGCAACTACTTTGCATAGTTCTAATTTTCAGCATATAAGCTAATGCAAAGTCACCTATAGCATTCTAATATATAGTATTATCGTGACCTAATAGCAACATTAGTATTATTGCTTTCAGATCTGATGCAGCAATCTTCTGCTGGCACCTTACCCACAAGCATTTCTGAAATAAAAGACTTCCAAAATACCACTTATAGGTCTTTTTAAACTTCAACTGTTTTTAGCCATTTGTTCCCTTGATCATATAAGCTGCTGACTTGAAGAAGACGATAATCACAAGACAGACGATTCAGGGAAACTCATTTTAGCATAGATGCACTGCAGCATACAAATCCTTAACACTGAACATTCACACTGTAACTGCCTACCCAAATTACTCAATATTTTAAAAATGTATATAACTAGTAAACAGTATACTAAGAACCTCACATAGGTTTGGGTGTTACCATTCACTGAAGATATATTTAACATCAATTACTCGTTATTTATGTTTTGTTATTTATTTAACAGTAAAAAGATACAGGAATTTAATTATCAGTTACTCTTTTTGATTCCAGAGCTTAATTCCCACAGCTGTTGCAGGAACATGCCACACAGTGATGAAAATAGTACTATTTCTCTATTGAAAATTATATGCTATTACTGAAGAAGCTCTTTTCCACCTAGGTGAGAAGACGTAAAGAACATCTATTTTCAAGTATGCTTATGACACACAGAACCATTAACGAGTACATAACAAGTTGAAATTCATAATTCTATGAATCTAGAAGAAAACAAAGAGAATCAAACTGCATAGAGCAAAAAATTATGGCTAGACCTGCGCATAAGTAACAAATCTCTGAGTAGTACATAGCAATACTAACCAGTGTAATTAAATTATCTCTTTTTTAAGACTTTTTGTCCTTAATACACTACCTGTAGTGGCAGAGTTGCAATAATGCCCAGGTCGGAGACACAAGACAAACAAATTCCTAGTTTGGTTCAGATTATTACCAAAATTGACCTATTTAGCATGCACCTGATAAGCTACTTGTACAAGCAGACACCCTGCCAAGTACAGTTTTTACTTACTCTCTCTCTTCCTTTGCTACTTTCCGTATCTGCCAGTAAATGACTTACAGAATAGCTCAAAGGGCTACAGCATTTCTACTAGCACAGGAGGTTACAGCAGTGCTGCAGAGGTCCAGCTCCGCTTAATTCTACCATTTATTTTTTACACATTCTTGTAGCATCACTTACAAAGACCAGAGAAAAATAGCCTGTTTTAGCAGAAAAAAAGATTTGATCCCACAGCGCCGAGCAGGTTTTTGACAGATGAAACAGAAATGCTTTCTATTTATGTAAAGTTCCCTATCAAGGACAAGGCCGTACAAAGCCATACAATCCAGCACAGTACTGTGCTGTACCAGTGCAGTCGTGCCACACGTGGAAAGATGGCCTTGGACTTTATTACACACTGACCTCAGAAAGAGGGAGAGAAGAGTCAGCAACGAGGCAATAGGGAAACACTCTCATTGCACATCTTCGTAAACCTACAACAAATGTTTTTATAAAACACACATGCTCAATAACTTTGCTGAGTATCTTTTCTATTTTAGCTGATCTATACCCTTTTCTTTTTTATAGGACTCTGAAATAGAGATCAATACAGAAAGTTATAATAAATTCTGAATCTTGCACAGTGTTCAATACTTATAGAGAGAATCAAGGCATCTATTTATCTTGAATTATGTTCCATTAAGAAGGAAATGTAACAGAACTCGAAGCACCGTTTGTGGGTACGCACAACAATGTACATAATAAATATCCTGTTATGAATTCCCTTGGAGTTCTCCAGTCATGCCCTTTGAAGTAGATGTAAAGCATAGCTAAGGATACTTCTAGCACAGCAAGGCTCTCAGTACATGGTACAGCCATCTACCTCGTTCTTCTCTCATAGTGGGAAAGCTCTGTCCAAAGCAACATACAGCAGGACATGGACAAGAAAAGCACTGGAGTCATTTTGTTTATGACAGAAGATGTCTTTTAAACAAAGCAAAGCCTCAGCAGCACAACCAAAGCCCTTCCAGTTCAGTTTACTAAAGATTATTAGTTACATAATTTACACAAGACATCATTTGAGTTTTGCTTTGAAAAGGGTGAAAAATCCAGCTGTTGGTATTTAGGACAATGACATATTTATACACGCCCATTTATGCCTCAAAACACAATGGCTTAATGACTCTTGAAACAGACTAGCCCTATCAGTAGTGGCAGAAGCCCAGCTTTGCCACAGGGTGGCATTTCTGGATGAACTACCAGGATGCTCTGCTATTTCACTTAAGATTAAGCATCCACTCAGCACATAGACAGACAGTAATCTTCTATAAATCTCCATAACCCCTCAGCTAGTTGTACTAAATTGAGCCTAAATTATCTCTATATGATATTTTAATAGACTACACAGGTGAATTCACTGATTCAATTAAATGGACCACTAATTGCTTTTGGGTCAACCTTAGTAATAGATTTTCCCTCTGAAATAAAGTACTGTGTGCTCTCTTGTCCCCCGTACTCAGCAAGGTATCTTGTTACATTAGTAGCTGCTCAAATATCAGCCTAATTGGCATCTTAAGCATCTCTGTGTTACTGTGTCAGGCTCCACATAACAGAAAGCAGTTTAAACTCTGCTGAAAGGAATCTATTGATTTCAAGAAGTCACAGTCCACGGAGATTACTAAAGCACTTTCTCTTATTTGTGGTATTTGATGCCTAGATGAGCCATTCAATGCAACATCGAACCCTGGCACATGCTGATACTTGAGGACTCGTGCAGTGTAAAAAAAACAAGAGAATAAATAAATTGGCTTGAACCACATACAGTACACAATCACGGGGAAAACCTTTCTGGGGTGGCATATACCTACTAGAACAAAACTCCAAGGCTAAAACATCCATGTCAGGAGCAACACCTATATACCCCCAAAATGGGATAACATTAGACAAAGGGAAAATTGTATTCCCATACATCACCTGGGTCTTGTAATGAACGTGCTCCAGTATGAGGCTGAAACACCTGTTTGCTTAATGGCGATTCGTACGTACTGTCTTACACTCAGTAATTTTAAAAAACCCCCATACTAACAGCACTTTGGCTATGTAGATACCACATGTGATAGCAGGTAAACTAAACGCCTACAGTATAAGGCAAAGCAACTAAACTCCTAGAATAACATTTAACGGAGTTATAGTTGATGCAAAACAGCAAGGCATATATGGGTGCCATATACGAGCAACCGTAAAGACTTGCCACGGCTTTCCAACTTCCCTTGCTTTTAATTTCAGTCTCTGAGATTCAGTAAGTAGCAGAAGCTGAATATAAAAATAACAGGAGCTTTATTTTATGCATTACTCAAAACTGAGCTAGTGCCTACTGCTCTCTGGACACTCGTACCAGTGCAACAACGGAGAACTTGTTACAGGAGTGGTGGGGGCAGCAAAGGGGCAAGCTGTCCCTGTGAATGGAGACGTGACCTTCACAGGACCCAAGTGCAAATGACTACTGACTTCTCTTTATACAAAAAGTGAAATACCACATAGCAGACATGCTTTTTTCAGTCCACAGGTCTGCAACGGCCAGGTGGTATCCAGATGCCTCCCCACGTGTCCTTTTCCTGCCTTGCTAATATGTTTGCACTGCCCAGGGGCTGGGACATCTGTCCTGTCACTCTCTCTTTGGCAAAAGCCATGAGAGACTCACCCCTTTGTCCTGGACCTCCGATCAGATCAGACGCCTTCAGACATGCTTACACTTGATTGCTTTCCAGAGCCCTCAGGTACTGTCCACACTATGGCCCTACTGTGTTACACAGTTCTTCTGAGCCTATTTCAATTTTTAATTTGTAACTTCATGTTACTGATTGAAATTTTTCTGAGCTCCTTTTATAAGAAATCACAGCTTGTATGGAAAATTTTTGTTTAGACAGTTTGTCTAGACTGACAACCTGACTGACCACCCACTAAAATATGGAGAAGATGCTATATGTGGTATATGAAGCACTGTGCCAGGAACCAAAAGAAATAACATAAACCCAGCAGTGCCAACTGATAGCATTGCAGAGCAAACACATGGTGCTTTCATTTGCTGTCTGACACTTAAGAGATGGCCTAATCCACAGTGCAAGCAAGAGAAAAATGACTTATGAGGACTGTAATAGCTCAGTGCATGTTTCGCAGCAGCAGCTTTATCAGCATTGCTGAAACAAAGGTAATTTCTTTATGAAATGTTCCTGATACTTTTAGCACAAGCTGAAAATGACCAAACCAGGTGAAAAATACACAGAATTAGATAACTTCAGCCAGCCTGGATACTGTGTCGTGACCCTGGAGCGCTTCCAAAGCCCAGTCCCTGGCAGAAGAGTTACAGCTTTTGGGTCATGCTGTAATGGAGACAGTAAATCACTGATGTGAAATGTACTCCTATCAGAATACCATTATTGCAGAAATAATGAAGACTAGTGCTGTACTGCAGCTCCTCAGTCAAAAAAGGCACTGTGAATAATACAAAATGGAGATGTTATTTGACAGCAGCATTCTTTCATACTACCACAAATGAAGAGGATTTGAGAACAATAAGTTGGATTTTTTTTTCTGCTCTTCTGTACTGATGGTACAGTTACCGAATATTTCAAGATTTCATACTGGATGTATGATTTCCTGAAATTTCCCATTTTAAAATTTCACGTGTAGCCAACAACAGTTATTATTCAGGAATTCACACTGCCTTTTAAAGAAAAGAGAATTAACTGATACTGCAGGGTTCTTAGTAACTGCATTGTAAAAAGGAGAAAACTAAGGCCAACAGTAAAAGCGAACACTTTCAAAGGAACCAGTTTTGTTCTTCACATCTTGCTACTGACTAGCTGCATAACCTTGAGTGAGTCACTTCATATACTCATGTCAAACTTTCCCCCTCCCTCTTAGTACAACACAGACATTTTTCCTACCTTCTAGCTGGAATATTGTTTCACTTCAGATGTTATAAGATCTAAGTAAAAAAGGTACAGGCACTGCTTTTTAAATATGAAAATAAAACAAAGTAGTTTTCTTAAGCATCCCACAAACTTCTCATGACTTTAGAAAGGTCACTAACGGAGGCACAGATCATATGGTACATTTCAATTGATAAAAAAGAAAGCTCTCCCAAGGATAATGGAACAATACAACATAGGGAAAAGAGATGAAATACCAAGTCTCTAGAGACCCTTTTGATACCAAGAAACGATACCTTACATGCAGACATCCACCGGAAGCGTTGATTCTGTCAGAAGTCTTCAAATGTTCAATTCAAGAGTGACCCATGAGAAGCATTCAACGGGGACAAAAAGCTCAATGGGAGCAAACAGTCAGCTCTGTGCCAGTGGAACCAAAACGCCTGCAGGTATGGGGGATTAGAGACCTCTCCATGCATTACCCTTTAGAATCAACCGTAAGTGGCAATACAGTCATTCCACAAACTTGTGTAGCATTTTATTTTGCCTCTAGGAAATTAATCATTCTCCTTGGGTACCAGAGGGGAAAAAGATCAGCCTGTTGTGTAAAGCAGTAATCCCAGATGTAACGAGAGCTAAAAAGGAAGGACATCCACCTAGATGATAGCCTGAGCTGACAGAACAGGACATTAATGTTGTTCAGTTAGGTTGTATCACAAACCTTGACTACAAACCCTCCTGAGGGCTAATGGAAATCTTTTGACTGACAAGCAAAGTGCTCAGTACCCAGCGATGTAACCCAAGCTGCAGAAATCAGCACTTCTCAAGGCAAAACTGCATAAGAAGTATCTGACAGTTAGCTTCAAGAACAATGACTTTTTCTTTTCTACTCCATCCTCTATCCTCTTCACAATGATGCAAGAGCAATGGGATCAGGGGTGGAGGGCAGCAAAAGGAGAGCCACAACCAGGTGTTTCATCCACAACAAAGAATCAAATGTTTCATCTATTTTTTGTCTTCAGGCAGGCTCAAAAAAAGTGAAGAAGCAAATGATGGGGGAGAATTAGAAATTATATAGCTGAAGTTTCTTTAAAAAAACCCCTATGCCTCAAATCTAAATAACTGACAAAATAACAGTACTTTTTCATCATAAACATCGCTATGAAAAAACAGAAGTAGTTATCATAGAGAAAACATTCTCAGTTAGATGGGACACTGTATTTCAGCAGGATTTATAAGTCCTTTCTAATTTATGCTCATGATAAATAATCTTCACAACATCTTTCATAATCCTTTGAGAAGGATGCAAAACAAATACATCAAGGTAGCATTACTATGCAAAAGAATCATGCAGTTTCATTCATATGGTTTGCCTAAATGTGTTCTTACATCTTGTGGCAGCAATACAACTCAGCAAATGCTTTTCAGGTAAGAAAATAAATAAACAAATAAATGAATAATGAAACAAAACTTTTGTAGCCTGTACTCAAACACAATGTGTATTGGCCAAACGCCAATGCATTTAGTTATGTTGTGCTTTTCTTAAAACTATATTAAGATAATATAATTTCAGTCTGATTATTACTTTATGGTTTAATGGGTACCCTTCTATGACTATTTGCAAATGTCCTCATACTGCACTTTTCATTCTATGTTACCAGCCTCAAATACCTTAATAAAACTGCAGTTTCATCAGAGTAGGTAGGCTGAAATTCCCTCTCTTGCCTCCTGCGTCCCTTGCTTATCTCTGTGTCTCACTTGGAGATGGTGAAAAAGCTGGAAGACCCATTTGAAGAAGATTCATGGCATGAAAACAAAACTGGAAAATGATTTCTCAATGAGGTATTATTTTTATTCATATACCATGTATGCTACACACTAACCATCTGTATTCTTAGAAGTCTGGGTGGGGTGATGAAAAAGGTAAGGAACTGCAATCTGCTTGATAATAAACCACTTTTAGGGAAGTTAGTATTGCAAAGATAAAACTTTTTCATCAGTCCCACATAATTTTTCTTAATTTACTTCACTCAAAAGAAATCCATGGCTATTACACCTACAAATAAAAGTTTTTGGGAACTGACATTTTTCAGAATATAAGCACACTAGCATATTCTGAACAAGCAATGACCTTTCTAAGCAGTGGCAATTTTAATTCAGTTATCAAAAGCCTGAAAATATCAAATAAAAACCAGAATGCTATAACTTAGTAGGTCAATTTTCTTCCAACACTTTCGTTCTGTTTGGTTTACTTCTTCATTTGGAATTTTCTTTTATCAGATCAAAACATACATTTTTTGTATAGAGAATACCAAGCTATACCGAAAAACACCATTTATTTTAACAATTGACAAAGTACTGTAGGATAGTGCAGGGAAAAAGAATCAATTACATTTCTAAGACACAATTTCTTTTATGCTTTTTTTTCCAGTATTGTATGCTTCACAATTTGAAGCTGAACAATTTATATTTGAACAGTCTCTATTATATCTCAAAGTCAATGATAGGGGTTGATCCAAGAAACACTAAAGGCTTTTGCTTCTCTTCTTTGTTACAGGTATGCCTATGTGAAATACTCTTTTGTATTTCCTCTGCAGGAAGATGCTTATGTGCAATAAATTCACTCCTGAAAAATATTGCTATTCGATGCACAATGTCAAATTATCATAAAAATTTAACAGCTGCATTAGATCAATGACTTACCTAATTCATTGTTCTCTTTAAAAAAAAAATAGATGACTGATCGATGATTCAGAAGTAGTATAACAGTGTGGAGTGTATAAAACCATCCTCTCACAAAATATCTTTTCAGCTTCCCATAAACATGGGCTTTAAACCTTTCTGAGACGAAGGTTGCAATTCACCTTTTACATTTAGCTGCTGGCAGAACCATCTCCCACAAATGTGCCCACCCTTTTCAGAAACCATCAATACTTCTGGCCTCCACAGCATCCCACGCCAGTGAGTTCCAGTGCCGAACTCAGGCTAACAACCTCCTGCAGCTCCTTTTAAGGCTGCATCCTGGCAAGGTAACAGAGTGTCTCAACTTCTTGTGCTGTGGAAATCACTGTACACCTCCACCATTATAGGACTTAACTGCATCATAATTCAGATACAGCAACTAAATCACCTAAAAAGAGAGCTCTCTATCCTTACTTTAAAAGAAACCTTCATGCACTTTAGTTAGAGTGGCAAAGCTCTGCAGAAGACCCTCTCCACCTCTAGGCACTGGAAATGATTCCACGAAAAATAAACCGTAAAACCCTTACACCACGATCTAGAAACCAAAACCACTCCCTCATTCAACAAATACATTGGGGATGAAAGAAATAGGTGTGGTTTGATGCCAGCCAACAAATTTCACTCCATGAGAAACAGTAAGGAAGCAAAATTCCTTTTCCATTTCTGCCAATCTCAGGTTTAATACATTTAGCTCAACTGGTCCTTTATTGCTTTTTACATGCCAGGCACCCTCAGTGTGCACATTTTTGCAATTTCTATGATTATTATTACATAGTTATTCAGGAGGTAATGACGATAGACATTTTGACAAAAAAGACATTCAATGTCTGGGTTTGTGGAGGGATGATGGAAGAGCAGGACCAGACAACATGCAAGGACTAACTCAGTGACTACCTTTGCACCTCATTAGATGGTGTAAACCTAACATTTCCAGCTGCCCTAGACCAAACTGTGCAGTATCAACACGCTTTATCATTATTATTATTATTACATCCAAGCATAGAACAATATTTGGGAGCAGCATCTGAGGGCACAATGCTATTTGCAGTATAAAGGCTTTGTTAATAAGCTGTAGCAAGTGCTCCCACTTAAACACTGAAAACAAGCTTTGGGTGTTTCTAATCTCAAACCTAACGGATTTAAAGAAATTGGGATTTAAAGAAATTGGGAGGGACAGGGAAACCTTTGATCAAGCTGCAATAAAAATAAATACAGAAAAGATTAGAATTATACTGTCTCGCTATCCTTGCTCTAGCATAGAGATACATCAAAACAGTACATTAAGTTAGTTCAAGATGCTATACTGAAAAAAAACCACTGTCATTTGCTTTTTCTTAAATCTTGTACTAAACTGAACCCTCAGTGTCGCATCATCTGGACTGGGAAGCAGAGATGTGTAACAGGACTGTCTATCAACTTGCTTATTTTACAACCACTACGTATGAAAACAAACAAAAACTTACAGGTGGGCCACAGGATCAGCGTCAGAAGGTCTAAATCAGGCTGCTCTTCTTCCTTTGAGCTGCCTCCTTCTCCTTCCCCCCAGCCCCATGACTAAACTGAACCCCACGCAAAGATAAAGCAGGTAAAACACAGTTGGGAAACGCCAAACACCAGACGGGATGCGCAGCACGCACAGCAGCTTTGTTCTGGCAGAAGAAGTACGGTCACAGAATCACAGAATGGCCGGATTGAACGACTTTAAAGCCCATCCAGTTCCACCTCACTGCCGCGGGCAGGGACACCTCCCACCAGACCGGGCTGCTCGAGACCCCATCCGACCTGGTCACCTCTGTCGGCAGCAGCGCCCCGCTCGCAGGCGGCGGGCAGCGGTGTTCCTCGGGCAGGGGCAGGCGGCGCACGCTGCGGGGACCTCTGCCCGCCCGCCGCCTCCCTCCCCCGGGGCTGAGAACTGCCGCCAGCTCACCACACGCGTGCCCCCACGCCCCGCGTGCGTGCCCCGGCGGGAGCAGCCCCCCGCCCCGCACGGCAAGCCCCTCACCCCCGCCCGCCCCTGCGCCGCATCCCAGCTACCTGCCTGCTTCCCGGATCCCCTCTCCCGGCCGGGAGCCGCGACACTGGGCGGGAAGCGCGGAGCGGAGCGCAGCCTCCCGGAGCCGCCGTGCTGCAGCCGGGCGGAGCGGAGGCGGGAACACACGGACTGGATCTGGCGGGGGAGTGGCGGGGGAGGGCGGGGAGGTCCGGGGGCCCCGAGCTGCTGGGTGAATGGGCTCTGTGACAGCCGCCGGCAGCCACCGGCAAGCAGGGGAAGGAGCAGGTCCTGCTCGGCCACACCGGCTGCCGTTCACTCATCAGCACTGTCTTTTTCTTCTTTCGTTTTTTCTTTTTTCGTTTTTTCTTTTTATTCTGCTTCTGTTTCTTCTGCTTCTGTTTCTTCTGACTCTTCTTCTTTTTGTCCTTTTCTCTTCTTTTTCTCCTTTCACTTTCCTTTCTCCTTTCTCCCTTCTTCCTTCTTCGTCTTCTTTCTTCATCATCTTCTTTCCCTTTTCTTTCCTTTTTTTCTCTTTTAGCGATAAGGGAGCATTAAAGCTTTGAAATCCTCTTTGTAGAAGAGGCCGCTTAGCATCAAGACATCAAGGCCTGGTGCTGTTGAGCAGCCATCTCGGGGAAAAGGATGCCTTTCTTTTATAGCGGAAGGTTATTCTGGTTTTTGAGGAGTTTGGAAAGGTACAGTTCAAATACTTTTTGCTTTGGCTTTATTCACATACAAAGGCAAGAAAGCCAAATAAGAGCCGGCATAAAATGGTTTTAAAAAGTTAAAATTACTGAGACAACTTCATTTGCTCATTTTGAAGGTGAAAGAATGGAGACACAGCAGCCTGCCTATGGGGCACTGGGAAAAACTGGGGTTAAAATGGCCAATTATCAACAAAATATCCTTCTATTAACTCAAATATCCTGAGACCACCACTTTGTTTTCTCCTCACACTGAAAGCTGCCTCCTTGCTCTTTCCTCCTCTCCCAGCTGCACCACCATTTTCCTCTTATCATCCCCGCTGCCAAAGAGAGAGAAGGTCCCTCATGCTGAAGAGGAGGGAAGGAAGGCAGAAGGAGAAGATATAGTTTGGGGATTGATATAAACCCTGAAGAGCCAACAGCAACATAGGCCGCAGCTCATGTGGGATGGCTGGGCTGAACCATTGCTATCTGTCGCTCATCTCCCTGCTACTGGCACTTTGTGGTGGCACCAGCATGAATGCAGGTGCTGCATGGCTTTGGGGGAAGGAGGCTGCCAGCACTGTCTCAGACCAAAGGTATCACTGCGGCCAACAAAATGCGACAAACAGCAGCGACACTAAATATTTGACTAATGGACTTTTTCTATTTGGATTTATTAAATGAGAATGTAAATTGGAAGACTTTATTGAACAAAACTGACAGTGACAGTACATACAATTTATGTATTTCTGAAGAAGCTGCAATTTGAGACCTGTAAAACACTTGCCATCATAATTTTACTGAAGCCTATTACCTTTGGTTTTCCTGACCCAAGTCAGCTTTGACGCAATGAAACTGGGTGCCATTCTGCAGAGGCACACAATGTCCTGGTCTGTTTGAGTATTCAACATACAAAATTCACAGAGAGCTTCCTTGGTCTCTACAAGTAATGCATGAACCTCCTTATTTTTGTACTGAATAATAATTAGCAAAAGAGGAATCTCTAACTGCTGTAAGGGTGTTTGTCTTAATTCTAGCAATTTGTGCCAGCAGCGTTTCAGCCATAGATAGTGACGCACTCAAAGTTTAAGAGAGAGATGAAACGTCTCTCAGCATGGCAATCTGCAATTTAGAGATACCCAGACTACATATAAATGAGTTGGCCCAAGTACTGGAAGCAGTTTCGCTCCAGAGGAAGAGAGCTCTGTGCAGGGTATTTATTCCACCTCTTGGAAATGTAAAATAATAATTTAGTAGAAAAAGACCTTGCCAGAATCCATTTTTAATTGACTGTATTCATAAGCTCTGAATCTGAGATATAAACAAAGGGAATGGAAAATTCTCACTTATAATTACATCCTTGAGAGACAATTTGCTTGACAGGAATGTTAATTTCTGGCTCCAAGATGCTGAAGACAGCTTGGGATAGACAGTAGGGAAGGAGCACACTACTGGTGGATTTCTGTTGTTGAATAACTCAGATAATCATGATCTTAAGTATAGGTGTCCCAACACATATGCTAATGAAGTCCATGGAAAAGGAATGACATGTATGTCTGCTGTGTGTGTAAAAAAAATCTTACCTTGTTTCCTAGTGACTTCAATTTGGGATGTTTGTGCTGGGATCCCATGCAACCAGTAGTAAAACATCATTAGATTATTGAATTTTTTTTTCCCCCTAAAAATTTTACTGACTACGACATAAGGTAATTAGTTCGAACTTCATTGTGATGGATAAAGATGACTTAATCACTGGACTGGAAGAAGGTGGTTGCCTAGGGACCAACAATCATAACCTGATTATGCTCAAAATGTGATGTATGCCCTTTAAAAAAGCATCACTGGCCAAAGCTGAGGCAAATAATGAACAGCAGTGAGTGGGAGGAGAGACAGGAAGAAATCTGGGGATGGAAGTGGATGTTTAAGAATAGCTTGTGTCTCAAAGGGCAAGATGCCACACTTTTAAGACTTCACACTTGTATCATGAGGACGTGACACTTCCTGTTATTCAGAAAAAAAAAAACCTGAATAAAATCTAAACCATGAATGCTTATTTGTATCCATACATTAATGTTCTCTAAGAACTCCTGGATGTAAATTGAAGACATTACTGTCCCTACAGCACTTGATAGACCTTCAAACACTGGAGAAATTATACAAAGCTGGAAGAGTCTTTATGTCCTCTAAAAAAATTGAAAATTCTTAAAATACGATGTTATAAGTGAGATGATTAACTATTGGACAATTAGCCTGATATCACTTTTCATAAAAGCAGTGGAAAAAATGTTGTAGAATTCTATAAGTAAAAAATAAATTAAAAAATTAATAAGTAAATAAATGGACTAGTCAAATAATTAACTTCAAAATGTTTACTTGAATAGATTTAAAATTTCAGACTTTGAGTACAAAGCTAAACAACTGTGTAGATGGACTACATTTTAGAATGGAGTGTATGCCTTCATAGAATATTGGATTAATGAAATGATAGTAGAATCCACGATATTAATAAGGCACATGTGCAATGGAAGCAAATAATGGTTAATAAGCTTAGAAGCTACGTAAGAAGGTACAGAGAGCTAAAGAGCTATTAAACAAACCAAGAAAGGCATAGCAAGAGGCAGTGCCTGTCAGCGAAAGCCAAACACGTTATGGAAAACAACTCTGCAGTTTTTAAAGGTGCAGCAGCCTAACTGCTGAAAGAAGCTACCCAAGTCTGATACTGAATATCCTACAATGTAATAAATGAATAATGTCTTCTAATGTCATAAATACTACATCTACAAGCAATGGATGTTTTCTATTCAGTATATCCAAATGGAGAAGGCAGAACGTGTATTTAGATCTTATTTCTGCTCAAGAAGCGCGAGAGGCTGAAGAATACAGACAACATTAAGAACACATGTTCTGGCTATAATTGCAACCATTTCTTCATTAAATATTTTTCTTTTTGGTATTATATTGGGACTATCCTCTTAAAGCAAATGCAGCCTATCATAGTGAAGTTGCACTCTAAGATGAGGATTAGGTACCAACGCATGTGCTACGGTAGTCATTCTCCATCACTGTTGAGGCTGATGGATGGTCCTTGCATACCACCATTTTCTGATCTGAAAGACCCTATGAATAATAACTACAGAAAGATCTGGACAGATATAAAATCTACAGAGACAGCATTCACCTTACAGTAAAAAAAGGAACAGGAATTGCTCTCTCAGTAAATCATTCTCTTAAAAAAATCCATCCTGCAAAGCACAGTTAGGAAGGGGGGAACTTCTACATTAATCAACAATTTTCTACTTTTTTAGGGAGTTAAGTGTGATTCTACTGAAGTGAATGAACAAAATATTTAAAAAAGCCCAAGCTCAGAATTAAATTATGTTATTTTATGATTCTTGCTCCAATTTGCATGGTTCTGTTAAGTTGTACTTCAGCAAAAGCATGAGTTTTGTGATGCTATCTAGGTTCCCTCTCACTTCCTCTGAAACCTGTATTTAAACTGATATCTTCTCTAATTGAAGGGAGTGGAATTATTTTTGGGACTCACCACACGTGCTTACTCATTTTGTTAAATGCTCCTGTCATTACTAAATGATGAGTACCCTGTCATTACCGTACGTTGTGTTTCAGTTTCAGAAGCATGTTCTGCTTTTCCATGAAGTAGTTGAATGTGAGCAACACAGCCTTGCTTTGTGTTATTTTTGGCACCACTTTCATGCTACTGGAACATCAACACCTGTCTCTAGCTAGCTCATTACACCAACCTCTATCATTCACTTGGAGTTCATGAAAATATGTACAAATTTTCTACTATTCCATGTGTCATGCATGAGGTGTGATCCCTCAACTATTTAGGAAAACATGATTGAAAGATACCTGCAGAACACTTGAAGCTCTCCCTCCCAAAACAAAGGGCTGCAAACACTTCCTTTTAAGACAAAGAGAACCTGAACTGAAGTTCAACTGCCACTGAAGAGCAAAGGCCCCAATGACTTCACTTTTAAGGGTGCATGACTGAAGACACTTTCAGATTGCTTCTGCTGGCTCATGCACAGTCAGTGCCATCTGTCTACTAGAGCTGGAACTGTATTTTTCAACTTCAAAATGAGCAATTAGTTTGTAGCAAGACAAGTCATTGATCCGAGTCACCTGTAAATGTGTATATATATTTACTTAGCAAATTTGCTATTATTTAATAAGAAAAAAGCACTGACTGAAATTCCAAGAGTATTATTTTTTCTGTTATATGTACAGAAAGCTAGAAAAAATAAGACAACAGAAAAGCTACAGAATGAGCTCAAATAATTTGTGTTAACAGCAATACTGTAGTTGAGTCTCAAGCCTAAGTCATTGCCTATTGTGAAAACAAAAAAGACAGAAACATCCTCTTTCACTTTTCTGAATGAAAACAGATAGCAATGCTTTACCTCGGCTCATTAAGTTAAAACACCAAGTTATAGCACTGGAGTTGAAAGCCAGTCCTTGGCTGAGAAATTAGAAGCCATCTCAGGATATTTACTGTGCTATTTGACTGAAAGAAGTGTTTTCCAGTAGTGCAACAAACCTTATTCAAAGTTAATCGCAACCTGGGTGAAGTTCTGCTCAAGAGGCAATCACACAGCTGGCGTGTTCTTGTGCTCCTGTGCTCTTGGCTTCCCTGGGAAACATATTTTCTGAAATCTGCAGCCACATACACAATTAATCATTTTTACTCTAGGGCCATGCGGTAACTGAGTAACACAGTATTTTACTATATGGGGAGATTGTCTGGGAATGAGGAATAGAGACACAAAAGCCATTGGAAGACTTTCTTTAAGGAAAACACCTTCTTGCATCACAGGTGGCATGTGCTTCCAGTAATTGTTCCGTACCTTAAAAAAGTAAACTCATCAATCATTTTAAATGCTGGTATTTTGGTATCTTGGCAAATACAGTCTTAGACAATTGGGTTGATGTGAAGAGTGCCCATCCTACAGTACACTTAAAGTCAGGGAATTTCCTTTTGAAAGCCATTTGGGCTACGCTCTCACTGAAATCTTGAGCAAACTCTCACTGATTATGTTTTTCTTTTTATTCTGCACATGCTTGTTTCAAAAGCAAGAACTGTAGAATGAAAACTAATTTTGTGGATGAGAGGGGGCGAGAATACTGATACACAAGGCTAAACCATGAAGTTCTTGGCATACTGAGGACAGTTTTAGTAGTAAATTAAACATACTTGACAGTAGGGAAAAATCAATGAAGCAAACCCAATTCCTACAACATGTAGGAATTCTAAATAATATACAACGGGATGGTGATTTAGCCAAAACATTTTAACTGAAGGGTTACCAGTGCCTTGTCTCAGATCTTCAAAGAACATCATCAATGAAATATGGAAGCAGATTAGGAGGAAGTGCATGTCACCATCTCTCCAAACCTACTCCCAAACCCAGCTCTAAATTTTAAGGTTTAAGCTAGTAATCAACATGTAAGGTACATCTCATACATTCACTTGATTATGTGTGTCAGTCACTGAAGGATTTGTAACTTACATTTAAGCAAACAGAAAAAAAGAATCAGTCTACTTTTCCTGTTTCAAGAGTAAACACTTGGAACAAGAATGTTGGCATAATGACTACGGTACTGGCTCTTTAGTTTGGGAAACCTACCTACAAGTCTCTGTGCTTGGCCCAGGTTGCTTGCAGTCTCAATTTTCCATTTATAAAATGAGGTGATAGGCATTTCTTAATTTCTTAGCTGAATTTTGAGGCTATATACATTCAGAGGTAGTTTGCCCTGAAGAAAATGTGTGGAGAAGAGGCACATCCAATAAAAGCCACCACCAGAAGGTCTGCACAAAAGGTGCACAGGCTGAGATAAATCAATGCATTGACATGGAGTGTTCGTTAATTCCTTCATGTCAATTGGAAACGTAAGATTGCTCTATTCTGTCTCAAGTAAATGCAAATAGTTTTGGAATAATTGTACAAAGAGTCTGTATCACTCTTGTTGACACACCTGCTCTCCTTCTGTATGTTAGAAACCAAGCCTATATGAAAGTGAAGGTTGCAAGCATAAAAGTGATCGTGTTGCTCAAAGACAAGGCCAAAACTGTAGGAAGTTGACTCTTTTGTCCTTCAGAAAAGAGGTGCTTAGTGCCGGCAAAAAGAGCTGGAAGGTCTTCTGGATATATTTCTCCTCACAGATCTCAGGGCATTCATTCCACATAGTTATTCCTGCCAAAGTTTGAGTTCTTCATCTCTTTTTAGGGGGTCTGCCAGCCTGGTAGTCACTCTGTTGGCAACACCTGTGTTGCACACGGCCTTTGGAGAAGGTCACTCTCTGAAACGAGTGTGACCCTAAGACAGCTGCTTAAGCTTTCACATATTTTGGGAGCAACATTATTATTAGCCTCCCCCAAAAGAAGATTGCCACAGGACTTAATTATCGACTGCAAAGGTTATGAATTTAAACCCTAAAATCAGGTTTTATACATTATACTTAGACGACACCTTCAGCCAATGCCCTTTCAAATACATGGTCAGGGGTTCTGAGGAGTGAGTTATGTACTCATGCAGCTCTTCCAGAGTTTACACATCAATTTAGGAAATAAATATGATTTCCCTGGCTCTCCAATTTTCCTGGCACCACCTAAATGTCAAACCCAACTTGTTCCTTTATAAACAAAGTAAACTGATTACAGACTACCATGATTTTATTGTAAGACTTTTAAATTTTCTGCCTCGCTGCTAAACTAGTGGTCTTTACAATACGGATCCAACTTTCTTTCAATATATACAAATAGAAGACCTTGGTTTGAGTTTTTCAGGCTCTTACCAAGACTCTAAAACTGATTTACTGCCATAGCTGAAAGCCAATGTGTTAATTATCTAATTGGCTATAATTGAAAATAGCAATTATTAATGTAAGCAAATAGAACGAACACTTCAAGAGGATTAGGGCATATTTTACACGGTTAACAATATTGTCAGTAGTCATTGACAGCACATTGCAAATACCAAAGACAGATCAAATTGAGAAGGAGAATCACACCTTAATTACTGAGACATGATGGTCCAAATTGCATTAATTAATCCCTAAAATGAACATCCAGAAGTCCACTCTAAGTATGGTAAATCAGCTTGTCATTGCCTCCTAGGAAGCCACTTGTTTCTCTCACTGCAGCACCTGTTCGAATTGCTGTTCTGGAAATCACTAAATTTGAGGGCATCCATCAGGGTAATTTTCCTCTATGTTTTTCCCTCATATAGGTTCTTCTTATGTCAGAGAACAGATTTTTCAAGAGATAAAAGGAAAAGAGCAGCCATTATCTGTTACAGGAAATGGACTAATGCAATACTCATTATAAACACACACTTCCTAGGACAATAACTTTCATGAACTAAAATAAAACAGTAGACCCTTCTAACACTACACTTTTTCTGCTATTCTTTTCCTCTGTGCTGTAGTAGTGCAGCAGAGGCAAATTCCTTCCTTCCTGACGTTTCGAGCACAGTAGTAGAATGCTGAGTCTTGAGGTGTTTATCCCTCCTGATGGAAAAATGCTTAATTATCTGTCCAAGGAGTGGAGCCTGTTTGCAAAGGTTAACATTGCTCAAGCAACTTACACTTTATATTTGCTGGTCTCTTTAAAAAGGATTTTAATATTTAAATCTATACAGAGCCACGATCTGAAGGTTCTTCAGCACTCTCTCTTCCTTTAAGAAGTCATTGTCACCAAAGCCTATCAGCCATTAGCTAGGTTCACTTCCAAACTCTTCTGTTCCTTACTCATTCTTTTTTAATACCACAATATTACCTATTTGCTCTTCCCATCCAACACAATTTATTTACTGCCTACGTGGATTTTAAATTAACATAAAAAAAATCAGGTGAGCTTCACAGTAGCACTGTGATTATTAAAACACAGCAAGGTCCTGTTGGAATAATACTTGTGTGTCTCTGAAACAAGATGCAATTTGTTTTCATTTTGTCAAAATTGCTAGCATCACAACTTGACAGCCAGGAACAAAATAAGCACAATCTTTCCATGTACAGGCTGTTCTGTAACACAGGCATTGTCAAGGATTTCCCTCAGCTCGATTTTGACAGTGTATCAGCCTGATATTTAGGGACAAAATTTGAAGGGAAACAAAATGCAAGGACAAAACCAATCCTGATTGGAGCAAGGATTGCTATTTGCAACGGGTTCAGACATGTTTAGCCTGGAATCATCATGAGGTCATTTTGCATTGGGGTGAAATTACTAAATGTTATCTCAATAAGAAGAGCAGTATAGAAATAAGCAATATTGTTATATAGCCTTGAAGAATTAAATAAAGAATTTTGTTACATAGATTCAGAAATCCACGTTCTTATTGCAAAGTCCGTCATTTTGGATCACCTATCTCTCCAATATGCAGTTTGTTTCTATAAACCAAGAACTGTTTCAAGCCTAACATTTCCCCAGAGTACTATGTAAACCAGATTCTTTCTGTAAAAAGAAGATAAAAGAGCCAGCAGAGGAGCATCTATGTTGCATATGTACAGATCATAAAGAGACAATCATTTGGCAGTAAGACCAAGGTTTGCTTTATGCCTTTGCTGTCTTGAGTTAGAAAAACTAAACTCTAGGGTTCTCTATCTATGTGGTATGCTAAAAAAAAAAGAAATGAAACGCTCCTCCCAATTAGAAGTTTTACATTGAGTTTTATCATATCAAAGAACTCATTAAAAATAATTTCCTAATATTCTGTTTAAGTAAAACTTATCTCCAAGACACTGACAATGTAGAACATACATACTTGGAACTGCAGGAGACTTGCAAAGGTGCTGTGGTGCCTCCACAGCTCACACCAAACAGGCCACGTGTTTCTTCAGTCAGTCAGAAGGCTACCACTGCCATCATCTTGTTGCTACTGCAGATTTTGCAGTCATGCAAAGACAGATGGCATGGTGTTATTTCAAATAATTTCTGAAACTCAATCTCAAATCCCAAAACTATCAGACTGGTTGATTTTCCACTACATCATTCCAGCTGACAATACAAATGCTCTGCACAACTGCTTTCAAGTCCTGCCAGGACAGCCTCCAGCACTGTCTGTCTCCGTCCTGTTGAAGATACGCCGCCTCTGTAACAAGTTTACCAGGACAGAGGTTGGCTGATCATGTTGATATTTCAACAAGCCTTAAAAACCTCCCAAATCGCCTGATGAAAATGACTCAAAACTGGGCCTGCGATCAGCTGTTCTACAGCAGCGCATGGCTTTGTGCAAATACAACAAGTTTTCACTATGGGTATTTCACAAAAAAATAAGTCATGTTGCAGATGAGGGAAAAATGAAACTGTTGTCCAATAGCAGAAGCAGTACGGGAGGTAATGAAATCATAGAATCATAGAATCGTAGAATTAGCTGAGTTGGAAGGGATCCAAAAGGATCATCGAGTCCAACTCCTACTCCTACGCAGGACACTCCCAACATTTGCACCGCGTGACTGAGGACACTGTCCAAATGCTTCCTGAATGCTGGCAGGCTCGGTGCCATGACTACTTCCCTGGGGAGCTGTTCCAGTGCTCCACCATCCGCTGGGTGAAGAACCTCTTCCTAATATCCAATCTAAACCCCTCCTGGCATATCTGGAAATATAAACATTTTTCCAACCACTTCCCGACTGCCCAGATAAAATTTACAGGACAGAAATGCCTCTTGTTGGTATACCACAGTATGAGGACTGAGCATAATCTGATAATAACTGGGCACTTCACTTCATTTGGAGTGCCTGAAGTCTCTTGACAAGGACAAAAATGCTGCAGCTTCACGTTATGAAGAGATTTATTTCCTGCTGATCTGAGATTTTATTTTTTCTCGGATGAATGCCCTTTCAATTTCTAAAACAATTCACCAAGAGTGAAAAGGAATAAAAGATTCATTATGGTAAAGTACCAAAGAGAAGATAATTATATAATTAAAGTAAGATTTTCTCTTTTAAAAAATGAATATTTAAGACACAATTCTGTTCTTCAAGGAATGAATTTATTCTTTCCAATCAAAAGGGTAATATTGAATAAGCTGGCAAAATATTAGATCCAAATCAGAGACCCAACTGGAAAATTAGATATTTAATTAATATATCCAGATATGCATGAACTGTAAAATCTCCAGAATGGAAGAATATTCAGATAAGATTTCACTAGAAGATGAGAAATGGTATTTGAATTGATAAAGAAGCTGCAGTCTTTAGTATGCTGAAGCATGCACACATTCTAGGAGGGAATCAGTTTCCTTCTACAGTCTGCTTGAAGTAATCGTCCTTGAATTTTTTGTTTAGCTTGTACTTATCTCTATATAAAAAATTATAAAAATAACCATATAAAAAGCAACCTCTAGCAGAGTTTAAGATTAATGTTTCAAGTAAGTTTAGTCACAAAATACACATATGTTAAACTATTAGAGCAGAGAAGCCAAATCTTTGCCAAATCTGTCCTAAGGTGCTGAAATATTTGCAGTATGAATAAGAGAAGGACACCAGAGAATTAATATCAGAAGAAAGAACTCCAAGACCTAAGGAATTAAAGGAAAAAACTTACCACATGCAGTGGATTTTTTCTAAGTTGGCTTAGGAAATGCAGACTTTAAGCAGAATTTGATGTCTTATCTAGAGTAAAGCTTAGGGTGTTTTACTACGGCACCACGTCTCAAGAACATTCTATTCAAGTATTGATGCTGATTATGTGATACAGGTCACTACCTATCTATTATGGTTTCCCATTCAGTGTTTTCTCCCAGTCCTCCTTATTCAGCACTATTTTACCACATCCTCTTTATTCAGATATCAGTTGTTTTCTTCTTTCCTGTTTTATTCCAAGTATTATAATCAGTGATATTTTTTATTCTTTTGTTATGTCTTCCACTTCCCTTCTACTGCTTTTTGCTGTTGTGGCTTTTTTTTTGTTTTTGTTTTCTTTCATCTGAGGTTTTATGGAAATAACACTGCTGTTTTCAGATCTTTTCACATCACAATGTTCAGGCACTTAGAACAAACATTTTTCTTTGAGGTTTTAAGTGCCAGATGGTTGGTTCAAGTTTCTGGGTGATGCCTATTAGTGGATTGAGGTGAGGAGGTAAAGATGTTTTTTGTCAAGACACACATTTCACACTGGAAGAGTTCTTCTGAAAAATTTGGAAAACTTGCACTATTTGAGAAGCCTCAGGTACTCCACGAACATATGTGTATGTGGAAATTTTTGTGCTAGGAATCTTAGAGGTGTTCATTATGTTGTCTATGTTGAAATTTACCAAATTTACTAAATCCTCTAAAATACGATATGCTTTCTTCATTCTTCAGTACACAGACTATTACTTACTGATGGAAGCAGCTGGATTTAATCTGAGGAAAGAACAAACCTTTAAAGATTCTTTTACCCTAAAAATCTGCACTTCTCTTTCCATTCATACTTCCCCCATGAAACTGAGAAAAAGAAATACTTCAAATATTGCTGGTAGTTCCAATACAACAGTGAGCTTTGTGATGCTCGCACACCTGGAAACACTGAAATGCACAGAGAACATGTAGTCTGACACATCAACAGATGTTCAGAAAGGCTGAAATAGTCTGGATATTGAATTTACTGGGCATAACACTTATCTGTGCATCTGCTAATGTAGCAACTACATGTTCCAGTTCATGGTTTGTGGAAAGCAGGATTTAATTTCACAGGCACAGTTGTGAATTACACATGACTTCTGAACGACAAGCAACATTCTTAGAGTTCCTACAGGGCTGCTGGGTGGGTACAAGTCAGAAGAAGAGCTGGAAAAAAGGAACAGTGATAGATGATCTATAAAAGCAGTTTGTCTCAGCGGCTGACAAGCTGATAGATAACATGTCTGCAGAAACTCTTTTCATGGATAGTTATGAAAGGCTGTATCTGAGCATGCTCAGCACCAAACTCTGCAAGAGGAGCTGACTATTGGCTCATGAAATTCCCAATATGAATTAAAAAAAATTGGTTTTTATGCTTGGAATTTTTGTGGATGACTCCATTTGAAAACTAGAAAATTAAATGCATATTCTTTCATATATTTCCTCCCTGCCTCCAGTTCATTACTAACAGAAATTTGATTCAGGCAGCAGTCTAAATAACAAAGGTGAAAGCTATACTGAGATTGCAGGAGCTTAAGTTGTAGGAGGACCTTGTTGTTTTGTCTTAGCAAAGCTTTTGGCAAGTTAGTATGTTTGCCTTAAAAGACTGGTTGATTTATTTGTAAACCAGTTAGCTAGCAAAGCAGCAAGGATGGTGGTGAGAGCAGGGGACTTTTGTCAGCTGCTTGGACTCACTAGATCACACTAAGAGCAGCACTGATCTCACATCTAGTTCTTTATTTTTCCCTTGTGTATAGAGGGGAGAGCAATGTGTCAGTATCTTTGTCCGTGATACTGAACTCCTGTGACTGGAGGTCTAAGACGGTGGAAATGTGCCAGCACAAAACTTGATGCCCTCAATTTGAAATCTGTGAAAACAGCATGGGCTGAAGCCAAATTGTCACACGCTGTGCTGGCACAGTTGCTATGCATTTTGACAGGAGATCTGAGTTTGTTAGCAAGTGGAAGCCAATCTGCAACAATTAAGGAGCAGACAGGTGATTTAAAGATATGTATGTCACTTCATTGGTCAGAGAGTAAGGAAACAAGAAAAACTGGTATCTTTCATGGACAACTGATCAAATGCATTTTTCCATGCTGTACATTGCTCCTGTCTGGCACCACAGGAGACAGACATCCCTGTTTGATCCACAGGCACCTGGTGCCAGCCAGCTTTCGAGCCTATGGATGCTGTTGCTTTGTCACCCCTGTTTTGTGTCCCACGTCTGTGTTTCTCACAGCTTCTTCCACTCCATTCCTCAGTCCCTTTGGCTCTTCTCATTTTTCTCTCTCTCCAGAGGCACTTACTCATGTGCCTAAGTTCCTTGGTAAGCAAGAATAGTGCATGCTAAAGACCTGCTGCAGCTTCTTGGTAGGACCAGCATTCACCACTGTTTTTCTTAGTGTAATGTGAAGTATTACTGATCAATGCTCATAGGAGTATTTAGCAGCAGATGACACAGCCCAGGCAGCAAAAGGTGCAGTGGCCATTTGGATACTCTTCTAATTCAGTAATTTGTTTTCCTTCTTTGGGCCTAAGTTGCTGTTTCAAATGCCTAAAGATAGTGTTGCTGGGGTACTGGTCTTTCCCTTTCCTATGCTGCTATCAGTGCTCTCTGCACTTTTCTCTGACACATCCCATTATATGCTTAGAAATAGCTGCTTAGGATCTAGGTTCCCAAGCTGCCTTGCCTCAGACTCGTTTAAGTAAATACAAATTAAGGAAAAAAAATCAAGGGAAAATGATGTTTTACTTTACCCATACTAAGCAATTCCCAGAACTGTTAAAGGTCTCGGTTCCTCTATACTTCACAAGAACTTGACATTCAGAATTGAGGTGCCCCAGCTGTTTAATTCTCATGAAAAGAAAGTTGTCTTAACAGTTGATAGTAACTTCTACTTATTTTTCAAAACATAGACATTTAAAACAGTTTCCATTGGAGCTCTTGGACAAAGGAGAAAGAGCATACAATTTGCTTATGCTAAGAGCGTGAAGAAAGCTGGCCTGCAGAGCTCTGCCATGTTTTGTTGGACCACAACACAGAGCTTGGACTCACAGCGACTGCGAGCCCACAGGGCACTGAAACCTGGATGAGTTGAGGCACTGGATCCAGAGCAGCAGAGAGACAGTGCTCTGAATCAAGCAGCAGGAACAACCTGACCTGAATAGTCAAGATAAAAACTGCCTGCTACAAATTTATATGCGAATTGAAGCCAGAGGGAACCAGGGAGAGTGGTAAAGGGAGTCAGAGGTTGGGAAGAAAAGGGAAATATGCATTAGGCAAGAAGCTAAGTAAGTGTGTATATAGGAAAGTTCCTCAAATTGATTTTACTTTGGAGAAAGCTGAAGTAATTATAGCATAATTGAAACGCAGCACTGTTTTTACTCTGAGACGAATCCTAAGCCTGCTGCCTTCACATGGAGCTGTGGGGAAGCTCAAAAGTGTGCAGGCTGGGACTGGGAAACAAACGCAGGGGAACCTGCATACACAAGACAAATATATCCACTATTATTTGGCTTGTGTTTAATTTTGCCTTTAATCTGACTGGACACATTATTACGACAATTATGCAAACTGTAAATTTCTTAAAGAACATCTAACAGCCATAGGTTAGTCTTAAGGAAGGACTGGAAATAGTCAGCATGGAAGTTCCAGAGGTGGATTTAACATGAAAGTCCCATGCACACCGTTGAAAAGGCACAAAGTCAGTACAAAAACCAGCCATGTTGGTAAAGGAATCACACTGGGAACAGAAGATACTGCCTGAACCCTGTGACAAACACCATACTAGCTAATTCCAGGTGAGGGCAACAAGAAAGAAAACAGATCCATGTCTGAACACGAGCTGGTTGTCTCTCAAGCTCATCATGTCTTGCTCTCCCTCCCTGTCTCCCTCTCCTTCTCTGCCCGTGACCACCTCCCCCCACCCTCAAAAAAGTGGAAAACCTCTCACATTTCCTATTTTGGATGAAAATATTTATTTTCCTGTACGAGGACAGGGTGCAGTCCATCACTCTCATTCCAGGAAAACAGTCCTTCATAAAATTAATGCACTGGTTTCACTGCATTCCTCAGCAGAAAGGACTTGGCACACTGCAAGCAACACCAAGCTACCAGATGCAATGCAAGCCGAGCTGTCAGCCAAGCATTCCTTCGTTCCTGGAAGAGACTATTATAAAGTCAAGATAACAATCTTAAGCAATTGAGCTATGCTCAGTGCATTAATGGAGAGAAATTCGAGGACTCCTGCAAGCTTGCAGGCACTTGTCAGAATGCTGCTGATAGGCTTCTTTTCCAAGGCAAAGCAAGCACCTGAGAGTACATGCCGGTGTGAAATGTCACTTGCTTCAGCTGAGATAACGTAAAAATGCTGCCTTCTTCTTCTGGCCCATGAAATCAGCAGGACCATGTGCCCTGTGAAATGGCCACATTGATGCCTTTGCTGCATGTGGAGATGTCTATGAGTGTCTGTGCAGGGTCTTGCTGCTGGCGTGCCCTGGTGTAAAGTTGAAAAGCAGCCTTGACTCCAGAGATCTCAGTATCTTACTGAAAAGGTGCAGTTTTAAAAATCTGATATCCATTCCCCAAATGTACTGGTTATTGTGCCAATGCAATTCTTATTTCAGTATTCTAGTACTTCAACACTTCATACCCTAGCACGGTACCTTGATCAGCTTTTTAACTGACAATGATTTATTGAAAAAGAATGACTTCACCAGAGAAAAAAATAGATCTAGGCAATTGAGAAAATAATAGAGTAGCATTATTTCCAGAATGCACGGGTCCTAGCTTGCCTTGAGCTGAATAGGTGTGTAGGTAACAATTTGAAGAAGAGTGACAACTATCTTGAAGATATTGGGAAAAAGCACTAGTTTTACATGAGATTCTCATCGTAACACGAATATTTGAGGAAAATCACTACGAGTATTTTTTGGATATCAATTTTGCAAAACAAAACAGGAACAACAGCAATAAAAAAATTACAATAGATGAGGTACATTTACAGTGCATGAAATCTGTCCTTTACTGATTCATGAGAATGTTTTATTTTATAGGAGTGATGCACGTAGAAGGAATGCAGTAACTGCATTTTGTTGTAGACTGCATAGGCTCGGAGAGTATTACAGCAAGCTAATAATATTGCAACCATAAAAAAAGGGAAATGATGGATGAGCTGCCTCTTAAAATAGAGTAAAAAAGTCTGTCATCAATTTCCTATTTAGAAATGTATCCAAGACCTGAAGTGCAATGAACACACAACAAATAATTTATAAAAAATATCTAGAAAGGAAAGCAGGTCAGCCACCTAAGTCATGGACCACATGGCCCAAAGCAACTCTATGCAGAGGTACAGATTGGCTCAGGAATAAGAAGCAAGGTTAGCAGAATCTCCTAGGATGACACTATCCTTATTGAGGTCCTACTCAGGGCCATGAGCTCTGATGAACCACCTCAGTTTCTTCTGCCAGCTCTGCATCCCTGGTGGGGCAATGATGATTTTCAGGTTTCCTTCAAGATGGGAGTTAGTCTCTAAAGAGGCACAGAATGACAGTGATGTGGTAACCATCGTGGGAAGGTGGTAGTGGTTACCCAGCTGTGTCCACACAGCTCAGCCACAGGCACTGAGCTGCTTCCCCGCCCTTCCTTTCTGCTGTCTCCTCCACACATTCCCCAAGACTGCTGACACTGCCTTACTAGCCCTCCCCACAGAAGGGACAGCCCTACAGCCAGTGCATCTTTCAACACAGAAAGGCAGAAGGCAGAAGGGGCTCTTACAGCTTTCATCACTTTCTGACCCTAGCATCTCTGCTCTCCAAAACTTGAAGTATGTATTACATTGCTTTAAAAGACTGTCATCTGCTACATCCAGACCAATATTCAAGTGGAGAGAATACTAAAGTTTCTGGTAGGAAAAAAAATCCTTTTCAATTTGTCATCACTGTCACTTGGTATTGCCTATGCGTGGAATAAATGTTTATCAAATACAGTGATCTAATGTGGAATAAGTTCATCTTCTAAATTATCACATTACTAAAAATAAGAACCTTACTTGATATGTATGAAAAGCAGTTCTTTTTACACAACACAGTTCTTATTATCTGAAACATTTATCAAAATACAGGGCGTGTTAGAAACAAGTCCACAAAATGGTCTTTACAGATCTTTTTCAATCTTAAACTGTATTGTAGCTGTTGACTGTTATATGCAAGCATTTCTCTCTTTTCTTGTTCACTGTTGAATTTCTTTTCAAATTAACACATTAAAACCTCGATAGAAACTTTTACTATGAAAACAGCATAAGAAAAACTATATTTAAATTTAACCTAAGTTTCTTCAGCAGTTATTTTACTTCAGCAAGTTAATAAGCATTACAAGCACCTCTGAGAAATTAAGCATGTTAGGGAACAGCAGATGGACAGGGAATAAAATGATCTATTTACATCTAATCTGTAAAAGCCATTTGAAGAATAAAACTGAGACTTTAAACTGCCAGTTTCTTTCTGTGCTAGTTAAATTAACTTAAAATAAACAGATCTTACCATGAATTCTATAGCATTAGACTTGACTGCACGAGGATTATACTTTTAAATGTTTTATTTGATACCCGGAGTTTTCAATTTCATAGCTTGTTTTTTAAAACTTTTAAATTAAATTGGATAATCTGAAGAATATCTAAACCCATAATCAATTGTACTTGTACATTCTTTCACCTTCCAGATTTTTTGAGAAAAAAATGAAGCTCATAAATGATTTACAATTCTATAATTACATGCCAGAGATCTAAGACTTTGTTATGTAAATAAGAAGCAAGTACCAATGCATGCAGTTCTTTTCCTCTCATCCCTTATTTTAACACATCAGGAAAGAACTCCTATGTGATGACTCTCAATGGTTGGGTCTCAGCGGTTGCAGCAGTATTTCAGAGCAGTGAAGAGCACCTTCTTGAGTAAAGACATTTTTGGCATTATTAACTTACTTAAAATTCTATAAAAAAATCTATTGTCCAAAAGCCAGAACTGTTCCTTAGGGTGGATGTTAATGTGTCTGATGTAGAAGTCACTGAAAATAAAACTAGTTTGCATGACTCAGGGTAATTCAGATTATTTCTGTAACTGACAAATGACAGATCTCACTACATTAAGTTTTATTAGAGTCCTGTTTGTCCACATTTAAAGCACAAGAGTAGCATTAAAGTTAATGAGCAATACTAGTGATATTTGGGAGTCTTTCAGCAAAATATAGTATTCTAGTGTATTATTTGGTCTTTTTTTATTCCACACAGATGAATTACAGATGGGCCTCTGGGCTATATTGAATTGGAAAGAAGGCAGGAAATGTCACTGTGGACTAGTGAAAAAATGTTCTTGGCTCAGAACTACATTATTCTACTGGGAAAATTGTATTTCTTTAGTGAAAAAAGAAGAAAAATCATCTTAATAAATGTTCAGACTACTATGTAACATATTGTATATAAGAAATAATATGAAGCCTGAAGTATACATACATAACAACACCTTCAGTATTAACCATTAACTACAGAAGTGTCATAGCGTGTTTGGAGTTTGTGTTTCAATTTGGGTTAATTCATAATTGGGAGAACAAGGCCTGCATCACAACAAGGAAATAGATTAGCAAGTTTTAGGTTAGTTTGCACTTGACATTTTCTAGTAGCCATTTGTGCTCTCCTAAGAAACTTCTTCAAAAGATTTAATGGGAAAAACGATAAAGAGAAAATTAGGCAATAAACTTCATCCTACAAAAAAGTAATTACAGTCTTCTGAGTTCCTTTTCCTGCACTTCTACTCCAAGATTTGTTACAGCTTATAAAACTTGCAGTCATTTTTCTTCTTTCTTTTTCTAATTTCATTGGGGAATAGAAAAGGAAAGTGCTCAACTATTACAGTAGACTTACTAATGGTAAAAAATAAGTAATGCTTGGATTTGCCTAAGAGAAAGTAAAATGGTTTGAGAGGTTCTGTTTGAAGTTCATGACCTTCTATTTCTCCCATAGCTTTTTGCAGTCACCAGGCTTCTGTACTTCTCTAGACTCAGATTAGTTTTAGCCACTGATACATCACTGCTTTTTTCCATATGATCTATATGCTCTTTTTGTAAATAGGAGAGGAGTCAGAGAGTTCATCAGCCTTCACATGTCCTTTATAATCTCTGACTCTCATCCTGTGATGCCAGGAAGTCAAATTTGGCTTCTATCTCACACAATGTATCTTTTTGTCTATGTTTAAATTAAATTAGAAGGAAACCCAAGATGTTACCTATGGAGAATGGAAAGAAAGTCTCTAATTCTGGGTCTAATTAGTGCATAAATAGCGGACTGTCCTCATCGTCATTTGTTGTGTTATTGACTCTCCTGCAAAGAATCACATGAAAATGTAGAAGCAAGGAAACAAGAGGTTTCCATTAGCAAAGGATACTGGGAATTTTACTACTTTTACATTAAGTGAGTATTTACTGAGTGAAGAAAGTACATATTTTCAAGGTGTTAAATTGAAATCACCTCAAATTTGGCTGAGAGTGATATGGCAGTTTGATGAATTGCACTAGTGATTGTAATAACTGGTTTTCCCCGAAGATGTCTTACAATATTGGTATTTCTAAGGTGTCTCATAATCTACAAGTCCAGAAATTTTCAAATTATGCTAAAAGAAAAAGGGGTTTTCTTGTGTGTGTGATCACCAAGCTTGAGTATTTTAAACAATTTAATTTTTCTGACCCTCAATGACAAATCTGTTTATCTCCCTGGACATTTTTGAAGAACTATGAATATTATGGTCAAATCTTTACACAATTTGGATTCTTCAGCTAGGAAGAAGGATCAGGAAACAATTTTGTTGATCAACAAGCATTTGCATTTAGCAATGAGGTAGCTGACAATCTCCAAAAAACCCTGAGAGGTAAAATTATGAATGCTCTCCAAAGAAAGCAGAAAAGAGGAAGGAGTAACAAAACCACTGACAGTGTGTTATCTTGCTATCAGCCTGAATAAAATAAATGTGTAACCTTTTGGTGGGAAGTTGACTGTAACCTTATTCAATTGCTTCATTTACAAGTGGAGTATAATTCTGATATTTCAGTAGCTGAGATAGATTTGTAAGTTCATATAGTCATAATAGAGATATTTCTGGAAAGCGGCGTACATTTATGAGAGAGGAAACAGGCTTCTATAAAAGAAAGTTGTAAAAACGTGTTCTTGTATTTAAAAGAGGTGTTTATGAAGTAGCCATCATACTGCAGATTAAATAGGGTTTTATTACAGTCTGTAAACCTAAGGGTCAGTAACTGTCGTGGTCAATGGCATGACACTTCTAGTAATACATCAGATTTAATTTAACAATAAGCAACCAAATTGTAACAAGTGATGTCCTTCATCACTCCTGCCATGGTGACTGACTTTCATTGCTGATGTAGACTGTGCTGTAGAAAACCTTCAAATATAGTTCAGGCAGATATTTAAAAACCATATTATCGCAGGACATATTCTTAAAACTGATAAGGTTTTTGTTATATGTATCATTCAAATAAGAGACCTTAGAAAACCCCCAAAAGACATAAGATAATAACTTTTTTCAAAGCCTCCATCCAGTAACACAGACAGGAAAGAGAATTTCCACCATGGAATTCTTCCTCTTTCACCATACATGCATTTTCAGATGAATACACATCTTCCTAGGACTTGGTGGAAAATTTTAGATGCTATGGAAGATATCTCCATGGAAGACTTGTGGAGGTTCAGACAGTTTCTGTCTTTCTGTTCTATTAATTTCTGATTCAGTAGACAATCTGAATTATTAAATTAAAACAATTTGTTTCATTTCATTACCTATATAAAGGCCTATTTTTGTGACTAGGCCTCCTGTATTTTACTGAGTAGTAAACTCCTTCATCAAGGGATATGATCCTGCCATCCTCCTCTTTGGTGGCTGACTGCCATGTCTCTGCTTGAAACCGTGTCTGAAATTTATCTGAAAGTCATTTCACCATATATGAAAAACGTAGGTGGTGCAGAAATCTCAATAAACTGTATGTTTATAGCTCGTTATTGCTGACTGAGATGCACCAAGCAGCAATGATGGGTGGGGCAACTGATTCTCAGGGTTTGCCTCCTAAGCCCACCTTAATAAATCAGAGACAGTTGAGTGTTATCACAGCTATATTGCTCTGGCAAGTTCTAAGCGAGGTCACTTACGCAACTACAACTCCTCTTGTTACCTACAGTGTGAATGTAACTGAAGCATTGGAAATGGAATGAATAATCTTTTGAATTAGTTCTTTCTCCGTGGAAAACAACAGTGTTTTAATTGTTCCCTGAAATATGCAGCTGAAGAATGCATTACTGTAAGGGCTTACGTAAAGACTGTATATATTTAAATATATATAGCTTGAAAAATAGTTTGAAAATAAGACATCAGTTGTTTTTGCTTCTGTACTTTAAATAATGAGAACATTTCTTTTAAAAGAAATGCAAAGTAACCTACAGTCAAAGGTCTAGCTTAACAGGAAAATGTTACATTATCTTCTCATAATTCATTTCCTTCCTTTTTTTCATGATAGTTGGAGTTAAGCAAATTATTCACCATGAATAATTTAGCCTATGAATTTATAGTTCTATATAAAGTATCTACAAAAAGATTATCTTCTTTTTACGTTTATTCATAAAGTAATATTGTTTGAGGAATATGTTTATTTTACTGTGTCTTGATTGTATTTATGCAGAATAGGTGACTTTTTCTTGTGCAAAGAACAGCAGTGCAATATAGACTTACTTTACATTCCAATAAGGTTTACTTAAGGATCTGGGTTAAAACAGGGGTTAGTATTGAAAATATTTTGTGTTGAGCCGCTGAACTGAGATAAATTTCATCCCACAAAACTGTGCAGCTTAAAACTTATCTGCACAGACAGGTCCAGACTTCTGTGAGAGAATGAAAGCTGCCCAGATGTGAGCCCCAAAGTGCAAAGGTCCATTAGTGTAGCACTTTGCTACAGGCAATGGCCCTGCTCTCCTTTAGGGGTTTGTTATTTCAGGCACAGTAACATATACCATGAAATTCCAATCTATCTAGTTAACATCCCAGAAACTCTCACTTCCCTTGCCTTTCCCAGGTTCTCCAGCAATCTGAGTAAACTTCCTCCACATTCTAGGCTACCTCTGGCACTTCTGGCATAAGTGGCCATCGCAGATCAAAAGAGGACACGGGCAACTTCAAATTATTACTGATGGGAATGAAAATCAGGGCAGCTGTTCAGGGAGAGGATTGACTTGAACCCAGTGATCTTCTAAAACAAGGAACACAAACCACTTCTCTTGTCTGTCTGACAGTCTCTGAATCAGACCATAGACTTGGAGGCACACAATCTCTTGGAGAGATTATCATTCATTTGGCCAGAGATAAGAGTTTTAATTACAATATTTTTGTCTAGCTATGAGGCATTTTGTTCTGATTTTTTCCTCCATTGTCTACTCTTTCCTAAGTGAAACAAGCAGCAGATAAAAACTGAGTGGTTTGGGGTTTTTTTTCAGTATTGAAACAATGAGTGAGATTTGAATAAGACATGATTTGTTTACCTGTCCTTACAAGGAATGACACGTAGATAATCTGCACCCTCAACCAATATAATCTGGGCAGAATGGATATTTCTACAGCTGATTCTGATGAAAACATGAGTGCACATTTGTATTATTTTTGAATGTTTTCTATCTGGATCTATGGGCACAGGTTCCCCATGTTAGGTAAAATAATGTGAAATTCAAGGATTTATGCCTTGGCCTAGAAAAGACAATTTTTGTCAATTCTGTCTTTTTGAGGGGAGATCCATTCTGATTTTTGATTTTTCCTTCAAATATACTTGGAGGAGAATTATAACATGATCTCATTTTCCACTTCAAATATACCTTAGGCTCTCTATTTCCAGATTGTGTAACACTTCATTTTATTATTTACAAGCCTTGGAAGGTGCTCACAGCTCTCTGATTTTGCTCTCTATGCCATTACAACTTTATAGGGCTAAATGCAGCTTTTATTGATGCCCTTGGTGATCTTGCCATGTTCAGTTCCACCCTTTGACCCTTTAAAGAAGCTGTATTTGAAATAAGTTAGTACTAAGTATTACACAACAGAGGTGAAATAGTTCTTCTCTTCCTGTGGTGGGGACAAGTTGTATAACCAAGACATGCCACCTTAGTATAATGCAGAAGTTAGAAAAAAAGGTCACTAATTACTGAAGATCTGAACAGTGTAATCAGTGAAATCTTTTTGCAGATACAGAGAACAATACAATAAGCAAGTGAAAAGGCAGCCACCAACTACCAAGTATGGGATAGGAGCTGAGAGGTGGGGGTGGGAGTGAAAAGTTAGTGGGAGGAAATGACTCCAGCTAATTTTTGGAAGAGCAGAGCTGGCTATACTCATGGCTACTGAGATTATAACAGCATCTAATTTAGCCCTGCTTGCCTGGGGTCTACCTTTTGCCTCGCTGGAGCTGTCAGCAGGCCAATGCCACAGTAGTTAAATCTCACAATATTCTGAAAAATTGAAAGAAGACCCAGCCCAGATGCTGAGAAGCAAACAGCACCAATGGATATTCTTGGCTTCTCTTCTTCGTTTCAGTTCTCAACAAAAGATAAAATTTACTTGGGCTACCCTGATTTCTGCCACAGAAGTTATTGCGTTGGCAATCCAAAGTCTTCATGGCGTCCCCTTGGATGGGAGGCCTGTAGATGCAAATTGTCCCTTTCTGAATAGGGCTTGTAGGGAGGATTTCTCAGAGAAACTGGATAGGTCAAAAACGCAGAGGTTTGAAACAAAAGAATATTTTGCTATTGCTTTTGTTCTTGTTCTAACTAAAAGAGCTGTAGAACGTTTCCAGCATTACCAGAAACAATTTAGAGTGAGATATGGACACACAGACAGATCTGAGGTCAGAGAGATAGGCAATATTAAGCCCCACAGGAGTTTCAACCAAGCTGATGCTATTATATAGGAGGAGGAGAAGATGGAAAATTGTCCAGATGTTTTATGTTTGTGTGATAATTCATGTGTGACTCATACAGGGGAATGCAGATCTTTAATATTCAACTGCTACTGTAGCAGGAGGGCTCCTAATATGACAATACACACATGCAATCTCCCTGAGATTACAGTACTGAATGTTAATGCTGGTGCTCAGAAATGAAGTAGCAGGCAGCTACCTTGAAGTAAGTTAGTGGATGAATTCACTGCATGCGAGCTATTTTCTGCTCACTATCAGCAAAAGTATCACAGTATCACAGTATCACAAGGTTGGAAAGGACCTCTGAGATCATCAAATCCAACCTATAACCCAACACTAACACCAACACTAACACCAACCATCATCTAAACCATGGCACTCAGTGCCTCATCCAGTCTCCCCTTAAACACCTCCAGGGTCGGCGACTCCACCCCCTCCCTGGGCAGCGCATTCCAATGGCCGATCACCCTTTCAGTGAAGAACTTCTTCCTCACATCAAGCCTAAACTTTCCCTGATGAAGCTTGAGTCCATATCCTCTAGTTCTGTCACTGGTCACCTGAGAGAAGAGACCAACCCCTGCCCGACTACAACCTCCTTTTAGGTAGTTGTAGAGAGCAATGAGGTCTCCCCTGAGCCTCCTCTTCTTCAGACTAAACAGCCCCAACTCCCTCAGTCCCTCCTCGTAGGGCTTGTGCTCCAGCCCCTTCACCATCTTCGTTGCCCTCCTCTGAACACATTCCAGTATCCTGACATCTTTCCCAAACTGGGGGGCCCAGAACTGTACACAATATTCCAGATGAGGCCTGACCAGTGCCGAGTACAGGGGGACGATAACTTCTCTGGTCCTGCTCGCCACACTATTCCTGATGCAGGCCAGAATGCCATTGGCCTTCTTGGCCTCCTGAGCACACTGCTGGCTCATGTTGAGCTTCCTGTCAACCAGCACTCCCAGGTCCTTTTCTGTCTGACTACTCTCCAGCCACTCTGTCCCCAGTCTGTAGCTCTGCATGGGATTGTTGTGTCCAAAATGAAGTACCCGACATTTGGACTTATTAAACATCATCCCATTAGAATCAGCCCATCTCTCCAGTCTGTCGAGGTCCCTCTGCAGGGCCATCCTACCCTCTAACAGATCAACCCTTCCTCCCAGCTTGGTATGGAGAATCAGAGAGCAATCTCAAGCTGTGGGGCCCTGACTGCCACACTGCTAATATATACAGTGAGGCACTAACCTCATTATGATCATGAGGTAGTATGTCTTATAGATGTGTAGGAGAAGAATACTTTAATTCATAATCTATTTGTAGCTCTACATTATCTTCTAAGACTGTAATTGAAGAACTGAGCAAAGTACCTTACGGTATCAGAGACATAATTCTAAACTGGTATTTGGTATTTTCTTTGATTTACACTAATTTCATATCAGATTATGTCAAGGAGCATACCCAAACTGAGTGTCAATGATGACTTCCCAGATCCTTTACAGAACTTTTTATCAAGGCTATCAAAACCCCCTTGTCAATGATGGTAAATGTTCTCAAAGAGATTAATAGGTTTAGACTTCCTTTGGTATGAAACATACTCTCTAGCAAATAAACCTCTGGACTTGTGTGGACATTGAAGTTAATGTTGAAAGCGTGTGATGTTTCTGGTAGGATGAATTACATTTTAGGTCATTTCTGTTATTCAGCTAGAAATGTTGAAGCATCGTACTTGTTCTATGGAAAAGAAAGTATCTTATTTAGTAGTAAAAAATCATCACCTCTAAGAAAAATTGCCATTGTCGCTGCTGGTGGTTCAAAGGATTTTAAACTTTGCCTCCTATTATTGAGCATGTATTTGCAGAGAGATACTTTGCAAGAAAAAAGCAGTTCCCATTTCTGTTTCTTACCAAAGTCATGTAAGCCATGTCATTTGCCTCCTACATTTGTAAATTTTTCCTGTGTTCTCTCCTTTGCATGCTTGAAACTAATTAATTAGCTAGATGCAAACTGGTCTTACACCCCATCAGCTGAAGGCAGTGAATGTCAGAATGAATCCAGGGAAACGTCTCCTGACCAGTTTTCATTTTCACCACACACACCGATAAAGAGAGAAACTCCAGCCAGGGATCAATAAAACCCCCTTTCATTGAGACCAGGGAAAAAGACATATCTAAAAATGGACCTTCTACCTCTTCTTGAGGAAAACCTCTTTTGAGAAAGGATTCCAGGCCCCTGGTGTTGATTTCCAGGATTTCTCTCCAGTTGTTGAGTGATGGCAGCTGCTTTTATAAGGAGAAAGACAGTCCTGAAAGGTGTTTCCTTTTTTGCTACTCTTACTGGAAGCACCTAAAGAGCTCTGGAGTGAGGTAGAGCTATAAGTAGAGCCTACAGATATTAGCTGCAGGGACAGCTGTCAGTTCTGAAATTGATAATCTGTCTGCATTATAAATTATGTTGATTGTTTCCAAGTGAATATTTAAGTACTTTTGAAATGATGTGATTTAATTTGGAGTGGTTAGTGGAGACAAGGAGTACATTTCCTTTACTTCCCTGCCACTTTTTCAAGAGCAACTGTGCTCAATTAAATATCCTATTAAGAAACTCTCAAATTATTTTTGTTCACCTGAATGATACTTTTACAAAATCATGTTTAATTATGTGTAGTTAATTCTTTACAAAAGCATATTAAAACCCAAAGAAATACTCCACTTTCAGTGTTAAAGTACAGACTGACATCAGTTCACTCTACAGCAAGTTCCCATAACAGAAATTGGCATCGGCCTCTGAAAAGGATGTGAAGACAAAACTAAACATTGCATCCAAAACCACTACACTTAGAGGGGCAATCAAACCCCTGCTCTGTTCTACCTCAGTAATGAGTTTCAAGGTGCAGCCTAAATGAAAATGTAGAATCAGATATGAACTGTGACACATAACACCCCCGTCCCACTGTCTACTTTTTGGGTTGTTTTCTTTCCACAGCTGATTATCCTGATAGCCAGCCAGCTTTTCCTTCTTACCTCATCTGTGTCATCAAAGCCTGTGTGTTTAAGGAACAGAGTAAAGATTTTCCTTGAAACACTATCAAGTCCTTTCTATCTTGTTTATAAAATCCTGCATTTTTTTTGTTACTGAACACTCATGTAAAACAGGATTCTTCATTTGATATCTCCTTCAGCTTTATTTCATACATCAAATTATAATCCCTTTTTCCTGATAAGAACTACATACTGAACGCCTTTACCTCCAGTTTTCCAGAGGCTATAATTATTTTTCAATACAGTGAAGAACTGCATTTTCTGGACATTATTTCAGAAAAGCAAAAACCACCTCAACTTAGAGAAGAAGAAATGCTCCCTAATTACAACTACAATTCAATAATTTCTTTTTGTTTCTGATATGACCCTCCTTATTTGCAGAAAATATTATGGACAGCTATGAGGCATGGAGCCATTTTGTTACCATTTTATCAATCAGCCATATTGTTATAACACCTAGAGCAGAGAGTGATGTTGCATTGTGGTAGGTGGTGTACAAGTGATCATTTCTGACTGGCAGCAGATGAGCTATCACAGCAGGCACAGCAAGCTGTGGCAGAGGCAGTCGCTCCTATGCAAATAACTCTAATAAAAATGGAAATAAGACAGGCAGAAAATCAGTTTCTCAGTAAGATCGTTCCACAGCGCTCTTCAAAAACCCATCTGTCTTTACAAATAGGGCCTTGCATTCATTTTTGATGAGAAATAAGAATTGCATATTATGGGAACAACAGAAACTGTTACTGATGACAGACTAGCAGTGAAATAAGAGGCTGCTCCCATATTGCCCATTTAGAGAATGTAATTGCAAGTGGGTACAAATTTTAACTTGATATATGTATCCTTATCTTCTGCTGGTGCTAATCCCTCTGGTCCACTGAAATACGCATAGTCAATGCGATGTGACAATTAGGAGCTTTAAAAATACAGGATTCTGTACCCACTTTGCCCTTCAAACTGCTGCAACTTGTGTAACCGTGCTCTTCCCTCATTCAGCATCACTCAGGGTTGCACAATAAAGCTGATCAATTAGACATGGTCAGTCACACAACAATTCTACAGGAGGAAATCTGCGTCTCTGCAGATAAGTTTAATTGTTCTTTGGCAGAAGGAATAAAGGGGCAGTTCTTTTGTTTCTTTGGTACTAATTTGCTAGTTTGCTTAATAATATATCCTATTTTGTAAAGACAACAACAGAAGCAGAGAAGACAAAGTAAAAGAATCATATTACTAACCGTGCTAATACAACCTTAGGCTGTTAAAAAAGAAGTAATATATCCCAGGGACAATAGGATGTGCAATATAGAATGAATGCATGATGTTGTTTCTAGGAATGGATGACAAACAGCATCTTTAGACACAGGGAAGCCAGTAGTCTGTGGCTTAAAATCACCATATAGCACAGGAAAACAGGAATGGAACCTGAACAAATTACTCCTTCAGGGAATCTCAAGGCCTTTGCCTGTTCTCAGACTTCAGGTTAAAAGAGGAGTTAAAGGTGGGCATCAGTTATAGCTGTGATTTTTTTATGCTTCCTGATGACAATCTTCAACTGTATTTATGGGACAATTATTATTGGGACAAAGCTTACTATTTGAAATTCTGGATTTGGAACTTACTTTTTAATTTAATAGGGTTAATTAGTTAACCCTATTTATTAAAAGTGAAAGGAATGTAAGTTCCTAGATATTTAAAACTTTTCTTACTTTTTCATTTAAAATAAAAATGTATTCATTTACTTCTGCTAATTTTTTCTTCTTATATGTCTTTATTCTGAAAAAGTCCAGTGAGTTCTATGATAAGGCTCTTGATATTAACAGGTAGAATACAGCTGTTGGTCTGTTACCAAGCTTCATTTCTCATTTGGCAGGATCCAAGTGAAACAGTCAGAGGATACTTAAAACTATTTTCAGTCAGATGTATGAGTTTTTGGAAATGAGGCAAATGTGAGGTTTAGATCTGCAGGGACATGATTGTACTGATAGTTCATTTTATTTGGACCTGTGAGATGGTTATGGATTTCAGTCGCTGCCGATATTGAAACAAGTAACCTGGACCTGAAAGCTCACATCCCGGAACACCTGAGATGGAAAAGTGTGCCTTCAAAAAGTCACATTGGCTATGTGTTCATTTGCTTTTCCACTTCAAAAATAAGTGCACAGGGTTGACTGATTACTGCTTTACATCACCAAACAAAAAAGTTTACAATTTTCTGTATTAAATGGCTCACTGCAGTTCAAGAAATCACATTTCTGTTTAAAGCACTTAGGGCAAATAATATCAACACCCTCTTACCTCTGAAAAGGGGAAAAAGCCTTCCTTTAAAGCTGTAAATGTCAGGGGAATAAATTATTCCTGAAGCTAGTGACCCTGTAAGATCAGGTAAGGATGCCAGTAGTGGAAAAATTAAGCAATGGAAAGTAGATGGCCTAAAAGTGAAGCCATGGTGGTTTAAGATGCATGTGCAGTGCCTTTCGAGTTCAGCTGGGAAGCTGGTAGGAAAACTGCTGCCCTGGGAAATAATGGTGAGGTCCCTAAAAGGGATGGAAAATGTATAGATGAGTGTTACTGAAGGTGTTACAGACTTTCAAAGAACCTTGCTGGTGGGCCTGACTATGAGAGAGTGCAGTTTTGCCAGAGTGATGAAGGACAGTTATGCCACAAGAGGATGCACTGGGATAAGAAGGCTAACTGCATGGATAAAGGCATTGTATAAAACATATGATAATGCCACAGTGGACGATATGATTTAAAATAACCTCAGTATCTCTTTGTAGAAGTAGTGGTCTCAATGATTTCCTCATATTCCCTCCATCTGACACCTAGAAGGCAATGAAACTACACAAACACAATACTACAAGTGTCTCTTTAACCATATATATTTTTTTTCAAGCATTAGACAATTACTTATTTGTGTGCACACCAGCCTATGTAAGAAGGTGAACACAACCCTTCCATTAGGTCTAAATCCAGTATCAACACCTTCTAGTCAAGAATGATGTCCAGCAAGTGTTCTGCTGTAAACACGACACATATCATTGTCCTGTGTGCTTATAGTTTTCAGTATCCTCTGAAAATACCTAATAAAATAATCAGATATAAAATGAAAACTTACCTATAACTTTTCCTAGGAATAGTGCCTTTGGGGAATTGAACTGAATGTCAGAAGCTGTCGGTAGGCTGTAACTTGTTGGAGGATAGTGATCAAGCTGGGGGAAGAGAAACAAAATAATAAGTATTTTGAATTGATCTGCCTTCTTACAGTGCTACTGAATCAGGTCTATTTTATGGAGTTCATGCCACCACTTACAACTCTGTCAGATATGTTCTGCTTTCATTTCGATAAAGGGAAAATAACGGTTAATATCCCTCCTTCCATATCTGCCATTTCCAAGATTCCCAAGGCTTGAAAAATACCAATAGTCCCAGTAGAGCCATTTCAGCTTTTGCTTGTGTGCCTCAATATAATCACTAAAAATAAAACCAGCATCAACATCACAATAAAACAGCTTATTATTTTAATGCAAGATTTCTATTTGGGACCCACGTTACTGTTAAAGCTACTTTTACGAGCTTTGCCTGCTGCAGATGTTGATTATTCTTTTTATCTCTGAAAAGTCATAAATTAATTACATACATTTTTGCAGTTCACATTCATTGTTTCTTGTTGAAAATGTTGTTCAACTTAATTGTGATGGCACCTAGAGACACTTAAGAAATAAATTTAAGAGCAGTCAACTTAACTAAATAGTTAAATCTATTGGAAACTCATACTGTCCCTGATACGACACAAGAATCACCCTATATTAGCATGTTTTTTGAGTGTTTAACAGGAAAATGTGGCAAGAGAGGAGTAAAACAAATTGCCTATGATTAGTAAAGGCACTATGAAGATAGTTCGATAGAGCTCAGTAGAGTTTTGATGTTCAAATTTCATAAAGGTAGGGGGGCTGAATTTTCATCTTTACTGTTGTTGTTTCTTTTCTTATCTTTAGATGTTTATTACACAATCCTGGACAGATTGGAGAGATGGGCTGATTCCAATGGGATGATGTTTAATAAGTCCAAATGTCGGGTACTTCATTTTGGACACAACAATCCCATGCAGAGCTACAGACTGGGGACAGAGTGGCTGGAGAGGAGTCAGGCAGAAAAGGACCTGGGAGTGCTGGTTGACAGGAAGCTCAACATGAGCCAGCAGTGTGCCCAGGTGGCCAAGAAGGCCAATGGCATTCTGGCCTGCATCAGGAATAGTGTAGTCAGCAGGACCAGAGAAGTTATCGTCCCCCTGTACTCGGCACTGGTCAGGCCTCATCTGGAATATTGTGTACAGTTCTGGGCCCCCCAGTTTGGGAAAGATGTCAGGATACTGGAATGTGTTCAGAGGAGGGCAACGAAGATGGTGAAGGGGCTGGAGCACAAGCCCTATGAGGAGCGACTGAGGGAGTTGGGGCTGTTTAGTCTAAAGAAGAGGAGGCTCAGGGGAGACCTCATTGCTCTCTACAACTACCTAAAAGGAGGTTGTAGTCGGGCAGGGGTTGGTCTCTTCTCTCAGGTGACCAGTGACAGAACCAGAGGGCATGGACTCAAGCTTCGTCAGGGAAAGTTTAGGCTTGATGTGAGGAAGAAGTTCTTCACTGAAAGGGTGATTGGCCATTGGAATGCGCTGCCCAGGGAGGGGGTGGAGTCGCCGACCCTGGAGGTGTTTAAGGGGAGATTGGATGAGGCACTGAGTGCCATGGTTTAGATGATGGCTGGTGTCAGTGTTGGTGTTAGTGTTGGGTTATAGGTCCTTTCCAACCTTGTGATACTGTGATACTGTGATACTGTGATAAAGAGGGCAGAACAGCTATTGTTTGCTTTTTTCTGGCCTTACCTTGGCAAAAAACCAAGATGGAAACCCATGCGTGTGATTTAAGACTTTAAGGGGTTTAGATTGCAGAAGTAGTTCTGAAGAAAGCACAATACTAAAGGGCATTCATTTTTTTCCACATATTTTCTTGCCATATTTTTAATTTCAAAATATTATTATCTTGGATTAATTTGCTTTAATGATACTGCAAATGCTCAGTTCAGTGGTTAAAAGGAAATGAGTGGCAGATAGCATAGAACTGAATGGTTGAATCCCATTACACATTGGAATTCTGTGAGTTCATTATGTGGAAAGCCTACTAATTTCATACCCATGAATCTGCAGAGGCAATGCTTTTGAAAAACTATAAAAGGAAGTGACAGCTCTGTCTTTTTTATACTGCCCCATAAAATCCACACAAGAGAAGTGTATGCACGTAACGGACAGAAGGAAGAAGCTTCCTGCATATGCCAAAAGAGATCTAGTGTAGACTCGCATTCAGAAATGATTTTTAATTGATCATAACTAGTTTGCACACTAATTATTTAAAATTTGGCCATCAATGTGTGTCAGTATGACCACTGGCTGCCCCAAATTTAGACTGCACATTGGAAAGTGGAAACACTTAGTTCCACCTTCTTGCTCCGAAAGCAAGTTTTGGTTTTTTCACAGTATCTTGAATGGCTTTTCTCAAATTTTTAATAGCAGAAATACATATTTTACCTGAAAATAGACTTATAATTTCAAACAAAAAATTTATTTTTGCAGAGGTGTAGTTAAAGAACTACAAAGACTTAAAATACAAAACAGTTCTCAATATTAACCGCAGCAGGTCCTACTGAGTACAAACTACAGCTAAGTGCTTGCTATCAGTTTCCTGGTAGAAGGGAAATCACTGTTCCAGCATTCAACATCACAAGAGCTGACTTTTGACAACTGGCCCATTGTCAATGGGAAGTGCAGAAAGGTGGACAAAATATTCCTTTCTTAATTCAGAAGACAAATAGCAATGGCTCAGATCTCAGAGCTGTAACCAGTATGGTTATTAAACTAAAGGGCCAGACTTTAGAGAGGCGTATCACAAGAAGACTAGTGAAAAAAACTGATCCACAAAGCCCTGATCCTCCAGCCTCTCACATGCCAAGACTTTTAACTTCATGTAACTTCTTTGCCTGCAGTGGAATTATTTCTGATACATTCTGATTACACAAGATTCATCTTCTAGGTTATCCTTTTATATGTATGACTTAAAATATGCAGAAGTAGCTCTGATATAATAATCTGGTGTACTAGCACATACATTATTCTTTGTCAACATTATCATCATCATCATTCAAGTTATTTTTCCAGAATCAACCTGGACCAATTTTTAAATATTTCCTTTTTTTCCCTTTAAATCTGAGCAGTGGGGTTGATCAGATCATCAGTAATCTGACAAGACACTAAAAAATCATAATAATTATTATAAACCTATAATGTAATTTATCAATGCATTGTGGGTATCCTAGAGTTGTACCCAAGGTCCATGTGGCCATTATCAGAGTAATTATGAGGAAGAAATAATAAAAAAGTCATCCCTGCGTAATGTACAGGCTGCTCCTGCCTGAGAATGCTGATTGTGTCTGCAGGACATACCTGGAAATGAAAAGTCAATTTAAATGATGAAACTCTGTGAGCATTTACATGCACAAATACAGAATATCAAATCCTGCCAGCTGAGGTGTGGTGAAACTCCCTTTGTCTTTAGTTGGTGTCCAGGATGTGGAAAGGGTGGTCCATACTGGATTAAAAGAGAGTCAGTATATTAGCTATGTAAACCTATAGCTTATTTCTTTGCAACACAGGTTTCCTGCAAGGCTATTTCCTGCCCATACAGTACAACTACAGCTTTGATGACTAGGTTTTCATTTTTAGGTTGGGCCCAGAGTATCTAATATAACATCTGATCACCCAAAGTTTAGGCTTTGTAGTTCAGCTAATGAAAAGTTCTATATTTGCCAAGAAGATTTTCTGAGGCCATGGTGAAAAATCCAAAGAGCATTGCAATCCTCACTCTGTTCTGCCAGATACAATTCTCCAACTTGGCCTTTCCTGGCAAAAACACATTTAAAATAAGTGAAAACACACAATTCTGTTATGACAATAATTCAGAAATACTGATACTGTGTTTCACCAAATCCCTCAAACTGATGTGGGGCCGTAGGTTGCCCATCTCTGGAAAGAGGGATGATGTCAGTTGTGGGGCAGAGGAGCAAAGGGCAGGGAATTTGTGGTTTTGTCCTCTCCCCCTTTTTTTCTGATTCCTCTGGGAAACCCAAGCACAGCAGGGATGAAGAGGCAGAACTGTCTGCATACCTGCACACTGGAGTCCTCCAGCGTGACTTCTACAGCAAAGCTCAAAAAGAGAGGCTGCAGCTGGGTGTACAAGGGCATGCTGGCAGTCAAACCATGCAACTTTCTGGTGCAGCCAAAAAGAAGTCAAAGATATGAGAAGGAGTGCTCCCTTTTCCTCCTACCTTGGACCAGTTTAACCAGTACTGATCCTCCCAGTGACTTTATTTCCCCTTCAGACTTTGGCATGGCAGAACGTAACATCATGGCATAGAGGCAAGAGATCCTGCTGCGTGTGGGAGCCAGGGACAGCAGCAAGGAGACTCTGATGCTGTGTTGTATTGCACACCCTAACAGAGGCAGACAGTTTCCTGCTTAGAGGTATTAGTTTTTAATTGGCCTCTTGTACTGAAATGACAACTGAATCTATCGACCCATGTATATTTTTCAGATCTTATCGCAGTCAAGGAAAAGATTTCAGACTGTCTTCAGCTATGAATCATTTCAAGGGTTTAACGACTTTGTCTAAAATTTGGGGTTCTTTTGATTCCTACTTGAAATAAATGTCCACCTGAAAACTGTTGATAATCTCTGGGCTTGCCATCAGCAGGGTCAGACATTCCTGATTAGAGGCAGAGCCAGCTCCCACTCCACTGCCAGCTCTGGTCCTACAGGGGACAGGGGCATTGCTGGCTGTGAGCCTTTCTCCAATCCTGGCACCTGAAATGAAATGGTGCACCACAAGACCACAGCACTGAGATTTCTGTCTGCTCCCTTTTACTGCTTGTCTTTGTTCTAACATCGAATTATCTAACAAAATAAACCTTTATATTTCTTAGAGGCAGTTAATCTAGGATTTCTTTTTCAGGTCAGCGAGTTAAAGGATCAGGCTGAGTTCTTACCAAGGTTGTATGTGACTGCCATCCAGTGGGGGCTCAACTGTAAGCAGCTGGAACTGAGCATCCTACACCTTTTTTGTATGAAATACTAGGCTATCAATTTAATACAAGGCACATAATAAAAAAGGAATTACACACATCAAATGGTATTTGAAAAAAGATAATACATTATTTAATGAAAACTAAATAGAAACTCTGCATGCAAAGAGGTTGATGTCATGGATTTGTATTGAATTACAGTTTTTAAATGATATTTAAGATTTTTCATTACAGCTGCTTTTCTCTAAAAACTCATTAATTTTGTTTGAGCTTAAATAAACGCGCAGTGTGGCTTTGAGCACAGATGAAAGTAGATGGTGGTTTCTGAAGAACTTGGAGTTTCAGTTTTCAAGTCACGTCACGCTAGGCAGTCTGTTTTTATCTGAAGTTGCTGGGATTTAAGCAGAAGTTCAATAAAATACTATTTCTTTTAAATTACTGTTCTCTTAGATAATAAAACTAATCTCGACAGGAGTCCTGATATTAAAAGACATATCATTCTAAGGGCAAATATAATGGTTACCTCACCTCAGTAGTTTTTAAAAAAATATGAAGATATCTATATAAGGTGTATATACATACTCACACATAATATTCCCCCTGTGGACATATCTGTGTCTGGATCATTGTCAGGCCAGCCTGTGTGTATGTTCTGCTATAAAGCTTAGGTTTTCTTTATGCTGAAGACATTTTATAAAAAAAACCTTCTAAATGCTACAGAATAATAGTGCTGAAAGGCTTAATCTTGCACCATCTGAAGTCAATACAGCTTTGCTATTGTCTTCACTAATAGCAGGATAAAGAAGGGGACATGTTATCATCATGACCAATTTCTCTCCTGCATTATTATAATGATTAAAAAGCATTTCAGTCCTGGAGGAGACCTTTTCATGATAAGTGCTATAATATCACATAACAAAAAGAAGGTTTCTGCTAAAAAATGCATATAAATTTAGAACAGACCAGGCATGAGAGCCCAAGAAAATAACAAAGTGCTGTGCAGGTGTTTAGCTGGAGCTCCTCCCAAGCACGATAGTAACTTAGGAAAAAGCAGGAAGGTGAATATGAAAATCAAACAGGAGACATTATTTTTCTTTCAGAGATGACTGAAATCTGACCTCTTAATGGTGAAACAGAGCTAAATATTGACATGCTGAAAGGATAGGAAAAAAATTAAACCTGATGTTTTTAATATTGTGACATTTGAAAATATTTTATGTTTTTAATACAACAGAAAAGGAACAGATTGAGGTGTTAACTGTGTAATTCTTTAGGCTGATCAAAGCCACTACTACTGCAATTCAGCTCCTTCCTTAGTGTGGCACTAGTGCTTCACTGATCTTTTTCTGCCAGAGTAGGTCCTTGACCCAGGTGATTGTGGATCAGATCAGAGCCGGAGCAGGGACAAGCCAGAGGCTGTAAATGAATAGTGGATCCAGAGAAGAAGGCAGGGCTTATGAGTATGATGCAAGGCAAACTTATGGTTTGCACTGTGCTTTGAGCTCTTCAGATATAATTTCGATAGAGGTATAGCTAATACTGTGTTAGGAACAACTCCAAATCTGTTTTACTGGTTTAATGCACTTTTGAAGTTTAAAAAAAATGCCAACTGCAGTCTTTTAAAATAAAATGTCTCTTTTTTGGTAGAGATTTCAACTAGAATGGGATACAGACACAGAAAAAACCAAAGATATATTGAAGAATAAAATAAAATAAATGCAAAGGGTTTTTTTTCTGTTTAAAAACTGGAATCCTTTATATGTAATAAGCTTGTATATTTTCCTGAAGCTGCTCTTGCTCTGATAAATAATATCAGGGATAATTCGCCTCACTCTAAAAATTACAAAAATTTGGATAAAATTTAAATGGAAACATAGATACATAACTCAAAATGTAACAGAAGCACTAATAAGTAAAAGGACACTATTTAGTTTGGCTGCCTTCAGTTGAAACAATTCTGTGACACATCTTTCACATATCTGTTGACTTTTTATTGCTCTCTTTAATAGATGAATTACAACAAATGTTAACAGAAGCATTAGCAGGTCATATAATGCCAAGTTATTAAAATTAAAGAGATCTACCTTGGGTACCTAAAGATGACTTTCACAGGGCATTAATTTCTCCAATGTGTGCTGCCATATAATGGAAAGCACGTCTTTCATGTTAAGTTCTGACTTTTTTAGGCTTAATGTTAGACTTTGAAAATACTTAATGATTCTTTCGTTCTTTTTTTTGTTTCTTTAATTCCAATAAAAATTGATATCAAACCAGCAATCATATAGGACAAGGAAAGCACACACACATTACAGGAGAAGGGAACAGCCTCAACAGAAGCCAATGTACGTAACACACGTTGTGAGGCAGCTGGGGCTGCTGATACAATCTGCAGACCTTTGCTCTGCTCTGATACACAGACCAGGGAACTATCAGACTGCACTGTGCTCCCTTGTGCCCAGAATGCCCTAGCTTTATTTCCAGGGGTTTAGGGTTTCATTTCTGGGTCTTATCATGATATGTGCCTTAGGCATGGCCAAAACTTGCAGTAAGACAACAGAAGAATTCCTCTGACTCCAGCAATACAGGCTCTCCTGAAAAGACGTGAGAACGATGGATACATGAAAGAGTTCCTCTCTTATGGAGTGGTTTTACAGAACAGAAAGTAAAGAATAGTATCCTCCCAAAAGACCTCAAGGTTTGAAACTGTCTCAGCTGAGAGGCAAAAACTTTTGTGAAGATATGTACCTCAGCAACTCTCCCTTCCCCTCTGTAGCAGCCACAGCGAAGGTGGCAGGCTCAGGTTTTACAACCGCACAATGAGCCCTCACATATGGCTCTATGTACCACATCTTCCCCACTGCACCCCATCTGCCAGTAAGGGAAAGATCTGACTCCGTGTTATCTTCAGGGTTCAAATATTCTGCCCTCTTGTTTAGTGATGAGTGAAAGGGATATTTGTTTTTGGAAACATTTTGTCTGACTTTTAGCTTTTTGATGGGGATGTGCTGACTGATCTTGGCAGATGCCACAGTCCAACTCTACTGTGCACAAAAGGGAAGTAGAAATGGCTCATTTATGCCTATCCATGACTGCTGTCTTCATCTGAAAGATTGTAAGTCACACTGTAAAAGAAAGTGGTTGAGTAAGTTTGGTGAAGGATAAAATCAACGGAGAGATGGGCCGATTCTAATGGGATGATGTTTAATAAGTCCAAATGTCGGGTACTTCATTTTGGACACAACAATCCCATGCAGAGCTACAGACTGGGGACAGAGTGGCTGGAGAGTAGTCAGGCAGAAAAGGACCTGGGAGTGCTGGTTGACAGGAAGCTCAACATGAGCCAGCAGTGTGCCCAGGTGGCCAAGAAGGCCAATGGCATTCTGGCCTGCATCAGGAATAGTGTAGTCAGCAGGACCAGAGAAGTTATTGTCCCCCTGTACTCGGCACTGGTCAGGCCTCATCTGGAATATTGTGTACAGTTCTGGGCCCCCCAGTTTGGGAAAGATGTTAGGATACTGGAATGTGTTCAGAGGAGGGCAACGAAGATGGTGAAGGGGCTGGAGCACAAGCCCTATGAGGAGCGACTGAGGGAGTTGGGGCTGTTTAGTCTAAAGAAGAGGAGGCTCAGGGGAGACCTCATTGCTCTCTACAACTACCTAAAAGGAGGTTGTAGTCGGGCAGGGGTTGGTCTCTTCTCTCAGGTGACCAGTGACAGAACTAGAGGGCATGGACTCAAGCTTCGTCAGGGAAAGTTTAGGCTTGATGTGAGGAAGAAGTTCTTCACTGAAAGGGTGATTGGCCATTGGAATGCGCTGCCCAGGGAGGGGGTGGAGTCGCCGACCCTGGAGGTGTTTAAGGGGAGACTGGATGAGGCACTGAGTGCCATGGTTTAGATGATGGTTGGTGTCAGTGTTGGTGTTAGTGTTGGGTTATAGGTTGGACTTGATGATCTCAGAGGTCCTTTCCAACCTTGTGATACTGTGATACTGTGATATCCCCTGAGCACAAAAGAACAGGTAAGAAAATTATTAATGGGTAAATTATTCATCCATTTCTGATGCATTTGATTTAAATTCTGTTCTGCTGTTTCTTGCTGTTGTTTACAGAATCTTTTGAGAATTTAATATCTAGTCTTCTGCAACATTCATAACATCATTATATTTGGCGGGAATTTTGAAGTATGCAAAGGTCAGGGTCTGTGTTTCTCTATATTTTGGAAAACAGATAGAGTTTAGGCTTACAGGAATGTGATACTATATCTGTTGTACACAAGACCTGCCTGACTTGCCAAGGCTGATCTTGCAAGACGGGGCAAACATCAAAGTCACAGTGACTTTGCAAAAAGGAGTGGTTTGACTTGAACAACTTTATTTGGTTAGACACCTGGATCAGGTGGTGGTCTAATGCTCAGATCAGCTGAGAGACACCTGTGGTGAAGTGGAGGCCTCATAGCCTGATGTTGCTTCAGTTAACAACAGAAAGACCCTTGAAAGGATATACTGATCTCTCCCACTCTGGCTGTGTTGAATGTTTCCCAGGGAAAAAAACTACTAACTTGAGTTTCAATTGTTGCTTCTTTTATATATATATATGACCATTGTAACCAGTCATAATCATCTAGTGCTAATACAGCAAGTGAATTTATCAATGGCAGTTCTGAACTTATTTTATCTGTTGCTTTAAATTAATTGCCTATTGTTTCAGCATTGCACAATTGTCTCTCTGATAGGCATTTTGAAACTGTCTAAACTGCTCTCGTGACAGTCTACTTGGCTATCTGTCAGCAAGTATTAAACCTGTGGGTGACAGCCTCGGAGGAGATTCTGACAGGTAACACTAACTCTGACCAGTGGCTCGCTCATAAATGTATTTTCACATAATCCTTTAGTTCATAAACTGTTGTCCAAGTTTGGGACTAGGGACCAATCCAGCCTTCCCCAGGCTTCCCCTCCTATTTACACTATAATATCAATATCAGTTTTGTTTTATTTTCAAAATTCCTCCTATCAATAGCTTTTTATTCAACTTTGTCCACTATTTGTGAAAAAAACCATCTATTTTCAAATCTGACAAACCCCATTTTCTTGTGACTTCTGACTGAAAAAAAGTGCTATGGGTAAACCAAGCGCTAACGCATTAAATATGCAGATGTGATGTATGGTTCTGCTTTGGAAAAATGTCTGGCTTGGCCTTTCTGTTGCAGTAGCATTTTGAGTAATACATTGCCATTGCAGAATGGGAGTACATAGTGGAAATGTTGTTATAACTTCAGAGATTTTAAATAATTCATTTCAGCAGGAAGGCCTTTGCTATTAATAGAACAGTCTTTTTTTTCTTCTTTAAGGCAAAACCTGCTTGGAAATTTATTAAATATACTTTTAATATAACAGATATACCTGATTATTAGAAAAAAAATAGAGGATTACAGCTGCATTGGTATAAACTATGGTTTACATGTTTACCTGTGGTTGAAGTCCTGGTTATTTAAATGTTTTATTCATGCCAGCTGCTATGGGATTTGTAAGTAGTGTCTGGCTGTTTTCTTCCAAATCATGAACAGTACTTCCCCCTTCCTTACCAGTCAGTGGCATATTAGTTAAACCAGTCTTCAAAAAAAAAAGTTCTTCACAGAATGAGTAATCAGGCATTGGAATGGCCTGTCCAAAGTGGTGGTGAATTCACCATCCCTGGAGGTCTTTAAAATAAGACTGGATGTGGCACTTAGTGCCATGATCTAGTAATCATGATAGAGTTGGATTAAGGGTTGGACTTGATGATCTTGGACGTCTCTTCCAACCCACATAATTCTATGATTCTATGATTCAAATTAACTAGGAATGCAGACAATTTACAGCACTGTCCAAAGGTCAGAGTGGCAGCATGTTTGCTCAGAAAATGATGGAAATAGATAAAGATGGCATGTCTACACGTTTTTTTACGCCATAACTGTCATTACCATGTCTAATCTTAGGGTAAAGGTTTTCAAAATGTGACTTGATGGGAGAGTTTTCAGAGAAAAGTTATAAAATTGTTTCGTGGCTCAAAAAGGATAGGCTTCTGATGGTAAACTAAAATAGTTCAATTTATTTAGCTTCTTACAGACAAGATGAAAAGATGTTTAATCAGCATCTCTAAGAAAGCGTGAAGGAGAGTGATGCCTGACATCAAACAATTCTTTGTCTATTCCACATAGACTTAAGGATCCCAAAGTTAAATGCTGTGGTCTGCAGAATTCCAACTGTAAATTAGGTGCAAATTCTTTACAGGAATGGCATTTAACTATTGGAAGATATGGCCAAAAAGATATGGCAATTTTTTTGTGATTTGAAGCCTTTAAACCTTCATAAAATGTCTTTCTAGAAAGTGAGACTGCTAGAGTGTTATACTGCTGTCATTACTTTTTGGGTTAGCTTCAGAAAATCATTTGGTGAAATTTTATGGCCTCTATTAAGCAAGAGTTCAAGCAGAGTGATCATATTCAGTTGATGCTTTAAAATATATGAAACACAATAGTTAGGTATGATTCTATAGCAACAATAGTGGTAGGAGGTCAAATTATAGCCTCACTAAAGCATATGAGAAAGTCCCCACTCCCTTTAATGAAACCAAAATTTAATCTATAATTATAAAAATCTTTGATATATTCACTGCATTTAAGCTCAGGATTATATGCAGACTGCTCTGCTCCACTTCACTCATTTTATTTTATTGCTATTATGTTTACCATTTTATTTTGTACTTCAGATTAGTTTTGAATTAACTTTGTATCATTTACATTTTTTAAGCATCTAGGACTCTGCAAATGTCATCTCTTTTCAAGTAGTGCGGAGTTCAAGATGGAAATAAACAGAACGGACTTGCTAAAATCCTGTTTCTTCTTGGTTTCCTTTGGATAAGAGTCAAATATTACATTGATTATTTTTCACAGACTGTGGGTATTCCTACTGCTTGCCTCTGGTGAAGCTGGAAAATGGAGATCTGTACAAATAAATTTGCTATATTATTCTCAATCTACTGAACAGATGACTTCAGAACAAGATTTCCATAAAGCCGTCTAATTAATATTACTTTGAATGAAGTCAACAATTAACATTGTGAATATATGGTATTGTGTATATGCTCTCTTCCACAGTTCTCCATACTGTTCAAGCCTGAAAGAGAAGTCAGCTAACCTTCCATATGGCTTTCTAAGCAGATGTGCACTGGCTGCTGATAGTTCTCCTGAAACTATATGGATGCATTTGGGACACTGGAGTCCTGAAGAGTTTGCTCAGGTCTAACCTTTTCCAGGAACAAAGAAGGCATTAGAAGCTGTGACTCATAACCCATTCCTATAAATAGTTTTAAAGCAGGTATGAAGACCTTGAGATCTGTTGAGACTCTGCAATATCTTAGTGCAGAAGTTGAGAAGCCCCGTCCAAGTCTGTTGACTATCGTCAGCTTCATTCCATTGAAAATTAAAGCACATTATATGGGTTTTTTCTCTCTCTCTTTCTTTTTTTCCCTTTCCATTATAAGTAAATAAAGCTTTGTGCAACAGAACAGAAACATCTGTGAACCAGGTTCCACCCTTATTTTACTCCAGGGACATGCACAGAAGCAGGGGGTATGAGCCCTACATTAAGGATGCAACTGTCACAGTCCTTCAAGGTCCAATTTAAAGCCTGCTGGAGTCAATGGAAGGCCTTTCACTGACTTCAATGGGCTTTGGATCAGAACCTCTGCTTGGCAGTTTTTGTCCTTGGCTTTCTTAAGAGAAGATTTTACCGATGTGTGAATAGCATTAATCAACCACGAACATTTGCTAAAGAGTGACCTGTTTTTTATGATATGGAAAATACCCTGCTGAAGCATGAAACCTTTTAATGAAGTCAAACAAAGTAAAACTTGCCCTCCATGACCTAAAGCTCAGCTCTTGAAATGTCATTTACTGGGATAATGCATTCCCCATCTGTCAGTCTGGGCTTTTTTCTTGTCACAGGTGAACTGATGCAGCTTTGGAGGTGTGCCATATTTACTACTTTCTGGTATTTTACTAAAGGCAAGAAATAGGAATTCTTCTTAGCAAATGTTAATTTCCCACCTCATGGAAACAAAAGAAAACAAGTAGATATTTGTCCCTTGAATTTATGTAATTTTTTTTTGTATTTATGTAATTTTAATTTATGTAATTTGACACCTAAAGCAAAGGTATATCCTTAATTTTATCCTTGAGAAACCACTACTATCACAAATGGGAGTTGGTTATTTAATGTATAACTAATTATTGATTTGTCTACAGTCTGTGAATGTAGAAAACAGAAATAAAAACTTTTTGACAGAGCCTTTGCTATTACCTTTATTCTTGACTGTCTTGGTATGGTAGGAATAGGGATGTAACTTTAATGAAAAAAATTTATGCTAAGTATTTGTGCTTGTGCTTGTTTTTTATCTTATATTTATGCAGTATAGTGGATGTGTTTATTTCAAATTCTGATTCATTGGACAGAAACTCTGATTTTATGTAAGTTATCAGTGGTCTCCTATCTGCCAGCACTGGGTGAGGTTTCACAGAGTTCAATAATGAGTCATTCACTGTATTTATACATATGCAAAACTCCTGAGAATCATGATAAAACTCTGGTTCACATAGTTCATATGGTAGCAATTTATTGCCTTGCTGCAGATTTTTTAAATCTCTCTGGCATTACAGGGTTATTACAGTAAGTTAGAAAGACAGGTATACTAAGTATGAACTTGCTGCTAAGATCTCAGAAATACTGAGTGCTCTTGAGTTGAAGCTTTGATGAGAAATAAATCCTTCTTGTGGCACTTTTATGCCATGTGGAGATGCAAAAGCATGAGCAACAGCACCTGGCAAGCAAGCTGTCTTCTTTAAAAGCAAGCAAACCAGCTGCTCGTCAGGTTGGAGAAGGATTTAGCAGGAAATAAAAGTCTGCTCAAATGTTCATTGCTCAGATCTACAAGAGGAAACTCATACTTTATGATTTGTCCTCTGGATAATGAGAAAAATGATATTTATAACTTCTGTGTTTTCAGACATCACAAAGTTTATATTTGAAAACAGGACTAATTTTCAAGGGAACAATTTACTTAACAGATCCGTTCATGTTCGTATCAGTTCTCTCATTTACAGAACATAACCAGATAAGTAACAAAATCAACTTCCTTATGGAGAATAAATAAAATTTGATAGAAATATTCTGTTTCAGTATATAGTAGAATTAAGAGTTTCTGAGTTCCTCCTTTCTCTACTCTTGCCAGATCTTTTCATTTAACAAGCCTCCAACGAATCTGCTTTCTGATGACATAAATCAGCTGGGCTTTAAATACGCTGACTAGATTAAGAAATTTTTACCCTAGCAGAGCAACATTAACCAAATTGTTTCTGACTCATCAAAGCACTGGACAGGGAACAATCTCCTAAAACAATGGAGAAAAAAAAAATGTTGGGCCCCAAATGTAGGTGAGTCGATTCAAGCCTGGGATACTTAACTATGCGTGTATTTTCCAGTTGGGCAAGGTATCTTGTCTGATCCCTCCAGAAAATCATTTATTTAGTTTTACAGCTGCCTAAATCAGCCAGCTATGACTCCATAAGAACATGCCATACCTCCCCAAAACAGAAGTATTTAACAGCAGAAGAAAACCTAAATGTAGGTCTTCTTTAGCTTCCATTTAGCAGGAAGAGAAATATGTCCAAATGCAACAGCATGCAAGAAAGATGCACATATCAACATTCTACTCCCAAGCTTCAAAAGTGTGAAAAGTGTTTGGATGTATCACCTATATATTTTTTAGATTACTTGTTATTTTGCAAATAATTTTGACAACTCTACTTCCAAGAGTCTCAGTCAAATGACACTGTAATGCACTGAAAAGGTTTCCTATTTTGAAATTATAACTGTCTGTGATCTATTTTAGTCTTTCGGTACATAATACTGTGACAGCTACTATCCTTCACCTTTTGGGTGGGTTCCCAAGGAGACTTCTCTCTTTTATATTTCATTTCTTATTGTTTTTGTTTTTCTTTTTATGAGCTATCAAATCCAGGTTAATCTGTCTCATCCACCCGATTCTCCTGCCAACAAAACTGTTCTCATACTCTGCTGCAATTTCCACGTTTGCAGATGTGACAACCAGGAAATGAAAATAGAGTGCTGTAATGACCACAGTGAGAAACCTGCCTGGAAACATTGATTGCTTCTTGCAGCACTCTCCTCAGTTATTTAAATAGTATTATACTCTCTCAAAGGTTTGTAAACTGAGATGTGGAGAAATGAAGTTCCTGCGTGTGCCCTACCAAAACCTAAATATGCCAGATATATGTGCCTTCAATGATACTCTCTCAGACTCCTTTCACACAAACACTTAAGCAATCTGCTCATCTTTGCAGAACAGATCTTCCAATTCCACTGGACTTCAGGGTAAATTTAATGTAAAGACACTGTCATTTGGGGAGGCAGGACTTACAGCATGATATTTAGTTGCCTGTGCATCAGGGTCTACTGTCCACACTAGAATGAGGACTTCAGAACCAAATAACTCAATGCAACAGAGGGAGAGAATACCTTTGTCAACCCCTTAGTAGTGTGATTTGCAAACAGAACTCCATCTACTGTACATCTTATTTTCTAAACTGCACTAATATCTTCAGAGAGATGGACACCATCAAGATAGAAAATGTTACAAGTAATGGAACCAACCTACAGCTTACCTGTAGTACTATGTCCCGTCCGTTCCGTGTGATGTTAACAGTATGGGGCTGTCCATTGGCCATGTTTCTGTGGTCAACATCGATGTTATAGGGCTCTCTGGTGCCCCCTAGGCTGTACCGAATTTGCAGATTGCCTAGCGGAAGAAATGTGAAAAGCACCCTCAGATATTTTGATCTTTATTCACCAGTTATTTCCCCCTCTTTATTTTCACATACAACTGCTATCATTTTACACTTAAACTGCTCTCAGAGCTGATGTTTTGTAGTAGAGGAGCAAATGTGTGAGATTATAAAGCGCTGAAAACTGCTTCCAGTTACAATCCAGAAGTGTGACAGTGGCCAACATCTCCAAACTAAAGTGTTTGTAAACATTCCAGAGTGCAAGCCACACGAAGCAGAGGTGTGCCTTGAACCATATGGACAATTGGTACAAATTCGAGCACAAGTAGCTCACGTGTACTTTATTGTTGAGATTGCTATCCTTGCTGCAATTAAAAATTAAGTTATACCAAGCATGATGTTTTCTAAAGCATAAACCATTGATATGCAATGAATAAAGGCAAAATTACAACAAATTAACACTGACAGATAATCTACACAAGGGACTTTCTTGCTCTCACTTCTAATTGTTGTTGACGGGTGACCGTCTGGACTTTTATGGAAATTTAATAATATATGGTGAAATGAAACCTCAGGTTATATTGTTAGAAAAGTATAGTCAAAATAGCTTAATTGATATTCTTGACATACTGCTACACAGATTTTCCTTTTCTAAACAAAAGTGAAGTATCTGCTCTTCAAAACAGATTTTAATATTTGATTAAAAGGAAGGATGTTTGAAAAGGGAAATGGAGACACCATTATTGATCAAACCCTGAAATATTCTGGCCCAAAAGAGCAGCCCTAGAACTTTATATCTGTAGTTTAGATGTCTGATGTGGGATTTCTCTCACCTTCTTTCTTCCCTGTGAAGGGAAAAAATGAGGGTCATGTGGAATTGCATATTAACTTGTACCATAGAAGAGATTGGTATTCAAATCACATTAATTGTGGTTTTCATGGGACACCAATGCAATATTAGGAATCAAAGTATAGTCAGTTTCTATACATCTTTAGTACTGTAACAGAAAGTGACCCCCAACCCACCTTCAACCATGATCAAACTGTTTAGGTCCTTATACACTATGCTGCATCTGTATTTTGGCCACCTCAGTGGCTATCTAGATTTTCAGAAGAACAGTACATTACACTTCTGACTACTGGTGATACTGCTATGAGTTCAGTGATTAAGGTGCTTGCATGTGGATGCCTACCGGTCCCCTCCACAGTGCTAATTCATGGCATGGATCTGACTGTTACAGCAGGTTGTGGGTTTGTTTGGTTTGGTGGGTTTTTTTCTGTATTGTTTTGAGAGAGAGGGTTGGCTTATGAAACCCCACTGAATTGAACAGCTACATCAGGACAAAACCTAGTACAGCAGAATAGAAGCTCAGGTCCCATCTATTTTACTTTCACATGACAAGGGCGAAGAGATTTTCCCCATCGGTTCAGACCTTTAGCTGAATTCCAACTTGGTGTTATTATCAGTTATGCCTTCAATGAAGAGAACACAGAGCAGTTTGCTTACCAGATGGCTTGACAAGTACAGCCATGAAGTCCTGGGTATAGGAGCTGATGTACAATAGGACACAAGGGGACTTGGTGGTACTGAAGCTGAAGCTAAGCTCTTCTTTACTCAAGTTGAGGTCGGGTGCTGTGGTCTCAGTATCTGTGGAACTCAAAAGTGTCCGGCTAACTATATCCTTCATGCTAGTCCCTGGGGAGTGGAAGTTGTAACGAAGCCACATTCCCTCTTCAAAAAATGCTCCAACATCTTGAACATAAGAGAAAAAAATAGTGAAATCAAATGTTTTGACACTTTTGTGGTGAAACACATTGCTACAGACATGATCAGTACTAATCTATGTATATTTTTACTGCTGCATTGTTTAAGCACTTTGCCAATATTTAGGTCAAGAGCTTCACTGTTTTCCAATGAGAATGAACAGGACAATCTCCATTTTATTGGTGGGTAACTGGATCTGCAAAGCAAAGGACAATTTCCTTACTCACCCAGAAGGGCTATGTCTATGTCTCATAGCAATACTACAGACCAGAAGAACCACACTTTAGATTTATTCTCATTGAAGTCTTGCAGTAGATATTGCTCCAGAGAGGGAAATACAACGAAGAGAGATTTAAGGGACACAGTAAGAAAACATTGTCAAGGAATAGGAAAATGAGCAATGTTGATCAGCAAATTTGAGTGGATTTGGAAGGACCTCACAAAGGAATGATGACAATTCTATTATCAAAGATTTGGCATTGGACTGGACACAATTCTAGAAAGGTATCCACTGCTAGCATAAACTTTCAAGAGAACTGCATAAGCAGGATGCCCTTATGGGAGATAAAATTAACTAGGGAGCTTTAGTTAGTGGGGCACGAGGCAAAAGACACCTGAACTGTAGCTCCCAGAGGTGCTTACCCAGACAAAGTTTTTAAACCAATCTGAAACCAAATGCCATGTTTTGATACTCCTGATAGAAAATATAACTACTTTTGGCAGAATTCATACTTTAAGTTGGAAAAGCATTGTTATTACTTCTCATAATAAAGCAGTCCTGCCTATTTCTTAACATTAAAAATATAATTCAAGGTTGACATTCTTACAGTGAAGGCTGACCTTGACAGGCTCCTATGGCAATCACAGCACAGTTGCCTACCATTGGTAGCTATAACCTACTAAGTCTACTGGGGATCACTGATCTATGGCAGTCACTCCTTTAATGACATTGCATTCCTGGATAGGCTTTGCTGTCTGGGACAACATAATTAAAGGAAATTTTTAAATTACATGTGAACTCAATTAAGAGGGTATGTTTATGAATAACTCATGAACATTAATGAATGATGAAAAAAGATTATGAACACAGCATATAAGAACTGTATTTTAAAGAAATATTATAAGCAATGATTAAAGAAGTAACCGGTCTTTAAAAAAAATCTTTCACCATTTGCCACTTCCTAAATTATGCAAAGTTGCCACGGATTGGTAAAAAATTGCCCATCTAAAGTTCTAAAAAAATCAACACAATACTGTTATTTAAAAAGAAATTTAATTTGTATTTTCTTTTAGCATTTGGAGTCTCCATACAAGTCTAAGCAAAGCCTTTATCTCAAACATATGAAGCAAGATGTCCATTTCACAAGCTCTGCAGTGATACAGAGCAAGTCAGAAATGAGCCTGCAGACTTTACTCAGAGTAGCCAAGCAAAGAAAAGATAAGAAGACAGGTAAAATTATGATAGATTTTATTGATGCTCCTTTCCAGAAATTTCCTAAATATAGTCCTGGAAAACCCTTGTGTTTTCCTGTTACAGTATAAAAATTCTCCAGAACTCATAGAATCATCTGGTTGGAAAAGATCTCTGAGATCATCAAGTCCAACTGTACCTGTCCCCTTCCTAAACCATGTCCCTCAGAAACTCATCTACCCGCCACTTAAACACCTCCAGGGATGGTGACTCAACCCCCTCCCTGGGCAGCTGTTCCACTGCCTGACCAACCTTTCAGTGAAGAAACTTTTCCTGATGTCCAGTCTAAACCTCCCCTGGTGCAACTTGCGGCCAATTTCTCTCATCCTATCACTTGTGAGAAGAGACCAGCACCCACCTCACCACAACCTCCTTTCAGGTAGCTGTAGACAGTGATGAGGTCTCCCCCCAGCCTCCTCTTCTCTAACTAAACAACCCCAGGGCCCTCAGCCACTCCTCATAGGACTTGTTCTCCAGCCCATTCACCAGCCTCGTTGCCCTTCTCTGGACATGCTCCAGCCCCTCAGTGTCCTTCTTACACTGAGGGGTCCAGAACTGAACACAGTACTCGAGGTGCAGCCTCAGCAGTGCTGAGTTCAGGGTACAATCACCTCCCTTGTCCTGCTGGCCACGCTGCTTCTGGTACAGAAATACTCAAAATATCATAGACACTGCCATTGTGCAGCTGTATGAAACATGAGGTCACGTTAACGGTCCCAAGGTGCTATAAATAATTCAATCATTCTAATGCATTTATAACTGCCATTTTAGAGGAGAAATCTTAAATCACCCTGAAACAGTTACGAGAGAGGCAATTTAGCTTAATAACTATATTTTGTGGTAGACTCAACATAAGTACTCCTGGATTAAAAACGAGGAGCCATATCCTGAAAATACTTCCCAAAATTGTGATGCCTTCTGCTGTTAACAGTGGTGTAGAAAATAAGTGTTAGCACTTAGAAATCTGAAGCAATACACACTGTAGCTCAGTATTTGCAAGGCTGGCTTAAAAATATCCCTATGACCGCTAATTTATAATTTATTCTTCTTCAGCCTCTGCTTCTGGCTCATGCAAGCTGTTCCTCGGGCAGATGCTGTAGCAATTATGCTGCTGTGGCACTGGCAGAGCTGCTCGCCAGATCCAGAGGGCAGAATCCCAGCGTGCCGGGCAGTGCTGCTGCTGCCGTTTGACGCTGCCACTTACTGGCAGGGACCGCAGCCCCTGTGGAGCCGCCGCCTACGCACGCAGCATACTGATGCAAAACTATGTTCACTTCTGGTCTATTTACTGCTTGTCATGCCTTTTATTTTAGGAGCAATCCTCAGGATTGCCCAGCGCTATGCCTGCCCAGTGCCTCGTGCACTGGGAATACGGGGTCCTTCAGTCCTGACCTCCGTGCTGCTCTGGGGCTAAAATGGAAAGCGTGCAATGTGTTTTCCACCGCTGTACATGTCACGAATTGCTACTTTAAATGTTCATTACTACAAAGAAAGCTTTAAGTAAATGGTGCTTTCTGAAATGGTAAGACTTTCTTTTCCCAAAAGGATTTCTTGACAAAGCTGAGAATGTTCTGTATGTTTAACTTGATTTGCACTGAGAAAATAATTTTCAGTATAGCTGTATCATTACAGGTGTACAAGCTATTGTAATGACCCTTGAAATTCTCCTCACATGCACACCACCTCTTTTAAGAGGAAGGATAAGAAGAATGTTCACTTCACCTGCATGAGTGTATTAGGCCCTCAACAGGAAGATACTGAATCACTTCAAGTTCTAGCTCAGTAAAGAGGTTGATGCACATGATTGCACTTTTCTGAATGATTTTGAAGTCATTGCATCAGGGCTGCAAAGTGCTCAGCAGCTCACAGGAGCAAGCTGTTTAAACTGTTTGGAAATATTAAGCAAAGCTAAAGGATAATTTTCTCTGTATAGAATGCAGTATAACATCTTATACAGATGACTTGGAAATGCTTAAAGCTGATCAAAGGAAAAACTATCTACTAAGAGGTCACAAGTGTATCATCTTCCTGAAGCCCTGACAGAAGGAATATTGAGGTCCTTCATTCAGAAACCCCTTCAAGCTGCCTCAATAAAATGGGTAAAATGAACCACAAACCCTGCTATTCAAATGTGGATGATGTTTCCATGCACCATCCTCTGCTTTCTTTAGTAATATTTCAAACACTATCTGAAAAGATGGGTCTTGGGGCATAAGGCATTGTGAAACTGGAGACAAAATCCTGACAACTATGACACCTGATCAGGACACATGAAAAACAAAGCCGAGAAAAATTCTCACCTCTTTGTTTCACAAAGCTGACTCGTGCCTTCTTACAGCTATAAGCATTACCCATCCCGAGGCCCTAAATGCCTCCTTGACCCTGCTCAGAGTCAGTAAATTACAAATACTACTCTGTGCTGCTGTTTGCCAGTCCTCAATGCTATGTCTTCTCCACACTGAGTTCTGGATGTGAAAAGTAGCATTTTCAAAATTCTAAACAAGGACGATCACTGGAGGTATTCTGACACTCAGTGGATGTACAAAGGTTGTTAGGGCAGTTTAGACAGCTGAACAAAACTTCTTTCCTGGTCCATAATTTTCTTTCCTTTTTGATTTCTCATATAGTTATGAATATCGAATATAGATTTGCTAGAGCTTGCTTGTCTGGCTTGCTGTTAAAAATGTGCTAGAGAGCACCAGAAATTGCAGCTTCTTCCAAGCCATGGTCACAACAGTCTGTGGACTGTTTGCAGAGATACATCCTGGCCATAACCCTATCAGTAAAGGGTCAGAATGTCTCGGCTGTTGATCTGGGATAGAATTTATTTCAAGTGCTCTGAAAATGGGAATGGTTATCATTTCCCTAGTTAGCTCACTCAACATTTTATTCTACCTTCAGGATCACAGTATTTAGTTTGTTAAACTAAAAAGTGGGGATTTAAAAATTTTATCCTACATCCTCAAGTCTCATATTCTGGATGCCATGTCTGTAATAACTTTTGATGCATGTTTTCATTTTCCATGTGTGAAGTAAAAAAACCAAAATACAGCAATTGCTTGTTGACACTAATAGAATATAAAGTCACAGAAGGTTTGCTTCATCTGTATGAATACATCAGTACTATGCATAAAGAAACCTTTCTGGAACAAATGATCAGAATCAGGGCACATGTAAAATAATGTGTACCAGTGAAACCACAGGGCCTAGTCATAAATTCATACAATGATGTTTCCCACTACCTTCAGTGGAACAGGATGAGTGCCGTGGAAGATGGGGTTAAGCCACCCAATTCATCACACCTTCAATCAATGCTGACAGGTGTATTCTGCCAGGAAGCAGCTTGGCATACTTAGTAAGGCTGAGCTCTGAACCTTCTTCACAAGAACCACCACTTCTGTCATCTCCTTTGATTACACGGAGAGCCCAGGTGAACAAATCTCTTACAATAGTCCTGTAAAGCTGGTGCTTTTCATTCTGTCTTGCTACATCTGGACTGAAGTGCACGTGCCCAAAAATGTCCAGCTGTGGTTCATTCTGCACTGATGTGAAATTACTACAGATCCTTCTATAGCTACAGCCGTTTGAACTGTTTGTCTAGGACAGGAGGTTCAGAGTCAGGGAATGGCAACCTGCTCTGTGTAGTCTTTGCTGAATCTAAGTGAAAAGCCATCTCCCTTTATAACGGAAATATACATCATGGTAAAAAACCCTCCATCAAATAAAACAGGATGGATGAAGAAATATGTAAAGGTAAACATGCAACAGACCAGGTTTCATGATTTCCGCTTGGGAAGCAGTTGGAAGTGCTCTCTAAGTAACTCAGAGAAAAACCTTCAGCTTTGCAAGAGCCATTTAAGAAATATTAGAAACTACCATTTGATGATTGCACAGTATTCCGAGTGACAACTCTGATAGGTGAGATCTGGCTTCAATTTCTTTCCGTACCACAGGTATCCTCTCACAAAGTGAGCAGCTCCTTGCTTCCCTCATTACCTCATGTGCTTTCTGCATTACCATCATAAAAAAATATTCTCACACCACAGAGATCCTACTGTAAGGATAAATATCACGTTGTGAGGTGCCAATACAACTCCAATAGCATTCAGGTGTAAAAATATTGCATATGGGTGGCTGGTGTGAGAATCTCAAATCTCTCAGCTGGCTTTCTGTAGGCACCCAGCAATGTTGCTGAAGCTGCTCTACTCATCTTTCATAAACCATCTGCATCCAGTGAGCAATGACACCAGAGAAGGCCTATTATAGTTAGCTGACAAAGAAATTGAAAGTTTATCACATTTTCTGAGCCAGGACTTAGTATTTTTTAGCTTATTACCCTGATTTATCTGCTTTTTGTATACAGAACAAGAAATCTTTGCATTTTACAAGTAGTTTACTATGGATGGGAAGAGGCCTGGCAAGTTCAGTTTATAATCTGGTTGATAGCTCTCTGAGATAGGTAAGTGGTATGGGAAAGGTACATTTTGCTCAAAAAAAGAAAAGTTTTTCTTCCAGTAAAAGAATTCCCATGTCTTAAGTGAACTGCAGTTTTCAAAGACCACAAATATGCACGTTTAATGAAGCAATACTGACAGTACAGCAGAATGGAATAACTTTACAGGGTATATTTTTTTTTGTGAGTACATATATTTACTCAACAATAACTGAAGTTTGATCAACAAGTAGAACAACCTGACTGCAGAATTCTGTCTTACTAGACTGGAGCCTAACAGTCTCAACCCAAGGAAAATTTTGATATAACTTTTGATTAACAATCATGGTGTGTATAGCAGAATTTCTTTTGTAGGTGGGAGAGAATCCTACTTGATTTTCCAAGTTCTTCAATTATGAACGATGAAAACTAAGAAGTTTGTTACCTCAAACCACTTGAACAATCACCTCCCCATTACTTACAGCAAATAAATAAAATGTATTTGCAGCCAGCAAAACAAAGGGAATTGAATGGGTCTTACTAGGGCAGAATTCGGAGATAGTAAAGTATCATTCTAGGAGTCTGTGGAAGGGTGCAGAGCTGCTTCACTCACGTGCCATAGCACAAGATCTGCTATGTCTCTTTTGCACCCTCTCAGCCTAGTGAAAAGCTGATTTTTCTCTTTGAGGTAGAGAAGGGAGCAGGAAAGGAAGGCAATCTTACCATGACAATACTATTGTAAAGGCTTTCAGGGTTCATGCAAATAGAAAAATAAACACGAAGGAGTTGAATTTGGGTATTGGCATAAGGATTGCAATAATTCACACTGTGAATCTGAGCTTTACTTGATAGAAAGAAAAAAAGTGTATATAGATGGTGCTTATCTCCTTGGTGTTTATTGATGCAAACTGAGTAACTGCATAGAAACTGGAAAGCTTTGAATTTACCCTTCCAGCACACCTGAAGGCACATGAGTCACAGCACCATTTATTTATTTAACTAGTTATTTATTTATTTAGTGTGCTCTCTGGGTGGTGGGCAATTGTTTCTCTTACAGTTGATCTACAGCACTTCAATTCCCTAAGGAGGAATGCTTTCTCCCTTGGGGATCCCCCTGTCACGGTGCTGCGTCAAGCTCTGCACAGCCATTACAGAATTTGACCTTCGCTCTTTTTGTTTAAAGGAACAAAAGCGTTTGCTTTTTAAAGGAACAAAAATTAATTGTTTTCTCAGAAATGCTTTTATGATGATAAGACAGCTATGGGAGAAAAGAGACAATTTATGCTTAAGCAAAGGACAGGGAAAGGTCAGAAAGCAATCTATAGGACTGCAGAAACACTGCAGCTATTCCTCAAAACAATTTCTCTGAGCAATGAAAGGAGAAGGGAAGCCAATCACATATGCCCCAAATGCAAAACAAAACCAAAGTAAAAATAGATGTCAGGCTGCATTTTGCACTTTTTTTGTCTTTGTAAATAAAAATAGTGTAATTTCCAAGCCACTACCACTATCAATCATATTGTGATCTGCTGCTAATAAGGCTGAAGACAATACAGTTTCTTGTCAGCCATCACTCAGTGGCTCTAAGGATGTTTACCCTCGGGAAGAGAGTTGAATATCAAAACAAAATTTTTGGATAAGAAAAGCTTTCTGTGGTAAACTAAAATCAATAGGAAGAGAAAACTGTGGCATAAGGACAGGTATAATAACTTTCACTCCTGCTGAGTAGCATAAGTTTTCTGGTAATATCTCATATTGGTTTGAATATGATGACTTAAAAATAAGGGACTACTAATTATCAAATCAACAGAGCTACTTGGCCTGGAAGATTTACTCAGAGGAGTAAAACAATGAAATCTGCTCCTAGTTTAGTGTGCAAAGCATTAACATTATTTCTTGGCAGCTGACATGAATTCCTAGTGAAGGTAACAAATGAAAATATTCTTGCTTGTCTCATATTACTCAGCCAACATCACAACATCCAATTTTATGCTGTGGGGCAAGTTAAAAACCACAAGAGACTGAGCAGTATTCAACCATGTTCTTGCTACAAAGAATGGAGTTGGTTAAAAACAGAGAATATAGTCTTTAAAAATATATTTGTAGACATTTTGGTGCTTTTAGAGTGGGGAAAGTGTCAAAGTGATATCTCACAGAGGTGATCAGCTCTGGTTCAGGCATGTGCCACAGCGGCGCAGGGGGATTGTGGCATTTGGGGGGGTCCTGCACAACAGAGACCCACCAAGACGCAGCAGCTCTCACGAAGGCAGCTGATGCAGCGTGGGTGAAGCTTTCAGTAACTGCAGCCACTTGCTACCCCCTCAAAAGTTGTCCCTAGGGAGCACGGTGACCAGCGCAGGCAAAGAGAGCACAGCATGTCAGCCAGAGTGCAGCACGGCAGTTTGTGCGGCAGTTGGCGAGGAAGGGAGGGTTCCTCTTCCAAAGGGACATTCTGCTGGCCAGGTGGGAGTTCTGAGGTACACAGAACCCAGCACCCAGGCATGTTCTGTGATCATCTGCATCAGGCAGAACGGTGGGCACTCATCTCAGAGCAAAGGCTGCAGCTCTGGCCGTACCATCTGCACCATCTACCCCAGCGGTGGCCAGTGCATCCAAACAGATGGAGCTGCTGAGCAGAGAGGCTGTGCTGCAGACGTCAGACTGCAGGGAGTGCCTGGACCTTTCTCCTGGGGCAGGGGCAAAAAGTATGTGCAGGTGGAAGACCTCCTGCAGCAAGTGCCTGAGCTGCAGGAGGAGGTGGTGACAAAGCTGCACAGCATCAAGGAGGCTGAGAAGGAGCTGGATAACTGGTTCCAAGCACAGTTTGCAGTGGACCCACAGCTCACTGCCAAACAGCCAAAACCTGTCCCGTTGGCACACACAGAAGGTAAGTGGGACAATAATGAAAAGAATGAAAGCTTGCAAGAGCAAGGACCAGGAGGAAGATGCTTCCCCTGAACACCACGGCGTCCTTGCAGAACTGCTTCATTGCTCTGCAGGCTGAAGAGGAAATACCCAGCACACACAGAGAGGCACTGAAGCAGCCCCATCTGCTCCCTGGATAACCAGAGCAACTAAGAAATACTAAATATGCATTACCACGCTTCAACTCATGACAAACTGTTTGCTAAATTAATTGAAACCACTGTATCCACATTCCTAGGAGTTACTGTATGTACAGCCCTGAATGTGGTGGACATGTATTGTAATTTGTCTTTGAAGCAAGACAGCACAGTGAAAGCTGATGAAATTCCTGAATGCAAGCACAGGGGAAGCCATTCACACTTTCACTTCTAGTGCAGTTTCACTTCTGCTGCACTAGCAATAAATCATATTTATTGGAATTTGTTGGCCAATGTGACGCCCATCCACAAGAAGGGCCGTAAGGATGATCCAGGTAATTACAGACCTGTCAGCCTGACCTCGGTCCCAGGTAAAATCATGGAGCAGATAATCCTGGGTGAAATCATGCGGCACCTGCAGAACGGTCAAGAGATCAGGCCCAGCCAGCATGGGTTTAGGAGGGGTAGGTCCTGCCTGACCAACCTGATCTCCTTTTATGACCATGTGACTCGCCTGGTGGATGAGAGGAAGGCTGTGGATGTGGTGTACCTGGACTTTAGCAAGGCCTTTGACACTGTCCCCCACAGTAGACTCCTAGGGAAGCTGGCAGCCCATGGCTTAGATGGGAGCACTCTGTGCTGGGTTAGGAATTGGCTGGATGGCCGAGCCCAGAGAGTGGTGGTGAATGGTGTCTCATCCAGTTGGCGGCCGGTCACCAGTGGTGTCCCCCAGGGATCGGTGTTGGGTCCGGTCCTGTTTAATATCTTTATTGATGATCTGGATGAGGGGATTGAGTCCATCATCAGCAAGTTTGCAGATGATACCAAGCTGGGAAGAAGGGTTGATCTGTTAGAGGGTAGGATGGCCCTGCAGAGGGACCTGGACAGATTGGAGAGATGGGCTGATTCTAATGGGATGATGTTTAATAAGTCCAAATGTCGGGTACTTCATTTTGGACACAACAATCCCATGCAGAGCTACAGACTGGGGACAGAGTGGCTGGAGAGGAGTCAGGCAGAAAGGGACCTGGGAGTGCTGGTTGACAGGAAGCTCAACATGAGCCAGCAGTGTGCCCAGGTGGCCAAGAAGGCCAATGGCATTCTGGCCTGCATCAGGAAGAGTGTGGCGAGCAGGACCAGAGAAGTTATTGTCCCCCTGTACTCGGCACTGGTCAGGCCTCACCTGGAATATTGTGTACAGTTCTGGGCCCCCCAGTTTGGGAAAGATGTCAGGATACTGGAATGTGTTCAGAGGAGGGCAACGAAGATGGTGAAGGGGCTGGAGCACAAGCCCTACGAGGAGCGACTGAGGGAGCTGGGGCTGTTTAGTCTAAAGAAGAGGAGGCTCAGGGGAGACCTCATTGCTCTCTACAACTACCTAAAAGGAGGTTGTAGTCGGGCAGGGGTTGGTCTCTTCTCTCAGGTGACCAGTGACAGAACCAGAGGGCATGGACTCAAGCTTCGTCAGGGGAAGTTTAGGCTTGATGTGAGGAAGAAGTTCTTCACTGAAAGGGTGATTGGCCATTGGAATGCGCTGCCCAGGGAGGGGGTGGAGTCGCCGACCCTGGAGGTGTTTAAGGGGAGACTGGATGAGGCACTGAGTGCCATGGTTTAGATGATGGTTGGTGTTAGTGTTGGTGTTAGTGTTGGGTTATAGGTTGGACTTGATGATCTCAGAGGTCCTTCCAACCTTATGATACTGTGATACTGTGAATTCATAAAATAATCATGCTAGAGATTCATCAGAATATCTAGTGATGTGAAAACAATCCTTTAGCTTTTAAAGAGGGTGCTCCAACGTCGACAATGAACAAAGCTTTGTTATGATAAAATGAAATGAAGGTGGATATATATGGATATAGGAAGGTTGCAGAAGCATGTGAGGAAAAAGTACAGTCCATAAGCCAGCATCAGGTAAAAAGCCTGCCTCTTTCTGATCTAAATTTAATTTTCTCTAAATATGGCTGGAAGGGAGCAGGCTATGTATATTTGCAGAGTAACCATTGAAGTATGCCATGAAAAAAAAAGAGGAAACTTAAGAAGGACTTGGAAACTAGATTGTCAAAGGTCAGGAGCTTTCCTATACAGCCAAGACAGCTTCATTAAAGGAAGTTGGTGACTGGTGATGCAGCCTGCCTGCAGAATTCTTAGTACAGTGGGTAACATAAAAACAGAGGAACAGTTTATGAGACTAGAGTTTTCTTTAACATCACAGATACTTATGAGAAGAGCTTTCATGTTTTTAAGCTGAAACTGTTGGATTAGTACCTTCTGAGAAAGCTTTTAAAATGATTATGAAAAGAAACAGACTGGGTGATTTTGTGTACTGATAAAACCATAGTGAAAGAGAGCTGCTGAGAGATATTAACACCTCAGATAAATGTGACAAAATCTTTAGAGGTGATGAGAAGAATATTTCAAGAATATAATGAGAATATGAAATGTAAGGGAAACGAATGACCATAAAGTCTGCAAACTGTGCAAACATTTGGAAAATTATACTCCCATTACTACTGATTTTGTCACAATCATTCCGGGTCAAAAAAAAAGATAAAACACGTGGAAATAAGTCAGCATCTTCATTCTCACTTTTTTTTTTTTGTAGGTAAGATCCCTCTTGCCCTCACTCCTTGTCTTCCTTTTTTTATGTAGGTGTGCGTGTCCATAGTAAACCAGTCTCCTACAACCATTGATTTTGAAAATTTAGATCATACTTCAGGCATTTCCAAAGGACTGACATTCCCTTACTCTACCAAGTTCAATGTCTAACTCAGTCTGAGCTACTGAAAGACTTGATCAGGTGATGGATGCATAAATTTTTTAATTCAAATGCTGATGTCCCAATTTATAAGATATTCAACCCAAAGCTCATACCTATGTATCTCCAAATCTATTTTGAATAAGACCAAGTAGGTTTTGTTTAAATCCATGTATTTTCTAAAGAAAAAACTATGTCATTGGGCTAGCAGGGATTTATTGTTCAACAGCTGAAGACTGCAGAATACAGTCTGCCATACCTATATGACTACAGGTGTTCCTGGTACATTTTGGTTTTGTGTTATTTGATTAAAATAAGTAACATATATTAGTACTAATGAGAGATGTAGTTTTAAATCTTCACCTTTAAATCACGGGTGTATAATTTGTTTTGCTTGTGAGAAGTATTAAACAGGATTTACTTGTTTAATTAATAAAAGCTGAAGCATTGATTTTATTGTTTGTCTTCAGGCAGATAATTCTCCCTTCCTCTGCCTCCTGCACACAAGCATTTACCTTTAATGCAAAATGGTCCATCGTAGGCAGTTTTGGAGCAGTCACAGGAGTAGCCATTGTATTTCTCGACACATTTACCCCCGTTGGCGCAGTACATCCCGTAGCTAGTGCAATGGCCAGAGCACCCAGGCTTCACCCCTGGAGTGACTTTTGCTCTCTCTTCCAGGTCTAGTGTCACCCCGTTCATCCTTAATGAACGAATGCAACCTAAGAAGCCTCGCTGGCCTCCTGCAGCACCTGAGAGGGAAGGTAAAACTGTGAGACGACGCTGCACAGGTTTTAATGTTGTTGCATTACATGAAATATCCTGCTAAGCTTGTGACAGCAGCAGGGAAGAAGTAACTTCTTTGTAAAGCAAGGAATTGCCACGTCCTAATGACATTGAAATCAATGAAACCTCAGCTCTCAAACCATACTGAAAGCAAGTATAAATAGTAGTTGTGTTGTTTTACACTGATTAGACATCAGAGACTCTAACCCTCTACTGTAGGGACTCCGTTTCCTTTCAGCTTTAACTTTTTTAGAAATAACAGTAGAAGAAATGGTCTTGGCTTACTCTCCATATGATCAATGATGATGATTGTTAATAATAATGCCTTAATATATTATGCAGTGTTACAGCTTTTCAGAGGAACATTGGGGAAAGTATGAAAAGATTTAAATCCCCGCTCGCAGTTGCAGTAGCAAACACAGATGTTAATTTCCAAGCAACACTGTGCATATTGTTTAGTTGCCTGGGTGTGGGGTGAAGGACGAAAAACTGAAGAGCTACTTTTGAAAATCTCTGTTGAGGCAGCTTTGCTTAGCAGTGAATAAGAATTCTTCCTCCCTCCCCTTCCCCCCTCACCTGTAAATGTTGAAAAACGTAATTTCAGTCTTATCTGGGGCTGGGTTAGGGGGAAAAAACCAACAACCCTAAAAAATGCAATCAAATAACAATGAGTGCTGTTATCTTTTCTCCTCATCCTCTCATCTCTTTGATTACTGCAGTGCAGCAAGTGCTGAGTCCCTGAGGAGATCTGAATGCTCATCACCACAGAGCAGAGTGGCTGATATTTACCTGAGTGGGGAAGAGAACTAAATACAAACCAGAGAGAGGTCTGCTTCAAATCAGCTACTGCTAACTGGATGTTCTGGAGTAAGATCAGGCAGGGCTTGGTTTCTGCCAAGTGCACAGGGCAAAGGGTATTCTGGCATGGTTCCATTCTATGTCAACTCATATATACTCAAGTGAGGAGAAAATCCAAATACATATAATTCCCTTCTTTCACCTTCTGGTGACTGTCTTAGCCCCTAGGACTTGAAGTCATCATCCCTTTGGCTCTCTTCCTGGTCCAAGGAATAAATATTTATTTTACAGAAAGTGGAAAAGGAGGCAACGAAGCAATTTTGGTTTGGTATTGCCCTCCAGACCACGATGTTCAGGGTGTTCATTTGGGATAGTCCCAATCAAATGAATTCTTTGCCTGTTCTTTGAGATGTGTGCTCAAACCAGCAAGTTATATGAAATAAATACAATTAAGAAAGAAAATATGGTACAGATTTGGACATTAAAATTTTGGCAAGAAAGGTACTACGTATTTCAAAACATTGCTGGTATTATTGTTAATTCAAAACTACCAATAAAACTCATCATTATTAATGATTTTCCAACAACTCAGGCTGGGAAAAACAAATCCAGCTCTCCATATTTTCAGCAAAATGTTCGGTATTTCTTTTAAAAGGTTAAGGCTCAGTCTTTTAAACAAACTTCACATTTCAGCTCATTTTGAAGCTGCCTTTTAATGGGATGAAATCAGTAAAGGAGAATCTGAGCTTGTAAATAATGACTGCACATCTGGTGACATGTTATACACAGTTTGCAGTGTCACTGTGCTGTTTACTAAGGCAGTGAAGGCTTTAAACAACAATTTGTGTAATTTTTGTTGTTGAACTCCTATTAACACGGGAAAGAAAAAAGAGCTTACGTCTTCTTTTCCTTCCTCCTGTTAACAGACATCTAGTGAGGTAGGAAAGTGCTTCTATGCTCAACATTTCATGCAGTTCTGATTCCATCTAATGACACTTGGCACGTCTGCACTTTGCAGCCCAAGGGCTAACAGTTAGAGAAATAGAAGTGCTGCCTGAATAGCCCTGCCCAAATTGTAGTGGAGACCAAAAGCTCCAGAAAGCAGCTGGACTAACTTGGTTCCAGGGTATGCATTTGTGTAGCACTGTGTGATGATTTCCTACACCAAATGGGCAAACAGCCCAAGGGACTAAAGGGAAAAGTCTGCAGTGTGAGCTGTGAACGCAAAAGTGCAGGCAATAATCAAACATAAGGAGGCTGAAAGTTCTGCTGAGGGTAGGATGGGCACTGCAGGCACACGCAGTCCTGGCAAGACCCATGTCGAATATTTGAATTCTGTGGTGAATAAGTAAGTGAGAGACACTTGAAAAAAAAGGAGTTTGGCATTACTGCCTGCTAGAGGCATTTTCAGTTGCAAGCTGCAGGTGGGGAAAGACAAAAATGACAAGTGGCCAGCACAGACTATTTTTCTCTTAGTTGTTCTTATTTTTGGAATTATGGACATGCTTATTATTTCTTCTCCCCCCACCATCCCCTTACTGACATGTAAGTGCTTCAGATTAAATGAACTGCTGCTGGAGGCAGGAGGCAAAGGCTGTTCAGCATGTTACCCACTCTGCATCTTACCAACATATAGCTGGCTGTACAATTCCAGTCGTGTGTGTCCTTCTGTTGGTGCTTTCCGGACCTCCAGGGGCAACTGGTCGACCTGGAGGCTGGCCTGTTTGACATTCCTCTCGGCATTGACCCGATGCCACTGGTCATCGTTGAGCTGGCTGGGAGATTTAACAACAATTTCCACAGGCCCATTTCCAACATCAAATGAAAAGGAAACCTCCTTAGCAGCTGAAAAATCAAGCAAAGGGAATCTATCTTACATTGCAAACAAATTCACTACTTCTTGAACAAAGAAAGAGTCATATTTACTGGAAATATGCACCGCTCAGCCACTTCTGAGAATTTAAATGCATGTTCACTTCCTTCTAACTTGAGCAGGAGTTAAAGTATTTGTAAGGAAGTCATTGTGAAAAGGTTCTATAGCATGTGATGGAAATCAAATTAGTTTGGTGTCTAAAATTTAACCTGAATAAATTACATCCTCGAAGAGGATTTTTTACGTCCGCTAATAATTTCAGTAATATTGGAAAAATGGGTTCACCAGCTTTTAGAAAAAAACATCAACTAACTCTGAAACAATGATGTTAATTTTTGTTTTCTGCAGCTTTTCATATTTCAGAGAAATAAGCATTTTGATGAAAAATAGGTGCAGAAGAAGTCTACATTTTTTTTTCCTTTGAGGGGCAATTAATTTTTACAATGAACTAATAATGCACTGGTAATCACCTGTGTGAGACTTCATGGCTGAAAAAGAAATGGATTTAAGCACTACAGTGCTCTACTTACAGTGGATTATTCAAATGTTTAGAATTTTTACAAATGTCCATTAGGCTGTACTCATTCCTCCAGGTAATCTTTGGAAAACTGTATAATTAATACTTATTATTAAACAGGGAGTTTTGGAATGAAGCTATGTAATTTTTTACTTTCCTAATGATATTTAGGTTAAATAATTTGGGGCTGTAAATTATATTTTGGTGGCAAAAATTCAGATGAAAGGGTTACCAGAAAACAGATTATCGAGGATAACATTCAGAGAGGAGGACACCAGACAGAAGAAAAGACAACCAAGTGTTCAATTCAATTTGTTTTTCTTTCATATAAAACAAAAGAATTCTTCTAAAAATTCTTGGGTGCCCAATTATGATCTCAGTGTTCCACTCTGGCTGTGTTTTCTTGTTTAGTTGAATTAATAGAACAGTCTTGTAAAAATCTTACTCAGCAAGATTATTACATTGTGGTAGAAGCACCGCTCCTTAATCATTAACATTAACAAAACTGATAAATAATGGAAAACATTTTTGTACGTGACCTAATAGATTTTCACAAGGTTGTGTCAGACTGAATGAAGTGCATTTGAATGAAAACTTGAAGGACAGGAATAAACTTTTTACAGAGAATGCTCTTTCAAAACAGATTTATTATACAATTGACAACTTTGACCTTGTTCTGCAAAATTGACTATTTCTGAAATAAAAAATTTAAAACATATTTTATTGTTGTTGTATGCTCTGTTCTCTGCTGAATACACTAATTTCATTTCTTGAATGAACAACCTTTCATGAGCCATGAATTTAGTCTGTTTAGCCTTTTGCACTTTACAAGACAGAAAATCTGTATGGGCCAAAGCTTCCCATTAAAGAAATAAAGATGTTTCTTTTTAATGTTATTATGTTTTATAACTTCAGCAGTTCTGCCAATAAGCTCAGACAAATTAAGAATTAGAGTAACATTTCTCCAATACTTAAGTTGTATGTTGTGTTCAAGTCTGTTTTCAAGAGTGTATGTGTGCAATTCTCCTTTAGTTTTGCTTTGAAGAGCCGCATCAGATCTCTTCTCTGTCAGGCTTGAATTGCTTCCCAAAAGCTGTCTGTCTGCAAGGCTGTAAAATGAGAACCCCTTAGCAGATTTTCATCTTATTCTGGGGCAACAGATGGCACCGTTGATATTGCCTGTAGGTAACTTGAGTACAACCCTATCCAGGGTTTTAAAACCTCTGCAAGAAAGCGTCTTTGTTTCCAAGCTTTTGGTTTTCTGAATGGAAGCATCTCTAATTTTTTAAGGGAAGATTATTTTTCATTTAAAAGAAAAAGAGAAAGTGTGGAGACTTGGCAAATGCAGACATGAAAGTAGAAGTTCTGTGCCTGTATAGCCTAGATTTATGAATGGCTTTAAACTGAAATCTGTATCACAACTTGAATGGCTTATAAAGAAAACCTAATTGACAAAATTATTCTCTCTAAGCGTAACGCTTGTATAAACTCATATTTTTATATTTAATTTAATTTCTATTTAAGGAAGGAAAAGCATTCAAAAAATATCTCATCAAAGGCCTTTTTCAGTACATGTACCTGCTGACACGCTGAAAGAGAAGGCAGTAAAGCATCTGTGGCCTGTGCCAATCCATCTCCAAGAAACCTAAAAACATGACTCTTCTAAAAGGGAGGAAATTTGTTTGCTAGACTGATGGACTGAAAAGACACGAAGTTATGTAAATGAAAAGAGCTTTGCAGATGGGCAGAGGCTGCACAACAACACATCTCACATCCAAGTTATGTTGCTGGTTCTGAATATTCATTCTCAGTTTCCATATAAATGAAGTTTTGAGTCTATAGATTAGGTATATTTGCCAACAAGGGGCATTTCCAGGTAAAATGATTGGTACTCGAACCGTGACAGAAATGGATGAACATCTAATAACAGGCACATTAGCCTGGAAAGGAAGACAAAAGAAATTGTATCACCCAATAAATGAGACAGGGGATCTGGTGACAACCGACATGGAGAAGGCTGAAGTACTCAATAATTTTTAGTCTCAGTTTTCACTGGCAATTACTCTTCTGACATCTCTTGAGTCCCTGAATCTCAAGGCAAGGACTGGAGGAATGAAGTTTTCAAGGTCAGGCTGGATGGGGCTTTGATCATACTGCACCGCCTGCGCTCCTTTTTTTCCCTTCCCTGGCTTTACTGCTGAGCACAGTATTGTATGGTATGGAGTATGCCTTTGGCCAAAGCTCAGCTTTCCTGGCTGTGTCCCTTTCCAACTTCTTTGCCACTCTCAGCTTACTGAATAGGGGAGTAGCAGGAAAGAGAGAAAGCTTTGACTCTCTGCAAGCACTGCTCAGCATAGCCAACACACTGGTGTGGTATCAACACTGTTTACACTGCTTTAGCCACAAATCCAAAACACAGCACCACACAGGCCTCTGTGGAGAAATTTAACTCCATCTCACCCAGACCCAGTACAACATCAAATTTGCTCAGAAGTTAGGTAGAAGAGTGGAAATTATTTACATCTTTTTTCCCTAAGTCTACACAACCCTTGCACTATGTGGCAATACAACCTTGGTTGCCACGGCAAACTTTTGCAGGGGATGATTAAAAGATATCTAACATGCATGTACAGATGTGATGGTTTGTTCACAGTGACCAACTGAACCATAGAAGGATTGTTTTTGAAAAACATAGGAAATGAACTGCACAGGTTGCAGAGTTTTCTACTGGTCACTTTGCAGCAAGTTTCCTGAACAATAATTTTATTTCCCATCTACCAAATATCATAAAATACCAAATAACTATTGCTCTAAGAAATGAGAATGTGAATCAGACACTGAATAAATGTCTGAAATTGATTAATTATGAAATATAAAAAAGAGAGTAGATGTCAATTTTAGCTTATTCAGACAGTCAAGGTTTTGTGATGGAAACTTCATAAAACTGAACAAAGGTGAATTTTTTACGTGCTTCTGCCACATATATTTACTCAATAAACTGAGGCTTGTGGTTTAGTTTTACCCTTTCTGTGCCTTGTGCAATTACATGTAATTAAATGAACATGTTTCTTTCATTGATTCAATTTTCTAAGGCCTCAGGTAACTGTCAGCCATCTATTTAGCACACAGTAGAGCAACTTTGGTGAGCAAAATGCCCTTCTCACTCCCTGTTGTGTGTTCTAATATTTTTAGCTCAATTCAGATCCCACCTTTTCCTCACCTTAAATCTTTGATGTATTTGCCCATAAAAAAGGAAGGGAAATGACTGATCTACCATGCAGGAAGATCTGGATAAGCTGGAGAAGTAGGCTAAAATGAACCCTATGAAGCTCAACCAATACAAATATAAGGTCTTGCACCTTGGAAAGCATAATCCAGGACTCCAGCATAGGCTGAGATCTACCTGACTGGGGAGCAGCTCTGTGGGAAGGGACTTGGGGGTCTGGTGGACCTCAATATGAGTGGAAGCTGTGCTTCCGTGGCAAAGAAAGACAACGGGATGCTGGGTTCTATCAACAAGAGTGTCATCAGCGGAGATAAAGAAGACATTATCCCACTCTACTCAGTGCCTGCCAGACCACACCTGGAATATTGTATTCAGTTTTGGTTCCTGCTATAGAAAAAAGGTGTGGACAGGCTGGAGAGTGTCCAGAGAAGGGCCACAGAGATTCTGAAAGTACTAGGAAGCCTGTCATGTGAGGGAAGTCTGAGACAACTGGATTTGTTCAGCCTTGAGAAAAAGTAGGCTTAGGGGAAACCTTCTCACCATGTTCCAGTATTTAAAGGGTGACTACAAAGAAGATGGAGACTCCCTTTTTCCAAGGAGTCCTATGGAAAAGACAAGCAGCAATGGGTACAAGTTACTCCTGGGGAGATTCCTGCTGGTCAGATGAGGAAAATTTTCACAATAAGAACAATCAGCTGTGAGAATAATCTCCCCAGGGAAATGGTGGATTCCCCAACATCGGATTCGGCTGGACAGGGTTCTGGGCCATTTTGTCTAGACAGTGCTTTTGCCAAGAAAGGTTGGTCCAGATGATCCTTGAGGATCCTTCCAACCTTAGATTGTATGATTCCACAGCCGCATTGTCTGTGGAATTTTGAGTTGCTTGGGTCCTTTTTTAAGGCTTTGTGGTACATATGCTTTAGTTAAACAGAAGTACTGACGCTCAACTGCAAAGGAAGTAGTATGCACTTCTATGTCCTTTGCTATGTAGAAGGTCTGGGTAAGTGAGCTGATAGGCTTTTCTAGCATTCAGGATCTATGAAGAGCTAGCTCTTCATTTTCCTAGAACTCCTTGTGTTTCAAGTCTTTTTTTTTCCTTCTTTTCCTAGTTTGATCCTTGTTGATAAACTGCAGACCAGGATCTCCAGCTATAATGAGGCTGCCAGCAAAGAAAGAGACCCTGACAGGTGGGTGGGTGCTCACAAGATACTAAACAGTAGGTTGAGGTTCTCAAGACACATCAGCTGGGAAAAAAAAAAGAAAGGAGGAGGGATTACAATCCTCCTTAAAGTCAGTTTTGTATGCCTGCCTCTCTATTTCCCTCTTTCTCTTCCATTACCCTTTCTCTGAAACACATACTTTCATCTCCTCTGTACTTTGTTTCTCTTACCTACCCTGATGTATTTTTATGCTCTTCAATGGGATTCACTGATGTTTTAATTGACTTACATTAAGTGGAATAGTATCTAACTTCTTTAGAATTATTTTGAAGTCCTATTCTTAGAATATAAGTGCCTTGTTACAGCTAGAATCGAAGCTCACTTGCTTGGCTGTAAAACAAGGCACAAGAATAAGTTCAAACTGTAGACCAAAACCCGTGAGACAGATAATTCCCCCCTCCACTTTGCTTGTTTGTTCCACGAAAACAACAGGTTTAAATACTCTGTCTCTGGAAGGGCAACATCTGCCAAGATTCTTGGACAGTTTGTTTTGTAAATATACCTCTGATGAAGGGCTCACTGATTAAACTGGTTGACAGAATTCAGTGAAATGACTGAAAATGCATAAAGACAATCAACAAATAAAGATGCTAAATGTATCTACAGTTTATGTATCTTCATAGGGAATTTATCACCAGGGTCAAGATCAGGTCTCATGTCTGTAGTTACTGGAATTCTTCCCACTGACTTTAGTAGACTTTGAATAGAAAAGAGGACTTTCCAGGATTCGAAAGCAACTATCCTGTCCACCTTTCCCACTTATTCTCAGACAGCTGAGTTTAAAAGCAGATTTACAAAATCATCTCTAAATTACCTGCCCTGCTGCCCTCATTGGCACAGCGGTGAGAGACGGCCATGTCAATACTGACATTGAAACAGCATTGATAGGTTGTTCCTGGCTGCTGAAAATACGTGGAAAGGGCTACAGATGCTACCCTAAGGTGCCATAATGGTACACAGGACCTGCTTTGAGAAGGCCACTTCTCAAGGGACACAACTAAAAATCAAAGCCACCAAAACAAGAACTCAGAGAGAAGCCGTTGATCCAAGTTGCTTGACTGCAGTGCAGGAATTACTGCATAGCTTGGCTGTCTGTTAATAATCAGGTAGTTGTCAAAAATTATGACCACATTTACAATAATTGTACTAAGCATCTGGAAGATCTAATCATTTACCTAATTCCCAAATGAAATGGCTATTTGAACTAACGAGCGAAAGCTTCGCTCATTTGACCAAATGACAGGGCACATCTATGCCCAAGACTGCAGTGATGCCTGAGCTAAGTACCAAATGAACCAGCTCTGGAAGCTGCACAGCTACATCAGCATGATGCTGTGCCAAGTGTAATTAGTTCTAATGAGAGGCTATACTGCACCTAGGATCAAACCCAGCATAGCTGAGTGCTGATTTATGTGGACATAGTGTCTTTCTCAGAATTAGGTATTTCTCTAACATGGGGGTTCATTGTACAGGGTAGACAAACTCTGTATTTGCCTGTAGGTTAACAAGCCAAACAAAAAAAATCATGCAACTTTACACTCTCTTGGATCTTATGCAGTAATTTATCTGTGTCAAGATGGGAAAATGGTCAGTAAATCTATCACTTTTATTTAACATCATTTAACACTCCTTTCTCATGTTATGAATCCATCCACAAGATATAGTAAGTGAGGCTTAGTGTCTTTCTGAACCTTTAGAACAAGCTGATATTCTGTGTGGAGTAAACAATCCATTGGACAATCAACGAACCACAGAACCGTAGTGTGATTTGGAAGGGACCTTTAAAGATCATCTGTCTAGTCCAGTTGCCACTGCCACGGACAGGGACAGGGACATCTTTGCTAGATCAAGTTTCTCAGAGCCCCATCCAACCTGACCTTGAACACTTCCAATGATGGGGCATCCACAGCTTCTCTGAGCAACAGGTTCTAGTGTCTTACCACCCTCATAGTAAAGGATTTCTTCTTTATAACCAATCTATATCTACCCTCTTTCAGTTTCAAAATATTGTCCCTTGCCCCTTGTCCCACCACTAAAAGTGTTAATATCTTTCTTAAGATAAAGTGTCTTTATCTTTCTTATAAGCCCCTTTTATGTATTAAAAGGCAGCAATAAGGTGTCCCTGGAGTCTTCTCCAGACTGAACAATCCCACCTCTTTCAGCCTTTCTTCATGGAAAAGATATTCTAGTGCTGTGATCACTCTGTCTATGTCACTGCTGAAGATATTAAATAGTATTGGTCCCAGTATGGACCCATGACAGACACCACTTGTTACTGGTTTCCACTTGGGCATCGAATCATTGACTGTAACTTTTAGGATATGGCCATTCAGCCAGTTCTTTCACCATCTAACAGTCCACCTATTGAACCCATATCTCCCCATTTTAGTGGCAAGAATCTTGTGAAGGACGAAGGCCTTGCAGAAGTCCTCATGACATCCATAGCTCTTCCCTTGTCCACTGATGCAGTTACTACATTGAAGAAGGCTGCTAGGTTAGTCAGGCACAGTTTTTACTTGGTGAAGCCATGTTGGTTGTGTCTAATAACCTTCCTGTCATGCATATGTCTTGTCATGGATTCCAGGAAGATCTGTTCTAGGATCTTACCAGGTAGAGAGGCGAGGCTGACTGGTCAGTTGTTCCCACGGTCCTCCTTTCTACTCTTTTTAAAAATGGGCGCAATGTTTCCCTTTTTCCAGTCACCAGGGACTTCACCTGACTGCCATGACTTTTCAAATATCATGGAGAATGGCTTGGCAACTACATCAGCCAATTGTCTTAGGACTTTGGGATGCATCTTGTCAGGTCCCAGGGACTTAGGTACGTTCAGGTTCCTTAGGAGGTCTTGGACCTGATCTGGGTTACGATGGGAGGGATTTTTTTTCCCCAGTCTCTGCATTGATGTTCAGGGACTTGAGATATTTGGGAGGAGAGATTACCATATATATTAATAAAATAGTTCTTCCCTGTAAAAAAGGAAGTACAGTGATTGCTATTAGCATTAATATTTTGATGATATAATTGCTACTCTAAGAAGGTGACACAGCCGACAGCCCGGCTGAACTGCTTCTATAGCAATGCACTCAGGATGGGCAACAAACAAGAGGGGGTGGAAGCTGTTGTACATCAGGGAAAGTATAATACAGTTACCATCATGGAAACATGGTGGGATGGCTCGCAACACTGGAATGCTGCAATGGGTGGGTACAAACTCTTCAGAAAGGATAGGCAAGGAAGAAGAGTTGGTGGGGTAGATCTGTATGTTAGGAAGCGTTTGGATTGTCTAGAGCTTTGTGATGATGGAGGTAGGGTTGAGTGTTTATGGGTAAGAATCAGAGGGAAGGCCAACAAGACAGATATCACCATGGAAGTCTGTTACAGACCACCCAACCAGGATGAAGAGGCAGACAAATTATTCGATGTGCAACACAATTGCTAGTCCTTGTCCTTGTGGAGGACTTCAATCTACCAGATGTCTGCTGGAAATACAATACAGTGGACAGCAAATAGTCTAGGAGGATTCTGGAGCGTGTGGAAGATAACTTCCTGACACAGCTAGTGAGTGAGCCAACTAGAGAAGGTGCCCCCCTGGACTTGTGCTTCACAAGCAGAGAAGGACTTGTGGGTGATGTGATGGTTGGAGGCCATCTTGGACATAGTGATCATGTTTTCAATTCTTAGAGAAATGAGTAGGGGCGTCAGCAGAACTACCACCTTGCACTTAGAATCATAGAATGGTTTGGGTTGCAAGGGATCTTAAAAATCATCCAGTTCCAAGCCCTCTGCCATGGGCAAGGATACATTCCTCTAGATCAGGTCGCTCAAAGCCTCATTCAGCCTGGCCTTGAACAACTGCAGGGATGGGGCATCCACAACTTCTCTGGGCAACCTGTGCCAGTGTCTGACCACCCTCACAGGAAAAAATTTCTTCCTAATGACTTATCTAAATCTCCCATCTTTCAACTTAAGAACAGCTTTCCTATAAGCCCTTTTTAAGTACTGCAGGACTCCCTGGAACTTTCTTTTTTCTTCTCTAGGTTAAACAACCCCAACTCTCTCAGCTTGTCCTCATAGGGGAGGTGCTCCAGCCCTCTGATCATCTTCGTGGCCTTCCTCTGGACCCACTCTAACAGATCCATGTCCTTCCTGTGCTGAGGACTCCAGAACTGAACGCAGTACTCCAGGTGAGGTCTCATGAGAACAGAGTAGAAGGCAGAAACACCTCCCTCAGCCCGCTGATCGCACTTCTTTTGATGCAGCACAGGATACGTTTTAGCTTTTGGGTTGCAAGCACACATTGCTGGCTTGTGTTGAGCTTCTCTTTCACCAATATCCCCAAGTCCTTGTCTTCAAGGCCACTCTCAAACCATTCATTATCCTCCCAGCCTGTAATTGTTCTTGGCATTGTCCTGACCCAGGTGTAGGACCTTGCCCTTGGCCTGTTGAACTTCGTGGTCTTCTTTCCAGGGATCTACAACTCCACCAATAATTTCAACAACTGAACAAATAATAAGTTCTAGGTTTCAGTTTACAGGAACCAAGTGTCTTTGGATTAATGGGAATCACATGTAAAGATGCTTCTTTCATAATTTCATTTTGTGATTATTCAAATATATTTTCATATATCTGCATGACTGAACAGCTATCTCTTTTCTTGTTCTTCCACTGCCTGTGTTGGATTAGTCTTCCTCTATGATAATAATCTTTGTCTACTGTCGCCATGCTGAGTCCTTGAAATTCATCATCCTCACCTGTGGCATTAATTGTAGATATTCAACATATAGTAGCTGACTCAGAAGTGCTGTACTACATTGCAGCATAGTCCTGGGAAGTGATTTCCAGAGTACTGGGAAACACTGGGGAGAGATGACAGAAAGAAATTGTGGAAAAAGCCAGTGAAGAGAAGGCAGATGCAAGCTGGAAGGTAAGAAAGCTATTAACTAGTGGTATCCCCTGGGATCAATCTTGGCTGCAGTCCTCTTCAGATCTTCCCTGATGATCTACATGATGACAGAGCACAGTGTAGCCTCAGCAGAGATGCCACAAAACTGCGATGTTCATGACGCCATCCAGAGGGATTTTCAACAGCCTGGAGAAATGGACTGACGGGAACCTCATGAAGATCAGCAAGGAGAAATGTAAAGTCCTGCACCTGGTGAGGATAAACCCCATACACCAGTACATGCTGGAAGCCACTTGGCTGGAAAGCAGCTTTGCAGAAAAGGCCTTCAGAGTCCTGTTGGACAGCATATTGAACATGAGCCAGTCATGTGCCCTGGTAAAAAAGAACACAAATGGTATCCTGGGTTGCATTAGCAGGACTGATACTGGAATGTTGAAGGAGGTGATCCTTCCCCTTGACTCACCACTGATGAGGCCTTATCTGGAGTACTTTGTACAGCTCTGGGCTCCCCAGTACAAGAGAGACATGGACACACTGGAGACAGTCCAGGAAAATCTGGGAGCACCTCACACATGAGGAAAGGCTGAGAAAGCTGGAATGGTCAGCCTGGAAAAGAGAAGGCTCAGGAGGGATCTCATCAATGTATATAAATAATTGAAGGGAGGGTAAAAAGAAGACAGATCCAGGCATTTTTTTTTTCAGTGGTGCCCAGTGACGGTACCAGAGGCAATGAGCACAAACAGAAACACAGGTAGTTCCTTCTGAGCATCGGAAACACATCTCCAATGTCAGTGTGACAGCCTTCTATGGGGATCTAGCTGAAACCCACTGTAATTTTTTTCATCAGCTTCAGTGAAAATGGATGCTGGTGGACCAGAGGACCATTAGTTTGGTAATGATAAACTGTTCCGTTGTCTCTGTTTCTACTGTTTAAACTCTAATGCTGAATACATGCCTCTCTGGATGGAAATGAAATGTAAGAGTGAGCTGGTTTGCTGAAACTCATGTTAGAGAAGACTACGGTGATAGTAGCAGGTAGAAGGAAGAAATGAAAATGCATATTAATTTCCAGAAGCGCATCACTCACAGTAAATGTGTGTTTCTGGAGCATGGTTCCAGAATGGCTTCCATTTGTATTCATATGGCTATGGGGGGTTCTAATAGTGTCTACTAAATAAGATTTTTGAAGTGTGATCTATATTTCTGGCAGCTAAAAGTGTGCATCATTGCTGTTTCCTGCATAATTCTGTTCCAAAAAAATAAATCACAAAGTCCTACATTTTCCATTTTTCTTCAGTGCACGATCATTCCACTTGGATTGCATTAGGAAAGACAAAGAACTTACAGTTTGTTACAAATAAATATATAACAAAATAAAAAGTTACAGGCCCTTACTCTCTAGTCTATTGACTGGTCTGCAGCATCAGCCTTAATTTTGTTTATCCTTATCTATAGATTCTGAAACATCTGAGATGTTTCAGTGACTCCATATAGCTGTTATTTGCATGAGTTCAGCTGCCCCACCTTTCAGTTTTTCAGTATTTAAGGGAATAATAGACTGCAATAGTAGTGTGGAGTAATATTTTCAAGTGCACATTTTCAGCTGCACTGTTTCAACACTAATAGTATTAAAAGTGGGCTATTCACTCCTATAGTCTGCTCTCAAAAGGTTAAGAAGCATCAGTTAGGTGCAGCACCTCTCAGTTACAGCTTGTTTCTGGTAGAGAGCGATGATGTCAGTGAGTCATTGTGTTTCCATGCACACACAGGATTAGATTTCTCCTTTGGAGCAGAGAACTGTGCAGACTTACAAAGCTTCCCTGAATTTTCTGCAGGGTGGTCCAACTTGCTGTCTGACTGCAGTTGAGGGGGAACGTTTAACTGCTGGAAACCTGTTTTGACCTTTTCCTAAGCACACATGCTACCTGCAACTGGTTAAATGCTCTCCAGCTGCAAGGCAGTAAAAAAGGAAATGGTCCTGGCTTCTCTCACCACGTGGATGGACAACAATTCTCTTTCAATTGGCAGACAACCTCTTACACATGTAAATGACAATATTTTGGAAAGGCATTACTACACTGGAACTCAATATGGAGAGAAATCAAAACTGAATACAGCACCTTCCTCATCATGAGTAAGCATCTGTGTTGGGGCAAAGATGAGGAGGGATTTGATTTTGGTAATTACTAAGAATCAGATATTTTTACTTCAGTTTAAAATAAACTCAACCATCAACCAACTAGAAATACCAGTCTTTCCACACAGTAGATTAGATTGCTTTGGGGGAGTAAAAATATTATCTTTAAGTGAGAGTACCAAATTTTCTCATGAAAGATCACGCAAAGGACAAATATGCCCTATAAAGATACTTATTTATTATCATTATCTATTAATTACTTCAGTTATGTTAATTGCACTCCAGCTGTCTGGTAGATAAGCACTTGGAAACAACTCTCACATTTTTATATTTCAGTTGATGTAGCAGTTTCCAACCATGGATATCAAGAATCAAAAAGAATATTATCAGTCCTGCATAAACAGAGAACCAAAGCAAAGAACCAAAGCAAAGACATGTGAAATGACTTGTTTAAGGTCGAACATCAGAAGTTAGGGCAGGACTCGAAAAAAAGCCCTACTTACTTTACTTCTAAGGCAATTTCAGATAGATGACGTTGCCTCCCATCCAACCAGCCCTCTTCCAACAACTACTTAGCAGTCTGAAAGGATGGAAGGAATGGTGACTCGGTTGAAGGTTTTGTTGATTTCTCTCATGTGAATTACTAAAGCTTTAAAAAAATACATCAGCAATATTTTCTGGTTTCTTTTGTGAGAGGTGGTTCACACAAAGGGAACTGTAGTCAGTGCACTGAGTGGAAAAGGAGAGGAGGCGTGTGTTTTCCTGTCTGTAATGGGTTATAATACACTTCATTATATCCTTCTAGCTGCAATGCTTTACCATAAAACTGAATTGGTCCCATGCAGCAGAAGACATGACCACAAGGCAGAAGCACAGATACCAACGCAGAGCTCTCCCAAGCAGCATATAAAGGGGTTTGTGTAACTGGTAGTTATTTTTTGTTAGATGAAAGGCAAAATAAAAGTGGATGCTAACATCCATGAAATTAGATTATGTCTGAAGAGATCTCTGAGAGGAAAGAGCAGTTTGTTTTTCTATGAAAAACTGCTGTGAAGCTGTCATGGTTCTGAAACTGCTGAGCAATGGGTGTGAGTACTTACAAGCAGATAAAGATGGTACCAACACCCTTTTCGAATATGTCACATTCAAATGTCATAAAAATTAGTCAAAATTGCAAATTGTGCATCATACTAAAAGTGATGTGCAGGCCTGAACAGTAGATATCAAGATTGTCATTCTTCTGTGGTGTGATTTTGAGAAAACACATTGCTTGTGTACTTTTCATCCTCTTCTGTGGTCTTTTTCCTACTCTGCGATATATGCATTAGCTGCAGGTTCGACTGTAGACTATTGTTAAGGTATTTATATGCCTAGGTGGCAGCTACTGAAAAACTTTTATGTCTGCCAGCTGCTTGTGATGATACAAATGTATTGATTTTTTTTGCCCAGACATATAAGTTTTTGTCATTTACAATGGCCGTTTTATAAGCAGTTTTTCATGGCTGTTATTTACGTCTCTGTGGCTGTCCAGGTGTCACCATCAGGGTAAGGACCCTGTTGCACTATGCACTGTACTAACACAACAAAAAAGGCCATCCAAAAATACAACTCAAGTTTACTTTTAGTGTAGTAACTCTGTATATGAAAAGGGAGGGTGTGAGGGGGCCGGATAGATGGACCTAGCTAATTGTGGTTCTCTTTTATTGAAAGATCTAGGCACGATTTCTTCTCTGATAACTATACTTGTAATAATTTATGGTTGCCAACTATAGAAGAATAATATCTTTGGTAATTTTTAGTTTTTATTCTGCAGCAAGAAAAAATATCTAGAAAAAAAAACAAAGCAGGAGTGTTATCAAGCAGCACAGGAGAGTGGGAGACAGAATTGAGATGTTGGAAAGAAATATATGTTCTCTGATTTCATGGTAACTAGTGGTAGAAAACTCCTGTAACACACTGGCAGAGAATGAAGAGCACAGCTGCATGGCATGTGCTCAGTTTTGACCAGCATGTGAGTGAGGGACCTGCCTGATTTAGCCACCTTTTCTTAACCACTTTGCTTCACTGTATGCATGAGTCTCACAAAATGTAAAGCCAACAAGAGACTCATTCCTATTTACTTCTGTGACAGTGGAAAATATAAAAGAGTATGTGAAAGGATTTATGACTGTATAAAACATTTCCTGTGAAGAATTCATACTAACAGCTGTCTGCAGTGCAAGAGCAGAGACAAAATGCACTACAGTGATCCACGGTCTATTTCAAAAATGAAGTCAAGACTTTTAGATCAAGAGGATATAAAAAGACTAAATTATGCAAGATAGTGTAAAGGCAGTCTTGTGCAAGTAAAGCTTTTCTTAGAAAATAGATAACTTTAAACAAAATTTTACATGAATGTTTTTCCTTTTTTTTAAAATGTAAGAAATTGTACATGTGTGCAAGGTTTTTGAATGAAAAGTCAAGAGAAGAAATATTATTTTGCCTTGTCCTCAGAATAATTGTAGCAAGGCAAAGTAAAGACACAGACGGAATCGAGGGTGACTTAAAAATTAATTAATTCAGCCACTCCAGTATCTACTGGAGGGACAATGCAGCAGAGCATAGGCAAGGTTCCTGGAGAACATCAAGGATAACTTCCTTATGCAAGTGAAAGAGAAGTTAATGAGGAAAGATACTTTGCTGGACCTTACATCCACAAAAATGAGGGGCTTGCTGGGGATGTGAAGGCTTAGGACAGCACGAGCTGAAGTGATCATGAGTTGGTGAAGTTCAGGATCCTGAGAGGAGAGAGAAGGGCAAAAAGAAGATTGGCTTCTGCAAGTACCATATGTAGCAAGAAGACAGGAAAATGTGGCAGGGCCCTGGTGACACAGGACATGGAAAAGGCCAAATGCCACCTTTGCCTCAGTCTTTACTAGCAAGACCAGCCTTCTGGATTCTCAGGCCCCAGAGATCAGGGACAAAGTCTGGGGCAGGGAGGTTGGATCAAATGACCTCCAGAGGTCCCCTCCATAGTCAACCATATGGAGATTGTGTGATTCTGTGACTGCAGAGATTGCATGGACTATTTACTTACTGAAAGAGCAGTTGAGATTCGTTTTAGTTCCACAGGCAGGACATTATCAAAATCACACACTTGTTCTTTGCTGAGATGAACATTCTTTGGAAAAAAAAATGCACTTCTGGTGGGTCTCCTAGCCTCTACGTCTATCCCTCATCATGGCTCATTAAGAATGCCTTTATTCCTGAAAAGTTGTGAAGAAAAGATTGAGATGTTCAAAGACATTGTCTAATGAGCAGAGCATCCACAGATGCAGTGGAAGGCAGGTATCTGAAACTCATGTCAGTATAGAAAAGGAATGCACTGGAAACGTCTGCTAAGGTAGGCAGATCAGCGCCTACTCCACTGAAACCAGAGCTCTTCATGTGCTACTGAGGTGTCACAAAGATGCAGCCACATCTGGGCATGCCAGAGGAAATTTGTTTGGAAAATTTAGGCTGATACAGGCTTGACACACTTCCTGCTGGTCCACATCTGAATGGAATATCAACACTTTGCACTGAGATGCTTTAGCCTGCTCGTGGATCTGGCCTCTGACACCTTGTCACTGGGAGGAGACACATCCAGTCATGAAGTAAACCAAATTAATTTATTATTATCAAGAAAAGAAGAAGCTTGTCCTCCTCATTTGTTTCAGAATATGTTGCTGTTTACCTTGCTAAAGCAGAAAACTTAGTGACAAAGTTCAGCTGGAGAAGTCAACCAAGCTCAAAGTGGCACCCTGCTACTGCTTGCCACATGAACTAATGCAGAAAGTCACACGGCCACTTCAAAGAGCAGCAGGACGGAAAAGCTTTTATATATCAGTGTGTTGACTTCAGTTCTACATGGGAATTTTGATTTCAAATTAAAGGAGATGATTACAAAAATATGTGAACTAAAGCATTGAACCATAGTTCAATGACTTGGTGCCCAGATTTCCCCCTGCAGTTGAGCAAGACAAGAGTACGCGTAAAGCCAGTCAGCGCAGCAGACCTCACTTTGTAATGTGTGGCAAGATACAAAGAATATGAAAGCATAAAAAGAGTCTAACAAGGTCAGTGCAATGGTTAACCTTCTTTGACTAAAAAGACCCGCCGAATTTTGGAAGAAGAGAATTGTTACAGATCTTGCACATTTTATTTTCTTACAAAAAGAGCAGAAATGGAAAACAGAATTGCCCAGATTGTTGATGAGATGGATGAAGTATGGATCATGAGAAAATTAAGGGACCTCTAATTTGGTTTGAGTCAAGCAATATTTAGTACTATAATGAATAAATTCACACAACAACTTAGTATATGACTAATTATTTTTGCCAGTAACGCAACGTTAGATGTCAGCAAATAATATATAACAAACAGGATCCCAGTGTGATCAGCCAAAAATTCCTAGGAGGCAGTGGGCAGGGTAAGTATTAATGCCATTGTACAAGACACTGGTAAGCCATTATCAGAATTAATGTGGATAGTTTTGATTACTTGTGCTTAAGAAAGAAGAATTCAAGGTGAAATGAGTAGGCAGAACCTTGTTAACACAACGAGGGAAAGGAACAGGAGAAAATATGTTAGGAGAAGAGATGACATGAATTTGTCTTGCTTAACATAACAATTAAAACCTGAGAGAAGATATGAATGCACCATAAATACACAAGGGGAAAGTAAATGCTAGGAAGGGAAAATAATTAGTTCAGACAAAGAACAATACTGAAACACGATTGAATGGCTATAAACAAAAGATGCACATAAAAGAGTTAGGAATTGGAAGATTTCTAACCAGCAAAGGTGTGAAAATCTGAAAAAGTTGCCCAGCTGGCAAAAATTCAAACTATTTTCAATAGAGAGTTGGACAGATTTAGGGAGCTAGACACAGGTTATGTATTGTGGTTGTCTGTGATGGTGAGGATCTAACATTCAAGGACCCAGAAGATCAGTTCCTATCATGTGCCTAAGACGTGGTGGTTTCATGCAGGGTAGTGAATATTTACTTTCTGCAGGAAGATCATCAAACATAAAGAAGGTAACAAAGCATAGGTAGTTTTGGCATGCAACAGAAAGCAGACTGGAAATGAGAACAAAGACCTGAGATGAGCTATTGGGCGACAGGGCTAGCAACAGTTTGCAATGTGTTGCATGTATTTAGTGCAACACAAACCAAAGTTAAGGAGAACTGTGTTTTTTGATTGCCAACCAGCTCCCACCTTGAAATTTATGTGAGCTGTAACTAATTTATAAGACTTTGCACATAAAATGACTATTAAAGTGGCATTTATGGCAATGAGAAAACCACCCTAGCACCCTTGAAAGGAGAGGGGTAGTGCTGAGGGGATGCTGTATGGCACTGTGCAGTGCAGGGTCATGAACACCATAACGACACTGACCCTGTCAGAGACCAAGATAGTTACAGCAGAGCTATTGATGGCCTTAATTTCCCCTCAGGACTGCGCCTAGGATTTTATAATGGTGACTTTTAGGTATTTCCCCAGCTGAGATGTTTATTTGCTGCCTTTGGCTTGCTCCCACATGCCAGGTGGGGCACCTGTCCTCATCTGCTAATTAGAACCAAAGATATAGGTGGAGCTGTCCTTCTCAGGTGGACCATAAATTGCCCTGTTTCAGTGTCAGGCTTTTCTGCATCACTTACCACATCTGAAATAGAATCTTATCTTTAAGACAGCGGTGCTGGCAGTTCTTCAGAGTAGTTTTTTTTGTTTGACTGTTTGTAACTTTCATATTGTCCTAGAATAGGATGAGAGTTTGCAAATACTCTTGTAAATATTTGGGTCAAAAATTTCCCTGAAGAAATTTGATGTTTTTCCATTTAATTTGCTAACTTCTTACTGGCCCCTGGGATGAAGAGATTCCTCAGTGTCCTATGAATTCTTTGACGTGCAGATAATGCAACATGCTCTCCTAGGGGGCTGTTTTTCAAAAAAGTGACCTTCTACTAGGAAAGAAAAAGAACAACTCAATTAAAAGAAACAACGAAGGTCACACCAGATTCTCTACCCAGCTAGAAAAACAAAGTAGTGGAAAATGTAAGCCGCATTTACATTAACATATGGGAATTTAAAGAGTACCATGTGGAAAACTCATAGAATTCCATTTTAGGATGCCTCTGGAGAAAGAAGTGATGAAGTTATTAAAATTTGTAAGAAAATACATTAATCAGTCACGTGTTAGAGCATTCAGTCTGGAGGAATGAATGCTATCTGGGCAGAAGCAAACACCAGTGGGAATCATGGTCCCTGGTCTGTCACTACTTCTTGTCTGATTTTGGAGAAGTTACTTATGTCTCAACTAAGTAGCCTTGAAACAGCTAAGCACAAGAAGCAATGCAGGACTTTTCAAGTGCAAATGCTAGGTATTAGAATGCTGTCAGTATCCCTTGCCCAGAGAGCAAGTAGATCCACCCCGAAGCCATACTGTTGCTCTCATTAGCAAGCTACTCCATGTAATCCCTTTCACAGCAGACTAGTTCACTGATCACTCCTTGGGGAGAATTTGAAAGCAGATAGCATTGCAGGGGTTATCAGCCATGTGACATCTCTGAATGCAGGGGTTGTAAATATTTCTAGCTTTCTACAATAAATTAATAAGAAAGCTCCTTCCTCTCTTACGTGTTCGTGCCAGGATCAAACACAAGCTGACCTTTATCTCTCTAAGACTCCTCTTTTTTTCTGTTGCAAAACTGGCTTGGTGTTCACATACTTCAAAATAATAAGTGAGACACAATTCATTAGTGTCTGTAAATTGCTTGGAACTGCTGGGATGAGAGGAGCTACAGAAGTGACCAGAGTATCTTTTTCATTAGAATTATATGACAGTGTCATTAAGAGAGTTTTCTGGAAACAGTTTAATTCATCATAGGCTTTCTAGAGCAACAGTCCAGGGAATCTGATACAAAACAGCGATGGTAGATACTTCATCCCAAATTCTCAGGAATATGCCCCTTCCAACATTTGCTTTCAGGAATACATCTCTTCCAAAATTTGAGATTTCTCTTGATCAAAATATCCATATGGGGTCTATTTGACAAACACCTCACAGGTATGAAGTAGTTGAGTTTTCACAGTAATAGCTCTCCAAAGAGTTCAACTCACATCTCATAAATGTACAAATTAGGGCAACGAAGATTGGTGAAGGGGCTGGAGCACAAGCCCTACGAGGAGCGACTGAGGGAGTTGGGGCTGTTTAGTCTGAAGAAGAGGAGGCTGAGGAGAGACCTCATTGCTCTCTACAACTACCTAAAAGGAGGTTGTAGTCGGGCAGGGGTTGGTCTCTTCTCTCAGGTGACCAGTGACAGAACTAGAGGGCATGGACTCAAGCTTCGTCAGGGAAAGTTTAGGCTTGATGTGAGGAAGAAGTTCTTCACTGAAAGGGTGATTGGCCATTGGAATGCGCTGCCCAGGGAGGGGGTGGAGTCGCCGACCCTGGAGGTGTTTAAGGGGAGACTGGATGAGGCACTGAGTGCCATGGTTTAGATGATGGTTGGTGTTAGTGTTGGGTTATAGGTTGGACTTGATGATCTCAGAGGTCCTTTCCAACCTTGTGATACTGTGAAATCTATACTCTTGCTCATTTAACCTCAGTCAGGTATGTTGATATTCAGCCAGACTTTAGGTAGCTCCCTGCCTGCTGCAGAGCTTCAAGTTAGGAACCCAAGGCCTATTTCCCTGCCCCTCGGTGGCTCTAGCCACGCTCCATTATGCAAAGCTACCATCTCCAAGGAGTGACTCTAAGGAAGAACCGAATAGGAAGGGGAGCTGAGGGTCTTTAAGAATGCAAAATGAAATTCTTGGCGTGTTTCATTTGGCAACATTCAATCCTGAAATTAAAAAAACAATATTGGGACAGAGGTAAAGGCGAAGGATGAATTAGAGCAATGGCCAGCTAAACTGGTTAGTAGTACTAGGGTCTCCTACGGCACACTGTGTGTGTCTGATGGGCCACTCAGCTTATTCCAGTTCATAGAAGTGCTGCATACTATAGCCAACCCCCATCGTTTCTAAGAACCAGCTCTACTGCAGGTGTAGTGGAGCACAAAACTCCATAGGTGCTTGGAGGTACACAGTGGAGGAGCAAGTGAAGGGCTCTGAGAACGATGCTAAATAGTTTCTTGAAATTTTGTTTAAACATTTTGGTGGATTGCTTTTAAGAAAGGCATTGACAAGAAGCTGCCTGAGACTGTTGCCCTGGCAGGCTTTGTAGACAGCAGATTATGTACTTATGAGTAATTTTTTAAAAAAAAATAAAATCTGAAATTTTTGATCAGAGATTTATGACTTCTGTAACCACTGCTTTACAAAAAAATTTATAACTTATCCAACTACCCACTTTCTAAGCAATCCCAATCATTGCTGGCTGAAACAGGCAGCTGTAAAAATAATGGGGTTCTGCAGATTTACTGAGGTACGTAAAAACTGAGGTAATTTTACATCTCTGCCAACTGTTCCATGAACGGTGACAAGTACAAGCCTGCCAGAGGAGCAGCTTGATAAATGGAATAACCAGAGACTTCAACCACATTCATAGTAGCATTTTATCATTGTTTTTTTCATTACAGTGTTCCTTGTCAGCTGATTGGCAAACCTGTTTCTTAAATTAGAGGAACATGTTCTTCCCTCCCTGTATTACCCTTCTCCTCAGAGACAGCAGTCTGGGGCTTTGCTGAAGACATATGAAGTTACTGTCCAAGATATTGCAATATTCCACCTCCTTTTCTTATAAATCTGGAGAGTTAGAAAATAATCTGTGCAGTTATTAAACCTTAAGAAGTTCAGGACACCAGACCAATCAAATAATCTAATCTGTATTCCTAGTGACAACTTTTGGTCTCAGAATAAAACACATAATAGCAAACTCCTTTTCAAAGACCTGAAGAAGTCTCTGAAATAAGAATTTTTATAGAACAAATGATTTGTTTCCCTAATACATTCAACAGGTTCAGCAAGCAGATTAAAATACTAGATAGTGAAGAATGTTTCCATTCCTGGTCTGCAGAGTGAAGCTTATGCATCACTAACTATATATATTATAGGTATACACAGGTATTTTACGTGTAAGGGAAGAAGCAAAATCGTGTGCACTGTCTACTGGTAAGACGTGGATGTCAACATTTTCCTCTTGCAATTGTAAAAAGTAAAGAATTAAGACAAGGGTTTTTAGGGAGTCAATCCTCTTCAATGAGAATTGTACCTGTATGAGAAAGCAATGAACAGACATAAGCAATGCACCCACTATTTGAAGTGTAGTAGCTTGCAGCAAATACGTGATGATAGCCATATTGCACAAAAACCTTTGACACAGAATAGCTCTTCTACTAGAGAATTTGATGGGTTGGCTAGAAAACATCCTCTCATTTTATTGAATGAACTGCTTTGTCCTTTTTAGCAGATACAGTCAGCTTAGTTTTAAGCAAGGATTTTAAACACCAATAGTGCATTTGACCCTACAGACTGTTTTTACAGATGATATTTCAATTTCTACCATTAAGAACTTTTATCCTAAGGTTTAGATTCAGGGACATGAGGCAGAGGTCAATTTTATGCATATGTCAAATAACAGCAAAGCCCGTACTTCTCACACATGGGCATAAAATTAAATTCCTCTTTAATGATATCTTAGGTACGCTGCCATATGCTTTCTGGAACTGGTGCATCTATTCAGTAAGCCACTGCAGCATGATTTTTATTTAAATTGTGTCGAGTTCAAAAGACTTATAGTTTCTGCTAAGTCACCTTTATTCACTGTTATTTTCATCTTTTAGCTAAGTGGGCAGCGTGTCTGGTGTGATAACTACAGCGGCTGAGACCATCTTTTGTATGTTAGAAGAGCAAGAAGCTCTGGAGATGCCTACCTAAGCCGACCATAAATACTGCTTAAATTCAAAGTGAAATTAGAAATAGCTGCCACTTTATTATTAAAGGTCTACGCCCCTTTTTAATACAAGCAAGACTATTTCCTCTGACTCAATAAGTTATTTTAATTTGTACATGTTGTAGAGTAGAGAAAATTGTGATTAAGCAATATTAACTAAATTCCCTGTAGAACAGGGGTGCCAAAATCATGGCTCCCGCTGTTCTCCTGCTCCTGCAGCGTAACGCGCGTCACTCGCTGCACACGTGACCAGCGCTGGCAGGAGCGCAGAGGCAAGGAGCTCGGTCCTGCTGCTGGGTGGAAACAAGGTGCTGGGCTGGAAAACAAGGTGGAGGGCTCGATTCGGCCAGCGGGCTGTGAGTTTGACACCCCTGTGAGGGAAAGAAGCTGTAACTTACTTGGAACTTGGCACTTTACTCTTACTTGAAGGATAAATTCAGTTACATTTTAAAGGAGCCTAAATTTCCTCATTCTAATTTGTGTGTTTAGATCTTGGGAATTGTCAAAAATGGGATTTTGTTTTACAATATTAGCTGTGTGCATGTAAATCACATTGAGTCAGCATAAAAGATTATTTGGGGTACGCAAACAATTTCCTCTCTTTCAATGTTAGTGACTTTTGATGTTGACTGCATCAATATTTAGAGCTGGGTCCTTGGTGTCCATGAGTAGATCCTGCATCTAAAAGAAGCACAGGCACTGGGCTGCAGGGAGGCAGTTTGCTGTACTCGTGTTACCCTGCTGCTATAACGTGCCACTAGAGGCTGTAACAACAGCTGGATGTAGCACAGCAGGTCTGTTATCACTCCTCTTTGTGGCAGGGTAAACTGGGTCAAAGGAGAACAAAGGAGGGAAACCATTTCCCCGATCCCCTCCTCCCCCAATCCAACTGCTTCGATTTCACTAAGCATTCAGGTACAGCTGAGGATTTTGGCACCTTCCTTGGAAAGTTTGTTCCTGGGCCACTAAAAATGGTTTAAAGAATAAAATTAACTTGCCTCTTGATATCATCAGGCCCGCTTTTTCAGATCAGTGATTTTATGAAGAGATAATGCTGATCATAAAGATTTATTTTTATGAGACTTTTTAGAGCTTTTAAATATCATATGCAAGTTTTCAGCTCTTTGGCTCCTTGCAGTGCTGATGAGGATGATCTCTCTTTTTTCTTTCTTTCCTCTATTTCCAAACCAACCATGAGATAAAATAGAAAAGCACACACAGCTGAAAACACACTCTTTAAAGAAATAAATCTGGCATGAAATTCTGAAAGAACTTTTCAGGTCAGTGTCATTTTTAAAACTCATGTTACCAGTTCTATCCTTCTTTGTATTTCTCCCCTCAATGAAAAATACAAATATGCCTCAAGAACTCCTCCCATGTAAGCAATGTGAAAATATGTCAAGCAGTTTGATTTACTCAATGATATACGCTTCTTAAAACCTACTATCTACACGAGCCCACTTGAGGTGCCGAGAAGAGTGGTGGGAAATGCATACTTACATTTCAGCTCCAGTTTGATGAAGTCAGTGTTTCCCAGATTCTCAAGAAATACCCCGTCCGAAGCTGACGTTTTGAAATAGAAAGAGATATCTGCACTGGTTTCCCCTTGGAAGGTGGAGAAGTGAAGGTAAGATGATGAAGTAATGAAAGAAGCTGCGTTCCAATAATTCCCTGCATGGGATAGACAGGAAAGACATACATTTCAGTGCTCCCTTGAAGATGCCAGAAATACCGAAGCTTTTAATGTCAATACATGATACAGTGTTTTCTACACTGAAATAAGACTCCAAACATCTTGATTCCACTACATCCTTTTTTTTCTGGAAAAGGCCTGTCAGCTTTCAGAAGACAGAGCATGTCAATGGTACATATATTTTCAAGTTCCTAATTTATAATGTTCAGTCATACACATATGTGTTGCTACTGTATGTTTAGTGTAGTAACACTGAATTCATGGCAGATCAGAAAGATGGGCAAAACACTAGTTTGGTGACTGCTTCACCTCAGGCACATTTTGCCTCATGTAACTTATCTGTCTTCAAATTTACCCCACATACCACACCTATTTCTCCTGAAGATGTAGCTATGTCTATTAGAAGTCTATTAATATGTACCACAGGAAAAATCCAAGAAGTGAAGCTAAGCAGAAGAGACGTAACAAACGCCCCTAATAGTCCCATAATACATTTCCACTAGAGAAACGTCGTAATTAATATTATTCAAGAACTATAACAGTGTTTCATCTTACATGTCAGTCAACATTCTGTGCAAGGCAGAATTATATTGCAAAGACAAAAGATTTCATAAGATATAGATGATATGGTAAGCCAGTGAGAGACTGAAACATCTGATTCTACTTTCATCAGGATGCTCATGTATCCAGATTCAGAAATTCATTAAAATATCACTTCTTAACTCACCACAGCTGAGTGCTTAGTATTCCAGTTAATCCACAGAATAAGAACCTATTTTCCATTCCAGTCAAAACTCCTGGAGATTGGTTTTCCATTATTTGATTACTAAACTAGGTGATAACACTATCATTTCTCTGGTTAGCACTGGATGAATATGAATGAGCATACTGAAGCTCCAGAAGCTCAACACTGCTTATATATAACACCATTGGCCCACATCCAAGTCTGAAGTGTTATAATTTGTGTAATTTATTAATCTCAATTCAAATTTAACTTGAACATCTGAATTAACAGAAGGCTTTAGGTTTAAATATGCATATGATTTCCTTCAATATTTCTATCCCATCCCTTCCATCTAATTCTACCTCTCTGAAGAATGCAGAATGAGAGACTTTGGAAAAAAGAAGCGGCTTTCCATTTACTTTAATGCATCCCAGGAGGAAAGTTGTAACTGAGATTTTGTGTGTATGTGTGTACATGCCCGTGTGAGAAGTGAAAAGGGGATGAAATGGGCTTGATGTGGTCGAAATGTACACTCATAATACAGATATATAGCTTTTTGAATTAACTAGCTAGGCTACATCAGTCGGTTTTCAACATATATTAACTATTGTTTACCCTATTTAAACAAACTGGTAATTTCCAGAGTGAATATTATTGATGATTTCTATAGAAACGTCAATAAACTTCATATGATAATCTAGCTTGGGCAAGAAAAGTTTGCTAATTAATTGCAATGTCTCTGAAAACATACCTAGTAATAAAGCAACACAGATACAAAAGATCTAGAATTTTATTTTCATTCATGGTCTCAGGTTTCTTTCCATCTTTCACTTTTTAGAGTGCTCCCTCAATATTAGGGTTGCTTATGGTCTGGGTGCATGAGTGCTCATCTATAATCTGTTAGTACAGGATCCAGATGGACTACCATACATGCTTTCCCACTTGCAGATGTATCTGGACATCTACGTTTGCTTCTTCTGGGAGCTACAGACATGCTAGACACTGGTAGACTCTCAAAACTGGTTTTATTCCACTTGGTGAATAAACTCACATGAAATAAACAGGACTTAGACAAAAAGTCAAGAATACATTAATGCAATCATTGTTAAGGAGTTAATTTAGCTGCCCTGAATAACCTTGTAGAAATGCTTGCACGTCTTTATAAATTAAAGAACTGTTTTAGTCCCCTAGCTTTGCATTCTCTGAATATTGCCCAAGCTATAGGCCTAAACCACAAAAAACACACAGCAAGCAAGAGAGCTGTGAGAACTACAGGGAGCCTACCATGAAATTCAAGTAATGGAGACAAATATCTGTGCAGTAAGAAAAGCTCCCCAGGCACCTCGCTATCCCAAATGAAACCAGGGTGAGCGTGCAGCTGTGTCACCGTTCAGCCAAACTGTGTGGCTGTAATGGGCTCTGCTGCCAGGCTTCCTCCTCTGGCTGGGAATGCTGCTTCCAGAGCAGCCTTCCAGCCAGCAGCATCCAGACAGCAGTCATCGCATGCAAGTCCCGTATTCCTACCCTGGTTACATCTTCTGTGAGCATCGCACACCTCAAGAACTACAAGTAGAGACCTAACTTAACTTTTCACTTCCAGTGAAAATGGCTTTGTTGAAAGGATCATATTTTTCTCTGATTTTGTCAAGTCATGGTGCAATGGCATCCTAATCCCTTAACTGCAGCCTCCACATCAATATGATACGTTACTGTTATTACTATTGCAATTATGTAAATAAGAGTAGGAGCTGCTATGTGAAACAGCTGGGGGTTTTAGCAATATTTTATTTAATGTTTTTGATTATCTTGCAAACCTGAAAGCATTAGATGTAATTTGACACAGACTTAGCCTGCATGCTGAGACACTCTTGGTTAAATCCTTAAGCAAGACAGAGCATAACCAAAGTGCAGCTTTGTCTTTAAATGGAATTACTTTTCAGCTCTATGTGACCATTTCTCTTTGCATAACCAGAGGATAAGATTTGATTTTCTTAGTTTTTGATGTAAAATGTAGATGTCATGATTTTTTGGGACTGGTATTGGTTGTGTGTTTATCCAACAGGGTCCAGCCATTTGGCTAAGATTTCAAACCATCAACACAGTACTTACAAGTAAGGCTACCACCACCAAACACAACTGCAGTGCCAGGTAGGCTGATAAGTTCATGTTGAAATGTATATCACCATTTTATTGAAACGAAATCAATTGATTTTTATTTAGTGCTATGTCTAATCTATGGACTAGGTCCATCACTGAGGATTTTGCAATTCATTCAAAATGCTGTGATTTGACTCTACAGAAAGTTTTGGCTGCAGATGTAACTGGCAAGAGCATGAATACAAACAGTGCAGAATGAGTGGGAAAACCTGCAGGTTGAGAGAGACATTTTCAAAGACTATTCATAACAAATTCTTATAAAGACAAAATCATGTTTTCACACATCAGTATATACTCATCTCAAAACAGTTTCAGGGGAAAAAGATATTTTATTAAGAGTACAATGGGAATGTTTTGCTAAACATACATAACGATTTTTATCATCAAATGGTATATTTTGATAAGAAGGGAGCTGCCTAAGGAAACGTTGAATAAAAAGCCACTTTACACACATTAATAGCATTGCTGTTAGCTATGAAACTTTGTCAGTTACTATGATTTAAAATTTCTTTGGCACATTTTCACACTCCTTTCCTCAAATGGCTTGAACACATTGATCCTACGGGCATTCTTCTCCCACTTGAGGCTAAGCAAGCAGTAGATAGAGGAAACTGGAACTTAAACCACAGCATATATGTTATGGCAGCAAGAATACCAAACTAAGAGTGGGTGGAAAATGGAGATTATTTAGGAAGAGCACTGTAAATCTGAAGTTTGTTGTCCATTCTGCTAATAAGTATTCTGTCATGATTATTGCCTACGAGAGCCCTGCAAAATGGTATGTTTATGGGATATGATTGAGAAAGTCTTGCAAGAAATAAGAAAGGCACTCAAACTAGGAGGGACAGCATTTTTCAAAGATGCAATCAGCTTTGAGACATTAAGATGGGGAAGGCAGAAGGGCTTCTATTTTGAAGACGGGAAGAGAGAGATTCCTGGACTACACCATTCCTTTCTTTGCCCTTTCTGCCTCCAGATACCTAAAATACCATGACAGCTAAGGAGGACTTTTATTGTAGAGTACAGTCTGAAATATAACATAATTTTATCCTTTTCTTCATAATCTCATCTATAATTCTGAAATCAGGACCACAGCTCTGTTGTACAGCTCTGTTGTTTTAAGCTTGCTTAGAGTTTAAATTTGACTTAAACCAACCGAACAGGTCCAGAGCATGAGCCTGCCATGGAAGAACAAATACAAATAAAGCAAGACACCAGAGAGGCCTTTTCAGTTGTTTGCAAGCCGAGAGAAATGTGGTAATAACCCCAAAATATGGGGGATGGTGACAAAATGAAGCCTTAGGACGTGGGGCACGCAGAGGCAGGCAAGGAAGAGCTGACCACAGCCCCTAAGGAGACTCTTGTCATAGATGTTTGCCTGGATCCAAGCAGGGGTCAGAGAAGTAGTTGTGGCAGAGGTGCTTCCAGGGACCATGTAACACTTTGTGATTCTGTTTTCAATTTGTCTCAAGGTTGCTCACAGCTTTGGTTATCTCCTGTGGAAATTTAAATGCAACTCATTAAGCTCCTGCAAAGCAGCCTTACCTCTTCCTCATTAGTTTTGCTAATCCTGAGCTACTGTGTTCTTTACAACTTGTATGGTACAAAGTGTCTCTTCTAAATGTTCCATAAAGACTCTGTCCCTGACAAAATGCTGCACTGTAATTACAAAGCTACGATTTCTTTACAAGCGTGATAGTCTGTAGCCACAAGAAATCACCCAGACTACAAAGATTAATGAGAAGAGGTGCTTTAAATCTCAGATAAAAAACTGAATAAAGACTTGAAGGCTTTTTCTATGAAGTTCCACCTTAGAGAGGAGGAAGGAAATGGTTGCCATAATACTGACAAGGATAAATTCACCTTGTCCTGAGTTATGCAGCATGGACTGACATTTTTTTACATGTGGTAACTCTGTACTAGATAATGTAGAGTCACTGGGCTCACAGCAACCGGCCTTTCAGCTTCTTCCTTGCAATATTTTTGTCCAGAACTCCCTTGCTAGCTCCCATCAATATCTTCTTTCTTAGCATGATTGAAATTCATGCTTTAACACCATCAATTTCAGTTTTACATTTAAACTCCATTGAAATGGATAATGGCAATAGCAGAACTGTAAAAGACGTCAGTGCTTTTAGCCCTGCTAGGCAATAGCATTAGAGAACGAATGCTGCAGTGTCAGGGAGCTCTTATGTATTACAATAGACCAAAAACCTCCAGGGTCCTCATCTACAGCAAAACAGATTTTCTATCAAAACCATTATATGAATAAAATGTAAGAATAGTCTCCTATTTCAGAGAAGATGGATGTGTGAATGGAAAACTGTTCTGTGCCACAAAGCAATAGATTGAGATTATCTATACAATTATGCCAAACAAATCAAGTGGGTTTTTCTCCTTTCTTCTTTTTCCATTCTGGGAGAGAGGAATCTACGCATGCATACTCAGAACAGTCTGAGTATCACTACAGCAGTATCAGTTCAGCAACAATCACGGGTGGAACTGGCCCTAATGAAAACCAGATTTGCTGCTGGAGTTTATCCAACTTCATTGCCAATGAAACAAGGAGGGAGAAGGAGGAAAGATATTCCAATCAAAAAAGAATATCACAAGTTATTCGGGAAACAGAAATGTCAAAGAAAATCGGCAGTGTTTCTTGCACTGAGTTGTACCTTATTTTGAGAGGTGTGATGGTAACTTCAAAGCAAGACAGGCCCTCTTCTGTCACCAGTGCTAATCTGAGAGGGACTGAGAGCACAGCTTCAGTGTGAGCAGCAGGTGTGTGTGTTGGGGGGCAGGTGGGAGCAAGGATGGCAAGTCATCGAGCTTCCAATTCCATTGCCAAGAGGACTGCAATGCTGGTGGCTTCTTCCTCACTGAAGGATCAGCTTGGTGTCATTTTTGGTTGTGCTAACATGCATGTACACCTTTTTTTCTTCACTGCCCTGCAGCTCTCTGCCACAGTTACTATGGGTTTTACTATATTACCTTTACTACAGGTAACGTATATATAATTTACTACATGGTAAGTTTTGCGTATATCCTTTGATTTCTTTGGTACCCCTGAAATCAGCTTTGCTCAGCTCCAGTCCTGAATGTATTTGATCATTGGTAAATTGTTTATAGTCCAGGGGTCCCCTGTATAAGTCAGTGCTCAGCCCTCTATCATCCCATGCCTGTACTCCTCTGCCCTGCACCCCATGTTCCCACTTTTCAAGGTCACTACTCTCATACCAGATGTGTATTCCTCTGCACTGCATCATTTTGCTGGTTATAGATATCCCACTCTGCATAAATGCCTACTTTTTATTAGTATCTATATCAGAATGTGGTTATACCATAAAAATATATGGAAGAGTAAAACAAACTAGGCACATCCCCCTGGCATTTGAAAAAAAATGGTGTTCCAATTAAATCAAGTAAAACAAAGCTTGAAGCAGGGGTCAAGAGTGTACAAGCTTGGCATGCCTGTGGCCTCAGAGCCTCAGTACAATATCCACAGTCTGTAACTGCTATCAACATAATGGCAGAGTACCATTTGAAATGAAGCATGTAGATTACTACTTAATTTAAAATTAGAATGGTAGTGTCCCATTTTACTTAATCCAAATGTGAGCCGAGAAAAAGAAACTAAATGGAATTGCCACAGAAGATGTTGGCTTAATAGCAGAGAAGTCCTTTGATAACACACAAGAAAAAATAATCCCCAAGTCAACAGATGAAGTGTGTATTAACACTGCATAAAAGCAAAATGAATTACACACTTTCAGGCTAAATAAAAATATAGGTTAGATATCAATTTTTGAAATAAAACTGGCTCTCTGTCTTTCAACAAAGTAACAAATGGTTAGAAGGCCAGAATGAAACCTGATGCAAATATCAACACATGTGAAGATGGGGTTAGAGTTATCAAACCAAAAAAGTTAGCTTTGCTATAGTGACTGTTGCATTAAAGACAATTCAGATTTTCAGAGTTTAAAGGATAAATGCCAGGTTTTAAAAATATTTTGGTTTTTTTTACCATTACCTCACCTCTAGTAGATTGAAGCATTGTAACAGAATGCAATTACAATAGACTAGACTGGACTTATTCAGTTAGAAGGCATCTGCAGCAATCATCTATTCCAACTGCCTGACCATTTCAGGGCTAACCGAAAGTTAAAAGCATGTTATTAAGGGTATTGTCCAAATGCCTCTAAAACACTGTCAGGCATGTCTCCAGGGAGCCTGTTCCAGGGTTTGACCATTCTGTCGGTAAAGAAATGCGCCTTCATCTCAAGTCTGAACCTCCCCTGATGTAGAAAGCAATGAGGTCACCCCTGAGCCTCCTCCTCTCCAAATCAGACAAACCCAAATTGTTAGCTTCTCCTCAGAGGACGTGCCTACCAGCTCCTTCACCAGCTTTGTCGCCTTCTTCTGGATGCATTCAAGGACCTTCTTCAATGGTGGAGCTCAGAACTGCACACAGTTCTCAAGGTGAGGACGCACCGGTGGTGAATACAGCAGGATACATCACCTCTTTTGATTGGCCGATTCTACTTAGGGGCCCAAGGTCTATCAGGAGACTAAGACAGAAAACACATTGAATGCCTCCATTTTTTATTCATCACTGTTAGTCAAGAGACCATCAGTATCAATCCAATGTTTTCTTTAGACCTCCTGTTGCTACTAATATAGTTAAAAAAAGCCTGTCTTGTTAAATGAAGTCACACTGGCCAGTTTCAACTTTAATCGAGCCTTTCATGTCTTCTCTCTGCATACACAAACCCACAAGATTTGACATAAAAAAACCAAGACCAACCCTATACCTCAGGAAACAAGAGTGGGAAGGAAGAGACAAAGAGATGGTTATAGAACATGTTCTAACCTGTCACAGTGAGACAAGGCTCAACTTGATCGCTTCACTCAGTATGAGCTGACTCCCTCTTCCCAAAGACCAAGTCGGTACTCAAAAGAACCCAATTTTTCTTAGCAGAAGAAGTAAAAGCAAAAACGATGGAGATCCTCAACAGCCTTTCAGAAAGTGATCTGCAGATGTGGAATTGCTTTGACCAGAACATCAGCAGCATCGTATGCAGCTGTGTACCAGTTCAGAAGGGAACTGTTTTGAAGATGATTGCAGTTGATTGTCTTAATTTGTTAAATAAATAGTTACAGGTCCAGTCTCCCTTTTTTTTTTTTTTTGTGTTGGACCTGGTAAACAAACCATAGCTCTGAACTCCTCCTGTGAAGCCTGACTTTGCTTCCAGAGATCATACAATGTCTTTTTCCTTTCAGGCTTCACAAGAAGTTCCCTGTGTAACAAAGCTGGTCTTCTGCCCTGCTTCCTTGACTTATGACACAGTGTCCTGTGCTTCTAAAAGGTGGTTCTTAATGACTGACTGGCATACACGGACTCCTGAGCCCTCAAAAGCATATTCCCAGGGTACTCTGCTAAATAGGTCCATGAATAGCTTAAAGTTTACTCTCCTGATGTGCAGGAGGAGAGTCCTTTTTTTTCTCATTACACTGAAAATTTTAAAGTCACCCATTCCATGATCACTGTGGCCAAGACAGCCCTCTACAACCACATCCCTCACGAGTACTTCTCTATTTGCAAACAGCAAGTCTTGGAGGACGTCTTTCCTAGCTGGCTCACTGAGTATCTGTGACAAGTTATTTCCTACAGACTTCAAGAATTTCCAAGATCTGCTTCTCTCAGCATATTTTGGCTGATCTAATGAAAACTGGTTCCTTCTAAAGAAGGGGAGAGTTAAAACCATGAGCGATGAAGGGAATCTGGCAGAATTGGGCTGAGAGTCTGCTTTTGTTAGGATTTGCAGGAAGCTCGCAGAGGACTAGAGTTTCAAAGCCAGGAAGAGATTAATATGTTCAGATGCAGACAAACAAGGAATGATATACGAACTGATAACCTGCGCTTATAGATTTTAACCTCTTTGATTTCTATACTACACCTTAATTCCTTCAGGCTTCTTTCCTGGAAGTTCACTGCATGTGCCTTTTCTGAAAGCAGGATCCTGAAAAAGGTTAACCATCTCTGCACATCGGGGAGGTAATCTTCCAATGATGCCCTTGCCTCCTCCAGTTGTAGGAAAGTTGGTTGGTTTCCACTCACAGTCTTTTGCTACTCTTCTTTTACTGCAAATACCAGAAGTCCTGTGTTCCTGCCAATGCTGTGGCAATGGTTAATACCACCATGGAATCTGTTACCTCTTCACACACGCCAAAAGTCTAAAGCCTCAAACTCCTTTCTGCAGGAGTCTTTCAGGATTAAAAATGCAGCCTTAAATTGCTTATTTAGAAATAAAAGAGTCTCTGCCCTATTACTTAGGATCAACTTGAATACTATGGTCAGTTATGAAGGACATAAACCAGCGTACATTAAGATTGCAGTAAGATGGATAGCAGTTTATCTTGCTGCCATTATAAATTATCTGTTCTCATAAAGATTTTCAAGTGATATAACACTTACAAGACATAGATCAATGGATATAAACACAGATGCTAACATTCCCCTTACTCTGCCAGTCACTATATTTGCTGAATGAGGGAAAAGTGAAATCACAGTGAAGTGTTGGAGTCAATGAAATAGAGTCAGTGATGCAGAAAAGTTTCCAACACCTGCTGTGTTACTTTCAGTCTTCCTTGGAAGATCATTTTTCAAAAGTCTTGCCTCCTGGTCACAACGCCTAATCACAATGCATACCCTGTCACTGCTGGCATCATTACTTTCATCTGTCTAAAGGATGAAAGGTCTTGATCTGGCATGGTTTACAGCCTGGAGCTGTGTAATGTGCTGATGGAGCTTTAATGATGCATGTAAACTGGTGTCCTTTCAAGGGATTTTCTTTACACAATAGCTGACCTGAAAACATCAGTTTGGTCACCCCTATGCCACAGTCAATGCAGTGTGTGGGAACCCTGCCTTGATGACAGACTAGTAAACATTAAATACAGGAACCTGCTGTTGTCCACAAACCATCTTACTAACTATGAGGGTCTCATTCTCTGTTGCCTCGTGGATGTTGGTGAGTGTTTATAGGTGTGCAAAGCAACTGTAATAGCTTATCTTTCCCATCTGGTAATACTGCATAAACACCATACGTTCAGCATGTGACTGTGCAAGATGTAAGGCAAAGACACAAGGAAACAGCTCAGTTCCTTTGTGATAACTAAATTTATTCCCTGTGCTGTGGAGGTGAACTGTAGGCAAGCGTAGTTCTCAGACCCCTGTTTTCTGCTCTCCAGACCCTTGGCTAAGTAAGTTGGCAATGAGATGCATCTCTAGAGTTCAGTAGAAACACAGACCCACTGCACTGACCCAACACCATGTGGACAACCTGATCCAACAACCATTTCTACTTCTGCCGTTCCCTGGCATGACTTTTTATAAGAAGGATGTGCTGGGTAATCTCTATGCAGCTCTCCCTCTTTATGTTTTCTCATTTCTGGAGGAAAGTTCCTCTGCTTAGGGTGGCATTTCTGTTCCTATGCATGGATTCAAAGTCACTGGTCTTTGGCTATTCATCTGACCTCTGTGTCTTGGCTCTCTGACCATCTGATTTGTGTTCTCCTTGAGCAGCTCCAGTTTAACAATGGAAAATGTTCTTCAGAATTAAAATGCAAGTTGCAATTTAGACTTGATGTAGCACATTAACTATTCTTCATGTCATTGATTCCAGAATTACCTGTTATTCACAGAGACCATCGAATTATTTTGCTTGATCTTCTATTAATGGATGGATTTCAGAGGTGCACTAATATAAAGTTATGCCGTTCTACTGCTTATCCACAGAAACACACTTTAAATGACTCCTTTGTTCATGTCTCAATCCCAATTAGACAGAAATTAGTAGTTAAGATGTGCATCAAACCTACAGTTAAGGAGTAAAACTTCAACCTTCATTCTCATGGTGCCATTCCAGTTTTATGGCACTGTAACCTTATTCCAGGTCAAACTTCCCACAATATGTTTTCTAGGCATCTGTTCTTTACTGATGGCTGCTATTTATACTACTTAGGTCATCAATTAAGAGCATTTGTGGAGAATTTGAATTCTAGAGATGTACATCCTGTGCTGAATCCAAACAGCCAAGGGCCTCTGTAGCTTCTCAGTCCTAGACCGCTCTAGGAACAGTGGAGTTTATGTTACAGTACCATTACACCCTATAAACTGAAGTTTTTGACTAGAACAGCTGTTTTATTATGTGCTCTGGCCCTGGACAGACTCCTTGGAATGCCTATATGGACCCAGCCTTGCCCTTTTTCAGTCACTAACATCAGACTTTGCAAGAGAGTCTTTGAAAAGTAATTTTATGATTCATTTCTTTGTCATCTATGGCAGAGGAACTTGTCACTTGGCTGCGTTTGAGCCCTTCCTCCCTTCGGTGCCTGTTCCTTACCTTTAAAATAACTCAGACTATCACTGCACCCAAAGATCTTACTGTGATCTTATGAGATATGACACTGTCTCAGCAATGTTCTGAATTCAAGAATGCAAAGAATGAGTACTTACAAAATTTCAGTTTAAAAACAAAGATGCCCTGTGCCTTGTGCATGGCTACACTCCCTTTATGCACCTTTTTCAGGCTTAACATTACTATCGATGCCACTGTTAATATTGCTATCGGAGAATAAAGTCACAAGGGGAAAGTCACTCAGGTGAGCTCACTGTAGAATTGCAGCTGTCACTTTCTGAGCAGCCATTGGCTCTTTCACTCTTCAAAGACCATACAGGTAATGCAAGCAAACACATGTAGTGTAATAGCAAATCTAAACCAGAACCCTAACTAAAATTGTTTAGACTAAATGTGGAGAGAGAAGAAAGGATCTATCGCACTCCTGTTGCAGCTAGTCATAAAATTCTTATGGGCTCAAATGGTAGCAAAACTGAGATTGAGAAACTTAAATGCATATATGTCAGAAATGCCTCTATGAATTTAATGAGGATTAAACCAACTAGTTTAGAGATATATAAGAAAGCTCATTATACATAGCATCTCCCCTTAGAAAATTATTAGCTTTGGAATTAAAAAAATATCTAGTGCCAGCAACCTTTGTTAAGGGTTTTACTTTTCCAATGACCCTTTCTAACCCCAATTATCCTATGAACCATTCTGTGAAAATACGAAAGATGACCAGGAAAAGAAAAATATTCTGGTTCCCACCCGAATAAAAATGGCAAAGAAATCAATCTAATTCAAAAACTGAAATAAAATTAGTATTTCAGAGGTGGAATGGTTTGTGAAAACGGGAGATCTGATTCTGACCTCTCACATCACTCTGCTATATAGCTCTACTGTTTATGGCATTATACTCAATACGTACAAACCTGAGAGCATTTACTCAGGGCTTACTTCCCTAATCTTTTCCATCTCTCTCGTATTAATTTATATGCAACGGAAGAGAAAATGTAGTGTGAAAAAGATGCCTCAAAAAACTCCAAAGATCTATCTCCCTTCCCTTCTCTCCTTGCTTTTTTTCTAGGTTCTCACATGCTAAAGGTCTCTCTACCAAACAGCCATCCAGAAATCTGGACTTATAAAGGAATGCTTCAGCCTGCATATTACAACAAAAGATTACAGAGAAAACTGACTTAAGACATTTTACAAAGTATGGCACTAAGTGGAAAAAGCATGCATATCTGAAACTAGATTTCAAGAACGCAAAAGGAATCCCTAGCAATGAAGATTTTTATCTGAAGTGCAAGAATGACTTGGGGTAAAAGCACTGTGCTATAATTCAGTCATTCTGAATTCGGTTTCTTGGTTCTGACAGTCTTATCGTGTATGAACCTGGCCAAGTTGTATATGGCTTGTGGCTCCAGAGTCCGAGATCTTTGTGGTGAAGAAAATACCTCTTCTCTCTTTTTGCTTTTTAAGGTCTTTTTAAATCTTGATCTTGTAGCTCTGTCAACATACACAGTGAACTACAGTTACAAACTTAGGCTGCAAGAGGTAGCTTTTTTTCCTTGAAGCAGCGTACTTGGTTGGAATCTGAGCACATTGCTGTGATACAAGTGTTGACAATAATTTTCTATAAATTTACTACTTACCTTTCACATTACCCAAATGCATTGCTGTCGTGTGAAGTCATTAAATGAGTGTCAAGCATAACGAAAATAGAGAACACAATTCTGAACATTGTTTTGCCTGCTCAAATAGCAATACCAATGTGACAACATTTTTCATGGATAAAAATATACACATGCATAAATAAAAGACCTATCAGCACTTAAAAAGCCAAGATGACATATTTAACTCTATGTTAAGAAGTGAGTGTTTCTTCACAGTGTTTTGTAACCCTGCTTGAATTTAATTACCTCATGATGACCAAGATACCCATCATGTTGCATTACCTGTTACGGCATTTCTTTCTGAAAGAAATATAAATAAATGTAATAAATTACTTTGATCATTGAACTGAACTCAGGATCTGCTTGAGCCTCGAAGGGCACTCTAGCTCTAGTGATAACATGCTGACCAAAGCAGAAGGCTTGTAGGATTCAATTTATAAAATAAATAAATAAACATCTGCCATGGCAGATTTGAAGTTTTTGAAAGGGAACATCACAGTCATGCCTACTATCACGGCTACTAGATCAGGCATTTGGCATTGAGGAAGAGTTCAAAGTATATTAAAGAATGGGAGTTTTGCTCTGTATTTGGTCTAAATAAGAAATTAATCACAAGCTGCGAAGAGGCTTGGCTGCTTAACACCAGAGGAGTACTTGTCTTTGATCTACAAACTCTTTCTTCTTCTGCCAGAGGAAAGACATGTACTCTGACACTGGATTTTACCAGTTTCTTCATCAGGAAAAGTTAGCCTCTGTGAGTGGCAGTCTTAAGTCTCATAAGGGCACAACTGGACCAAAATCTGCTTTCATTGGATCAACTGAGACTTCAAATATGCAGCTAAAAGGCAGTCTTGGAGAAAAAAAACAACTGGCTGAACAGAAACTGACGCGAATCAGGATCTGATTTAGGGAACGCACCTAATTTCATAGGAATTTATTATTGTTGCATGACAGCCTCTCTTCTTGAAGGAAATCCCTTGAAGGACAGAAACACTTCTCTAAGTAAACAACTACATGAGTCGAGAATTGCCTTGGAACAAACCAAAGCTAGCCCTGGTGATGAACATCACTGTGTGGGTGCACCCAGGACACAGGAGAACGTATACGTTGTGCCATGGTTTAGATGATGGTTGGTGTTGGTGTTGGTGTTAGTGTTGGGTTATAGGTTGGACCTGATGATCTCAGCATTGCACCGTGTTCCTGTTGTTTAGCTGTACCAGTCTGGCTCGAGTTCATTAATGTATGTAACGTTGCACTGTGCTTTGTAAACTTAATGTGTGTACATACTAATTAACTTGACTGAAGTTTGACCCTCTAAGTGGGGCTGGTCTGCCTAAGATTCAGCCTTAATATTAATTACTATAATTAAAAGTAATCTCGATCCCCTTGACTATACACAGGCAGCCTGTAATAGCATTGTGTGTTTCCTGTGCAGTCACCACTAACTGAACAGCTGGCAAACCAGACTCTGAATGATGAATCTTGGTGATACCAAGTCTGTGCATGTGGCAGGGGGTCACCTTCTCAGCCATCTTACACTGTTTGCTTAAGAACAGTCTGAACAGAGCATTTGGCTTCAACCATCACTAGCTCTGATTTGGGGATACTTCACCTGGTCTGCCACTGTACCGTGTTTACAGCCATTTGTTTCTGAATTTGTTATGTGTTCTTTGGGAGCTCAAAACGCAAATAAATACAGGTTAGGACAGAAAATTTGAAGAGCAGGAACTAAATAGAACTCTATTTTTTGTAATGAAGGAGAAACTGACACCTGTGTTGTAGTATATTGTCTCAGCGTAACTGAACAGTTTTGATATATATTATTATGTATGAATGCTACTTTTTGTCAGCAATCCAGAGTCTTCTCACTTCTCTCTAGACATAATATTTATTCTCATATCTCTCCAGTGACAGCAAAATCTCAAAGACAAACGATGTAATATCCCATAAAGATAGCCACTCTCCTCCCACATGCCCTTTTCTTCTCCCTCCCTCCTTTCTTCACCATCCCTGCAAAAAAAAATATCCTAAACGAACCAGGAAAGCCAATTAATGATAGAATACAATTTGATTTTTCTAAGAATGTGAATGAATGGTTAGACAGCAAAGGGTTACCAAACAACACTCTCAGAGCTCAGTCTCTGCTGAGCTCACCTTGTCATTTCTGATTTAATTACTGAATTTCTAGCAGAACGGTTGAACCTGAAAAATGTCCTTTCTCTCCCATTTGCTGAGCACGTTAAGCCAGCTGTGTGAGTGCTGAGGCAATGGGGGCTGGGGAACAGGGTGGCAGCAAAGAGGATTACTCCAGCTGCATCTAAAAATGTATGAATTCTGCAGAGAGGGAGCAACAGGTTCTGCTTCAGAATAGAACTGATTGGTTTTTCTAAAGAAAAGGTCATAACTCAGTAAAAAGCTCAAACACTCATAGGAAGGAAGGAAACATGTTTATAGTCTTCATACAAATAGTCCCAAACAATTCTACCCATAAATATTCATTGAAAAAGGTACACAAATAGCAGAGACTGAAAGTTTATTTTGCAGATTAGACCCATCCTGCCAGGTTTGTTTTCTTTTTTTTCTCCATATGATGAGTAATTATGCAATTTTGGGGGGATTTCAATTATTCTGATGCAGCAGTATCAGAACAGCAAAAGCAAAATCTGTCTTCTTTGACAAGTGCATGTCTCCACTATTTCCTTTGAGAGACCATGATGAAAAGGCAAGTTCTTCAGTTTCAATGGTAGTTGATACTGTTTGCCTCATCAGAGAAAAAGGAACAATTTTTACTTTAAGACAAGATGGATTCCTTTCTTTTAATGAGATGAGCCATTATTTCACTGTATAAATAAGACTACTCTTTAAAATGGATAGGACAAATTCTGCTACTAATTAGAGACGCAACTCAGGAAACGATATATTGACCTTAATAGCTTTCAGTCCTTCTACAGTTTGAATATGCCACTGCTATAAAATCTCTTCAGCTTATTCAACCTATTTAATGTTATAAGGAATTTTATCTGATGCTACCACAATTGAAAAGAGAGATGATTGGAATTAAAAGCCTGGGGAAAAAAATTTGTATGCACGTGAAGCTCTGTGCAGCTCACCTGCTTAAGCTTTACAACAACACGGCAAGCATGGCTTTTCCTCCTGGATGCAAAGCCTAATGCCCAGTTTTCTGTTTGCTTTATGCCCTGTGAGTATTCTGGCTGAGCAGCTTTAGCAGACCAGCCTCTCAAAAGTAAAAGATTAAGCCTTTTCTCCTGTTCCCATGAGTTTTAATCTTGAAGGAAAGAGAATCAAAATGATTGAAAAGGCACTACGAAGAGCTAGATCTAGGGTAATAACCAAGTATAGAAAGATTTAGATATTGACATGATCTGATGTTACTTCTGTTTGGGGGTGGCTTAATCACAGGTTTCTACACAAAAAAGGATCCAGACTTTGAACAACTGTGCCGGGCTTGCTGCCAGCAAACATCATAACAGAGTGCTGCTATCAGCCCTTCAGAAAGGAAAAGCAGAAAAAAAAGCAAAAGAAAAGCTCTTGTCCTTCTAATAAACTTGGCATGTGAACATGCTTGTCAGAGAGATACCCACTCCAAATTTGAAATTTTATCTTAACAAATAGAAGCACTCTGGCTTTGGTTCCACACAGGGCTTAAACATAGGCCTGTCTGAAGGTAAACACTACCAATCAAATGTCAGTATTTTGATAGGTTGTGCCTCTGTAAAAAGGCTGAGGAAGAGAAACTGGTACCTGCCTTAATGACCACTATCCATTTGAGCCTCAAGTATTGCCTGTCATCTACCAGAGAGCGCCAGAAAAAGAGAAAAGCTCACGAGCAGTTATCTTAGAGCAGCAAAAACAAATGACTAATAAAAAACCCAGGCAGAAAACCTTAGCTTCAGTGGGAAGAATAATTCACATAAACAAAATCTTGTTCTGAAGCAAAGTTGATAGACCTCAGTCTTGCTGCTCTTTGCTTCTTCCTTTCTTGTTCCAAAATACGTCTTGTTCTGAAGTTTTTCCTGTCCAAGCTTCTTCATCATTTGCAGCAGTTCCATGTATTGCCTATTCATCTACTACTGCACTGGTTTCCTCAGTATGGACATCCCAAGGAATGTGTCAACAGCATTTAACCAGAAATAGTGTTTGCACCAATCAGAAATGGTGTTGCCATCAGGACTAGGGAAGTGATTGTCCCCCTGCAATCAGTGCTGGTAAAGCCACTCCTCAAATACTGTGTTCAGCTCCGGGTCCCTCAATACAAGAAAGACATTGAGGTGCTCGACCATGAGCAATGAAGCTGGTGAAGGGTCACCAGTCTTGGAGCACAAAGTCTTACGAGGAACGGCTGAGGGAACTGTGGTTGTTTAGTATGGAGAAAATGAAGCTGAGGGAAGACCTTGTTGTTCTCTATATAGCTACCTGAAAGGAGGTTGTAGTGAGGTGGGTGTCGGTCTGTTCTCCCTAGTAACCAGAGGTTTAGATTGGATATTACAAAAAATTTCTTCACCAAAACAGTTGTCAAGAACTGGACCAGGCTGCCCACGGAAGTGATTGCATGACCATCCGTGGAAGTATTTAAAAGGTGTGAGGATGTGGTGGACTTGTGGTAGACTTGGTAGTGTTACGTTAATGGCTGGGCTCAATGATCTTACGGGTCTTTTCCAACCTAAACGAGTCTAAGATTCTATGATTCATGTACAACCACTGAAGTGAAAACTGGAACTTGTGTCTCTTCTTTCTATTTAGAAGGAATGATTACCGTGTTGCCATGGTCAAACCTTTTTCTTCAACCTCAACGATAATCATGTGCTACTTCAAAAGCTGCCAGATGACAACACTAGAAACAGTCTTGCTTTTCTTGGAGTCTAATGTTAAATATCAGGTGGCAGCTGAAAATCAGGAAGTTCTTATGCAGCCAAGGAAAAGCCAGCTTGTGGCTTTACTGGTTGCTGAGACAGGTTCCTAAAAGTTAACTGGCTGTCCTTTTCCCAGCAATTTCTGGACACTACTGATTTCGCCAACTTGTCAGTGACTACAAAAACAGTAATTAGATGAAAAATGGAAAACTGTTGGAAACCAATGTTTTGCAAGAGCATTTATTTGGTATTTGTGTTGTCTACAGTGTTTTTGCTACAGGCTTGGATTTTCTGTTTGTATCTGATCAATCCAGGCTCCACATGAAATTTTAGATAAAAACTCTTCTCTCTGCATCACCTGCATTGCTGAGTCTGTGCCTGTTTCTCCATCAGACAAGAAGTTTTGGCATGGATCTGCACAGCAGGTAAGTTGACTGTGTCTACTCTGTACCATTGATAATTTGTTTGCATGTTTGTTTATTTTTTTTTCCCAGCATTGTTACTATTTCTCATGTTGCTGGTGGATTGCTGCACATTTGAAGAGGTGTTTTCTTATCTTCTTGGCCCATACAATTGCACTTACTCCTCTGACCAGTCTGAACCCACTCTTTGGCTCCGTCAGCAGTAGCTCAGGCGGGGCTGTGACTGGGGTGTTTGGCAGCAGGAGGGTCGTGTAGATTACTCACCTATTAGGCCAAGTATATAGAGCCTGAGACAGCCCTAACAACGTGCTGTCTGAGAGGTGAGAAGCAGTTCTTCCTCTCAAGAGGCTGATAGTGAGCTCTGTGCATGTTACAACAATGAAATGAAAGCGGTATGAGAGGAGAGACAGTGAGGGCATTAGTTCATTAGCACTTGAAGAAATTAAGATAAGTTAATTTAGGCTTTTACCCTGCGCTCTGCTATGTTTGCTGTCATGGCTGTGAGACTTCAAAAGTCTGCTCAGAGTTTCCAGGACTGTTTCCTCATCAAGCATCTACTTTCGATGCCACATTTACGGCAATTTCATCTTGAAGGGGATAAACATGCACCAATGCAACTGCAGTGACTACAGTGATACGGAAGATGGGCTACAATTTCATTTCTTCCTAATTTGGTTTCACAAAAGACTCAAAGAGATACCGCTTGGCACTTCTGAGGCCAAATTTGGTATGTACAGCCACGGCTCTGTAGCTAGTTCTCCATAAGTGCAATAAATAATCCAATCTTAATTAACATGGGATATAATACCTCTTATTAAATCTAAATTGAATGCGTGTTAGGGAACTTAAATGTGTAGCATTGCCCAATACGAATTGCCAGAAGTGGGAGCTTCAATCCCATTACTCCAAGTTTTATCACTACTCTAAAACTGACCTGCTAAATGACTCTCTTGGGTAAAGCGTAATGCCATGAAATTAAACACTGATTTATTACTCAAATAAAAGACATTAGAAGATCGTCAGGGTGTTAAACATCAGGGCTGGCTTGTTTTGCAAACAATATTTAATGGCAGACCCATCTGGTACTCCTTAAATGGAACTCAAACAAATATAAACCCTTTTTTTTTTTAAAGAAGGCAGACAAAAGCAAATGTGGGTTACTGGCTCTTCAGAGTATGGGATTTCAATTTTTTTCACAATATGGATCATATGGCAGTGGAACAACAATATCCACCACTGATGACTGAAAGTATCATATCTTCAGTAAAAAACCCTGTTATTTATACAGATCACGTCTTGGGACCAGTGGTTTAAGAAAACATCCTGTCTGTGGAATTATTGCTCTCAATGCATTGGCTGCTGATCTTTGTCACAGCTGAATTGTAAGAGCTTTGTTAGTCCGATGTGGGACTGACAATACCCTTTCTAAAGATTCAACAGCAACTTTCCCATTGACATCAAATGGAGCACAAGTAGGAATGACAACACTTTCTGTTTTATGGCTGTTTTATTTTATTTCCTCCTCCTAGAGTTTGTGCAGAACCGTGGCAGATTAAGCATCAATCCTCCATCAACTCTGCATTTGAGAAGGAAGAACAATGCATACAATACATGGTATTGTTGCAATACAATTAATTTTTCTCCAAGTGCTGGAAGTTAATGATGACAATGATCAATCAGGATAGATTTTCAGAAGGATTACAAGGGTGAGGTAGGTGAGCCCAGAAATGTCTCAATGTTGAACTTTTATATTCTTGTATGATTGCTGAACTTCAGCATCGTGCAGAACCCAAGTTTCTTTGCTCTAGCATCTATTTCTGCCATCTAGAAACCTGATTTATTCTGTCTTTTTAAAAAATCCACCATCAGATGGCAGCAGGGTACAAGCTTTTGTACAAGGCAAAGCAGGCAGTTGTGAGTTTTTCCTCGTACCTAAGGAAGCATCAACAATTTAGTTTTTTAGATTAGTTCTTTTTTCTCCTCTGTTCTAATAGTAAAAGGATGGACAATTTACTGCACTGTTACATGAGATCTCTGACCTATGCATGTCATTCCCTGTGAACGTGTTTTGAGCATCCTGCAACTCTGGTTAGACAGGGGCTGTAGGTACCTTGCCAGATTTTAGACCCTGCCTTTGCCATGCATAAGGAGGGCAGTAAGGAATGGTCAGGTGTCTTCCCAAGGAGGCTCACTCATCCTTGGCCTCCTTGCTGCTTTCTTTGGAGCAGTTCTCCCTGTGGTTCTGTGACATTGCCTGCAGTAGAGCCGTGGGTCTCTCTGCAGTGTATTTACATCTCTTCTGTGTCCCATGGCTCTTTGGGGAATTGCTTATCAGTTTCTCTTCTCTGTGCTTTAGAAATGAAAGCCTGCAGTAGCTGCTTGCCAGTCTTTTAAAGACAAGAGATATTGCTAAAAGATGATAGCTCTGAGGTCCAGGGCTAAGGAATCAGGCACAGCAAGTTCAAAGCCTGTTGAAGATGTCTCTTGTGACTGTCCAAACACTGATTACCAGAGAGCTGCACTATTCACCCATGAAAGATCCATGGGTAATTGGTGTGGCACTATATCTCACAGGCTGCACTGAACAAATAAAGGAAGAGAGTCTGACCTTCAGCACAGAGCGATAGCTGCTCTGGTGTCATAACCTGACACTTCTTGCTCTGCCACTAATAAGTCTTGGCAGTTCACATCTTGGCCTCTGCCACGCTGCCCCACGTCAGTGTTGGTACTCAGTACTCATTCCCCAGTCTTCCTTCAGTATTTTTCTTTTGCTCTGATTTTCTGGTGACTTTCAGCCACTTAAACCACATTGTTATTTCTCTACAACAAAGCCTGTGCGCAAGGGCCTGACAAATGCTTGTACTTGCTGCCCTGCAAGAACCACAAAATCCAGTAAAATAGAGAGTTTCTGCTTCCTTTGTAAAAAGTACAGATTTATTTCACAAACAAGGACAAAATGATCACCTACTACTGTGCAAAAGAAGAACTGGGTCTGTGGCAGGTGGGTGGGAGGCAACTGGAGGGGAATGAGGCTGGCTGGAGGCTGGCTGGAGGTTGGCTGGAGCAGCAGGCAGTATTCTCCAACAGCCTACTCCCTTCCCAGAGCAGAAGGAAGGGCTCTAGGCAGATTTCAACTTTCAGATTCATAATCTGCTTCCGGGGCTTCTCCAGCGGTAGCGTAGAAATACCCGGTCTGGATGATCTCTCTGTGTGAAACCGTGTGAATGGTAGGGAATTCCGTTGCTGGGAGAGTGGTGCTCACATGTGGGGACATGTGCCAGTCTGATACAGGAGCAAGAGCCACTGATAAATTATACCTGACACCGCAGTTCCTCAGATAATATGAACTAGAAGACTGAAGCTCAAGAGGTCTGTGCAGACCACAAGAAGCATTCAAAGATGAAATACAACCTTATGGCTGTATGGGAGTTGTGTTTTTTTTTTTTATGCTTGAATTCTTAAAACCAACCTCAAATTGAACAAAATTAACCCTTTCAATTTTATCACAACAATCACCTACAAGACGTTTCTGCACCACATTCATTCAGTTTCTTTAGTGGTGTCTGTGTTCTTCACCTTTCTTTTTCAGTATTACCCAAGATGCAAAAATACTGTAAAGAAACCACTGCCAAGAGAAGAGCTCCAGTCCTCAGAAGTCACTCAGCTGCACACCTTCTTAGTTGTGCTGAGCACAGGACACCAAATTGTCACTTTAAGTCCCAAAGAGGCTGAGGGACATGGAAAAGGACAGTTCATCTCACTTTTGCTGCCGCTCTTGAATGCTCTAGGCAGCTTGCCTTCTTTCACAACTCTGGAAATGAATACCAAAAAAGCAGGGGCAACAAATCAAACATCTGATTTTTTCCTCATTACTCTTCTCCACCAACAATTTCAAATTGATGGTGCCTGCTTGGAAAGAAAAAAAAGTTTACTATAAATAAGCAAAAATAATTTAACACCCTGAGCAGTATTTTCTCATGCATGCTATATAACACACTTAGCATATTCATCACCTTCGAAGGCGTGTTCCTGTACATGGGTTCCCTACGACCAAGAGGATCAAGAAAAAGAATTCTCAGAACCACAAGCCTGAATATAGGTTTCTAATTCCTATTCTTGGATATTTATGGAAGTAGTCAATTCAATCAGAATGTACTAAGTGGTGGAAAATACTGCTGAAATATGGGTAAAGTAGTCTGGTTTTCCTGGATTTCAAGTCCAGTAAATTTGGTGGGTCTTTTTTATTTAAACATGCTGAATTTGGATAAGAATTATATTCACAACTACAATGAAGGAAAATCTTTGCAATTCAGACAGAGATGTCTGAAAACATGTTAAATATCCACAAACCAGCAATGCATACAAAAATTTCCACAGTATATACAAACTGGTCACTTTGGAGGACCCAGTTCTTTGAAGGTTCTGGGTTGATAAATCTTCAAGAGAATCTTGGCCACAGAATTTAGTTCTCGTTAGAATTCTTTTTGAAAATTGTACCTTTCCAAAGGTTGCTTACTTCTAAAGTTGCAGGTCCATTAGGTAGAAGAACGAAGAAATTTGGATTGGATTTCCCAATTCTCCTTCCAATCTTAAAGCCCTGAGAGAAGTACACCCTTTCACTGTTCCTTTTTTCCTCCATGCATCAAAATAATCCCCTATTTGGGGGTAATTGGTCACCAATTTAGTAGCCACTATAAGCCTGGCTTTCTAGGGAGCATAGAGCAGAAAATAACCTTTGCCAAACATATAAACTAGTGCTTAGTTCAGTAGTTCAGGAAAGGTTCATTGACTTCACCCTTGGCTTGCAATAGCAGGAATAGTTTTATTACTAGCTATTCTCATACACAACCATTTCAGTGTATGTAAGGATATTTATTTTCTTCTCTGGAAAACTTATTGCATTTCAATAGCAGTGAGACATGCATTAGCAGTTTCCCAACAGAAACACAATTCTGCTAATTCATAGCAACTACTCATAGTGATCAAAAGTGGGAAAGACAGCACTTTGGATTAGTATGTGAAAGCCATCTATAATACCTACAACCTGTAGCCTGCATTTCCTGACCATCCCTAATGGGCAGCTCCTCTGTGCATTGGTTATTATGAACAAAAGCAGCACACATTTACTGTCTTGTAAGTACCATAGAAAGCATCTGTACCATTCAAATTATGCTTAAATTAGGGAAATAGCAAGACAACTAATTTCATTACAATGAAAGGCCAAATGAAAAAATATGAATAGATGTTTTGAGAGCTTTTAGGGTGAAAGGAAGCCACAGTCTGCAGAAATAAATATTCACATGAATGTACAAACATAAGATAAAAATATCCCTCTATATTGTAAACTGGACAAGAGGTTCTATGCTGTCTGTATTTTCCCTATAGGGTTATAGTAAATGTTTCTCATTCATATTTTATTCTTTATCTACAACAAACCATTCTGATGTTGTCCACTGGGGGCTGATGACATTTGAATATATGGAGACAAAGGTGGTACAAAAAAAGGAGTGTGTAGAGAAAAATACCTCATTGCAATATGCTTATCACAGGGACAGAAACGTATGGCACTATATCATACTCAAAACTATTCAGGTAAAGTAAACATTTTACTCAACAGTTACCCTACTTCTGCTGTTATTTCTTTATTCATGACTGCCACAGTGGAAAGTCATTTACAGGAATTCTCTACACCTATTTTGAGATTAACTGTTACATCCCCAGTCTCTGATGGAAATCTCTGATGAAACTTCCCCCATGATTATTTTACCTCTTATTCAAACATCTTCAGTCTTTGGATTAAACCAGCAGCAATCTAGGTGGCACAGAAGACAGAATTCTCTCTCAGACCAGAAAAGTACTTAGTGAAATTGAGACACTAAATTCCTATTTAATCATATAAGATCTTTTTCATTTCAGTGAAATACTCCAAATCAGAGCTCAAGATAGATAACAGCCCATGAATTACAGCCAATTTGAGTGGGTAAGTTCCTAAACAGGAACAAATTACCCAAACATCTCTGTGGATGTGAGCCCTGGAGCAGGACACGGGCCTGCTTTAGAAACCTGGTGAATTCCTAGGGAAGGGTACAGATCCTGGTGAATGCAGGGTACCAATATCGGAGCTGTATGCCTCTTTAGCTGCTTTCATGTTGCATTCATTCCTCTCCAGAAGCAAGCTTCCAGCATCAGGCTGTATTATCTGTTTCTCAAAATCTCTCCTGCACTGTCTGGCTCACCACCTCCTTGTCATGTCCTCCCTTGATTGATTTCCTATCATTTTACACATTGCTTTCAAGATCTCATTTCCAGCATCTGAGTTTTTTGGTTTTAGAAACAAGAAACCTCTAGTTCACACATCATATGCTGCCTGCAATCATTAGCCAGTTCCAGGAGTGTGGCCAGGAAAGCCATAGCGGGACAAAGAGCGACAGCTTGCAGGTCCTTCCACCTGTCCCGGTACCTGCACTGGCAAAAGGAGTGCACCAACACCTGAGTTGGAGGGAAGGAGCGAAGGAAGGAGTGAGGAAGGGCACGAGAAGCTGGTAAGAGAGGAATTTGTTTAATATTAGCCTTTTCAGGAACTGGCCATCGTCTTAATAGTGGGTTTTACTACGCTGGACTAAGTAATTTCCAGCTCTTGTTGATTTTTCCCACCTATTTTCCTAATGTTATTTTCCAGGCTCAATTACATTGAATCTTAAGCCGATTCTCATTTCTTCATTTCCTTCTACTCTCAACATTACGGCCCTTACAGTCTATCTGTGCAACCTCTCCACAAAGCCAGGGAGCACAGAGTCTCCCATTTTTTCCAAGGACTGTCTCTAGCTAAAATGAGCACACCAAATATGAACATTTACAAGACTGATACGTTTACAATAAGGGTAAAATTGATTAATAGGAGGAAAGTAATTTGAGTGAGAGATAGTTAAAAGGAAGCCATTTAAAGACATTTAATTATATCTTTACTGTCTGAATTAACATGGTGGCAATGGCTTCAGCCTATTTTTCTTGTGCTGAGAGACAGTTTGTTATGTACTGTGTTTCCATGAATATCTCCAGCATGCAAATAGAATGCCTTGCAACTGAAAAAAGGCAATTACTCTTATAACATATGCATATTGAAATCTGACTGCATTATCTTTTTTGTCCTTAATAAGACCAGTTTACATTTTAGCAATTTGCGATGCATTTTTTCCTTCTATTTGCATGGTGCTGTTTTTTAAAAACATGGAGGGGAAAAAAGGGAGTAACACAGGTCCAGTAGCCAAAAAAACCCCCATTAAGTATGGAGTTATGGCATTGCTAATTAAGATGAAGACAAAAAGGATGAAAACATATACATGAGGACATACCTTCCTCTCTAAATCATAGAGGAGACAGCTCAAGAAGTGGTCAGCTTCTGACACTTCAGGCCAATGCCAGCTGTCTCTGGAGAATGGAACTGGCCACTCTGAGGGAATATCAAACACAGATACCTATTAACTAACTGATGGGACTGCCCACCAGAAATATGGTCTGAGCCTGACAGCATCTCTGTGCTGTGGTGATGCCCTCGGAGATTAGAGACTCTCAGTGCAGTTCCCAGTATCACAGTATCACAAGGTTGGAAAGGACCTCTGAGATCATCAAGTCCAACCTATAACCCAACACTAACACCAACACTAACACCAACCATCATCTAAACCATGGCACTCAGTGCCTCATCCAATCTCCCCTTAAACACCTCCAGGGTCGGCGACTCCACCCCCTCCCTGGGCAGCTCATTCCAATGGCCAATCACCCTTTCAGTGAAGAACTTCTTCCTCACATCAAGCCTAAACTTTCCCTGACGAAGCTTGAGTCCATGCCCTCTGGTTCTGTCACTGGTCACCTGAGAGAAGAGACCAACCCCTGCCCGACTACAACCTCCTTTTAGGTAGTTGTAGAGAGCAATGAGGTCTCCCCTGAGCCTCCTCTTCTTTAGACTAAACAGCCCCAACTCCCTCAGTCACTCCTCGTAGGGCTTGTGCTCCAGCCCCTTCACCATCTTCGTTGCCCTCCTCTGAACACATTCCAGTATCCTGACATCTTTCCCAAACTGGGGGGCCCAGAACCGTACACAATATTCCAGATGAGGCCTGACCAGTGCCGAGTACAGGGGGACAATAACTTCTCTGGTCCTGCTGACTACACTATTCCTGATGCAGGCCAGAATGCCATTGGCCTTCTTGGCCACCTGGGCACACTGCTGGCTCATGTTGAGCTTCCTGTCAACCAGCACTCCCAGGTCCTTTTCTGCCTGACTACTCTCCAGCCACTCTGTCCCCAGTCTGTAGCTCTGCATGGGATTGTTGTGTCCAAAATGAAGTACCCGACATTTGGACTTATTAAACATCATCCCATTAGAATCAGCCCATCTCTCCAATCTGTCCAGGTCCCTCTGCAGGGCCATCCTACCCTGTAACAGATCAACCCTTCTTCCCAGCTTGGTATCATCTGCAAACTTGCTGATGATGGACTCAATCCCCTCATCCAGATCATCAATAAAGATATTAAACAGGACTGGACCCAACACCGATCCCTGGGGGACACCACTGGTGACCGGCCGCCAACTGGATGAGACACCATTCACCACCACTCTCTGGGCTCGGCCATCCAGCCAATTCCTAACCCAGCACAGAGTGCTCCCATCTAAGCCACGGGCCGCCAGCTTCCCTAGGAGTCTACTGTGGGAGACAGTGTCAAAGGCCTTGCTAAAGTCCAGGTACACCACATCCACAGCCTTCCTCTCATCCACCAGGAGAGTCACATGGTCATAAAAGGAGAACAGGTTGGTCAGGCAGGACCTACCCCTCCTAAACCCGTGCTGGCTGGGCCTGATCTCTTGTAAAAAGCCAATGGCTTGTATAAATTGTCTGTCTGTCTATCTATCTGCCTATCTATCTGCTTTCAATGACTCCCCGTTTCCATCATGACATACTGTAAGTTTACAGAGATTCCTTTACTGAATATTGCAAACAAGTATGATTGTTATATTGAACCTGGCTCATAAACTCTTGTGTAGTAGTTCAATATTGTCAACTTGCACAAGCTTTTAGTGATCTAAGAGGACAAGGTTGTTGATTCAGTTCATCATGAATAGTTCCTGAGCATCTCTGAACAGACATGAACATGTTAGTTGAAATAATGCATTTCTTTTTGGTCATAAAGAATTACAGGTATTCAGACGACCCATTTAATTCAGGTAATTAGCAAACTATATATATATTCTTGGTTTTAAATAGGTAACAGTTTAGCAAGACCTTCAATCCCAGCACCTAACACTCACTGTTCCACTGAGTCACATTGAGATCATGTCAGAATGATGGAACATGCAGTCCATCAAGCTGCCAAAACCATTAAGTGTGGAATATAAATAGGTGTTTCTAGTATCACAGGTGCTGTTGAATTGTCTGGAGACATATTATTCAAATTTGCAGATAATGCTCCATCCATACTATCCAGAGATCATATTCTCAGTTGTTTCTGGAAAGCACTGTCCTGGAATTCATTAATAGGACTGGTTTCTCATGGGAAAAGGAAAAGTTGTGCAATCTGAGATTGGTCTCTTTGAAGTCTCTTTATGTAACCCACTGGTAACCAAAAAGAACTTCATGCTATTCGTTGGGACCACGGTCCCCCAGGAACTTATCATCCATCTTCCTGGTAATACCTCCTTTCCACCTGGCATAGCAAATAAACACCAGCCAGTAAAAAAAAGGAATAATTTTATAAACTGTGATAAACCTTGCCATAACATCAGTAGGAAAGCAAAAATCAGAAATTAAAGCCAAGTTCATATATTAGTCCTGAGTTTTGAAATTGCAGCTTTCATCAAAGCAACTCTTTAATGGAATTGTAGGTAAAACAAAGAAGAGCAACTGACACATTGAATGGTCTTATCAACAGAGACTGTGCAAGAATGGAGGAACAAGGCATGGATGAAATGAAAAAAACAAGAACACAGTTATTAGTTTTCTTTTCAAACTGCATAAGAACACACTGTCTTTTCATTACTTAGTAATTATTGCAATGATATAGTTTTTAAAGAAGTGCTGTAGTACCAACTGAAATCAGAAAGTAGAACCGATAGTAACGAGACCCTATCGATGAGAATGACATCAAAGAGTAAAATAATGGATGGTGGAAAACAGACTGCATTTTTAAAGCTGATGTTGTAGGAATAAATGATATTACTAACAGAGAAAAACACCTTCAAAATAATGACCTAAAAGTTCAGCTAGCACAAAAAGATAGTTACATCCTAATGGCAGCTGACTGCAGTTTGGATTTTCTAGGGTTAATTTGACTGCAGGACTGGGACATAGTTACCTACCTAAGGACACAATTCAAGCTGTGACAGTTCAGCGTGTTCACAAATTTATCCATATTTTGTTTGTGCCTTTGGGTCCTAACACTTTCGTATCATTCTTTCAGTGTGTGGTGGCAATCCCTGTTGAAACCTTTGAGTGCTACTGCAATATCAACAAATGCTGCTACTAAATAACTTTAAATCATGTTTATGTTGCAACTGTGACATGTGCCTCTATGTCTAAGTCATTTTATACCAGTAACTTTCAGTCTAATATTGCATAAACCTCTTTTGCAATAACACTAGCTTGCTGCTGCAGAATCCAAAAGTCCCCAAATGCTACATTAATAAATATAGGCTTTTATGACATTCTTTTTGAAGACAGATCCTTCCAAATGAAATGTTGGCTCATTGTTTTGACTCTTTGAACCCTTTATACCCGAGGGTTTGACTTTAACCTTCTTCTCATAAATTGTAAAGGTAACTTGAGTGACATTGCTAAAATACATAGCTACTCGGTGATTCCTCCGTATTAGGTATGATTCAGGTATCTTCAAGTTTGGCCTTTAGTAACCTACAATAGCTCTCACCTGAATTGAAAACGTATTTTACAATTCCTCTGGGAGCAAAACACTATGTACGCTGCACGTATTCTCACTTAAATGACAATAAAGACTCCAGATTACATGATCATACAAGGGTTCAAGACCTTCACTTCCCCAGGACATCTGGGTAAAAGGACAAATGAGGAAAGAAAATACTGTGGGAATTCTAGATGTTGTTCTGGCATCTGTATGCCATCAGTCTTTCATTTCCTCAAAATAATTTCATACATATTATCTAAAAGACTCTTTAGGAATTTAATTTATCCTGTGACTATACCTACCTCTTCATTTATTTTTCCACAGTTTTCTTTGGAGTGTCCTTCCACTCTCAACACTGACTTTCAAAATCAGGTATTTTATTTTGTTTAGTCAAAAAAATAAATCCTTTTCTTCCTCTCCTTACCAGTCCTATACACACTGCCTAGGAAAACACAGGCAACATTCCTCTCTGGCTCAAACTCCATAACCAGCTGTGAAGCCTGGTTAAATGCTTATCAAAGTTTGATCCGTGTATCCCTACTTCTGTTCACAAAGTTGCTCAAGTATAATTAAGGGTCTATCCATAATTACAGAGTGGCTCTTTGTCCCTGCAGAACAGGGTGCACAGATGGACACTATAATGGAAATTAGTTAGCAGCCTGTCCATGATTGATGAGTCGGTGAACATCCCAGCCCTCACCCCCACTGGAGTATAGGTACTCTCAGACCAAGCTGGCAGAAAAGAGAGCAGGCAGCATTTTGATGCTCACATTAGCAGGTGGTCCTGAGCAAGCCAATCTCCTGAGTGTAAGATGACATCCCTATATAATCAGTTTTCAGACCAGAATTCTTTTTAGGCAGAAATCTCTCTCTTTGAGAGAAAGATACAGCAAGAAGCACTTAAGTCCTTTTGGCTCTTTTTTTTTTTGCCTCACTAACATAGAAAAAATTCCAGACAGATGAGCCTTCTTAAATGCAGAGACAGCAGTCCTGTATTTACTTGACTCACATTACTAAAAATGATTTGAACAGAGTCTGGCCACATTCATGGGTTATGATCAGACTCAGTGCACAGTGCTGAAACTCCTATTAATTCTCTGAGAAAGCCGTCAGCTTCCATTTTGATCGCACGCCTAATGAGAAAGGTTTGTCATGCCCTCTGAAAAATACCAGGCAAGCCTTACAGGTTTCTCAAATCTCATTTTCATTCCCTTCCTTTCTGACTCTTTGCTGCAAGGAGCTTGATGCCACTGCTTAGAAACAGATGAAGGGGAAAGAAGGCGGTGCAAGTGTGAGCTGGCTTGGCTCAACGTCTGCTTTGCTGTAGCCAGGATATCAGCATGCAGGAACGACACTTCAGCCTGGGAAGTGCAGACTAAAGCACAGCACCAAGGGACACCAGGACAGCTGTATTAATGAACCTGCACTGGAAACATCACGTGGGGATCCATTTTCTTTAAATAGAGAAAGAAACAGAATGGACCAAAATGAGTGGTAAAAAGATGAGAAGAGGAGAAAAGTAATTTATATCAGCCTCCTGAGATCAAGTATGAGGAAAGGAACATATGTGCTTAACAAATGAGCAAATTTAAAGGAGTATTTTTTTTTTCTGCCAATCTCTTGCCCTTCAATAGGTACAAAATGGTAATATTGAATCTAATCAGTATGTCCTGGAATTCGTTATTGTCTGAAGTGATGTGCATGTAGTCCTGCTACACAATAACCACGGGAGAGAGCTTCTGATAAATGTGTGATCATTTCTATCTCATTTGAATGAGACTCTGACTAATTGTCCCTATCTGTTTTAGTTTCCTCATGCAGAAAGATTAAACTTTTACTGCTTGCAGCCCTTGCAATCTTATCATTAGTCTTTTGACAGTGTAAAAGATTCAACTCCCGGCGGTACAGAAATATGTGAACATTTTAACTTCCCTCAAACTCTCCCCCCAAAAAATGAAAAAGTAAAAAAGAAGAAAAGGACAAAAATAAAATGTCCCTAGTTTTAATGATTGCATTGAAAATTTTTGAAAACATGAGATACATACTCAGAAACTACAAGACAGTGAAAGGAACCTATGTTTAAAAAACCTCAACCCCATGTTATACTATAAATACTTGTAAGTTGCAATGCATTAATACGACTGCCAGATTAAAATTGTTTATGCCATATGTACAGAGAATCATAGAATCTTCCGTTTGGAAAAGACCTTTGAGATCATCGAGTCCAACCGCATCCACCATCTGCTAAACCATGTCCCTCAAAAACTCATCTACCTGTTTTTTAAACACCCCCAGGGATGGTGACTCAACCACCTCCCTGGGAAGCTGTTCCAGTGCCCGATCACCCTTTCAGTAAATAAATTCTTCCTAATATCCAGTCTGAACCTCCTCTGGTGCAACTTATGGCCATTTCCTCTTGTCCTATCACCTGTCACTTGACAGAAGAGATCAATACTCACTCTCCCATAATCCCCTTTCAGGCAGCCTTAGACAGCGATGAGGTCTCCCCTTAGCATCCTCTTCTCCAAGCTAAACAAAACCCTCAGCTGTTCCTTATAGGACTTGTTCTCCAGCCCCTTCACCAGCCTCATCGCCCTTCTCTGGATGCGCTCCAGCCCCTCAATGTCTTTCTTGTAGTGAGGGGCCCAGAGCTGAACACAGGACTCAAGGTGTGGCCTCACCAGTTCCAAGTACAGGGGCACAATCACCTCCCTGGTCCTGCTGGCCACGCTGTGATACAGGCCAAGATGTCATTGGCCTTCCTGGCCACCTGGGCTCACTGCTGGCTCATGTTCAGCTGGTTGTCAACCAACACCCCCAGGTCCTTCTCCTCCAGGCAGCTCTCTGGCCATTCTTCCCCAGGCCTGTAACACTGCATGGGGTTGTTTTGTCCCAGGTGCAGGACTCTGCACTTGGCCTTGTTAAACCTCATCCCGTTGGTCTCAGCCCATCGATCCAGCCTGTCCAGATCTCTTTGCAGTGCCACCCTTCCTTCAAGCAGATCAACACTGCCACCCAGATTGGTGTCATCTGCAATCTTGCTAAGGGTGAATTTGATCCCTTCATCCAGAACATAGGAACAAATGTAAGGAGAACATTTTCATTAAGCAGTTTTAGGTAGTGTATAGCAACACAACATATCTTAACCCCGTGGGAACTTTTTGAAGCTCTTCCTACAGCTGATGTGTCCCAAATGGAATTCAGTTCTTCCTACACATTGAAATAAGGCACATTTGTAACTGTTGTTGTGAAACTGCCACCATCAAATACTGCACACAAAGAAATTGCAAATGGCTAATATGCTGCTTAATGTCATGAAGACTAATTAAAATGTCATTATTATGACTGCTCCTCCATCTACTTAATTAATAGCTGGCATTAAATATATATTATCATAAATTTGGAAACTTCTTACATGATTTCTTTGCTCAGAGTTCACCACTGTCCTGATCTGGCTGAGAAAGGGTTACTTCCCTAGTTTTGGTGGGGAAAAGAGTTAATTTTCACAAAAAGCTGAGAAAGGACACAGCAAGGGCAGCTGACCAGACTGGCCAATGAGATAAAACACACCATCAACGTCATGTCCAGAGGATAGAAGGGGGATGGTTGGCAGGGTGGTGCAGCTCTGGGAGGCTTGATGTTGCTGGGCCAGGTTGGCAGTTTCAGGTTTCCCTGTGGTATGGGTGCACTGCTCTGGATTCTGGAACGGGAGTGCTTAGGCATCAGTCTCCAGCCAGTGAGCAACTTTGCACTGCATATCACCCATTTAGTATATTCTTTGACTGTCATTATTGTTGTATTTTCTCTTCCTTTCCCGCCCTGTTGTACTGTTCTAATATCAGCCCATGAGTTTTACCTTTTCTTTTTGTGCCCCCACCCCATTCCTCCAGGAGAGAGGAAGGGGCAAGTGAGTGCCCGCATGGTTCTTTGTTGCTGGCTGTGCTCAGTGTAGTTCTTTACTGCTGGTTGGGCTTCACATGGTTCTCTGTGCCAGCTGCCAGGTTAAACCAAGACACAACCAAAAAATAATTGAAAAAGAAAACTCATAAAGGCTGTAGAATTCACTAAATTAACATTTCCTATCTACAACCTAAAAGAATATTTAAAACCCTTTGTGCTACCCAAATGCTCGCAAAAGAATGTACATTAAAATGATAGACATTTTAAATGAAGTGCAATGTAAAAAGTGATGAACTATGGCCACTGCTCTAGCAAACTGATCCTATAAAAACAAATTTCCTAGAGTTCTCAGTTATCTACTTACTCTTAGTTACAATCACATAACAAAATTAAAGGCAGTAATAATTTCTGCATTATTTCAGCAAAGAACAAGTAAATTTTTCCTGATTCTGAAACGTGCACTGTAATGTGCTGGACAGATATGGCAAACTGGTCTGAATATCCTGTCTTGTTTTCTGAACACAGGACTGGTAGATGGGTTTGTGCACACAGTACGTAAATTAAAGCCGCTCCAGGGACTGCTGGTCACATCTCTCTGTGAAACTCTTCCAAAGCTCCAGTTAAATCTCCTTCAATTCCACTCCTGCCAGGCTCATTTGCAGGCTTCAGAAAGAGCAGCAGGGAAGCAATACAGACCTCCCATGATCTTCTTTCTAATAGTTCCGTCCTATGGCCTTTCCCTCCAAGCATGGCCCAAAACTAAAATCCTATTATAAGAAGAAAATACAAATTCCCTATACTGAGAAAAGTTAATAAAATAATAGTTCTGATAGAAGGCTGGGACTTTCCCGAGTTAGTTCTGAAATGTCCAGTTTTATATTGCCCAAATCTTTGCCTATAATTTTAGAGTAGTATATATCAAAACTCACTTGCATTCCACTTTACATAAACACCATATGAAATGTAGAATGTTTTCGTATTACAGATACAATTTTGCTGGTTTTACTCTTGCTCTGCTCTAGCTGCATAATGTTGACAGGCACTTACTCCTTGTAAGTGCTGCAGGGTATGTGACTTACAAGGTGCATTAGAATATGATTTGGACTTGTCCCATCTGACTAATGTTAGAGTAGAAATTCAAAGTGCATCCCACTCTGCTCTCCTGAAAAATGACTTTATAAAAAGGCAGTATGGAGTCTATTTTCTTGAGAATTTCCATATCAAGTACGTTCAGCATAAGAGTAAAAGAAAACATGACTTTATTTCCCAAGCAGTCAGCTCAAATCCAAACTTGAGAAATAAAGTCTCTTTTTTTGCAACAAAGGAGTATGGAAGAACGTAGAAATTCAGCTCATACTTAACCTCTGTGCATTTCTACTGGTTTCCATTCATACTTTCACTGTCACTGTCATAAAAATAGGTTAACATGCTTTTAATTTATTTAGTTGACTTTTACTATACTTGTTTCCAATTTTATCCATTCTTAATGCTTTACCAGGAGACAAACACTTTGATTCCAACACAGGAAGCATTCATTACTCAGGGTAGAGTGATTTAGAAATGAAAACTGCTAGTGTCAGCACAGGGAAGAAAAAAAAGAAGATGAAGATGGAGCATCCCTAAAACACAAAAGATCAGAAATGAACATCCTGCAAAAAGGAAAAATGCACTAGATATTCTGTATAGTTCTAGGAAGCTGTTTCTGCTCAGGAGCACACAAAATTGACATCTGGGGCAAATCTTTTAAGCCCTCCTCCTGGAAGAGGTAATCCTAAAATACTCTGTAAATAATAAATCTTCATGGTAGTGGGAGATAGAAAGCATGTCAGTATTGTAGTTTTAGCCTGAAATGCATCCACATTTCTCTTCAAGAATATTGTAGACGCAGAACTGATAGGAGCAGGTGTGAATAAACAATGTGTGGATCAATCAGTGAATCACAATTTATGCTGGTAAAGATATTGTAGATAGCAGTGGACTATTAGGCTACCCCACAAGAGAGATGATAAACAATCTGTCTCTCCTTGTTACACTCTCAGTCCAAACAAACCCTTTCAAGTTTCCTAGAGAGCAAAAAATTTGCTTATAAAATTAAATGTACTGGATTCTGAATATGCTGCACGAGTATCAGTTTGTAGGTCTACATAATGTATATTTATTCCAAATAAGTTGACTGTAAAACCTAACTCGAAATTGAATTTACAGTATTAATAGTTATGCAATTTTAAATGTACTCTAGAATAAGCAGAAAAGCTATAGCTGTTAAAATATTTCATTCTCTAATGTCTCACCAAAAAAGCTTTGAGTTACATGCAGAACTGAACGATAAGATTCATCTTGTAATTCTGAGCCCTGTTAAAATAATTGAGCCCTCCTGCAGTGGTGTGATGTGAGGCTGTGATCCTGACAGAGCCCGGCAAGTGAAAGCCGGCTAACGATTTGAGAGGGAAGGGGGGCTTCTATCAGAAACGTTTGCTGCTAAAAACTGCACCTTTGGTATTTAGTTGGTATTTAGCATTGTGATAGTTGTATCAGCAGTGAACAAATGCTTTAGGACAATATTAGATGGTACAGTTTGAGTTGTTTGCTTTTAAATATAATTTAATATTAAGGGCTTGATCCATTACAGTTATCAAGGTCTAAGAAAAAATTATCATCGCATAAGCCTGTAATTAAGTCTAATTAATTCTGGATTAAGTTGGGCCCAGCACATAGTTTTGTGCTTTGATCAACTAATTTCTAGAACTCCTCTGATATTTTTTAAAGGAACAGTGTTAGTTCACACATCTAAGTGAACTGTTGGAAGGAGGATGTCTGCGTTCTACCTACCGTTCTTTCCCTCCCTTCATTTTCTAACTATTTGTGTGGCCCTCTTACAGCTGAGAATTAAATCACTGCCAGATGTTTTTCAAATCAGGGTTGAATCCAACATGACTTTCCTCCTCTTCTTCTATTATTTTCTCTTAAATTGAGTCAGGGTTTCTTGGGCTTTCCATAGCAAAGACTGAGGAGGAAGTCTTGCTTGTGAGTATTCTCCTTCCTAGGTTTGTTTTCAGGGACCATAACTTCTATGATAGCTACTTCGTGTGTCCTCCCATCTGTGACCACGTTACATCCCTGTGGCAGCTGCTAGTGAATAGCAACAATAAAAATATTTGATTGGAGAAATACTTAAAAGTTTTTAGTCCAGTAGCAATCAGTTTCTGAATGGAAGAAAGGAGTCAGTACCATGCCATCTCTGGACTATCATTATTCTGAGACTTCTTCTTCACCCACTTTCCAAATTAGAGGTTAGAAATCTTAGAAAGGCTGAACAGTTACATCCAGTGTTATCAAGTCTCAGGATATTCATGGTGCATCAGTGGATACTGAGTGACTACATTTAGTACATTTAGCTTTAAAGTTTCACTTCTGGACACCGTGAAAACAAAAGATTTTTTTCTGCCATTATAATTGCAAGGAAATTAAAGTTAAGGATTTGGAAAGAAGAACTTCTAAAGATCCTTCCCCCTAAAGTCCACCAAATGGAAAGTGTTTCACATTCACTAACTGTACAAATCATGAGAATTCAATTGAGTGTTCCATTTTTTTGACAATCAAATATTTAAACAAGAGTTACGTAATCTTACAGTGTTATTTAAACTATGTCTATGTTCTACCCTCTCTTTCTGAATAGTACCTCTTTAATTTTTACATGCATGATTAGATCAGTGGTATATTTCCAAGAGTTTGCTCAGCCAGCCTTTGACCTTTGTGTCTAATCGGTATTGATAAGTAAATCTCGTAGCGCAGAATAATCATGACAAATCGCTTACTGAAAGGATGTAAAATAATATTACCCAAAATAATTCCACAATACAAATTAGTTCAAACATGTTTGTGATTCTCATGTCGGTATCATCCTTCAGGAAGAAGATGAGGGAAGGAAAGATGGTTTGAGCAGTACCTTGAAGTGCCCTTGATTAGCACAAAGCTGAATGGATAAATATTAATGTTCTATTTCTAATGAGGCCTTCCTCCCTTCCTCCCTTCCTCCCTTCCTCCCTTCCTCCCTTCCTCCCTTCCTTCCTTCCCTCCTTCCCTCCTTCCTTCCTCCTTCCCTCCCTCCTTCCCTCCTTGCCCCCTTCCTTCCCCCCTTCTCCCCTCCCTCCCTCCCTCCTTCCTTCTTCCTTCCTTCCTTCCTTCCTTCCTTCCTTCCTTCCTTCCTTCCTTCCTTCCTTCCTTCCTTCCTTCCTTCCTTCCTTCCTTCCTTCCTTCCTTCTCTTCCTTCCTTCCTCCCTTCCTCCCTTCCTTCCTTCCTTCCTTCCTTCCTTCCTTCCTTCCTTCCTTCCTTCCTTCCTTCCTTCCTTCCTTCCTTCCTTCCTTCCTTCCTTCCTTCCTTCCTTCCTTCCTTCCTCCTTCCTCCTTCCTCCCTCCCTCCCTCCCTCCCTCCCTTCCTTCTTCTTCCTTCCTTCCTTCCTTCCTTCCTTCCTTCCTTCCTTCCTTCCTTCCTTCCTTCCTTCCTTCCTTCCTTCCTTCCTTCCTCCCTCCCTCCTCCCCCCTCCCTCCCTCCCTCCCTCCCTCCCTCCCTCCCTCCCCTCCCTCCCTCTCCTCCCTCCCTCCCTTCCTTCCTATCCTTCCTTCCTTTTCCTTCCTTCCTTCCTTCCTTCCTTCCTTCCTTCCTTCCTTCCTTCCTTCCTTCCTTCCTTCCTTCCTTCTTCCTTCCTTCCTTCCTTCCTTCCTTCCTTCCTTCCTTCCTTCCTTCTCCTTCCTCCTCCTTCCTTCCTCCCTTCCTTCCTCCCTCCCTCCCTCCCTCCCCCCCTCCTCCCTCCCTCCCTCCCTTCCTCCTCCCTCCCTCCCTCCCTTCCTCCCTCCCTCCTCCCTCCTTCCTTCCTTCCTTCCTTCCTTCCTTCCTTCCTTCCTTCCTTCCTTCCTTCCTTCCTTCCTTCTTCCTTCCTTCCTTCCTTCCTTCCTTCCTTCCTTCCTTCCTTCCTTCCTTCCTTCCTTCCTTCCTTCCTTCCTTCCTTCCTTCCTTCCTTCCTTCCTTCCTTCCTTCCTTCCTTCTTCCTTCCTTCCTTCCTTCCTCCTCCCTTTCCTCCTCCCTTCCCTCCCTTCCTTCCTCCCTCCTTCCTCCTCCTCCCTCCTTCCTTCCTTCCTTCCTTCCTTCCTTCCTTCCTTCCTTCCTTCCTTCCTTCCTTCCTTCCTTCCTTCCTTCCTTCCTCCTTCCTTCCTTCCTTCCTTCCTTCCTTCCTTCCTTCCTTCCTTCCTTCCTTCTTCCTTCCTCTCCCTCCCTTCCTCCTCCTCCTCCCTCCCTCCCTCCCTCCCTCCCTCCCTCCCTTCCTTCCTTCCTTCCTTCCTTCCTTCCTTCCTCCTTCCTTCCTTCCTTCTTCCTTCCTTCCTTCCTTCCTTCCTTCCTTCCTTCCTATTGTTTTCCAGTACTACGTAGAATCGTGTTTTCCAGTACTACGTAGAATCGACAGACACATTCTTAGGATACAGTGGCTCTTGCCAAGAGATGGAAGCTTTTCCTTTGAGCTCTCCACTTCCCAGTCTTTAGATACTCTCCTCATTTCTGACAACCAGCAAGGTTTCCATGGATTTGTAGTTCCATCGTACAAAGTCACAAGCATGCTATACACTGCTGAAATGAGAAGCGAGCAGTGGGGATGCTTTAAGACATTATAAGACTTGCTTTCTCCAGGTGCCCACAAAATGATCTGTTTCTTCTCTGCATGTCTGAGCCTGCAACAAAGATACCACTTCCTACCTATAAAGTTTGCAATATATTAAATGGTTTCCCAACCATATTTGATATTCACAAAATCATAAAAACATCTTACTGTAATTTCCCAAATTGTCTTTTCCCAGAAGCCCTAGATGAGAGAGCTGTTTCTATTCTCTTTCATTATGGGGAATGATAAACTTTCATAAATTAGAAATAAAATTAGAGTTTGTGGTCATTCCTTGCAATGCATGCATTTAAATTACAATAACAACAATATCGCATTGTTTACTGCTGAGGGTGGTAATTAAGCATATGAGCAAAAGCAATAACATTTAAACATGTTAACAGCTTTAATAACAGCAGCTTCACAACTTGTGTTTTGATCTATTAAGATTAAAATTGTATTTCAAGTCCCAATTTTAAATTTCATTATATGATCATGCCTAGTTTATTATTAACATAAGCAAAACAAAGTGCAAATTGCCCAAAGATCAGTATCCAGGAGGTTTTCATTCAACCCATTCAAGCTTAAGCCAAAGGGTTTGGTGAGGAACTGTGGAGGCAGCATGAAAAAGAATTAGATGCTGCAGACAGGAATCCTATCATTAAACAGATCCCAGAAAGCCAATCCTAAATCATCAGACATCAGTACTCACCTAAGAAAACATGAAAAAGAGTATTCCGTTCTCTGAAAAAGAGTATTCATTCATTCATTCTTATCATTTTAACACTCCTCCCATTATCTCCTCTCATTCTTTTCTAACTGGGACACGTATTCTACAGTGCCAGTGGCCAGTCACTTCTCTATGGCACAGGCATGTCCTGGTTATTTTGGCAGTGAGCTCTTAAAGACACAAAGAAAAGAGGAAAAAAACCTCCACACCATTGTAGTATGAAACCCCCAAAGGCTTAAACTTAACTGCACATCACCAAAGAGATGCATAAAATTCACTGATTGATTGTGCAAGCAGATTACATCACATGGATTACGCTGACAGTGTCTGACAGCAATGGCACCAACAGTACGCGTCAGAGTTCTCCCTGTAAAATGCTTGTCCTGAACAGGCAGAGCTTCCTCTCTGAAATACCACAGGTGGTAAGAGAACTGACTCTCAGTTGCAGACTTAAGTCTGTAAATGGGTTATACCATGATCCTAAGTGCTATAACATAAAGAATTCACACATTTTCCTAGCTCTGGCCTTTGTTTTCTCACTACAGTAGCAGTGAGGAGGCAATGAGGGAGCTATGTCTTACCTCCAGTTGTAAGTTTTTGTGCAACACAACTGCCTAAGGCATAATCTGACTCTATTTGTTTTGCTTAGGATACAATGAGCTGAGACAGCACTGCTGCACACTCCCAAGGGATGCTAATGTTCATAAAGTTTCAAAAAATTGTATTGGAACATTGGCGAACCGCAAAGTTAAATTCCAGTTACTATTCTTAGCATAAAGAATTATTATTCTATTATTACACGAAAAAAATATTCCAGGATCTTGGAGTTTTCGGTCATTATCAGACTCAACTAACACATTTCATTGGCCTTTTAGTAATGGCTTTCCTCACCCCTAGAATCCTCAAAATCCTCAAACTCCCCAGGCACGCATTAGGAACATTCGAGCAATCGTTGGCTGTGTATGACCAAAGCTCACTCTTCAGTTATGCAAGCTTCTTATAGGTGAAGTAAACATAAATGACATATGTTTTAAATACACTTGTTTTCATTTCTAACCACTGAAAGCAAGTAGTTAAATGTTGTTATGCATCATCAGATCACATTTACATATATGTCAATATGTCCTCTGGTGTTTAAAAATATAAATCTGTTAAACTACCTTAATAAAAAGTGGTCTTTTCCTTGTTTAGCAATAATGCAGCTGTTCGTTGCTGGGTTTGAATTGAAAAAGAAAATAGCAGTGTAAGCAGGAACAGCAGAGAAAGGTAGCCTGGTGCTTAATTTGAATCAAATATTCACAGTGAGCTTACTCATTAAATTGTTCATTTAAAGCTATTGCACTATTTTTGAAAGGTCACTAGAAACTGAAACAGCGATTGATTTGTTTTCTTTTTCCAAATTTTCCAAACAGTGAGCATCAAGAGCTAGCTTATGCCACAAAACTAATATGAACTAAATATACAATTCCCTTTGGAGCTAAATAAAAAGATACTCTTCCTTTGCAAAGATCCTACTTTTATATCTGTTAGGAATATTACTAAATGAGGTAAAGAAAAATTATGGGCACACAGGACAAGGACTATATTTTTATTTTTTATGTGGTACTAGTACTTTACTAAAGATAATTAGAATAATATTATCACTTCACTAAATCATGACATTCTATTTTAGAGTTAGCATTTTAGCATTTGCTTAATGCTAAAAGTGACCATTAAATTCTCTGCTGTACTGGTTCCAGTGTCAGTACCTCTGAGGTACTCCATCTGTGATGACCTATCCTGTGAGAATTTAGATACAAAAGTTAAGAAGATAAGAATAGCTGCACTCAAAGACTACAAGGCCAGGACAAGCAGATAATAATACTCCCTTTGAATATTTTCGGAACACTAGATACCTGTACCTCAAACACTTTGTAATTCAGAAACGTCAATATATTGAAATTTGTATTTAAAATACATCATTGAGCATCAGCAACTGAAGAAAGGGATTTTGATTCCAAAAGTTCTGTCAGGGCTAATAAAGCCAGCTTCAAACAGTTCGCCTCTGACATCTGCTGAACTGACAGTCAATTTGATGAGGAAATGATATGGCTAGACTTTGTCTCTTCTGCTGAAAACATGAGTCCTGAAGGTGACTCCTTGCTCTGTGGATGAGGCTGAGAACAACACATGCTCTGGCACAATGTTATGAACTGTGCTTTTGAACCATATGAAGCCATTTCTGACTTCACTCTACATTCAGCTGTGTATTAGTACCCTTTTTTTTTGTGTGTAAAACACTGTTCGGTTACTACTGGTTTACTCCTCTATAAAGATTAATAATATTCAGGAAAATTACTGTTAGAGTCAAGAGCATCAGCATTTAAGAACTCTGCTGTAATTATTCTTTTTCAGCATAGATGTACGGGTCATTTGTATCTCTGAGGTGTCCTTTTGGATGTGCTTGTACACTCTGAGCAAAGGACATAGGAAAATTAATTCAGAATTAGAAAATAGAAAATTAGAAAAGAAAAAAAACACAACAACAACAAAAAGAAAAACTTAGGAGTAAAAAGGGTGAAAAAGTGAAAATCAGTGAAGATGGAAATATTGTAAAAAATGTATATTGTATTTTAAAAGAACATATCATTTCTGTAAGGCCTAGTATTCTGTGTTATGCTTGCAAAATTTCTTTATTCCTGCCTTCTCAATTTCAAAGAGATGTTGCTGTTTTGGAAAGTAAGCATTTTCACAGTTGACCCTGGTAACAGAGACGAACTTGAGCCTGAGGTAAGTGTGCTAGTCCTGTAGTGTTGCAAATGCAAAAACCTAGCATTGTCAACTATCAATAAATGTTGACCTTTTAATGACTTACATTTTTTTCCCAGATGTATAATATTCTAAATACTTTAAAAATTGCAAAACAGTACTCCAGGAACTACTAATTCATCAGATGTTACAGCTGGCAGTAGTTCTTGTTGATACCCGTACCCATTTGATATGAATCAAATATTTTTGTGCCAAAAGATTTCTTGAAATTGTTATTGGAATAGAAGAAGATTTATAATAATATAAATATGAGGTAATCAAAATGCATTTAACTGATTTCCAAAAGAGAAAAAATGCTGTATGCAAATCTCAAGCGTTCTTCGCAAGAACTAGCTTTGCTAGAGCCTGCAGGAAGCAGGAAGCAGTATAATCACAAGGTCATATAGAAAGACAACAATACTAATTCTAGTTTTACACCTTGCAAGCTTAATCTGTCTAAAGGAATCTAAAATCACTTCTATTTACTGCTATACAGATCAGCTTAACACTGAATGCTGGGCCTACGGATGCCTCTCTTTCTATAAAAGCAGTGATATAATAGTGCTTATATGCAGGCAGCAGAGAAACAACAGGGCCTTATTTCTTACAAAATTAATAATGGAACAAAATTACTGAGAAAACACAAGCAAAAAGAAACCTCACATGCTTAATTGTCAAGTTATTTACGTTGCCCTTTCTGGAATGTAATGGACTTAGTCCATTTTACAGAATCAAACAAAACCTAACATGTGTCCACAATGCTACCTTGGCTCAGTATAATCTCTGCCAGGTCAGGATCCTAGGTGATCTAGAATAAATGTCTTGGATAAAAGAACCAGAATGGATCCAAGTATTGAATAGAATAACAGAATATCTTATATCTTTATCTGGCTGTAGCCATGGAGATGGTAGAGTTCACTGCAGAAGGCTCCCAGAAATGTCAAGGCCAGTAGCTACCTACCAGGGTTTCAGTGGTATCTGTAAGCTGTGAGGACACTTAGTAATGCAGCCAGGTCTCTGCACTCCTCCTAACTGGATCCCTCTGACTCTGTGCCCCTTATAACTTTCACAGGGGCCTTAACACTCCAAGGAAAAGTAAAAGTCTAAATACCTGTCAGTACAGAAATACAGACTCAGGTAGGCTAAACATTATAAGCGACTTTCCTGCTCCCTGACCTTATCCATGAAAATCAAGAGTATGTAAGCTGTACTCTCTATACAGGCCACCTCCATATTCTGATACATAGCTGAACATAATAGAAATTTTTATTTCTCTGTACCACCAATGGATGGTAAGAATTATTACCATTCTGAATAGCATCCTATGCCATTAATAAATTAAATAAATTAATTGTGAACTACGGCACAACTTGCTCGATTTGATTATTAGAACAACTTCCTTGACATGCAGAGTGTTAGTGAGAAGACTGTAGTCAGTGCTGGGGTCAGTACAAGAAGGGAATTGAATGGGGGAAGCAGGCAGGGGTGCAAGATGTTTTGACCCTGGTATTATTTACCATAAACATATACAGCAAAATGAAAGGTTTCTTTCAAATGGGCAGAGTGAATTCTTTTACAAAGGAACCATGACTCATGTCTGGGCTTGCTACAGGGGCAGAGCAACCAACCCCAGTGCCTCCTTTAGGAGAGGTTATAAAATTTTGTCTAAAGATTCAGCCCTAGTGTGACTGGGAATATATTTCACTAGGAAACCTTCACCCTCCATACTAGAATCAGCACTATAACTCTGTGTGCTGGCTCTGGAGCTGGCTCTGGGAGGGTTACGAGCAATAGCCCTTTTGTGGACTAGATCTTCCTCATCTTATTTTCAACCACTGGGCTTCTCTCTAAATCAGGGATGTCAAACTTTTGGCTCGCTGGCCGAATCGAGCCCTCCACTTGTTTTATCCAGCCCAGCACCTTGTTTCTACCCAGCAGCAGCACCGAGCTCCTTGTCTCTGCGCTCCTGCCAGCACTGGTCATGTGTGCAGCGAGTGACGCGCGTTATACTGCAGGAGCAGGAGAATGGTGGAGGCCGAGGGTTTGACACCCCTGCTATAATCATCCTCATAAATTCCATCTAGCTATTACTGTTTGGGACATTTAAAACTATGAATTCAAGTTTCAGTTTTGTGGTAAGTATTAGCAAACTTAACTTGAGCTTAATGATGTTTTTTGTCTGGTAAGGGCTATTTGAGTTACCCTAGGAACTCTTCTCTATCTATGTTTTCAAAGATCATATCTCTTTTAGCTGCCTTCATGTCATGAAGAGTGTTTTCCCTCTTCATTTATAGACCGCTGTGCAAAAAGCAGCCTCTGGAAATGGCTGGTGTGCAGCATATCGTAGTCTACAAATTTGATACAAAAAATACCATTAAACCTTTGAAAAGCTACAGGCAGCCGTGCTATTTTCATCTGCTCCCTGCATTAACAACCTGATGCTCTTCAAAGCAAGAAATAAAAGGTCCACAGAGCTATATGATGTTAATGGGCAGATACTTCCCATGACCTATTTAATTACACTCACTGGGCACCAGTATGTGAGTACTACACCGGTGACTACCCACAGAAATATGAACTGGGAGAAGGCACTGAAGGCTGATGTTTAAGGGAAGATGGTGCATCAAGAAAGTGTCATTCAAAGCCTCTCATTTATGAGGACAAACAGGTCTACGTTCCTGTTCAGAGAAAGCAGGGTAGACTCGGTGGGCTTTGCCCCCCTTACTGTGTGAGAGCTACATGCAGCACAGACCCTCGTGACAGCAGGGTACTGCCCAAAGGCTGGAGAGCTGCAGAAGGCACCACTGCAGGGGTTCCACTTGCTTATCCCAGTGCCTGCTGTCTCAGCCCCAAGAACAATCTGTGCTAAAAGCTGCAGGAGAGCTCCTATTGTTCAAGCCATTTCAGTATATGTGATAATTTAATTTCCTGTTGAATGTAATAGGAGCATGCGTATTTGTCCTAACTATTTCTACCCACAAGGTGTGTTTATCCATTACCCACTCAGCTATCTGTCTTTAATTAGTTCCTCAGCTGAGTACTTCAAGCTGTGCTGTGCATGTCTGGAATGTTTCTTATTTTACTAATTAATTTAATTTCAGGAAGCTCCTTGATCATAGCTTAGTCTCTATGAACTACTGACTCCTAATGTGTAAATAAAATGAGAGAGATGTGTAGGACCCCAGGCTTGCTTTCTGTGATAAGTGATTATGTTTACTTGCCTAAGTCTCTTCAACAGAGTGAGTACAACCAGGAGAGAAGGGATGAAGAACAAGGTGGAGAGATAAATCTACAGCATTTCTCTAAAGATCTCTAGGGAAAAGCCTAGTCTAATCCTTCATCCTACCATGCATGCTTAATACAGTCAGCAGAGTTCAGAATCCCTGGAGCCCAGGAAAATACATTTTGCAGGTGGACTCTGGAAACATCTGAATGTTATTTATGAATAATTTTGCTTTTTACGTACTGAGCTTGCAGAGGAAAAAAAGTCTCTAGCAAATCATGGAGTAATTTCCCTATTTTCATGCATGGTATTGCAGAGAATAAGGCTGATATGAGTTGTGACTTTCTTTGTTGGTGGTAGGACATTCTCTTGTTCTGTCCTGATTAATCACTGAGCACCTATGCAATTTCTTACTATTTTGTATCTTTCTTGGTTTAGGGCTTTGCTTATTTATTTTTGGAAGTGAGTGGAGATTAGTAGCCCGAGCCCTTGATCCCTAGCAGTAGTTCTGTTGCTAATTAGAAAGGAATGGAAATATTTTAGATGCTCTTCAGGTTGATTCTAACTGTGGCCATGTAGAAGCACAATGACTACCTTTCAGCATCTGAGTAACCCGAATGGAATGAAGGACTGTAGAGAATGATCTGGTACTTGGGAAAGCCTATCAGGATGATTAGTGAAAGGAACACATTTTACAAAAAATGAATTAGAAGAGTTTGGCTAGGTTAGTTTAGATAAAACATGGAGAGGAGACAAGACGACACTTCATGAAAACATTTTGCTGTATACGTCGTATTGCCTTCACACTTCTGATGACCAGGAAGGAACCGGAACTATTTTTGTGTTGATACTCCTTTCCTCTGAACACTATGGATTTGTGTTTGCTGGACAAACACAAATGAAGCACTTTGAATCATGATGAAGTCTCTCAGCTGCTTGGCTATGTGGTTGGCAGCTGTTGGAACTGTCTTAAGTGGAAAGACATCTGTGTTGGTTGGGTTACTGCACCAGTAGTAGCTATCTGCTAACAGGATTGACCTTTACAACCTAGGAAAAGGAAAGGTCTGACTTACAGATCTTGACTCACAAAAACCAAGCAGCATATGATCTCTGCACTTTTCCTGATTCACAAAACATCATATATTTAATGAGCATTTGAGGACTGAAGCATGTTTCCTACAAGGAGAGTCTGAAGGAACCAGGCTTGCTTATCTTGAGAAAGGTTCAGAGGGGAGCTAACTGCTGCCTTCACTGCCTGATGGGTAGTTCTAGAGAAGACAAATCCAAGCTCTTCTCAAAGGTGCAAAGTAAAAGATCAAGAGACAACAGTTACAACACAGAAATTTACAACACATCAAATTACAACACAGAAAATTCCCACTGGATCTAAGAAAAATATTTTCACACTTAGAGTGGATAAGCGCTGGAGCAGGTTGCCCAGAGAGACAGCAGAAACTACACCCTCAGAAATTTTCATAAAATGAAAATTTCCTTTGAGCAGGAAGTTGGACTAAATGATCTCCATAGGTCCCTTCCAACCTAAATTAATGTATAATTTTAAGCTCTATTCTTCCAGATGATCTCAGAAGAACTTGAAAATATCTAACATCTTATTACATTTAATAATTTAATGTCTTGCTCTGGATGGTGAGAAAGATATAAAGCAATTTACAACAGTAGGATAAAATGTTGCTATTTTTTTCCCCTGTGTCATCATCTGACACATTTTCTGACTGGAATGTGGCATATTCTCTGCTTTTTGAAATATTGCTTTACTGTTGTGTTTGATATTATTGGCTTCTATAGGTCCTCCTCGAGCAACTGGTAGTTCTGCCCTTTGCATCTCCTTTGGAAAACATTTTCAGCACAATGCAAAAGAATTTTATCAACAAAGGGTTAAAAAGAGAAAGAACTACAATAATGAAAGTCTACACATTTATATTATTTGAAGGTTCAACCAGTTCATGGATTAAAGTACGAGCATCTTAATTTTACTCGGTTGTATCTTGGACTACTAAAGATTTTCTGAGAACGGGATAGCTGCAATGCACTGTATGATAATATTTTTGTTTAATAACTGACTTCCTTATGAGACCCCAAAGATACCTTATGATATTATGGAGAACAATCAGATTGGCCACCTGAAACAAAGCATGTGTACAGACAACTGGAGAGATCTCTCTTTGCATGGTGATATACAGAGGTAAACTTCCAGAAAAAATACAGATGGGTAGAATATCAGTTAGTCACATCACAATTTAAGCAGGACTGAAGCTACTGCAACAACATTTGGTTTTAGTTTACAAAGAGGAAGCTCACAGATGTCTATCTCAACACAGGGAATTACTTTGCGTTCAAAGACAGGAAAGAAGGAGTGTCCCACCCATGAAGCAAAATTTCATTTAATTAAATATTTTCTAACAAAACCTCACCTCTCTTACAAAACACTGAACCTTTTGAAAGTTTTGAAAGAAACTAAGAGTTTTCTGAGACTGTTCATGAAACGTAACTACAATGAGATGACTGTTTCTTTACTCTAATTTGGACATTTTAAAAAGTCTTTTAGTTTAAAACCAAATTATTTATGAAACAGAATTAAAAAGTGATGAAAAGGCTCTTTTGTAAAATGTTGAGAGCCAAAGGCACAATGATGCCCTACCATCAGCTGGGCTTGATAATCAATGTGGTCTGTTTCAAATGACTTCATATGTTTTCCAGTGTTCGTACGGCAAGGGTTTTTGAGAATGTTCTCTCCTTTTGGGATGGAAAATTAAAGCATGTCTTGGAAAAATCCCTTCTTTACCTTTTTTTTGGAAGCATCTTAACTTTCCTGGAAGATACACTGCCAACTATGTACTGAGTTTACTTCTGAAATATGAAGATATAATAACAGCTCATAACAATAAATTGTTTTAAATTTAACCTTATCGTAGCAAATCTAAAATAAATAATGGTCAAGCGAATGGGACACAGATACATGAACTGTGTTCTATGGCTAATAATTGATTTACATTGATTTAGTTCCTCAGCTTTCAATAACAGAATGATTTGCAGTGATAAGGCAAAAGTTTTCCATCTGCAGGAGCTCATGAAACCAAGGGTAAGTAATAAAAGATAGATACAGTGTGCATGTTGGAAATTGATTAATGTAAGAAAAGGCTGAAAGAAAGTTCTTTGAAACCATAAATCTCTATTGACTCTCTTTTCACAACTGCTTCTCTGAAAACTATTCTTATTAAGAATATTGCTTCTCTGAATTAGATCATATCATACGTGCAGATGATTCTTCGCAAATGAGAGCTGAAATAGAGGCATGTAAAAATGTTAGAATTTGCTGCTTAATGTTGTAAAGCTGAAAGATTCATGATTCTGCAAGCTTAGCTAAGACTTTCGAAGTACAGATTACTGTAAGCTCCTAACACTAAATGAATAGGACTGCCTTGAATATTTTAATGAGAAAAAAATACAATTTCATAAAGTAAGGGATTTTCCACTCATGTCATTTTAATTCTACCTGAGCTGATTCAAAGTTAAAACCTTGACTAAAATTATCAGCATTTTCAAATTTCTTTTTTTTTCCTTAAAGAACCAAGTAGAATAAAGAACCAAAAGATAAGGTTTTAGCACAGTAAAAAAGGTAGAATGAAGGGGAATTGCAACATTTCTTCTGACACCTGCTCTCTAAATATTGACTTCATGGCACTTTGCAGATTGCAACTTCATTTTGGAACCCAGCATATCAAACAATTTAATGGCAGAAGTTTTCCATGGCATCAGCAATTGAAAAGGGAGTAAGTAGGCAATTCTTCATATTTCTTTTACAGTTTTCTAGCCCCTCCCCTTTTACCCTCCCCCCCCCCCCCCTTACAACTTTTTCCATAGAATACAATGGTCAGAAAAAAAGTTAAAAACTAGATCAGGGAAAAGAAATAGGAGGTTAATTCTTTGCACTGTATCTATTCCACTTTTCTCAAGCTGTTGTCATATTCCCTTTCCTCAGTTCAGACTTCTAATCCCTTGCTCAAAATGCACAACTTTGCAACCCTGTTTTAATAGGTACTAAACCTGTTCCTTTGGGGACCACATCATTGATCTACATAAAAATCTGTAATGACAGGTTCTTTGAGAAAAGAGTTGGACTGCATTCCTTAGAAAATCTTGGCAAGCATTGAGTGGGACGTGATATATATATGAAATACTCTGTATATGTACATGTAATACGACTCAATGAAGGGAGTGTTTTGAATAGAAGCTGTCAGAACTCTGCCTGATGATTAAAGGATGGGGAGAGGAGCCTGTGGGCTGAGAAATCATTATGAAGTGCAGCTGTAGTTGTGGAAAACATACCTGATCTTCCTTTTTATTGAAACATTGGATAGAAAAAGTTCAGCTATTTTAAAATCTTGTATTAAGACATAATTAGAGTTAACTTGATTCCTTAGTACAGAGATCAATGGCACAATTTTAACGAGCATTGAGGGTCATCAACTTCTTCTTTATTAGTTTCTCCATCTTGGTTGGACTACCCTTAGAGTCACTGGGTTACTTTGTGTTGTCTGTCAGGTGTTGGGTGCTATGAGGTTAAATGAGCTCCTTTGTAAGTGGATATCCTCTGTCCTGCTGCCACTCACTTATCTATGTCTAAAGGAGACTGAATTTGCATAATTTACACATGGCAATGAACGAGACTGACTTAACTCTATCTCACCTTCCATCATATTTTCCCTTTTTCTACTCTTTCTGCTCTTTAAATGTCAGCCAATGCTGCAGGAATACACAGGCCAAAAGTACTAAAGTGAGAAAGAGTTACACCGAAAAAATGGATACAGATAATCTCCTCCATTTTATACTTCATTTTTGAGATTATTCAGGCTTATAGGGTGAAATTTAAGGATGACCGTAAGTTTGTGCTTGTAATTGACAGGATTCCAGCGACTTCTCATTTCCCAGTGCAGTCTCAGGTTCTCCTAGTTCCTTACTATTTTACTGATATTTCCTTCTCATCACTTCTCTATGCACCATGGGAATCGCTTCATCTTTTCATACTTAAGATTTTGTACCCTACATAATTGGTTTTCTTACTTTACTATAGGTAAGTGGTAAGATACTAATATGCATTACAGTCACATAGATAGTAAAATGTCTGAAATTATAATTAAAGCATAACTTTAACAGGATTTGAGTTCAATATGAACAGCTACTCTATGTCATCTATCAGACTAACGACTCTTTGCTTAAATTCCCTAGGAATTTAGAGACAATACTTTATGTGAAATGCTTCAGATGCTTCTTTTTTTGCATCAAAGAAGATGAAATTAACCTGTAATATAATCATAATGATGAGGGGAATCTGAATAAAATTACCTCTTAATTGCATCTGAATTCTATATCTCTGAAACATAAAGCTCATAACTCCCCTATGGAGTTCCACCTTTTTTTCCATTTATGATCAGCTGGAGAATTGATCATGGGCACTGATTGCCATATGTTTTCATTACTTCAGCAAATATATAAAGAGATTAAAATTTATTAGTACTTTGAAATTCTAATGAATTCTGTAGTCTATACCAACACACTCACTTATGTAGATCTGAATGCATGTGAGAATTAACTAATAACAGGCAGGTTGGTTTCTATCTTAAACAAGGTGAAATATGTCTGCACTGTCTCTTCTACATTTCATGATGAATATGGGAAGCACGGAGATGTAAACTGTGGACCTCTGTTATTCCTTGTACCTAAATTCAATGTATGTGTAAAACAGATGTTACTCATTGTAAAAAACAGGAAAGTATAGAATCATAGAATCATCATCTGGTTGGACGAGACCTCTGAGATCATCGAGAGTAGTATACAGAGTATCAGTATAGAAAGCATACTGCTTTCTTGTCCTTAAGGAAAAGTCTGCAGTCATGTAAATTGTATTCATAATGAAAATATACACTAAATGACAGTGTAACCTATAATACTTTCATACACCACCAGGTACAGGTAAAAGTGGCATAAGCCTCACTCTTATGAACCAAACACTCAGACTCCAACAGAATTTAGCAAAAGGATTAAAAAGAAGTGTTCAATTACATCAAGAGTCAATGCTTCTTATTAAAAGAATCTCTCTTCTGTATGTTCTAACAAGATCAGTCCCTAAAGAATGTCTTGTTTTTCTTTTTACCTTGGATTATTGAGTTGCACATGGCACAACCTGTACAGGGCAGCAGTTTTCCCAATTTGCCAAAATTTCAACTCTACCTTTCTTTTATTCTCTTGCACTATTTGCAGGCATCCTGCCGCTTCAGTCAGACACAAAAAGACATGTCCTTCTAGGATGATGGGTAAACTTTTTATGATCTGTATTTCTTCTTGCTCTGTGAGATGAGTAGTGCTCATGGCTAGGATTTGCTTTCAGAAAGCAAACAGAAGAAAACCTGACACTGAGTGAATACATTAAAAATATTCATATATGACCTGTGGGTCAACATGATTTATGTTAAAACGGGGTCACTTTACAAGTATTTATTCCATGAAAACATTTGTATGCAAAGTTTGAACTGAAAGAGAATTTTACGGCCATGTTAGAAATCTCAGAAAAAGGTGTTTTACTGTATAAATGTTGACAGTTTATAGCGAATATATGAACACAGAAATCATTAATCTTACCACTTCCTCATTGGGTTTTTGAGATTATATGAAAGGAATTTTACATTTAGGTTAGCATGTAGAAATGAACCTTACAGTGCACTGTAGACTATTTTCTCCCGGTTTTCTAGGCCAAAATGTCTCCTGCTGTAGAAATGCAAAGGAGTTGGAGCAGATCATCTCAGATTAAGTATTATCACAAAGAAAGAAAATATTTTTTTAAACTTAAGTAATTTAAGCCATACATGTTCAAATGCAGTTGATTGATACTGCCTACCACCCCCTACTCCCCAAACTTCAAGACAATTCCAAGCAGATTTGCAAGATATCATTTTGATACTGTCCACCGCAGACCCTCTAAGGTAGAGTTGTATATTAAACTCAAAGGTTTCTGATTTACAACATAAGAAAATCACTTCTGACTGTAATTATAGCACTTCTGAGAATTGGTTGTCAGTGGAAAAGGAAGACAAAACTGCCAGCCAAAAAGCCAGCATGTGGAGCACTTTGCTACTTAGCAAGGATATGAGAACATGTATACGAGAAGCCATGAGAAGACACACTCTTTCCTATGTCCATCTTTAAATCTCTTTGAATATTTCAGCATGAGAGAGAAATGCCCTGAATTCACAGTATCACAGTATCACAAGGCTGGAAAGGACCTCTGAGATCGTCAAGTCCAACCTATAACCCAACACTAACACCAACCATCATCTAAACCATGGCACTCAGTGCCTCATCCAGTCTCCCCTTAAACACCTCCAGGGTTGGCGACTCCACCCCCTCCCTGGGCAGCGCATTCCAATGGCCGATCACCCTTTCAGTGAAGAACTTCTTCCTCACATCATGTGAACTGTTTTAAGGACAGATGGAAATGGCCTGTACTTGTACGAGTCAACTGGCCACTGCCTGAGATTTCCTGGGAGGTGAGAAAACAGAGCCCTCTTAGAAATATAATGGCACTGCAGGAGGGCATTTCAGCAGTGCTTGCTGTTAAAAACATTTTGGCACAAATGCTAAAATAAATTCTAGTTAAACCTATCAATAAAAGCAAATTATGCAGTATGAAATAGGGTTAAAGTGAAGAGAAAAAGAGATAGACTTAACTATGAGAAACTGCATAATTTAAATCTGATATTAAATAACTGTGAAAGAGTAGATTTGTTTACTTAGCAAGTTGTAGAATGGGTCATTCTTTCTATTGGGTCTCTGAGAAAAGCAACTGCACAAGAATGATCACAGCAATTTGATCAATGAAATCCACTGAAAAAATCAAATGAGGCTGAAATAGTACTTCTTGGTTGTCAGGCTGCTTTTAGTGAAAGGAACCTTTTCTTCTGTTTTGCTCGTAGCATCGGAATGACTGTGATAAACAGTAAGCATGGTGTCCTGATATTCTTTGGATGGATCTGTATTCCACTTCAGTTGCACAATGCACAATCCAGTGCAACAGATAAGGACATGCTGGGGTAATAGCTGTGGAAATTCAGCATGTTTACTAAAGGCAGCCACAGCTTATGGTGAAGCTCTTACATGTATCAAGTTTTGACCTGTATTTACCTTACACAACTTACCAAAATTGGTCGGAAAGTCATAAGAAATTAATAAAACATAAATGTACATAGATACATCCAGCAATACAGCAAAAATAGGGAAAAGAAGAAAAATCTAGAAATTTTGATTAGTTTTCTAAACTGAGTAGCAGAAAAGTAATTAATATGGGAATTGCCTAAATTTCAGACATGTAATCTCATCACACAAGCCTCCAGTCAAATCATCACTTCAGAAGTTTCAAAACCCAAGTTTTTTTTAAGTTTTCTTTTTCACATCCAATTATACATTTAAGAAGATAGCTGGAAGCACTCAGGCTTGATATTTTTTCTTTTGGGGGGTATCATTGTTGTAATATTCATTTGAAGAGTGCTTTCACTTCCAGTAACCTGTAAGACACGTCACCAAATTACTGGAATATTGTCTGAGATGAAGGAGGAGTAATCACTTTTACTGAAATTCCAGTTGGATCTTTTACTGACTGATATTGTTTTTTTGCTGGGATACTCTCCAGCTTACCTCTCCTATGTATGTAACAGTAACATCACTGCTGGTCTGACTGAGTCAACATATTGTGTTTTGACCTTTTTTAATAAGTTTAACGTGTAACTGAAAACTGCACTGTAAGGCAGTGCTATTTTTTCAGAAACTCAGGTGGTGCTATTGAAAACAGATTCCAGATGTTGAAAGTGTCCTCAATTTAGAATGTAATGAGAACGGACTAAGCATGCATATGAAATGGTGAATTTACTTCTCATGACAACCAAGAGTTCTGAATTTGTGATGCATAAGTAGTACATAAACAATAAAAAACCACACCTCACCGAGGATACCAGCCTGTAAGCACTGACCCTGCAAGTGGCTGCCTGTTTTAGATACCTATAGAGTGGTTTTAATACAAGCCCAGGATCACCAAAAATGCCCATGTCCACACCACTGTCTGGTCACAAAAGCCAACTATACAGGAACATTCTGAAAGGAAGTATAGGAGTAAAGCCAAAAGAGATATTTAGAAGTGAAACAAACAAAGCATCAAGTCATGAAAGGATTAATGCTGAGCCACAGTCAAAATCACTGAATAAAAGAAGAACTCAAGGTATATTTCCCCTGAGAACACACATGCACAGTCACACACACACATGCACAAACAAAATCAATGCACTAATGTAAGAAACAAGTTTTGATTTGTTACTGAATTTCTGTCATTTGTCAACGAGACTTTTTGTCTGTCACTGCACATCCTACATGAACAGTGCTGATAATGGCCTTCACAAAAGCTTAGCTTTGAGAGAACCACAGTCGATGCAGCTGCTTCCTCCTCCACATTTTGAAGACTAAAGATAACAGAAATAAAACACAAAAAAAATTCATGGCCCAGAAATTGAAGTCTTACTGGGAGGGTAAAAACTGTACACTAGAGGAGATGGAAAAAACATGAATCCAAGCCGCGTAAAAAACATCTCCCCCATAAATTCTGTCATCATTATAGCAGAAATGGGACAAAAGGAAAAGAGATTCAAGGAGGAAGGCAAATCTAGAGCAGAATAGTCAGTCTGTTCTCCTCTAGGCTTATAAAGGGCAGACTCAAATCAAAATCCTTGGGTGTCCTTGGAAGAAGGATACTTTTAGCAGGTTACAAATACAGCAGCTTTGAGAATACAAGTATTTTCCTACCGGGAATGAAAAGAAAGTCCTGTAATTTTGATTCAATACAATTATTAATGACATCTCTGTAGCAATAGCCCCAACATAGTAAGTTAAGCTCTTCAGTCTGGTGTCAGAAGAAATCACCAGATGTGTTTTTGTGGCCTTCTTCTACCACCTCAGGCTGATCTAAGACACAAAAAACTACCCACAACCCAACACACTTGCGTTGGTCTTTAAAGGGAGAAGGCTCAAGGTTCTCCTTTGCATAACAGTGGAATAACATAAAGAGATAGAGAAGGACTACCTATTACTGCATGGACAAGGCTAAATGTGGCAGTAGTAGTCCAGCAAAACAGTAACAGGTCTGTAAACAGATTTTTATCAGTGTCCCAAAGACACTTGAAGTGTAAAACTGAATAATTACTGGTTCTACATTAACCCTTTTTCTAGATCCTGCACAGAATATATCCAGTTGAGAAAAACAAGAGAAATTTCTTTATCCAATATTAATGGAGTCTCAGAACTGGTGAATATCAAAGTTGCATAGATGCACATTTTCCCTCTTCCCATTTTTAATTCCTCTTCATCTGAGAGGATCTCAAGAATCTGCTGATAAACTGCCATTGCCATTCTGTAAGTACAACACAACAGCAGTGGCCAGGAAGGATAGCTTTGCTTCAAGTCTGGATCAACTTGATGTTTCCTCAAAATCCTTGCTCGGTCTTTGGATCCAATATAACACCAAAACCCTACTGAATCCATATCCTGGCTATGCACCTCTTCTCCATAAAATTGGATAAATCTGCTCTCCTGGTAGGTCGCCACTTGGAAAAATCATGAAATATTTAGAAAGTATTCCTCAACACAAAAATAGCAAGTGGAAGAGAGACATCCCGGATATTTTATCCAAGGTACAAGACAGGCCCTAGGCAAGTTTTGTGGTATTTTTTCCACAATCACCAGATGAGTCTTCATCAATCTGGTAAAACACAGCAGCTGAAGCAGATCTACAGAGGATTAATAAAGGTCTTTTTTGCTGATTACTTTTCAGGATGCAAACAGTGTTTTGTGAGGTGCAGTTAAACATGAAAAATACTTCTGGAACACAAAGATGGATAATCACGCTTGGCCAAGTTTTCTGATCTTATTTCCAACAACAGCCGCAATCCAAGCTCGCCCAGAGAAACGTTAATCAGGTCATAAATCAGGGGAATTGAAAAATGAAATTTTCATTTGTGGGAAAAAAAAAGTTCTGTATTTCTGACAGAAGAATCTAGTGATTTTTGCAATATGTGAACAAATACGATTCTGCAAGAATCCTTGATTCATGTCAAACAACTGGCACTGAGAGGAATGATTTTCAGATTTATTTTCATCAGTCAATAGTGTAGGAATGGTTAGTTGTTGTGTCCTCAATGATTCTTTAAGAATCTGATGGGTGTGGGAGGAAGGGAACTCCATGAAACAACACATATGTTTGCTTGATGTAATCCTTCTTGCCCTCAAACAGAAAACTTTCAGCTATCTGCTCTTAGGGACTGCAAAGGCCAGCAGCTCTGCTGTACTCCTACAGCTCTCAGGTATGGCTGTGACTAGGCATAGGTGACAAGTCAGTTGTCTCTAGATATTACACAGAAGTAGTTATGGAGTGCACAGCAAATTACACACTAATTCTGACGTAAGAGTATGGTCCTTCATGTGCTGTAAAATACCCCTGGACTATGGGCTGACGCATCACATGGCATGGACAACAGTCAGGGCAAAATGAGATAAGTTGTTAAGAGTTCTAGTAGACCCTACAACTACAATGAGAAATCCCTCTAAATAGGTAAATATTTATTTGACAAGATAGGCATTCTCACCTTTTCCACCTTCCTTCCAATGAGACCAAAACCCTGTATTTCTGTGCAAGTCTACATACCTCTAGCCAAATTTCATTTACCACCTTCAAAAATTACACAATGACACATGCAACTGAACTTCCTGTCCTGTGATGAGCATCAACATCTTTAGTATTAATAACATTTGATGCATGTAATATGCCAAAAAATGTTTAATTGGTTTTTAAAATCTCTTTTCACAAATTCAGCACTTTGAATCTTTCTTCCCTTTGGAACAAAAGCATATTTTTAAATTTTCCAATTACTTGCCACAAGCACTAATCCATGGTGAGACAGTACTGCTCTGGGGTACAGCAGCTGTTGCATATGGTCACAAAAGAATACAAAGGAGAATGCTTAGTAAATAAATGCTTAGAACAAAAAATGTGAGCCTTTACCAACTGCATATTATCTTCTGTGAGAAAAATTACACCAGTTTTTTGGTTATTATCAATATGTATGCTCATGAAAGTAAATACAAATTTATTCACAGGCAATTTTTTTTAACTATAAATCATATCTGTAAAGTTCAAACAGAAAATTCTATTAATCAGGATGTCAGGAATACACCTATTCAATTTCCCAAATGGCCATGTCACACAGTCACGCTCTAATAGAGGCTACTGTCTGCTCAAATGAGGTTACATTTATACTATATTTAGAAGTGGCTTATACTTTAGAGACGGGTGTATCTAGGGGCACTCAGATTCTGGGTATGAGCAATACAGGAGCAAAAAAGATGCTAATTATTATTTCTTAGTCAGCAGTCATTAAGAGTCTATTATGAAAACATTTGTCAAACATAGCTGAAAAACAAACACAAAAAACTTACCCGTGAAAAGCCAAACACGTAAATAACAAGCACCAGATAGGTGATGTGAAAGTTTGCAAACACCTCAGGATATTTTTTGCTGCTCGTTAGACATCAGATTCACTAATAAAAGCTGGAGGGATCATTTGCACAACCCAGAAAGACCACGAAGAGATAAAGAGGCTAAGCCCATTCAATTATATCACTGAGCAATGGTCTAGTGCTCTGAGGCACTGGACTGGGACACAGAAAACTCTCTTTTGTACTTGACCTGCTGGATGACTTTGAGAACAAGATTTCCTCTCATTTGGGATTATTTACTTTAACTTAAGGCAGTGACAATGATACTGACCTCCTTTGTATAGTACTTAAAAACATGCAGATGGGAAGCATGCGGCTGCAAAGGGGCAGAGGTGGAAGGACAAACTATACCCATCCCTGCTGCGCCATGTTACACACTGGTTTGAACCATGTTGTTGAACCTGCATGTACCATGCCCACCCATTCAGTTTTTCTACTTCACTGTGATCTCATAGGCTGACTTATACTACTCTTTAGCAGCATCTTCAGGTGGGGTTTGTTTTCCTTATAGACAATGCAAATATCAGCTATTTTAAATTAAATCAGGAAACCTCTCCTTACTGCACCTCTTGTGCCAGAACAACCTTCAAATACAGAGGATGAGTATAACTCGTGCGCCAACTGCATAGAGTTTTAAGAGGGCTGTAAGAAGTTGCTCTCCCTTCAGTGGTGAACTGTATCTTCTGAAATATAAAACAGATTGAAGGAAGAATACAATCCTCCTAACTGCACCCCAGCTTTTCTCTGTGTGAAGTGGAAATTTATCCATTATACTGATTTACTCTATCACCCCCTGACTGAACTGGAGGATGTATGTCTTCTATAAGCACTCAGTCTGGAAATCAGGGACTACTGAAAAAAAAATCCCACTGTTTTACATGAAAATGTCTAGCCCTGATATCATTAACACTCCATAAAAATCTTGTCATACTTTATATGCCTGTAAACAGTTTACAGCACTAAGTTTTGCCATCGTGCTACTATTTATACCCCATAGTTTACAGTAATATGCATAGTTATGATGACACTGACAAGAGCATTCAACAGGAGCACAGATGTTGAGAGATGTTCTTATCCAAACATCTGCACTACTGCTTAAATCTACATAAATTTAGTTGAATAATCAAAGTTGCCACATTTACCATAAAACAAAGACAAATGTAGATATTTTAAATCAAAGACGAGCCTTCATATGTGCAGTTTTATAGACAAAATTTCTCAAATCAGACATGCTTTTATAGAAAAACATCTCTGAGTAGACAGCCACTTCTCTAAAGAGAAGTAAACCAGCCAACTTACGATCTCCTTGACAGCGCACAGGACCCACAGATATCTTGGCTTCAGACCCAGGTCGGTCCACATCTCCAACCACCACTTGACTCACTGGTAAGTGCTCTTTGTATGACAACATCCCAGCATCTTTGCGCCTGAATTAGAGAGAGAGAAAGAAAGCAATTTTTAAATATATTAAAACAATTTCCTTGATCATTATTATTGCTCAATGCACAAAGCACCAAAAGAGTAGGAATGCAACAACCAAAGCAGTACAGCTTTACTGTCTGGAAACCCGTCTCAAACGACACGAGTTTGAGCAACAGAACCACCCGTTTACTGGAAAATGGATGGGTAGCAGCTACTGTCCCCCAAGAACACAGTCAGAGTAGCAACTTGCTTTGGACCAATCCTGGACTCAGATGGGCTTGTGTGAGTCTCCCTGTTTTCCAGACTAGCTCCATACTAGTGGGTAATACTCTGCTGTTGATCTCCTTGCTGATGTCTTCTGAGAGGGGAAAAACAATCCTAACGCTTCCTAAAGTGTATATTTTTGCTCTAGTTGCTGCCAGTTACTATCCTAACAGCATGACCTCTGCATACCAAGGAAACAGTGCTTTTATTTTTAAGATTTAATATTACATTAAAAAGAGAAAGACTAATTATCTGAAAAGGCTTGTCATCTTAGTGCTGTCATTTCTAACACTAAGTGCTTAAGTCCAAAAAAATCTAAAATTGTGAATCTATGAGTATGCAGCCCCAATGCCATTTTAGCTAGCAAGATCACTAGAATTCAATTTATAGTGATGTCTAAAAGCTCTTCATTTCAACCGTGGTGAGTAACCTCCTGCCTTTTTAATGCTTAGACCAAGTTGCTATGCACAGTTACAAAATTCTTCCTTTATCATCTCAAGAGCTGAATCCAGGTGGCATGTTGAGTGCTGTTGCTTCCAAACAGAAAATAAAATAAACAAAATTTAATTAGGTACCTTATCTTTCAGGTGCTTTTTGCCTTTTTTTTGGTGTGTTGGTTTGTATTGGTCTTTTTTTTTTTGACATAAACACATGGAAGGCCAGAAGTAACCACTCTGGAGAAAATGCACCTACAACTATACTTTTTGACACAAAAGAAAGTAAAAGGAGGCAAAATAAATGAATCTACTTATCTCTCTCTTTTTTTTAACCCTTTCTTTTTAGCTATACCTTGTCATGTAATTGAATATCTAAAGTAAGCAACTTTTTGATCTAAAAAACAGTTCCTTTTTTTCAAAAACACCATAGGATGAAAGATGTATTCAGAATCTGGATAAGTTACTGAAGTACACAGTAGGACTATAACTGGGAACTGTTAAGGATTTTAGGAAAACGAAAATCTTTTTCCTCTTTAACTTACTTGGCTCTACAATCTGACTCATTATATTGCTATGGGAATCACAGCAGGGATCTGCATTATCTGTGGTAATTCTTGCAGTTTTCCAGAATTGCAGTATTGTCTCCAGTCATTGTCTTCACTGGATCCTTCTGAAGAAATGGAAGGCAAACCAGTGCTTTTAAAAGAAGCACAACTGAAATAATTAAGAAAATAACCACCACGTTTTTAAATGACAGCTCATTGGAGTTTGTGTCTGTTCTCTGTATGGAGAGATTTAATTACTAGAGTTTTTCAAATAGTAGATTACTGTTTTCCTTAATCTAGAAGTTCTTCCTCTTCAGAGAACTTGCCTTTCTCCCTGGGCCCCCTGTGTTGCTACGATCACTGACTCTCTCTGGTGGGACACAGCTGTACCAGGTGCTATGTTGGTGAGGCCACTGCAGGGGTCTGCTAGAAAGGAAGGGAAGGGGAGAACGGGAACCCTCAGCCTGCTTCTGCAGATTGTGCTAGGCTGTAGCACACTGCTTTTCATCCACAGATGGTAATGCCCTTTAAAAAGGTATTGTATTCATCGGTATGGAGACACGTGATGTAACAAAAGGGAGATTAAAGGACTTTCCTTTTAAGAAAGAAAAGAGTGAATAACAAAGCCGGGTATATGGACCTAATCTTCTGTCTCTGCTAAAGACCTGTATCAGTGGGACTCACTCCATTCTAATAGAGGATAAATGTAGGTTATCACTTTACTCTCTCTGAGAATTTCCTCTGGGACTGGCTTTCTCTGCTGATTGCTACTCTTTCAAAGAGTATTTTAAAGAAGGAGGCGTCTACTGCAAATAATAATTCTTCAAAGAGCAGTAAAAAGAAAACTATTGGAATTTCTCTTGTTTTCTTGCCCTCTCACAAAAAGAGCTAATATTTCAGCTCCACGTAAGTGTGACAAAGGGCAGCCCTCTTCCTGTCATCAATAGCTTTCACCTCTTTTGAAGGAAATAAAAAGGAGCAGTAACAATTTTTTCCCTCTTTACTGATCATGTTTCTACTCATTTTAATATTTTATTTATGCATTGAGATATGTGGTCACTTTAAAATTGCTTCCATGACGATAAAACTAAACGTTAGAAGTCTTTTCAGAAACAGCCTTATTTTCTGATTCTCTCATCATCGTAGGAAATGCGTTCTTCTCTCTCTGCACAGGAGCTATTGAGGGCTAGGAGCACTGGATTAACAGTTAACAGAAGTGCCTTGTCTTTTCTCCTGCAGAACCTGCCTAATTCATTTGTTCTTAACAAAAAAGAGGGGTAACAATAGCTTTTGGCCCACACGTGCACCGAAAGAGAAATACACTCAAGAAAATGAGTGGCTCTGTTACGCTTTTCTAAGGCACTTGTAGTTCCATAGGACACAGTAATCAGAGCTGGCAAAGTCAAAAAAGTTATAAACCAAAGACATTATAATGCTTGACTTTGTACTACACACTTAGAAATAATCACAGCTGGAACTCTCAATTCCTGTAAGTGATAATGCTTCTGCCGGTATTTAAAGACTTTGCACATTAAGAGGGTGGAGAAAATCTCTGAAGTTTTTTCCTTACCAAAGAAAATCCTCTTAAGAGAATAAAGATTGAATTCAGAGTGTATCATATTCCTATTAATGGCCAAATGGGAGATGAATGAATCTGATCAAATCCTGTAATTATTACCAGGAGATATTGATGAAATCTCAATGTAATTTTCTATTTCTAATTTCTTTTCCTATATATAACAGTCTGCAAAGTGCTTCAGGGTGCCTTTGAATGAAAGTAGCAGATATTAGTGTAAGATTTATTATTGTTTTGATCACGATCATCTACTTACTCTTTATAAGCATTCTGTGGTATGTAGAAAAGAAATGCATTATGCATATATCAGCAAATGACATATTCAAAGCAATGATAAGATTCTGAATCACTATTAATTTGTTTATATAATGATTTAATACAACCAGACTTCTGTTTCTGGAGTAAATTTTTTCTTCAGTTTTGTTAGACATCACTTAATTGTCAGTCCAGTCCTACACAGGAAAACTCACAAAGAATGTACCACAGGTAAAAATGGACTTAATCCTAAAGGATATGCTTACATGACTCAAGGAACTGGAATTGTTTTGAGACTACACATAACACATCCACTGGATTGAAATTGCAGTATTAAACACATCTTGTTCAATTTTGAGCAGTGATATGAAGAATACAAACTCCCAGGTACTTCCATTTCAATGGTATACAATTGTCCACCTCTCAGAAGACTCAGCTTTCTAGTATGCAACCACTTTTACTGTAATCCCTCAATTTCCATAATCTATCTGAGAGGTTTAAAGCAGTTTTGTCCACCTAATATCCGTAAATAAGTGTCTGTAAAAAACATTGTGAAGGGTACAGATGTACCAAGTATTAGTATTTTCTCTCTTCCAAAAATCTCTGACGAGAATTTTATTTATATTAGAACTTCTAAGAGGAGCCAAGATTACAGAGAAATTAATGAACAACGCAATTTTGGCAGCAGTCTTAATAATCTGGAAGTGACTATGACATAGGAGGTGTTTTGGTTGGGTAAGCAAAACCTATGTGCAGGTACAGCTGTTAGTTGTGTGCAAACAAGGGTCTTCAAGGCATTTGTTTCAGTGGAAAATGCAGAAGTAAAACAGGGAATCAGTCTGGATTTTTATTTTTATTTCTATTTTTATTTCTATTTATTTTTATTTTTATTTTTTATTTTTATTTTTATTTTATTTTTATTTTTAAGAGTACTAACCTCTTGGAAATCTGAACAATATGATGGAATACTATTTAACCCCAGCACCTAAATTCCTAACATCAACAAGTTCATCCCTTGACATCTATTACGCAAGACATGACGCTGATGGTACAGCAGGCATAAGTAGACCTTGTTTAGAAATTATAAAAGATTAATATATTAGATCAAAATAACTCAAAACACAGGCATCAAATTCAAACTGAACAAATGAACAAATTTAACATATCCTCAATGACAACGAACTGTGTAAAAGAAACACTGGAATTCGCATTTAGCACAAATCACCTAAGTTATATTCAGGAACTTCAAATCTTCTTTGACGAAGAAACCAGTTTAAATTAGCCATGCAAGGAAATATTTAAATCACACTATTTTCTGGGGATTGAGACTTAGATCTCTTTTTCGCTTTACACCGTCTGTCCCTCCCTTGACCTTTAAGATGAAAAAACTTTAAAATTACATTAGGAAATAAATTTCCTCCTTTTCTCAAATCTTATAATCCCGTAACAGTAACCCTCTTAATTAAATGCAGGTAAGTTTGAATAATTATAAACATGCTTATGAGGATTATATGCTTTAATGTTGATTAAAAATGAACACTTGATAGGGTATACAGTAAATATTATCATTCAAAAACTTGCTAATAAAATATTTTTACTGCTATTTAAAAAAAAAAACCTTAATTACACCTTTTTTTTTACAAGAAACTTAAAACTTCATGAGTCTTCCAAAGACAGATTGCCTGAACAACACTTTGTAGTATGACCAAGCATGTGAAATTGAGCTGAACAATTTAAGATGCCTGATATTGAAACTGTATCACCACAAAATTTATGCAAGTAGTTTGGTGAGAGTTTCTGAGTTAAGAAGTTAACAGGAAGCCTTAACATTTCTTCCCTTTCCTTTGTTTGCCAAGGATGAGACGCAGGAACATTTGGCAATTCAGAAGCAACCTTTAAATCCAGAAGATACGCCGTTGCTACCACGGCACTTCCTGATTCCGTGTGTGTAGGGACATGAAGTAAGATACATCGAGAAATTGGTGAGAAATGTGTCTCATTTAAAAAATCCATCAGGAAAGAGACACAGTTTAGACTGGTTCTACAGGGCTCTTGCCTGAAAGGACTTCTTGATTTCCCTCCCAAGTAGGAATTTGCAAGAAAATGAATAACTACAGCCAAAGGTGAATAATGGAGATGGATAACTGAGCTCTGTTTTCTTTTGAACAATAAGGATCAATTCGCTGACTTCACAATTAATTTTTCATATTTCTGTGTCAATATATTTAAAAAACGGAATCTAGGAATCCTGCCGTGCTGAAACTGATCTCTAGAACCTCTAGATCTTTGCATCTGTTTAAATTTTAATCCATTTCCTGCCTAAGTTTCAAAATCTTTTTAAGTAGGACAGGGACTCTGTGTGTTATTTCTGTTGGGAAAATTGTTGAGTCTTGTATTGGGATGTCCCTTTCACCTTGGATGATTATGGAGACGAGATTACTTGGGACTCAGCTGAAGCCAAGAAAAGAAAGATCTCCTGTGGACCTAGGGCTGAAACAGGATGCTACGGGAATTTTTCAATAAAAATTGACATTGGAAAGAGAAAACAGCTTGCTCAAAAAAGTTAGTTAAAAATTCTATTTGGCATTTGCAAAACATGGAATTCTTTTTGAAGTATGATTCTTTAATTTAAAATATTTCAAAATTCAAAAGACCTTTTAAAAATAATAGTTAATAAATAAAAGTATTAAAAATAACCCACCATTCACAGTATCAAAAAAATCTTTCTAGTCATCCTTAGAAAGTTTTAAATGCCTTTTTTATGACAGAAACTTTAGAAAACTCTGTTCTCAACAGGTGTAATTAAATGAAGGACAACAAATTAAATGATCCATTCAATTATTCAACATGCTCAGAAAGTCAAATGTCTTTCTTCCTAACTGATTTGACAAAGAGATTTTGATATTGATTTTGATATTGATTCCATGACCCATTCACACATACTGATACCTCCCATGAAATAACAAGCGACCTTAGGTCCCAGGGAAGAAAATCACAGAGGACCATACAGAGTATTATCCCTTGTTTCAGAAATTCTCTGATTTAAAATCCCAAGCATCTTTAATTACATTTTAAGTACAATGCTTGCACTGTAGTAACGGTGACATTTTACTGTGTGCACAGTAAAAGCAGTTATGTAATGAAATGTGTGTTTTTAATATCTGTACTATTGCACGTATTATTGCAAGATCTATGCAAATAAATGAATCTTTGCAATTATCTATTCTACAAGCTATCCAAACTTGCTTCTAGGCAGATTTTTAAGGATCTTATTGGAAGAAATACTAAAAATCTCAGAGCAGCAGCTTAGAGGCTTCATTTTTTGGAGTCTTTGACAACTTTGACAGTTTTATTTCGTATGACTGAAAGAGCTAAATAAAAATAATTGAGTATGGCATGACAAAATAACAAATGGATATAGCTAATGCTGACCTCACCTCCTATATGCTTGTTGAGTTCAATAAGGTACTAAAGTGCACAACTTGGTGTTGAATTTGATCTAAAAAATAATGAAGTATGGTACTTACTGCACCCAGAAAATTTCAGTTAAACCCAATTGTATAAACATCTACCATTGCTCTTACCCTTTCACTGGCGTTCATCCTTACATCACATCCATGCACATACATCATACGATGCTGAAACCAACATATGCTTCACACAAAGGCACCACGGGGAACGTAAGGGTGCTGTGATTTGGCTTTCTCTTCACTTGCTTGTATAACTATGACACCAAATGTTTTGGGAAAAAAATCTAGGTTGATCACACCTTGGAACAGAGTGCTTGATTAGGCAACTTCACAAAGTCTCCTTCATACAAATGATAAGTAACTTGGTTCTGTCTTCCAGATTTTTATCTTCTGGGGAGCATTTTTCATGCTTATTTCTCCTTTGTCTCTTTATGCCAAACTGTTGTTTCATTTGTGGTGGTTTATACTTAATATAGATGATATCTGAGCCCTTTTAGCCTTACTTTTGGGCTTCTGTAAAACAGAGTTTGTTAGTAAGTACAAAGTTGTCTTATAGGAATAATCTTGTATTCAGGTGTGTTGGATTCTGTCCTCTGTAAAAAATTACACATATCCTACTTCTCTGTCATAGGTGACATTTTGGACAACACAGAAAACTTACATTACTTGCTAGAGAATAACTTGTTATTTTACAATAACTTGCATGTTACTTGTGAAAGATAAGCATACCACATCCTTCTTACGAATAATACACTAAATAGCTATGAGAGACAAAAGATGGGGAAAGAGTAGTGTCATATACTATTAAAAGTAAAATTCCAAGAGAAGTTACTATTCAGCTATTTATTTCCTTTCTGTAAAGGCCCCAACCACGTCTGTGGTTTTTAAAAAAACTTAGATATTTGAGCCTATGTTTCAGTAAGCTATTTCTATTCTGACTGATCTCAACCTTTAATTGTAACAACCATAACATCTTATTTTCTGTATCTATAATCAATTCTTAATCTTGAAATACTGTATTTTTATGGTATTACACACGATCGCTAATCACCTTCCCTCAGAAGACCTCAGCTTCCTTTCAGTCCCTAGTGGTAACTATCACATTGTACTTAAATTTCATCTCCAGTCTTAGTCCAAGAAAACCGCTTCCCCTTTTACTTCCATGGGTGTGTGGAAGAAGGAAAACTCACAAGAATAGCGCTTCTTTCAAAGGGGCACTTACTGCAGCAGGACCAAAGACCAGTTTTATTTAGTTTTTGATATGTACCACACAGCTTTTACAACTGTAGCTCCTTACTCAGCATGGGGATTTTTTAACCTACTCCTGTCCAGAGCGGGAATCATCAATTACACAAATTTTCTTATTTTCTATCTGCTTACCAAATCAATAGAAAAGTCGTTTCTAACTTTAAATGATTAGTAAAAGTAGTCTCAAAACAAATCCTGCTTTTCCCTAACTGCTTAAAAACATCTCTCAATATAGTGAAATCATCATGTTCATGTTTTTTTAATGCTGTCAAAAATAATTTTTTTTGTTTCGTGTGACCTATGAAAGGCAGATTCCTTAAATTATCCTGGAAATGATAAGCAGATGGGGAATAAAGAGCTATTTCAAATATCAAGCCACTTCAAATGGAAAAAGAAATGTGTAAAACCCAATGCTAAAAATACTAAACAAAATCCAGCAAAAACTTTTACAGTGCTATAAACATAATGCATGATGTTGCTACATCACGAGGAAGGAAAGTGGGGTCTACTATCATGAAAGTGCTCTAGCTAGAAGAATAATGAAATAGCCCACTACAAAATATTCTAAAATAACCCCCATTCATCAAAAATAATTATCTGAAACTGAAAATTACAGTATCTTCAAGCACTTTTTAATGTATAGCACAGAGGGAATTAACAGATATATTTTTTGTATTTTTGTAAAGGACAAGGAAAACGCAGATACTTGTCACTATTCCTCTGCTTATAAACACGCACTTATGTCTCTGAGAACGAATTTCATTTCCATTAGGTCTCTTTTTAGCGTTTTTGCTAAAAAGACAAATTACCTTGTTTTGCAATTATATGTAGCTTTATCCATAGGTTAATTTCTTTATGACCTTTCCATGTTTTTATGATACCCTTACCCTTAAGACATTTGCAAATCGACATAGTCATTTCTTAGCACAATTCCCTCTGAGCACAATACTTGATGAACCCCTCAAGTTTTTTTACTGCAAAGTGTGCTGTCACAGCCCTGACTGCATGGACTGAAAAGGCTGTTGTCCACAATTTTTTAACATCCCATGGTCTTAGCAAAAGGATGCTGACAATGAAGTGGGTGAGAAGTCTTAATAACCCACCCTTATCCATGAGAACGGTGCTTTTCATGACTCCAAGCAATTCTGGGGAGACCTTATGGGGAAGCTTACCCTGAAGGACACAGGATGCACTTCTCTGATCTTTCAGGCAGTGCCATTTTTGTAAGCATTAGGTGAAGACAGAAATTAAAATGCAATACTTTGGGTACAAAGCCCTAGGTCCCCAAGTATTTGCAGCTGGTGCACTGCGAGTCTCGACAATATTGTACCGCATTTTAATGGACTGTGTCGATTTGCAAATGTCTTAAAGGTAGTTTACTCCACATACTTCTTGATTTAAAACAAGTTTATAAAATAAAAGTTGCCTCATGGATATAGGGATAACAAGAAGTCTATCACTTCTACCTGTAAGCAAAGACTACACAGGCGACGTGGGAGAGCCTGTAGTCACTGAGGACAGCTCTCTAATATTGCAGGCAGCCACATCACCTTCTACAGGATCTGATCGCATCTGTACTGGTTTTATCTGGGAGGGAGGTAAATATCTTGACAATAGCTCTTATGATGCTATGTTTTAGATCTCAGACCAAACCAGCGTTAGTAACACAGGGATGTTTAATTATTGCTGAGCAGTGCTTACATGGAGTCAGGGTCTTTTCTGTTTCTCATGCAGTCCTGTCAGCAACTACGCTTGGGACACACAAGAACCTAAGAGAGGACACAGCTGGGCCAGATGACCCCATCTGACTAAAGGGATATCTCACACCATATGACGTCAAGCTCAGCAATGTGGGGAAAAAGGGGGAATGAGGGATACTTGGAGTTATGGTGTTTGCCTTCCCAAGTAGCCACTACGTGTGATGGAGCCCAGTGATCCTGGAGATGGCTAGGCACCTGCCTGCCTATGGGAAGTAACGACTAAATTCCTTATTTTGCTTTGCACATGCATGAAAATTTTGCTTTACCTATTAAACTGTCTTTATCTCAACCCATGAGTTTTGTATTTTTCCAATTCTTTCCTACATTCTTTAGCAGTATAATTTATACTCAGCTTATAAGGATACATAGTCAGTAATGATTTGCAAGCATTAACATCAGAAGCAGAGACTGAAATCATATAGAATCATAAGGAGGTAGGTGCTATAAATATCGGAAGTTCCTCAATAAAAGGTTCTTTAAAAAACTAAGTAAGTTAAGAAAGTTAAATTAGGACAGATATGAAAGACTGACTGATTAGTTGAACTCTGGAACAGCTGAACAGACACTTCCCTGAGCCTTCAGTAATCATTAAAGAAACTAGTAAAAGAACCTGCTAAACGTTAATGTTAACAGAAATAATAAGAGTTTTAAGTTTCTTGAATTATGGGATAATATTCATCCCTGATCAATCACAGGAGTAAGCATGAAGTGGTCAAGTGGTTAAGTCTTTTCAAAAAATACCCTTGAGATCATTAAAATAAGAGTTGGGGGTTTTTTTGCTTTAGTTTCCTACAAAGAAAGAAAACATAAATTTATTGCAATTTCAAAATACTTTCCCATTTTGTTTACAGGGGTGACCTCCAGTCTTCATCATTCAAGTTATGCTGTGACAAGACATGCAATTGACTCTTTCCTCAATTTGTGTTTCTTGTTCACTTCCTTGACAGAAGATGAAAAAGATTTAATAAAATAGAATATTAGATTATTCAGTACCTCCATGAAACTTACATTTCCTTGAATTTAGGTCTTCTCTATAGAGTTGAATTAAAATAAAAGTCAGGATGCATTCTGGCAATTCTATTACGTATTATTTACATCTTCTTTTTGTGTTAAGAATCCTTGAAATATGTGGGGTGGGTTGGACTAGATCAGGGGTGTCAAACTCTCGGCTCCCACTGTTCTCGCTCCCACAGCTGCACACGTGATCGGCGCCGGCAGGAGCGCAGGGACGAGGAGCTCGGTGCTGCTGCTGGGTAGGAACAAGGTGCCGGGATGGATAAAACAAGTGGAGGGCTGGATTCGACCGTCGCGCCGTGAGTTTGACACACCTGGACTTTAAGGTCCCTTTCAACCCAAACCACTCCATAATTCTATAATTCTAAACAACTACCTTGATTTGCAGGAAATCCCGAATGACTGTAGACAGTGCTTCTAATAATTATTCATTCTACTATTTTTACAAATCCCTAGCAAATATAAAATAAGCGCTGGTCCCCAACTAAGCACCTACCAAATAATAATAATTTTGAGTTTGTGAAGATGAAAGGTCTTACAGTTAACCCAAATCTTCGAGGTCTTTTGGCAAGAAAATATTGAGGATATTTATGTGTAAAGATGACAAGGATACCTGCCTTAGCAACTAAAGTTATATGAAGTGTCCAGATTGATGGAGAAGACATATATAACAACATAGATTAAAAAATTGATGCAGTTCATGAAGAAACACAAAATTACGATGAAGTGTCAGTTTTCATTCTGTGCAGTTTTAGTGGCAATCCCTCTTCTACCGAAATAATAGCATGAAGCATTACTAATAAAATTTCCCTAAAAATATTCAGCCCTGGAGTCTGACTGTCTATAATTCATGTGGAATTGCATTCTTCATTCTCTATACTAACAATACATTTCTATTGCTAATGATGAGAAATTAAATCAATTCCCTTGTATTTTGAATATGCTGTCCTTTTGATAAAGCTGGTTTTCTTCCAAATGAATGCATATAGTCTATATTATTAGAGATCATTTCAAAATACAGCTTTTTAATCTAATTGCTTCCTGCTCAGTTTTTAGCAAGGTCCATTATAGAAAGATCAAATACACTTTGGGAGTTTTCAGAGAGGTGCCAAACTGTCACATCTCCACCTGGTGAAACAAGCCTCTCACCATTTGGCAATACTACCTTCTTCCTACTGTGACAAAACTGATGGTGCAGTCTAAGTGGATAAGTGATAAAGAAAAAGTCACAGTGTGACATCTGTAACTTCTGCAAATGTTGGTAACTAGACAAAGGAGACCTCTGAAGCTGAAACAATGGTAAAGGCAGCACTATTAGACAGTAGCTTGTATTTCCTTTTGAAGATCTATGGTTTACCTTTGGTATTTCCAAACATATGTATCACAGTATCACCAGGTTGGAAAGGACCTCTGAGATCAAGTCCAACCTATAACCCAACATTAACACCAACACTAACACCATCATCTAAACCATGGCACACAGTGCCTCATCCAATCTCCCCAAGCATTCCTTGTCACAGTTAATGTTTTTCAGAGTGCCTAACAAAGGTTTTTATCAAGCTGCAATGTATCTGTGTTTCTTTGTGGTAGAGACATGGAGTAAGCAAGCTCTTTGTTTAAACCAATCTTTAATTTTTAAAACATTAGGAGCTGATGTTGTTGATTTAGAAGTAGAAACTCAAAACCACCAGAGTATACTATTGGTATGTCTTTGACAGGCTAGTAACACAGTTTAAGGTAAGTAATAAGAAAAATTTTAATATAATTTTCTAGATGAAAGAAGAAATGGAAAATATTCAAAAATAAAACCAGAGAAGGAGTTCCTTTACAATATCATTTTCATTCTTCTGAAATAAAGACGATAGTGGATGAAACCACAAAATGATCTATATCAGTCCTGAGACTTTGCTATGAAACATTATTCTTAATTAATCAATTTTATAGCAAAGATTTATTTTATGATCTGTTGTCAGTACAAACTGGTTCTGCTCTGAGCCAGGCATATGACAGTTGTATTACTTGCACTGACAATTATTAGCTATTTTCTTTTAATGGAATACAGCCGAGGATCCTCGTGAGCATCAATGACCTGTTATTATACTTGGTCTTTCATGACTGCAAGGAAAAGTCAGGGCTTCATCTAAATGATTACGATGCTAAATGACCTGATTCCATTTGTCTGTACACAACACAATGCAATGACATACCGAAACTGTCAAATTAATGCCAATTGTAACAGTTAACTACCAGAAGTAACAGCCGTTTTAGGATGAGTTTCTGGCAAAGACTGCTCTCCCTGTTATTGAATTCCCACATATGATAATCCTCAATGCCTTGCTCCTGCTGTTCCACTTTCTCACAAGAACCACGTTTTGCCCTCTCCAGCTCTTCTATTTTTGACCTATCCCCTAATTAAGCCATACTGTATCTTCTTCATTTTTCTCATTTCTTTTTGTTGTTTTCCATTATAAAACAGAGGTGAAAATATTGCCTTTTTTTGAATTGTCTTCGTAGGGCGTTTACAAAGATGCTTCAGATTAACACCTTTGTAGAGTTTTGACTCCCTTTTCATAAATTTTGTGGATTTCTTCCCTCATTACTGGATTCTGGCTACAAAAACTCAGTTGCTCAACGTTTTCTTTTATTTCTTGGCAAATCTACTCTTGTAATGGGGCATAAGAAAGTCTTCTATTCTCTACCATCTCTGACTTCCTGTCATTCTGCACATCCAGAACGAAAAGCCTCAGATCATTATTCCATGGATATCATAAATTCCCTTTATATGAAGGTCAGATGACAGATCTCCACCAAAATAACTGTGTATAAAGTCTTTTACAAAACTTAGGTCATAACAGTCTTTGTGCAGACATTACCATAAGTATTTCTGCACTAAGGCTGAGGTGGCAGGCTAAAAACTGAAATACACGATTTTCTTCATCATACTACAACTAATACAAAGGTATAAGTAGAGATATAATGATAAGTATACCCATTTCCCCATACAAACTTGACTTATTTAATTCACACATTGTTATGCTTACCACCTAGAAATAAGTACTCCATACAAAAATCTCTCAGCTAAAAGACTGAATCAGCATAAATATCATAAGTAATAAAACACGAGTAGCACAGACATTCAAAACCCACAGAAATTATTTAGCAACTGATGCTGAACTACTGCTCTGACAATGAAAACAAGAACAAAATCACGTTTTGTCTACATTTTGATTCCTTATAATATATATTTCATCATGTTTTGCAGATGGCAAGATTGAAACAGTCATAAAGCAACTTGTTCAGGCTGCTTGCATGCAGAAAGAACTCATAATCCATCAGAAAAATACTGAATTTGTCTAAGAAAAAAAGCCAGCTGCCAGACAGAGAAGAAAGTGTTTCAGATACCATTCTTTTTTCCCTATTTACAGCAGAGCAGGTTAGATTTTAATTTTTTTTGTCCAGTCACTTCCTTCTCTCTTTCCCTCCCTCCCTTCTTCCTTCACACGTCCGTCTGCCCCAGCAGGATTACTTCCTCTCTCCCCGTTATATATATATATATATATACACATACACATACATATACACTTGCACACCAAAGAACAAACAGTGAGAACAGATATGTCTTTTTTTTACACTGAAGGCTTAATACCTTCAGCTTCATGGACTCCTTTGTGATTGTTTCAGTTAAAATATGACTGCTAGTAGTAATAACAGCCAAGCATGCACTGCACTCTTCATCTATCCTATAACACAAGTTGTCACAGATTTCAGATGTCTCCTTCTTCACAGGATTGCACTGATTCATTAAAAAAAGTCAGGGGAGTTCTACAATTCAAGAAGAAAAAGAAAGCACTCTTTTCAAGAGCTAAGCAGTGTCAGGTACTGAGTGAAATGCATTTGGGTGGTCAGCACTGGGGTGATTTCATCTTTATATCACTGCACCGAGGGCAGAGTCATTACTCTTTAAGTTAGCACACAAATAAAAGTAGTAGGAGAAAATAATTGGCAGCTGAAAATTCTGCAGTGCACAGTGCTCAGCGTACTCTGCCCTTACCTGACAAGCAGTGACAGTAAGGTCATTTACTTTAAAGTTAAGACCATAAGCTTTCATTCAGACTAAAAATCCTGTGTGTTTCTAGGCAAGACATAGCAGACATTTTTGTTCTTGGTCAGTTGATTTGTCACTCACACATTAATCATGAAGTTCAATAACAAAAACAATGTGAATATGCTGGGAATTATATTGCAAATCATCCGTATGGTAGTAAAAAAAATATCATATATCTACATTTTCACCTGCTAATTCATGAGCCCCTTAGAAATTTCTTACAATCCTCTAAAAAATGGTGGGATGTTTCTAACAATATCAAGAACAGACCAGAGGGTAATAATTACAGGTACCTAATTCTGATAGATTTTTTTCAGCACTGCCTATTGGATCATTCTGCAACTTCAAAAAATCTGGATGAAGCCAGCTGTCTGTGACCGGCTGGAACTGAGGTCAGCTGAACAGTGTAAAATCTGAACAGCGATACTCAGAAGTGAAGTTGCCTCACATCATTTTATAGAGCAAATTAATAAAGAAGAATAACATCTTGTCATCACTCTCCCCTGAAGTTCATTCAATACTGCTAGCACTGAATGATGGAAGAACCTGAAGCTAAATGGGAATCACCTTCATCCTCAGCAGGTTGCTCAATTCTTTTTACTTATGCAACAGGGTTAAATGACTCTGCTACTTCATCCTTATCTATGCTAGTTTTGTATCACTTGTGGCATGAAAAATCATAGTAACTGCAAAATAAGTGTGCAGGACTGAATATATAACACCAGGTAAGAAGGTGCTATTTTAAAAAAGACAAGGCAGATTGCCAAACAATTATTTCACGTCACATCAATGTCCACATTTCCTTGTGTTTTCAGTTTTGGAGAAAGCTAAGACGTTCATCAGCTGTTTGATCACTGCTGTTAGACACAAGAATGAGGAGAAACACTTTCTTTAATATCAGTGAATGGGATGACAGCTATATGTCAAGTGGTATCAGCTTGTCATAAACAAGGCCACAATCCAGTCCCAAAGGTGAATAACACAGGAGGAAAAAAAAGTGAAAACAAGAGTAATGTTAGCAAGTTTCGTGATTCATTGAATCCCCAAATTCCTAATGCCCTCAACCTGTATTAGTTCAGGATGCAAATCTGTCAGGTTCCAAGAGTTATACACATATGGCTGTTGTCAGTACTTGCAAGGAACATCTCTAAAAGAGAAAAAGCATTCCAGGTGATACTGTCTTTGCCTGGATCCTGGAGTAGAGTTGCCAGCTGTGGGCTATGCATGAGCAATACAACACAAAGATTAGAGACAACCCTAGGGTAGCAGGTACTGTTCTTCAAAGTCTATATGAAACCAGTAGCCTGAACACTTACTGTGCAACAGATGCATCTCCTTCTACGACAAGGAGATGAGGGAAAGCCTGTGGATATTGTCTACCTAGAATTTAGTAAAGTCTTTGACATTGTTTTCCAGTTGGTGGCTGGTAACAAGTGGTGTTCCCCAGGTGTCAGTGTCAGGGCTGGTTCTGTTTAATGTCGATATCAATGATCTGGATGAGGGGATTGAGTGCATCCTCTGTAAATTTGCATATGACACCAAGGGAATGTTGATCTGCTTGAGGGAAGGATGGCTTTACAGAGGGATTGGGATAGACTGCATTACTGGGCCAATGCCAATGGTGTGGAGTTCAAAAATACTGCACTTGGGTCACAACAACCCCACACAACATGACTGGCTCGGGGACTAATGTCTGGAAAACTGTCTGGAGGGAAAAGAACCTAGGTGTGTTGGTCAACAGCCAGATGAATATGAGCCAGCAGTGTGCCCAGGTGGCCAAGAAGGCCAATGGCATCTTGGCTTGCATCAGAAATAGTGTGGCCAGCAGGAGTAGGTAAGTGTAATTGGTACTGGTGAGACTTCACCTCACATACTGTGTTCAGTTTTGGGCCCCTCACTACAAGAAAGACATTGAGGTGCTGTGCATGTGCGAAGAAAGGCAATGAAGCTGGTCTGGAGCACAAGTCTTATGAGGAGTGGCTGAGGGAACTGTATTTTTAAGTCTGGAGAAAAGGAGGCTGAGGGGAGACCGTATCACTCTCTACAGTTACCTGTAAGGAGGCCGTAGTGAGATGGGTGTTTATCTCTCCTCCCAAGTAACAAACAATAGGATGAGAAAAAATGGCCTCAAGTCGTACCAAGGGAGGTTTAGATGGGATATTAGGAAAAAATGCTTCACTGAAAGGGTTATTAAGAATTGGAAGAGACTGCCCAGGGAAGTGGTTGAGTCACCATCCCCGGAAATATTCAAAAGATGTGTAGATGTGGTACTTGGGGACATGGCTTAGCGCTGGACTTGGCAGTGTTAGGTTTACAGCTAGGGCTGATGGTCTTAAAGGTCTTTTCCAAACTAAATGATTCTGTGATTCTGTGAATCCCTAATAGACAAACACACGGTACATATAGTTTCTATAAAAGAAAATATAGAACAGGTAATTAAAAAAGATGACAGAATTCACTTAATGGTAGGATTCTGATCACATAACAGCTTTGTGGAAACTCCAGCTGCTGCCTAGATGGGAGAGTAATGGCAAAAAATATCCAAATGTATTGTTAGCAGCTTCTAATGAAGGACAGAAGATACCAGAGTCATGTAACTAGCTGGTATTCTCTGCAACAGCAGCTCTCTTACCGAGAGCACATAAAGGACAGATGGATTGTCAAAAGTGCCTAAGGGAGTCAGGAACTGAACTATCAATCACTTCAGTGGGAATTAGTACATACTAGACTTAAGCCTTGGTGTCTACCAATAGCTCTAGGAGTCTTCAATAACCTGTTAAATCCAGCTACAAATGACCTACCTGTCATTGCCACAGCCATGGACCAGAATTTCAGTGGCCTGACAGGCCTTATTTCTGTCACTCAAAAAACTCATGAACTGAAAATGTCTTATGATAGCCTTGTAGGAGAAGAGCTGTGAAGGGAAGGGGCAACGTATCCTGAAGAGTGTTCTGGCAAACACCTCACAAATAAAATGCTTTTTCAGGGTCGGGAGAAAGAAACTTTATTTTCCAAACTGTGACAGAGGATAAGCACTAAAATTACAGTATCACAAGGTTGGAAAGGACCTCTGAGATCATCAAGTCCAACCTATAACCCAACACTAACACCAACACTAACACCAACCATCATCTAAACCATGGCACTCAGTGCCTCATCCAGTCTCCCCTTAAACACCTCCAGGGTCGGCGACTCCACCCCCTCCCTGGGCAGCGCATTCCAATGGCCAATCACCCTTTCAGTGAAGAACTTCTTCCTCACATCAAGCCTAAACTTTCCCTGACGAAGCTTGAGTCCATGCCCTCTAGTTCTGTCACTGGTCACCTGAGAGAAGAGACCAACCCCTGCCCGACTACAACCTCCTTTTAGGTAGTTGTAGAGAGCAATGAGGTCTCCCCTGAGCCTCCTCTTCTTTAGACAGCCCCAACTCCCTCAGTCACTCCTCATAGGGCTTGTGCTCCAGCCCCTTCACCATCTTCGTTGCCCTCCTCTGAACACATTCCAGTATCCTGACATCTTTCCCAAACTGGGGGGCCAAGAACTGTACACAATATTCCAGGTGAGGCCTGACCAGTGCCGAGTACAGGGGGACAATAACTTCTATGGTCCTGCTCACCACACTATTCCTGATGCAGGCCAGAATGCCATTGGCCTTCTTGGCCACCTGGGCACACTGCTGGCTCATGTTGAGCTTCCTGTCAACCAGCACTCCCAGGTCCCTTTCTGCCTGACTCCTCTCCAGCCACTCTGTCCCCAATCTGTAGCTCCCCATGGGATTGTTGTGTCCAAAATGAAGTACCCGACATTTGGACTTATTAAACATCATCCCATTGGAATCGGCCCATCTCTCCAATCTGTCCAGGTCCCTCTGCAGGGCCATCCTACCCTCTAACAGATCAACCCTTCTTCCCAGCTTGGTATCATCTGCAAACTTGCTGATGATGGACTCAATCCCCTCATCCAGATCATCAATAAAGATATTAAACAGGACCGGACCCAACACCGATCCCTGGGGGACACCACTGGTGACCGGCCGCCAACTGGATGAGACACCATTCATCACCACAAACACCATTTACCACCACAAAATTAGGGTCCCTCCTTCTGATTTCATTGCTCATTTCCTCCATTTGTCTAAATCATTGTTGTCTTCAAATTCTTCTTAATCCCTTTTGATCCTCTTCGGGGTCACCAAACAGTTCTTGAAAGATCAGTAGTTACATCAGTAGTTGGCAGGTGAGTCCATGCCATACTTTGTAATCTGAATTACATCCTCATCGGGAAGTGCTAAAGGAAAAAGCTGTTCCCAGGAAATTAATGCCCAGCATTACATTATGTCTTCTCACATATTGTGGCATAAGAAATATATAAGAAATAGAAAGGAACCTGTGGTGTAGAAAATTTGACCAATCTGGGCGTTTAACTGAATGTAGGGTCAAGAGAGAGTAGGAACCAACATTTCTTTGCAGATATTCACATTTACTACTTAATTGGCACAGTTTGTCTAGCTCTACAATGCCAGCTTTTTTTTTAAGGAATAATAATGATAATAATAACAATTTTTCTTTGAATAAGATAACTTTTTTTTTTTCCAAAATGCCTGACATTTTATTTAAAATTACTCATTTGAAGAAGATTTTGTTTAACTGCAACCCAGAGAATCTCTTGCTATTAATAACAGCAACTTCAGTAGAATTTACTCTTTCAAGATTGGGGCAATTTGACTTTGAATGTCAACCACACACTCTTTAATAAATGAGCTTCGTTAGCAAGCAAATCTCACCTTTTTTTATAATCTGATTCACTTACCTCTGAATTAACTTAATTTTGGACACAGATCATGGATAATTTGGGACTAAGGTTCATTTTGGTAGGATTGCTCTGAGTGAAGCTCTTCCCACCTTTGTTCCTGTTTCTTTATCATGAAAAAAAATGACTACTTAATATTTATATTGCACCAACAACATGGGCTTCTCTTAAGAATCTGGTTCTAATTTAGATGATGTGTGCAATTACACATAAATCTGAATTCCATATCTCAAATTCCCTGCCAGTATCTACTGTCTGGTTTATCTGCTATCCAGGTCTGATAATCAACACACTAGGCATGTGCTAAATAGCTCTACAACTTACAGAATGGTCTTTTCTATGTTATTCAGGCAGACAAGGTGTAGAGTCGCTTGGTGAACTTTTAAAAAGCTTTAATAGAAAAACAATCCAGATTTAAGGTATTAATATATCAAGACTATGACATATGCCAGTCCCCGGGAAAAATTACACTGTAACTGAGTCTGTAATCAATACAGCTGGTTCTGTGCTGATAAAAAAGTACTCATACACCTGGTAAAAAACCAAACCAAATCAAAAAACAACAAAACAAATCAAATCAAACACGACATTTAGGAAAAACAAGTATTTCAGGCTGCTCAAAGAGCTTTAATTTGTCCTCTGTGCCCAACACTATAATACTGTCCTTGACTGGTCACTGATTATTATTTTTTCCAGAGGACTTCAGCATTATTCAGCACAGGAGGCAGACAACAATAATTTACTAAAACACTGCTCGCTATTCTAATTTATGCTCATGCCTCAATATGTGGCTCTCATTTTATATTTAACGTGTATTTCAACTCTTTCTGTAAAGACTGCATTTTGTCATTGGATTTTCTATAGTGCCCATTACTACAGTAGATGATTGCTTCATAAATCTACCTATCTTTGCAATACCTCCATGATGTGAGTTTCTGGCATCATCTCCACTGTACAGATTGGATGTTAAGTTTGAAAGATGTTAAGGTTAAAAGCACATGTACATTTTTAGTGCTCCATCTGAGCTGCGCAGCCACAGGCACTTTTTTAATTTTGCTTTAGAGGACAGCATTCGGTACATTCAGAGAGAGTGATCACTTATTGCAGTTGCAGCTGTGAATGTTCAGTATTTCCACGAACTGGACCTCTGGGTTTCCAGTTAGGTACCCAGAAAATTAGGATCAAACTAATGACTGCTCTGTGAAGAAATGGCTTATGAAACTTGGCAAGCATCACACAGCAATGTGGTTCCAGGGGCAGAGTTAGAATCCAGCTCTCCAGGGGAGCATTCTCCTGCCTTCACTATGAGACCGTTCATTAAACTGCAATTCCTTTCTTTATTTCTAACACACTTTTGAACTTCTACAATAAAATATGTGGGCAATATTCTACTTACTCTACATCATTCTGATTCAGCCTGACCCACTTCTCAGTGTCTCCCCAGCCGTCTTTAAAAAGAGCGCTCTGCCCTTCAAAATTTGAATCTCTGTGCTGAATGTCTCCTTATTTACACTTCATTCCCAAAATCCCCACTCAGTAGACTTCTTTTCCCATTTTACTTCTTTTCCTTTTCTAATACAGTTGTTACTCCAGCTACTGCCTTCTCCCCACTGTGTCTCTTTGCACCCTCTCACCCTGGGAAGAAAAATACCCAAACAGATATAAATATTTTTCATATTGTATAGGCAGAAGCAGAAAATCATTGTGGGCGTTCCACGACCAAATGCAGTGCTACCAGCTGTGACCAAGACATACAATTACTGCAAAAGTCCCACGTTGCCTCCCAGACCCAGTCTGGCATTTTTTTCAGCCCTTCTGTTTTAGGGGACTGTAAGTTCTTGTAAAATAAGTTATGCTGACGAACTAGGGAGACAGCTGTGCCGAGATGCTTTGTCAGCGTGTGAGCTGAGATCTGTCTGCTCATCATGAGCTGCCAAGTTCCCTGTGATAACAGTAATTTCCAGCTGCTGGAATACCCATATAACTCTATTACAAAGGCTTGCTATGTCTATGTCACGATACCTGGATTTCAGTTCTGGACTTCTCTCAGTCAGTCCTTCCTTAGGGATCCTCTCTGTACCAAAGTAATGCTCCCAATATTCCTAAGTTAACACATTTTTAACTCTAAGGAAGAGAAGATACACTACAGTTTATGCAACAGCTGGAATATGTCAAGTTGTATATGCAAAAGCCACAGCAACTGGATATCTCTCTGGTCCCCTCAATGGCCTCTGCCCTTCCCAGGCTCCAATTGCAATCACTGCCTGAATCTACCCACTCACAGCAATTCTTCAGAAGTGCTGTTGCAGATACTGTGGTCCAAACTAGGAGCTGGTTTGCCATCAAAAGAAAAGAGCACAGATGTGCTGGAGGCCCTGGTTAACACTGTGCCCCTGATAACTGAAGTCAGTGAGATCTCCTTACCTCTGGAGCTCACTTGCTTTTTAGTTATTGATCAAATTGGCAGGAGAAAACTACTAATAAAACTCCTTGAAATAGTTTCAAAACTCAAAAGGTACGACTTTGGAATGTGTTAGATTCTGCTAAAACTAAACTTCAAAAATGAATCTTGAACAAAATTTCCTTAAAGACTACAATGGTCCTTTCATGTCTTCTTGTGATTTACGTACACCACAGAATAAAACACAATATACAGTTTTAAAACTATTTTTCATAAATTATCCTGTAATAGAAAATTGTTTTCCCGAAAAAACTTGATGCATATCCATAGAAATACTGTGTAAATGTCTTCTTGTTTGAATTTATGAGTAAACACTTGTATATCTATTATAGTAATAACCTTATTTTAGATTTTAAAAAATCTAATAATTATGTTAAACCATTTATTTGTAGATTCCATATAATCTCAGTGTATACAGAGGCATGGAGTATACTGAAAAGGATTAATGAGAGAATGCAGCTTATTAAATTATCATCTGTGACTCGTGGAGAGGCCACAAAAGAGATCAAAAGTCAGTGCTATTTCCCCATGCATTTCTCTCAGCATGGAAGGAAACAGTCAACATATGGTACAGAGACTATTATTCACGGATGTGCATTCAGTGCTCCAAGCAATAAAAACTGTAAGTGCTCCTAATTCTGATATTATCATAATTATTATTACAATATATTCCTTTTATCTTTAGCATTTTGTCACAGAGCCAAACCTATCTTCCTCTTGCCACGCTGCACTAGTGTCTATGCTTGATACAGAGTTCTCTGACCCTTCCTTCCTTCCTTCCTTCCTTCCTTCCTTCCTTCCTTCCTTCCTTCCTTCCTTCCTTCCTTCCTTCCTTCCTTCCTTCCTTCCTTCCTTCCTTCCTTCCTTCCTTCCTTCCTTCCTTCCTTCCTTCCTTCCTTCCTTCCTTCCTTCCTTCCTTCCTTCCTTCCTTCCTTCCTTCCTTCCTTCCTTCCTTCCTCCCTTCCTTCCTTCCATTCCTCCCTTCCTTCCCCTCCTTCCCTTCCTTCCTTCCTTCCTTCCTCCCCTCCTCCCTTCCTTCCATTCCTCCCTTCCTCCCCTTCCTTCCATTCCTCCCTTCCTCCCCTTCCTCGCTTCCTTCCCCTCCTTCCCTTCCTTCCTTCCTCCCCTCCTCCCTTCCTTCCATCCCTCCCTTCCTTCCCTTCCTTCCCCTCCTTCCCTTCCTCCCCTTCCTCGCTTCCTTCCCCTCCTTCCCTTCCTTCCCCTCCTTCCCTTCCTCCCCTTCCTCGCTTCCTTCCCCTCCTTCCCTTCCATCCCCTCCTTCCCTTCCTCCCCTTCCTCGCTTCCTTCCCCTCCTTCCCTTCCTTCCCTTCCTCCCTTCCTCCCCTTCCTCGCTTCCTTCCCCTCCTTCCCTTCCTTCCCCTCCTTCCCTTCCTCCCCTTCCTCGCTTCCTTACCCTCCTTCCCTTCCTCCCTTCCTCCCCTTCCTCGCTTCCTTCCCCTCCTTCCCTTCCTTCCCCTCCTTCCCTTCCCTTCCTCTCTGTTCTTATATTCTTAGGTTTTTATTCATTTATTTATTTGTATTCTTCACTCTCTATGTAATTCTAACTCTGATTCCTTTGTCTCTATACTGTCCTCTCTCTCTCTGTGGTGTTCTGCAGTTCATCTCATATAGCTAACAGCACACTCTCCTAACTTACGGTGGCAATGGCTGTGGTAATGTTTGATTTCCCACATCCTAATCTATGATTTTTTCAGGGCCTGGAAGATTTCCTTTATTACTCCAATTTTGTATTTTTCCTACTTCATTTTTGCAGATGATATCAAACTGGGAGCAGTGGCTGATATGCCAGCAGGTTGTGCTGCCATCCAGAGGGATCCTGAAAAGCTGGAGAAACGAGCTCACAGAAATACCGCGAAGATCAACAGCGAGAATTGTGAAGTCTTGCACCCGGGGGTCACCCCGCTGGGAAGCAATTTGGCCGAAAAGGCCCCGGGAGTCCTGGTGGATGCTGACTTGAACAGCAGCCAGCAATTGGCCTTGTGGCCAAGGAGGCTAATGGTAGCCTGGGCTGCCTTAGGCAAAGTATGGCCAAGAGGTTGAAGGAGGTTATACTTCCCATCTCCTTAGCACTGGTGAGGCCACACCTGGAGTACTCTGTCCAGTTCTGGGCTCCTCAGAACAAGAGAGACATGAGCGTACTGGAGTGAGTCCAGCAAAGGGCCACGAAGGTCATTAAGGGATTGGAGCATCTTTCCTTGAAGAGAAGCTGAGAGAGCTGGGACTGATCAGCCTGGAGAAGAGAAGGCTCAAAGGAGAGCTCATCAGTGTGTATAAATACTTGAAGGGAGAGTGCAAAAAGGATGGAGCCAGGCTCTTTTCAGAGATGCTCAGTGACAGGACCAGTTGCAATGGGAACAAACTGAAACGGGATGTTCCCTTGGAACATCAGGAAACACTTCTTTACTATGAGAGTGATCAAGCACTGGCATAGGTCTCCAGGGGAAGCTGCAGAAACTCCATCCTTGGAGATATTCAAAAGCCATCTAGACATGATCCTGGGCAACTGTCTCCAGATGACCCTCCTGGAGCAGTAGGCTTGTACATCATGAACTCTGAGGTACCTTCCAACCTCAACTATTCTGTGATTCTGCAGTTCTGTGATTCTCCCTACTTTTTAAATCCCTGACATACCATCAGAGTACCACAGCTCTATATTTATTATTAGCTGTACGAATTTCTCAATTAACACAAATTGGTTTATGAGCCAGTATTTATTCAACTACCAGTAGGTTGCTATTAATGGGAAAAGCGTTCATAAAAGTATGGTTCCAAATGGTCAATCAACATTGTGTACCATGTAAAAAATGATGCTGCTTGTTGTGACAAAAGAGACAAAACCAGTTAAAACTTACAAAAGAAGCATTCTAAGAGCACAGAGAAGGTCTCACACAAAATGATAACAAACTCTATGTAGCAGGTTCACTGTTAGATTGTTTATGGGCAATATCAGAGATGCAAGTTTAATTCTCTTTTCTGCCTGAAGGGATTTAAACCCACATTGATTCTCTCACAGCATATGGCCCCTCTTATCAGGCTGTAAAATAATGTAGGGCAGGACTTCCTCAGACCCTCTGTTAAAATTGTTTCACCTGGGATGAATCAATAACTACTTATTAAAGAAACAACTAGAACCACTTCTCACTGTATCATCCCAAATGAGCCACTGGTTCAACCTGTTCAACCAACAGGCCAATGAATATTTAATTATTTCAGGCAAAGTGCAGCAGCTTCCTCTGAAATGTAGAGCATTGTTCCATAACACACTTTAAGCCTTGCTCTTAACATGTTTTTTCGTGAAAGATGGATAATGCGAACTGGAATCACTAAATGAGTGATTTCAACTCATGTCTCTCACATTCCACAGGCAAATGCAGCAATGGTACTCCAAAAAAAATTCTGGTAAAAAAATAAGTTGCAGAGATAAAATTAAATACTGTACTGCAATATAACTGAAGATAATTGAGACGTGGTTGCATGGGCAGCCATAATGATGGCCTTTCCTACTAGGACCTGATTTTGCAACTTCAGCATTTTTTTCTATACCTCAGTTGACTCGGAAATACAAATATGCTCCTTATATTTGACAGTCACAGATCCCATGAATAAAATAGAAATGAAGAGATGGGTAGATCATTTGCAGGAGGGGTCATAAATATAGTATCTTCGCCTTTGTTCTTTGGTAAGAAAGGAAATATATAAATAAAGGATATTCAAAATAATGGCAGTGTTGTAAAAGTTAAGAGATTCTGGTCATTCTCACCCTGCCTTCTTGTAAACCACTCACCATTGCTTATAATCAGCATCACAGTTGCAGTAGTACTTGGGATCAGTACAGTTGCGTTCGATGCCGCAGGCACATTTTTGAATACCGGGTCCTGATCCGCCCCAGTAGTAGTGCTTCTCATTGGCTTTTCCAACCCACCAGGAATACGGATTCCCTTCTGCAAGAAATGAAAAAATGCAAGGTTATGATGCATCAGAGAGATGCATCAGAGTCACTTTAATCAGCATTTGGGTTTAGATGTTTAAAATGCATATGTTAGCAACACATAACTGCACAAGCCATTCCGCATTTCTGGCAAAAAATGCATTCATTACTATTGAGTAATCCATGCGACTTTCCCAGGTAAACAATTCACACTTTCTTTTCTGTATTCAGACAACTTACAATGATTGAAATTAAATAAATATATTTTATCTTGCATACTATTTTTTTTAGCTATTTAATTGTTCTCAATTTATATAATGAAAACACGTGGGAAGATTTCATAACTATTTTCAATTAATTTCAAATTCATATAGTAAACTATCAGATGGATTATTTGCATTATTCAGTATTTGACCACAAATGCTGTACATAAATATTTTCTCTCTCTCTTTTTTTTTTAAATAACAGCATTGAATTGGAAATTAATCTGTCTTCACTGGAAAACAAACAAGTTAATCATTCTCTCTCCAGCTGGCTGGTCCAAAGCAAAGTGTAAAGAGATATTATCAAAATCCAGAAGCATCTTTAACATTTTTAAAAAAAGTATAGGTTTTATTTTTTTATCTAATACTTGAGCAAAGGTGATCTGAACTTTGATACAACCATATTTCTTGGCATAAGGTCTGTAACTTGTTATTTTCATGCCTTGATTTCTGCTTATTTTTAATGCTTTTGGACAAACTAAAACTTTTATGTGGAAAAAAATAAATAACTGTCCCACATTTTGATTTCTAATTTGAAAAAATGCCCTTATTGAAAAGCTCCCTTTTATTCCTCCAGTTCAGCAAGACACTTAAATTTAAGCTTAACTTCAAACCCATGTAAATAACTCAATCTCAATGTACTTGTCTTTGTAATTTTTCACATTTAGAAAACATGATTGAACTCAGCCTATAAACATATTTCTTTAAAATGCCCTTTTTCCCTCATCTAATCTGATGTCGGTATTCTCTCATTAAATCAAATGAAGCTATTTGCATGGAATTCACTTATTAATAAACTTTACCCGTGAAATCCTACATAACAGATATTCTACTTTTCATAATTTTTTGTTTGTGCATGTCACTTGTAATTCTCTGAAAAACCACATCCATAATCCTAAAAATAGCCATTTCACAATTGTATTTGATCATCTAGACCATAAATCTTCCTATTCCAGACATACGTTGAAAGTAATTTATGACAGTATCACAGTATCACAGTATCACCAGGTTGGAAAGGACCTCTGAGATCATCAAGTCCAACCTATAACCCAACACTAACACCAACCATCATCTAAACCATGGCACTCAGTGCCACATCCAATCTCCCCTTAAACACCTCCAGGGTCAGCGACTCCACCCCGTCCCTGGGCAGCGCATTCCAATGGCCAATCACCCTTTCAGTGAAGAACTTTTTCCTCACATGACAGTTTTGCTTGACAGTTGGCCCTCTGAAGTGGTTGATGGGGGCAGGGTGAAATATGTCCCTCCTGCAATCCATGAGGAGGAAGTTAGAGACCTGCTGAGCCACTTGGACCCTCATAAGTCTATGGGGCCAGATGGGATCCATCCTAGGGTGATGAGAGAGCTGGCGGATGAGCTTGCTAAGCCGCTCTCCATCATCTTTCAGCAGTCCTGGCTCACCGGAGAGGTCCTGGAAGACTGGAAGTTGGCCAATGTGACGCCCATCCACAAGAAGGGCCGTAAGGATGATCCAGGTAATTACAGACCTGTCAGCCTGACCTCAGTCCCAGGTAAAATCATGGAGCAGATAATCCTGGGTGAAATCATGCGGCACCTGCAGAACGGTCAAGAGATCAGGCCCAGCCAGCATGGGTTTAGGAGGGGTAGGTCCTGCCTGACCAACCTGATCTCCTTTTATGACCATGTGACTCTCCTGGTGGATGAGAGGAAGGCTGTGGATGTGGTGTACCTGGACTTTAGCAAGGCCTTTGACACTGTCCCCCACAGTAGACTCCTAGGGAAGCAGTAATTTATGCAAAACTCTAAAGAAAATTCAATTCCAGGGATGGAGAGAGCAACCAAATATCTGCACATGTTAAAACCCCACCAAAAACCCAGAACACCAAACCCCCCTGACACCACTTGCTTTGCTCAATGCTTTTGAATTGTTAAACATAATCTAAAATAACACTATTAAAAACACAGTAATGTGAAAGATTTGTGGTGGCTGAAGGTTTTTATGAGATCTTATTATGCTGCACAGTAGGAACATTAAGCTCTAGTGCTGACACAATGGGTGTGGTAACTGTGTGACTAAACTGGTCGTTCTTCTGTAACTCGATTATCGATGGGCCTAAGTGCTGTGAGTTGGAAGAGCACGCACGTCAGTGCTGCAGCAGCATTTCAAACCTGCAGTACAATCTATCAGATAAGAGAGGACGTAGCCCTGGCTTCCAGAAGAGTATTTCATATGCTTGTAGGGATAAATGCTATCTCTCCACAGTCAATGGCATTTTTATTGATGCAGCACCCAACTACAGTATTAATGATATTTGAAGCTCCTATTGTGTGGGGTTTTTCCCTCTCATCAGTTAGTTTTTATGCTGTAGTGGAAATGCTGTAGTTTTGACTGTTAGTCAAAATTCTTTTTATTTACACCCTTCTTGTCAAGAGAAGGATAAACCCTGTTAATTAAAGCACCAGAAGAAAATAAATGAGTTAGTCTTGTCAAAAAGAGGATTAAGAATTTCAAAAGAGGCAGAAATTATTAAAGCAGATGAAAGTGATAACAGAATTACAGACTACAGTGATGGATGACACAGACCACTATGACAGACATAAATGGGATATTTTTTAGTCATTTAAATGACAAATGGCATGCAGTTTTTAATCCAAAATGTACTCTGGTATAGAGAGAGCCATTTTTAAAATCTGTTATTTTCAGTGTGCATATACACTAGCTGGACATCTGATCCAGTTTGGATGCACACGTCTTCATTCTGAAGAAAAGACCCACCCACAGGATTAGGAGCATAAATGATTTTAGAAAGATACTAAAACACATGATTAAATTTCCAGAAAAGTCAAGGAGGGAAACATAAGATTTTAGGGGGGTTGCATTCAGCATATATTCTGCTAGCCACATCCACAACTAGTAATTCCAGCACTGCCCTTCTGGACACCATCAACAATCTGTAACTGCCCAGTATTTGAAATAGAGGGGCTTTTAGTAGACACCTCTCATTATCTGGCTACCATGCAGTTGAGTAGACTTTCCATTAGGGGATAACTTCCTGCACTGGAATAGGATGAGCCTTGCACCAGACCACCCTGTACCACAGCGGGCCATACAAAAGGCTCTGCAGCTTCTGGATAGTCTGTGGTTAAGAAAAGAAAAAGGTAGGGTTACACTACTGTGTCCCATCACTCTCCGCCCACCAAATGAGAACAGCCTTTTGTAGCCACCCTGCTTCATGTCAGCCAAGAAATAGCAGAGCTGCATTTCCTCTAGAGTTCATAAACTCCAAATCAGGAATGCTATGCAGATATATTGCAGACTCTGCTATGACTGGACTTAACAAATAGTAAAACCCTGCAATGGAGAGACTAAAAGCACAATAGAAAAGAAAGGCTCGAAGGGAGAAGGATATATCATGCAGGTAAAAAAAATATATATTTATAGAAATAGGATCACTCTTCCCCTCTCACACTTTATCCTCTTTTATAGCTCTATAGCCTCCTTTTGAGGATGTGAATCCTTCTACTTCAGAGCCCTTTTCTTATTTTTTGTTCTTTGGAAGCTGGCGGAAATTGTTTATCCAAGTAGAAGTAGTAGTGCACTCCAATATGAAGACTGATCATTAATGGATATAATTCTAAGCATCATACTATTTTATCCTACATGATTATTCTTCTAAAATATCAATACTGTCAGTCTTAAGTCATTAAAAGTATATAAATTCAGTTAAACAAAAACAAAGGGTAGAGGGAAAAAGTTATACAGAGAATTTGTCAAGTGTATTGCGACGACAACACCAAAAGATAACTTTTCTTACCCTAGGCTTTTGAGGACAAATAGAATCATGAGAAGAACGAGCAGGAGAGATACTCTCTGCCTGCCCTGGGATTTTGGTTAGAACCAAGTCTTGATGCAGAACTGCTCTTTGGGCACAAAACAGCTCTCTTTCAAGGGCTGTTGTAGGAACCATTTAAGTTTTATGTGTACTAAGTTATGACCAGGATGCCTTTCCATTTCCCTTCTTCATGAGAATTCACTTGCAAGGTGTTGTGTGCTTATTACACTTAACACAAAAGTAATATTTGCATCAGAGTTAAGATGTGGATACCAAGAAATGGGCAAAGATATCCAGCTTCTAGGAGTTTCATTAACCTTACAGACAGTTAATAGCTGTGGTGTGAGAACAGTCTAAGGGCAAAATGGCTCATCTTATTTTAACAGAGTATATGGACACAGGAGTGTGGACAGAGCATCAGATTCAAACCATATTTTAGTAATTCATATCTCTCTCTCTCACACACACACACAAAAAGCCTTTTATATTTACATGCAATACAGTTAACAGTGGTTGCAATAAATTTGCAGTATTGGACTTTGATTAAAATAAATGCAAAATATGACTTCTTATTTAAATCCATGTACAATTTTAGCCCAGAATTGTAGTTATTAAGTCAAAGTATGTAAAGAATCTGGTCATCAGTGTTTTCTCTCAAGAGGTACTCCCCTTCTACAGAATATTCAGAAAACTGTAAAGGACTAACGGAACTTCTTTGTATTCTCACAGATCTTTCAGTGTCATAAAAAAGTGGTTCCTTTTTCATCTCATAAACGTATAATTGTATGAACCATTTCATTTAATATAAAAACATACAAACCCAAAGTTAATGTAGTATGAACAGAACTCTTAACAGTCAATACTACACTTATTTCTAACATCGCCAGTCTCAACACGTGCAACTTTCGAAAGCACACTTTATATTCTATGGAGCATTTAATAAAATCAAGTGGTTTTATTATTTTTAAATGCAATTCATTAACAGAGATGGTTTTACTTCCAACATTTTAGGGCTGTTGTTTCAAAGTTGCTCAAGTACCAAGTAGCAGTTCAAAGTACCAAGCAATAACGAGAGAACTCTGATTAGGGAACTGAATAAAGTGGACACAACTGCATTCTGCAGTTAGATGGCTCCACTCACAATAGCAACCTCAGAGGGCTGATGAATGTATTTCTTATTTGTAAACTACTTGGAGAAACTAAGTGCATCTCTTTCATTCACCATCTACTCCTCATAGCAAATTTTTCCCCAATCCCTTCATTCTTCCTTCATTAAAAGATGGCACCTCTTGCAACAAGGATCTGCAAAGCCTGACTGACTCCCATGGTTACTGAAGGAAGACTGGAAGTGCGTTGCTTTTCCTGAGAGGGAGGAGGCTGTTCTCCACTCCAGCAATTTCTCTTGTCTACCTTTTCCAACTTCTGTGAACAAAGGAGCAACAGCAGTCACAACCCAAGGCTCTTCCCTTAGCTCTCTGTCCCAGCTCCTTCCCATTCCTGGCACTTTATTTTCTAAAGAATAGCAATAGAAATTAATATTGGCAGCACTGCTACGAACATGGCCCATCTTGCCTGGAGTTCTGTGCCTGATGGGGCAATGTGCGCTTATTTTCACAGAAAAGACCTGATTTTGGCTGTTATTTATGGTTGATTATCTTTGCTTTCCCTCAGCATCAATTCTCTGTGTTAAGGATACTACAGGGTATATTTCTGCCTATTCCTGTTAGCGTCTGTTTATAGACGCGCTTCCCACGAATTTGCCTAATTCCCTTCTGAACTTGTATATTCTATTCACACTTGCAACCTCCTGTGTGAACCAAAGAAAGCTACAACTTGCTTTGGATAAGGATTATCCTGCTTCTGCCTGTCAGGACAATTTCCTGACCTCTACCTGGTCCTTAAAATTAAAGGGAATGGTTTATAAAGAAAGGCTAGGATTATTTTCAGACTGAAATCAATGCCTCAGAACCTCTGGAAAACAAAACCAGTGAAATTTTCTCACTGGGGACCCTGCCTCACTTTAATGACTCCATTCAGGGGATCCCCTGCAAGCAATTAGATGTTAATTTACTGAACTGGATGGCTTTGAATTGAATATTTATTTTTTTAAACGGAAGCATTCGAGTTATCCATCAATAGTACGGATTCCCTAATAAATACTAGGGAATGTCAACAACCATCACACTATGTGTATAGTTGTTATTTTCAAAAAAGACTCTTTTGTTCACTTATTTCCTTCTTTGTTAGTGGAACAGACTAAAACAACACAGGATGAATTAATTGCCCAGTTCTTGTTATTGGCAGAATAGGCCCAAAGATCTCTTTCGAATACATGCTACAATTTTGGAAGCCTAAATTAATGACAGTGTCACAGTTTAGCCTTGACCCGGCTAAATTTTTTGGCTAAACTCATGCAATTAGACTCCCAAATTCCACCTCCCCAGCCCTCAGGGGAAGGGAGAGGAAAATGAGAGGAAAAAGGCTTGTGGATTGGAAACTACATCTACAGCTTTAATGAAATGATGATAATAATAGTAATAATGATTAAAATAATCCTAAATAAATGAAAATATGTACAAATATCCAAGTATGACGTATATGGGATGAAATACTCTGTTGGTCAGTTTGGGGTCACCTGTCCTGTCCGCCCTTCCCTGCAGGTGCGGACATTTTTCTCCAGCTCGAGGGTGGCCTTGGTTACCAGAGGAATAATTATAAATATTGTCCTCTCTGCATACCCACCATTCCAAGTTATCACTGCTGGAGAAAAACTGTCTGAAAAACATGCAGTTAGTCTTTCAGAAAACGCATTTACTTTAAACTAAGGCCGAGCCAGAGTCAGAAGCACCCCAATTAACTCAAACCATAACAGGCAGAAATAAAAGCTATTTCCCAGGGATAATATACAATGATGAAATTGAAGACAAAACGTCAAAACAAAAAGTCAATCGGCACATCTGGAAAATCAAGTATAATGCTTCTATTTTTGAATGAAATATATTCTTTACACGTGCATTTTGCATTAAGCTACGTTATAACATACAGGACCTTTAGCTTCACAGAAGGGTAACTTGATTTTAGGTCATGGTTCATTACAGCCTGTGCAGGAACCCTGTCTGATATTGCACTGAAGAAACAGGCGCTGAAAGAATAATTTTGTCACTGTTTGAAAAGTTCAGTGTGCTAACATGGCTGTGCGCTTCATGGCTTTTACCTTGTTTCTTATTGTCATCTTTTTTCCTTAAAATATCAGCAGTATCTCTTCCACTCAGGTCAAATAATTTTATATGAACACTGTGAGCCATTTTCTCAGCTTTTGAAGACTTAGCATTCGGAAAAAATAATCAAACATTGTTTGATGTCACTCATGCATTAAGTACATCCACACACTCTTCCAATTTAGGGTTACTAAATTCAAAGGGGTCAAGGCTGGGTAGGCTTTGCTGATGTAGCCTGATCTAGTTTATTTTGAGCTGATTTTATTTTGCTCATCTTTATTGCAATTTTGTTAACTGATAAATCATTTTTCCTTTGCACCAATGAGGAGAGGTATAAAGAACGTTTAGTATTTATGAGAAAAGCTTGCACCAGTAGTCATCATTTTGCTAGTGACTAAGAAATTGGCCAAAGTCTCACAGCAACACAAATGGCCCATTTGAACACATAGGAAACCTGGGACAGAAAACAGAGATTCAAAATTAACAAACAAAAAAAATCAACAAAAAAAGAATCCTCAGATCCTTCAGAAAACTAGGGCTACCTGATTTATAGCTGTTTTGAGTTTAATAGAAATATGACCTGAAACTTTAGTTCATTTTTTATAACTTTCATTCTGCAGGTACTTGTGTCTGGTTTAGTTCTGTTATCATGGTGTTAGTGGTCTATTTGACAGAAGTATTTATTTGCAAAAGCTGTGTAAACTGTGTGAAAACTTAAGATTTAACATCTGCTCAGAAATGGAAACCTAAAGTATGTAATTTCTCAGCCTGCTTCTTAATATAAGAATTGGTATGATTTGATGTCTAAATTCATGGCCAGGGAATTTGCATGCAAAAATACTTGAAAAAGGTGGGTTTTTTACCTTTTAAGATATTCAAAATTATATCATACTTCAAAAGTAATGTATAAACGAAAACTATTGATAACATTTTAATAGAGAATAAAGAGAAATACTGGAAAATACTTGCAAAAAGCATAAAAATTACCGTTAATGATTTTACCTTGAAGTATTCAAAAGCACATTTTCGATTAGGTAGAGTTTTTTTGAGAACTGTTGATCAGGCTGTATTTGCAGCGTACAGCAGGGCCTGCCTTTTCTTTGTCTCAAATCTAAGTAAAGCTAATATAATCATGTTCACTGCTTCCTTAAGATCAGCTAGGAGCTAACTGCTGTTTTTTCCTCCACAGCTGTGAAGGAGTGCATTTTGTAGTGGAAGCAAAGGTAACTGTCTCCACAGCCAAGAACTTCCATGACCTTCAGTATCTGGAGGTTTACATGCCCAGCCAGGAACCCTGGCTCTCCCACATATCCTGGAATAGGAGACTCTGGTGACATGTCCTCACTATGCTTCTTAGGTTTCAGTTATATTTTGGTACATAATGACTGGTCTAACTGAGAAGAGCCTAAATTTTCTCATCTATGCCCAGTAAAGAAAGGAACCTATTCAAGTGCTCGAGAAACAAAATTGCTGTGCGTTTACTGGCACTCATGCCTCACGCTGATGGTCACTGTTCTTCAGTGCATGCAAGTGTTTTGTGCCCACATATTTGCCTGCTATTTTTTCAGAACACATAATTAACATATGTGTATATCAATTTCAAAATACAAAGCAGCAACTACAGAATCGTATCCGATAGCAGATATTTGGATAAAGTATCGTTTCAGTAAGGCAACAAGGGTACCTCTGATTATTGAGTAGCAGTCTGTATTTTTGTTCTAGTATCACAACTGCTTCTTAAAATTTCATTGCCTGGATCAACAAAAATGTAAGCAAAAATGACATTGTTTCAGAATTATCAGCCTACAAAAAAGATCAGGAGGAAGAATTGTCATATTGGTGTCCAACAGCATCTCATGGAAAAGCTGTCTGACAGCTTCATTTTGCCATTGGAGAGATTTACTCTTCACCCCAGCTCATGAAAAGCTCTTACAGTGCAAATGATTTTTTCCCTTGTCAAGACTCATATTCCAAGCTGCAGCACCACCAGCCAAGCCTGACTTGCTATTTTTCTTGGAATAAATTCTCACTGGTGAGATTTAGCTGGAGAAAACAGCTGTCAGATGTCCTTGCATGCTACTGTTCGCTGGGTTTTAAAGTGAATTAATTATAAAATCACCACAACTCTTACTACTCTTAACAACGTAGTGTGCCAGCCTTGTGGTGCTGCAATTAATTGTAAATTCAAGGCCAAAGAACAATGTCATTGACTCAGGAAATGCTAAGGGTAAAAGGAAAAGTAAGTACTTTTAAACAATAAAATATAATCCAAGGGATAAAAAACCCCATTCGCATACACAAGTATTTTACAGAAAGACTTCACTGATGTTTTTACTATGTGTGCTGAGACAGTGGGCTTAATGTGTTTGTCTGGGAGGAGGACATACAGGATGTCTAAATCAGAGTTAGAAAGTGTAATTGCAGTATGAATAGGCTCACCCTGAAGTTTGCCTAGTCAGGTCATGACAAAAATGCACATTTCCATGTCATGGTCTTGCAAAGAACATACTAACAACAAAGCAAAGGGTTACATGATTTTGCTAAAGGGATGAATGCCTTTTTGTGATCAGTTAATAAACTTATCTCTGCCCAGCCCTGATGGATAGGTAAACAGCATTCACACAAATGAACATCCATTACCACTGACACTTTGCAGGTTAAGGCAGCTAAAGCCCCTGAACTTAACTCTTAAGTACAACATAAAGAAGCATAGAAGCTCATCGACAAAATTTCAACAGTAAGGGATGCATTCTGAAATTTTCTGTAGCAAAAGCCTCATTTTACAGCAGAGATTCATTCAAATTTTAGAAATTGTGGTTATTATCACAATAATTACTTCTTTATTTAGTAAGATTTATAGGGAACTGTAAATTCAAATTCCAGTTATTTCAGACTGAGTGCAAAGGGAGGGTCATTTAAACTGGCATTCATTACATTATGTGGAAACAGGACAAATACAAAAACAATTTCTCTAAAAAGTTCAGTCAATGATATTGGTATCACAGAATTGCATGCTGTGATACATTTTTAGATTAATTCCCTCACTGTTAATATATAATGAAGATAATAAAAATATTCATTAAATAAATTTAAAATAGTCAAATGATTCTTGGGATCTTGCTTTGCACATAGGAGTGCTTTAACCTGTATGGAGAAGAAAACAGATACGTTTCTTATGTGTACCTACATCATTCAGCACAGAATGCCTTAGTGGTCCATTTAATTTGCAGTAATAACAGCCTACAAAGAACTAAATATGAGAAGTCCTTAAGAGTTGGCACCATTATTTTGCAAACAAACGAATTAAAACTCACAAGATCCGAAGGTAAATTAAGCTACACTCTGGGTGGGCAGAACTGATGAAAGCATTTTCTGCAAGCGGTCCTTCCTCAGAGGGTCCCATACCTCTCTAAAGCATTTTTCCTTTCAAACCATTGCTCCCTGTCCCCGAGCACAACCCAGCAGTAGTTTAAGTTGAAAGAAAAAAGCCATTATAAGAGCCAGAAGGACTTCAGGCTTCTCTCCACCCATGAGAACTTAATACCTGGCATTTCATATGGAACATGAACCGTGGCACAATTGGAAATTGGTTTTGGGGAGCACAAGGGTTTTCTTTTGTTGATGAGACTGCTGCAGCACCTGCTGCTGTCGATTTTCTTTCCCCACTGACCCTTGAGGATCCTCAAAACAATCAGCTTTACTTCTTCCTTTCCATTGTACCTCTACAGAGGTAATGAGAGTCATGAATTCTTGATAATAACACTGATATTCCTATGGCAGTTCACACGGTATCTGAAAATTTGTCTTTTCTTAAAAAAAATAAAATTACCAGCGTACATGCATGTTTTTAAAACCACAACTATCACTGACATATGAATACAGACATTAGCCTATTTGCCTGGTAGCCACCCTGCTCCACACTGCCTACAATTCCAAATCCGGAAGTTATTCAACCCTTTGGAAATAAAAATGACACAAACCATGTATTATCATGACTTGTAACGTGCTGTGTTCCGTGCAACAGCAATGGATTTCAAACAGCCAGAGGAGCCTCAGCACCGAGGCTTGCAGCAGGCTGACTATCGAGCATATTCACATTGAGATAAAGGAAGCTGCTATACACAAACCCATCATTTTGGAACCAATAAAGACTAAAGCTGGAGGTTCACAACCAAGCCACCTGCTAAGCAAGGCCTATTGAGACAGAAAGGGGAAGTTTAAAATAATAATGTTTTCAAACAAACCCTCCCGTCAGAATGCCTTTTTATTCTTTTCACATTTAACCTGTAAGTTATTACAGACTCTTATACGCTATTAAAAATCAGACAAATGTATGCATAACCTTTTAAAGGGTATACTTAATACACACAGATTTTAGAAGTTGAGACATCAAAAATGATGATGTTTTAACAGACAAGTCAAACCAAATAAAAATTTCAATTTGGAAGGGGAGAAGCAAGAAGGTGGGGTAATTGACTTCGGATGCGTGATGTGTTATCTTCTGCTTAAACTGAAGAAAACTGTCTTTGCATCCAGTGTTGGGATATGAAATGAAAATAATCAGAGGACTTTTTAGCTGATCGTTTGTCAAACTTGATGATGGGCTTGTGTTTTGCTATTTAGATGATTTCTCTTTCAGGTCAGGTTATGTCTTATGGCTACTGTAAGGACCACGTCGCTATTTCCTGGGAAACAGACATACATATTGATTGGGACTGACAACTGGAAAGGTTACGTGGTGTGTTTTACATTGTCAAGCTAGCATCTCCTACAGAGTGAGCTCAGGGCACTCTTTTTCCTCACTGAAGCTTGTTTCATCAGTCCATTCAAGCATATTAATTCTCACACACAGTTTTCAGATTTCTCTACGGGAAAATAGAAATTGGCTAATGACGCACTTTATTGAGGACCTAATAAGATATTATGATAATCTCTTATTCTATGACTTGAAATGGCATTTCTTAACTACCATTATATACTCACAGGGCAGAGAAATTACACTGATGAAGTGTATGGAGTACTAGTTGCAGTATTGACAGTAGAAAGAGAACTCCAATTTCCCTGGCTGTTGCAAAACTCGACTCTAAAATCCTGCACTACTGCACTGACATGAAGAATGATTTCCCCTGCTTTGTGTGACAGTGTTTAAGTCAGACACTGTAGAGAGATAATGACACATTGATGAAGATAACAACATCAACAATTATTTGCATGATCCGTTATTTGGATTCCTTTTGGTCTGGCATGCCATTTCCTTTTCTCAGGACCAGGAGTTTATCTCCCTGTCTGCAAGGCCAGCTCTTTGAGAAGCTTCAGCTGAATTTGAAGCTTCTTCAGAAAAAGCTGGAGGAAGGTTCAGCAGAGACCCCCCCCTCTAAAGAAGCTCTGTCATGAACCCTTACTCGGTGCTACCTCCTTTCCTTGGGAGCTCTGTTGAGGATGATGCTTTCCAGCATGTTGCCACCTGAGCAACACTGCAGCTGCACTGCAGCCACAGACCCCTCTGATTCAGACCCAGACCTCAGAGACTGCCTTCCTGCCTGACCTTGGATGTACTTTGCCATGATGGACTTGCCTGGTGGTTGCCGATCTTTGTTGGAACCTGGCAATAGTCTCTGGACCTGATCTTGACCATGGCTTGATATGGAAATGCCTTCTTCAAACACCAATATTAAAAAGAGCAAACTGAAAGATCCTTGAGTCACACATTATGGAAAGAAGTTACATTGGGAGAAGTGTTTTCAATGTTCTGAACTAGATGCAACTTTTTATCCAATAAATGAAAGTTTCTTATGCACAAAGTCCATAATCTCGGCTTACTCCTGTATGTAATAATTTTGCATTGTCCTCTACAACAAATATATCTTTTCTTAATCTACCTTTCAAGGTAACTGTGGTCAATTCTATTTAGAGCTACTGTTGTCTTCTGAATAATGAGTATATCTCTTTACAGAAAACATATTTCAAGAAACACAGCATTTTAATGCATTTTCTAATTTATCAAAGAAAACAAAGATAAAAGATGAAGTGAAAAAATGAAGTGAAGTTTTAATTAAGAAATCCATACAATGCAAAACTGATATGGGTGCTTGCTAAATGGATATAAACAGATGAATCTCAAAATAGAACTGTAAACAGAAAAACATCATTGATCAAGTTGTAAAGAGCACAAAGTTAGAAAAACTGTCAAGTATCACAGAGGAGAAATTACTGACACAGACAGATCAAACTGGATTACTTTATAAACTCAGCATTCAGAGAACTATGTGGACAAACATAAGGTTCCAAAACTTGGAAACAAAGAATTCAAACCACACTCTTATAGCGGGGACAGCAGGTTTGACCATGAAAGCAATGATTCTTAACAGGGTTTTAATACAACCTCCTCTGTGGGTCTGAAAGAGTATAAACCCCCACTTTGTTATAACAAAAAGATACTCTGTAATGTATTTCTTAATGTGTTTGGTCTGTCAGATAGCTGTCAATGAAACAGTATTTACACCTCTTCTTGCTATGAAGAAAGCTGAAATATGAACAGAGAATCAAAGCAATAGACTAAAAAAGCTGGTTGTACAAAGAGCATTTTGAAGGGCCTGAATCTTTAGTTTATCATACTTGGGAGCACTTCCCAACTTGTGAGTCAGAAGCGTTTTGCAAATGGGCTGTCCTGGCTAACCCTAATTATCACATGGGGGCTCTCCTTGCACCAACCGGGCTCCAGGAATCCCAGAGCACTTCTCTCTCTGGAAGTGATGTTTGTTTTAGAAAACCCTGGAGTAAAATAGTAAAAAGAAAACTTAGTTGCACTTTCTAAATGGACTCAAGCTACGTCAGGGAAAGTTTAGGCTTGATGTGAGGAAGAAGTTCTTTACTGAAAGGGTGATTGGCCATTGGAATGCGTTGCCCAGGGAGGTGGTGGAGTCGCCGACCCTGGAGGTGTTTAAGGGGAGATTGGATGTGGCACTGAGTGCCATGGTTTAGATGATGGTTGGTGTTAGTGTTGGGTTATAGGTTGGACTTGATGATCTCAGAGGTCCTTTCCAACCTTGTCATACTGTGATACTGTGATACTGTGTGATACTGTAAATACCTAGAGGAGAAGCAGAAATTTCAGATGAAATTTCTCACTGTGGCAGGCAAAGCATAAATCAACTCACCAGTTGAAGATGAGGCCATGCAATTTTAAGCTAGAAATAAAGTTCAGTGAAGTTCATTAACCTTTTGCACAATTTACTGAGTTATATGAGATTCTTTACCACTACAAATTTTATAGCGAAAATGAGATCTTTTCTAAAACATATGCTCTATATAAACAGAAAACGCTATGTATAGTTTAAATAGGAGGTCAGCTTAAATGATTATAAAAATTCCTTCTGGCTTTATAAACTACTTTGCAAATAAAACAAAAGATACTAGCTGTTCTTGAAAAATACTTGGAAGCTTTAGTGATGCAGAAAGTGACTGATTTTCCACTTTTACTTGTTATGAAATTTGTGAGGTGGATACCTCATCAATTCTCTGCAATGGATTCTTGTTTGGTTTTGGAAGTGGATCTTTGGGCTGCTATTTTTGTGCTGTTCCTCATTACCTGAGTTCTGCCTCTAAGAGGCTCTTTTTTTTCTCATGTTTCATCATCATAATTTTATCACTGGCCAGCGAATACGTATGTTCCAACAACACATTCCTCTGCCCAGCCATACAGCTGCACAAAGCCTTCTCCTCAGGCTGCTTAGATTGCATTTACCCACCAATCCCTAGTCAAAATTTGGTTCCTCCATGAGTCCCAAAGAAGCAGAACAATTTAGGGTGGGAGGGCCACCTGGAGGTCATTTACCCGAAAGAACTGCTCCAAACAGGGCTAACTTCAAACTCAGACAAGGGCACTGACAGACTTGAAAAATCTCCAGAGACTGGGATTCCAAAGCCCTTCTGGGCAGCTTGCTGCAATTGTGAACTGCCCTCACAGTGAAGTGTTTTTTTCCTTATGAGCTGGAATCTCCTTTGTTGTAATTTGTGCCCATTGCTTTCCAGAGTTCCATTGCCTGCCTTACAGAAAAGGCCCTCTCTAAAACCACCTCTCAGATAGTGGAAGACAACAATTAGATCACCCTTAGCTTTCTCTTCTGCAGTTTGAACAAGCCCAGCTTTCTCTGCTTCTACTTGTACATTATCTGTTCCACTCCCCAAACAGTTTTCATGGCTCTATCATTGGATTTTCTCCAGTTTGTAAAAGTCTTCTTGTGCTGAGGAGACCCAAACTGGATTGTTAAACCACATAGGATCCTGTCAGCCCACTTGAACAGCATTTAAAAATGCCTCTGACAGTCTGAAACTCTAACATAATCGACCACTCTTACCTGTGAAATAGCTGTGAGTCCATTCTATCCCCCTGTTTTTAACATAAACATTAATTAGTATACTAGCTGTGATACCAATCCCTTAGGAGCATCACGGATCACCAGGCGGACCCTGAATCACTGGGTGTCATTCTCTGGGTCTGGCTGTCCACTCATCTTGTAGACCAAAAGCCTGATGTTTTTTCAGGCAAGAGACTTCACCAAGATTTGTGTGTGACTCATTATCTAGGTTTTGAAGTGTTTTCCATTAATAGGACCTCAGATAGACTACCTTTTAACTTTCCATCTGCGCTAGAAGTCTGAGAAAAGGCCAGTAAGATTATTTTTAAAATATAATCCCTTTGTGGAATATAGACTGAGGGTTTTTTTCCAGATATGTGTGCTATACAAATAAAGACATTCAGCATTTACTTAAGCTTGTAATCTATTTCATCTTGATATTAATTGAAATCTTTTTAGAAATATGCTCAGTTTGTGCTAAATAATACAAAGACCTGATATTTCTCTGCCTGAGTCACATAAGTTCATCTCTGAATTAGATGCACTTGCAATTGTATCCACAGAATTGCAGTTTACATATCCCATTCCACCAAAAAACCAATGATGCAATTTTAGAGAAGTTTGAATATTTTGGACCAACTGTGCACAATTCACTTTGTAGATAGGAATTGACCTTTAGACAGAAACTGGAAAACCCCCAATATTGATGTCCAGAAAGAAATACTGAAACCAACTGTATATTATGGACTTACTGAGTGAGGTCCAAAAGGATCTGCAAGCTGTGAGCCTGTAACAAGTAACTTAGAAAATTGACTGCGTCTTCTGTATCAAATGTGTATTTTATTTATGACTTACTGTGCTCTTCTATGTCTTACCAGCAATGACCACACCCCTAGTTACTGTCTCTTCTTCATGTCTTAAACTACACCAGTCTTTGGAAAAATAGAGATATTGTACAATCTGACTTAACAGGACTGGCAGCTGCGAGTCTGCTTTATTGATGGATGATATGAGATGTATTTATTTCAGAAAGAGGATGAGCTTGGAGTGAAGCAATAAAAAGTTTTGCATCACGGAGCAGAATTTTTCAGTTATTCCCCCAGAATATCCCCTTACTCCAGCAGTCTAGTTCAGTGCTTCTCCAGCTGCGAATCACACACTCTCCTTGAGATATTTGGAGCTGAGTATGAAGCAGAACACACTCTCATTTCTGAGCTAGCCTGTGATAAGGCACAAAGAGACAATAATTCTGGAAACTCATCCAGAAGATCTTTATTTGCCTTTTTGTATACAATCCATTACAAACTGCTCAGATCTATAAAGCAGTAAGACTAGCTTTGAGACTTCTAGTACCAGATCAGAAATAGTGCACACACATAGTGGAAAAGGTACTGATTTGGTACGAACTCAGTCTGCAGTTCAAATTTGTGCCAAAGACAACCATGGCTTTATGCTACACTCAGTATTGTCTGTCTACGCAGCGCTAACTTTGTGCCATCTAAGGTGCCACCTGACATCTGTTCTCCTGCATCAAACCAGCAGAAGTGCATGAAATTATTAACTTCATTATTGTCTTCTCAAAAAACTTCAAGAGAGATTCAGTGAAGTTCATAAGCCTGAACTACATCAAATACACATTTTGGGTTCGTCCAGTACTACACAGGTCTGATATTAATGACTGTGAAACAGCTACAGCTCTTTGCCAAGTTTCCCAAACTCCATTCCTTCATCAGAAACAGCAGCATCTATTTTGGCAAGCTACCAGGTTTGATCAATGATCTAAGACAGAAAGTATACTTAATGCTCATGACTATAGTTCCAGCAGCGTGGCAGGTGCTTATTGCATCTTTTTTCATGGACAACACAATAACAATGAGTTAAAGGACTATTTAAGCCTCCAATATTCTAGGAATTGCTGTGGCCTATTAACTCCATAACGTAACATGCCAAACAGTAATCATATACTTTAATATTACAACTTTACATTTTGTTTTTGTGAGCTAACAGTTTTGAAAGAAATGCTAATTTTGGTGATGCACTATTTTCTTAGAGACCTGTAACATTCAGCAAAGAAATTTGCTCTGTGTCTATTTTTTTAAACAGGGCATTTACTTCTGGTGTAAAGGTGGTCCGAAAATGAATGCTGTCACTTTAATTAGTGAGAAATAGGACCAATACTTGCCATTGTTGTGAAATATCCCAGGACAAATGAAGGTTTTTCTTTTTGGGGAAAGGGCAGTGGCAGAACACACAAATGTGCAACTTATGTCTTTTATAAAAGGGATCAGGATTATTTTTCTCTGCAATCCCTACAGCCAACAATTCAGAATGGGTTTTCTGCAAATGGAATTTTGAGACATTTCAGATGAGGCCCTAGCTCCCTCCATGCTTCAAAGGTGATGACACAAATATCTGCACAATGAATTATGGGGTGTTTCTGACATCTGATGAGTTCCACCAGACTGAACAAATCTCTGTGTCATTGAAGCATTCAAGATAGTTGATAACAAAAGATCAGGCTCTTTGGAGAAGACAATATTTTCTTCTCTGTGCTACAATCCAGCATAAAAATAGAATATCATATATAGTTTTTCTGTATACTTCAAATACAGTAAATTAGAAAAATCTAACAGTCAAAGCACTGTTATTTACAAAAAGTAGAAGGAAATAAGATTTGTAATTAAGGGATGCAACGAGTGAAACGTGAAAACATCTATTTGAGTCTATAAATACTAAAAATATGGTATCTTGAATTATAATTAACTGTCATTAATAGATGGATAACTGTTCAATAAATGGCTGCTGGACAATTATTACACTAGCTGCTTGGTGGTTTGATCATTATACTTCAGGATTCAAAAAAGCTGTTGCTATTACAGTTGTCACCAATTGCTATGATTCAACAGTGAAGAGAGCTAGGAGGGTTCATGTCAAACTCGAATCAAATGAGAACATTTGGTCAAAATAAATTTATGCTCTGGCTCTATGTAGGCTGGGGAATAATCTGATGGCTAGGAAGTTCTCTCTGATAAAACTGAGTATTCCTTCAGACTTTTGTCAAAAGTTGTTTCCTTTGTTTTCTTTTTGAATTCTGCACCTAATAGCCAAATAACTTTTTTTTCCTCTGTAAAGTCAAGTCAGAGAGAGATGAGGAGTAAAGAGGAGAAAGGTGGTGCCTAAAAATGAGGGAGTCCTGAAGTATCACAGTCTCTCCTTATTTATTTAGGAAACCTTACAAGATGGGGAAGGAATCCAAAGCAAAATGAATTAATTTAATAAAAATAGAAACTCCTTGTGTTTTATTAAATTTTATGTATGGAGTATTACTGTGTTCAGAGACAAGGCAGACAAAACAAGAATCCAAATGGATTGCTGCTAGCTGAATGAGTTCCAATATGTAGATCTGTGTAGGTAGGTGTGCATAGATATCTAGAAGTGTACATACCATGTACACATGCATATGTATTTATAGCTATATATGTACCTACATATGTGGATATACATGCATATTTTTAGCATATGCACGTCTCTAATTTATTTTACTTCACTTCTTCAGCTAATGTGTGGTCTATTTTCTTAGACAAGAAATATTTTTCATTCTAGTAATGCTGCACTGCACAATAGCATCTGCCTGTCTTTCTGTTCTGGCAGTCCCGCAGTGGCCAGGACAGCATTTCAGTTAAAATGTTCAGCATGAATAACAGAAGAGTAAAACAATTTTCTGAAAAATTCTTCCACCAGACCTCCATGAGCTCAGCTCAATGGCCATCTGGAGCACTTGTGTGACAGAGGAGAGAAATTTCTGTCCTTCAATGAGTTAATTTTAATTCCTCCTTTCACAAAGCTGTGCAGAAAGTACTGAAAACCAACACGATAGCTCTGTCACTAATTACTCTTAATAACTTAAATAACAGCATGAACGAGGAAACATGAAAATCTCTCATGAGGAAACATGAAAATCTCTCTACTCCCAGGCCCCCCAAACTGAGGACTTGTTTTTGTTCATTGAACCCTGGCACAATGTGATTTTAATTCTGATACTCAGAAGGGCTCAATACTGTGATAAATTTCTTTCATATATGCACTGTGTTCACTATCATATGCACAAATCCCATAACTGAATTAGAAGCAAGTCCACTACAAACTAAGCTTTAGAAAAACATAAAATAACATGCCTGTCCCTACTTGCTGAATAGGGACAGATGCACAAATAAAAGCCAGGAAACTTGTTGAAATGTGGTTCTTCAGGAAAAGCTGGGAGGACCACAAATGAAATCGGAGTCAATAGCACCATGAAAAAGACCAACATCCAACACATAGATATAAACAATATAGAGCTTCTCGGAGATGTATAGTAATTCTTTCTGGTTCAACCTTTGGATACTTCATTACAAAAACAAAACAAAATAAAAAACCCTCAAAGCCAACAACTAGTAAAAGGAGAGAGAGAGGGAAGGAGGGAAGGAGGAAAGGAGAGGTCAAGTGGCAAGCGACCAGTGGGTAGCAGCGAGAATAATCAGAGGTTCAGAAAATATGACTTATGCAGAAGACAGAATAATTTGTCCATATTTAGTTTAAGGAAGAAAAGACTAAGGGACATGATAACAGTTTTTGCTGGAAAGCCTGGGAGAGCAGTCTGTGTTGCATTCATGCAGTGGGCAGGCAAAGAAGTAAACAGGAGCAAGGAAAATCCAGATGAGACCTTGGTGAAACTGTTCTAAAGGTGAGGACAGTGAAGTCCTGGAACAGGTGACCTGGGGAGGCTGTGGAGCCTGCATGGCAGTGGTGAGCTCTGATATCAGGTCAGTGGAATATCTTCCAAGAAAGACGAAGGAACAGCTGTCACGAGAGGAACTAGATGACCTCTTAAAGGTCTTTCCATTACTGTTTTGTTCCTTATTAACATACTGTAGCATGAAACAGAGCGGGGAAAACACACAATTTATTGAACTATTGAAAATCCTGCCTGTTTATGGTTTTTTTCTTGTTTAAATACTTACTGATTGACTGATAACAGACAAAAATACGCCAATTTGAATGATACATTTTGACTTACACTTATCCACAAATAAAGTCTTCCAGCTGGAATCTACATCCAGATTTCACCACAAGGCCTACTGCACAATCTCTCAGTTCATCTAGGGACTGCAATAAGTAGGCTTGAAGCCAATTCACAGCTATCTAGTCTTGAGGCTTTTGCCTCTTCTTGCAAAGCTCAAGACGCATTGGCTTGTTTGTGGTTGTGCTTTCTTTGCTAACGGGCATTTAACACTACTCATTAGCCTTCTAATTCATTATTTACTGATGATGAATGGGTGATCTTTGACCAAAACCAGTCACACTAAAAATCAGTGTTGTGATATATCTGCATATGTAACGACGCCTGGTCTCTGCACTGCTTAGCGCACGGCCATGAGAAAGGCAAAACTCTTTTCAGTCATCAAAAATCAGGTTTTAGCACAAAACCTCTTCCCTGACTCATGCTACATGAGGGAGAAGTGCAGATGTGTCATGCACTAAGCTTCTCCCCTTTCATCCCCTGGTAAACTGGAGAAAAAACTGACCAAAATACAAAAGGCAATAACCTGATTTGATAAGAATATCTGAGCCAATGAATGTCATGAAAACAACTTCAGAGACTGTGCTCACGCAAGCCTGTCAATCATCTGAGATAACATCCTCTTTCCAGGGTCTATCTATACCTGCCCACTCAGTAATCCCAATACTGATCAGAAACATTTTTGTGATGAGAATCCTACTCAGCAGTGAGAATTAGAGGCTACCAATGTACCCTCCAACCACCCCAATCAAATCTTTAAGAGTCTTACTTAGAAATCAGAGAAAAACTGGATCAAGTTTTCAATTAATGCATTATATATGTGTTAAATGGCACATCCTATTACATTTTTAACATCTTATTTATGTTTCTGCAGTTTAAAAACTTGTTCTTTCTAGAAAAGGTACAATAAACATAAAAATGCACATATATTTATATGGATTATTACCATTGCCTTGGGGTATAGGGTTTACAATGCTGAGTGTCTCCTAACTGGAATTACAGTGAGACTAAAGCCCACAACTCTTCTGTCAGGTTTGATTTATCAAGTGCTTAGGCAGAGACTCAGCAATGACAGAAGGGTTCATGCTGGTTTTCATAAGATTTGAATAGGACTCCAGTGTTCGCTGCCCTTGCAAAACAGGGAACTGGCTGGGCAGATGTGACTGAAGTGATCGTACCAGTATTCCTAGTTCTGTGATGAGCTGGTCTGTGGACTTCCTTAGTTTCATTGCTTAGAAGACAAGGTAGTCTGAGACAAACCACCTGTACCAGAGTGTTTTTATAGCACCTAGAACAGATTCTAATTATTATTGCAGAACAAGCTCTAGTTCATAACTTAGCAGGAGATCAGACCAGATGACCAACCCAAACTATCCTCACGTCCCATAACAACAGCAGAATTGACCTCCTTTTTCTTTGTATATTGTAATACTGTCTGCTACAAACTTTTCCTCATATATTCCCTGCTATTTATCATTAATGATTCGCAATTTCTAAATGACTTAGTACAGACAAATATAATTTGCTATAATCAGTTTTATTTCTTTATTATTAAACCCTTTTCCTAAAAAAATGCATTTTACTTCACCAAAGATGTATTCTTTATTCAGAAATTCCTAGGCTGCAGGCTTCTCCTACTACTTATTCACCAAATTTAATTATTACTTTTCTGAACACGGCACAGTTTGAGTCTCTCTTTCCTTAAGTCTTTGTCCTCAATATTTTCAAATTAATCATTTACAAAGGCCATTGCAGTGCTTCAGTCTTAACAGAACAAAATCTACGGTTTTAGGGTTTCTGATATGTATTAAAAATAAACAATGTTGGTCAGAATGACAGGATCATGCGGTTAGCTGAGCCCTCAGGATAAAAAACTCTCCACAGAATCCATGACCATAACATTGAGAGACTACACAGGGTCCGAGTAAAGGAATGAAATCCACATCACCTTTCTCTCAACATAATATTATAAAAATTAATACAGTTGTATAAAGGGTGAATTTCACCATCATGATACTTTAATTGTTCATTATGAGTTCCCATCCTGTCAGAGAAGGGCTGCAAAAGTAGACAAAATGTTTTTGCAAAAGAAGAGGTAAGTACTTACAAACCTGTGCAATGCATTTATTTATTTGTGTCTCTAGTTCTCTGTTCATAAGGTGGGCAGAATATCAGTCACTGTGCTGGATGACTGCACAGACACAACAGCTTTAGAGTTCTCTTTGAGGGAAAGACAATACAGGAAACTCAAAGTATTGCTAATTGAATATGTAAATGCTTTTTGAGGAAAAAGTTGTGTGTATACTATTCTCACAACATGCAAAATATTATTGTTTGAAATGTCTACAGACTTTCTGGTGGCATGAAGATAATCTTTCCTCTCTGGTATTTAGAAGAAATAATTTACTTCAATTATAGCTATAATTTTTTTAAAAACTGAGCAGATGAACTTCCTTTGTTTTGTAAAACTTTGCTAACTTTTTTTCACTTGTTTAATTGTCTTGCTTCTTAAAATATGTACAGTGTACTATGCTCTTTGCCCCTTTTTCAGTTCAGTAATTCCATCTGGCATTTTTAGTGATCAGTCTAGCATATCCAATTATAAACAAACTCTTGTGATGCTTTGATCAATGGATATTTGAATATATCAACAAATATGGCAAAAAGCTGAATTGTTTTCTGGTATTTTATGTTTAAGTGATGGCAAACATATTATTGTAATGACGATCAACTCATATGGATGCTTGAGGTGTGGGTAAAATGACATGGAATACCCTTTCAGAAGATGCAAATGTAACTGACTGCAGACCTTTTATGACAGTACTCTGCCATGGAGGAAGTGTTGCTGAAAAAGCAATAAATCTTGAAGAAAGAATAATAAAATCTCTAGCTCTGACACATGCCATTAGTTCTTTGCTTCACGTTTACCATTTGGTTTCAAAATATTATTGTGACCACTATTGCAATTACTGTCAGATGCAAAATGTTATGTAAACATAACTTGTTACGTAAACAAATGCTTTCATTTTATAAGCCCAGTTGAATCTAATGATGAACTAATTTTTAGTTTCCTGGGTTTGGTCTTTTTCCAGTACTACAAAACACCTTCAAATCTTTTCATCGGGTGGTTACAATTCCTCCTCTATTTCTTTTTGTTGCAGTTTCTTAATAAGTATCATACTGTTCTTTTGACTTGTACTTTCTTTTCCTTTCTTTCTTTCACTACACTCGGTTGTAAGTCTCACTTTTCTCTATACATCTGCTATTAAAAGTATGAGAAGTGCTACCATCTCATTGTTTGATCTATGCAGAAAAAAGTTTTACAAATCTAGAAGGTTTTTAAAGTGGTTTTACATGGAAATTGTCATGAGTAGCAGTCTCATTTTCTCTCTATCATTTGACTGATTTCTTTTTACACTTGTCTATCAACACTAAAACTTCACAACTCTTCAGCAGCAAATGCTGAAGAGGGCTCAAGCGTTTAAGACAGCTGAGTGCTACAAGTCTTGTTAAAAATGAGCAGGAGAAGAGTCATACAAACAAATGCCTGTATTGGAGAGAAAAAACACACTGGATATCAAGACTCTTTCCTGTCAGTAGATGCTCAGCAACATATTGATAGTATCTTGCTTGCCTCTAATTTTTAGATTTATCACAGGAAATCTGGTGAACAGGTTGATCTATAACAGGCTGGTGACATATGATGCAATCTCATCCATTTCACTGTTTCCAGAACAGTCTGTTAATTACTACTGATCTATTATTGACTTATTCATTTGTCACTTTTTGGAAATCAGACCACAAAACCCTGACTAACATTTCACATAGCATGTCTTTCCTAAAGGGCTACTTGCACAGCCTGGCACTGATGCAGCAGAATCAGACACACAAGAGGTCTAAGAAATAGGAAGCAATCTGAAAATATTTTTACTTGCATTATGGACACATACTTGCTTATCCATGCAGATAAAGTGTAAGTGTACAACCCTTTAAAAAACCCAACCCCGCAGTATAATGATTATCTGGACAATCATAGGTATTAAAAATGAATCTCAGAAAAGAAGCTGTTGCCAACAAACACCACATCAGTATTTTAGGTCTTGGGAGGGCAAACTGCATAGTAACTGCTAGTAACCTCTTATAGGAATTAAGTCATAAATGTGGATTCTCATTAATGATAAAAACTATTAGACCTTGAAAACGACCTTAGACTTTTGCTGATGCAATAGCTTTATTCAAAGGTCAGCACATTTGCCTGAAGTATTACAAAGGCAGAGATACATTCCGAAGCATGACTTTTCTCATTTGCTTCCTGCCATGTGGCCCAGACACAGACTTTGTGACAACCAGACAGAACAAGCTCTCAGGACTTGTCTGGGTTTGCTTGGGACTGAGCTGGTTGTATCCTGGTTAACAACTGGTCATCTGCTTGGAGCCTGACCTAGATGAACTTCAGCTTAGTGAATTCCATAGACAGGGAAGGGCTGAGAGACCTTGTAGTCCCTGCAAAATAGGCGGTAGCCCTTTGGGTTAACTGAGGGTGGGAGAGGCAGTTGTGCCATGGTTTAGATGATGGGTGGTGTTAGTGTTGGTGTTAGTGTTGGGTTATAGGTTGGACTTGATGATCTCAGAGGTCCTTTCCAACCTGGTGATACTGTGATACTGTGATTTTTAAGCTTTAAATGTGGACTGATGAAACAGAAGCAGACTGTGATGAGAAGACAAATAATTGGAGCCCTAGGTGGATCCAGGAGTGGTGAAAAAGAAATACTTTTCATGAGCATCATACAATTTCTAGAGAAGAACTTGGAATGTTGATGCCCATTGTGAGTCCCTCTACTGCAGTGCCAACCTTAGGATTCAGAGGAGCACTGAAATGCCCAAAAGGAGAGAATGGTGAACAGTAAGAAGTTTTCTTAAATAAAAATTTTCACTATATTACAATGAAGATTTTTTTGTGTTACTTTGAATTGTTAGACTGTTAAAACATTAATTGCACTAAAAATAGAACCTTGCCTCCAGGTATAAGACAGGTTCCCTTTTGCTCCCAACAAGAGTGTAAATGAGTATGTTGAGTGTAATGTCTAGCTCTCATGGAGTAATAATTCACTGCTGTCTCGTATGCTGCACCGCAAACTGAGTGGAGGTGCACAGGTACTGATCATTTTATACCCTTTGTTGTGCCTTAACTACAAAATGGCATTTTATACAGGGAGAAAAGATGAGGCTTATTCCCATGTATAAAACGTAGTCATAATTAAGACAGACTTCTTTTGCTACAGGTCTTTGGCTGTAGCTGCCTAACTTTGCAGTTTCTGCCCTCCTTCAGTGTCTCCCCAATAAGGAGACCACAGACATACATGTGAAACCAAATTAATTAATCATTGAAGTTTTCTGCCTCCCCCTGGATCAAGTGTCAAACCCCTCTCCCATTCTTTTTTATTTTTAAATTTCCTTCATTAATTATTGCTGCTTCCATTTCCTTTCCAGATAAAATTATCACTTTTCTTTTAGCAGTCGGCTTCTTACTCTGTGATTTATTGATGAAATAGTTTTGCACCTTCCCCCCCCCCCCCCCTTTTGCCTCCTAACTGCACACAGCAGGCCCTTTTACAACCTCATTTTTGAGGACTAATTTTGTTCTATCATGTTCTCTTTTGATTTAACCTTTCTCTTTCCATTCACTTCTTTCTTTCCCATCTAACTGCTGTTTATTTCTGTCTTACTTTTCAAGGAAGACTGTCTGGTCAAATGATAACTTTTCATCACACACTATATCTGATGTGCTATTTAATAGCCTTGTTTCCTTTTGAAACGCACATGCTGCACACACATTAAACTTCTGTAGTGGATTGACTTTTGGATTTTTCAGATCTTCCTTAAAAAAAAAAAAGGCCTTTACAGGTCTCCCTTAACAGCAGAGGTCAGGATCCATGGAAGTGTTCCATATCTTCCTTTAATGTAACACAACATATAAATAGGATATAGATAAGAGAGCACGCTCTCTTCTTCTTTGGGCAAGCTGGAGAGCAGGAGCTGCGTTGCTGCTGGTCCTGTCTGGAGCTGAGCCCTGCAGTGGCTGCCGTTGTCTGCCCACGTGTGGGGAGAGAGTCCTGGGTCGGATTTACCTGTTCTGCTTTCCTCAAGGGAAGTGGTGAGATTTTGCTAGTTCTTTACTTTGTTAGTTACCGGGTCTTACAACTGTGCATACCTGTTCTGGTTTAGTTCCTTTTTGTCCTTCTCCCCATTTTCCCTTCCCTTCTTCCCTTTCTTGGAAGTTTTGCATGATATCCTTGCTATATGTAGTTGTTTTTATTTAGAAAATACATAAATACATATATATAGTGTGATTTTGTTTTTTCTATAGTTTTTTCCTTTGAAAGGAGGGAAGGTTTGGGAGAGAGGCAGACTGAGCTGTTCTTCCGGACGTTTGATGGGACCCACCAGAGCAACAAGATCAGCGAATGGCAGAAGTTTTTCTTGGTCGGAAAGAACCCTTTCAAATTAAATATACATTATTTATAAGAAAGATTTTCTTTGCTGCTGAGAGCTATCAGTTTCGTGCATTTATAAAGTTTCCATTCTTCCATTATCAGAATATGCATTTGAGATAGATCAGTGATTAGATGTTTGTCTTAAACGAAGATGTTTTGTGTGCACACTTGGTGGCAAGTTCTCAAAGAAATAAATCACTACATCTGCTAGACAGGCACAGTGTACACAATCACCTATAATTTTCTTAAGAATCAGTTGAAGAGTGGGATTGTATCCTGGAATAGGCAAGGTTCCTAGCATCAGGATGCGCTGACCAAAGGAAAGAAGATGAAAGAGAATTTTCTGCAGAAATGACTTATTTCTAATATCCCCCAGTAATGAAAACAGGTTGGGAAACTTTTTCATCTTTTCATGGTATGGAGTTTCTCTTTCTGTTGCACTAAAAGACACAATGATACCTTACTTTACACTGGCCCAGGAAAGCAAAATTAGTGTTTCATTCTATGGGGAGCTGTTAGTAAGGAACCATTTTGTGGGCAGCTAACTCATTTCTTTGTTAATGGTATGGGTTTTCTAGCTCCTCAGAAATTAGGGATATTGTAGGTGGTCCCAGGAGACAGGTATGAGTGTAAGTGCAAGAGCAAGGGCACCACCTCTTATTTTATATTTTACTTCAGAACCGGTCATTAAACATTTTTAACACGTGGGTTTTTAAAGCTGAAATTAGGTCACACCAAAATCTGACTTTCATGGGACTCAGCTTCCTAATAGCTTCTTATCAGGCTATTTATCTGTCCTCCACAATACACAATGGCATGTTTTGAGACAGAAACCAATCTGAACATATTCCCTGAGACTTAAGTGTTTTCTCCAGCAACCTAATACAGAGTCTAGAGATTATTTCAATTTAACACAAGGGTTTCTATTGGGAAGTGAGGGAAAGGGGAATGAATGTTTCTTTTATTACTCTTTTCATGTGAATTTTTAGCCAGGCAGACTCCTGAAAACCTATTTAGAATCAAATATTAGTGCTTAAAGTAATGTACCAGGAAAATGCTACAGTTTTCACCACATGCTGAGCTTTAATAGATCTAAACCCCTATGATCATACTGTGACAAGCTCAAATAAGGCTGGGAAAGATGACGCAAACTCCCTTTCCCTCATGTGATACCGTCTGCACAAACGTGATCCTTGCTTCTGGTCACACAGTGATGCAGGGAGTGCCATAAGACAGAGCCACAGCAGAAGCTTTTAAACTCTCTTTTTACACATGCCTCTATATAACAATATGAAGCTAGTATTCATGGTACTACCAAAAATAAAAATGCCAAAACTCCTCAGGTTTTTTAAAAGTACTACGTAAACATATTGCAGACAAGGATGAACGGACTATGGTAAAGGGGATGCTGTGCAGTTATCCTCTGTCATGTGCCCACACCCAGAGGAAGCTACAGCCACATTAGCATTTGCCCCAGACTGAGGAAATTTTTGCTCTTTAACAATTCTGTCCCTTTGTGCTTATGTCTTTAGCCCACTTTTTTTTTTAGGTCAACATCTGCTCCTTGACTGGCTCAGTCCACCAGTAATAATATGATAAGATAAATGTTTAGAGGGAGTTCAGTTTGCAACTGTGATGCAGTTTTGCCTCTTATTGCTCTTCTGGGACTCCAAATTACAATGTAAGGTAGCTTATGAGTAAGGCTTGGCAGGTATGCTGTTCTAATATTCTCCTGACTTCCACAGAGATGCTATCTGTTCCTACCTGCACCGTAAGCAGATGGTTAATTGTTACAAAGCTGCATACTGTTAATTTTGAAACTTGCATATGCTACCATTTTCAGGGTAACATATGGCTTAAAGGAATCCTAGAGCATTTATAATAATGTAAGGACAAGAACAGCAAAAAAAAAATAAATTAAATGTGCTGGGCTATTGAGAGCCACATTTCTGCTTTTTGTGGCACAGCTTTTCAAATATGATAAAACACAATGAACATTTCCAGCAAACGAAGGCAGTCCCATAGGATTCTATGAGGTGCTGCTGAATATTTGAAGAGCTGGAATTCTCCTATTAGGAATTTTTCACGTTCTCTTTGGAGAGAAATGAGTCACCAATGGGCAATTTCTCGTTTCTTCCTTCAAAATCCTGTTTTGTTTTCGCTTTTAATACTGTATCATAATTTAACATCCTCAACCAGATCATTAGAAGGGTAAGACTTTTTTTTAAGCCATGTTAAAAAATTCATTTGTAAGCCCTCCAAATTTGTGATGCTACATCTTACAGAATTGTTTCCCTTATTTCCATTTTTTACTAATTAAACACTAGTCGTGGATACAATGGCTGGATAAAGCCAATAGGTAAAACTCATTGTTGGGTCAATATTTACAATTCTTCAACTCATATTGATAATCTCAAATTTTCCTTACCTCTCAGCTTGGTGTTTCAGTCTACCATTTTCATTCTAATTCCTCACAACTGTAACAATCCAAACTAACAATATCCCTGCCAAAGTATTTGAGTGACAGTAAAAATCTTCAACTTAGGTTTTCCAGGATTAAGTCAATGCTATTATTTTATTCTAAACTCAAGACACAAACATATACTTCACTGTATTTTACACCTGAAGTCACGTGTGCTTTCCAAGTTAATTAAAATTGATGGCAAACACATGACATTAGAAAATTATTATTTAAATAAAAAAGTGATAGTCCTATGGGAATTTGTACTAAGTAGGACTCTGATAAAATCTTCTTAAGGTATGAGAGAAATAGAATAGCAATTTCAGTTTTGAAGTTTCTCTAGTCACTCATCTATTTGATGTTATGCCTAGCCTGTTAGCAGGAGATGCTCAGGACTGCCTGAATACAACGTGAGTTACATCAAGTGGTTTTATTTACACATAATTATAAACTCCCATGCTGAGTCTGTGAGGTTATAATGATAAACCACATATTGTTCATCATTATTTTCTTTGTCAGATCCTGTAACTACATTATTACATTTTACAGTCTGCCTATATAAACAGCAACAGTGTTTACCTACAATGAGATTATTTATTGTAGGAACTGAACTGTTAAAACTGTTATTTCTCCTCAGTTAATTGAAACTAAACAAGTCTCATAAAAAGCATATTTTTGAGTTCCTCAAAATGATATGGATATTCATTAGTTTATATATCAGTCTAATAAAAAAAAAGAAGCACGAAGAGCTACTGGGATTTTTGGTGATACAGTCACACTTTTCTTTGTCCCTTGACTGGTCATAGATTTAAGAAGATACATATATCTGGAGAGAAGAAAAAATACCAAAAAAATGATATTTGACTTCTGAAAAGAAGTATCTGCTGTATAAAATATATACGTAAAAAATGCTGATTTATTCTCTGACCTTATTCACAGTAGCAAAGGACATGGCATATGTTGAATTTTTTTTTTTAAAAATACACTTTTAAAAATGAAGGGCTTGGAAAAAATACAAAAGATTAGAGGGGTGGGTTCGAGGGGAGAAGAGTATGTGTTTACTCAAAAAAAAATTGAATGAAACCACATATTTAAGTAAAGGGGGGGAGAGTAAGAAGGGAAAGGGGAATAATTCTTAAAAGATGTCCTTGTTGGATTTATATTTCCACCCCTTTAGAATAAATGCTTGGACATTTTACGTGTATAATCTAACCAGGTCCTTGGATCCCAAAGTATTCATTAGGAATGTGATGGAAATCTCTCTTGAATGATGAACTTGAAAGATCTGCTCTTGAAGCATCATTAATCTTTCTAGGCACAGAAATCAGTTCACTGTCACCATCCATTCACTATGACAGGTAAAATAAGTTTTTGCCGTAGACTTATGGAAAACAAAACTGGTTTTAGAAATTGTACTGTGGTCATGATTCTGATCCAGTATAATTCACATGACTAAAGAAGACTTGGAAAATTCTGCTCCTTCAGATTTTATTTTGTGTTCATCTTCATCTTCAGTGCTGTTTAATATTTTCATTGATGATATAAACAGTGGGATCGAGTGCACTCTCAGCAAGTTCACGGATGACACCAAGCTGAGTGGGCGGTTGTCACGCCAGAAGGACGGGATGTCATCCAGAGGGACCTGGACAAGCTGGAGAAGTGGGCCTGTGGGAACATCCTGAGGCTCAAAAAGGCCAAGTGCAATGACCTACACCTGGGTCAGGACAACCCTCGGTATCAATACAGGATGGGGCATGATGTGATTGAGAGCAGCCCTGCGGAGAAGGACTTGGGGGTGATGATTGATGAGAAGCTTGACACGAGCTGGCAATGTGCGCTCCCAGCCCAGAAGGCCAACTGTGTCCTGGGCTGCATCAAAACAAGCGTGGCCAGCAGCTCAAGGAGGTGTATCTGCTCCTCTGCTCTTCTCCCCACCTGGAGTTCTGTGTCTAGTTCTGGAATGTCCAAAATAAGAAAGATATGGAACCGTTGAAACAGGTCCAGAGAAGGGTCACAAAGATGATCAGAGGACTGGAGCACCTCTGCTATGAGGAAACACTGAAAGAGTTGGGTTTGTTCAGCCTGGAGAAGAGAAGGCTCCAAGGAGACCTCCCAGTACCTGAAAGGGAGTCTACAAGAAAGCTGGGGAAGGTCTTTTTACAAGGGCAAGTAGTGATAGAACAAGGGGGAATGGCTTTAAACTGGAAGGGGGAAGATTTAGATTAGACATTACAAAGAAATTCTTCACGCTGCACAGGTTGCCCAGGAGGTTGTGGATGCCCCCTCCCTGGAAGTGTTCAAAGCCAGGTTGGATGGGGCCTTGAGCAGCCTGGTCTGGTGGGAGATGTCCCTGCCCATGGCAGGGGGCTTGAAACTGGATGATCTTTAACATCCCTTCCAACTCAAACCATTCTGTAATTCTATGATTCAAAGAGCTATACCTACCACTACCATGTCTAATGGAAAGCAACGTTGTGGAGTAAGTTTAGATTCATTTAAGTATTTATCAGATTTAAAGCCAACCATGCAATTCAGTGATAATGAAAAACAAGGACAGCAATATTTTAGTGGATGACACAGAAAAATGTCCGTCATACAAAAATGCCTGCTGTCAGTACACGCTTATATAGAACATGTGACTTCCAGAGCTCAAAGCTTTTTATTATGTGTTTATAACAAAAAATCTGCACAAGACAAACTAGGTACATTTAGTGCCACAGAAATCCAGATATTTACGGTTAAAGTGAAATATTATAACAGAAAAATGTAAAAAAATTATACTAGACCGAAGCATTCATCCAGAGAACCTGACAGAATTCATAATTCTGAAGTTGCATTGTTAGTCTGTGTTGATATGTGAAGAAAAAATTCAGAATGTAGTTAAAGCCTAGTCTTGTTTATACTTCATGGTGCCATCACTTGTGTATCTCAAAGGGCGATAAAATGAATAAGAAATAAATGATAAGTTAGAAATATCCTTGAGAAAAAATACACAGACCTTCAGTCAGTGCTGAGGATAAAGACAGGAAAAAATAAACCCAAGGAATAACAGCTTCATTACACCTGACTTGTAAGGAACAAGTAGTAACCCAGATATACTCCTGCCATAGTGCTCTGTGTTATTTCATTTAGCTGTATGTCTGAGCACCAGTTTGACGCTCTTCAATCTGTATTTTTTGAACTACGTTGGCTACGGAAGAATTCAGAGTGAAAACCCTACTTCCAGGAACACTGCTACTAAAAACCAACCTTGTTTCAGATTCTTTACCTGACACATAGAATCAGTGTGAAAAACCACACGAAGAAAACAAAACTTATGGTCTGTTAAGGTAGGTTCAGTGCACCTTAGATGAAGGGGGCTTACCAGTATCAAGAATCTTTTTCTTATGCAGAATTATCTCTGAAGTTTTGTTCTCAAACAGCTGTAGCAGTTTAAACCAGTAACTTTTTGTATGATTAAGCAACAAAATTATTCCAACTTTAGCAGCTGAAATGAGATTTTATGAGTTTCAAACTTAGTGTGATGCATTTCACACTAATTTGATATTTTAGGAGACTTTTTAGCTACTGATGGCATCCAGGTGCTCTGTAAAGCAAGCTCAAGAAAACAAGAGAATGACAGAACACAAGAACCTATAAATGAAAAAAAGCTGTTTATTAATTACTAGCAATAACTATTAAAGAAGACATGAGATTTGAGAAGTTTTTTACAAAGCTGAAATACATGAAGTTGTTCTGATTGTCTCATAATGTTGACTCAATACTCATCACCTCCAAACCAAAAGATGTATACGGATTTGATGCAATTTTAGAAAAAAGTAAATGTAACATATTTGCTTGACATTGAAAGCTGCAGGATATTTTTAATATCCTTTTTTCTTCATATACAGAATCATTAGGAGTTTGGGAAAGAAATGGTGTTTAATTAAAAACTATTTCTTTCAAATGCAGAGCTGAATTTTCATATCAGTTATTTTTTCTCCAGAGAAAAAGGTTTGTTACTGGCTTGCCTGATTCTATAATTTAACAATTTGTGAAGACTCACATAGTTTTTCTGCGCACGGGTAACAGTGATCTGTGGCTTTCTGTGATCTAGAAAGACAGTGCAAAACAATGATGAAGGAAAGAGAGAGTTGCATCCCTCGTGATTTCTTTTTCAGTTAAATTATCTTATGTCACTAGGATACAGATTAAGGTTTGCAGTCACAAAAATTAGCATAATCTCCTTATCAAAAGCTTAAGGCAAGCCACTATATATAAGGCCCCATGTGGAACCCTGGGTTCAGCTTTTGGTTACTTTAGGGGCATTAAACAATGGCAGAGTAAAGCAGTGATAAAGAATGGAAATATAGACAGTATTAGGTACAAAAAACATTGAAAGAACTGGGACTATTTATCTTAAGAAAGAGAAAAGTGAGATGTAAGGACATTGGACGTAGTCGTCAAGTGTTTAAGGAGCTACTGGAATAGTAGTGTGGGACATCTGGTCAGGGCCTTACATGTCAGAAATAAAGATTCAGATTAAGATAAAATCTACCCATAAAGTTGGCACATCACTGGAATATACTGCTTGGAAGAGTCATGAAAGTCAGTGGACATTTTGGTAAAAATGTGAGAGGCAAATTTCTGTTAGAGATGGCATAGGCATTACTGACCTTCTTTGATAGGGGTATGAATAAGTGGTTTCCAATTCTCTTCTAGCCCTCTTTTTCTATAATTTTAAGAATCATACTGGTTGATTCTCTCCAGACTGTGCATTCAGCATTCAGGAAGATAAAAGAGAGTGTGCTTTTTTTTGGGGACCATCCCTCAAGTCCACCAGGCAGCACAATCCAAGATGCTGTGCAGAGTTGCAACCTCAATGGCACATCACAGCTCGAGAGGCGAATTGCAATGGGCTAGAGGTCTCATAAAAGTCAACAGTCACACATAATGAGTCAGTGGGACTTGACCATCACCTGCCTGTTCAGCAGGATTTCTTAAACATCAGAAGATCTCTCGAACATCAGAACCCTGTGATATCACACCAGTTTTCAGTAGCACAGAATACTTTCTGTAATTGTGAGCTAGGAACAACAAAATTACAAGTTCAGGCACTTCCATGCCTGCCATGGAAGAAGCACTTCATTTCTCTGCACCTGAAGTATGAAGACATCTGCATAATGATGAAATCACATGGTAGCTATGATCACTTGAGCTCTGCTGCGAATGGTGTAAGACTAATAAAATGAGAGAAAAAAATGCTATTTTAGCTTTATATCTATTGTCCCAACTAACCTTGCTTTTGCAGAGAGCAAAATGGCTGCACATGGAGCCAACTTTCCTAGAAAGCTACGGACACCCTGTGCCACTGTGCTGGCCATTCAGACTGGTTTGCAGGCCAAGGTGAACGGATGGCTTTCAAGGGAATTTATGGAGCTTTGCTTCACCAGAGCAGTGACAGCATCAGTGTGTATAGTGAGATGGGAAAAATATTTTTAAATTCTGCTGCCTGATATGCAGCTCCTACTTCAGAGGAAGGTGACTGCTGCTGCTTTAGCTCCCCTGAGTATGTAATTGCCTTGCTCTATCCTTGAATCTTCGAAGAGATAATAAGAAAATCCCATCTTTGTTAGGTAAAATCCTAAGTTTTCCTTCCCAGCACACTGCAAAAATGCAGGCGGTGAAAATGTGATTCTTTGTCATTTCTGACCTTCAAAATACCAGGTTTGTGGTTAGGACTGACATGTTAACTATGGCCACACAAAAAGCAAGATACAAAACTCAGCTATATCATAGCAAGAGCCGTGACCATTGCATCGCATGTTTCATTACTAATATGTGCAGTTTTCCTAATACACACATGATGCCAAGGAACTACACTCTGCCAAAGCCCATTTCAAATCTTGGGAGATAACATTTCTATAGAAGGCTGACCCTATTTTTACACTGGAAAGGTATATACACAACAAGTGACCCCGATCAGTCCCTTCCCCAGTGACACAGAATGACAGCAACTTACCTACAAGGCTGGAAAGGAGCAATTGCTCCTTTACCTCTGCATCCCCAGGGCCTTTTCCCCTGCCTCAGTAACCCCACCAGCCTCTCTTTTCTTCTCTTTGACGCCAGCATTATTTGCTAACATGAGGGTGAAAGAACCAGACCACCAGGCTCCTGAGAACAGATGGGAGAGGGACAGTACTGCAAGTGATGGATTGCCTGAAGACATAAATTCGCATTTTCAAGGTACGGCATTTTTAAAGGCACAGTGGTTTTCTAAGGATCTGATGATCTGTGGGGAATGTATAGTCATGCTTTCCTAGGACAGGAGAGCCCTTACTATCTATCATTAACAACCTGCTACTGTGACTCCTGAGGGGATCACACAGTGGTTTACAAGCAGTGGATACTTCTTTCCTCTTGTCCACCTGTTGCTGAACAGAGACAAATGCTCACTGCACTCAACATCCTAAACTAGGGGTCTTTACCTCCAGAAATAGAAACAGTGCTGCCTCTCCTGCCTGCAGCAGTTGAATATATATAAATAGGGAGTTCAACTTTGCCACCTTAAATGCATCAGCCTTTCAAAGAAGTGATCCCCGAAAACCCCACAGCTAGCACTGGACATGGGAAGAGAGGGAGGGAAATTTCTTCTCACTGGGAGACTGAGGTGCTAAAAGCAAAATATTGCTGGGAAGAATAGGCACTGAACAGTAGGGTATGCTGTTTTATGGAGATAAGACCATCTGTAAAGCAACCAAATACAACCTTATTTTTTCGGGAGACAAAGACAAACCTCATTCACCCAGGGGAGCTGGGTATTTGAAAGCTACACCCATTATTCAAGCATTTTTGTCTGCTTTCTTATTGTTTTCAGTTCATATTTATCTATTCAGGGTGTCATAAAATATTACTAAAATCTTTAAAACCAAGAAAAGAAGGATGTTCTCTTGAAAAATGTGGAAGCTATTTTGGGAGCTTTCCAATAGTTTTAAATTGCATGTGGAATTTTGTATTTAAAATCTCTATGTAACTTTTGTTCATACTCACTTTGCCAGTAACCAGTGATCTTTCTTTTTATGTCCTTCATATGTTCCAGCTCCCTGTCTCTCACACACTAAGGACAGAGTTCTCATCTCACTCATATAATGCCCCTGACAGTATTGATGACAGCAGGATCGGGCCATCAGCCTATGGAACCAAAAAATCTTCAGCTCAGATATGCAGAAACCACCACCAGCTAAAGAGTGAGCTCCAGGAATTAGGTCTCCTGGGACAAACACAGTTCTTATATCATCTTTTAGTTGAAAGACTACCCTATAATCCTGTACTACCACGTTATTCAAACATAATGGATGCAATTACTTAGAAGCTGAAGTATTTAGTGACCATATCTCCTCATGCCATAGGATGAAAAAAGAAGAAAAGCATAAAAGGATAAAGGGAAGCAGGCACCATTTTTAAGAAATAGCCCTCAGGAGAGGCCGAGAGCAGTCCTCTGCCACTAAAAGAGCATATACAACCAGATCAGTAATTAACAATATTGGCACCACAGCAGCATGCAGATACCAGTTGGGATTCCTGTGATCATTATTGCAGAAGGAAGGAAGGAGGACTGGAATTTGTACAGATGGAGGAAACGGGATGAAATATGAACTTTCGAGAGAGAGAAAATAAAGTTTATGGGCTAGAAAAAGTGACAGGTTTTGAACTAAAGTAGTTCAAGCTTTAAGCTTCAGTTCCAAATGCTCTGCTTCTGAAGTATACTGCTATTTTAAAAAAGGAGGGAAAATTCCTTGTATTTCATAGTTTGGAAATAAGTGACCATTTTAAAGCAGAGAGAAATTACTGCTTATGAACAGTATCTTTAAATCCAAAAAGCAGCTAGGGCATAGTTGGAGTAGGTCTTAGACTGTTCTGATCATTCATTTTCAATTTACCCAAATGACTACTTTCTGTATCAAACGTAATACTCCTGGTTACTAATAAGAGAAAAATGAGCACGTATTAAGTGGAAAGAGGCTGCACGTGAGAAACCTTGTGAAATACAAGAGCCAACTACACCCTCAACAGAAGCCTGTGGAAAACTGAATGGTTGGTGACCAGCTGTCACAAAAGTGAATCAAGAACTTGTATACAATTTCCCAGTGAAACATTTTTAAGGGAGTCTAATCCATTGGCTTTTCATAACACTTTCCCTTAAGCACTGCTGAAATAGCTTTCACATAATATGGGAAACTTCGCCCAAAAAGCACATTGGAAAAAGGATTCTGTAGATGCCTTGAGACTGGAGAGGAGGCAGCCACTGAGAACAGAGTCAATTTTGCCTTTTTTTCAGAGGTATTGTGCTATAGGCCTTCTCTCCTCTGAGCAAAGTGAAACTTTGGCGTGGCTGCTTAGTTATTTGCGTTAGTAAAAATTAAAAATGATTCAGGAGTCCTAGGAGACTGAGCAGATGGGAAATAAAAATAAATGTTGAAAAATATAAAAAATGTTTGTTGGGGAAAAATCCTAATGTAAAATAATGAGCTTTAAATGAACTTAAAACACTCAGGGAAGAGATATTGGTGTTGTAAGAGCTAGTTCTGTGAAAACTTCAGTAAAGCAGTTTGAGTAGTAGGAATTGTTAAGAAAAATGAAGAGCAAAAGTGAAGTAATCATTCTGCTACTATATAAATGTTTTAGGCATCTACATTTTAAAACTATCTGCAGTTCTAGCATTTGAACTAGCTCACAAAGGTTAGAAAAAGCACTGAGCAAGATGGGGAGGATCATCTCAGGGATATAATGGCTTCTGTACAAGGTTAAATTGACTACAGAGTATTGCCGAAGGTGTATTTTTCCACACTGTAAAGGAGATTAAAACAAGCTTATCATAAGAATCATGGGAAATACAGATACAGATCTGGTTCTGACAATATAAAAACATTGATTCATCAAATGAAATTACCAGGTAAGAGATGGAAACAAAAGGACCTACCTTCACATGTGGCATACTCACACTGTGAAGCTCATTCTATGATGATGTTATAGATATTCAGGAAAAAAAAAAGCAAGGTGGTTTTTGACAAATGTATAACCTAAATTGTGGATGAAATGATCCATTTAAATATGTGCAGTACAAAGATACCCCCTGCAATTCAGCAAGTCCTCAAGTCACAGACTGAGAACAGCTGCTCTCAAACACTTGCTCTATTTTTATATTTTTGTCTAGGCAAATGATACTTTTTCTAGACAGAGAATGCAAATCTGGCCATTCAATTTGACTCAGAGTATCATTCTATGTTTTTATGCCCACTCAGTTTCACTAATTCATATATTAAAATCAAGAAGTGAAAAAATAAATGAGAGTTGCAGCTGTATCTCCTGGATGGATGTACATTCATCTGCTTAGAAGACAGTATTATAAACTGCCTGGACAAAGCAAAACAATGGATCAAGTTAACCAGTGCAATTCTGTACGTTGTTAAGTCATAAACTACGATCAAACCATTGAAATACTTTATACACACCAGAGATATCCTTCATAGAACTGTGCCATAAACAGACCTTTCCCAAATCACTCTGCAAGTGTTCTGAACCATGTAAGGATCATCTTGACATAAGCAGCATTTATGGTCTCACTGAAAAGAAAGAGATGATTTATATCGTCTCTCCTTGGAAAAAAACAGTTCAGACTTATTTTAGAGAAATATGTAAAATGATCTGTAGTTATTCTTATCCCTGGCCAAATACTACCCATATTCAGCCTTTCAAATTCTGCATATAAATAGCTAGCACAGACCACCGTCTGCCCCTTGCACATACAAGTTTTAGATTATTATTTAAAATAAAGTACAGCCTTTGAATGACAATCTACAGAAAGAACCATAGGATATTTTTTCTTATTAAGAACAGGTTAAAAAAATATCATCAAGAGGATAAAAGATGAAAAGGATATGTGTAGAGACAGAAGACCTTTCCTTTACTTCTTAAACTATTTTGTTAATTGCTCTCCCTCGTTAGATGTGTCTAGGGAAATGAAACTTAATAAGAAGAATGAATAATAATTAAGCATCTAAAAAGGAACAAAGGTTTGGATCAGAGTATTACCTTTGAAAGTGCAGAAAATTTGAGATGATGAACAAGGATAAAAAGATAAGAAAAATCAGAGCAGAAAGACTTAAAATATAAGAATTTCATGATAACAGCTGATTCTCTGTACCTCACAGCCAGAAATTGTACCATTCCCACCCATACAAACCAAAGTATCCGTATCTTTGGCAAACTGTAGCCTCTTCATAGAGCTAAAATTGAATTAAACTGTTCCTACCGGAATGCTCTGAAACACCCCCAAAAAAGCATCCCTGAATATTTAATTGTCTGAGGATTCTACAGACAGTGACATTGCACTCCCCTTCCCCCCTGCCACCTTAACTTAGGGTCAGTTTCATAGTTTCACCTTTCTGACATGAAACACAATGGATAGAAGAGAACAATGCTTACTGCAATCATAGTTCACTGTGGTCGTGCCATATTAAAGGAAAGGAAGGAAGATTTAAGAGTGCTGAAGAGAAATGAAAACTGTTTAGTGAAACCTCTCATTTTTTGAAATCATATTCAAATATTTACGTCTAAAATCAGACAGGAAAATCACAGCACGGATCATATATCACAGAAAGAAGCTATAACTAGGGTTAAAGAAGCTATAACTAGAGTGAAGGCAAACACTGCTTAGTTATTACATTTAAACATAAAAAACATTTTGTACCTGAAAAATTAACACCAAACTATGGATATCATTCTTCTCAAATGTGCTAATCTTAATAATAAAATAAATTTGGTCAGATACAGATCTTTAAAAAAAAGGCACATAATTTTATATTATTTAGGCTCACGAGGCAAATCTCTGTATAACATACATATTCAGATGAACTAGTGATAATTTTGTGCTCACCGCAAGAGTTTGCAATCTTTTTTATTTGGAATTACCAGTAGCATATAGATGCCCAGTTCTTTCTAAAAGTCTGTGGCAATCAAACACCTCTTTTGGTCTCCTTCTAAGGCTTTATGCTCCAGTTATTGTCGTGGACTCAGATTATCCTAGCAAATCTAGGTAGCAGTTCTGAGCCATTTCTCACATTTCATGATATACAGAAGTGCCCATTACGATACAAGTGTACTCAAAGGACTGGAGAGGATGGGAAGGTCAAAGGTGTTCTGACACACAAGCATAACATGCCATTACTGGTAAAATTAATTACATCACTCATGTAAAACTAATTACATCACTCACCTCAACACAAAAAAATAAAGTTACCTGAATCGGAGTTCACAGTATCGTGTTGTTTCGCTGTGACTACACCACTTAACACCTCAGGAAAAGGATCTCTGTGGAACTGCACATGCATTGCCACAGAATGTGCTTTGGAATCTGAAAACTAACCAAAGCTCAGCAAAGCCCCAACCTCCCAGAAGACAGAGAAGTGAGACTCAGAGTAGCCACACAGGTGCGGCCTTAAGGGGTTGCGTGGGAAGTGAGTACAGATTCCTACACAGTCTTGGTGAGCCTCAGACTTATAAAAATGAAAAAATGGCCTGGAGGATACTCAAGTCAATAAGTGGTATGTTGGGCTTCGTTTTAATCCCATTTATCCTGGTTTCTCAGTTGTGTTTTTCACTGAATTTCATAATTTACTCTTTAATTCTGGCATCAGAATTAAGACCCCATGTGCAGAAACAAACGAGGAAGATACCTGTCTCTGGATACGCCATTGAGTTCTTTACCATCCCAAAGCAGATCTGATAAATTAAGAAATGAAAATGGATCACTTTAAGAATCAATAAACTATATCTTTGGCCTTAACTTTGGACTAAACTCAGGTAAAACTCCTCACCAAAATCACTGGGGATCCTGCTCGTGTGGAGACTGCTATGCAAGGCTTAAATTATCAAAGTAGTAAGAAGCAATTCCATAGGGAGCAATCACTCCGTAAAGGCAGCCAATAATCTAGTTACAGGAAATGTATATTACAGATGCTGATTAATGCTCACTCAGCAAGTCTGAAATGTTAAAGAATATTTTAAATATGAATGCATAATACAATCACAAAAAATGAACGGTTAAGAAAATAACATCCTGGGACAAGATCTGTTTATCTGAAGTGTATGTGCTATTCAAGTGCTGTTCCTCTCTAGTGGAGGACTAGAAAACTGAATTTTACACTTGTATAGCAGCATGTGCTTGAGCTACCAAATTAAGAAAAAGATTATCATGAAATATAAAAATTGAGAAAATTAAAGCCAAATACTGAGAAGACAATTTTGGTAACCAATTACAAAAAGAAATATTTACTACATTAGACTTCCAAAGATATTCAAGATTTTCAGATTTTCAAAAGTAATCATGAACAACTCAGAACTCAAAGAATTAAACAAAGCTGAGAGACCTCAGTCTTTAATCATAAAATGATATAACGGTTTGGGTTAGAAGGGACCTTAAAGATCATCCAGTTTCAATCGCCCTGCCATGGGCAGGGACACCTCCCACCAGACTGGGCTGCTCAAGGCCCCATCCAAGCTGGCCTTGAACATTTCCAGGGAGGGGGCATCCACAAAAAGATATTAATTTTAAAAGTTCTAATTCTCTAAAATACATTCTCTAAAAATGCATTCAATAAAACTAATTGTACACTTTTGTGGAAACATTATCTACAGTGAGTATATAATTCAGCAAACTTTAACGTTCCCATAGGCTGTACTTCCACTCCAGTTCTTTTTTAAGAATGTGGGAGCCTCAGGTACCATAAAAATAATGAAAAAATTACTAAACAGCAGAAATCAGTAGAACAAACTTTCCTACGCTTTATGACGTTGTTACTAGTGTACATAAAATTTTACTGTACACAGTTTATGTCTAAGTCCAGTAGAACGTTTCATACTGATATTAAAATCAGTTGTCACTCATTCTATCAGAATACAGAGTGATTCCCAGCTGTGCAATTACTATCATATTTTGCAGGCTCAAGACTCATCATACTGAATAACAAATATCTCCTTTCTGAATAACTAAGATAATCCCCAATACGTGTTTCAAAAGAAACCTCTTAACCCCAAAAAGTTTTCCAGGGTAAACAGAGAAGGAACAGACATTACCTGTTGTCTCTCCCAACACTTGTTCCCACAGCTTTCTGTTTCTACCCTCGTGGAGGGCAGCTGTGGAAGAAAAGCAGGTCCCTTCTCAGCAGACCTAATCCCACCATGCCTTTGATCACCTCCGTCTACTTGCGTGACCAAGGTAAATCTCCATTGATTTCTACTTCTGTGTGCATGATAAAACGAGTACAGAAACACACAGAGCAGCGTTTATTTTTTAGTACACTGTAGTGAGCTGTGCTTATTAAATCCTCTTCAGCCCACAGCCAGCAACGGGGACAGGCAGACACCCCAGAAGTCAGCACCTGATGAGGATCAAGTTGCTGAGGTATCGCTGATGGTATAATTTGCTAACAGAATTTTCCCATGAGGGACACTGGCTGAGAAAGACAGTTTGACTTTCTCACTCTGTGTTGAATTTGCAAGACTCGGTTACAAGAGCAGAACCAATGCCTCGACAACCAGCCGGTCGAAGGAGGTGACTGTGGTGCTCTTCTCTGCACTGGTGTGGCCCCACCTCAAGTACTGGGTGCAGTTTTGCGCTCCACAGCATAAAAAGGACATCAAACTACTGAAAAGGTCCAGAGGAGGGACACAAGGCTGGTGAAAGGTCTGGAGGGGAAGTCATATGAGGAACGGCTGAAGTCACCTGGTCTGTTCAGCCTGGAGAGAGAGAGGGGATCTCATAACTGTTCACTGCCTTCTCACAAGGGAGGGAGGTGAAACAGGTGCTGATCTCTTCTCTCTTACAACCTATGATAGGACTGGAGGTAATGGCAGGAAGATGTGCCAGAGGAGGTTTAGATTGGATATTAGGAAGAGGTTCGTCACCCAGCGGATGGTGGAGCACTGGAACAGCTCCCCAGGTCTGCCAGCATTCCAAAAGCATTTGGACAATGCCCTCAGGTCCATGGTGTGAATGTCAGGAGTGTCCTATGTAGGGATAAGAGTTGGACTCAATGATCCTTATGGGTTCCTCCCAGCTCAGGTGATTCTATGATTCTACGTGAAACAACCACAGAAACCACTACTTTTCACACCACGGCATGTACAGCTTCCACTTCTCTTTCTGAGATGATACTCCTTTCACATCAGCTGTTAACCAGCCGTTGTCAAACAGTAACTTAGAGGGGTGCTAGCGAGTAATTTTAAACATGTTTCAAATTTATTTTACACTGTACCGAGCATTTTAAATTATGTTTTTTACAATCATAAGTCCACACAATGCAACAGCACAGATTAAACTGGTACTTTCATATTACACTTACGCAAATGGATTTGGCAGTTGCTTCTTCACAGAACACTCTTGTTGCAGACATTTAGTGTATAGACATGAATATGAATAAACACCTTATTTTGTTGAATTTCTTTGATCTCATTTGCATGACCAATTCTTGCTGAACAAATTCCTTAATACTGCTTCCAGGAATAAATAAAGGAAAAGATACTTCAACAAATAGAAAAGTCTGAATAGTCTGAATCAGATGGACAAATTGGTTCATGGGAATCCCACTTGCACTTCCGTAATGAGATTTGTAGGTTACTGTATTTTACAGAGAACATTTACAGAGATATTGCAGATTACCAAGCACATAAGCAGAATATATTTTTCATTCTTAATTCTATTGCTTTATACTCAAGGATTTCCCTACAGAAGGAAAGTGCCATGCTTTATAGACAAAATTTAAGACTTTCAAATCTACATACATAAATTTATTTAGAAATAACTTGGTTGTATTCTGCCTGGTTTTGAGTCTATTGTGATGACTTAAATTTCATGAATGCAAAACTAAGGCTAAGTGTTTTTTCGACAAACACATAGAACTTACTCTATCACTTGATGAAGCTTTAGTGACTTTATTTGTTAAGTAGAAAACTGAGTATCATCTTTGCTAGGGCAGAATGTTTCAACTGATTTTTTTAGAATATTTTCTGGCTAGCAAAAATACAGGGCCACGCTGTGGTGCTGATAAATGTTTCACAAACTTGATTTGGGTAGCCAAATGGAGTTAAATTCTACTATATTAGAATACTTATGAAAAGTTTAAAAACAAAACAAAAGATGAGACATATTTTCGATACAGATGACATTTTCAGACTTTTCGCATAGCAATTGGCTGAGGAGTCTTTGTCAGCCTGCATCCACCAGGCTGAACACAGATAAACAATGTGCTGCTGTATGTAATATAGAAACTATAAATTGTCACAGAATCATTTAGTTTGGAAAAAACCTTTAAGATCATCAAGTCCAACTGTAAACCTAACACTGCCCAGTTCACCATTAAACCATATCCCCAAGCACCACATCTTTTAAATACCTCCAGGGATGGTGACCCAATCATATTCCTGGAGAGTCTGTTCCAATGCTTGACAACACTTTTGGTGAAGTAGTATCTCCTAGTGTTACACTTATTTCTTGTTCTCTGCTTTCACAAACTTCAGACATACTGTAATAATGAGCGTGTACTAGACAGAAGGAAATTTAGGAAATATAGAAACTATACATTGAAGTCTACCAAAAATCAACAAAATTTGATGAAGACACCATCTATTTTGAAAAGTAAAGTCTTGTAATCCTGATCTGTGTCACTGTTTTTACTTGGGAGACTGTGGAAGACCATTGGATGGGGCTCTGAGCAACCTGGTCAAGTTGAAGATGTCCCTGCTCACTACAGGGGCATCGGACTAGATGACCTGTAAAGGTCCTTCCAATCCAAACCATTCTATGATTTTGTGATTGGAAGACCACTTCAATCTAGTGTTACAGTAAAAACAGATTGGAGGAAAGAACTAGCAATAAATGACATTCAAGTCACAAGAAGACTTTATAATCTGGACTGTAGAGAGGTTTTCCTAACTTTAAACCTACTTCCTACCTAGCACAGATGAGGGAACTTTGATGAACTGGGCCAGTGCTGTTAAAAGCAAAGCGAATTCAGAAAATGGAAGAATAAATTCAGGTCCTTGTTTTTCTACAGCAATAGATTTCTTCATAAAAACACTCACACTGAAGATTTTTTTTTGTCATTCAGAGCTGCTTAGTTCTCGAAATAAAATGATTATTTAGAAGACTTAATATAAGAACAGATTGGGTAATATATTCTGGCTATTTCAAGGTCTATATTCATTAAATGCATTGCACTAATCTTTGGGAAAAATCTTGGTAACACAGAATTGCAGAGGTGAGTGAATTAATAGACTTCTTCAAACTTCTAAAGGCTTGATTTAAATCCATCCTGAGACATCATGTCAAATAAGTGAGAAGAAACAAGTGGAAGCTTAGGTCTACTGAAGCTGCTGAAGCTGTAAACACAGAACACTAAAAACTCTTCCACTGAAAATCTTTGCCTACCTTAATATATGTCAACTTGTTATAATTTGCCTTAATCAGCTTTGGCCTTTGGTTGGCAAGAACTCTGCTAATGTTATTGTGGTGCTTTTCAACTTTATAAGGTAATACAAATACTGTATTTGTAAGCATAGACACAGAATGTGTATAACCCTGTCCAGATCATTGAAGGTGCAGTACAAGTAACTGAATTATAGCCACTGTACAATGCTGAAAATCTAGTTGAAGACCAATAGGTCTGTAATGAAGCTTTAAAATTATATCCCCAGCAGGTGACTTGAGGAATAGATATGGAGAAAAGTGATACATTCCTCTGTTCAGTGTGTTTGAAAAAGCTAGGTCTGCCTAAATTGGAAGGTCTGCTTTAGAAAATACAGAGAGAAATTGGAGTGCTGTTTTATGTTTTTATTTTAAAAGCTTTTTCAGCATCCCATTTAACAAAGCTAATGATTACTGTACCACTATACTACTGACTGCACATTTACACAGGGCTGAAGAGCCCTTTCCTGGTCTCATTTGGCCTAGCTGAGGGATGTTGCAGCCCAGAATGCTGGTAAAGGATAGACAAACTCCTTCGTGGGATCCCAGCTCAGTACTGTTCCAAGGCAGCTGAGGCTGGAGACAATACAAAGGTTCTGGACTAACATCACACAACATATGAAGGGTATCACTTGAAAAGGCACTTAATGGAAACACTGTTCTGGAAAAGACAAAACCAGAAATGATAATTTCAGTCGCAGAGGTACCTTGATAGAGGTACCTATATCAGTTTAGGAAGACTTTGGGATCCATTCTAATGAAAGGCATTAGATTAACATCAAAGCAGCACATAAATATTTTCGCTTTCACACTCTGAACTCTGCACTGGAATTTCTAAGTAGTGAGAGCTCATTCACTTCAACAACACACAGTCCCACACACAACTCTGCTGAAAGAACAGAACACTACAGTACCACTGGAATCAGTTTCCATTGCATTTCATCATCAGTTTCAAGACATAGAACTATTCCAATGGAAAAAAATGGTTATAGGTTACTTGTAGGCACCCTAAGGCCAAGACATCTGTAGTGTCTATATAAAGCCAGTCTCCTCCACAACATTTTATTTGCTCCTAGGCAGAGAAATACCTACTTTGCTCTTACACGCTTGTGAAAATACTTTATGATTGATTTTTCAGTCTTCTTTAGATAGGCTTCTCAAAGACCTTTTATCAAAAATGCAGATCATAGATCTTGAGCTTTATCAAAATTGATCAGTAATTTACTTCAATCTGCATACTAAACCGAGTACTTTGGAGATACCAGCAGAATACTGCCACAATTTATGCATGCACAAGAAGAAGTATGGAAAGAACTGTTCTACAGAAGTTCATGCATAACAATCAAGATACAGTAATTATCTTTGGTTTGCATGAGAACATTTGGTTTTGTGCATAACTTCTACATTTTACATATTCATTAAGCTGATTACATTAAATGTTGTTTTAAAATGAGTCCAGGCTAATTTTGCTGATAAAAAAATGATTACTAGCTCTCATTATTGTTTAATGTGGTTGTCTAATTACTTGTTATTTAGACTAAAAATTCTACTACTAATGTTCTGTTAATAGCCAGCACTCTTGGCTAGGCTTTTGGGAAGAAATCTATGTTTATGTATGTACTTGGTTATTTCTCTGTTCTGGATGCCCTTGCAAATTATTGCTTAGTTTTGTCCCTCTCTTTAAATATTTCCAGTCAGACAAATCTATGCTTATGTGGTGTGCCTCACGGTAAAACTGGAAGTCTGCTGTATGGACTGCATGCCAATAGTTTCCCGGTACAGGTTCATGAGGTAAAGTTCATTCCCAGAAACAAGGTCCGTTATATTTTAATGAAACAACTCCCAGAAACTGCTGCAGTTAGCTCAGCTCAGTTTTATCCAGCTTTGTCAAGAAGAAGTCTGGAACAGGTCTACTACACAGAAACCTGACTACAGCCCTGCTTTCCACCTGTAAGTCAAAATGATTCTGAATGGGTGGGCTCAGGTAAGGAGAAAGACAAAATAGTCTATATTTGGATGAGCAAATAGGATTGTGAGGGATCACTTACACCATATTTTTTGTCATGTGCAATGAACTTAACACTTCTCCTGTAAACCTACTTGACTTATGTCTGTTAGTTATAAATAAGATGAGTTTTCAATAGAACTATAAATCAAATATTGTACCACTATTGAAGACAAGGGCGAACAACTGATTGTACAATGTTTAACTCTATAGAGTTTTAGAGTGGAGTGCTAACATATCAAATGTGAAAAAGCAATAATAAGGTTACTTTCTGGGAAGAATACATTTAAAACATATGGTTACATGAACAGCTGGTGAATGCAAAACAATCAAGACCTTATGCAGAAAATGGTTTTCCTTATCTTTCTTTTGATCTGTTTTATAAATGAATGGTTATTTTCCGCTAGTTCTAAACAACCACAGGAATCCTTGGAGACTTAAAATTTAGTATTATTCTCTGGTAAAAATATTAACATGCTTTTCACAGAAATATTTTTTGAAAAGGGATTTCTGTATAATCCATGTCCAAGCTTTTTACATCCTTTATTGCTACAGTGAAAAGTACCTTTCTCCCTCATTTTTACATACAATATGATAGCATAGAGGTAGTACATACAGAAGAAAAAGTTATTTCATTTAAGGTATTACAGAGCTTTTAATAGATCCATGGTAGTGATTTGGCCAACATGGAGAGTTAACCAACACGTCAATTCTAAATACTGACAAACTCCAGGTGAGTGGAAATTCAGACTCATTCTTTAACAAGAGGAAAAAAAAGCCACCAAAACAAATGAAAAGTTCATGTTTACTATGACATCGACACTTCCTTTAAAGTGTGTGTTTGCTTACATAAGTGACTGCAAAATTCTGCCACTGTCCATGTACTTCCTAGACTGGACAACTTAGAGAATGTTATAGTAGGTTTCCTCTTTCTGCCCTGTACCATTTGTAAGGTTGTTGGGAATAGGGCAACCATTTTTTTTTGTAATGGGAAACTGTGAACACATTTAGACTTTGCTTAACTACAGAAACTTGACTGAGATCAGTAGCAAATGTACTGACTTTCATACTGCACTTCATTTTCAAGCAGATATGTAACGCAGTACAATTTTTGTTGTTGCATATTTCATCTAGGTTCACCTATGCTCATCTAAATATATATATTAGGTATTAAAATCAACATTCATGATTATTTTTTTCATTGGCCAGAGCCCAATCCTAAGTTCCTAAGTACAGCTGTAGAAATATAAATGAAATTGCAGAATTTAAAAAAATGAGGAAAAATTGAGTTTGTACTTCCTTAATGCCCAGTACTTTGGAATATTCCACTTGCTTGTTGATTCAGAATATGAAGATCCTGCAAACCTTAGCTATGGCTAGAATGACAGTATTTCTTTGGAAGGCATCTTATAAACAATAGTCTTGAGAGAAATTCTGTGCCACAAAAATAAACACAAGCACTTTGAAAACTCACTATAAATTATTTATGTCTCAGCTGGATGTCAAGCAGTCAACCAATCAGTTTAATTGAAAAACAAACAAACAACTAGTGAATGCCATTTTAAAATTGCCTGCTTAATATAAAACTAAGTGATGTTAATAGGAATAAACAAGTTTGTAGCATAGCAACTGAGGCTCATTTTCTCCAATATTTCTCTCTGCTGACAGGTCTACTAGCTCAGGATATAGTTCAGGTTTTTAAGCTGAGAAAGGCAATTTTGTAAAATTTTTTTTGCTCCTTAGTAAACCTTAACTGTGTTTAGCTATTTGCTATGTTGTTTTGCTTCTCCTGAATTGTTCCCATTGTTCCTCTTCCTTGGTCTATCTCTAAAAATATGTTACTATAAGTCAGTACTTTTCCATTTGAATGGGCAGTCATCTGTGTATTGCTATAAACTACTAACAGCTGTTAAAATATGTTTTGATCAAAAAGCCATTCCAGATTAAAAACATCTTTTTTTCTGCAATGGTGATTTATTCAGATTTTTTTTTAATATTTAAAGATTGAGAATAAAACATAATTTCATCAGCATAAAATTTATCTATATTCAGACAGAACAGAATTCTCAGTAGCATGAAAACCAGATTTCAGTCTTAATGTTGCTAGCAAAATGGACTGTGATTCATAGATGTAATATCATTTGGCCCTGTAAAGTCACAAAATCTGTGTGACACCTATATGTTGTAAGAATCCATTACTTAAGTAGATGGCTTCTAATGAACACCTGCAAGGCCTTGCTACACCTACCCAATCTCTGACAACATGAAACATTGACTTCTTATTTATTTTTATATCATTGCTAATAACATGGAAGATTTTTAATTAACAAAATGAAATCTAGAAACTGGTTATTCATAGGATTACAGTATTGTAACAATACCAACTGTAAGCTAAGCGTGAATTAACTCATAGTGTGTGGCTGGCAAACCTGCACAGAGAAAAAACAGCTGCCTCTCTGCTCACAGATTGAATGCACTGCTTGACTAATTTCAGAAACTGATGTTCTATTCTCTACGTAGGTAAGCAACACGAACGGCCTTTGGCATGTCTTTAGCCTGAGCTGACTTGCGTTCTCCCAACAATATGGAACATGATTCACTGGAAAGGGAGTCAGGGATGGTTCCCAAAAGGCATACGGTTCCCTTGTTCTGTGGGAAGATACAGTGATTTAGGTATGGGTAGATATGGGTATTAGTTGTCCTCACCAAAGAACTTGGTTATATTCACTATTTATTTGCTGCCATACTACATCTGCTTTTAAAACTCAAATATAACTCAGTTCAGAGCAATGAACTGACATAGATGTAAATACAAAGTTAAGTAATAGAGGGTTAGAATCTACTGAAGAACATACAATGGCATCAGGAAGAAGTTGTGGCTATCTCTTTTAATTGATAATGCAAACATTTGTTTGTCACCTTGCATCTAAACAAAAATGGGTAAAGGTAAAGAGTGATTATATCTATTCTTCTTATTGGCAACTTTTATTTGAGTGTGCAATCTGCACATTGCTTTGGAATTTTCATCTGCTTATAGCTGTTTATACCAACATTTTCTTTTCTTAATACCACCTCCATCTGGCCTAAAGAATGAGACTTTGGGGTGAGAGATGGTGACCTTGTTAATAAAATTTACATTGTTCACAACTCATTCTTAATACCACCTCCATCTGGCCTAAAGAATGAGACTTCGGGGTGAGAGATGGTGACTTTGTTAATAAAATTTACATTGTTCTCAACTCAAGATTGGATTTTTGCATTACAATCTACAGGAATAAAATCTTAAACTACTTTGTAAACTCAAGCTGATGTTCAGTGCAAAACCCTTTTTTCTAATCAGCATCTCATAATGTGCAGTGCTTGAAGATTTACACTGACTTGAGCTGGTGATAATTAAAATATAAGCACATAGGGCAACAATAGTAAACCTTTGGCTGAGGTTAAGCCGGCACACTCTCTTTTATTCTAATTGATTCAACCCATCTTCACATTGCCCTTTCTTTTATTGTTGAGTTGGAAAATCTTATGCTTCCTCTACAGCGTGACAGCTCATCACTAGCTCAGCCTCCCTCCAATACCAGATGAAAGACCAAACCAAGCGAAAGCACCAAATTAGGGAGCATGAAACAAATAACTAATGCTCATAATCAGGAATCTGCTACAAAGATGTGCCTTGAGCATGTGACCCTTAGTAGTAGTTCTCTGGGTCAAATGACACAAAAAAGCTTTGTCTTGACAGTTAGTAAGTATGAAATTGCTTGAGAGTCAGCTACGCAAATTTGTCCCTGCACTGACTTCATGTTAACACTGCTGTATTAAAGGAGGTATTACCTATTGCCTCAGTATCTACATTCCTTCAGCAATCTGAAGTCTCAACTCATGATTATCTGGGGGGAGTAGGGAGGAAGCAGGGAGTAGAGTGCAGGTGCAGATTTTGTGAACTCTAGATCCACAGAACACATACACTTCTTGAAGACAGCAGCTGAAGTTGGAATATGTTATTACAATAAAATTGTCAAAAAATATTTGCAAAAGAGAAAAGCTTGAGGAAAACCTAAGAAAAACTTCAGCTGTGTTATCATACAAAGGAAAGAACTCAACTTAGGTTCCTCAAAGGGCTACAATCCTATCTCAAGCATCCAGAAATTATGGCAAGGATAGATTAAGTAGAGGAAACCTAGAATCCCTCCTGGCTGTACACTTCCTTACCTCTCCCTGTGTCCATTAGCAAGCAGTGAAACACACGTAAGAGCAGACCTGGAGTGAAACAGTTAATGGTAAACACCTGAAATCCACCATCTGGGGCTGAGGGGGCAGGTTTGGGTATTTTGGATGAACTTTCATCTCCTCCTGTGAAATGCAAGCTCATTAGTTGTTGGGATGCTGTAAGGCAGCACCCAGAGTGCACCTTTCTAATTTGTTACATTCAAAAGGCATTAAATGTGTGCTCTGGAATGGTTTCATGATATGAACCAGAATGTAGGAAGAGCAATGACTGCTGATTCACTTTAAATCCCTGATCTGTACTCAAATAGTCTAGATGCATCCAATGTCTCAATATCAGTTGTCTTTTTAACTGAAATGGGATTAATGATGGTGTTCAGCACCACTTTTGAAGAACATCAGGACTACTAACGTGAACGTAGCTGTGTGGTACATACCAGGTGCCTTCATTTAAACCACAAGACTGCTCGTGCAAAGTCACTTGATGAATGCAGTTTTGAGAGGATCTTCATGGGGCATTTGTACGACAGCATTTCATAGTATGCAAGCAATTTAGGGCCAGATACATCCAGCTGTTTTGCAATATTCCAACAGCCCAAAGAGGCCATAAACCCAATTTAACTGGTCTGTTAAGTCAGGTTCACGGCTGCTTTGTGCCATCAGGCTGGCCCAAAGCTGCTGAAATGCACTGATAAATTTGTCCTATATTCTGCCTACAGAACAGTAGAAAACCTTAAATTGTCTCACCTGAAGTGGTGTATTATTCTATATGCCAAAATAACAACCTACCTGGAAATTTTGTTGCAAAGTGGAAACACAAATAAAAGGAAATTGCTCATTCAGTAAAAAGCATGAAAATACCATAAAAAACCGAGCTTATTCTCTGTTTCTAGTTCACCTACAACTGGTGTTCAACAACAGAGAGAACATTCCCACCTGCCATGAAAGCATGTACAGCCAATAGCAGTTAAGCCAGACTTTCTCTATTCCACCAGGAAGCACTTACTGAAGCTATCAGAAACCAAGTAGGCTCTGCTGGGCACTGAGTTGTATTCCTACTCTCTTTAAAAATATACAGCAGGCTGTCTTGAAAACCTAGATACTTCAGCACTCTCAGAGATATGTCCTGAAGTCTACTTCTTTCCCAAAGATGAAAAATGCTGTTTTGTTGACTGAGAAAACTTTATTTTATGCATCTAGTATTATGATATCTGGGGGCCTGTAATGTAAGTGCAATAGTAAATCCTAATAAACGTAATTTATTCAATTGTCTCTAAAAATAAAAATAATAACGTCATATAACAGCAAATTTATTTTAACATCAAGGTAATTCAATCTCCTTCCCTTAACAGTCACCTAGACTAAAATGCTCTATTTTCAGGACGATAATAATGTTGTTTCCAATTCCTACAAAGCTACTGAGAAAAGTAATGTGTTTACTGGGATCTTACAGGCTCACTGAAAGGGTTAGCACTTATCACAAGAAAGATTTAAAGATACTCACTCAGTACGGACTATTATTACACGGCAACTTTCAGAAGACAATAATTGTATATATTTATATAGCCATATGCCTGCATTCCACCAAACAAATACTGTCCTCAGTTGCACTCATATCATAGCCAAGGCCTATAAAAGAAGCTTGAAGAGAATAGTTCTCATGGCTTTGTGTTTTTATTCTGCACTTTTTTTCCCTGACTCTCCACCCACTTATCCTATGTAAATGAACAGTCTGCAGCACTAACTGTAGTGACCTCAGACCACCTCCATGTGTGTATGGAAATCTAACTGCTGAGAAATAACAGAAAGAGAAGCTGGCCTTTATCTTTAAAATAACATGACTGGTCCCATATGATGTTAGGTTAAGTAACCCACAAAATTTAATGCCTGACTTGGATGATACAAAACTTTCCCTTAAAAATTGCATACAGCAATAGTCTAAACACCATGAACTGAAAGAATGTGGCTGGCTTCTGTTATTTTACAGCAGTTGATAACTGATGGACAAATCTGCTTAAGGGTAACTTTATTAAACCCCTTTGATGCTATCTGGAAATTACTATAATTTTGATTGTACAACATTAAACTAAAGTGCCTTCATAAGTTACCCTTTCAATATTTTTCTGCCTAATTGGCAGACATATAGGGAGCACACAGCTTATTAGGTGAAAGGACAGAGGTCCCCCACTTAGAAATTATATATGGCCACCAATTAATCTAGTTTATAGTGGTGAAAACACTGGTTTCTGTAAAAGATATTCTTTTTCTTAATGTGGATTCCTAGTAAGTCGTATTTTACTCAGGAATAAAGCCACAGTGCATCAGAATTCAGGTTTCAGAAACATGAACAATAGAAGGGCATAATCCATTTACAAACTTTGAAAACTACTGACAAAAGGTTATATGCAGTCTTCAGGTGAATTCCTAACACTTAAGAGTTGTGAGCACAGATGTCCAAACTGGACCTCATTTTTAGTTACAAAAGATTTTACATAACATTAACGTCTTCTCTACACTGCAACAAAAAATTGCTTATGTTATCTTAACGAGAAAAGGACACGTGTCCTTTCCATAGTGGGCTATATTTAACCTATGTATTTAATGACTGAGTAAACAGTATTTATAGTGTCTACAAAGCTGAAAGGTTGTAAGACATGCAACAAATCTATATTACATTCATCAGCGCTGCATGAAAGACTTGGAAAATCTGCTAAGACCCTTAAATTGCAATATTTATCTCATCAATTGGATAAGTCTTTTAATAAAGTCACACGGTCTTAACTTCAATAAGGGAAGCCTTCGGGTAACTATGCTTACAAAAGTATAACTCCAAAGAGAATCAGCCTACGAAATCGTCACACAATCAATGGTGAAGGGATTAAAAATACCCTATGGTGATCATAAAATCATAGAATTGTAGAATTACCTGAGTTGGAAGGGACCCAAAAGGATCATCGAGTCCAACTCTTATCCCTACATAGGACACTCCCAACATTCACACCATGGGCCTGAGGACATTGTCCAAATGCTTTTGGAATGCTGGCAGACCTGGGGAGCTGTTCCAGTGCTCCATCATCCACTGGGTGAAGAACCTCTTCCTAACATCCAATCTAAACCTCCTCTGGCACATCTTCCTGCCATCACCTCCAGTCCCATCATAGGTTGTAAGAGAGAAGAGATCAGCACCTGTTTCACCTCCCTCCCTTGTGAGAAGGCAGTGAACAGCTATGAGATCCCCTCTCAGCCTCCTCTTCTTCAGGCTGAACAGATGAAGTGACTTCAGCCGTTCCTCATATGACTTTGCCTCCAGACCCTTCACCAGCCTCGTGGCCTCCTCTGGACCCTTTCCAGTAGTTTGATGCCCTTTTTATTCTGTGGCGTCCAAAACTGAACACAATATCTGAAGTGGGGCTGCACGAGTGCAGAGTAGAGCAGGGCAATCCCCTCCCTCGACCGGATGGCAATGCTGTGCTTCATCTACCCCAGGGCACGGTTGGCCCCCTTGGCTGCCAGGGCACACTCTTGGCTCTTGTTCCACTTGCCATTGACCAGAACCCCCAGGTCCCTTTTCTGCAGGGCTGCTCTCCAGCATCTCAGACCCCAGTCCCTACTACCCTGTACAACCCTGTGTTGTAAGGCAGGACCTTCCCTTTGTAAACCTGTGCTGGTTGGGACCAAAGGCTGCGTTGATAATTCCAAAATACAGAAAATTACAAAGTGACTGAAACTGAACCACACTGTGTTATGTTGTTTCCAGGTCTTTTGCCAAATGACTGCAAATCTCTCTGTCCTCCTTTCTATCTCTGTCACAGACAGAAACAAATTTTCATATTATACATGTCCTTCTGTTTCTTACCCTTCTATATGTTTATTATTCACTTTCATTTAGATTCTGCATTAATTGACCTAAATCAGTATTACAAAAAGTGAACAAGCAGATATCTTTTAATCAAGAAACAAGTGAAACTGGTTATTTCTTGATTAAAAGATATCTGCTTTCCCTATTGATTATTCTCTGATATTATATCTTGACTTCCCATTTCTCTGCTTCCTATGATTTGTAATAATCCAAAGGCTATCCTTCTTAACATTTGTTTTATGCAAGCTGCTACAATTTATATGATTCATAGTCTTACAAATATTTTATTTAAGAGATGGGAACACATTTTAAGGTGTGGTGGTGTAGTGGACTGGTGTAGTGATTAAATGAGGGGCATTTTGGAAAGGAAGGCATCATCTTAGTATGGAAATATATGTTCAGGGTTGTGTATCTCAAGACATAACATGAAAAGCTGTTAATCCTACCTTTGAAGTAAAATTAGAAGAGATAAATATAAACTCAACAAACTACAAACTCTTAATCTTGAGATGACAAGACTTATTCCCAAACCTTTATGCAATAGTAACTCCGCTAATAATATTGAATTTCCTCAGTATTTAAAATGGATACTTCATCATAATGGGATAAAGGAAGAAAATAACGTAACTATTTAAGCCAGCCATTATATCTGTGGCCATCCAGGCTTTCATTTTTTAACTCGAGACATTTCATATTTCTAGGTTGAATGAAGCCTTTTGAAATATTTATCTTTGATGACAAACTGATATATTGACTAATAATGTGGCTATGTAAATTTCAGGATAAATTTAAGAATAAAAGCTGTACCTCGAACCCCACCTTAGTAGCAAATCTAACAAAAAGAAAGAAAGCCTGTTCTTGAAACCACAACCTGAAACTAATCTTAAACCAAAATACAAAATGTTTGGTCAAAAAAAAAAATTACAATATTCTTCAGTCTTCTAAACCATCAAGATAACAACTGTAATTCAGCTTTTATTATTAGTATAGCGAGAGGATAGTGGTAAAAGAAATACACGATCCTCAAGGTTAAGGGCCTAGACTTAATGTGCTGTTGCACCACACCCTTCCCACATGCTCTTGTTTAATTTTTTTATAGATATTTAGGTATCTCATTCCCTTACAGTCACTTGTGGGTATTGCATCAATAAGAAAGAGGTCAACGAATACTTTTGACAGTTAGGCCCGAGTTTTCTGTGCCCCAGTTCTTCCATTTGTAAGGATGTGTATTAACTAATTATGCTACAACAAATGATAATCAAATAAATATGCAGAATATGTACAAGACAACAGAAAAAACAGAGAAATGTAGAGAAATAACTCCTTGGTTATTATTTTTAGACTGATTTAAAGATGTAGAAATCAAAACCACTGAATCAAGCAACCTTCCTGAGGAAAGACAAAATTCTCTAGGCTTTTTTTTTTGCCTTACTAGAGAGTTTTATTACATTAGCTACGCTGTGAAGAACCAAGTAAGTTATCCTGAGGCTGACCATGATCATGTACCTGAGGTAAAGAATTACTTTTTACAATGTGTCAGCTGGATTATGACAAACCCCTGATCCAAGTTCAGATTAATTTTGATCGATGTAGCCTATCCTTGTCTATAATGATCATAAAATTCTGGTCACAGTTACATTAGCTGGCTTAACTTTACAGATGTGTTTTAGCACGGCACTACTTTGTACTGAAGATAAGGTGAAGAGATCCTAGAAAATCTGTAGGTTGGTGTTTCAGCTGCAAGAAACTGCTTCCCTTAAGTTATTTTCCTAATAAAATGAGTGAAAACAGGACTGGAGAAAGTGAGTGAATATAGTAGCTTTGTAAAGAGACCGAGAATTTGTCTGAACACCTGTTTAGCCCTGGGTTGACTTCAAGCTTTGTGTGCTTTCAGCCCAATCCTCCAGGAATGTAATAATGCTGTTAGGCTCCCTTCTCATATTCTCCAATGTAATTCACAATTTCTTTTAAATTGAGATTAAGCAGTGTATAAATGGATCATAACTTTCTGTGGCCATCAATATATAGAAATAAAAATAAAAGTCCACATAGCAGCAGAAAAAGTATGGCAAGTGTTCTGTAGGCTTAGTTGATAACAATTACTCAGCTAGGGTAACACAATACTCCTGGCTTTCTAACAGGTAGAAATTTGTTTGTTAAGCACATCGGAATTACTGAATTTCCAAATTAGTTGCCTCATAATGCAAATATTGAGAAGAAAATGTCTGCTACAATCATTAAGTATAGTTTAGAACACTAATAATCCCTTCAAAAAACATTCATTACTGCATTTAATGATGGCTCACTGGAAAATTATGGACTTTCAACATCATATTGGTTCATTAGCTGTCAAATCGGCCATCAGTGCTGGCACTGACCAACCCTGTAATGCTCTTTGTTATCCTTTCTACATTATCCCAATGGAAGCTGTTATTATAAAGAAATAGCTATCATAAGTTCAAAATATATCTTTGAAGTACATACCTAAAGTTTAAACAAATATTTTGCCTGGCACACAGATACATCATAAATGTATCAGATCTCTATTGCTTTCCAGCAAGGGTGATTTCCAGCTGCGTAAAGATCACATAGTCATAGAATGACCTAAGCTGGACGTGACCCACAAGGATCACCAAGTCCAACCCCTATCCATACATAACACATTGCCAACATTCACATCATGTGTCTGAGGGCACTGTCCAAATGCTTCTCAAATATGGTCAGGCTTGGTACCGTGACTCCTTCCCTGGGGAACTGTTCCAATGCTCCACCACCCTCGGGATGAAGAACCTCTCCCTAATACCCAACCAAAACCTCCCCTAACACATCCTCCTGCCATTTCCTTGAGTCCTATCATTGGTCAGTAGTGAGAAGAGATCAGTGCCTGCTCCTCCTCCTTCCCTTGTGAGGAAACAGTAGCCAGCTATGAGGTTCCCTCTCAGTCTCTTTTCCAGGCTGAAATTAGAAGCTTGTGACTGAGCAGTCACAAACCTATAGTGGAAGAGGCCTCAGTGAACGTGGGCAAGGGCAACTGAAGCTCAGAGAAGTGGAAAGAATAAAGCAGAGTGTGGTTGACCACAGCAATTGTAAAGAAGCTGATTTACTCTCAACACAAAAGGGGGAAGGTAGCCTTTGTTTTAGATAAACAGCTATCAACACTTGAGCAGATCAAGTGGTGGTGTAAATGTTCCTTCCTGAGTTCATTAGAAGTGTGTGAATGTCTCCCTGAGTTAGCCAGCCAGTACTGGGGGAGTGAATACAAAGCTCAGCCCAACACAGAGTATAAAAACTGAAAAACTCTTAAAATCATTTTGAAGGCAGCAATGAGTTTGGGCTGGTTTCAGCCCACACTGATTCCAGATGCACAGCATTGTGATGATGAGCCTGTTATAGGGACTGGTAATGGGAATCATACCAGTGTTGTGATTGAACTGTGTATCTTACCTTGGTACTGTGTTATGGAATATACTTTCACTCTCCTAAATCAGAAATCTCATGTAACATCAAGTATCTTCAAATAAGAAAATTTGATATTACACATTACAATTTCAACATGTGGAATACCTGAAAGAAGCTGGTTATGGAGTATTGGATATAAAATAAACAACAGATTTATGCCCATTTTTTTATGCCATAGATAAGGAAAAACCTCATTGAGTACATCCATTCCATTCCACTACGAACCCATCTGAAAGAATTCTTATTTCAATACTAGTTAACCTTATTATAGAAAGAAAATAGCTGACTTACTTAAAAATATGGGCTATTGAGTCACTTTTTCTTAGGGAAAAGTAAGAAAAGGATATAACTTGCTATGGTGTGCTATTAATAGCCTCCTTGCAACCTCTTTATATTGGTAGCACTTAAAATGGGAAGTTTGATAAGTGTTTAAATATAACTCTGGAGGAATATTGTTGCTATAATTATACCCCTGAGGGTAGGTGATGTGTTAGGAAAATTGTTTTTTAAAAATGAGCGCAAGAGCAAATGAAAGGTGATTGTTTCACTACATCCATAACCTCTATTATTTAATTATTCTTATCACTTCAGAAGCAGGACCTCAAGAAACTTCATGTATTATAATAATACTAGAGTAATTATCTCAAAGCTGCTCCAAGAGCTGTTGGAAGTGGTCAAGTGAATACAATCATCCGATCTTGAATTGCCATGCACGAATCTCTTATCTACATATTATAATCAAAGTAGTAATTTAGTTAAGACTCACTGTCATTAGTTTGAAAAATACGATAGAAAAACGTAAGGTTTTTTTCCCCCCTGTATTCTAACAAAGGATTAGATGAGCAATTCCCACCGCATTCTAACAAAGCACTTCAACAACTCTTTAAAGGTGTTGAAAACAGCACTGGATGGATCTTACTATAACCTACAGAGTATATCAGTACAAATATGATAAATATTTTTAAGAGATCTGGCTTTGGATGCCTCACTTGGGATCCTTATAGCCCCTTTTGGCATGACCTCATGTTGCCTGATGACAACCACCCTACCAAAACACTCTTATGAAAAGTCAGGTCATGTCAAGCAAGATAAGGTCACATGGAAGCTTGTTAAGGACAGGGAAATAAAATTCAGGAGCATTTCACATTTAGGTATCTCTAAGTATTATCTCAAAAATTTATTAAAGTAAAATGAAGTTACGATTAAGAAAACCTTAATAAAACCAACTTGATTTTCAGATTTGGCAAGCACCTGAAGTTCCTACTTATTTTAACAGGACAAGCAGCTGGTAAATTGTTTTGAAAATGAGAGGATTTACTTTGAAATTGGCTGGGAGTCTAACCCCAGATAAAGGAAAACATTTTAAAATCTTCAACTGGATGTCTCACATACCTAATAACCTCTTACCTACTTTCCTTAATGCATTCCAATGAAATACATTTCGGCACATTTCAATTACCATCCTTTATTACAGGTCACACAGCTAAAGCTGTAGGTTATCTGTGCTCCACAACCAAAATTCAGTGTCACCCAAAATAAATTTCTGATTTGTGCATCATAATGTGGTTCTGGGCTATTCTCAAGCCTCTTGACATTTGTCTGTTGGTGAGCTGGTTGGGCACAAGCTAGCAGGATAGAGAGATGTCCTTAGTGACTTTACCCAGGAGATACACAGCAAACTTCCTAGGGCTTTTTGCAGTCTGGTGAATGTCAGGGTAGACTGAGTTGTCTCAGGTGGGAAGAGCTGCAAGCTATAGGAAAGGTCAGGCAGCAGTGATGTTGGATTTACTGCCAATAACAGTAAAGAATTGTTTAAAAATTCATCCTTTCTTTTTTTTTGGTATGTTAATAAACAGAATTTTCTTAGCTCATTCTTTAATATAAATGTTATTTTCCTAACATATCACTGTAGACAGTTTCAAAATTCTAAATTAATTTCTAACTCATCTTTACTAGAAGATTTACAACTTACAAAAACCTGTGACCTGAAGCCCGATGTATAACACATTGACATATAGCAAACGGAGAGTATAAGATGCTATTTGAATCAATTAACTGCAAGCTAAGGAAAATACATGAGAGGTATAATTTGGGGGAGCTTTTGCAGTTCTACCATAAAAGATTTTGAGAACTATAATTCAAGTTTAAAGTAAAATAGGTGCACTCACACTGTTCTATTATATGCATGTATATACATTTTCTACATTTGTTTTGTATTACACTATGAAGAAGGAAAAAGGATAGTCATTCCACATATATTCTAAGGGTATTTTTATAAGAACTACTCTGAAATTCAAGTGATTGTTCAAAAATACTCGTAGTATTCTGCTGAAACACTATCTATTAATTATTAATTAAATTTAAAATTAATGATATTAATTTCATATGCCAGCTTCTGGATTTTTCCCCCTCAGAGGTGTAACTTACTATGAACTATACCTCATTATAGAGTAAAAAAAATATAGAGAGAAATTATTTATTTACAAAAAATATACTAAAATAAGTATAACTTCTACAAAAATCACCTGTAATTTATGCCATGGTGGAGAAGGGTAATCTGGCCTTAATCTCTTTAGTGGAACTCCAAGCAAAGAAGTACTTGTTGTTTCTACTATGATGGCTATTTTGTATCCATTGCCTAATTCTAAGTGACCATGACTGCACAGAATATTTGGGTAACTAAAAGCTCTTTGGCATCAGTCTTCTAGAAAAAAAAATAAGCACTGTTGTCCTTACTTGTCTACATTGTTCTGCTTAAGTGTACAGTAAAATATCAGGGACTCACACGGCACAGATTTTCAAACCATGTGTTTAAACACATACCTACTCTGAAGTGCTTATTTTGGGGACTAAAAGTTAAGCAAATACTTATGGAAATGAAGCTTTATTTTCAGCCATTCTGTAACACCTCATTTTAGAGGAGTGTTTTCTAAGCAACATTCATACTGGACATAGGGTGTGATCCATAGTCCTTGGAATCACAGTATCACAGTATCACCAGGTTGGAAATGACCTCTGAGATCATCAAGTCCAACCTATAACCCAACACTAACACCAACCATCATCTAAACCATGGCACTCAGTGCCTCATCCAGTCTCCCCTTAAACACCTCCAGGGTCGGCGACTCCACCCCCTCCCTGGGCAGCGCATTCCAATGGCCAATCACCCTTTCAGTGAAGAACTTCTTCCTCACATCAAGCCTAAACTTTCCCTGACAAAGCTTGAGTCCATGCCCTCTGGTTCTGTCACTGGTCACCTGAGAGAAGAGACCAACCCCTGCCCGACTACAACCTCCTTTTAGGTAGTTGTAGAGAGCAATGAGGTCTCCCCTGAGCCTCCTCTTCTTCAGACTAAACAGCCCCAGCTCCCTCAGTCGCTCCTCGTAGGGCTTGTGCTCCAGCCCCTTCACCATCTTCGTTGCCCTCCTCTGGACACATTCCAGTATCCTGACATCTTTCCCAAACTGGGGGGCCCAGAACTGCACACAATATTCCAGATGAGGCCTGACCAGTGCCGAGTACAGGGGGACGATAACTTCTCTGGTCTTGCTGGCCACACTATTCCTGATGCAGGCCAGAATGCCATTGGCCTTCTTGGCCACCTGGGCACACTGCTGGCTCATGTTGAGCTTCCTGTCAACCAGCACTCCCAGGTCCCTTTCTGCCTGACTACTCTCCAGCCACTCTGTCCCCAGTCTGTAGCTCTGCATGGGATTGTTGTGTCCAAAATGAAGTACCCAATATTTGGTCTTATTGAACATCATCCCATTGGAATCAGCCCATCTCTCCAATCTGTCCAGGTCCCTCTGTAGGGCCATCCTACCCTCTAACAGATCAACCCTTCCTCCCAGCTTGGTATCATCTGCAAACTTGCTGATGATGGAATGAAGTAATATATCAATAGTGAAAACTTATTTTACCTCCAAACTAAACAAATAAAAAAATGATGACAGTGGAAGCACTTTTTAGATTTCTTCTTCCAGGTAAGCACTTAACATTTGTCAATAGTGGTGTATGAAGTATTTCAGATGCACACACACAACATCTTAGAATTACCATGTTTTGCTGTTTATGAAAGCTCTAGTTAGTCTTTTTATGCTACTTCAGCACAGAAGTAAGAAAAGATGGAAAATTAGGCTATATAATAAATATCCTGTATTAATCAATAAGCAAACAGTTGAAGCCAGCACTGCTACCATACTGACTGGGAAAAAAAAATAAAATCTCAAGATAAAGCAGAAAGTCAATCAGGACTGCAACACTAAAATTTCAGTTGCCCTTCAGGCAATCTCCTACCCAGAAGGATAAACCTCATTGAGTTAGCACTTGCTTTTGGTAAGAAAACACAAGTAAACAAACAACGCTCCCAATAGGAGGGAATGAAAAATAAGGCTCCAGAACCTGTGGATCTGAATGACTTTTCTACTCTGTTAGCTCTGTGCTTTATGAGGCATTAACCTTCAAGTATACCAGTGACCTTAAAATGCTTAATCTGGATCAGCAGCTGCCCTGGGTTCATGAAATCCTTACTCTCATCTTAAACCCTGTATCCCACACCACGCTTGTTATTACCTCTCCTCTTGGAGACAGAGATGAGGGGACAGACACTGAGAAGGACATTTATTGTCCCCTTAATTCATATAGCTTATCTTTTGAGAGATATCCCAGATATGCTCTCTGTCAGTGATTTCATCTTGTCCTGCTAAGATTCCTGCCTTTGTGCTCTGCCAGTGATCTAACGTTCAGGCAGCAGGCGCTTAATGCTCTGCCACTTAGGAAAATTAGATAATCTACTGATCGGGTAGTTCATTGATCCATGAACTGTGTCATAAGACTTAAGTGAGGAAAGCAGTCCTTCCCTACAGCTCTTGACTGTTTTGTCTCTAACTTTCATGGAGTTTTGATTGATAGTCTTTGCTCAAGTAGTCACGAATGTGCATTCAATAAGGAGTGGAAAATTCAGAGGCAGCTCAAATGAACACTTCAACTTGTTTGCTTCTACCGACTCAGATAAACTGCTTTTGTGGAAGATGTGCCTTGGAAGCACACCAACACACGTTCTCTTCTCTGGATAGTCTCAAGTATCAGGACATTTACCATTAATACAGCAGTATGGGAGTGTCTGAGTGCACCTCCTTGATTAAAAGTTGTCCATGTAAAAATTAAAATAGAAAAAATAAATCTGCTGGCACTTGTAAAACCACATTCAAACCACAAACAAGACACTGCTCAAGACTGCTCCTGTTTAATATTTGAAAGATTATAAATTATTCAATACCACTATTTTTTTCCCCAAGATGTGCCCTTCAAGTTTCTTTTTAAAATCTGTTTTTAATGGAGATTAATTCCTTTATTTCTTGCCAATTTTTTCTTATTATGTCCTTGAAATTCTGATTTTGACATGGTATTAAGAGCTTGATCATCAAAATCCATACTTAGCAAGAGTCAGTGACTGGCTGCATATTAAGAAGTGTATTTTTGATAAACATTGCTTAGGATTTTTCAGAGAAATGAATCATTCAACAATGTAGGATGGGATGGAGGAACATTGGGATGACATCTTGTCCAACTCCAAAATCAAATCAAGGACAATTTTGGTTAGGTCTTGTCATTAATATTAATGTGTCTACCTTTCTGAAAAGAAATATGTGGTCCAGAACTGAGCACTGTAAAACACAGACAATATATTTTCAATCATTGAATATAACTTTTCATGAAAACAGTTTTACCTGCAGTGTATAGCTTTAACACACGTACACTGTGAAACACAGAGCAAATGGAAATTCTGGGGAATAAGACCAAACTCAAAGAGAAAGCTTTTAGTTTTGCAAACTATGGAGAATATGTTCAAAAGGTTTATGAGTGGATATGTATTCTGTGGCAGGAACACTGTAGATAAGACAACTTTTAATCTTATCTCCACTGTTTTGCTAAGTAGAAAACCTCTACAATCCACATGCCAGTTGAGGTACAACTAACTTTGCAACAGACTATGTGTACAGAAAAATATATCTGTGTGATTATGCAATAATATCACTGAAACCTGGTATTTTTTTAGTTGTTAGGGAACAGTTTACCCCTACAGAATAGAGCACACATCATTTTCCAACAATCTGACCCAGCTGTCCTCTGTCTTTTTTTTTTTTATTCCATGTAAGGCTTCTTGAGGAATCAAGATTCACAGGCTGAAAGGAAATTATATGGGGAATATCCTATCAGCTTATATCCAATAGAATATAAAAAAATAATTAAATCACATTTTCCTTGGAAAATAAAATTCTTACTAATGTTATTAAATACAGTTTTTATCTACCTTATCAGAAAATGTGAGACTCAAAGTGATTTTTTAATTTTTTGCTTCCTGTATTTGACAGTTTCCAGGTCTTTATTGCTGTTCTCAAGAATGATGAGGTTCTGAGAGATGATTTTTCTCTCTCCAATTCTACCAACTCAACTACACTGACTGTTAGAAACCAAAGAAATTTTACTAGCACCACTAGTAATCACAAACATATGAAAACTTGGTCTGATAAATGTTTTTCCTTATGGTAACACACAACTTTTTTATGCTTGGACCAAAAATGACTTGAAGTCAACTTAGTTCCCTTATTAATGTTGCGAGCCAGAACAGAGTCAATTGTTATCTCTCTATATATTATTTTATACCATCTTTTTTTTTTCCTCAAGATTTGAAAAAATCATTGCTGCAGTATTAAAACCTGGAATGGAAAAAAACCCAGGACAAATCAATGTTCACTTCCTACTTTTGACATAAGTCACATACAACACCTTGCAATCAGGAACCAGAACTGTGAATAATCAACCCCTCTTAAAAACATCCAGGGTTATTTCTCTACGAAGAGAAAAGATATCCTAAAATAAGGAAACAAAGCCCTTTAAACAACACAGTTACCAGAAATACTCTTTCTAAACATCTCAAAAAGACAAATTTAAATATCCTTATTCTACTATACATCCTGTGTTTAGTTTATCCCCGGTGCCTCTCTCTTATTCAACACAAGGAAGACAGTGAAGTTATGTCAAAACATAACAAAATGACCAAACGCAAAATCCATTATGTTTTACTCATAGAGAACCATCACTTTCAAGAACATCAGAAGTTTCCAAGTTACATGTTCTTCCTCCACAAGACTTTCTTATTAATATTTATTTACTAGACTAAGCAATTATCCAATTACCTTCACATTTAAATTACCTAAATGTCCAGGTTATAATTGCATTCATTAGTTACTGAAATTGCACCTGCAAATGCTATATCACAAATATGGTTATGAAACATTTATGTTGTTTTTCCATAATGGATGTTTAATAATTTAATTTCATTATTAATACTTCCTAGTATGTTGTAAGCAGCTTTGTAAAAATACTCGTTGCTAGAGGGAGTAATTTTATTTGTGAAGGAAAGCAACCAGGCAAAACAACATTGTGGTTTTTTCCTCTCTTTAGTCAATGACAAAGATAAAAGTATGGCAAGTTGTTTTTTTGCCAATGGGCAAAATGCCACAGTTCCACGTAGTCACTGTACAAACAGTATGAACCACTGGAAGTAACCACCTTACAAACAAATTCTGTGGTGAATTTTATTATTTGTTCTCAGCATGGAATGTGTTTCTTATTCTTTCTTACCCTGTCCTACTCCACTTTGACAAGAAATACCTAGAGTTTCAAACCATTATGTTACTACCACACTCCTTCTTGGAGAATTTAGATCAGGAAAAGAAACTGAATTAAAAAAAAAAATCCCCACTTTAAAAGTGAGTTAATAGATATGCTGATGCAGCATGTACAAAAAAATTCTTCAAAGTATAAAACTCTCACTGATTTGCTTTTAGTTGTTGCTCTTTTTTTTGTGGTTTTGGAAGGGTTTTTATACTCAACGAACTATTGCTCAAGGTAAACTAGCAAAATATATTCTAGGTATGAAGATGAGCTACATGGGAATTAAATGATTTTTTAAGGTAGACAGAATTTCAGAAAAGGGGACAACAATTAAAAAAATAAATACAAATATAAGAAAGTACCCTCTTCCCCGAAGCAAAAATTGTCTTCCAAGTTCAGATTTAAAAATATGAGCAGATACCAGTTTGGACAAAACCCACAGCACAAGCCTATGCACTACTCTGAAAGTATGCTCGTGATTGAGAGACAGCTCCCCCGTTGACTTACTTCACCGTCTGGTTACCACTGCACAGAAAAAAACAACTGTCTTAACAACCAAACTCCTGAAAAAGAACTGACAAACTCTCCACTGTTAGAAATGCAGGATATTTTTCAAAAGCTTTTCATTATACTGTGGTAATCACATCTGGAATTGAACTGCTATGAGGACTGGCATCAATGACCTACTTAATTACATAGTGGTCTGCCACATCTTGAAATGTCTACTTTCCATAACCCAGATGGACATTTAAAGCCTTTTTTTTTTCTCTTATACCCAGTGTTTCAAGATGAATTGGCTGCCTGCTACAATTATCTAAAGGCCCTAACAGCACAGATCACACGTCGAGAAGGCCCAGATTGAACTCGGCTCAGCTGATTGACTGACTCTTTCATTTCTATAGAGGAAATGGGAATGGCATTGTATATTAGTTATTGCAATTAAACTGGTTCTGCTGTCATAATAACTTCTAGCAAGAACACTTCATCCCAGTTATTCTGGAGTCTTTAGAGCTTGCAGAGGGTAAGGAAAAATATCTGTACTCAGGAAGATTTTCAAATGTTTTTAAATCATGATTTTTTATTCTTTATCATGTGCATTGTATTTTCACTTCAAAACTTCTGGGTTGCTTAAGTCCCCAACCAAGTCCAAATCTCCACCTCCTTACAAAATTAAATTCTACTCATGTGAATAAAAAAACCCCACAATTCAAAGATTTTATCCCCAGTTTAGTGTTCACAAATTAAGAGAACGAACAGTCAAAGATGTGGTACTAGGCATCTGGTAACAAGACACCTTCCCAGAAGATGGGGATATTTACCAAAATTGAAACTCTAGAGCCTCACTTGTAGCTTTCTCATGGGATGAAGTTGCTCCTGACTTGTTCCCATATAAACAGAAGACAGATTAAGTACTATTGAACCTGTTCTAGCCTTCCATAAAGCTCTAGTTATCGCACGGTAAACAGCAGCAAGAAAATTGTGTACTGCTGAGATACAGTGAAAATTCTTCTGTACTTCTAGCTTCAAGCATAACCCAGGAATGTTTCTTGGTACTGTGATATGGTCATCTAGATTGTTTCAGCTAGCACTTGATCCAAACAATTCCTAACACGCTTTGGCAGCTGGAACAGCCCAGATGTCATTAGCAATAAGCTGTTTTCAAAGCAGCCTTCCTGATTTGAAAGTAAGACGGTTAACTAGCAAAGATGAGAGCTGTTTCATGGCAGAAGGCTTCAGTGCCAGGCAATCTGTCTAGGTGTCTAATATATCATTGAAGGTGTGCTCTCAGAGGACTTCATTCTTTGGGTCACTTTTGGAATACAGTAGTAAGAAGCTTGGTTTATTTGTGCTTCTTCTCTGTACCATAATCTACAGAAATTCTGTGGAAGTAAAAGAATAGTCTAAAATATTTATTTGGTAATTTTAAAAATAAAAAACTATCAATCATTGCAAACTTCTAACAAAAAGATATTTAACCGAGTAATTGGCACATGGCATATCTGTAACCATGCCTACTCTTAACTATAGCATACTTATTGTAGACTTAGTATAAGTCTAAAATGTGTAATTGTAAAGTGTCATGAAATAAAGTATCTGTGATCAAGCTGATAAACTCACATGGCACAATGCATTACTGTGCAGAAGCGAGGTCTTGTGCCATAGTAACAGGATACTTGCACTTGCTTTGAATCTGTGCTGCTTGGTCAGGTCCCTCAATGGGACCAAACTGGTGTGGCCACAGTGGTGAAGCAACAAGGCCACGTGACCCCAACATTAAAAGCAGACTGTACTTCCTTACATTAGTATGACATAAAAAAAAATGGGACACTGTACCTCAGTTTAGGAGATCAGCACTTCAGGCAGGACCAGGATAAGGGCAAACACATAACAACGGTAGACTTTCAGTAAAGCACGTGCTTTATGCTGCTGTAGTGTTCCTATTTTGGAGCTACACTACATTTTTTTTCACTAAAAGATTTTTCTTCACCATAGCACACTGAGCAGTCTAGTAAAACTCTACACCTTCTTTTGCTTGACTAAACTTAGCCAGGAATCAATAAGAAATAGAAAACCATAGCAGCAAGCCACTGAGGCAGGAAGCCCACTCTCTCCTTTCCACTCCCCTGCAAAACAAAACAAAAAAAAGGAAACAAAAACCCCTCAAAACAATCAAACAAAAAACAAAGCCCAGAAGATTCCAAAGAGGATAGGAATGGCCAGGAAAGAAATACATAGCTGGTTAGCTGTATCCAATCTGCAATTCTTTATCTCAGGAAAACACCTACTATCAAGGCAATGAAACACTTCATGGGATTATGAACAAATTTCAGGAGACTGTGGCTAGTATCCAAATTAAAGAAACTAAGGAAATGAAGCAAGGTGACCATTTTTCCCAGTTAGAACTGGTTTGTAAAAGGAATAAATCTCAGCACAAGCAAGTTTTGGAATGTGTTTTGTTGTAATAATTACACAGGTGTATACCTAGGAAAGATATCGAAACTTCTGGGAAATGGAATGACAAACACAGATGACTCTTGAACTTGCATTTCACTGAATTTTGAAGTTTCTCTCACCTGCTGGGATGTGGTTTTCTGTCAATGTAACAGGCCTCAAAGTGTCAAAAGAAGATAACACATTTTTGGCTATAAGCCTGATTTCATATCGAAGCGTGGGAATGAAAAAGATGTGATCCTTAGAAAGTGTTGTTTGCAAAAACAAACTTCTGGTAGAGAAACATGACATGCCCACTAAAACATGAGAGTGGCTGGTTCAGTACTGATGCCTCCAAAGCATTTGCTTCCAGGCCTGTTGGCAGCCAAACACCTTCCCAAAGACGCCACATAAGGTCTTTCTTAAAGTTGACGTAACTTTAAAGGTGAAATTTCACGAAGATTCAAGCCCAGACAGACTATTTTGAGAACTAAGAAATCTCATTTCACACGTGATATGCTGCCTGACACAGGAGTGCTCAGCCTAATGAGGAGATTGTACTTCCTTCTAACATGATGAAACTAAAAGTTTATCTCTGAAAACAGAGTGAATACAGAACAGAGTTCAAAACTGAAACACTCTCGATGTACACAATTTTTCACTGCAATAACAAAAATGGCTACAACTCAGCTCTCATCACTGATAGTATATGTATATGATGTGTATATGTGTATGTATATGTATATCCTAAAGGTATTACTAATAAGGCCTATTCATAAAGATGTTGAGCATTTGAAAATACTGCTGCGGCTAAAAACCCTGCTGAGGTTTGCAAATGGTCTATCTTCCTTCTTAAATGAAGTTTTAGAAAGAAACTACTACATTTTGTTCCAAATGAACAGCACCCAGAAGTAAAGGCAGTACACCTTATCCCATGCCTCCCTGTAGCAAAACAAAAAAACCCAAAGACCTTTGAAATGGTTAGACAATCCTATGAAAATATCAGCTTGCTAGTGGCTGCAAAAAAGCAACCTAATTGTTAGCAGTTACTTAGAACGAAACATGACAGAAAATCCCCTTTTCTCAGTACATAAATAAATATCAGTAATACTCATATCAGTAATATACCAAGTTTTGTCCTGAACCTCATCCAGCCCCAATGTCTCAGAAGAAGATGGTGAAACTGCAGCGGCATTGGACAGTGATGGGATGATCAAAAGCTTAGAACAATTTCCTGGAGGCAAGTGCCTATTTAGTCTATGGATCTTCAGCCTTGAAATTCGGTGAGAGCAGATAAAATGAAGGTATACAAAAGTCATGAGTAGTGAAAAGGACTAATTAAGTAGCATTAACTTATTAAAGTAACATCCTGCTTCTTATGATAGAAGAGCTACTGTATAAGACAGCAGGTTCAACAGATATATACAAAGATTAATTTTCCTATATGGTAAAACACGAAATCATGTTGCTTACTGCCACAAGTTGTTCTGGATTCCAAAAGCTGTGACAGATTCAAAAAGCACGTAGCACAAATTGACAGAATAAAAGTCCATCAAGGGCCACTAAGCCCAAAGATATAACTTGTGGCTCAGCATATGAGTCTACTCCAAATTGCTTAAAACCAGGATTAAAAGCTCCTCCATGACATCCCAGTTCTTGAAACCATGAAGCTATTCAAAGCCTCCACACTCAAATCCTGAAAAATTTCTAGTCAGGTTTTTTGTGCTCATATCAACTGAAGTATCACATGCTCTCTAAAACACTCAAATGACAAATGGTGTAGACTTCTGAAATGAATGAGGTTCCAGAAGCAGATACAAGGTCCTTCAATGTGTGTTATTTACAGTCAGTCAAGCAATCTCCAGCAAGTACTAATGGCTGGAACACAGTTCTATAATACAAGAGATCTCATCTTCAGTTCACGCTCCAAACTAAGCATGCAAAGAGAAGGAGCACAAAAACAGATTTCACAGTTGATGGCCGTAACCAAAGAGCAGGTATTTCAGCTGCTTTTCCTCTTATTTACTGAGAGAAAACAAACAAACAAACAAATACTCTTGTGAGATGGCAAGCTCCCACTGAAACCTGGGAAACCTAGGGAAAGAGTGGTTTTCCACCACCTTTCTTGGGAGATATTCCTCTGACTGCCTTGGCTTAGCTACTGACTTCATACTTATCTTGCGTTATGTCTGAATTCTGTTCTCAAATGCTCTTTGCAAACTCAGCTTTTGGGAATAACACACTGAAGGGGTAATTTTCCTATACTAAGGCATCTATTTTAGATTAAATTCAGACTGTGACTATTATTTACGATTGTTTTTTTGTTTTGCTGTCCTGTCATATCTAAGTAGCAAAGTGAATAACCGTCAGTGTTCCAACTCACAAGCAACAGTACTCAGGCAGCCTTGTCTGCCCTACTCATTTTTTGCATTCCACTTTTGATGTATGAAGAATATAGGACTCCTCTTGACTAGCAAACAAGAGTGGCAAAGAATAACTGAGTTTTGGTGTAAAATTACTTTAACACCAGCCCTGTATCAAGCACGCGAGCCTTTGCTGTAATGACATTATTGGCATAGCATGACTCCACTTCTTTAGCAATGACTAAGGATGAGCCATGTCAGAGAAAATAATTATCTTGCTTCTATAAATCTTATAGATATTTTAAGATGGATTGATTCTCTTGGAAAGAAAATGTAGCAAAGGTTACAGCACGGCTGGTATTGCAGACATTTGATCTTAAACTCCAGAAATCCAGGAATTCCCCAGAAAAAGAAACCCAAAGTGAAATTGCGATCCAAATCAGATTAGTGGAAATATTTCCATTGATTGCTTTAGTACCAATATTCCACTCCACAAGTCAACATCATCTGGTTGGGGTTTGCTGACATCTGTGGTACGGTCTCACTAGAGCCCTTAGTAGAACGCTGTCCAATGTTGTAAAATACATCACCGTGACCGGCAGTTTACTTTGTAATATAAGATTGCAAGAACTGTAAACTGTCATAAAATGATAAAAAATATCTCTTTTAGGAGATTGATCCTATAGTGGAAACACTTGCTTTGGGATTGTGTTTAGCTTTTGTGTAAGTAAATTAAAAAGCTCCAGGAGTGTCATTTTGATACATTTCAGAACTTCAGGGACCTGTGATATAGCTAACCTGTAAATACTTGCTACTTAAAAATAAAATCCCGCATCAACAGTGGACATACAATGATAGAAACTGCCAGTTTTAGGAATGCAGTGATTGCCCAAAGCACCAAGACAAAGTACTTTTGACGAAGCTCGAAAGGAACTGATACTGCAAGAAACATATATTTTGAGGCCAAACAAAAAGTTGTTAAAAAAGGAACACCAAAATGCCATTTTTCTTACTTAAAGTTAAAATACGGACATTGCATCCATACTTTGAAGTATGGAAGTGCTTGCTGGAATGTATTTCCAATGTCCAGTGGACAGATGAAGAATATGAGGAAGACCCTGGATTCTGCCATAGAGCTTTCTCATGTGAACAGAAAAAGAATGAATAAAGCCTGAGGATGGGGTTGATCAGAGTCAGAAGTCCATCTGACCTTTAAGAACTGCCTGTTTCAAGGATATTAAACTGCCTTGTTCTGACTTCTCCTACAGGCTGTATTTCACAAACTAAGCTTGGTTGTGCTGGCTCAAAGCCTGTGGACCTAAGCCACTTCTCACCTAACCTGGAACTAAAGAGAAACTGACAGAGGGGAGCCTAACACTCTAAAAAAACCCCCACCTATATGTACTTTGTGATTTTTTTAATGTGCAGACCTTAATTTCAACATCATGGCTCTGTGCAACACAAAGGCAACTCCTGGTGTCTTCTCACAGAAGCCTGCCCTGCAGCTCCGCCTTCCCCCACCCCCAGAAAAAAACAACAACAAAACCTTGCCCCGTAAACCAAACACAGAAGCCTATGGAATTTGAATACAAATAGCAAAGCAAACTAAACAGCAAAATTTTTGACTGTTTTCTAACAACTAATGTTATAGAAGGTGCGTTTGTGGCGTTCTGCAATATGTATTTCTTGGTCTATTACACTGCCTTTCAAGATTGTACCCATTATCCCACCACATCTAACTCAGGGTCTTAGAATACTATTAACCTTTCAGACTTAAGTCTTCCAAAATCTAATTGAGCTCATTTTTAGATTCTCCTTTTACTTTCTTGTAAATTCCACAAGATTGGTTTGTCCAGGATTTCACAATAGGTGGAAATGAAGGTCCCAGATTTCCTTGGCTATTCTTGACATGGAATTTTACAACAGATTTATAATGAGAATGTGGCTTATTATTTCACACTTTCATGTATTTTTAGGTTTCATATTCAGCCAAATATTTCCTCATTTAGTTGAAACCATTATTGAATAAGGCAGCATTTTTCTATTTTTTCAGCTTTGCCATATTAATATTTACAGCAGGGCTTCCATTATTTTTCATGATGCATAAGATGCACTAATATTTTTTTCTGTTAATTTTTATTTTAATTCAGGACTGTCTATTAATTTCAAACCACAGATGTATTCAAATACTCACAAGGAGGTACATAAAATGTTTACACTTAAATAGAAGGATATGACTTTCAGAAAGAGTGATTATCCATGTATCTGATTGGCTGAGGCTTGAGCTGTGTGTTCAGACTTCATCTCTGCTATATTCTGGAGCATGAAAACTGTCCTCTTTCCATTCATAGTGAGTTTATACTGGCTGCCTCTAAGGAATCCAGTGTTATTACACAAAAAATATCCACCACAGTGTAGCAAAAAGTTTCCAGATATACTTGAAGACTATTAAGCACCTGAAGGGAAGGTGTAAAGAAGAGGGAACCAGGGTCTCTTCAGCTATGACTGGTGACAGGACCAGAGGCAATGGGCAGAAAGTGAAACACAGTAGGTTTTTCTCTGAACATCAGGAAACGCTTTTACACTGTGAAGATCACAGTATCACAGTATCACAAGGTTGGAAAGGACCTCTGAGATCATCAAGTCCAACCTATAACCCAACACTAACACCAACACTAACACCAACCATCATCTAAACCATGGCACTCAGTGCCTCATCCAATCTCCCCTTAAACACCTCCAGGGTTGGCGACTCCACCCCCTCCCTGGGCAGCGCATTCCAATGGCCAATCACCCTTTCAGTGAAGAACTTCTTCCTCACATCAAGCCTAAACTTTCCCTGACGAAGCTTGAGTCCATGCCCTCTGGTTCTGTCACTGGTCACCTGAGAGAAGAGACCAACCCCTGCCCGACTGCAACCTCCTTTTAGGTAGTTGTAGAGAGCAATGAGGTCTCCCCTGAGCCTCCTCTTCTTTAGACTAAACAGCCCCAACTCCCTGAGCAGTGGCACAGGTTGGCCACAGAGACATTGTAAAGCCGTCTGGACATGGTCCTGGGCAACCAGCTCTATGTGGCCCTCCTTGAGCAGATGCTTGGATCAGCTCAACTCCAGAGATCCCTTCCAAACACAACCCTTTTGAAATTCTGTTATATCGTATACTGTAGAAATGTACACATCACTGTGACTGTTGCTTAAATAGATTTGTGATTACCCCTTAATTAATTTAATTAATTATGTCCTTTGACTTGTTCATTTATTTTTCGCTTGGTAACCTCCTTCTTCATATTAACACTTCTGTATTCCAACACTGTTAGCAAGATTACATCCCAATATTACAGCACTGTGGGTACGCATGCAGATTTAAAATAAAATGATAAATATACCATGTTGTTGATAGATAATACCTCTCACACATCCAGTAATACGCTTTTGGAATTTTAATAGTAGTTTTTTTTTAGATTTGGCTAATGCTTTAAAACTGTAGACACCTCTCAATAGAAAGCTCACAATATTCCACTTTCACAGGACTTTCTGTGATTAAAAGAGCCTGGAAACAAGTGAGATAATAAATTGGGTCTGCTAGTAATTTGTATACTTAAGACAGTCACACTGCCCTCCAGAGCCTAGCTGGCTATCAAATACTTTCCAATCTCTGGTTAAATAGAATTCTTTATGAATTGAATATTTAGAGATTACATATTACAAATATTTTATTACTATTACATTTGCATCTAGTGCTTTAAATCTTCAGGGCCTGTACTGTGCCAACTGACACCATTTAAATGGGATCTTGGTAAGAGTTTTTATCAAATGCACCCGTGTAGATGGCTGCTGTCATCCAAGAAGGGCGAAGGATATGCAAGGGTGGCGGATTTGCAGCAGTATGCAAATGCTGGGCCCAAACTGATTTTCCATTTATATCAATAAAAATCAGATGGAAGAACACAGAGGAACTTTCAGGTTATTTTTCCAGCTGGGGTAAATAACTATAAAAGAAACAAGAGCAGCAAATTTCAGACGTTGTGGAATTTCTCCTATGATCAAGAATAAATCTAAACTGACGCAGTTTCTAAAGTTTGGGTAAAATTCTCAGTGCCTTAAGGGACCAAGTCCACAACATACTGACTGATAAACTCACGTATTTTTAAAATTCCCTCTTTGGGTGCATGCATTTAATTGTAAATTAAAAAAAAAACGCAACCAACCAACCAAAATTTTTCAACTTGTTTCCTATTTAGCATTTTCTGCAGTTAAGTAATCACTTGATGATGACGAAGATAGTTTCCTTGGGAGACTCATTCAGCTCTTCTTAAATTAAAAGCAATTAGTTAAAGTCCATATATTTTGTCTAAGGAGATCTTTTGAATTTACACAAGGCAATGGTTGAATATGAATCCAAATGAAAAATGCCAAATTTTGCTAACATGTTTGAGTCTTTGTAAAAAGTAAGAATGCCATGCAATGGATGAAAATGGGTATAACACCCTATGTTTTCATGCCAGGCCCATTGCACAGGATTAAAAGGCAAGTAAAGGGAGAGAGTATATCTGGAAACAGGAAAAAAAGGAGCCATTAGTGGACTGAAGTGCAGCCATATAAACAAAAATGGAAGTAAGCAAATAAAAAATTATAAGTAGATATTACAAACATGGAAGCTGAAGAACCTCAATCGTGCACAGACAATGGAAGCATCAAGAATGGGGATGTCTCAATTAAAATATGGGAAGTAGGAACAGGGAAGATGAGCAGTCTAAATTAAAACATCTCTGATGACATGAACATGTCTTTCAGAACACACAAACCTCCTTCCGTCCCTGAGTACCATTGAATGACCTGTTGATCCACTGAAAGGAATCCTGCAGCCTGTCTTTTAATGCAGACTTTGCACAGAAGATGCTATGTATTATTTTCCTGAACAAATGCACAGAACATTTCAGGTTTAGTCAGTTGAAATAAATGCTAGTGTCCATATGGAAAATAAGAAAGCGCAAAGCAAAAGCTCAATAAGCACAAATATCTCTATATAACTGACAAGGGAAATATCTTGGGGCTGGTACTTAGCAAACATATTTCAGTGCAGAAATACTACTGAAACAGTAGTTCTTACCTCACGTCTTCACGTCCTTTACTTGTCCAGGTAATGTCTTGGTTGTTTGATTGTGTCCCCCACTCACCTACATCTTGCCCCCAAAGGAGTATTTATTTCTAGGAAACCCTCCAGTATCATCCATATCCTTTCCAACGTGAATTCCTTCTGTTAGAATAACTAGTTAAAAGAAATAATTCTTCAGAATAAAGAAAAATCTATCAACTAAAATTAAGCCATTTTGCTTTTAAATTACTACTTTGGGGGCTTTTTGTTGCCTAATATTCCCCTGTCAGTACCTAAGATTTAGGCTTAATTGATATACTTCAACATTAATAGCAATGTGGCATTACCACTTTTCTGCCCTCGGTTTATTCACAAAATATATCAGTTGGCTAAGTTATTTATATTGAGTAACTATATTACATTAACTATATATTGAGTATTTATTGGGTTTTGTGGTGACAAAATTTATTGCTGTAAAAATATTAATGACGTTAAAAATTCACTGAACATTTGAGATGAAAAAAGAAGTGGCTTGTGCGTGAGTTTTTTTCTCAGTCTAGTACTGACTATATTGTGCAATATCTTAATATACAACATATTGCTGAATCTGTCTTCCTGATTAAGGTGCACACATTCTGAACACCAGCCTAACAAACATGGCTAGTTTCGATGAGAACTTTCATTAGTACATACTGAATCTTATGGTACTTCTCATCATAAGCACATCTGTTTCACAAATATGTCTTTGAAGACTTGTAGGCAATCAGATCTATGAATGTGAACATATCTATGAATCACTGAAATTAATTTATCATTTCTATACAATGCACCATTTGCAAATCAGTTTTTCTACTGTCTAACTGTACATAAAAACTATAATAAAGGCATAATCATCCTCCACATCCTGCCCTAAATCCCTCCACTCTCCATTCTATTTATCTATTCTCACATTGCATTAATCTTAGACAGATGACGCTATTATTTATTAATTTAACAAGTCCTGTCGGTCCAAGGTAAAACCAGTGTCACAAGTATTGAGTGCAGTCTCTTACACACAGAAAGTGAAAGAGTTCCTGACCTAAACCCTCAAATTTTAAATAACATGGATAGAGGTGGTATTTTCACAAGTAATTTCTACACGGCTGGAGGTATGTGATAAATTGAATGGTTTCTCATGAAGTCTGTGACAGAACTACCATTAATTTGACTTGCCACTGGTATCAGAAAAACTGGTTAATAAAAGTGCTTTTAGAAACACTTCACCCTATTTTGGTGCAGTATTTTTAAATTTATAAAATCTAACTACTGAGAAACACAGACAGTGAAAATATCTACTTCCATATTGCACTCCGCCCTTTCTGAGTTTCCAAACTTTTCTTATAGCTGCTAGTTACAAAATAAGAACACCATATGCAGTCAAGGCTCAAAGTATTTTTAAGAAGCCCTGGAAAACCTGCATGAAGGTAACAAGAAAACATTAAGCAATAATATGTAAATAAAACAAGGCTAGGATCATGGTAGGCTAATGAGATTTGTACGAAAGATGAGAGCACAGATCTACTTAGTCATACTCATTACTATATCTATTTTTGTCAGTGATCCTCTCTCACTTTCAAAATTTTATTGAAAATACTGCCATTTGAGACTAACTTTGTCTATGTCTAGAATACTGTTTCTTGAAGGATTGTGGGAAGAAACTTGTGACATTATTCTGAGCAGCAGCACGTGGCAAATAAATTTACAAGGAAGGGAAGGGTCCTTCCTTTTTTTAAGATGATCATACATTTAAACCATCACACAAGTCAACCTATTCTATGAGAACTTTGAGCAAATACTTCTGCTGTTTGAACCATAAGCTCAGAGATGGATCATTCGAAGTGCTGTTTTGTTTGGATCACTGATCTCACATCAGCACAAAGCATCTGCTTTCCTAATAAAAGACCTAACCCTGTTCTCAGTAGCATAAATTCAATGGAAACTATCTGTGCCATGGGAGGCAGAACCAAACTCACACTGCAATATAAGAGGATAATGCAGGTTCTTGCTATTATAAAATATACATCTGGTTTATACAGGATTATAGGGCTATGTTACAATCAGATATGACAATTCACCATGAGGATAATAACCTATCCATTCTGCTCTCCTCAATCCTGAAATGCAGACTTCTTTGACAGTACACATACATACTAATATAAATGCACACAGTACCTCCCTGATGTTGGCAGCAGTCCTTCAGAGACTAAAGCAAAACAAATAGACTAATTTTGTCTATGACAGCTATGCTGGACTCATAAGTAAACACTTCAGTGAGGTGAAGTCAGTGTATGTTAATCACATACAACATCTCATTTTCTTTTTCTTCTAAAATCAATTAACAAGCTTTAATGTTTTACTCTATTCAAAGAAAACAAAAGATATTTTTTATTTTAATGGTGGATTATTTTTTTCCTCTTTAAGTAAGTTCAGTCCTTAAAACCAAGCTCTCATGTAATCTGTTTTTGAGAAAAGAAATTGACTGTCACTGTTGGTTTATTCATATATCCACATTGCATGACATCATAAATAGAATTTGTCACTCCTGAGCTTGCTTCACACAGCAGTTGTCTTTAATATCATTTACTCGAATGGCTCAAGGTCTTCATGAATCATTAATGTTTAGCAATTTGCTGCAGTGCTATGGGATAACAACTTTTTGGCCTCTGATCTCATATTAGTCTTTACACTTTTGTTCAATGAAGAAAATACAATCAACTTCACACCTCTGAAATTGTAAAATCATACCCAGCATGAACATAACAAAGGAAAGTCTTATTATACAGAAGCATCAGTCTGAGTAACTGTTTTGCTAACTTGTCCCTAATATAAATAAGAGTACGGAGAGAAAGGCTTTTATGTTTTCCACGTTCTGCAGAAAAAACAAAATGTACTTTTCTGAATAAACAGAAAATTAAGAAAGCATTTGCTACATCATTTAATTACAAATAATTAATACTTTACTGAAAAAGCTGAGTTTTTATTTGGGTCACAGTGGAATACATTTTACTGAGGCTTAAGGTAGATTTAGTAAATGCTCTTTAGTCATTAGGACCTTCTCTCTGGAATACATCACAAGTCTCCCAGGCTGCTGATACCATTATTTATTATTTGCATTATGTAGTGCTTCGAATCTCCAGTAAAGGACCCCTATTGTGCTAGGTAATTATTGTAACACCATTGTAACACTAACATGAATTGTTAAAATCCTGGAGTGTTGTAATTAGAAAAGAAACAGCTAGAAAAGATATGTGAGTAATACAAGAGATGTATGATCAGGAAACAGTTGTAATTAAAGACAAAAGTCACTATTCAAATTTGAGCCTGGGCCTTCATGAATTTCAAGAACTACTGCTTTGTAGATTGACATCAGTGATCCAGATCTGACTAGCCAATATTCTGAAGCTGTATGGGGTAAATCTCAACAATACTCTTCACTCAAACGCACAGTAAGAATGACTTAAACACTGTCCCGTCCCCGTCCCCCCCAAAAAAAAGACGTTTCAATGGGAAAAGTATTTTTATTCTGATATGAAAATCTCAAAAATCATTTATGGAGGCTGGATTTAATAAAGTGTTCAAAACACAGCTAAAAAAACCTCTCCTGTGTTGCAAAGACAAGAATGTGAGCAGAAAACTGCATCACTCACTAGGGGTTATGTGTTCAGAGCTTTTTCTTTTTGAACACTGGGGCTTGGTTCAGAAAAAAAAAATCATCTTTTTAATAACTGAACCGAGTGACACTATACTATTTTGCAATAATGATTTCCAAGCCTATATCCAGCAGTCTTGGATTAAATCCATGAATGGAGCAACACAAACTAAAACCAATTCACACTAGAAGTAGTTCTGCTGTTACTGAGAAATCTACACGCCTAATGCAGGACCGTGCAGAAGGCACCCAAAGCACCATGAAGACCCAAAGTTACACATATTGTGCTGTTTGACTGCAAGCACTCTCAGGATGTTTTGCATTGCATATGACCCTACAGAGATATAAGAAAAGAACCAAATACAAAATAAAACAGAATACTCTTGTACAGAGAGAGTGAATCTGACTCATATGTAAAGTATGCTCAGATAGTTTCCTTAGGATCTGGTTGTTGTTCTCTGGGTACAAATGCAAACGTCTGAGCTCTGTCACAGCACTTATATTAAAGACCACCTTAGACAGAGTGATATTTGTCCCCAAAGTTGGAAAAATTATGCACATCACTTAATTTGTAGTGTTTTAGACATCCTTCCCGATAGACTTTGGTTTTCACACTGTAAAATAAACTACAGTGCAGTGACTGATAAAACAAAGGTGTTGTAAGACATTTGTGAAGGGCGTGTCTTTTCTGATATCATCCAACAAACCCTTAAGAAAGTCAGTAAAGGAAAAACTGCTTTCTCTCCATTTTTTTTCTAAACAATTTCACTGAAGCTTAAACCAATCCCTTTGTTCCAACTCAGACTGTGGCCCCTTTCTTAAGCTTCATAGACATTGTCCTGAGTTTGCAAGGTCTCAGGACCAAGGCTTGTCAGACTGTGTATGAACTTGTGTTGACCTGACTCAACCTCTATTTGTACTTGGTTTTGCTGTAATACCTTTTTTTTTCCCTGATGGTGAGGTGGGTATGCCAAATTTACTTTACTTTTTTTACAAGTAGTAGGAAGAAGTAGATATCCTGTGTGGAATGAAGCATGTAGGATCACTGCACAGTGCAGAGGCACCTTGAAAGGTAGAGACACGGGCTGCAGGGTACAGCAGCACAGTATAACAAGAGTCAGGGTGCAGGCTGCCCCTGGAGACACTGGGCCTATAAACCAGAGGTCAGTTAAAGAAATGCATACTGGGGAGCTGAGAAAAGTAAGCACAACCAGATGTGTGTAATAACACCCAAAATGTGTGTATAACAATTTTAATAGTTTAATTGCAATATTAGTAGCATTAATATTATTGAGATTGTCACTTTCTGTGACAGAACCCTTTATTTTCCTTGTCTTTACTAATTAGATCTGGACTAATAATAATGCTCTTTTTAGACTGTTAAGATTTCATCTACACTGACAACAAAGCCCTGGGTTTATACATCAGTAGTGTTTCCTTTACCCTCCAACAATATTTGGAGTATAACGAAGTACATACAGCAGTATACTGAAAAATATTCATTTATATGTTGCTATACAGTTAATAAATGAATGGTATTGTTTGTACATATCACCAGGATAACCGTATTCCTCTACTTGACTCAGTACAAATATATCTAATAGCATCAACAACTAGTGAAGGTACCTATTACTTCCTGTAAGAAGTGGAAAGATCTCAGTAAGATTCAAAAAGTGTGTATATGGAGTTGGAGAGAGCGAAGATTGGGTCTGCCTGGATACGTGAGTCCACAAGGATGCAGAGGTAAAGCCAGGAGGAAGCATGCTACCAGGAAAATTGAGGCAGAGAACTAGGTGCTATCAAAGCAGATTGAACATGAACTACATAGCAACGTAAGAGGGACTGAAGTGATATGGCTGGCAAGGAAATAAAGGGACAGGACAGAGAAGTTGACAGTGAAATGTTAACAAGGTCAACAGAAAAGGGTGAGGGTGTGGCAAACAAAACAGAGAACTCCAGCTGGGAGAATGAGACTTGGTGAACAAACAAGATTAACATGGAAAATATTAGAAGTTGAAACTGTAAGTGTGTTAGAAATAATAATGATGGTACTTGAGAATCACTGCGTATACAAGCACTTGTTGAGTGTGTTAGCCAACACATCTATTCTTTCATTCAACTCTCCTGCCCTATCCATTGATAATAAGGCTGATGTTGCACATATAATTCTATAAAATAACTGTAACTCAGTGTATCTTTATTACTGATGTAGCATGGTTATCTTACTTCATGAGTTAGACATTTGGCATAGGTTCTATAACTGTCTTAAAAGACTATTAACATGAGGGCCAAACAAGGGCAAGAGAAATTTCTGCAGCACACACAAAGTTTAGTGAAAATTAACTCTGCTATCTTAAAACAAAGAAACAGCAACCAAAAACTGAACTTGAAATTCATCTGTCTAAAAATACATCTCAAAGTTATTAGTAACAGAAGAACTATTGAAGTTTAATTAAGATGTTTCTTGGCAGCTTATAGAAGAAATGAAAGGAGAAAAATCCCTATAACAGTGTTCTCCTACCTTCAAATTCCTCCCAGGAATGTGCTGGATAGTGTCTCATCTTTCTTCTGTACTTCACCCAGTAGTCATGTGTGCCAAGATACAACACCCAGCACTCTGGAATCAGCATGTTATAGGGAGCTGCTCTGAAAATGATGCACAAAATAGATGTGCAGATATGCTATTCCTGATAAACAAATATTAAATGCTAACAGGAGTTCTGGAAAGTATCAAGTAAAATTGCATGAAGAAAAAAAAAAACACAAAAAACCAGCACAGATAATATTCTTTGCTGTTTCCATGTTACCATAGTAGTTCAGCCTCCAAGTCTGTACAATTATGGCAGCAACTGGATCATATTTTTCAGTTTCCAGTTCCTCTCACTTGTCTTTTATGGTTCTAACTTTAGAACTGCTTGCAATAAATGCTTTCTCTAGGAGAAAAATTAATCAGTTTATTTCTGAAAATACTACCAGCTCCTTGGCAGATAACCCTATACATCATAAACATTTCAATCATAACAGCTAATGTAGGTTTCTTTTGTGTTGTAACTCCTACACGTTGTCAGAAAGGTAGGATGATGGTGGGATTATTTGCTCAGTTACAAATCCTAAACGTCAATGGGTCAATTTCTTCACGTATTCTAATCACCGAACTGACTTTACTCACAGAACGCCATCCCCCGCCCCAGTTAGATGCAATGCAAAGAGTGCTGCCAAACTTTCTCTGCATTAACTAATTTGACAAGGGTAACCAGCCAACATGAAAATTAGAGTACAATATAGACAGCACAGGACAATGTTTTTATCTCCTGGCTTTTTAGAATGGTCTGTTTGTGTTTTAAAACATTGTCAACACTGCTCGGCTTCAACTTGATTGTACTCTAAGCTAAAGAGCTACAAGATTTCCTTAAATAGTCTACAGGAACTCTAATGGAAACCCAAAGACTTGCAACTACCTCATTTAAAACTGCTATCCTTGTTCTGCCACTAAAACAGACCCCGTGTAAGAATTCTGATTTGTTGAATTCAGAACTTCATATTAAAACATATGATAAGTAGACTCAAGGTATTTCCTGTTAGATCTTCAAAGAACACATCTGTTTATAGGGTATAGACACCTGAAATTACAACAGCAGAAGCTGACATTTACTGGTTATATCAAAGACATTAGCATCCTTACTCTTTCACTTCATCTCAATCCTGTGAACCGAGTAATGTGCCTTTTTTTGAAAATACAGAAGTAATGTAAACACCCAGCCAAGACTTTGATTTGAGAGACAGATAAACTATCACATGGCTACACAGACCGACTGCAGGTACTAAGAGAAAACTAAATGTTACTGTTCTTTTACATTAGAAATATTTTAACTCATTGGCATCCATTTACCAATCAGTTGAACTGGCATAATAGTTGAAATTTACCCTCACTTTCAGGGTAAAATACTGGCTTTAGTGAACATGCCAAAACTGAGATATATTTTAAAGACTTTTTTTTCTTTTTAAGAGAAGCAACACATATTTAAAATATTGTGTAGAAAAGATCCTTCCCATCATCATTTGTAGAAAGACCTAAATGAGTTAAGCCTTTTAACGGATGAAGAACAAACTCTCCAATGGCAGGGTAAGTATCACATGTGCACATGTGTCTGTATCACACTCACTGAAATAAGCATCACCAGGGGTTAATGGCAGCACCAATTTCATTTCAAGTAGAAGATGGTCACCTTGGTTAGTCTTTCAGAAAAGAGCTAATTTGTTGATAAATTGCTCCTGTCGCATTCTCTAAAGTGGTTGGTCTTGTGAAATAACAGAATGACCTTATTATTCTGTCAGTAATTTTACATTTAGAGACCAAAGAGCAAACATCTTAGATATATAAGCAAAATAGTCAGATATGTTTTCATATAAATCTTTCTAACAGGTATCAGAATGTTTTAAGACATTGAAAATATTTTAGTTTACATATGTTGCCTAGAGTTCTAAAATATTTTTAAAGCTTATACAAAATAATTTCAATGAGGCAGAAGAATTTGATTTAACCTGATACACTTTAAATGTGCAGAAATATTCCAATTTACAAATGGTTTTGAAAACTTTATCCAGTTTATTTTGCATTTTACTTCCTCCTTTGACTTCTCAAATTTGCAGTTCAGAAAGGACTAACCTTTGAATTAAGCAGCGTGGAACTTCATTCCTTTTGCTATTGCACTATTCGTAAAGCAGAAACAGCAGGTACCAGCAAAACCTAAACTATTGTCTTTTGCAGTCAGGAAGTCTTTAACAGAGCACTGGGTTCTTTATTTATGAACTTTTATGGGAGAAGCCCATTACATTGTAGCTCTGAAGTAACGTTGCTTATCAGAGGTCAAATACACAGCTCACGTTATCTGGATGCAGGGAGGATTTCTGCATGAATCTGAGTCAGCGATAGCCACGAGGTTGTTTTTGCACTCAACAGTGAAAACACTAGTAAAATGAAAGAAAAAAAAAGAAGAAATTGCATGTAATCCTCCAGTTTTTCTGTTCACATGCAACTGCTCGCAAATCAATGTATCCTCGGATGGTGCTTGCTGTAAACTCTGTGACTGGAGATGACTGAAAATGTGTCCTCCCTGGTATTATCCATTGTAACTACCATCAACACGACTTGCAGTTCAACCTTCACATGGTATATTAAGCAAAGATAATAAATGTTTAATTCTCTCGATTCAGAGGTTAAAAAGTATGGGTCACATTGTGTGTTAATGCAGTTGCCAAAGGCTATTTTCTCTCACCAAATGAAATACGCAATGTAACCCACAAACAAATACCCTGAAACAAAGTCAGAAATGCTTGCACCCCGAACAGGAAAGCCCTCATTCAAAGGTGTTAGGAGTAATGTATGTTTTAAAAGTTCTATCCATTACGTTTCTAAGAATATAAACTACCTTGTTGATGGAAAAAATAAAATGAGGCTTTGTCTACAACTGCTAAGTGCCTCACAGAATGAGCTTAATTACATTAGAAGGTGAAGTTTTCACTTCTCCTTCCATACAATGACTTTGCCCAAGTAACTTTATAAACGTTTTAGCTGTACACTTCCCTACCAGCCCTTACTCAGCAAAAAGACTTAGGGAAACGTTTTGAAACAGAACACCGTCATTAAAAGAAAATTTGAGCTTGGAATTCCCAATGCAACTGAAAGACACTGTGATTGCTTGTAGGAACTCACTCTTCTCTCTCTTTCCCTCCCTCGTATCTGCCTGCCAGTGGGCACATCGGTGGCAGCTGAACGATGGACTTCATTTTGCTTTTACCTTTTTTTGTCATCTTGCCCTCCTCTTTTTAAGACTAGATTTCCTTCTGGCATTGTTGGTTACTGATGGATTTGACCATCAGAATTCAGAAATCTAAAAACCTGTACAACACAATACTATAAAAGTTTTAAGATACAGCTCTTAAATCATATTATTATTTCACGATAATAACAACACTTCTACATTCTTCTCTTATTATATCTACCTCGAGTTAGTAGCAGTATTTTTTAAGATCAACTTCAATATTCTTTCATCTTACTAAAGCAAATACATAATTAGTTTCTTCTTACGTGCATATTAGGTTCATAACAGTATATTACAAAATTCCATACACATGTAAATTAGACCTAATTGGACTGGCTCATCAATCTGTTCCCCAATTACAAAACATAAATACATTAACTGAATGTGATTTATGTATACGGTACTTGTGAATGTTTGTGATGGAATTCATAAAGCCCTAATTTGCATATCCTAATTAGCAGTTTATTAATCTTAAATGCATACAGAAATTAACAGCATTTTAATTTTCTATGATGCAGCTTTCTTACACTGTCATTAACAACCATCAGTCTTAGCATCAGACAATTTTTAATAGCTTACCGATACAGCCTATGAGTGCCTATGTACCTATAAAAACATGGAGAGATACTTGTGAATAATTTTGCCTTCTCTTCACTGTGGAGAATTGACACAGGGGACAGTGTGGCTTTGTAGAGTAACACTTGAGTAAAAACAAATAATGAAGCCTTCTCAAGTAGAGATACACACAGCCCCTTTGTTGATGGTGTCATGTTCTAGAGCACCACAATTTAATTTTACTTTTTTTCTTAATCTGAGCCTTTTATATTAGGGGAGGTTTAGGCTTGATATTAGGAAAAAATTTTCACTGAAAGGGTGATTGGCCATTGGAATGCACTGCCCAGGGAGGGGGTGGAGTTGCCGACCCTGGAGGTGTTTAAAAACAGATTGGATGAGGCGCTTAGTGCCATGGTTTAAATGATGAGTGGGTGTTGGTGTTGGGTCATAGGTTGGACTGGGATACGCTGTATATTCAACTGAGTAAGGAAGGCTAATTAATTAAAAGTCCTAAAAACAAATACCAAATGGAACATATATTTCATAAGAGTGCAATTTTAAACAACATTGAGAAAGTATATTATTCCATTTACTGTGGATCCCAGATGAACACAGAATGATAACAGCTCTGCTGTTATCAGGCAGGTGTGCTTTGTAATTTTAGCTTTAGTAACAGGTCACTGCTGATCACTGGGTAATGACTCACAACATTAAAATTCCACAGGTTGCAATTTGCTTTTGTAAATACTATTTTGTATTCTGTATTTTGCTTTAACAGTTTAATGCTTGCATTCCTATTCCTATTGTTTAAACTCAAGTGCAGATCAATACCTAGATATGTACTTATATACTGAGCTGTACCACTTGCAAACCACACACAACATATAGCAAAAAAAATCTATGTGTATCCATGGACAAGAGTCCAGAATCCTTATTACTGCATAATGGGTGTTCATTGATTGTATAGTCACATAATATGCCTAGGGAGGAAGTCTGAGGTCATTGCAATAGCAATGATGACATTACTTCAATCTGTAGGGTCATTCTTAATAGAGTGCCACAAGGACAAGGCATTTTACTGTGTTTTAGGCAGCACTAAGTAGAAATAATCTTTCCATTCTTTTACAGCTCCTGCTTATTTATCAATCTGAGGCTATGTTACTCATCCCATGGTGATCGTGGAAGGTGGGCATTCTTCCCCTCTGTTAGAGAAACAGGTATAATGACCCCTACCAACAGTTTCTAGATTCACTCTTTTTAGCCAGGTCATAATTCTAGACTATTGCACCTAGATCTTTCTTACTTCCATCAAGAATGCAACTTAGTGACCACATTGACCAAGGAGCAGCCAAAAGTGCTTTTAGATAAAACTCTGTAATGCTGCACCACTCTTCTACTGGAAGAAAACTGCAGGAGATAAGCCCATGTTGCTCCCCCAGTTTAAAAAGCATATGCGAAGTATAAGCGCTTTCTCCAGCTACATTGTTCAAAATATTTCACAAAAATTGAGACCTAGAAATTGATTGGTTTACAATTGATTGGAATGAAAAAGAGTTTCAAAACTGAGATGTTAGTTTGGATGTGCCTTATATCAGACATTTCACTAATAATGTCTTAGGGTTGGTGGGGAGGGAAGGAAGCTGTATTTTCAGAAAATGCTCACCTTTTAATCTGGAAATTAGGTTCTTTTAAAGTGATACCTCAAAAATGGAGGCACTAAAACCCACAAGATATTTTAATAAACCTTGAATGGAGCTTTAAGTGATCTGAAGTTGATATAGCGCCAGAAACAGAACCTTGGACTTCCAACTCCAAATGACTGAACTAAGATGAGAAAATGAAATTCAGCTTAAGACAGAACAAAGCAGTACATAACAAGAAAATAAGATGCTGTCCTTGACATCACAATGTCCTTTTTACAATGTTTTGGAAACAGACGCTCTAAGCAGCAGTTTTCAGGTTGTGCCGTATATAAAAAGAGAAATTTCTAATTCTGTTCTGCTCAGTGTTATCCTTACTGTTTTAAAATACATTGTGCTTTCATAAGGAATATTCATCTATGTGTATATGTACATGTTTAGTGTTTACACTATAAATGCCTGAAAACATAGCAAACAGTGAAAGCACACATTGAATAGACACCTAAGGTTGAACATGCCTAACTCACTTATTCACAGATAAATAAATACCAGTCAGAAGAGATGCAAATAGTGAAAACAGTACTGAATTTTAGTCAGAAGGGTATTTAAAAAATCAGTATAAATAACAAACTGAACTTGTGAACTAAGTCTGGCTGCCCTGACAAAATAATATGAGTGTACAAATGTTAATCCATGCATAATACATCATATTGACTCAAACTAGCTAAATTTAATGCAGATATGATTAACTATATTTGCCTAGTGTATACGCAGACTAAATTCCAGTCCATTTTACTACGTATCCTGTATTTGTCTTCTATTGTCTGGACACCATAGAATTAAATCAAAATGGCATTTTCTAATGCTATGTTAGTTTGACTAAGTACTATTCATGTCTGCTGTTTCAAATTGTAATATGCAGTAAGACACAGTAAATGCAATTCAGCAAGTTAAGAAGTTTGAAAAATTGCCACTCATACATGAGATGTAAAGTAATCTATCAGTCTGAAATTAAAGGTTTCCAGAGTATACTGGCTTGGGGGTAGCAATCCATAACTAAGTCCTTTGACAGCTATCCATCAGTGAAAAACAGGCAATGTAACATTGTCTAAACAGCTGAAGTGCAATCATATCTAATTTGATGCAATATTGTAACCACACAGGGATGTAGTGTTCATTATGTTCAACATAAAACAGACAAATGAAAATAGTCAGAGACTGTGCTGCTGAGCTTCTTCAATTACATCTGTTATAAAAGTGCCTAGTTTGATTTGTAAAAATGTATGTTAATCTTCTATTAACCAGAACCACAAAAAGAATGTCTATCTTGGCTTAAGAATATACCTATTATCTTTGTATTGATTTTTGATCTGCAGGAGTTTGCAATCTCTTCAGTTTTCCATGAAAAAAAACCCCAGAATCTCAAAGCAAAGCTTGAGCTGAATACAAACTCAGAGATCTTACTTTATTTTACATTGCCAATTTTTAATTTCATAAACATTTCAGGAACTCACTCATACCTTTTTAGAAAGAACAGAATTTATAATACAAACTGTGGTTATTAACCAGCCAAAGCAGAAATTCAGTCTTTAGCTAAATCAGAATAGTTAAAAAAAAATGTGTTAACCGTTCCTAATTTGGATTTGTCATTAAATCTAAAGCAGAGGAAGGGGAATCAGACATTAGATACTAAATGTAAACAATTTTCACAGGATTCCAATGGTTTCATTAAAGGATTTTTCCTTGCAATGGAAGGTGGAGACACTTTTTGCAAGGTGAAAGAAGACGATGAGGTTAACTTGGAAGTTTGTGCATTACCACTTGGAAACCATTAGGCTTCGCAAGATTTGCTGGTAATGTCTGAGTTAAACATTATGTGCCTATCTATGTAGACTCAGATAAAGCAAAGAGCTAAGTAAAGATGGTATTCTTTTGACCCAAATGCATTTGTTATGTGAATAGGATAGAGACTTTTCATTTCCTGCATCATTCACCATGAGCCAAAGTGATTCCCCAAAGTTCACTCATTCGTTACCCTCGAAAACATAATAAAACCAAAAGAAGATAGAAGGAAAAATATAGTGTTGATTATGAATGCCTATAAAAATAATATAGAGATTTTCACTTCGAACTGCAAGTTGTGTTGACAGGCATATACGCTACCTTATAGTGTCAGAAATAGAAACACAATTACTTTCTGTTTGCTTGAAAACTTCAACAGCAGAACAAAAACTGATCAAAATCTCAATTCCTCCTATGCCTCCTATGGGTATTTCAAACCATAGCAAATGCAAACCACTTACTGCAGACAAACTCTTCTTCCTCACTCAAATCCATAGACACCTCCTCCCCAAGCTGGAGTCCTGCATAGTGCTTATCTACAAGATGCAGTCCAAGATAAAGTTTCTGCCACATAAATGCAAAACTCAATAATCTTAAACATCTAATAACCAGCGTGGCCTACTATCTTAGGGCTCAGGAAGGAACACAGAAGCATTTTAGCAACAGCAAATCTAGTACTGCTCCTGCTTCACTGTCTATGAGGCCTCATGTAATACTGAAAAGAGCAGAGCCCACTTCTTTAGCAAGGCAGCTATGTATCTAGATATCTGTAAGTTTGGCTTCTCTGGCACTTAAGACAAATTAAATCACAGTTGTGGGCTGGACTAGAAGGTCTCCAGAGATTACTTGCAAATAAATTATTGTATGAGTCTAATTACAACTTCTGTAGTAGTAACAACATACATTTTAAACTTGATTAATTGCTGCAACTCAGTAATAAAAATCATACTAATAGCCCAAGCCCATTTCTGCCACGGTGGATTAAATGTTCCAGAATTATGGTGCCAGCATAGAATAATTATTCAAGATGAGATAATGTTCATATTAATTAGAAAGCATCTAATTCAAAGATTAAAATATTAGAAGAAAAATTAAAGGAAAAAATAAAGCTATGATTTCTAAACGAACTACAGGTGGACCTATCCTATGAGACTAAAGGAAACGCCAAGCCATTAGCTTTAGGAAGGAAAGAACATGAAGCACACATCCCTGGATTTTCCCATTCTGTATCTAAGCCACAAGTGTTGGAAAGTATCTTTAATGTCTCTCTTTTCAATATGATCTCCTTCCCACAGAACAGAGAATATTTTGTGAAAGGTCCTAATTTGTGGAACCCCTTGACTATGCAGATTGATGAACCATCTTTTACGATTTTTCCCATTCGCATGAACTAAATTTTCTAGAGATCTTGATATTTTCCTCTTATTGAAATCCATTTAATCTATCTGAGTGTCTCAGTCTACCATATGGGTATATCTGAATAGTGAATAATCAAGGATATCTGATGATATCAGAAGGCTTATGTAATTTACAGAGACAGGCATAACACAGTACCTGATCAGGGCCACATGCATGAATGCACTACAATGCTAAACAAGAAAGCCAGTACGAGCAGCCAGAGATTTGTGCCTAATCTATCTCCCAAAGGCTCATGAAAAGTGAAACAGATAGATGGGGAGGTAAGCTTGCCAGAAGGATTGCTTTATCTGTGAGAAAATCATTGCACTAGGCATAACAAAATTCTCAGCAATACCAATCTCAAGAACATGAATGATTTAGGACAACTGAGATGGGATATCATATTTAAACCATGGAATTACAAAGGCACCAAATGACTTCCATCTTAGGCCATTATGGCAGCTGAACCTCGAGAGCATCCATGTGGAACAAATACATGGACAATGAGTACGTCAAGCCCCTTTCCCTCTCCTGCATGCCCCAGAATCTTACTGGTGCTGGCCAATCACAGACATGACCCCACTACCAAGAAGAAGTAAGGAGTGAAAGACTGCATAGGCAAATGCCCACTTTTGGGTTCAGATCTGTGTCCTGATCCTTCAGTGTCCCACCCTGGGATTCAGTTGGTGTGCTGTACTCACCTTCCTCAGACAATGTACCCTGTGTGTTTTGCTGAGGCAGAGGGCAGTGAAGCAATCCATATGGCTACAGCGTACACCCAAACCCGTAAGCCTGGGAGTGCTCACAGGTCTTGCAGTTTTTATCTAGAGACTGACATAAGGAATCCAGTTAATGATCCATTTGCTCAGCTTCATCCTAAGAGCCTCAATCAATTAAGCTGATGTATAACTACTGCAATTTTGTAGGTTTGATTTTTTAAATTATGCCAAAGATAATGTGCAGAAGGATAAGACTTTAACAGTCATTGTGAATATACCCCAGTAGATATGCACTTGTATGTATGCGTGCTAAAGGCATGATTTTCATTAAAAAAACCTTCCACAGATTTAAAAAGCAATATTCAATGTTCATCAAATCTAAAAATTCATTTCATAAAGGTGAAGCAAAGAGCAAACTCCCATTTAATTATCTGGGAGTTTGCATTCTGGTGGGTGAACTCATACGCTAAACACTTAATAGATGTTATTCTTTTACAGCCTCTACAGTCCAAGGGATCTCTTATGCCACTGTCATTCTCAAAGAGGAATAAATTTTTCTAATTGGTTCCATAAATCTCATACAATTATAAAATTCTCCTATTAATTAAGGGACAAAATATGACAAAAAATAAACAACAACCCCCCCCCCAGGTTTTACAGACAGCTACAGGATGATATCAAGCAGCCAGACATGGTATTGCAGACACCAAAGAACTGAGGAAGAATCTTGAGTTTTGTAGGGATTCCTGTGTTGTTGACTCCTTGTTTTAACTCCCCCTTGACTTAAAAGAATGCTGTTTATTGGTTCCCTTAAAAATTAGAAGCTCTATCTGAAACTGTTCTCATTCTTTCTTCTAAGAATGGTCCAAAGATGTTGAAGAAGGTTTTTTTAGCAAAGCTTCTTAATTTCCTTCATAATAGAAAAAATTTTGATATGTCAAATAGTTAACAGTCCTTATAAGTAAATCTTTACAGTATGCTCAGTCAAAATGGGTATCATAACATAATGAATGACAAGGAAAACGGGTCACTTCTATGCCTCTCTTAGTATGTTATTGAGAAGTTATAGCAATTGGTTGCTAAATTTTTAAATACTTTTGTATGAATTTTTAGTAGAACAGTGGAGTTCAAGGTTGCTATGAAATGCAGCATCATTCAGTAGCCTGAATGAAGTTCACTGAGCCAGCTAGTGGAGTCATCTCTGTAGACTCATCTGAACTTGTCTCCTGATGATAAACCTCATTTAAAATGTCAGAAAAACAGAACATGTCATGCAGCTTCAGAAATTTGGTTGCTCTTCTCCACACATTCTTCAGATGTAAAGTTCGAACCTGCACTGCTTTCCCATTCTGTAAAAATTGGCCTGTGTCACATAGTTCCATATCTTTAGTTGTTCCTCCTGGGCACGCTCCCTGTGTACACTTACTAATAGTTCAAGTGATCCCTTTTGGACATGCAACACAGTCAAATACATGTAAACTTATTTTTGGTAGAGCAAATGCAACTTTCTCTTCCAGAGGAACTGCCACGTGCCTAGCCTAAGTACGCACCAATACATTGGCTACACTGACAAAGGTTTAAGTCTAAATTTCAGAAGACACTGGTATGACTGCCACCTCAGGGACACCTCACTGCATGCTAGGTGCTAGAGCTCACAGCAGGGAGCAAGCAATAGTTGCAATAGTCCTTGAGTATGCCGGCCAGAAATTATTTGCACTTTCAATTATAAGTAAGAAGAACAAAACGTGGCTCCGGGTATGCATTTATGTGGTATTTATCAATTCAAAAGAGGAAATATCAGTTTATTCTGTGGGCAATTTCTCCTTTCATCTTTATTTTTCAAAACTAACTTAGGGAGAACTACAAGCGAAGGTATTTTAAAGGAAGAAAAAATTGTATAAATTTTACAGGTGGATATCTATTCCTTTTTCTTGCAAGTAATAAAATCTTTATCATTAATCTCCCTTTAAATTTAATAGAAATGGCAACATATAGTTCACAGAGCCCTAATTAGCCCATTTTCCTAAATATGGTTTTACACTTCAAAATATGAAAACTAAAATGGTGTTAATTGAAATGGTGAAAATTGATGGTGTTAGTGTTGGGATATAGGTTGGACTTGATGATCTCAGAGGTCCTTTCCAACCTTATGATACTGTGATACTGTAAAATTCAATTTGAAACATGGAGATGAGAATTAAGGAGTAATCATTTATACTTAACTGCCTGAAGTGTAAGCAATTAAGCCAAGTCCTTAGCTGAAAAGTATAGTGAATAAAGATGACATTACTACAAACAACGCCTTCATCATCAAAGCACAAGCTACCTATGACATTTTAACAATGGAAAAAATAGTACCATCCAATGATGGTACCAAAAAGATGTACCATCCAATGATGGTACCAAAAAGATGTACCATCCAATAGTTCAGCTGCTCAGGTTCTGGAAGGACTTCAGTCCAAGCAAAGAAACATTTTTTCCTGCACATTTATAACATAAGGTTAGTAACATTCAAATCACTCACAGGTGGCTGGTTATTTGCATGGAATACTGTATGTAAATTTCTACAGCATGGAAAGTGCTGTAGAAATTCACACCATGGTCTCCTAGGGTGTGTACCTCTAGTCAATAGCAAAGGCTAACATCAGATGTTTCAGTGGAAAGTGATAGAAAGCGGTAGAGTATTTCTATACCACAGAAGGATATTTATGCATAATTGCAGATGATGCTTGCACTATATTCCAAGATAACATAACAGATTTTGATTTTTACTGAAGCTAGTAAAAATGCTGATGGTTTTCATTCATGCTATTTAAATGACTGAATCACTGTCTTATTGTAGAAGTGTGCTGCTTCTATATGAATTCAGGCTCTAATTCTCTGCAAGACAGTAGCATGCTTTATGGGAAATATCAAAGTATCACGACACCCGCACTATTTCTTTTTCTTCTATATATAGAAAAAAAATGAAGCTCACATGAAGAAATTAAAAATATCACCAAGATTTACTATTGCAATCAATTCACTCTACCGTCAGCCTATCAAAACAAATAGCCATATTTGGGACAATTAAAGCCTCACAAGCTGAAGAAGACATTAATCGAGCTGAAGACGCTTCATTTTAAACAAAAAGTAGTGAAATGGAATGTATAAATGCCCAGATAGAACAAATGCAAGAATCTACTGAGACTGAAATCACACACAAAAAGACCACTGCTATGTTACTGCCTTCTTTTCTATCTGAAGAGACATAGCTTCTGTCAAAGAGGGGCAATGAAGTCTCCAAGATTTGCTGTTCTGGGAGATGTCAATACCTCTAGTGCTTTCAATTAGCTCATGTCCATCACGAGAATCAGCACTATTCAAGGTCTGATTTGTGCTGTTAATGTGGTTTATATGCAGGTATAATGGATTTAATAATTAGATTCTTACTACTCCTTACTGGATCCAATATGTTTTGAAAACACTTGGTCTGAAAACTCCACTGCTAGTAGACATTTTGGAGAAAAGATAAATTATTTTTTCCCAAAGCTCTTTCTGCATTTCCTATAACTCTTGGGTTTTCATAACAACCCTTTGAGGAATGTAAGTTGAGGAATTTTAGTTTCATGTGGCTTAATGTTATGCATCAAAATTCGTGTACCTATGTTAGGTAGACAGGGTACCAGGGAGGAAAAACCCTTTGTGGTAACATCTAAAATGTTACATCTGTTAGACTGGCTGTTCTTAATCATGACATAAGATGGACTCCTAGAATAATAGAATCATTTAGGTTAGAAAAGACTGTTAAGATCCAGTCCAACCATAAACCTAGCACGGCCAGATCAGCACCAAACAGTATCCCTAAGCACCACATCTACATGTCTTTTAAATACCTGCAGGGACGGTGACTCAACCACTTCCCTCGGTAGTCAGTTCCAATGCTTGACAACTCTTTCCATGAAGAAATTTTTCCTAATATTTAATCTAAACCTCCCTTGGTGCAAATTGAGGTCATTCCCTCTTGTCCTGTTGTTTGTTACCTGGGAGACAGACATCCTCCTTGCTGCAATATCCTCTCAGTTAGAGAGCAATAAAGTCTCTCCTCAGCCTTCTTTTCTCCAGACTAAACAAATCAGTTCCCTCAGTCGCTCTTCGTAAGACTTGTGCTCCAGACCCTACACCAGTTTTGTTGCTCTTCTTCGGACACGCTCCAGTAGCTCAATGTCTTTTGCACAGTGAGGGACCCAAAACTGAAGAGAATATTCAAGATGCAGCCTCAACCAGCACGAAGTACAGGGGGACTTGATGAACTTAAGGGTCTATTCCAACTTAAACAATTCTATGATTCTATGAAAATAGCAGCGCGCATGGATTTACAAACTGTCTCTGTCAACAGCCTACTCTTTCCCAGTTTAGGAACTGTGAGCTTAGGAAGGTCCAAAGGTGTCTGTGAGAAACAATTGCTCTGCACCTTGACAGATGACCTGGCTGTTGGACAGAAATGTGGCATATTTAATAAAATACAAGCAAAAGAAGATTTCCCTGAGAAAGCAACAACATACAGAGAATGCAGCCTCAGCCAATTAGAAATTTCTTGCCTGCTCTATAACGAAGGCAAACAGAATAATAGAAGTGCAAACACAATAACATAAATACAAAGACGATAATAGAAAACACACTGAAATTATGTTGATGGAATTAATAACTAGCACTTGTATGTATGTTTGTAACAGACACCGAAACATATTTCTAAGGGGCACAGTCTCACCATTTCCAGTCTAGTAGATGGAGAAAAAGAAGTACAGAAACACGATGGGTATTTGATCACAACATATCATGAATCAATGGCAGGGCTGAAAACAGAAGCCCTAGTAATCCAGTTCCAGCATTTATTCTATAATCATTACACAGTCAAGCTCCCTAGACAGAATGTAAGCCATCTTTTAACTGACAGTAAAAGGAAGGTCTCTTTACAGAGAAAACATTGCTTAGATGAAAAATTTAAACAATTTCACAGACAAATTATTATAACAGATTGCAAAAGAAATAATGATCCTTATTTAAACTGCAGTTTCCTCTAAACCATCAAACAAAATACCCTCTCAAAGGAGAAGCTAAACAGTATAAAGATTCCTGACTGGTATGCAAATGCTGTTGGCTTCAGCTACTAACAGATCACTTCTTTAAAGAGGCGTTTCCACTCATCAACAAGTGTAAGTAACCAAAACTGTTTTTCTCTCCTCTCTATGCTTTGATTCCTCCTCTAGACTTGATATTTAATTTTATTTCTTTTTATGTCTAAAAGTTAATGCGTGCAGGGGTTACTTGTTATTGGATAGGGAAAACACAAAACCAGTTGTATGCATATTTACCAGTAATGTTTTATTTATTAATATTATAAACGTCACCAAATTAGGTCTAGTCACGTTTCTAATAAGTTCAAATATTCTAGTCAGCTGAGGTTTATTTTTAATTTCTGTTCACCAAAACCAGGTGCTGTTAGATGTTCTAGAATATTCTGTATTCTTGGGTACATAAAAGCCAAAATAAATTCTGAAAAAAATAGAAATAATGATTCACTAGGCATATATTAGAAACAGTAGGCTATGTCAACCAAGAATTAATTTGGATAATACCTTTCATTTCATAAAGATCTTTAAAGATTTATATTTGACTTGACTTGTGCATTGAGTATAAGACAGTAAAATATTCAGAGAACTACCTCCACACAGATTTACATCTTTGCTTTGAAAAGGAGAGATGAATGAAAATTGATGAAGCATTGCCTTCACTGAGCAAAACTTAAGTGCCGCTTTGACTTCCTTTCAAAATTCTAGGTGGCTCAGCTGAATAAACTCAGCTGTGTGTGGTGACAGGCTAAATGTACTCCCCTTGTGAAATATGCCTACCTCTGGCTCCTCCACCACCCTGCAGACAGCATACTTACCTCTGAGGAACTCAATGTAAAGGCACTGTCCTCTACCAGTGGATAATCTATTCTTTGAGGAGTTAATGCTGCTTTCAATACTCATCTAAAGCCTAAATACTTTAAATCTATCTTTATTGCTTCACATGGCTGCAATACACTTTTACTTTTATTAGGAATTCAATAATGTTTCCACATGCTTGGTGATGTACGGTCCTTATTACTCATCAATATGCTTCACTAAATGTTTTTAAAATGCCTAAAGCAAAGGGCAGTTCACCTATCAAAGGAATTTTGACCACGTGCAGGCTTCAAACAGATTTTTACACTCATAAAAAATACAGTAATTAAACATAAATCCACACCAGTCATGTTTCTGAACATGTTCAGCTGTAACGCCTTTATATTCTTATCTATCATTATTATAGGTTTTCATGCTAAATGCCAAAGTACCATAAATATCAAATCCATAACTATATATGCTGCATTCCTGACAATTTGCTTGTGTTCTGACATGAACACACCATGCTATCAAACTACCCTCACTATATCCCCCTTATAGTTTATAGAATGATAGGTATTTGTTTAAAAAATATTAGCCACACAGAAGGTAAATTGATGGGGGTTGAACTACTCATGAAGATATAATCATTTATTTTGAAGCTCTTTTTATGAAGGATACATCTACTGAATTTGCTTATCTTCTGTTAAAGAAAGCAGACAGAAGAGTAGGACAGTATCACCATCATAACCTACTACTCGTACATCAATACCAAAATAACAAAGGATGCTAGATGAACAAAATCACCTTTGATGTTTCATTGAGTGCTAAGTCCAGACAACATAACACTGCTAATATTTCTTCCTTTTCCTGTGAATATCCTGATAAAAAACTCTGGTCTTTTTTGCAGATAAATACTGCCACATTTTGTAGTAACCTTTCAGCAACGTATAAACCTTGGGTTCCTTGAGAGACATGAGGGAGACCCTGTACCTTTGGTGGATGCTTCATTTACTGTGGTACTAAATGAAAGAAGGACACTAGAACTACCACCTTCCTTCCCTCCTTTTATCAATCTCTTTCATTTGTTTTATATTATGAGTTTCTTATTACAGTGATCCAAAACTGCATTGTACCATTCCATGTTTGAATGATATGTTGCAAAGGCAAAGATGAACGAGGAAACATTTGGTGTAGTCTAAGCTATTCTATTTTTTTTTTATAATTATATTTAGCAGTCAAGCTAAAAAAAGTATTTAAAAAATCAGTAAAATTCTGTATGGGATAGTCATCAACCTCCATTGCAGATGGATGAGAAAGACAGCATTTACCTTACGGAGAGAAATTTGTGATCCTAACTAGTATATTGTCTCTTATTTTATAGAATGTGCATAAATTATACTAATCTTTCACATGCCTGACAAAATTATATAGAAATCCCAAAGGAAATTATAAAGTTCCATTCACTTACATAGTAAGAAAATAATGAATTATTTCTTACAATGCACAGCATATTTTCTTTTTACCCACTTCCTGAGATCGCTTGAATAACTTCCCTACTGAAATATCCATTTTCTTTACTGTCATCAACACCTTCTCATCATTTGGAAGGTTATTCCCAATTTTCCCTAGGCAAGAAGATTTTCCTGGATCAGACTGGTTACAATCAGCATTTGCTGGGAGCATCCTGTCTGTGTGTTTGCTCTTTCTGTCTAAGTGTAGTTGTGGTGACCAGCCCTGAGTGTGCTCCAGAAAATGTAAGATCATCCTGTGACATTTTTATCCTTTCTTTCCAGCTTTGCCATAACAGAGTTTGAAGAGCCCAGTACTCTCATCAACAATGCCAGTACCCATATGGTGAAAGGAACACAAGCGGGTGAGCACTACTTTTGGAAGGACTCGGATACTGTAATTCTAGTAGAAAGACTGCTCTCCTTGTTATGAATCTTTTGATGTTAAAACACTCCCTTCCAGGTTTTGTTTGTTACAACTTCTAAGTAGGAAAGAGAAACATGAAGACAAAAATATGTAATTACACTAGAGGCAATGGCAGATGTTGCAAATCGTTGTAGAAGCAAAAAAAGATAAAGGATTAATGGCAATTACAGCAACAACAGAAACAACTGCAGTCGTAAGGTGAAGGCAGGCAATAGTAGCAGAAGTGAGTAAAGAACAATTATCTTAATGAATTTGTTCTCTTCTCACTAAACAGATGTTCATGAAACAACCATTTAACCTCCAAGCACTTGCATCAAAGTCTCCTGTTGGTAATCATTCAGAAGCAGTCGCTGCACAGAAGGAATTATGCAAACCTGAAGTCATTTGTTGGTAGCAGGCCCCTTAGTTAGGAGTTATGCTGCTCATCATCATCACTCATCTCGAGTATTCTTTTTGCCTTATTTTGATACAGCTTGTCACTTCAGTGTCATTACTATGAACAAAGGAAGCTTGGGCTATGAATCAAAAAGGCAAAATAATTAATATATTTTATGTACGATGTGTTCAAGCATTCCTTGCACTAAGATGAAAATACAATTGAAAGGTTAAAATTACGTAACTCAACATACTGAGCTGAAACTATATTAATGTTATATGTTGGAGCGGTGGTTCCATAGGAATTCCATATATTCATTAATGAAAAACTCACTATTTTATTCTTTAAATTCTGCATGATGCTTTTCAGTTTTCTGTAGCTAAAATCTACTGTGTTTCACCGAACTCTCTGTCAGCAGATATGCCTTCTTCTAGGCCGAGACAGCTGTGAGTACTTGCTGCCTCCTTTTTGCATCTCCTCAGGACAAATATATGAGTGTACAACCATCTCTGAGTACTTAAAGGAATTTGTACTTTAGGGATGAGGAAAATTAATTGGTGGGGTGTAAAAAGTAAGGAAAGGAAAAGGACAAATTAAGTCAACAAAAAAATTAAGGCAGAATATAATTACAATACTAATTATAATAACTTTCCAGTAGGAATGGATCATTTAAATATGAAGAAAACATAATAATGAAAGACTCTACTTCTGGGACATCTCTTTTACTTGCAGGCTGTGCTCTGAGAATAGAACTGATAACATCACCTGAGTTATTCCCCCATCTGTAATTCCAATTATTTTATTGTATTTTTATGTTTTATTTGAAGAATGCTTTTTCATGACATTAGCAATGTCCCTTTCAGCTTAAATCCCAGTACCACTGCTTTGCAAATTAGAAAGAGGATTTTTGGGTTTTTTTTTTTTTTAATTTATCCTTGAAAATGTCCTAAAATACATTTAAGTTACTTACTCATACATTATAAATTCTTTAATTAATTTGCTAGATTTGTATAGTTATTAGTATTAGCGAGGTATTTCTAGGGCAATAACACCAAATGATGCTATAAGAACATCTGTTTGTACGAAGGAGTAAGTCAAGACTACTTTGAATAAGTCTGAAACCTTGTATATTTACCCCCCTGAAATTAGTATATTGTACTACCATAAACTTTGAGTCTTCTGAAATAAATTAAATATGTTACATAAAGAAATAACGATACCGTCTTCACAATCAATATGGAGAGTCTCAATGTCTTTAAAAAGGAAGTATGGAATAAAGTAATTTTTAAATTGAAATTCAGGTATTTTCACAGAATTTTTGTACCTTAGATTTTCTATTCTCATGACTAATAGAATGGAGCAATTAGAAACTCTGATCTCTAGTATAATGTATTTAGGAAGTAAAGAATATAAAGAAGTATGAGCATTACTATAATAAATCTAAATGGAAAAGCTGCAAAATCGCTAGTCTGAGAACCAACATAATGGTCAGTAGATTTCTGAATACATGCAAAAAGGAGAAAAATATCCCCATATGAGCACCTGATGCCTAAAAATGCGGTGTTATTTCTTTATTTCTTTACGAATCTATGCAAATTTAGCCAACACACTGTCACATTAGCTGAACACGGATATAATTACGCACTAGAAGCCAAACAGGTAGGAGGCAAACAAGCACCTTTTGCATAGTACTTGAAGCCTGGCCAGGTCCCCACTATAAGCCTCATATCCTCCACGTGTCCAGCTCTGCAGCCATCCCAGTGGTGGCTGACGGATGAGCAGAGCTGAGAGGGAAGGTCTGCTCCCTTCCACCACTACCACATGATATCAGCCGCTCCTTTGCCTGAACTCTGCACAATAAAATCATATTACAGCAACAAACTGTAATTAAAACTTCCTCCTGCCTTAGAATTTGCAATACCAGAGCTCATTAGGAAAAAGAAGAATACTGAAAATGGGTCCATAGTATGAGTATTCGACTCAGTTTTTAAAACTAGATTGAAAAAGAAGCAGCCAGCTATCTTAAACCGTGAGACTGATAAGAGAGAACGTATTCCAAACTGGAATCCCTTTGGCCTAGTCTTCTATGTTCTCCCAACATCGAAAAGTAAATACTTCTGAAAATTTAACTTATAATTACTTTAATATAGTATTACTTAACAAATTGCCCACATGGAAAAGGGAAATGGAACCTCTAATTATGACCACAGAAGAACTAAAATTCTAACGCATGAATTTAATTAAAGTGGGTGGTTTATCTGAAGAGATTTTTTTCAAAATTCATAATAATGGCATTAGCAAGTTATTAAATATGAAAATTAATTGAGACTGATTTGTTTTGTAGGGTTATAGGGTTGATTAATCATTGCTAATGATTTCCTGACTAATGCTCTGCTGCAATTGTGGTCGTTGCACCACATATGTTCTTCAGCTATATTTTGGTTTTGACCAAACGCTATCTCCTATTTTTCAGCATCTGCTTGAATACTGCAGTTAGACAAATCAGTCTTCTGTTGGCAAACATTTCACTGGCAATTAAAAACTACAGATTTCTCCCCCTCAATTAACTGTAGTCTGAAAAACTTCAGTATTTTGTTTGTATAGAAATATACGATCATTCTGCATCTCTTAAGAGTAGTTATGTATTGATTTCAAATTCTCAGATTCAAAGCCTGGTGGGTTGAAGGGCTGGCCCCTAAGAACCCACATAGCCGCTGACTTACTCCCCTGTTGTGGACCAGGTGAGAGAACAGGTAGAGTAAGAGTGAGAAATAGTGGTTTTAGATAAAGATCAGCTTAGTAAGTGAAGGAAAGAGAAAAAAAAAAGAATGCAAAGGCAATCTCTCATGGTCCCCCTCAGGCGAACTGACGTCCAGCAACTCTTCAGGCAACTGCTAACTTGGAAGTCAGCAAATACCAACTTGGAAGTCATACTCCACTCTTTCTTCCTCTATCCTTATTTTTTTATGAATGATTTTATACGGCATGGAATGTACCTTTGGTCATTTCAGGTATACATTTTGATGTTTATAAATATCTGAAGGGAGGGCATGAATAAGAAAGAGCCAGGCTCTTTTCAGCGGTGCCCAGTGACAGGACCAGAGGCAATGGGATTAACAGAAACACGGTAGGTTCCCTCTGATCATCAGGCAACAATGTTTTACTGTAAGGGTGACTGAGCACTGCCATAGGTTTCCCAGGAAGTTTGTAGAGTCTCCCACCTTGGAGACTTCCCAGAAAGCCATATAGAAGTGGTCGTAGGCAACTGGCTCTAGGTGGCCTTACTTGAGCACGGAGTTAGGACCTTATGACCTCCAGAGACCCCTTCCAACACTTCTGTGATTCTGGAATTTTTACTTTTCCCTATCACGTATTTTACACTTGGTTTCAATTCCTTAACTGATATATTTATGGCTGCAGCTTAAAAAAAAATTCCTCTAACTCACAGTGCTTATGGAATTGTATCCTATCATATTAATTTATACTGTATGACAGTCTAAAATACACAGTGCTGTATCACAGCACTATCCTGTGTATCATGATTTTTTTTGTACAGTATGTTTTTTTCTTCTCTTAAGGAATAATGAACACTATTCTGAAAATACGTATGGATCTGAGGCAATAGTATTGCTCACTGATCATTACTTCCCTTAATATTTCACATCTAGTCATTTTCCCATAAATTACCTGAGGATATGCTCTATGTTAATGCACACTTCAGTAGTAATCAACCATTTACATGAACCCACCTGAAGAGCATGGTACCAATGCTATGGCACTATCATTAACATAAATTGCAACCTTTCTAATATCAGTTCTTATTTACAGCTGACAGGATGGAGGAACTACCCATGCGCAAAGTCATCCCTGATGTAAATCTCTATACTTAATGCTATTTAAAAAACGTTTTCCAGCCAAAATGTGGTGACCTGTGGCTCTAGTCCAGCATCAAATTCAAACAGTGAACTAGAACATTGCTATAAAATAAATCAGAAGGAAAGACTCTGCAACACAAATATGGAAATACCAGTCCATGTGAAATTACATTTTGATTATAATACACTTCATATTGTACTGACCAAATTGGAAAATATTATCTCCTGTTTATAAACATTTTTTATAAAACACTAAACACCAGAGCAAGCAAAATAACAGGTTTCCTCTCACTCCTCTCATTACAAATATTGCAACACGAAACCACTTCTATCTACAAACTTGAAAAACAAGTCAAGAGCAAAATTTAGTCCTTTGTCCTTAAAAGCCAATCAAGCTCCCATTAGAGTTGATGAAAAGACAGTTAATTCATCGGCAAATAAACAAGATCTCTACTTTGTTATTTAGTGTAAAAAGCATAATGTTATCAAATGAGAGTAGTGTTTTTGGTAACTGCAAGATGAGGAAGGTTGTACTTGTTCACTACGGGAAACCATTTTCTTCTGAAATGTGGTATAATACTTATTATACCTTTATATACCTTATATAGCTTTTATACCTTATATATCTTTATTGATGATCTGGATGAGGGGATTGAGTCCATCATCAGCAAGTTTTCAGATGATACCAAGCTGGGAAGAAGGCTTGATCTGTTAGAGGATAGGATGGCCCTACAGAGGGACCTGGACAGATTGGAGAGATGGGCTGATTCTAATGGGATGATGTTTAACAAGTCCAAATGTCGGGTACTTCATTTTGGACACAACAATCCCATGCAGAGCTACAGACTGGGGACAGAGTGGCTGGAGAGGAGTCAGGCAGAAAAGGACCTGGGAGTGCTGGTTGACAGGAAGCTCAACATGAGCCAGCAATGTGCCCAGGTGGCCAAGAAGGCCAATGGCATTCTGGCCTGCATCAGGAATAGTGTAGTCAGCAGGACCAGAGAAGTTATTGTCCCCCTGTACTCGGCACTGGTCAGGCCTCATCTGGAATATTGTGTACAGTTCTGGGCCCCCCAGTTTGAGAGAGATGTCAGGATATTGGAATGTGTTCAGAGGAGGGCAACGAAGATGGTGAAGGGGCTGGAGCACAAGCCCTACGAGGAGCGACTGAGGGAGTTGGGGCTGTTTAGTCTAAAGAAGAGGAGGCTCAGGGGAGACCTCATTGCTCTCTACAACTACCTAAAAGGAGGTTGTAGTCGGGCAGGGGTTGGTCTCTTCTCTCAGGTGACCAGTGACAGAACCAGAGGGCATGGACTCAAGCTTTGTCAGGGAAAGTTTAGACTTGGTGTGAGGAAGTTCTTCACTGAAAGGGTGATTGGCCATTGGAATGCGCTGCCCAGGGAGGGGGTGGAGTCGCCGACCCTGGAGGTGTTTAAGGGGAGATTGGATGTGGCACTGAGTGCCATGGTTTAGATGATGGTTGGTGTTAGTGTTGGGTTATAGGTTGGACTTGATGATCTCAGAGGTCCTTTCCAACCTTATGATACTGTGATAATTCAGTAAGTCCTGCAGACAGAAATATACTATATAGAAATATATCATAAAGCATAATTATAGTCATTTCACCTGGTGATTACCTTAATAAAGAGAAATGTCAATAATAATTGCTGAATTAGTTAATAATTCAGATAGTTTTTGTCCATCTTACTCATGAATAAATACAAATCAAGTAGTAACTAAGCAAATGTGCTAACTAGTCACGAGTCTGACGTCTCCAATGTAACACAACTTGGACCCAATCAATTTTGGTTTCAAAACATCTTTCCTTTCTGAAAACACGGGTCTTAGCTGAAGAAACTGTTCATTGTCAAACTCAGAACACTGTTTAGATCAAAAACAATTGAGGGTGAAAACCATAAAAATTGTAATTTATTGTTTTGTATTAGCAAAAAAAATCAGTTATTAATGTACATTGATTAGCTGTAAGATATAAAAAAATCATAATTTGATCTGAAGAATTTGACCTTGTAAAACCAGATTTTTTAAACAAACATTTGTTCTACTTTTCTTGACATTGTCCCCCCCTCAAACATTCAACTAACTACAAATAAACTGTATCAGCTGCTGATGTGGGACACTAGCAGCTTGGCCAGTTGGGAACCTTAGCTAAGCAGGCCATGGAAGGCGACAGCAATGATGATGATTATGTCACATTCAGCATCTGCCCCTTAGGAAGCAGACTGAGACTACTCAGTTCATTTTATCTTGATAGCTGAACAGCCACACTATAAAAATAATTTTCAGGCACTACTGTTTTGCATGGGATCTGAACTGGTTAGACCTAGATGAAGACGACAGCATTCCAGTATTTTCAAAATTTCATTTACAAACTAGATTTCAATTAATAAAACCAATTGTATAAGAAACTTTCATTTTTTTAGTTTCTTCAGTCACAGATTTTGAATTAAATCGGTGCACGCATTTAAATGAGAGTTAATACTTAAATTAATCAGCTATCCTTCCCTGAATTCTCCAGTGAAATTATATGAAAGACACTTCTTGGACTGTGCCTGTTTTTTAACTGCTTTATTTGGATAATACCACATAAGAGTGTGAAAAGTGTAGCAATCTTCAAGAGCATAGATGAGATTTTTAGTGCATCCCAAAGCAGAATTCAAGAGCTCCCAGCTGTTTAAGGGGCTGGGCCTATTGAAAACTGTTTTAGACTAGGACATATTTCTAAAAGTGGCATGTGGTAGTATGAAGTTCTATGTTGATCAAAGCAAATGTGGGTTTACTGAACCATAGAAGTCCTGTGGTGTTTTCTATGAAACTGTAAAGGAGTTTTAGTTCTAAATTCTATTAAAGGAAAGCAACAGCAACTCTTTTTTCTTTTTTTGTTTTCCCCTGCTGTCCAGGACCAGTCCAGACACACAAAGTCATTTTGTTCCTTTTTTTTTTAACATGCAACTTACTCTGCATTTTCAAAATACTTCATTTTTAAAGCAAGTCCCATTCAAATTAACCAAAACCTGAAAACAGTGTATCTGGCAAATTAACTTTTCATTATTTTAGTGATTTCAATAAAGTTAAACTAGACATAACTGTACTTGAATTAGAGCTCTGAAGTACTGTCCAGTTTTACCAACTGCAAAAAGGTATTCAACCATTTTTAATAATTCACATTTTTATTATTCTGTACCACCTCCATACTTTCAAGAATCCCTCCATAGCACTCCTATCTTAATTCCCGCAAACCTAGCTGGTAGTAGCACATCAGTTTCAATTAATCCAACTCCAATTTGAGAACAAAGCAATTAAGTTCAACAATTACCCCTTCAGTACATTTTGGCTGGCGGCCATAAGCCTTTCAGCTACCATACACACAGAGTGATTTGGACTCTCCATCACCTTCTAAAAATTGCACTTTTACCCTCTTTCTAAGCAGCTTTAAAATTCCACAATCTCTCCACAACACTGCCAATAGATCATTTCTTTATCTCCACCCATGGTACTCCTTTTCTGCCCCCAATATCCTTTAAACCCTTTACCATCTACTTCTGAAGAGTCTTAAAACAATTTGAAGAATGCTGATATAATTAGAGAGAAGCAGCATCCCAAACCACATTTTCACAGCTTAAAAAATGATCGGTGGAAACAATAAGATTTCTAGACGTACTAATAAAAATTAGTCACCTAAAAACAAGTCAAAGAAGAACAAAGAAGTAATCAAACCCACCAAAAATGGACTTAAAATAGAATGAAGATAAGGCAGAAAAATTGAAACAAAGTTTATTAAACCCTATTTTTTTCTTTAGTATTGAAGCTATGCACTAGGAAATATATTTTTCCTTTTTTTTCCTCTACACAGTTACTATTTAAATACTGTACTGCAGCTCAAAATTTACAGTGTATATTATGAATCATTTTGAATCCTTCTGACCTTGTAAAATGCTTGTTTTGGGGAAGAGGCAAGTTTTAGAAATATTTGAATAAGTTTTACTACCGATTTATACATACATATGTAAAAGAAGTGTTCTGATCCGTTTAAAAATCTTAATGATAGTAAAATACAGTAGGAAACTATGAGGGGGGGAAATATGAAATAAATTTATTAGGTTAAATTTATTCATAGAACAAACATCACATCATAAGACAACAGACAAAGCGTTTCCCTTAAATATGAAATGGCTTACTTGTTTAAATATCTATACCCCATTAAAAATCAATCATCAGAAACAAAAAAGAATTTGCAGTGTTGATAAAACAGGGATTGCAATCTGTATTTAAATTTGATACCTTTTTTTGTAGGTTAGGTTTTTATTATAGAGCATTGGTACTGCATTTTAATTAAAACATAGTAACAACTACAGAAATTTTACAAGATTATTCATTGATATAGAATGAATGTGGGGAAGTTCCCTTGAAGAATTTACTGTAAAACTCTTCATCATAGACTCTGGCCAAGTATGTCCTGTTACTGCAGCCCTGTGCACAGGCACAGACAGGTTCAGGGACCACTCTGGCAATCACAGCCAAGACCAATTGCGATATATTTTTCGGACTTTTGTCACATTATTCTTGTGTAAGAAGATTCTCAACAGAACAGAGCCTTACCTCTTCCAGAATGACAGTAATGAATTTCACAAGTTCTTTTTCTTTAAATAAATAATCCCTTTAAGTGGATTATTTAAAAGTCAGAGACACAGAAAAGGTTGCTTGCTGTAACTCCCTTACAACTTCATTAAAGAAACATTTCTCATTAATTACAGGGTTTCCCCTTTGATACCAACCTAAGCAAGCTATTGCTTACTGACTTGGATAAATTATTATACCAGGAATACACTCGCAAGATGTTCTGAGACTTGCAAATATGCTGTTCCTTTAGCTTGTAGGATTGCGAGTGAATTACTAAAAGCTTCTTACAAATTGAATTATATTCTCCCTACAAGAATTATGCCTTTGTGTCCATTCTGTTTGCATATGAAAGTGAGGATGCACCCAACCACATATGCCATCTTCTCTGTGTTACTCAGGACGCCTTCTGTATCTTTAGAGAGGGCTTGTACCACTCTCTAGCAGTGCTCAATGGAGTTAAGGGCTCTCAGTGTCCCCCCACAGAGATAATCTTAGGGCATTCAAGTCCCAGGAGCCATGACTGCAAAGAAAGAATATTTCTAGAGTGCTTTGCCACCCTGGCCTTCTCTAACTCCTATTAGAGAATCTACCACAATTACTATGCCTCCCTGCCTAGCCAGGTCCATCCATTTACCTTGGAAGGATATCCACATTTGCAGAGAACAGGGTGACCAGGTTACTCACAGCGTGTCCAGGCTGTGCTTGGAAATCAAGGCTCTGAGGAACAATACAAAGTTCCTGATCCAAACTGAATATTTAGTGTTACTCTCCTTTAGTTCCCAAACAGATCAAACTTAGTGCCTGGTGTCTGAAAAGGAGACATTTTGATTGAAACCAAAATTCTTTATGAATCAAAGCACACCTTAAAATGAATCAAGGAGAGTGGGATGACTTATGAACATGAAAAATGACAATTTGAATATGCCGTTATTTTTACTGGTGAAACACAGAGCTATTAGGTGCAAAAGAGCAGCTAAAAAGATGCTCACTGCTATACACCAGTGAAATGTCAGTAACAATCAGTCTTAACGCAGGAGACAGGACTTCAGTAAGGTCCAAATTACTGTCATTAGTGTTGCACTGCAATTAACCTGAGAGAAATCTCAAAGAATATCCTGAAGTAGGAGAGAAAGTATTTTAAAATTTGTTTTGATTATGCTCAACTTACTTATTTGAGATCTTGTCAGCAAGGAAGCATTGTTATTTTTTCAGTCATTGACAAAGACTATGAGCTATTTTATTACCTTTTTTTACAGTCATAACTCTGAGCAGGGATTACAAAGTTTGGGAGACAGATAAAAACAATCCTTTAATAGCCTCAACTGACTGGAAAATTTTTGTGTGTTTGTTCTTAAAACACAGATAGTCAGTGAATGAAAAGGCATATAATAAAAGGACTACCAAAGGTAACATTACATCCATAAAACATTCAAACCTTCTTCTCTTCCTTTACACATTAGTTCATATAGTTCCATAACTTTGAATAAAAATGAATCTTGACAACAGTAATACTATAAAGATTGGAATTGCTTATTATTTTTTCTGTGTTCACTGGAATCCATATACAATACAAAATCCTGTCAGCCCACAGAAGATGCCAAGTGATTTGACATATTTGGTAACTGGACTATCTTTCTTTGGTCCAGGTATTATTGTACAGTAAGAAATCTGCCTATGAGTCCAAAGAAAAGTAGATGTTGACATTGAGATGTTGTGTGCAAATATGGATCAATTACCTATGCACTTCCCATTGAAGTATATGTGTATACTCTAGTTGCTTCACTTTAATAATGAGCCAAGTGGATGTGGAAGAAGTTTTCTGGGTAAAATCTTAACTTCATCAGAAGAAAGACTACTACACTCAAAGATACTCGGCACAGAAACCTTTAAAAAACCAAACCCCCCAATCCAAAGAAAACACTCTACTCATTATTTCCAACTCCCTAACATTTGGAGATGTTCTTAAGATATTTTTAGATCTGTGGGTGAAAAATGGCATAGGAATGCAGATTATCATCACAGATGAGTTATCTTACACGACTGATTGATAGTTTTTTTCAGTTCGCTTGCAATTTCAGATTTTCCAGAAAGAAATTGTTTCAGTATCTCTTTCAGCCATTCTTGGTAATTGACACAGCGTTTTGCAAAAAAATGATAAAAACACAGTCCATGCCACAGGGGACAGATGATTAAAAAGAAAAGAAGCTTTGATCTGTTGCTCCTGTGTCATTCAAGAGTAACACCACTGTAAATACTATTAAGATTTTACAAAAGTGTATATGAAATCAGAATGTGTTACAAATATCAGAGGTAGAGACAAAATAAAACATCAAAGAGGGATAAGTAAAGGGGAAAGAGAAAAAAGGCAAAAAGAGCTTCTGAGAGACTAATTCCAGCTGAAAGCAAACCAATAATTTTTAAGGTGATAGGAGAAAAGAATCTGTTTAATAGTATAGCACATTCTAAAACACAAACATTTTTGTGGATACAATCTAAACTTGGAACAATAGGTTCATTAAAGCTATTAATCTATGTAAGTATTTTGGTAGACGCGTCATTTTACAAATAGCTTGACAGATATTAAATATGTCTTGAATTTATGTGTTAGTAAGATCTATCCTATAAGTTACATGTATCTAATTGGATATCTGTATTCCAAACAAAGCACCATCAGGATGCTTATTTGAATAAGAAAAAAATACTCTAAGTAATGCAAATGCATTTAGAATATGGGTGAAAGATAAATTCTTGTCAAGACACACAATGATACACCATGTGAATCCGTTTTGTCTAAGAAATTACTAAACTAATCTGTTCTGGTCATTCATCGAGAAAGATGATTTTTCCCTCAGAACAACTTGTATTCATGAAGAAGCAATGTCTTTGACTGCTTCTGTGAAAACAATAAATAAAAACTGCTCAAAAACATTAATGGTCAACAAGATTCAGTAAAAACAATGCAGTAATTATGCCTTCCTTGATCTTTCTTTTAAGAATTAGTTAGTGAATCTTTTCCTGTAATAGGGAGAGCACATTTGCAGAGAGTGGGTATAAGAAACAACCATTTTGGAACATTCTGCTATAACTGCAAAGCTAAAATTCAAAATACATCACTTTTTCTTGAAAAGGCATAGTAAAAAAACATTTCTAACAAACATCAAAGCGATATGTAGCCTATTTTACTTAGTGATACTGGTTTAAGTCTAATTCCTACATAATGGCAAAGATAACTTGGAGAATTAGCAAAACAAGTTCACCAGCTAAAAGTATTGCAAAGATAAAGTGAAACCAAGAGAATCAGTGATCACAGTACCTAAAAACCTCAAAAGAATTGCTAAGAGATAAGCACAGGTGCAGAGTGAAATAAAGACATGAGAAGGGTGTGTTAATATTGTACTATATCATCACTTAGCTAACCATTTACCCTCTTAATATTTATCTAGAATGGCCCACATGCTTTTCATGAGAAATATTTAACCTATGAATTATGCATGAGCTCTACAGCAACATGACAATGACTAAGGAAAAAAGAGGCCCCCAAAAGCTGTTGGTTTCCACTGCTAGGACATGAGCATGTAGGTCAGAGCAGAGCAAAGACATTGTTCCTGCTACCCTTGTGCTTGAAAAATCACTAGAAGTTGAAATCAGCTTTTCTAGAATCGTGACAGAGAAGAAGGGATCAATCTATACATTTCTTAAGGCTGGACAAGATACATGAAAGCTTACAGACATAATTTCTGAAAGAGCATTGAGAATTTAACGTTGAAGCCTGAGCAAGTTTTGGAGAACCTTCCATTCAACACTTTAGGACTGGAGACATCCCATTCCTCTCTCAGACTGTGTTTGAAAAAAATCTTTTAAAGCAGAAATTATTATCTTCAACGAGCAGTCTAAAAGAGTTAAAATCTAAAGACGTGAATGTTTATCTCTAAAGTTCTGATTTGAATGGCTACTTATGAAAAATACCATATTGCAATTTTAAACTGGTTTTATCACAGTGTACACATAGATTTTATTTACCACTGATAATACAATGCTTTATTGTAACATGCAAACAAAAAATTAAGTTTTCTATTTCACCTGTTAGATTCCTGAATTCATGAAGCTGCTGTCTCATTTCCTCCAATACAACAGGCATGAAACAGTAATTCATGTACTGCAGTAACTCTGCTTTATGCTTCTCATATACTGCCTGCAGGCACAGTGAATAGGAATAAAAATTGGAGCACAACACCAACAGATCTTGTTCTGTTCTCTGTATATGCTTTTAGTTCCCACACTCTGGTTATTTATTACAGCTCCTACAGCTCTGGGAAATGACAGACTCACAGATACTGTGAACGCAGCAGCCTTCCTCCCTTCAGGATCTCATTCCCAGAGTGAATGGAAGAATCAAAGAACCAGCCTGCTGCTCCCTCCCCACTTCAGAGGCTGAGATCAGTGGCCCATGGAGAATTTCATATCAAGGAAGTCATAAGCAGGAGTTATTAGGAAGTCTAATGACAACAGTGGATGAAGTTATATAATTTTATTAATTAGCCTTCTCCATTCTATTAGCGTGTTGTATATCTGTCCTGTTTATCACTTCACTTCTTACAGCAAAGAAGGGAAGCTTCTTCCTATAAAAGCAAAGTAATTCTGTTTCCTGCATTGCTGCTTTCCTTCTTCTTAGCCAGTGGGGACAAAAGAGCTTTCTTCTATCTCCAAGTTCCTGTTTGCAAGAGATGGCAATGTCCTATTACCTCTGATAACTGCTGGAAAGTGTATGGACACCAAGAGCTCAGAAAATAGCTACCTTTCTGTATGTCCTCAGTACTGAACATATCGTTATCTATCCAAGGAAACAAAAAGAAGAGAGGATATGAGAAATGTAAATGTAAAAGAGTAAAACAAAACAAAAAGTCTGGTGGTTTGGTTTTTTTTTTTAAATTTACATGTACACTGTTATTAAGTTGCAATTATCATCTCTGGGCTTATAATTTCATACATATACTAATAGCACTAGCTTCTTGGATTGCAAAGATCAAACCTCTGTCATGCTGATAACTACATATACAAAGGTATTATTAATCTAAAATAGACATATCTAAATAGACAACATAGAGAATAGGAAGTGTCAACCTCACGTTGAACAAGCTGAAAAAAATGTTAAAGTCATAAACAAAATCTGTGTTAGAGTCAGGAACTGATCTCAGTATGTAGACAACTGACAAAACCTGTGAGATAACTGCATCCACTGCAGGTTTCTTGCTTTAAAATGCCTTACCTAGAAATCTGCATCGTACCTAAGATACGCCAGGGGAGGTTTAGATTGGATATTAGGCAGATGTTCTTCATTCAGCAGGTGGTGCAGCACTGAACAGCTCAGTCACATGGTGTGAATGTTGGGAGTGTCCTGTGTAGGGACTGGAGTTGTACTTGATGATCCTTTTGGGTCCCTTCCACCTTGGGTGATTCTATGATTCTATGGTTGATTGTTTATTGTGACAACATAGTATATTTTCAGCAGAAGTGCCTGGTTTTGCACTTTCTTGAGAAAGTCACCAAGCCCTCTTGACTGAATTTGCTTTTCTGATGACCTTTCGTTAAGGCTTTGAAACAAACCCCTAGATCTGAGCATCATTTAAAATATATTGGGCTGCAAGTTCAAAACAAACAAAAGGTCGAATCCCAAAGCAGTTAGAAAGGAAAATTTTATTTCCAGATAGTCTTTACTTATTATTATACAAGGACTGTTCACCAAGCTTTGAGTAGAAAATCAGATCAGACGACTTTCTGCAGCCCCTTCCAATCTGAATTATCCTGTAGTCTTATGAGATTGCTGTTTCTGACAATGTTTTTGGAAGTCACTTATGATTTAATTTACATGGAACATTTACTACTGTCTTCCCTCAGGTAAGTGGAAAGGTAATAGCATCGTGACCTGTAAAATCACTCCCCACTCCTGCTGTTGGCCATTATTGTAATCTGTTCTCTGGGATGTACATGTTAATTTGCTTGAATTAAAGCCCATGATTAAGAAAATAAGAAACAGACCTGGAGGAATAAAGAACTAAAATCTAAACCTCATAACAATAGAGTTAGAATTCTTAGTTTGTACAGACTGCTTTTCATGTGTCGCTCTCAAAGCACGTGGCTATGACAATTCTTTGACCATTGTGTCCCCACAACAAAGCATGTTTATTAAAATGAAGACTTTCCTGGAATACAGAATTTTGATGCAATTCCCTCTGCATAAAAAAAAAATCCCACTTAAGCTACTGTTAGTAGCGGAACACATCTCATTGATATCATCTATACCTTCCCAGGAAATGCACAACTAAAAGTGGCAAGTGCTATAGATCACTAGTTAGTTATTTGTCATTAATAGATCAATAAATGGCTTTGATCCTGCTTTATTTAAATATGTTAACTGAGCAACTTCTCCCTGAGGAGGAATAATGTTGTAAACAGATGTGATCCCCAAGAGGCAAAAAGGCCAAAAAGTGGAGTTGCTGCACTGTCTTCTCAGTTTTCTCAGTTCTCAGTGATGTAATTTCAAAAAGAAGGCCTAGTCTGTTCAAAATGTTTACTCAAACACTTGAACAATGAAAAGTTCTGACCTACAAAAGCACCTGTGGTCAAGATCACAAACACTATTCTGATCTCATGAAATCCCATGAAATCCCATGTAGAGGTTTCACTGCTGACTTCAATACAGCCAGGATTCTACTTCCTGAGGAACACAAAAATGTTGATTTTTTTTTTCATTTCTTTGTGTGGGCACTGTACTGCAATGATTTGTACAGTAAGAAACCACATGAGTGCTTGAAAAATGCAATCTTAACCAAAGGAAAAAAAAGACAAAAAAGAAAACAGAAAAAGAAACCGAGAAAGGGATAAAAAATTAATTCCTTAGCTTAGAATCCATAGACTGAAGCCAAGAACACATAGCCTAAAAGAATATATATTGGTCTCTTCCCCACTAACACACAAACCACTGCTGTGCTACGTGTACAAACCATTACAGGTGTTATGGAAACACTGCGTGCGACTCTTTGTTACTGTCTACGTTAAAATGATCTGCCTTTGTCATTTCTTTCATTTTAAGGAAAGAAAAAACAAACAAACAAACAAAACCATCTAATGGAATAACTCTGGAAGCTCACTTTTCAGACCAAAAAAAAATGGCTTATAAAGATTGTCTAAGAGAATTTACCCTTCCATAACAAAGGTGAAAAGTTGAAAAAAGAGGTATCTGCAAAACACAGCCAAACATTTCCGAGAAACTTAAAAATTCAAGTGTTTGGAACTGATTATTCCTTAAAGAAATTTTAGTAAGCTATTATTTTGTGAGCTGCTTTGTTGTTCTTTTAAATCTATAAGCTAGGGTAAACACCTGCAATTACAATATATATCTCTTTTATTATAATACGAACATGTAATAACAGGTACAATTTTGTCCTGAAATAATAATTGTTAACACTTTTAAAGGAGGAGAGTGTGATAATGTAGTCTACATAAACTATGAGCTTTCTGTGCACGTTATCTCCAGCTCACACCCCCAAGTAAATTCGCCTTCTAAGCACCTGCCCAGAGATAAATCCATATTCTACTTTCCTGAAGTATATGCAAGCAAGGAGCTTGTATCCATCAGCAGAATCTATTCACAGTACTTGTAGTTATGAACATGATTCAGGATCCTATATATTAAGACCCAAGCAAAAAGAAACTATTTTCCACTTTGCAGAGTCTCTGTTATATGTAAATCAAGCAAAATAATTGCAACAGAGACAAACCAAATAGTCGAAAAACAGCAGGGAGGAGGGAGAGTAGCAGCAAACATTACATTATCTATTAACTAACGGAATGTTTATGGAAATAGGGATAAGATGCACATACAAGCCAAATGAATCCTTATCTATAACACCATAAGAAAATATACCAAAATAAATTCATGAGAGGAGGCAGCTGAAAGTGTAAGCATGCAGCCATTAGTTTCATCTGAAAGGCATTGTAATTGCTCCTATCACAATGAACTCATTTCATAATCACAAAAATGTGTTCTATGTTTCCATCTATAATCCAGTCTTCATTAAGTAGGTCAAAGATTTATTTAACACTAAATGTTGCTGCACACAGACAAAATACCATATGTATATTAAAAGAGTTTCTAAAACTGAACTCTTCTTTATGTGTTGTTTTACTGAATCTGGAACAAAAAGTATTTTTGCCTTTATAATTACAGGTGAGACTTGTTGAGGAAGAAACATACAGCAGTATTAGGACTGCTCTTTACCAGTAAAGTTATGCAGTAAAATGAGAAACCTACAATGAACCAACTTGTAGGTAATGGCATATCTTATTTCCACACAACTGCATTACTGACCATGCCAATCTCTACAAGGTGTAAAGTACGTGACTACCCACAAAGACATCCTGTTTAAGAAACTGTTTCAGAGATAACAGTGAGAAAATTCCAACTCTCATTCAGGCCCTTGCTGACTGTAGCATATGAAAACTGACAACCAGAAAAACAGGATAAAGTTCAAAGCAAATTTTCAGTGCCTCTATTGATTAAACCTTCAAAGTTACCCTGTTTTCCCAAAAAACCTCCTGTGCTAAGGAGCAACAGATCGGAGAGAAGAGCACACAGATTTGTGGTGCAACAAAATTCACTTTAGTAGTAAGCAAACAACCAAAATTTCCTAAGAAAATAATTTCTTCTATATTTTCAATCATTTACCTGTTTGTGAACTTTAATTAAGGAGAATAAAGTGGTATGTCCACTGAACAGACTGATCTAACAGCCATATCTGCTGAATTGTTCCAATAAAAGCTCTTTAACACTGTGTTTAACTGATATCTGATTCTCAGCCTACCTGGTGTATTCAGCAGCCGGGACATTTTGCAAGAATAGGAGATAAACTGCTCGCAGTATTCAGCACTACTGGTAATGGCAGAAATCTGGTCCATCGTTGCACTGTAGTTGAGCTGCAGTACAGGTAACTTCTCCAGGCTGTTGCCTCCCACAGAAGTCTGCATTTGCAGATCATGGTACACGGTTGTCCATACTTTATCCTCTGAAAAAGAGGGGAAAAAGACAAGACAAGAACTGGTTAAAGACAGAGAATGGAATTTAATTAAAATAAATCTAGGTCTTTAACAAAAATGTTCTGCAAGATAGTTTTTGAGGGGTTGGTGGGCTAGAAGAGCACTGCAGATGAAAAGCGAGACACCATGTGAAAGCATTGTTCCAACAATTATGAACTGACGAAAGGAAGAAACCCTGATTGCTCTTGTAGTTTTGCCAATCAATATACTGTGTGAGGAGACTTTTTGAACAACTAATGCTAATAGTGACATATGGAACTAATAAGGATTAGCTGCGATCAGACATTGGAAAGACACAAGGCTGATTCACTAAAGATTCAAGGTTTCTGTGTCAGGAAAATTCACTGTGCATTGTAAGCCACTGTGGGCTGGAGAGCAATAGAGCTTTGCAGTAGAGTAACAACAGGGACGCACCAGATTCTCATGTGATTACATTAATACTGAAAATATGGCAGTTTATGAAGGTTTTCACATTTGAGTTACTAGGATAAACCAAAATTTGCTTATTGAGACTTAAATATTTTACAACAGCAGCACCATATGACCTCATTGATCGCTGTTATGGTACAAACATCAATGTAAAAAAATAATAGACAATGGAAATATAAAAGCTTATCTTTAGTTGTAAAAGAAAAGGAAGGGGGAAGGACAACCTCATTTTGTCAATAAGAAATACAGCAGTATTGGCTGAATCTCAACACTTCTCAACACAGTCTAATGTACACGCAAAAAGTGTGTAATATGCAGTCTATAACAGACTCTGCATGCATTACACTGCTTTAAGTACTGAAGAACAAGTCACTACAGGTGTTGCTGTGTGTGATTTGTCAGTAGTTATCAGAGGAGATTTAAGATGAGATATTGTAATAATGAAACAACATATTCCGCACTCCTGTTTTTGGAAGATTTGTGGAAGTTGGAAGGCAATTTAGAAAGGAAATAAAGAAAAGGCACAGAAATTTTCATGTTATAGACCAATCATTACTTTTTCTTAGAGGGATGTTCCATACAACAACAACAAATTAGCTGAGAAAGACATAGGGTTTCAGAATTAAAACAATTAAGACTCAGTTAATATTAATGATCCTGTATTCCAGTAAGAATAATATTCTATCACTGAGGTGTGAAGGACTTTTAAATTCAAATTGACTAGCTACCAGTTTAAATAAACACTATCTCAGTTGATACACACTGCTCATAGTGCCCATCTCAAATAACCAAGGACTGAATTAGCTCAATCCTTCTCTGGGTTACTACGAAAGACTGATGGTAAGTAAACCCCAGAAATTTTTCTGTTTCCTATAGATTATATTATCACAAAGCTTCCTAAAAGTGCATTAGGTTTTGTCACTAATATTTATCACATATAGTTCTTTCACATTTTCAGGGAGTTTTTTTCTGTTTTTCTTTTAAATTTTCCTTCTGCTGTTTAAATACTTCTACTACAGAGAGTCAAGTCAAAGAAACGTGTCTTGGACTTGGAATAGGAAATGTGGAACTTTAAAAAAATCCTTTAAGAACATATTCTGGTGCCTTAAACTGGCTTGCACAAAAGCCCTGTCTCCTGGATGAGCTAGCCAGGCCTTTGCCCCAGACAGTTCAGCTGTTCTTGTAGAGCGTCACCACTGACTGCTCGTTGTCCTTCAACAGATGCAGATATGAAAACATGTCACGCTGCTAACTTGGCTGTATTTATCACAAAAACAGATTCTCCAGTCAGTTTCAGAGAATCCTAGTTCATCTGACAGATGTGCCTTACAGCAATAAAAACCCATAAAAATGTAGTACATAGCAGTATGCTTTCAATTCATCTATGTAAATCTCACACTTGTTAACGCAAATCTGTGAGTCATTCCAAAACTTGTGGCCTGATACTATGCTTCAATATTTTAACTACATGAAATATTTTGATAAAATAAGGCATACTCCAAAGTGCTCCAGTACTTTTTAACCAAGTTCTTAGAAATGTACTTATGTATACTGATGAGTTTTGGGTGTGACCCAGAGTAAAGTTATCTTTCTACGTTATGATTATTCTTATCTCCAGGACTCTGTACTCCATGTTATTTTCCAGTCTTAATTTTCACTGTATAGTGTCAGGTTGTTTTAGATTACATGGAGTCATGTGGACCCATGTGTTTGTAACTGATACAGTGCAGGCCTTTCTAATCAAATGTTCAGAGATAAGGTAAGCAAAGGAGACAGATCCTCCACAGGGAGCATGCACCACTAGCCAAATGAGATGAAATTCAGCTGTTGATGCAGTATAATTATTATTTTAGAATTCATATTCTTAGTCTGAAGCTCTATATCAAACAAAACACTACTCTTGTACTAAGAAAAAAATAATTTTTAAATAAAGGGCAGGCGAAAGGAAGAAGATAAATTCTTATTTCTGTATTATTAAACTCACTCCCAAGTATGTAGGAAAAATTTATAATTGTCTCCTATGAAGTTATATAGAGAATACAATAAAATATAATATTGTTGAATGCCTGGGATGCAAGTTTACTGTAGATTAGTTTTCAAGAAAGGATTGAGATCCTTTACACGTTCACTGACAGCACTGTCTTAGTTTGGGCAGAAACACCATACATACAAGAGCTCTAACATGTTAGTAAGGCACATATCAGGCCAGCTGGACCCTAATCTTGGATTTCTGAGCCAGCAAAGTCTCCTAGACTAGCCATTACAAAGCCAAAGGAATGTCATCAGCAATAGGAGCTGCGTTAGGCATTACATCTTTGAAGATTGTGGATAGCAGATTCTGGTCAATACACCCCTGACACTTCTGCTCCCGGAGAGGGAGCTTCAGGCTTTAGTGTGGCACAGTGCATGAAAGAACACAGAAATGTATTTGTGGGTAGATCTTCAATGGATCTAGGTTGCCTTAATGCCAGTCAATGTACCCTCTGAACCACTTCAGAACCTTTCTGTTGAAGTCAATAACTGTTTCCAGAAAAGCATCTCAAGCTCTTCCTGCTGTCTGAAGATGACAGGAGACGGATTCGGTTATACCTGGCCAGTCACTGGAAGGAAATTTAGCTTCCATTTCACCTGCAAATAACTTGCTGATAGACTGACTCAAATGACTGATGAGCACTTTAAATTCCTGGCTTACCAGTGCCCAAGGCACTCCCACTGGCAAGGCTGAAATCAGCTACGTCACGCTCACTATGCATGCAGGATAGAAGTAAGGGACACAGCGCAGCTGACAATTCCTTGACTTTTAGCAGGTTGGTTTATCCAAAATCTGCAGGCTGAAAGATCTGTGCCCATAGTTGAAGCACAAACAGAGTGTAGAGAAAAAGTCGTGTCTGGTGCACAGGAATTAAGCTCCTTTTCTGGGTGGGAGACTTTACGCCCTTCATACAATTTTCTGAATTAACTAAAAAGCCCTGCCATGAGGCATGGACTGAGACAGAGTCTGGAATGACTCTGGGATCTTTCCTTGGCTGGAAAAACACATTGGCAGTGTAACATGGACTTAACCAAACATCCACCTCCCCCCCCACCAAGAGCAGACTCCTGCATCTCATACAATTATACATACAATTATATATACACATACTGGGGCTGGCCTTAAAACGTCTGGAAAGACTTAAAGGAAAAAGTTGTCAGGCAGGAATCTCAACCTTAGGCATTGTGTGTTGGTTAAAAACTGCCTTTTCCATTTTAGTCTTAACTACTTGTTTATGTGTTCATGTTTCCCAAGGAAATCAACTAGACATTTATAGATCGAAAAGAATGTAAACTTCTTCATTTCTGGTGCCAGCTTCTCAGAAACTGCTTGTTATTGATGCCACTCCACAGAAAGATTGAATCAGTAACTTACTTGCAGCCAACCTCCTTTATAGAAAATGTAACTCAGATAATTTATACTATTTCAAACTGTCCTGTATCATCACTATTTATGAAATGACTCCCATGTAGCTGAGAACAGAATGTGGTAGTCATAGTTGATATATCGAAATTGGCATGAAAATCTACCCCACATTTTATGTCAATAGTACACTGAAATCTCATTTAAGGAACACAGAGGTAAAAAATCTGTCCTAGTTAACTGCAATTTGATATATATTCCTGGCAATTACCATCAGCAGAATACTGATATCAGTATTCCCCTAAAACACTGGCAATTATTTTGAGAAAGCATAACATGTGGCTATTTCTAACCACAAGTGTTTAGAGACAATTTGTCAGTCACAGCTATGTATATCTCTTCTGTACAGCCAAACACACCGATAAAGAGAAGACATCACTTAACAATTATGATCTTGTTAAGTAGTAACATCTATAAAATATGCTATGTGCTTATGACCTATGTTATTCAAATTAAAAACTATATTAAGATCAATTCATGTTGAGAACAGTTATTAAAATTTAAAGATAATTATAGTACTCATAATATGTCTTTATCACAGACACATTAACAGGAAGCTAAAAGGTACTGTTTAAGGCAATCTAAGTATGTTTTAAATTACAGAAATGCAATATTACAGGAAAGGATGTAAGGGAAATTTAAAGCAAAGGAGAGGAGTTTGTGATACTGCATGGGACAGTCACCATTTCCTGGGGCCTCTAATAATGTATTTCTTCACCTCAGATCACTGTATGATGTTTTCTCAGAGGACAGTCAAAACACCCTACTCCAATGAGTAGTCCAGTCAGCCAATGTAAATGCTGGGCTTGGCCTTGAATCTGACACTCAGAATCACAGAACACAGGGAAAAGACATGGGAGTCGAGCAAAAAAAAAAGTACATAGTAGAAATCTTCATGTTTATGCACAATTCGCACCTACAATCCATCTCACATCATCAGCTCATAAAGACAAAGAGACTTCTCACTCGTGATGTAGTTTAAGGAGTTAGGCTAGATGGTGATAGAACTTCTTTTGATATCACCATTACATTGAGAAGAAAAGAATTACCTGATCTGCTGACAAGACTGAAGAACAGATTATACAATTATAATTAGGTAAAGCACCATTGCTAATTGGATTAACTGCATTCCAGTTTTGCCCCAAGGTAATCCTGTGCACAGATTTCAATTAATTTCAGATATATTGAAAGCTGGAGCGGTCTGCATTACTCTATTACTAATCTATGCTAAGAAAGACTCATTTTTAAAAAGTTCACTTAAAAAATCCAGGCACTCCTTATCCCCATTGTAAGAAAATTATTTACTTGTGAAGTCTCAGAAAAGGAATTCTGTCATTAAGATGAGTACTATAATTTTGGGATGGATCCATTACACTTTCCTTATAAGGAATGGTGTTGATTCCCAGTTTGAAGTGGAGAACATAATTCAGTACAGATTTACAATAAGACATATCAGTAGCAAGGTGAACTAGAAAAGTAATGTATGCATTGAAAATGTAGCACCTGTCCCACTCTGTCCTCTTTCTTCCACTCTAAAACTGTCCATAAAGTGACTTTTGCCTTCAGCAGAAGAGACTGGATACTTCCCATAGACATGGAAGCATAAGAACTCCTAACTGCATTCTTTAGGTTGATATCAGCTTTCCCACTGGAGGACAGAGTTACCAACACTAGCTAACTGCTAACACATCAGAAAGATAAGGCTCCCCCTGATGACCACTTATTAGTTCTTTTCTTAATCTTCCACAGAGCGTTCCAGTGACACAGGAAAATAGATATGAAAAAGTGCTTCTTTCGTGATTTTGTTTTTAGCAGTGAAGGAGGACTGTAATTTTGCAGAAAACCAGTACCAGTTTATTATTAATAGCATCCATAATGTTTTTTACAAAGAACAATCTAATTAGATCCAAACTTCTAAGAAATTTGATACAGCTGTAAAGAAGGTTCTCTATAATTTAGTCTCTACATTACTCTCTAGTGAAGTACTTCCGCTCCCACACATAGATATTATAGCTGGAGTAAGCTGATTAATTTAAGAACTACTTTTTAAAAAAGAAAAGGGAAATGATCACCTGTTTCCTCAATGGGAAATTAAAGTGACATAATTTACATTGCTAAAAGCACCATTCAATTGCAATGACCTGTTTACAGTCCTGCCCACTCACTAGTTGTTTTTCAGTGATAAAAAGTAAAACAGTTGACTAATAAAATAATTAATTAATAATTATTACTAAGGATTCACTAATAAAAAGAGAAAATAATATTGTTTCATTGATCATCAGTGATCAAATCAAATAATAACAAATTATTTTTCCCACTTAACATTCAGTGTATTTTGTGATGGTGGTGACACTATTTAGTAAACTTCAGAAAACATAATGATATGTTCCACAGGTATGAAAATGTTTTTTCCCTTTTACTTTATAGTTACAGTTATCATCATTAGAAGTGGGGGAGGTGTTTGTGATTAATGGGTTATGTTCTTAAGACAATATTTTATTAGAAATTTGCAACAAATCAGAAAACAGTTTTAAGTCTCTGAAAAATCTTTCTCTGATGAAATAGATCAGTGGCTTTTCAATGGACACACTTTCATAACTTAAAATTTAGTTGAGAGCCTTGATAAATGTCATTTGGTATAATTGTTTTCATCGTAATCAACTACACCTTGTTTCCTGGTTGAAGCCTCAGAAAAGATGGGTTTGAGAAAACCTCAGCTTATCAAATAATTCATATTCCATTGATGACTCTCATTATTTAGAAATCAGAAAAGATGGGTTTGAGAAAACCTCAGCTTATCAAATAATTCATATTCCATTGATGACTCTCATTATTTAGAAATCCAAAAGGGAAGACTTCAAGTCCGCATCAATATTCATTGTGCGTCCTGAACATCAGCATTAGGCAAAGTGGACATGCGAGAAGCTTTAACCCTCAAGCTAATAATGCATTGCCCACTTGATCACTAACACAAGAAGGGATAAATACTTTTTACCCAAATTGCTGGTTGGCAATAGTTTTATCCCAAGTCTGCTCCTGTTTGGAACACATACTGGGCATGAACTTGTAGGAAAAGGAGCAAGGATAAGTGGTCTGTACTGATGGCCAGGACTACACTACCGATACCTCTCATCATTCTTTAAACCAGCAGTGCAGAGTTAGCATTGAGATAACATGGAAGGATGGGATAGTCAGCTGAAAGCTCAGTGAACATAAAGGAAAGGCAATACCTATAAGAAAGATGGAGGAAGTCATTTCAAGATGTAATAAAAATTACATCAATCTCCATCTGCTGCTGGGTGCTCTGCGTTTATTGTTAAGAATTGATGCCTGTGGGTCCTATTTGACTTCTAACTACTTTTTGACAACTGTATTGCATCAACATTTAGGGATGCATTTCCTTCACACGTCAGCCAAGAGACAGCTCTTTACTAGACATCATGATTTCTGCCATCATCAGTGCATTTGTCACTTCAAATTAGATTACTGCAATGTGTTCTACAATATGCTACGCTGCAAATCACTCAAGAAACTATACAAGACATCCCATTTAAAAGTGGTCTGCCTTCTAGGGAGGATAAAAATTACAACTGTAAACATCTCATATTATGAGAACTCCAATTTTATTTTCTGAACGTGGTTGGTATTTCAATTTCTGTTGAATTCTGTGGGATGGCACCACACAACAGTCATTAGCAACGTGATTAAACTAAGCATCTTTTTCAGCAATGTTGTAGGCACACAATATGATGTATACAATTGATGTGGAAAAAGATTAGAGTAGACAGTACCTTCTTTTCCCTGTTTCCTTTTGGTTTTAATATCTCTCTGTGTGTGTGAGTATATGTATATGTAAGTTTAAAACCATATACAGTAATTCAGTACTAGCTCTGCTATGGAATTCAAAAGAGCTAGAGTTGATTTATAAAAATGAAAAATGCAGTTTTGATTGACATTACTGAGTGTTTTGACAATCTTATCTGAGACTTGCAAATGTCAATTTTGCAGTGAAGTTATTCTGATGGTATAAATTTTATTGCTTTCATCTTACTAATGTAGAAAATGGGGTTTAGATCAGAAAAATTCAATACCCTGAAGAAAAAAAAGAGTAAATGAAGAGTATTCTTATGGACAGAATTCTACTGAGGTCAAACTCAGCGACCTTCTTAACCTGTTTAGCTGGGGAACAGGATAAATCCCAAAACGTAATTCAACTATTCCTGCAACAATTTTCTCCTCCTTTTCCTTCCATTGTTTCTTCATCAATATAATAATGAATCTTCAAATTTAATTACCAACATCTGATTCGATATTTTCCTTTCTGCTTGCAGACATTGTCTTCTGAGACAATGAAACTGTACACTTTCATAACAATCCAGCAAGAACTCTACTTATTTTGTGAACTTATTGTGATACTGAATGACATTAGTTTATAATATTGTAAATCAACACCAAATAGACATATCAGATGCTTTACAACATACAGTGAAAAGAAGTGACCAAAATAAAGTTTTCAAGCAACCAAACATCATCAGAGAAGTGATAAGGATATGGCTGTCCCAGCACAACTTGTTAGAAAGCTGAAGGGACATTACCAAAGGGGTATGCAGAGGATGACTTCTCGAGATGATTTCAAACCATTCAGCACCATGGCACGTAAAGAGCTAACGGCAAAAGTATCTCGAGAAACAGAACACGGATCACTTACGCCTCCAAAGAACTAAGACAGCAACAACAAGAAACCATTGTTATGCTGAAAAACAGTGCTGGGGGAAAAGCTTAAATCACATTTGGGCCCTAATGTAGAAAACCGTCTCAAAGGGGTGTTACTAGAAATAAGAGTTTAAAACTGATCACATATTGAAAGGAGGACTTGGATCATTTAAGTGCCCAGTCTAACAAATGGCAACTGCAGTTCGATTTAGATTAAGGAACATTAAAGTCAAGAACAAAGGACATAAAAGAATTAACAGTGTGGTTGATCTCAGCACAGTGAACAGAACACGGTCAATGGCTGCAATTTTTTTTTTTACAGTTCAATAACTGAAGAATCGACATCTGATTCTACCTTCTGGATAGTGACCTTATGTATAACCTGGTATTATACAACTGGAAAGATCAAATGCATCTGTGTACGTTATAGTGTCTTTCAGTTCATTTTAGTACATCGTGGGATCAAATGCACTTAAAAGAAATCAACTACTGCCTGATTTTTTCTTTAACAAAAAAATAGAGTGCAATTCTTTAGTGATGAATCTAAGCTGAGCTTCCTAGAATCACTGAAAAAAGTACCACGGTTTAAAAAAAATATTGGAAAGGATATCTTGACAAAAAAGGAGTCTTCAAAGCTTTTACTATCTTAGCTCGAAACTTAATAAACCATTTCCTTAACTACCTTGACTGAGAAGTCGCGTCAGTTTTCATTTCTATTCTCCTGAAGTGGCAGAAAGATGACTAATGCAGGTCTCAGCTATTACCACTAAAAAACCTTTACCTTTCTTTCCCCATCAGCTTTTGAGTGCTTGAAACCTCATCACACTCTTCATTGACCCACATTAACTCTCTCAAGATGTTCTCAACGTTCTCCACTCTCCTCTCTCACATCCTGCTAACTCCTTTTGTTGGACAGACAAGAAAAGGAGTATGGTGTGCTGAAGCAGCCTTTCTAATTATTGCATCAATAAACTGAATATTAGGCTACCTCCTGGAAAGATTAACATTAAGAATTAAAACCCCCATGTTTTCATTAAGTATTCCGTTCCATTTTCAAGAATGTAACTTAATTTTTATACTGGCTTTTTGGCTATTTACAACTGAACACTGGAAATCAGAAATCTGGGTAACGGCATTCCTAACCAATATTGTTTAGCCTAAATAAGTAACTTTTTAAATAGAATAAATCATTCACAGTTATAATATTTTGTGATTTAGTACATTTGTTTAGCTTTCTTAGCATGAGTAGCAAGACTTGCTCCGAAGCACCAGGCCACAAACTGGGAATTTCCAGCTAAAAACTTTCCCCAGGGATGTAACTTCATCAGTCAAAAAAAGGCCTCCAGAACCAGTGAAAGTCAGGAAAATACAGATGCTTCAAGGATACAGTTCATCAATACCAGCTGCACCAAGACAAGAAAACTATCTGTATGAAAGACAGTGAAGAAATCCAACGAGGAACAAGAAGACTGTAGACCCAAAGATTACTACTGGACAAAACCACTGTGCGAGGCGGGGGTGGGGGGAAGCAATCTGCAAGGTTATAATTGCCTAGGAATTTCTAGGTTCACATTAGTCTCTCTCTGCCAAGTTGGTCTCTTCCCAGAGTTGACCACGTTGCTGAATCCCTCTATTAAATTATATATTTTATGAATTCCTATGTCTAAGCACTATGAAACTTTGAAACCTTGGCTAAGCGACATAAGGAACTGGCTGTGCTCTTGGAATTCTTTAGCCAGAAACATATATAACTCAATTTTCCCTCATATACTTCCTCCATGCAGTAAGTAATAACATGAACTCATCATTGAACTTATTAAAGTTGCACTTTTATTTAAACATGAGTTTTATCTATAAACTTATTTATAACACCAGGCCAATATGGATTGAAAATCAAAGGACAAAGGAGGAAAGGAAATAACTCCAAAGGCTATTATTCTAGCTACGCTTTCAAGAAATATTATTTGATTTGAAAATATTTAGATCTAATCTTGAAAAATTGTCCAGGTTTGGCACGTAGTGTACTATTAAAACCCATAATATTGATTATTAATTTCTGCCTAGCAGGCAGGCTGAAACAGCAGTTACTTTAATTTGATTCTTCTACATCTTATTTAATGAAAAACGTGGTTGCTGGTCTCTGGCATTTGCAGCACTTCTCTTCCACTGCAGATGCCACAAAGCCCTACAAAGCATTTTAAACTGTAGATGTGCAATACAGTTGACCAATAAGTAACATTATTTTAATATTAACATGACAGTTATAGTAGAAAACTGTGACCATTATGGCAACACCGTCAGACAGAAGCTAAACAACCACTCAGAATTCCAGATTCCTGAAATGTCAGAAGACCCCTTTGAACATTAACGTTAAGTAGGTCCGTAGATTGTTTGTTTTTTTCCTTTAATTCCCGTAGATCTATCATTTTTAAGTGATTTAGTTTATGCAATGAAACAGACAAGAAAGCTGTGAATAACACCAGTGCACAAAGCAAGTTGATGAGTTATAATTTTGCTAATAACAACCCCTGACCACAAGTACTTGTGAGTTTACCCCATTTGTGCCTACTCTGTCCAGCAGAGATGTCAGTCACCTGAATAGCCACAGCACAGCTTTTGGTGAACATCCAGTTAGCTCAGGTGTTCATTCATTGGATTCTCACTGTACAGCAAAAGTAAGAGTAACCATTTCAGCACAGCTCAGTGGCAACTGCCAGATCAATATTGGCAATAAAGCATGTTCAGGTAGGAGCCAATGCTTCTGACAGAGAGGTATTTGATCTATACCTGCAAACAGCAAGTGAAAGTAAGAGAACTCTGTGTCCTTAGGCTTTAGAGACGTAAGTCAGCTTTGCCCTTCCAACTCCCCCAGTTTGCCTGCCAAGGACTTTCTGTGGAATACCCATGCCTCTGTGAGAGCACTAACTCCCCTCCACAGACTATGGCTAAGAAAAGGGGAATTCAGTTGAGCACTGATGGTCCTAGATCTCCAATACAGTAAGTTACAACTTCTCCATTTCCAATTGTTTTATGATAGTATTTTGTCCTATTACTACTGACAAACATATTTAATTTTCTTTTATGCCTACCGACAGGTTTATTCCATTACAGTCAGACAATGCTGGTTTGAAGGAAAATTTACAGTGATTTCCATTTGCTATGCATGTGCATCCCAAAGCGGAGAAAAAAAATCTAATCTCTTTATCTCGAGGTTTAGGGTACTGTTTTGGAAAAAAAACACAATAATGATTTTTGGAAGGGAAGGAAACAATGTATTCTCACTGATTTTCTTATATTGCTTACTATTGAATGCTTCAGTGTGTGCTGGGTTAGTCTCATAAATCTCATCTATGGTAATGGAAGATCATTACCTCAGTAGTTCCCACTCAGGGAAGCATGTCCTGAGACAGTAAAACAGACACATACTAGATAAAGCCAATATTTTCAGGATCCCTGAAAAAAAAGAAAATGGGCTCAGCAAATGCAAAAAAAACTAAAGCAGGAAGGATGTGAATTATAGATTATAAACATGAACTCTAAACACAATGAAAGCGGACACAGACCCCTACTGTGACACTGAAACGCCAAGCTGCACCCTATGTATCATCTGTGTGAAATTAGGCAGACTTGGCTTCCAGCACACAAGTGAAGGGAAATCCTTATACTTAGCAACTCAGGTTCTCTAAGCAAGAGACCTGATTTGTATACTGCACAGGTTTACATTCCAAATCTGGATGTTTGCTCCGTGGAAGTTCTCCAGCTCTAATTATCCCTGACTCACTGCACAAGGGCTGCTCAGTAAAATATGTTGAACGCTATCATTGGTTTCCTTTTATGTCATAACAAATTTATTTAAACCACACTTCACCCTCTGATGTTATGGAGCAAGTGATAATCTCAGAACACTGAAACCAACTCAGCTTCTCCCAGAAAAATTCTTCTGTGATTTTCATGAATGTTAGTGATCTCTTCATAGCATCGTCTGATTGACTGACATATTTTCAGAGAAGTGCTGCTTTCTCTGGCCTTGGAGATAAAAACTAGCCAATTCCCAGATGATCCTGGATTTAAGTGCTTTTCACCCTTATTATTACCATCACCCTGTAGGCTTTTTTGCCAGTTCTGTCTCTCTTTCACCATGTGGAACAGAGATGGAGGTGAGCTGAAGCATAATTCTGTTGCTGCCCTAAAACCTTTACTAAGTACCAGTTGTGGAAATTAGTAAAAATATTGTCTGTAAATTCACATCACAGTTTTTGCACATTTGTTTTCTTTTGTAGAAAATTAATTCTAAGGCATAAAATATAACCTTGTATATAACTCTCCATTATGTCTCCTACATAATCTGCATTATCTTCATTTGTTAGTGAGTCCTGGGAGGGAGTCATGGGACTGTCACACTCCTGCCTGTGAGGGACCTGCATCAGTAGTATTTTCCCTCTCTGTGTATCCATATGTACAGATCAAAAGGAATGTCTACTGCAGCTTATTCATTGCCCAGACACTTTTTTTAAAAAATTGTATGTCAGAGCAAACAGGAGGAAGCAAGAAGGCCTGAATTTTTAACAGCAATAGTGACAACATAGCTAACCTGTCCTTCTAGGTAAATTAATTTAGAGAATTACACTCTGAATACTGGTTGGGAGTGCTAGAGTGGAACGAATCTCTCTTTTAAAAATTGTCTGTCATCTTTTCATCACTCGATTATCTATCTCAAAATAAGTGAATTTAATACACTGTTTGCCATCTGAACAGAGTGTTTCCTTTGAACTAAACTGCTCTGTGATCTTGTAGTTACATTGATTCCAGTTTCAAAGACAATGATAACAGAAAGAATACTTAGAACAGGTAAGTGGTTTTCTTCCCAGTCCCATTTTATGTCAATAAGACAAGACAGTACTCGTAGTTAGAAACAAACAACTCTGAATATGACTTGTTGAGAAGACATTCTTTGAAGTATTGTTTAAGGACAAGGAAGCCTTAATGGGAAGCACATATGAGAAAGTATTTCTGTATACCAGAAATCCTCCCCTGAATCTAGTGACTCACATGTTCCAGGTTGTGACACAGTACAGCTTGAACACTGGGCTTGGCCCTGGAAGCCCACGCAATCACAGAGAAGCTTTCCCAGTGATGCAGTGGGGAGACTGAAACACCCCCCCCCCAATATCTGTACCAACTAGAATAACAGAAAAACCCTGCAGAAAATATTACTATCAAAATAAAATTCAAAAAAACCCAACGACTTCTCTTATCATTTCAGGGGTAAATTAACTGTCTAGCCTTAACTGTCTAGAAGTGATCAAAACTAGAAATAAAACTTTTACAGAAAAAATAAGCTTTATTTGGGCTTTCAATAATCTCCACAGGAGCAATTTTCTGCTGATAACTGAAGCATATCACTCGCCTGAAGCAGCATGTGCCAAATCCCTCACATCTTCAATAGGGCACATGTGTGTGGCAGTGAATCCAGACCTAAAGGTTTACTTCTAACATTCACAGCAACAGTTTAAGATAGATGGTACCCTTCATCACCCTGTTTCCAACCATCTCTTTTTTCTTCTCCCAAAATTATGGACATATTTCTTGAAATACAGGCTTGCAAGGTCCTGCAATGTACTAAGAATTCTAAAGAGATTTGTTGTTTTCTAATTTCTGTTCAGAGCTCAGCTCCAACAAACGTGGAATATTTTCTCATTACAGATGATGTCAGGATTTTTTCCTCCTCCTAGACTAAATAATTCAGCTAAAAAAAGACTCTGCTTTATTTTCAACTACTTCTGCCATGTCACAAATTTATTCTCCTTCTTCGAAATCGGTGCATATTTAGTTGCCTTATGCCTGATGTATGGATGTTCTGTGACGCGCATACTCCAACAATGAGTATTTGAAATACATTAAGAGGATGATGTGACATAGACTTCTATTCCTATATTCTCTTACATGATGCTCCATAGCTTGAGGTGGGACAGAAGAAGGAATAGGAAGAAACAAAAGAAAGCAGTCAGACAGTAGGAAATTATTCTATTACTTGGCAGCTTGAAAAGCTACCTTAAATGTCAATGAGAGTCTGTCCTCTGTTGAAACAGAGCAAATTAAGAACCTTCTTCTGAGGGTAGAATTCCCAAGGCATATTTTATTTTATGGTTTTGCTAGTTTCTCTACAGTTTCACACTGGGCTAGCTTTTATTTTCCTAATCATACAAGGATGACTGGAGAAAATATCTAGATATATTCTAACATGATTTAAAATCACAATTCTAATATGATTTCCTGCAAACCCTGAAGTTATAACATCACATTTTTGTTAGGACACAGTTTTGATTATTGAAGTCATCAGATGTGGATTCACATCCTGCTTCCCAAGAAACCTCTACCTCATTATGATAAGCCATGAGATTATTAAACCCTTCAACTCCATGTGGAGACTGTTTCTATGGCACTGTATTTTTAATTTCAGAGTATTACAGTAATAGAAACAATCTCACAATCACATGGCACTGAACTGTGATTTTGCCAGTAGAGCTAAATGCCCTGCAGTCCTCTCCTCTGCCATTCTTAAAAGCCTGCCAATATGGCAAACTCAACTTGCTGTCACAGAAAACAGCAACACCCTACACTCGCTTACCCCTTGACGTCTAGATTGTGGCTTTAACCAATCAAACCTAAGCAAAAGACAAGCACAGGTGTGCCTAACAATATCATTTTTGAGTGTTAACCTGAGGAAAAACAAAACAAAAAAAGCAAAGACAAACCCATTTTGATTTCTTTTAGAAGGATTCAAGACAGCAAGCTGCATCTAATCAAGATGAGTCCAGATAAAAGCTGGCCATTACAATCTGTGAATTGATTGAGGCTGAGTAGAAAGTCTACATCCAGCTAGAAAACTGACCATGACCATCTTCTTAACAACAGCCAGTACTGTGCCTCAGAGCATGGAGAGGAATGTCACTAATCAAATTTGTTGAGATACAATGAAGTACCAGAATGAGTATTTTCACACACAAGTCAAACTTGACATAAATTAAAAAAGATGAAAGCAAACCAAAATGATACACCAATGAAATCCAGAATACAAAGAGAATGTCTTTAACAGATTAAAATTAAGATTCTAATTATTCTTAATTAATTAATTAAGAATAGATTAAAAAAAATCAGTGAACTAAAACTGAGATGCAGGATGTTTCAGCCTACTTAATAGCAAAGACATAAACATAATCTATTTTGTTTCCAGGTCTCTTGAGGGTCTGTTATTCTACTTGGACACTAGAAGGATGAATTCACTTAGGAAGAAAGTCTGAGATCAGAGATGTTGCTCCAGACATGGTCCCCTGACACTTCAATAACTAATATTTTCCTTCTTCTTTAGTATCTTTTCTTTCTTCTTTATGCAGGGTCTACCTTGAAAAGTCAACTGGCCAAGAAGATTGTCTTAAATGGCTTGATGCTTTTGCCCTTCCCCACACACGCCCTCCGTTTCACTCTTCTTCTGTGATTGTTTCTGGTCTTGTTTCATCTTCAAGAAATAAGCTTGGATACTCTGTAACAATAGACTCAATCCATCTCAACTACTTGTTCCTCTTTTTACCTCTCAAATGTCATTTCCATTTGCAAAAATGCCTAACAGACTCATTAAAAAGCCTGCAAAACAAAGCTCTACAACTGAAGGAAAAAAGAGGTTGTTAAAAATCAGAATTCGTTATATTTGAAACACTGAATCCATCTTCCCTTCAAAAAGCTTGAAATACTTGTATCAAAAACTTTCTACGATGAGGTTACACCAGGTAAGGTCTCTGTACTGTTATTGTCATGCAATTATTCACCATTGCCCAATGACAAGATTCTGTTTACTGCCTTCAAATGTGTGCTAATTTAGTATATTTGAGTTAACAATTAAAAAATACTAATTCCTTCTTCTATCAAACTGGGAATCTACAAAGAAAAAAGTCTTTACTTTTATTTATTGAAGTAAATTTCTCAGAATTGCATGTTTCACATGCATTTATATATATCTGTATGAATAAAAGTTTTGAGATCTTGGAAGTTCAATAAAGCAGTTCTCAGGCAAAATGTCTCATCTGAAAAACTAATTACACAGACACATGCAATAGAATTAAACATTACCACTGTTGGGGCAGTTTTCATCAGTATGTAGCGATGAACAGCACATTTACATTTGTGCCATATGTTTCTACATATGTCATAGCAAAAAGCACTCCAGTGACCCATTATTTACAGAAAGAAGACAGAAAAATCACAGCATATGACAGTTATGGTTGTTTAATGTCTACTCACAAAGTCATTGCAGTAATCATTACATGTGCCACTTCTGTTAAAACAGCAAAGAGAGTAGAAGAGAGGAAGTGGGAGAGCGGATGGAGAAGCGTCCCGTACATTTGACCTTAATGAGGCAGACTATGAATATGCATAATGATTTTGCAAAGTGTTTGAAGATGTGCAGCTTTAGGCAAAAGAACTGTACTAGAAAATGGACTGGGTAAGTACCACTCAAATGGAAGCATTATGCTTTCAGTTATTTAAATCCTGAAATGAGATAAAAGCCACATCACAGAAGCATAATGACTTCAGGACCAATAGAAAGAATTAACTGACATAATCTTCTGGTAAAAGCAGTTCTTTCTGTTCTGCTTTGCATCAGCCTAATAGATGAAATGGCAGAAAGACTATGATTATCCTGTCCTGAGCATAAAGTCTCAAGTAACCACAGCAGTGCTGGTCTTCCCAATATCTTAAAAGAGCAGTTCTTTCCACTACAGCTACTGTTCTAATGACAATTAAAGAGGAAACAGGAAAGGTCTTAAACTTGTTACTGAGATGGGAACTCTCCACCTTCGAAAAAATCTCCTTGAATGCAGAGTTTAACTTTGTATTGAGGACCTGCCTCTGAAAGAGGGCAAGATCTCAGTCTTAAGATGACAGTTTTGGAAGACTTTCCCTGTCAGCCTAAGACCACAAGCCAGGATAAATTGAAAAGCTGTATGATGGTTAGAGAGTGTGCTGCATCACAACTTCAAGGAATATTTTTCTATATGTGCATTAATATGAGGTTCCAATTTTTCAACTCTAAGTGTCTTCAGTACTGTTTTCATGGGGGAAAAAAAAGAGCTTCCCAAATTTACGTAGTTCCTACTGATAAGTTATTCAGAAAACTGCCAAACACCTCTTACAACGCTCCAAATTTTGAAAAGTTGCATTACTGCAGTAGAGACATATACTTAAGAGATATCAAATATTTTAATTACACTATGAAGACATAAGATGTAAGTGCTTGGTTCCTCTTCACTATCAAAAAACAACACTGTGAGTATAAGGTTTATTTGAAGAAGACAAGGACAAAAGTATGGGAGGATGTGTGAGTCTGGGATTTCTTTGACAACACAGAGTAGTTTGCACAGACCATGAATTGCTGAGGGGAGCACAGGCAACCACGTGCTTCTCTGACTTTGACTGCACTATTGAATCACCAGGACTTCTCAGAAACCAGAATACAGCAACATCTGTGAAGGGCAGGACTCATCATGAGATTCACCAGTTTACTAAATTAAGACACACTACAGATGGATATGGATTATGCCCAGAAATAGCCCAGACAGCTGGGCTGCAATTTTCTCTTCAATATTTCTTAAAAAATACTTTTTTGACACATTTGTGAACCCCGACACGTTCTGACCACAGAATCTGTAAGTGAAACACTGACATAATGATGAATAATGAAATATGTGATGCAATATTTGTGATGCAGTAACTTCAAGTGCTAAAGACACTATTTTTAAACATACAATTTCAGTGGCTTTTCAGGATATTGCCCCTGCCCCTGCAGGTTTGTAGCCAAGCGAGAGCGCAGCTTATACGCCAGCATTTTGTACCAGCAAAAATCTACTACAGTAAGTGTGAAAGCAGTACATAAGTGTTAAGACACCTTGTTTTAGGAAGATGGATACTGGCTTTTTTTAACAGCCCTGACCTTGTGGACTTGTTTTCCCTAGGAACCAAACTAGGAAGTTACATTTTACACTACCTTTTTAGTCACTAAGACATTCTTACATACTATTTCCACCTGAATGAAATAAGGAATATTTAAAATTTCTATTAGCATCTTGAATAGTAATTTAATATAGAGACATTTGTTTAACATAATGGGTTAATGGGAACATTTAGATTTACTCTCAGGCTGGAGATGGAAATACAGTTAAAGACTTCTCTATTAACACAAAATATAGCTATCCTGACATAAAACAAGTGGTTGGGTGTTTTTTCATTTAGTATACTCCACAAACTATTCAGTATAGCTAGACCTGTAGGTTACAGTGTTTCATGTTCACAAAGAAGTTAATTGCAATTCACCTACCAAGTTCTTTTCCAAATATAGTGCTAATAATACTATAAACCTGCACAATTTCAACACTAAAATTATTTGAGAATTCTGCTTATTATAATATAGTGTCTTTTGTTAGATGACAAGATATGCATCATTGCTACAGAGTTCTACAGAAATGTGTTATGATGAAGCAAAGTAAAGCCCTCAAGTAACCTCATTCTATTCCTTCTCTAGTACATATTACTGATAACACTCTGTATCAATTCAGGAAAAGATTTAGGGTGTTGTGAATTTTCTCCTAAAAGCGTAGCTCTTCGCCCTCCACAGTACTCACTGCTTAATATCACCACTAATTAATAGAAGATGAAAGCTGTAACAGCTGCAATGGACAGGTACTACACAGTGTGTATGTATATAGGTGATGTACTTTACTAAGCCATGTGAGAATGATTGTCTGACTGGCCTTCCAGTTTTAGAAGCAGAGATTAAAACTACTTCCCATCATTTTTCAAGTATTTCTTGCAGTCATTCATATTTTAATGAAGAAACAATTCTATTGGTTCTTATTTTTAAAATGTAAGTAGCATTATGGATATTAGTGCAAAATGCCTTTTTCTTGTAACAGCAAGTTGTTGATGAAAGCGATTCAGTTAAAACAGAACACAGTATTTTTCTACAGCATGAACCACATCTAAAAAAAAGGAAATGAGCATCTATCCTAGTGTTCATGAACTCCTTGCACTCGTTAGGAAAAGGCACATTTAAGTACTCTGGAAATCTTTTGTAGACAAGAAGTGTTAATAAAATGAAATAGTTACTTTTAATTTTCTTATTTTTTTTCCCCTAGTGTTGGACAAGCTACTAGGACCTTCAGTATATTTATATTTAATGTGAATGAGCAATACTTTAGTACTGGGTTAGTGTTCTTTTTTGTGCCTGGCACCGCCACAGGAGTATATTCTTAATTTACAAAGTTACCCTTGAAGAGTACCCAAAAGCTATAGCTAGGGCTGAATACAGCAGTTCTTCTTCTGAATAGCAGAAACCACTATAATATATCAGCAATTCTTGGCACTTTTCCCTGCAGTGTCTGCCTGATTAGTTACTGATACAGTTCAAGGTGCTACTATGATTTAAAGAGCCCTAAATGAGTCAAGATCCACTTGTCTGAAAGATTGCTGTTAGAGCTGTGTCTCAGAACAGACTGGCTGTTCTGAAAAGTCCAAGAAAGACTGATGGCACTCCCAGAGCTCAGATCAGGCTCTTTTTTAGGTATGCATCTATTATACAAATGCAGACATTAATGGCAATACGAAACAAGGGTGTTCTATTCACCAACACTCTGTCTACCTATAAGCACTTGATCTGGGGACTGCTGCATGTGCCATGCAGCTGCCTACAAGTCAACCTCCCTAAAGACTCTTCCATCCAAGTTGGCCAAAACCCATCCCACAGGTCCAGACACCTACAGCTTCCTGCCTCCAAAGAAGAGCTACCTGAAGTTCAGCGACTGTGATCTCTAAAGAGGTAGAGTTAACGTTTTAACTTTATCGTGATAAAGCCTTCAGGTTCATGTTGCCGATGCTGAAGACTGAGGGCTCAGATTTCCAATGCAAACAAACTGATAATCAAACTTCTCATGCAGACATTTGAGGAAAGTCAGGGGATGTGTCTGCTGTATCAGCAATGCTATATTTCATATCAGGAAAAAGTGCTGAGACCATTGTCACGCATTAGCAGAGCAAAGAAACTCCTGGCGCAGAAAATTGTCCCCTTTTCCTTTTTCATTATCATATTTTTCTGCCTTAGCATGGCAACACAGATGACTACGACAGGACACCTTCCGTGAGAATGCCCAGATGGGAAATCACCCATGCAAAACTAGTCTTAAAAGCAGGAAAAAAAATCCCACAACAAACCCGAAATAATTGAATGCAGCTATATGTCTATGGTCTTAGAAGTCTGACAAGATATTTCCTTCTAACACCAGTTAAAAAAGCAAAACAAGCACACACAAAAGCTCAAAATGTTTTGTTTCTCTTGTAAATTATTTCTGCTCCCTGTCTATGGTGGTAAGTGTGTGAAAGTCAGCAATAACGGGAGAGAAACAGAAGTTTGATGTTTCTAAAAAGCTGCTTTCTGCAGTACCCCAGGAACAACAGACATTACTGAACTACAAATATGTTGATATACAACAGTTTTGATAAATAGTCACATACATTGACTTTGTTTATTTAAAATGATGCAGCACTGAGGATCCAAGGCCTGTTACACCTAATTAATAACTGTGATTCAAAAAGTTTATAAAAATGGATTAGCTACTGCCTTGCTCAGGCTATACTGAACGGTGACTACAGATTTGATGACACCTCTCATGAAAAGCTCTTAGCAATTATTTTTCTTTTAACAAGAAATATGAATTATGGGCAGCCTCTTTTTCTCAAACACATTAAAAAAAAAAAGAATTAGTGAATACAATGCAGTTACCTGTCATGTTGCAGTAAACTCTCAAAGGTCCCAGAGCCCCACTGCCATCTGGATCTATCCAATAGTAATTTGAAGTTTTGCCCAAGTGTTTGTATGCTTCACAAGAGAGTTCATAAATAGCTGGAAGAAAATAAAACACATCAATAAGGATCTTCATATCCTGGAGCAAAAAATCCATAATGGCAATAAATTGACTTTATTTATATATCAAGTACTATACCTTTGGCATTATAGCAATGTCACTGAAATCCACACAAAACAAAGCATCTTTCCAAAAGATACAGAAGTAATTAAAAGCTTGAGGCATACAATTCTATTTTTTTGTCATGCGAGAGAAAGCCAGGAACAAGCAAACATTTTCAAGAGGATCTTTAAATGTTTTTGGAAAATACTTTGGTTCAGAACTTTTTTTATACACTGGTTTAAGTTTTACATCATTAATGGAGACACTTCTATTGATCCAACATACCTTTCCCTTTAGTTTACTTTCAAGTGATACAAGAAAATGCTTATGAGATTTCTCTCTGCAAATTTTAGAATTTTTCAGGTTTTACTACAACTCAGAACAACACTGAATTTCAAAATTTTGAAGTTTCTCACTATGTGTAATACCTGTCTCTACACAGCTTGGCAGTTACACTATTACATTTCAACACAACTAATACTTCGTTCCAGCAAGGTTTAGAATTTCACAATATTTACTGGAAGAAGTTTAATTGATTTAGCAAGGGAGGTTGTTTCATTTTTTCCTTGACTTCTCTCCATTGCTTTCTATTTCAAGTCATAAAACTGTTTGTCAGATTGTGTTATGATGACTAGCTCAGACATAATAATAAGCATAGTTGATAGAAGCTTTTCTAGTAATTATCAAATTTTCTTTGAAATGCATGACTATTACTAAGTTATGTGTATAACACATGAATAAATTAAATCATTTTATGCATCAAAAAACAAAAACCGGGAATTTACATAAATTGGTGTGTATATATAATTGTTAAACTATATAAATATTTTCCAATGCAAATTTTTTAAAAAAGAAAGTGGAATGCTTCTTTGTTTTCCAAGGACCAGATGGTACAAATTTTTGTTTGGATTCAATCAATCAGCTGCTAAAATAAATTAAATGTTTGTTTAACCAAACTTCATATCCACTCTAAAAACTCATCTAATTTGTTGGCAATCCTTGCAAGTGATCTCCTTGCTAAAACTGGCTTTATTTCAACTGTCCATAAGGAAGATCTGTTTTGCTGGGCTCTGATGATGAGTGCCTGATCACACACACACATTAAAGGTGTGTGTGTGTCCAACTACCAGGACACAGGAAGGAAAGCAGAGCTAATGAAAACGTGCCCATTTTGATGTGGCATCCATGCAAAGCTAGGCAGTTACCTATACATAAAATGAATCTTCTTGTCAATGCCACAAGAGAAAGAATTTCCTGGAAAGTTTTGTGTGTTTATTACATGGTCCAAAGTCAATTTTATAAAAGAAGCAGAAATTCCAATTAAATTGTGAAATATTCCAAGCCATTTCCCCTTTCTCCTGAAACTGAAGTCAACAGATTCTTTCATTATCAAGGAGACTGTGCCTATTTTGGGAAACTTCATGCAGATTTCATAAGAAATTTATAAGGAATTTTCATCAGAAATATTTCTCTAACACTCTACAGCACCGAAAAGGCTGCTTTTGAATTTAGTCAGCATTTGTCAAGCTTCAACATCAAAGTGAAGATACAAAGATCATTCTCCAAATAAAGACAAAGAGTTAGATGTTCTAAACAAATTCATGCTGTGAAAAGTGTTTTTATGAGTCACTGGGAGAAGTCTTGCAATCGTTGGCCATTGTTCTTGGGGCAGATTTCAACCTTTCAGATGTCTGCTAGAAGCATAATACAGCAGAAAAGAAACAGTCTAGGAGGCTCATTGAGTGTATGGAAGATAATTTCCTAACGCAACTGGTGAGTGAAGTGACCAGAGAAGGTGCCCCACTGGATCTGCTGTTTGTGAAGAGAGGGCTTTGTGGGGCAGGTGACTGTGGGAGGACGCCTGGGGCACAGTGATCACGAGATGATAGTGTTCCCAGTTCCTGGTGGAGGAAGGAGGGGTGTCAGAAGAACTGCCACCTTGCACTTATGGAGGACAGACTTTGGACTGTTTAGAAGGCTGCTTGTTAAAGATCATTGGGAGGCAGTTCTAAATGACAAAGGAGCACAAGAGGGATGGATGCTCCTCAAGAAGGAAATCCTGGTGGCGCTAGAGCAGGCCATCACCGTGTGCCGTAAACGAGTCAGCAGGGAAGAAAACCAGCTTGGCTGGGTAGAGAGCTTTGTATTGATCTCGGGAAGAAGAGGAAAGTTTATGAGTTTTGGAAGAGGGGGCAGGCGTCCCAGGAGGACTACAAGGGTGAGGTGAGATCATGCAGAGAAAAAGATCAGAAGAGCTAAAGTCCAACTGGAATTCCAACTGGCCAGTTTGGTGAAAGACAATGAAAAAATCTTTCTTCAAGTATATTAACAACAAGAGGAGGACTAAGGAGAATCTCCCTCCTTTAATGGATGCAGGAGGGACAGTAATGATGAGGGATGAGGATAAGGCAGAGGTACTTAGTGCCCTCTTTGCCTTGATCTTTAATAGTAAGGTGAGATGTTCTCGGGATACTTGGCCCCCTGAGCCAGCGAAGAATGAAGCTCCAACAATCCAGGAGGATTTGGTTAGAAACCTGCTTGGCCAATTAGACATATACAAGTCTATGGGGCCAGATGGGACCCACCCAAGGGTACTAAGGGAGCTGCCAGAGGTCCTCTCTAAACCTCTTTCCCTCATCTACCAGCAGCCCTGGCTGTCCATTTACAAGAAGGGTTGGAGGGATGATCTGGGGAACTACAGGCCTGTGAGTCTGACCTTGGTACCAGGGAGGTCATCTTGAGCGCTATCACACAGCACGCGCAGGACAATTGGGTGATCAGGTCCAGTCAACACAGGTTTATGAAAGGCAGGTCCTGCCAGAGCAATCTGATCTCCTTTTATGACATGTTTAATGGTCAAGAGAAAGGCTGTGGATTTCGTTAAACCCTTTGACACCATTTCTCACAGCATTCTGATTGAGAAACTGGCTGCCATTGGCCTGGACAGGCACACCCTCTGCTGGGTGAAAAACTTCCTGTATGGTCAGGCCCAGAGGGTGGTGGAACAGCTGCCCAGGGAGGTGGTTGAGTCACCTTCTCTGGAGGTGTTTAAAAAACAGGTAGATGAATTTTTAAGGGACATGTTTTAGTGGATGGTGGATGCGATTGGACTCAATGATCTCAATGATCCGATTGGATCTTTTCCAACCGGAAGATCCTATGATTTATCCATATGTAGATGCACACTTGAAGACCTTAAAAATGGGAATAAACAAAAATGAAAGGGAAGGTTCCAGTGCAATGAGCAGCAACATACAAATCACGTAAGAGAAATAAAATGAAGGCATAAACGAAGCTGTTATACTGACAAAATAACTGGTAATTAAGATGCAATAGGAAAAACCAGACAATCATATTCTGGTGTATGAAGATCTCTGGTGACAGAAAGAGACATTTTTATTGATTTCATTTGTCAAAGGGTAGCCACTAACATAAATAGCAGAACTAAAGTGGGAAGCATCAGGCAGAGAAGGCAACTGTGAAGGCAAGAAGAGTAAGACTTGATACCAAGATATCAGTTAAGCAGAAAATGATATAGAAAGTGAGACAACACAGGATCACCTTATAATTCAGTGCTTCTTTTAAACGTATTTTTGAAATGCTGCACAAAAAGATCAGTAGTGTGTAAGACAGAAGGAGAACAGGTAAAAATAGAATTAAGAAGCCCAAAGAAAACCTAGAATAGATGAAAGGACAAACACTTAAGGAATAATGTTTTAGAAGTCAGCCAAGTACACTGAAACTCAAAGAAAATGAAAACAGAATACAAGGAAGAGACCATGGCAGAATCAGAACTGCTTAAAATAGAAAATTGGTAAAAGTTACAATAAAAAAAGAAAAAAAATTAAAAGAACCAGAAAAGGACAAGTCAGCAAAATGCAACATTTCGCTATTGTCTACAGCGTTCACAGGAAAATAAGGAGAAATGGTTGCATATATGCACATACAGAGAAGGAGGCACACAGAGAGAGAGAGAGACAGAGAGGGAAGGAGAAAAGGTTCTTTTAGTGCTGATTTCTTCTGGAAGCCAGGGGTGCGGCAGGGAAATAGAATGGAAGGACTGAAGACACGAGGGCACTGCATTTCTACTCTTCAAGCCAGTAGAGGTAAAATGCCAACAATTTCTATCTGCTTTTGTACTTGATCCAAACATACAATATATATATTCTAAGGGACTTGAGAATAGTATTAAGCCATTTCTAGCATAATAGATCCATTTGTTTTGGTTTTAAAAATGTTGTTTATATTCTTTCTGAGCAGAAGAGGGGGAAAAAAAAGACACTCTACAAATGGATTCCTCACTCTTAACTTGACCTTCTCTCATATTGCATGAAAAACTGTCTACAAAGCAATAAGAGGTGAAAATCTGGTCAGAACAGTGATCCAAGGTCTTACAGTCCGGAAAAAAATATGCACAAAATGAACAAAAAAAAAACCAAACAGAAAAAGAGTAGCACCAATAAGATGCTATAGTCTTTTTAAGTTTAATTAGCTGACTCATACACATTAAACTGAAACCATCAAATCCATTTAATGACAAAATTTGAAAGGGTTCTGCTATGTCTTAATGTGAAGTAAAAAGGAGTTGTTTTTTTTAAAAAAAAACACCCCCCCAATAAATACTAAATAATAATAATAATAACATCTCATTCTTTAAGCTTCCTGGTCTGGGCTGAAAATTCAGTCATTTTAATCAGCTGATAGAAGCAACTATACATGCATTTTAAAGTTCACCATTCACTAAACTAACGTCCACAACAGTAGGCTTGAGGATGGCTTGAGGGGAAAAGCTTCTCTTGTTAGAAAAGCTTGACTAGGGAAGCAGACTAAGGGAGTGAAACAAAAATTAGCAGAAAAACTTGTTACCCCCACAGACATTAACATCATTTCCTTCCAGTTCTTTTCTACTAACAGAACTGCTAACGTGAGCCCCAAAGGGGACATTTTGATGGACAGGGGAAGACAACTCTCATTTCTTGAGTTTTTAGGATCCTCTATTCTAAACATTTGAAGAAAAGCAAATGGTTCAGAAAACTAGTTTACAGAATAGCTTTCTTCAGCTCCAGATTGTTAGCCAAAAGTTGTAAAGAGTCAATTTTTCTTAGATTTCAATGGCTCTTTATTGACCGAGGGAAGCAGATGTTCTCACTCCTGGTTTACTTTCTGACTGGCATAGAGATCAAGAGAGTTATCCCACACAGCTGGCACAGCTGCTGGCTATCTTTAGAAAGCAGAGGAGCTGAATGACAAAAAAGATTTAGCAACTCTGTCGCCCTGCATGATGTTCTCATAGAGTTTCAATAGCACCTTGCTGAACTACAGTTACTACATCACTGTGTAAAAAGACAGCTTTAATTTTAGGACTGACAAATAGCCTACTTTTGTAAGTACAGAGCTTATTATAAATAGAAGACCTAGCGTGACAATCTGCACTATGTGACAAAACGAATGTGCTACAATGCGTTTTGTTTCTGTCAGTGAATAAGGGTGCTTCAGGGTATAAACTTATTTAAACTGCTGCTAATACACGAGTAAATCTCCTCAGCTTTTCAGGGGCGTAGGAAAGGTATAGATTCACAGGAACTGGTGGAATTAAATGATAGTAAAAGTGACAAAAGTAGGCAGTGCATCAGGTCCACGGAGTCCATCTATGCCTCTGCATCACTTCCAACTTCCCATGATACTGAAAGCTAAATAGACTGTGAAGTACTTGAGTCTGCGTCACTCAAGGTAGTTTCAACTCGAGCCCCTTAAAAAGCACAACACACAAGGAAGGAGGAAAAGCCTCCCAAACTTATAAAGAAATAGCTACACAGTGAAAGAGCATACCTGCAGTTTATTTTAAATGAAATGAGTTATATTTCTTGCTTTATTACAATATATATTCACAAGATCAACTGCAAAACTGAAAATGTTAAAAAATATTTTGTTACATATAAAAACACATACACTGCAAACTTCTGCTCTGCCAGTGGAATTTGCTCTCTGTGCAGTACTACAACAGACTTATCCCCAGTTTTACTCAGTCCAGTGCTGTTGTAGTACTGCATAGAGAGAAAATTCCACTGACAGAGCAGAAGTCTACAACCCAAGGAGCAGCACTTGCCACTAGCATCCAGAAAACCTCATCAGTCAAACACTGACAGAAGAAGGAAATGAAAGCTGAAGAAGAAACCATTACCATTTTGACACAGAACTACACATGTATCTAAAATATTTCAGACTGTTCCAACACACTTCAACTTATTTTTCCAAGTGTAGGCACACTGAGGTGAAAAGAAGACCAGAACATTAAAAACATCAAACACAACCTGATCCTGCACAGAGAAGATTCTACGAAAACCAAGACTTCTGCTTTGTTCTTTTATCCTTGCTACCTTTGCCTATTATGTAATTATCCTAATGTAAAAAAAAACCCAAACCCCCTGTTTTGCTTCTGCATACAGCCAAAGACCCTTTTCCAAAAATCCTTCTTCATTTAAAAATATCTTCAAAATATTTGCCAAAACAAAACCCTCCCCTGAACAAAACAATGTGTTAATAGAGAAAAAAATATTAAACCAGAAAAAAATATGTCTTGCAACACCAACAATAGCTCTTCAAATTAAATTTTTGATAGACTTCTAAAGACACCAATTTCTGCATGACCAGAAGGTGGACCTTCAGCCAAGATTTGCTCACCACAAGCCACAGACCTAAAATCCAGATACTTGCAGTTGAAAGGACCCTGCAGACCCTTGTCAAGGAAAAATAAAGTAGCACTTTAAATAAAAAATAAGGCTCCAGTAAGATAAAGTTGTAAGACTTCCAAGGATTCTAGCCCTCACAACCCAGGAAGCATCCAGTTATGGTTGCTCACAGTGTGCTCACTGCGACACAAAGGAACAGGAGGAAGGTGCCAGCACATTCAGCTAGCTGCAACATTGAATTTCTGTGCTCAGTCTATAAGCACTTAGAAAGACACCTTCAGAGTGAAACTGAGATTTGATTGTTTTTTCTGGAATACAATCACTGTAGGGGCCCTGGATTTGCTCTCACACTTGGACAGGACAAACACACGAATTCTATGAGCTCAAAACTTCGTTGTTCCATTGTCACACCAATTTTACTCAAAACAGTTCAAATACAAGCTACCTTAAGCCTAAGGGCTTAGTTCTGTTACTCTTAACATCACATCAAATAATACAGTATCATTCTACAAGATGTTCCGGGAAAAGTTTGTTCAATTGCTCAAATTACATTTGGAGCAATAAGTCCTGGGAAAAGAAGCAGAATCTCATGTCTGGGATGAACCTGAAAGATAATCTAACTCACCTCCCAAAAGAGCTCAATTACATCCATGTATCATTCTGGACATACTTCTGTTCAAATCTCCCAGAATGCAAATTCCTTAATAGGCCAAGGCAACCTTGAGATCCACCAGTCCTTCAGCATCAGCATTTCTCCCACTCTCTCTCCAGTACAAAGCTGCTCTGTTGCAATTTAAACTAATCATCTTTCTTTCTACTCACCATGAATTCATAGAATAGCTTATCAAAGCCACCTTTTGTCTATCTGCAGATATGACTCTCTTCTCTTTGTCGAGGAGGTTGTGTTTTCTAGGTGCTAAATTGTTTTTTGCTAAATTTGCTCTAGACTCTCCAAAAACCAAATGAAACCAGCAGTTTTACTCAACCTCTACTTCTACTGTTGCTTAACCCCTCCTAAGCATAGTCCTTCCCAATGCTCAGTTGCTCTGCACCTCAAAATCCTTAAAGTAGCTTCCAAAAGAAAGACCATTCTTTAGTTTTATATTTATGTATACGTATATATACTATTATATACATAAATATATATAGTCTATATAAATAAAAATATTACATAAATACACACATACACATTAGGCGTGACCGGCGGCAGGAACGGTAAGTACTGCAGCTGGGTGCTCAATCTGGGCGCGTGGAGAGTTCCTGGGGAAAGGCAAAAGCTCAGGAGAGGACCCCGGCAGGGCGACTCTCGCTGAACCCCAGAAGATGCAACTGTCACGTGGGCCGACCACGTGCCGGGGGGGCGGTCCTGGAAGAACCCGCGGGACATTTAAACATCTCCCTGGAGCGCCGCGAACGGGAGCGGGCAAACAGGGTCACGGAATACAGGGTCACGGAATAGGCAGTTCGCGCAGGCACGGCAAGCAGGCACTCTCTGACAGGTGGATGACTTCCCACTCCCCTGCAGCAATGGTGATCAGGCGTGGTAAAGCCTCTGCCACCAGCAGTGTCGGCATCCAAACGGAACCGCTATTACGGGACGCAGCTGCCCAGACTCGAGACTGCAGGGAGTGTCTCAGCCTACTTGTGGTTCCTGAGGACAATACCAAAAATGCTTGTCTGAGGCGCGAACAGATTCAAGATCTGCTCCTTATGGTTGCAGATCTTAAGGATCAGGTGGAGAGGTTGAGGAGTATTCGAGAAAGTGAAAGGGAGATAGACTGGTGGAGTAGAACCCTTTCTCCTCCCAGTAATCCTCCCCAGGAGGCAGAGGAATGCCATATTCCTCATCAACAGGATAGGGAGAGTGACCTGGTTGGTGAGGAGGACTGGGAGCAGGTCTGCTCTCGTGGGGGTTATAGACCTCCCTTTCAAATGCCACCTTTCCGGCTGCCCCTACAAAACAGGTTTGGGGTGTTGGAATTCGATGCTCAGGTGGAGGATAGTATGACAGAGAACTCACCTGAGGAGGCTGTTAACCTCACATTGCCCATCAGACAGGTCAGGACCTCAAGTAAGAAAAAGAAAAGGAGGGTCATTGTAGTGGGAGACTCCCTTCTGAAAGGGATGCAGGGCCCTATTTGTAGGATGGACCCAACTCATGGGGAAGTCTGCTGCCTTCCCCAAGCCCGGGTAGGTGACACCACCAAGAGACTCCCAGACCTAATTAAACCCTCAGATTATTACCCACTTGTGGTGGTACAGGCTGGTGGTGATGAGCTAGCAAAAAGAGCGTCAAGGGTAGTTAAAAAGGAATTCCAGGAGCTGGGACGGTCAATAGATAGGGCAGGAGCACAGGTGGTGTTCTGTTCGGTTCCTCCAGTGGCAGGGATGGATACAGATAGGAACAAGAGAATATATGCAGTTAATAAATGGCTTAGGGGCTGGTGCCGGCAGAGGAATTGTGGGTTCTTTGATCATGGGGAAACCTTTACAGCACCTGGCCTGCTTGACCCAGATGGGTCTCATCTAACTCCAAAGGGTAAGAGGATTCTAGCTCAGGAGCTGGCAGGACTTGTTGAGAGGGCTTTAAACTAGGCATGAGGGGGGAGGGGGGAGTTACTAGGCTCACCAAAGATGTTGCTGTGGAGGATGAGCCATCTCAAAGGGTGTTGTCAGTAACCCAACTGAAGTGCATGTACACAAACGCACGCAGTGTGGGGAACAAACAGGAGGAGCTTGAAGTCCTGGCCCAGCAGGAGAGCTATGATATAGTTGCTATCACGGAAACGTGGTGGAACGACTGTCATAACTGCAGTGCTGCCATGGAAGGCTACAGGCTCTTCAGGAGAGACAGGCGTGAGAGGAGGGGTGGAGGGGTGGCCCTCTACACTAGGGAAACTCTGGATGCTGTTGAAGTCGAGATCGGTGATGACCGGATTGAGTGCCTGTGGGTAAGGGTCAGAGGGGCAGTCAGGTCTGACCTCCTGGTTGGAGTATGTTACAGACCGTCCGACCAGGAGGAGGATTTGGATCTTCTATTGTTTAAGCAGCTGGAGGCTGCCTCTAGATTGGCTGCCCTTGTTCTTTTAGGAGACTTTAACCTTCCGGATATCTGCTGGGAACTTAACACTGCTGAGAGGAGGCAGTCCAGGAGGTTCTTAGAGTGTATTGAGGAGTGCTTTCTGTCACAGCTGGTGAGTGAGCCCACCAGGGGTGAGGCTCTTCTTGACCTGCTGTTTACAAACAAAGAAGGGCTGGTGGGTGATGTTGTTGTCGAAGGCTGTCTGGGGTGTAGTGATCATGAGATAATCAGGTTCTCTCTAAACAATGTAACAAGAAAAGCCAGGAACAGAACATCGATGCTGGACTTACGGCGGGCAGATTTTGGATTATTTAAGGAACTGGTCAGGAAAGTACCCTGGGAAATAGCTCTTAGTGACAAGGGGGTCCAGGAAGGCTGGATACACTTCAAGAATGAAATCTTGAAGGCACAGGAGCGGGCTGTCCCCATGTGCTGTAAGAAGAGTCCAAGGGGCAGACGGCCGGCCTGGATGAGTAGGGAGCTTCTGAAGGAACTAAGTAAGAAAAAGAGGATGTATCGTCGTTGGAAAGAAGGGGACGTAAGTCAGGTCATGTTCAAAGATGTTGTTAAGTCGTGTAGGAGGAAAATCAGGGAAGCAAAAGCCCAGTTGGAGCTCAAATTGGCCACTTCTGTTAAGGATAATAAGAAGAGTTTTTATAAATACATCAATGGTAGAAAGAAGGGTGGCAGCGACCTCCACTCCTTGTTGGATGTGGAGGGAAATATAGTAACCAAAGATGCAGAGAAGACTGAGGTACTTAATGCCTTCTTTGCCTCAGTTTTCAACAGCAAGGATGTCAGCTCGCTTGACAGTTGGCCCTCTGAAGTGGTTGATGGGGGCAGGGTGAAATATGGCCCTCCTGCAATCCAGGAGGAGGAAGTTAGAGACCTGCTGAGCCCCTTGGACCCTCATAAGTCTATGGGGCCGGACGGGATCCATCCTAGGGTGTTGAGAGAGCTGGTGGATGAGATTGCTAAGCCGCTCTCCATCATCTTTAAGCAGTCCTGGCTCACTGGAGAGGTCCCGGAAGACTGGAAGTTGGCCAATGTGACGCCCATCCACAAGAGGGGCCATAAGGATGATCCAGGTAATTACAGACCTGTCAGCCTGACCTCGGTCCCAGGTAAAATCATGGAGCAGATAATCCTGGGTGCAATCATGTGGCACCTGCAGAACGATCAAGAGATCAGGCCCAGCCAGCATGGATTTAGGAGGGGTAGGTCCTGCCTAACCAACCTGATCTCCTTTTATGACCATGTGACTCGCCTGGTGGATGAGAGGAAGGCTGTGGATGTGGTGTACCTGGACTTTAGCAAGGCCTTTGACACTGTCCCCCGCAGTAGACTCCTAGGGAAGCTGTCAGCCCGTGGCTTAGATGGGAGCACTCTGTGCTGGGTTAGGAATTGGCTGGATGGCCGAGCCCAGAGAGTGGTGGGGAATGGTGTCTCATCCAGTTGGCGGCCGGTCACCAGTGGTGTCCCCCAGGGATCGGTGTTGGGTCCGGTCCTGTTTAATATCTTTATTGATGATCTGGATGAGGGGATTGAGTCCATCATCAGCAAGTTTGCAGATGATACCAAGCTGGGAAGAAGGGTTGATCTGTTAGAGAGTAGGATGGCCCTGCAGAGGGACCTGGACAGATTGGAGAGATGGGTTGATTCTAATGGGATGATGTTTAATAAGTCCAAATGTCAGGTACTTCATTTTGGACACAACAATCCCATGGGGAGCTACAGACTGGGGACAGAGTGGCTGGAGAGTAGTCAGGCAGAAAGGGACCTGGGAGTGCTGGTTGACAGGAAGCTCAACATGAGCCAGCAGTGTGCCCAGGTGGCCAAGAAGGCCAATGGCATTCTGGCCTGCATCAGGAATAGTGTAGTGAGCAGGGCCAGAGAAGTTATTGTCCCCCTGTACTCAGCACTGGTCAGGCCTCATCTGGAATATTGTGTACAGTTCTGGGCCCCCCAGTTTGGGAAAGATGTCAGGATACTGGAATGTGTTCAGAGGAGGGCAACGAAGATGGTTAAGGGGCTGGAGCACAAGCCCTATGAGGAGCGACTGAGGGAGTTGGGGCTGTTTAGTCTAAAGAAGAGGAGGCTCAGGGGAGACCTCATTGCTCTCTACAACTACCTAAAAGGAGGTTGTAGTCGGGCAGGGGTTGGTCTCTTCTCTCAGGTGACCAGTGACAGAACTAGAGGGCATGGACTCAAGCTTCGTCAGGGAAAGTTTAGGCTTGATGTGAGGAAGAAGTTCTTCACTGAAAGGGTGATTGGCCATTGGAATGCGCTGCCCAGGGAGGGGGTGGAGTCGCCGACCCTGGAGGTGTTTAAGGGGAGATTGGATGAGGTACTGAGTGCCATGGTTTAGATGATGGTTCGTGTTAGTGTTGGGTTATAGGTTGGACTTGATGATCTCAGAGGTCCTTTCCAACCTTGTGATACGGTGATAGGGTTTTTAAATGAATTGGGAAGGTAACCCAACAGAAGGAATCCGAGTGCTTTATGGCAGGACTAAAATGCATTTCTGTCCACTGCTGCCTTGGCTGTCATGCTACTAAAACTTTCCATCAGCAAAGCTCCTTCCTGCTGAGCACAAGCCATCGATCGAAGTTTCAGTTTTCTTATAGCTCTGAAGTTAGGGATCGCCACCTCCCTGGCTGCTATATCCACCTCATACTCTCCCCCAGCTCCCTACTGTGAACTAATGAACATACAAAAGATTCTCATTATTAGTGCAATATTCAAATATGCCCTGCAGAAACAGAAAGGAAATTAGAAAGCAGAAAAAAATAAAAATAATAAGATATGTGGAAATTTGCCAAATTTGTGTCAAGTTGACTCTAGGCTAATTTATGGCAGTGATAAACAAGACAATTGCCATTGAGGTAACAAAGGAAAGAAAGTAAAGGGGTTGCTATCAGAATAAGAAAGAGAGTACGACTTTATTTGCCGCTAGGATAATAAAGAAAACCACTCCCATGGGGGTGAAAACTGCAATTTGATTTACAATGTAGTACTGCAACCCAGGAATTATCTATGAATACAGAAGAAAACCACCTCACTTATGGCAAAAATGAAGGTGCTTCTGTTTCTCTCTCTACTTCATTCTTTCTTTGCTTTGGGCAGAGGAAGGCAGGGGACAGAGAGGAATTAATTTAAATCCAAAAGGCTGATCAAAGATGGATTTTTAAACAAATTTAGCAGTGATTTTAAATTAGGAAACATAGATTAGGCAATTAGCATACTTGTAACAGTGTCCGTCTAGAGACAGCAGAAAAAAGAAGTATAATTAGGCACCAATTTTAACAAGGTTCTTTTTAAAATTACATCAGTCAAGAATACACAAACACTTCTTTTTTAAAACTAAATAAATAAACAAACAAACAAAAAAACCCTAAACCAACAACCCTGCATTCTAGCATGGTTCTTTGTGGCTAAAATAAACACTTCCAGATTTGAAAGGGAGAACTGCAAGCCGTGCTAAATACCTCAGCCTAAACCACACTTTCACTTTAAATCTGGATGGTTTGGCACATTTCTGTAGCTGTAATGAATTACTGGGTACTGCATCTGAGGAGGAAGATTGTCAAAGAAACTCTTAGATATTCACTGTGCTTGGGCTGGTCTTACACTGGTCACTGGTCTCAATCACAGAAAGTTTCAGAGCTGCCTGCAGCTTGTTTGTGTCTTCTCCATCTGGGAGACAAGAAGAATACTGCCAATATCACCTTGTCTTCTTCTTCCCTCCTATCCCTATCTCCCAAGCAAAAGGCTTCAAGGTTAGCATGAAAAGTAAGTCTGAAAAATCAATGCCTCTGAAGAAAAAGTATGATTTCTACTCTCACTCCCACTTTATACTGTCAAGGCAACGGAAGAGAGAAGAGGAGATAGGTAGAAGCCTGGAATTACACTTTCCCAGGTGCATAATACAAATGCTTGGTTGCACTCTGAAAGGTGCCAGTGTGCCAAGATATGAAAAACCTTACCAAATTATACAGGGGCCAAAGTAGGGGAGACAAATCCAGTAAATTTAGGCCAAAGTTACAGAAATATCTAGGATATTTTAATACAATATGACTGTAAGCAGCTGCAAATAGCAAAAATGCAGATTAAACCCAAGGGGTTTTCCCTACAAAGTTCATATCGGTTCTCTCCTGCCTTGGATATAACAGCACTTGATCTGTCTCAAGACTTGTACTTCCTCATAAATATTAAATAATGCTCAACTCCACAAAGAGGTATTCTCATAACACAGCTTTAAAAGTGATTATACTGTCAGCTTTTGTTTATTCATTCATATTATCATTCTCAAAATGCATTATTTCCAGAGTGATTTTAACTGGACTGTAATTAAGTTTTACTTTTACAGGCCTCAACAGTTGTAGTAATTGTCACCATTTCCTGTCCCTTTCACCACTCCTCCCCACTCTAATTCCCCAAGCATTTTAGTGAACCAATAACCATCAGTCCTCTAAAGGAAAAGATGGTACCTTACTCAACACAAATTTTACTTGAATAAAATTTCCTTAAGTTATTAGAAAAAATACTGATGAAACAAAATAAGACTTCTTAAAACCTTACATTGAAATCTTATGTTTGAAAAATAAAAACAACCACCCAAACCACACCATTCAACAGTATCTTACCTACAAAACAATTGCTATACACAGACTTACAGACACCTAATTAAACAGTGGGTTTTCCAGAAAAGCTGAGCACTTATTTGCACCAACAGGAAATAACTAAAACATCACTAAAACAGATTCTCATATCAGTATTTACATTGTCTCAATCAAAATGTTCTCTCTTAAAATGACACAAATTTAGAACCAATGCATCATCTTTGTCATTTCCATTAATCACTAACCACCCTGCAATGCCAACAGAACTCAACTTTTTTAACTGCCATGAAAATATCAGCAGAAACATCTGCTCCATGTCTCTTTTTTTATGTTTTCTCTCCAGCACTTCCAGTAGGGAATGACTACGTCCTGGCAACTTACTGGCAAATCATTTTCACATCTCTTTCACATAATGGATGAGCTGTGAAATTAATAATGTGTTAGATGGGTACCTTGGAGGTTGCCGTGGTTGGCACGCACTCTGCTTTATTGGTATCAGTTTCAACAGCAGCACTGCAGAGTGTTAATTTAGACTATTTACTGAAGGGATGAGAACATGGGGAAAGTCTCAGGTTCTGTGAAAAAAGTCCATCTGCAGATCCACAGAGGAGTTCAGACATGTAATGGCAGGGTAGAAGGCCAAATAATACCCTGCCAAGCTCCTCCCGGGTCCATCATAGGAGCTGTCAGCCCACCAAAGGCCCATCTATACAAGCCTAGACCCCCAAACCAAGGACCCCCAAGTAAACAATGAAGCTGTTGTCCCAGTACAGCTTCATCCCCAGGGCTGGGGCACGGATCCCATCACCATGACTCACTGGAGGTAGCTCTCCCCAGCAGCTTTCAGACTAAGAAGGTTGCTGCCTAGGGGTTGGACGCATTATGGGAAATGTAGCTCAGGATTTTAAAGGACTTATAGGACATTTAGAAGCAGAACCAAAGGCAGGAAAATGAAGAGGTTCAGGAGATTTAGTGGAGAAAAAAGTATGGAAAAAAAGAGGGATAAGTGTCAACATTGATCTGGACAGTACACTTGCCTGGTTGCACCTTGCATCGGAGCAGCAGAGTCTGTCTTAGTAAATTCCATTATAACTATTTCCTGGGTTAGGGCCTCTCAATTCTGTGTGCAGGTGTGTGTATAGGGATATGGAGGCCAGCAGCTGGAGTCAGACCACAGGTCAGATGTCCTCTGTGCCTGTGATATCAGCCACTGGAGGAAGTGCAGCTGCATGACGGCTGCTGAAGACGGTCAGTTCTGTATGTGAGAGCATGCGTGTCCACAGGGGTAAGAGCACAGGAGGGTGAGCTGTGGGGACCTGGAAAGTCCTGGGCAGCTCTCTGTGTGTGTGCATGCAACAGCCTGTACCAGTAACTGGAGTGGAACTGCTGTCTCAGGGGTGTTATGTCCAGGTGACAGAAACTGAGGGGACTGGGATCCAAGGTCAGCTACTGGGCAGACTGAGTGCCTGAGGGCTGTGGCTGGAGGGATCCAACCTGTACATACATACATATACTCCTTCTAGTGGACCTCCATCCTGCTTAGCCTGAGTGGGAAGCAGGGTGAGGCTGCTGGTGCTGTCAGTGTTTGTGTGAGTGGACTGAGTGTCTGTGATCTGTGTGGCCAGTAGGTATATATGTAGTGTATAGGTGTGCTTTGTGTGCGTGTGCCTGTTGGGAACACGTCCTCAGCCTTGCTATTAGCAGAATCTAGGTTTACCCAGCTACAGCACCATTGCTTCTTTTGGTTGTTCAATCTGGCATGACATGTTTTCTTCTAACAAAAAGGACTTATCTCCTGTAGCCATTTCCCTTTTCATTTATTATTGCAATGAAGTTCTTACAGATCCCTGAATCTGTGGGCTGTGCTCAGCTACACCAATACTCAACATATCTCCTTTCTTCGTGATCAGCTCCCAACTTCTGTACAGCAGAGCTTTCAAAGCTGCATAATGTGTTTAATAATGGTCACCTAAGCTGCTAGAAGAAAACAAAGACTGAGTGAAGGGAAAAAAAACCCAGAGCAGATGATTAGACAAGGAATGATAAAAGGAGGAAATAAACTGTTGAGGCAACCACAAAGAAACTGAGAAACATGAAAATGGGGAAAATAGAAATGGGTTTGAAAAGGAGAGGCATAGTCAGGAATTTCAGTGTTTTTAATGCTTTCCTCTATGTTTTAGAGCATCTATTAGTTCCTACTGAAAGTAAAGGCATATTGAAAAACATATCATACAAAACAGAGCAATCACAGCCACAAGAAAGTTTAATCTAAAGTTTCTAAACAAGTGATTAGGTGATTAGGGAAAATGGATGTGCTAAATGAGTTAATGTAAAAGCTACAGAGAGATACACATGCTTAAAAATTTACAAGACACTCAAACAATGACAATATAGATCCAGTAAAAGAAAATGAATAGTGCTAGATGTGCACCTGAGTATGTAAGTACACATAAGAAGTATAGGTAAAACTTCTACTAAGAAAATGAAGAACTACAAACTCCATGAACACGTTTAAATACTTCTGTTAATATCAGCACAAGCTGAATTTATGAAACAGTAGCATTTTTGACACTTTTGAAAAGCTAATTAAAAGTAAATATAACTAGAGGATTCTTCAGGCCTCAGTGAAATCTTTAAGGAGTTCCAGTAACCTATGATCACTTCTGCTAAAAGACTTGTCTAGCTAAGGTAACTATAAGCCATCTAACCTCAGGTGGAATTTTAAACCAACAGTTATGAAGCAGGACTGAAATAAAACACCTACCTCTGCTATAAGCATTTTGGTCCTACAGCTTGCCCCATTTTTTCTCTCATTTAAATTACAGCACACTAAGAAGGAGAGTAAAATTAAAAAAACCCGTCCTTTTAAAACTACAAGAAAAACATCATAACTCTTACCCTTGAATGAAAAGGGTCAATAAGGAAAACTGATTCCTAAGGAAGACATGTAGACCTGCCAAAAACGTCCATTGTAAAGAAGCTTGTGTACTGTAAAAATTAATATAATGACTGTCTGAGAAAGGCAGCATCCATAAACAAGTATCGAAAAAATACCAAATGGAATATATATTTTTCACAGAGAAGCATCATAAGAGCACTGAGAATAATTATTTTCTATGCTCATTTAATTCTGTAGCCAGACATCTACCATTGGAAAGATAAGTGTTGTCACACTAGTTAAAGGTAAATTACCACATACAAAGCACAAGAAGTATCTTAGGGTTTCACACCACTTAATCAAAAATGCCTATTTACTCCACCTGAACCACATGTAATGCTGTTACAGAGCAAACAAGGCAGTAAGAAACTGAGCTGCCATGTCTTGTTACTCTTGGTGTGAATTTCTGTATTTTGGCTTTCCTTATTCTTCTTCTCCATTTTCGTCCACAAATGTAACACTTCCCATGGTTTCAGCTTGTGGAAAGAGGATACTGCTATACTCTTTCAGAGCTGACAGCCGGGCGCTCTGGATTACTCTCTATCATTTTGCATTTTCAAGGCTATTTTAAGGAAAAGATGAGTGGCTCCTGCTAAAGTAAGCTTGGAAGTTCAGTTCTCAGACAATTTCAGTTCTCTGAGGTAACCGGCCAACAGTCTTGTGCCAAGGGTATGACACGGGATATGACCTAAGATACAATAGTAAAGCCTCTGCTTTCTCAGGCAGATTATCTAGAGCAGGCAAAGTCCTTAACAGGCCCCTCTTCTCCAGTCATATGCTCACGGGGAAGCACAAAAGTCTTTGGGAGTCTGCTATGCCCATTGTACTTCTATCTGCAACATGAGTATCTTACACATTTAGATGCTTAGATCACAAAAAAACCCACTATTATGAGGCAGTAACTGGAGGCGGTAAGCAGTTTTTGAAATATCATCCTCCTTTCCAGGAAAAAATGAAGGGTTACAGGAAACCAAGGAAAAGTTTCATAATTTTACTGAATAGTTTGCTTTTCCAAAATAAATTTTGGAATTAAAACATTAGCTCACCAACATGGGTTTAGGAGGGGCAGGTCATGCCTGACCAACCTGATCTCCTTTTATGACCATGTGACTCTCCTGGTGGATGAGAGGAAGGCTGTGGATGTGGTATACCTGGACTTTAGCAAGGCCTTTGACACTGTCCCCCACAGTAGACTCCTAGGGAAGCTGGCAGCCCGTGGCTTAGATGGGAGCACTCTGTGCTGGGTTAGGAATTGGCTGGATGGCCGAGCCCAGAGAGTGGTGGTGAATGGTGTCTCATCCAGTTGGCGGCCGGTCACCAGTGGTGTCCCCCAGGGATCGGTGTTGGGTCCGGTCCTGTTTAATATCTTTATTGATGATCTGGATGAGGGGATTGAGTCCATCATCAGCAAGTTTGCAGATGATACCAAGCTGGGAAGAAGGGTTGATCTGTTAGAGGGTAGGATGGCCCTGCAGAGGGACCTGGACAGATTGGAGAGATGGGCTGATTCTAATGGGATGATGTTTAATAAGTCCAAATGTCGGGTACTTCATTTTGGACACAACAATCCCATGCAGAGCTACAGACTGGGGACAGAGTGGCTGGAGAGTAGTCAGGCAGAAACGGACCTGGGAGTGCTGGTTGACAGGAAGGTCAACATGAGCCAGTAGTGTGCCCAGGTGGCCAAGAAGGCCAATGGCATTCTGGCCTGCATCAGGAATAGTGTAGTCAGCAGGACCAGAGAAGTTATTGTCCCCCTGTACTCGACACCGGTCAGGCCTCATCTGGAATATTGTGTACAGTTCTGGGCCCCCCAGTTTGGGAAAGATGTCAGGATACTGGAATGTGTTCAGAGGAGGGCAACGAAGATGGTGAAGGGGCTGGAGCACAAGCCCTATGAGGAGCGACTGAGGGAGTTGGGGCTGTTTAGTCTGAAGAAGAGGAGGCTCAGGGGAGACCTCATTGCTCTCTACAACTACCTAAAAGGAGGTTGTAGTCGGGCAGGGGTTGGTCTCTTCTCTCGGGTGACCAGTGACAGAACCAGAGGGCATGGACTCAAGCTTCGTCAGGGAAAGTTTAGGCTTGATGTGAGGAAGAAGTTCTTCACTGAAAGGGTGATTGGCCATTGGAATGCGCTGCCCAGGGAGGGGTTGGAGTCGCCGACCCTGGAGGTGTTTAAGGGGAGACTGGATGAGGCACTGAGTGCCATGGTTTAGATGATGGTTGGTGTTAGTGTTGGTGTTAGTGTTGGGTTATAGGTTGGACTTAATGATCTCAGAGGTCCTTTCCAACCTTGTGATACTGTGATACCGTGATACTGTGATACTGTGATTCAGCATGTTCCCAGCATGCTAGATGATAAGAGAGGGTCTGAGTTTACATTGTTCAACTGTTTTCATTAAACTTTTGGAATGAAAAGAATTTTTTTTTTTGCAAGCTTTTGGCTCATTTTTTTTCAAATCGCTCTTCTGCTTGTAATGTTTTTAACAAAATAAGTCTCAAAGCACTTACAAAGACCATCATTATTCCCCATGTATAAATGAGGAGAAAAAAAAAACAAAGCAAAACTCATACAAGTGAGAAAGAAATAGTTTGTCCCAAAATTATATCACTGGGAAATGCTAACACACAGGACTAAATCTAAGTATGCTAATTCTCAATTCACAGTCCTATCAGATTGATCATACTGCCTACCACATATGGGAAAATTCATTACAAATGTAGATTTCATTAAATCTTTCTGCACTAGGCAATGCACACAGGAATGCCATAAACCCTGGACAATGTCTGGTTATCCATTGGTACATACTGGCCTTTAATTGGTAAATATAATTAAAAACCAGTATATTCCCCTATTTTGAATTTTAAAAACATATACTTTTTAAAAAAATCACATGTGGAGAGATAAAAACCTCTGCATATGTATCTGCACAGTTCTCATTGCTTTGCCTACTGCGCATATTTACAGTTGATCTTTGCATTAACTTAATTCTCTCCTATGTCTGAGAAAGCCAGAAGTAGAGGGATTTCAAACACGTTTTTTCTTTCTAATGGCTGTCAACAGGACTTTAATATTGGCACCTTAATGCTTTTTTGCAATTAGAGTGTTTTAAGAGTGAAGTAAGCAATAAGATAGATTGTCTTAATGGAGAAGTTTAATAAAAAGCTAATTCATTGTGAAGTCTTTACATGCAGAGTCTTTTTCAGGCTATGATTAATTCTGACTTTGATTTTACACCATATATGAGTTGTTTTAAAGTTATCTATTCTTAATTACATATTCCCTTTTAACTGCCCCCTGGAAACAATACTTGGTTGTGCATTCTGAATAACAATAGAGCACAGGTTACAGTTGCCTGCAAAACCCTTAACTCATCTAATACCTAAGCTTTCCCAAACAAACACTGCAATTCAGGCATATTGCTCAGCTAGTTTTAAACATGTTAACTAGGTCATTGAATTAAGGGACTGAAAATGCTCTGGATTAAACCCTCACTTCATTTTGTTATGGTGCTGGACCCCCAAACATATTTTCCCCACCTAGCAGAAATTTACCTTAAAAAGTCATGATACTTCATTCTAATTTAGAGCTACATATAAACAAACCAACTGTATAAATAGGTAAAACCTGAAGCTCACTTTAAGCCCTTACACTCTCTCACACCTCATCGGACAGAGACATTTCTAACTGACTTTTAAATTCCAACAAAATTACTGCTGGTTGACTATTCAGATTCTGCTTTGCATCCCAATGATAATTTTCTACACTTAACCTTCAAAACAAATAGTACTGATGCAAATGTTCGTATTGGACCTGCAACCCTTCCTGTCCTAAACACAGATTCCATGCATTTGCTTACAATGAAAATGCAACTTGCTTCCAATTTTTTACACATTCTGCATTTCGTAAACACCTGGCGCAGAATGGTTCTCAGTTCAACAGACAATAAATTAGTAACAGCAGAAGTAAGGAGAGCTTGTGGCACTGAAATGAGGAACAAATTGAGTTTTTAAAAAAAAAATATTGGAGTACAAAACCAAAAAACTGAAACATCCCCAACATCCCCAAAATAATAAGAATACAAAGGTTTTCTTGTCATAGTTTTGCAGGGACGGCTCAAAATTGTAACAATTTAGCATTTATATATTTCGATAAAAAATTACATTACGATTTAAGACTTAACCAAACAACACCTCTCTCATTTTAAAATTACACTTTAATAACAAAGAGGTAACATAATAACAGTCTGCAGCTTTTGAAAAAAAATGCATTGTTAAATCCTTTGAAAAGAGTTAATAAATAAAAGAAGATAAATCCATAAAGACTATTATAAATTATGATGACTTTTCCTTTGAAAAATATTATTGGAAAACAGATTAACCTCTTTAGGAAGCTAGCATATTGATTATATAATCCTTTTAATAAGCTTATGTAAACGAAGGTAGTTTCTTTATAGACAGGCTTCGAGAATCTCTATTCTCAACAGCAGAGACATACATCCCAGAAATGAGGTTTTGCAGAGCATGTATCAAATTTGAACGTTTGATTAGTTCAGATGCAGAGTGTGAGAAAGAGTAGGAGAGAAAATTGATACCCACATCACTGGCTGAGAACAATCACTTGTTGAAAGCTTTCTCAGAAGATCCAAAGAGCGGAAGAGACAAAAGTCTCTTTCTAGAGGTTACAGAAATCGTAGCTCACTTTTTCTCTTATTAATCCAAGATCAACATTACTCAGACAGACATTCCCACTGCTGAGCTCAAACACCTCTTGGACCCTACTTAACTCCTGGCACAAATATGGAGTCTTAAAGCAAACATCCTCAAGGAGCAATTCAAAAGCCCACAGCCTTCATCACGGACACCCATCAGCTCACAAGAAGATGAGTTAGTGGTGAGGAACTGTCTTTGCCTACAGCATCAAGCACAACATTTACTCTTACAACAGTATTTAAAAAGGTGATAGCCCTTTTCTCCTCAGTCCCTCCTTCCCCCAGTGTTAGGTTCATAAATAATTTCCCCAGCTTGAGCCTCCTCAAACCCAGTAGCTCTGTCAAAACCACTCTTACAATTTCTCCAAACTTACTTTCCTCAGAGTTACTCCACAGTTCACCTCCCTACAGAGCTCCTCATCCCCATTAGTGCATCCCACAACAGCTATCCTCCATCGGCCCAAACAAGGCAAATCACCTCAAATACATGATAGGACGAGAGGAAATGGCCATAAGTTGCGCCAGGGGAGGTTCAGATTGGCCATCAGGAAAAATTTCCTCACTGAAAGGGTGGTCAGGCAGTGGAAACGCTGTCCAGGGAGGTGGTTGAGTCACCATCCCTGGAGGTGTTTAAGAGGTGGGTAGATGAGTTTCTTAGGAACATGGTTGGACTTGATGATCTCAGAGGTCTTTTCCAATCAGATGATTCTATGATTCTATATGAGGAAGGGGGCAAATAAGGGCACCTCAATTTTCACCCTGCTGGGAACTCCTCTATTTTGTTTTGAAGACTCAGTAGCTTGGGCTTCCAATACCTACTCTGAGTCTCTGGATCATTTCTCATCCTCATTCCTCCTTTCATGAGGAATCTGTCTTCCGTGAACAAGGCTCATGGGCATTGCAAAGACCCCTTGCATTGCCTTAGAACGCTACCTTTCCTCTACAGAGACTCAGTCCAACTTGTTCATATGTTGCCCGGTTCACTTACAGGAATTCTCAACTTGTTCCTGGGAATTCAGTGCAGTACTGTGTAAGTCGTTCAGTCATACAAGCTGCTGAATCTGTGCTTAACCTCACTAAAATAGATGCTTGTGGCATTAATCATGATTATCCTTTCTGCAGGAATGCAAGATGTGTTCATGCAAGATGGTGCTGCCTAAAACATCATGTTTCACTGGCAAACATTCAGAAATCTCCATAGGACAACTAAAGTGAGACAGTTTCTGAGCACAAAAGTATTTATGGTTCTTCCATATCTTCACAATGGATAAAATCATATGAGAAACACGCTTATACGCTTAAGCTCAGAAAGATTATGTAGAAAGGATTCAGTAAACTCTTGCACAGACAAGGACAATGCAATATTTAAATCCCCCAAAAATATTTGTTTTGGACTTAAGGATTGAATAGGCTGGGGACACAGTACTAAACCCACTCAGATATGATGTGCCCATCAATTCAGTTAAAATTATCAAAATTGGCAGTTACAGCAAATTTGTTATCTATCAAAAAAATAATACCTCGCTTCTTACCTTGTGTTTTACATCTGATGTCTTATCTTGTCTTCCTATCCCATCTTTTAACAATTGAGAACTAAAATTTAAATATTAAAAGAGTCTTTCTGTTATGAACACTGGGTGCATAATCTTGCTGTACTAGGCATTTTCCCCTTTAGTTTATCAAATCATCGCCATTATTTAATCACATTAAAAGTCCTCATAATTTGTCCAATAACCTGGTATGATAGAAATGATAACTCTTTCCTAAATATTTTACTACATATTTCACAAAAGAAATCAAAACTTGAATTTAACATCAGAGATTTGTTTTAAAAGACAGTACTGTTTCACTGGGAAAAATAAACTTTCACAGTGAGTTTTAAAAACTTCTAAGGAACTCTTTGAGCACGCAAAGGCTGAAAGCAATCAACAGTAAGAAAAACAACAGTTATGAACAGAGATGCACAAGTCAGAGACATAAACACATCTAGTTAGAAAGCATCTTCTAAAGTATCTTATTTGTTACCCTCTATGATATTTCAGAGTTTGCTCATGAAATGCAAATTTATAAGGATCACTTGTTATCTTACAAACATCTAAGTAACGATAACGGAGAACTAAAGAAAGAAAAGGGAAGAAATAAGTTTTAATTTACTGATCCAAAATAGATTTTAATTCTTGTTTTTAATAAAGATCTGTTTTTCCATATAAAGCTGAAAAGACTCACTGCTGACAGGACGAAATGTTAGTTACTAATAAGCTTGGCTGTAACAAAACTGCCACAGATGTTAATGAGAACTCTCAACAAATAACAAGAGCAGAGCTAAACACTAGGTTTTGTGTTGGGTTTTGGTCTCTTTCATTTCTTATTCAAGTGACTGGTCCAAATAGAGTTTCTCCTGGTGGAGAATAAAATCCATTCCTCACCATGGACTGTTTAGTGAGCTATGCAAGACATGTCAGAGGTTTCAGTCTATGCTCTAAATGGGAGGAATGCCTAATCTCACACATAAAGACCACTGGTAGCATGGTTGGTTTTAAATAAAGGGCTCTGATGACAATGCAGTGAAGTCAGAAATTGCACTGACATGGAGGCTCATCTGAGACACAGCTAAGGTGTTGCTCACATTGCCAGTGGCAATATGATCCTCCAAGGACTCAGTGATAAGATGCTGTGTACCTGGAGATCCACTCAGTGCTCTCATATAGTAGCTGGACTAACAGATCTAATTTGCTCTGAAAAATCGGTGCACACAGGAGATCCAGGGATGAGAGATGCTTAAGAATGAAGTGTGCTTTCTGCAATGGAAACAGGAAAGTAACAGTAGAATCCCAGGACAATGTTTGTTTCTTATTAAGCATTAAAACTGACAAGCAATGTAGAAGTGCACACAAAACCAATGCGGACATATCCTGGGCTGAAAGCGGGAATACCATTTGATCTTCAAACCCTTGTAAGACTTTGTAAGAGCATAATGCTTGTCTGGCACACTGTAACTCACTGCAGCACCCAGAAACACTGTGCAGAGGAAAGGATGCTTTAAAGCTAGCATCTCAGTGCATTTTGAAGTGGAATCTGTAATACATTTCTCCCTCCACTTCTCTAAAATCTAAGCAGAATGCTAAGTTACAGTCAAAGAAAGGAAAAAAAAAAGAAGACAAATCTTAGGACTTTTGCAATGTGTTGTCTTTCTAGCAAGAAGCACTGGCAGCAGTTGTTCTGTAAGGGAGCCAATTCAGAAGCTTTGGACTCCAGCACAGGCTGTGCCCTCACTAGTAGTGTAATATTCCACCACCTTGCTGTCCCCGGGCTGGCTCAGAGCAGGAAAGGTAAACAGGGTCAGCTGAAGGGACCATTCAGAAAGCCCAGTCAGGACAGCAGGAGACAGGGCTGATCTTGAGCCTGCCCAAAGGACTGCTGAAGTCAGGACAGTGTGCCCTGTTTCCAGTTGTAATGAGCCCCCCAAAACCCATGAGCAGATGGGGTACGGAGTGAAGCTGGTTGTGCTATCAGGCAATTAAGGACTAATAGCACCCTCACGGCCCTCAGCCCCTGCTGTACTAAAACTTATCACTTGCCTGACCCATCCAGTCAAGCCTTCAAGCACTACTTCTTTAAATCCCAGACATCAAAGGAGACATTTACTAGTGAATCACCTGCAGGTTTATTAAAAATCCAAATGGAAAGTGACTAGTAGGAGACATGCTGAGGGAACAGCCAAATTCAAAGTAAACTCAGCAGTTCTACTGATGCACAGAGTATTTTTAAATGGAACAAGAAGAATTTGGATGTCTTGCTAAACATGTGAGAGAGATGGCTATAATTTTTTTTCCTCTTATCATTTATAGGCACTAATTCTTAAATGAGGAATTTCTCAAAACTTAATTTAGGAAATATTTATAATATGATAGGACCTTCTGTGTACACTTATATATCTCTTAGAAATACTTTTGCTTGATGTAACATAAATTCTTCACTACGGGGAATCAAATGTGTAAAGTTAGGGCCAAAACATGAAATGGCACATTACAATTTTTGTCATCATTGATAAAATATTTATAAACTGTGAAAACATTTTATAAAATTTATAAACTGTTCTTGGCTCATTTATCTCGTAGGAAAAGACTAAATGAAGGGTCTTCTAAAGAAGACATTCAAGGCAACGTGCACCCAAACTTCAGTAGGTTCCTTGGAAGAAAAGGATGAAAAAGAAAACCATTCACTGCAGGTTTCTTGAGGGTCTGATTTAAAACTAACATGAGGAAAGCCCAGTCAGCATAAACACCTTTCTCTTACCCACTCCTTCTTCAAAATCTAGCAAACATTCTTTAGGTCTCCTGGATGTATTCAGATTTCCATGACCCAGCAAGCTAGGATGTCCCTCCCACTTTTCCTGAGAAACTTCAATTCTTCTTGAAAGACTGTTCAAATTTCACTTTGATACCTTTCTTTGGGAAGTTGCACCCTATTTTTTTTTCACTTTTTTCCTTTTCAATTTTTTATTAATTAAATATATTCTTCCAATTTTATGGAGAGTTCTTAAATAGCAGGATAGGAATATTATCTTAAAAATGTACTGGGAAATGGTACCAGGGGAGAGGGAGAGGACAGTTTTGTCAGTAATGACATTCCACATTCAGATTACCTTGTGAAGATGATTATTCTGCTGCTAAAGGTACTCCGACTGCCTGTGCATTCTCTTGAGAATAATTAGTGCATTTACGTGTCCATAGTTATACAACTTGATTCATGAGAATGTAAACAACCTTACTATTAGTAGATAGTCTAGCTTATTTCACTCAGATTAGGCTGATCAAGTAAGATAGCCTGTAAAATTGGTTATTCTTAATTACAACAGACTTTTTTTTGTAAAATATGTCTTTAAGAACTCTGCACAGCAGGTCAGCCTTTGGTAGGCAGTAAAGATTAATTAGTCAGGGATATAGCTGATATAATCAAACTGGTAAGGATAACACTTACTGTTAATTATAACCCTAATACTTAATTTCTAAATATTTTTGGTAACAGTTTCATCATTGTAAATATTTTTAAGTAAATATATTCATTTATCTTTTAGCCTTGTTAATGATAAAATTGATGCTCTGGTCTGATATTTGCCAGGCCACAGCATTCCTTTGGGCACTGAGTACCTGTTGGCCAAAAAAATCTGGCAGATTTCTACAGTGTTTACCATGCAATGAGAATTACTATTTTCCAGTATTTTTGGTTAATTCACCCTTCAGCTCCAGGGACCCAGCTGTAGTTGGATGGAACACATTATTCTGGATTAGAGACATCTTCTTCTCTGAACAGCAGCTTAAGCCTCTGACAAATAACAAGATAGTGGACACAGAGCTTGGAGATTTTTGTGTGACTTTGAAAGATGAAGAGCCTTCCTGTAACAATGTCTTACTATGAAAAAGAAAATTATTTCATGATCTTAAAATGACATGTTTTTAATTGATTTACACATTTAGAGAGATAATAAGAATTAAAAGTTATTTATTTGATCTTTTTCCTTCTGTAGCTGTTGATTTTCAGTTTATAGTTTCTACTGTGTTCCAGTCCCAGAATGCATTTCTCCACCTCTCTAGACTAACTGTTGTTCTCATACTATAAATTTATTATGACCAGACCTGTGTGAAACAAAGACATTTTGATTCACAAGGATTCCATGCAAACATTTTTCTCTGTTTCACTTCAAGGAGTTGATCCCTTGAGTTTGTCTTTGAATTTCAGCTTCAAGGGAACCTAAAATTGTGAAAATTGCAAAGCTTTGCCTTATTTCAGGTCAAAAGCTAAGGAAAGTGTTGAATTCCCTGACCAAAGTAAAATCAATTCACTGAAAAAATGCCTTCAGTAACTCAGAATTATATTGCTCCTTGAAGTTCAGCAAAATTTAAACTCATTAAAATCATCAGCAATGGACTTACAACCCCCACTAATGTAATCTTGACTCCCACTTCTTTGAGAAAGGCCTTGTTGTACCCACTGCACAAATATATTGAGAACAGAAATATATATTTTGCTGTGGAGTATAATAACATTTGTTTTGTAAAATGATCTTATATTTAAGTAAACTGGAACTGAACAATCACTATCTCCACTTAAACACTTTCCTTCTCCATAGAATCATGACATCTGCTACATTTTACTGCCTTTCATATAACCCACAGTGCTGTTTAATATTGTTTTCAGCTATTTTTATACCATACAACAGTTATTCAAATTTCCCTCTTCCCCCAGCATCTCCTCTGTACTGCTGCTGCCACAAACATCAGAACTCAAAAGCAAAAGGCAGCACAGCAAGCGTGTCCGAGTACACACTCACACTGCACAAGCAGGAAAGGACAGATAGGGTCAGTATCACCATAGCAGAGCTGAGGCCTCAGCCCTCAGGACAGTATAACACCACCTTTGGCAACCTTCACCAACTCCCCCATTATTTGAAGCTACTCCTAATACTATGAACATGGCTGGAATATGCTCATGTAAATACTGATAGATGTTTCCTGCTCAATAAAGGCAGGGTTAAGGGTGTCTCAGTCTATAGCTTCACACTATACATTTTTGTTTTCACTCAATTTTGTGCCATTAAATTCTATGCTCTAGAAAGGCATAAAAATTCTCATATACTAATAAGAATAACTTCCTGTTCTCCCTTCTTTTTTAAGAAAGGCTTCTAAAAGTATAGCAACATACGGGGTAAAAACCAAAATTATTTTCTTTAAACACAAAAATGAGACAAAAACCAGCTTATAGCCATCTAAGTTAGATAGTCTGCCTGAATTAAAAAAAGTAAAGGTTCTTGAACAATATGTCTTCAAATGACCCGGACAGCTATAATCTGATACGCTTTATCCATTCCATAGCTGAAAATGGGATAATATACTCCCCCCTTTTGATACTGCAGTCCAGCAGTGCTTTTTACTTGCCTTATTGCTCTGTTTTAACCATAAAAGGCAGGTAAAAATCCTCTTCAGTTTTAACTTTTCACCTATTTAGAAGCATTTTTACTCTCTCTTCAATAATAAGAGGTTGTTTGCTAAAGGAAAAAGAAGGGAAGTCACGGGAGGTCATAGAAAATATTCTCATTTAAGAAACTCATAACAACGGAGTAAATAACTTCATTCTAGAATGGTCAATAATAAGTATATAAACACACTTTGGGATTAGTAACCTGAACTGGTTTCTCTCTCGCTGCAGTCAGCAGCTCTCCACAACAGCTTAGGGCAGATTCACTGTGTCCATTTGAAACCTTACTGGGCAACGGCTGAGGATGTGTTTCTTTGGACCCTTGCGTGGTGCAGGACAGCACGATATAAATACTCTCCTATGTATATAAGGTAGAGAATGACTAAGCCAACGCCTTCTTTCAAAAAGGTTTTAGGATCTTTAACAATCAGAGAGAAGACTTATCTCAACCAGAAGTGTCTTCCCTACTCCATTGCAATTGTGAAACTGCAGATGGCTTACAGTTATGACAAGTGGCGCCACTGTATCCAGTTCCTTCACAAGTGCACTTGAAGCTGTCCCACGTCTGGGTGCATTTGCCACCGTGTTCACAGTGATTGGGCACACACCTGTCAGGACGAGATGCAAAGACAGAGAGAAAAAAACTAAATGAACATCAAGATTTACACACAGCTAAATTGTGAGTTGCCCAAGCAGTGTATCGTGTCCTTGCCTGGTAATTAATCCTTGTTATTTTGGGCAGATTAACAGAATTTATATCTGAACACACAACTGCACAAAAGATGATTCATTGAGACCCTGCTGTAGCCCTTTTATAAACAGCAAAAAAGCACACTAAAGGTGGAATACACTCACTCATCATAAATTAGGGTTCTAATCTACGTATGGCTGGTTCTTAGCTGTCAAAACAAAAAGAACATCGCAAGTCACACCTCCTCCTGCTGTGCAGGTAATGTCATGTCTCAAGGACTGCAGTCTCACAAGCGACTGAAAGCTGAAGAAAGAATGCCAGTGAGTTGCTCTTTATCTGCCGCCAGCAATGGGATAACGTGGAGGCAGACTGCGGTCTGGCAAGGATGAAAATTACTAATGCTGCATTATTAAAACAAACAATAGGTTTCATATAACAGCTGTAAAAGTTTTATCTTCAGAGGATTTTATGGCAAGCACGGTTCACCTCTCTCCCCCACACCTGCTTTTCTTCTCCAGATACACCGTTGCAAACAAATCAAATTATTTTGGTAAATCCATTTCAAATTAAGTATGCTTATCTCTAAGATAAATCTGAAGTTCACAGTAGCCTTGTGAGAATTAATAAGACTCTATTAAGTAACACCCAAGGACAGATTTTCTTTCCTATGTAGCAATTTATAGAAACTAAGAGTATCGGGGGAACCGTCTATAAGCTTATGGTCTCATATCTCCTCAAGTTCCAATTAACAGCATTGGCATAGCTCAGCTACCAAGAATAACCTATGTCATGATACACATGAGAGACTTCAACACTAACAAAACATTTTTGGTTTTATGCATACCAGTCTAAGTACAATAGAGATGTCTTGCATCCTATATCAGCCTGTTGTATTCGAGGCTACCCATTCTTTCCGCTTTTTCAAAAATGCTTGCTTAAAAACAGTGCTTAAAACCTGCTCTTCTAAAGCAAGGAACAAAGCATTTTAATTTTTGTTTTCATTGTAAACCACAGTGAAACTATCTGAGGTAACTATCCCAGTTCAATAAATTGTTTTCAACGTGGTTTAAGCAAATTCATTTTGCTTTGGAAGTGTGGCAGGCTAAAAGCAAGGATAGAGCTGATACTGCTACTCAGCTAATAAGTGAAGACTTCGTGCTGTGTTCTCAACACCGCAGAAGAAAAACAAGAGCATATAACAGCACATTTCTAAACATCAAAAAAATTTGTATGGATCTATAGCTGGTGGGTACATGAAGAGGGAAAGCAGTAGAGAGCAGTGACATTTCAAAAATAATCTCATAAAAGTAACTTCTACTCAAGAATATAAACATCTATAAAAGTTCCTAAATCTGAATACAATTTTGTATTTTTCCATATTTTCAAAATAACTGCTTTTGATGTATTTTCTTCTTCTTTTACATTTGAATATACATTCATTTAGAAGTATTTTTCCAATGACCAAACTAAACATTTCAATCAGCTATTTATATGAAGTTTCACACATAATGCTAGCAACTAGTTTCACATTTTAGTGTGGTGTAACTTACTTTTATTGTAGCATAACTGGTAAAGATACTGCATTATTGATTGCATAATTGATGTAAACAACTTAGTCTAGGGAAATATGAAAACCAGATATTTATCTGTATCATTTAATGGAGCACATTAAGTCATGAAAACAGAGGTATTCAGCAAACTATTTGATGTTAATTTTATACTTCTAGTATAATGGTTGGACTAGCCTAGCCTGCATCTGCAAAATTTATTTTTCTCTCATCTGCTTTTCGTTGTTCTAAATACGAACTAGTTAGAGATAATGAGAAAATATCTTAATATTAGTGCTAACTGGAGTTTAAATCAGACTATAGGATCATTGCCTTAACTTCTCCCTCCACCCTCAATTTTCTTTTAGTTTATTTTATTAGATAGAATTATAAGATGTATTTTCTATTGAATCTGTTAGCAAACATCTGTAACATAATCTGCCACTCACCTGTCTACTTTTTGGACAAACCTTACCCACTATAATAGAGTTTACAGGAGATTTTAGGTAACCAGAACGTAAATATTATAAAAATCCTCCTTTTGAATTCAGTAGAGGTAGCAAGAGGAACATAATTTTCAACTGCAAACTTCATTAACTTTCAAGCACTTTTCTTGCCACAGAGTGACAGTAAAGTATGAATACTGGTAAGACAGAAGGTATTTTGCCTAAGTATTTAACTATACATCTTGCTAAGAAATGTATTTTTAAAAATATTTAAGCATATGCAGTCATACAGTTCATTTACTTCGTGCTTATCATTTAGTATAAACACAAAATGTATACACTCAAAATCAACTCATGCTTTATTTGCAGGTCATTTATATTAAAAGTCTATGTTTCTAAGAAACTCCATTTTTTAGTCTCCTTTTAGGAATAAGGCTGCATAACATAAAGAAAAAAAAACCTGCAAAACCACACCTCTCTCCTGAACCAGGCTCTGAAATTAGAAACTGCCACTAAACAAAGGACTAGAAATAAATTCCTAGTCATGGAATTGTGTCCCTTCTCGTTGTGGACATCTATACTTTAAGTACTGTTGTTTACAAAATCCTTCTGACTCTATTTTGAAAACTTTCTTTTGCTCCTGAAGAACTTCATCCCTTCGAGTGTTGATACACTTTCTTTTAATTTCCACCCCAAAATTTATGCATAGTTTGCACTCGCTGTTTTGTTTGGTGTTTTATTTAGCAACATTGACTTGTGTTTTCAAGAACTTTTGGTTTTCTTCGGGATTTACATCTGATGACTTTGTAGAGAGCAATCATAACTTCTCTCAGTCTGTATTTTTATGAAAACAAGTCTCCCGTTAGGAAACAGATTTTCTATTGTTGTTCATCCTCATAGCTCTGTTCCTACTTTCACTTGTGACCTAATGAGTATTCTAGAGAAGTAAAAAAGCATTTATCAATGTTTTATGATTTCAGAGTTGATCAACATTTTTTTATTTCTTTACTGACACTATTTTGTTTGATACATAGCATTTTCCTGAGTACCTCAGAACAGTGGCTCAAAGTCATCCCGATATTGTTCAGTACATCAAATGCCTTCAGTACATTCCCATTCTTCTCCTCTTCAATCACCTCCAACCAACAAGCTCCATCTTTACACACAAATTCCTATTATTGTTGTCAACAGCATTACTCTGTACTATTGACTTCCTTGGAGTCCATCAAAATCTTTCTGCTTATTTTTCTAGGCTGAATCCATATCTTCAGCACATTTCATCAAGATTATTTCTAATTTTGAACCAAAGTCGAATCATTAAACAGTATCAGCACTGACACCGAGCTCTGAGCAACTCATCTCTCAGACAGCTGTTAACCCACCAGTGCAATTCATGAGGTGATTTCATTTGCCAGTTCAAAATTCACTTTTCTCTCTGAAACTCTATCTTCCCTGGTTTAACTAATAATTTCCAACATTACAGTTCATCAAATGTTTTATTGACATCTGACAAACTAAATCTATTGGATTTTTCCTCTCTGAGAAAAATACTACTGTGCTTTATTAGAGAAAGAGATCAGGTTAAACCTGAAAAATCAATAGTTGAACATCTGCTGTATTTTACTCTACCTTACTTTTGCTTCCAGGTGTTTAATGAATCTTTTCTTTATTTCTTCAAAAGCTTAGCAAGACTACTAAAGTCAGATTAATAGGTGTCTAGTGATCTGGTTCTCTCTCTTTCCCTTTTTTAAATTTCATGAGGTAAACTCTGTCACCTAATAATACACAACCATGCTTTTTTTTCCTCTAGTGCTGCAGTATGACATGTGAGAATTATGAAACAGGGCTATCTTCCCACTTATTATCTAATTAGTTTTGGTATATTCTTTGTGCCTGCTTACTCTTTTATCATCCTAAGCAATTGCTAGTCCTTCATTTCTTTGTTATTTGTTGATTTATTAGCAATATTTAATCTGAGGAACAGTAGCAATATTCCTCAGTAATAACTGGTATACATAATGTTGTCTTGCTGTCAGCTGTGGTAGGAGCCAGCTCACAGAATTTCCCATCCTTTTATCTTACATATAGTAACTGTATCCTCTGGAATACCTATTTTTTTCCAGTCCTCCACACAGAAGAAATAGACCCAGCTTCCATTCCTAAACCCTATGCTATTCCATTCCTTTTTTGCTGATGTTCAACAAGGCCTTCCTTATTGAAAGCACACCACGTATCTTTCGAACGCACAATTTCAAGAACTGGCCTCTTTTACACTTTACCTGTAATTAATTCTGGTAAAAGTTATTTGTAACAAATCTGTTTCAATCAACTGTCTATGCTTTAAAATTACAGACTGTAAATCTGATCTTCCCTGTTACACTTTTTTCCTCACTGTCTGCCCAGATATATTTTGCACAAGGAATACAAATGGTCTATCCATGAACTGAAGCCTTAATACTACCTAAGATTTAATATTTCCTCAGAGATGCTATATACAAATATCTAATAAACCACTAAGCTTCTCCCCACCCCTAGACTGTCCAAGAGAGAAAACCAGAAACAGAATGCCCACACAGACAGGAGCAAGCACTGTTTTTCCCAAATACATCTTTGGAGCAACCAAAAGAAGCATTGTGGTTCAGAGACATGTTATTTTATTGTCAATGAGGCTACTTCCACCTGCCATCCTTAATAAGTGTCTTTCCCCTATCACATAGTGAATATACAGGTATCAGATTATAGAGAATGGTCTGTGAGTCCCAAGGAAATAGGACAAACAAGAGAAGAATGAAATATCTGGCTTAAGCCCCACTACCTCTGCCAGAAACATATAGGGAACTGCCTGTGCCAAATAAATTGAGATTGGTATGAGGTGTGTCTTCTGCATGAAGATATGAAACTGGGAGAAGTTGTTCTTCTGAGGACAGTAGATTATAAACTGAAAATATTTTGAGAAACTAGATTGAAATACAAGATATTTAATAGAGCATATGAGAAGTCTGACATTGAGGTAGCGATTATTGGGGCATGGTGGGTAAAGAGTCTGGGCAGGCAGCCTTTCTGCAAAAAGGGATCTGGGGTTTTCCAGTGACCATAAGCCAACCCATCAGACTATTGGCACCAAGAAAAACAAACAAACAAACAAACAAAAACTGGAAGAAAGAGAAAAGAGACCTCATAACATGAAAAGAAAGCCATGAAGAAATCCTCACGTTATATTCAGCAGAAGTGAGCAATGGCTGATTTTCAATATACAAAAAGTTGTTGGAAACAAGAAGGTTACAGTTTCTTATAAATGTCCACAGGGAATGGGGAAAAAAGCAATGAGGTTCATTAGTGGTAAAAGGTATTTTATGAACAACTCAAAATAACATACATTAGGAACAACTTAAGTGTGTTTGGTCCTGCTTTAAGGCAGGAGAATGGCCTCATGGACCACTCCAGATTTCTTTCTAATCCAGATACTTCATATCCCATCAGAAAGCATTTCTTTCAATCTCTTAATTTCTCATTATGTGACTATTTTCTGAGTGTTGTGGCTGTGCTATTTAACCTCTGGTTTTGGTCACTACCTCAGCCTTTTTAGAGGACTATATCCCCCAGGACAGGGATATTTAATACACTAACTACCTTCCCCAGGCAAATTGTGGCAAACATGTAGAGTAATTCACTCCAGTTCTTAGGTTTAGAGCTCACTGGAACAGGAAGATAAAAATTTTTTTTGTGCAGGAAGCCAATGACCAGATGACTACACACAGATCGTTAAATAAAGTCCCTCAGGACTGAAGAAACACCACAAATTTCACTAGTCTCTGCTTCCAACCTCCCCCACCCCAGCCTTCCCTTTCCTGTTTGCCCTTCACAATTCCCATCTCTAACCTAAGTGCAAATTACAGCTTGTGTGAAGATGCAACCTAAACATAAACTAACTTTCTGTATATATCAACTAGAAACAACCAAGCTGAGAAACGCCATCAAAAAAGAGCATTTACCTGTGCACCTGGCCTCCTCCACTGGAGAGGTCAAAAGGAAGGAATGAACTACACACAAGAGATATTTGACATGTATTGCCCATTACTGTACTGAAAAAAACTCAAATGCTGCTGTGATAATAACAGTGTAAGAATTTCTGTAGAGCAGAACAAAGTGTTAAGGGCTTTTTGCAATGGGAAATAACCTGGGCTAATTTACTCTTAAAGTGAAATTCAATCTTTTCTTTCTCATCTCAAATCCCTACCTAATCTTCCTCCTGCTCAAACCTCTCCTCTCTTTTCTCTCCCAAATTGTTTCAGTTCTGCCTTTTTTTCCTGTTTTCTGCATCAGAACTAACCATAATCACTTTGTTTTGAATGGTCTTACAGCACAGTTCCATTAGTTGCCCTTTTTATTGCCTTCAAACATCTTAGAATCTGTACCCTGTATGATCATTTCTTGCAGAGATCCTTCAAAATACACACTTGTATCCTTGTTAAGAATACTGTCTACCTTCATTCACACCCATAAAAAGGCTATTAAAACTTGTTCAAAATTTAACCTTTTTCTGTATAGGGTTACCTGACTGCTCCAGAAGACCACGATACATTAGGTCTATACACCGACGTACAAGGAAAATAGTTTGTAAGAACAGTAAATAATTCTTTCAGCTGGTAGCCTGAATCACTGAATATATGTAGTTTACTTAAAAGACCTACTTTAAACTTTATTACCTTGTAACAAAATCACAAAAATATTCTGCACATCTGCATGTATTTGTGCATTCCGTTCATCATGGTAAAAGTAGTACTGAACAATAAGATAATCCAATTAAGGACACATTGCTATTGCAAAGTCATACTGTACCAACACCAGCCCAAAATTCCCCATTCCCTAGGGATTCTCTGATTTTCAGAGTGTCCTAAATAAAAGTAAAAACTGCTGATCTGACCTTTAAGATTCTTCCTTATTTCTTACAATGTAACAAGTGTTTAAAGTGACTTTGACATTTTCAGCAACAGGACTTGGATCTCATATGCAAGACAACACAAACAGCAGATGGGAGTGACTTCAAAATTAATTCAGATTCACAATAATTCCCAAACTAGTTTAATTTGCTGCTGACTTCTAACCTAATTGTGCACAGATGCATATAATTAACCACGGCAAAACTAAACAATCCTTCCTGAACCAAGAAGGATCCAGCCTTTCTTTGTCACTTACACAAGGCCTTCACATTTCTTTGGTGGACATTATCAAACTTGTTCTGTCATTAGATCAAAACAAAATGCTTGGAATTACAAAGAGCAAATCAATATTAAAATATACGGTGACATTTGGTTAACTAAAATTTCCTTTAGGGCATATTCCTAGAAAAGACTGCCAAACAGTTTTTCAGTGTTATCTTCAGACCAGTAAGGTGCTATTCTAAACTGTTTGTATTAGGACGATTAATGAAGGCCTAATGCATAAAGAAAACTACAGTGGTTAACTCATTTGGATTAAGTGATCCCCTTGGATTTATGCAGGTTTTTTTGTTTGGTTGGTTTTTTGTATATGACAAAGTAGACATTTACTATTCCTTTCTTTTCTACTGCTTTTAATTTTCAGAGCACTTCACAAATTAACTCCTTAAAATGAAGGAGTGGCTTCTTTTCAGCATCTGCAGGAACCAGACAAGCCATTTTCTGTATTTGCAGAAAGCCTCCTGCACCTGCTATGTATAATCTATGGTGGCTGAACATTTACTTCTGTCCAACCCAAACTGTTGTCACTTTTGCTGAAGCAAAACAAGGGAAGGTGCATCTACTGCAGCTGCTAACAAGAGGGAACTTCCCCACCCTAGCATCCCTTCTGTCAGTCCCTAGCAATTTCTTCACGTTAACAGGAGACTAACTCTGTGTGGAGCTGGGGCAGGAGGAAATTGTGTATTGGGCAGCACTTGTTTAGCTCTTCTCCATCTCCTCTTGGGCACTGTGGGGAACAACAAGATAAATGGCCTTTCGGCTACACCCAGTTCCCAAGTTGCAAACTGGACTGTGCTGTGAGAATGTTACAGAGGCAGAAAGGAAAACTAGAAATTCATAAATAAACAAATCAGGCTGGATTAAAAAGACAGTGTCTGTGGCACAATGTTTTAGTTGGCAAAGTCAGAGGCAGGTGTTTAGCTGGTGTAAAAAAGAACATCTACATCTATCTTAAATACTATCTTAAGTCTGCTGGATGGATCAAAACAAAAGGAAGAATAAACCGTTACGGAAGACAAGCTACTAAATGTGATCTATCTCAAGTTTTTTTATATATATAACTTCTTTCATTAACCTCTGAAGAGCTTTGCCTATTTAGTAACTGGGTTAAGGCTTTCTAGAGCAGGTGAGAGCTACTCTTTGTGACATTATTTTTGGACCGATATATTTGAATTTATTATTTAGATAACCATGCAGAATAAGTGGCAATTGGTAACTAACCTAACTGTGCCAATGTGGCACAGTTCAGTGCTCCTGGGGATAGGAGAAGATGAGTTAAGCACCGAGAATCCCCCAAAGAATCTCATGGGTTTTATTCATTAGGTTTCTGAACAAATCTGTAAATCTTTTCAAGAATTGCCCTGTTCAAAATCCGACTGGATTAATTTTGTATTCATACAATCACTTCTCTTCTGCTATTTCAAATAGGTAAGGAAGAACACAATGGTTGGACCTGAGAGCAACCCATAAAATTGATTTTTTGGTGTCCAGTAAGTTATTTATTACTTCTGCATATTATAAGCTGAATCAAATACAACTTCTTAGGTTTTATGACGTCAATTTCATTTTGTAATCCATATTAGACATTTGGAGAAATCTTCTCTTATTCTTTAGAAGATTATGATTATCAGAACATTCAGCCCAGTGAGCAGCCTAAATAATACAGTGACTACTCTATAACCCTCTGTTAAACAGGAGCGATGCTTTGAATAACCAGGCAAATATAGAATTTTAGAGTTTTGTTTTGAATGAGTTTACTTCTAAATTTATCTTTTGGGGACTAAACAGACTGTAAATTAGAAAACTTTATGTTTCTTTCTGTAATGTAAAGAACTACTCAGTAATAAAGATGATTATACAACGGATGGATGATTTTATATTAAGAGTCCCTTGCTGTGTCAATCAAAACTGGGCATGGGCTGTCAGAGCCCTTGGCTATGACACTCTTCCACTTCTTGGCACACAACCATAATAGATCTTATCTTTCCATTACCTGTTTTGGTCCCCAGTGTCTTAATAAGGGACAACAGCTATAGCTATCTCATGTTGATCTTCCAATAGGAGACAGAAATCCTAATGCATTATATGCAAAAAGCACAACCTATTAAGTATGTCTTGCTTTGCAAATTTATAGAATATTAATCACCTCGATGGTCATGGAGATATAAGATGCTATCAGCTACTATTGATGTAATTATAGTCTCGGCTCAACACCTTATTTTACTGATCTGGCTGTGACATAATGAGATGGAGCTGTATTTCGTAACTGGTAGGTTTTGAGTTGAACATATTGAAGGTCAATATCTCAGTTGTTATATTATATCACTGTGGTTTGAATGAGTCTTCAGATAAAATATGATTTAGCATTACTGAAGTGATGCTGATCTTGTAAAGTGCAGATTGCACACATTGCACAATTTAAAAAAAATAAAAAATGGTAGTACTCCTAAAAAACTCACAACAGGTGGTCTTTTATCTGCCTGGCATGAATGCCTTGTGATTCACCTAAAACACCATCTTTTCGTACTTTACTCTTTACCATCATTACTGTCAGCCACTTTATTCACTGTGATGGACACAATCTGGAAGCTTCCCTAGAAGATCAATTATCTTCCAAGGACTGATTTGGAGGGAAAGCTAGGACAAGCCCCGATATCCTGACAGAAATTGCGGATCTTGCACTAACTTTTAGATTGAAAATTGTTAATTCTAGTGGATGGTTCCATGAATGATAAGCCATGGTGGCAGTGTTGGCAGTAAAGAAAAACACAGTCTATGCAATGAAGCATATGTGGAAAGGAAGTTAATATTTCTGAGACACTTATTAATGACAACTGGTACAATTGTCAGTTTCATTATTATATTCCTAGCCCAATACATAAGGCAAGGACACTGATTTTCCTGCCTCTGACAGAAACTCAAATCTTTTGTTATTTCTCAGTAAAGTAAAATTAATCCTATCAGGACATTTAGTTATCCCACTGTACCATAGAGGAACAGCTGAGGTCAGCCTGCTTTTCTTGCTGTGCATCCTCACAGTTTCCCGAATCACGAATTGAAGTTTGACTTGGATCAACCATGAGTGAATCAGGTGTAGATGGCATTAACATAAGGTTTATTTATTTCACATGAATCACTCTCCGTGAGCTGACCCACACAACCACAAACCTTCATGATGTGTGTTCACCATTTATTAGAGGAAATTAAATACGCATATTCACTTGTAACCCTTTCACCTTTCTCTATCCGTATTTCTCATCTTTTTAGTTTGCAAGATTTTGGGATCAGAAAAAGGATTTTATTTTATATTTACACAGTGTGTTATCACAGTGGAATTTCCTCCTTCTTAGCATTGAGGTCATCAGGAACAACAGTGATAATAAACAGTAACAAAGAAATTACTTATCTTTTTACACTACACTATTCTCCAGATCGCAGTGGAGCATATTTATATTACTTGCTAAAATCTACACTGTCTACTTTTTCTCCTATACTGACAATTCTGCCACCTACCACAAATAACAATATGCTCAGCTGAAATATCATGTATAAAATATGAAGCACATAGGTCCAACTGACTTATGCCCCTGTCTTTTGTGTGTGTCTTTAGCGCACATTGGTATTTTATTCTCTTATAAAAACTCTAAAGCATTTTTATAAATTGCAATAAAATGAGTGTTGTATTCTTCTTTAAAGACATCAGAAGCAAGGATGTGCCAATGAATTAGCAGCATTGCTGCAGTGCAGCCACAGCTCTGTGATAAATACACTAAAACAATGCTTACTCACAACCTATTACTCCATTCATTTTCAGCTTGCTGAAAACAGGTATGTACAGTAAGTAATAAGCAATTCATTTATTACCCAGAACTTGTGCGATGAAGTGTTTGGAAGCCAGAAGGCTTGCTGTTGAGTAACAAATAGGTATGAGTACACACACGTAGGTGCATGTGAGTTCACACACCTACACCAACATTCAATATGCATAAACATACACACATGCTTTTTCCAAGCATGATGACAATTCTAAGCTTCTGAAAATGGGCAGCGTGAAAACAATTCATATTAAGAGCAAAACTATTTTTTAAGGAAAATGCAACAATGAGGACACAACTGTTTTAATAATATGTGCTTGACTGTAAAAATGATAATGACATGATCCTGTGATGCTTAATTTTAATTACAAATAGCCCCTTGCTGGGAACCTATTATTCTTCTTGAATAGTCTTGTGATTGCCCTATAGAAAGATTGATAGATTCTAATTTAGAGTATTTTGATTCTATTTTTCTGCTTTTCAAACACTGCAATTTGGGCACCACAGTTCAGGCTCTGTCAGTATTTCAGTTTATTATAAGCTTTGATTTCTCAAGGGTTTATTTCAGTTACAAAAATTTACTCCAGAAATTCAGCATGCAAAGAATAAGCCAGAAAAGAAATAAATATTAGCATACTGCCAGCTCTGGTTCTGAAACAGCTCATGCAATGGGTTTTCCACTTAGTATTCCAGGAGAGTAAGGACAGGCTGGCAGATAGTTTTAGAGGTTTTATTTTAAACAGATGAGGAAAAGAAGGAAAAATCCCTACACAATATTTTCCTTTTGCTTTCCAGACAGTTTGTCATGAAATTTTTGACACTTCCTGGAAACAGACTGTTCAGAGGAAAGGGCCAGATTTGGTTAATATCTCCACTCGAACAAATGTTGGAAAACGTGATGAAATTCTTGAAACATGTCATATGAAATACTGTGGTTTGTTTAGTTTAAAATAACTTTTCATTTTGAAATATAAGTTAAAGTATACTATATGGATGGCACTCTACCAAGCTGAGTAATAACACCTTCCAAGTCTATAATTCTAATTGAAAGTATAGATCCTAATATTTGCCTGACGAAGCAATGAATAAGAGCAGTTGAGTGGGGCAGTATGCAAGGAAATTGTTGAAGGAACCTGTGCAGCTTTGATAACTGCACTGATAGCTGAACTGAGAACAAGAAGACAGCCTGAAAGTCAGTAGATCTGATATGGGAGCAATCTAAACTGGTCGTGCACCATTGGGTGCATCAATGCTGAGAAAGAAATTTAATAGGAAAAAAGAAAATTGGATACAGAGACAACCTGTGTGTAGAGGACAAAAGTGTGAGAGAAAAAAATGAGGAAAAAATAAAATGTTTAATCACAAATGTGAGCACTGTTGGGGGAACCAAACTGCCAGAAAAACAGAAATTGAAGGGCTGCTCAAAGCGAGACAATAAGGAAACAACAGAGACCCGAAGAAGGACAGGAAGAGATGAACTACTGCAACCTCAAGTGCCATTCTTCACATTGTGCATGCGTTTTGGGTACGTTTAAAACAGGTGGTCAATGCACTAACTTAAATAAAATGGTTTCTCAAAAGCTATTGAGGGGCTGCGCCTAAAGGGTAGATTTGATAAGTCTGTTCAGTATTAACTGAAATCTGGTGTTTTATTGGAGAGGAGCTGTAAGAGGATAGCTCTGCTTAACAGAGGGTAGCTCTGCAATACAGAACACTCACTCCGTAAAGAGGGAAGTAATACAAAAAGAAACTTGCGGCATGTAAAACTGAACTAACCTTTGGGACAGACTGTACTTTCATAAAAATATTTAAAGCAGAAGAGAATGATAAAGCCAGGATGTGGAAAGAACACAGCCTGGCAAATGCTGTAAAATGCTTACAACAGCAAGCTCTGTGCAACTATCCAGCATCCTGAAACTCCAAAGAGACCTGACACCGGTCATTTAAAAAGCCTGTTGTCTGGATCGATTAAATCACTGTTCTGGGAAGCATGAAACAATATAAACAACAAATTCCCATGTCAGGATACTTGCATTTGCGAACCAACACTGAAAGGGATCTCTCTCTCTGTTTTTTTTTTAATATTTATAGTTTTTTAAACTCAAGGTGTTTTGACTAAGGCCTTCTGTTTGCCTTACATCCAAAGAGATATGCCATATGTACAAAAGAAGAAGGAACCATTACCACTGCCATAAAACTGATAAATCTTTTAAGTGTTCAACTATTTACAAAGTGCCAGCTATACGATAAATATAGTGGCAGTCTTGCAGAGAACTTTCTTTTTATCCAACAGTTTTGATAAAGAAATATTACAAAATCAGCTATGAAAACAAAAACATGTCGTTGATTAATTCATTTCACTTACCAGAACAAGTTTCTGCTTTATGTTCAATATTAGTGAGATAAAACCTACCCAGCTACAAAGTATTAGTCACTACATGCACAGGTATCATAAGAATGGTGTCTTAATTTCTTTAGTTCTATTTGCAAGGCATGCAAAATTAAATTATCTCGTTTTATATTTCAATACAATATGGATGCAAACATGAGAATAATGGAATGTAAGATTAAAGTAGCTAATGGTATGTATTACTAAGATAATAATCCAAGATTAATGATAATCAAATAAGATTATTCACAATGTGAACCATGAAGCAATAAAAGGCTTATTAAATCCTTCAGACAATAGCTGGCTATTTGCCAGACTCTTCCTCACTCTTTTGTTCAATCTAAAACATACATTAAACAGAACAGATAACTAACTGTTTAGTCAACTACACTTAAGGAAAACTAAAAATAAAGAGCAATCAAAAGTGAAATAAGTATGAAAGTGATAACCTGTGTGCTTTTCTGTTCCAGTCTATCAGATACCACATCAAACTTGCCAAACAATACTTAAAATGTGAATTGCATTTTCAAAATACTATTAGTGATAATCACAGTTAACTTATTCTAATAACTTACAAGAGTTTGCTCATTTTGACTTTCTCCTTACATACAGAAAGACTCTTAAAATTCTTAGCCATTTATTTGTGAATAGTATTCCCCATATTAATACTTTAAATAGACAATACTAGATGATATGAGAGCAAGTGTTATCTCTTATTTATACAGTATTCGATAGTGAAAGACTGAAGTACGACTCCCTTCCATCTTAGTGGTGCAACTTCAGCTGCTAGACAGCTGTGCAGAATTCCAGATGGAGATACCCAAAGGAATCAACACAAAGGACTCAACTGACAACCCAAGGCCAGTGCACAACTAAGCTGAATGGATTCATATTATACAAATGAAAGCACATTTTGAAGTTAAAGTGATAGAACAACAAAATAAATATCAATCTGGTATTGTTTCCCTTAAAACAAATCAGAGTTTTGTAGCAGTGTTTAATGGCCAGGTTGAAATTGTCTAGAAAATCGGAAAGCGTGCTTCTGCTGCTCTTGATGATGCATGAAGTTTAATACTTAATTGTGTATTAAGAGTAAAAAAAAATGGCACAGGAATTATCAGAAAATGTAGAAAATTTAAGTTAACTAGGTGCGTATGCCCTCTAAAGAGGAGTACTACTGTGTACGAGTTGGACTCAATGATCCTTGTGGGTCTCTTCCTACACAGGACGTTTTATGATTCTATATATTTTCAAAAGTGAGTTACACTTGTGACTGTGCTTCTCGATGCCTTCGAAGAGATATTTTACCAGGCAAAAGCTGAGAAATATATTTTTTTTCCTACCATGAGAAAAAATGTTGTATTACTGAGTCTTGGGCAAAAGTCCAGCTATATACGGTTACTACACAGCTATCAAGATAGGGAAAAAGTAAATGCAATTAGAAATAACACCTTTCTGTTGAAACATCATTCTTTGTCTTTCACTTTCATATACAGACGTAGAGCTAAAAACTTGAGGTGTGAATGTGTGGGAAGAATAAATGCAATGTTTAACCCACAGAATGTCTTTTGGTTCTTCATAAGGACTTGGGGGGCAGTGTACACATCATTTGCAGGCGTGTAAATATACATATCAAAGGCTACCTGAAAACACAGTTTATTTCACTAGCTAACTGGTTTTAAAATTTGATACTCTATGAACTCTAAGAATTAACATCACCAGAACTGTGGAAGTGGAAATGAGTTCTGTCAATTAGCACTTCCACCAAAGAAAATCTATCTTGTATCTACAGTCCTAGGTTCCTGATTTTAGAGTATGATAATTTAGCAGAGCCCATGTTAGTCCAATTCTCTTGTGAGCCACGTCCTTTCGCTATACCAAGAGACTCTGGGGTCCTCACAGCACTGTCAAGCACGTAAAAGCCAAACCCTTACAACACGTTGCAGATCATAAGAAATAAATTAGCTATCAAAACCTACTTGAAGTTTTGTAAGCCACTCCAAATGATCTTTATAGTGAGTCACCAGTCTTGCAAAGATAGGTCACATTTAAATTATGAACTAATGCATTATTTATATCGGAGAGATTGTAACTCAGAAATCACAGCTACAAACAGGAGAAAGGTCTACGCAAGAGCAGCTAAATTATACTGCAATTTGCTCAGCTACAACGATAAATTATTTCTAAGTAACATATATCATAAATAGTGGTGCTATACAAATATGCTGTCCCTGAATTACAGTAGAACAGGACAAAATGCTCCCAATTTCAGTGAAAAATTGAGTGTGGTTTACAAAATAATGACAGTCCTCACAGACAGAAGAATACGGGCTTCCCTGTGGGCTACAAACTACAATTTGTCAGAAGTTCCATTGTCAAAACTGATTGCTAGAATTCTGAAGAGTCATAAAATCATGAAATAAAACTCTTAAGTATTATGAGGTTTGAATTGTAACATCTGTGATATAAGAAAAAGTTACTTTATCATGCACTAAAAGGACAAAGTCTATGAGTGGATGTGGTATACCTGGACTTTAGCAAGGCCTTTGACACTGTCCCCCACAGTAGACTCCTAGGGAAGCTGGCAGCCCGTGGCTTAGATGGGAGCACTCTGTGCTGGGTTAGGAATTGGCTGGATGGCCGAGCCCAAAGAGCTGCTTTCCAGCTGTATTTTATGAGGTTCCCGTTAGCCCGCTCCTCCAGCCCACTGAAGTCCCTCTGGTATGTCAGTCACTCCTCCCAGTTTTGCAGGATCTGCAAACATGCTGAGGGTGCACTCTGTCCGAGCACCCAGGTCATTAATGAAAATGTTAAACAGTGTTGGCCCCAGTACTGATACTGGAGTATCAATCAAGCAATTGTTAGTTACCTGCTTTCAACTGAACTGTGTGCCGTTGATCACAACCACCTGCATCCAGCTCTTAAACTATTTAACATGTACTTTTTCAGCTTGTCTATGAAGATGTTATGAGAGATAGTGTCAAAGGCTTTACTAAAGTCAAGGTAAACAACATGCACTGCTCTCCCCTTGTCGTCCAAGCCAGTCACCTCATTGTAGAAGCCTATCAAGTTGACAAAGCATGAGTTCCCCTTCATCAGTCCATGCTGACTACCCCCTGATGACCTTCTTGTTCTTCATGTATTTGGAGATGGTTCCCAAGAGAATATTCTGCATCACATTCTCAGGGACTGAGGAGAGGCTCACTAGCCTGTAGTTCCTTGGACCTTCCTCTTTGCCTATCTTGAAGGCAGGAGAGACATTTTCTCTCTTCCAGTCTTCTGTAACTTCTCCAAGTTGCCGCAACCTCTCAAAGCTCACTGAGAGTGGCCTTGCAATGATATGTCAGCTCCCTGAGCACTTGTGGGTACAACCTGCCAGGCCCTATGTATGTTCAGTTTGTTGGAAGTGCTGTCTAACCTGGTTCTCCTCCATGGAGGGCAAGTCTTCCTTTGTCTCTGATCTGAGAGGCCTAGGATTCCTGAAGGCCACGTTTACCGGCAAAGCTGAGGCAAAGAAGGCATTCAGTCCCTCAGCCTGTGCCATGTTATTTGTCCCCAGGTTTCCTACCCCATTCAGCAGTGGACCTACATTTTCCTTAGTCTTCCTTTTGCTGTTTAGGTACTCCTTTCTTGTTCCCTTTATTATTTCCACCAATAAATTCACATATGATTTTTAAAACATACTAAGACTTGTAGTTATTTTCCTCACAGGTTGGAAAAGATGTTATGTTCCTTTAAATCCTGGGAGGTACTCAGGTGAGTGTCTTCCAAGCTGACCGAATCTGTGAACCTTTTGCGAAGTATGGGCCTCATGTGAGCCAGGATTTCTACTAGATTAGAAGTAATGTATCATATGGTCAGAAAAGGCTAGTATTTGAGAATCCTGGGGTTATTCAACAGTGAAACATGAGATCATACAGTTTACACCAAGGCTTTCAACAGGATTTAATTGAATGAAAACAAAGTAATATGTCACATCAAGTATTGACTGCGTAGTAAAACTCAAGATGCATGACTAATTTTACCTGCAAAGAAAACTACAGATAAAGAAATTAAAAGCACAAGAAGTGAAGTAGACAACTGAAAGGCACACAGGGAAATACAAATGGCAGATACTAATTACCGAAGTTAGGACACATAGCTTAATTATGCTACCCTCACAAAATACCACAAGATCATTAGCAGCCAGCAGGGATAAGTACCTCAGTTATATTGCTCACAAGAAACATTCAAGATATGTGAACATATGCTTTAAAATGTCAGTGTCTCATTCTGACCTCTTCATAGGCTGGCATAATTTTTTACTCTTATATCCCAATACATTTTAATTTCTGCTATGGTCTGGAAACTTCCTACAGCACAACATTCGCAATGAAAACTTAAGCGTAGATATTGTCAATGGATCTCATATTAATAGCCAAATATACTGTTCTAATAAAATTTAAGACCGTAACCTAATTCAAAGACATGGGGTTTATTTCCACCTATGACTATGAAACGGCCCATGAGCCCTAGGATGCAGGATGACCATTGATGCTGCTGCTGGAGTAGCCTGGTCCTGTGGGGCTCTCCAGAAAGGTGTCCTGTGGGAGAGTGTTCAAAATAAGCCTTTAAAATGGCTCCATTTCCTACTGTTGCCTAAGGTATGCCAATGCTGCACTCTAAACAGTGTAACCTCTTTAACCTCCTTTAACCACCAAACCAGTGAGTAATACCTCCCTCACACTTCCCTTGCCTGAGCCATCCCACTACAACACAATGTCCGTTTGAGACAGTCAGCTAACAGTCATTTCACCATGGCATTATGCTGTGATGCACTGACAGGGCAAAGGAGGAGCCTGGAGGAACAGGGGAATGATCAACAAGCACCAAGCACCCAGCTCATCTTACAGGCTGTGGTCACAGGCAGAGTGTTCTGTATCCCTTTTTTTGGTCCATAATAAAGCGTCTAAATCAGAGAATCTCGTACCTGCTACACCTTGGTAAATCTGTGATCATACCATTTTCCAGACATAGGCTGATCAAGTCTGGGTTGCTAACAGGTTAAATTCGCCTTTGAAAAATTAGTAGATTCAGAATAACTTTTTTCATTTGAAAATACTCTGATAGTAGCTTTGATACATTTTAAGCTCTGTGCCACCACCACGTGCTCCTCCCTCCCCACTTACACCACCATCCACCCCACTCCCCACCTTTTTTTACCTAGAAAGATTTACATCTTGGTACACTACAAACATGGTTAGCTTTTCACAGAGATATACAAATCTAATTCACTGAGACATCTCTCACTGCAAGGCATAGTCACTTATTTGCACATCAATAAGAATAGCTTCATACAAAAAAAATCAGGTATTTTTTCCATCCTTTAGTGAGGAAAGAAAGAGCTCACTTGGCTACCATCTGCTTTGAAAAATATCAAAACTATTACATTTGAGTACACCATATAGAATATAGCGAACGGAGATAGATGAGTATCCTAAGACCACATCACTTTGTTTAATTACGAACATTTCTACTTAATACAACCTTTTGCAGCATTTGCTAGATTTAGGTTAAGACAGTGCAATGGAAGCCTTGAGAGTTAGCCATAGAACTTGAAAAAGGCAAAAACATATTAAGTTTTCTGCATTAAATTCTCATCATATATAACTACATTTCTATCTTTCAATTAATTTCTAGAATTTCAAAAGAAGTAAGAAGCTGAATATGCACCATGCCTATAATTACCTTAAGCAAATTAAATCATGCTAAATGCTATACTTAGTGGGGAAAATTAAACTTCTCAAAAGTTCCTTTTTTTTTCTCTCTGTAAAAGAAACTATAATGCAGTGGAGCTGTTTCAGTGACATCTCAGAACTGCTATTAGGTACAAGACCCTGTACAGAGCAGTAACATCAAATAGCTTCTGTCCTGGAGACTGATTACTTCAGAGACTGAGGAAGTAATAGGAAACACAAACCAACAGGCACTGGTACCATCTGCAGCTCTGGAGGACGAGTAGGGAAACAACTGGTTCTTAGACAGACTTAGGTGTGGTGAAGAGACACCTACCTGTAAGCAACTTGCCGTGGGGTAAAGCTGGGCAGGCAAGCTACCACTACATACACATACAGCATCCATCATCCACCCTGCTCCAACTTTATGAAGCTGGTTAGCCAGAGAATAATATAGTGTAGCTCTTGTGGATACCAAGTTTCCCTCTTCATGAAGGATTCTCTTTTCCTTTGATGGAAAAGCACTGATTAAATCCCAACTGATTGGGATGGTATTATGGGAACCAATACCAGGACAAGAGATGGCATCACCTCTAGTTACATTTCATACTCTTTCATTCAGATCCTCAGAGTGCTGCTGAGAAGTTGTTTCCTAGTATACAGCAGCTTGACCTTGGCCTCTTTAGATGAAAATCAGCAGGAAAATTTTGAGGCCAATATTAATGTCTTGCATTATAGAGGACAGCACCATTCCTTCTGCCCAAAAGGTTTGCTCAGTGGCCTTTCATGTCACCATTACATTTAGTGAGCCAATGAATAAGGGATGGTGTTATACTACTGCCTTTTTACCTTAATTGATAAATAGAGTCCCTGACTTTGCCAGAACTCAGCAGACATACAGAAACTAGGATATCAAACTGACTTAGGAATAAAAAACCAAAAACTGGATGTCATATGAAAAAAACAGTGGCTATATTTAAAAGGAAAGTGTGGGATCCTTGTGGTATTTTCTGTTGGGAGGAAACCTCATTTTTATCAGTGAAGTTCACATTCTCAGTGCAACATCTGAACCACTGTTCTCCTGAAGTTCCAAATGACATGAGTTCTAGCTATAAATGATTTCTCCTAGTTATGGCTGAATGCCCCACTTTTCCTTTAATATTAAACTGGGCAAAGTGATGTGTTATTTCTGTGCAACAGAAATAATTTCAACATGCTGTCAAGAGGACATCCTGGAAAGCTATCTCTAGAATTTGCTTAGTTTATTTATTTCATAAGTGGTAGAAGTTATTCAAGTGATAACATGCTTCCACCGATTCTCTTGTTGGAAAGTTGTCTTGGAAAATTTCCTGCAAGTATCAGCTTGGTGTTCAAAAGCAGCCAAAAAAAAAGGCAAGCAGAATGCTAAGAATTAATATAGAACAAAAGTAATAATCAATGGTTCTGAAAGTAACATTTTGCCATTACAGATAGCCATGGTGCCTCACATTTGAATACAGCATGTATTTCTTCCTATCACATCTCAAAGAATAAGAGGCTGAGAGGGTCTTGGAAGAGGACAGCTAAGAGGTAGTACTGTAGGCAGCCTATAAAATGAATGGTGTGGTAAACTGGATCTAGGAATGAGTACACATTCGTTCTCACAGTACACAAATTAAAACCAATCCATTGCAGTCACCCGGCAGCACGGTCAAAACAAGTCTTTCCTTGTGCTTTTTCACTACAGAGATCGCTACCTTTGGGTTTGAGGGGGAAGGAGGGAGGTGGGGGAGCAAAAACCAGAAGAGAGTTCAAAACACAGCAGAAAAAATACTGGGAAGAGAAACATGAGTGCTATGTTTCAATCAAGAATGTCTTAAACTATTGATGACTGGAAAGAAGCCCAAGGAAATATTATTCTGCGCTTACCCCTAGGTATCTGTTGAACGCCATTGTTGGCCGTGAAACATGAGCGATGATGCAGTTCTCACCTTTTTTTGATGGTGTCCTTTTTAGAAAGTTATTGTCAAGGAGCAGTAAGAGTGGGCTGATCAGTTAAGGGAAGAGTTGCTGGGAACTTTGAGGCAAGGCAGGCAGGGCATGAATCTCACCAATAGGTCCCACAGTACCAAGCAAGATGAGCCAAGCCAGCCTGCTGATCCAGGCCAATAGCTGACCTGGTGATGTGCCAGTCAGCAGGGCAAGCCCAGAGACAAAGCCAGACGGTCAGGGCTTGAATCAGTGAGGCACACGGCCTGGCGCTGGAAGCCTAAAAGAAAAGAAGTGGGGAAGCTGCTGATTCTCATGGCTTTTCCCTACAAAGCTCTTGGATTCAAGCCCAGACAGCTGCACCAAAAGCCGGCCTTGAGCCCAGGCAACCAAACCCCTAAGGGCAGTGAGAGGCGAGAGGCTGCGCTCAGGACCCTGACAGCTGTTTGTACAGGGGTTTCCGTGCTCCACCAATCCATTGAGAGCTATGCAAGCTTCCTGTTGCATTTCAAACATACCAAACCTGCTTACTTTTCTAGTGTCGAACTACATTTACCTAAGAATTAGATCTAAGTTTCTTGAATTCAGGGCACGCATTCCTGCTCCACTGTCATCATAATACTGGTTTGAGTAGTGTTCCTTTCTCTTCATTTAGGAAAAGCATGTTAGGATAGTAGGTGATGTGTTTTCTTTTACCACCTGCATACTATCACCATGATCTGCTATGCTGTTGGTAGAAAGAGCCTTTGAAACACATTCCTTTCAGAAAATTGCCAGAACTCAGTGTAACAAACATCAGGTCACAACATATGACAATTTCCATTGGTCAAACACTCAATTAGCCATTAGTTCATTTTAAGAATGGCAAACACATGTTGTTGGTTATTTTTTATTCCTGTCTGAGGAATGTATTTTTTTAATTACATTCTAAACCAGTAGATGCAGATCCGTTACTGAGATGATGTGTGCCTCTGCAAATCTCTTAATGTGCAATTACATTCACTTTGGCCTTCAGATACAAAAACATTCTGACACTCAGATTTCATTAGTAACCTTGCTTGTCTATTAGCAACTGCCCTCTTCAAAGAAAAACACAGAAACAGAGTTTTTAGAGATATATGGTTCATTAACTACTTACATTTCTTAGAAACTTCCTTGAGTTTTTATGGTTCAACAACTCCATTCTCAGCTGCCAAAATGCTTTCAGATTCTCCTGCTCCTAACAGAACTGCCACCAGAGTTTTAACAAGTGAAAATTGCTTTTTTTCTTTATATGTTCTATGCTACAATAATTCATTTGACAGTTGGCACGTTTTAAGAAGTACAGAGGGATGCCTTTTGGAAACACAGTAAACTATGTATTATTTGTACCTTATGTTCTCCTCTCTTCACAATTATTTGTCTTTTCCCATGAAAACAGAACACAGAACAATACCCTATACATTCTTCTCATCACAGGAAGGTGGAACAAGAACTCCCTAAAGATGCCACTACAGTGATGGAGGAGACAGTCACAGAATACAAGAAACTACAAGACTCAAGGGAAAAAAACCACATATGTTTATTATGTTGGAGATGATAACTTCCAGGTCAAAGAGGTTAAGAATAAAGTTCTAACTCTTAATATTTGATAGTGAAGGAACTAAAGGCCCCGGAGAAAACAGTTTTAATGGAATATACAACATCCATCACCCTGCAGCCTTTATTATTGCCTCTTTGATAGTCTGAATTCCCTCTGTCTTCAATGAAGAGAATAAGAACAGGGAAATTTAGATCAGGAGTCTCTGAATAACCTTCTAAACTATATGATTATATGCTAATTGTGGTAGAAGTCCATGGAAACTACCTAGCAAATCAGGTTAGCTAAAGTAAAGGATCACCATTAGGGTGAAAACATGTCTCACTCTACACGGAGTGAGACCAGACTGGAAAGAGATTAGGATGGAACTGGACAAGGAACTGCAGGCAACTTCTTGGAAAAAAAAGAATCATATTCAATGATTTGAAAAAAAACCCAACCTCTGTTACTAGAAAGAACCTGCCTGACAAAAGCTGAAATATGTCATTTTTTTTTAAGAAATTCATATTTTCTCCTCTCATCTAGAAAAATCTCAGACATTTTACTCACTGAAAATTATTAGATGTTAGTGAGTACCAGTGTGCTCAGGATTAGCAAGGTTAAAGGGACTTGTGTATTTAAAAGTTTTAACATTCAGAAGTTTTTAAATGTGATAAAAGTTCTTGTATATGGACAATATGTACTAACCTGAGAGCAAATCACAGCAAGTATAGTTACCATGTTAATGAGCTTTAGAAATAAAATATGAGAAGTTGTAAATTCCACAAGATGAGGTGGATTTTACCATTTCAATAATTTCAGTGAAATACTATATATGTTTTATATATTTCTGTGGCTGGTTATAACAGGAGAGATTGCACAGTGCAGATTTGATATTTGCAATTTTCAAATAATAGCAAGAGGGATTATGTATCTTTATTTCAGTAGGTATGAAGATGATGAAATCTTGATATTTTATCATCAACAGTACAAATGTCATCCACTGGTTATCAGCACTAATTTGAACATAAAGGCATGGCACCGTTGATGCCTAACAGCACCAAGATCATTATGAAGACAGATGTTGGGCTGAGGGCACATTTAATTAGGTTAGCTAGCTACATTACTGAATGAGTTACTATTTCTGCTTGCTCTGACTAACAAATGGCTTCAGAATGTTGTTAACCACCCGTTCTTTTCCACATTGCTTTTAGCAAATGCTGCGTTCATTTGTAGTCCCTGAGTACACACAGTCTTAGGCACTAGAATCTGGCCTCTAAATAGGATTGGTGCTAGCAATTAGTAAAAGGATGCAAAAAGATGTCAAATAAAATCAGGCTGCAATTCCATTAGGAGTAAAAATGAGAGAAAGCACTGTTATTTTCATTATAAATTTTTTGCAGAATTATCTTCATGAAAAACGATGGTGAATTAATTCTAGCTAGAAATTTCCATTTACTTCGCTGCTGTTTTCAATCTATTTACTGACCTAGCTACCTGCCTGCTGATCTTCTTTTAGAAATTTGTGAATAGAACTTAGAATATGGTGTTTCCACGTTGGGTTAGACCAAAGATCACTTGGTGCATAACCCTGCCTTCTACAGTGGGGAATTCCACGCATTATGGAAAAACAGATATTACACGAACAGCATGTTGAAGAGTCATCCTTGCCTTGACGTCTCCTTCCTGTTTCTGACAGCTGACACTTCTATCCTTGAGGGAAATCTTCTGCCACTATAGATACTATACCATTAGCATGAAAGCTCAATGTGGACACATAAAAACTGAGTCAGACGCTGTCAAAATTTTTGAAAATGTTACCTTGACACTTGAAGGCTATTCATCATCATTTGGGGTAGTTATTGGGACAGGATCTTAATCTTTTATGAATCTTTTTTTTTTTCAAACATCCAAAGTAAAATAATACAGGTGGAAAAACACTGCTTTGTATCACAGAGCTGTGCACATCTACAGCAGTCAGGAAAGCAGATAAGGTTAATGGATTATGTATTTTCCTAAGTTTCTCAGCTTGGTAATACTGCCCTTTAAAATATGAAGCAGACTCTCTGAAGTCATATAAATAATAGTTTACCAGAGACCTTCAAAAAGGTGGTTGATGCCCTTGCCTTTGGCAGTATTTTCTTCACTGTGTCAGATAGGAACAAGAAGAATTGCTCTGTAAAACAAGTGATTAAAAGAAAAAAAGAAAAAAGTATCTACTACCTCCTCCCCACACCAGGTTTCTTTCATGAATACAAATGAAAATGATGGAAACTGAAACCAATGGGCAAGGATGATAAACCGTTCAAGTAACGCACTAGAGAGGGTAACACACAAAATAATGCAGTTAGCATCACAGAAACTTTTGTAAATTTTCTAGAGAAGATGTGCACTGTTCTGTCAGATGAAGGCAGTGCTGTTTTTTAAATTTGCCTCTTGGCATTTTCAGACTGTTAAGTATTACCTCAAGGTAATTATTGTTATTCAACCTTGTTACTGAACCTTGGGCAGGAAAATGTAGGTTCTATTTCTATCAGGAAGTGCTGCTAACTCTCATTCTATTTTTGAGCTTTATTTCTTGTCTTTACTTTTAGAGATGCCAGCTTTACCAGTATCTTTCTCTGGGGGAAGCTTTTAAAGCCTTTTTTTTAGTGCTAAGATTGAGTAACTTAGTTCTGCCAACAAGTCTTTTAGGTATATCAAAAAGACTTTTTTCCAGATACCCAAGTAGGTAGAAATCAGTTGGAAAAGAATTCTGAGTGGTGAAAACATGGCAGAGATTGAAAACTACTCTAAAAATACATAGTCATCCATCCAGCTCCAGTGGTCCCATCAGAGGCCACAGCCCAGCCCAGGCCCCCAGTCATGGGTGGGCACCTTGGAGCTAAGAAAGGGCAAAACGCTGTCTGGTACTGACAAGTGAGGGAACAAAAGGAGCTGGGGTCGAGAGGAAGGTGTCTGAGGTTTCTCACCATCCAACTCTATTTAAATTGGCAATAATTTAAACTAATTTACGACAAGCTGAATCTGTTTCGCTTGTGACTGTAACTGGTAAGAGATCTCTCTGTCTTTATCTTGCTTTTTATAAGAGCTTTTTCATCTTATTTTCTCCCCCCTGTCATGTTGCGAGTAGCTAGGTGGACATTTGGTAACCAGCCAAGGTGAACCCACCATAGCTATTTACATCAACAGATTTTACTTCTGACACAATTAGATTTTTCAGCTGAACAAATAGTAAATATAGTATAGCAAAAGATTCATTTATCCTTTAATTAAATTGATATAAAGCTTCTGAAAAGGTTTAAAACACATCAATTTCATTCACGATGAAGAAACGTTAGTAAATAAAAAGTAATTACTGATGTCCAGAGTCTAGTTATTTCACCCCTGCAAAACCATAACTTGCTTATGTATTATTTATAATACAGTTATTATTTTAAATGTATTTAAATGTACATTTATGTACATTTATGTACATTTAAATAGGGGGTAAGATAGAAAATGTAATTTTTATTTCATTATACTCGTAGAATCTTATTTTTAAAAGCTGATGAAAATACCTGAGGATTTGAATTTGAGTCATACACAACATGCATAGTTACTCTCAACTTCAACTGGGATTAGAGGTGCTTAGTGCCTTGAAAAAGGCAGCTCTCATCATTATATTAGTTAAAATAAATGTCTGAAAGACATCTCACCCATTCCTAAATGGTGTAAGGTAAATCGTACACTAAGGTGTAAGATAAATCCGTTTTGCTTATGTCCAGTAAAGTAGAAAAATGTCTTGGCTGGAAAGAAGAACTCATAAACATAACACAGTTGAGTAGCAAGGGCCTAAAACAGGGTCAAAAACATTAATCAAAAGTAAAGCTAAAGTAAGTTGCAGTGGGAATGATGTTGCGTTCCTCTAGAATATATTTAAGGATCTGTCTCAGAACACTTTAGATCATAAATGAACAGTAATAGAATCATATTTTCAAGGCAAGGTGTGAATACTTTCATCTAACTATAACAAAAGAAGAAAGCTCTGAACTCGTAGGTCTGATGCCATTTATATCACACTGCCCTCAAATTCCCTGGTCAACAAAAGTGATCGAAAACAGAGGAAGAGTATCTCCCTGCTAATACCATCTGTAACAATTAAGGTAAAAAAGTACTTTTCTATCTTTATAGTTTAAACTGAAAAATCATTAGTTCTGTAGTGACTGGTTCAATCATTTTTCTTATAATTTAGAAACAAATAGCACACATACCACAATTCATACAAATTTATGAAAGATGGGTATAATTATACACCAAACACGAAAACTATGATATACTCTTTGGGAATTTCAAATCTAACAACAAAAATTTGATCAAATGTGGAAACACATAGTATAAAAATACCTTTTCAGAGTAATAAATAATACACAACGTATGTCTCACAATATGTCTCAGTCTAGTAACAGAAAAATTTATTTGCCTAGAGGAAGTGTCTTCTTAAGTTAACAGTCTGAAACTGAACACTTACACTGTTATTATGGCTTTATTCCCTACTCTGTTTTGAAGAGTAATAATTTATAGCAAGAAGCACTGGAAGACAACTTCTATAAATGATGGTAGTTCTTTTTGAAGTTCTTGTGACATTTATGTCAACAAGTGTTTAATACAACCACTATTAAACCTTCTGGGAAATGGTCTGCTGGATTTCAGGAATGTTTTCCACCTTACTAATCCTCTGCTTTCCAACATCTAGATGTAACACGGATGTGGAGATCACAACCTTCCACTGGGGGACTTCACAACACAGAGACAGCATCAAATAAAGAGGTGATGGAGGGTGTTGCCTTTACACTGGTTGAACTGGCTGAAGATTAACCGATCTGTTAATGGATGCCCGTTGATTGGACAGGGGAGTCCTACTTGGATACTTTAATTAGGATCTACAGAAGTACAGATGTTGGTTGGACTGCACAGGGCTACAGCCAGCTAAAAAAGGCACCTTCAGAAGACTTAACCGCTTCCTTACTGAATCAGACTCTGTGCCTTGCTGCACTACAGCATTTTGCTGGGAAGCAGCTCAAGTAGTCAGTGTTAAGGTATTTGTATCAAAGGAGAGGAGAACTGAGGACAAACGAGGAGCTGGTTGTGAGAGAGAAAGCAGCCCACAGCAGGACCAGATCCTACAGAGCCCTTACCAGATCATAAGATTGGCTGGAAAGTGGTAATATTCCTGGTTAGGATATTTTGACATATACAGCACTGAGAACTGTAACTCCACTACAGTGATACCACTGCATGTTATCTGTCCTTAGCTGTTAAAGACATCTTCCTATCACCTGTGTACATAAAACATAGTCCAACAATCATCAGGTTTAGGTAAATGTTTCCATGTTGGAAACCATGCTACTGAGGATCACTGCAAGCAGACAAACAAAGGCTCTCAAGTAGAAAAAAAAAATTTGACAAGCAATGGTGTTGACAACTATAGCTTTGTATCAACTCTACAGGATATGCTTTGCTTCAAATGGATACCTTCAGAAAGAAAAAATTAAGAAGCTTATCACAATTACTTATGCATAATGTGCCACTTTAGATCCAATTTTGACTTCAGTACCAGGATTTGGTTCACATAGAACTAAGAAAAAAAATTACACCTACGTAGTAAGAGAGGAAATGGGTGACGTAACGAGGTCCTGAGCTCAGTGAGGTTAACAGAATTCCACAAAGCATATCTCAACTTCCTTGTCTCTACCTTTTAGCTGAGGCAAACCAACCCATTCTCGGTTATTCCTCTGTTCTTAGTTCATCGTATATAAGTTTTGCTGTTCCTGCAACAGGCTGCTTGCTAAGCTTCCATCTTGTTCTCTTAGATCTGATTCATGCCACTGAGAATATCAGAATCACTGCACACAGCTGAATACCAATACAGACTAAATACAAAAGTACTTTTTTCCTCATAAAATTTTCTTTTTTTCCCTAGAGTACTGTAACTAAGGAAGCACATTATCTCTTCATTCAAAAAATACAAATGTAGTAACCTACACCTTTGATAGTTTTCACTGCTCTGAGGTTATGTCAAGTGCAGATGATCATCCAGTCATTTAAATCATATAGAGAAATCCCATTGTTCATTTTTTCCCATCTGTTTCAGCAGAGTTCTGTGGTTGTTAGAAGTCATTATCTACCCACAGGCAGATTCAAAATACCCACAGGCATACTGCTTAGCTGCAGCTTCTGGTTTTGGAAGAAAGAAGGGCCATAGAGAGCTGCAAAATCTATAATATGTATAGAGAAAAAAATCTGTCATTTCGAGGTATTTCCACCTGTAAGACATATGCTAGAGTTCTAAAGCTGCCACTGGTAAAACAGCCTTACTATTCCCACAAATTCTACACAAGAACTCTCTAGCTGAAACACATTGCTTAAGGCAGTCCTATGTAAGACAGTGGTTTGAAAGACAAATGAATCCCTGGGCTGAAACTAATGTTTTTTCCTAAGTACAGGTGATTATAGCATAATTTCATGAGCTCCTAGCAGAGATTTTACAGTCCCAACCGGTAACATAAGTATGAAATGTCACTTAGTAAAAGCATTCCAAACTGGGAAGAAAAGTATGAATGCACCTATATGAGATGCAAGTACTGGCGAGATTTTCTAGGGTAAAAGGCAAGGGAGAGTTTGCACCTTGCAGCACAGGTCACTCCTAAGGAATGCAGAAAACTGGTGCTGGGAAGGCTGAAGATGCTTGTAAAATTGGTGGGAGAAAAGACGGGATGTGTTATGTATTAACTGCACTAATATGAAAATAATGGCATCCATTAAAAACCAAACAGACTATCCTTAGCAAAGTTAGGAAGATATATTGAGGTAAATGAAATCTTAATGATACTGAACATCTGACACAAGATCAGAAGAGTAAACCTAAACTGCAATAGAGAGAAATATGAATTCCTGAATTTCCATCATTCTTCAGTATTTACACAGAAGCAAAATTACTCATGCTGTACATCAACAAAACACATTCTATTGATTAATAGCTTCGGGGATGTGAAATAGTAATTACTACAGTGATCTTTCAGACTTTTTAGGATGGGGTGAACTGTATCCGAAAGCATCAGAAAAATTATCTGAGAAGACTGTTGAATGGCTAATATTAATTTTAGAGAAATACTAAGACAGCAGCGGAGATCTGGAGGTCTGAAAAAAATCCAGTATTATGTCAGTGTTCGAAAACAATGAAGTAACAATGATGATGTGATGAGGCAGCTTAGCTTGATATAAATCTTGTCAAAAGAATAGGTATTATGATAGGAGGTACAGCCAGTGTCATAACACAGAGCCAAGTGCTGTGCTCAATTACAGACATTCCTCAGAAAAAAAAACCCCACGAACAAAAAAAGAGTTGAGATCCTTACTCAAATGATTCTGTGAGAGACCTAGATAGATTTGTTAGCTATGCAATAACCAGAATTGTTCAAAATAAAAATATACCAAGATCCTTGAAGGGTCAGCTACCTAGACAAAAGTGTTGTTTATAAACTTGTATGACCACACGATTGTCCATAGCAGCTGGAAAAGGATGCTATGAAAATTTATTCATTTCTGGCTAAAATGAGCTCACCTGAACAGTCTGCATTCCAATAAACTTAAATGCAAGTTCAGTTAAAAGGAGAGTAGTGTGGAATGCAGCAATGCAGAAGTCTAGATTTCTCCAGATGAATATCAAACTCAAAAACTGATGTTCCATGTAAGAATGGCAATACGAGTCCTACTTGTATAACAGGAGAAGACTGTAAAAAGAAGACAATGTGTTTAACCATCCAGGATTAGGAAGAACTTCACTTAAAGTCCTGTTTCTAGTTCTGTCTGCTACACTCAAAATCTTGTTATGAGCAAGAAAAAACACATTTTACAAATGAAGATAGAATCTCTGTCAGTCCAGTTCATGTTTAACAGTGTAAGAATTCAAATTCTGTGAATAATAAAGTTAAATTTCCTTTCCAAATTTATTCATACCTTTAGGTGACCAAAAGGGCTACCATTCAGGACAGACACCAGTCAGGTGGTGGCTGGCAACTGTTAACAAAGATATAACCAGCTCAGGCCAGGCAAACCCAGACAAGTCCTGAGACCCTGTCCACAAAGCCTGTGGACATTCACTAATAATGGCAAAAATCATATATCTGGGCAAGAAGTCTACATTTAGAAAACACACAAACAAACAAACGTGGACAAATTAGAAAAGGTTATAAAGAACTATATGAGTGTGGGACATCACACCTATTTGCCACAGTCCTAACTTCCACTTAGTTTACTCACAGAAGCTCCTGGTGTGAAGAAATTTTTGAGGATAATTTTTTTTTTGCTTTAGGTATAAAAGTGGTAACGGGATCTGAAAGCTCCAAGTTGCAGCTGGACAAATTCAGGCTTGAAATAAGATATACGTACTTTAAATTGTGAAGAAAATGAACCACTAGGGAACAATTATCTGAAGATACAGAAGGCTTTCTATGCCCTAAAATAATTACATGGAGATTGTCTTTAAAAAACTTAAAAGAAAAGGAAAACAGGAGAAGGTATCATTGATGTAACATTCATGTAACACTCTTCTGTTATGTGAGATGCTTAGCTAAGTGATCTTAATGGATTATTTTGAACATAATCTATGGCAATCTTTTCTATTTGATTCCCACAGAGTGACTTAATTTGCCTGTAACTCTAAGGAGATACATCTTGGCAAATTTAGCAAAACCAAAGTCCTCAATTAATAGTATCCCTGCTCGGGTTTTTCAAAGGTCCAGATTTAAAACCCTAGAAGCATAAACAGAAGAGTCTATAGCACAAGTGTGTACATTCTAATGCACTGCTGGATATCAAAGTACTTGCACTGGTAATCAGCCACTCACAGTTCTCACAATCTGCATGATAAATGAAATAATAATTGTCCGATGTGCAGAAGTGCCATGCACTAAAAACTACTCACGTAGGTTACTTTTCACCTTTCAGATATTTTCTTGTTTTACTGAAAGATCACATGAAGATATTTGTGTACATTTGAATGACAGACTCCCATCATAATTCCTTCCTATTCATCAGTATATTCTAGAAGGCTGCATTTCATGTGACTTTACGTATTACACCATTGTAGTTCAAAGGAATAAGGCAGAGCAAAAGGCCTGAATAATCAGAATGTGAGAGGAAAATAATAACTCAGAGGTTAAGTGAACTGCATAATCAGTATCTGTCAAAACATTTTTTTTGTGTCTTCTAAACACCAAGTTAGAAGAAAACTATGAAAATGAACATAAGGCACCTTTAGGTGACATTTATATTTAGGTTCCTTTTTTATAATGTGATATACTAGCTCAGATCATAAAAAAATACATGGAGAGTCTAGATGTAATGTGTTCCGTATATTTATTAACGTGTCTTTTTATCCCATATTTGTAGTATGTCACTGCAGGAATCGTGACAAATATGTATCATGGAAAACTTCTGACATATTCTGTTAATTTCATTTCTGCCAGTCATTCTAGAGGCAAAAAAATTATATCCTTTTAAAAAGTTCATTTCATAACGCTTCCAGCCTTTTCATCTGATCTCCGTTTAAAGACCTTTCTTTCTAAACCCCTACTGACCCAGTCTACCGTTTGTCTACAATTTATTTACCACAGAATAAAACAATTTAGAGTTCATTCCTACAAGAGCTGAAAATTGATAATGACTCTATGACCATTGTCCATGTAATGAAACTAGCAGTTAGAAACACATTCAACACCACAGAGGAAACAATCTGTAGCTCTTGCCAACAACCATCTGTTCTCAAGGAAGAGAGCAGAGAAGTTGATCTAAAGAGTCTTGTAGTGGATTGACTTTTGGATTTTTCAGATCTTCCTTAAAATAATGGCCTTTACAGGTCTCCCTTAACAGCAGAGGTCAGGATCCACCGAAGTATTCCATATCTTTCTTTAACGTAACACACCATATAAATAGGGTGTAGATAAGAGAGCACGCTCTCTTCTTCTTTGGGCAAGCTGGAGAGCAGGAGGCTCCTTGCTGCTGGTCCTGTCTGGAGCTGAGGCCTGTGGTAGCTGCCGTTGTCTGCCCACGTGTGGGGGGAGAGTCCTGGGTCGGATTTACCTGTTCTGCTTTCCTCAAGGGAAGTGGTGAGATTTTGCTAGTTCTTTACTTTGTTAGTTACCGGGTGTTATAGTTGTATATCGGGTGTTATATAGTTCCTTTTTGTCCTTTTTCCCATTTTCCCTTCCCCTCTTCCCTTTCTTGGAAGTTTTGCATGATATCCTTGTGGTGTAGTTCTTTGTATTTAGAAAAATATAGAAATATATATATAGTGTGTGATTCAGGATTTTCTATAGTTATTTTTTCCTTACAAAGGGGGGTAAGGTTTGGGAGAGAGGCAGACTGAGCGGTTGGAGAGTTTGGGAAAGCCAGCTCAAACCAGCTCAAGTCTTTCCAGAAAAAGACAGATTTCTTATCATCAAATATCATCAGTAGAGCTTCTAGGGGTTCTCCTCTTTGGTACAGACTTCACAATTTTTCCATGTGCACTGTTGAATTAAAACTATAATAGGAACAATACTAATTTACAAAGTAGAATAGTTTAGACATGCACCAAACTACAATGTCTTTCACATAAACCAACTTCTTTGCTATTTTCTAGATTAAGAATGGAGTAGAGGGTTAGGACCAAGATTTGGCCGTGGGTTTTATTTTTCATTTAAAGAGAAATAGTTATTCATCATATAGAATTCACTGATACAGAACTCCCTTTTTCTTTGCCATGTGCAGCCCTCTACCCTCTGTGCCAAGGATTTACGTTCTGGTTAAACCATTCAAACAGCTATGAGGTTTATATGTCTGTCCAGTTTAAAAATCTAGTTTCCTATTTTCAGAGTCAATTTACTGTTCATCCTGACCTGAGATTTCTAAAGCTACAATCCACTGTCACTTTCTATGGGAAAAACAGTAAACTCCATAATACAAGTAGCAGTACTGCCTAGACAAGATAAAGTATTCTTTAAGCCTCTCACATCATTTGGCAAGCATTGCTTACTGGTTCCAATTCTGGGGTTTTTTGCCTGCAAACACTTCATTTTTTGAAGTTCTATACATTCTTCAACTCCTCCACTACTAACAAGCTCTCTGTTTCTTTCTTTATCTCAGATTTCAGGATAGTAAGTTACTTATTGCAACAGAGACACAGACTTTTTAAAAAGTATTTCACATTGCAGTCATTAGTAACTGTATTTTCCTTTACTGTTTGTACATAAAATAAATGAGCCCACAGGTATACATCTGTTAGGTTTGAATAATACATGGAGGTGACTGGTAGTATTAAATAAAAGGAGAAAGCCTATTTTTCAAGGACAAAAGTCTGTGTTTTCAAAAGTATTTCTACCATCAAACAGTCGCATTATACACTTATATCAAATCAGGAACTTTACTTCTTTCAAAGCAAAATTATACTGTTCAAAGACAACTACTGTGTACTTTTATGAGACGATACAATGCAACTATACTTTGCAGAGCACATTTCATACGAACTGCATTATGAAATGTACCACTGAGATAAATAATAGTTACACAGTCAAATAACAAACAATAGCGGAGAGAGAGAAAAACATTAAGTCATGAGAAATGGAGAATACATTCTATAAAATTTGAAAAGAGGATAGAGTCAATAAGACATAAAGGCATTTCTGGGAAGTAAGAACAATAAAATAAAGGCTGTCAGAACAGCTAAAGTAATACTGCATAAATAAGATACATGAGGTTGTGACTATGTAAGCAGATGAAGGAGAGTGGTTTAAAGTCAAAGAAAAAAGGTCATAATTTATTTTCTGCCATTTTCTAAAAAATTTTCATATTGCCAATGAAGCATTAATCACTTGGAACATACTTGCAACCACTGATATAATACTAAGTATGATAAATTAGGATGGCAAGTACAAATAAATGCTATCAATACTAAACACACAAAAGAAATATATCAGAGGATGTTATTCACCCAAATACTGAAGTATTTAGCTTTTGATATTATGACAGATCTTGAGAAGCCACTAGAGAAAAGTGAGTATGCTATAAGACTTGATACTGTTCTCAGAAGTCCTGAATCAAACAATCAGGTATTAATAAAAGATCATAAATGATGCCTAATGTTCCATTGAGTAATGCTTCAGATGACTAAATTTATTACAAAGGGCCCGAGACCATGCAGGAGAGATCTCACTGTAGTATTAGTACAAAACATAATTTTAAAAAGTAAATAGACTTTCAAAGAGGGTGAAAGAGAAAGAAATACGAGTAATTTCTACAATGAATAGTGTTTGATTTGAATCTCAGCAAGAAGTAATTTCGTTTATTGAGTTAATGATTCTGAGAAGATGAACTTCCGTAATAGCACTGAGTTGCTCTGTTGCTGGAGTTTAGTGAGCAACTGTACAGGAACAGTCAGGTAGAACTAAGGTGCATAGTACTCTAAACACTGCAGAAATTGTGCTAGTGAAAAGGCAGATGAATTGCTCCAGATATAAAAGAGAAATAGAGAAGATACTGCCTTTGAAGTCGAAGGGGAAAGAAACATTTTAGCAGTTGGATTTCTTCTCTCCCCAGAATTCTCTGTAGCTCACTATCCTTTTCTTAGCAGAAAAGTGAAAAGGCAGCTGAAAATAATAGCTGCCTTCACTAAAACTGACAGTGAATTTCCAGCTTTGATTTGCAGAAGAGGAAGTACATAGATAGGGTCTATGTACTGTCCTGTGCATGTGTATAAAGTGACTAGCACCATCAGCTGTAAAATGTCTAGAAAACTTTTCAACCTCATAAGCTTTAGGAATTTGATCTGAAAGGTAGTCAGCATTTAATAGAAATCCAGGAGGATGGATTAGTAAGATCCCTACAGAAGAAGTAAACATTTTAAGTGAAAAAAATAGAAGCCCTTAAAAACCGTGAAGCTTAGAAAAATGAGAATTTACAGTGCTATCTAGCATAGTAATTCAACGTGGAAGCAAATCTTCCCTTTAGATAATAACTTCCTACACAATGCAATCATTTAAACTTTGATAACTGAAACATTTCATACAATGCACCAGTTCTGCTCAAAATCACAGGATAGTATGAAATAGTTAATCTATCATTCACAGCTGAGTCAATATTTCTAAATGGCATTTCACAACATCATTGCCTTAGAAATGAGTGCTATGTAAATTTGTAAGAGCATAAGAATGGACTGATATAAATCAACTAAATAAATCCTTCTACTAACTTGTTTGAATCAGTTTTTGAACAATGACCCACAGTAGCTCCTAACATTGATTATATGAAATCCATACAGTGTCATACAGACATGAAAAATGATAAGACAGATCAATGAAAACTATTGTATTCTTTTACCTAGATTTAATAAATTCTGATTTGATAGAGCAACTATTAGGTGCCAAAAAAAAAGTTGAAGTCAAATTAACTGCTGCCCTCTAACAAATTTGTCTTAACACTAAAATGCATCACAATGACAGAAAAATAGGGATGTTATCAGCTGAACGCATAGCGAAAGATAAATGCAACAACCATACAAGCAACAATTATCTTTTCAGGAAATAAAAATCAGGTGGGTTTTTGCAAGGCACAAAATATATCTCTATATGTTTGAACTCTATAATACCTTAGAGAAAATATCTCCTTTTGTTAGACCAAGTCAGTTCAGTTTAATTTTTTGATCCAAGGGTCCTTGCAGGCAATTGTGAAACCTTTCAAATTTTAAGCACAATTAAAACATACATAAGTTTTTCATATCTAGACATTGATCTCTACTATGGGTTTGTAATCTCTCCTTTTTTTCATCTCAGTGGAAAAATGTACATTATTTTGTATAGTTTTACGATAACATAAAAAACCCCTCTGACTTTAGTCTCTCATAATAATATAACGGGCCATTTTGCTGGTTCTTCAATATGTTATTCTAACTGGCTTAATCGTCTATTTCATCAGCACAAACCATAATGTTACTAGGCATGTTTTCACTATTTTCCATTATTGTGATGTTTTATAAGTAGCTTCCACAGAACTTAATCTTCTTCATCAAAATTATGAGTGCCAGTGAAAATTTTGTTTCAAACATCACACATAGGATTGATATAAAAACTCTGTTTCTGGGCAAAAAAATATATAGCTATGGCTTTTTTTCATGGCAGATACACTTCACAGCCCCAAAAGATTTAGAAACACAAATATCATATTTATTAATTCTACAGTTATAAATGAGGGATTGTTCACCTAGCATTCCTCTGAATTAACATGTCTTGTAAAAATATTTTTTAAATTATTTTCTTTTGGGATCACTCAGGTAAGAGCCCTCCTTATGTTTTCTTCATTTCTTTTATACTATGCCAGGAAAAATATAACACATTTACCGCATAGAGTAATTATTTTCCTTCTGGTGAAGTCCAGTCCTACTCATGTCTCTTCTAATTTAGGTCTCTATTCAATATTCATTTCCTTTCTGTATCCTCCTGTTTAAAAACAGAGAACATAATCTAATCTATTGATGACATTTACAGGGAATGAATGAAGACCTGTTTACTGAAACCCACAGGATTGTATTAGTTGCTTCATTTAAACTGTCCTTCCAGGAGGAAAGTATCAAGGATTAAGCAAGTAGCACCTGATAAATATTCCTTCAAGGAGTTTTATCCTTTCCACTTTCTCAGAAGAAATCTGGTTAGGTTTTAACTCAATTTCTCATCCAGAATTGCCACCTGCTTTTAATTTGATACATGACAGAAATCTTCAGACTCACAAATAGTAACGTGCATAATTATAATCATAACCTTTTTGTGCAATAGCTTTATATCTTTTCAACAATAATGTAGAAAGGAAGACCCAACTATACTCGAAAACAAATTTGATCTGTAACTGAAAAGGCAGGGTTCAAAACATTGTTTAATCTCAAAGTTTATGTGCCATCTTGCTCAACCACCATGTGATCGCAAAACTACTTATGCGCCTACAGTGAAAGTTACAGAGAAAAATACCATCTGGCTGCTTCACTATCTAAATTTTACATAAGAAGCAATGGTGAAATTGAGCCTCTCTTCATTTAGCCTGCTGTCAAATCCTTCTGGGTCTACCAACTAAGCACATTGTGTGCCTAAAGTATAATACAATGTTATTTACGCTTTCTGTTGTTGGATATTGGAAGAAGGGACTGCATACAAAGTTCTCCCCTTGTTACTACAGACATTCTCATTCAAGATATTTCCAGGCTGTAAATTTCTAACTACAATCTTCTCAATACTTTGCTCAGTATTTTGCCAGTGGTTAGTCCGACTCTTTGATGCTTTTTTTCTGCCTAATTATGCTACACAGAATTAAAGTACCTCGCTCATGAATGTGCGTCCCATTCCCACAGGTTAGTGAGCATTATCACATGTAATTCCTGTAAAGAATATAGGCCTTAGTCTTTCTCTAGCTGCATTTCCCTTAAAGGAAGATGCCATGATAAAGGCAACAGAAATATTGAGATGCTCAGAAATGTTAATATTGATGGCTACAGAAAAGCATGAAAAAGGTAAAGTGAATGTGTTCTGTTCACTGTGCTGGAAGCAGAAATGGATCTGATCACATCTCTTTTATTATTATGCGCTACTCTATTGTTCCATGAAAGATCTGTGAAATCAGTATCTGGGAGAAATATGAGACTGAACATGGAATAATATCTTCCTCAATGGATAGACAGTCATTTTTTGAAAGGATCTAATCAGTAGCAATGACTCACTACCAGTAGAAATTCAGAAACAACATAAGCACTTCTTTCTAGAAAAGGAAGGTAGAGTTTCAGAGACAATATTAAGCCTAAAGCACATATCTAGGCATCTTTATCATCATCATTATTATCAGTACTACTATCGATTTCCTGTGATTTCATAGTTATCACTCTTATTTTTCCAAGCCTTAAAGAGCAACCTGTAACTATTACAAGACTGCTTCTAGTCTATTAGACTTATAACTCTACTTCCTGAGACTCTCACCAGTACAAAAACTCTGCATAAGCGAGTCCAATGCACTAGTTTTGAAATTATAATGACTCCTGAGAAAAAGAAGGAATGTAAATACAGCAGGAACTCTCCAGGAAGCCGATTTCTGCTAAAAGACAAACCCCATCCACAAACAGCTAACAGTCCTTATTTGTAGCAGTCTTTTATGAAAGACGAACTAGTTTTTCTGGAGATTTTATTGCTTGTTTGTATGAACAAGAGATGGACTCAACATTTTAATAAGAGAGGCATTTGGTCAAAATTATTACCACAGAAATCTATTGTCAGATTAGGAAATGGTTATTATATGGTTTTAACAACACTTCTTTAAAACAGATCCAGTGGAAATACCAGTTATCCCCTAGGACTGGTTGTCCTCCAGTTTTAGATGCATATGCGTCTAACGAACTGGTTGAATTTACTGACAGCTTGATATCTAATTACAAATTCAGAGCTTTAGTCTTAAAACCAGTCATAATCATAGCTGTACTGCACATAAAGAAATGTTTACAACTATCTTCCTTCTCGTCTTTGAAAAATATTCAAAGCATATGTCACAATTACTTACTATTAGCATTATGTCATATCTATCAAGTATTAGCATGCCTATTAATTATAGTATATAAACAAATAAGAACAGACACAGAGCAGTCTACTTGTTCAGATTGTGATTATCCATTTTCTTTAAACAGGAAAAAAAAGAATAGAAATAATCACATTCATATCTGAAATGTCCATATTTAATAAAAATAAATGCAAGTGAGAGGATGATACAACTTTAAAGTTGTTTGAAGGCTAAAGGCAATATTAATAACATGAAAAGTTCTTGAAGTATTTTTGCATTGCTTAAATTTTAGTAAACTTTGAAGTTGAGATGACAATCCATTTTTGTTTATTTTCAGAATGATACAGGGATAGCTTCATTAAGAATAGCCCTGTTCATTCAGAAGACAGATAATCATATACAAACAAGCAATCTGCATAACATATCGTCTTTTTCAGTTATGAACTGATGAGAAGCACTAAGTGATGAACAACTTGAGAGAGTAATCAAAGCAGTTTGGCTGCAAAACTCAGCTGAGTAACCAGGGAGTTACTGTTTCAACAGTGTTATTATGGGAATAGGTCAATATTTAGCATCTAGTCTTGTCAGAGGGTAAATATCATGTCCAAGAGAGAGCTCATTGCTCACATCTCCCCCCAGGAGGATGAGAATAAAATAATAATTAGTAATACAAGCTGCACAATCAACAACTCCCCTGAGTAAAACAATGAATTTAAGAGAAAACAAAAAATTGATTGCCACACAAAGTTTCTGGTCATGACTTTAATAAATTATAGATTATTCCATTTGTTTAAACTGTTTCTATATCACAGAATCATAGAATTACCTGAGTTGGAAGGGACCCAAAAGGACCACTGAGTCCAACTCTTATCCCTATATAAGACACTTCCAACATTCACACCATGTGCCTGAGGGCATTGTCCAAATGCTTCTGGAATGCTGGCAGACCTGGGGAGCTGTTCCAGTGCTCCACCATCCGCTGGGTGAAGAACCTCTTCCTAATATCCAATCTAAATCTCCCCTGGCACATCTTCCTGCCATTACCTCCAGTCCTATCATAGGTTGCAAGAGAGATCAGCACTTGTTCCACTTCCCTCCCCTGTGAGAAGGCAGTGAACAGCTATGAGATCCCCCCCTCAGTCTCCTCTTCTCCAGGCTGAACAGATGAAGTGACTTCAGCTGCTCCTCATACAATTTCCCCTCTGAACCCTTCACCAGCCTTGTGGCCTCTGGACACTCTCCAGTAGTTTGATGTCCTTTTTATACTGTAGCACCAAGAATATCTATATCTATATCTATATCTATATCTATATCTATATCTATATCTATATCTATATCTATATCTATATCTATATCTATATCTATATCTATATCTATATCTATATCTATATCTATATCTATATCTATATCTATATCTATATCTATATCTATCTATATCATCTATATCTATATCTATCTGTGATGTGGTAGCAGACAAAAAAACATACAAACCAGGGGTTCTGCCGAAACAGCTTGTAATGTTATTTGAGTAAGATTTTAAATGTTTGTCACTGCTAATCAACTTTTCTTAAAATACCTTGCTCTACTAATCTTACTAGATTTGTAAATATAGGTAGGTGTCTGCCTCTGTGACAGCAACCTCTCCTCTCTCATGTAATGAACATAAAAACCTGTAATGAAGAGCTCCCAACTTATTCCTAGACAGGCCTCTGACTCACAATTGTGCTGGCTGAAAGAGGTCATCAGATTTGAAGCTCAGTGGTTAAAAAGTAAAACTTGCCCTGCCTTAGCTAAGGGTGAGATGGGTAGATGCTTTTAGGAATAAAGAAGAATAAATGGGTTTGACTGGAAGTCCATCACAAATGCTCTCCCATGTCAGCTCAGTGATTGGGAATGTACAATCATGCACTTCTTCCAGGCATGAGAATTCAGACCTCTTCCATGGATAACTACCCAGAGACAGCTAGAGAAGAACTGTTAGTTTTTAATGATACTGCAGAAACTACTGATGCCGTTATTTGGGCAAAAAGGAACTACATTGTTTGGGATTTTTTTTTAAATTAATAAAAGGAATTATGAAAAAGAATCTAGCACGCATTTGGTAATTATTTTGCAAAACTAATGCAATTAATGCAGAAAGCTACCATTTTATGTCTATTTAGTTAAACAATCTCAACATTTTGATGCAAGCTCAGTGTCACAAGATGGGCCCTTGCATGTGTCCAAATGTGGATCTGATGGATCAAGTAGGGAGAGCGAGGCTAGGGACAAATTCCCTTGCCATAAGGGCCCTCTTTCCAGAGGGCTTTTTGGAAGAAGAATCTTTAAGGAGCAAGTATTTCAAATTACATGGAATTCAGAAGCTAAAAATCTATGTTTTGAGTTACACTTGAACAGACAGCCTATGCATTTTAAGACCACGCTTTCCTCTTTGCAAAGAAAGAGCACATCCTCAAATGATCCACTACAGTTGTATTAACTGCATTCCTGTGCTGTGGAGGATCACACTACAGGAATGCAATCCTGTAAATTGGGCCCCACAATTTAAAAAGATGTTAAGGTACTTGAATGCATCCAGAGGTGAAGGGGCTGAAATGCTGGTGAAGGGGCTGAAATGCATGTCCTGTGAGGAGGGGCTGAGGACTCTGGGTTTGTCTAGTTCGGAGAGAAGGAGGCTGAGAGACTGAGAGACAACATCACTGCTCTCTACAGCTTCCTGAGAAGGAGAAGGAGGAGAGGGAGGTGCTGATCTCTTCTCCCTGGGATCAAGTGCCAGGACGTGTGGGAGTGGCTCAAACCTGTGGCTATCAGGAGAGGTTCAGACTTGACATGAGAGGATATTTCTTTACCCAGGGTCAAACTTTGGAACAGGCTTCCTAGATGGGTGGCTGTCAGTGCATTTGGACAACACCCTTAATGCCATGCCTCAAATTTTATCAGCCCTGAAGTGGTCAGGCAGTTAGACTAGGGGACTGATGTAGGTTCCTTCCAACTCCTGTCTCCCCTCCCCTCCCCTCCCCTCCCCTCCCCTCCCCTCCCCTCCCCTCCCCTCCCCTCCCCTCCCCTCCCCTCCCCTCCCCTCCCCTCCCCTCCCCTCCCCTCCCCTCCCCTCCCCTCTCCTCTCCTCTCCTCTCCTCTCCTCTCCTCTCCTCTCCTCTCCTCTCCTCTCCTCTCCTCTCCTCTCCTCTCCTCTCCTCTCCTCTCCTCTCCTCTCCTCTCCTCTCCTCTCCTCTCCTCTCCTCTCCTCTCCTCTCCTCTCCTCTCCTCTCCTCTCCTCTCCTCTCCTTCCTCCTTAATTCCCTGAAAGTACATGCTGAGGAAATCTCTGATGACATTTCTTCCCTGCTCTGCACTAGCAGAAGGAATTGAACGAGCAGTCATATCCCAGCCTGTCACTGGTTCTGTCACATTGTGGGAAGGAGGCATGTACCTTCTGATGAGACTCAGAACTGTGGATTGTCCTGAGATAATTGATCCATCTGAACAGATTTGCAAAAAGCATGTGTGAAGTGTGGTTTTTTGAAAGTCTTTTGTGTTCACTCAGTTTACCTGGGATTCCACAAGATGGCAGAACCTCACATCACTGATACTAGCAAGGCTCAAAGGTCAAACTGCCAGTCTGAAGTAGGAATTGCTCCTGAACTAAATGGTTGAAAATCTTTTTTATTTGATTCAAATACCTGTTCATTTCCCCATGGAATTTTTTTCCCTCCTTGTACTCATTTTTAGAAATGCCTGAACCATTTCCCTTGGAAAAACACACTAAAACAACAGCCAACGAACAACAGTACTCCCTCAGAATGAAGGTCCCTTCCAGCCCAAAGTGGTCAACCACCAATATCTAGAGGAGAGCATACAGACAGTGCCAGACTACTTTTGTCAGGGTCATAGGGGTGTTCACAGGCCTCAATGGCAGGGACTGTCATCCCATGGGATACCCATCCGGGCAATCTCCTGCCAAGGGTCCAGGGGACGTGGTGTCTCAGCTCAGCCTGGGGCCTTTAGTTCCTGCCTGAATGATGTTGTAGGTGTGCCCATCTCCACCACTGCCTCCTGGATGGGCCTGGGACCTGCACTGCACAGAGCTTTTCTCCTGGATGGACCTCTGAAACCTGGGTCATAGCCTGTCATGTATAACTCTAGGAATAGCACAGCATAACTGTTCTCTTCTGTTCCACTCTATTCTATTTGCTGCGCTCACCATGAGTCGAATAACGATGAGACCGTTATTTGCCTGATATTTGGTTTTCAGCTCCAAAAACACTTTCAAAGAAATAAATCAAAAAGTTACAAATGGAAACAGGATTTGTTTTTCTGAATCTGTTTCAGAGCTGATGCTCATAAGCTTTTACACAACGCAAATGTGTAGCCAGGACCAGGCTGATGCATTCTTCAGTTTAGCTGGAAAAAACACCTCTTGCAGTCTGGCAAAGGAAAGCCACAGAGCCACAGAAAGCAGCAGCAGGAACACAGGCCACGCAAGCCCTGCTTCCTGAAGAGTGATAACTTGAAGAATGAGCATTGATACCAACCACACACGAAAGAAGAAAACAAAGAGATGTGTGGTACTGTGGGGTATTTTCCAAAGTGTGACATGTACTGATGACAAGCACACTTTTTGCCTTTCAAAACTTGCTCTGTTGTGCTTCTTGGCCAGGGATGCATGAAAAGCACTCTTGTATCTGCCCAGACGTGTATTGCATGCAGAGAGAGCTGAAAAGTGGCAGCTCCAGATGGTGCAGTAAGCCTGGAAACCTTCCAAGCACAGGCTGTTTTGCACAAGCAAGAACCCCTGGAGAAATGGAGCCAAGGGAAGAGCAGAGCTCACTCAAACATGCAACAAGTAAGAGAACCAGGGCACGAGTGATGCCTTGGAGGTGCAAGAGCAGCAGGCAAAAAGCTATCCAAAAGGGCCCAGAAGGAGCCCTGACAAATGGTTGTGCTCAGTGCTACAGAGGACAAGAAGCAGCCCCTGGGCACCTCCCATGGTCCTGCCCTAGGAATCTAAGAAAGCATTCTCCCCCTGGACGCAGAGTATGAGGGACACGTTCATGGATCAGGAGTAGCAGGCAGTAACCCAGCCAAAATGGACCAGAGGAGGCCTGACAAGTGGTGATGCTCAGTGCTGCAGAGGAAGGCAAAAAAACCCTGGGGACCAGGGCCAATCTGCCCCGAGGGAAAATTCCTTCCTGACCCCAGCACCGGTGATTGGCTGCTCCCTAAGCATGTGAGCAAGACCTGCCTCCTCATCCCACAGGTTGTTCCGTCATCCAGACTGTCTCTTAGTCTTTGCTGAAAACTACAGAAAAGAAATATCTTCCTTCTCTTACCTTTTTCTTCTGTTCTCTACCTGTTCCATGAATGAAAACTTATATCCATTTCATGTTTATTCCCTGTACATACTTCGTTTTTTGCTTTATTGTTCTTCTCTACGAAATTCTTAAAACATCCCGTTTTATCATTTAATTACGCCTTATACTCCTGAATATATCCTTTCCAGTTCCCCAAATGCCTTTCTTCTCTACCTTCTTTCATTCCCAAGGTATCCTCAGATGTTCTAGATTGTGCTGGTCAATCTGGTTTATTTCTTACTGCTCATTTCATGAAAAACGTAAATTAAAACCCATGGATTACATCTCACCACAATACCATTTCTTTAAATATCAATATGTTTTATGAAAGAGGAAATTGCTCCACCCTACTTACAACACAATGTTCTTTTTTTTCCCCTCTATTTTCCTCTTTCAAGCAAATGCATTTTCATCAATATCATCAACAATCAAAGCCTAGCTTGGATGTGGTTATTTTTGTTCAAAGACCATACCATAGAGCTTCTTTGTCAGGGTCAGGAAGAAAACAAGAGGGATCAGCTTGAGCAAGGTGACATTTTGAAACCATTGTACTTTTCATGGCTTCTTCCACATATCCCACAATCATTCAAATAAAGAATGCATCATGTCTGCCTTGCTTTAGAGCTAGAACTGTTGGTCAATGATGTTTACTTTTGTTCCAAATTCTATAAATTAACACGTTCTAGCGTTTAAGCAAATAATAAAGTATTCCAATCACCTATCTTCAGATGGAACATAATGGTGATGAATCCTAAACCTCTGAAAAAACTTCTTTTCCTTCTCAAAGTATTTCCTAGCTTTACTAACACAATTAATGCAATAAGCATTCTGAAAAATGACTCCCTTACTTCTAACAGCAGCTGTGCCCTTCCTCTGCTTTGTCCATTTCAGATTTTACTTGATTAATTAGGGTTTTTTTGCAAAGAATTCTGGGTATTTGAATTATAAGGAATGTCAAATATTATTTCCATGTGTAGCTTATATTAAATTGTTTTAGAATGACAAAGAACGGGTATTTTTGTATTTAAAAAAAATACTGTTACATTGAAAAGAACCTGATTTTCCTTTACAGTAGAACTCAAGGACATGGCACAGGTTCAACTGATATAAGTTTATATCCCCCTTACAAGATCAGAAAGAATTAGGGGATCTTGCATAAAGAAGAAAGTGAAAAATACTTTTCAGAGAAAAGTTTATTAGAAAATCTATGCTACTATCATCACCAAAACACATGAAATGGCTAAGTAAGGTTGATTTGAAGCGAAAATAACCAACTCATAACAATTCGCTTGACTAGGCCGTGAGCCCAAAAGCTTATAAAATTTATGCATTTATGTTGCTGTCTTGGAAGCTCCTTTCTAACTAATGATTACTAGAAGGTCCAGCAAATTTCCTGAGGATACCAAAACGCTGTATGCATATCTTAAATAGAGGAACTATTATTATATCAGTATTGTTATGTCTAAAAACCCCTGTATTTTATTTCTCACTAGACTCACTCTTTGTTAAGTTTTGCAAGTTATTCAGATTTTTCCAACTGCATGCAAGGAAGAAAATTACTGCACGCATGAGAAAACCCAGTTCATTCAATTTGTTTGTATTTCTCATGCCATTTTACAGCACTTTCCCTTTTGTTTTGAATGTGAGAGAATGAAGATTTTTATATAAGTAAAAAAAACTCTTGCAGAAAACAAAGATTTACTACGAAAAGAAAAGTAATTAAACCATTCCTGTTTTGTGTCCAGCTCTGTGCAGTTAACAAAATTCCAGCTGTCTATTGATCTGTGTCAAATAATACGGCAGTTGTCACATTCTGGTAGATAGGGGACAAGTGCCACAGTATTTAAAGCACTGTCACTGTCATCTGAGCAATAACTTGTGTCTACAAAGTCACCTTTCTGGACTCAGATGGATTAGGAAGTAAATTCACTTAAATCTCTCTTGTTGAAAGACAGCTTTCACCCTCATTTCCCCAGCAGATTTTGCATGGTTTCGAAGAGGAATGGGGAAAAGAGAGGGAGAATGTAATGCAGAAAGTGGCTTCTAGCCATATGGCCAAGAACATTTTTTGAGGCTGAAATCATGGTATGGTTTCAGCTCTTCCGTAGTCCTATTTTACTTCCTTTTTTTGTGACTTTGTGTTGGGAATAACTCAACTGTAAAGCAGGTTTTGTTTCCACTCTGGACATCGGTGTATCACCTGCTTCTTATGCAAAACACTACATGATGATGTCTGTCTTACTCCTTGCTCTCTGCCTCTCCATTGGACTGGGCAGAGGGAAGGAGAGAACAGAGAGGAAGGCCAGCAGCCTAAAGTACATGTAAAGGTCCAGAGGTGAAGAATTTTAAGACTATTTGCAACGATAATTTTAATTTCAAAGAAATTCTGTCTCGCTGCCAGTTACATTGTGGCCATTTTCATGGACCGATATGCCTGCTGTGCTTTGTTATTTGAATTAATTATTTCAAATTTTGATTGGCAATCACATTGTCTAGAGAACGCTGCTGTATGGAATTAAAGTTGAATGCTGGCAGTCTGTCATACAGTGTGTATCACCACAGCAGGTGAGCAATAATCACCCAGAAATGTTCTGCTGCATGCATCTGATTACTTACATCAAGTCTTTAATATTGAATTATTATTGAAAATTGGCATCTAATTGATCTCACCATGTTACAAAAGGAATCACACGGTTTACACTGTCACAAAACACTAGAAGCAGCTACATGAAAATTCTTGGTACTGTATTTTTTTCCTCATTTGTGGCATTTCATCTCTTACGGTGCACAGAGATTTTTTTAAAAATTGGCATATGTTCTGCATAACCTACATCAACAGACTGGACACTATATTTTGAAATCATTGTGATTAAAATCTGTAATTGTAGCCACAAAAAAATCAGGCAATCTTTAGAATTCTCTGAGATTGCTAAAATAATTCTTGTTCAATGTCTTGTACTGAAATCCTGAAGTACAACTGAATGATCTGGACTGTAACAACAAGTTAGTTTGTTAATGATAAGTAAATTAGGTGTCCAGGGACCTGTGCTGTCACAAGCAGTACAGCATACTGATCACTGTGACATCAATGCAGGTTTCACTGCTAATACAATTAAAGTAAATTAAGATATAGAAACAGGGATGATTATTTCCTCTCAGTAGCATTTTAACTCTCTGTAATTACTAGATATATATCTGCATGAAATTACATGCATTTATACTATTCAGCCACTGGTGAAAAGAGAGTGTTCCCTTTTAATATATCCACTTGTAGTCCTTGCAATAGCAAAATGCTCATGTGAGGAGGGGAGGACTATAAATAAAAAGACACTGGTTCAACATTTGTATCTCTCCCAAGTACAACTGTAATACTCTAAGAAGACTATTCTTTGAATGTCTTAAAGAATACTGGAACTAAAATGCAGATACCCTTTCCATATGGAGCAGGTGTTTAGTTTGGCAGAATCTGAGACTTTGGAACTGATTACCTCCAGTTAGGTGCAACATGAGCACTCACCACCCTCAGTGCCTTTTGTCACGTTCTTATAGAGAAAAGTCCCCACCTTACTATCCGCTCTGGCTAATGATGAAAAATGCCACCATTCATGACTTCACTGTTTTTTCCCCAACTAAATTGCTGAAGTCTGCAGCAAGAATAATTCAATGTGACAGCTTATCTTTTTGCCCACTGGGGGTCTTCAATGGAGTGTGGCTATGAAAGCAATGAAAGCAATTTCCGTGTTGATGATGACCGAAGCCTTTACGAGTCAGTGCCAAACAAGTTTAAAAAAGCAGGAGGATCGTAGTATCACAGCCACGAGCATCCTCCCAATTCAAAGGAAATAAAATTAAGCTAATACATAGCACACACGGTACTTGGATCCTTTAAAAGAAAGCTGCACATAAAAATGTTATATATAGTGGCATATTGTAAACTTTTATTTGCAGTTGTTAATAAGACAGCCATTAAAACCCCATCAGATCTAAAGCTTGGCATTATTATTTCTTACTCAAAGGATTTGTTTTAAAGTGCAAACTACAAAGAAATAAATTTGATCACGGGAAAACAAAAAAAATGGATTGTATCTCTATTCTTAAAAAAAACAAAATAAACCCTGAGAAGATTCTATGGATACTATTCTAATTTCTTGCGATTATACAATTGTTACTCTGCTTGCAATACAACCTTCCAGTCTTTAGAAAACACAAATATATAGTTTTAATTTATATAATGAGGAGGATAAGAGGGTCCAAGGTGGCAGAACAGAGAAACAGAGTGAGAATGTTTTCTTGTATAAAGAAAACATATATGCATATACATAAAAACATATATAAACCAGTTATTTATATTAGATTATATTATAAATCTATATATAAAATAAATCTAATACATCATACAATTTAAATATTTAAAGCATAATAATATTTTACTATAGAAGAAAGTATTTAATGTAATATTATGTATGGTGTATGGCATTATAGTATATGAAATATTTGAATATATATTATTACATGTTATAAATAGAAATACCGTATAAATATTAAATTCTGTATGAGATTCACTTCAAAAGTAAGCTACTTAACCTATAGAAAGCTTTAAATCCTGTTTTCAAAAATCTGTTGTAAAGCTCCGTTTCTAATTAGCTTACATTGTAAGTAAATTGTAATTACATTGTAATATATTGCATGAGCTTACTTCTGATTAATTTCACTGTGACGATGGAATTATTTCTAATTGACAGTGGCATAAGCGGGACCAATATAAACTGATAAATAATCTTAGATTTATCCACTGGGGAAAAAGCAGAAACTTAATCAGAAGTATCTTCACATCCTTTCTTCCAAGTCAGTTTACATTTCCAAGAATAAATATTCACAATAAAATGAAGCAATTCAAACTACAAAATCCTAACCACAGGAGGCCTTTCTAGTTTCAGATAGGATAAAGTTCTTCCCTACAACAACAGCTCTTCACTTCCCCTTTTTGCTATGACTTCAACCCTCGACAGGCCCATGAGAAGCAGCAATCCAAAGCGGCCGAACGCGCCCGAGCAACCCGCTGGTACACCACAAAGCATGCTCCTCGACACTGACACGATTAAACTGGTATATTGGGCCTGGCTGGGATGAAGTTAACCTTTCTCCTAGCAGCCCCCTGTGGTGCTGTGCTTCCTAGTTGTGGCTAAACCACTGTTGGTATCACATCATGGTTTTGGCTGCTGCTGAACAGGACCTGTACAGCATCAAGACTTTCTCTCGACATCAGATTCCAGGGGGTGGGCAAGAGGTTGGGGGGAACACAAGTGGTAGAGCTGACCCAAACTGACCGTAGGCATATCCCATGCTATACAACACCACACTCAGCAGTACCTCAGAGAACAGAGGAAAAAGGGCGAGGATTTTTAGGGTTATGGAGTTTCTCTTCCCAAACAACCACGATATGTGGTGAGGCCCCGATTCCCAGGAACTGACCGTACATCTGCTTGCTGATGAGAAGTAGGGAATGAATTTATCTTTTTGCTTTTCATATTAAACTGCCACCTTAATTCATGAGTCCTTTCACCTTCCTTCTATTTTTCTCCCCATATCCCAGGGGAGGGAAATGGGCAAAAGGTAGGGCAGATGTTTGGCTGCTGACCATGGTCAATCCACCACAACTTGTTTAGTGCAAACTGATGCCTACATTTCAGGAAGAGAAGGCATTTTGCAAGACCAAAGAGTTATGCTATATTTCATTTTTTCACAGTAGCATTTATCTCTTTGACATTCTCTTAACTTCTAGCACGTAATTAAAACCACATGCGGTTTTTTAACCACAACTATGCAGAACTTTGTGGATGATATCCAGAGTCACTCAGCCTGTGGAATGAGGATACTTAGAGACACATAAATCTCAACAGGACATGACCCTGAGCAACCTGATGTAGCTTTGAAGTTGGCCTGTCGCTGAGTGTGGCCTGGACCACATGAAATCCAGTGACTGCCTGTTACTTGAATTGTAATCTCTGTTTCTTTCAAAGCAGAATTCCATAAAGCAATCTTCAGTTTTCCAGCAAACTTAAAATGGGTTTGATACACACATAATTTTGATGATAGCCGAAGTTGACTGTATTCACGAGTTGTTCTTTCCCCATCTTTCCTACTATTTTGGGGTTTTGCTAACAAATACGAAGCTATCAATCAGGAGGAACAGAAACCAACACAGGTAAATGGTTGAAAAGATAGGGCTCAAGGCAAAAGCCTTCCATGATTCTGAATTAGTCTTCTCAGTTTGGAAAAAACACAAACACTGAGAATTATTTTAATAAAATAAGAGCATTTATTATATGCATAGCTGTGCAAGCATGTGGAACTATTTTAGCCCTCTGAGGAATTCGGTGAAGCCAGAAGGCACTGAAGCCAGGAAACACAACTGCTAGTTGCAAAAAGATGTCTGTAACAGTTAAGAAACAGGAAAAAAAATGTGACTTTTGAGGAGAGTTCTCCCTATTCAAGGCAGCCATATTATATGCCCATGGGAAGAATTCGACTTACAAGAGCTTTTCGCCTTCTCCTTTGCCTTAGAGTGGAGGTATCGAAGATGGGCTTTCCACTGCACCCTGCACAAAGCCATCCTCTCCATCAGCTAAGCATGACATCTAAGCACTGCTAAAAAAGGTAGGACTGCCTTGATATGACCACTGGCAGTGTCAGAAGCACCTTTTCCGTAACATGCAGGACATATATCAGTGTATCAGAGCATCAGTGATATCGCTGCAACTCACCTGTCAATAATGGCGCACATGTCAATGGTGACATTGGCGAAACTTCCCAGCTGGCCTTGCTCCACTGCATGCAAATCCACCAGCTGATCATCCACATGAATAAACTGCATGCAGCCTTGAAATGAGTGCTGAAATAGCCAATGATCCGAGTCATTCATCTGTATAGGAAACCCTGCAGAGCAGCAGAATAAAGAGCATTATTAATTTCATATACTATTACTCAAGCCAGATTTTTTTCACAGGAAAAGACATATTTTTTCAGATGATGGAAGAGAAAAGCAAGGTGGGAAGGAAATATTATAGAGTTATTAGATCACATTTCAATGTTATTGATTTAAGTCATTGGCAACTACCTGCAAGAATTTATACAGTACAACTGATGATTCTTTCATTTACTTTTATCAGCAGGATGGAAGTCTTCTACTACCCTTCTCCTTCCTCAGCCCTCTATTGCTGTTTCTCATTACTTCTCTCTTCATACAAACATTAAAGGAGTAGGAAAATGATTCCTGTACTTGCTATATTTTAGGAATCACATTCCCATTTCTGAGAAAAAATTAATTTCATGTATTTCATAAAGTGAATTTCCAGTTCATCTTTCTCTAGAACTAAGGCTTCCTGTGCAATGAATACTTGCACTGGAAACTTTCTGCAAACTTCAAACAATCCCTAAAATCTAATGTCCTGGTTCACTTCTGAGGAATCTGAGGACATTCTGTAGTATTTTGATTTTTGCTCTGAGTGCGCTGATTTGCTTGTCTTTCTGAAGATGGTTTGTAAGGGGTGAGAATGAATTAGGGTCTTGACTCAGGCTAAAAGGCAGGGAGACAGAAGATGTTTGTATGCAATTGTTTAACTGAAGTGAATGTGTCAATTCACTTCAGAAAAATGTCCTCAGCAATACAGTGGAGAGCCTCATTCACTACTTATAAATCTTTAACAATGAACTCCCTGAAAGATCTTCAGGAAAATAATTTAGATAGAATATGTTTAAGATGAAAGCAGAAAGGATGACAGAGGGGCTAACAACGGTTTATTGGTAAAGAAGGTAAAATTCTGAAAAATGCAAAATGTTTTTGCAGATTTCAGCTAGTGAGATGATTAGCCATGCAGTTCTTGACTGATAAGGGTAAAAAAAATCACATATGTTTGTTTATGATAAATGTATCACAGTATCACAGTATCACAAGGTTGGAAAGGACCTCTGAGATCATCAAGTCCAACCTATAACCCAACACTAACACCAACCATCATCTAAACCATGGCACTCAGTGCCTCATCCAGTCTCCCCTTAAACACCTCCAGGGTCGGCGACTCCACCCCCTCCCTGGGCAGCGCATTCCAGTGGCCAATCACCCTTTCAGTGAAGAACTTCTTCCTCACATCAAGCCTAAACTTTCCCTGACGAAGCTTGAGTCCATGCCCTCTAGTTCTGTCACTGGTCACCTGAGAGAAGAGACCAACCCCTGCCCGACTACAACCTCCTTTTAGGTAGTTGTAGAGAGCAATGAGGTCTCCCCTGAGCCTCCTCTTCTTCAGACTAAACAGCCCCAACTCCCTCAGTCGCTCCTCGTAGGGCTTGTGCTCCAGCCCCTTCACCATCTTCGTTGCCCTCCTCTGAACACATTCCAGTATTCTGACATCTTTCCCAAACTGGGGGGCCCAGAACTGTACACAATATTCCAGATGAGGCCTGACCAGTGCCGAGTACAGGGGGACAATAACTTCTCTGGTCCTGCTCACCACACTATTCCTGATGCAGGCCAGAATGCCATTGGCCTTCTTGGCCTCCTGGGCACACTGCTGGCTCATGTTGAGCTTCCTGTCAACCAGCACTCCCAGGTCCCTTTCTGCCTGCCTACTCTCCAGCCACTCTGTCCCCAGTCTGTAGCTCTGCATGGGATTGTTGTGTCCAAAATGAAGTACCCGACATTTGGACTTATTAAACATCATCCCATTGGAATTGGCCCATCTCTCCAATCTGTCCAGGTCCCTCTGCAGGGCCATCCTACCCTCTAACAGATCAACCCTTCCTCCCAGCTTGGTATCATCTGCAAACTTGCTGATGATGGACTCAATCCCCTCATCCAGATCATCAATAAAGATATTAAACAGGACCGGACCCAACAGCGATCCCTGGGGGACACCACTGGTGACCGGCCGCCAACTGGATGAGACACCATTCCCCACCACTCTCTGGGCTCGGCCATCCAGCCAATTCCTAACCCAGCACAGAGTGCTCCCATCTAAGCCACGGGCTGACAGCTTCTTTAGGAGTCTACTGTGGGGGACAGTGTCAAAGGCCTTGCTTGTGGTTTGTATTACTAAAAATACCCAAGATACACATAAGTTTTCACCAAAATACAATTAAAACCCATTTTAACTGAAAGCTTTGCCAGAATATTCATATGAGCAATAACGTTTTTTAGGATTTTCTAGAATAGTTTTGCCCATGAGTTAAAATTACTGCTGGTAGCTCCTCAATTTCCCTGACACACTTCAGTGAGCACTCACTTCAGTGGTGGAACCACAGAATTATTCAGCGATGTTCTAGTAAGTTAGCAGTACCATACTAAAAGTTAGCTCTGACAGGTGTTTGAAGAAATTGGGCAACAGTTTGTCTTGTGGTTGCATCACCTTTGGAGAAAAATTGTGACTCTATCACTGGGAGCCATAAACTGCTGTGTGAAATCTAAATAAACCTCTCACACTGATACACATCAGATGGAGAAGGAAAAACTCCTAGCGATCCCCCAATTGCCTAACTAGCGCGTAACAGCTTCATCAGACCTACTGCCCCCACCAAAACTGTGCTAACCCTGGACTGTGGGAATTGTTATTTTGGATTGACAGAAAAGTGAATTTTTAAGGACAGGACTTGTATTCTTTTCCTAGCACTTGCATTAGCTGGTGACTTATCTGATGAAAAGAGGAAGAGGCTTTCAGAAAAAATGCCTCCTACTTTATTTAACTCACTCTTTCCAGTGACTGATTAAACTGATTCATCTGAGGCTTTACAGACAACACAACAGAGAGACAGAAAGTGCAAGTTAATTCTCTGTTGTTTGGTGGACAGATGCACAACATTTGTATGTTCCTATCAAGTGTTTTCTTGAGTTATATTTTAACAGCTCACTCTCCCAGTAGTTGTCTGTTTTACAAATTGTCACTGAAACTACCTTATCACTCCCCAGCAAGAACCCCAAACTAACAGCAAACACATGGTCATTTAGATCTTCAGTGCATTAGCGGAGGTATGTTGGAAAACTGTGCACAACCATCCAGTTCAAAGGATTCCCATAATTCCTTTGTTTTAAATATCAAATTCAAGGTCACCAAGACTAAGGTAAACTCTTAGTAACATTCATGTAAATCCAGCAAAGCCAAGGACATTATATGGCTATACCTGAATATAATGAAAGATTATCCACCATCCTACTCACATGAAGATGAAAGGCTAGAGCCAAATTCACTCTTCACATCAACAAGAGTATGATACAAATTACTAAGCCACAAATGCAATACTAGATTTAACAATATATTCCAACAAATTGCTACCAACATATGATAGCATCTGCAAACTAACCACAGAGGCAGTTCAATACGTGATTCTCAGCTTCACTGCATCTGAAGTAATACTTCTTGACCTACATTGTATTAGCACAGAGTTATTATTGGCCTCTGGGACACATTCTGCACTTTGCTATTGGTTGAGTCTGTAAACAGGAAAGTGGCAGCCAAATCCCTCAGCTTGGGCAGAGACCCCAGGTCCCTGAGTCCCCAGGCTGGGCATCACTGGCTGGAGTAGAAGGGAGTAGTGTGCTGGAGTGGCTGGAGGCAGCGACAACTCCTAACCTAACTCCATAAATCAAGCTTTTCTCTTGTTGCCCAAGACAGTGGTGTACACCAAACGTTAATCATCTTGGGATTCTGAATTTTGCTGTACCTATCAATGGATGAAAACTGTAATTTGCTCACTCGTATGGTTTTGTTTGCCCTTCCTTCTGCTCCCTTTGCTGTTTCTTGTCAAGTCAGGAACTGGAGGAGAAGGAGGTTTTATGCACTTTTACAGCACCTCACATAAATTGTCTGTGAGGCTGACTGGGTGTCGAGGTATTTCAGTTGTGTTATTACTGCAACTGATAGTTATGCAAAGTGATAATTTCAAAAACCAATTCACTAACCACAGGGAATGGAAGAATGGTGAGGTTTTTAACCATATGCTTCTCATAAACCAGCTTTCTCCAACAACAATTTTTTTCTGATTTAAAATTATTCCCATAGCTTAGAAAAAACTTTTCCGAATGCAGGTTAATAAGCACTACTGTTATGTAAAGAGTTTAGCACATGGGGAAGAAACTAAATAAGCTTTGTATATAATACATATATAGTTTTTGAAGTATTAGGTATCCAGGTTAATGCATTTTAATTTTGGTGGGATCTGGACAATTTAGACAATTCCAGTCTGGGTCATCTAGAGCACAGCTTCTGCCTCAAACGTAAACCTGGAAATGACCTAATACTTTGCAGTTGTTATTTCAATACACATAACAATGCCTTCCCCTTCCACATTTCCATCACTGAGACAAGATTCACTTCCTCATCTTTCCAACAGTGAATGAAATGTCAATTAAATGAAGTTCTATACCCCAAGCTGACAGTAATGCTGTCACTAGGAAGGTTAAGTAATGGCTCAACAATGTGGACAGCACTGTATTGATCTGCTTGCTAACAAGAAAATATGTACATTTTCAAAACGCACAAAAAATGCAGTTTGGACAATTTAAAACAATGTTCATGCTTATGATTACAAACGTAACTTAAAGTCGTCTATACCCCTTCGCCCTGTATGTCTACATCTTTCTGACTTTTTCCATACAAATTCTGAATCCTCCCGTTTTGTTTTTCACATTTTAAGCACAGAAAGAGATGGATAATCCTGCAAAGGTCAGACACGAATTGACTCTGAATTTTTCTCAGAATTCAAGGAAATCTGTTTTCAGGACTTAATTCTGACCTGCTAAGCATGGAACAGCTAAAATTCTAGATCCAGCTCCTGATCTTAATTCAAACTTACAAGAAAAATTAGAAAATCTACAGTTTTGATTCATAGTATTTCTACGTCAGAAGTCACTTTAACATAATCAAATAAATATAATAAATAAAATGCATTAGGTATCGTAAGATACCTATGAAACAAAACCAATATTTCTTTTCCGATGTCAAGATCTATTGTGCCTCTCTTCCAGTCACCTGATGAAGGTTCTATCGAAGATATTACAAGAAAGGAAGTTGAAGGAAGATTACATTCAGGTTCATGGTATAATAACAAAAGAACATACAGTCAGATCATGCCATTAAACATCTGACGCACTACTAATTTCTGAGATCTGACCTAAGAATGAAATAACATACTAGACTGAATATACAATTAAAGATTATTTTATATCATTATGTGAAATACTCAGATTTTCTCTGAAACATAATGCAAATTCTATTGTGACAAGAATGTTTCTGCATAGCTTGTGAGAACACTTCATCATTATATTTATATTTTTGCCTTTGTTTTATTTTTAAGTTAATGATGGGCTGATGATTGTACACAGATGATAGTTGGTATTTTGCTTCTTTAAATGAATAAACCACCTTGTTTTAAGGAAACAAAAGCCCTTTTATCTTAGATATCTAACTGATAGTTGCATGAGTAGCTTCAGAACCTTGTAATCAACAGAAAAGTAACTGATATCAAGTCTGACTGTGATTTTTATTTGCATGGTATTTCAATTATACATCCTGAATTCTTACTATGCAAAATGAGAGGAAGGACACAAAATTCTTTATTTGTCAGGATAAATAACACCATAGTATTGTTGAAGGGTGAAATAATCTTCACATTTTTTAAACATAACATCCAGAGTTAGAAGGTGTTGTTCTGAACGTACTCAAATGCAGCGCATAACAATGTACTTGGATTGAATATATAGCTGGTGTTTCCTATGTTAATAAATACGAAAGACACTATGAGAAAAGCTCAATGCAGCCACCTACCCACATTCACTGTAGTATTTTTATGCTTGTTTCAGTCATACCAGAACAGGAGCCTTAGTGTGAAGTGGAACTCAGGCAATAACTTTGGAAAATTCTGCTCCAAGAGCATGAAACAAATTAAAAGTAAAAAAACTACTGAATGGATGAACAGTAGGAGATAAAACAGAATTTTTTTTTCATTTCTTTGCATCTTTGTAAGGCTACAGAAATGCTCAAAAAAAGTATATACACACATATTTGAAGGAGTACAGGGTCACTACTGGAGGTTTCTTTAACTCCCATTATAATTCTGTATTAGGGAATACAAGGACTAAGGATGGGGTTTGCCAGGGCATTTGGAGCTCATGCCTTGCAACTGTATGAACTGTCCTGAAAACAAATGCAACTTTAGAGTCTCCCAGCTCAGTGGTGTGCAGAAAGGCAAATCAGAATGGGAACTACATTTTTCCTCCGTGTGTTTGCAAAGAAACTCACCTTCTTGAATGAGTCATTTTCTAGTAAATTAATCTTTACTTTTGCCATCATGGTTTCATGTATAGAAACACAGAGGCTGAATGCAAGGTAGTGCATTCTATCCTAGCAAATGTGAATTGCTAACCTAAAAAAACCTGAAATGTGTCTATACAGAGAGAAAAGCAGAGTTTACTAATGCTAGAGCTCAGAACAAGAGGATGTTATACTTCTAGCACTCCTGGGGTGCATTTGAGCCCCTGAGGTAAAACAGCCTAGCATTAATGAAGTCTCTGGTGGACTTTTCAGAATCTTCTCTGTAGGTGTCATTCATATTACGATGCAAAAGTTTAATCAGATCTCACAAGACTTGGCAGCATTTTCTACCAGTAGAGCGACTCCTCATTTGTTTTGTCTCCTCTGGAAATCTGGTCCTCAGCCAGAGCCTATTCTCTAAGAATATTTTATCACTAGCTGTCTGCTTATTAATTGAAGCCAATTCTGGAAATGCATTTAGATTATTCAGTCTCTCTGTACACTATCATCCCTTAATCCTCAGTTAGATTTCACTTCAGTGTATTGACACTGATTCAGTGCCTACTAGTTCTTGATGGGACCGAATCCTGTAAGAAGTAGCTTCAGCATATCTCCTCCTGAGGTACAAAAAATACCAATACAGTAGTACAGTTTTCCTTCACCACGTGCCAGAGAAATTCTTCCTGGAGAAAATCTAAGATTTAGCTGCAGTAATTCTAGGGTTATGTGACCTCGCCATAAATATGGGTTATGTATAGCATAATAGGCTATCTGAAGGTAAGATTATACTGGTATTGCTTATAAGTTGGTCACTGAGGAAAGAAACAGGCAAATAATGCAACAACCTAGGTAAGGAAAAGCCTGGAAGATACTCAGATGATAATAACAGCTGAGTAACTAGCTGTGAACAGACTGTCCTCAAGCCACGATGCAACTTGCATAAACTTTATGATACAAGATATTAAATGGTTCGGATCATAGCCTAGAAAAACGTAGAGGACATACAGTTATGAAGGTACCGATAAAAGTGGAAACAGAAGCAAGGCAGTTTGTCTTTAGTAGCACAGAGGAAAATTACCAATGGCAACAAGGGAAGGATAAGACAACAGTTTAATGGTCTCCTTTTACCAGCTTTGTTGATTCAGCGCTTCTCTCGGATTGCTGTGGACTTCAGTGTAAACAACCGTACTTGTTTAGAAGAACTGTTTTGAGACAATTTTCCCAGTGGCTGGCCACAGAATTCAAATATATTTTTAGTTCCTCTTGGAAAATAGCAGGGTTGTAACTCAAACTATCAGGTTGCAAGGTGATGGTACTAGTTCAGTTGTTTGCAATAAACTGCAACAGGCCCTGAAGTATGTCTCATCTTCAACTATGGCATCTTTTTTTCCTTTCCTTTTACTTCTCAATGCCAAAGGACAGGCGCTCTGTTTTTTCTTTTGATTTTTTTTTTCCCCTTCCCTGAGGTAATTACAAAGCTGGTACCTCTCCTGTTTTCAAAGTCATCTCCTGCAAAACACACAGACCGTGTCATTCCTAGATAGAGGGAATGTCTGGCAGATTGTACCCAAGCCCACATAGGACCAAATGTGCGTATAGCCCAACTCTGTTTTCAGATCACATACCACTTGGACCACACTTTAAAAAATCCATATAGTATATTGCTACTAGAAGCAAATGTAACTAATTAAGCGTAACACAAGAGTGGTTTTCATCATGGGGAATTATTTCAGTCTTAATTAATGCCACAAGACATGTCCTAAATATCAAAATCTATTTAAACAGCTAAACTTCATACCCTTGTTCAGATAATACTGCAACAGAAAATAAATAAGTCCTGACAATCTAAAAATAGCTCTATATTCAGAAAAGAAACTACATATTAGTATTCTGTGATACAAGAAGACCTTTTGCAAACAAGGTACAATATAGTCTATAAGAAAGTTGCTGCTACAGACTTGGCTTCCCTAAGAGCAATACAAAGCATTACAAATCCAAGCATATACACACAGACACTAAAATTTGTAAGATGAACTATATCTTGGTGGTGGAAGAGAACAAATACAATTATCTCATGGGAGTGGTTTTACTGATTTTGTCTTTAGACGGGGGAAGATGAGATTCATGTTTCTTCCAGCTTTATGACTGTTTGAAATATAATGACTTCCCCCCACTTACAGCTTTCTCTGAAGTTCTGTAGGTTGGATAAATGTTTACCCAGATATTGGAGAGTTGAAATAAAATATTCTTGTCTGTTGGGAAAAAGTGATGAAATATTACTGTTAGGGTATAGAAGCCTCTTGAAAGGAGGAATATAAGGGGATAAAATTAAGTAAAATATTCTCGAAATACAAACAGACGCTAAAATTCATACTTGTCCACATCACAACACAAATAAATTGGGTTTCATGTATTCAATACACAAATAATTTTCTATCTTTCATTTGACACACTGTTCTACTTCCTTGCATGGTGGGTGGCTCATTTGTGCATATTGTTGCTTTTACAATGCCAGTATTTGTGTGGGCTTGTAAAAAAAATACAATATACTGAATTCAGTATTTTGGTATCTTGCATTCCAAGAGAATCGGGAATTTACTGATACAAGAAATGCATGTTCTCTTCACAAAATAATGGCAAAACTGGAATCTCTTGCTATCTTGATGTTTGAAAAACAGATGAACAGCAAGACTTAATCTGAGTCCACTTTTTACAGTGGCTAGAGGTTGCATTTTTTCACTTTGTCTTTAGAAACTACTTGATTTTGCCAGTTGTGAAACACTTCCAATTCCTGCCTACTTCAGAGTGGTCATCCACTCAAGACATAAGTGAAGAGTCCTCAGGAAAAGTACAATAAAAAGACTAACAATTACTTCAAAATAAAAGAGAAAATTTTAGATACATTTTAATCCTTTACTTAGAAACTTACAGTAATCAAAATAAATCAAGACATTGAGGTTCTGATAAAGTTAATATAAACAACACAACGAAATGGGACACAAAAAAAATGTGTCGTTTGAAAAACAGTTAACTTAAGAAGAATTTAAGCACAAATTTATCCTCTGGTAGTTCTTAGTACAGATAATTCTGTTTCATGGTAAAGGAATAGTTAAACAAATAATAAGACATTTTGGGTATCATCTAACAAATTAAAACAAAAAATAACTTCTGCTGTTTTCAAATTAAGGTTTTATTATCTTTATAGGTGAGCTCTCATGAAAAAAATGTGGTGCATGCATGGCTGAAACCCTAAAATATGAAATCAGCAAGAACTCTGTTTTGAAATAAACCCAAAAGCTGTCCTCATCTTCCTGTTTAGACAAAATTCTCCTATAAAAGAGTGGAAAAAAAGAGTAATAGCAGCGAATTTCAATCATCACTTTTCTGAGATGGAGAAATGCAGCAAGATTGATCATTATTACCAGTCTTGGCTAATTTAAGTCAATCTAACACTTTACTGCAATTTTTATCTTATTTTATTGGATATGATGGAAAATACAGAAAGCCACATAATGACCAAATTGCAGCAGATCTGTACAGTACACTACCCATGTAATACATGCTATTCACAGGCTTTCTATTGTATAACAAAGAACCACTAGATTTTCAAACTTACTGCAACTTCACTTCTACCTAAAACCCCCATGAAGATTAAAAGTGTCTAGAGTCTGCTGGAGATAATTACACTTAGGGAGATACAAACAGCATAAAAATAATCATTACTCACTGCCTTTAAGAGATGTACAGCAGGGAGATTACACTGTTGGCATTAATTGTATAATCTTATTTGCTGATCCTCTTATTTTGTGGTTTTATGTACTGCAAAGTTCTGGCTACAATATCACTAAAGTGACTTTACTTCAAAAGAAAATAGCAGTATAGAACTCATTGCACCAATTCAGCTACAGATTCATGTGACTTACTTCCAGCAATTTCCACCTAAGAAATTCATATTTTAATTAACAATTAAAATTGTTTCAGTCAAGTTAACAAAGGTACCAAAATGAAAGCATTTAATGTTGAGCAGCTAACCACCCAAGTAAAATCACCGAAAGCTACCGTTTGTAAGACAACAATACATCACTTAGTGGTGAATTGCAGTAGTTTAGAACTCAGTTTTGGTGTTAGGTATCATAAACACACTGTTTCTAACTAGAAAAACAACAAAAAAATTAATGAGTTGGATGTTTGAAGAGTTATTTTAATTTTTTTCATATTTAGCAAAGCTTAAGTTTTCCTTGATTAATATTATTTTTGTTCTTAAATAATCTAAGCAATGAAATGATGTACATTAATTTTTTTAGGGTTTAATTGGAATCCTTATAAACAGTCACTAAATTCGTAGGTTGTCCTCTGTTTATTACAATCTTATGCAAAAAAAGACATGGTAATTAATTTTAAAATCTTCACACCACAAATTGATCAACAAAATTTTACCTATACTCTTATATTTTCAGTTTATAGTAAGTGTAAGGATGTGTGACTCATAAAAATGTACCAAGGTACTTTTCTTATTAGTTGAATTTTTTACTATGTATTAGATGGAGACAAGATGTAATAAAGGCAAGACAAAGAGGGAAAATCAAATAGTGATTCTGATACTTCAGAAGTAAACACAGCAATGTGATTAGTAGTCCCTCCACTTTTTAATAAATTAACTATGCCATTTGCTCGTATTATGGCACATTTATAAACTGTTCAAATCACCCATTTGGGCACACTGGATAGTTCAAAATAAAGTATTATGCATCTTTAACTCAGTGCTAGAATAGAACTTTGTACCTGTTTTTTTCAGGTGGTCATGATTTAAGCCATGTTCAGCTTTCTTATTTCCACATAGAAACACAAATACAGAAACAGATCATCAGTAGATTGCCTTTCCAAATTTAGCAAGAAATAACAAAGACTCCCTACAATGTAAACATACTCTTCTTTCTGAATCTGAGCTATTTTCTTTGTAGCACATAATTTGTGTCTGCAGTTCAAGTGAAAAGTTTGCAATCCTCATGCTTGGGCAAAGACATTCCTCTTGGGTAGCCCATCCATGTTTCTGTCTATTGTGTTTTGTCCTTTTTGGATTTGAACCCAGTCAGGTGATAGTTTCATTTAAACAATATAGATTATTGAAATAGATCTGTTAAAATGTAGAAAAAACCCAGTTTTCTTTCACTTTGACACTACGGATGGCATTAAATTCCAGACATACACACACACACACTAGTGTCTGTTAGGAAACAAAAAGGAGAATTGATTATAATGCAAATTGCCCTAATGTCCTCTTTGTTCATATCCTGTTCTCTGCACTCTGTTAGAGTGACACTTCAGGACATTTTTCATAAGTGTCAAAAGTTAAAAATTTTTGATTTAGAGGTTTTTGCAACAAAGTTGAAAGTCTGAACAGCACAATGCATTGGTAGTTAAAAGGAGTACAGAGTGCATCTGAGGGAAGAGGCTGAGAAATGAAGGGATAAAAGATAGGAAAACTTCGTTTAAACTCTGTCTCTTACTCCTTCTGTCTTTGTCTTTTAATCACAAAACCAAAGTAATATTTAATTGGAGCCTATGAAAAGGTAACAACTGAGGACACGCTCTGCAAAACTCCTGTCCTTTTCCTTTGCTCTCTGCTGCAGTGAGCCAAGCTACGCAAAAAAAAAAAGGCATTTTCAGGAAGGTCTGCAAAAAGATGAGGGTTTCAACTCTGGTTGAGCTCTGATAAAAGGTGGAGCACAGGATTTGTGGGAGAGTTATGTTGTGTAAAACTAGGGTGACTTCCCATTAATTTGGAACATAAGGATTTTTGCAGGGGAGATAAGGGAAAGACAAAGATCATAAAGGTTATTACAGAGATGCTGGAATTGGAGAATTTGGCATAAGCCAGCAAGTGAATGCCTATGGAAGAGAAGAGGAACCAAACTATCTCAAAAAGCAATTTTAAAAGCTGAGAACCAGGAGGCTTACATGGCTATTAAGAATCACTAACTTGTTCACTGACTGAGCAAACCCATTCATAATTTTGCATCTTAATGAAATAACATTTAAAGATTTGCTTGGTTTTGAAAAGAGACTAAGATAAATGTGATGGTTTTCTCTGACTGTGGCTTAGAGCTTCTGAATTAGTAGAAAGTAAAAGACAACTTTCTGCATTTTGCATCTGAAGTAATCAAAACAGCAAATAAGTGTAATTAAATGAGTACAAAGGAAAAGAAGATATGATGCATAGCCACCTCTTGATAAACTAATAAAGAGGTTTAGAGAATCTAAACTACTCCACTGATTTCATATAGCTTTCATGTGGCTAAAATCATGGACATCACTGAAGAAAAAAGAGAAGTATTTTTACATTTGCAGTTTAAGACACAAACCTTTATTCAAAAATGCACATAAGCACACATGTGAGTCTATATATGTGGAAGTTTACTATTCTCTCAAATTGTTTATCTTCCTATTTTGTAGACAGCATTGTCTTTATAATGTGACTTTAAATACCACAGGTCACAGAGCACACACAGGTGCTACATCCTAGCTGACTGTACTATCATCAAAACCTGCCTACCTTGAGAGGAGGGTAAGTAGTGAAGTCCTGTCACACGTGATTGAAAGCTAGACTTAAACATAATGATTCAAACAATACTTAAACAAGTTATCCAGGTAGGTTGCAAATAACTGTGTGTATAATTTCTAGGCTCTATCAGATCACATACCCTGAATTCTATCTTTTTATTGCCTCTTTTCTTCCCCTTTGTCCTTTAAATATTTTGTTTATATATACTAGGAAAATTTAAAATGCACATGAAAAATCAGAAATGTACTATTTCTGCTGTTCCTCAGAAACAAATGCTTTCTTCTATTGCAGAGATCAGTGTGAAAGAGATTTATTGGCCCAACAACCACATAATGATGCTACATACAGAAATCTCTATCTGCATTTCACTCTTCATTTTCAGGCAGGCTCCCATCATCAGAAATCAATGTGATTGTGCACCGTACCAGTCAGTCAGGTGCTATTTCTATATGTCTTCATATGGTATAGCTAGTTCCCTTGTTTTTGCAGAAGTCAACACTCACAAAGCTGTGATTTGTGGGCAAGAATGCATGGGGCACCTCTTGTAAACAGGAACATTTTGGTAAATTTTCATGTCCACTGTAATGTTCATAAAGGAAAACAATGAATTAAAGTCTAGTTCTAATCTGGGAGGCAAACATGGGAATATTTGTACTCAATTTGCCTCTAGATGTACGCATGTCAGGAGTGAAAATGAGAGCATAAAGGCAAGGGAGAAAGCAGGACATTGCTAGAGCCAAGCAGCTGTATATAAAGCAATCATTAGCAAACTCGTAATTCTCTGTTTGACTAGGCAGTGCATCACAGGAGAGTATACATTAGCAAGAAACCTGATTTGCCAATTATTAGTGTAAAACAATGAAATCCAAGGACACAAGCACAAGGAAGCGATGTTAGCAGAGGCCTATTTTTAAGACAGATGTGACAGAGAAAGGTAGAAATGGATGCTGGAGCGTGTCCAGAGGAGGGCAATGAAGATGGTGAAGGGGCTGGAGCACAAGCCCTACGAGGAGCGACTGAGGGAGTTGGGGCTGTTTAGTCTGAAGAAGAGGAGGCTCAGGGGAGACCTCATTGCTCTCTACAACTACCTAAAAGGAGGTTGTAGTGGGGCAGGGGTTGGTCTCTTCTCTCAGGTGACCAGTGACAGAACTAGAGGGCATGGACTCAAGCTTCATCAGGGAAAGTTTAGGCTTGATGTGAGGAAGAAGTTCTTCACTGAAAGGGTGATTGGCCATTGGAATGAGCTGCCCAGGGAGGGGGTGGAGTCGCCGACCCTGGAGGTGTTTAAGGGGAGACTGGATGAGGCACTGAGTGCCATGGTTTAGATGATGGTTGGTGTTAGTGTTGGGTTATAGGTTGGACTTGATGATCTCAGAGGTCCTTTCCAACCTTGTGATACTGTGATACTGTGAAATTGATAGCTGTTATAAAAATAGAAAGCTAGAAATTTCTTGATCCGGACACCAGTTAGGAGCGATCAGATTATACTGTCTGAATGATTTTGTACAGACATATCTGAGTGGGGGTACTCAGAGGCAATGTAAAAACTGAAATTTTGTACACAAGGCTTACATATACACATACATATATAAATGCATATAGAAAATAGAATCTGCACTCAATAAGTTCAGTTATTGTCATGGATCTTTCAAATATCCATCGTTACAATCATGTAAAGATGGATGTTCATCACTGGAAATACGTGCACAATTATCTCAGTGCCAGTCTTCAGGAAAGAGGAGAGGATTTTGTCAGTATGCGTTTTTATGAGTCATGTCAACCACATTACACCAAATTGATCTGATTGGCAAAGATAAAAAGCAGCTACTTGTATGACACTGACGTCTATAAAATAAGGTATTACAGAGAAAATACTGGATACATTTATTCCAAGTAAAAAATCAAATTTAATTATCAGAACAATGAACACAAGGATGTGGATGGAGATTAACTGCCTGCTCATTTCTAAGCCCACCACAGCTATAAAAGCTACCACTCATGATTTATAAGCAGAATCTGTTATTTCAGTACATCACTATATTCTTAACTCGTATTCTCATGGGTTAAGAAGTCATCACATCATTCAGTTGTGTCACTTAATTTGCAAACAAAAGATAAGCAAATATTCTTATACCACAAACCAAGGAATACTCAGCTGGAGAGTGAAAGGTACATTCTCCACAAGCAGAAAGTGCATCATAAGAATTGTACAGCTGCTGCTCAAGAAAAGAAAAACTTTGGAAAAGAATATAATTATTTGAAAACCAGAAACTTCCATAAATCAACTATCCTGATTAGAAATGAAATTTTAATCATGTGTCCTGACAAATTTAGGTAACTATAGCAAAAAATCAAAACTTTAACTATTCAATTTACGTGACTACAATATCAGAATTGTATTTATAGAACACCAGTACTACCTTTTAGAGACAAATGAACAGACAGAAATGTTCCTTATAAGTTTTTTCCAACTCTGTTGCCTTCACAAATATTTGCAAGGCAGCAAAGCTATGAGCAACGCTTGCTTTGAAACTATTCAACCAAATTCTTGAATATTAGCTTCCTATGCCAATATTCCCTTCCAAAATACTATTCATATCCCACTTTTCAACAAGGGCAGGGGTTTTTTAAGTTCAGTACAACAGATGTGCACCTATTACACTTTCAACACATTAATTTTGTCCCCTCTCCCTTATACATTCTATTTTCAGTAACAGCAGTAGATTGGAAAGAGAATATTTTCTAATCATTCAAGGAGGGAAACTTAACAAATCGGATAATAGGGAAGAGGGATTTATAGTGTTTTAAAATGGAGTGTGATAAACTAAGGGAAGAAATCATATGGTAGCTTAGGGTGAATTTCAATTTATAAATCAAGGTTGTGATATGAGAATTTTGGCGTGTAATTTGTTAATATTCCTAAGAACTGCGAAAAAGTGGATTGCTGTCTGTTCATCATGTTTGTACCATAATTATATGATATTAATACAATGCTTTGGGGCTTCTGTTGGTTACTTACAAGAGCACGTACAGGTTTGGACTTTTCTTTAAAAAATCCTTGAAGTGTCTGTAGACATTTGATATATTTTCACCCTTCGTGAAGCACTGAATTGTCACAGCAAGACTGAATCTGGCACAAGGATGGCCAGTGCTCCCAGAGTTTTTAAACTCTTGAGTGACTCCCCTTGACCTGCTCATTTAGCAATGCTCAGCGAACTGGAATGGCAGAAATCTCTGGAGTGGTTTAAGGCATTTCTCTGTGGGTAAGATCCATTCACCAGGATCCGTGGGAAATTTCCAACGTAAAAGCAGCTCCTTCAGGATTAGGCCACTGGTGCTTCCTCATGAGCTCTCTAATTCTTTTCCAGTTGTTATTATATTCATTTTTTTTTAAATTGACCTGTGATCAAAAGTCAGGCTTAGAGTACTGGGAATTTTCTGGTGGTAGATGAGCGTATGTAGAGAAAATTGTTCAAAAATTGTTGGATTAAATATCTACTGCATGAAGTTGAGGGAAACAGAATTTTAACAATGACTCTTCAGCCCTATGTGTCTAAGCCATAACTGAGACACAGTATCTGAAAGTGCAGAGAAACTTTAATAAGGAATATACCTTTTAATAATTTCAATTTTTCCTTTCATTCAAAATCCCAGTATCTAGACCACAACGGTTGAAATTTAAGATTCTATGCAGAAATAAAAGATGTTAACTTTTTTTTAGTACAGGTAGAAAAGCATAAGGAAGATGAGTTTTAACACTGTAGTTGTGTCTTGGCAACCTATACAACTTAGGCAAATTTGCTTAACACTTTTACTGATGCTAAGTTACAAAAAATGAACAGATATTTCCCTTTCATACTCTGCCATTCTATTAGTAGTTCTTTGATAAAACAAAAATTGAAAGAATGTGCAAAAAGTCTTATTTTAAATAAATTTACATAATTAAGTTTGATTACTTCTATTCCCAAATAGCTACAGATGTTTTTTAATTAGGACTGGGAATTTTACACTGGCACTGACTCTGCTGTCTTTTCCTGTAGGAAAATGTGCATTTCTGCCCATTAACTTGAGTGAGTAAAGAATGTCAACAGGATAACATGTGCAACCAATCTGTTAGGCACGGTTCTAGACTGTTATTTTTATTGGGTATATTCCCTCAGGAGTCTACACTGCTAGTACTGTAAAATTATATTGAAAATGCCACAAAGCACACAGACTTTTGACCTGACATCACTATCGAATTTCAACACTGTATACTTAAAATGCTATTTAAAATATTGTCTAATGATTAGGTCCAGGGGAGGGAAAACTGTCACAACATGAACAGTTAATTAAAATTATTACTCTGATAATAATCATAACATTACTCTCAGGAGAAACAATATGCCCTGCTTTATCTGTGTTGTATTCAAGCATACTTGACACGTTGAGCAGTAATTTGAGTTATTCCAATTTATTTCACAGGATGGTGTCTTCTGACTGGTCCCTGACAAAACCCTGCCACTCTCCATGGAAACCACTGTATCTATGCCTGTTTCCTTAGGCTGGTCAGTCTTGATACTTCTGATATCTGGGATATATGTTAGCAAGCATGGAAATTGTTAAGATTAAAGCAACAAATATGACCTGTCTAAAGAAGAGTCTAAAGAAGAGGAGGCTCAGAGGAGACCTCATTGCTCTCTACAACTACCTAAAAGGAGGTTGCAGTCGGGCAGGGGTTGGTCTGTTCTCTCAGGTGACCAGTGACAGAACCAGAGGGCATGGACTCAAGCTTCGTCAGGGGAAGTTTAGGCTTGATGTGAGGAAGAAGTTCTTCACTGAAAGGGTGATTGGCCATTGGAATGCGCTGCCCAGGGAGGGGGTGGAGTCGCCGACCCTGGAGGTGTTTAAGGGGAGACTGGATGAGGCACTGAGTGCCATGGTTTAGATGATGGTTGGTGTTAGTGTTGGTGTTAGTGTTGGGTTATAGGTTGGACTTGATGATCTCAGAGGTCCTTTCCAACCTTGTGATACTGTGATACTGTGATACTGTGACCTTTCAGATATTTTGCCCTCAACCTACTATTTCCATAACCTGATTAGAAACAATTAGAAAACAGTTTCCTGCCATTTTTTTGCACACCCACTAGTAAATTGTCCTGTCAAGGTGCGTGCATAACTGCAATTCAGGGCATTTGCACATGCACACTGAGTAGGAAATGCATCCCTACCTAATTTGGTGTTTAATTACTTGTCCACTATTGCCCTAATTTATGGAACAAATCTGCACAGCTCTTATCTGCTGTAGACATTCTGCTTCAAGTTTATCTTTCAAGTTTTGTTTTTAATAATTCATAGTGATTAATCATGTTTGCATGTTTGCATAAAGTCTAGTGTAGCAAGGCAAATGACTGATGCGTAAAGAGGACAAGAAAGGTATACCAACATTGCACCTTCAGCTGCTGTTAATTGGCGTAGCCCATTAACTTTAACAGAAGTTTACACCAGCTGAGAACTCGCTTCTTCCATAAGTTCAAAAGTTTCTCCTTAGGTTGACTGGGGCTGATAGTTTACACTGAACTATGAGGAACTTTATATGGTAATAAGGACTATTCCCTGATGTACTTTGGTAAGTAGTAAATAACATAAGAATGAAAGTTAATAAGGATTTTAGAAAAGAGTTGCTTCTCAGATTTAAAATGCAAGGCTTTATTACGGCAATTTGGTAGGGATTTACCTTATTCAAAGAGATACATGACATTTTTGTTGTCAGTTGAACTACTCGGTCCGGAGGCTCATGTTAAAATTGGAAACAGGAAGATTAAAAGTAGGCTGCTTTGATCTGAATGCCTTTGATACTGTCTTATTAAATTTGGCAGAAGTTGAGTGTTACAAGTGACTCCAGTTGTCCAGAAACACAGCTGTTTGCATGACATTGTTATAGAAGTTAAATTCCACTCCATGTAAACGAATAGCCCTAACTGGAGATTAGGTCCCAAGCAGGTGAGAAATTACTCTCCAAAGTATCATTCTCTCTTAATAAGCCATGTATAATGTGTTACTATATCCATGAGACATACAAAGACTGCATATAATAAAAAAGAAAAAGCAATAAAACGTTTTATCCACTACTGTTAATCTCCACTCTTCAGCTATACAGGTTTTTCTCCCACTTCCACTATCATGCATCCATTCACTATTATTTGAAGTCTCTGCTCTTCTTTACGTATAATTTTTCTTCCTTTTTGCAAATTCTCAGTTTTTCACTCCATTTCCTGCCACAATTTTGTCTTCTGTCCATCTGTAACTTTCTTTATTTCTCTTTCAAATGTCTCTTTTCCACGGCTCACTCATGTCTTTCCCTTCAGTTTATGATTTCCCACTTTCTACAATATCAACTTTTATTTGCAACTTTCATATTCCTGTGCAAACATTAAAATAAACATATGGTCTCTAAGAGTGACCATAAATGGATTCGGGGAAAAAAATGTATGAAGACAGTAGCCACAGGGTGACAGTGCATGCTTTCCCAGCTCCCCGTAGTGGGAAACAAAGAGACATCCTGAACCAGTTTGCACACCTTATTTGCACTTAATAGCTGTTGAGGGACTTACTTTCTTCGAAATGATGTAACTGTTCTTTGAAGCCAGTTACACTGTTCTCATCTGCAGCAGTGTTTTGCATTTGAATGTACTTGCACTCATTTTAAATCTGCTACTAATGTTTGGATTGTGAGAAACACTGAGCAGTCATTTCCTATGCATATTTTCCACGCCATTCATGACTGCAAATCCAGACCGCATTGTTCCTCATTCAAGAGCAAGATGAGGTGACTTTTCTATACTTAATCTCCTCTCACACAGAAGTTTTGATCAGTTCTGTAACCCTTCCCTTAAGCCTTTTCTACTTCTACTATATCTTTCTGAGATGAGCTATCAAAATGCACACAAGGGACATCATTGAATCATGTAACTGTATTAGCTCCCATTTTTACTCACTGTCAGTTCAGTTTCTTGAAGAACCTGAGATAAGGAACTTAGTCTAAAGCTTTTTTTGTGAAATTCAGATATATCAGCTGGACTGCTGTTTATCCATATGTTTACTGACAGCTTTGAACAGCTGTAAGTCCCTCTAGAAGAACCATGTAGATTCCTTCTTTTCATGCAAAAAAGATTTCTATGCTTTATCAGATTTTTACTGATTTGCTTCCACTTCAGAAATCATCCTTCCTGTTATCCTTTATTAAAGTGTTGCCACTTTTCCCAGCTTCAATACTTCTAGAACGTGAGCTGACAAGAAAGACTAATAATCAGTTAGTAGCAGCTAATTTTTCATATTTCACTGCCTTTAGAACTCTGTGGTGAATAATATCTGGTCATGGCAACGTTTCCTCACTTATGTAGTCAAAGTGTCCCTTCACTGCAGTAACAAGATATCCCTGGGTCTCTCAGTTCCTCCTTGTTTCAACAAAGACATTCTGGTTGATGCTTGTCCACATTTCCATCTTCTTCTGTGTCACCTGACAGCTTCCACTATGAAATCTGAATTCTGCTAGCCTGTCTGCTAAGTCTTCTGAGTTCCTGGTATCCCCAGAGACACATCAAAATATATGAAAGTTTCTTATCTTCCCAATAGTAATTTATTCTCTTTGATTATAAAAGAAGATACTCTCATTCCTTCACCATAAAAATACCCCAGTAGACAACTACTTATCCAGTTTTCAATGTGCAGTTCAAAAGAAATTCTGTAAAATAACGTTGGTTTGAGTTTTATGTTTGAAATATTGTTATACTTTTTTTTTAATCAGAGAGACTTTCAGTAGACAAAAAAAAAAGGTGATGGCCAATACTGTGATGTCATATCTCAGCAGTATTTTTCACATAAATTCTGGGTCAAGCGTGAAAGGGGAAAAAGGAAAACCACAGGTTAAAAAAACTAATATGAATAAAATGCCATGGTTTACTAAGGACCTACATTAGTTTTTTATTAAGTAGACAAATATTTTTCTGTTATGCACATTCTTAGGTCTTTTTAAAAGTACCCCAAATATCTATGATTTCCTTTTAATCTCTCTCAAACTTACATTAGAAAAAAAATGTCTTGCATGTCTAATATGCGTCCATAAGGTGAAATAAAAAATTAAGAGCTTATTTTAGAGTTCAGTCCTTTTTCTGCATTGGAGGTGACAGACTCAGATCTTTACAACAGAGCAGAGAACCAGATTTTTTTAATCTCTTTTAGTGCTGTAGGTGCTCTAGCAGCAAAAGTAAACAAATTGCCTCCACTGAAATCCTGATAGATAAATAAATAAATGAAAAGATTACCTATTATCTTGAGGGGTTTTATCTTTTGGGGTTTTTATTTTGGGGAGTGGTGGTGGTGGTGTTGGGGGTGGGATGTGCTAATTACAGAATTAACAGCAAAAGTGTTTAAACTTATTTTCCCCTAAACAACGCTAAGATTAAAATTAGTGCTTTAAGCTTATTTTTCTCTTTTATATTTTGAACCATTAAAGCTTATATCTTTATTAAAGTTTATTTCTTGCTTAGAGTTTCTCTCTAAGCCAAGAGGACTCAAACCCAAGAAAAGCCAAGAGCCTAAAGGCTCACAGTTATAAACTGAACAATTGGAAAAAGGAGGGGTATATCAGTGCAAGACTGTCCTCAGGGTCAGCTGCTTGTGACTGACAGCCAGCAGTTACTGTATTGTATGAAATGCTGACTTTTAACCTGTGGGAAAGAGATGCCCATTTGATGGAGAATGATCAAGCAAGTAAAATATTTGGAATTGATCTGTGTGCACTTCAGGAGAGAAAGACAGAGAAAGAAGAAAGAACACAAGGTTTTTATTAAATATGAAGAGCAGAAAAAAAACCAATTATAAGCTCCAGCGAATGACAAGATAACTGTTCAGTTGCAGCGCAATGCATGCTCCACGTGATGCTCAAGCATTAGTGCTGAATATCACTACCATTTTGAACTGAAACCAGAAGAGGGATCCAACCAGTGGCTTATTTTTTAAAAGAGGGGTCAGTTTAAATGGAAATTGTCAACAACTGACACTTTAGTCATAATTACTACCGGTATTTCCCATATTTCACTTTGATATAGTTGTCATTAATGCCTGTTGTCATTAAATGAAGGGTCTTTAATGAAAGATCTTCCTGGAAATAGCATCAAGACTTCTTCCCTCATAGTACAGGAACATTCAGAATTTACAGCAAATCCATAGCAGTTTATTTCACAGCCAGGTGAGAAAGGATACATGGCTTAATTACCACAACATTACTGGAAAATATTCATATTTCACTTTCTATTTAACTATGGGATCGCTGCCTTTCAAATTTGCATATTTTCTACAAGGTATGCATATTGTATTTTAAATTATATGAGTTCAAGTTTGCTTCTAGTGAGCAAAGCAAAGAGGCTTTGACATCCATATTACTTCACCAGGAACAAAATTAGTGTGGTTTGTATTTTCAGGCGCAGCTTAGTGAGTAGAAATAATATTTGTGTTGAAACTGAGCCATACGTTAACAGGTACTTGAAGGCAGAGGCCTCTTTCCAGTGGGGATATCTCAAATATCAACTGCCTTATATTTTGTTCAATTATTTTACCAGCTTATAAAAAGTTCTAAAAAGTGAAAACAGGGACAAAATAAACTGAGTCCCCCATTCGCAATGGCTCATTCATAACTGTAAGGAGCATGCAGGATTAATAGTTACCTTAAATGTACTTCTTCACAAACCTTTGACTTTGGAGGGCAGGCATCTACCAGGTCATTCTGAGAATGGGAATCATTTTCAGACCAGTTGACACAGGTAGCAGCACCATGCCACTCTAAACTCCTACACTTAAGACTTACTGTGAGTGAGTCTGTGACCTTGAAATGTAGGCAAATTCTCTGAAATGCATTTAGACAGAGTTCCAAAGGAGGACAAATTGCAAGAATCATTACTACTGGCAAGTCTGACCTTCACAGCATAAGGAAGTAGTGGCCAGGGAAAGAAAACTAAAAAATATCCAATGCATTGGGCTTAATAAGAGGCTGGACCCATTCCTTCAACTGACTGCTTATGCAATAGCCTGAGCTACCACCTTATCTTTTAGAAACACATGCTTCCCTGCCATTATTACAGAATATAATAAAAGACTAGGAACCAGGGAGATTTTTCTGAATACCATTTAAGTGAATCTATAATGTTTTCTTCACAAGTGCTGTGCCTTTGAAAATAGAAAATCTGCAGGGGAATGTTCCTTACTTTAGAAACAGCGGATGGAATTGCTCTTCCAATGACCGAACTGAGCCACTCATTTATGAGAATTATTTGATTTTCAGGTAAATCAAATGCAAAATCTAGAGGTGTTACTCAGTGAAGTTTTAAATTGTCTCACCAATAAGGATTTGCACAGAAGCCAAAGTCTAAAGTCTTTCATTAGGCAAAGGTTTTAACTGACTTCAGGGACTTCAGAACAGGTTGCTATAAGCTTACTATCAATACTGCCTTTCTGGAATTACAGCACGGGTTGATTTTGGAACACTCTAAGGTGAGTGCAAACAGTTGGACTGCTCAGGGATCATGATCTGCATTTCACTATCATGACACTATTCATTCTGCACCATGAACGCAGGAAAAGACCACAAAATAAGATAAGCAGTGAGAAATGCAGAAGCACCATTTCCTGGGTTTGAAACAAAGTTTTGTGTTGGGCTTCAGACCCATCCTACTATAGAAATAAACTAGTCATCCCACATGTGATTTAACTTTGAATTTGGCTCTGGTATGAGGAAGGAGGACTGGACCACAGGACTTCCAAAGGCTTCTTCCAATTAAATTATTCTAAGATTTTAAGCATGAATTGAACTCTATAATGCAAGTTTTGAATCTAGAATGCATAAGAATATGTATATTCAGCTTATCTAAGTTAGTCCTGTGATGAAACAGACCAAAGGGCAATGACAAGCAAGTGGCCAAGAAGGCTAACAGCATCCTCACTTGTATCAGGAATGGAGTGGCCAGCAGGAGTAGGTAAATGATTGTCATCCTGTACTCGGCACTGATGAGGCTGCACCTCAAATAATGTGTTCAGTTTTGAGGCTCTGAGTACACGAAGTGCTGGAGAGTGTCCAGAGAAGGGCAACGGAACTGGTGAAGGTTCTGGAGCACAGGTCATTTAAGCAGTGGTTGAGGGAAGTGGGTTTTTTCAGTCTAAAGAAAGAAAGGTCGACCTTATCATTCCCTATAATTACCTGAAAAGTGGCTGTAGTGAGGTGGGTGTCGGTCTCTTCTCCCAAATAGACTACCAACAGGATGAGGCAAAACGGATTCAAGTTGCACGAGGGGAGGTTTAGATGGGATATCAGGAAAAATTCCTTTACAGAAAGAGTTGTCAAGCATTGGAACAGGCTGCCCAGGGAAATGATGAAGTCATCATCCCTAGAGGTGTTAAAAAATCCTGTAAATGTGGTATTTCGGAACATGGTTTAGTAGGCAAGGTGGTATTGGTGGTATTGGGCTGACGGCTGGACTTGATGATCTTAGAGGTCTTTTCCAAACTTAATGATCCTGTGATTTGGCAATGGAAGAAATGCTATTAGAAACTATTGAATATTATTAAGACCTTGTAAACGGCCACCAGGGCAGGTGGAGATTAGATAGTGGGAAAAAATGACATCTCCATCCTTGGACATATACAAAACCTGGCTCACTATGATACTGAACAACATGTTCTAACTGCCCCGGCTTTTAACAGAGGGGTTAGAGAGTTTCCAGAGGTCCCCTCCACCCTGAATGATTCTAGATCAATTTAAAAAAATGTTTGTAATACACTAAAGGAAACTGAAAAGTCTATTTTCTCTCCATACATTTAACAGCATGTGGCATTAATTAGGAAGTCCAAAACCGGCCCTACAGAATTTAGTAAGGAAATACTAAGAAAGATTTATTTGCTACTTAGCAGGAGAACTGAGAGAAAAAACAAGTTAAAACTGTTAAAACTGACACAGGGTAGTATGAATTAAAAGAGGAGTGGACATATTTGTAATTGGCAAAACATTCTTCTTTATTTCCACTTCTCCTTCTCATATAAGAACACTTTTGAATCCTTTTTCTGCAATTTGGAACCTAAAAGGAAAATACAGAAGTGGAAGCTATGAAAATACCACAGAGGTAAGGTCATAAAAGAAATGAGGGATGACCTGGTCAATGATGGCATGGAGGACTACAGTCCATAACCAACCTGGTTTCATACATCTCCTTCTTCTAGAAAACGCTGAGATTTTTGTTTCTCCAAAATGAAATCAAATAATATTTTTTAAATAAAAAATAAGTAAATACGGCAGTGAAATATCTTATTTGCAGCAAAATATTTTACTCTTAAAATAGAAAAATAAGTTTATAATACAGAGTTCTTCTGAAAAGCATACCTTGTATATTTGCATTTCTGCTTCCTAAAAAGTGTATAGCAGAACTACGCCATAGCTATTTTAGAATTAATAGCTTTTCCAGTTCAGATTTCCTTCCCATTTTTAGGACACAGAAGGGGATAAATTTTCAATACTATTCAGATTTCACTTAGACTTACTGGTTTTGGGTGAGCTGTCCCTGGCTTTTACCACGTTCAGAATTTGGTTTCTCGATGAATCACAGAAAAGCATAGCTGGTCTGATGGCATCTTTTCCAGTTAAGGTCTCTGCAGAGATGCCAGTTTAACAAATGCATTCAATAACATTTAAAGGTTTCGTGATACTGACTCACATTTTAATATGAAATACTCTGTATAGTTTGTCCTTGAACACCAAATGTCACAATAATCACTTATAGGAATGTGCTACAAGGCTCATAAACAGATGAAAGACAAGGCTACCACACATTCAAAACAAACTATTAAGTTCCTACAAACTGTACTGCTGCATGAAAGCTGGCCAAGAAATGCAGGAATGTTAACCTTCTCTAAAACCAAAATAAATACAGGTAATCCTACTGGTTTTTATATAAAGTGCTTTTTACCTATCAGGCAGATACTGAAGTCTTGTTCTTCACCTAGAACTTCAGAATTTACATAAAAGGAGAGAATAAAGAGCACTTCCAGCAAAAGAACGTAGAATTTCCAGGAGAAAGGAGAGAGATGTGAAAGGAAAGGCAGTGAATGGCTTTGCTGAGAAAAGCAGAAAAGAACAAGGACTTCTTAGCTCTAGTTATGTTAAAGGTTGCATAAACTATCAAAATGCTTCTAAGCGGGCATTTATGCAGAAGCACCAAAACCTTTACAACACAAATGGCTAAACTCCTTTTCAAACAGCTTTCTCAATCAGAAAAAAAACCAACCAACCAACAATGCCAAGAAACAGAGATCCCACAGACACAGGCTTAACTAACGAGCCCTTACATCCAGAGACACGTGGTACAATAGCTGGGGTAACAGCACACAGCTGTCTAAACTTTGCTATGGAAAGTGATTGGAAGAGGCAACTGAAAAAGAGAGCTATGCACTGATTCTTGGTGTTCAGAAGTTTTATATGCCAACGAGCAGTATGGATGGGATAGGTCTCAACAATCAGAGGACTGGCAAGACCAACATACAGGAACCAGCCATTCAAATGGAAAATGAGAGAGATGGAATATCTAGGGACTCACATACTCAGGTATATATTTTCTTGCTCTTGTCTCCATTAATTAAGGATTTTATTCTGTGTCAAAACTAATCACTTAGTGGTTTGTTGCCATATCACATGTAACAATAATAATAGGCTAGTTACCCCTTAGTACCAGTGTGTGGTTAACATCTGAATGTTCTAGAACACAGAATTTACCAATAGTTTTATCTGTAATAAATGGATGGTCTGAAGTGCATGCTAGTGTACTGCTGGCTTTCTGTCTGGAAAAAAAAGGTCTTAATTTTCTCCATCAAGGGTGCTGCTCAGAGAAACAAATCTGTTTTCCAGACTTTGGTTTACGCATATCAGATCTCCCAAAGGCATTAATGGACATAATTTGTTCAGGCCATTATTTTAGATTCCTTTGGACAGTACTCTGCACAGGGTAATCTAAGGAACTGCATTAACTGTGACCCCAATCATTTTTAAGGTAGGTACAAATACTTACTTGCACATCCTAAAGTGATTCAAATTCCATCAAGAAACCACCTCACATTGAGTTAATTGCCTTTTTTTACCCCACTTTTATATTTTAAATATAAAGGATCAAAATGTGAGTTCTCCAAAGGAAAGTGTAAGACATAATTCTTCAATATGATGAAAAGAGTAATACCTACACGATATAACCATTTGCTCATTCTTCATTACAAACTTTTCTTTCATTAAGAAATGCATATATTTTCTACTCATTCGGACTTATTTTAAAGCTGGGAATCCAAGGATTCAAAAGATGTACTGGGAAACAGTTTCAACAACAGAGAAGTGCTGTGTACACATCGAACTGCCTGTGTCCGGCCTGCCAGGCACTGGCTTTCTTACAGCAGCAAAACTGGGAAGCTGACACAAGAATATGCGTGACATTATCTTATTTATGAAAGATGTCCAGAGGAAGACATCAGTCAGAAGACAGCAGTGCTAAGAGAATTTTCTTTACAGAGGAATATTTTGTGACTGGTATTCAACATCAAGAGCCATATCCAGTAGTGTGACAGATGCAGGACTTTAAATATATGGACACTGCGAAGAACTAAATTGACATCTGCTGTAGGTGACAAGGTTCCAAAAGAATCATTGTACCTGTCCTATTAATGCTAAGTTTGTCTGATTTACCAGGTCAGGTAAATCAGGTAAAGAGGCCTACCAGACTTCCTCTCCCAGGATTCCTCCAAAGAAATTTTAAAGTACTTGTTTGTGTGACAAATCCCATCAAAACTAGAATGTGGAGGCTGAAAGAGATGGCCTTCATCTGGAGCCACCAAAGCATATTCAGAGACACAAAGCTAATCTACACTGCAATTACTGCTATAAATAAGCTCTGTAACTAGCAGCCAAACTACAACATCAGGGAAATCAGGTGCCTTTAGCAGTAAGCAGGTGTCTTACTGTTTTATTATTATTATTCTAAAGTATTTTTCTCCTAAAATAAGGGATGTGGAGCTGAAGGTGAGATGGCAGGATCAAAAGAAACAGCATATGTTTCTTCATACAATATAGATATACTGTGGAAATCGTGATGCAGAATGCTGCATGGGTACAAGAAGTGACTACATAAACGCCAAAAGCACACTCAGCTCTCAAACTGTTACCTGTAATCCCCATAGCCCAATGAAATATGAAGGCCACTCGCTCAGGGGTAGTATGCAGGCAGATAGATAACAAGATACAAGAGCAGTATCAGCAACTACAGAAATTCTGGAGTGCCCATAGAGAATCCAATCTAACTGCTCTATTCCTGGAGTCCACAGCCTTCACAGACGAACAGAAAAGCTCAAGTAGTTGACAGAGTCCAGAGCATTATGTAGCCATGGTGCAATGCCAAACTGATGCATCTAAGGCCAGCTGGGGCAACACAACCAAAGATTCTGCAGGGTTACTCGATGATGAAAAAGGAAATAAAAACTGAGATACCTAGTAAAGTTTACATATTGCTATCTTTTGGGGATTTTGCCTGGAAAAAACAGCCCTGAAGGAGGCACCAGGACTACGTCCCCTGTCTTTATATAGCATGACTTTTGCAACTGCTGTTCGCTCAGGATGGTGGATTCTTTTTCCACTTCCTGTATTTTTATGAGTATAGAAAACTCACAATGTTTTTCATGCTGCTTATTTAAAGAAAAATATATTTTTAGCACTCTGAGCCATTTGGCCTCCTATTTATTTGGAACTTTCTCACTTGGATAAGTGCCATGCAACAGATGGTATGATCAAGACCTTTCTATTTCCTTCATATGTTTTAAGTAAAGTCTATCACTTGCAATCCAGGTTATGAAATATTTGGCATCTTTAAACCTGTTGACAATAGTGGCAATGTTATCTATACGCACAAAGCGTAAACCACAGGCTTATGTTTATTTTTCTTTTATCAGACTTTCTTCTCAGTCATATAAAACTTTTTTAAACAGTATTTTCAATGTACTAGAAAGAAGCCTTGACAGAGCAGCTCATACATAGAACTTGCCCCTTAGAAGGAATTCCTCTGGAATCTTATAAAAGAGGACTGAAAGCACATCCAAAATCTTATCAAACTCAACTTACCTAATTTATTGATGGCAAAAATGAGCTTCATTTTAAAACACTCTGAAAAGATGCATTTTTGCTCTGCTAATGATTCAAACTGAGTGAAACTTGAGAGAACACATTTAGCACAGTGTGGTTTAGACTCATAGGTTCCAGATCCTGGAAGGATGTGACTAGTGACAGCCAACATGGCTTCACTAAATCGTGCCTGATAAATATGGTGGCCTTCTACAATGGGGCTACAGCAGTTGTGGATAAGGGAAGAGCCATCGATATCATCTACCTGGACTTGTGCAAAGCATTCAACACTGCTCTGTATTACATTCTTGTCTCTCAATTAGAGAGACATATTTATTCTCAATAGGAATAAAAGGAAAAAATACAATTGCATTTTGGGCACATTTTACCATCCCTAGCATCTCATGGCATAGCTTGAGCACACGACATATCCATGATCACTGAGTTTTGAGGCAAAACCCTGCTATTTTCATGTGATGTCTCCTATTTCTTGTATTGAAAGAAACCACAACCAACTGCTCTCCACCATAACACTTCTGATTTTAAATGGATCTATAACATCAGTCACCTTTTCCACGCTGGGTCCATTTTTGTTTCTCTTTGTACTGAAGGTGCCTCAAGACTCTGATCATGTCACCTTCTGTTTTGAAGATACAGGTATTCTACCACTTCATGCAATGCTGTTCTCTAATTTGTTTTCTGTGCCTTTCCCAATTAATCATGTCATCTACTTTTTGAACCACTACAGAGTTCTAATTTGACATTTTCTACTGTAAACCCAAGAACTCACTCCTAAGTGGCAAGTCAGCTTAGAGCCCAGGAATTTATTTGTAAAGTTTGGACTGGGTTTTTTTCGGATCACTCAGATTTCTTCTACATTACATTTTATCTACTTTTAATATTTCATCAGTCTTTTAAAATCCTTCTGAAATTCTTCATTGTTGGCTTCTGAGTGACTTGACCATGCAGAACGTTACAATACTGAAAGCAAACTTTGTGGTCTCGTAATTCACTCAACAGTCTTTTTTTTTTTTAGCGAACATGTAAAAATTCTCAGTATTGAATTCTATTGAGACTCCAGTATTGATCTTCTTTCAACAGGGCAATAACCAATTACTCCTACTGCACGTCTCTTACCTGACACCTGCACATGGCAGAGAAATTAGTACTTATTGCCATGTAAGCAATGCTGGTAGCATCTGTGACACCCAGTCATGACATGAATTATACCAGGTGTTCTGCCCATCGGAATACACCAGAGGTGGGCAATATCCTGTTAAGAGTAAATGCTATTGCTATTAGTAATATAAATAAATTAGTGCTTATTAACAGTAAACTCATACTAGAATAAAGATCATTTAGAGAACTCAGACTAACACTAGCATGTTCTGCTGAAGATCACTTTGTCCCCAGAAAACTTTTACGGCACATCCAGCAAATGATAAATATCTGTTCCCTCACAGTCCATAAAGCCTTCAGCTGGGCCACCTAATCTTCAACATACTAGCCTTCTAGCACCTACAAGAGTTCAAAATATTTTGGTGGTTATTGGATCACACTCAGCTGCCCACATATGAGCACAGGGGGAATTAACGGACATCCTGGCTAACTTGCCAATATCATTAGGTACCTTGAACAAGTAACAGGGTTAGCATTCTGTTCCTGCATTTTGTAATGTGGCAACTAAAACTCTATGTTCAATAGTGGGGGTAGGAGGAGAGAGAGAAGAATAGAGAACAGAAGGGGCTTTTTTCCTGTTTGTTTAGCCTGCCACTTGGGATTGTCAGAGATGAAGGCTGCCAGCTGTGGATTTTCTTTCGCTCCTTCTTTCAGAGCTAAATTGGGTATTTTCACATGGAAAACTTCCAGAGGCAGCATATGCTGTGCTAAATGTTTTGAGCATTTCGATCCCTATATGTATATACTGTCACTCCCAGGTACCAGCGACATCATTTAACACCGTGTGATGTTAGAGAAGATGATAAACATGGCAATAAAGGTGACAGACTAAAATGAACCTAAGACAGTACAATTCAGCAAACCTTATTCAGCACTGCATCTGGTGTCATGAAAAACTAGAAAATGCATTAATAAAAAGATTTTCCTCTTCAAAGTTTTACCAAATGGAAGTGCAATTTCCACTTGGTTTCTTCTTCTTTTCAGTTCCTAAATATGCTATAGTTCCAACTCTAACACCAAGTACGTCATCATGTAAGTTCAGTTAACAGCCTCTCTTACTACATTTTAAGCCTATCCAGGTTTTTAAGGGGCAAGATGCTTACATACAAAATTCAAAATTCACTCTGGATTGTATGAATATCTATCTAAGCTTCTGTTTGCATATGCACACATAGAGCACTTCTCTAACGAAAACTCTTGCCTCTGAGTGAAACTCAGAGATTTTTAGCTTTTATCTCATCCTCCCCACCAAACATGCTGAAAAAAACATATACTAACTATCCCTCTCCAGTAAAAATTACTTGTGTTCAGAGGAGATTCACAAGCCCCGAAATGAAACAAATTAACTGTTGTGCTTTTAGTGAAAGGTTTTAATGAACCCAAGGCAGTTAAGCATAGTTTAGGGATTAGCGCAAATATTTCACATGGCTCAATATGGCAAAGATGCCTGGTAGTCTAACCTTGTAAAAGCATTCTTACTAAAAGACAGACAAAGTAACAAAAGAACTCAATAAGAGTTGTTAGTTTCCTTTTTCCATCTGCTCTGACTTCAGATAGTATTTGCTCTTTAAACCAACAGGTTTTGAAGTATGACTCCCTTCAGTCACTGAATAAGGAAAAATGAATAAATTTATGCCATTGAAAAATATATAACTTTAGGCACCAGATTTTCAGCAGCAGTGGTACATGTTTCCTTTTTAAAAATCAGTGTATTTATATCATGTCTGTGAGGCACCTGATTAGAGGCATATGGGAATGCTTCTTCTTTTACCAGCTGTACGCCAAATTCTTATTCCTTTGCTTACTAACAAAAACTGAGCAAAACAAACCTTTTGTCAACATCCTGTTAGAATCCTGTTGAAGAAACAGAAAGTCAAAGTGCTTTCACAGACGAAAGTGGAGAGTTGTCATGATTACTGCAAACACTCCATGTAGCTTGTAAGAAAACAGAAAGTGCACTCGAGGAAGAAGACTCTGTAAACGTAATTCCCACATGAAATTGTGGAGTAGTGAAGCTAAACTTCAAGGACGTACAAGTATCTATATGAAATTACTTATTTTAACATTATATTCTTGAATAAAACCAACACAGATCAACTGATTTTCATGTCACCTTCCAGATGTTACTTGAATTTATTCCTGATACAAAGTTATTGCCTTCAGCAAAGATGAATGTTCATTTAGGATCTTATCTTTAGCAGTCTGGGGTAGACTGCAGACATTGTTCACGACTTTTCTTTAAATCTGTGCATGAAGGAATGTCAAGACAAATCAGCAGAATTTCTTTCCACATCATATATGATACAAAACCAGTTTCAATGTATACAAAAAGTTTATCCACAAGCTTCTTTCAAGTAAACAAGGAAAACTGTTTATGGATCTCCAGAATATACAAAAGAGAGAGCTCTTGAGGAGAAACTTTTAAAAATAAGTAAACTGGATCTGTAGGGAAAATGTAGATGGGAGGGCAGTATACGCTCCTAAAATGATATTGTATACAATTTGCATGGTCTAATTTGACAGGACAGCCACAGCCTAAGGTCCATCTGACCCAGAAAATCAAGGAGTAAGCAGTAACAAAATGCTGCTTCAATTGTGAGATCAAAGTAACATAACCTGAGTGCTTTTTTTCCTTCCTTTTACTTCCTACAGCACTCCCACAGTTTCTGACAAATTTAATTTGCCTTCACTTCCAACTGCTTAGTACAATTTAAAGCAGATCAAAACTGCCACTGAAAAAAATTGAAAAAGAAGAATTTCACTTACAGAGAAAGTAGAGCAGCAGTAGAGTAGAGCACTAGTTGCACTAGAATGTTTTCTTTCTACATGAGTAACTCATCACAAATGTCCCAGGCTGGTGGTGTTTTAGAGCATTCCTACTGCTGTGACCCATGTCCTGACTAATTCAATCATCTACCACTGCTTTACTTTAACACATGGATACAGAATAACTTACTGAGCCAATTTTACTGAAACTGAGACCTCAGAGAAGTTAAACCTTCACTCTCTGAGATGACCTCTGCGCATCTGACCTCCAGCCCTGCATCTTAGAGTGATGCAGCTCAAGAGCAGAGCTCAGCAGGGCACTCCCTTCCTTTCATTGCAGGTCAGAGGCTGGAGTTAACACTTCTGCCACTCCACCTGTTCCAGATTTGGGATGATACCTCAGAGAAACTGATGGCGAACAGAATGATCCTGAAACTACCATAACTGAGGGCAAGTGCTGGGTGAAAGAGAAAGTGGCCAGTCCCAAGCACAAGAATACACATTCATGAAAGCAACAACTCTCTTTCCTTATCACTTGCGAAAAGCAATGAGGCATGGAGTTTCCACATGATCCTTCCGAAAATTCGTGGAAGTTTATGAGAGGCAGGACAGTGACAATCACAATAACATTCTCTGCATATCATGAAAACATTTTGCTACATTCCTGTAAGTTGCATTTTTAAGACTTTCTGTTACATGAGATGAGCCCTGAGTTCCTTGAGGGGTCTCCATTTATTCCTATTTTTAGTGTATGGCAAATGCTGAACAGGGAGTCAAGAATACCAGACTGTCGACATCAAATCCTGCAGCTGACACAAGTGCAAATCTTGATACCAAATGTCACAGATTTTTTGTGGAAGTATAGTTGAGATCCAAGAAACAATTCACAGGTTTCTGGTAGCTGAACACATCTAGCACAGGCTGTGAAAGCAGCACTCATTTGAGCTATGTAAGCTGTAGGCGCTTTTGGAAAATAAACACTGCTGTGCTCATAAACACATTTCTTTGCAGAACATCATCCACTTTTAAAGGCTTTTGATGCTATTGCTTGACATTTAGACTTTTTCCCACAAGATACAAGTAGTTGAGATGATTTTCCATATGTCTTAGTTCTATTAAAAAAAAAGGCTATTCATGAGCTAAGGAAACACTAGACCAAGGACCCAGCTGAGATCTAACCAGAGGACAGACATGCATTACCCCCTTCACAAAACCTTTTAATAGCTATGACTAAAAATAGTCTTTTGCATGACTAACCTTTGATAAGCCAGCAGAGATATGACAAGCACCTTTACCAACAATACATTCTCTACGATTTCAAATTAAGTAAATACTTAGGAATAAACTGATAAGGGCCTGAGGCTTGATTTTTTGTTATTTAGTTACCCACAGGGAGAACTTTTTTCACACCTGGTCACAGCTCTGGCAATCTGATCCTCCCTGGAGTTTCTTTATATAGCATCTTCTGCTTTTTCAAAGAGCAATTCTAACATTGAAATGGTCTAGTGTTAGAACACGAAGATGTTAAGAAGTACAACCATAAAAACAATTAAACGTAATGTAAGGGAAGATTAAAATTAAGCCATTCCAAATTAAACAGGAAACACATGCAGAAACAATTGCATTTATTAATCAAATACGTTTTAACTTTCTTGGACCATCTTTACTATATTGAGATGTACGTTCGGGCTAATACTTTGCATCTCCTTTCGTAGCCCCAGCTTCTGAGAGGTGTAAGAGACAGGAGAAAAGCAAACACTTCAGGACTGCTGTTGTGAAAAGGTTCTACCATGTAACGCTACCTCACTGACATAACCTTATCCCAAGAAACTGCAGACCCCACTCAGTAAAGAGTAGTGATTAATTCAGTTTTTCTTAGCCCTGCACCTTCAAATTCCGAATACCTGAAAACACAGGCAACAGTTTTGTGAACTCCTGGTGTCTGGTCTTTTCATAATTTGGACGTCAATATGATACATTTTCAAGAAAGTTAACTGCAAAAGGCAGGGGGAGGAGAAGAAAAGGAACGAAACCCAAAGATAATGTCCTCAACAGAACACACAAGGAAGGGAAGAGAAATAAGCTCACTAAGAAATTAAAAACAGAAAGTAAAACACAAGCTTGAAAAGCATACTAGAAGATGAGCACTTTAATCGAATACCTGCAGGTCCCTGACTCTCCTTCTTACTTTTAATTTGTTGGATATTATGCTGAAATTTTTCTCCCTTATTTTGTTAAAAAGTTCAGCTCTCATCCATCTTCTCTGCACTATTTAATACTGTGAGATTAAACTTTCTCATCATCGCTATTATCACATCTTTTATTTAATCACCTATTTTCCTCAGGGTCAGAAGAACTTCCCCTGATCTGGTTTACTCAAGACTACAGACTAGTTTTGCCCCATGCTGATTCAGCATAGTTGAATCTATTTGCAACTCAGTGGATCACCTCATTAGCAGCCTTCTAAAAACTAAATAAGTTAATTACATATAACTTCTTCTAAAAGATTAAATGACAGCCAATTCACTTTCCCAAGGCATTTTTTCCATTTCTACCACAAATCGCTCCTCTTTGTTCCACAATTATTTCCCATCCCATAGCTATTGCTAATCTACTGGAGACAGGAATGTCAGGCCAAGTAAGCGTGGTTGTTCATTGTGTGCCTACTTAGAAAGCCCAAAGAGGCAGGTCTATGGTTTTCAATGGACGTCTACGTACTTGTGTCAGGAGTATTACAGAAGGATGATGGATTTAGAGCAGTAATTTATAAAAGCGGTGTTATATTTGTCTTACTATTAAGAACTGTATGAACTGTGGAAGTGTACAGGTTAACGCAAAAGAAAGTTGACTGGGGAAAAAAAAGGAAAAAGTAAAATGGCAAAAGCCTCTTCTCACCAAACATTTGAGAATTGTTAAGGAAAAATATCAGAATTATTAGCTTTGATGACTTTACCTTCTGTCCAGTCATTCTTTTGCACAGAGCATGAAAAGCCCACGAACACAGGCAAACAAACAAAACTACTGGTAGGATGAAATTATATAGAAATATAGATATGAAATGATATAGAAATATATAGATATGAAATAGATCTCTGAAAACAGAGGCAGTTCCCTTCACTCTGAGGGAAGGCTGCATCTCTCTGGGGATGTGAGTTAGGTAAACAGAGCAGCCTGACATTAGCACAGATACATTCATGTATCTTGCTTGGGTTTTTCCTCCAGAATCCTTCATTTTCCAGAAAAAACAAATAGTGTCACTTTATGACTATATAGTCTTACACTCCAAAGAGAAAGCTGGAGGAACACAAATTCTATCAGTGTAGCCAAGCTAGGAACTGGACAGTCACACTCTCCAACTCTCCTTTGCAGTAAAAAATAAAGTATCAAAGTAGATACTTCAAGGTAGACACTCAGAAAGAGGAAAACTGCACTGTTCAGCTGTCTTTCTGACAGTGATCTAATAAGAGCTTTAATGTCAATTTTTCAGCAACTAATTTACTGATGATTTAGAAAAGAAGAAACATCTCCTTAAGTTTAATAATCGTTTACTGTCTATCTTAGTAATTTGTAGAATTTGTATTCTAAGGAATACGTACTCCTAAGACATGAAAGGGCAAACAATAAATTTTAACAACTGCAACATTAAGGATCAAGACATAAGCACAGCATAGACTGTTAGTTCCTCCTCTATGGCACTCTTGTGAATGGAAAAATATGAACCTGTTTTTTTAATCAATCTAATATTTTTTAGACTGACCTTTACAGTGTCACCCTTACATTTGACCTTTTGTTGGTACCTGCATTCCTTTTCGCCAGATCACTGTGTGCTCCTGGGAGGGGCACATGGGACACAGAAAGTGGCTATATTTTACACTAAGGAGAACAAAGGAATGGGAAATAGGAAATCTGCATTTATTAAGATTACCCCTCAACAAAAGACTGCTTTCTGCATGGAAAGCATTGTTCCTATGTGCAAATTCTCTAGCTGTCTTACTCTATTTGTTCAGGCTGTATCTGCCTTAATGTTAAAGTACTTCTACGGCACGTGATTGTACAGCAGAAGTACAATAAAAACAGACACAGTGAGAAACAACTCCATGAAATTTCTAAGCAATACCTATGTTTTTGAATACAGTTTTCCATAAGATCTATCACTATAATGAATTTATTAAAACCTCTGCTAAGTGGTCAACTGTAGTTAAATCTTTCAGGGATCTTTCCTAAGGGAAGCTATGGCACATTTTTCTAGGGATGAGGGAAAAATCAGCTTGAAAAGCAGAAGTACTTTTCAGAAGCCCAAAAAGTACTTCTACATAAAGGCTGAGAGAAGGACATGGAGTAAATTAAACAAAAAAATACACATTAAAGGAAATAATAGGGGAAAAAAAGGCGAGAGATGAGAGGAAGTTTGGTGATAAGACTCTGTTGTATTGGCTTGTTATATTCCTCATCTCATCTACCTCTTTTTTTTCTTTTTTCTATCTCCTGCAGTCTTCTCTGATTGTCATGAACAATATGTGAACTTTCAATTCTGGGCCATAAAAATTCAGTGAGGCAGCGTGTGCATGGGGTAAGCTTACCTGAAAGTGAAGGGCTTTTTGCCTTCATCCAAAAAGAAAAGAATTGTTCAGTAATATATTTAACATTTTAAACTTAATTTGTATTGACATATGACACCTTCCTTGACATTGCTGTCTTTGTGATTATAAGTACAAATATCCTGTCTCTTTTAAAAGAAAAAGATGCTGGCAGTTCAGTGTGGATCTAAATTTCAGTGCCAACAGTAATATGCTATCAGTACGTACCCAACCAATGCCTGGGAACTTTATGTTTTCATTTAGTTTTCTTAGAGATGAGAACACATGATAAACCTATCAGGGCTACCATTCTTCAACCTCGCCTGGCAGCCTGGGTGATAGAGCCTGCTTTACATTCAGACAGAAGACAAATTAGAGTGCACTGTGCTCAGACTTCATGCTCTGTTCTTGCAATAGAAGTCATTCATCTCTTCACCTTGATTGAGAGATACTGGGCAGTGTTCTGGGAAAGAGGGGAGGAGGATGGAATGAAAAAGGAGGTTGAGGGAAGAAAATGAAGAACAGTAGGAAGAATGCTGCCTAAGGAATTCAGCGCCTTATAATCAGCCCCAAGTAAAAAAAGCATGATATTGTGTAGAAATAGAACACAAGGTAAAAAGGCACATTCTCAAGAATGCATTTCAGTTATCTAAGAAATGAATGTGTTTCTAGAATCAGATTAACCCAGAGAATGAAAGGGTAGAAATTACAAGATGCAGGTGCATAGGCACACATTATCCCGCACACAGTCCAGATCGAGATTTAATTGGGAACAAGACGTTTGAATTGCTTGAAAAATGAGTCCCTTCACTGTCAAATGAGTACGTGGGTGGCACTATAACCAGCTGTCTATAACATAGTCTGAATAATTTCAAGTTAAATAAAAAAAATTAAAAAGAAGATTGATTACATTTGTACTTATAAAAACTGCAAGACATTTTCTGTTAGTTTTAAGTCAAAAAGCATTGATGAGCAAGAACTCTATAAATGAACTGCCTCAATGACAAACTGAAGATGTTTTGGTTCTGGGACACTGCTATCGTCTTTAGTGCCCCTTAACTGGCTTTTGGTTCTACACCTGCAGAAAGGCAGTAGAGACAGTAGCATTGCCATGAAGTCAGAAAGCGAAGTCCTGAAGATACCCTGGCCATTACTTGTGATTTCACTGGAAATTATGAACAACTGGCTACTTACAGCTGCAGACTATCTTGTCTACACCCAAATATGACTTGGCTATCCTCTCCTTCGTTCATCTCTATTTCACATATGCACAGAACAATGGTACGAGCATCTGCAGAGTTCAGCATCTTTCACAATCCACAAGCTATTTTGCATCAGTTACGTTTCACTTTTAAAGACAATGAAATACAGACTGCTTAAGAATCAGAATAATTTTTATCCTTCAGTTTTCAGTTCTCATAAGAGGTAACTTGTTTTTATAAAAAATGCATGAAAATACACAGTATGGAATAAAAAGAATAAATACAGTTTGGCCCTCTAATCACTATCTTAGAAAATGTATTGTCTTGGCATTAACATCCAAGTTAGAGGATAGTAAGTTGTGTGTATACCCTCAATAACTTGTTCCTGTAAACATAAAATTTGCTCATACTTATCAATGGATCTAGTAAAGCAATACATAAAAAAATAACTATTGATTTCCACAGCATTTATTCTGTTTTGTAATCTATACAGTGTTCTGACCACAGAGCTAAGCACTTTTTAGTAATGTTTTAAGCACCTTAATTATTGTCATGTCATGTCTCACTGCAAGAGCGAACATTTCAAGACTGTGATTTTCATATAATTCAAAGGGATATTTCTTCCCCTAAATATTACTTCATCATCTATCTCTGTCACATGATTCTATGAAATTTGGCAGTGTCAGTACATCACTAAGCCTAGCTTAGTGCATCCATTTGCCACCTCTAAGATAAAATCTGTTTTATTACTATCTGATATACACAGTGCAGCACATTTGAAGTCTTTCATACCAGTTGTTAGTTTTCAAATTAAATTCTGAGATATGAAAATTTATAAGTCAATGACACAAAAATCCTTAGAAGAAATACATTTTGGTTTTAAAACTATATCTGTCTTTATAGATTGTGAAATAATGAGCCTTTTCCTCCATTTCTATACAACTGCTATTTAGGAGACAGAAGAAACTCATCCAGAAATTATAAGATAGCTATTATTTTATTGACCTCAAGTGAAAAAAAATAGCCTTCCCTTAGTTTAAATGTTGTCTGTTACTAAAAAAAGTCATGCTTTTTTATGTTTACTTAAAATTATTTCATTCTTGAATACAGTACCGTTTTTATATTATTAGATATTTTATTACTAAAAATATCTTTCTAGAATCACAAGTAAATTAACTTGTGAAAAATAAGTTAATAAGCAGGATGATTCGGTCATATTACTCTTTCAAGTGTATTCATTTCAGTGCATCTTCAAAGCGTATTCCTGGATGTGCCGTCTTTATCCCTCGTGTACAAGCTGATTAATTTGTAATAAAACTAGCATCAACAACAATAACTGAAAATTTTATTTGCATTGTGTTATTCTCTTATAAATTTAAACTGACTCACAAATACCCTTTACAGGAAGTCTTGTAATAACTCTCTCAGACTGTAATTTATTAAAGTGGAACCGTAAGTAATTTATCAGAAGATACACATGCAACAAATGTTTTCCTTAAGAAAAAAAAAAGCCAGCAAATTGTTCATAAAGAAGATACGATTCTTGAAGTTATTGAATTTTATCAGTGAGTAATTTATTTTCAATTTAGGAACTAAAATTATATTACCAATTAAAAGTTCATTCTGTTTCAGTTTTGTCCCCAAGTCACACAGTATTGTCCCTGTTACCAGATTGGGTCATTTATGTAACTAACACATCACAAACTGGAAATCTCATGATGATGTTTTTATACCACGTCTATATGTATTTACAACTCACAATTCACGATGTCTGAAAAGCATATATGCCTTCCAAAACAGGAGCAAACAATTTTAAATGCCTTTATACACCTAACAAGCACAACATATTTCAAACAAAATATTTGTTCATAAAACTCTTCCTTTTTTCACACAGTGTTGCTTTCACAACAGCTCAAATTTCAAAACACACAAATGAACATAAAATGCTTTCAGTAAATATGCAGTCATTGGAGCTTAAAATAAGCTTTTTATAATAATTTCCAGTAATAAAAAACTAGGACTTGAGTATTCAAGGAAAATTAATAAAAAGAGTATTGCAAACAGAACCAAATTTAAAGTTGTCCACAGCCCTTTTTTAATTAGTCACCCTCAAATTAGTACTTTTAATCTCATTTTATAGGTAGTTGATATTAAATGGCTTGCTAAGAGTTATAAACAAACATGCTGAAATGTGTTGAACCCTCTCCAAACTGCTAGCTTTTATTTCTCCCCAGGGCAGACTTTTAGGAGGATAAAAGGGAAATCCACTTTTATCTTGCAATCTTTAACTTAGGGTAAAACACAATTTATCAAAAAAGTCAAATATACACTCATAATCAACTGAGATAAAAATGACAATTAATCATATCTCACCAGAGATAACTTATAAAGTTATTACATTTTGTTAAAGAAGCCTTTTTAGTAAATTTGAATTTCAGTAATGAAACACATTAATTTGTAAATGATAAATTTATTATATATTAATTTACAAATGATAAATGTGATACAATGCATTACAGAATAGTAAGGTGCATTAAATGAAGCACAAAAGCCTTGACTGAAGCACAAAACCAAAATACTATTATAAAGTTCATGCAAGTTAAGACATCCAGCTCAGCTTGTTAAGTGTGGGCCTGACAATACGAGGATGAAAGAGATTGGAATACACTCATGTGTTTTTTAAAAAAATATGTTTTATACATTTGTACGACTGACTTTTTTGTTTAATATATGTTTTTATTGTAAACCCTACACATATAATAATCTAATTTCTAATTATTTTTATTTTAAATTAGTTGTGCACTTTGTATACTTTTTTTTTAATTCCCCTTTTGCTTTCATTCCAAGTAAAGTATTTTTTTAAACAGCCTTGGGTTTATGATACAGGCAAAACATTGCTACTTATTTCAGTAGCCAAGGACATCTCACAGTTTGTAAGCTTCTGAGATATTGAAAGTTAATGAAACTGCAGATCAATAGGATTAGAACGGTAAGGCACAGTCATTGTGATCCATAGAGCAGTAAGTTCTAACGCTGTGTCTGAAACTGCTAATAATCAGATTCTTCCTACCCTTGCATCTTCTGAAAGCAGCATAACATAAAATGGAGTGAGCTGTGTAAATGAGACTACTTCCAGAGCAGTTTCAAGAAAAATGATTGTTAAGGAAAAATATTCTGTATGTCATACTCCAACCTTCAAAAATATGTTGCATAGAAACAAATTTCCTTAAGATCACCCTGAATGTTATTTAAGAGATCCATTTTTTTTCAGCACAGTAAAATCTGGGTTAGCAATGAAAGCCAAGTGGAGGCCTTACAGATTTGTTCTTGATTGGGGATACATACGTAAATGTAAAGACTAGGATTACTGCCTAGCTGTAAAAATGTACTAAGAACACACTGGAGTCCTCAGAAACTGTAAGTACACTTTTAATAGCAATATTATAATGTAGACAACACTTTCAAAAGATATTAAAATCACGGGAAATTTCATCTATGGAATTAATGAAAATTCTACTGCAGAATTGCCATGGAGATCTTTGTTTCCAGTACTTTTCCATTCTTCTAATCAAATATGATGTTTGAAAATCAATTGCAAATTACCAGGTCACTTCAGATGTCAGAATATTAATTATACAAAGTATGCATGCAAACCAAGTCAATTTGGGGGGGACAGATGGCAGCTACAGTGCCTGATCATAACCGAAAGGCTTCATAGGAAAGCTAAAAAGAACCTGAATAGGACATACTCTATTTCTAATGTAAGTTATTGCAGGTCCCAGCATGGAACAGAGAAGAACAAAAAGTTTGACATTTCACACGCCTGTATGACATTCAGGAATAGCTTCTACAGGTAGATTGTGCCAGTTATGGAGTTTGCTTCCTCATCTGAGCACCAAAATTTTGAAGCACTTGGAGAAAGGGTTTAGGTTTCTTTCTAAAATTCAACTAGTTCTGCTAAACACATTATTAATATCTCTGCATGTATACACACGTGGTGGTGTCATTTCATAGACACATCCCTGGGGTTCGTGACACACTTCAAAAGCAGAAACGTGAACCACAAAATGCAGCCATAGAGCCAAATGAGAATTCCACTTACCAAAAGGTAGGTGGATAGGAAGCAGTGTTATTTTTATATTTCTGGGCACTAGCATGAGATATGATTACAATCTTGTTGCTAATATTTGTAGGATTGCTGAAAAGATCACTCACTGCATTTATAAAGATCTGTCCTGTTTGACTTTTGTTAATATCATAAATATAATAAAATCTGTTTTAAAATGCAGTAGGAACATATAAAGGACCAAAAGAACTCTACATTCTCAAAAAGATTCATTTATTAGCCCAGTTGTATCATTCCCCAGTGAACTTTCTTCAATGTGCAGCAAGATATGAAACATTTCATCTCCTTGTGCTATCTCAAGCTTTTGCATCATGTATCTACAGAATAACTGTGAGTCACTAGCAGCACGAGTACTGTTCACTCGTACCATGACCACTAAGGCATTCAAAGAACAGAAGGTGGTAAACTTTCCCTCCCACTCATGTTTTCTCTTCTTCTTTGGCTACGTTCCTAATAAAAGCCAATACTGATAATGCAATCAAGCAAAACACAACAAGAAAAAGCTATTATCAAATTTATGGAGAACAAGAATTGCAAAGACAGTAACTATAAATGAAAAAGCTTAAAAAAAAGCAAGAGGGTCAAGCTTTGGACAACCTGTTCCTATGAATGAAAAACATGGGAACATGGGATCTGAACACCTTTTCAAAATTCCATTCAGTTTGGTCATGATGCCAGTGAAACCACAATAGGCCTACATAATTAAGAAAATAATTCATTCTAAAGCTGCACAGAAAGTTTCCAACTTATAGAATCAAGTATAAGAACTAGTTTTCAAAAAATCACCATTAAAATGTTATAAAAAAGATGATTAAAAAAAATGACAAGCAAGTACAGAAAGTGTTTTGGGAAGCCTGGTGAGTAAGAAAGATGAAAACGAAATAAGTGCAAGAAGCAGATAAAGCATTTTCAAGCATCATTAAAGCTTGCTTCTTTTTGAGGTCTCATCTACTTGGAAAAAGATTCACAAGAAAATATCCTTAGTGCTATCTAGAGGGTACTTTTGTCGTTATAGAATAAAGCAAGATTCTTCTTACACAAACACATAAGCATCATACACATTGTTATTCTACATCACTAATTGGCTTGTTCTGTTGAGAAATAAAAGTTCGTTTACTGAAGGATTTTCAGTCATTTTGTATTACTGGTCACAGTGTCTACTCTCACTTGGATTTGTTGGACCAGATCAAATGATAAGCATGCAGGGCTCAGTCCAGAAGCAGAGAGTTTGTAAAATCACTTCTCAAGATTATTCAAGTTGCAGAAACACTTGGTATCACAGGTGACAAAATGAAAGAAGCCAAGAGTATCTTTTATTGCCATGGCAACAGTTTCACTTTTCTGCAGTTTACAATATAACCTTGACAGTGACCATGATCCCCCCAAAATGTTCTTCTCTTCATTCACAAACACCAGAATTTTTAACAGCTCTATGGTTAGTATTTATGCTAATTGTCCAATCTTAAATACATTGCTCTGTCAGAGAAAAGAAGACGACAAAGAAGAAGATGATGAAGAAGAAGATGTATAAGAAAAAGGAAAAAGGGAGGGAGAGGGGGAGAAGGGGAGAGGGGGAGAGGGGAAGAGGGAGGACTGTGGCCATTCAGTGAATAAGGTGAATGAGTGTCTTTGACTGGACTCAATAATCTGAAACAGTCTAGTAATCTGCTGGTTAACTATCAGTTCCCCCTAAAGAGATCATCAATATTTCCAAAACCTTGTCTATCCCACATTAGACTTAAAGTAGACATACTTTGACACTGACAAAGTAATTTAATGTTCTTAACCTGGGCAATATGCCAGTTGTCATCAGCAATCCACACTGGAGATTTTGTGCATCTCCAACTTGTTACTTCCCACTGCAAAGTATTACACAAGTAAGTTCAGTGCCTTGCAAATAAGAGGAAAAAAAGGTTTTAAACATTCCGTTTTAGCTTCACAGTTCAGTTTTGCTGATTTATGCAGATAAACCACCTCTAAGCCACTGACTGTGAGATCCAATATAGTTCTTTCTTTGGAAAGATGTAAGACCTTAAAATCTACTTCATGATTTACAAAAGCATCACTAGTAAGTGTTCCTGTTAGAGCCTTAGACTCCCACTTTTATATGATGGGATTTGTTGTCTCCAGTGAAATGTAATAAAACCAACCTGGGACTGTAGGCAGGTAAGGATTTAATTGACAGCCAGTCCCACACGCAAAGGGCTGCCTGCAGTTTGCTTGTATAGTAGAAGAAGCAGACAGTAATTATAAATCTAATTTGAACTCCACTCAGGAGCCAGGACCTGAGCCAGTACATGAGCCAGTATTTACAATCAACCCCGAGAACCATTCTCAGCTCAGCCCATGTGAACCAGCCAGGCCTCCTACCCGAGTAACTGCATTTTTGCTCTATCTCTCACTTTCACAAACACCATATTTTGGTGACTCCTGAAACACATCTAATTATTTTTCTCCTGTTATGATTTATGACCCATTAAACCAGATTTCCAAAGTTATTCATGTTTACAATTACACAGATGGGTAGATCTTCCGGAATATACCAGTCAGTTGTCTGGCTACCACCAGAATGAACGGTAGGCAGGCATCTTCTTGGTTAGTGTTGTTTGCAATATTAATAGGAGCTCATTTACATACCTGAAATGCAATTGAAAATCTGGCTTATGGTTAGAAGGGTTGGGAAGAAAAGGGGAGGTTGAGGTAGGTTCTATTATTTTAAAGAGGAAAATCACAGATACTTCGCCTATGCAAAATCCACTGAGAATCACCAGTAAGTCACCTGCCAAAACAAGAAAAGCCTCTGTAAATAATATACCCTATGGATGGCACCAAGAATTTACCTTTCCATTTTTATTTTTTCCCTTCTATTTTTTTTTCCTGTAAGTGTGCTGAATTGTGGCTGTGGACAATAAGTACTTTCATACATCTATAAGCAGAGCCAGGATACCCTTGGAAAAAATGTTAAGCAGGTAGAAGTGTTTAGGAATATGATTATTTTCACACACTGGGAAAATATAAGTGTTTCTTTTTTACAATGCAATTTAACACACACATAAAAATCTCTGTGATTCCTAATGCCATCAATACATCTCATTATTTTCAGTGCTCTAAAACCATACAGGCCTAAGTATTGTCTAGTGACTAGTACTGGTTAACGGTCCTCCCAAGATTCACTACTTGTTGAAATACCTGCCGTTCCCTAGGCAGTTTTTCCACCTATTGGTACTAAAGACCTCATAGCTTGACCTACTAAAGCTTCAACAAGAGCAATGTATAAAATATAGGTATAATTCTCAATTTTGAGCCTATCACCAATAGCTCCCTTCTGGGTCTTCACCTCTTCAAAAGTTCCTCTTTCAGAAGAAGCGTTACTAGTATTGCCAAGCCCTTTTCCATTCCCTTCAGAGTCAAGAGCTATACCATACAGGCAATTTGCTCAATTTTTAATTTAATTTTGTGTACTATTCAGAGATTTGATACAATTTCTTTCTGACTGAGACTCAGGCAAAAACATGAAAATTTACTGAGAAAGGAAATAAGTCATATACACACAGAATTAGAAGAAACAAAGTTCTATTAGGTCCATTTACTCCTTTCCCATGTCCACACAAATTTGCTCCCTACAGTATATGTTCTCCCTCATTCTTTGTTCTTTCTTGGTTTTAAATGTCAATAAGAGAAAAGAAAATGTATTGAAAAATTTGTTGTTCTCTTATCTGCTGCACACAGAAGTTACCTTAGTGCTTGCAAGAAAGTAAATCAAAAAAGATTCAGTTGCTTCACTTTATTTTTCTGAGAAACTTCAGATATATACTCTGGCTAACATCTTCAGCTTAGCAAGAGATTTATGGTGTATAACAAGGAGAGCACATCTCAAAACTTCGTTCATTCATTTTTCAGTGGGCAGTCATTTCTCATCTTTAATAGGCCTTTGCTCAAAAGCTGAAGTTATTCCAGCAAGGCTCAGGCTCCCGTATATTCATCCTTAAACTCACATTATCATACATTTGATCTTTTACTTGCTTGTAGAAAGAATCAACTTTCTGCCTGCACTTGTTTTCCTTTGGGAGATCAGTCTATCTCCAGCATTTCTGCAGTACAGTTGTATACAACATATTGGTGGATCGGCATATTATAGCATCACTAACAATACCACTGACATTACTGAAAATTAATCACAGGATGTCACCATTACTTGGTCTCATTTGTCTAACAGTCAAATAGCTGAAAGAAATAAAAAAAACTTTAAACATGATGGAAAAAACCCATAAAACTCAGAGTTAATGGGCAATGTCTATCAGCTTCTTCAGTTCTGCCAGTTGTATAAAAGGAGTGTGAATTCAGCTGTGTTTCATTGTTGATGGTGGAAGAGAGCAGATGAGATAATAAAGAATTTGAATCATGTATTAAATAGCAGAGAGACGCTCAGCTACCTATAACTGCCTGACAGCTTGGGGGTTTTTTTTACTACAAAAAGCTTCCTTGCTTTGCTCAGGCTTATACATTCTGCACGTCTAAATTCTTAGCTCATATATTGGCTTATAAACATTCTGAATTCAACAATCCAAAGCATGAGGGTCATTAAAAAATACAATACATTCCAGTTCTTTTATTTCCATTTCTCGTGTTTATCATTATTTTGTAGGACTGACCTGGGAGGATTCCTGAAATTAAATGCTGAAGATACACAAAATCACATTATACTCTGAGCTATTTTGAATTTTCTTTGTGTTCTCCTCATGGATTTGTATCTGAGCTCACAGCAGAGCTATGAAGTGAAAGATTTCAAAACACACTGAAAGTGCCTCTTCCACAAGAAATGCAAAGTTGACCATCATGTCTCACAGACGCAAGAGAAAGGAACAAAAACTGAAGCCTTGACATATTAAAGATGAACCAAAATGCAGAAATGCAAATACAACCCAACACTGTTGTTACTTATTGAGATGTGAGAAGCTGCAGGCTTGAGAATGATGTCAGCAGGGACTTCAGTTTCCTTTACCAGGTATTATAACAGATAACCTGAGTTGCCATTGGTTGGGTCCCATTTATTTGTCACATAACATCTAATAACATAACTTTGGTTTTGCCAAATGCATTTGAATTTGATCAACGAAAAGCCCCATGTCCCCTTTCTGTCTGATAATACTTGCAGTTGTGATACCCTAAATGGTTTTGAAATCCCAGTGATACTACCGAGGAAGTCTGACCATGACTGTAACAGCTGTTAATGACCAACTTGCACAATGATAACAATGGATAACTTAATAAAAACACAGGAACATCACTCAAAGGCTTTGTTTGTAGATGGCAGGTTTTAAGAAAGGAAGAATCACACACAGAAGAACCCAGCAGGTGTGAAACAGAGGAAGGTATTCTTTCTCTTTTGTTTGACTTCTCTCCTCTTTCCCTCATCTTTAATTAAGTCAGATTTTAGGCCAACACAACTATCAGAAACAAAGGAATTCTACTCCAGGAATAAGACTCCATGAAGAGTGCATTTTGTAAAGTCATTCAGTAAGGAAGGACTTTCTATATGTCATAGACTGGTGTCCTCTATGAAACTTCCTGCACAGTCCATTCATCTTTGCTTGTCAGAAAAAGCAGCACACAGTGGATTGACAGCCACTCACTGCACACCTTTGTTCTCAATGAAGAATTGAGACTCAAACTCTCCCATTCTTAAGTCAGTGAAAAGGAAAATTAAAAACAAATGCTGTAGAATAGAAACAAGTCAAAATTACTTCTCTAATCAAATATTTCCTCTGGGCACTAGGCAGCTATTAGGTGGTTTGGTGCAAGCTTAGGAGGTCTTACAAAAGCCCCTTATCTCCACCAGTGCAATGAGGTTAATGGACTCATTTTCACTCTGTGATTCACTTTCTCTGTTCTGCGTTTTTGTTTTATGCAGATAATTGGAAACAACAAAGAAATATCATTCTCTAGAGCTTAGAACAAAAAGGAAGTTCACTTCTTTCCAAAAACCCAAATTCAAAGCAAGAAAGAGAAGGAAAATAAAACCAGTTAGCACCCACTCACCCACACACACCAGCACACATTCACACAATCTACAAAAACACCTGATTTTACCACAGCTCCCCGTCATTGTTGGCTGTCCCTTGGGAGAGTCTTAATAGTGCTGGGAGATAGCACAGGAGAGGCACTGAACATGATTTATTCTCAGAGAGAGAAATAAAGAAACCTCTTATGATTTATGATTTACTTATGTTTTTTTCAAAACTAGAAAAGTTAGTTCTGTGGGCAGAAGTCACAAAATATTCTGATTTCCACATCTCCTTTCTTCATGTTTTACATGTTGTAAAAACCTCGTTTTGGTGGCCCATGACAAACACTTCTATTCAAAATGATGAATAAACTAAGGAAGAACCAGAACACATTTAGGAACTAGTTTTGAGGGAAACAGGGAGTTCTGGCTTCTCTAAAAATAACAACTTTCTCAAAATGGTAGCTGCAGGCTCCAAAGGAGCTATCCTTTTGTAAATTACTTCAGTGTCTACCGAGCATTCAATTGGCCGTTACTGGACCCAGCCCCATGCAGAGGAAAGAGCACTTTGACTCACAGGCTTGCTGCTGCCTGGGACAACATTTCTAATACCAGGAGTAAACACAACACCAGTGGAGACAACTGTGTCTCCGCATTCCTCCTGTTATTTATGTACTTTATACTGAACCAAGTCAGAACCAAATTCTAATCAAAATACTGTGACTAAAACTAAAGACTTTTTCAGACACCGCTGTGAACTTATCTGTAAAACTCAGCTTAATATCTCTGAACTGTCTGGAATGTTTTATCATTACATTTGGCACAGTAATGTCTTCCTTGCCAACTCAATCTTTAATCCATTGCTAATTTTTATAGATTGTCTATTTTATTATACATCTATTATTATAGGACATTGCCAAAGCAAAGTTATGACCACAATACATGAAAATTATTATTTTGCTGAAAAATAGACAGTGTCTCAAAAATTTACATTCGGATATGTGGCACTTCCATTACAATAAAAGCTGTAGTTAGTTTCACAGAAAAAGGTCTACCTAGTGTCTGCCTTACTACTTTGAGGCAGTACCTGTTTTATAGTAATTAATTTTCTCTTTAAACTCTCCAATATATTTTTTGAGAAAATATTGTACTGCAGTGATGAAATGCAACCTTTAAATCTTTTCTTTAGCGTAGACAACACCATTGCCTATAGCATTTGCTCTGTTGACACCAGAAGACCTGAATATGAAGAGACACACTTATTCTGAAATCAAGGAAAGGAAAATTTTGGAAAGCAAAATATCTGCATACATGTGGTATCTCTTTCAAAGGTAAAATAGGAAAGCTTAAATCAGAAGAGTAAATGTGTTCTAGTAACGCTGTAAGAAGTCTCCAAACACAAATTCAATGGACTGACATTTCTAGGTATTTTCTAAGATCAAGAAACACAGCAGTGAAATGAGATAAATATCATAACATTACTATCTTTAAAACTGATCACTTCAGATGTCTAGCAAAGAAATCTACTGGATTCCTTTTCACATTTAAAATTTATTATTACCAAAGAATTTATAATTCTTTCTGCTAGCCATCTAGCACTGTGCAAAAACCTATAACAATTGTCTGATTTCAAGAGACAGTTGTCCCTCTCCTAACCATTTATGCATATTCACAGAAAAAAGGAATTATACTTTTTTATCTGAGCTTAACTCCCAATGAAACTAATGAAAACATCTTTGATGATAATTACCAAGTGGTGCAAATGTTCAAAGTTTCCCCTTCTTCTCACCTCTACACCCTCTTCTTGCAAACACCTATAATCTGGCATGCTTATAAAGAAAAGTAAGGAGGAACACACACATATAGAGGAAATAGAATAAAAATACTTTTGCCTTATAGGATGCAGATCGTGAAGATTAAGTTTCTAATAAGCATCGAAAAGACTGGCTTTAAGTTGCAAGTCATCTCTAATTAACAGATATGTATAGTAAAATAACAACAGATATATAGCACAATATTAATATGGAAGGTTACTAAAATAAATAAGTTCCTCAGATCCAAGTCAGAAATAAATCTTCCTCAGGTTTACAGCTTAAAACAGTTAAGTGTTGCAAGTGTTGCAAACACATACTTCATATTTCGAAAGAAAATTGGACATGAAAGTTAGAACACTGCTATTCCTTTCATACGCCTTTGGAAGACATTCCAGATCATAAAAGATCATAAGTAAAAATAAAACAAATATAGCTTATGCAAAGGAATCATGTATTTGAGTTAACAGATGTGGGAATAAAACTTCAGGGAATTCCCAATTGACTTTCATATCCCATTAGGAAAAAATCTACATGCACACTTTTTTTTTATGGAAGGATGCTGGAATTATAAAGTACAGGTCAACAGCGAGAAGCCAAGCAGATTTCAGAACACAACAAATGACAATAAATCAATCTGTATTTTGACTGAGATAGGGTATAAAACTACCTGTAGAAGGTAGAAGAAGCTAGACAGTGTATTCCTCATAACCAAAAGTTCAGAGGTAAAAGACATTTCAAAAGAAATCAATCAGTCTCTCTCCAGAAATGTAATAACGGTCTAAGGATTTTATCCATGAAATTTAACAGAATTTAACATTGGATGTATTATGGATGGCATCTCTTTTCATTGCCTCTTCTGTGTGCTTAATAATGGTCATTTAATGAGAATGTCTCTGATAAAAAGAAGGTAGTATGTTTTGATGACAACATAATTTTCAGGCTTTAGCATTTGGCATCTGGATATGCTGTAACTCTTATTTAAGGCAATATGCTAAAAAAACCTATTCAGGATATTAGCTGAATTAAGGATACTGGAAAATATGCATGTTGCAGCAACAAGTTTAACTCTTGTGACAGATCAACTTTAATTTGGTAATATTTGTCTTAGACTGTGTTATCATCATTGCCACAATGTTTCCTGGAAGTGTGTGTCATCAGTATCTTCGGGATTAGAATCTATTTTTAATTAACTACATATTAGTTTTGCAACGTTATTTAAACACTGATTTCCATATGTATTTTTAATGATTCCACTGATAGAGATAATGAAATTAGAATAACCTTGAAAGGATTTTTTCCCTTTCTGCTTAAGGTACTTCATATGCCACTTACTTTTCTACAATTTGATTAATGTTACGAGTATTTATAGTGTTACATTTATATTTTATTTTGTTTAGATATGCACTTTGTAACTTTGAAAAAAACCCCAGTTTTCAGTACTGATAAATTCTACTTTTAAAATTTGTTTTCCCTGCCTGAAGCTTTCATATGCAACCTCAAACATGTGGGATAATTCAATTCTACAACTTATAACTCTTTTTTGATCTTGGCATTTGAGCTTGCTGAGAATTCTACTTGAACAAAGTCTGTAGGTCATTGCTGAATTGGATACATAGAAAAAACCCCTGCCTAGCTCTATTAAAATAATACTAATGCTTGAGTTAAAAAGCCCTTAATGATCTTCTCCTATACGACATCTTACATAGTCTTTTAATATAAAAATTTAGATACAAATTTAAAAAATTCTTTATTTTTATAAATGCTAACATAGAAGAGCAAGAGGAATAAATAAGCTACAATTTGCAAGAACTCTTTTTAGTATATGGACTGTCAAAAGACAGAAATACTAAACAATATAAGGCTTCAACTTATGAGAACTTCTTAACACCCACAATCATGACAGCTCTTAAAGATATCAAAAGTTTAAGAACTTATTAAATAATGACATTTCTTGTACTCAGGATTCCAAACTCAAAAATGTAAGTTTATGTCTTTTCTCAGCTCATTTAAGTAAAGTACTAATGGCAGGTTCCTCTTTCACAGAACGGTCTCTAAAATGTCCAGAGAAAAGCTGAGAAATCATTCCAAGTTAGATAAACTTATAAACAGAATTTCTCTGGAGTTTTTTTGCAAAGATGATGAGATGTAAAAATGTTCTTAAAAGTGAAATTAAGTTTAGTATCTTACTTTTTGATAAGCAGTGCAGTTCAGCCATATTAAGATGTACACAAACATTACATCCTGAGCTTAATTGCTTCTATTATGTAGATTAAAAGACAAAAGCACTTTAAGCAGATATTTGAAATTTTTTTTTACCTCCAAAGAAATATTTCTTTCCAGTCTTAACCTGTAGGGGGCTGTTGGTTCGAACAGCTGAAGCTTCATCGCCATCAATGGTGAGAACAGCAAAATTTTCCTTAGCGAGGAACCGGACTTCATGCCACTGCCCATCATTGAGACCAGAGCCTATGAAGAACAAAAAACATTGGAATATTTTACTTCGTCCAATATCAATAATCTTTAAGTGTTTTGTTTGTCTCTCTCAGGCTCATTATCTAAGATTTAATTAAATTACCTCAGAAATGAAATAATTTTAGGGAGATGACAAGGCATTGTTATAAAAGTAACTATTACTAAAAAAAACAGCATCTCATAAATACAAGTCTTGGAACTACTGAAGTATCCATGCTGTCAGGTATATCCATATAAACTACAGATGTTATCACTCAATTTTCCAGTCAAAAGGCCATTTTACTAATGAATATCTCACAACTGTTTCTATAATCAAGTCCAAAAGGAAAAGATACTGATTAATCCACTTAACCATAGCGAGTAACAAATCCAAAGGGCATAATATGCTCACGATTGCTGCCTTTATCAAAAGCTATATATTTCCAAGAAAAAGGAACGAGAAAATAGGAGTGAGAAAGGCTTGTGTGAAAGCTGAGCTCACAGTTAACCCCACCATTGGGATGTGGGGCTCGTCACAGAAGATGGAGACATTATCACAGAGCAAAACTAGCAAATGTCTGTCACAAACTGAAACCTTAGGTGAGCATCACCCTCCCAACACTGACAGCATTGAGGCAGATGGATCTGCTCATTCATTCAGATTTTCTAAAAAAACCAGAATTTATATAATTCTTACATTATCTCCCCAGCAGCTGGCAGGAAGCCAGCTTGCCTGGCATGTTAAGCTGCCATTGAAGAACTGTGAAAAAGTACAGTACTGGTTTGCTCCAGTCATTACCGTCAAGGTAGGTTACGTCGGGTCAGCCAGTTAATTGGCAAACACTCCAGTAAAAGCAAATATCAAATTACAGAACCTCTTACAAGTGGCATTTTCTCTACCTAGATAAAAGTGCTAAGCCACCTTAGCAAAACGTCACTTGCCAAAACAAAACACAATACAATGCAATAAACTGTTTACAAAATTAAGTGGGATGCACAATACCAGTCCAAGTATAAGAGAAAGTAAGCTTTCAAAAATACTCAAAATAAAGTTATCTTCTATGATCAAGAAATAAGATTAATGGCAAACAGATATACCTAAACATTCAATGATTTTTTGTTTTCCCACTGCGTCCATGTACTTCACATACAAGATCACGTCCTGAAACAACATTGTTATAGGTGTGAATATAATTGGAATAGTCATTAGGGTGAAAAAAATGGCTGAAGCCTCTAATAAACAAAGTATCAGTAAGAAAAGTTTCTACCAAAGCTTGTTCAATCTAGTGTAAAAATAGATGAAAGACTAATTATGCTAAATATGAGAAACATTTCCCTTCTGTTTCTAAGGACTTTTTGCATTTTCATTATATTTGTCAAAGAAGAAACAGAAAAACACACAATTACAACACAGATAAAATTACTTTCTATTGATAATAAACCCAGAAAGGAAAAGACGACACACCTTTTTACCAAGTTCCAAACCAAAATTGTTACAGTATGTGTTACTACCACTGAAATTTATCAGAACATACTTAAAATCTCATTTTTCTAGCTTGAGATGACCTAATATTAAAAAGCTGATTTCATTTCTTTGTCGAGGCATTCAGTATTTCAATGAATTGAGTAACAACAATTACAGACTTCTGGACAAAAATAAAACTTGACTATTAAAACACGAGGGACAAAGACAGTGGCATGAGCTGTTTAACAGTGAGTCTGGAGGGAGGTATGTCTCAAGGACTCTCTGGAAAGAGGGATAGTGCAGAAGCCAAGAAACAACAGGCCATTAGACGGGAACGCGCCAGCCTGCCTTGCATCACCGCTTCTATCATATTAAAGGATGAGCTTTCCCACCTTGACAACAGCGCCTGGGGAAACGGAACACCTCCAGGGCGTTCTTCCAAACATGTCCACCTCCCAGAGGCACCCGGAATGGCCCTGTTTTTCTCTTGCTCCTGGACTGAATTTGCAGTGGTGTCTGATGTCCTCACGTGGCAAATGTCCCTCTCTTACAGCTTTCTCAGTAATAAATTTCAGGGTTGCTGCTGTTCCTGCTTGTATATTTCTTTTTGAGATCAACCACCAAACAGACAAAAGTTCCTAGCTAATTTAAAGAGAATTAGAGATAAACACACACAGAAAACTTCACCACGTGCAGCTGCGCTGCTGCTGGTGGGGCTCTGCCGCCTCTGCGGCCTCTTCGAGGCGGACAAAGGCGGCTCCAGCGGGCACGGCCCGGCCCAGCCCAGCCCAGCCCAGCGGGCCCCTCGGGGAATGTGCGGCTGAGGTGGGGAAAACTCTGCGGGGGAAGCAGCGAGGGAAAAGGTGTGGGAAAGAGCCCTGCCAGCCCCGAGGGGAGAACGGGGCGGGGAGAACGGGGTGTGTGGCCCTTGGCGTGCGGCCGGTGGGGAGAGAGACTGCGCTGGGGCAGGGGCTCCGCTGCTCAAGAGCGGGAGTTGGGACCGTTGAGCTGGGCAGAGGGGGGAGCAAAGCTTGCTGTTTCAATTATTGTCTTTGTTTCTCACTATTTGAATCTGTTTTAATTGGCGATAAATTAAGTTAATTTTTCCGAAGTAGAGCTTGTTTTGCTTGCAACTGTAATTGGTACATAATGCCCCTGTTTATATCTCGTTCCATGAACTTCTCAGTTATGTTTTCTCCCCTTGTCCCGTTGAGAGGAGGGGTGAGACAGTGGCTGGGGGAGGGTCTGCCCTTGGCCAAAGCCAACCCACCACAGCTGATGTAGCTAAAGACAGATGATTATGCCATGAAATTGAAAGCTCACTGTATTTCTTATAATAAGCCTTAGTTTGCCATAGTCACCTCTTAAATATATTCTTTCATAAAGGAGTTAACTGATGGTACTAATGAGAAGAGTGTTTGAATACTGCAAGAGATGCAAAATACTATAGTTATTTTAATCTGTATTTTTGACTGCCTACTTTAAGTCTACTCTGTATACATTATATAAATCAGTCTTGAAATGCCCATGCTGTTCTTGTATGACATACTTTAACACTAGAACACAGACTGGAACTAGGTATACAGGGTAAAGACACAATGTCATACATTAGAGTATGTAGCTATTTACTGCCGCATGCTTTACTTCCTTCACTGATCTTTATCAGACAGTTCAGCATCTTCTTTCAGGCAGCATGATATGTAAAAAGAGAGAAATTAACTCAGCTTCTCTCTGAATAAACAGCCTAAATACAACAGAAGAAAGTCATCATTTTCATCACAAGCAATTTGTGAACTAGAATCACTCCACACTTTTTTGGGGGGGAGTAGGATGGAATTATTCGTCCATATTGATATGGATTTCTGCACATCTTGGAAAGTCCCCAGACATTCTTTCTCAAAGCATGGAAATAGGTGATGCCATCTGCTCAATTAACAACTAAGAATGGTGTGGAATGCACTAGTCTGAGATGTGCACAGTACTTGTGGTATGCTCTACCCACGTGCAGTGAAGGGAAAATACCCCAACTGTGCCAGCACCACACTGAAAAACTGAACATTGCAATGCCTCAAGGCAAGAAGCAGGCAAAGGAAATGTGGATCAGCAGATCGAGTAGAAATCAGAGCCATGAAGAGAGCTGCACGTTTCCAGCAAAAACTAATTCCGTGCACTCTCCCTGTGTGCACAGTATTTAGCAGAGTACACTAAGGGGACAAGCTGCTGTCTGTAAACTGCTTGCTAGAGGCATGATTGGAAAAGCACTGGTATTTTGCCTGCATTAATATTATTTACCCTTACAAGCTGGCATTGTTCCCGTCGGTTCCTGAAAGATCACACTGTTTCTGCTTTATGAACTCTTCACTGTATTGACTACAAAATGATCACAAGTTAAGGTTGCCTTCTTCTTAGCCACATGTATTAACCGCCCTTTATGGAACTTAACTGCATGACAGTAACATTCCAACTGTTCTGGCTCAAAGATGCCACAAAAATTCAAGTGCATTTTTATGTTTGCTTAGAAAACCTTTTACTACTACATTTTTCTGTGGAGTTTACCTATGAATGCTAATGAGGATGGCTCACTAGCACTCAACTACTACTCACTATTGTCTTTACAAAACTGTGCTCCCCAGAGGTGTAGCTAAGAGCACCCTTTATCTCTGCAGCTGGTTTTATCTGCTTTTTATTTACATGTGTTTGAGAGGCAATAGTGTCAGCCCTTCTTTCTTAATGTGATAATGCTCTGTTCCAGGGACTTAAATTGTTGTTGGGATACATAGTATATTCTCCCATGGGGGATAAGTTTGTACAGCTGCATGACCTATTTTTACTGAATATTTTATTACATGTCATATGTATATTGAGGAATTATTTCTGCTTGGGCTTAAAAAAAGTCAAGCCTAACTGAGATCTTTGTGTAAACCAGGACTTCAGGGTAGAATATGGCTTTTCTGTTAAAAGAATTTTGAGTTTTGAGTGCGCAACAATGATTTCTCATTGCAGTTTAATCTCTCTTATCTGAGCTGATTCATATAATTAATTGTATTCTTTTTTTTTTTTTACTGTAACTCTGTGATATACAAGTTGAGCAAAAAAAAGAAACCTGTACTGCTGCCACAATCAATTCCCTACTGAGTTCTAGAAAAGCTGGTTTCATATGCAAATTAAATATATTAATGAATGCATTCTCCCTATCTAGGATTTCTATTTAAAAGACATTATTTTAAAAGCAGGACTCTTGAGGTAGGCACTTTGATTGAACAAGAAGAAACACATGTTTTGCTTATTGCAGACATAGAAGAAAGACTAGGTTAACAAATACCAAAAACAGTACAAGAGTTTAATACGTAATGGAGAACTTAGAAAGATAACACTTGGTCAAGTTTTCCTTGAAGAACGCTGTAGTAGCAAACTCCTCAAATTCTTCTGTAGTTAATCTTGTAAAACCAGATCTTCCTGTAGAAAGTACTGACCCATGGAGTCGCTATTAAGTGCTGGGTTATACCATCGGCTAATATCCACGGACAAAAACCTTCTGAAGTCAACAGCGTAACACTTGCTACATCAGAACAGAATTTCACTGTAATTTTGATATATGACTGTAACCCAAAATTCAGTTAAAATGTTTCTGAATAAATTAGGGAAAGAACAGTATAATTAGAAGTCTGTGAAGCAATGTAAGGCTGCATACTCATCTTGAGTTTCTACTCCCGTAGTAAATACTTTTTATTGTAATTTCTTGTAAATTCTTACTAGGAAATGAAGCTCTCGGTGCTCAGGACGGGGAGACTCCAGAGCAGAACAGGGACCAGACACATGAATAAGCCTCAGAGGTGCTGGAAACGAGGAGGCTTTCCTAGGTGTTCAGCAATGACTGCATGGATTCCCCGTAATCCGGGAATCCAGAAATCTTGTCAAGGTTTCTCTGCCAATTGCATGACCTGAAGTTGAAGGGTGAGGGAGAGATGTGTTTGTAACTGCTTTCATGTTAGCTAGCCAGCACCAAGTTTCAACTGAGCATGGTATTGTAGTTGCTATTCCTGCCTAATCCCTCACTAATTCAGTACAACTTTCCACAAATGTTTTGGACTGTAAGAAAACAAGCCAACAATATTTTGTTTGAAACATTCAGCTGTGTTCAAATCTACAGCAATATATGCCAATAACATTCTATAAGAAAAAGAGATTGCTAGAATACTAGGATGTAATTATAAGAACCATGATTTTCTGTGTTTAGCTAATTGTATTTTTAAACTAGAAAACCAAGCCCACAGCTCTCCCTACAGTAATGTTTTATGGAATAAGCTATCTATATGATCGAGTTTAGGATTTATCATTCAGAAAAGTTATTTTCAGTTTTGGTTTTATTCATTTGTGAGATATCATCTAGGTGATCAGTAAGCTAAGACAGTGGCAAATGCAGTCCTTGAATTAATTTTAATGATGGAAAACCCTGTTCTACAACAAAAAGAAAACAGTTATGACAAATTTTCTCCTCATGTCAAAGGTGGGTGTTCCTTTTTAAGATGAGTAGTTGGAAACGTCAAAATTTTCCCCATTGGTGATACTTTATTTATACTGAGTTTTCTCTCCAGGTTAATGTCAGAAGAAAAACTCTACCTTTGTAAATATAGGATGTATTAAAAAAAAAAAGCCAGACAAAGTAGGTAATTTTCCTGTTTTCATAACTAATACTGTTGTGCAGTAAACTGAAAATACAGCCAATACATACAACTGCAATGCTACAGGCTCTTTAAAACATTTAAAGCTATTCAATGAAATGGACCATAAACCTGCTAAATAATGGTCAAACTTGTAAGGAATTTTTTTGTTCTGTCTTTTACTGAAAACTAATATAACCATATGGAAGACTGTACTTCAATGCCAGAAAAAAGGGATGTTTTACAAATTCTAAGCTTAGACCCTTGTAGAATCTCATGCAAGTGCTGAAACAATTTTAGCTTTCCAAGCACAGACTTTTTTTCTCACCTCAATGAATGTCTCCACAATTGATCTATACTAAGAAATCTACTATGGCCGCACGTCAGTTACTTAGCATAACTGTTCCTAACATCCTCAAAACTCTTTCCAAATCAGCATCCAGCTTTATCTGGTTTTTTGGTTGTTTGGGTTTTGGTGTGGTTGGGTTTTTTTTAACTGACAACACTATAATTAATATACGGCATTACGGCCCATATCCAGAAAATACATCATAATCTTTTAGATTAGAATTATTTTAGATTATCTTGAAAAACAGTTATCTGTATCTTTAATAAAGAGTACATAGAACACAATCAGCTTGCTTTCTTTACTTAAAAACATAGACATGCTAATGCAAAATCTGACGTATTTTTAGGTTTCAAATAATTAAAATAACAATTAATGAAACTGCTAATTTAACTACTCTTTATCCAGCATATACATTTTGTATAAGAAACTCCAGAATTTTTTAGGAAAGAGTTTATATTTCTTTTTTCTTATAAATTATATAAGCATTATACTCATATACAGCATTATACTCATAAAGCTTTAACTTAATTTTGTAGTTTTCACAGTCACCTGCCAAATGCCATTCTGCACTGAATTATTATTCTTTTTCTGTGCTCAACATCTTAATATTTTGATTTAAGTGAGTTAACCAGATATTTCTTTCTTGTCATATGAAACTTAAAAGGTATCTGTTTTATGATTATTATTCTGTCACATTTACCATAATACATACATTTTTTTAGCCTTTTTGGGGTAGGTCTTTCCAAATTTGAAACATTTATTTATAATATTATATCTTTATTATTTAGATGCTTAATTGTGAAAAGAATACAGCAGGTAATCTTCTTGAATTTTTCTTATGTTTGGACTAAACAAGTTTAGATACCCACAAAAGCATTCTAGAGATAGTGCCTATTCTTTGCATATTCATGCCAAAAAAATAAATTAATTAGATACTCCAGATGGGAGTAATGCTGAAGTATTCAGTGAAAAGGAGCACACACTAATTCCTGTGTCCCTAGATTTTCTCACAGGTGCCCAACTTGGACACTTTCACTTTGGCTTAAACAGAATACTTAATTACAAACAAAACAGTCCGTGCTGGAGAGGGCTGTGCTGGAATGAAAAAACAGATACAAAAAGCAGAAAAATACTCCATGAGGCTAAAGGTAAATTGATGTTTTCTCTGAAATCCCTGACACACGCTTCCTAGCAATGGCTCTGAATCAACAAGAATATTTAAAAATATGCTGTAGTGAGAGATCATTCAAGGGTGTAAAAGCCATGCACATCTTTACGTACTCTGCCAAACTGGGGCCTGAATCTGTCTCAGACATCCAAGTAGGTCTTTCGATGCACATTTTCTAGCAGTCATCAATGCATGATTGAGAGCTTGAAGCACATGATGGGGTAGGAGGTGACTGAGCTTTATCGTCTGGCTTGTGGTACATTATAATAGCTTTCTGTTGTTCATTTGACAGTACTTTTAAATCAGCACCTGTAACACTTTCATTATGCTCCTTTTTAGAAGAAATACAAAGCTCTAGACACAAGATTCTCTGAAAGGAAATTAACATAGCAGCCCTTTTTGTCTCTTAATCCTGTTATACAAAAATCCTTTTTATCATTTTGTCTTTATTCTACATATGCCTCGAGTAATGAATAGTGGAAACATAGCAGTTTCCTCCTAAATACAATGCAGCACTTTTAACAAGGATTTAGCTGAGCCTCTGCTCACAGAGGCATGAACTGTAGAAAAACAAACCCGCTACTTCCCACCAGAAAAAAATGTTAAAAGTGGGCATCATCTAACAAATACCAATGACCAATCAATTATTCTTTCTTCATGATCTATTTCCATTGAACTTAAACTACATCAAATCATTTGTTCTTTAAACTTGGAATACTCCACCGCCAGAAGCAGACAGTACTCTATCAGGGATCTCATCAATAAATATGTAAAGGGCAGGTGTCAAGAGGATGGAGCCAGACTCTTTTCAGTGGTCTACAGCAACACCACAAGGGGCAACGGACACAAACTGGAGCACCTGAAGTTCCACTTCAACATGAAGAAAAACTTCTTTACTGTTGAGGGTAACTGAGCACTAGAACGGGCTGCCCAGGGAGGTTGAGGAACCTCTTTCTCTGGAGATGTTCAAAACCTGCCTGGACACATTCCTGTGCAGCCTGCTGAAGGTGAACCTGCTTTAGCAGGGGTGATGGACTAGATGATCTCCAGAGGTCCCTTCTGGCCCCTACCATTCTGTGATTCTATGATCTGAATACTGCTTTTCTTTGACTGAATGTCCATGCTGTGGGCACTATTAGTTACACCTTGAGGATGGACTTATCCTTCCTTTAGACCAGTTCTGCAGCCATAAACAAGAGCAGCGCTCTCTGTGCAGCAGTTTTGTGCATGAACTAGACACCTGCATAGGTGGGAGATAGAGGTTTACATGTAAACTACATTTAGTTTTTTGTTTGTTGCTGAAGTGTGTGTATAAAGCAAATCTCACAATTGTCCCATGTAGTAGACCTTACTTTGTAGTAGTATCAGTCTCAAAACCTGTGGATCGCATTTCCTTTAGATAAAACTAAATCTAAACTAACACGCTCCAGTCTCAAGTGTGCAAATGGCATTGTATAGACTTTCAGGTCCCAACATGAGCTGTTCTGCTCTGCAGATCCACTCCTGTCATGCTGCACCGTTTGCTACTGCAGCTAAAGCCGGGCCTAAAATATTGAAAGCATTTGCTGAGGACGTTGGGATCATGATTTGGAAAAAAAACCCAAAAACAAAAACAAAACCAAAGACCAGCCTGTTCTCTTCTATTGAAAGTCTTAAGTAAAAGAGTGATAAAACACTGCCCTACCATAGCACTCTGTGGGGTATTAGACCTACTGCAAGGGAGAAGTTCAAATGGCATCTCCCTGCCTGTATTTGCTAGCACAGATTAATCTTTTATTTGTGTTAGGTAGGTGGATGTTTTTCAAAATGAGAAAGCCAACAGAAAAAAAAGAAGAAAGTTCTTAGGAACTCAGAGTAAAGTCTTAATATAATGATCACTTCAAATGATCCACTTCAGTAACTAGAAGATTTTTTCTTTATATAGTATGTTTGCTTTGTTAAGGACACAGTAGCAGGTACACATAAAAAATGTAATAAAATGTACTCTGTCTCAAAGGAAATCACAATAAAAATGTTTGGATCTTAGGCAGTGGTTTTTCTAAGGAAACCATAAAAGTATAATTAAAATGCTCATACTGCAGGTCTGCTAGAAGTACTGCCTTTGAAATCCAGACTACATCCTCCGACTGTAACAGAGGAGAGCCAGGAATGGAACAGCCCTGTCAATATATACGACTGGTAGGACACTGGGGAAGCTGGCATGAGACAAACACAGTGATATGCACCTCAGAAATGTATCGTACCTTTATCTGCTAGTTAGTAACACAAGGATTAGTGGATATGAAGTTGTGATATTAACAGTACAACTTTAAAACCATGTGCCTCAAAAATAAAATTAATATTTATGAAAGATCCACACAAATATTATATGTTTTTGTCCTTAAGCTGCAGGTTGTTCAGCTGGGATTAATGAAGAGGTATTTATAGCAGTGATATAAGTAAAACACCTCTGCTGAAGTCCTGAACCTACTGAAAATTTAGGCCAGCAATATGGAAAACCCCGTGTATTTTCAGGGAGATGGCTTAAATAAGCTGCAGTATCTTTTTTACCTATCAGCCTGTGATGATCAAAATCGTTGTAACAGAGAGTCAGGAGCTTTTTCCAGTCACAATTGCTGCTAGATTTCATTAAAGAAGAATTTGCTCCCAGCTTAGTTTATGTATACTGTACCCATTCATAATTACTGAATGTGTTCTGACAGTGAGGGAATCAACCTGCATTAAATTAATACTTCTTGTGCTTGCAGTAAATTTGTTTCACTGAGCTGTCTGTTCTTTTGCTTTGTACCTTTGACTTTCGTTCAGTCTTTACCTCCCCCCTAAGTATGAGTTCCTAAATTTTAGTAACCGTACAATCCCCTTAAAACCTTACTTAATGGAAAAAAGCATGATGGGAGTAAAACATTTAGGGAAAAAAAGGCATAACTAGGAAAATTATGAATACTGCATCCTCTATCTTGTATGTAAAATGGCCTTGTTCTTACCCCTCAAGTGCCTATTTTGTCCTTTTGTAGTCCTCACAACTCTTACATAAAGTGTTGTCCTTTAATCATTAATTTCTAATACTCACCTCAACAGAATCATTGTCAGAATCAAAAGCAGCGTACTAAGATCACCTCCTATGCTACAAAAAAGCTATATATAACAGCTATTTTGAGGAAGTCTTCCTACACACATGCGTAAAGCACAGATATCTATTGCATTGAAAAGAATTTTCTCCTTTGGATTTAAATATACACTTATATATATTTTCAGAAATATAAATACTTTGAAAAATGATCTGAGATAATACTTATCAATACTACTTTTCTTATTTTACAGGTTTAAGTGTGTTATGGAACCCTGAGTTAGGACAGCAAATAAGGGCAGATCACCTTTTCCTTGAAGTGGGCAAACCAGAAGGACCTAGGGAAGAAAACCTCTCAACTTCAGTGTGGAATCTGTCCAATTATGTTCTATATGTAGCTAAATTAAAACAGGAGATCTTTGTAAATCACAGAGACTGACATTCATTAGTGAGAAAGAAATGCATCTACTACTATTATGAGATGAAAGAGTATCTCTCTGTAAGACCATGCCTTACTGGTTTGTAGTTTGCACATGGAATGTAATTATGAAAATACATTTTAAAAATTTATTAGTTCTTCATAAATATATAGTAAATGATAAATGGCATCTAATAAAATAAACATACTTCTAAATGGTTCCACCTGTTAAGGTATGGTCTGATCAATAATTAGGGTTCTATCGCATAACATACTCAAAAGAACAAGGCATCCAATAGCTTAACATGTGCAGTTAATGCTTACAGTTCATGGAAGTTCCTTGTGTTTATATATATGTTGTCAAGAATGTCACTCAGGTTTGCAAGTTCTCCAGATGTAACTTAGTCTTGAAGGTAATAACTGAATGTTGACTTTAAGAGAAACTGGAATCACCATTACAGAAAGCCATAATTACGCCACAGCCACTGTTAGAACAAACACTGTTAGTCCCAACACACAGTTCAAAAGTTTTTAAGCTCTTCACCAACTATATAGTTCTAATAACCACTAGATTATTGTGTTTTAGTGTGTAGAAAACAAAAAAATATACTGGGGAAAAAAATGAGGGAAAGTGACAAATTTTGTTAAATCTGGCAAAGGTTAGGAAATTTGCAGTATAGTCAAAATGTTTGTCAGTACTCATCATCCAGCACGGTTATGATTTAGCTCCCTCCCAGCTTGGTCAGTAGCTAAATGCGAGCAGTTGTGGACCAAATCCCCACTCTGCCCTGGGAAACAGGAAGGGGAAAAGAGAGAGGGGAAAGAGACTTGTGGGTTGGAAACTAAAACTAAACCAGCTTTAATGGAACCATAATAATCAAAAGGAAAATAATATATACAAAAATACAAAATCAAACCTCCTGATGACTACAGGTCATAACTGATGCTGCAGAGCACACATGGGGGAGAGGTTCCAGGTTGTACTCAGTGGCAGACAGGAACTGTATTCAGAACCTGGATTCAAGAATGCATGGATTTGGTATCAGGGGGCACAAGGATGGGCAAGGTCCCTAGAGACAGCAGCCATCAAAGAAGAGTGCCTGATCCCTGTGATCCTTCAGCTGTATACCGAGTTTAATGTATATGGAATGGAATCCTCTCTTGGTCAGTTTTGGATCACCTGTCCTTTCTGCTCCTCCCTGCAGCTGTAAGCTTTTTTCACCCTTTTAACTTACAGCATTCCACCAGCTCAGGGCTGACCTTGGTCTCTATGGAGATAAATAGAAGCAATGGCCTTTCTGCATAACAAGGCCCTGTTACTTTGATGATAATCATAAATTATAAGCATTATGACTTCTACTGACAGATGACGTCTGAAAAACATGTAATCGACTTTCAGAAAATGAAGTGACTTAGACAAGGCTTAGCTGAAAAGTTAGAAATTTTCTACTTTAACTCAAACTAGAACAAGTGCTTTGGAATAAAGTGCTCTTTCAGGAATTATCAATAATTGAGATGTGCTTTTCCAAATTATTTTTTTTCCCCACTCACCTTTTAATGATTTCATTAATTTTTAGCTTACAACTGAGACTACCACAGAAAAGAGAGAGGTTAGAACTTAGCAGGGTTTTTTTTGCCTTTCTGCAGCTTTTATAAAAAATTATAAATGCAAATATAGATTTTTTTTTTAGGGTCAGAAAATTTCATTTTACTCCTCACTGTAAAATTTCTTTTTCATAAGAACTTGAACTTTACTGCTATAATAATTTTTCATTGCAGATTTTCTATCGCATTCTATGCATTAGGAGGTCTGTCATACGCATAATTAGCAATTACAGGATCCACAGTCAATAAATCATGAAAACATACTATTTTTGCATCACACTTTGCTTGGGCTAACAACATTCTGATGCACAGTAGAGGCTGTCACTTGCAGTTTATGAAGATAAATCATTGAACTATGGAACTCATAAGCTGACTTGTAATAAATCATTCACTTCACTCTTGTTAAAGGCCTTGTGACATTGTCAGTTAAACAAGGCTGAGCACAAGTTTTTGATTGTAACGTGTTGCTGCTGGCAGCTGTACCCGTGCTGGTGGCCTGGACACCAGTAAGGGACTGTTAGGACCAAATCATCTCAGAAAACCTATTCTCCTTCTGAGCATCAATTATTTTGTTTAGCTGTTTGGGATCCGTTGACAAACCTCTCCTCTCCCTGACAACAACAACAAAAAGAACAGAAGTTTGAACCCTTACATAGACCATAGACACAGAAAAGTTACTGCAGGTGTTTGCTTTACTTTTATTCTTGAAATGCCAGCATGGGAAGAAATGCCTCTTTTTGTGAAATGATGTAACTTTTGAAGTAGCGTACTATAGAATTGTCACTTGGTGACTTCAATGAGGAAAAGAACCTAAAAACTTAAATTACAATCTAAAATGAGGTTAATGTAACTTGTTAATGTAACTACCCCATGAATGTTGCTACAAAAATTAGTAAATAAAAAGCCAAATAATTTGAATATGAAATTAACTGTATTGAGGACTTCCTGTGTTTTTTAAATTAACTAAAGTATCCCTTTACAACAGAAAATGTTATGTACATTTATCTTCAGAACCACTGAAAACCTGAACAAGATTTTGTTGCATTAATTGATGCTTACAGATGTTACACACTCAAAACCCCATCTATTTATTTTTATGTGAATTTAACTGTCTGTTCCACTTGTTCATTATTGACGCAAAGAAACTTCAACAATAAAACATGTTATACAACAACATCAGCTTTACAATGTCCTAAAAATCCACGGTAAATAAATAAATACTAAGTAAATAAACATATTTACCACAGTAAATCTGTTATTTCATGCATGACTTGCATTCATATAACAGAGACCCTCTAGAAATGGATACTTAAACAAAACTTCGCTGAAAAGTTTGAGGTGTAACTGATGTTGGTTTAATTTTAGTTTGATGAAAAATGTAGCAAAGCCGCATCTGAGAATTCAAAGTATATTAAATGGAAATCAAATTTCTTTACAGATTGTTCCTTACCCCTTACTGATAGGAATTCTGGTAGAAGTCAAAAAGCTCAAGTGACACTTCTACCAAAATAATTTGCCAACACAGTACTTCTTAAGTCATTCAGCACAAAAAAATATTTAGGCAGCTGTTTATAAAAACTTTCCATGCTGCTTTGCTTAGGATACACATAATAAGGGCAGTTTGAAAAACCTTCTTGTTCTGTATTTGCCAACTTCTTTTTAGACTTCTATGACCTGTGAAACTGCTAATTAAATGTTCATTTATTACAGAAGTCTGGTAATTATTGTTATTCATTTGCTAAGGACTTACGATTTTCTTAGCAAAAAATCAGGAAACACACGCAGTTCTTAGTGTTTGCCTTCATTCTTTTAAGACATGGCAACAGAAAAGACATTTCAACTTCAAATATTAATGTGAGGCTTACAGTTTGGATCAAGCTCAGTTACTCTTTGTGTAATTTAGGTCTTTGTAATGTTACATTTCTCCTTAATGTTACTATGCCATAGAAATCTCCAGTTCATTCAAATAAAAAGTACTTCTAAGGCAGAAGGAGGAACCTTCTCTAGGTTTCCATAGAAATAGCTTCTGGGGAAGTTGCTCCTGCTGAATTAATGGGGTTGGTTATGATAAAGCTTTTAAGGGCTAGCACTGAGAAAGTACAATGAAGCTTGTATTTTGATGGAAAATCTGGAAGTTGAATCAGATAAAAAGTAAAAAGAATTTAAGGTGCCTAACAGTTTGAATTCTGATGCTCTTCGTTTTCGACCTGCAGGCATATGGAATGAGCACATTCGCTGTTAGTCATACTGATAGCAAATTAAACATCCTGAGCCATTAAACTTCTAAATCAAAAGAATCTACAATTCCTTAACGTGAATATGGGAGATCATTGCAAATTGCAGGTCTCTATTCAACTTCAAACCTTTCTTCCTTTCTGGGTTTTCAAATCTAAAATGAAAGAGTAGGCTTCTGAGCTAAAAATCAAGAGCTCGTCTTAACAGCATGAGTGATGGTTGGTTTATTGGTGGTGTGACAGTTCTTGGCCCCTGTCATACCAATTTTTAATAGGTCAAGTATTACATAGCAATGTTGGGAGAATTCTGGATTTAATTTCTTGTATATGGAATGGTTTTACACTTGTATATTTAGCACCTAAGTGGGAATTTTCTAGCATAGAATGGGAATTTGGAATTACATTTAAAAATTGCATTTAAAAAGCAACATAATGGAGAAGGTCAATTCATAATAATTACAGTCTGTTTCTGAACATTCATAATAGTTGTGAACACAGTGCAAATACTGGATAGCTATGCAGATTGTGTGTGCAACTGCAATGAAAGGTAGGGGAATATGAAGTATATGTTCTATAGGGCCTACGGTTTGCCATAAAGTGTGTTAGTATCTTCCAAAATGATCATATAAATGAATTTGCAAATTATAAGGTAAAAATAAAGTCAATCGTGTGGAAATCTTTAGTCTGGATGATCCTGAAATGACAGGATTATGGATATTGATACCAATACGGAACCATTACACGTAAGTACATAAAAGTAAGCAGGAATAAGAAGATGTGGCAGAAAGGAAGTAATCTGCAGAGTGTACTTTTAACACAGGACTCGCTAATGTCTGTCTCCAGTGACTGGGGCCTAGGCAGATGCCCAAGATGCAAACCATACACAGTTCAAATAATTTCCTCTGAATCTACTTTTCAGTGGAGGTTAAGACATCTTATAAGTCTGCAGCCTGTTCTGATGTTAACTGACATCAGAAACACGTTGAAACCAAATCTCAGGTGAGATGTGTCCTTATCTGTAAATGAAGTACGATATACACCACCACCAGCACGCCTTAAGAACTTGACAGGCAGAGCTTGTGCCCATGAGATACCTTTCGTACTGTTGGTATTTGTTTTATTTAATGGCTTTTCCTATTACAAATCCAGAGAAATTGTGCAAAGGACTTCAGCAGACAATGGGGCAAAATTCAAGGTACTCGGGGTTAAAGTGTGAGGTGTTCCAAGGACACATTATTATGAGACTAAGCATACGACATGCTAAAACTAGCAATCACAGTTAACAGATTCAAATGATTATATAGAAGAATACATATGATCCATGGAAAATTTCTGGCTGTAAAGGCCTGGATAATAGCAGTGTAGTTGTATATTCCATATGATGGGCTAATTATCAGATTATTTTCTCAAATTGCATGTCAATTATGAAAAGGGCATGAGATGCCACTTTTGTTGTGTTTTCTCTGTTGTCTTCTCTGCTGCTTATAGACAGTGACCCAAGAGGCTGTACTGCTTGTTCCTTGTCTAAACTCCTCTTCACACACATCCAGAGGTTCCACTTGGCTGCTATGGACAGCAGCATTAAAACAGACTGTTAAGACAAGAGTGGGCTCAAGATGAGAGGAACAGGCCATGGAAGTGTGGGGAGTGGAAGAGCAGGAGGAAACTGGTAGGCATACACAACTGCCTTAATGCTCTGCAAAACTGGGGGCATATCCTTTCCCATCCCATCTCTTCCTCTCAAATGTGCACATGGACATTTGTTTAAATATGAACATCTACATTTTCAAAGGAAGGAAAATATACTAAGCCTTTGTCACAGACCATTTTAAAATGAGAATTTGCTGGTTGTAAGAAACATGAGTCCAGAGTTTACACCAGGACCTAAGTAAAGAAACAGTAATTTGTTTATGATAAATGTTTTAATAAAGAAGTACAAGTTACAACTACAGCTCTCCCCTGTCATTTGGCTACAAACTAATGATAATACTTACCAAGCGTCACAAGCAAACCTGTCAACTCTCCCTGCTTCTTTTTTGGTGATATGATACTGTTTAAAAATTGTCTTCATCAAAACACACTGGATGTTTTTCAGGAACCGATATGCAGACACACATCCATTTGCAGAAGTATCTTGGTTATAGCTCCTAGTGTATACCAGCTATCTTAAGTAGAATACAGAGATTTCTCTATTTAGCAAACAGCGTTGCAGTTGCCCACAGCACTTTTTTTCTTTACATGATCGTGCCTTTCTCTCTCTAACCTGTTTTTGTAGTGTATGTTTGTTTAAAGGTTTATGTTCAGTTTAAGGAAGAACTGATTAAATGATCCTGCTATGTGGGGAAAAAAAAATGTCTTCTTTGATCCTATCTTCAGTTACAAGCCAAGTCAAAGAGAATACTGTCTTCCAAAAAATCTGACTTACATTCATTTAGCTGCAGAGCATTTTTAGAAACAGAAAAATCACGTTGCTTCAACAGCCATTATCCAGTTCTGCACACACTAGCTTCTGTGCTCTCAGTTTTTCTCTGTCTTCATCTATTTACTGTCTCTTTTGTTCACATCTGCTGTCAAGTTATGACAGAAATTATCATATCTAAATTACTGGCAGTTGGCTTTTTCTCCTCTACTGTGATCAAGGAAATGGTATTCCTCAAGAATTTAAATTGCCATATTCTTTACATTTTCTAAGTCTGTCCCTCCTTTTATCAAAAATTGCTTCACAGCACAAAGCATAAATACAAATTAGCACCAGGGGTAGTTATGGTGGTTTAATTTCACTAGAATAATTTGGGAAATTTTAAATTTTAACACAATCAATGTTCCTTATTCCAAGTAACTAACAATTGACAAGTATGACCCAGCTGGTGAAGAGACTTTGCAATCTCCTAAATTTCTATTTCAGTTGTGGTGAAGCCACAGTTACCGTGAAGGTCTCTCTCCTCGTTATGCTGGACATGGGCATGTTGTAGCCTTGCAGCATGTTAGAAAACCATCTAACCTGCTGTTTAAGTTACAACTCTTGGTAAATTCTGAAGAACTAATTCATCCAATTAAACAGACAAAGCAAATACAACACAATGTGGAGAAGTAATGTATGTGTGTAAAAGAGTTATCATTAAGCTAAAATGAATGGAGAGGCAAAGCTCTCATACCGAATCATAGTTATCTGCTTTTTCCCCTCACCCCTCCTACAGTTTTGTCTAGGCATCAGTTAAGAACAGTATTTTATCTTTCTTCTGGTAAAACACTAGACTCATTTGAGAAATTTAGTTGAGCTTTAGTATTTATGTAAAAACACATTCCTACTTCAAAAAACCCCAATGTCATGTGTCATATACAACTTGGCCACTCTCGCATTCAGCCAATGAGCTTACTTCCAAAACTAAGCTGATATCTTTGCAAATTTTGGTGCATAAACACAGATGTTTGAACATCAGGAGATAAATAAAGGAAATTGCTCCTAATAAAACTAAAGCAGAATTGTTTATTTCAGTGAATTAAAGGGATCCTTGTGAAAAATACTGTTAAGTTTCAAAGACACCATTTCAAACAGATATCTAACATGGAAGACTGGGGGCTTCTTAATTAAATTTGTTTCAGAAAGCTGTATGCAGAATTTTAACCTACATATCCAATGAATCATATACAAAACCTATTCTTCACACTTTGTCTTTTTTTTAATATTAACATAGGCCCCACCTGCCTCACACAAAATCAGTCCTTTTTTTTTTCTCTCCACTTCTCGTTTTATCTATATGTAACAAATAATAAGTGGTGTCTCAGTGAGTTTGTAACACAAATGGACAATACAGAAAAAGAAAAAAGAGTAATAATGAAGTGTTATCCCTGTGTTACAAAGAACTGTGGCACAAGATTAAATGACTTGCTCACAATTGAACAGTAGAGGAGGAATCAAAACAAAGTCAAGCTAATACCTTTATTAAAAGATTATTTACTTTCCTATTTCTTTTCTTTTTCCTTTCTTAGTGCTCAAAATCCTTATAAAAAATTGGTATGTTAAATATTTAAATTATATTTTAAAAAACAAAGCAAATTTATTATTAGCAAGCTACTTCAGTCTTGAAATCTATCTCCCTAAAGTATGATAAATAAAAAGTCAATAACTTAATAGATTTTTCTGTCATTTTGCAATTAAATATATATTAAGCATATATAGAACAGTATATTATATTATATATATAACATATTATATATATAATATATTATATAGTATATTAGCTAGCAAGTAGAAGAAAGGTGAGCCCTTTATGTGACTGTCTTTTTGGATCTATCATGAAACTCACATTCCATGTTCAGTCAATATATCATACGTATAGTAGTCAAACAGTTATTAATATTTCATAAAAATGGAAGGTTTAAAATAATGATTTAGATGACTGAGCCATCTGTTGGTAACCTGGGTAGAAGTTTGTTTCTCCAGGTGACTGGTTAAAAAAAAACCAGAAGAAGTTAAGGATATTTTGCACTGAGCAGAGCTTCTCTAGTAAAACCAGTGATACAACAAACCCCTAGTCTTCCAGTTTTCCCAATACATGCTGCAACACAGCCAAACACCATACCTTGTGTCTTGAGCCTCAATGAACTATTAGTTGGGGACTAATAGTAACTGAAGTTGTTCTTCAGTTCTATTTCAGACACTCAGAAATGTTCAGGCTTTTACTTTCTCTCAAAGACTCAGGCCCAGCCTGTCCACAAGCCGTATATAGTGATTGTGTCTGCCTCTGCATCATGACTAAGTCATGTTGTTCACTTTAATGTCTAGCTACCTCTTCTGATCAATGCAATGCAAAAGCAGGGGGTCTTTCAAATGATAAAGGCTTTGTAGCACACAGAAACTCTTATAAAAGAGTTGTTGCTTTTGCAGCTTTCTTGAAACAGTGGCCATTCAGGTACGATCTTAGTGAATAAACAGAATGCATAATAGAAGTTGCTGCATCAGCAAAAAACCCAAAGAGGACATTCAAATTGAAATGTAAAAGTAGAGCAAGTTATTTCTCTCCTTCCTACTTTTTCTCTTCTGTGTTTCCTGATTTGGATGCCTTTCAGTTTGAGCACTACGTTTTGGATGAGAAAATATTCTGTATTGCTGTCAGCAATTCTGTTTCCCTTGGTGAGCTGCTCACACAATTGCTGGTACTATTTCTTGGTTTTCTGCTTTCTTACTCCCCAAATTCACGTAATTTTAAGAGTTAGAGTATATCACAGGATCAGAGAAGGGTTGATGTTGGAAGGAACCTCTGGAGGTCATCTGGTCGATCTGCCCCCGCTCAAGCAGAGCTACCTAGAGACAGTTGCCCAGGGCCACGTTCAAATAGCTTTTGAATATCTCCAGGGATGGAGACTCTGTAACCTCCCTGAGCATCCTGTGCAAGTGCTCAGTCACCCCAACAGTAAACAAAAATATTTTTCCTGATCAGAGGGAACCACCTGTTTTCAGTTTGTGCCCATTGCCTCTTGCTCTGTCACTGTACACCACTGAAAAGATCTCCCCAAGTCTTCTCTTCCCCAGCTCTCTCAGCCTTTCCTCATGGGAGAGACGCTCCAGCACTTTAAACATCTTTGTGGCCCTTCACCTTCTCCAGTATATCCTTGTCTCTCTTGTACAGAGGTGGACACAGTACTCCATGTGTGACCTCAGCAGTGCTTGCTGAGTAGAGGACAATATCAATAGTACAAAATAATTTAAGAGAAAAAGAAACCAAGTAGTAGGCAAACTGAGGCAGGTGTTGGCTGATGCCCAGACAAATGACTTTTATTTTTCTGCCTGGTTTGGATATGCTGTTACCTACTGATTTCAGGGGGATCGAGAATATGACTGCTAATCACCACTAGAAAAGAAAAAGAAGAAATTCTTGTGCAATGAGTTTGTGCTGCAATGTCACTACTGCTTCCAGAATGTCACATAACAATTGAGCAATGTATTAGTGTTAAAATATTCAAAGACTAGTATTTTAATACCATTCAATATTAAATAACATTTTCCAGGGTTATGACAACAAGAAGCAGTGTGAAACTGCAGGCTGAAGTATTTAACTAGAGATGATCAAAGAAAAATAACTGAAATTACAAAGGAACTCAAACATAGTTCAAGCATCTTTGAACAAAATTGCTATTTATATGTCTTCTGAATTAGCAAGTATAAATTAAAGTGTCAAAAAAAACCCCGGAGTTGACTGTAGACTGGTTGGATCCAGCCTGCAGGCTGTGGATTGGAAATCCACATTAAAGCACTGAAAACAGAAAAAACCTCGCCTTAGTCAGAACAGGAACTGAAGCACTGGCCTTGTTCTGAGAGGAGTGCTATAATTTCTAGGTTACAGGGAACAATGTCATTCTTTGTAATGAAAATATCATCTTTTCTGTAGAGACATATAACCCCAACTTTGAAGTTATTTTCCAAAATGATGGGGCCATAAAGACTGGTTCTTCACTCCAGCACATTTCAAAGCTGGACTAGAATTTGAGTCTACTGCATGCTGACTAAGTATATTTTCACAGATTTTCATAGAAATCTGAAGAGCATTTTTATTCTCTGACAAGTATGCAATTCTAACTTATATTTTCCCTTATGTTAAAATATGATATTTTATATATATACTGTCTTCAAGACCTTTGAAATTTGAATACTTCACAAACATTAAATAATTTATTCTTATAACAGTCTAGCACCAGTCTTATTTAGCCCTTCTTAAACTACATATTTATATACAAGTTTGCAGTTGGATGTCAGGCATTCTGTCTGAAGAGCTTCCAAATTCTCCAGTTGAACTTCTCCAGACTTCTCCATCTATCAGCTCTATTAATGGGCTGATAGATGAACAAGAATATCTTAGTGGGAACCATCCAGCCAAGGTATTTATCCATCTTTTACATCAGTTTAGAACGCAGCTGGGAAACTGATGGGCAGGGGAGAAAAGTAGCTTGATAAAATAATTCTGAAAGATTTAAACCTATTGTCCTCAGTTACTGAGGGCTGCCCTAACTATCGACACAGCCCATTTCTATTTCTTTACTTAGTAGGAAGAATCATAATTTTTCTTGTGAAAAAAAAGTATTATGTTAATATTGTGCCTATTTTGGATATATTACAATGACCATATTTTAAAAATATGATAAAAGAATATTACAAAGAATTTAAAAGAATGTAAGAACTCATGAATCTCTTGATCTTTTGCCCTTCTCTTGTAACAATCTCAAGTGAATCCAGAGTAACTGCCTACTTCAGTTCTTAAGTGTACACCAACTATCAAGTAATTAACCTTAAAGAATGTGCTGAATACATTATTAGTTCCATTAACATTATATAGATAAACACAGTGCTCTGAAATTTCCCATCCAGTGACCTTGGAAATCTCTCCGGGTAGCTGTAAAAGACCCATTGCAGGGGTCATTTGGAATGGAGTCAAACAAAGCTCAGAAAAACACACTGCAGGGAACAACACTGCCATAAATAGGGAATTTGGCTAACTGCAAATTAATAGACCTTTTACATCTCTAATTTTTACGGGTTTATGAAAACTTCTAATTTAATATCTTTATAAGTTTGCTATTCTACATATTAATGTTTTTCATAGAAGTTCTTAGCCTCTCAGAAAGCCCAAACCCACAACCTGTTGTCCTAAACAACCACTTTAAAGTAATGTTTTGCAGTAAGAGTTAAAATAATTTTCAAATGAGAAGTAATCATAGAATCTGTTGACCTCTTTCCTCTAGTCAAGAGACAGGTAAATACTCATTGGTTTTGAGAGTGATCAACCTTCAAAAACTATCCAGGGAAGCTAGGAAATCCAAGAACATCTCCTTTTTTTTTGTGGATTGCCTTCCTTTGTAATCACTCCATATTGCTAAGGCATCACATCAAATATTTGTACCTCCTTAACTAACTTTCTATGGCTGAAGCCATAAATTCTAATTTTACTAATTGCTACCTTACGCACATTTCCTGTTATATTTTCATGCTGCAGGTTAGCTTCACCCATGGGGTTTTGACCTTAGCTTATTCTTGAAGAGATTCCATGCTGTCACCATAATCTTGAAGCATGTCTAGACAGCACTTCATGTTGAACATGGGTAGAATTTATTTCTGTTAGACTTGCTGGAGGTTGTCTGTGAACAAAGCCAAGCTTTCCTGACTTTTCAGTGTCATCCTTTCATTAAGCAGTGCAATGAGACCACAAATACCACAGTCCAAGGTAAATCTGAAATTTGCAGCCCAAGACTGCTTGCAACATTTTTAGGGGAGTAGAAGAGAGCTCAGCACACATTCACTCCCCCTAAATATATCCAATTTCCTGATTCTGTTTGTTTGTTTAAATTATTGTGTATACCTTCATATTTCTTCCGCTGTTCCTAGTACTGAAGATACCAAATACAAAATGCATTAAAAATACTGACAAAACCTGCAATTACTCTAGGGAGTATTTCATAAGCATGCCTCAAATATGGTGAAATAAGTGCCATAAATAGGTCCTAATCCAATAAAAACGTGGAGCAACTTAACTAAAACAGAATTTAAACTTTAGTTGAGTTGCCCTTTGAGCATTGACAGCTACTGCATAGTGTAAATTTCAGAGAGTTCTTGTTCAACTGTACTTATTTTGCAATTTAGCAGGATAAGGTCTTCAAAACAAGACAAACCCATCAAGTTACCTTTTCTGATCCCTACTGAATTTGTGCTCATTACTTTGGTGATATGTATGTGATAACATGGAATTTTTTCTTTAAGTAACACTTGAGAAAGTTTCCATTTGCCCCATTGCTACCAGAAGTCGGAGAGAGGATGGTTCAGCTGTCCTGTCATTAACAGCTTTTCTGCAGCCATTTACAGGCTATCAGCTTCTTAATAATTGTTCCTTAACAATTTTGTTTCAGGCATCTACCCACTGGCAATTGCACCAGTGATTACAGATAGGCTGTACTTGCATACAGATGCGTACCCTGAGAAGCCAAATTAGATCCTTGATTGTTCCTCCTTGTATTCTAGGATATATTTTTGACAATTTTAATATTTTTTTTCAGTTCTCCATTTGATATTATCATGGGATTTTCTGGAAAGTATTTGATCAGAAGTCCTGCTCTACATAAAGAGGGATTTCATATGTGCATTCATCTGTCACTGAGGACACTGCAACTAAGACTTCACTCAGAAGGATCCTCAATTGCATGTCAGCTACCACTGAAACCTTCAAAGAGAGCATATGTGTTTAATTTTCCCAGGTTTTCCCAACCAGGCAATGGCTTTTCAAAATTTTGGTATTTTAAATATTTTAAAAGGGTATCAGAATTTTGGTTTGGGTTCATTCCAGTAGCAAAGGACATTTATGACTTGTCCTATGCATGAAGACATTAAGTGCAACACTGATTTATTAAGAATAAATCCAATGAAACAAAAGACATGAATTAATAATATAATTTTTCTTTTGTCTCTGATTGTCACACAACAGTTCTTTTGTTAACACATAGCTCCAATATTCTCAAATATATCTTTTCCCTGACATTTTCTAAATATATTGGCTATTCGTTTCAGCCGTCTAAAATGTTTCCTGAAGGTGGCCCTCTGCCCAGTCAGGTAATATATGCTTTGAAATTTGCAGTGTTGTAATCTTAATGGCATTCTAATACTGGTAAAATATAGATTGGTCTCTTTCCTAAAAATATTCCTTGTGTAATACTATAAGGAGTCTTGCAATGGTTTCCTATTAGGGAAACATACATGACTTGACAGATTCAGACACCAGATGGAGGAGATAAAGAAGTTAAGTGTTAAGGTTGATATAAAAGAAGAGCATCAACATTTCAATCTCCTTATACTTCAAGAAAAAAGAAAATACCCTAATTTCTTACAATTATTCTAGAATATATTCAGAAGTTGGGAATAATAATTCACATCTGCCTACTCCTTGTGCATAAGTCCCAAGTCTAATTATAACTGTGTTTGCTTCACCCTATACCTCTCATTCTGGGGACTTCTCTCCCCCTAAAATTTTAGACTGGCTCCTCCTGTCTGCTATCTACTAGTAATTTCTTAAATAAAATAGGAAAAAAAAATAGTTGGTATTTTTTTTCATTAATATCCGTGGAAGTCTTTTAAAACAGCACCTTAAAACTTCCATCTGGATCACAGTTCTTAAATAACAGCACTTCCTGCACAAGAAGAGAGTAAATTGCAATATGTGCCCTGAAAGTTTAATCAGTTTAACAAAAAAAATTAAATCACCAAATTTCAGTACTCTTTTTGTTGGGTCAGGAAGAACTTTTGTTCCTATGCAGAACAGGTTAGATCTTTTAAACATTTATATCCTCGGGCTGAGAGATGGGAAATGATGTTGAGTCAGTGTAGTTCTTCAGAAAGAGGTCTATAGTGGCTGCAGTCCTGTCTCTGCAAGACATTCAAAAGCCTAAACAAAATACTTGGGGAACTGATGAAAGCATCTGCTCTCAATCATTAATTAAACTTTATAATACTCTTTTTTTTTGTCTTCTCAGGCCATATTTCTTTTCACAAACACATAACTTTTTAATATCTTTGATGTTAATTTTGGCTCAAACCAACCAGGAATAGCCAGAGTTTGTGACCACACTTCTCTTTCAGCTGTTCTGTTCCAGTTAATATTTCTAGTATGAAAAAAAAATAACTATAAGGAATAATATATGTTCCATGGCATGGGAAATGTTGCATACATTGAATTAGCTTCATCAAGAATTACTAGTTAACATCTATGGAGTTGAAACCAAAACAGCACTTAGGTTCTAGCCCATTTGTTTATATTTCTTAAATACCTCAGAAGTAGGGAATTTCCTTGTAACTCATTTTAAACTACCTTGTCTCTGAAACCATTCACAAAATTCTCGATATTCACATGTAAAACTTCACAATTCCAGCTCAGATTTTCTTGGGCAAGGTGGGTGGGAGGTGGGGGTATGCTGAGGAAAGGTATTCATACCATTTCACTGCCAAAAACTTTCTAACATTGCCTCTGATCACCTATCATGGATACGCTGTGAGATAATATATGTGGTCCTGTGTATATTTGTCTGCAAGGGATCAGATGTAACTAAGGTAAATGTTGTTAAAACGTTGTTTTAAGGAACATGAATTTGTTTGTGAAATGACCAGCAATGACAAATAACAAGGAAATACCCCTAATAAACACCAGATCGGTAGCCAAAGACAGGAATTTTGATTTATATAGAGGGAAGTTTGAGGAAAGAGTTTTTAAAATACATTTTTAACACCATCATGACTTAAAAATTTACAGTTCCTACTTCTGAGTAGGAATGCATTTTAAGCTTTTTTCACCGATGAGGTTCTAATATGGTTTAAGTATCGATTATCCCAGAAATAGCTTCTTTCTTTGTGTTGTACTCTAGCACTCTAAAATTAGCAGTTAAAGTAGGGGAACATATCCAGAACTACTCAGGAGGAAAAAAGCAGTTGATTTGCCAACACACTTCCTACCTTCATTCAGCAATAATTGTATATACTGACCTCACAGGCAGAAGGCAGGACATTACCTTATGTCAGGTTTTCTCAGACAACTTCTGTTTTTACAAAAGAAATACTGACGAAGCACTGTTTGAGGCTTCTGTGTGTTTACCAAGGATTTCTAGTTGACTGGCAGCCTGGATGAAGTGTGAGTTCTCAAGTTATGGGAATAGTAAGTATTTTTATATTACGAGGACAATGATATGAGTAGATTTTGAAGCAGCTGAAATTAGTCACATAACATTTTAAACATCAGAGCAACAGTTTATGCCCATAAAGAAATTGCCTATTTTTTTTAATTACACATCTCATTAAAGAACTGGATAGTACAATACAAATTTGATGTTGATGTACTATCCGTACTATCCGTTTCTTTTTCTTTACTGCAATTTACTATATATTACTGTAAGTAAATTGCTTTTCCATACATTCAGTGAAATCTTGAAAAAAATAAAAAATACCTTTTAGTAAAACCAATAAATGAAGAGTTCTCTTCAACACAATGTATCTATGAAAAAAATTATGAAAGACAGCAGATTCTTGCTGATGTTGACTACATTTATCTATTGAATTAAACAGAGGGAAATATCAATTTTGTTCAAAGACCATTTTATTTAACTGCTATGTGAACAAGGAAATCAGCAAAATCATTTATCCAAAGCTCACTAATGTCTGAAAATTTCTTTCCCCTCCTGTTCAAACCCCTTTCCAGGAGTTATACATAAACATAAAGACTTTGTAAATGTCTTGTGGAAGACAGAGTTATGGATTGCCTTGTTCATTTGTGAAAAAATTACATTTAGTATTCAGAATAATGTTTTTGAACTACATGATGAAACAAATATAAAGAAAAAAACTTGAGTCAAATATTAGAATGCGCATGAATTTATCTTTTATCTTTTAATAGCATTTATCTTAATCTCTTTTCCAAATTGCATATTCAAATCTGGCTAGATGATACACCTTTAGATAAGATTATGTATTGATATAGACTTCTTAGGGAACAGAGATTTCTTAAGAGTGAAGAGACTGCACATTTTAAAAATTCAGTTGCTCACCTTAAAGTAAGGGAAAGTGTTCCCAGCTTAAAACCAGCTTTCTCAAGCTCTGTGACCGCAAGATACTAAGCAAAGAAATCACTGCTGAATAACTTACAGACATTTCAGAGTCCATTATTCTCTTTGATTGGCAGGTCCTGTATTTTATTAGTGTGCACAGACACATACACATACAGACTAGGCATATGTATTTTGGTATTTATGACAGACCTTAGACCACAGCAATTTCACAGGTTTCATTTAGTCTGCTCGGCTTTTACATCTAAAAGCAGAGCTAAATGCAAGTCACCCTCTTTTGCTCACTGAAAGTTTTCAGCAGTTATAAGAATCATGAAGACTCACACCGTTTAAATTTTCATTTCCTTGGGCATTATTCATTAAACACATCTTTTACTACCCAAAACACCCCTAGCTATTTATTTACACATTAGTCTTTATTTGCATAATGCTACCTACTCACTGAAAATTTCGTCAGCCTCACGTGGCAGTGTTACTCCCACCTGTTCAATAGGAGCAGCGCATACGAAACAGGTAAAGAAAAATGTCTCTAGGTCAGAGAAATGTTATTGTTGCATTGTGTTGCACTTGGCTTCTGTCCTACCTTCCTAAGAAGCAGATTACAATGATTGCTACTTCAGCAGTTGATGTTTAATAGGAGCTATACAACAACCCTTTTGGAGAGTAACAGGTATTTTAAGATCTGGTTGATGAACATGAGCTGTGTGTCCCTGAAAGGCACAGGTTTTTCCTATGGACAAGCTACTACGACAGGAGCACTATGGCAATTATGCAAATGGTACAACTAGCCTTGAAACCTCTAGGCTATCCCATAAGAAATTGATAATATCCTGTGAGAAAATGATAGTATCACTCTGTAGCTCCTGCTATAAATAATTATTTCTCCTGGCAGAAATCCATTCAATTCATTAATTTTCTGTCTTAGAGCAATGGATATGGAAGTGGATTAGGCATGGGTCACCACAGTGAGAGAAAAACCTTTCTGTAACAGTAAGAAGACCTGATGGCAAGTGCCAGTGGTTCAATAATACAAGCAAAAGTAGCACCTTTTCCAAGATATTTTTTATTAACAAAATTCTATTATCCTTTGGCGAGGCGTAGATGTTGGTAATCCAGGGCAGACTCCTGTTAATGGGAGTAAACTTAGGCATGCTTTTTATCACAGTCCCCTCTAGGGATAGAAGGAAAGGATTTAAACCTTCATATACAGATATAAAATTTTTAAACCAACAAATTCACAACATAACTCATTATGAATTTAGAAACAATGCGTGCATTCAACCTTACAGTTAAATCATGCTATAAATAATGCAGGAAAAATGTTTCTGCAGCAAAATGAGAAAGTTTTAGAAGCAATACAGAGAAAGCAGAGAGCAAAGTATGAGAAGAAAGGTATATACTTCAAAAAGCTGAAGAAAAAGTTTGAAAAGAATAAAAATTAATACATTTCTGAAACTCATTTGAGTATTAGATGATTGTTAAGCTTTTTAAAGGCAAACTCAAACTTTTGTAATTGATTTATAAACTGAATTCAGAACATCAGTCTGCTTCAGGAAAAGTCAGCTAGGATAGACCACTTTGTCCTCATCGTTAGATAACACTACCACAGTTAACATGTCCTTGGCCTTCATTTAATGGAAATATATGGTAGCTGCACTGTTAAAATTTAAAAAATGCCCAAGGAAGAACCATAAATCTCCTAAAACGATCACTATTAGCACTGAAGACTGAAAGAGGGAGTTGGGTAATGCTAAAGAGAGATCTGTTCAAAGCTGCAACCACTTTCCCTTTGCAATACAAATAAAGATACAATCTTCCTGAGTCTTCGCAGGAAACATCAGTGAAGGAAAACAGACAGCTCTGAAATTATTTCATACTGTTGACAAACAGCCAATAAGAAGGTTAATTCTGAGTTGTCACTAAAAATTGAATCACATAATGGATCAACACCATGGCAATATGTTTGTGCAGTGGTGACATGGAAAGAGAGAAAGATTTAGGGGAAGAAAAAAATTTCAAGACTATATTCGTAGTAAATACAAAAGAAATGCTGACTTGAGAAAATAATCAAAATAAAACTGTAGCAATGAAATAGCACATAAGAAATAAGTTCCCTAACATATATACTCTGGGCTATTAAAAAGGACAGGCTATGTAAAAAAACAATTCAATTTCAGCATATTGCCTTTAAAATTAACATTGCATTTTATAAAATCTGATGATCCTCCATTTTAAAATCTAATTATCAATTGAAAAGGAAGAACATACTCAAAATAAGAACTTGAAGACTGGAAAATGTGTGCTGCTTATCAAATAGATTGCCTGCTTCCAACACTAAGCTGCTGCTAAAACCACCTTTAAGATAAAAGAAGCACTGATAAGGCATCCGTGTGCACCTTGAAGGATAACATCTAATTAAGTACTGTTTTCTAAGGACGCTATAACCTTATTTTTGATATATTACAAAAACTAAGAGATAAGTTACTCTTGGTATCATATTGTTCTTGGTCAATGACCTGTCCACGTACATCATCTTATTCCAGTCTTCCAAGATTTTAAATCCCTGCTGTAGACAGGTTATCCTTTCAGTGAAAGTTTCTACTCATTTTAAAAGCTAATTGTACTGAAAAGATAAGACAGTATCATCATCTATCAGTAGGCTTCACCGAGTTTAGTGTGTGTCCCAGACTAAGACATGCATTAATCAGAGCTCATATAACGTGTTTCTGTCAACTCCAGTAATCACTGTAGTCTCTTTTAAGATACTGGACACGTAATTCCATAAACAGCCCCAGTTTAGCACCTCTTCTTGATAATGCATATTATGCCCCATTAAAGCTGGCATTTTGATACATTGTGGATGAACTACTGTATCTTCCAGTGCTATCATGAACACATAGAGAGGCTCAAACAAAATGTTTTGAACTAAAGGCATGTTTACTTATTTATTGCCTTTTTTTTTTGAATCTAGTACACCAAGGTACCGGTTTAGTCCACCTGAAAGCACAGTATTGAGGAACAAGGTTTTGGTTATCAGCAGGCAATATATGATGTTTCCTTAAGCAACCTGGGCTCTGCTGTGATTTAGAAAAAAAAGAATCACTACCTTGCAGATAGACACTAGCAGCACACCATGCAATAATTAAGATAAACCCTCCTAAACAGATCAGCCACAACATTTTGAAACATTAGGAGCCAGTTGCCAAAAAACACTAATGATTTTTTTTTAGTTAATTATGAAAAAATAAATCCAAAAATCCTTGGAAAATAAACCACATGGCAATAGTTCTTTAGGAATATATGATTAAATTGCTAATGCTACCTTAGGAAAAATGAGCTCTGAGAAAGTACTAGAGGCACAAATTGGAGGGGAACACTTTACCAACATATCACATTTCTCGCTCCACTGATCTTAGCAGCCTTATGCTCTCTTGAACTACTTTACTGCAGCCCTAGCTTCTGAGGTTTTTGCTACAGACCCTTTGGCATTTTGGACTACATAGCTTCGAGTTGTAATGGGCCCTCAATCTGCTGCGAGGGACACCTGAGTAGGTTTTGAGTCCTTCTCATATTTCATACCATTCAGCAAGACCACATTCCTCCCTAGGATTGATAAGAAATAATATATTGCAAAGGAAAAGTAAGTGGCAGGAGATCCATCTTGACTAGAGTGCTAGGCAGAACAGGTAGCACACTATATTTAGGCAATAATATATATGGAATGAGCTTGCTTAGGAACAGGAATACATTAGATGTCTAATTCATTTTTATCATCATGTTTGGGCCTGTTAAGTAAGATGCAGATGAATCTATACTAAATAAGCAGGATTAACAGACACCTGAACTTTGAAGGTTGATTTGCTTATTTAGAGCTACAGTGAGTTCCTGTTATTCTTCCTAAATGTTTTTCTTTTTTTAGTCTCTAGGTACTCAGTTGCTGTTCTGAACTAACAGAAAGCATACTAAGCATGGCTGCAGAGAATACAGGGTCTTCTCTGACAAATGGGCCGCATACATGTAATACTCACCTACAGGAATCTGATACGATGAAATAATGAAACTAGCTAAAGCTGAGGATTTCATTGAAAATGAAAGTTCTACCTGTCTTTTTTTTTAAAAAAAAAAGACTAGGATTCGGAAATCCATACTTACTATACCAGAGCATAACTATGGATTAAACAAAATTCTCCTTATGATATATATCATTAAATGACACTGAATTTGTCCAGGGAATTTTATGCCTTAATACTACCTCAAGCTCCTTTTGATCATTAGAATTTCATCTTTCAGTTACTCTAATAGGTTTAGATTAGCTAAGTGAAAATGTTCAGCACGGACACAGTAACATATTCATCGCGCTGATCCTTTCAGATTGGTGCAGTTAACACTTTTCAAATCTCATTTGTGAAGAGCTTTATGTGAGTATAATGTCAGTATACGTTAAATCTGACTAAGAGTAACATAGTTTAATGCTTCATAAATTCTCCAGTTTGCCAGCCAACTGCATGCAGCAAGCTCAGCTGACAGGGTGATCTGTACATCATTGCTTATGGTGATTTATGCTGAACATATGTAATTAAGTTCCTTTCTTTTAGTATGCTCCTGACCAGCCTGCACAGCACATCCCACCAGTCTTAAAGATTCAGAGCTATATGAGTTTTATTTTACGTGTATTGTTCTTTGCCACAGTATCAGGCTACATACAGAAAAGTAAATACTAAATTCTGCTTTACTGGGAAAGGTATAATACACTATGGCTCTAAGTTCATACATCCAATCTTGCAATGTTAACTTTCTGAGACCTGAAACTCTATTGAAGATGGCAAAGGCAGAGAAAAGAAAAAAGGGGAAGTCCCTTGGACAAAAGCTTTACACTCAAAATGCATTTCATCTGCTTGCTACCACAGGTTACTAGAAATTCATTGTCCCAGGATGACAGTCTCTGAACTGGAGTGTAGTCCATGATGCTGCCCTGATTTCCTGCCTCTGTGAAGAGCCTCTGTTCATACATTGCCTGTTCTGCAATACTGTTAGGAAAATAATACTGAATAATACTGAAAAAATATGAAAAAATACTGAAAAAAATGAAAAAGGTGGAAAACAAATGAAGACTCACATCTAAAGCAGATAGGTATAGATGCTGGAATAATAAAAGCAAAAATGCTATTGCCAAAAAGAAAAAAGGGTCTCCTTCTTGAATTTAGTTTAAGGCAAAGCCCATTTCTTTAACACAACTTTGTAAAGATTAAAATGTTAACATGAAGGTAGCTTTATAAGTCAGTAAGAACTTTATGTGGTCATATATGAAAGCATCTATAATTAAACTGATGACAGTTTATTAATATTTTGACACAATATAAGCCTTCATGTAGCATTTATAAAGGGCTGACAGATAATAAGGAATGCTCAAGTATTATGGGTAATTACAGATTTAAATATGTTAAGAGTTGCTTATTACAATCATAGAGCTTCTACTGTCTGATATTTATCAGACAAGGAATATGTTCCTCATATTCACAAATATTTTATAAAACCCTTCCAAATGGAAATTTAAATATGAAGCATATCTAATATCTTGTCATATATCAATTTATCTGCTTTTTAAACCCAATAAAACATTTAAAATTTATAGAAATCAAAATTGATGGTTAGGCCAGTTGCTTTGATGCTTTGTAATAATACCTTGTTAACGTTTGTCCCCTTATTTAATTTCAAACCCCTTAAAATATTTTAGCATAGGTGACTTTGGGCTTAATGGATACTCATCTGAAAAGGTGATCTTTGAAAAACACTGTGGCAGACACAGCCTAACGTAAGATGATTTCTAGCTGAGGCAATTTTAAGGAACTGAGATAAAGTGGGATTTTCAAATCATGGTTTGCATTTTTTTTTGCTAAAACGGGCATTTGGTGACAGCAGTTTTCCATTTTATTGATGAAATTTGCTTATTTTGATAGAAAGTTGCTGCAACTCAGATGAAATTTGAGGTACTATATAAAGACACTAAGCTTGTACTCAACTATCTCTACCAAAAATTTCTGTTGCTTTAAAATGGGACTCAAAAAAAAAATGTGTAGGTACTAGATTTTAAAACAAATGATAAATGTAGAGTTTCCACAAAGAAAACTCTCAGGGATATTAGATAAAAGATTTTATCCGGTTTCTTCATTTCGCCCAGTCCTCAAGCTAATGAAACTGTGCCATCCACCATTGTAATTTCAACATTTTGGTAGGAGTCAGAAACCTCGTGTTCATAATACCTTCATAAAAATCATAGAATCATAGAATTACTTGAGTTGGAAGGGACCCAAAAGGATCGTCGAATGTAACTTCTATCTCTACATAGGACATTCCCAACATTCACACCGCGTGGCTGAGGACATTGTCCAAATGCTTCTGGAATGCTGGCAGACTCAGTGCCATGACTACTTCCCTGGGGAGCTGTTCCAGTGCTCCACCACTCACTGGGTGAAGAACCTCTTCCTAATATCCAATCTAAACCTCCCCTGGCACATCTTCCTGCCATTCCCTCCAGTCCTATGAGAAGTCACAAGAGAGATCAGCACCTGTTTCACCTCCCTCCCTTGCAATAAGGCAGTGAACAGCTATGAGATCCCCTCTCAGTCTCCTCTAGGAGAACAGACCAGGTGACTTCAGCCGTTCCTCATATGATTTCTTCTCTAGACCCTTCACCAGCTTTGTGGCCTCCTCTGGACACTCACCAGTTAATAGTTTATTAATATGAAAGCTTAGTTCTGTCACTCTTTGAAACAGAGCCCTAGTCCCTGATTAAGCTTTTGTTTTCTACCATAATACAGGATTTAGAAGGAATTACGAGCAGTTCACAAGGTCAGGTCATGGTTACAAAGACAGTAAGATAATCCAATATTCAAATGGCACATTAGTAGTTACAGAAGGTACAAGTAAAGGCTGAAGTGGTGAATTGTCACAAGCTCCTCATGTATCCAGAGTCAAGTTTTGAAAAAACTCATCTGATCTGCATCGATAAAATCCCTTCCATCTTTTTTTTACTCATGCTTCATAGGATTAGAATGGAAGAGAATGTGTGTGAGGGGGGCGAGGGCGGGGGAGGCAGAGAGAGATCATCCAAACCCACCAAACAAAACAACAACCAAAAAAAAACCAAAACCCCCAAACCAACACATGTAAATCTGTTCTCTGGTAGAAATTGGCCCAACAGAAATTATCTTCGCATGGATTTATGCAAAAGAGCACAATTTTCTCTTAATACTCCAGTGAATGATAAACTGAAAAGTCTTAAGAATGCCACATAAATTCCAGTTAGGTGTCACAGAAGGACGGTAATTTAGGTTGAAATTGACCTCTGGAGGCCATTTACTGCAATCCTCTCCTCCATGCAAACACAGTTTCAAGCTTGAATCAAGTTACTCAGGTTCTGTTTCCAGCCAAGTTTTAAAAATCTCCAGCAATGGAGTTTCTACAACTTCTCTGTTGTGGTAGACTGTTCTGGGGATTAATCACTCAAACTGGGTATTTTTTTTCAAATCAGTATTTTCACAACCACCTGGCAACTGCTGTCTTTTGTACTATTCATATCTTTCTAGGCTTTATTAGTGCTTCTGCTAAATAAATTTTAATTAACCAAGACTGCCTTTTAAAATTAAATATTGTGACTTAATTATATTATTTAGTAGCTATAGTATTTGTTTCTGTTTGGAAAGTATTCTATAGATTAAATAGACCAGCAATTATATGCAGCACCATTTGTAAGAGCTTGTTTGTCCTTGGGATTATTTTATTTTTCCTGGTAAATCCCTAAGAAGCCTTTCTTACCCAATGTTGGCAGTCATTAGTACGAGAAATAAAAGAAGTTTTTATGTAAAGTACATTTAAAAAATGAATTGGCAAGTGGAATGAATAGTTATAAGATCTGAGAAACACTGAGAAATGCTGAGAACTGAGTAACTTTCAGTAAACTTCAACAGCTGTATTTTAGAGATGACAGAAGTGTCAGGTTATAGCCCTTTCATAAGAAAAGTAGAAACAGCATTCCTTGGAAGTTTCAGTTCATTTTTCTGCTGTATCTATTCCTGCACATGCCGGTAGAACTGCAGCTACTATTAAAAACAAATCTGAAAGATGTAGAATTTTTTTTTCTTTCCCTTAGGACAATATACAAAAAATTCATATTATTGTCAAAACTGTGCCCAGCTGTGAACCAAACAAGATTGGTTGAGAAGAATGTCCTACTTACAAGTATTACAAAAAAGCATGACAAAATACTGCCAGCCATGAGTATATCACTTTTAGGATGTAATCTTCTAGGGTTGCCCAAAATTTCTTTCCTTTTTTTTTTTTCACTTCTTCCTTGTGGATTGAATTCATTTGTACACAACATGTAAACCAAATGCAATTCCCCCTGCTCCCAACAATAACCCACTATATACAGAAGCCAAGTGCTTGTTTTCCACAATGAAAACAGATAATTGCTCATGGATTTTTAAAATCAGGTTTGTCTTATGGGAACAATACAAATCAACAACAAAGCTGCCAGCAGGGCCAGATAAGTTTGGTACTTATTTAGGTAAACATTATAAAATGAGTTCTGCTCCTTCCCTCTTATTCAGACTCATTCTTCTCCACTTGCAAGAGGTTGTTATTCTACATATTGGCATACCACAATAGAAGGTTTTGCTTTTATTTTTATTTGGTTTTCAAAGAATACATGTACATGTGGGCCCCCATTTCTGACTATCAGACATTTTCCAGACCTAACAAGATTAACATACAAGGCTTAATGATGGGGAGAAAAAAAGAAGATTCCTTTTTTCTTCTTAAAACTATTAGCTCCTCTGAGCTTAAATATTAAGTATTAACAACAAAACTTTAATTCTCAGCAAGATTGCTGGGCATCAAGCATCTTAAAAGTCATTCAGTCTGGTTATGTTGTGTCCCAAAATCTCCTGCAACCCAAAGAGTTAGTATGATTGAAAATACCATAGAATCATAGAATTGCCTGGTTGGAAAAGACGTTTGAGATCATCAAGTCCAAACATCCCTGTCCACAACTAAACCATATCCCTAAGAAACTCATCTACCCATCTTTTTAAACACCTCCAGGGATGGTGACTTCACGGCCTTCCTGGGCAGCTGCTCCAATGCCTGACCACCCTTCTAGGGAAGAAATTCTCCCTAATGTGCTGTCTGAACCTCCCTTGGCGCAACTTAAGGCCATTCCCTCTTGTCCAGTCACCTGTCACTTGAGAGAAGAGACCAGCACCCAGCTCACCACAACCTCCTTTCATGAAGCTGCACACAGCGATGAGGTCTCCCCTCAGCCTCCTCTTCTCTAGGCTAAACAACCGAAGTTCCCTCAGCTGCTCCTTTAGGGCTTGTTCTCCAGCCCCTTCACCAGCCTCATCGCCCTTCTCTGGACGTGCTCCAACACCTCAGTGTCCTTCCTGTAGTGAGGGGCCCAGAACTGAAGACAGTACTTGAGGTGTGGCCTCACCAGTGCTGATTGTACAGGGGCACAATCACTGCCCTTGTCCTGCTAAGATGCCATTGGCCCTTCCTGGCCACCTGGGCACACTGCTGGCTCATGTTCAGCCGGTTGTCAACCACCACCTCCAGGTCCTTCTCCTCCAGGCAGCTCTCCAGCCATTCTTCCCCAGGCCTGTAACACTGCATGGGGTTGTTGTGTCCCAAATGCAGGACTCAGCACTTGGCTTTGTTGACCCTCATCCCGTTGGTCTCAGCCCATGGATCCAGCCTGTCCAGATCCCTCTGCAGAGCCTCCCTACCCTCAAGCAGATATTTACATGAATACTAAGAGAGCCTCTCAAACAGTGTCAGTACTGCTTAACTAAGAACAGAACCCTTCATTTACACAGATTTACATAATATATCGTCTTTCTTTGACTTAATTAAATTGACTTCATTAACTAAATTAATTGAAAAAATAAATTTGTAAAAAGACTAGTTCTTTGAAGGGAAGTTATGGGGCAGGAGTGGAAACAATTACAATCTGGGTATTTATATGATTTTTCCAGCAGTGAATGTTGAAATAAAGCAAAAGTATTCAACTAAGGCATGCATGTACACATGTATAGAAACTCTGGCATAAGAACCCAGCTAGATTTTATTAATCAATGAAAAATACTCCTCCTGTAATCATCAGTAAATCATCAGAAAAGCCAGGGGGAAAAAAAAAGTTAAAATTAACAAAAATCAAATTTTAGAAAAAATGCACGGTTGAAATGTATTGGCAAATATATGTAGAGACCCAGGAAGAGAAGAAAAGGTCTACGTGAGTAAAAATTAGAGTACGCAACTTCAGGAAATAGGTAGAAGTTAGTTTTGGCATAATTAGATTATTTTAATAATAATAATTTTTTTTGTAAAGTGAGCATATTTTCTCTATTGAATTAAGCAAGAATTTTCTCCCTTTTCTAATTGTTTGGTAGTAAAAGGTCCCAGTAATATTATAAGAAATAAATGTAAGATTAGTTTGGCTGGTAAAGGGGAGCAGTTATACAGGAACGATTTATTATTCCAGTCACATGCAGGTATCCAAAGAACCCTGAAATCTAAGTATTATGTTATTTGAAGAGAACGAAGTGGCATACACAAAACATCTCTTCTTAATCTGACTCTTTCATGGACCGTGATTTCTATGTTAAGCAAAATGACTAAAATTAAGCTTCCCTTAAATCTGTTTTAAACTATGTTGTTAGGGTACAAAACTATGATTTTTTCTCTTACTGAGACAAATGGGTAAGCCAAGCCAGACTCATGACCAGCTAAATTTTGATATGAGAACTGAACCAATAAAATTCCAAGAGAAACTGAAAAAAATATTACTTTTTGAAATCCTTCACTTTCTTCAATGTAAATGAATGGTTAGCTTAAAAAACAAGTTTTTCTTCATGAACTTTTAACTGAAATTTGATTTTCTAGAAATTCTACTAGAAGAGGCATAGTGATATTTAATTAAAGTTGATACCTTTTAAGTCTGTCATACTGAAGCTGGAAGAGAATTATATCCCACATCCAAAAGGACAGGTGGCACCAGACAGTGAAAGAATTTCCATTGGTGTCAGGTACTGAGCAAATGTAATACTAAAGAAATTGAAAACTGCATTGCTAACTCTGTTTCGGTGGTGACAGTGCAGTCTGTAGAATGAACCATTCTTCTTTATAAAACTCTATTCCTGCATTTTCCAAGGATTGCTTTATTTTGCTGTATTTTGCTCTGACACTTTTGAGTCAGAATCAGTATGTTTAATATGCTTAAGTGATAACACGTATGAATCCTTATTTCTAGTACTTCCTCAAATAACTTCACTTTGTCTTGAATTGTAAACATATATTTGCACAGAACTATTCCCCAAAATGTAAATCAAGAATTTTAGGACAAGCTAAGTAAAGTGAAATAATTAAACAGCAAATGAAACACCCTCAATTCCAAAAGACTAGAGGAGTTCAAGTGTGGTATTTTGTAAATCCCAGACTATATTATCACTTGATCTGAAGTGTACCTGCATGCATCTGATGATTATTCAATGTTACCTTTATTTCACATCATACTTTACTTGATGCCTTAGTTCTATGAGTCAATTTTAATAAAACTAACTAAAGCTCTAGCAATTAAAACTTCAATTTATTAGAAAGATTTTGTATTTCTATAAACACACTGAAATATTTATAGCTTGGCATTTTTTAATGTACTCGTGAAGTTCAATGGCTTTAAAAACGGTAATTGTGAACAAGTTAATATATCTGAGTCACTTGATGCTCACACATTCTTATTTATAACATTCGTGTCATCATCGATGTAGTGTTAATTTACCACATCTTCTTACCATTATATATACAACATCGTACATGATGTTATATTAAAGGGAGCTTGATGCTGTCATATCAAAGAGAGTCAACTATGTCATCATATTCTAAATAAGTAAAGTAGAGAAACATGAGAAGTGACAAAATAAAGATCAACAACAAAGAGTGCAGTTCAACAAATGTAATCCAATTCTACAATTGTACTCTAATGTTAAGGTTTGTAAATCACATTTCAGAGAATTTTTTTACAAGCATAAAGCATTAACAGTCAAAACTTTTGTGAATACATATGTGCCATATGTCACAGATTCATATATATTCATTTTTATGGAACCTTGGAAGCAGTATTCTGTATTATATTATTATGGAAAGCATGAGTGTGTACAATTTTAAAAGTACTAGCCAAGGATTAAAAATGAAGCATGAAATCTGATACACCCTTGGGACATGGCTGAATTCAGAAGCTCTGTTCAATGACTTTTTAGTCAGTGGGTCAGTGAACGAATGGACGGCAGCAGTTGAGCGGCTTGTATTTACTGAAGGTCCAGTCTGGTGCCCAGCACCATGCGTACATGGGCCCAGCATTTAAAAAAGCAATTGCTTCAAATATAAAAGACCAGTCTTTCCACTCTCAGCACTGAAGCTCCCTCCTTGTCAAAGCAAAGAAATAAACAAAACCAGTTTCTATTCCTGTCACTGAACTAAAGCAAAAAGCCTTCTGGAGTTTGACCATTGTTCTTAAGATTTAGCAGTAAGCTCTGACGATACTTGCTTGTGCCCACATAAAATCAGGCATCCCCAGCCAAACTGCCCCACAGAAATTTGTTTTGTTATGGAAGAATCTGTGCTTTTAGACATATTTGTGCGTAATCTCTGCTAAAATTTGTGGGCTCATATGAAGAAAAGAAACACCATTCTCCCCATTTCTGCCTTACCAAATGCGTACTGGCTGTTTGTACAACAAACTATCAAAACTGCTTTCTTAAAGCCTTTAAAAATGTAAGTATTTCATGAACACTGCAAACAGAAGAAAATATTATTTGTAGGGAAGGGAATTAAAACAGTTGACAAGAAACAAATTAATTCTTTACTTGGAGGCTTTAATTTAATTCTGGCTGCATCTACGTGTAAATTCACCACGATACAACACCACAGAACTTCTTGGCCTCAGGGGTGAAAAATACCCTCCAACCAATTCATATTTGTTATACAAAAGAAAAGAAATTATACAAGTTGACAAAAAGTTATAGAGCATGCTTTTTGCAGCTGAAAGTTGGTGAAAGAATCAGGATCAAAAGAACACAGTGTTCTACACTTCCAGGAGACAAAGCATTTCTCACTGTGTCTGTACTTCTATAGATGACGTACACATCACGGATGCAGGGAAAGCTCTTCTCTGCAGAAATAATTCCAAGAAGCGGGAATCTGCAGAGACATTGCCTATCTCTTGCTCACCTCATCACTCTGCTCCTTGAAGAATCCTGTTCCCAGAAACTACAGGTAGTCGTGGGGAAGCATGCAGAAGTCATCAATGTAATCTGCATTATAATTAGGTGCAACCACTAAGCATTTCTGCAGTACTGGAGGAGATTTTTACCTTCCATTACTGCTATCAACAGCAGAGGTTTCAGCAGGTCTATTTGGTTCATTCCCCTTCTGGCAATCCTAATGGACCTCTCAGAGAAATGCTTCACCACTATGATCACTTTAGAATAGTACTAAATAAATCTCCTACCAAAGGGCTAGTAATCAAATTTTAACTTCAGCTGTTGGAACCTGTAAGTACGATTAACTGCAAAAGATATACATATGTGTTCTGTGGTCTCCATAGGCTTCTGAGTTTGCTTCTGAGTTCAATGTTCTGGTCTTAACTAATAAAAATGTTAATGGAGGATTACTTTATAGTAATCCTTCAATTTGCAGTCATCCCAGATGACTTGGAATTAACAAAGGATTGTTAACTAAATATGTACAAAAAGTAATTCTTCTGGATTACAGGTCCTCATTTGTACAAGACATCCATGGGGGAGATCAGATACCACAGAAATGGTAATTTTTTAAATACATCTGTTTGCAGAAACCTACAGTGTATTAAAAAAAAGCAAAATTAAACCAAAGAAGAATCTTATCTTAGCAACATGAAGAAAAAGTTCTTTTTTTCCTTATAGTTTTCTGCTACATTGACCTTGCACACTTTTTAGCTGCAGCCTTCAGGCATTTGAAGTTTAGGAAACTGACAGAAGCCATGCGTGAATCATAAAGCCTTAACAACTGTATTTTTCATCTGGCTTTGTGTACAGTCAACATATTAATACCTCTTTAACAGAAGTGTCCCATTGCCAGAAGTGGCCTTGTCCAGCATTGTCCAACAGCTCCAAGGAAAAGCAGAGCCTGGAGAACAGTGAAGACTGCTATTTTCATTCAGGTATATCAAATCTTATTCAGGGGAGTTTTCCAGAGACATCAGAGACATTTTTAAGGTGCCTTTTCACTTCCAGAACCTTAGTTATGGTGTTAGCATCAATACCTACTTTATTTGTTATTAATTACCTAAGAGATTTACTATGCAATTTCTGTTTCTTTAACATATGCTACACCACAATGAACTCTAAACCAGCTGTATACAAATAGTTTCATTTAAGAGATGTAAGGCTTAACTGCTGACTTGCTGTATGGGCAACCTGTTAAACATTAACAGGTACACAGAAATGTCTATCTTACCAACAGAGCAAATTATGGGAGTCTTAGGATAACAATCGGTATTTCCCTAAGTGCATTAGAATCCTATTCCTTAATCCACAGAAAGGTAGAGGAACAGGGTCAGGAATGTGCAACCTGGTTGTCTGTGGGAATCTTCAAATGTTCCTTTGGAACCATAATAAGACATACCAAGTAGCCCCAAAAGCCTTGTCTTTTTTCCCATTCCACTCTAATTGGGGTGTTTTTTTAGTATAATTTACAAAAGTTTTTTAACATCCCCAGGTTTTCTCTATTCCCTGTCATTCTTGGTAATCTTGAGATAAAAAGAGACATGCAACTAAATAAAAAGGGTTGCTAGGTAAACCAAAAAAAGCAAATCCTCACCATTCTTAAAAAATAATCTGTTTTTCTGTTCAAAAAAGGTGAATAATAGGGGTATACAGTGCACCTTGCATACTATATATTTACATACTAATTTAAAAGCCTTCCTACATTACATACGTTTCCATGTATAAATTTTCAGCTCACTGCTGGCCTATGTATATCGTGTCCCCTCTCATATGACTTCTCACATCAAAATATCACTTTGAAACACTGTTAAGTAGAAGCCATCCTCCATCCATTGCTATCTATGTACACATCAGAAGAATAGTGGGAGAATGATTTAAGAAAGTGTTTTGTATTGAGGTACTCGTTCTATAAAGAGTAAAATCCGATCACTGATCAACACACTTATCTCCACCAAAATAATCTATCATGATTATGTTGCAATTCCAAACAAATGGAATGAGTTACAATGGACTTAATAATGAGTCATTCTTGTGCATTGGGAATTAGTCTTAACATAGATGTGCAGCAACAAGAGAAAGATTTTCTCGGAGTAAAACCAAAAAAAGGTATCCTGATTGCTTTATAAAGAAAAATATAGTATAACAAAGTAGTCTATCAGTTAGGATTATATGATAAAATGAAGAAGAAAAGGAGATTTGTAACTACACTTTCCTAGATAACAGATGACATAAAATTACTTTGTTTTCTGACTTAGATTTCTGATGTACTCTTGTATTTACCCTTGTAATGTAAGAAATGAAATTTCTAACAAAAGGGCATGGTGAGATTTTTCTTACATAATTGTAGAATGCCTCACTTTTAAACACTGATTACTTATATGTCTCTTCCTTAAAGTTTTTTTTCTCTGTGCTAGAATTACCTCTCTTTTGCTCTTGGTAGTTGGTAGGCAGGGACTTACTGTGTCTCCTGAGCACACTAGTGTTTGCTTACTTTAGTTTGACCTTCTTCATTCATCACAAAAGAGGTATGAATCGGGATGTGCGGTTCTTCCCCTAGAGCAATTACTGGAACTATGCTTCAGCAAAATATAAAGACAAATAGTACTGCTAGAAGAATTGCTTTACAGAAAGCAAAGCAGGCCTAACTCCCTTGCCATCATTAAAAAATCCCGCTGCAATTTTCCTAAGACTATAGGCCTGTATAAATTCTCTTTTAGCTCTTGTAAGTTCTTCTTCTGCTTTCTCTGGATACAACACATTCTGTGTTACTGTATGGAACTTAAGTTATTAGTCTTTATTTTTTGCATCAATTCAGTTTCAACTGAAATAAGCATTCAATATGCAGAATCAGCTTGCTGTTCAATGTTAATAGGCAGTTTCTAAATAATTTTAATTCTGTCTCTGCTAGGTGCAACACAATTCTTGCATTAAATTTTAAATAAATAGTATAAAATATACACAACAATACTAGCTCTAGATTTACCGGTATCCCTCCTTTTACGGTTCACATTGTACTTGTTACTCAGGGGAGTTGGAATATCATTTTGCTTTCCTAACAGCCCTCAGACTTGACTATATCTCTATAGTGTCAGGGTTGTAAGCAAATGAAAAGGCCAGTTGGGCCTCAAGCAAACAGAATAGGCTATGGAAAAATACAAGACATGATAGGACAAATTGCCAGCCATGTTAGATAACAAAAGTGAGAAGCCAACAAAAGTTACAGGTAGTACCATGAGGGATGGCAGGATTTCACCAGTGCTTAAGTGAACAAATGTGAGGATGGTCAACCAACAGGAAGCACAAGGCACCTTTTGGGAATGCGTATTGCAAGGCCACAGGAATCTTGGTAACTCCCTCAGTGATACCATGTGAGCCAAAATTGCCTAGTTAATAATATCAGAAGTACCAAATTTGGGTATAAATGTAGCAAAACTGGGAACAATAGGGAGAATGTATTTACTAGAGAGTCGTTTATCTAGGACAAGAGCAGGGCAGAGAAAGGGAGGGACAGGAAAAGGGGTAGTTAGAAATGCAAAGTATGTGATCAGTACAGTTTAGGGGGACCTGCTAGAGAGTGTGCAGCCTCAGTCACAACAATAAAGCTGTGTTCTGTCTGTATCACCCAAGTCAAATCTGCTTTCATGGCCAGGAGGGGAAGGGAGGACATGAAGGGAGGGGTCCATAGCTATCATGAAGACACATGGACAAACAGATTGAACTTATTGGTATTGCTGTGTTGGTGCATGTTGCAAGCTGATAGCACTTCCCAACATCTATGATTTCACAGAAAAAAAAAAATCAGGTATTACTGCAGTTCTGTGGCTTTTAAGAACTGTTTTATGAGTTGTGGTTATCAAAAGGTTTGTAACACAGACAGCCTTATGTAACATCCTGCAGTGGCATTCTAGTCTCAGGACACGATGCTTTAGGACACTTACTGAAGTATTTCCTCATTAAATCTGTTGTCCATTTCCCAGCTCCAGTTAGGATAGATACTTATCTTTCCAGGTTTAAGAAGCCCAGGGGTTTGCAAGGAAATGGAATAAAGGAAGCTTTTGAAAGACAGGGAAATTTTGGTCCAAAGAAAACCAATGCAAACCACCTCAGCTACATAACGTTTTCAGTAGAGTGCAGGCAGAACTGGTCATTTCTTTCCAAGTCAGTAGTAAGCCGAATGTAATAGGCTTTACCAGTCGAGCCACCTACATCCTGGAAATGAATGCAATAGTCAGGTGGTTATAGCTTGAGCTTGCTCTTCTTTACTGTCTGTTCCTTAATGTGCCTCAAATGCACAGACTGTCTCCAAAGTCTGCAAAAGTCACTGTCCCACAGTGAAGCAGACTCGTTACCACCCACGTGTGGATGCGATTCCTGCTAACCGCTCTCTTACACGCAAATTTTAATGTTTGAGATGAGAAAGTGCATGGGGTCTATTCAGGATAGCTTTTGTTGCTGCTTAACAACAAAAACTGTCTGCTTCATAAGAACTGTGAATAAATTGAGAAAGCATGGAACAGAGGGAAAAAAATAAAGAAAGTATAAGAGAGAGAAATAAAAAGAGCTTGAGCATCTAACTACAAAGACTAGTGGACTGATATTTTAACTACATTTTGTTTATACTCAGCTTCCAGCTGAGTTGAACTGACTAATGACTTACAATGAGACACTCAATGCATTTCAAAATACAGTCTCTGTGTTCACAATGCAACACAAATATCTCCTAAATAAAATAGGTAAATCCCTTTTGGCTTAAAAATTACCATGGCAGGAAAAAAAACTATCCCTCTCTCCCTCCTCCCTCAAAAATCCCAATAAAAACCAAAACCTGTAACTATAGGCTAATTTCAAAGTACTTAACCAGCAATGCATTAAATGGAAATAAAACAGTCTTCTGTGAAAAGGTTTGATTAGGGTATTCATTATCTGTGAGGACATAATGGGATTAAAAAAATAGAAGAAGCAAACAGTGTGATTCTTATATTACTTATCATGTAGATTAGCTTCTAGTAAAAGAGAAAAGGTAAAATGAGGTAATTTTTAACATTAATTAAAAATAAATAAATAAAATAAATAAAAATTGCTAATATTTAACATTATTTTATGACTTTATGAAACATAAGCACATTTTGGACAAGATTGAGACCACATAATTGAAAATGAACTTTGATATGAAGTGTTATAAAGGGAGGGTTAGGACTTTGGGATGACTGTTAATGAAACTGCAATGGAGATATAAATATAAACATATAAAAAGGTGACCGACCAAGACACACATTTAATTTATGTATCTAATTCTAAATGAATGTATAACTAATGTAATTCCAGAGGTCATTCATGCACAATCTATTACTCCATTTTTGTCAAGAGCTCAACATTGTCATTGTTCAGAAGACTGGTATCATTCTAAGCAGCATTCTTCCTGAAAACAGATTCTATCTTAACAAAGGTACCCCATTATTTTTAAAAAAGCCAACTTTTCTTACTTTGTGCCTAATACAATATGTACAAAATCACACTAGCAATCACACATTGGACAGTATGTATATATTTTGTTTTCTTTAAATTATGGCTAGCAAGATCTTCTTGTGTCATGTAATCACCTAGACTTCCACAGAATTAATGAACAGCAATTTGGAAAGCGTTAAAATAAATGCATTTCCAATTGCATTTATTTTACCCTTTGCATCTTTTTATTATCCTACATTCATTCACCACTTACCAGAAAAATAAAGAACCAAGATCGAAATATGAAATTGATGATTTTTTCACTCCTATAACCTAAGCACTCATTAGAGTGATTGGGATATTTAAAAAAACTTAGATGGATTAACTGGTGTATTGCTTCTAACCCAAGGTCAGGAACAGAAGACCTCAGATGGTCAGAAACTGGTTAGTGAGGGAACTACAGTTGACATGGTTTTCTCCTTTTGTCAAAACATTAAAATGAGAATGCTTATTTATTGGCACAGTGATGGTTGGTGATACACTGGGGCACTGAAGAAAATCCCTTGCCATTCACTAATTATGTGTCTGTGGAAATGCAAAAACTAGTTGCTGCAAGACTAAGAGTACTAACTTTGTTTCTCACCCTGAGAAATACTGCATCAGTACGGTCTATATCCTCTGAGCTTCTCCTATGTGCAGGTGTGTAAGTTCGATCACAATCAGAAGCAGGAAAACATCTCTATTTTTCCATGTTAGTCACTTTCTTAAACACTAGCATACTAGATTTGAAAAAAAAAAGAACAATTCTGTGCTGTTTGTATTTAAAAAGGTCAAACCTTTATGAAAGTATTCTTTCCATAGTCTTTCTGTAGGAAGAAAAACTGTCTTTTCCCTTAAGATTGCCTTTTAAAATGTTGCTTGTTCTCATTTTTTGAAAGTTAACGTGCCCTAAGGACTACAGCTGTTTGGTATCCCACAGAAGGGCTATGCTGACACATTTGGAATGCACACTGGGTGTTTCATCAAAAACACTATTTACTTTGAGTTTTAGGTACATGGTAAGGAGAAAAAAATCTTTATCAGCTAGCACTTCAGTAACGTCCAAATATATGTAACTTATATAAAGAGATAAAATACAAGATCAGTTTAAGTTTTTACCATAAAGTTATTGCTATCATAAAATTCCATTTTCAGGTGCTTAAACCATTTAATTATTTTTGCAGAAATGCTCTGTGATAATTGCTTACTTAAATTTACTATTTTTCCCTCAAAAAGGATTCAGGCGAAACAATGCAGATTTTTAAAAGGAAAACCAAAGATAAATACAAAGTTTGCCTAATGCAATCATGTGGGGTTTTTTTAACTTATTCAGAAACTTCTGAGTAAAACTGAAATTTGGTAGGAAATGATTTTAATAATAGCTATATAACATTTACTCCTTAAGTTTAATTTTTTCGTACATTTACCTATAAGCTATCTTCAGAAAAAACAGAATTCGTGGATGACCAACAAGACTTGATCAAATATTAATGGCTAAAAAGCCAGAAAAGCAAGCCCATTGATTTGAGGATAGAAAGGAAGCAACTGGGCAAAGACTTTAGAAGGGAAATGAAAAAATTGTGTCAGAACAAACGACAACTACATTGACCTTGTTGAAGGAAAGAGCGAAAATGTGAGCAGAGGATGAAAGGCAGAACTGACTAGACAGAACCAAAAGTGAAAGCTAGAGACATCATCAGCGGCCAAGAAGACTGGATGCAGGAGAAGGGAAAAGACAGTGCACATCTGGCCAAGTGAAGGCTGAAATTTTGGAAAGCTTTTCTTGGTGAGGCTGTACCAGGACTGAGGATGAGATAGACGGATGCAAGACAAAGCAGTAAAGAATCTGTAGGACCAGGAGAATGAAAGTAGCTAGAAAAAGAGTAAGGTTGAAGAGGAATGGTTTGAGAACAGACAGTGAAAACAGGTATGGGAAGGAACTATAAGGCTACGAAGAATAAGTGGCAGGTGGATAAAGCACAGAGGATGAGCCAAAGGAGGAACAGAGAGCAAGGTGGACAAAGAAATGAGAAACCACCTACAGGAAAAGAGATTAATGTCTGTTTAGCAAATGGAGCAACAGAAATATAACTTGAGCAACAACAGAAAGGAAAGCAAATTAATTTGAGAAGTCTAGGAGGGTAAGAACTAAAATAATTGGTCAAAACGGGATACACTCTTTTCTAGATCCCAGAAGAAGCAAAGATTTCTGATTTCTGTCTGGGCTTTGCCTGTAAACAAAATAACAATGTACCAGATTTGCTCAACTTTGGTCTGCAGCATGGATGTAAGATTTCTAATCCTGCTGGTAAACCCTTCCAAAGGCTTGTCACAGTGATTCCATTTCAGACTTTTTTCCATGTTTGTCCTGGATGGTGCCAAAGCACAGCCTTAGGTTATTAAACTCTGGTACATAGGATTTTCCACCTCATTTGTTACAGAAGTTGGAAGGCATATGTGGTAAAGTAGTAAATAGGAAAGGTAAGTACATGTAGGGAAAAAAATGCTGCCCTAGATAAGTGTATATCATAGAATCATAGAATTGTCTGTCTGGAAAAGACCTCTTAGATCATCAACCATACCTGTCCCCTTACTAAACCACGTCCCTAAGAAACTTATGTACCTGTCTTTCAAACACCTCCAGGGATGGTGACTCAACCCCCTCCCTGGGCAGCTGTTCCACTGCCTGACCACACTTTCAGTGAAGAAATTTTTCCTGATGTCCAGTCTGAACCTCCCCTGTATCTTTTCTCATACCACAGAGCTCCTATTTGATGATATCTGGTAACATAAACCATATTCCATCTGGTTACCAACTAGACAAATCCTCGTTTTCAAGATGACTTGATATACCGGAGATCTAATACAAGGCAGCTAAGAAATGTAAATCAAGATACAAACTGCCACATCACATCCAAGGCAGCTTACTTTACTGGACATTTTTCCCTTTTATTTGTGTGCTTCAGCACGCCATGTGCAGCAGCAGATGAACAGGATTACAGATATGAAAAGAAGTAAATTTTCACAAGACATTCTCATATGTACCATACAGAAGGCCACATGGAAATTGGTAAATCTGCACTTGGAACAGTGAAATAGGCTTATGGCTACATTTCTGAGTGAAGAAGAAAAAAAACAAAACATTGAGTAACGAATTATTAAGTATGCATACACCATTTTGAGCACTAAGTGAAACAGATGCTTGCAGGGCATGTGGGAAGGGAGAACATTTATTTAATTGGACAGTTTCTTACTGCATACACTAAAAGGGGCCAAACTAAAGTAGCAAAAGCAGTTTAATGCCATGTATTTCTAAATGCTTGACTTTGCAACCATAGAAGGGTTTGCATGTCTAATATAAACATACAGCATGATCTTTACTGGAGATAAAACAGCGGCAGTGCATTTGTGCTGACGGCCGTATCAGAGAGAGCAAACTCAGCAGGGTTTTTCTAGACTGAGCTCTTCTGTTACTACTTCAGAAAACCATTTGAAACCTATCATCTGTTCAAGAGATTCAATCAAAAAATATTCAACAGGTTGTGGATTAGAAAAGAACAATGTTTTCTCCAGACGGACTTCAGTCAAACCACAGTAAATTCCTAACTGAAAAAGGGAGTCCCCTTAAAAACAAAAGTAACAACAATATCATGCCCTCTTGTATTGACTTTAGGTCACACACACTGCAAAGGAGAGAATTTTAGTTGTTCTGCCAAACAAAAGCTAGTCTGTGAAACTTGAAGGACTATTATCTTGGCTAATAAGTATGCGACGTTTGAAAACAAACACGCAACTCTGTGGTCTAGAAAACAAAATTTATTTCTATTTCGATACTGAAACATAAGACAACTTTTTTTAAAAAGGTTTTTGTTGATCTAGTGAATGTTATTCTCTCTATGAATGATATTCCTCCTAGTCACCTGATCATGAAGCATTTTTTCTTTAAAGAGTGATTTAGCTAAGGACAGCTGTCTTTCCATTGTCTTAGAGTCAATGGACTTTTGGCAATACTCAGCGAACTAAGTCTGCAAGATTCACTTCAATTTTAATATTAGTTATATCAGTAAACATTTACATGTATTTATTCAGGTATGATTATTTTTTTAGTTCATTATAATCGACTTCTAAGCCATGATTCAATTACAAAGTTTTTGAAAACAGTATCCATTAAGGTTATTATTGTGTTTTTTTCTTGCTCCTGTGCTGTAAAATACTGACTTGTTAATTGGGCTGAAACATCTGTTTCAGGAACGACAGCTGTGAACCTGATCAAAAAGAGTTTCAGATTAAAAGAATATTTTCATGGACTCTTTCTAAAGCTGCATCTTGAGTACAGCAAATTTGCTACAGAATTTTTTGCAAGGTTAATTCATAGACTGAATCTCCCCACAATGCCACATCAATGATCAGAAAAACATGGAATGCTCTTTCACTAATGAACCAGAAAAGTATCCAGTCTCATGGAGACCTCTTTCCACTTTGTAGATTACTATTCAGTCATCAAGACAGTTGGTTAACATGGTAGCTTACTCCCTTCATCTTCTTATTTGCTACTTCCAGTCAGGTCATTGAAACTACTTATGAACCCGTGCTCTAAGTCAGATGAACAATATCAGGATAACCCCCCCCAAATTATCAGTCATGTCTGGGAGATCACACAGAAGATAGCTCCACAAACAGTTGTAAAATGGTGGACATGACCTGGAGCTGGATTGGAGGCACACACCTCTGCCATCATAAAAACCAAATAACATGAGGAAGCACACAGATATTGGCTTGTTCAATGACCGTAACAACAGTGGGAAATCAGACAGCATCCAAGCCTGGGAAACGTGTGAGGCTATAGTCCAGCTTTGTCCATCCATGAGATTAAGCAAAGGAGAGGTGGGCATAGCTTCAGTTGCACAAATATGTTTCTGTGTGCCTGGGAAAACTGGTAGAAATATACTAAAAAGGCAGGCATTGAGGCAGCCAGAGAACATTTTTAAGATGATAGTGATCAAAAAATGAGGGAAAGTAAACTTTTGTTGCAGTTCTGCCCAAAAGAAACTTGAAAATGTAAGAAAAGAAACCATCTTTCTTGCCTGGTTCCCACTGGTCTCAGGGCAATGGGACTCTGTCACTCACTACAAAGGGGTCTGCACTAAAGGAAGAGCAGTCTGAATCAGTAGACTGCAGTAACCATCTCTGCTTTGAATGGAAACAGACTGTGAGGCCCTAGATGTCAACAAAGCATTCAGGACAATAAGGATGATTCAAAAAAACAATATTAGCAATAATATTTAAGTGACACTCTTAATTTTTAATATTTAAGGCAATAATATTTAAGTGACACTCAGAAAAAAATGTGTGGATGCTGTAAAGAAAATTTTCTCACTCATTTCCATTGCAGGTGTACATTTAACCATTTTCTTTTAATTTAATAGCCCATTGACAAAGTAAGCTTTCTTTGGTTTTGTTGGTTTGATTTTTATTTTATTGATTCTCTTTTTTAAGCAAACTCTGAAAAGGAAGACCCTGTAGTCCTTCACACAGCATTTAAATGAATCAATGTAATGTTTGAAGTTCACACATCACTGAGATAAGGTGTTGACTTTGTTACTGCTTTGATTTAGTTGAATTGAAACATTACCTTTCCTATATATGGAGTTCATCTTCCTTTGTCCTCCCAAACACACATAATATAATATTTAAATTGTGCTAGAAGACAATCAAAACAAAACAAAAAACCCATGGAAGTAAAACCTTCATCACAGACAGATAAGTCTTTTTAACTCTGGTCTTCTCATTACAGGCATAATAAAATGGCTACTGAACTTGCATATAAACATATTTTCTAGATGCATATTAAGATGTATAAATTTCACACCTGAGTAACATGGAATATAGTAATGAACTCCAAAACATCTCTTTCTCATCAAGCTTAGGGAATTTCTTCTAGCTCTAAACAGTAGTATTTAAGGGTACAGTACCAAATGCAGAATGGACATTAGCAAGAATGGCTGTATTGGCCAAAAGCAGAGCTCATTTGTCTCATCACTTATGATGACTTCAAAACCATGCAGCAGTTGATGTGAGGCAATCCTACACACTAAGAAACACCACCTCATTAGCATCTGTCCTTCCCATAAGATGGACATGGTTTAGATATGCTCTTCTCTAACCCAATAGTGATATTTTTCTTCTCATGGGAAGAATTTCTTCTAGAATCATAAAGAAAGCAGACTGCAGATGTTAGTCTATGATTCCAACACATGATACGGAAACTGCAATGTCTTCTCTCAAAACATATTTATACTCATTGTACAGCAGCTTTGCAGAGTTTCTTCTATCTTTTTCAGTATTAGGAGCAATTAAATCCCAGTTGCCAAGGACAGTTTGTCAAATCTCACTTTTATTTGTAAGCTTTGGAGTTAGTTAAATTAGGGTTTAGTACTTTTTTTTCTTGTTTTCTTGAAGTCTTAGTTTGTGGATTAAGAATTACTTGGCAAAGGTTAGCGTAAAGTAACTTGCAAAAGCAAAGTTATTTATTTACAAAGCTACAGTTTTATAAGGGAACTGGTGACATACTGGTAAATACACCAATACAGAGTTAACAGTGGGATATGATTGCATTCAGAGATGTGCTTCTCTTCTGACAGAGAGATTGCTTACTGTTGTAGACATGATTGAATCTACTAATAATCATATGGTAACAACTGTAGGTATCGTCTTTCTTTCTAAAAAACAGATATAAACCAAGAACAGAGTTTCATCTAGCATCAAGAAAACAAAAAGACATACAAATAGAAAGAAATAACTAAAAGCAAAGACAGTCCTATCAAACTGGTTTTAGTCGTACGGACTCTGGAAGAGGGTCCTCATTGCAAGAGAAAATCTTTTTTTCTAAAGAAAAGTTTATCAAGGAAGCACAGGAAGAATGAATATACAAGAAAGTTCTGTATATGTGTGACTTACACAGTCAGCACAACATACTGCAATTTTTTTCCTGCCCTGGCAGGGTCATTGCTCTCATGAGGTAGTGCAGGAACGAAGGACAGAAACAAAACATGGAAAATATATGGATACAGACTTCGACTGACAAACATGTAAGTAGAAGCACCAGTGATTATTAAGAAGCTTGCTTCCCTTCAGCATTTGCAGTGGTGGAGCAGCTGTGGTGATTAAAGCACAGAAGTACAACAAAAATCCATATGCAGAGGTAGTAACTTTCATAAAGTGATAAAATCGGATGACTGGATATAGTTTCAGGCTTGGAGCTTGAACAATGGACTCATCTTGAAGTTTTGCATTGTTGTTTGGTTTTTGGTTTGCCCCAAATGAATCAGACATATAAACACATATAAACGGGTAAAGGGAAGAATGTCCTACTCTGTCAAGCAGTCTTTTTCTGTTACCAGAGCAAGTCCCTGGCGATAACCCTGAAGTTCCTACTCCTCAAGAGTCTCCTGAAGGAGAGAACAGCAGATCACTGAAGCAATCTCTGATCTCACTTCTGCCATCAGCTGAGCCGAGTTTCTCTTCTTTATATCTACTCTAAGCCTGAGATACCTTAAAGAAGTGATGGCATAGCTGAGAGGACTATTTATTCACCTGATGTAGTGAAGTTATACCCAGCAAAAGTAGCCAGAGACAGAATTTCCTCAAATATACAATACAGTTCCATTTAAAGTTCATTCAGTACTCATTATTTTCCAACAGAGCATTTAAAACTGTTAAGATACTGGAAGAATAATATAAGGTTTTGAAAACAGTCTTTCATTCATACATGAAAAGCTATCTAAAGATTGTATTTCACCTCTAAACAATGGTAAAAGAAGTAGCAAACGATAATTTGTCTTTAGTCAAAATCTATAGAGAACTGATTTTAGCCAGCACTGAATTTACATTTCCTTTTGCTTAAACATTTTTTTAGAATATATAAATAATTTATATTGTAAACATGCATTTAAAAATACATTAAAGGATTTGTTTTTAATGAGCTGTTGGGAACTAGTACATTTATCTTTGAAATGCTTACCATTAGGAATATGTTGAGTGAGACAGTAATCCCTAACACCTATTTAGTAGTAAAAAAGAAGTGGAAAAATTCTGATGTAATGGGAAAAAATCCATCTGATTTTCCTAAAGCTCTTATGAATTTGTGCAAGTCCTGTTTGTTCACACCTTTTCTTTTCAGACAGGACACGTGAGAATATATGTTGTATTTTGCATGGTACACGAAGCCTAAACTAATGAATCAGCCTACTGTGCCAGCAGGAGATTTTTCAGAAACATTAAGGAAGAATTTCAAAAGTAATTATTACAAATTTCTGATAGGAAACCATGTTTTAAGATACACAAAGACAGTTTAACATAGATCTAAAAAGTACTTAATTTGCCTAATACACTGTAAGAACTGGAAAATTTAGAAGAGTTATGAGTCATGAATCATGATTCACCCACCCCTTGCCAGTATAACACCATTATCTTGCAGTCACCTTCACTGCACAGTGTTCTTGTCCTGTGCAGTGAACCTGCTGTCTCCTCTGACCTCAGTTATGATGATTTGACTTTAAAAATTACATGGTGTTAACAACATTAAACATTTCAATTACCTATGGAAACACTGTATATTGTGTACCTGTATTTGCAAGCCAACAGACGTTAAACTACACAGCTGTTGTTCTGCTATCTATAGTACCTAAGAGGATTCAGTCCCATCTCTGCTCATCACTAAATTCCAGACAGTAAGTAACTCTAGGAAAAAAGCCTACTTTTTTAATTCTTACCTAAAAAGCAGATTAATTTATAGTGCTTGAGTTATTAAAAATAAATCCTGCAATACTTTTAAATCAACAGATTAACTCTTAAAAAACTCAACAAAATTAATATAAACTTGAAAAATCTCAATTCTAGTCTTTTGCTAGAAAACAAAAAAAAATCAAAAGCAGCAAATAAGCAAGAACAGACTGAAGATTCCAGACAGAGAACTACCTTTGCTGAGTAGAAAATAAAATGAATGACAGTAAAAAAATCTAAAAACATGGAGTAGATAAAAGTATGGATTTAATGACCCATATGCCCAACAGAGGCAAAAACACACAGTATGTCACAAAAGATCAATGGATGCTCATATTTTAGGAGCTTGCTAACTGCACTGGGTAGAGGAGATAAAAGACTTTATGCAAGGGTTGGAAAATCTGGCCTAAAAGATAGGCAGCCCAGCCTGGCAAGAAAATTAAGGATAGTGAAAAGGTCTGTAAGCAGTATATAGCAGCATATTGCTTACTGAGCTGGCAATAGCATTGTTGCTGGAGAGATGTGCTGAAGTAACTGCAATAGGCTTTGTTTGGTTTTGAGGTTGTTTTGGCTTTTTCCCACAGGTACAAATCACCAGTGAACAAATCTGACATTCAAGTGGACAAATCTGGCAGAATTTAACGCTATATTTAAAAAAAAATAGCCCCAAACAGATATGCTGCAAGATGAGTTTGCCTAGAATAGAAAGGATGCTCAGAATAATGTTGCACATTTTAAACTTTTCAGGGCTAGGTGGGACCCTCTCTTACTGTTACTATCTGAACCCAGAAGAACATTGTTGTTCTACTCATTAAATGCCTTCTTCAGAATTATTGTCTGAAGTGATCCATGGCCAGTTTATATTCACTTATTATTATGCCATTAATTATCATTTTGCTTAAAAAGCTATTATACCTCCCTGATAGCTGCGTTACTGAACTGTTTTAAGAAAATATTCATATTCCTTTCCAAATTTAATTATGCTTGTGAAGCAATCCATGCTGTTGTAATTTAAATTGGTATGTACATTCATACTTTTCAGATCTTCTTCTCTCTTAATTCCCATAATACAGGTTTGGTTGTTGTTATTCTCCCTGATACATGTGAAATGAAGAAGTGTAAAAGAAAAATAATACCAATGGAAGAACATGAATTTTAGAAGAGGGTGGAATCCACAAACCGATTCAAAGCCAGATCTGAATAAGACAAGAATTAAACACAAAGAATGATGTAGACAGAGATTTTTGGGGAGTGGGCAATCAAGAGTCCTCCAAATTACGCCATTAAGCATAAAATGTTCAAGAAGATTATCTAGGTTTCTTAGAGGCTGGAAATTGAGAATTTTGTAAATTTAAACACTCATGATGTATTAATATTGTTGCACAATGTATTGGTCACAACAAAGCTGAATGCTGTATCTCCAGCCTGAGTACCCATACTGAAGACAGACTACAAGAAAAACTGAAGAAGGTGTGACTGCCACTTGAGTATGTACTGAACAAGGACACTGCAGCCATTCTAGCAACTCAATTTGCAAGAAGTATGACACAGAAGTTGTGATGAAGAGAAAGGTACAGCAAGACTGAATATTTATGGAGTGTTATCTTTAAAATAACAGGCTTATCATTGGATAAAAATTATTTTCCTTCTAATGCCAGATCTTTCATCTTTGGACATCTGAAGCTGAGAATTTTTAGATAATTCCCTCCTCACAGCTTCATAAAAATTACAGACAATTTGCTATTCTATAATACTTTTGAGACAAACACATAGGGGTACTTAGCAGTTTTGGCCAAGTACTTCTTCAGCCACTGGAGGCACGTCTGTACTTCAGTCAAAGATACGTATGGATGTCATGCATTCGTACATGAATTATGTCAACCTGCTAGGGTACTGCTTATCAGTTTAACACATCACAGAGCTTCTTTTCAGCTTTACCTTCTAAAGGGCAACTCCCACCTGATATCACATCTGTAATACACGGCCCTTGCAGAATGCTGAAAATGGCTGGGTGGGTCATCTGGCCTCTGCTGCCCATAGCTGCTTAGCTGAGTGATCATTCCCTTTGTGTTTTATGAGGCATAAGTTTCTTCTCACCCACTTTACCTTTGAAAAATGAGGAACCAATAAAGGAAAATGTAGATTTTTCTGGGAACTTCGCAGCAGAGACAGGTAGTGCACATTCCTCCTAGCCCTCACAAGACATCAATATTTGTGCCACCAGCTCTCTGTGATTTTATCACATCTTAATATATCTTGGGTTTTACCAAAGGATACAATTCCCAGAGAAAAGTGATTAAAAAAAAAAAGTGATCAATACTACTAAACCAAAATGCACTGAAAACCTCATTGTGATATGCTGTTGAGTTCTCCGAAACTGAAAGTAAAAGAAAACTTAAACCACAGTTTGAACTTTAAAGGCCATTTCACAAAGTGCAAGGACTAGACTAATGATTTTTAGAACTTGTCTTTTGTACTAGTTCCCTTAATTTTGTTTTATAGGACAGTCAGTTATGGGTACAGACTTTATCATTGGATAATATTTTCTCTTAAAGCCTTTACATTTATTTACACCTAAAAATTCTATGATTTTTTCTTCCTGCCAGCTTCATAAAAGTTCTGAGAATCTAGATGATCCCTTGTGCTACACAGACAACAGGAATATTGAGCCTGAAGGGTTACCAGCTGGTGGATAAACTTCTCTAGCACCTTCACAGCCTAAGTGAGAGAAAGCTGAAGTTTCAAAAAAAATTTATTACACTTTAGTTTGACTCCTTTCATCTTCCTGCACCTTCTACATATGCTTTGCTTGAATAATGACTTGGGTTTTCCTGATCTGTTGGAAAATTACTCTGAAGAGTGACACTATGCCAGGCTTCAAGTGATGGATGAAGTAGAAATGCAGAAAAAGGTACTAAACAGTAAATATTCTCTTAAAGCCTATTTAAATTGGAAAAGTTTCTTAAATAGGACAGGTTTTGAGTTGATATATTTCCTGTCTGTCTGCGTGCTTGTATATTGCAAGAGTTTGTATGTCAAAATAAGAAGCGTTTGATTATATTAGTGCTATTTGATAAATTGGTTAATTATAACAAACCCCAATGTAACAATGATTAGTTCATGCAAAACAACTTAAGGCTTCTCTGAGGATTATTTTTCAAAGTGAAATATTTTTTCCATAATGATACATAATAATGATGAACTTCTGTGTTTAATTTAGTTATTTATACCAATTATTTGATTCTGGAGGGACAAAATTTATTAAAATATTAAAGATATTCTGGCTATGTTAGCAGATATATATATACAGTAAACACATTATATTTGGCAACATTATATACGTAGTATGTGGCTTTTTCCATCACAGTTACTATTCTGAAAATAATTTTTAAGACTGATTAAGTGTCTCAGGACAACAACTGTAACAGCTTATTTTCTGTAAGAAAACAAGTTCTTAATGTTTGATTTTGCAACATTAAAATTTGATTAAGGTCATTCCTAATTTTAAAAAAATATCAAAACCAACACATTCAGCACATTTTTTAATGTCATTCAAGCACAAAACATTTTACGAATGCCAAAACGCAGGAAGATGAGAGAAGCACCTTTCCAGAACCATGTCTCATTTCTAAGTATTATAGTACAGCGTATCGCAGATTGCTTCCACAGTAATTTTATTAGTGTAACAGAATTTGAAGTTATCATTTCACTGAATATGGAGTAATATAACCAAGCCTCTGTTGTTTTTTTATTTTCACCTCAACAAGAGCACAAAGGAAAAAAAGGTAAAGCCTGATCTTATTCGTATAAATCTCCTACAGAGCTACAACTCTCACACCTCATGTTTTAGTAACTTCGTGAATGACTAAGACTGGTATCAAGGAAAAATTCTAATATTTATTTGCTAGGATCCTGCTTGCTTTGACATCAATGAAAGTGTAAGGAATTACACTGACCACTGATTTTAAAGAAAGTGAGATGAGGAAGGGGAGGACTGTGTCTGTACATGGGTACACTCACAGAGATTTAACTCTTACAGTGCTTTAACAGACTGGAAATAAGTGAAAACTGCAGAGATCTTTCTTTCAACGTATAAGAGTTGTATCTGTAGAAGCTAAGAGATTTGTTTTAAGAAGTTTTTCCTTTGCATAATGTCCTCAATGGCCCTTTTAGGGTGGACAATTTAGTGGCAATGACATTTTTTCCTGCAACTCCTAAAACATCGCTCCCTTCCTGGAGTGGGGCAGGAGGAGTCCTGAAATATGAGAACAACTGACAAATAGCATTTCCTCATAACCATCCACACAGTCTCTCAGGAGTACAGTGCTAGATTACCTCTCCCAGACATCTACCCCGTGCAGTAACAACCTTTTAAAATGTTGTGCCTGGAGAAGAAAATCTGGCACAACAAAATTTTTAAATTATAATAGTTAAATGATTCTGTGACACACTAAATACAATATTTTGAACTCCTATTTAATCTGATACCTCCTTTTTGAGGTATCAGTACATCCAGTTCCAAGTTAACTTCCATAATAGAAATAATCAGATTGTAAAGAGTATGGAACTGCCAGCCAGCTCTATGCAATGCAAAAAATTCAAACTCTGTGAAATAAAGTTTTTAGGTTGTCAGGCTAAGTTCCAAAGGATCAAAGGATGACTGGTGAGATTCTGGAGAAGGGCCTTCTGATCCCCGTGTCCCTTCCACCACACCACTTTTACATTAAATTAGGTTGGAATAAACTGAAAATAGAACTCCTGAGGCAGGCGGTGAGTTCTGACAGTATGACAAGCACCAGACAGGCATCACTGACATGGTGTGAGATGCAATGAATGCTCAGGAGAAAGGACCTTGTATATTCTTGGACGACTTGCTGCTGCACCTAAATAATCTGCAGCGTAACTTTCAAATAAATGGTTTAATAACCAAAAGGTGCAGTGCAGTGCTTTTCTCAGAAGCAGGCAGATTCAAATTCTCATCGGATTTAATTTGACCGGAGATTTTGACTTCAGGACTGGAAGTGTCAGCGTCACGTTTGTATCATTTTCAGTGTGAACTGAGGGTACATTCTCAACAGCTCTAAATGATATAATATCAAGTTTCCTATGAGACTATACTGGTTTTGAGTGGAGACTGGATCAAGTTGCTGCTTCAGGCTTCTGTATGCCTAGATGTGTAAATTACTAAACAGAATGGGCAAAACTTGATATCCTGCAACGTTCCACCTCACTTTGCTAGCTCAAGGTGTCACCGTAACGAGGACTTTAAGTTAATAAGATTTCCTGTTTTCTTAAGACTGTAGGTATCTACATGCCTGGTAAAACTTACAAATGACAAAAAGAGATGTAAGCTGAAAGTTTTGATCCAAAACTGAACTTCCGCTATAGGATGTGATGATTTGATTCATTTCAGCTCTGTTGTAAGAATGTCAAAGTAACCCAGAAAATTCAGGATACTAATTAAGAATATAATTTATTTTTAATTATGAATAAGGTAAGAGTTTACTCTTTAATTTTACACCTACTACAGTTTGCTTATCACTTATATGACAATGTGTATCTAAACATATTTTTTAAAATCTACAATGATTTTCGTAAGAGACTATTAATAGTATTAAAAGATAACTCCTTTTAGCAAGATTTGGGTGACAGTACTGAGGAGATAAATGTACTTTCCATGAATAATTAAAGTGAAAGGAACACTTCCTCTGGTGCATGTAACATATAATACAAGAAAGAGCTAACCGAGGTGATATTAACATAAAAGTAATATTAGTAGCAAATTACACCTGACCTCTTTCTGTTTATCATTTAAAACTGATTTCTAAAACATTACTGAATTCTTTCAAGCTTGTTTGAATTTTCTTCCACTAAAAGTAATGAGGATATATCCTTATGTTTGTTTTTATAAAGTTCTGCAGAAGTTGAATTTTGTGTAATTCCTTTTTCCACTTGTACTTTTATATTCAGTGTCGGTGCTGAAATTGTGCTGAGGACATAATCTAAATCACACCATATCAGCCCTCAGACTATTTCCATAAAAATTACACCTACTTCAAAATGTACAAATATCTAAGTCATTTGCCTCAGTTGTTTCTACCTGGCAAACACCTGTACATAAACAAAGCTTATTTTCTCTGAATATTTGTCAACTGGAATTTAACACCGTACATGATAAAACTTCAAAGGAAGTGGAAGCAGCTGAGAAATAAGTGAGTACAGCTGTGTTAACAAACCAGAGCAGAATACAAACATCCGAAAAGCAAGGGAGGAAAGAATCAGTAAAATCAGGAAGTAGTAAACTAACACATTAATTTCTAACTTCTGCAGGGCGAGTGATGTAAGTTACATAAACACCTTATTTATTTACTTATTTATATCTGAAAAGCTGACCTTTATTCAGCATTGACTTATATTTAATTCCACTCCCAACCTCCTTGACCTGCCTTAGTGCACAGTTTCATTTTACATCTAAAGCTCTTTGGTTGGGACAGCCTTTTTCTGCTCATTCTTGCGCAGAATCATGGAACCTTAGTGGTACAAAGTAAGCCATGAAAGATCCTGGATCCTGCTTTGAAAAAGCAAAGTTTCTGTGGACTTGCTGCCTTCCCCTATCATATGACTGGTCATGAGCTCCCTGCTTACTGAAATACTAGCTACAGTGGCTCTGTTTCACTGTTACGGGAATGGATAGGGAAACCTGAGGCTGAAAATACCTGAAGAAGCCTTCAAACATAAAAAAGAATCTCAAGCTCATTTTCTAAGATCACCCTGAGCTTATCACAGCCTATATTACCAAGACACAAAGGTTCTACTTGTCAAGCACAGAAGACTAAACAACGATAAGCGTGATTTATGTGTTTTTCTCCATCCCAGCTGCAAGGTCACTTGAGCGTGGTTTACGGTTCCTCCTTGCCAATCTTCCATTATATTCCCACATGCTGCACGGTGTTCTTATCATTATTTAAAAGTTCAAATTATTAAATAGTTTTATGGAGACTGATAATCAATAACACTGTTCATGACATAGGGAGGAAGTAACATTCAAAATTCAAACCCAAATGAATGGTGTGTGGAACAGGTTGGACTATAGTGCTTCTAGTAACTTCTAGTGCTTTTGTTTTTAGTAGTAGTAATATAATGTCAGTATAATAATTAAAAGTAGTAAAAAAATGGAACTGTAAAATTCCACACTTAAGTAGCAAATGACAAATGATCCCAGAGCCAAAGGCCTGCCTTAGGAAAGGTGAGAAATGAAGAAAAGATGAAACAAATCTCACATTCATGACAGCATTTTCCTACAAACTAATTCTGAAAAGCACAGTGCTTATTGGGCTGCTCAAAGCCAGAAAGAAGGAGGAAGAATAGGTAAGTGTATTCTTTGAGATCCAAATTTGTTCAAGAGAAAATTGAATACCCCAGTGTCCTGCTGCCAAAGGAAAACACGATGTTTTAGTAATTTTATTTTAAAGTGGTCTGCCAATGAAAAAGCATTCTCAAGCTTTCAGAATATTTGAAACATTTTTCTTTTCAAATAATATCCTTTCATGCAGCCCTAAGTATCCTAAATAGTCTTGCAAGGTTACTTGAAAATTTTGTGCGATATTTTGTATTATATTACACATATACAATTCCTTATTGTTGGGTTAACAATATACCCCGGGTTTTGTAAAGAAAGAGAATAAATACACTCTTCCAAGAGATAGGACTTGCTAACTCACTACCAATTTGAATACCTCTTTCTAAGAGATTAGGCCATGGCTTCGATTTGAAATTCTTTTGAACTGCACATACAAGGAAAGGTCAACACCTGCTCTTTCATTTGTTATAAGGAATAGCATTACTTAAATAATTTCGGTCATAATGTTTTATGCCTAAGATTCTCAAGAGCTGTCGTGAAGAAATGCTGAGAATGTCATACAGAATCTCTTTCACTGTCTTGAGCATCTTCAACTAAAACAATGAGAATTCTTTCTGTAACTGCTATTCATTTTCAAATGCAAACCAACATGTGAGTAACAATACCTTGATAAGTATAAATAATCATTACTGAAACCCATAGACTACATTTCTCATTAGGAAAAGAAGGTTATTCAAACTATTGGTGGAACCAATGTTCAAGTTCAGTGACTCCACTGAAGCCACGTAAAGATCCATGAATTTCACTTGGAATAAGATTTCATCCCGGAGTCTTGAAACGATTACTAACTGTCTGTTTTAAAAATAACATCAATATAAATTTGTTTGAGGTCTAAAAACACTAGATAAAAATTATTTCAAGTGTTGTTTTACAACATGCTGATATTTACCTGTGATAAAACAAGAGAGAAAATGTTAGGAATGGATGCCTTTTGAAGGATCCCATATATATATATATGTGTGTGTGTGTGTGTGTGTTTCACGTGCACCGGTGAAGGAAAATACGGAAGAATTTTGCAGTGCCTAGTTCTGTGCCTTTGGATGATGCTTCAGTGCATGAAGGTCATCTCCCTGAGACCAGATATTCTTGTACAGCATACAGCAAAGCTTTATCACACAGTAAATTTGGTCAAATATATCACTTGTGGCCAACACTATAGACATCAGCTTAGCTCTCCTAAACGTGCCTCAGCACCACATTATTCTTTGCCAGAGTCGGTACTGTCAGTAATATCAGTCTTACGTGGCAAATTCTAGATACCAGAGGCACGGGATCTGCTATTACTCTTTTGACAGTATGTCTAAGTACCAACACCAGAATGTTAACGATGTTATTTTGTTCTGCTAAAAACCTGTGTGCTGTGGTAAAGTTGATTCCACTTGGCAGTCAATGCATGCACTTATGTGTATGAAAAGAGCTGTTAAAATAGCTAGAAAATATTAATGAATGAAACCTTATTTTTGAGGGCATGTATTATGATGTTTCATTATTTTAAACCTGCAAAAAGAAAACCAGAGTCATTAGTCCTTCAAATGTTGCTTATACATATACCTCTTTGGAAAAGACACAGGGGAAGTCATGCCTCTAAACATGTTTTTCTTTAAATATTCTACAAAAGAGATGTGTTGAGTTTTCAGTATTTGTCCTCAATGAAACCAGTCTATAAAGTCTTGCTTGATATTAGAATATACTATGTGTTTTATCGTGGCTGCTTTACAACAAGGGAATTGGGATTTTTTTCCCCTCATCAAATATATAAACTTAATGAACAAGCTTCTTAAAGACGATATCACCTGCCATTCAGCTTACAAAATCCAAAGGACTTCAGTTTCTATGTTTCACCTCAGTGTTCATGTGCTGCTGCTTCTGCAGCATTTGAAAATGAAAAGAAGCCATGTGTAAAAATGTCAGAAGGGACTCATCATCTTTTTTTCAAGACCAAAGTAAAGGCAGAGCTAGAAATATACAACTAGAATATGTTTGTTGTTTGTGTTTTTTTTTCCCTGAGACTGTCTTTGCAGCTAAAAAGTAACCACACCTGTGAACAAATCTGAAAAAAATGAGACAAAGCAGACTGTATGAGATGTCATTTCAGGGAAGTACTTTGATAGAAATTGCTTTTAGTTCTGGTACTGTCAGGAGAAAAAGCCAAAATGCCAAAATACACATCACAGTTTTGCATGACTGTTCTAACCAAAAAAACAGTAAGGGCCAAGATGACTTACAAGACCTGCTTTGCTTGTGTAAAAAATGGAATTCATCCTTTGGGCTAGACATCATTCTGTGTCATTGATGCAAACCTGGAGGTCAGCAGAAGCACTATGAATTTACAATAGCATGACTGAAAACTGAATCTTTCCTCTAGCACTTAAGTTTTATGCAGCATAAAATATGTATGGATGCTTGACAACTTTTCCTTTCATTATATACAAAAGTGACTCTCTCTTCTCTCTAAAATAACACTGTCAAGCCAAGAGGGACTGCCAGAAACCTGTCACAGATAATAAACTATTTGCCCAGGTTCCTGAATAGCAATGAAAAAGAAGATATTGAAGTGTCAGTTCCCAGCACATAAATTAAAGTTCCATGCCTGTAATTAGGTCGTGTTTCCCTTCCAAAAAAAAGTGTGTTTGATATTACAATGACTTTTAATTACTTTTCTGTAAGTAATTGCCTAGAGGTATTGTGGGACACCTACACAAGGATTAGTGATAAATAAGATTAAAAGTTCAAAATTGCAAAATTCCTTGCAAACTCAAATGAGTTTCAAGGACATTTGCATTAGAAGGAGCATTTCTGGTTTTACTCCAAGTGCAAATGCCACAAATGCCCACTTTAAAGGTAAAGAAAATCTCCTTTTTTTAACTTGATTTGGAGAAGATGAGAAGGTGAACAGATAACCCTGGCAGTTTTAATTTACATAGTTGATAGCTTCGTCCCACAGTGGTTTTGCACACTGCTTGAAGATTCTGTGCCCCTTTACGAAATACTATTACATAGAACATGTAAGGAACAATAATGTACAAAAGAAGTTTCAGGCCCTTTGCTCCTCTTCCTGAACGTGTTTTTTAATTATACAGAAATACATGTACCATGTTCTAAGTGGAGACTAAGTCCCCACTATTTATCCTGCTCTGCCCTCCTCCCCTTTTTTTTAATCCATAACAACTGTATTCCTGTCTCAGCAAGATTTTATGCACCTCAAAGTTCCTTTCTGAAACAATGAACATTGAGCAAATAAAGCAGTAGCAGGTCACTTTTCCATCTGAAGACTCATCGCTTGCTTCTACATCTGTGAGCCACCTTCTAGTTTGCACCCTCTGTGCTGTAATTTCCTGTTTCTGAAACAACATAGGCTGTGTCTCTCCTGTCACAGTATCACAGTATCACGGTATCACAAGGTTGGAAAGGACCTCTGAGATCATCAAGTCCAACCTATAACCCAACACTAACACCAACACTAACACCAACCATCATCTAAACCATGGCACTCAGTGCCTCATCCAATCTCCCCTTAAACACCTCCAGGGTCGGCGACTCCACCCCCTCCCTGGGCAGTGCATTCCAATGGCCAATCACCCTTTCAGTGAAGAACTTCTTCCTCACATCAAGCCTAAACTTTCCCTGACGAAGCTTGAGTCCATGCCCTCTGGTTCTGTCACTGGTCACCTGGGAGAAGAGACCAACCCCTGCCCGACTACAACCTCCTTTTAGGTAGTTGTAGAGAGCAATGAGGTCTCCCCTGAGCCTCCTCTTCTTCAGACTAAACAGCCCCAACTCCCTCAGTCGCTCCTCGTAGGGCTTGTGCTCCAGCCCCTTCACCATCTTCGTTGCCCTCCTCTGAACACATTCCAGTATCCTGACATCTTTCCCAAACTGGGGGGCCCAGAACTGTACACAATATTCCAGATGAGGCCTGACCAGTGCCGAGTACAGGGGGACAATAACTTCTCTGGTCCTGCTCACCACACTATTCCTGATGCAGGCCAGAATGCCATTGGCCTTCTTGGCCACCTGGGCACACTGCTGGCTCATGTTGAGCTTCCTGTCAATCAGCACTCCCAGGTCCCTTTCTGCCTGACTCCTCTCCAGCCACTCTGTCCCCAGTCTGTAGCTCTGCATGGGATTGTTGTGTCCAAAATGAATTACCCGACATTTGGACTTATTAAACATCATCCCATTAGAATCAGCCCATCTCTCCAATCTGTCCAGGTCCCTCTGCAGGGCCATCCTACCCTCTAACAGATCAACCCTTCTTCCCAGCTTGGTATCATCTGCAAACTTGCTGATGATGGACTCAATCCCCTCATCCAGATCATCAATAAAGATCTATGTTCCCCTGGCTGGTTCCTCCAACACAGTCCACACTTGCAGCACTCATGGTTTGTCCCTACAGCAATCTATTTGTGTCCACACTGTATAGTTTGTGGAGGGCCTGTGGATCAGTACACATTCTCTGGGGCTTCATCCTGTTGATCCACGTGCCCCCACTGTGTAAGCCCTGTGCAATTGTCATGTGATTATCATTGCACGACCACGGCTACAAGAACCTTGTCACAACAGTTTGGCTCTCCTCCTGCCCCCACCTGTCCTTTTTGGCTCTGAGACACATTGGCAATGTTATGATTTTAGGAATGGATGTGTAGTGAGGAATAGTAGGAGGATTACCCTTAGTTGCCCTTTGCAGGCAATGAAAGCCAGAAGAGTTGTGTGTATAAAAGTGTGGAGAGCGTGCAAGTCTGTAAGGGGACTCCCTTGCAGAAAAGCGTTGGAGGACAACACTGACTGACTAAGAGTTGATGTTTTGTCCATACTGTGTACTGCTATAGTCTCTGCCTCAGTCTAAGCATGCATTCCTGGGTCTTGGTGCTGATGGTGGGGAAACTCCTGATCTCGTAGAAGATGATATGCCAGGAGTGATATAGCCTGGTTCCAGAGGGGACAGTCAGAGAAGCAGGAGCTTGATATGAAACAAGGAGTGATTAAAAGTGTAGACTCACTTGCTTTCTGCCCTGAGTCTCCTGAACCCGTTAAAATCATTTTACTAGTTAACAAAATGTCAGTGTTCTGCAAACTTCCTGCATGTCAGTGTTGGCAAATTAACCAAGTAAATCTCTGGCTGATATATGGCTATAGGCACAATGCTACGTGTACATAGGTACAGTGGCTATAACTTATACTATCAAATAAAAACTGAGTGCATTCCTTTTACCCTTTACTGCTTCACTTACTCATAGCATTTATAAAATCTCATAACCATCTCATCTAGTCATGAACCGAAAATTGGGCTTTTACAAAAATTAGGAAAGTTAAACCAAAGGTGTTGCATATTCATGTCAATGCTGAAAGAATTCACTGACATTATTGCGAGGTTACTACCATGTGGCAATCTATGACAAACAGTGCTCAGCATAGGTATTTGAGTCCTGGAAACAGGCTTTCTCAAAAAGCCACCTTTGTGGAAGAGGAAGCAGAGATGGCAAACTAGTAAACTGGGGAAAAGAACATAACAGTTCTTATATCAAGTCTTCCAGATATTAGAAATCATTCCCTTTAGCTCCCTGAATACTCAGTGGTGTCATGGGCATACTGCTGTCAGGTTGTGCATAAACACAACAAATATAACTACAACTACTATCTCTATTATATTATTTTATTTGTATTTCTTTATAATTAATCTAAAAGGAATATTATAATGGAAAAAACTACATTCACCACAATCAGCACATGTAAGTCCCGAAAACCTTTAAAACACAAACAAAAGTAGAGTTTGCCATGTCTTTTCCAAGATTATCTTCTTTCCAATCGAAAGGTAATGCTAGTTTTAACTAAGCATTCTTGGCTTGCTAAACAAATTTTTAGAGAAATGTCTCTTCATTTTGCATTCAACAAAAATATGCAGATAGAGGACCCACTTTAGTAAAAACCTATGTTATTTACGTAACTGCAAAACATTGGACACCGCTGTAACTTTCGGAGTGAAGGGTCTTATTGTTCATCCATCAAAGTCAAAAGGAAAATTTTCACTGACTTGACTAGATCCAGACTGGCAATATCGTGAATGGAGTCAGCAAAAGCAACATAGAAAGCAACTAACATTGCTTCTGCTTCTGGTCAAAATTACTGAATGGAAAAACAATTAGAAGAGTAAATTTCCAACTATTTCTGTCCAGCTCTACTCACGTAATTTACATTCCTTCTCATACAAAACAAAAACTACCATTTATCTATTGGCTATTAATTTTTCCTGAATGAAATGCAGTGCTACACAGTGACTGTCAAATAATAGTTGTAAGAAACCTTATTTCATATTTCAGTGTTAAAATAATGACCTGCAAAGGTCCCTTTGAACTCTGTTCTGCAACCCTAAGGGAAACTGAGGCCCAATCAAGTAAACTGAACTTCAGTCTCCTGTATAAATTTAGAAAGCTTGTAAGTAAGGACAGTCTGCTTTCTTGATTCTCAGGTTCCTCCATGCTTGCAAGGTACCAGTGCAACCCACATTACTTTCAGCGAACTATCTGATAATGGTACCATCTGTGTTTTAGAATGCATAGCTTGTACTTGGAAGGCAACGCTCCAGTGAAAATCAGTGACTTGATGAAGTAGAATTCACAAAAACCTGAACTAAACTCATCAGTTGTGTTAGAAGAAAAAGTCTGCAATCAAGAAAACTATTTCTTTCTCTGACTGGTTTGAGAGTTTACTGTACCAAGATGCAGAACCAGACTACAAGAAAAACACATATAAGTACCACAAGCATTTCTGTTTCTCAGTTCTGCAGAATTAAAACCCACGAATATCTATTCATGTAGCTGCATTGCTTGCTTAAAGTCATTAGCCAAAAATAAATATATGGAGCAAAACAGAGAGACAAAACTGGCTATCTGGGAAGAAAATCTGTAATATTCAGGCTCTTCTGATGCTAAGTCATCATGCTGTCTTTTGCAGACAGAATTTGTGTCTCTCATCTTGATCATGCTGACAAGTGCCTCATGGGTATTTGCCTCCACTTACTAACATTCAGTGCATAACCTAATATCAGTAATATGGAAAAGATCTGGTGGGAAATGTTATCTTCCCACCAGAAGTGCACTTTTGCTCTGTGTATGCGCATTCCCTATTCAAACCTTCACTTAACAAGAGAGTCAAAAATACTTCTTGACTCCCACATAAAACGCCCCTGGGAATTGTCACTGGAAAAGTACCACTTTAGATCCATCAGACAGAGACATTTTATTACCTGAAGGATGTTATCTTAACCCAAGGTCTAAAATATAAATGAACTGCAATTCAGATGACTTGAGATCTAGCAGAAAGACAGAAGGGTGGAAAGCTTCCCAGAGATTCCACAGGGAGAAATCTGATTTATTTAATACAGATAAATATGACTAGAAGGTATTCATATTCCAAGTTTTAATAAGCTTATTGTTGACAGGAGGAACTGAAGGATGCCTTAAGCAAGAGTTAACATACAGAGCAAGTTGTTAACTAGGAGAGCTGGAAGAGAAGTGGAGCTCCAAACAGATGAATTCAATTTAATGGCAGAAGCTTTTGGACACTCTGAAAACTTCTCTGTTAAGATACTGTGGGCCAAAGGAGATTATGTCCTTTTTGAGCAATTTATAATTTGTACTGTGGGGTAAATTCAAGTGATCTTCATAGAGTCTCTGGTATTTAAGTTGAGCAGCGAAGGTTTAGACATGAAAGGTCAGAGCTCTCTTTGAAAAGACAACATGTGATGAAGTAAATAGAGGATAAATCAAGAGATTACTTTGGAGTCTGCCACTGTGAAGATCAGCTTTTGTCTGCATGTCTTAAACATCATCTTGATGCAAGGTTGTGTGTGTATGGGGCTTTGAGCAGCAGAGGAGAGGGGCAGAGGTATGGAAAGAGGCGCTCCCCCCGCCCTCTGCCTTGCCTGCCGCTGGGCTCCTAGTGCACCATGACCTCCCCTGGGATGCTGCGGCAGAGGGATTTGCACACTCTGAAGAGGCAGGAGCACCCCTGACTGCACATGCACTCCCGAGGAGTTCACACGGAGGTTGTTCTGGCAAAGGTCCATTGAACTGACAAGTGACTCCTTGAGGCCCCAGCCCCAATTCAAGAACTTTCCTGAAGGAACTTCTGTGCGTGCTCCAATTTGAGAACATTCCACGCAGAAGTACGTCACAGGCATGGTGAGAACGCTTCTCTTATCCTAACAGGGGACAGAGCTCCTGTATAAAAATAATCCCTGCCAAGAACCACACATGCACATGCCCTCTGCCCTGTGGACCATGTTTCCTGATGAAACCTACATTGAATTTCATTAGGGTGATGACTATTTTTATGTTATATTTCTCTTTTCTCTGCTACTTCTTTCTCTCCTTCTGCCTTATTCTCTCCTTATTCTCTCTTCTTTTTTCCTCACCTTTTTTTTTTCCTTGGCACTTTCAGGTGAATTTTATTGTATCCAAGTTCCTGCTGTAAATAGTAGTTTCTTTATGTTCCAAGTGTGGATTGGCATATTAGTTTTAACTTTGACTGAGTTCACAGTAAAGATCTGTAACTTTGATTGTGTTCAAAGTACAGATTGGATTTTTGAGTATACCCCTGCAGTGATTTGTCGTTACTCCAGACTGCCACAAAAACATACCAAAGAAACCTGTGTCCTGCCCCCATCCTGCTATTTCGGTCCGAGTTATTTTCTATATTGAAACTCAGATTCAAGGTTTGCTGTTATAAACACTGGAAACCCATTAGATGATTCCTCAGGAGTGTTATTTTGAATGTTAATATTGTTTCTTTGAACAAAACAACACTCTTCACATTTGTTAATGGTTTACCAGTTTTTCTCCATGCCGAAAGCTTCAGAAATGTTTAGTTTCATTAGGAAGGCATTTGGATTAAGTTGCTGAAACAGGTAACTAAGTACAAGAAAAGGAGGCAACTGGGAAGTGGGCTGTGGCTTTACACTTCACTCTACAGCATTTGCATGTGGCTTTGGGAAAAGTTTCATAACGGTTTTTCTGGCAAAAAAAGACGTGACAGTGTGACATTTTCTGATTATCGATTCCTTCTGCGCTCAAGAAAGAAGACATTAGCTTGTTAAAGCTTATTTATGATACAGCTTCATCAACAATTTATTCTCCTAATTGCAAATTTTGAGTAGGTTCTTAGGGTAAACAGGTAGCATATACTAAAATAAATGAAATTAATTTTAAAACTGTACTAGAATATCAGGATACTTTGGCAAGCAAAACTACATTGGAAATCTGCTTTTAAAAAGTTCTTAAAGAAAGCAAAACCAATTCTTTCTTCTGTCTTCTCAGCCTAGAACTGCTTCCATCAATCCCTGGGGTAAACCAGGCAATTTCTAAGAAGTTTCGCGGAATCCCATGATGCCAAAAGCAGAATTTACTCCAAAACTATACAACAGTAACCATAAATCTATTGGCTGTTTTATGACATTGTCTCCTATTATTAATCTCTATGCTGGGACATACACAATTGTGAAAATATTAGTCACCATTTACTCTGCAGAGAAAAAGTCAATAGGATGTTTAACTCTTGATTTATACACAACCTATTTCACCTGTGTAATTCTGCACAGTCAGTAGCTTATTTCTTCTAATTAAATCTTTATTTCAGCTCTCAGTGGGCCTCATTTTCCTTTTACTAACAGCAAGTTTATCAACATAACTTTCATCAATCATATGGTGGTAGTGCCTAAAGAAGATTAACGTAAGAAAAAACAAAACCAAGGCCATTGACTTTGTACGACAGTTTTGATGGTCTGTTCAGAGCTAAACAGTGCTCACTGAACACAAGAGAAAGCTGAGGAAGAAGGGAAGGAACTTTTTATTGTTTAGAGATCTGTTTTGAAGGCACAACTTGCAAGATCATGAAAAAAAGGAAAAAATCCACTCAGTAAGCAAAACCAGGCAGTAAGGATAATCACAAGGACTAATCATCTTTGTCTCTTTTGTATGTACTAAAATCAGAATGCCAAACTGTATATTAAGGTAAAATATTCTGTTAGGCTAAAAATTGTATTATCAACAAAAGACTGTACACCTTATTGATATATATATAAAATATTACTTTTTTTTACCAGCTCTTTAGTGCCTCTACCATTGACCAAACGGAAGCCCAGGACAGGTCAGTGACTTGTCATTTGGTCACTGTTAAACAAGCTATAGCTAGGTCAAATAAAACCTAAGATTTGGTCTTTGTCAGGGCAGCATGAAGTCTATTGCCTTTTACTATTAATGTAAAAATCATACTGGACTACAATATATGTAATCATCACTGATTCTTTTCAGGACATATAAAATAAATATGCAATTTTAATAATACAGATACATCTGAATGCTTTAATTAGATATACAGAGACTAGGCAGAGGCTTGAAAGTGCCAGAAGGCGTGAAAGGAGTAGCAAGATAAACCCTATCTAACATCATTAAAGAAGAAAATATGCATTTTTCCTAATCTTCAGAAAGATAACTAGGAATTGCAGAATGGTAATGTCAACTACCTGTGACTTTTTTTTTTAAACTAGCAACAATGGAATTAAAGAGGGAATAAGTACATGACAGGCAATAGATATGCCTCATAATTTGACTGAAGATCATTTTGAACTCCAAACAATGAGTGAAGAAGCTTCAGACATACAAATCCATTTTAATAATACAAAATATTTTTTATTTTAATTATTCGAAGTGATTACTTATTGTTCTGGTGAAGATTAAGAGTATTGATGAAGTTCATGAAGAATTTAATACAGTGAAATCTCCAGTGGGCAGAACATGGCGTTAAGGAAATGAAGAAGAGTTAAATGCCTTTTGGAAGAACATAGGATAGGGTTGAATAAAATCTAAGAGCTCCTGCCATGACTGTGAAAAAATTATCCGTGACAAAACCAGAACAAGCAGCTCAGGGAAGGATCTTTGGGAGACAAAGAAAACTGCCAAGAACAGACTGCCTGATATCAACTATCAGTTTCTGTGATTTTAAATGCAAAGTAATATCTACTTCATGATGCCCATGAATTGCCTACTATTGAACCAACTGTATTCACATAGAAATTAATTTTTTTGCATTTATGCTTTTTACTCTTTATAGTATCCCTTCATTCACTTTATAAAATAGAAAAAAGTAGAATTAATTAGCATAAAACCTGCAGTATAAACATTTTTCTTATTTCTCAGATCAGCAGTCACTCTCACTATTGTTAACAGTCGATTGTGCTTGCTGATTATTTGGTGGTCTTGCCTCTAAAATTTATTGTTATCTACAAAACTTTTTACAATGTCCTGTAAACCTTACTGACTCTATAGGTAAGTAGTAAGCACAGGTCTGCGTGCTATATGAGACCAGAAGTGCAGCTCCTTTAACTATGCCTTCTATGAATTATTTAATTACATTTTTGTAAATTGTCATAAAAATATTTAAAACTGCAGCTGCCTTTCTCTGCTTAAAAGAAATGCTCAAATGAATTAGGTATGAAAATTCTGTCAAGCCAACAAAGTACAGCAAAACTATGAGATACAAAATACACCTGCATCTAGGATGTGGTTTTAGTTAGCCTAATTCTTAGTAATAACCATGGTTTGCACCTCCCAGTAGACACAACTCTTATTATGCATAGTCTACACAGGCAGTTACACAGAAAGCACACTCAACTCCAGAAAAAAATTCAGCTTTCTGAGCTGTAAGGAAAAAGAAACAGTGAAAAAGTGCCTTCTATCTATAGCATCAGAACAGCCAGAAGACAAAAGGCAGACCAGAGTGACTTCTACGTAAACTCAGCTGGTTTATAAGCTGACATCTGGTAATTTGCTGCAGAAGAAAGGAGCAAGAAGGTCCCTGTGATATTTGCATACAACATCAGATTTCATTCTAGCTTTCCCTAGCAGATACCATATTTTGTTTTTCCCTTGTCTAAGGGAAAAAAGAATGAGCATGCAATTTCCTAATTATGATGAACTAACACCTTAACAAAGCATTCTTTTTCAAGATCCTACTCTATTACCAAAACTTTATTTAATTCTTTCTTCAGTTCATATACATAACAAGGGCTATGAAATGCTAAATTTATCCTGGGGTATTGATTTTTTGTGTTAAAAAACCCTGTAATGATGGAAGACCATGTGATGTATTTTTCATAAAAACATGTTCATTTTACAAAAGAGGTAAATTTTGATTTTTACTTGTTATTATTCACATTATATTCAGTTCTATCTTTAAAATGATCATTTTTATTTCATGCGGAGCTCTGTTTCATTAATGGTGTTAAAAGACAAAACTCACAAAAGTTACAAAATATAATGTTACTTTTCTAATTAATATATATTTTCTCAATAAAAAGACATTTTTCTTTTTCTTACATTTCCTTGAGTTCCTATTTATATGATTATGCAGCCAAAATATTTTTAAGCAGAAATCAAATACAAGAGTAGACGTAAAACCCACTATCATTCATTTACCTGTGTATCAATCCTGTTGATGAAAATTGAAACACCTCCACTACGCAATTAAGAAGAAATAGTAACAAATGATGGTTGTAAGCAAAAAAGACATCCCTTTTTTAGCCAAGAGACTAGATTTAAATTATCACTGGGGTGTTGTTTTTTTTTACATGGAGCTAAATCCATTTGCAAGCAATCCTATATTTTCCCACTTGTGATTATGGCATGACTTTGCTGGGAAAAATTGCTAATTGACATGATGTAGCTAAGACCATGTTGGCTGCAGCTGACCCAGAAATCCCCATATATCATCTAGACATGAAGTATAATCTAGTAAAATGGAAGTATTGAGTATTTTTAAAAGACTTATTAGCTGACAACAACACCCTTCCTTTTTTCCCCCCAGAAACAAATCTAATGCTGTACTTTCTACCTCGTATTTTCCAAAACTTACTGAAAGCTCTGGTACTTCTCTAGCATGACCCTAGAGCATACTTAGAGAATGCCACAGTATTTTTCATGCCAGTCTTGTGTTCAAAGAAATAGATACTTTTTTTATGAGAGCTTCCTAATTATTAAGAAGTAATAGAAACAGCCTAATTATTAGGCTACTGTCAACAAGAGAGTACCCTCCCCTTTTGAAAACAATTATTTTTGCAGAGAATGCTGCAAGAAAGGAGGAAGAAAAAAAAATCACGTTACCTCACAGATAAATACTGATAGGTTTTCTGGGTTTCGTGGCAAAATAGGAAATTTGTATCTTCTTCGTTCAGTGTAACAACAGTTTCAATATTTTTCTACCTCTTCCTCAATGAAACATACAATAAAAGGTTTAACGTAGTTGCAATTTAAATTTTAAATTTTGTGAAACAATTAGTCTAATTTTTGGGTCCACGATGTTTTTAAACAACAACAAAAATTATACCAATTAAAAAAACCCACTTACCCGATGAGATGTCTATTCGGTTCTTCTTCACTAGGGTAACATTGATATGGACGCTGACTTTGCCCTCATTTATGTCAATCTCAACGTTCCCCAGGTCATCTGCAAAGTTGCTGAAGACAAGAAGTCCATTGGGGTTCCAGGTTCGGAAAAGAAAACTGACTGAAAACACATCCTGTCTTGGACGACCAGGAACTTCAAGGTAACTGGTGGCATTGAAGAAGACAGGCACTGTATGTGGCTCCACACAAGAAAAACTTAAATTTCCCTAAGTAAAAGACAAAAAAAGTACAAATATAAGCAAAATTATAACATTCCACTGAATTCATAGCTACCTCTAGAAAAATATTCTAGGTTTCATTCAACTTAGAGACTAGTGTGATCAGTGGAAGTTGCATGTAAAAATGTGTTATTAATATTATTGTTGTTAGAATTATAACGTTGTTGCAGATGCTTTGGGTTTGTCCATTACATTTTTTATTGTACAACACAAAAAAATAGGCAAGCCTTGCCCTGAAGGGCAATAGTCTAAGATAAAGCTTAGATGAAAGCATTAATATTCCCATTTCCAAGATGAAGAACGGAATCACAGAGAAACCTGGGCTTGGTTTTGGTCACCAAAGAAGTCTATAACACTGCAGTAATTCATCTTTTTATAAATTGAATTACAGTTTTCCAAATACGCTTATATCAATGGTCAATAAATATAATACATGTTTTCTACTGGATAATACTAGAAAAGCTAATACTTCATTTCATGAAGCAGAAGGATTTGGAGTAGCTGATAATGAACAATACCTAACAACTGTAGTCAATAATTTTCTCTGTAAAAGAAATTACTGTTTTCACGCTGGAAAATTTTATTTTTTGAGAAACTTGACAAAAATCCAGTCAACTTTATTGATTTTCAAGGGTCTGAAATGTGTCTGTAAACAGGACTAGAATTACAGACATGAATTTTTTAGACTGGTTCTCGTGTTATTTCTCATGAAAGTCCACAGTGTTGGAATGTAGTACCTTTTTTTTCCTTAGAGATCATAAATTTATAGTAATCTCTACTCAGAATTGTCTTTTTAATAAATCAGTGCAAATACAACAGGAAATTTCCTCTGCTGAATAATTCGTCTAATGTGGAATAGTGAATTGTGTTCTGTGATCAGGATTTCTGATTCACTGTGGCAGGTGGATATTCTGTGGCAATTTCAGTTAATTTGTGAAGGAAGAATTTTATCTGATGCAGTATGGAAATTGTTACTATGATCAAAATAGAAACTCCTTTGATATTTATTTTTACTTTAGAAAAAACATTAAGGATTGAACAACATTTTTGGAAGTATCTAGCTGTTCAGAGATGAGGTTCAGAGATGAGGTTCAGCCTTATCTGCTCAGAATCCCAATAGGAATCAGTCCTCATCTTTATCACATAAGTTTTTTAAACTCTGTATTACTGACTTCCCGATATCAGATTTTGTGTCACATATTTTTATATCCTTAGTGTATAAAAGCATCTGAAAGTTTAGGGAATTTGGAAGCAACACAGGAAGTTTGCGTTTGAAAATGTGTGGGAGGAAAGCTCTAAGTACATTTTTTTTTGGAAGTAATTATTTTCAATTGGGAATGGGCTAGATGGTGTCAATAATGAAGCCAGATTTAGCACTCATTTACCAATGTCCAACCTGCCACTTTTTAAAAGAAAACACAGCAGAAAATATCTTATATGTGTCATAGAAAAATACCACCAGTATGGAGTATGAGGTTGACATTATCAATTAAGAAACACTGATGTTTCTAATAACATGGAACTAGCAAAGAGATTTCTTTATGCTCCTCTCCTAAAAGGTTTTTTCCTGTCTTTATGATAATATCACAGCACTACAAACCTTGTTCTTTTCATAAACCCATGTTCCATGGATGACAAAAAAATATCCAAGGGTTTAGGAAAATAATTAGCAACTATAGGAAGCTTTTAAATTACAGTATGAATGAGAGAAATTACAACTACTTTCTGAGTAAAGGCAAAGGACCTCCCCTTATTGCTCTTGCTGTTAAGCTACTTGTCTTTTATGTTTGTTCTTTTTTTGGCTAAAAGTTGCCTAGAGATTTTAATTTAAATTTTTATCTAACAAAGCATTAAACCAAAATGCTTAACTCATTTGTTTGAATAATTTTAGTCTGAGCATTTCCAAGTGTGCGACAGAATACTTTCGGTTAAATCACAGAATTTACATCCAGAAAAAAACTAAAGAGCAGCCGAAATACCCTTGGAAACACTTTGTTAAAAGACTTAGTGTAATAGTCACCCTATGGATTATAAAACAGCTCCTATTGCATGCTTGCAGACATTGCAGACATTGAGGGCAACAGCATTTTGTAAGACCCGACATCTCATGGTTCAGTCACAGATGCCAATTAAGTAATGCTCAGAAAGCATTTTGTTAAGATGTTTTTAGGAGTTTCACTTGCTGCCTTGTTACCATAAGGAACTAACAATTTCTTCATAACAAGAAGGCTTTCATATCCAGTTGACACTCTCCTGTCATCCTGCTTCATGGGATATTTGCATATATAATGCTTATTAATGTTAATGGCACCGAATACATTCAAATCCTTTCTCACATCAGTGAATATGTTTATCGTGAACATCTTAACTGCATAAAAGATTTCTTGAGGAACTAACACATAATTCTGATTTCTCTGCTAGTTAGTGTTTTTCCTACTGAGCTATTCAGATTAATCTGAACTGGATTAAAGATTGCCTTTATGACTGCAATTAACAAGATGACTCCTCTTTCAAGCCCAGCCCATCTGATACAGATTGCTCACCAGGTCTAGGTCAAGAGTTTAAGCTAATCTGCAACTTGGCTCTAAAATTTTATGCTTGTTTTTCAAAGAGAAAAAGAAATCCTTTTTGTAGATTGAGAGTGACCTGCTGAATAGTTCTCTGGGCAATGACATCTGGAAGTCAAAATGAAATTGCTGGTCTTTTCAGACAATTTTTCATACTGCGTTGGAAAAGAGGTGGTGAAAACCTCTTTATTAGGGTAGATTGAGTTTGCATCACGATCTCAACTCTATGTAGCTAATTAGTTTCATGTTTACTTCTTATAAATCAATTTTGCCTGTCCACTTCCAAATGGAAACACCACAGAATCTTAGAACTTTTCCCAATTAGGAGATAACTGGCTGCACACATAGCTCCCCAAAGAGAATGAATGTGTTTATTAAGAATTCAATACTTGTTCAATCAGGATGGATCATACAGTGCAGGCAACGTACTCTACGCTAATGTTTATCATGTTATTTCAGTATTTTTCTCAAAAGTGTTTACTACTCATCTTTGACTTTAGCATAATGTTTGGTTAACATAAATCATTTAAAGAAAACACTCATCTTAAGTTTCTATATGATTGCACTCAGTCATACATGGCATTGGAGCAGCAAAATTGTGAGGAGCATGTACCTAATGGATGTAAAAGTAGACAGTAGCAAATATAATTCTCCTCAGCATCTTTGATTACAAGCTTTAAAATATTCTGTGTAAACGAAATCCAACTAATAGTCACACTGCCTGCCCTTAATATACATCTGGGTAGGAAAATTTGATAAATTGACTAATTAGCTAAACTCAGATTTCTTTGGATGACATCTTGTTAGCTGTATATTCCAGTCTCTTCTCACTGATGGTAAAAAGGTCAGTATTCTTCAGTTATGCAAGGTAATGAAAGTCCTACAAAGGCTGGTACATTCTACTAGAAAGTGTAGAAAAGGTGGAATAGAAGATTGTTTAGAAGCACATTCCTTATTTCTGACTTAGTCCTGAGTCAAGTTGTATACAAGAGCTAGCACCTACTGTGCTAGTTAGTTGCTGCCAACTCTTGTTTGAGCAAAAAAAAGAGACACATTCTCTGTCTTGACTGCCCTCTCCCTAACTCTTCCTTTTGGGCATCTTCATCATGTACTTCATTTATCTTCCATGAAAACAAATCAAGCTCCCCTAATAAGAACAACAATAACTTCTCAAGACCATCCATCTGACTCACTCTCCCCAGAGCTGTTGCCACCTTATATATCACAAAGGACTGGCAAATGTTTTTTTTTTCCTTTATTATTACCCTCTTACTCTAAAAGGAATAAATTATTAAAGTCAGAGTTGGGCTTTATTTTAATTTAAAATACTTTTATTGTCTTTACAGTCTTACACTTCAATGAATTAAAGAGATGTTTGGTGCTGCTGTTTTGCTCATAACAGCTATGTATAGGAGACCTATTTTTTTTTCAAATTTAATTTTGTTCAGAGGCAAATCAAGATTACAATCTTATTATTATCTTTGATTTGCTGGGCCTCATCATTCTGTAAAATTAACTTGCCAGTTGTCTTTCTCACTTCTGAAATTCAACCATCTGCATCAAAAATTTTTTTTTTCTCTAATACCTCTTTAATATCCTTCTTCCTTATGTTCTCCCAACTTGTGATACTTCTCATCACCATATGTTTTACTTTACTCGTGTTCCACTTCATTACATTTTGCGTGTCTTGCCTCTTCAGATAATATGTTGTTTAGGGCAGGGTGTGCCTATTTACAGGATCTCCTATAATGGAGCTTTTATCCTTGTTGGATTGCTCAAATGCCATCATATTAAACATGATTAATAACAACACTAGTCTCCACTGAGTCTATTTTTCATGCTAAATCAGGCTAAAAACTAGAAGAAAAAAAGCTTTAGTAAGAAACAAAAAATCCATGTTGATTTAGTTAAAGTAAAATTGATTTTGCTTTTGAAAAACTGAAACAATTTAAGTAATTCTACTGAAAACAAAGGTAATTTCTATTTTTATAGGCATTCTCAGAACTTAAAATCAACAGAACCATCAAAGCAAACTAGCACGCCATAGCCTCTTGATGTAGCACTAACACTGTTAAAGCTTCTTATATGGATTTTGCTTTCATGTTACAGGTAACAGAATTTTAGAAACAAAGAAAGGAGGGGAGAAGGAAGGAAAAGAAGGAAAGGAAGGAGGGAGGAAGGAAGGGAAGGGAGGGAAGACATAATTTTTCAGACACTTTACTGGCCTGCTGCCTAAGCCACATTACATGTTTGAAAGGATACGATTTGCACGACAGAAACCTCTTAAGTAACACTTCTGCTCAGAAAGAGGCTTTAAGAATATCCTGCTTACTTGCAATGGACTCTACTGTCCAAAATAGAAGGATTGCTCCTTTTATAATCAGGCATCAGTCTTTGAAAATCGTGGTTACATTACAAACTTAAAATACAAGGCAGGCAGGAAATCACAGGCAATTTTCGAAAACAAAAAATGAAAGATTCAAGAGTTCATATGAGTGGGTCAAAAAAATTCTAGAGGTGGAGTCTTCCTCCACAGCATATGTAATTTTGCTCTTTGCCTTTGAAAATACTAAAGAAATTCAGGTACAGAAAAGGTTTAAATATCAGGCTGTATTACTGAGTTTGTGTAGGCAAACCATATAGTCAAAATTAACCTTTGTGTTACCTTGACTATTTAGCCATATTGTTCCTACAAATATATGGACATTCAGTATTACTATCCAAAGAGTAATCAAATGGTAATCAATCCTTTGAAATTCATCATCATCACTGCATATACAAATCTTTATTGTTTATTACATAAGGAGAAAAACAATAGTGTAACCATATATATATATTTAGCAGGACATTGTGAAGGCTGTGAACTTGTATAGAAGAAAGCTTTGAACAACTCAGTCAGACCATTTCAGACTCATGGCAATGATACAATTTTTTCTTATTCACGTTGCTTTTGTATGCCAGCAAGCAATTTTAGGAACACTTAGAGCCTTAAAAATAGAGTAATTACATTCTTTCTTAATCACCCTGCCCATAAAGCTGCCAGTTTGAACATGAAAGCAACTATGAATGCTTAAGTAAGAGAAAAAAATAGAATAAAATATTAAGAAGCTCTGTAAGGTTAACAAGTTAAATTATGATTTTCAAGTCTAATATCTTGAGCCTTTTCAGAGATATCAGAAAGACCTTTGGAAACATTCCTTTCCAATGACTTTTGCACTCCATCAATCTAACTAGCTCTGCAGGGATGGAAGATACCAGGATTTAAAGCCATGAGACCACTGTGATTGATTTAATAATAAATCTCATCTGCGCTGGTTTTGGACTGCTATAATTTGGGAGAAAAGGAAAGAAGTACTTATTGGTTCAGCTGATTTTCTTTTAAAAAGTAGTCATCTGATACTGAAGTTTAATTTTGGAAAGACGAAATGGGACCCTAGAAGTAAAATGCTCAAGCATAATAATAAAGTCACAAAGGTACATATGATAAGATCTCTGGGCATATGATAAAATTTGTTCTGTGTTTCATATCATTCCAATACATCACAAGGATATCAACTATACACACTCACATGCCTTCTAGTCTCCTTTAGATGGAGAAGCAGAAGTTTAGATAAGCATTAAATTATGCTCTTACCACATTGGAAGGTTCCAATTTCTTCCTCTTGGCAAGGTCAGTGATATTGTTGCCATTGTAGTTGATGCTTTCCATACAACCTTTGAAATTTTTCCTAGTGTTAGAACTTGGTTTCCCAGAAAAAGGCATGCCTCCAAAGGTTATCTTTGAATGAAAACCAACATGATATATAGTCACTGGAGGAAAAAGACCTTTAAAAAAATTTTCTGTGGATGCATATGCTTTCTTTGAACATTCAAACACGTTGAAAGTGAAAACTGGCAACACTGCTTACCAGAAAAAGGAAGTATCCTATAAGCATTGCAAAAGTTGAAAAACAATCTGTAATGAATTTGTGATTGCAAATATTTGTGGTAGTAAGCATTATTGCAACTTTCCAACTAGTGATCAGACCACATCACATTTGTTCATATATGGACTGCTCTTCTGGTCACTACAGAACAATACATATTTCAAACAACGAGCTTTGAATAAATGTACATCCCAGAATTTTTCTAAACAACAGTAGATATGGAATCAGCTGGATAATCTGATAAGAATCATTCACTCAGCTCTAACCAACTGTCGGAGCTCAGACTACAACACAATAGCTGTGGGCTCTAATACAATGCATTTATTTCCTTTAACACTTATATAGCTGCTTCATCTAGAAGAATTTTGCAGAATCACATAGTTAAAGATGTTCTCTCCTGTTACACAGAAGCACCTTCCGATACTGACCATGAAGATGACTTTGTCATGTAGTTTTAGTCAATGAGGATTTATCACATGACTTAGCAGGCCAAAACAGGTTCATACAGAAGACGAAGACCACCACCACAAAGATTAAGCAATCACAGGAATTTTTTCTTTTAATGTGGAATTTCATCACCCTAAAACACTGGGTTATGCAGAATCTCTAGAGCTTAAAACCAAAGAAAAACAAATATTTTAAAAACTAAAAATGTTCATGCCTTATGAATTCTCTCCCTAGAGAGAATTCAACCCATACAGACTAGACAGGTCTCTACCACTTCAGTGTTTTTTTCTGAAATGTGTGGAAATGAGTACTTTGTCAATCAATACTTTGTCAATCAAATAAGAAGAATAAGGGACTCATGAGATTAGTCTCTGTGATCTATGTTAGGTATTTATATACAATATATGGCAGCATAAATAATAACACTCAGCTTCCCTGATGCACGAATGCTCACAAAAATGTCTACATGTATTCCGCTACTGAGATTTGACAGAGATCAGCTTTTAAGTAGCGTTCATTTTTAATTCTATTTGTTATTATCAAAAGCTGGAAAACGCAGCTCTAGGTACACATTTTCCATTTTAAATGTGTGTAAGATATCCCTTTCTATCCCAAAAAGGAGGTTTTGACTTGGCATGGAAGAACAACTAAAGCTATGCTATTGAAAACCAAAATATAAATAACATGTAACAGCTACGTAAAAGCATTTTGGGGACGTATTCTCAGGTATTATAAATTGACATTACTTGACTTCAGAGAAGATACAGCCCTTTACATGAAAGGGCTGTGAAGCATATTTTAATGATAATATCAAATAATTTTGATTCTTTCGGGTTTATCCACTGTGTTTAATTCATCACAAGGGCAACACGTTTAAATTTAGCCCGTCAAGACTAACTCCAAAAAAGGTGGGATAACTGAGAGAAAAGGAAGGAGAAAGCACTTTCATTTATTTGAACCACAGAAACATGTATCCACACACATTTGAAGAAGTTCTATTGAACAGTTGTGTGTATTAACCTGACTGATCAAAGAAAAGTTTTCTTGCAACTTTCTTAACTCTTAATTCCTTTTTTTAAATAAAGAAGTTACCGATTGCATATTTGTGAAAATAAAAGGAAGTAACTACCTACCAAAGACAGGAAAGATTAAGATCCATGTTAGTAAAAATGTTCTAATCTTATCCCTTTGCTAAAAATAAATAGTAATTTTCACCACAGGATGAGGCTTTCTAGTTCAAGTGAAAAATTATCACTTGAATGGAATAACAGATTATATGATTTTGTTTTTATCTACTTCACGCTTATGGCTGCTTTTAGAGATTTTAAAAGTAGTGTATGGTTAGCTTGCTGAGTAACATAAATCTCCCATTGTAAAACAAATGGCTGAGAGGACTCTTCACCAGATGGGATCCCATAATGAAGAGAAACTTAATTTACACTTAAGAGAGAATAAGAGAATAGCATTGGAAAGAAAATTTCAATAAATGTAATGGAAAAAATAATTAAAACAGATGTACAGAAAAGCATCGAACCATCTTAAATTATATTAATTTTCTTTTCTTATTTGACGTAGCCTATAAAGCCAATATGAATGACAACAAAGAAGTTTCACTGTCTACCTCATAATCCAAGTCCAAGTAATCAAATTCTCCATTGGTTCTGAAGTGCTGCATGTGTCTGTCCAGGGTGAGATTGATGTTTCTCCCATGGCGTTCTATGATGATGGAGTGCCAGTGGTGATCATCTAAGAGGCTGCCTGTCATCACGGATGTGTGGCCATAAATAGAACCAAGCTGGTTGCTGCCTAAGATAAGAACAGAAACAATAACAATTCTCACCTCATACCAGTTAGGCAAATATTCTCCTCTTGCTCTGTCAGTATTTCACCTGAATCATACCAGACATACAATAGGTTGGAGGAAGTCAGTCCACTATGAAGGTCAGACTTGCCCAGTGGAGGGTTGTTTCCATAAATACCAATAGCTAGATCAAGTACAGCAAGCATCTGATCAGTAAATTTTATAAATACTTATTCAGAATAGGAGTTATTTGGAGGTAAACCAGAGAAGCATATTTACCTTCAGTTGTACAGTTGTTTTCTACTAGGAGATTTCTGTGTTTTCAACCCTGCACTACAGAAATAAAAAGTTGCCACCTTTCCTAGAATGGCCTTTTGGGCAGGTCCTGAGCTTCCTTGGAACTGCCCTGATTTATGACTGTTGAGGAGGACACGGTGTCTGGTAAAAGACGTTGTTAACAACGTTGTTGTCTGATATCAGGAAACACTTAAATCTACACTTCATAGACTCTGCCAGTATAACTATACCAGTGAGTGTATAGGAAAAGGCTCAATGCAGACTGAGCTAATAGCAGCAAAAAAAAAGTCTTCTAATAGAGCTTATTTCAGTCTTTCCTCCTGCAGCAACCTTCCTATTCTGGAAGTGAAACTACCAGCAAGAGTACAGTTTTGCAATTCTCTGCTTTTGCCAGTGCAGTTGTGGTCATCAGAGATAACATCTGACTGCAATCAGACTGATATAGCTAAGCCAGCAAAGGTTGATTGCGTAGATGTCAACTGAAGCAGCAAATGACTAATTCAGCAGTAAGTTTAAAAAATTGCTGTGCTGTCCAATAACTCAGTGCAATCTTCCATGTTCTGAATACCTGAGGACCGAAAACATTTCTGGAGCTGTGAGTCTCTTACCATCAATGCCTGTAAGTCAGACATTAAGGTTGTGGATGTTGATAACACATTCTGGCAAATCATACTTACATATCTTAAGAAATTACTTCATTACAAATGGTTATACTGCCTTTTGCTGAAGGTCACTGATCCTTCAACAGTTGTTGATTAAAAAAAAAATTAAAAAAATCCATGCAGGAGCTTCAGTCCACGAGGAGCTTCAGTTTCAAGTCAAGTCACTTTCAGTTTCAAAATCAAATCCAGTGCAAAGCGAAACCCAAACCCGTATTCCTCCATCCTCCCCCTGCCCTGGACATTTGAAACTAAGTCACTGGATTTCACCAGGAAAAATAAACATCCATTTCCACTGACTCTGGTGCAAAGACATAGGAAAAGTAACACCATAAATCATTACTTCTGTTTGTTAAGTGAATGTGTGTCACAGGGCCTATTCCCATTTATCAGCCAAGTGTTTTAAGCTATGCTAGCTTAAAAAGACAGACTGAACTGATGAATATGGAGAAACTGGAAATGAATGGGTTAGTATTGCAATTAAAATTGTTAGAAATAGATAACTGCTCTAGGACGACGTGCTTTCCTCCTCCTCATCTGCTAACGCTGATCTTTAGAAAAAGAGCAGAAGAAAATGCTAGTGGAAATAATTACTATTAAATGTAAATAATGAACAGAATAATTTACTCTTCACATGTCTGTAAGAAAACTAAGGAAAGTATCACACAGTCTTTTTTTAAAAGCTCAGCTTCTTGTGGGCCATAGCTTTGCAGATGAATACCTTTTTTGCTTCAAGGTTCTTAAGGGTGACCTCTATTCCTCTAGAACTGATGACAGTGTCCATGCACACAAAGCCACAGCTGTGGCCAAGCAAGGCTTTTTTTTTGTTTCTAGCAAGTTCCGAATGACAATATATTGCTGATCTTGTGATAATCTGGCAAAGGGCAAAGAGGAAGGAATGGAACAGAAACCCTGCCCCCCAAACATTCCCTATAAAAAGGGAGTGAACAACATATTCACCAAATTCTCTCATTAAATGATGTGGTCTATCATATCACTAAGGAAAAAAGGATGTAATATTTGACAAAATAAATTTGGGAGAGTTAAAAAGTATTCAAAACTAAACAATCAAAGCATACCTAAATTTAAATTTAGAACAAGTTTGGCTTTCTTCAGTTCCAAGGTGATGTAGTCTCCTTGCTGTCCTTCTCCATGGAAGATTACACCTTCACTTTCAGAGGTTTTAAATTTCAGAGAGATGACATCTTTCAGTGTTTTCATCTTCTTGTTCCTGAATCTGTATGGTAACACTACATGGCCATCAAAATTGATAACATCAGCCCCTAGAGGGAAAAACAAATGACATTGTTCATAGGGATTATATATTCCTGTGACCACTGGAGAAACAGGCATGTCATATGTAAATTGCACCTGAACAGAATAAAAAATAGTCAAGTGTAAATACATTTCTCTTGACCACAATTTAATACTATGAAATGCAGGAACCAGGCAAGACGTATATTTAGTCCACAGGATATAAAGAAAATAGGATTCAAGGGGACAAATACTACAACTGTACTCAATGTCTTTTGGTTTCTCTTTAACACAGTTGCTGTCATGCACACTTTCCTCATTGCATTTGAAAAAGAAAGACAAATTTGAGTGGTTATTAATAATTCATTTGATAACTCTTTAAAGTCTAGTATAGGTACACCTGAGGACTGTAAACAGTAAAACATGAGGCCAAAGAAATTGCCTAGCAATTTTAAAGATTCCTCAAACTGCATGTAAAGCACAGATATAAGCCTTGCTAGTTTACATTTATATGGAAATCTTGGGTAAGTAGTGACCTCAACTAATTTTGAGAAGAAAAAACAAAGTTCTGCCATTTGGGCTAATTTTTGTTCCAGGTTTGGTTTTATTCAGAATCCAGGAAGAAAATTGAGACATGCAATCATTATAATTTAAAGTCAATACAACATTCATATAAACATTGCATAGTGACACTTCAAAATTTCATGTTGTTTTATGTTCATGACTTAATCTCTACTATAAAGAATAAGCTGGCATTTTCCACAATTTTCTGGAGGCTATATTCACAGTAAAAAAAGCTACAGAACTTAATTCCACTCAACGGATGTACTTCTGCTGAGTATGAATCTTGTCTCTTAAGCAGAGCTTCATAAAAGATTGTAAATAGATATTGATCTCTGAAAATTTTTACATATTTGTTTAAGAAATCCACTTTGTAAACTGCTTCACCTATTGTCAGTCACCAGTGCCTTAGCTACTATTTGTATGAGCATTTCATCCTTGCTATTCACAACTGACAATTTAAATAATTACTAAGAAAAATTATTAAAAAGCAATTAATAAAACTGTTCATTCTTTTTTTTAATATTTCCCACCTATATTCTTGGAACACTTTACTGGCATCCATATCAGTCATTTCACATTTTAAATGCAATGAAAGATGGTATTTTATCTTATATTCTTCAACTACAATTGATTTTTGCCTCCTTCTGTGGGTTGTTCTTTCTTGACAGTGTGCATCTTTCTAAAATTTGTGACTTGTATTTGCTATTATGGTGGGAAGTAATTTAAACCTTGCAGACCTGCTCAAAAACACAATAAGAAACCCCTTCATTTTGTACCATTAATGCAGAAGAATCTTTTAAAATTCCATTAAAACCCCTTCTGCACTATAAATAAATAACTGCATATATTTCAGTTTGAATTTATATGGATACATTATCTTGTTATGCTAAAGCTTGTTGCCTTTGTTCTTACAACATATGACAAACACGCATTTAAAAAATACAGTTTTTCCACCAGTCTCTGAAATAATATTTTATGCTCTGATTCAGAGAAAACGTGACAATGCATCCCTGTCTTGAGAATTTAGGAAGCATCAAAATGGTCTGCTGAGATAATTTTAACTACTGTTGCGTTCTCAATTGCTATCAGAAGACTGTTTGGGTATAGAATGTTTCTAGGTTGCTTTTTCATATTCTGTAATTGTCAGAAATACTTTTCACGGTGATATAAGAACTATTTGAAAGTCAAAGAGGAGCATTCAAACCAGCTTCATGATGTTTAGCATTTACCTTTAGAAAAAAGCATGCAAACCATCAACCAATATTTCACGAGTGATTTCTATTTCATTGTTCAGTCAAAAAATCTTGTATTGATTAACTAAAAGATACCCAGTTGAGACTGAAGCTTGCAGTCATGTTGATTGGAGGCTTATTCATACATCCTTCCATCACTGAACACAGCTAATATTTCATATATAAGGATGAACATATTATGCTTCCACTGTTCAGGATTTTCCCCTACTTTACTACTTCCAGGTCATTTGTTTTGCTGACAGTGATCCTGTGCATGCTGATGAAATATGTGATCACAGTATCACAGTATCACAGTATCACAAGGTTGGAAAGGACCTCTGAGATCATCAAGTCCAACCTATAACCCAACACTAGAACCAACCATCATCTAAACCATGGCACTCAGTGCCTCATCCAGTCTCCCCTTAAACACCTCCAGGGTCGGCGACTCCACCCCCTCCCTGGGCAGCGCATTCCAATGGCCAATCACCCTTTCAGTGAAGAACTTCTTCCTCACATCAAGCCTAAACTTTCCCTGACGAAGCTTGAGTCCATGCCCTCTGGTTCTGTCACTGGTCACCTGAGAGAAGAGACCAACCCCTGCCCCACTACAACCTCCTTTTAGGTAGTTGTAGAGAGCAATGAGGTCTCCCCTGAGCCTCCTCTTCTTTAGACTAAACAGCCCCAACTCCCTCAGTCGCTCCTCGTAGGGCTTGTGCTCCAGCCCCTTCACCATCTTCGTTGCCCTCCTCTGGACACATTCCAGTATCCTGACATCTTTCCCAAACTGGGGGGCCCAGAACTGTACACAATATTCCAGATGAGGCCTGACCAGTGCCGAGTACAGGGGGACAATAACTCCTCTGGTTCATGTAACCATTTGTCCTCTGTACATCTTCAACAAACCTATATGTATATTCAAAATTATCATTATCCTCAACTGACACAAACTGTTGACTCTCTGGAAATTATTACAAATTAGAAAAGTTGAGAACTTTGCTACCTTGCAGAAACTACATTTACCATTCCTAAGACTGACATGGAGGAAGCAGGACAGTGGACAGTTATTGACCTACGTGTCCACCTTACTTATACTAAAGATAAAATTACGGATCTGAGTGCAGCATGGATCATCAGAGCTTGTGATTTTGTTTTCCCGGTGCTGCTGCTTTTTAAGCTCAAGAGTTCTAAAGATAAGCAGTGTTCTCTGCAAACCAGCATCAAATGTACATATTACAGAGCCTACCTGAAATCACGTTAGATGTGCTATCTCGTACTGACTCATACTTACACATTGGCTCAGATACCAAGGCCACTAATATTAACCAATGAAGTTCTAAGCACATCAAAAAAAAAGCTGTGTTAAACCCAGAAAGTAAGTCTAATCACTCTGCTCAGTTAGATCAGAAAATGTCACAGAAATAAACCTTCTTTCTCTATTCCCAATAGCCAGAGACTCCACAGAATTCTTCCTGTGGGAGTCAAAGACCGAGGAAACAGATTCTATAATGCAAGTTTCCTCATGCCTCCATAAGATGTTCCTCTCCTTTCTGAAAGATTAATAGGCACATGCAACACATTTCTGCTTCACGCTAGTTTTTTTAACATATTTGAACTGGTGACAGCTAACTGTCATCAAAAAGGCACGTAATAGTCACTGAAAGACTTGAAGACTCTTTCCAATGGCCAAGATTTATATATTTTTTAATGCACAGACTTTTTAATTGGTCACGTTGATCCATTGCCATGTATTTGTAGAGAGGAGGTCAAAGGGAAGAATTTTAAATTTCTGCATTTTTAGTTTCAATTGCTTCTTCAAATTACATAGAAACGTATGCTGAGTCTTCCATAGTATTCTCTCACCCTTAATTACCAGGCTAGAAATAACCTGTGCCATGTGTACCTTCCATTATTTGCATCACATAACTGGAAGCACCAGTTCTAGACTATTCTTGCTATTAGAAAGAAGAGAGGCAGATGGACAGAGATGTTATTGCACAATCACTCTCTCTGCTTCTGATTAGACAACGAACTAAGAGACTCAGACGCAAACAGCTTTGTTCGTAACAGTTAAACTCTGCAATGAAACAGATTACAACCATATAACCTGATCTTACCTCTAATCCTCCTAAATCTGCAAAGAATTGTGTTGAAATGATAAATTTTCACCCTCTTATTATTTACTCAAATAAGTGATGAAAAAAATTTATTCAATACATAAAAAAATGAAACATTAAAAATTGACTGCAATATCCCACATTTATTATTATAAATATATTGTGTATATCTGAATACAGCAATATATTTTTCTTTCTAAAATGCACCTTACAATACATATTCTAATAATAAATATTCTAATAATAAATACTTTTTAAATTCTAAGAGCAACTAAAACCTCATCCTAATCTGGTTTTGAATGACAAATTCCAGGAATGTGAATCAGCTCAGAATTAAATATCAGAATTTGCTGTGCAAGAAATCCATTAAAAAGTTATCAGCATGTAAAAAAGACACATTTTCTCCAGCACAGATACAGATGTTGCTCTCAGAAATGAGGCCACTCTGGTTCATATACTGAGTCTGTATTCGGAAGCAACAGTTTGTGAGTTCAGAAGCGGGGTTATCTTGTATGCCCTCATGACTTGAGTAAATATACTACTTCTAGAGCTTTTTTTTGAAGAAACAAAGAAAACAGTTAGAAAAATATTGTAAGAGGGATTATATCAACCCATTGGTTTTGCTTGCATTACAAGCTGTCAAGAGATCCAAGAAATGCCTTTTTGAGATTTTAGAAAATCACGTCTGTTTATAAAAAAAAACTATATAAAAGTTACTTTTTTGTCACAAAAATAACATTTCTACATAAGCAAATTTGCTATACTCTTTTGAATGTACATGCAGCTGCCTTGAATAAATGGTACAAATGAAAGCAAACTGCTGGACATTACAGGTTAAGCAACCTTCATAACAAATATATATCATAAACATTATGATTCCACATTCAATGTCAGAGCTTCTCTTCCATTAACGTTTGCTACATTTACTTGCTGATGGTTACAGGAATCCCTGTATGGGGTATATTCCCTAAGGTCAACTGGTACTACTTTGTGCAAAGTTTACCTTTACTATCAAACATCTGATCCAGAACTGATCAGGACACTGGCTTGACTTCTGTTCATTTGTGGATTCAAAGGCATCCCTTTTCTACCTGTACTGTTACTGCCGTTACACGTACGTGTTCATTCACGTCATTCACTGAAGAAAATCCATATCACATACTGTAACAAAGTTGAGTATAAGTAGCATATTTGTCTAAAACTTGACCCTGAATTATCGTGTTTTGAAAATCATTCAATTAAAAATAAAAGAAACAGCAGTATAATCTTTGATTAAGCAGCTTTTTTTAATGCATAGCTGTGCTGGAAGTATGCACACGGGTCTGCATGATAATTCAATCACCTGAAGATTACATAGCAATTATGTTTAAGAATTATCATATGTAGAGCTGTGGTAATGACTTGTGTTCTTTCTATGATGACACTCAGCTATTTAATATGATAATTACCATGATGTGGAATGGTACTTAGACAGTAAACCATATAATTCATATAATTGCAGTGTAAATATATAATTTTTCTCCTCTTTAGCCACTGAACTACCAGCATTAGTAGGAAAGAGAGCAAAGCCATCATATATGGTATGTTCATCTTCATTCAGTGAAGTCTGCCTGTTCTCGGAGGTGACAGCTGCAATGGAGGAAAAAATTTTTAAAAAAGATGAAGTGCTAAAAAAAAAAGTGAGAAAGGAGAAAATTCAGAAAGATGGGGAGAAAAAGACACTGATAATATTTTTTTTTTAAAAAATATTTAAATAGGAAGTACAGCTCTGATTACATTCAATTGATTTCTCCCCTATTGGATTTCCTACTATGTGGATGGACTCAATACAACAGTTTACATCCCACTTTCAGGTGGCTAGGAAGATGTGTCAGGCCTTATCCCAGCGTGTCTAATATGCCACGTTAAGACCATTTCATTAATGGCATCACTGATCAGTCAATGGTTTTACCCCCCAGTTCCCATCTTGTTGTCCATTGATACTGGAGGGATGAGGAGAGCAGTTGCCAGTGAAGAGTGAGTTGTTGAGTACCTCAGCCTTCTCTTTGTTTGTTGATACGAGGTCACCATTTTCATTCATCAGTGGGGTTACGCTTTCTTTAACCTTCCTTTTCTGGTTGATGTACCTGTATCACAGTATCACAGTGTCGTAAGGTTGGAAAGGACATCCGAGATCATTGAGTCCAACCTATAACCCAACACTAACACCAACACTAACACCAACCATCATCTAAACCATGGCACTCAGTGCCACATCCAATCTCCCCTTAAACACCTCCAGGGTCGGCGACTCCACCCCCTCCCTGGGCAGCGCATTCCAATGGCCGATCACCCTTTCAGTAAAGAACTTCTTCCTCACATCAAGCCTAAACTTTCCCTGTCGAAGCTTGAGTCCATGCCCTCTGGTTCTGTCACTGGTCACCTGAGAGAAGAGACCAACCCCTGACCGACTACAACCTCCTTTTAGGTAGTTGTAGAGAGCAATGAGGTCTCCCCTGAGCCTCCTCTTCTTTAGACTAAACAGCCCCAACTCCCTCAGTCACTCCTCATAGGGCTTGTGCTCCAGCCCCTTCACCATCTTCGTTGCCCTCCTCTGAACACATTCCAGTATCCTGACATCTTTCCCAAACTGGGGAGCCCAGAACTGTACACAATATTCCAGATGAGGCCTGACCAGTGTCGAGTACAGGGGGACGATAACTTCTCTGGTCCTGCTGACTACACTATTCCTGATGCAGGCCAGAATGCCATTGGCCTTCTTGGCCACCTGGGCACACTGCTGGCTCATGTTGAGCTTCCTGTCAACCAGCACTCCCAGGTCCTTTTCTGCCTGACTCCTCTTCAGCCACTCTGTCCCCAGTCTGTAGCTCTGCATGGGATTGTTGTGTCCAAAATGAAGTACCCGACATTTGGACCTGTAGAAGCCCTTCTTGTTATTATTTGCTTCCCTTGCCAAGTTCAGCTCCAGCTGCACTTTGGCCTCCCTGACCCCATCCCTACACACCTGGGTAGCATCCCTAGACTCTTCCTGGGTTACCTGTCCCTGCTTACATTACCTGTGCAGTTCTCCCTACTTACACTACCTCTGCAGTTCCCTCTTGTTCTTCAGAATCAATAAAGAGTAGAAGAAAAACAAGAATGAAAACAATATAAAGAAATGTTAATGACCATGGCTAAAAGACACTCCCTCCCCCCAGCTTTTTTTTCAGTAGAGCAATTGGATTATTTCTCTAGTTTGTGTAGGTACTAAGCTACATTGCTATGCAAGCTAATTGTTGCTTAAGACAATCTATTTTGTGATGATTGTATACACCAGTCCAGTGTTCTGGTCACGCCTAACCTCTGGTCTGTATAATTTAAGATAAAACACATTCTTGGGGAAAATCTGGAGGTCTGGCAGGTCATTAGTTACAACATACACAGGAGAAAACACTAAAACATTTAATGGAAAGTAACAGTTACGAACTCAGACTAAGTCTGAAATATGCCACAAAATAATTGTCTTAAGAGTGCATATAACTAGGATGATTTCTCAAGCTCTTAACATCATGTTTGATTTTTTTTGCCAGATTTAATGTAACACAATATTTTCAAGTAAATTTTCTTTCATTAATTCTTTAGCATTTGAAAAGACAATTTAAAGAACAAATGGGAACATATTTAAATATGCTATACTCATAGTATAAATTGGATAAATGAGGCAATGAACATATTTATTGTATACTTTTCAATTCAGGTTTAGGCTTAGGCACCATAAGCACAGTTTAGAATTGGACCATGCTGAATTCTGTGCTCCTATAGTGGGCTACTAACTGTACCAGAGAGAACTGACGTCTGACTGTAATTCAAGATAATGTTCAGCTCAGATAAAACCTATTCCTTCCATAATCTACTCTGGCTTGTGATTCCAGAAAGTCAATTATGAGTCACAGTGTGAGTTGCAGTATATCTGAAGAGCTCTATTCATAGGGGACACAAGAGATTGAACATCATGAAAACTACAGCTTCCACAACAATGTGTTTCTCTGACAAATTCCAATTATTTATCTGCTTAAACAATGAAGTTTTTAATTTGTTTCAAACTAGAGAATATCTGAGCTTACCTGTATAGTGTAGTGATATAATATTTTTTAAACAAGGCTTTTTAACATAAGTATTTTTTCTGAGAAGGTAACTGATCTTACTGTTGATGCATACTTGCTTCTCTAAAATAATTTTATTCAAACAGTTAAGGTTCAAAATAGGAAAAAAACCCCTGAAGGCTATTCTGAACTCCTGATGAATCCTGAGGTTGAAGACTTAGATATTTTTAACTATTTTTTATCTACAAGGTGCAAATTAAACCTGTAGTCTTCATCATCACAAAGTTATATTGGCATGAATATCATCTGCACTCATCACTATTAAAATAAGAAGCAGTAGGCCATAAAGTCATTCTCTTTTACCAAAACCTCTTTAAGTGTTTCTGGCTGCAATACTCATGTTTTAGTTTATAATTTTTCAGGTCATAGTACAATAGTATTCACCAAACAGAGCAAAGAAAAGCAGTTTAATAAATGAGTGTTTATACTTTTAAAGTTTTTCATATACATAGCCTTACAAGGGTCATTTATGATTGTAAAAGTTAAAACTCAGGCAAATTGCAACTATGCACTAAAAGCAGCAAAATGTTCTCTGTGATCTATCATTCTCTAGCTATGGCACTTCCAAATGAATTTAGTAAAAAATATACATTTAATTGAAATATTCTAAAGAAACTCAGCTTTTTACATTTTATGATGCTGATTTACAAGTTAGAAGTCTTCCTTGCAACCATAAATATGTTTAGTCATACCCTTCAATGTGAAATGCCATTTGAAATTGGATCTCAATGGGAACAATAAAGCGAATAATTAAACTCTGAAACCAGGTAAAGAAAAGAACTTAATTTCCTTGAAAATATCTAGGCTCTAATAATGTTTTCACTGTTTATTAAAAAAGTAAATCACAAGAACTTCAGGTCAATAAAAAAGGACAGTTCTGACTCTCACATAGTAAATGGCCATAACAGGTCTCTATCCTTATTAAACTGCTAGGTTCATTCATTATTTAATTAAAAAGCTACCGTGAAGAAAGAAGCTGTATCACGTCATACAACATTTACACTCACTTTACTTTGTGAATAAATGAGCTACAAAATGGGCAAAACGATCTATTATAACATTAAGGAAATGGATGACTAACTAGAACCCTTGTTTTAATGTTTACAGCTCCATGAAAACAGGGAGAAGCACAGCTGACCTACAAAATACTGATTTAGGAATTCTCTTTCCAATTTCTTTTTGAGTTGATGCCACCTAATTCAATTGCCTGGTGGTGTATAATCTTTTACTGTCTGGATTCTCTAAGAATACTTATTCTTCTTTCTGGCTTACATTCTGTATCCTTTGTTCTCATAATCACTCAAACACATATTCTTTACTTCTTCCAACCACGGAGCTTGTATTTAAATTGAACTTTCAAAGGTAATTGCACACATATTGATTAAAGAATGTGCAGCAGGGACAGTTGCAAGCTGCTGTACTCAATTAAATCTCATCCATTAAAAGTCTTGCTATCATCATTGGAACTTCTGCAGTTGATCCTATGGAACAACAAATGCAAGACCGAATCTGAATTTGGTTAGGGGAGACGCACATTTATTCCATTGAGTAGTCTGACTATTGTGTAAGGCATGAAAATTTACATCATTAAAGGCCTCTTCTAATGGCTGTAGACTCTTCCCTTCTTTCTTCCAGCTTTTGGTCTAATGCTGCTACAAAATCCATCTTGCTGCACCAATTTTTTTTAGGAAGAAAGACACTAAAATGGAGCACATTCTGTTTTCAGCTATGCATTTCAATTAAAAAAGATGAGCTAATAGAGGCAAATCCTTTAGAGTAAATGATAGTGGCACAACTTTGTCCATTTGTACGACAGTTCAGTTTCATTGTTGTATTTCCAGCTTAACCAGAGACAAACACCCTGTGTTTAGTACAGCACCAGAAAAGCAGACTACTGCAACTTGGTGTTGGGCAAATATTTTAGATTAATAATTCAGTCAATTACTTTTCTTCGACTTGCCTAACATGCAACACATCCAAGGCCATGCATTTCTCTAATGTATTCTTTACTCGGTGTCACGTTTCAAATTTTCAAGTAAGAAAAGGTATTGGATTCTAACTTACAAGCCACAAAAATTTGAGCCCTAAGCTCTTTTGTGTGTAGATAAAGTGATGAAATTAATGGTTGCTGAATCCAGTGTTTTGCTATTCCTTTGTATGTATTTCAGTATGCATAATTAAAAGAAAATAACTCATTGCTATGGTTTGAGTTAATTGGGGTGCTTTGGACTCTGGCTCAACCTTAGGCTAAAGTAACTATATTTTCTGAAAAACTAACTGCACGTTTTTCAGATGGTTTTTCTCTAGCAGTGATAACACGGAACACTGGTATGAGAGGCCATAATGATAGAGAAGTCAATATTTATACTCATTCCTCTGGTAACCAAGGCCACCCTCGAGCTGGCGAAAAACAACCATTCCTGCAGAGAGGGGCAGACAGGACAGGTGACCCCAAACTGACCAATAGAATATTCCATCCCATATACGTCACACGGTATAAAATTGAGAGACCATGAGGGTCTCTCTCTCTTCTGCGATGGTCGACGTCCAGTGAGTACCTCATTCGTCTGATTGCTCATGATCCCAGATCTGTGCATGCCCGAATCCAGGTCCTGAGTCCAGCTCCCTCCTAGCTGTGGACCCATTCCCCTGTGTCTGCCCTACAGCAGTTGTGGTGATGCAGTCATCGAGAGGTGGTGGTGGTGATCTTGGATATTTGTACATATTTTCATTACTTTATGATTATTTTAATCATTATTACTGTTATTATCATCATTTCATTAAAGCTGTATCTTTAGTTTCAAATCTGCAAGCTTCTTCCTTCTCATTTTCCTCTCCCTTCCCCTGGGAGTGGGGGGAGGTGGAATTTGGGAGTCAAACTGCATGAGTTTAGCCAAAAATCAAGCCAGGTCAAGGCTAAACCTTGACACTCAAATTCAAGGGTTTGAGTCAGGACTTTATTTTCAATCATCTGATTTGATTTACTTCTACTTTAGCTTAGTAAAATTCTAATGATTTACTCCAACACAGAGATCGGCCTACTCTGTAATAAGGCACACAGTTGCCAGTTTAAAGTGAATAATGATGAGCAAAATTTGCAAATGTTTCAATATAAAGCAATATGAAATTCTCAGCTTGTAATATACCAAGCATACGGAGTGAGATAGTTTCCTGAGAAGTGGAAAAACCAGTAAACATAGTTCCATGTAAATGTGTATAGACAACTCACTCCAAGTTCATGAGAAGCTACTATTCCATCATGAAGCAATGAATGCTACATATGAATAAAAGAAGAGGGGGTTTTGAAAAAACTCAGATGTGGAAAAATAAATTCTATTGCAAAGAACTGCCACATTTCCTTCTTTTGAACTGTTCTTCTTTTGTGCTGGAACAAAGCATTCAGAGAAATTTTTCTTACAGAATCAGTTGTGATGGATCTGATCTTTGAACATGTATTTTACCCTTTTTCCTGGCAAAATTGTTTAGAACAAATCAAATAAGAAAAGCATGTAGCACACAAGTCTCTCTTGGTTTACTACACCAAACTACAGCCTGATCTAATATGCAATATGACAGCCATGTATAGCATACAAACATCTGCTGGATTTGGTTTGGAAAGAAAAACTCTTTCCTTTTGGGTTTAGCGAATTATCATTACCTATGTACAGACAGTATGGGTGAAAAGACTGGGAAAATTGATAACAGTGCTATTCCTGCCATTTCTCTCCTAGCAGTGAAACCAGATCCAAACCAATGTAACAAGTAAGGGTTGTGTAAGTTTTTGTGAGCTCTTTCTGTCCATGTGGTAGCATTCCAAAACGAAATATCAGTAAACTCCATTCAGAGAGTTTTGTCAGGATATTTTAAAATATGAGTCTTCTGTAGATGCTACATAGAAAGAAAAAACCTGACAAATCATGTTTAGTTTGTGCATACAATAACCCTTTGTATAGCCAGTGCCATTGTTCTTCTCATGCAACATTTTTTCTATGTTTAAACCATCGCTGAAGCAGCAGGAAAACATCTCAAGTTACTGTCTGAACTACAAACTTCCTTAAAATATTCTATCAGAAACTAGTTTTTTTAAAGAAAGGATGTAATAAAAATTAACACAAACAAACAATAACTAAGAAAATACCCAAACCAAACCAACAATCATCCAACCAAACCACAAAACAATCCAACCCCAAACTCTTTCCGCTCATTTATTTTAATTAGAGTCGGTCCTTCTGGTAGCAACTTTTTGAGTACTTAGAACTGTCTTCTTCCAAAGATCCTCAATCCCTTGTGGCACTGCTGTGTAGGTAGAAGAGTAATTAAAACCAAGGGGAGATGAAATGGACTATACAGGCTTTTCATTCAAACGTGTTTAAACTGCTTCAGATGGCCTTGCCTATGCTGAAGAATTATTACAAGAAAATTGCATCACTATCAAAGCTATTTCAGCTTCAGTAGTATCAGTATTGCTTTGAATTTTAAAGAAAATTGCTCTGTAATAGCAATACTTCCAAGCATATATGCTCATATCCTGTGCTAGCAACTATTTGTTACAGTAGATTTTGGTTATTGCAAAATGTCTTTTAACATAAACAACAATTCTTAGTCTCTCCAAATCTCCAGCCTTTATTCAGTCTTCTATGCTTTTAAGGTGCAGCTCTGCATTTCTTCCAAACATGTGAAATAAACTATTTAACAATACTGATATTTAAATTATTTACAGAGTAACAACAAACATACCACCTCATTGACACAGAGGGGTGTTATCCAAATTATCTATCCTCTCTTTTACAGGCTGTGTATAAAACTGACTCAGCAACCCATTTAAACTTTGTTCATACTGTAATATCTGTCAGATAAAGTACATTTGACACTAAAGTCAGGATTTTCCAGGTTCCAGCTAACCTCAACAAGGGAAAACATCTTTTTGCTTCTTCTAGATTGGCCATACATCTTCAGAGAAGGATGGACAGGTCAGTTTTGTAGTCTGTTCTTTCTTAAGGGAGCTTTTAAGGTAATATTTGCAATACTAATTTCTCGTTGCCTAAGTTACTAATGGCAAAAATCTCAGTGAACTCAATGAGCATTTCTCAGCTACTGTATGTCCTTAATTTACATAAGGGCTTTCAGGCATAGGACTTTTGCATTCAACTTTAAGCAACAAAACTTAGAAATGAAACAGTAAAGCAACATAAAATAAATACATAACTTGAAAGAGAAACAGCTACATACCTTGAAATAAAAAGAAATGTACTGGTCTACCAACCCTAACTCCATTCAGCAAAGAGGATGGGAAGAAACATTTTACCTAGCTGCCTAAATAAATAATTACACAGCTCTCATCCTAATTAAGACAGCACAGTCCCTGCTGTTGGACTCTCATTACTCTGAGACGCTTTTCCTAACAAAACTGGATGAGATGACATTAGAATTGGTCAAATATACTGAATAAAAGATCTATTACAATCTTTAGTGCAACTCATGGAGCAGTTACAGATCACTGAGCATAAGTGGTGTTTTAGATTTTCTTTTTTTTTATCTCCTCTCTCTTTTTCCTTCATTGTCTACCAGCACAATGGACCCTTTTGCTCTTCATGTTATTACATTGTTGTTCTTAGCCAGAGAGCGCTGCCTAATTAGTAAGACCAGAGTGAGCTTCTAGAGTATTGCTGTTTAATACTGTTAGTTTATCTGTTAATTAATGTACTACTCTTTCCAATCTAATTAGATTTTTTTACTGCAAAGATAGGTCAGTGAAATAATTACAAAGAAATACAGAAGGAAGGGGTGGGTGGGAGGCTCAGAAATATTTATTGTTAGAATTTGTTATTTATGATATACATAGATTGGTTACCATCTCCTTTCACCCTTGGCCATGCAGTTCATTTCCCATAAATAATTCCTATTCCTGCCAGGGGCTCGCTCTCTTCTCTATCTCCATCTTTACCATGCCTCATCTTTTGATTTTCCTGCTTCTTTCTCAATTTTAATACCAAGGCAATCACTTTTTACGTGTTCACAATTAAGTGTCTTAAGGTTCACGTGCTCACAAGAACTGAAGATGAAGTCATAGTCTTCTCTTTCACTTACAACACTATACAAATATTCACAAGAAACATGAAAGATGCTGGCAAAACTAAGCTCTTCTTGTTCAGAATATAGCATTCGTTTTGGCTGCTCTTTTTCCAGTTGCCTTGCAGGGGCCAGGCCAGCTGAGAGGCTGGTGCTGTTGGGAAATATGTTAAGATCCCACTGATCAGTACTGCTTACACCTTTGAGGACTCACTTGGCAGGAAGTTACTCTGGAAACGAGAGTATCCTGGAAAACACTGAAAATCTAAACTACTACTCAGTAGTGCAAGACAGCAGAATTTGTGCTATATGTATTAGAAGATTCAAAGGACACATCTGATCAGATATTTTCCTTTGCATTTTTAAATATTAAAACTAAAATTCTTAACTAAAATAAACGTTTTTGGACTGCATTTGGGTAGTGAAAACCACCACTTAATTAGCCTTTGATTCTTCTGGTAAGCTGCTCTATATATCACAAATGGCAATCTTGGACTTTTGTTAGTATTCCTTTGTAGGAGATTGAATATCTAGAGGTTCGTTCTGACATCAAAAGCTATGAAATGTCTGAAACTAAGGATAATCTTACTTTTGTCATTAAAATCCATAAATACTTTATATATGACAAGCATAAAATATAAAGATCAACAAAATGTAGTACTGTTCCAAGAGTAGTTCCTAAAATTTAGAATAATTCTTCAGAATCACTAAAGCATTTTATATGTCAAATTATACATGGCACATATCATTATAAGGTGGGAAATGGTAAATCAGTACATCTTAACTTACTGGAAACTAAATTAAGTTACAATGTTCAACGCTGCTCCTTTTTCTGTGTCACTCAGAGATGGCCTTTCTCATATCTTAAGCAGTTTCCATTTGATGCACAAAAATTGATTTTCTCTCTTCACCGGCGCCTTAGTTTTTTAGGCCATAATAATACTGAAGGACCTTGGACATGGCGTAAAATGTAATTCTGTGATGGTAATGAGTCTTTGTTACCAGTAGTACAGAAAGTACAAACCATTGTCAAGAGTGATTATTTATTATTTTAATCATTTTAATAGAGTCTATTAATGAATTAGATTAAATGTCTAATAGTTTGATGGAAAAAAAGATAAGGCAGCAAACAACTGGCACCACAGTCTTGTAGGATTTTGCTGCTGGAATACGCTAAGATATTCTGCTTTATCTTTTTTAAGTTATTTTTGTTCATTCCTGTCCATAAAGAGAGTTTTTATACAGGTGAGGATTTTTTAATAACAGGCTTAGTTTTGCAATAAAATTTCTGATAAAAACTTTTAAAAGTTTAAGGCAAAATAAAAAAAATGTAAAACCAGAAATATTCTCCATTTTTCTGTAAAATCTAATGTATTACACCAAGTACACCAGTTATTTGGTGCCATACAAATAAAGAGAAAAGGTCATTAAAATATTTCATTTTTTAATCACCTATGGATGCCTTTACTTTGAACTTTTACTCTGATAATATGTGGGCTTGTAAAATAAGCCCTACCTTATCTCACATCTCATTAGCAACAAAAGGAGGGCTAAGGAGAATCTTCATCCTTTCTTGCATCTGAGGGAAAGCACAATAACAAAGGATGAGGAAAAATCTGAGGTACTTAATGCCTTATTTGCCTCAGGCTTCAATAGTAACATCAGTTTCCTCTGGGCACTCAGACTCCTGAGCTGGAAGGCGGGAACAGGGAGCAGAATGGAGCCCCCATAATCCAAAGCAAAATGGTCAGAAACCTGCTACACCACTTAGACACACGCAGGTCTATGGGGTTGGACGTGATCCACACAAGGGTACTAAGGGAGGTGGCAGATGTGCCCACAAAGCCACCTTCCATCAACTAGCAGGTTAACCGGGGAAGTCCCAGTTGACTGGGAGATTATCAAATGGGACACCCATCTACAGGAAGGGCCAGAAAGAGCATCCAGAGAACCACAGGCCTGTCAGTCTGACTTTGTGCTGGGGAAGGTTATGGAGCAGATTGTCTTGGGTGCCATCATGCAATGCATAAAAAACAACGAGGGGATCCAGCCCAGTCAGCACAGGTTTAGGAAAGGCCGTTCCCTTGACCAATTCTGGGGCATGTTTCTCCTTTCCCACTCACTCTCACACATACCTACCACACCTTTACTCGTTTCTCTTAGGTGCATAGAGTTGTGCAAACTCATTCTGTGTAAATTTGGTATGTACTTTAGAAATGTGCCTTAGACACAGAAATACAGCCAACTGAATCATTCCACAATGCCCATTAAATTAGAGATAAAGTTTGCTATCTCAAATTGTTGAACACATCTTTGTTTCAAAACCCACTATGTAAAATACAGTGAGAAGATGATTTGAGTCTGTCTCTGACTCTTCCAGTTCAGTAGAAAGATGCTATATAACGATATCATTCACAAATGTAAACAATATGGATCCATTTATGCATTTAAGAATTTCTACCACAGAGAAGTACAAATTATTAGCTCTGAGTACTGCTCAGAAACTAATTTACCAAGACTGGGAAACTTATAACAATTTTTCAGAACATTGTAACATGAAATAGAAATGACATTTTGCTGAAAGATTTTATTTTATAACATCATTAAACTATCTATCTCTATTAAATTTGATCATTCCTCCTTAAAAAAATCTATCTTAATGGAATACTTATATTTTGTTCATAGAGTACTCTGCTGCTAGATTCACAGGACAGCAGGTACTCCACAGCCTTTAATAAATATATACTGATGCCACTGAAAATAATTCTAACCTGTAATCCATTCAAAATAGATGACTGACAGGACATTCGTTACAAGAATATACTGCACTATTAGATTGGAAAGTAATAAATGCTTAATAAATTCATTCTGACTTATGTATCTTACACTTATCCATCACAGAAGCACGAACAGATCATTACTTGGATTATCAGTTCAGGGCTCATATAAGAAATGGACTTCATAGAAAAATCAGGCAAATAGAAGCATCTACAACTTTGAAATCTTCCAAAGCTACCATAACACATATAGCAAATTTCATGTTCCAGCCAATAAGGCTGAAGTCAGCCTCTTTCAGAAGCAATTTCTATCTCCCTCTCCACTGCTTGAAAGAGAGGTAAATAAGTGAGTTATAACCATTAAGATACCTGAAAGGTTTGGGGGTTTTTTATCTCTGTATGAGGTCTGGACAGAATGAAGTTACAAATTTAACCTTCTTCATAGCAGCTCATATGTGGCTGTGCTTCACAACTGTACCTAAACTGATGTTAACACACCAGTGTTTAGGCTGCTACTGAACAGGGTTTTCATGTCATCAATGCTCTCTCTCCAGAACCTCCCCTGTCCCCATTGTCAGTGGGCTAGGAGTGGACAAAAAGTTGGGGGTGCACATAGCCAAGACAGCTGACCCAAACTGACCAAAGGGATATTCCATATCAAATCATGTCATGCTCAGCAATGAAAGCTCAGGGAAAGAAAGAAGAAGGAGGAGACATTTGTGGATATGGCATTTCACAGAATCATAGAACCACTTGGTTGGAAAAGACCTTTAAGATCAAGTCCAATTGCACATGTCCACTACTAAACCATATTCCTAAACGCTTCATCTACAAATCTTTTAAATACCTCCAGGCATGGTGAGTCAACCACCTCCCTGGGCAGCTGTTCCAATGCCTGACCACCCATTCAGTGAATAAATTTTCCCTGATGTCTAATCTGAACCTCCACTGGCACAACTTGAGTCATTACCTCTCGTCCGGTCACCTGTCGCTTGGGAGAACAGACCAACATCCACCTCACTACAATCTCCTTTCAGGTAGTTGCAGACAGTGATGAGGTCTCCCCTCAGCCTCCTTTTCTCCAGGCTAACCAACCACAGTTCCCTCAGCCTCTCTTCATAAGACTTGTTCCCCAGCCCCTTCACCAGCATCGTCGCCCTTCTCTGGACGCGCTCCAGCCCCTCAGTGTCCTTCCTGTAGTGAGGGGTCCAAAACTGAACACAGTACTCGAGGTGTGGCCTCACCAGTGCTGAAAACAGGGGCACAAACACCTCCCTTGTCAGGAGGACCACGCTGTTTTTGATACAGGAAAAGATGCCATTGGCCCTTTTGGCCACCTGAGCACACTGCTGGCTCATACTCAGCTCTCTGTCAATCAACACCCCCAGGTTCTTCTCCACCAGGCACGGGGTTGTTGTGTCCCAAGTGCAGGACTCGGCACTTGGCCTTGTTGAACTTCATCCTATTGTTCTCAGTCCATCAATCCAGCCTGTCCAAATTCCTTTGTCTTCCCAAGTAACCGTTATGTGTGCTGATGCTCTGTATCCCAGAAACTGGCTGGACATCTGCCTGCTGATGGGAAGTAATGAACAAACTCCTCTTCTTGCTTTCCTTGCATGCACAGCTTTTGCATTTGTTATTAAACTGCTATGATCTCAATCCTTGAGTTTTTTCACCATCCTTACCTTTTTCTCCTCATGCCCCAGCAGAGGGAAGTCAGCAAAAGGCAGTCTGGGTGTACCCATCAGAGTCACCAAATCACATTCAGTTTTTTACTGCATCTACTTTTTCTAGGAAAACCTTCTAAACTATCAAGCGAAAAGAACATTGGAAAGAAAAAAATAGACATTCAGATGGAATTGACCTCATTTTAGATTAGAGTTGTTTAGAAACTAATTTCCACGGAAGCCAAAATAAATGCAAGAAAATTAATGGCCCCTTTAAGGCTTATCCAAATTCTTCTTCCCAAGGAGGGAGTATGCCATCTTGTGAACAGCCTTCACCATTTCTGACAATATACTTTTTATTTGTTGCTTTCCAGAGCCATTCCTGACAGCCTGTCTAAGGTTCTGTCCTATCAAGGGCTCAGGCTCCATTATGGCCAACAGTGCAAATTTAAAAGCGTTTGTTTGAAAGAATCTCATTTAGACACTCCATATACTTACTTGTCTCTCAAGCTTATATCCTAGAAAGATAATTTGCAACTTTCCAGTTCATCTTATTAAGAGAGGAAAATATGCAGGCAAAGATTCATGAATGGGGTCATATCTCTTCTGAAAGTTCTCTGCAGAAATATCTTTTTAATTTTTTTTATTTACCTTACAAGAGTAGGAAACAATATTTCTGATAACTATGAAGAACTGAAAAAACATGCACTTTGTCCTAATTCCTGCATTAGGAATATCTATATATGAATCTGGACCTAGGCTGATACTGAAGAAAGTAGATGGAAGAGAAGAGGAGGTATTCAACATGTGTTTAATGCCAATTTTATCAGGCTGCAGTAAGAGTGTAGCTAATATAGGACTTCTCCCTGCTTTTCTGATAACCAGCATAAAATTTATACTGCAAATAGATGTCAAGTTTAGAATTGAAATCTGAAAATAAGTGTATATCCTGAAACATGCTGAAAAAAAACCCCACCTTGCATGATTTCTTCCATTGCTCTATTTCTAATTTTAAGGTCTTCCTTTTTGTAATTTAGGCCAAACTCAAAGACAAACAAAATCCTTATGACCCAGGAAAATAACTACCACCATCACTAAGCTTTGAGACAAGATTAAATCATATAATTTATATATTCTTCTTTGAATATATTGATTCCAGAACAACACTTGCTGGTTGAATCTATAGTTTATAAATCACGTCTTTAGCTTTATTATCTAAAAATCTTATTATTTTCTTGCTCTTGGGCCACTATAGAGCATGGTGATCGTCATTCAGACTCCCAAATGATAATACCTGGGATCTGAATATATGAATCTTTTCTACAGCTTATTGATTTATTGTATACATGACTTCATTCTGGCAAAGTCAGTATAACACTAATATTTTGTATCAGAAGCATCCAACTATGCCTACAAATTGAACATCAGAGTACTTTTTCCTGCTTGTCTCTTTCTCAGGCTTATGACCACACACCGTTTGACAGTCCACGATACAGATGTTAATGAAAATATAAATGAAATCAAAATACAGTACACTAGATACATCAAACATTCAACTTGTTTAAAAACAAAAGGCAGAGTGAAGCTTTTTACTGACTGTTGAGAGAGTTCAGATGTACTGTGCCTGATAGGTGATAAACCTGTAGCACCAGGAAACACCTACGTACCAGCGCAAGGAAGTTTGTCTGGCTGTATTTGCTGCACAGGTATGAAGAAACAAATGTGTGTACAGAAACTATTCTGCTTTTTAAACGGACCCCTCGTGGTCTTTTCTCAGAATATAATTTCACCATGTGCATATGCTTCTCTCAAATTTATTAGAGGGTTGAAGACTATACTGTTCAGCTGCTCTCTCTCTGACTCTTTGTAGCAGTTCAGCCAGACTAAATTAGCCAGTGTATTCTGACACAAACTAATAGCACAAATTTTCTTGAGTATCTCAGTTCTCCTTATATCCTTCCCTGCATTAGGTGTATAATATATTGTTTCATTTTATTTGCCAAATTCATATCACTTTTTGACAGCTTCCAAATGACTACAATGAAGTTTCAGGAAGAAAATATCTTAAGCGTGTGGGTATTGCTACAATCATAGAGTAATAAATCTCAAATGTGAACCTGATATGTCTGATACTGAGATGCTAAAAAGAAGTCTTTGCAAAATTGTATTTTTTTTTTAAATCTGATTACATAGTGCACACATTTGAAGGATAATGTTACTCTTAAAAGAAAGGTAAGATAAACAGTGAAGAATCTCATGCCCATTGAACTGCAACAATTTTCTGTGTCTTTTTAATGTTTATCTGTTCTTCTGAACCATAACTAATGGCAGTTCGATGATTTTTTTTAATAGGTAATGTGATAGAATTAAATTAGTACAGATTTCAAGTAAACACATCTCTATTGTCAGAACTTCTTTGTCCTTTGACATTTAGTTCATGGCAATAAAAGGAATTATTTTAAAATACTTCCTTTTCGGTATGCAGTACATCGAAATACGATAACGTACTTGAATTGTAATTATTAATCTGTGAAAAATTTCTAGGGTTTAGAAATGTTTCATTCACTTTTTTTTTGTGTACATCTTGTGAACTTCACAGCATTTTGAAAAAAGCTGCCACTTGCTTGGGTTCTGGGATAATAAGGAGACCAGAAACTCATCTGTCCTTTGCTTTGCTATTTACAGTTCCCTTGCTAAAGACCAAAACACATGAAGCTTGGAGCTTGTGCTCTTTCAAGACACTTTGATTCTGTAAGAATTGTCTAGGAAGGAGCCATGGGTACAATGCAAATGTAATGAAGATATGTTCACTAATGGAACAGCAGTCTATGAAAAATATAGGTTTTTTATATGATAGAAAACTATGAGTAACTATGCTTTTTTTTTACCAAATGTTATCAAATATATACTTGCATTTCAAATAAGAATGTTACTTATTTTGCCATATATAGATAAATAATGTAAGACATCAGAAGCTCATAAATCCTCCTAATCAAGCTTATGCATATGTTCAGAACAAAGATATGAGATACAATCATTAAATGATAACTTTTTCATTATTAATGTCGTATATGTTTTAGATAAAGAATATTTACAGACTCTGCCGCTGATTTATCCTTTTCAACTGAGCACAGCACTACATTTGAGTCTATTGGAATCTGCATCTTTCTGACTGGTTTGAAAACAATTCATAGTTTTAAAAGATTCAAGTACTTGGAGAAATCTGAAGGTGGAACACAAGTGTTCTAGGGTAACCATGAAACAAAAAGGATGTTTCCTTAAGGGCATATTCAATAAATTTCTGAAGAACAGAATCATTTCTGTAATATAAATACAAAGTCTCAGAAGACTCCTCTAGAGAAATCAGAATGCTTTTGTGCATAATTATTTCGTGGCAGAGATTAATTACTGTACAGCGTGGGGACAATAAAAAAGGTACTAGATGGGAATTGTGAATCGGATTTAATAACATATTTTGTTAGCAATACTAGCTACTACTGTTTTTTTCAGAGAATCTAAATGACTAAATATTTCTGTTCTGAACATTATTAGGTATTTTTATGCGTCTTCTAGTTACCCATCTACATTAGCTGTAATTTTAAGTATGTTTTAAAAAATCTGAAAAATTGCATTAGAAAAGTAGAAAAGGTACCCAGGAAGCGCAATAAAACACTTGTAACAGTTCTACTTCTGTGAACATTTGTGTTATCCAGAGAAAGTGCTTAAGGGTGTGGTCAGACAGTAGATGTTTAATTATCATTACAGGCAAGCTGCAGTGGATAAATGTAAATGGAACAAAGACTTTTTAGCTCATCCAGTACACAACTGAATTTCTGCCAAAAATGCCTCCTATGAAATAAAATACTTCATTATGAATTCTAGTCTCTGCCTGTATGTAAGGGAAATTAATAGGAATTTTCTCTTACTAAGAAATGCTGAACAAGTCTCTTCATTAACATCTAATTCATTGCTCCTGAATAGAAATGTAAAAAGACATGAGGAATATGATTAGATACACAGATGCAAAAAAAAAAGAGAAGAGAATACAAGTTGCTCCAAATTTAGCCTATTGCAGATCATCTGAAATGAAAAACAACTGATATGAGTACCTAATAAACTGTATGAGATGGTCAGAGATAAAGAAACAGAATCTCAAAACTCTTCAAAAAATAAAGTATTAAATATTTCTTTTCAGAAGCACTGTGATGTTGTTTTAGTAGCACATTCTTAAGTGGCACAGTGCTTAAATCTAATTAGGTTGTCTTGTTTATTCTTTTGTAAAGAAAACATTTGTAAGCCTGAGAATTAATCTTTAATCCCTTAGTGGTAGTTTGTATGAGGTCAGTATCAAATTATTCTTTGTTGCGAGAGTTCCAATATTTAAGTTTTATCGAGACTAACGAAGTCTGAAATATTTTCAGTATTTTGTGCTTTATTCATGTTGGAATGGTAACGTTGAAGGAGACAAGCTGGTCATTTGGTCCTTTTGAGAAAAAGCTGATCACTCTGAAAAACAGACACCTGGTAGGTACTGTTATTGCACAGTCACTTTGGGTTTGCTGACACAAAGACAGTCAGACAACACCGTTATTAATGGACCTTATTCTAACAGCTAGGTGATTACTACTTCCAGGTTCATGGTCACAGCATATGGCAGTAGCTTATACAGTAAAGAGAAAAGCTCTGCTGCTTTCAGCTTAAGTAACAGGCTCTATGAAAGTTTGTCGTGAAGAAAGAGGACAATGGAGAGGAGGAAAAAGTCAATGTTACATAAAAAGCACTAAAGAAGTCATTACAGAAAACACAGAATGCAACAACTTCAATCAGACAGGGGAAGAATTACAGAGCACCTGTAATGCTGCTTTGTACACATTAGGATTTTACACAGCTAATGTGCAGCTGGTTTTGGAGCAATCCCATTGCCATTAAGTTGCGCCAGTGCTGGTGTCATTCCTACTTTGAAGGTTACTTCTGCAAAGCAAAAAACTATCCCTGTAGGTCATAAATGTAGGTCACTACAGTCAAATCTCATGCAGAAAACAGAGTACCCTGTTATGGGTAGGTATACAGGATATAACCCAGGTGTAGGTTTGCTTGGTCAACAAAGCAGGTGATAGGATCAGCTTCGTGTGTGCTCGAGTAATGTTTCTACTGGATAAACTAACTTATGTTAGAACCTGTATTAGCTCTGCTCTGAGCCTGTGCTTTAGTTTGATATTCTACTATAATAGTTTACTAAAATGATATTCTTTGTTTATATTATCTATTACAAAACTTCACTAAAAATATCAATAGGCTCAGCAGCAGCAGTCTGTTCAGATACTGAACAGAAATTCCAGTGCTTATTTTCTGAGAGTCAATGCAGTATACAACCAGATAATTCCACCTGCATAGTCAGTTCAGAAAACCAAGTTGACAAAAAAGTAAATGCCTGAAACCTGCCAGTAAGAGATCATTACACCTTGAAACAGGACAGGTACAAAAGTGAGTAAAAATATACTATATGCTAACAGTCTTAAGCAGCTGAATTATAGAAACTATGCAACCTATCCTAAAGCATGCACAAAGTTAAAAACCCCCACTGTATTTTTCTTTAAATGCTGCAAGTTCTTTTCTTTGTGGTTTTAATTACTGTGTTTTTCTCAAGCTGTGAACTGCAGCTTTACTATTGTTCCCCTAAAGTCAAGAGAAATTGTACCTCACTAAGTGCAAGGAAAATGTCTTTAAAAGAAATTGTGGCACAAATTTATATGTGTTCTGTAACTACTGGGTTTATTCCTGATGGACAAAAATCTTGCAGCAGCATGTTTTTCACCATGCTGATTCTTTGCCTTAAAACTGTCAATAGAAAAATGGAGAAAAATACAGAAATAAATTACATTATAATTGGTTTGTGAAATGTGTGACAACTAAATAATCAATTTCTTATTTCACAGAAAGATCATTAATTGTTGAGACCCTCTGTTTCCTGCTCTTTTAAAAACTAAAACACTTATGAAATGTCTAATTGGCTTTTCTCACATTGCCTAACAGGAAACTTTTCAAAATTATCCGAAATTACTAAGAAAGGAAAAATTTATTTTTTTAAGCCTGTCCTGAAATTATTTCAGAGACATGCTTTTCCAAAGTTCAGTGGGATTTGAACTGGTCGAAGTATTTTCCCTTCAGCTCAAACTATGGTGTCTACTGGAAACATGGAAACTTTTACACCCAAATATGAGAATAATACTTTATCTATCTTCTAAAATAAATAAAAATTAAAGTAAATGGAAAAGATAGTTAAGATATCTCCTGAGTGAAATAGCCTGGGGTTATATGCTTGCCTAGTTTGATAAAGTTTCTCTCTACAGCGGATGTAATAAAAAGAAGAGTTAGTTTTATTCACAATGAGTATTTAATGTCTGCATTATGACTGATGATCAATCGATCAAATCTCCCTACTTTATCTGTGGAAAATATAGTGCTATGAAGAGATACTTCATTCACTATGTCTGCAGCCATCCTATCTGTCAAACTTAGAGCTTAGGTGGAATAATGCAAAATTAAAGGTTTTCAGTGGAATTGCCAAATAAGTCAGATGTTGCCAATTTGAAGTCTCTCATCTCATGACCTGAAGCAGTGTATTCTGTTAATCTGTTGTAAATCAACCAGCCTTCTAGTGGTTTTTTTTGCTTGAGGAAAAAATACTCTGCTTGATTTTGACTGAAAGTCCCTTTGATGGAAGAAAAAACAAAGATGTATCGCATAAAAATTGTAGAAGCATTTAATAATCAGCTAAGAGAAAGCCCGTGATGTGAAGCTACCAGGTCTTATTATAAGTTTGAAAAGGACAGACTTCCAACAGGCTTTTTCTTTCCCCCCTGATAATTCCAAAATTTACAAAAAATTAGCAGAAACCTTCCACACTGTGTAAGGCACAGTCCTGTCTTCTTCCAACTTACATATCAAGTGGTTTGTACTACCACCTATCTTAGGTTCACAGAGGCATACTCTGTGCCTGAGTAATTTTTCTGCTGGGTTTCTTTTAAAAGTAATGTATACAATTAATGCTTATGATGAATTATATTTCAACTAATGATGACACACATCCCCCTATGAAACTGCTACAAGTAATTTTAATAGTAAATTGACACAAGTCCTATATGGGGTTTTGATGGCAGCAAAGGATGTGCCTGCAAGACTGAGTCTAAAATTTATCATACATCCTGAACCTCACATTTCCAAAAAATGATCCCAAATTAGTTGCCTCTACCATCACACCCCCATATCTTAGAAAGAAGAATACAGGTACTGAGGGGTGTAGGGTGTTTCCAGCTACCAGCAAAGCAGCTGATTATGCGAATAGTTCAACTGATATCACTGTAATATTTTTCCACTGGTAAGAAATGCCAGACAATTCATTCTTACTCCCAAGTGGCCACACATTCATTGTCTAAGTGTATAAAAGTGACTGTGCATTTCTGCTGTCATTGAAAATTCAGAGAACAATCCTGAACGCTGCCTTTAGTTTTCACGCTATATTTATAAAAAATAAGACAAGGAAAAACTGGAATCAGGTAACTACACACATTTAAGGCTACGAAAGAGCAGTCATAGGAGAGACTTTCACAGAAAAGAACTGACAATTGAAGGGAGAGAAAAATTAGGTCAGCAAGAGAATGGTTACAACGATAAACAGCTGAAAGCCAGAGTTTACTCGGTTCCTTTGACTTGCCTAGTACAACAATCAATAAAAAGGCAGTACTAAAGATGTTTATTAAACTGTTGCCCCAGTTTAACAACCGTTTACTGTTAAGATAACAATAAGCTGAATGAATATAAGTCACAACTCATAAAGAACACAAGAGAATGCAACTGAATTTATGACTGTAATTCCCCACCACGTGTTTCCCTTTTAATATGTGCTGCAGCTCAACAGGCTTTACTCAGCTTGCAGTCACCAACATCCCCTACCACAAACAATTACAAAAACATTCTCTCACCTTAAGGAAAATGAGAAACTACCTCCTCTGACCAGTGCAATATACCCTGGGTCTGATTCCCTCTCTAATTTTTGTGGCACTCCATCTCATATAAAGTTCTTAATTATTTTATAACAATAATCAATATGAAAGTATAAAATCCTGGCTGACAAAACCTAATGAATATACAGAATTGATAAGGTTCAAAAATTTACCTCTTTTTCTCTATTTTCAAAATTACATACACACTTTTTAAAATTAGTACAGTTTTCTTCATTATTTAAATATATAATTTTAAATTACTAAGACCTTTTGCAAAGAGGTTGGGTTTCTGCATTTCTATATAGTATAGAAATGACTTAGCTGCTTATTTAGAAACAGGTAAGACTAGGTACATAACACAGGTATATATGTACATGTTTATAGGCAAAGCTGTATATTTCATACTCTCTCTAATGAGTGTAGATCTCAGACTTCAATTTGCAGTGAAAATACACTCAAATATTACCTCAAATTTGAATGTGAATTTTCACTTACAACTGTCATTTCAGCTTATTCCTTGTCAGTAATATTATTTGACTGAACATTTGCCAAACATTAAACCAGAATTTCAAATATATGAACATATTTAAGGAAACTTATGAACATATTTAAGGAAATGTGTTCATCTAGTATTTACCCAGTTTCACTGAGAATTTCTAAAAGATACACAAATTTCCAATGTCTCATAAATTCTTAATCTTTGAAAAGCAGATAAATTTATTTTTCACATTTCTATATCCATTTTACTAATATCACACGCACTATAAACAAGAGAGCATACTGTACAGGCTTTAATAATCTTTGATATATAATGGCACTTCTAAAAAATAAATGTTATTGTTTAAAGGATTTTCCTTCACCTCAATCTGCACCATGTACAAACAGACACCTATTAAATGATCTCTGTACATCTTCTCTATTTAATGAACAATCTATGAAGCCAAATAAGGATATAGATGAAACCATCCTCAAAAGTAATTTTAGTAAAATAACAAGTTGAACTATATTCAACAGAAAAATATTCAGTATTTCTTTGTTTTCCTGTGGAGCTCAGAAAGATATGGGAAGTACACAAGCATCGTGGAGCTTAAAACATTTTGTCAAATCTTCTAATAAAAACGACTGTATCTGAACAGAGTAGATATTTTATAATGCATGTTGTAACATTTTCTGCCATTTGTGAACTAATAACTTCTTGTGACAGCCTTAGAAGTGCTTAGACTAAAAGAACAGCAGCAAAGAATCCAGTCTTGGAAAGCTTACATGACACCTGACACAATTATAACAGAAGCCATTGAATCTAGGGGGTTGCTTAGTCAAGCTGAAAATGTGTTGTCTTTTAGTATAATTCACTGGGACATGAAACAGACCCAGAAGATGGTTTGGCTGCCTATTTTTCTACAGGCCTTTAACAGCTATAGCAACTGTTGGGCTTGATAAACGCTAGCGGTACGCTGTGGGTACCGTTGTCTCATTCTCCAGTTAACCCCATCTTCAGAAGTGGCTAGAGACAAAGGTAAGCATTCCTTCTCAGGATGGGGTTACTGTCAGGAAAGCAGAAGGTAAGTCAAGGGTTGACATGGCATTGCCTGAAGGTGGCAAGGCTAATGGTAGCATTTATGCTGCTCCAGGGAACACTAAGGTTTTAGGAGCATGACTGAAATGCTTGTACACCAACATATAAAGTATGAAAAACAAATAGGATGAACTGGAAGTGTTGATCTGTTCCCAGAGCTCTGATGTCATTGGTAGTAGTGAGACTTGGTGGAATGATTCCCACAGCTGGAGTGCTGGGAGTGCTGTTCAGAAGGGCTATGTAGGGCAGACAAGGCGGAGAAGTTATAGCATGTATAAGAGAGGTTTCACTGTGTTTATGATTTGTGATGACTTCATTGAGATGCTCTGGGTGAAGATTAGGGGGTGGAAAACAAAGCAGAAGTCATACTTGCATGTCTGCTATTGATCACCTAGCCTGGCTGAGAGCACCCATGAGTTATTCTACCGGCAATTAAGAGAAACCTCCAGATCAGTACACCTTGTCCTTGTGTGAGATGTCAACTTCCTAGACATACTGGGTCACCATACTGTGGTGGAGTATGAGTTTGAAAAATTCCTGAAGTTTGTGGAAGATCATTTCTTGTCACAAGTATTCAGTGAGCCAACTAGAAAATATATCCTCCTAGACTTGTTATTCGTCGCTAGAAGAGGATTCGTGGGGATGTGATTGTAGGTGGCTGTCCAGGCCACAATGAACATGAGATCATTGATTTAAAAACATTTGGTGTAAAGTGAAAAAAAAAAAAAAAGTCCAGCAGAGTGGTTATCCTGAATTTAAAGACAAGAAATGTTAAGCTACTCAGGAAACTACTTATTAGTGTCCTGTGGGAATCTGCTTTTGAAAGCTTAGCAATTACCGCATTATATTTAACTCTCGTACAGCCTCATCTTGAGTATTATGTGCAGTTCTGGGTTCTGCGCTTTAAAAAAGATGTCAAGGTACTTGAATGTGTCCAGAGGAGGGCAATAAAGCTGGGGAAGGGGATGGCAGGCATATCTTCTGAGGAATGGCTGAGGACAGGGGGTTTGTGTTCTTTGGAGAGAAGGAGCCTGAGGGGCGACCGCACTGCTTTCTGCAGCTTCCTGAGGAGGGGAATGGGAGAGGGAGCTGCTCATCTCTGTTCCCTGGGATACCTTACCAGGATGCGGGAAAAGCTCAAAACTGTGCCATCGGGGGAGGTTCAAACTTGTGGAGACATTTCTTTAGTGAGAGAGTGGTCAAACTCTGGAAGAGGCTTCCTGGAGAGGTGGTTGATATGCCTTGCCCGTCAGTGTTTAAGAGTCAATTGGACAATGCCTTTAGTACCATGCATTAACTTTTGGCCAAAAAATACTCAAGTGTAACTGAAAACTGCCCGAGAATACAATTGAACAAGTTGGTGGGCCATGTGTTCCTACAATATATACTTATTTTTCTTATACTGATTATACATTTGTTGCCGGATAAAAAATGAATCTGTAAAGAATACACATGGTTGTTGCAGTTCTCAAAGCCATGGTGCTTGAGAGTATCTACCAGTAAATTAATTACAACTTGAAATAGGAAAATAATGAACTATTAGCTTGCTGCCTGTTTCAAAAAGTTGAGGGAAAAAAATTCATAGTTTGTCAGACTAACAAAGTATAGATTAAAACATAAAGATATGTATTTAAGACATTTTTGTTTTACCACAAACTCATTTTATGTCAAATTGTTCTGAAATATTCCATTTGGAAAATTTTTTTTTTTCTGTTTCAATCTGAATCTTCTAATTTTAGAAGTAAGTTTTTTAACCCACTACATAAATACTGAATTTTGTATTTAGCTTTTCAAAATGTAGGAAATAGATGTTTGCTCTTTTAATTAGTCCCTACTACTAAAACGGACCCATATTTTTTAATGGCAACAACCAAAGGTAATAAAGGGACTGAAGTTTTTCTCACTTATTTTCATGTCAAAATATATGAGTATGTACATAGGACTAATCACAACCATCTCCTTCTGGGGAGAGGATGAAGGGAAACAATCTGTACTAAGAACGCTTCTAAAGAAAGACATAATTTTTAGTCTTAAATTGCAAAACGCTGCTGTTTAAATACTACCATGACCTGAAAATGTATTACAGAGTATAAAAAGTATCCATTTTCAGGAGGAGGAAGAAATCTCCTGCATGTCAAAAAGCTAGAATGTATGTAAACAAAAAAGCAAGTTTACAAACAGGACACATATTCAAACAGATCTTTAAAACTTAGCACTGAAAAAGCTCAGCGGGTTTTTCCCTCACTCTCCATAGTTCGATGAAAGTATTCAGCCGTTTACTTTTAAAGTCAAAAAGAATATATCAAGCTATGTTTATGCTGAGCTGTGATGGTCAAAAATCCAAACACACAGACCTAAATAGGTATAGAAACACCTATTTATCAAAATACTGAAATATAAGAGAAAAGGAGAAAAATGTGTGGATATTTAGCAGAATTCCTAACTGTCCTGTCAACTGTCACAAGCAAGCCAAGAACTCCTGTTAAATGACTGTTTCAGTACTGCGGTTTTCCTCCCACATTAAAGTCCTTGCATATTCAAAACACTTATTTGCAAAAATTTAATAAACCTGCTAGAAATATGAAAGTAAGATTTCACAAAATATATGTTTCAAAATGGTTCTTCCTTTCTCCCTGTTAATATTTTTATGCTCCATCCCTTAGATGATCAGAAAAGTCTGACCAGACAACTTAGTAGCACATTTATTATAAGTTATAAAATATTATAAGAGGAGTCAGAGAATCATTTATGCAGACTGCTGGACTACATTAATAAGTTCACCATATGGGTAAATATTAACACAAGTACCAAAAGTATTATAACAGAAATACTTATGCATACATCTATATATAAAAAGCTGTGGTTTTTTCAGCACAGGGTGTTCCACTAGCAATCATGACACTTCAAGGGTCTTTGGTTCATATATTTGGGTTTTGATTTGGTTTTGTTTAGGTCTTCTTTTAAATGATAGGCTTTTTTTAAATGATGGTGAAACAAAATGTCCAAGGTATACTATTGAATCTGGCCAAGTGAAACTTGATCAGAGTCAACAAAAGGAAAATAATAGCAGTTTTCTCATTACCTGCTCATCTGTTCGGATGCAATAGATGTTTCTGGACAGAATGGAGCTCTCTCATTAAGTATACATGGCAACCATGAGAGAGGGTGAGAGAGAAATAGATAGTTAACCTCAATAGCATTAAACCAAGCAAAGAAGATTTCCAATAAGTATCACAGGAAATTTCCCAACAAGAAGTATAGCTGAATGAGGAATTAACTGCCAAAAGAAACAATGGCTTAAATCAAACTCACTAAAGGTAGACAGGTTTAAACACACCATCGATTACCCAAAAGATCTGTTCAGGCTAAAAGCTTTTAGCACTTCAATGCTTCCTAATCAGTTCTTGCACTTGGCTCATCCCTTAAGAGCATCTCAAAACCTTATTTTAACGTGTTTACATGACCGAGGTTTTGTTCACTTTACTCTCTGGAGAGGAAATGTTCTCCAGGCAAATATAAAATCCTAAGGACGGTGGCTACCATTTTCCCTTCTTGTGGAAATGAAATGACAACATTTGATGTAGCACAATACAAGTAGTATAGTTAATAACTGAAACGAACAGACCTGCAAACGCAGCTCAGATGACATTTGTTCAGTTCCACTGCTTCCTAAGTATTAGCAAACAGAGCCGGTCAACAAATGGAAACAGCTCAGTTTGCAGCCATTCCTGGAGCTTTGTCATTGTTCCTGCTTGTGCATATTCAGTATTTGCATGACTTTCTGCCACCACCAAACAATGTTTTTCAAGCATATCCTACACTTCAGAAACAAATCGTTTGGAACTTGAAAATTCTTACCATCAGATGTACAACTGCATCAAAAAGATTTAAATTCAGATACAGTTTAGATGCAGAAAATCAAGACAGCCATCTCAAAACACTCTGTGAACAAAGTAATCAGTGAGTACCTTCCACTTACAGAATTTCAGCACTGAGAAGGCCTCATACAGTTATCTTGAAAAGCGTAGCCAAAGACTATGGAATAGCATTAATATTGCCATTTCTGTAGGCACTGATTTGCTGCAGGATGGAGACTAAGGGAACTATTCATATGGCAATAATCCTGCATGAGCTTATTATGATCTTCACAGATGATGTACTACACTGTAGTACTCGTAGCCTCCAGATGCCATGTCTTTGCAACCTGTCTCACAAATTCATAAACGTGGCCATGATGGAAGATATATGTTATGTGCCTTTGCCCTCTGTCTCCAAAAGAGCATGAATAAAAACCTAGTATCAGTTTTGACTTAACTGATTTAGTAGATTTTTTGCCTTTAGTTATATTGCTTTCTTCTCTGTGACTTGCTTTTTGATAAACGATGCCACTGCAAGTGGAAAGGCCCCTTTCCCCTTTACAGTGTAAAGTAAAAGTTAAAACTCCCAGTGATTAAAAAATATTTGTTTTACATAATAGTCGATTTGCTGTTGCTTTCCAAGTGTATTCTTCTCATGCCATTCCTCCATTAACATATCCATTAAGGGAGATATTTCTCCATTTTAGTATTTATTTTTAATAAGAAATGAGGTTGGACACAAAAAAATGAGAGTGTGCCTGTAACACTTTAACAAATTAAGAAAATCAGCTACAACCACCTTCAAAACAGTTCAACACACAGTTGTATATGATGCTGCCAGCATTCAAAGCAATTCCACAGCTCATTTTCTGAAAGGCTGTTTAGGTTCTCCACTGGTTCCACACCTTTTACTGACAAAAAATGGGTTGTGGGTTTCCATACACTGACATTTTCTGATGAAGGCTAAGAAAATACGTATATTTGAACACACGTTTACTTGTGCTTAGTGAAGAAATCAAGCTGAGGCTTTTCTCACTGTGATAGGTTAGAATATGTTCTATAACCACCTCTTTGTCTCTCCCCTCCCACTCTTGGTTCCTGAGCTACAGGTTTAGTATCAGGTTTTCTGTGTCAGACCTCATAAGTTTTATCATAGAATCATAAGGTTGGAAGAGACCTCTGAGATCATCAAGTCCAGCCGTGCCTGTCTCCCTACTAAACCATATCCCTAAAAGGGATGAAAGTATTTTCTAAATTTGATGTCAGTGTGTATTCACAGATAAAAATTCCCCAAGTTCATCGTGAATCTTGTTGTAGAGTGAGACCCCAAGCGTTATTTACTGATTTCTATGAGCTCTTCTGTTAGAAGACAACCCCACAGACCTCACCTACACAAAATACAAATGTGCAGTTTCAAAGACAGTCTAGATTTAAAAGTTAAAGCAAAACAAAACTGAAAAAAGATTTGGTAATGCTATGAACTTCTCCATGGAACAGATGTGAGCTCTAACCCCTCTCTGGAAATTTCACCTCTTTACTTTTATTTGCTGGGCAAAGAAATCATGGATTTTACCTCTGATAAAAAAAAAAATAAATGTGTCTCTCATATGCATGCCCAAATAAAACGAGGACCAGAAAATACAGCAATTAACGACCTGACTTTTGAAGAAGCAGTTCAACAGGAGGAAGTATTTTTCTCAATAGTCTGAGGTAGTGACCAAGTTGCAGTAATGTGCAAGGAAAGAAGTTTGTAGTCACTAAGTGTATGGCTTCCCAATCAAGCCCTGCACCGTGAGAAAATACCTGTTTTTTTAATCTGAAAACTTACTCTCTAAAATATCTAAATAGAAGAATATATTCAATATGAATCTATAAACTGAAAGAAAAACTATGATTGCGGTAGACTTGTGTTTTTATTTTGGGAGTGTTTCCAAAATTGAGGGCAGATTAACTAGAAGCCTATCTTTCAATTAGGTTTTGAAAATTACTGATTACATAAAAGACCAATACCTTCAATGACAGCATTATTAATCTGCAAATCGAACTAGTTAATGCCTTCTAATCATAAGATTAAGAACTTTGCTTCTGCCAAAAGAAACCTCTACATGGAATGAGGTAGCATATACACCTGGCTCCAAATGATGCATCTGAAGAGAAGTTGGGAATTCATACACACTACTCCTTTGGTGCAATAGTCATACCACAGGGCTACCTTCCTCTCACTTAACACAGTCAATTTTAAGTCTTTCTTCTCAATTACTCTGCTGTTATCTACTCACAGCATTTTGGAGACAGCCCAGTTCCTGCGTATAAAAAACCCACAGAATTTTATGATGGTTTTTGAAAGACAAATTCCTACATATATATAAACATGTAAAATATTATTATTGCTGTTGTAGAAACACACCTCCCTCAACAACTACTGAAATCACTCCTAATACAAAGATTACTGTTTTAGTAAAATTACATATTTGTGCTTGACCAACTCATTTCTTCTGTGAAGACATATTTTATCAGTATTTTCATAGTTCCAAACAATTTCTTTGGCAGACATGTTTTATTCCCTTCCAAAGTCTGTCAAACAAGAAACTTTTCATCTAATAACAGAAATAATTTTGCCAACAAGCTGTTTTACCTTTCTCACATTTACTTTAAGAGTCTAAAAGCATTCTATCATGAACTCGCAGTATTTTGTCTATCTATTGCATAAAAAAAATTACTACATCCACCTGTAGATATTGCAGCAAAGATCATGGGATTTATTGTTTGATTCTGCTACATTTGTTCTGTTAAAGAGTCGTGCTTCACAGTAAACTAGATGTTGGTTTCTTCTATCAAACACTTGAATATGCATTTAATGTACAAGTAAGGAGGTATACTTAAAAGTAAGTACTTATCATGCTGCAAAACTAACCAGACTGTAGTGTTTTCTGTACGTAAAACCGTCTGTAAAACATTTTAGCAGTATAGTGGTAAAGATTTGTTTATTAAGAGCCGTGTGTAGAGTAATCACAGTGGTCCTTAGAACTTCAGAAGCTCAGTATCTCTGTAAGAATCACATTTATAGTAACCCACTGTTACTCAGATACCACATATGCTGTGTTTTTACAAACATTATCTTGTCTAACAGCCATGCATACACCCAACACAGCAGTAGCATCACCACAGCAAGTTAAATTTCATTTCTCAACTAAGTTACTGCAGCTGCTTGGAATTTCTCTGAGGTTTAATATAAATTTTTAAATGAGGGCTTTAATTCATTTAATTCATGGAAATAGCAAAAGTAATAACAAAACTTTATTTTATATGAAAGTATATAACCTTTTGACTATCTATTGAAATGAAAACAACAACTGAAATCACAAGGCATTTTTCTTTTTTCCTAGTGAGGCTGGCGAAGGGCTTCCGCACGCCTTAATTCACCCAACAAAGTCAACGGATGAGATTACCAGATGTGTGCTCCTTACCTTATTCCAATATCTGGTTATTAAAAGACAAATCTCAAACAGCTCCTGACCACTTAAATACTAACAAAGCCAGGATACTGCATAAAAAAATACGTGAGTAAAAATAGAACGGGATATTTAATTTTCTGTAGGTTTGTACTCTTTCTTTAAGCAATGGCAAGACTGAACTCAAGGAAGGATATTTAGAAACTACCCTTGCTTTTCTTAAAACATCATCAGCTTTCTCTAAGATTCAGAAGCACCTCCATGATTGCTTATAGAGATTTCAAAAGAAATTCTATAGTTAAATTCAAATACTAAGGGAAAAATCTCTGAAACACACATTATACACTTAGATAGTCTTGGCTACTCTGATTATTTGCTTTAATTTTGTCTCTAGCACCAGGTAATGGATTATGTCCTGTTTCCTAGTCGTTCTGCTCAAGACCCAACATGACATTTATTTGAATATTACTTTTTCCTCACAACTGGCCTATTCAAGCTTATGTAAGAGTCAAAGTCATCTGCAAAAAAAACCCATTAAGATCAAAAGGAGCAACTTCAAAGTCCTATCATGAATTCCAATGTTGTATCTTCCAGAGAAGAACAAACTAGCAATTCAGAGTTAAGTTACAATAAGTATTTAATGAAGCTCTTGGTAATATAATGGGTAAATCCTGGAACATCTCAATCCATCTAAGCAAAAAGTATTTGAAATTTAGATTTTTTCTGAGATTCAAAGAGAGTTTTATTTGGGGTGGGGGGGAAGAATGATAAGGAAAAAACTTACAATACGAGCAGCCATAGACTTCAATCCTTAACCCAATTTGGCCCTCTCCATTCCAGTCCAAAGGAACTATCCGAACATAGCGAGCAATAACTGGGTGTTGCAAATCATGCCGGACCACACCATCAGAGTTGGTATTTCCTGGAAATGCCTACAGTAAAGAAGGAGAAAGAAGAAAATTATTGTATTACATCTATCTTACATGCTATAAAGGTTCTGTTCTGAAGGAAAACATTAGGTAGTGAAGTTCTCCGAGTGTCTAGATTACAGTGAAGTTTGGTTTAAATATTTCTTTGATAAAGGCCAAATGAACAGTTGATTTACAAAGTTTCACAAGAATACCAAAACAGTAACATTGGGACCTCCTGTTGTTTTTCTTCACAACAGATATGTTGAATCCATGGAACAGGTGCTACTAGGTAAGAAAGTAATTAGTTTTCAATTATTAATCTGTTACTCATGTTGTTAACGCGTTAATAAAATTGTCCAACCCAGAGTTGTTCTGGGGAAGAATACTTTCTCTGTCAGTAAGGTTACGTGCACTGGTCATTTTCCTGTAAATGTGAACACTGACATAATCTGGTCCCTTCACTTTCTCTAATTTCCAAGAATTTAAAAATCTTCTTTTACTTTTGTTGTATTACCTGCTGGAAAGCGAGTGTCTAGTTTCTTTCCTAACCATAGCTGTCACACAGAGCAAAGCCTGTTTTTTGTTAATAAAACTTCAGAAGTCAGGAAAGAATACAGAAAGTCTCAAGAGAGTTTTGAAAATTAATAAAGTAAATATTTAGCACTTGGTTTGTAGTTTCATACCTCTTGGTAAAATATTTCATTGCACCAAGTTTAAAAGTGAACAATGCGTACTAGTTAACATTATAGAGTTTTTTATTTTTGTCTTTTCAGTTTACAGATAATCCATTAATTCACTGATGGCAGATGTTAAAGGCTATCATTTAGTTATTCTTAAATTTTTGGAAGAACTTTCATACCTCAGGTAATTTTCAAGAAAAGTGTGTCTTGTAACAATGAACAAAGTAGTCACAAATTAACAGAGAAAAGGTGATCCACTGCTAGAGAGACTACGAAAATAAGAAATGTTTGTGCATCCTCATAAAAAAGAGATATTTTTATATTCAAAATAGGTAACTAAACCATTGTCATCTGAATAAATCCATACAAAATTCTGTAACAAATGCCAGTAGTGGAACCAAAAATAAACAAAGAGGTAACTGGGCTGTAAGGAATACTAATGCAACATATAGTTATCAGTCATTTGAAAGATCCCTCTGCATATCGCACTACCTAGTTACATTCCCAGATACTACTCATTCCAAAAGAATATCTTAGATGGATAATATTTTGTACGGTACACAGTAGATATAGGTGATGGCAAACACAAGGAAGATCCACAGGATTCCTTCCAAGGTGTACCCCCAAAATAATGTCATCTACTAATAGTCACATCCACCTCAGTTTTTCTGTACTGCAGCTGCCGATGTGTGAAATGATGATGATGGCGTTCCTCACTTCAAAGCTGAACTTCTGAGGTACCTTAACTAATGTTTATGAAGCATTTAAATTTGAGTTAAGTTTATAAGGGAATTAATAGTACTGTCTTCTGAGCTGAACAGAAGACAATAAACAACAAAGAAAAGCATACACTGAGCAAGGATAAAAAAATCCTATTGAAAAACTTCCTATTCTCTAAGCCTTGTTCTAGCAATCACAGAATTTCATGAAAAAAAAGAATTTGTTCCTTTATGAATATATATATTTTAGTGAGCATGCAAAGTATTGCTCCATATTTCACTGGGCATGTCTTAATTTTGTGGTACTTGGAATAATCTTATCAAAGCTCTCTTAATGTAGGTTTTTGATGGCTGTTTTGTTTTGAGGTTTGTTTAATTTGCTAGATGTATTAGGGGCAAAGGAAACAATACAGGAGAGCAAGGTATTTTCTATACAGTTTTATTAAATAATTGATGAAATCCTATTCTCAAAATCAGAATTACTTTCTGTATCCCTCCAGACTCTCTGGCCTGATTTAAGCTTTATCAGTCCTTTGTCACAACAACTTAGGGCTGAAACCAGATGGTGTTTGATATTTTGAGGGTTTCTATTGGTATAAGATCCAGCAACACTGGCTGAATGCATAAACACAGTCAATAGAGAATAGGGCAGTCTGTCATTAGTTTCCCCAATATTTAAAATGCATTTCATTTTGTTTCTAGCACAACAATATCTTTTAAATACAGCCTTCAGTTAGATAAAAGTGATATAGTAATACATGCTGTGTGGATAATACAAACATCAGGCCAAAATCCATAATTTGAAAAGCCTGAAAAATTGATTTACAGGTGTTTGTGAACCATGTTCTATCACTATAAAATCTCCTTTTCTAACTGAAAATTGTATGTAGACTCAGAAAGGCAGACTCTTCTTCAAAATTCAGTTTATACAATTATCAAAGGTTAACAAATAGCTTAGTAAGATTTAAAATTAGAATTTAGATCCAAGTGTCCAACAGGGGATTTTTTTTAAACAGTAAGTGAATCTATTGTTAAAAAAAGCCTATTGAAATGTACAAGAAGAAAGCCCCTTACAAAAAGATAAAGATAAAAATACCTGTGTAAATTAAACAAGTTTTTGAGATTACTAAAGTCATTAATTCAATTAAGAATTGTTGCCAGATGTGTGTTTTTCATTGGTAACGTGTTTGTTCTGTAACCCAAACTGACCAAAATGTCTCAACTTGTCTTTAAATCAGTCCAGTTCCAAAATCCTGTGTTCTACAAGTCATTTATTTTCTGCTGTTGGATGCCGACTTCTGCCTGCTGCTTTATGTTCCAGCTCCCTTTGCAAAGAAAAGATCATGGTGTTGTGACTAACAACTATTTTTCTCAAAGATGGTGCTGCACAGAACAATAAAGCAATATGAATTAAGAAAGGTGAGAAAATATATACCCAAATCCTTTCTAAACACTGCTTTTGAACACACATTGAATAGAGTTTTCAAAAGTACTTAATGAGAGTTTTGCAATTTGCTTTCTTAAGAGTAAAATTTGTTCAGCTCTAAGTATTTTTCAAAAATTACCAGGGCAGGTTTATCAGACAGATAATATATTGTAATAGGCAAACAAATAATGTTGTGGGGTTTATTTGTGTTTTGGTTTGTTTGGTTGTTTTTTTTAAAAAAAACTTTTGGCACAGGAGCTTTCTTCAGCAGAAGCATCAGCATAAAGCAGCTGTACAAACTTTGTCATTCACTTTGGGTTTATCAATATGCTTCAGCCACACTGCTGTACGTAGAGATGCAGTTGAGAGATTCAGTATGATTTTATTTGCATAAACAAAGAAACAGAGAAAAATGAAAGTAAGTTTTTGTGAAAGCTTGAAAAAATTTAAGTTAAAACTCAGACTCAATTTTGTTTTCTGTTTTTACAGAACAATGATTTTATAGCCAATAATTGTAAATTTTAAAGCTAAACTGTAAATTCACATTCTGAATTTTTAATTCATAGTAGTATTACAGAAAAGCATAGTAGTAAGGTAACACACAGCTTAACAGTATTATTTAAGTAAAACTAGCAGAAACGGGTTTAGTTTCCTTTAAAAAGAGAGTTTCGTAATACCATCCAGTACTCTACCTCATGGATACAGCAAGTACATGACAACATCTCATTTTGGGAAAATGCTTTGATCACCTTTTACAATAAAGGATTAAAAAGAAATTCTCAGCCTTAAAAAAAATCATCTCGGAAGTGAGGAGGCTGAAAAGTGAATTAAAAGAAATGTTATTAAGTGAGCAAAAGTGAAAGTTTTCATACTTTATTCAAAGAGGAAAAGAATGAAAGTTTGTTGTTCAGAACTCAACCAAATGAACAAAATTATTAGCAATCTTTCAACCTTAGTGAAGCAGAGAAATACCTGCACTTAACCCAAAAAACTCATCACATAAATACCAGAGAACCTAACTTGCTTAAGGGGAAAATTAATTCTTCACCTGATTTAACTCAGGTGAAGATTTCTCCATCCAAATCAATGATGCATTCAGAAACAAGTCTTAAAACTACTCCAAAGCATGCTCTTTCTAGAGTAATGTAAAATTAGGGCTATGCATGAATTAGTAGGATGACATTTATTTTCCAGTTAAGAGAGGAAGAACAACAAATTTTTTTCATAATTTTAATTAATAGTATTTTTTTCATTACTTTGATTATAAACTTACCATTACACATCTTGACAGTTACATCTTGTCATTGGCATTTTAAGCAAAGGTGGAAATAATTTATGGGTCTGTATTTATGAAAAAAACCTCTAAGCTTTAATGAAAACACTACAGAACTATGGTACTATATATCTATAAATGGCTCTCACAATCAGAAACAGGATCCATAAGTAAAGGTTTTATAAACTATAGAAACAAAGACAGAAGATGTTTGTGGGAAACAACTGGGTTTTCTTTGAGGACTCCAAGATGAGTTAACCATAGAGTTGGCTAAACCTTAGAATTTTTGTTCAGAGAAAATCCCCCAAATTCCCAAGCAAATACTTTTCCAGAAAACTAAAAGGATTGCAAACTTGAGACATTGATAACTTTGGTTATGGCTGTTAGCTCTCTGCCTGCACAGCAAAGAAAATCTGGAAAACTTTGTTCTTCACTTGAGATCTCAGAACTCTGCACCCTTGAGAAGAGGAGCAGGGAAGGCTGGGTCCTGGGAGCTTTTGGCCAAAACAAAGAAAGAACCACCCCACTCATACACACCAAACCCCCAAATTAATTGTTTTTCTCATACTTCTATATATTATACATTATACATTATATATTATATATTATATATTATATAATATATATTATATATTATATATTATATATTATATATTATATATATTAAATTCTCATAACTTATGTGCACAAACATTACAAAGTTAGCTGAGAGTTTTGCTAGGGAACCTGACTGCTTTCTTGGACAGAACAACAATCCTTTGTTAACTTTATATTAGATGAACATTTGGGGTAGGATATCTGAGAGTGCACATAAGTGTAGATTGGGATATTTTGTTTGATTGTTTTCCCCACAAATCCACTTAATCCCCTAACCTTTAAACTCAAGAACAACAGGACACAAATGTATGGACACTGTCACGTTTTTAACTCTTAGACATTTCAGGTCATGGGGTAGACCCACTCCAGGAATGACTTGGAGTTTCATAATGAATAAGACTGATATATTTTAAGATAGTTCCTGTCTTTGCATGACAAACTGCCCCATGTGGGATGGAGTCTGGTGGACTGCCAGATGGGATAAGATTATCTTCCATGAAGGTAACATATAGGCTGTGCCCTGGCTACAGGAGCTGGATTCTCCTTGTGACTGCTTCAGAGCTCCCATGTGATGCTAGACAAATAAATTGTAAAAAATGTCTGTGCAACAGTATAGTTTCCTGGGCACACAAAATGATTAGGCAGCTTTGACTTAATCCTTCGCTGCCTCAGTTCCTTAAAATCAGGAGTAAAAAGTCATTTGTTTTATGGAGTTGTAAAAATAAAATAGCACTTATTAAGCACTTCTTACTCAAGTATTCACAGGGGTGCCTAAATTAGAAAACTGCGCCCTTTGTGATCAGTGAAGCAAAGTGAGAGATAGGAGCTAAATTAAAAGTTTGCCACTCTTCACTGGCTACACAGTAACACAAAAATTTTCCAGGTAGTAATATAAAGGTATTTTCCAAAATGGAGAATATAATCAACATCTTAGTTTCAAAAGTCACCTAGTGACTGATTCATGTTAGAAGAAAAAGACTATAGAAAAACCAGTTTGAAATGGTTACACAGACAGAATAACAACTGTTTTTCTCCCAGGGAGTTGTAAAATTTTATTCATTAATAAACAAAACTACTTTTGGTGCACCTTCTGTACAATGAGAGACAGGACGAACGTGTTTCCAGAGTAACTAAACACAATTGCAGTAATTACTGAAATAATAGCAGCAACAGCTGTCTGATCACTGGCTTCTGGGCTACTCAGCTCAACAGTAACAGGAGCTCTCACCTTGAGAAGAAGGGCAAGCACAGGGGAACCCAGTGTGGTCCTTGGCTTTTTTCCTTCCTACTGGAGCACTTGGGAAACTATCACTTACTGTGATGCTTTTTAAATAACTTCTAAGTCATTTTCAGAACCATATTAATTCCTTTTACACTAGTCTTGTCTCAAATCCTCTTGTGTCTCTTCTACACAGCTCCACTTCTCTACTGGATTACTTATATGAAACTTTGGAATCCAAGAAGCTGAGGCTGTTACTGGTGAGTGCAACGCTGAGAGGCAGGTACAATCTCAGCAATGTCATTTCATGGCCACTGCACTTAATGCACCAGATTATAAGACTCTGAAATTCCCATTAGGCAAATAGGAAATACCCAACAGGCAAAACCTATTTTAAATACTGTTTAGAGTCTTGTATATTCAGTTGGGACATTGCAACTATTATAATAAATAAAGCTTACTTTTGAGCTCTTAATGGGTTATACATTGAAATAAATAACATTCTCTGTTAATGACAGAAAACCTTTATTTGTGACTTCAATTTATAACTGTAAATCAAAATCACCATACTTGCTTTTTTTGGTGTTCTTTCAAGTGATGAGGAAATCAGGTTGATCAATATTCATGATAAACAATTCTCTCTAATGAGTGGATATATTCCTATGTGAAATCATAGAAACATCTAAAGACTGCCTTTCAGATCACTATTAGCATGCAAGAAACAATCTTTAACCAAAACACGTACCGTGTCTGAAATAGTTTAAAGGAATACAATTGTAAATTAAGCTGTGAGGAATAACATATACTTATTGTGTATTAATTCTTTCAAGTTTAAAGTTGATATTTTATATTGAGATAACAATAAACAAACTTTGAACAGAAAAATTTTAAAAATCAGGTGTTTTTTCAGTATCTGTTTAATGCTGGGATTACAGTTAACCGAAAATAGCACTTGTAGGTCTCCATAACTCAAATGAGTTTCTCAATAATGGGAAATAAGAATGGATAACAAAATAATAACCTTTCTATAAATATATGTTCAGCTGTACTTAAAGCATATTAAAATATTACAAAATTAAAGAACCTTGAAAAGTATGCATCTAATATAATTCTATATTTATTTGGGGTTTGTATACTTCCAAGTTTTCACGTTCATGAAAGGAACAAAATAAATGTATAGTATTAAGATTTAGGAGACAATACTTAGAGGAAAAAAAGGGAAAATTATTCTTATTGCCATATAACACTGTCAGCCCGTGGCTTAGATGCGAGCACTCTGTGCTGGGTTAGGAATTGGCTGGATGGCCGAGCCCAGAGAGTGGTGGTGAATGGTGTCTCATCCAGTTGGTGGCCGGTCACCAGTGGTGTCCCTCAGGGATCGGTGTTGGGTCCGGTCCTGTTTAATATCTTTATAGATGATCTGGATGAGGGGATTGAGTCCATCATCAGCAAGTTTGCTGATGATACCAAACTGGGAAGAAGGGTTGATCTGTTAGAGGGTAGGATGGCCCTGCAGAGGGACCTGGACAGACTGGAGAGATGGGCTGATTCTAATGGGATGATGTTTAATAAGTCCAAATGTCGGGTACTTCATTTTGGACACAACAATCCCATGCAGAGCTACAGACTGGGGACAGAGTGGCTGGAGAGGAGTCAGACAGAAAAGGACCTGGGAGTGCTGGTTGACAGGAAGCTCAACATGAGCCAGCAGTGTGCCCAGGTGGCCAAGAAGGCCAATGGCATTCTGGCCTGCATCAGGAATAGTGTGGTGAGCAGAACCAGAGAAGTTATCGTCCCCCTGTACTCGGCACTAGTCAGACCTCATCTGGAATACTGTGTACAGTTCTGGGCCCCCCAGTTTGGGAAAGATGTCAGGATACTGGAATGTGTTCAGAGGAGGGCAACGAAGATGGTGAAGGGGCTGGAGCATAAGCCCTATGAGGAGCGACTGAGCGAGTTGGGGCTGTTTAGTCTAAAGAAGAGGAGGCTCAGGGGAGACCTCATTGCTCTCTACAGCTACCTGAAAGGAGGTTGTAGTCGGTCAGGGGTTGGTCTCTTCTCTCAGGTGACCAGTGACAGAACTAGAGGGCATGGACTCAAGCTATGTCAGGGAAAGTTTAGGCTTGATGTGAGGAAGAAGTTCTTTACTGAAAGGGTGACTGGCTATTGGAATGCGTTGCCCAGGGAGGTGGTGGAGTCGCCGACCCTGGAGGTGTTTAAGGGGAGATTGGATGTGGCACTGAGTGCCATGGTTTAGATGATGGTTGGTGTTAGTGTTGGGTTATAGGTTGGACTTGATGATCTCAGAGGTCCTTTCCAACCTTGTCATACTGTGATACTGTGATACTGTAATATATGTCTCCCTTTCTGGCTATATCTGCAGTACTCCGAACTTGTCAAAAGGGAAGAAAATTTTAGTGCATGCACTAAAATCAACAATTCCAAAGGCTAATGCATTACAGTACAGGAAATCTCGAGCCATTTTCCTTTCTTTTCTCCTATTTTCCCTGGACAGAGCCTATACTTTGAAAATCACTACTTTATGTCAAGATCTTCTTGATAGAGAATCGTGTGTTTAGAACATTTTTGTCTTTGGCCCAGGACCAATTACAGCCCAAGTGTAAATATGGGAAACATCGATGTGGAATCTGTCTAAAAATCGGTACAGGTCTGAAAGGGCTCCAAAACCAAGCAATCAAGAAAAATTGCACGCAAACATAAAATTCCCACGTCAGGAAGAATACATGAAGTAGACTCTATAATAATCCTTCCAAACTGATCAAAGCAACTTTATTAAGAAATTCCTGAAGGCAGAAATGCAGTATGTGGCAGTCTTCAAACATGCTGCCTGACCTTCAACTTGCATCTAAAAGCTGCTTGCCTTTCTAGTTTTAACCACATGGTCATTTGAAGGGATACCAGAAAGCCACAAGAATGTTTTATACATCAGTGAACAAAGGGAAATGTGAATTATCACAAATTACCTCTTTCTTCAGAGATTTCCTTAATTTAACTTTTTTTTTTTTCTGACAATGTAAAATGCAACTCAGCCTTCGTGTTGAAAGTGCCTGATCCTTGTATCAGAAGTTTAGAGTATGATGAAATCTCTGATTGGAAACTCTAGAAAACTGATAGAGAGTTAAATGTGTTAACAAAGGACACTATTTAAGGTGCTATTTTTATTGTAAAGTAAATAATCCAATTTCATTCCATTCCATATTTTCCAACCATATTCCTTCAGGAGTTATATTTTTTCTTTTATACCTCTATAATTTCCCTATAACATTGTTTTGGTCAGGTTTACATCAAGGACTATTCTTAAAAGAACTGTATACCCATCTTTTAGGTAAAATACCCTCAAAAAAGATGTTAGCATATGAAACAGGAAGATTTCTATATATCAAACACCTTGTTTAATAATCAACAAAGGTGAATCTATTGTGAAAATTATAATTGAGAGAAGTATTTTAAAAGAAGGAGACGTGATCAAAATTCTATGTACAATTCATACAATGAAGAGTTAAGTGATTTAACGGCCAAATATGCTTACACCAGAAACTTCCTAAATTTAATTTTAAGCTCTGTCATAAATCTTAGGGATTGAACACGTAGAGTCAATTGATCATTAGTTGTGTGCAAGTCATTTTTTTTCCTCACACGTCACGGGCAATCTTATTTGATTCAGGTACTTCTGGTTTATTTTTTTTTGGTAGCCAGAACACATGCTTTGGTGACCAAGGAGGCAGTAACATTTTGAGTTCAGTGTGTCTTCATCATGGTCTCACGTCCATCACTGAGCAGGGCTGAGGGCTTCTGCAGCCACTGAATGAAAGGAAGAGTCGGAGGTCAACAGGGCAATAACCCATGCCAAGAGTAGCATGTCTTTTACTACTCATGTAGTAACAGAAAGTGGAAATTCTAATGTGCAAAGATCTTTATTACTGAGGTCAAATATTTGTCCTGCATGATTTACTTAACTGTGACAAGGACACGTTACGGCACAGAAAAGGTAGGGTGTGGTTTTGTTCCTACGCAAAAGCTGAACTTGCTCAGGAAAATGTTGGTAGATACATAGTGAATCTTCTTGCGTATTCTTTTTTCAAAAGCTACGTCACACAGACATTTCAAGTAATGGCATGTGTTCTTAATATTTCCAGCTTTTGTAGGGAAGACATCATGAACTTGTTGCTATTGATTAGTCTGGTATATCCATTTCTGTACAATCAGTATGAGAACAGAACCAGGACCTCCCTGTCTTTCAATTCCTCTGCATTCTAGGCTAATTTATTTACCTCTTGAGAGTATTTTGAAAACAGGCTGACAAGTGCTCAGCAGAAATTTGGAGCTCTTCAAAAGGAAGAGGCTATCATGACGTTACTGCTTCTCTATTGTATTGCAGGAGGCACCTGCAGAAAATGTTTTTACAGCCGTTTGATAAAGCTCTGTAAATACTTGAACAGTACAAGCACTGAAGCCAGGCGTGGTGGTTGGCAGTTGTGTTTCGTTGATTACTTATGGTGCAAACTTAGACAAACAGCCCAATATGTCTGAAACTCATTCTGCCTGTAAAAAAGAGATAACGCTCTCAGAAGTGTCTTCTGAGAATTGATGAGCTATTATTTATGCACTGATCCTTTAAAAACAAAACCAATCCATACACGGTTTTTACATCTCTGCTCGCTTAAAAAAAAAATACATCGAATGACAAAGATTCATTGACTTTCATGGCCTCAAGAGAGCATTATGATAATCTAGTCTGGAGATGAGTAGACACAGAATACTGACTCCCATGCAACAGTTCAAGTAATAAGTTCTCACTCTGGACTATTGTGCAATATTCATAAGGTTATTAAGCTTTGAATTAAAAATTGAAAGCGGTGGAAAATCAAATCTACCCCAAATCTATGGAAGGTCTTCCCACGGTTATTTATATTCAGTGTTAAAAATATGCTTTATTTCTACTTGGGCTTTGTCTGGTTTGTTTCTCCAATCACTGCTATCTCGTTACATCTTTCATTTTTTATGAAAGAATGGTTCACTATCATTGGTAACTTCTCCTTTGCAAGAACCTGACAGACTAGGATGAGAAAACATTGTCTATACTTCCATAACATCAAAACGTTCAGAAAATTAAGCAACACTGTTAGTTTGTCTTGTACAGTTTGCAAAATGACGAAGTGATCTGGCTTGTAAAATCTGTACAGGCTTTCTTTTAAATACACATTTTTTTTATCATGTTCCCTCCTCCTTCAGTGATAGACGTGTAAAGCGAGACTAATATAACAACATGGGTATAAATTCTCTTGCTGTGTCAGTCTCAAACACCAGGGTTCAACCTCTTCTTAAATAATATCACTGAAAGTTTTCCAATTATCACTTAAATTATGCATTATTTTCTAGCTGGGATTGTTATATTGCACTGTAACAGAATACATTCAATCTTCACTGTGCTTCATATAAACTCAGCTGTGACTTAACTCTATGATACAAGCAATATGACAGCACAATAAGTCCGACTTCCATTTAAAAATTATCATTTCTCTTGTTGTAAAATAGTATTAGTTCAGACAATCTTTGTACAACTCAATCTGATTGCTTAGAATAATTCTGGTATAAATCTTAAATAGTTGTTATATTAAGAGCCCATGGTAAATATTTAGGTTTTAGGAAGGATGTCACAAAAGTTCAATCCACCTTTGAATAAAAATGATTTTTTTCAAAGACGCCATTTAATTATCTTATGTATACATAATATAGTTTTTAACCTAAGCTTACTTAAGGAAGAATAAAAAGCATACACTTTAGACAGAGAGGAGAGCAAAGAAAAGTAGAAAAAACCCAGCAGTGATAGATCCTTGTTTTCAGCAGTTTTTAATAAATTCTCTTGGGAAGCCAACTGAGTTTCATTGAAGGGAATGAATCAATGGTCCTTCATAAGAAGAAAATCAATTAGAAAGTCATTACCTGAAAACAAGCACTCAAAAAACAAAATTCCATTTTAAAGCCAATTAGACTATATGTCAGTACTAAGTTGAATTGCACTTGCATTGATGTATACAAAATAATTAATATCCTGCATCCCTAAGACACGTAGAGAGTGAAAAACTAAAGAACATATTTATAGACATTATTGAATTTATTTTTTTTGCAAGCTACCCTGAGTAGAAGATGATTATGCTGGGCTTTATAACAGTTTTACATTGTATATCTCAAGTACTAATGTTCTCACTGGAATTACAGCACTTAAGGAAACCTTATTCTTACCGTGTCTCATATCAACACATAAGAAAACAACTTCTACTGTAAAAACCATCGAGAATATTGAAAGCAGTTAAGCATAGCAATAGCTTCTTTCTCCCAATAACTTGCCATAATCCTGGCGTGATTTCTCTTTTGTGCCACATTGGAAAGGTAAATAGTGCTGAGAAGGAGGAGTAGACAGCATCTCTCAGAAGATCCAAAATCTCTTGCTGGGCTGCTGACAGTCAGACCAACTTGTCTTCCTATCTACTGAGACCAGGCTAATCTATCATGCTTGGGCGTGCAGCGCAGAAAGAGCGGTACAACCCTCCCTCACAGTTCTGGTCTGAGTAACAAGAGGCAGCAGAAATTGCACCCAGAAGGTGGGATGCTGCAGCTTACAATACTAAGTACATCTCATTACATTGTGGCTTTGCAAGGGAGGGGACACTCCCCCTACATCTACCATTAGAGTTTTAATCTTAAACACAGAAGATTAAGATAGAAGAAACAAGAAGCAGAAGTACAAATTCATTACTGAACATTAAGCACATACTTAACATCACGCATACTGTGAAGCAGAATTAGGTTAAATAGCTAAAATGTAAGTGACATCTTGAAACGAGATGCTTTTCTGAGCTGGGATAAAAGAGTTCAAGAGGTTAATTTACGTGTTCAACTGAAGTGTCTAGCAGCAGACATGCTAGAGTAACCAAGACATCCCCACCAGCCCAGCAGATGCGATACATTGTGCAGGAGGTCTGACATAAGCCAACAGCTGGTGGACAGGCTGAGTGCCTGAGGAGTCTCAGAGGGTGCTGGGTACCTAAATTCAGGAAATGGAATTGCGGCTCTGCTCTAGGTGCCCAGAGCACATCCAGTTATATATGAGATTAATCCTGTCCTAGGGCTATCTGCTTCTCTTGTAGCACTATAAACTTGTTCAGAGAAAAATTTAGATAAAGGTCTACCCAAACATTCCGGTAACAATACATTAGAAACCAGGAACACGTAGAGTAGACGGTTCATATAGAACTTCATATCTGCTTTTTCAGTTATCCAGATTAACATCGTTGCCTTGGATTCAGTGATGGCAGAAGATTAATGTTGGGGAACAAAAATAGGAAAATCCCATCAGATTACACATGCTGAGGTCCATTTTATCTGGGTTGACAATTAATCACCATATTTAGACTTAATAATTGAGTCAAATATGTGTCTCAAAACACTTGGTGTTCTATCCATGATTCCAAAATCTAGCACAAAGACTGTAATTTTAAAGTGTTATCCTGGATCTATGGAGTGGTGCCACAGACAGAAAAGTTTTTTTAAAGAAAAGACTGTTACTCAAATACTGCGTTTATGAAATACAAAACGACCGCAATCCATGCTCTTATTGTCCCTCATTTAGTCCATAGCTAATAAAACCTATTTTTTTAAAACACAGAGCATCTTTATATTACCTTTTCACATAGGATAATAGATGGTTATTAGATCAAAATACACCTACATAAATTAGTTGTCAGTATTAGACAGCATATACATGGCCAGTATTAAAGAATATACATATAAAAGGTTTCTGAATGCTCACTTATACATGCCCCCAAGAGAAAGGACTTTAGAAATTTTCTCAACACAAACACTGAGTACCTTATCTTTTGTGCCAACAGGTCAATCAGTAAGTCAGCTCTGTTCTCTTTGCACAATCACAACTCTGAGGACTGACTTCTCACGTATTTGTTGTGTTAAGGGAAAAACAACTACAGCGGTAAATGAACAGAATATATACAAAGTTGACTCTAATCACAGCTTTGCAATGCTGTGTTCCTGAAAGCAGCATTAAATCCTTTGGGCTATGCTGGAAAACTGCTGTGTGGAGCTGTAATTATGCACTCATCTTTGACAGCTACATCTTGAAATAATATTTAAAATATCTGATTGAGTGACCTGATCTGTTCTAGGCTCAAGTGATATGCTGGATTTCTTTTCAGGGGAAAGTTCATCAATTCAGATCTCTACAAGTTATACACTATTCATATTTATACCCAAATTCTGAATTTAAAAGAAACATGTTTTCTCATACTGTAAATCTCTTGAAACATTTTAAAGGACCATAAAAGTCATAAACTAACAAAGTTTTTGGAGAAGAAGTCAAACACTAACTACTGTAATCATAGTATTGAGCTCTCAAGTGCTAAAAAAAGGGAAAGAACAAAGTGGAGAAGGGAATAGGAAAGAAGAGTGAAAAAAATTGTCATTTAAAATTATAGAGCCAGCAAGTACATCCACATTTCTGTCAACCTCTGCTGACAAAGGCTTGGAAACAGCAGAAATCAGGAAATTAGTTGGATGCATTGAATAGTTGCTGGGTCTTATTAAGTCTCTAGTTTATTACAAGTTGACTTCCTACTTCAGAAACAGCAGAAATTTTTAGTACTGCCTGCTCAATAGCATAAAACACTCTTGGAATGCAGAGTAGTTGTTCTTATTAGTGAAGCCTTGCACGTACTGTCCAGAAATTTGTTAAGTTTGTATAGCGAAGAAAGAGTGTGTTTTCACAAATTTCTTTATTACAATTATTAGACAGGCTTGTATTTTTAAAAACAAAAAATAAAATGCTGCATTTTTGTGTGATTTTTGAAAAGGAACTCAGGAGTATTTTCCTAAAGAGAAATGGCCCTGAACTTACTTAAAAGTGCTTCTGTTATTGAAAATCTGAACAATCCTATACTTCTTGCTTATGTCTCAATAAGGGCCAAGTTATTCTCTCCTTAAGGAGAAAGGCTGATTATACTTTATTAAAACAGAGAAAAGTTTAGGTACAGAGGAATTGTCGTGGTTTATATGCATGATGGAATGTTGTCTGGTTTTAGAGAGACTCTTCTTCCTTGGAAAGTATAACCACTTACTAACAGTCTGAACCAAGGAAGTGACCAGCAAATGATGATTCAGGTAGAAACAAAGTGAATATTACCTGTGGATTGGACAAAAGTATTAAACACAAAGATCCTTTTGCTACAACACAAAAATTAAAAGAAAACATAAAATGAGGAGTAGAGGTAAAGGTGTTAAGAAAATGAATATTCAAGTTTTGTTCTTTCTTAAGGTAAAAAAAAATTGGACAAAACAACAAAAAAATCTAATAGGAAAGAATGGTTCAGAATTGAAACAACTGCATTAGAAACAGATCCTAAAGACATAATGCTAGACACATCTAAGAAAACCTGGTAAAGTTTCCTCAAAAACTGACTGAAGAAAATGATTCATAAAATTTTAAGTCCTTTTTCCAGGATTTATGAACCTATCAAATTTGGACAACAGGGAGTAGGAAGCAAAGGGACAGGGAAAGATAAGGATTAGCAAAGAACCTATATGTTTTCTAAGTTTAAGAAAGACTAAATAACTGTCCAGAAAATCACAGATTTTAGCATAACCTTACTTGATTGTAAATATATTTTGAAGCAAAGACCAAAGAAAAATGAATAAATTTCAGGGAAACAAATAAAATCCATCAAGGCAGAGTTAAGCTGATCCATTTGATATCTCTTCTGCAAGGCAGATTTTTGGATTTGCTTGAAGGGGTTTTTTTTTTGAGAGAGGTGAGGTTTTTTGTAACAGAGATGGAATATAGGCAGATTTCAATGTAGTGTTTGTCATTTATTCATGGGAGATTAGTAATTGAGATATAGGAGATGGCAAATAGTGTCAAGATGTAGAAAGGAGCCATGTAGAATATGACAAGGGAACTTAGAGGAAGAGAGTTTATTGGTTTAGTTCCTCAAGAATCATTCTTGGGTTTTGCATTATTTCATTAATGAATGGGACAGAAGAAGTAAAAGCATGTGCTAACGAACGCGTAGATGACATGAAGTTTACAGTTTCTACCGAGATCAAGGAAAAATTATCAGGCTTGAGCAGTGATGTGGGAAACCTTAAGAGACAGTTAAGTTGTGGAAAGTCAAGGGATCTCCTCTAGGAACTAAATGACTGTTTCTTCTATTACCTGGGGCAAAAGTGAGCTGCATGGACTGTATTATCAAATACCAAACCAAAATAAGTAATAAACCTTTCTTCAAACTGTCAGAAGAATAGAGCCTAACAGACACCTTGTAAGACCAGCAGTTGAATAGGATATAAACACAAAACACAAAAAGAAAGCTATGGCACAGAATTTAAATGTGTTCTTTGCATTCTGTGGATGAAATTGGGGTGATCTCCTTCATGCATCTCTTCTTTGTAAGGAATTTTTTTCAAGGATTCAGTGTGAAGCAGTTTTGGAACAAACAGACAAATGCAAAAGTAACAAATCATGAAGGTCAGAGAGTACTCACGCTTGGGTTCTAAAGCATCTCGAGGATTAAATAGCTGAATAATTAACTGTGGCAAATAATTTCTTACATAAAAGTTCTTTAGTGCCTAACCATAAAAGAGTGGCAATTTTTAAAAATCTTCCTCCAGAAATCCAGGGAATTACAGAATATGTCTTAGGAACCTGAACAACTGAAATTCAGAGTAGACAAATGCAAAGTGCCACACAGGGAAAAGACTATCCTAATTTCACATAAAAATTATAAGCTCTGACCTTACTATTATTATTCAGAAGAGAGAGATCAGGATTATAATAGGTAGTTCCGTGAAACAGTCAGCTCAATACTCAGTAGAAGTTAAAAAGTAAATTAAATGCTAGTGCATAAGTATAGAAAATGCACTACTGCCAATATAAACCATGGTTCATCTACAGTTTGAACATAATGTGGAGTTTTAGTCATCTCAAAAAGGATGTAAAAGAGGTTACGGAATGAAACATCTGTATGAGGAACAACTGAATTTTCTGTGAGTCTTCAATCTAGAAAATAGATTACTTCATTGTAATATGAGGAAGGCCAACAAAATCACAAGGCATGGGGAGAGAGTGTAAGAGTGATCAACATTTCACACTCTCTTCCTGGGAAAAGACACACAGGGCATCAGATGAAGGTAGGTTTAAAACAATCAAAGAGAGATGAAATTCAGCAAAGGGGAAACAACCTTTAAAACTTATTATCACAAAAGTTGTGGGTACTAGAGGTCTATGTGGGATTAAGACTAGAAGCTGCAAAAGCACATAGGACAAAATCTACTGGCTGTTACTTAAAAGAAAATACCACATGTGACTCAAGAAGTTTTTGAGCTGAAACTAATTAGAAAGCAGAAACATTGTACATATTTCCTCCATTTTTACTTATCCCTAGACGTTTCCTTACCAACAAAGTTTGAGACACAACAGACAGATCTTTCATCTGATTAATTACAGCAGTGCTTAAATTGTCCTTGTTCTGTTGCATTCAGTACAGACACATATTATCAAGTCCCTGCTACACTGCAAGAGAAAAGGAAACTTGATCTTGATATATTTCAACGTGACATGTTTCAAATTTTTGGTTTTTCCTTTGGCAGAAATAAGTAAATTTTAATGCCGGTGTACGAGGCACTGGAAAACCTTCCTCTTCATTTTAAGGGCAAGTCATCTTTATAGCTCTAAACCATGAGCAACATATAAAAAATGCTCAACAAGAGCAGGGGAATAAAAAGTCTGTCTTACCAGAGAAGAATAGACATGCAAAGGAAAAAAAAGCAAAAATCTTATGACTACTGTCATAACACTGAATTAAGTAAATGCTAGGGAGACAAAAAAAATGTGAGAAAAGTTGCAGCAGTTATCAAATATTCATTACTAAAGATAGGACAGAAGTCACAATATGGTTTCTGACCAGTGCTGGGGGTGAAATTCTGACAAAAAATTCAAACACATTTAACAAGGCTAAGAAATCTAACTCAAAGAGGCAGAGTCTTCCTTTGTGAAACAACTTGTACAATTTAGCTGCTAGCAACAGCATACCACTGGATATTATCACCTAAGAGGTCTTTAACAGATACCTTTTCTATGCTCGTAGGATTTCTTTAAAATGAAAAATAAATTTAAAAATATTCTATAATCTCACTTTGCAGAGATTCAGTAAGTTTTATGATAGGACTTTGTCAGAATGCTTCAACAAACGAGGAAATGTATTGCAGTCAGACAGGTAGCTCTAGCTTCGATCACAGTTACAGGAAATTAAACAGAACACTTGTCAAATATCAGGGTTCTTGATGTTTAATTCATGTGCAAACACCTACTCCAGTACTTTTCAACATTTGATGCACTAGAAACTTTTTCCCAAAAGTGGGAAAATCAGTGTGAACTTGATGCCTGTAAATGAGTTGGTTTTGCTAGGATAAAAAAAATCTGATACACTAGAAGCCAACACTAGATATTTTTCTTGTGATTAATATGAACTGATTTAAACATTTACAATTTTTCTTGTTTAAATCCAAGAAAAATGTATTCTCTTAAAAATAATTTAAAGTAAAACACAGTTCTCTGAAGCGTGGAGCACTTTATTTATGGTTCATAAGCCAGTCCAAGCACATTGAAACATCCTTCCTAAGAATTCCTCATATTCAAACTATCCATGTACATGTCAAGGACAGATTAGCAGCAGTAGCAGTAGTCATCCTTTTTCCTTACTGAGATTTGCCTATGGACCAGGTTTTGTTCACAATAAATCCCGTTTGGACCAAGGATGAACACTTTTGTTGCACTAAGAAGACACTGGGAAACTTAAGAGAAAGAATAATCCAGAGAGATGTTTTGCTATTATTTAAGATACCTGGAGATAAGACAACCAAACTTGATGGTGCAGAGAGTAGCATGAAATAAAGCAGAAAGGTGGCTAAATAGGAAAAGGCAAAACTTTGTAAAGAACAAGAAGTTTAAGTCAAACTGCAATATAGAGCTTCTTCATGAACACATATGGAAAGTGGTCTTAGTAACTAAATATTACAGAGGAATGAGAGAGGTGATATGACTGAAGCAGATTGCTGTAATCAAAATGGAAAATCATTCCTATATCTACACATCAAAAGACCACTGTACTAAACACTAGGGTCTAGAATAAACCTAGGTGAACTCTCATCCCAGAGGATCATTCTGTTCTTTTCACACCCCTGAGACCAGAACATGAAGCTGAGAAAGGATCTCTACAGGTGAAGAAGAGGAGAAATGAGGAGAGGAGTGTGCAATTATTCAGAAGCAGAGAAAGTTATATGGCTGGAGATATGGGAAGGTAAAACTACCTCAGAGAGTTATTACCAACGAGGTTGTGGTTATTGGAGTGATATCTGGAGGTAAGGAGGAAGAAAAAGCCATCAACAGTGGGCAGCAAAGCTGTCAAATAAGGACAAACACAGGGGATGAGAAAACTGCTGTGAGATCAATGGGCATAAGTAAGCATGAGCAAAATGAAATCCCTTAATGAATATGAATGGAAGTTGCATTGACATGGGTAAGAACATTTTAAATTAAAGGAAAGAGCAACAGAACGTTTAGTTGGAACACAATTCTGAAGTTGGAATTTGGAAGTCTTTCATAAACACACGCTATTTTAAATTTTTATATGCCTTAGACTATAAGAGAGAATGTTGTGGCAGAATTTTACATTTCTAAGCTCTCAGTTTTTATACTATTTTCTATTCAAAATTTTGCTTCCTCTCACAGATCTACTTGTTTAAAAGGTGAATACATTCCTAAATGCAATTTCTACTCTCTGTGCAGCCAAGGTTTTCTTGATAGTGACACATTTTTCTATACAAATTCAGAAATGTAGCTAGCATTCAGGATTTCGTTTTCTCAGGTATATTTCCTGTTCTAGACTACACAGTCAGCAGTTTTACAAGGCAAAAGAAAACTCTTTTCTCCTTAGCTATTTAAGCTTTTTTCAAGGAGAACTTTAACACTTGGACAAGTTTTGAAAGTGCTCCAGGCAGTATGATATGAAGTAATTTTAACATGTTTCAGTACATTAGGCTTATGGAATAACACTTACTTCTTTACTTTAACATTGTCCAAGTCTCTTTGCTAAAATAAACCATTGGACAAAAGGATGATTTAGTATTTCTGTAATAGGAAGGCATATTTCTTGTTTCCATCCATGTGTCTCTGTGTGGTGTGCAAGTCACAATAGTTCTACATCCATATACATGTACTGAAATATCATTAAAAAAGCTGGGAAAATCTGGTATTTAGAAAAAAAAAAGTATTAAAATATGGGAAACTCCTAGGTACTTTCTTTTTGAGGAACAGATATTTAATGGTTGTCTGAATACTGAATTGGAAGCTTGACAAAGGGGAAGGATATTTTTAAAGTTTTCCAACCCTTAACGGCAGATTTTAACTTTTACTTCTTTAAATCTCATGGCATTTTCTATATCTTTAAATATGAAGTAGTGTTTCTCTATTTTTACTCAACCATATCAAGCACAGAGGCAAAAAAAGTTTAATCATCTTTGCCTAAGAGTTTCATGTCATGTCCAATGGGCATGTTTTGTCACCCAGTCCATTCATATTCTCTGTATGATGACTAGTTCATTAAGATGATAGTTTCCATATAGTTTCTTCATTATTTCTATATCCATGACAGGCAATGGACCAACAACCCCAAGTAAGGTCAATCTGTTTCTATTTTAGCATCAGGAAAAATTCAGGCAAGGGCAAAAGGCATCCTGAAATGCTCTGTAAAATTTGTCTTGATAGAGAAGACTAATTAAAAAAAAGGTAATACTTTCTTGATTTGGCTAGTTCAAGCTTTCATTTTCCAATTAGTCTTCTGAAATAGTTACTGTGCAGGATGGATTTTTGAAGAAAAATCTTGCTTATGAAGAACTGGTCTACCACAGAAGCTTTTAGTTATTATCAATTAATTAAGGAAGCACCTTCATATATAATAGTTATATCTCATTATGAAGTTACTAAGTTGGCATTTTTCGAATGATTTGTGCTTTTCTTTGTTCCATTCTTTTATATATCAAAAATATATTTGGGAAATGTCAGCAAATGAATATATAACCCGTAACTGTTCTTCAGTCAGGAGATCTTATAGCTGCTTTATTGATATACTATTAACTTTGACGGAATAAAAGGATGCACCATAACTGTTCTATTGACCTGCCCTAAACTTACTCTATATGTATCATATGTGATAACTTAGAATTACTGAATTTGGCATTAAAATTTCAACTTCAATTTTACTCAGTTTTACTAGAGTAACAAAACAGAGTAAGAAATTACTCCATCCCTGTCTTAAGGATTTATAACAAAATTTCAAATAATCCAAACTGAAGTTACAAACTTTTTATCTTCAGTTTTTATAGGCACACCTAAAGGTTGCACTCTGAACTTACAGAAAAAAAGATATTTCCCCATTAATTTTAAAGATTAAAAGAACCAACACCAAAACCTAATCAATGTATTTATTCTGTATGCCATAACAAATGATGGCATTTTATCTTAAATATTCAAGGCATGACAAGCAAACGATATTAAAAGGTCACAGGCTAATATTGCATACTACTGCTCGGTCTATTTCAAACTGACTGTTCTCTGAACTAGTGCCTGCCACTTTGTTTTCTATGCTTTGTTGTTTTCTCAGTCATGTTTACAGATTGGGGTTATTACTCCAACGTCAATTTATTAATGGAAAGCGTACAGTTTAACAAGAAGATAGCATTTGATTTCATTCTATTGCAAACAGAGTCCTTGAGTTGAGGAGAAAAAAGTTCATCTTTAGCTATTTATGCCATTTAATCATTTTGAACGGCCATTGTAAGAAGAGCCATATCTGCTCCCCCCAGATGCCAGTTTAATACCCTCATTAAAAACGTATACAAAGATAATTTTATATGTGCATGTACTATTTCAGCTTTCATGATCCCAGCATGCCTCATGAACTACTTGCATACCATCTGGCATGTACAAATACCTTTTCTCATTCCTAAAATGAGAATCAAGTTCAGGGACAACAGCTAAATGCAACCACAACAAAAACTGCAGCAGAACATAGAATAGGGGAAGTTGAATCACACAAAACATCAATCAGTTAATCAACTTTTGATTTACTGTTCTCTTCCAGTGACCAGAACTGCTGGATTTTGCATGGTGTTCTTCTACATTGCATTTATGGTCAAACTGGTTCACATAAGCAATGCTCTAAAATCCAAAAGTATTTTGGAGGCGAGACAACTGTTAAGATATAGGATGAAGGCATCCAGCCTCACAGGACTGTGACTAGTGATAGAGACCATGAAAAATTTGTTTCTCCATCAGCAAGATATTACAGAATATCCCACTGATTCCTTAAGGAGTCCAAATCAGAAAAAGACCCGAAACCATTTAGCCTAAGGAATCACAAAACTTTAATTTAATTTGTTTGTTGAACCTACTATCTTAGAACAGGGGTGTCAAACTCTTGGCTCCTGCTGTTCTCCTGCTCCTGCAGCGTAACGCGCATCACTCTGCACACGTGACCAGCGCTGGCAGGAGCGCAGGGACAAGGAGCTCGGTGCTGCTGCTGGGTAGGAACAAGGTGCCGGGCTGGATAAAACAAGGTGGAAGGAAAGATTTGGTGATGATACCCCTGTCTAAGAATATCTGACAAATACCCACCCTAGAAGAAATAGGTGCACACCATCATCCAGAGCAGCCTCAAATGAACCTGGCAGGCCCTGTTATTGTCTGACAATTGTACAAAGTAAGCTAATATAGCATTGTGCCATCTTTAGGGCATCCTGTCACAGCTGAGGGATATCTCACAGCATGAAAAACCTAAACCCATAATAATTATTAATGAACACTTAGAGGGGGGTTGAGATTTAGGGATGGTGCTTAAATCTTCAAAACACCAGTCAAATAGAAACAGTATTTGTAGGGATTTGTACTATTCTACCAAAGTACGAGTATTTTCACGATTTTTGTTCCCTCATTATCTCCATTAACTACTACCTCTTGTTTGTATGAACATCGAAATATAAAAAAATATTTTTTAATGATTTCATTTTTTTCCCTGACACTCTCAGCTTTTTCTCAGGTTTTGCTTTTTCAGAAGGAAAAAAGAAGAATATTCTTTGACGTTTACACTTTGAGAGTAGTTCATTCCAAACACGTGACATCACATTTATTCTTGACCATCTTAAAAGTCTTCTCTAAAGAATTCTTTTCATGGTACTGAAAGTCCGTTACTTTGTCAGATTAACAATTCTATTTCTCCTACTTTCCTCGTATTCACCAGAATTTTATTTTTGTCAGAACTTTGAATTGTTATTTCTAGTGTTTCATGAGTTCATATTTCAAGTCCATAACAGCTACCGAATACTGTAAATTTCAGGCAATGGACCACTTTCTTTTGACAAGATCTGAAATCACTTTGCTGCATTTTATAGAATTTCTCTTCTGACTTTTCTGCAAATTATATTTAGTGTGAGCTAATGGTTTCCAAGAACACTGCAGTGTTCTTGGTTTCCCTGCTTGCAGACTGATGTCTAGTACTAGAAGTTCGTTATGCTGACTCAATCACAGGTAGATCTGGGTGATGAAATTAAACTCCAGTACATAACAGGAGAGTTTTTCCTTTAATCTAGGACAGGGAAGCCTGGGTACAAAAGCAAAACCCAGAGAGTGTTGTATGATGCATCATTAATGTCACAGTTAAGACTGTACATTTCTCAAAACATCTGAATATGCACTTAGTTCCCTTATACTTTAAATATTTCTCTTTTTGTGTTGTAACTGTTTCTGGTTTTATTTGTAGAAAAAAATATTTCTAAGCCATTTGGATGTAGTTGAAAGCTTATTTCTAGGAAATGAAGGCTATGCAAAAACTATGGGTGTATTTATGCATACACATAAATATAGATGCATATATATATAAAAGACAGATGGATTGATTTTATTAGCATGTGAATATTTTAGTACTTTAGAGGAAGACATAGAAAACTGTTCTGTCTGTTTTCTTTTTAAGAGGAAATGCAATAGTTTACAGACTCTATGCTTATTTGTGCTCCAGCAGTTTTAATTGTTTTTCCGTAATTGCATTTACAGTATAAAATGGTTATGGAATTTAGCCTCCTTCATTCCACAAAATAATGTGTTTGCCTTTTTTACTGGAGCTGCATTCCAGCCATACATTTAATTTTTACATCCTTTTAAAGGAAAGGCACTACCTAGAGACTGTAATATGAATCCTAATATGCAAGTCCTTATCATAGTTGTGATGTTTTTGGTGTCACTTCATCATCTATGTTTAAACATGTGTGAAGAAGTTTCTCTAGGTCTTGGTGGTCAATGCAAGGAAAATGGTTTTTATTTACTATGTCCCAGTGACCAAGGAACGACCATTGTAAATAATTTAATTTTGCCTTTTTTTTTTTATTTAAAAAGTAAAAAAAAAAACAAATAGCTCTTAGGTATTTCTTCAATTTCACCATTAAATAAAAATTAATTTTTAAAGACAAATTTGTTGCATTTCAAAGAAACTGTATTCTAGAAACTCTGCCATCTTTCTTACTTGCATTCTTTTCCTTTTTTTATGCGTTATTCTACATATAGATAAAAATGCATTGTGAAAATACTGAAACATTAAGTGTAATAGTTAAGTTACAGACATAGAAAGAACTGGAAGCCAAAATAACAACTGCAATGATAATAACAACATTCCAATTCATAAAAAGATAACACTGCCATTTGCCAAAAGAAATCATTATTCCACTCTGATTGGCTATCGTTTCTCATAAGACATTTGGTGTTAGGAAGTAACACAACAATAAATTAAAAAATTTGATGAGATACGTAAAGTTCTAATAACATTTTTTAAAGACAATTGTAATAATATAAGAGCATAGAGATAACTCATGAGAAACTCATTTGGGCATTAGAAGCAGCTAAATTTAATTTGGTAATTTACTCAGAAAAAGTCCTCTCAGTTCCATTTCTTTCTAGTGCCTTTGCTAGATCACTGAACGTAATGTGTCTGCAATTATTGACTATTTGAAGCATCATTAAAAGGTCTCTTACAGCACGTATAAAGGATTTTTACACAAAATTTGTTCTTCATTTGGTCAGTTATGCTAAGAAAGAAATGCCAAGCTCAGGAAATGATCAGAGACATTTCCTACAGGTATGTAAATTCAACATCCTAACTCTACTGTGAACAATAGCGCACAGAGATAAACATACTTAAGCACACAGGTCAAAAAGCAACCTCAACTAATTCTGCTCTTCAAAGGAAATGAGATTTTTAGGATTATATTATAATCCTAAAAATAAGAAAATGCTTTTCTGCCGGCTTTTTAGTGTCTCCCAACAACTTCAGAACAAGCTCACCAGAGCTGACATTTGGTAGAGGGTTGGAGGTTTCAGTGCTATACCTGCAGGCCTTTGCAGGAACAAAAGTGTAATGAGTGACACTTCATTAGTAAAGCAGAGGGACTTGCATTCAACTGGTAATTCTTTTGTTAAATCTGAATGTTGGTCATTCAAGACAGGAATAGATGGTGATGCTGACAGAATTAGGGAGATAAGTGATCCAGGAGGACATCGTGGGTGCCTTAGGGGGGGATGAAGGTCACAGAAAGGGAAGACACAGGCATAGAACAAAAATCTGCAGGAAACTAAGTAGTGTTCTGCTACTTCAAGAGGGAAAAAAAATTGAAGAGATTTGATATTATGAAGGAATTTTTTTTTTTACTTAAAACGAGATTGATATAGCAATATATTTATAGTTTTTCTGACTTCATTTCAGTCAGGATCTTCACATCCAGGCAGCAAAAAACATATCCCATGTCTGTGAGAGAAACCACTAAAAATCACTTTTAATACTTTCATTTAAATGTCTAGTTATCCTCGATGACAGCAGTTGGATACACCTCTAAAGCAAATAAAAGGAAGCTCCAATATACCACTTCAGCTCCCCAATTCGCATCTACCTCATGTATACCTCATATATAGGCACAGAAGTGAGCAAGGTTTTCATTGCCATGAAGAGGGGAAGACCATGTTACCATAAAGTTCTTATGCTGGTTTGTTATTTTAAGCACCTTAAGGAGGTGATCTTGGTACTGTCACATGTCAGTAGATCTTTTTTTTCTCTGTTATATTTAAGATATATTGGATTGTATGATTTCAGTTTTTTTAACGGTACAAATCTATACTCGCTTTAAAAAAAGATCTTTTAGAAAAGATACAAGAGCCTTTACAAGCAAAATAATTAAATTCCTACATTTCTTCAAACGCATATACTGAAAGCAATTATGTTTTAAAACCACCGGAAAAACCTGTAATTATGTTCCATTTAGAAATATATGCTGAAAAATCCATTTTTTTCCCAGTATCAAACAGTTGAGTCCAATCTCGATGCAGATAGGAGGTTGGACAGTATCTGATGCTACTTGTAAAAGATAAACAAATACGAAGCAGGAAGCAGCAAGAGGGAAGATGTTGCAATAGAGAAGGAAGACAAAGCAACTCAGGAGAATGCTAGCCTTGAGGGGGATGATAGACTGCACAGGTGCTCTAAGTGGTTTTCTCTTACATGATAAGGAGAACAAATGTCACAAGGCAGTATTAATTGCTACTGTCTCTTAACTTTTCTACAACATGACACCTGTAAGAGAAAGGCATGAAACAGATTTCCTACAAAAGAAGTTCAAACAGTGCAATAACCTTGCAAAGTAGACCGGTAAACAGGGATTTGAGAAAAGTCACTGACAAAAACCTCTCAGGGGCACCTCTTGAAAGGAGAAAAAAAAAACCAAACCAGAACTAAAAACTCCTCCCAAAACAAGAGTTCTGAACTCAAAGCTGTTAAAATTCCCTTTTGACAAGATCTAGCTGCTGCACTTCTTGCTGCTCCTCCAGAACATAAAAAGACAGCCTTAGTAAGACAGAGATGAACCCAGCATCTTACTACAAATGCTGTGCCGTATTTTATATTTATACCTGTGGTTAACACACAGCAAAAGGCCTTTGGTTATGCTTTAGACTTAATTCTACTCTCTTTTGTGTTGACTACTCATCATCAGAAACTCAGACTCCAGTTCTTTTGCCTCCTGAAGTCAAAACTCATTTCGTTATGAGACTTGGTAGTTAGGTTCTCAGCTTGATTTTTTAAATTCAGACTAGCCTAACCTAGGAATGATTATGTTCTGCATTATCATTTCTGACTTTTGCTCTGCCACTGTCTCTGTCAATGTTTTACATTTCTTTAAACTTCCTTCACCTTTGGCCAATACCATCCCAATGCTCACGAATCAGTCTCAGAAGTTATCAGTAACTAGCAAAGCACTAAAGAAGCCCTGAGGTTTTTCTAGTGTTTGAAATCAGAAGATATCCAGAAGATCTAAAGCAGCTGCCTAGCTAGCTTATCCACTCCTGTACCAAAAACCAAGCAGAATTAATGTTTTAGATTGGTAAGAAGGACTGGTTAAGGACCTGGTAGACTTTTTATTTGCCTTTTTCCCTTATTTTCTGCGTAACTGACAGCTCATGTTGCGGTGCCAAATGTCCTTTCGCGTGCGTTTATTTGTTTTTTCAGTCCATTCCATTTTACAGTTTCTGCTCTCATCATGCTGCCTGATTCTTCTTCTGACCTGTCCTCTGAATCATTTCCACACAACTGTTTATGTGACATTATTTCTTTTTAGACCATGAACAGTGTAAATATAGCCAAAACCAGCCCACATACATTCATACTATCACATAATTTCAAGCACATAGGTGCATACATGTATATTAATTAATACAGCTTATTTTACTAATAATTTGTAATGTAAGTATAAAGATAGAAAGGAACAATTAATTTACTTTCCAAAAGTAATGTCTCGTAATGTCATGGTGGCTTTTGTAACATTATAAGAACACACTTACACTTTTTAAGTCCTATGACTTAAAAGTTTTTTGTTTCAGACCAGCTAACATATTTTCATTTTATTCCCCTGCTCGTTTTAGAAACACAAAAACCTCCACATGTACAAATTTTAGAGCACAGTGCAGCTCCAACTAGTTATATTTGGAATTATTTTGAAGTAATAAGTATGCATAAGTACTTCCTAAGTACAGTCTAGGTTTAAATAAATTATTCATAAAGCATTCCTCACTCAAAGTAAATAAGATTTAGTTTCAATAAGCAAGTAATTACAATAGTGATAGAGATTATTCCATAAGCTAGAAAACTTGCTGGGGTAGAAAAAAAAAATAGAAGGATTTTTTCTTTTCCAGATATTTTCACATCTCTAACCCTGCTACTTCTTTGATCTCTTCTGAATACTAATAGTTATTGTTTAATTCACCTGTGAACAAATACAATGAGTTTTATCACCCTACTGTGTCAAAAACATTATCTCATTCCTTTGCAATCAGAAGTAAACACACATTTTGTTCTGGTGTTGCATTAAAACCTCTTAAAAATAAATCTTCTTCCTCTAAAGCAGGATAACTTCATTACTAGGATTACTTTCTTTCTTCCTCTTTTTTCATGGAATGTGCTATACTTGTATACTTATATATGTGTAACACGTACTTTCTGTTAACTCCCATCTGTTTGTCTTTCATTTCATTTCCATTATGTTTCTGGTTTCATTTCTCATTTCCATTTTTGTTTTATCACTTCGTAAAGTGGAGTTGTTAGATAGCTACCATCTTTCTTAAGCATAGATTTTTCAGTTCTCCTTACAGGTCTCAAATCTAAGATTTTCTTTCTACATTTAGCAATATTTATCCCCTTTTAAATTATTTTAATGTGAATCTTATACCATCATGGGATAATTCACAGTCTAAATAGCTGCAAAAGTTTTTTGAAGCAAGCAATACCTGTTCGTTTCCCCATGGATTTTTTTCCCCTCGTATTAATTTTTAGAAAATTCTGAGCTATTTCCCTGAAAAAACATGTTAAAACATGACAGCCTGAGAATAACAGCGCGCCCTCAGAGGGAAGGTCCATCTGGGCCAACACTTTTGTCTCCAAAGGGGTTAACAAAAAATGGAAAACATATGAGCAGTGCAAATCTACTTCTGCCAGCGTCCTGGGGGTGCTTCTAGGATGTTTTCACCCGGGAATAGGTGACACCTCTGATATTCAAGAGCAGCAGGTGAGAAGGCAGTCTAAAGGGGCCAGAGGAGCCCTGACAAGGGGCTGTGCTCAATCCTACAGAGGAGCAGAAGCAACCCCCAGGGGCCGGGGGCCCACCCTTAAAGTCTAAGCAAGCTTCCCCCCCACGCAGGCTGTGAGGGCCACCTTTGTGGATCATGAGCAGCAGACACCTAGCCAAAATGGCCCAAAGGAACCTTAGCAAGGGACCATGCTAAAGGCTACAGAGGAAGGCAAATAACCCCGATACACATAAATTATAAAGGTTTAACACACTGCTATCAGAGGTCCAGTTGTGACTACTGGTGAGGAATGCATGTTGAAAACAGAAAGATGGCTTTAATTTTTTTTCAACTAGGAAAAACTAGTAGAAAATTACTATTGGTAAATGTATATTGAACTTTTTTTTTTTCCCCAAAGTTACATGTCCTAGTAAAGCTCAGAAAGGGTTAAAGACATAAAACTCTGTCCCAGTTCAGGAATACTTATGAACTCTGTCCTTTCAATATAATTTATTCAGGCTAAAATAGAAGGAGATGCAATTTAATTGTTATATAAACAATTTATTTCCATAGTTATAAAGCAACCTCCTTTATTTGTTTGTATCCATAAAAAATTCTGAAAACCAGATATCTTTGCAAGTCAGATCTAATATCACTCTCTTTGTAAAATAAGGTATAGGAGATCACATGCTCATTGCAGATGTAAGTCTCAGACAGTTTGTTCAACTCTACTGAATCTTGTTTTAAAATGCCTGATGACCTCTAGACTGGCCTAACCATAGTGGATGCAGCACACTAGTGTCAAGATAGGGATGGTGACCACAATAAGGATAGGGATGGTGACCACAATAAGGATAGGGATGGTGACCACAATAAGAAGTTCCAATCCAACATGACACAGAGTATACACAATAACAAATTATGTTAATAAGTGGTTCGGGTTCTGATGCTCAGTTATTCTACATCTGTTCCAGCTGAAAATGCCAAATAAATGAACTAAACCACTGAAGCGTGATGGAACAGAGCAAGTCACTCAGAGTCCTACACAACTCTTGTAACCTAATGCTTTATTTCTAGAAAAGGTCTGGTCTGTGCAAAATAAAGGTAAAGTTTTCCTAGTTCAACCTGCGCAGTAGTAATCTGGTTTAGAGGTGCCTGAATAATACAGACTTTGCACCCTAGCTGATTTTTCTCTATGTCTTTTTATATGGCCAAATCCCCTTAACCAACCAAGAAAGCCTCCAGAGTTTTTAAATTGCTGTTCTGACTTCTAAGTGGAGCCTCACTTGACTTCAGGAATGACTGAAAAATTAAATTGATCTCTTAGCATAACCAGTAACTGCATACCTGCACACAATTAGGATGTAGCCCTAAGTAAACCATTTGCCTGCCGTTTCAAAAGGTAGCTTCAAAGACATTGGAATTGTCTGTTTGGATATTTCTTGAAAGAGCAATGTGGAGAGAAATATGCTTTTATGTCTGAGGTAAAAAGCTAGGGAAAAAAAAACCAAATTAAAACTCCTCTCATCTGCATTGTTCTCCAATTTCACTCCCTTCCCCCTCTCCAGCTCTGCAACTTATACATAGAGTAAACTATTCACAGGTCATATCTATAGTACATGAGAGTTAATAAATACAGGAAGTCATGCAAAGTTTTTCTAGCATGTTCACCTCTCCAGCCTATTTTCAGTTTGGATTAAAGCAAGCATAAAAGGAGACCAATCCATAGCACCACAACTCTATGGTAGGTAGGTACACTTGCGAGTGCTTTCACCTTATCTTCTAGCTGGTTTTAAGACAGAATAATACATATTTCTAAAACTCTCTCCACAAGAAATATTAATCTGCCTTTTTTTTTCTTAGTGTTAAAAACAAGGATTCTTGCATGGTTATACATACCCAGCAACCCAGAGTTCAGAAAAACAACAGTTTCTGAATTCATACTGAGGCCAGAGTTGTAACATAGAGTTACTTTCCTCTGGAGGAAAGTGGCAGGATCACAGGAGAAGCTGTTTAAACCTCTGCAGAGGGGTTGGGAAACCAGGCCTCACCATGATGCACATAGACAGAAACTATGACATTATTAACTTATGTGAGTTGTTGACAAAATTCCATCTCCCCTGTGTTAGCCATGTATTACATGGACTCTAGATAAACCACTCACCATCAAAACAGATGGACTAAGCACGTGAGAGCACACAGTTGAATTGACTGTGCAAAATTCCTCATCCTTTGAGTACACAAATCCAGCATTAGGAAGTAGAAACATTTTTCCACTTCAGCTGAGCTGAAAGAGCTGCAATCAGGGTGAGGACTCCTGTTTCGAGACCAGGCAGTGCAGCCCTTGAGCCCAGTTGGGTTAAGTGCTTTAGAGAGACCAAAGATGACACTGACCTTGACGAGAGGACCTCTCCAAGATCCTTCCTCCTTTAAACTAAAAGCTTTCATAGAGTAATTTTGCTGAGAAACGTACAATAATTGAAAATTACAAAGGAAGATAAAGGGAATACTTGCTTCCTCCAGACATTTTAAAAATGGGCTCTGCTGCTGTGAAATGTGCCTAGGCTGATTGTAAAGGCAGCCTCTGACCGTCAAACAGAACTTTCATTTAGTCTTGTCTCTCACATTTGAAAAACTCTACAATAACACATGCTGGCAGTCTGAGTGTAGGCCCTGCACGGGGCCCTGAAACCCAAGAGACATTTGCCTTTGCATTAAATTTGATTAGTCAAAAAACTTTCTCCCACATTAACCTGAATTCTGACACTCATTTAATATTTCAGTTATTTTAAAGTTTACTTGAAAACTGCTCCCTTACATTATTTAGTATTTCCCTTTGAAAATTCAAGACTTCACAAAACTAGGAGTGACTGCAAGAAGACATAACTTGCTGGAAGTAATTACTGTTCTTGATTGATCATTACAAATAATATGTAGTTGGAAGTTTGTGACTCTGTACCTGAACAAAAAAAGAAAAACACCTAGTACATCTGATTATTAACTACAAAGCTATGGGGAAGAATGCAGCTTGCTTTTCTACACATTGTTGCAGAAGGAAATGTCAGTTCTGAATTAGTAATTGCAATCCTTAAAATTCCAGCAGATTGACATATGACATAGAAGAAAGGAGAAAGTTCTTAGGAATTCTTGGTCACAAATTCTGAATTTACAGAAGGCAATTTGTGTGTGGTGCAGGCGCATACTTGGAGGCCTGGCTATTCTGTGCGCCTTATGAGAGCTAGGAAGCATTTCCAAAGAGAATATTTATTAAAGAATTCATTTGCTAGAGAGTCAAATGATAACTGAATTTGGACAGAATACTACACCAGCAGAACTGCTCCAACACTGTCAATTTACACCTGTTTGTATGCCCTAGTCATGAAATGACCTGAAGTTACTGCACAGACCAAGGCGAACAGTATTCAGAAGTTGTTTACTTTGTTCTTCCTTCTTTCCTATAAGAATAGAACCAGAAGTATCATCTATATTGAAATGATGACAGAATATACCCTAAAGACTTTTTTGAAGGCAGGGACTTAGGACAGTTTCTCCATCTGGGGCATTTTTTTCTTTACTTTTGAGAATAATTTAAACTAGAGATGTTCTATGTAATTTTTTAAAATAAACTTACACTTTCTTGAGCAGAGCAATGGTTTCCTATGCTTAGGAAAGAGTTCTGCTGTCAGAGATACTTAGAAAACCACGCCGTTGCTTTAAAATCAAACAAACAAACACAACAAACCCACATAAAAAAAGTTGTCGCTGAACAGGAAGATTTCTTTAACTTTTCTCAAAGAATTCTAAGTAAGGAAAGTTGAAAAGACATTTAAATTATTTCCATCTAGGTAGTCTTAATGCATTTCAAATGTGCCAGATTTGCAAGTTCCATCATTATTCCCCCTACAACTCACAGAAACTGAAGTTGTTCAACTTCTTTTAATGATCCCCAGGTAGCAGCAGAGTGTTTCTAGCTAGTTTCAAATTCCAGATCTGAACAAGAGACCAGTCAGACTGTCTTTCTCAAAACAATAACCCTGTTGAGGCACCTTTTCGTGCCTAGCTCCTGAGACCTAAAATGTTGACTCCAGTTACACATCAGTGATCAGTGTGCAAAATTAAGTGAGTCTGATTGCTTTCCAACTTAAAACCAAGAAAATCAGAGGTAATTGCACCCCAGGGGAATAAATGTTCAAATGAAGAACTGGTGTTGCAAAGAACTAGAAAAAGAAAAAGATGCATTTTATCTCCACCGCGTAAAAACAAAATCAACCAATAAATGTTAAACCATGTAGTGCTGAAAGTTCTACGACTTTTACTTATCCAGTATTTTTTTCCTAAAAATCAAATCTTAAAGTTATCAGGTTTGCTAAGGTTCCTGAAAATGATCTCTATTATTTCAATTTAATTTTTTACTATTTCAATACAGCTAACCCTTTCATAACACAACCAAGTTACAAGACTGATAAACTTTTATTGATAAGATAAAAATATTTGAAAGTACAACTGTAACATCTTTCCATGTAATATGCATTATCCATACAAAAATATGTTTATTTTTGACATCCAAGAACTGGAACAAAGGCCCTGCCCTAAGAAGGCTTGATGAAGGAGTGTTTGAGATTCAGTCATTTCCACTCTGCAGTACTCTAGCTGTAACTCTGACAACAAAATAGCTGTGGAAATTTTAGTAAACCAAAGTTGCTGAAAACAGAAGGGAAAAAACACATTGATTTCTTACTTTAGGTCGTTTGAACAAGATCAAAGTGAAGATTTGAAGGCATTAACACCAACATTGCCATGGTAGTCTATAATGTTTTTAGAAGTACTATAATTACAGAAAAAAAAAAATAAGCAAAACTAGACCTGTTTTCTCCCTCCTGTCCCAATCCAACTAACTGAAAAATGCAAAAACTAAGTAAAAAAAGGTCCAGTTTTAACTCAATATTTAGAAATAGCACTTTGGGAATTATTGCAATAATATAAAATCATATGTACTTTATTCACACAGTGAAGATTTTAGAAACCAGGAAACTTGTTTAAATGTAGTAGAACAGAAGACTCAAAAAGCTGTTTTTACTAAATGAATTAGTTATACTTTTATATCTAAGCTGAACAATTCAAAAATAAAAAAAATCAAATACTGCTAAAATGGGATTAAAGAAGTTATTTGACTTTGTGTATAAATATTTCTATTTTTCAGGAAATTAAAACTTTAGTATTCCTGTATTTATCCTTCGTTCCCTGACCTTTCTGAAAGCTACAGAAATGCATTCTGCATTTTATTCTGTAATCTGAGAGACTGGAAATGAAATGCTGCATTTGATTACAATCATCAAGCAGTAAACCAAGCAGAAGATGCATAAGCATATGTGCTCTACTACCCACTGTGACTGAGCTGGAGAAATCTGAGAACAGGACCCTGGTTTTATACACAACACAAAAACATACAAGCACAGAACAGAGAAAGGCATCAAAAAACAAAAGCAGATTTCATTTGGGCAATTCTTCATAGTTTGGTTTTTTTTCTTTTGGTTTATTTAAAAAAAAAAAAACAAACCAAAATCTTTTAAATGAAAAAACAATCAACTGCACAGGAAAAAAATTAAGAAAATGAAAGCTCATTTACTTTTGGTGATCCTCTGTCAAATGTTATTGAAATAGATGTAAAGACTCCGTTTGAATAGTAGAAATAAATACTTAGGGTAACAAGAACAGCTTATTTAAAAAAAAAGTATAGAGGAGATGAGAGACAAGCTGGTCATTATTTCAAAGGTAAAATGAATAGAAATTTCCCATGACCAGACCAGTCATATCTTTAGGTTCACTCGGATCCCATTTCCAATGTGATGCCAGCATTTCTTACTCGTCTGCCACTCTGTGCCTCCTACAGGAAATATGGATGGTTGCCTTCTCCTATCATCTACTGATCAACAGCTCTCCCAGGTGCACAGATCATTAAAAGAAAGTGTAAAATTAAGTTGCTACAAACCTTTCTTATTCTTCCTTTTTTGAACAAATCTCTTTGAAAAAGAAACAACTTTTCAGTTTTGCCCCTTACCCTCTGCCTTTAAAAATACATATAATGTATGCACTCAGCTCAGGACCTCATAAAGGGGGGCAAATTGTTCCAGGGTCTTGTGTAACTTGATACATGGTATGTAATTTATTTGGATTAAATTATTATTAATGCTTCAGATTTCTGTATTTTTATGGAAAAAATGCAGACTTTTTTCTTAAGTGTTTGAGTTTAATGTTAGGCTCTAAAAGAGAATTCTTTTAGTAAGGACAAGCCTAATTATAAAGAAGGCAGAAGAAAATTACTTAATTAAGACATTCAGCAAGTCCTTAAAAAAAAAGCACACAAAATAGCTTTTACCATGAAAAATTAAAATGTAAAATCCAGATGGATGACCAGATACTGAATGATAGGTAGTTTTCACATTTGGAGCACTGAAAACTGTGATAAGCTAAGTCTCAGTCATTTGAGTAAAGAAGATACTATGCCAGCAAGAGAAGAAAGAAATATTATTGAGGGAGTTTGTTAAAAGAAAGGTGTTTTCACACAGAATCGACCAATTGGCTTGAAATGTCAGAGACTGAAACTGGTTCACTACTATCTTTTACCAGATTTAGCAGCATTAGATTCGAAGAAATTGAGTGCAAAACATTGAGAGCCTTATACAGCAGAGTACGACAGTGTCTTACAGAGGTAAAAGATGCAGGAATCTGGAAAACCATTTTGGGACTAAAAGAAGTATGGGTAAGTCGAGTAGAGGAGGGGTATTCAAGACACAATAAACACTGCTAAAATTCTACTGTGTATTCAGTAGGTAGGCAAGATAGCCATTGTATTTCTCTATTTCATATTGTAACTATAAAGTTTCATGTGTTGGTACAGCAAAGTAAAAATACAGACATGTTATAAAGACAAAACACTACTATCAGAGGTCTAGTTGTGACTACTGGTGAGGAATGCATGTTGAAATACATAAAAATGGCTTTAATTTTTTCAATTAGGAGCAAACTATTAGAAAATTACTATTTGTAAATACATATTGAATTTTATTCCCCAAAGTCACATGCCCTAGTAAAGCTAAGAGGGGTTAAAGACATAAAAACTCTGCCTCAGTGCAGGAATGCTTATGGACTTTGTTTGTCCTTTCAATATCATTAATTCAGGCTAAAATAGAAAGAGATGCTATTTACTAGTTATATAAACAATTTATTTCCATAGTTATAAAGCAACCTCCTTTATTTGTTTGTATCCATGAAAAACTCTGAAAACCAGATATCTTTGCAAGTCAGATCTAATATCACTCTCTTTGTAAAATAAGGTATAGGAGATCACATGGTCATTGCAGGTATCACAGTTTCACAGTATCACAAGGTTGGAAAGGACCTCTGAGATCATCAAGTCCAACCTATAACCCAACACTAACACCAACCATCATCTAAACCATGGCACTCAGTGCCTCATCCAATCTCCCGTGAAACACCTCCAGGGTCGGCGACTCCACCCCCTCCCTGGGCAGCGCATTCCAATGGCCGATCACCCTTTCAGTGAAGAACTTTTTCCTAAGATCAAGCCTAAACCTCCCCTGATGAAGCTTGAGTCCATAGGTGTGATCCTCAGACAGCCTGTATGTGCACACTTAGTAACAAGCCTTACACCATTATCAGCAGCACGTTTTCTGATGTGCAAATACGTCCCACAGGTTTGCATGGAAAAGGTGAGGTTGATGAGATTGAACGGTGAACAGGTTTGGTCAGGTCAATTTGTAGACAGCAGCACGAAGCCTTCTAGCATTGTAGCTCCATCTCAAAAACAAGAGAAACAACACAAAAAATTTACAGTGGTTTGCACATTAATTTGTGTTTGCTGTCTGCTCCAGGTGCCCAGCAGACACCCGTACTGGCAGCAGAGCAACAGAGCTCGTGCTGAACTGTGATTTGTTGCTTGTAACTACAAAGCTTTGAAACTGCCCTTTAAAATTTGTTTTATTTTAAGCACCAGTAATCTAGCTAAAAAGCTCTTTCCAACTTGCACAGTTCAAAAACGTGCATGAGAGACCTGTCTGAGATTGATCTTGTTCAGAAACCTTAAGTGAAGAAGTTTTGATACATACACATGTGTTTTAAATCCATTATAATCCGTTCTTAGTAAATGCTGTGCTCACGATCCATGCTACTGAAAATAGCGTATGAAACTCTTTTTGCTCTTGGCAATTGTCTACCAAATAATTGTATTTAACAGAGAAAAGGAGCCTGTAGAGGAATGCTTGAACAATGAGGTATATATAAAATGGTTGAATGTACAAATTGTTTATTTCAAGAGCATAAATATTTCACGTTTCCACCCAAGTAGTATTAAGCAGTTATTTTCTCTTGAAGTCTGGGCAACTTTTGCAAACTCCTGCCACATTCTAGCAAAGCTGGGTGTCACAGAAGACGTGGATTACTTTTGTAAATGAAGAGAGCTGAGCAACCAGCTGGCTCTTCTGAGCATGGGGTTTGTTACATATGATGAAATAAAAACAAAATAAGCTGAGGCGAACAGCTATTCAAATGGACAAAAATGTCACACAACATTCACACTATTAGGTGACTATTTTAAGGCAACTGTAGGAAGCATTTCTGTTGGTGGATAGTTTCTTTTCTCCCCACTAAGTGCAGTTCTTAAATACACTCAAACAGCCTAATCTGCCTAGCTGGAGACATGGCCAGTGGCAGTCCCTGCAGCAGCTACAACACCGCGTTCCTAATTGCTTTTCCTTCCCATCATTCTGTAGGCAGACTTGTCCGGACAATACAATGCAAAGAGCACCTAGTGGGATGAGAATAGAGCAGCTCCCCGACTGTGAGAGGTCCTTCACCAAAGGCAGAGCTATTTAGAAGCCTTGTAGACATGCTCTAACTGATGCTTTTGGATCCCTTTGTAACACACAAGAATTTATATTGTGTTGTTAATAAACAGCCCACTTAAATGAGATTTTCTTCTTTCTTCCAAGCTTTTCTGGTTGTTCAAAAAGGAAAAAATGACCCATGCATAGATTACAAGAGACTGAGTCAAAGGAAAGCTTTATATAGGCACTGGTGAAATGCTAGCACTCACCTGGGCTGAGACAATTAGATGGACTATTTCTTCAGTATTTGTAATCTGATATCAATTATATTGTTTTCATCAATTCTAGATAGTGAAGTTATAAAAACAAAATGAAAAGAACACTTGATTGTTGCACTCTTTTCCCCAGAAAACGCAAACAGAACCATACTAAAAGTACTTCTACCATGTAAGTTTTATGAAGAATTATGTAATATGTGATACTCAAACTGCTCGTTAATCATATTAATGTGTGTGTAGGTAGGAGAGGGTGTTTGAAACAGTACACTTGAATTTATATAAATTCCAAAAGAGGATTAAAAAAATTATTTGAGGAAAAGTGCCTAAGGACAATACGCTTCCACAACATGAACAGTGTCTTAAGATACACGTCCCTGAACTGCTTATCAGACTTTCTATTAATCACAAATAGGAAAGGGAGAATAAGTACAGGATTAGGAACCAAGAACAGAAATTCTAATTCTACCATTCTTTTACTTTTCTAGGGTCAAACCAGTTAACCCCTCTGCCTGTGCCTGTGGTGATAAATTAAGTAGGAATAATAATAATAAATAATGCTTCTAGGGCTTTGAAGCTTGAACTTATTACAATGCCAAATAAGGGAAATTTGATTCATTGTGAGAATTGTTGCTAGCGTGGCTTAGGATGAGGGCAGCTACTCATCTGTAAAATAATAGTCATGCTTTGGAACTGGGATGGGTCAGAGGCCATTCCCAGCGGGTAGCCTGTGTGTGGCTGGTGTAGTTCAGTAGGTAAGAGACAACTTGTTATGTGCAACTGGGAGTCTCATGCCAGTTGTCCTCAGTGCTTAGAGAGCAGTCCCAAAAACGTTGAGTTCAGCCATGCTCAACACTGTCAGCATTCTGTTTTTCTGCTTGCAGAATGGGGATGTTGAAACTGTGTGGTTTACGGGGAATCTCATGTTTGGATAGTCTTTGGAAGTGGGAGTGGCTCTGAAAGTGGTAAGACTGTGCGGGACAGAGAGAAGAAAGAGAAAGAGCAGAAGGTTGAAGAATTGCACCTTGTATCTAAATCAAAGGCATTTTGGGTTGAATAGCGTTTTTACAGTGATAGCTGAATAAAACTTCAAACAGAAAATAAATTGAGGAAGAATGATTTACTTAATGTGTAAATGAAGGAATTCTTTGAAATTTTCCTTTTTCTTGTCAGCTTGATCTTACACCTTATACTGTTTTACATTATTTCACACATATTCTACTATCTACTAAGTTAAAAAGACTGTAGTTCTAAAAAGGCAAAAGTCAGGCTCATAAGCCCGTGCAATGAACTTCATGAATAGGATGGATGAAACACTCATTTGATGTCCCCTGTGCTTTAATCCATTTAGTCTTTATTCTTGCTTTAAAGGACAGTTGAAGCGAGATGACCAAAAGGGCTGGAGTATAGAATCGGATTAATATTTTAGTTAATGTCACTGTCATATAAGATACATGTCACTATACATCGAGAATGAAGTTACATGAAAACTCTGCTAGGACTCCAATAAACCTACAAAAGTAATGATATGAACACTTAAGTAATGCTGTGGGCCTGGTGCAAGGAGCCTGAACTTAATGTAGGAAAATAGAATGACACTAAACCAGCAGTGGACACACGGAATTATTGCTCATAACATGCGATCGTGGTAGAAATACTTAAAAGGTGTCTATAGTAAAATAAATGTATTGGAAAGTGATGTAAATTTTATCTCCAGCCTACACAACTATTTGTTGGGCAGAGGGGAGAGGGAAGCTCTCCCCTTTACTGTGTTACAAAACATAAACAGAATATAATACCTACAATGCACAATGACATCATTGCTTTAGCTTCTTTCTGTTACAGACTAAATCTTTCGGGTTTATCCACACACCTCAGTGACACTCCTCTTCTTGAAGGCAACGAACTGTATAAATGGCTTTATCAGCACTTTAAGGAAAGTTTTTTTTCTATCCTGGGATTTTGAGACTTCATTAACACCGCAAACATATTTCAGCCCTGAGTTTTATACTAGGAAAGCATTTAATTACATTTTTTCAAAATAATGTGCGCAGATATCATCTGTGAAAATTCCATTAAATAGTTTAAAAATCAATACAAATGGTATTTTGGATAACTTGTAATTTGACAGAACTCTGTGATGATCTTAATTACCTAGTTGAATTATAACAGATTAAAAACCAGAATTTCTTTTCTATGAAAATTCAACAGGTCAAACAATCGCAACAAAAAGCAATTTTTAATTTTTTTAATAATCCATTTTGTATCTCAAGACAAACGTCCAGTTTTCCTAATGTTTAAGTATTTATTTCTGAAGTCAACATTCTTGCTTTCTACACTAATTAAGAATAAGTTTTTATATTTACATTCAATTTTTACATTAAATATACAAATAATGAATTCTGTTAAATAATCTTAAATGTCTTCATGCTATTCAAATATTTTTAATTAAAATTGCAGTGTTCCCTCTTTCAACAAAAACATTATTTGCAACCTTTACCTTTATTTTTATTTTAAGTATTAATTTGAGATTTAAGTATTTTTGCTAAAGGCAAGTAAGTGAGGTTGCAGAGAAATGAAATAATTGTTGATTCCTAATAGGACCTGCATCAAATATGGTTTAATACAACTGTAATGGCACTAAATCACTCTCTATATAAATAGATTGAAATGAAGCAGAGTGCCTATGGGTACGTGTTCCTATATTCAGTTGTCACATCAAGTGACAAAGGAATATCTGTGCTCATGTAATACTTCAGAGGATTCTTTTTTCTTTCTTTTTTTTTTTTAAGCAGAATTAAGACTGGAGTCATTGAAGCAGTACAAGACAGAGAAAATTGAATTTTGTGCCCTGGAATAATGCCTGTGGTTTTCAATGTGACAGTCAAAGCTGTAAAGTGAAAAGCAGGAAGCATAAAATCTTGATTAGACTAGAAGAAAAACAAAAGAAGTGATAAGCCTTTATAATTTAGATTTTCTGTGCAAGAGATGGAAAACCCACACAAGCCAGCATCTGCTCAAGTCTCAAGAGAAGGGGATAAAATTTTAAGCAATCCTGAGCTAAACTGAGCAAAAACTTTGAACACTAGAAGTAAGATTCGACCCAAGATCATTACAGCCATCTTTTGGAGAATACAGGACGCTGTTAACTGTATCCTTGCAGAGAAATATTACACTTCCTACAGATAATGAGCCATATCATCCGTGTATTAAACCTCCAATAGCAACAGCAGCTGACACAAAGTCATTTTATATTGAAGGGAAATCAGAGTATGACAAATTTAATATTGTTCCTCACTATTCTACTGTACTTTAAAGGTTCTTAAATTAAAGATGCTTCAGTGGTTCCCACTGGCTGAGGAACAACCAGTTGGTTTCCTGAGTCCCTGAAATCTAAGAAACTTTGCCAAGAATGGCCAATATTTAAATAAGACAGGACTTATTCATATATGTCTTCTGTTCTTGACCATATTAATACCCTGATTTGAGCACTATGTTCTGCCTACAAATCTTATTCTCTGTGTTTGTATTCTACACAGCCATTGCTTGTTAACCAGCAGAGCAGATTCATTAGAGAAGCTTGTACCAATTGAGCCTTACCTTTTTTTTAAATTTTTTTTATTGGAAATGAAATGCATAGGGTTATTTAAAAAAAAACAAACCCAAACCTCAAGATTTTCCTAAATATGCAAAAAGATGGCACTGCTCAGGAGAAATTCACCTCTGGAATTCATACTTCTCTGGAGAAATACATAAAACTATATGTATCTGCATTGGCTATAATTGATAGGGCTTACAGTGTAGAGAGTATGAGCTTGAGTGCAGCCTGAACAAAGATAACATGGTTTTCAAATTCAAGAATTAATGCCTATCCTCTAATCTGTGTTTCAGTACTCTACAGGAGGGCCCAGATTCTATGGTATTTCATTCAACTGCAGGCTGTCATGAACTGAACAAGATTTTAGGACACTGAATATCTATCAGAAGCATCAGAACTGTAGTTCAGCCAACACTAACACATGAAATCTTAATCAAAACCATAATTTTGGAACACCCATGTTGCTGAATAACTGCTCTCAAGTTGCAGGATCATGGAATTTTCACTCCTGTACATTTATGATGATTTAAATTTCGTTCTCTTCAAGGGCCAACAGAAAAAAATGCATCTAACAGGTCATGTTGAAAGTGATAGAGTCCGGGATCTTTTAGAAACAGACATGTTTCTTGTCGCCTTCATCTTTTCCACAGAACTTATTGTTCTCTCAGATGAAATAAAATCTATTTTGCAGCAGACTGCTTTTGAGAGAGTACAACTCTTAAAGACCAACTGTACCAATGCAGCAATTAACTCCTTAGCAAGAAGAATAAAGAGCAATCTATTAATCTTTCATTGAACAGAAACTTCCTCATTCACTTTAGTCACCTACGTGGTTCAGTTAAATAAGCAGAATCTTCAGTTTGTTAGAAAATAAAGGAAATGAAGAAAAGACATAAGGTGTATGGTGCCAAAAGTTCGTCTGTTTTCTCAAGCTGCATTTGTTCATTTGGCAAACTGTATTTAATTTAGAATATTTTTCCTAGATTTCAATTACAAAGCAGCCATGATCCCATCTCCACCCACAAACAAGCACAGCAAATAAGAGGATTTCTTAATGACTCACAACATTCTTCTGAAAACTATGTGTTACTTCAGAAATCCGACAACGGATACTTTACAAACACAAGTTTCCTGTTGCCTCTCCAGCTTAGTAAGGAGGAGATTTAATCATTCTGTTTTCACTATGTATTACCTGTAAGTAAAACGAACACATTGTTCTTCTCTGCTAGACAGGATGGGGAGCAAAAGATGATAGGTATTCTATGATGGACAAGGTTCAAAAGGCAGAAAGAATTGTATTTCTTCATTCTTCCTTTTTTTCTGACAACAAAACCCCCAAATTTTCAATCCCCCAAATACAGGCTATTTCTGGAAAATGGCTTTACAATAAGCCAGACATTTCCAGACTTGTTTAACAAAGATAATAGATCATACTATTGACAAATAGTCTACAGAGCATAGTTAGAAAACACAAAAATTTACTGGGAAAGAGATGGTAAGTATTTCAGATTTTTTTAATTCCTACTAAATTTGAATAATAATTTTGAATTCAGGCTTATCCGCAACAGAAATCTGCAGCAGACAAAGTTAATTTCTACTTTAATGGAAATCTCTGCATACTGAATCTTTTTTTCAAAACCTTCCAGGGCTAACTAGTGATGTCAAGATAGTTTTTTAATGAACACACCAGAATCTTGCAGTACTTTATATGCAGCCATCTGCATTGCACATTATCACTCTGCCTTTTGCAATACTTTGCCTTCAGTGGGAGGAAACAGTAGGATTGAGCCAGTTCACACAAATATTAGACAAAAGGCAATACTACCAGCTGCACCTTTTTTTCAGCCAAAAATCTTTGATATTTTTCATTCACCCAAGTAAACTCTGAAGACCAGCAGCTATATAGTCCTTCCCATGAAGATCTCGTCATGGACCGAATGTAATTGTTGAAAGGCTTCTGCTTAGTACTTAGTGGAAAAATAATCTGATTATGCTACACTGATTCACAAGACACATTTTAGTCACCGTGTGTTTTACAGATCCTACTTTCTTTATTAAATCATTGAAGCCTTTGTATTTTTAAAAGCTTTTCTATTTTAGGCATAGCTTTTCTTCCTGTTCTGAGCAAAATGATGCTGAAATTAGGGGTATGCTACTCAGTTTTGCAGAGTCCGTTGAAATACACGAGATGCAGAGTCTAAAGCATTTATTGCAAAAGCAAAAAGAAGAGCTACACAAATTTCACCTGGAAGCTCAAATTATTGAATTTCTTATAGGCATAGATAAAATTAAGAATTGTGTTGAGATTTGGGGTTTGCTTGTTTTGGTGGTTCATTTGGGTTTTTTTTTTGAGAAAGTAAGCAAATCATTAAGCTTCTTTCGGCCACTTTGTCAACTATCAGTAATAATGGGTACTTACAGGGCTGTAAGTCTAATAGGAAACTTCTACCTCATACTGATGTAAACATGTTTTACTTGATTAGAAACTGCTTAGATGATACTCAATGTTGCATAAGCGTGCTTCAATTGCAAATTTTCTCTTAAAATGAGGGAATCGTGAAGACTGAAAGTATAACTGCAAAGGACAAATGTCAGTATTCACATAGTAGTAGGAAAGGATTAGTGGAAATCTCAGTGTTGCCTCAAAATGTGTGCTTCTTTTACTCGTTAACTTATCAATAGCTATTTAAAATAATATAGAAATTATTCATCTGAGTCCATCAGTTCACTTAGAAAACTGAGCTGTGGTTGTGCAGGGCTGATATTTATACAATGTGATCCTCTTTTGGTTGGGAGAGATTTTGCCAAGTGTGTGCAAGTACGTGTTCAAATTCAAAAATCTATTCATTTGCTGAGATACTGCTTGGAGAAGCTCTCATTTCTGGAGGGTAGTACAAAGGAAGCAGGAATAATAGAGATGTGTTCCTTAAGCAGTTGAGCTACCTCCACTATTCGTATGTGGCAATAGGCAGGGTCAGCCTGTGGATATACACACAGAGTAAGTGGCTGGAAGTTGTACCAGAAGAGAGCGAGCCTGAACATAGGCTGTAAACTGAAAGAAATATCTTGTAATTCCCTTTCAGTTAAAAACAGTTCCTGACGTATTCTTATCTTACAGAATCAAAGAGTTTCTGTTTCCCCACAAAGATGCTGAAGATGGGACGTGGGTAAAAAAAAAAGAGAGAAACATTCTTCTGTTTCACTCAACGTGATCTGAGATTTTTACCTAAGGAACTCACTGCAAAACCTGATGCCGAATCATACCTTTGCTAACATTTATGATCCTTGTGGTGTCCAATCACTTTTGAACCATCACTTTTTTTCCCCAAACATCATACTTTCTGGCTTTAAGAATATTGGAAAAGATAATTTTTTTTTCTCAATCCACAGAAAATACTTTCAGGGATAAGTTAGTGGTAAACAGATCCTTTGTCACTGGCAACAGCAGGATGTTTACAGTTGCTAGTATATATCCACTGGTATATGCTCTTCTGTGATACCTGTGCTTTGGACTAGCTGGCAAATAGAATGGAATACATTAAGGTTTAATGTATTTTTATGGGTTTTTTTGGTTTTTGTTTGTTTGTTTTAAATTAAACTTAGACTAATGATTGGGCAAGGAGCAAAGTGCAAATCAACTTTTACTGCTTTACACGTATAAAAAAGTGCGTCCAATCCTAATATTTTAGACTTTTATGATTAAATATCAATCTTCAGTATTATTTAGGACAATAAATGAAACAAATGAGAAGTGTGTTTTTATAGCATTATCTTATGTGTTTCAAGTCCCAAAGTTATCCTATTTTTGTGCATTTTCATTGCATCATTTTTATGTGTTTGCAACATCACGTGTCCTAGGCTAGTATATATTTGCGATCCAGTAGGAGAAAAGATCTGGTTAAAAGACTGTCCCTACTTTAATCTTATATATCCTTAAAATACTGTAAATCAATATAATTTTAATTCATTGAGGCTCAATTATGAAAGATTTGCCTCAGAATTAGCTGCAAGTGATGTTTAGCGTAGAACGTACTGTTAAAAATCTTACAACAGGTCAGAATGTTCTAGTTATGCTGAATAAAATCAAACTTCACCAATTAGCCCTATTCATGTCAAGGGGCTACCTGAAGAATGAGGTCTTAGTGCAAGAAAAGAAAAGTTAAAGCAAATAAGCAACAAACAAAAACCTGTTTGCAGCCTATACACTAGTCTCGGACTTTGCTGGAGTAAACCAGTTTACTCTTAATTGTCGTGTACTACTCTGACTTCCACCACCAGCTGACTGTGCTTTATATAATTTTGATTCCTGCCTTTACATATTTTCTTTATTAACCTACACCATTTTTTTCTACTAATTACATTTGTTTGCTTTTATCTTATTCTTTCTAACTTTAAGTTAATTTTATGTTTCTTGCTTCCCACCCTTGAGGCTTTTTAAGAAAATCTTAAAGCTTATTTGTAAAGTTTGTCTCAGTAGCACTTTATCAACAGAATAGAAAATGAAATTATTTTGTCAGAGTTGCTGAGAAGTAGCCTTTCCATCAGTTCCATCTGCCCCATGCTTTCTGCTGAAGGAAGGTGTTACCAGTAATGCTTTAAAACATAGACTAAATTTCTTCAGACCAGGTAAAATATTACGGGCAGAGATGACTGCTTTTCCATTCTTAGACTTGTTTTTACTCTCTTACCACTTTTATGCTTCGTTGATTTCAACATGTTTATTACCTGCTCACACTGATGTGAGAGAAGATTCATTATCTTTAACAGCTTCTTCAAACATGCAGAGCTAAATTAAACCTGGCACTGTAAGACATGTTTGGGGGAGGAAGATGGCAACTGAAAAGAGTCTTTCTGAGCTCATACAGTTCTGTGCAGTGAAAAAGACAAGGTAAAAGTCGAAGGCAAGGCAAAGATGTGATCTCTTCTAATACTTAGAAGAAATCTCATCTTTGCGATTTTTTTAATATTTAGAAGAGAATGGTGAAATTTACTCCAAAGGAGTATTGTCAAGAATGTTGAAGTCCTATTTTAGTTTCTTACTCCAAGAGATCTGCTTAATTGTTCCAAGATTGAAACACCTCTCCACTTGGAAAATAGTTCATGCCACCTGTTTTTATTCTTAAAGACTTATCTGCAATCCACCTAAAACAAATAATATAAACTACAGAAATATTTCCATGTAGCAGGATCATTTAATGAAAATCAGATTCATACAGGTTTGGATTGGAATGGACCTTTAAACATACCTAGTTCCAAACCTCCTGCCGTGGGCAGGACCATCTTTCCCTAGATCAGGTTGTTCAGAGCCCCAGTCAGCCTGAGCTTGAAAACTCTTAGTAACAGGGTGTCCACAACTCCTCTGCCCTGCCTTGTCAACAGTCTCACCACTCTCATCATAAAAAAATTTCTTCCTTGTGTGCAATCTAAACCTTTACTCTTCCAGTTTAAAAGAGCTGCCCCTTGTCTTGTAACTGCAGGCACTACTAAAAGTTTCTCCATCTATCTCCTAAGTCCCTTCTAGATATTGACAGGCTGCAATAAGGTCTCCCCAGAGCCTTCTTTTCTCCAGTCTGACCAACATCACCTATCTCAGCCTTTCTTCATAAAAGAAGATCACCCCTGTGATCATCTTCTCTGCCCTCCCCTGGACATCCTCCAACAGGTCCATGTCTTTCCTGTGATGGGGGCCCCAAAGCTGGATGCAGTGCTCCAGGTGGGGTCTCACCAAAGCCGAATACAGGGGTAGAATCACCCCCCTTGACCTGACAGCCATGTTTCTTCTTACGCGGCCCAAGATATAATTTGCTTTCCGGGCTGCAACCACACATTGCCAACTCATAGCCAATATTTCATCCAGCAGTACCCCCAGGTCCTCCTCCTAAGGGCTACTCTCAGTCTGTGAGAGGGTTTAACTCCCTTTTTCTGACAGAGATCTCAACATACAAATTTCTCATTGACTGATTGGTATGTGCATGTTTATAATGCAACTGATGTTTCAGGGAACAGCATTATACAGAAAAGGTATAGTTTTTGTTATCAAAGTAATGCTAAAAAGAGTATAATGAAGCTGTTATACCTGAAAATCAAACAAGCTGACCATTTTCTTGTCTAGGACATTGTAGCTTTCCTATTCACTCCTTTTTGTGCTCAGTCAATGTTACCAAATGCAAGCTTGAATAAACATGTAATACATGACAACTCTCCATGTTTTAACTAATTTTCAAATGTGTCACAGCATTAAAACTCTATTAAATCTCCATTGCATTATTCTAGGTGTGAAACTATCTTTTCCACCAAAATTTCTGAGGAAATATTGCTCTGATTTTCTTGCAATCAAAAAAAAAAAATCTTCCACTGAAAAAGCAACCACTTTCCCCTAAAACCAGATTAACTTAAGAACAGTAATTTTGATAGTCAGAGGCTTGGAAAAGACAAGATTCTGCTTTGCCTAAATCTGAAGTTGCATGTAACTTGACACATAAGTTAAGGGGCAACTATTTTTTATTCTGATGAATAAAATTTTGCCTATGCTTTAGAAACTACACAGGAACTGCTGGAATCTATTATTTATTTTTTGCTGAATATTTCATTCTTCCCTGAAACCATTTGAAGAAGTCTTCCTGATCTCATTAATTACTCCCAACACATATACAAATCCATAGTTTTCAGTAAATATTGCCAGAGTACGTTATATTGTTTTTCTAAATCAATTATTGTATTTATTCATAGAGGGAAATGTTTTATTAGGAAAAAAAATTCATAAAATTAAAATGAATTTTAATGGTTATATCACTTCTTTTTAATCCATAGCAGAGAAAGTATGGTACCTATTTTTATTTATTTTGTGTGTGCCAGAAACCCTCGCAGCAATACTTCATGGAAAGGTTTGCTCATGACACCTTCTGGAGCCAGTGATGAGCACACTGTAAGACGAATTTATAAATTATTATTATCTTCTTCAAACATCAGATATCTACAGGTAGACTGTCCCTACTCTAAGCAAAGGCTGGCAGAAGCACGTTTTTCAAACTGCCGAAGAGAATTAATACAATCTGTGTTTACACAATTTTTAGACCTTCAGGCTCACGGAAAGAATTTGAGAGTCATCTTGACGTCATTTGAGAGACAGATCTGAGTCTGAATGTTTTGGGTTTCTTTTTAAATCTATATCTTTTTTAAATTCCTCTTCCACTTTGTTTTTCCTTGTCAAATTATTTTGGTTTTCAGTTACGTGATACAGGTTCCCATTTCAATAAGCATCCCTGACCCCCAAACCCTCTAGTCTTCACTAGAGTAGTATATGGGCCATTATGAGGAGCGACGCAAGCAGAATAAGAGCTTTTGAGTCCCTGTTCAAAAGTATTTAAAGAAGGTGAGAGACAGAGGAAGAAAATCATTAACTAGATCTAAAAAAGTATGTTTTTAGTGGGTTGTTCAGTTTTAGGGAGGTACATTTAGGATGTATACATTTAGGGAGATACTCTTAGGATGCTTTATTCATCATTCTTCATTCTTTCTTCCATTCAATGCACGATTTAATTCTTTCTTGTCACTGGAACCAGCATCTTCAGAGGTAAAAAGAAGCAAAGAGAATACTACGCCTTTTTCATATTTATAAGGCATTGTAAAAGGATTATATATAATTTGGACTTTGAGGCTCATAACAGTCTGCATTTGGAAAAAGCTTCTTCTGATGAATATAAATGAATTTCCCAGTCAAACAAAAACCACATCATCATGCTATGCAAAATTACTTTTGATTGTTTGTCTCTGAACTGTAAACTAAAGTCAGTATCAACACTTCAGATTCAAATTGGTCTTCTATTACAAGAACTAAAATTCACTTCCATTTTGGTAAAAGTAGCCTTACTGAAGGCATTCTTGTTTACTTGTTCCTTAATAATTCATATCACTCAACCATTCAAGAAAAGCATTGATTTGATTATGGCCTTCCAATTTACCATTCGGTGTAACTCTCTTGCCATATGACAGCAATGTGGGAACATCCAGGCTGTGAGTACTAAACTGGCAGATAGCTATGGTGTGGCAAGATGAAAGCAGAAAGGAACCCACTGGTTTAGCCTAACCTGCTACTTTTGATTTTTAGTTTGATTTAGTGTCAAACAGTGTAAGAAAAAAAGCCTTACTTTTAGCTCAGCTGATGCGAAATACACATTGAAACACAGTTATTTGTAAAGAGATCTCAGAGAAATTTGTGAAATATCCAGCGGTCATTGCATTACTGTTTCACTGTTTTGCCATCCACACTTCTCTTGTCACTAGGCATTGTGTAGGTTTTCTTGTTTGTTTTAATTTCATATGTATTATGAAATATGCTTATTACTTTCTAATGTGTAGCTGAATTATTTGAAGCAAGAAAGTTCTTGTGGTCTTTCCACACTCTCTAGTACCAGAAAGCCTCAGAAAACTAGGAACTGTCACAGAACATTCTTCTCTCTTGCAAACATCTAATTCATCCCAAAATACCAAAGTTTATCAGTCTGTGTATCCATGAAAGTCACCAAGACTGCTACAACAGAGTCTCAAAAACCTTTGAAATGTTATCTATTGGTCGAATAAGAAGAAATGGATATACAGCACTTAACACTTTGCAAGCTATTTCTCCATGTCCCTATTTTAAAAGGAATAATGGTGCTTATATTTAGCATTGCATGTATAAAAGGGTGCTATTGTAGCCTCAGAATACTACTCCTGAATTAGCTCAGAGGTCCATGAATTTGGCCTCCAGCTGCTCACCAACATTCTCCACGTCATTACATTTTATGTTGTATTACAGTAAGACACCAACCAGAAAATCTCCCGAGCAATGTTATTTGCCGAACCAGAAAATTGAGATAACTTGTATAATACGTTTTGACTGAGATCATCACTTGTAGAAAGCCTGGTGACAGTGAGTCTAAGGTAAAGATTCTAGCAGTAGTCTGTGCAGAGTTGCCACACATGAGTATTTAAAGTGGCTACTTTAATGACAAGCTGATCAAAAATGACATCGATATAATTACTCTGCATATTTGTTTATAAAGACTATATAAAAAAACCTCATGTTACGAAAGTTAAACCAATAAAGAGAAAATTACTTGTTCACATTGATGCGAACACTGGTGTAATATTCCAGTATTATACCTGACTGTGTCTGCAACTGAACAGGGTAGCTGAGGTAGCTGAAATGAAAAGCTGCTTATGTTTGTTTCTGTGCAAACGGGTGAGAACTTTAGAAAACATTGTTGTTGGTTAGGAACGGAACAGTGGTTGTTTATCTCTTACAGAGAAAGTTTCATTCTGGAGAGACACTGAAACCACTGTGGGCTTTACAGCCAGGTTAAAGCATTAGTCCTTTAGGCTTGAGATCAAGAGAAGAGAAAGTAAAGGCATGAGGTGCCTTGAGACATCTGTGCATTGTGCTGTGCAGAGGAAAGAGATGTGAGGTAGTTCTTCTCAACCTAGCCCTGGTTAGCAGACATTTCAGTCTAGCTTACCTCTTCCTGCTTTCAGTATCACTGCTAGCTCACTTAGCAACAGCCGAGTTACTCTTACCAGCCTGTCACACATACAACCTGCTTCTACAATCCCCAGGTTCCACCAGAAACTAAAACTGTGTCACCAAGTCAAAGGCCAGCAGTACTTGGGTTTCTGACATTTGTGTTCTAAAGCATCTCCCTGATCCCCCTGCCAATACAAAGGCCCGCTCTGTATTTCTTCAAAGGCCATCCAGCTTCCTCACTCTGAATGCACAGAAATCACTGCTTTTCCCTCCTTTACAACAAGAAGCAGAGGTATAACTATCATACAAACTGCGGTTTTACTTCTTAGATACAAGCTGTTACTTTAATCACACTCCCAGTTCCTACAAAGATTTGTGAGAAAACTGGATAAAACAGAACACCGGAAAAGGTGAAAATGACGTATCACATACACATAAACCAGCTTTGCATTAACTTTTTTCTGAACTTAAACATTTATGTCTAAAACTTCACAATTTTCCAAAAAGCTGAATCACTTGTCAGAAAAAAATTTAATAGGCATGAAACTGCTGAGACACTAACCTTCTAAAAAATAAAAATCCACACGAAATGATGACATTCGGACCATCAATTCTAGCTACAGCTGAACGACTCTGAAATGCCAACAAGCACGCTATTCTATAAGTAGCAAATATTTTTATTTTCACAAATATTTTGTGATGTAAGAAAGAATAACATCACTTCTATGATTCAAGGTATACACTATACACAAGGACATATACTGAGTGCCGCTGCTCCACTCCAGTGCCTGTGCAGGCAATCCATGTCAGTGTCTTAATTTGAATGATGCAAAGGTGAAGGACTCCTTTCTTCACTCATCCTCTGGCTCCAGCACAAACTCTCCATCTTTTGCCAGGCAGACTAGCAGGAGCTAAACACCCCTTTATGACTGCTAAGATTTCACATTATAAATGGTAGCGGATTACATCGTTTTGAACGATTCAGGCATCTGGCACCAGTTGATATCAAAGACAAGAGAGAAACTGGCTGAATCTATCACTGTCTGGAAACTCTAGCAAGGCACTAAGGCTCTGTACAGACAACTTTTAAATTCTCAAACTGAGGTGCCTCACAAATCCTTAGGATTTATGCAGGCAGTGTTTCCACTCACTGTCTGGATGGTTGGACTTTATCTAAAGGGTTTCCAATTTTAATGATACTATGATTTTATGAAAATCTAATTGTATAAGGAGAATTGAATACTGTATTCACACTTGCAAGTTTTGTTTTAGTGTGTGTACTGGTGGTGGTTTTCTGTTCTCCCACCCCAAGTCCTAACATTTTCAACCAGAGTGTAATTTAAGAGGCTTTGAAAAAACTACTCAGGAAATGAAAAATTAATGCTATTGATGATTAGAATGCATTTAGTTTATCATTAACTTTTCAGCACCACAGTTATAGACAATAATGTAATGATTTACATTTACCACAGCTTCACATAAGTTGCAGATGTTCACAGCAACAGCTGCTGTCTGAGAAAATTGAGACACTCTTTAGAAATAAAATACATGAGGCTTTGAAGATGTGATGCACCCAGTACTTCTGAAGATAATGAATTCAAGCTAGGAGGAGCTTTCTAGCACCTTTCTATATATCTGTTCTTCGCAAGTATTTGACAGAAATTTTGAATTAGGACTGAGGCTAAAATTATCTCCAGATGAAACAGCTTCTCCTTATTTACCAAACTCTTTTCAAAGCATTATCCAGTTGTTCAAAAGACAAGACAACTCCAAGAAATCCTGTTTTTTTAAAATAAGTTATCTTTCACACTCAAGGTGGATTTTCTGTGCTGTGCACAGAAACTAAATTGTTACAGCTTCAACACACACATTCCTGCCTATTTGCTTAGGGCTGGAAACATAAAAAACCATCCCTGACAGGAGCTGCGCTCTTCTGTCAGATTTAACCTATAGCAACCATAAAGGCTTCCTGCGCAGTTGCTGACACTCGAGCATTTAATGCACAGCTGCTGATGTTTCAAGATGTTCCCTGTCAGCACCAGTTGCAGTCCTTACTTTGTCACACTGCTGTCCCCGTTTGGCACAAAGCATTCCTGAGAATTTGTCATTCAAAATACATTTGTGGATCATATTGGAGCTGCTCCATGCACAACACTCCCAAAATAAAGAGAAGTCAGATCACCTAACTGGATACACTTTCTGCTTTTCTAACCACAAACATGAATTACATCACATCTATGCCTACTGAAACTTGCTGCAGTATTTAGCAAAATCTTGACATCACTGACTTCCAGCATTTAACATGGAAATACATTAAGCTACCTTTGTCTTAAACATCCCACAAATAGTGGTGCTAGAAACTAAATAACCTGGCAACAGCTCTTAGCAGTAGGATAAAAGCTGGAATGCAGCCCAAGTAATATATTTGGCCACATCCTGTATTGTCATTTGCATTCAATCTGAAATCAGAATACGAAATACAGGAGCCCAGACCAAAGCAGAATTGTAACCATACAGTACTGTAATGATGAACAGGTTCTTGGACCACATTGGATGTTATGCTAAAATCTGTGACAACCCAGTATAGTTGCTTGGAGTTTGTGTGCATTCAAAAGTTTTTCTAAAATACCATTTTGCATGCACACAACAAAACAAAGAAATTGACACTTAACCTTATAATCAGTAAGATGATACCAGAGAAAACCCATCCCACATTATAGAAAACAGCAAATACCAATAGATGTTAGAGATATGTGATAAATAAAAACCAGAGTATCTCCTCCACTGGCAAAGGGAACATTTCAATGTTAAAGGGCTCACTGTTCATTTGTTCCAGGACAACTGATTTTTTTAAAATCCTCCTATCACATCCAGAATACGAGATCATCTCTGAAGACATTAAATCCAATAGCATTTACTACTTTAACCAATACATGTTTACAGCAACAGTAGAAATATATAAATGAAATACTTCATTAATCAGCAATCATCTGTAGGGACTATTTTAGCATTTGGAGAACAGTGTGAAAGGTGCACTGCTCTTTATCACTTCTCCAGTTACTTGCCATAAAAATTCTACCATAGGTATTTTCAATGAACATACCTACAACACAGATTTTGCTGAAGTAAAATGGGGGGAAAGGGAGACTATTCCCCTTTTTTTCTGAAGGCAAAACTGCATCTAAATTACCAGCATTTGGGTAATGATAACAGACTGTACCTCTGGTATGTTTAGTACTTGAGAATAAAGAAACACACAAAGACACTCACATTATCTGTATATTCTGAATTAAGACAGGAACACATGAATAGCATACAGCTGCTTAGAAATTTTAATTTTTTCACGTTCTGATTTCTTTTCCTTCTCTCCAGAGCTTAGACCAACTGATTTTAGGTTTTTCCATAAACAGAAAAAGGAGAATGGAGAATTCTCCTCTGCAGGAAATAATCACTGCTCTGAGTCAAGGGAACCCACATATAATGCAGGTTCTTTTACATACTAATAACTAATTTTTCTCTGGTTTAACCTGATGGGTTCTGTCTAAGATTTGACAAGACACTGACTTCAAACATGAAACCACCGGATATCTCAAGAGTACTTTATCCTGCCAATTCAGGATCTATAAGCCGCCATATTGCGGGTTACATTTCATGTCATCAAACTAGAAGACAAACATCAAACAAACTTCTTTATAATGACTGGGAGCTGTTTGGTGACAGTAATTTGGTACAGACTAGCATTTATTCCACATAGACCTGCTTGTAGTATATCAAAAACTATTTACTTTGGATAAAATCCATACAATTTCAGGACAATTTATTATCTCCTGTAAGTCTCCTCTTGTGAGCTGATCAATGCATTCTGCATAAGGTAATATTACTTCTAAGGAGCTCTGACAAGCCATTTTAACTTGGGTTATTACAATACACTCATTTTTCACTGAACCGGTACCGAGAACACCTAAAAGAAAACCTCAAAAAACAGTGCACGCTTTCTTCCTAAAAACCTTAAGCACTGGTATTTCCTGACATCTTGGAAGATTGACTGGTTGGCTCGTGTGCAGTGTTTGTAGAAAGCTAATATTTTAAAAATAAACTCAGATGCCAGACTTCTAGGCAGAACAATGGGGAACCATTTCTAGAGCTGTGGGAGCCCCTTGGGTGGAGAATGAAACCAGGAGGGTCTGGCAGCTCTCCAGCTGCAGGTAACCGTACAGTGCCCCAGCATTTCGTTTTTGCTCTTGCACCACAGCACTTATATAGCAGAGACAAAGTGCCTACTGTATTTTCCTAGTCAGTTTTCCCTGTCAGCTAAATCCCCCATAGTCTCAGTATGTCTCGCTCCTCTAACAGGGGAAAACGGGGAAGAGGTCTTTGTCTTCTGAAACACAGTTGCACCACATGACATTTATGGTATCTTGGTATCAGACATCATACAGTAATAGTTGCAAATTTAATTAAGTGTGAAAATTTATTTTCCTTCTGTAGTGATTTTTATATAGAAAACACTCACTATCAACATAGCAACACGGTCTGTATGGCTGAAATTCAGGAAGCAAGAAATAGCACCCTTTCCAATAAAACTTGCAAAGCCAGTCTGCAAGCAACAGTTAAAACTGCTGATAAAACAAGCAGTCAACTATCAGTGCTTTTTAGGTTTTATCACATTTCCTAAGAATACTGTCATTCATACACACACAATACTAAAGTTAACAATGCTTGTGTCTATTTCTTTAGCTTTTCCGTATTACCCTTAATAAGTCTTGCTAAAAATCAGTTTCATAAAACTAAATCTACTTTTGGATAAGGACTTTGTGTTTACAACCTTGATGAAGCTATGCAGAGGGAAAAAAAAATACCCTGCCCTGTGCCTTGTAACTGATAACGCTTCAGAACATCTACCAGATGTATCTTGGAAAAGTGCTTCCCAGAGAACTGTACAGGTCAGCAAATATTCCTGCAGACCTTCAGGCCTTGTCTTTGTAACAGTGTTCAAAACAGTCCTTCATCACCATTCACAGCAGTGTCAGAAACCAAGCATAAAGAGCAAAAACAAAAAAAGAAAATCACAGAAGATCATTAGAAAGAGTGGGAAGATTTTATGATGTTACCTGCCACTTGTGGTATACCATTATGGCTTTCCCTGGCAAGGTAGTGGCTTACTTAAAATTAAAAAGAAATTGGAATTAAAAAAAAGGAAAAAAAAGATGAAAGTAGAATTAGGCTGAAAATTCTACTGAAAGTAGAATTAGGCTATGTAGATAACCACACTTCCATCATCCTCTTTTATTTCAACCTGGCAGTATTCCTTACAGTGGAAACCTAGAAGTATGCCAATACAATGATAGGTTTCTGCTCTAATCTATCTTTCCATCCTATCAGAAGGAAAATGCTACAGGGAATAGCAATATTGCTGAACTATGTAGAAGATGTCTTCTCACAGGGTACCTCTCTGCCATTCAAACTTCGTTAAAAAATTTCTAGGAAAGGACTAAGTTGATCCATTTCCTTATGGGTTAAAAAAAAAAAAAGAAAAAAGAAAAAAAGAAACCCACCCAACCTCCCCCCTTGCAAAAACCACCCTAAACTTGTCTTCATTTTCTGAAAGAAAAAGAGAAAAAGTGTTAGAGCAGCAGAAGAATGTAGACAAAAGTGCTTCACTTTAACATTTTCACTAAATTATTTATTCTAGTAGCCGCTTCTCTGTTCTATGACAAAGAAAGGATGATGGTGGGAGTTAATGTAAAACATTTCCAAAGTACCTATCAAGCAACGAATTTTTGTGCTGTGATGTTACCCATTTCCTTCTTTATCACTTGACATAAGAGGAGATTTAAAAAAAAAGTCAAAGAGTATTGTTTCGAACATAGCACCTCTTAACATTTGAAGACTTCCAACATACAGGGTTTTCTGATGGCAGGGAATTTTATCATCCACACTTTACAAGGGGAAAAACACGGGTACTGGAGATGTAAAAGTCTGTATTTCAAATTTTACAGGAGTCTAGTGGAGATGGAAATACAAGTTAAGGAAACTGACTCCATATAACTCAAACTATGAATGAGAGCATTAAATTTGTGCTTCTCTATCTGTTGTTACAGTAAAGTTACTGTGCTTTTTATTCTCCAGGATTTTAGAATGGGATATATAACATGAGTTTTTATCACATGATCAAAAGGTATTTTAACAGTGAAAATGAAGACTGAATTGAGAAAAAGTACAGTACAATGACAGAAAAAGGAGTAACCTGTCCTGTAGCTTTGCTTTACTTTTTGAGAGGTCAAAGGCCATTTCCCTACGGATATGTCCTTTGCTATACCTTCAGATGTCAAACTGAAGGGATTGTAATACCCCTTGTTAAAACAAAATAGCTTGGTAGGCAAAAGGATAAAAAGGAAAGCAAAGTGACTTCCCCAAAAGTGCCATTCAAAATCTTGATTATAAGCTCAAACCAAAGGAAAAATAGTGGAATGTAATTAGCTAAAATAATGGTGGCAAAATGAAGTGGTTTAATTATAATTTAGCTTGTCTTTGTCTCACCATTGACATGTTACACCAGACACAATATATTACAGGGAAGCAAATTATTTACAAAATACCATTCCAAGAATGAGTGCATACCATGAGTAAGAATTTGAGGGCTGTTATCTGTTATTTTGGTAAAAGATGCAATCAGATTAGGCTGTTTTCTCAGCCTAATAACTATTTTTTTCAAAAAAACACCCTTTTTCTTCCCCAAAACCCAATTTTGACATTAAAAAGAAAACTTTTCCAGTCCAAAATGATTTTCCCTTTCCTTCATATTCACCGGTGCATAATGAAAATATTTGGACTCCACCATATTGCAGAAAAAATATTTTATTTTACTTTGGAGTATTCAATGTCCAGAAGCAAAAAAAAACCAAAACTCTTTCCAGCAAATGATATAGAAATTAAGAAAAACACAAGTTCTCGCTTTTGCTTCATTTTAAATGTCTTTATAATGCACTCTGTCTCTTTCAGATGAATTCTTAGAATGCTCTTTTCAAAAAACAGATGAACATTTCACTGTAAGAATGAGTCTACTGAATACTGATAGTTTTAGAAGTAAACACTGCTGTTAAGGCTGCATCAAACACTGTTGCAGAAATGCATAAAAGACTGCATTCCAAATCACTCCATGTTTCACCATCATTATAGAGCAGAATTTTCTAGCCATAAGAGGAAAAACTCAGGAGTTATTAGAGCTGCTAAGCAAATTCCACCCCCCCTTTTATTTTTCAGCATTGCTTTCAGGAACACTCCTCAGGAAGAGCTTGAAAGAGCTTGTAGTGCCCCAGATAGGAAAAGTACATACAGAAGAAATGGACTAGTGGTAGGAACAGAAAAAATATTAAGGGGTGTGTGTGTGCATGTGCCCCATGCACCCTCAAGTTCCAGAGCAAATATCTGTAGAAACAGCCATACAAAAACCACTAAAAGAGAGCTTGACACATCCAGTTCCTTGCAGCAACCGAGAACCAACAGTGATACAATCATTTCTGCCAGCCTTTCTTGCTTTATTTTCAAAGTTAAGGGTATACTAGAACATCTAATTATCCTTATAGTTAGAACTTCCTATGTCTAAATTACAGTTCTTTTACTGCCACTTATGCTTATAAGTTCTCTTACGCCTAGTTAACAGTTTATTTCCTCCTAATTCACAGATTCTTTCACATACATGAAGATTTCTACCAGGTCTTCCTTGGGAAATCTTTTTCTCTTACTCAAAAAGCCCAGTTCTTTCATATTTTGCCCCACAGAGCTTGTATATTCTAGACTTTCATTAAGACTGAATTCTAAGTAAGTGTATAGGAAAGCAGCTGGATTAAAACACGATGTGAAAGCACAGAAACGCTCATGCACTGTGCTAGCTCACGCTAAAATCCCAATATTCTTGGAGTTATAAAGCTGAAAGCCTTGACTGTCCCTCTGCAGGAAGCAGCGACAACTGTGATTTGCCATTAAATGTTAAAATAAATTGCACCCCTTAAGCAGAAACAACAAACTTTCTCTCCAGTGTGTAGGGAAAAAAAAACAACCCAAAAGGGAACAATCAGGCTCTTCAGATTTGGAAGCATATGGAATAGTGGAAAAGCACAATAAGAATTTCAGTATGTCTCTGTCTTCTAAGGCATATGGATTGAAATGCTTCACCTATTTATTTTCATTTATGAAATGGGATTTGTTATAGCAATCATGAAAAAATAATATCAACTACATTGGGTATTCACATACTTAATTAGAAGATAGAAATAGAATAGGAAGATAAAGGATAATGAAAATATTATCTGATCGTGCGAAGTTTGTTTTGTAAAACATGTTCCACAAATTCAAACTAGAAATGCAAATGACAAATAATTCATCTAAGTAATTTAATAATGTATGGTATACATGCAGAAAATCTATTTTTGAGAAGTACTGTAATATTATAATAGATTAGTTGCTTAAAATCAATACCTGAAAAGAAAGTGCTTGTAGGCAACAGAAAACTGCCTTTACTATAATGATGCTGGCAGTCTGACTTGTGATGCAAATAATTTACGCACAGTTTATGAACAGGGCTCAATGGTGGGTGCAGTTCACGTCCTATAGGCTGCTTGCCCTCACACCCAGACTACAAAGACTGAGGATTTCTAATAATATTTGATGATAATTTAATTTCTAATAGCACAGTAGTGCTCAAATATCTCTCCAGGATTAGAGAGTTTATCAGACCAGTGGAAACATAGCTGCAAGAAACTAGTTTTTCTCCTTCCCTCTAATTTAATAAGAAAACATATTAGGAGAGATAAGTCAAATGACATTTCTTGATGTATGTATCTATTATCTTTGAAACAGAATCTTTCAAAAAATCTCAATTCCTAGCAAGTATTTGCTCTATTATAAGCACTATAAAAGTAACTATGAAACAAAACCAATGGTAGATGTAGGAATAGGGCCACCTAATCCATTAGCCCATGGTTCACAGCAGGTCTCTCTTTAGAACATGACCAATATAAAAAAGCTGGAATTGGAAATAAGTCTCAAACACCTGCTAACATCAGAAAAAGAGAAAGTCCACCGACTGGATCATCGTGCGACACATACAGATGGCAACTAAAAAGCATTTTTTGGCAACCCTGTTCATAGTGTTGCAGCTCATTTTTCAGAGACCTTCCGTATTCTCCTGCATGTACTTTTTTATTGTATAGTTCCATAGATGAAATCAACTGTCTCCCAACTTGCATAAAATTTTAGGCCTTACAAGAAATAATATAATCATTAAAGAGTTTTTGAACAAAACTGGGATGTTCAAAGACAGCCAAAAGCTGGTATTTAACAAGCATCACTGAAGAGTTACCTTGCCTGCCTTCCTTTAAGGATGAAAAGACCTCTGGTAGTCCTATACATTGGTATAAGGTAGCTATTGAGTTCTTAAAGCCATATATTATTTGCTACATGCCTTTACTCTCATTTCATGTGCTAAAGTATGGTAGGAATATTTTTTCAAACCAAAATTACTGAACACATAGTTTCATCTCCAAGAAGAAACATAGAAGAAGCTGCTTGTTTATATCTCGCTTTTACTAAAAGACTGATAAACTTATCAACTGTAACGTAATGATATCTCTTGATACAAGTGGAGCTCTTTTTTTATTAGTCACAGTAATATTAACGGATAATTTATTCATCAATTAATGAGCTTAAAAACTTAAGATTTTACTTGTTTTCTTGATTTACAATTTTTTTCTCCTAATACATCTATTTATACACCTAAAAGACAAAAAAATATCTTAAGAGATCAAAATAATATTAATGGATGATATGCAACTGAAGTACACAGGGGCAAGACCCATTTATATAAATGCTCAAAATATTGGGAGACCATTCCACATCTTTAAACACAGTTTTTCGTGTACCCTGTGTAGAAGCTCCTCTTGTAGGGTGACTTTTTTGATGACTGCTGATGTGGTAGCAGATGCATTATTTTAACTGGAAATCATGAGCCAAGCCACGAACGCTCATTGCTCTCTCCAATCTACTGGGCGATGTAAGCCAGTTTATATAGGAAACACAGTGTCATCAGAAAACACTGGGAGGGAAAAGAACAGCTTAAACTATCTGAATTCATTATGGTGTCTAAAAGGGCTTCAAGAAAGATTTCTTACAAGGTAACTCTCTACTGGGGAAGAGCACTTCAATGACTTTGACACCGGCAGTTAAGACTACAGCTAGGTAGTGACAAAACAATTTCATTAAGAATTGTTTCGATTTTGAAGTAGGATCTTTTTTTTTTGTAGTTCTTTTTCTGTTAGTTTCCAGGAATTTTCTGATGTTTAATAGAACAATCGTTAAGTTTGGATACTTAAAGCAGTCACCAAAGCATTGTTTTAAACCAAAGAGTTAATGATCATTACTGCTCTCTTTTAGTTTGACACTGTATCTACAGTTCAAGTATTCTGCAATTCATAATTAAGTGAAAACATAATTATTTACATCGCTTACATGTTGGGTATGTCTCAGTTTTAAAACTGGCAATAAACAATTCATGAATAACCTATTGGAACTGGGGATATAGCAATAGGATACAAGTCATTAATTTGAATTTATTGTCTGTTAAACAACAATATTTAGACAAAAAATTAATAAAATCAAACAAAAATTAAGAATTATTTTACATAGATCTAGGTATAAGAGAGACAGAAAATTGATTGCTCTGGCTTTTTTACATTTGCACTACCAAGGTTGTCATTTAATCTCGCTGGTTCACTGCAGAGGAACACCTGATTTCTAACTACAGAAGGTCAATTTCTTGCTAGCAAGGTTTTTTGTCTGACATTCTGCAATTCTGTAGTCCTATATGTGTCTAAAACTCCTAGACCTAGAGCATTACAGTCGAAGATTTTCTATCTCACTAACAAAGACCTCAGGACAACACCCACCCTCCCCCCCCCCCCCAGTCCCACAACAAAACCAAAACAACAAGCCCCAAACTGTATGAACTGTCAAACAGTTTGATGTTGATTGAAAATAACTATAAAGCTTTCCAGAAATCATAGAGTTCTACAGGTGGCCTAGCTCATTTAGGTGGCTGTCATCCATGTCATGTCCTGTGTTCCTGGGGGTGTCTCTTCCAGGTTAAAAGCTGCCCAGTAAAGGGCTTCATTGGATTCGGCTCACGCAGAGCAAATCCATTTATTTTGAAGGTCCTGGAACAGGGAAATCAAGTCCCACACAGTTCTGCACAGAGACCACCTGCATGCATTAGCAAGCTTCAGAAAAGGTGTTTTCTCCTCCAAAGACTTAACTGGAGGAGGCTGGAACAGATTTTACTCCTCTCATCGCATTACTGAGAAAGGGCAGTGAGCTCAAAGGGCTGTTTCTGAAACCTGTTGCAGTCAGCACAGCAAGCTGGCATATCACATCTTGTGATATCTCACCAACATACATCTGAGTGAGAGCAGCAGTCAGGAGAGACAGTTAGCAAAATGGACAGGTAAAATCTGAGCTCTCAGGCAAGGACATGGTGACCTTGCACCTGTGCTGAAAAGCTTCTACAATCCAGCTAGATCTGATACAGGCAGGAGCCATATATCTATAAGCTGGACACAGATAATGTCTACAACATGCAGCCTTTTCACATGGGTTGTAAATAAAAGCTGGGCTTTTTGAATTCCATATTCACATTTGCTTTGAGACAGAAAAATTTTCCACACATCCCCCACCTACTATTCTATTTTTCCTCTATACCATTTTCATTCTTTTGTAAGATTTTTTTCCGGGTATCTTCATTAGGTTATAGAGAAAAAAAAAAATCCTAGTTACTGGATATATAACTATGCCCTGATGAAACATCCTCATGTCAGTCTGTCTCCTATCTGAGTATCTGATTCCACAAACACTCCCTTATCTGAAAAGTTCCCTGAAATAAACTTGATCCAGTAAAGCACTTTAGTGGATGAAGTCAACAGAGCCATTCATTGCTTAAAGGTAGCCATAAGCCTTAAGTGCTGTGTGACTGTGTGGGTCCAAGAAAGAATGAACTATTCCTGACAGTAAGTGCTTTTTAAATTGGTCCTACACAGAAAAGCCTCTTAGTGCTACATTTAGAGAGGGAGTGTTCTTATGGAGAGTAAGGAGTGAAATCAGCATCCATTTTAATTCACTTCTAGAAGCTATATATTAGAGAACAGTGGATGGCTGTGTCTGCAGTTCAGAGGACTTGCAAAGTAGACAAGAAAAAGGAAAGATGAAATTTTAGAACTTTCATGGATACTCTCACAATGTTTAAGTACTAATGATGAGCAGTAAGCTAAACCAAAACCAGTTCCCAGGACTCACATATGACATCTACTACTACAGAATAACTATGCTTGCTTACTACTAGTTATAAAATGCATACAAAATGTAATGTTACGTTCGACAGCAAATTACTTCCTCATACAGGCTGTGCTGTTTCCACTGCATTTGGATGAGGCTGCTATCAAACAAAAAACTCCAATTACAAATTATATTACAATAAACAGGGGCGAAGATATCTGCTTTTTTTTTCACTTGCTTTCATCTAGCAGCATTCTTTTATTGCACAGATAAATCACAATTTAAATCCCTTAGCCCCAAGTAAATTCAATTTCCATGCTTTTTTTCTTTCTTTTTTTTTAATAGTCAGAAATATCAAGTTTTTTCTCAGGACATAAGTAATACCTCTCCTGCAAATATGACACAGCAAAAACATATTGAACTGTTCAATCTTGGAGACTCCAAAGATACCATTAATGGGTAACCCCTCTGTGACTGTAAGTATCTGCTTTTCAGCAGAAGACTGCATGCTCCAGTTTTCCAAGGTATTGTCAAGGCTAAAATTATAGATGTTTTTAAGGACTGAGAGGTAAGCCACTGGGGTCCCTTGTTATGTATTGATTAAGGAATAAATGGGATCATTAACTTGTTAGCAAAGTACCTTGAGGAGAACCAGTCTCATGGAATTTTAGGAAATAAATTTCATGTTAAAACTAATTTTTTTTTCACCATTTTATGGAGGGGAATATGTCAAGGTCTAGAACAAATGGTCTGAGGAATTACAGACTCTAGAGTTCCAATTCAAGGCTGATACTGAGCCAAGCTGTGGCCATAAACCAGAATATTTATATGTTTGTAAACTGAGAATAGAAGCTGGCTCTAGTCCTTCACTGCTACTCTATAGTGTTTGAAGGATCTTAACTTTCTTACTTTAAAAATGGAGTTTTGTTGTTGATTTAAACAGGAGCAGAACTGAGAATGAGAAACTGCAGAAATCTTCAAATGTAAAGATTGCAAGTATCTTTAATTAACATAAGGAAACAGAACTACACTGCTCACTATGCTTTCCCTTTCATATAAAGGTTTATGCTAGATAAACATAGCAAACCTAGACCCTCATCATTTGTAAATAATAATTAAAAAAACCCTTAAACCACAATTGACCCCATTTGGGCCCTACATACTACCCCTCTGGTGCACTGGGTCTGAGAGTGAGCTAAGGAACACAGGTAAAAAGCTCATTTGTCAGGTCCTTCCAAGGTCCTGGGGCTGTGTGAGCAAGGCAGAGGTGGAGAAGCCTCTAGAGCCCCAGGGATATGGGAACAAGTCATAACACAGAAAGTGTTAATGTAATTTTTTAATTACTAGAGCTATTTTAAGCCTGGTTACAAAATGCGGTCTAAAAGCATACTTAACTATATTCTTCTTTCTCTTCTGGTTCTCTCAGAGTTTAGCAATATACCAATTTTATCAGCTTTAGACCCACACCTTTCTTTGGAATCAGATTTTGTTTTAATCTATTTGAAGTGCAGACAAAAAAGCTGCAAAACTGAGTTTAAAAAAATGTTGCTTCTCTTTTTGCTATATGATAAAGTAAATGATAAAGTAAATCATTTCAATTTAAGCAAAGTCTAAAAAGTAGGAGGTGTCCTAATTAATTATTAGTTAATTTCAGAAGTTTTCTAAACTTATCCAGTATCAGATAAACCTTGACTTTCAGAGTTATTGAAAAATAATTCAGTTTCCATTACTATTATTGCTTTTACAAGAAGCCATGAATTGGTCAGTTCTACTGTATAATATCTAAATAATTTAGGTATTTTTAAAAAGAATCCTCAAATGATTTCTAAATTGAGAGCAAGACATTTTAACATGACTGTATTCGTTTCACATATCTGAACCTCATTCTCAAAATTAGAGAAAAAAATCCAGACACACACATCCCCGGGACAGAACAACCCTGGATGTACACAGAGACTGGGGTGTGAGAGGCTGGAGAGAAACCCTGCAGAGAGGGACCAGGGGGTTCTGGTCGTCGGCAAGTGGAACTTTAGCCAACAGTGTGCCCTGGACAGCCAAGGGGGCCAACCGTGCCCTGGGGTGCATCAAGCATGGCCATTGCCAGCTGGTCAAGGGAGGTGACTGTCCCACTCTACTCTACACTGATACAGCACTACTTTGGTTGCTGAGTGTGGTTCTGGGTGCCACAGTATAAAAAGAATATCAAGCTACTGGAGAGTGTCCAGAGTAGTAGGCCACAAAGCTGGTGAAGGGTCTGGAGGGGAAGCTGTATGAGGAACAGCTGAAGAGGAGACCGAGGAGGGACCTCGTTGAAGTCTACAGCTTCCTCACAAGGGAAGGAGGAGGAGCAGGAGCTGATGTCTTCTCTCTGGAGACCACTGATAGGACCTAGAGAATGCCAGGAAGATGTGCATGAGGAGCTTTAGGCTGGATATTGGATTCTTCACTCAGAGGGTGGTGAAGCACTGGAACAGCTCCCCAGGGAAGTAGTATCTGTGCCAAGACAACAATATTCAAGAAGCATTTGGACAATGCCCTCAGACACATGGTGTGACTGTTGAGATTGTCCTATGCAGGGATAGGAGTTGGACTCAAAGATCCTTGTGAATCCTTTCCAACCCAGGATGTTCTGTCATTTAATGGTATTTCTGACAAACAAGCTCAGTCTGCATACATTTTAGTAAAAGCTACCTTATGGTAGAGTCTCAATAGCAGTTTTAAAACCACTGGTGTAGGCATCCCCATCCATATTAAAAGTGGTTTTAAGCATTCTGAAGTAATAATTCCCAATAGAAAGAAAAAGAAAAAAAATTAGTCACTTGATGAAATGTCTACATTTTAATGAATCTCCTCTAAGAACAACTCAACCCTTCCTCTGCCTGCAACACTATGCAAATTGCTTCTTCCACAAAAGAAACAAAATAATTTGGGGTTTGAAAATGCCTAAGGCTTACCACAAGTGCTGTTAGAAAAAGCAGTGGCACTATCAAAAGTACGTTTTCAGCACAAAAGTGCACAAAATATAAATCAGTCAACCTTCTGATTTGAATGTCTCACCTTGAAGATTAAATACATTATACAGAATTAACTCCTTGATTAGCATATGTCGATACTTCTCTCAGGTAAGTACTTATGTATTCAAATGCCAGATAGCTATATGTAGCAACGTATCAATTAATTCCCAAAGGGTGATTCTGACTTGATAGAATCATCATAGAATGGGTTGGGTTGGAAGGGACCTCAAAAATCATCCAGTTCCACCCCCTCTGCCATAAGCAAGGACAACTTTCACTAGACCAGGTCACTCAAAGCTCCATTCAACCTTGCCTTGAACACTCCCAGGGATGCAGCATCCACAACGTCCCTGGGTAACCTGGTCCAGTGCCCCATCACCCTTAAGGTGAAGAATTTCTTCCTTCTATCTATTCTAAATCTACCTTCAATCAGTTTAAAGTCATTACCCCTTCTCCTACCACTACACGCCTTTGTAAAAAGTACATCTCTAGGCTTTTTTGTAGGCAATCTTTAGGTACTAGAAAGCTGCTCTAAGGTCTCCCTGGAGCCTTCTCTTCTCTGTGCTGAACAACCCCAACTCTCTCAGCCTGTCTTCATATGAGAGGTGCTCCAGCCTTCTGATCATCTTCATGGCCCTCCTCTGGACCTGCTACAACAGGTCCATGCCTTTCGTGTGCTGAGGGTTCCAGAACCGAGTGCAGTGCTCGGATGAGGCTCATCAAAGTGGAATAGAGGGGAAGAATTTCCTCCCTCAATCTGCTGGTCACATTTCTTTTGATGCAGCCCAGGCTATGGTTGCCCTTCTGGGCTGCAAGCACATACTGTCAGATCATGTCCAGCTTTTCACCCACCTGTACCTTCAAGTCCTTCTCTCAAGTCCTTCATTTCCTTGTCTGAATTGGTGCTGGGATTCCCTCTACCCAGGTGCTAGACCTCGCAACTTGTCCTTGTTCAACTTCATGAGTTTTGCATGGGCCCACTTCTCAAGGTCCCTCTGAATGGCATCCTTTCCCTTCAGCACGTTGACTGCACCACATAGATTGGTTTCATCAGCAAACTTGCTGAGGGTGAACTTGATCCCATTGTTCACACCACTGAAAAATGTTAAACGACACCAGAACCAGTACCAATCCCTGAAGAATGCTGCTTGTCACTATTCTGCACTGGGACATAGAGTCATTGGCCACAACTCTGAGTGTGACCATCCAATTCCCGATTCACCAAGTGATCCATCCGTCAAATCCACAACTCTCCATTTTAAAGCCAAGAATAGTGTCAGATGCTCTGCGTAAGTCCAAGTAAATGACATCAGTTGCTCTTCCCTTATCCACTCACACTGTAACACCATCGCAGAAGACCAACAGATTTGTCAGGCATTAATTGCGCTTTGTGAAGCCATATTCACTGTTACCAGTCACCTCCTTATTTTCCATGTGCCTTAACCCAGTTTCCAGGGGGATCTGGTCCATATCTTGCCTGGCATAGTAGTTTCCCAGGTCTTCCTCAATACCCATTTTTAAAAAGGGAAATATGTTTCCCCTTTTCCAATCAATGGGAACTTGACTGGACTTCCATGACTTCCCAAATATGATGGAATGTAGCTTAGCAACTTCACCTGGACCCATGAATGCATCTCATCATGTCCCATGGAATTATACGCCTTCCAGGTTCCCTATTTACACTAAAATTACTAACCATCTTCAGGACAGGTAAACAGATTTAACATATTAACTCTGTCTAGCACAGGTGAGAGGTGTCATTAAAGTATCACCTGTCTTGGGGGTGCTTCTGTACCACAGGGCTGCCCTAGCCCACTGCCCAGACAGCGTTCCCCAAGCCCCCGACTACAGAAAACAGCTGGAGACTGCCCAGTCCACACCTCAAACACAGCATAAGTTACCATAACCATTTTGTCCTTATAGCAAATAAGTGAGAAGTTGACATTCTTATCTATTCTGGTGCTGCACTGTCCTTTGTATTTTGAATTTTCCCAGTGTTTCTCTGCATTCTGTGACAATTTGAAGTCCTTCTATGATCTAGGCTTGTTACTTTTGTATATCATATTATTATACTCCACACTTGTAGAACAAAATACAATTATATCTTTCATGAACTCCAGATATAAAATGCTAATTACTTCTTCACAGAAGTCTTCTGCATGGAGACTACTATCAGGCCAATGTATTCTCAAGATGAGCCATCTTAGTTGTAGTCTCTTTTTCCTTAGGCCCTATTTTATTAATAGCTGATTAAGTTGTTTTCTTTGGCTTCTTGTCCATTGTTTTAACTCTTCCTAAAATTCCATGATGCTAAAAGGAATACATTTTTCTCAACTGGGGGCTCTGGGGTACAGAGTTTTGCTCCACAGATAACAGTCTGTACTCACAAGCTATGTCTATTCACCTTCTCATTTGAACAAGGTATGACAGTGGCTTTTTTGGTCTGGTGTTAGGGTGTGTTTGTTTGTTTGTGAGGGAGGGAGGGGATCTTTTTAGACAACAGGTGCTCTTTGCTTTATTTATTTAAATATTTTTGAACTTTATTTTTCCAGATGCTGGCAGAGATCTTTCATTAAACTGTCTGAATCTGTTCTACTTTGAAACTGTACTATTGTCTCAGTTCACAAAGTAACAGGGAATCCAGACTAACAGCGTGACAAAGCTCTTTTCCTACAATGCCATTTTCTTCAGAATTTCTAAGATTCTATTTTTCTTGGAGTAAGGGGACCCATTTTGCCAGTGAGGAGGTAAAATTTTGGTAACTCAACACATTATATTGGTAATAAATGACCCATGATAAACACTAGTTTACCATAATCTCTGTCAAATCTTATCTGAATCTTGAAAATGTTTCCTAATAATTTTATAAGTACTACTTCCTCCTTTCATTGATAAACTACTGACTTCTGGATTTAAACACAAATTATTTTAATAATGCACTGCAGTACTAGATAAGATTTTAAGATAGGCAATAACAAGGAGATATTCCATCTGAAACTGTTTGAATGCATTTTAGGAAAGCAAAGTATAATTGCTTATATTAAAATGCTTGCCAGCATATTTTATTAATATCCAAAACTAGTTTTCAGATTTAAGGATAATGGCAGTTCTTGGCTTACAAGTTTTATGAGAAAAAAAATTCAAGTTAGCTATTCTGAAATAATAAATTTTATTTAAAAACAAACATTAGATTTTAAGTAATTGAACTAAGTATTTTCTATCTACTCATCTAAGTGGTCCCTGGTCAAAACTTTCTAGTGTCCTATATCTCTGTGATCTCTGAATATGTAGGATATTAGTTCACCTAGAGCACAGAAACAGCCATATTTCATGGAGAAAGACAAAGTTAAGTTCACTTGGAAAACAGCAAAGCAAGAAACAGGCTTTCACCTGAACAGGGAACTTGACATGATTTTACAAAATGCTGACAATAAAATAGGAAATCATAGTCCAGAAATACATTAGAATTTTCTGGCTGGAATGTATGGCTGCAATATTTCCTTAACAATTGCACTCAGCTGCTTCCATAAATAGCAACTAAGAGGACAATCATAGGAACAGCAGCTAAATAATAAGAGAATTAGACTTCTATTTTGTTTTGATTTTCCTGTGATTCTCTTTCCAGTTGACCTTCTACCTTGGTTAAGCTTCCAGTTTCTCCAACATATACAGATTCATTAGCACAGAAGAGGATAATGTACTTCTGCCAGAAGTGTCTCACACATTGGCTGCATGCAGAACATGAGGCAAAATTCTGTAAAACAGGTACTAATAACTTAACAACAAGTTCCCAAATTTACTTTTATTAGGTACTGTCTTGGAAATGAGCTTTGCAGCTTGTGGCTCAATGTTGGTCTGCAGACAGGCTCCTGTAGACTCATTCAGCTGTTCTGGAGATGTTTGCATCCCTCACACGCATTTTGAAGCAGTTTTCAGACCATTAAGCATAGGTCTTTCACAGTCTGATAATCTTTATTTTCCAATGGGTAAGAACCATCTAGTTTTTAACTAACTTGATTTTTGTCATGTCATGCAAGTTGCTCTGAGAAAAAAAGACCACCCTTTACTGGACTCTATGCATAGCAAGTACAAAGGAATAACAATGATCAGTGTTTTTTTGAAGGAACTAATACAGAAGGTGATACTGAGAGAGGAAATAAAGCAAAGGAAAGCTTTCACCTTCTGGGTGATCTGGAGTGAGCAGAGGAACCTTAGACAAAATTAGAAGTAAAATTGCTCACACATCAGGTGAATAGAAGAGTTAAAACCGGAGCCTTTTCTGTCTTTTAGGTACAGTATGGACATTACAGGAGGAAAACTAGAAACAGAAGTCTTCTGTAGCCTCAGAAAATCTGATTTGCTGTCCATGAAAAACAAAATAAAGTGAGCTACTTTAGTTTTGTGAAACAGTACTTAGGCAGTCCTCCGTAATTGCAGGAATATAGTTAGTAAATAAGTAATTATAATCCTAGAAGTCTGCTTACTTGATCTCTAGGAAAATTTTGATCTACTGTGAGCAGCTGATGACTATGGAAGTTGTGAGAAGAAACACTACCATTATCTGCTGTGGGCTTTGAGAAAAACATTTTTTTAAACAAGTATGAACCTTAGCTCTTTCTGAACCTGATAATTTGCTTGAGGAAGAACAAAGGTCATCAAGATTGTCACAAACATCACAGCTGTTCTTCCCTCAGTTTAGGGAGGGAAGAATATAATTAACAGGATGGTGCAAAAGACGACCTTAAAATCCTGTAGCCAAAACTCTGAGAAAATTAAGTCTTTTCCAATATATAATTCAATCATATATTCAAAATGGCTTTGTACTCATCTTTTGTGTAAAAAATTTATGAAAGAGAGAAATCAGCTCTCAGGACTATCACGCTGACAGAACGATGATTTTTCTTATGCTGCTCTTGCTATTTTTATAGCCAAGCAATTGGTCAAAGAGAAAATGATCTTGTCTGTAAGAAATAATTGAATGTTCTGAGCATGCTCGGCCACCACACCCAACATGTGACCTTCTTATTTACATATCAACATGGCACCAACAGCCTGCCCAGCAGACTGCCGTCTCCCACTGTCTTCCACCAGATTGCTGCTCTTCTTGCAGAGCAGCACTGGGGAAAAATTGTTGCTGGCTGACAAAAAGCAGTGGACATTGACAGTTGTGTAAGGTATTTCCATTGTAACGGATTCTCCTGGATACTTACAATACCTACTATTATCCTTTCACATTACAATATTGTACACTTAAATAATCCTATAATAACCATCCTATAATAGACCAGTCAGCTTTCGTGTTAGAAGGAATACTGAGTAAATCATGCTTTTATTCACATGCTACAGTTCTCTCAATCTCTCCCAAACAAACACGCTCCTATTTCCAACCTGTTAACAGCTGGATTCTAATAACTGCTGAACTAAACAAGGCAGAAGCTTAATATAGTAAATACATAAAAAATTATACATATGTATGAAATGCCTATTCGTGCAGGACCAAAAAATTTACTCCAGTCGCCAAAAAGAGGTTCCCCCTCTACCAAAACCCCAACACATAAAAGAAAGAATAAATAAGGTTTTGCAATAATACTCAAAATTCACCTGCAGTAATTCTCAGACTCCCTGTGGAGTGTTTTCAAGAGCATTCATAAACCTACACTGGCACTTGACAAAAACTGCAAAATGTGTAGCAGCTTTCTGTCAACAAGATGCAAGATAACTATTATAAGATAACTTACAGCAGAAATGTCTTTACTTCCTAATTTTGTTTAGGGCTCCTAAATAAGCTACTAAAACTTCACTATCAGTGTGTTACAGCACTATCTTAGAATTCTGATAAGAAATACAAGTACTGATATGCTTCCTCTTGGAATATTCTTCCAAAAATCAATTATTCACACCCAAATTAAAAACCATAATTTCTTGGATAAACAAAACCATGAATAACAACTATTATGACATGCACAAACAGTGGAAAATCTGAGCACACATAATTTCAGAGAAAATAGGCTTATGGGAAAACTAATTATCAATTCTTCTCTGTTTTCTATAGAGAAAAGGTACTTTATAAAATCTGCCTTGGCCCTTGGGTTGGTACTGTCCTGGGCAACAACATCAGCACTTTCAGGTAGCAAGGATGCTGTGCAGTCACATGATACATCATCCAGCTATAGGCTGCAATGTCGACGGAGAGTGCAGAGGCTTCTGTCCACTTCCAAAAGCTGGCCTGGACAGGGCAGGACTGCCAAAGCCTGAACTAGGATGAAGCTCTGTTGAAGATGGAAGTAGGACCAGGGCACAGGTTGAAAATGACAGAATAGGAGAAAGGAGAATCTCTTCTTTAGACTGTCACTTTGTAGACAATAAAAATAAGTGTCTTAATGTACAGTATGTTTTATTAATCTGAGAGAAGTCAAGATCTGCCTTACAGCAACACTGGACTCCCAAAGTTTGTTCCATACACAGAAATGATGTTTGCCATTCTAGTCATTCCCTCCATCTCTGACTCTTGAGCTGTGAGGGGCATTTCCTATGCAGCCTCAATCAAAACACTTACGTTTCTCAGAACTAGAAAAATATCTGGGCTCTCTGGAGAAATTCTTACCAAAATTTTGCTGTGCCTCACAGAAGCAGAGACTATTACCTTAGCTGAATCATACCAAATTTCTTACAAAACCCCTTTGACCCAAGACACTGTCCACAAGGGAAAACTTGAAATCCCATTTGAGTTATGAATAGAGGTGGATTCCAATATAGTCTCTGCAGACAACAAAGCCCCTTTTTTTTAAATAAAAGAACCCCAAATCCAAGTAATAATTACAGAATGGCAGGTTATGCCTTAAAAATTGATTTCATAATTTATTCTCAACCAACACAGAAAAAGCATATAACCTTACTCTGCCTGGCACTTGTATATTGCTCTGTTCATATGTTTGAAACAAATGTACATCAAGAGACTACCACTGTACTGCACAACATATTTATTTTCTGTACTGTGCTTTAAAAGTCTATTTCATGCATTTATCATAAGACTTTTTCAAAGACTTCCTGACAGATTTATTGGAAATCTTTCATAAACCTTTACTCCAGCCCCAGCAAAAGCCTAGTATTTACTAGTGCTTAGTGACACTTTGCCTTGTTTATGTAGAAAGCTTGGCACTGGAATAAAACTTGCTCCCCCTTTTCAACTTGCTGCATGCTTCGGGGTTGTTTTGGGGAAAGGAAAGGGGTGCTCAGTTCAGGCGATTGGTCTGATACCACACTACCGTCATTCCCTGTCTTTTTACACCAAGAGAAAAGAACCAGTTATAGGTAGGAAGGTTTCAGCTGCTGCTCACTGTTTTTCATAGGGCTCTGAAACAGAAAAGGTAAAGCTTCTGAGTTTCCCAAGAATGTACATTGTTTGTTGGGGAGAAAAACTGAAAAAACTCCCCCCAAAAATTTCAGCAGAACAACTGGAATGCTAACACAGCCAGAGGCTTTATCTTGTACTTGGAATCCCCAGTTATGAATAAATGACTTTTCAGTTTAATCCTTCTTGTTCTTTATAATATCTTGTCATTCTCACGTACAATCAGAAGTCCTGATGGGCAGACATAAACATACACAAAAAAACTTGTATAGTGCATGAATATCAATAGCTTCCTGAAGAAATTATTTTAAAAGTGGGAACACTTGCGTTAGCAAACATTCGCTACCTTGACTTGGTTGCTCACAACTGACTTCCAAGGCAAACTGATCTAAACTAAGCGAAGGTATTTCCTCATCTCAAATTTCCACAGAAGATGTTTGCAGTGTCCTAGATGTCACCTTCTCAAGTCCTCTCTAGGCACACCCATAAAACAATACAAGTGTCCTATTGTTAATACAATAGGCATGAAGTTGTACGACAAATTAAAGGCAGCATCTTTCAGATACTTGAAAGCTGATTAATTGCACTGAGTTTCCTATTTAGCCAAAGTGTCTGAGTAACCATTCCAACACTATCCATTGTTCTAGTTTTAATCCTCTGCACCTAAATTTTCAAGTTATGTACAAGGAAGGCCAATATCTATGAAAACCCATATGTAATGAATAAATTAAGTCTTACCAGACACATACACTTATTATTTTAAGTAGACTATTGAAGTATTATGCCATAGGAAAAGATAAAGTAAGCTATTCAAATCTGACTGATAAAGTTGAACTCAGCTAAAGCATGTGCAACAGATGTTTTATTATCAAAATGGGCAACTGGCTCATAAAACACTAGTCAAGCCTAAAAATGGACACATAAATACAAAGTTCAAGGGAATCAGTCATAAACAGTAGAGCTGATGGTAGATTAAACTGGCATTTTCATAGCCAGTGTGAATGGAACAAGGGTTTATCATAGATCTGTGAAGGATTTGGCGACAGAGACATATTTGATAACTTAGTTTATTGGATTTCTTTAAATAAAGACTGGCACAAAGAAGTTACGTAATACATTGTTTAAATGACAGAAGAGAGGAGAGGCTTTTGGGCTATTATCAGCATGGGTACTCTACAGAGCATGTATCAGTTGTTGCCTGAGCTAAATTCTAAACCTCCAAACGTTTCAAAAAGAATCATGCCTTGTCCTCAGAATAGGCTTTCAACATGATACCTCATTTATGCCACTGAAGAATAGGTCAGCAAAGCCTCTGTCATTATTCTTGATGAGAATGGCAATTTCACACTCTTAGAAACAGAACGATAATTTCCAGCTGTGCTGAAAACCAGTCAGAAACTGCACAACTATTAACCCACATTATCAAACAGCATTTTTGGCAGAAATTGCAGAAAAACTGGCATTAGGGTTACAGATAATATGTTGTAGTGAAAACAGTTAAGAAATAAAGACATATTTCAAAGAAATTGCTTCAAAGAGCTGTTAATTAACACCACAATTCCTTCAATGAAGCTACAAAACAACTGTCAACACAGAATCATTAAGGTTAGAAAATACCTTTAAGATCATCAGGCCCAATTATCAGCCCAATACCACCATGCTTATTAAACCATATCTTGAAGCACAAAGTCTACGTGTTTTTGAACACCTCTAAGGGTGGTGACTCCACCACTTCCCTGATCAGCCTCTTCCCATGCTTCATCACTCTTTCAGTAAAGAATTTTTTCCTAATATCCACTCTAAACCTTCCCTGATGCAACTTGAGGCCATTTCCTCACTTGGGACAGAAGACCAACACTCACCTCCCTACAAACTCTTTCAGGTAGCTGCAGAGAGCAGCAAGGTCTCCTGTCAGCCTCTTCTACAGACTAAACAACCACAATTCCCTCATAAGACTTGTTCTCCAGCCCCTTACCATCTTTGTTGCCGTTCTCTGGACACGCTCCAGCACCTCTATATCCTTCCAGTAATGAGGGGACCAAAACTGAACACAGTTTGGTGAGGTGAGGTCTCACCAGCATTGAGCACAGGGGCACAATCACTTCCCTGCTCCTGCTGGCCACACCATTTCTGATACAAGCCAGGATACTGTTGGCATTCTTGGCCACGTGAGCACACTGTTGAATTATGTTCAGTCTGCTACTGACCAGCAGCCCATAGTCTTTCTCTGCCAGGCAGCATTCCAGCCACTCTTCCCAAAGCCTATGGCACAGCACAGGGTTGTTGTGTCCTACTCACAGAGCCTGACACTTGGTCTTGTTGAATCCCATACAACTGGCCTCAGTCGATCAATCCAGCCTTTTCAGATCCCTCTGCAGAGGCTTTCTGCCCTTAAGCAGATCAACACTCCAGCCCAATTCAGTGTGTTATGCAAACTTACTGAGGAAGCACTCTGTCCTCTTATCCAGATCATTGATAAAATTATCAGAAAAGACTAGCCCCAAAACTGAGCCCTGGAGAACACCACTTGTGACCAGCCACCAACTACATTTAGTTCCATTCACCACAAGTCTCTGGGTTCAGCCATCCAGTCGTTTTATTTTTACCCAGCAAAGAGTACATGTGTCTAAGCCATGAGCTGCCAGTTCTCTAGGAGAATGCTGTGGGAGACACTGCCAAAGGCTTTTCTAAAGTCCAGGTAAATAATATCCATAGCCACTCCCTCATCCACTAGGCGGATCACCTGGTCATAGAAGGAGATCCGGTTGGTCCAGCAGGACCTGCCTTTCCTAAATCCAGGCTAACTGGGCCTTATCCACTGGTTGTCCTGCTTATGCCTGGTGAATTGCTCCATAATCTTTCCTAGTACAGAGATCAGGCTGATAGGCCTGTAGTTCCCCAGATCCTCCTTCTGACACTTCTTGTATATGGTCATCACTCTAACAAGCCTCCAGTCATCTGGAAATTCACCTGTCAACCAGGACTGCTGATTGATAATGGAGAGGGGCTTGGCAAGATCCTCCAGCAGCTCTCTCAGTACTCTTAGGTGGATCCCATGGTTCTCATCCAGCCCTATGGACTTGCGAGTATCCAGGTGGCACAGCAGGTTGTTAACTGCTTCCTCCTGGATTATGGGGGGGGGGGTTATTCTGCTCTACGTCCCTGTCGTCCAGATCAGTGGACTGAATACCTTGGGGATAATTGGTCTGTCTATTAAAGACTGAGGCAAAGAAGATATTTAGTACCTCAGTCTTTTTTCCTCATCCTTGGTAGCAATGTTCCCACTCTGCTCAGCGCTTGGCAGGCCACACCTGGACTACTGCATCTAGTTTTTGTTCCCACTATACAAAAAAGATATGGGAAGGCTGGAGAGGGTCCAGAGAAGGACCACTAAGATGATCAGAGGTCTAGGAAACCTACCATCTGAAGTAAGGATGAGAAAACAGAGCTGCTCATCTGTTTTAGAGGGATAATTCTTTAGATAAATACAGAGAAAAGAACCATTCCCTTTCATATAGCAGGTACCCCTATGACTATTGCTTCAGGGTTTCATTGTAACACTATTCATATTAGGGGATTACAGTCATTGTGTTCATATTCCAAGAGTAACAACACTAAACTTTTGAATTTAGGTAGATCAGTGTCCTCATCTTGATCGTTAACTTGATCAGCAAGTGAGACATTCTGCACTTTAAGCTAACGTATCTTCATTACTGAAAGAGGACTTCACTATCCCAAAAGTAAAAGCCAGTCCCTCTTTTTACCTCTCTCTAAAGCATCTGGAGAACACTGAGAAGCAGCTTATACATGTAGGATGATATTCCAGATGCTTTGGTTTCTTTCAAAACTTTTCCAAGTATCTCAATCTTTTTGATTCTAGGAGGGAAAAATACCTGAAAACCACTTTAAGAAGACTCCTACTTAATGCTGGGTAACTTTTGTATCTCCTTTGATGGCCCAAATCAAGCATCTGACCAAGAGATTTGTAGGACAGAGTTATGGGAAAAGGTGTTCACTTGCCATAGTTGATTGGGGAGCAAATCTACTGAATGGTGACAAAAACACTTCGTAAGGTAACATAGGTTATATCACAATGTATTGTAGCAAATGGGATGAAACTTCTACAAGTTACAGAAACTTCTTCAGCCCACATGGCATGAATATTATCCACTCATCTGACAGAGGTTTCTAGTTCAACTTAATGCTTCCTTTTCACATAACCTAACCATTATTATCATATAATCCCATCATTATTTGTGACCCTTCCCTCTTTGTCCCTTTTTACTGCCTATGTCAAAAAGGAAATTTGTGTATCCTAAAAGCACATTTCTCTAAGGTATATAATCTCAACTTACATTATAGGATGACTAATACTAAACAGAAAAACTTACTTAAGTAAAAATCTCATACGTGGGTGCAAATCACCTTTACCATTATGGAAAAATGTAAATTATGGATTAGCTATTAATGCTACCTGTTATAATGATAGCAATTACAAAATCCTTTTTGACAGATAAATGAAAAGTAAGAATTTGTCCTGTAGATTCACAGAATTATCATTTAATAAATTAGGATAGAGCCAAACTGAGGTCTTAGAAGGTGACTTTATTCATAATAAACAACATCTGGACCATTAGTAAATGTTTTGACCACTAAGTGAATAGGTGCTTCCCTATCATTAGCCTCTAAATGAAATACTGTAATTTTCCACAAAGGGCCCAATACAGATGATTCTGAAAGAGTAACACTTTATTTCTAAAACACAAGTTAACATGAGCTGGCCTGGTGTGTAGAGTGATCAGTTGGGTAAGGTTGTCTAAAAAAGAAGTATTATAGTTCCTTACAGGACAGCTATGCTTTAGAAACTTTTAAAAACCTAAATCCGCTTTGTTCAGCATCTACAACACCCCAGTGTCATTTAAGTTGTAGTGAACAGGAGGGAGTTGGATGATAAATTCTTGCTGAGTAAAGATCAGGGAAAGCAACAAAAATATGCCCCCTAAAATGTGTTAGTAGTTCTCAAACTATGCCATCTGACTGAAGTTTGTTCATTGCCTTCTAAATGGGTAAAAATGATGGTGACTCTTAAAACCACCTTAACTCTGCTTTATCAGAAAAGCACCTTAAATTGTCTGGTTTTTCTTATCTGCTCTGACATAAACTCGTGGGTAGCTGGCATTTTATTGGGAAGAAGCAACACAGATCTTTTACCTTCTGCAACTTGCACACGTACGTATGACATACCCTTGCTTTGCTCTTCTTTTCTGCCAGGTAAGGGTTTTTGAGGGCAGTTGCTCCTTTTCCTGGACATTAATAAGGAGCTCCTCCAAGGAAAAGCTTCATGGTTCCAATGAAACATGCAACACAGACACTTTTGTCATTTGGTGACAGTTTTTGTAGAAGCTGTTTAAGGACTCTTAAGTTCTCTCAAATAAGTTCACTAACATATAACATCTTTTCTTATGGAGTCCAACATTTACAAGTTGTGCAGCAATGATGAGCTATGCTTTTTACTCTAAATTGCATTGTCTGTCTTTAGTGGTATATGAACGAGTGTGCTGTGTTTTTTGTTCTTTTGTAATATTATTTTGATAGAAAGAGCTGTCTAGTCACTAGTATTATCTTTCCAGAATATTCATTTTTGGGACTGCCACTGTCCATGTTTTTTTACAAGGTTTGTCCAACATGGAACAGTACAGAAGTAACTACAGAGAGCATAAAACACGCTGAATCAAGAAACCCCATTGGGCTGGCATTAGTCACAGAAAGAAATCTTTCCCTTTATTGAAAGAAAAACATTTCTAGAAGAATGGCAGATTTTCTCTTCAACAACCTGTCCTGTACTGAATGCTTTACCCCACTTTCAGGTTCAAAATGTCTCCCATAAATAAAATTCACTCAATGAGCAACAGCAATAATACTGCTTTGCATAGTCTCCCTGTTTAGTAGCTGATTTGCAATATATGTATGGATAGCTCAGAAAAAGCCTTGACAAATCCATCATTTCAAGAAGAAAATACTGTCCTTGTAAGTGGCCATTACCAATGTGTAATTTCTAAATGAAAAGTCCCACCGGCGGCTTTGTATCTCATCAGTGCATCTCACAAGCAGCAATATTAACAGCTACTTGAAGACCCATCCTGTAAGAACAAGGTACTGGTTACTCAGTATTAAAATCCTGACTTCAGGTCTCTTCCTGTAGCAGCCATTTTAAGAACTCGTCAGTTCTCTTTCTACTCCCTTGCTTCTGTTTACTTTCTTGTGATGCTTAGGAATATTAAGATTTCTCATTAATATTAGACTTTTAACCCAACATTATTTTACACTGTTAATTACACTTCTGGCCTTTCATTCCAAGAATGAGTTCTTCCCAATTAACATTGGCAGATCAAGTAGTCTTTGATCTGAACAAAGGGTTATTTTTAAAGTCTTACATGGTTTCTGTGAACACAGCATTAGAAATAACTCCTTGATACTGGCCAATTTGTTCCCAAATGTTGCAGTTTGAATAAGCCTCCCATAATGAATAAGGTTTGTTAACATTTTATTTCTGTTATCTCAAATTTCCGTTTACTTTTATTGAATGGTTGGTTCAGCAAATTTCATTCAGAATAGATCCTCAGTCTTCCATTCCTCTATAATACTTGCAATGTATGTATGACAACCAAGACAAATTATTACATAAAGGTCACAGTGCTTAGAGAAATAAGAGATAAAAGAGAAGATTTCACATAATGCAACAAAACACAAGGCTCAGCTAAGAAGTGTAAACCAAAGCTGGATTAAAACAAAACTTGTTTTTCATAAAATTTGTGTAGTGCAATATCAGTGTACAAACAATTGTAGCTTTATTATTCAGCAGCAAATAACTTCAAGTTTAGTAGTTAACATTAGCACTTTTCATTATAAAAATCACTTTAAGTTGGAAATTCAGATTGTTTCAGACAACATACAAACATTTCACTTTAAAAGAGGTACTGTCAAGATTAATATAAAAAATGTTTTAAAAGAACTTTCCAGTAACAGGACAGTGAACTCAAACTGGGAGTTCCAAACAGGAAATTAATCAGGGCAGCCCAAGGCTTTAAGCGGACACCTCAACAATAACTTAACTTTTTTGTGTACAAGCAGGTACGTAACATTTCTTTATTCAAAATCCTATTTATCTTCTGCGATATCTCATTACTTTTTCCCAGGTCTTTTCCTCTGTTTTCACATTGTCTGCTAGTATAACAGCATAAGTATCTCATGAGAGTATTTCTAAAGCCAGGTGTTTGGTGCTTTTTTAGTTGCAATCTACTGACAAATTTAACTTAATACCAATAATGGCCTTACACAGAGCATCCTACACGCAGCAGACCTCACTGTCCTCCCTGTTCCCTCCCACAGCTTCAGTAAAGCCTCATTTCATGAAGATTACAGTGTAAATCTCTAGAAGTCATTTTTTCAGGCCAATTATTCTGCTGGTGAAATAAGATTTCTGAGTAGCACTGTTTGATGTATTCTGGCAGTGATCTCTTAGTTCATTTATTGTATAAAAGGTCTATCTAAAGGACATCAAGATAAGTCTGTCAAACAAGTCCCACACACTGTATTTCTCAGATTAAGATGACTGAGAAGCAGCATTACCACAACCCAGTTTTAGAAAGCACAGTATGAAAGTGCTTTTACATTAGTAGAACCGAAATAGCTGGTAAAGACCAGACATGAAAGGCATGCACTTAGGGTGCGAGGAAGAAAATGACTACAGGTACAAAAGTATTTTTACATAGTGCTTAGTAGTTATGCTACCTCTGATTTAACAGAGGCAGACTTAAATTTAGCAGCCCAGCCAGAGATACTCAGTACAGATAATGTCAATAGTGGCGTTCAGCAGTGTACAGATCAATTCCAAAGGGTGACTCCAGAGATCAGATAACTTCAAAGAGACAAGAGTTAAAATGAGAGGATATACAAGATGCAAAATTTCATTATCAGAGATAAAACAGGAAATCTGGCTTTTTACATGATGATCTCGTTATTGTTGAACTTGCTTGATTTTATTTACCAAAAGACTTGCATTTCAACGCTTCAACAGTAATTTCATTTTTAGCTAAGCCGCCTTCAGTCAAGCACTTAGTCTTGTGAGCTGGTCGGTTCTATTCCCATTCCCTTTTCCTACAGCTTCAGTTATTGGTGCTGTTCACACTTGTCAGGAAGTTAGGTTTAAGCTTTATAAGTGATCTTGTTCTCAGCAAATGAACTGATCCTAACCTTAAACTATCAGAGCAGCATCATTATGAAAAACGTTTGATGATACAGTAGTGCATAGGTAACATTCTCTGCAGGTTAAAGTCCTCTGAAGGAAGCACCTTGAGCAATGGCCTTCATGTTTCAGCATTCTGAGTCATCAGTGTACACAGATTATTAGTGTATTAAAAACCCAGCAGTACCTAAACCACGAGTGATGGTTTACAGGTATGAGGATGATACTAATTAGAATGACTATGCAAAATAAGATTGTAGCTGGTCTCATGGTCCTGTTACTTTCAGTTGTGGAGGGAAGATATAGGATTTTCTATTAGAGATTGTTTTAAAAAAAAAATAAAACTAAGGCAAGCTTATATGCTCAGTTAACAAGCCTCTTCACATCCAGGTTTGGATTCCTTAAGACTTTTTCAAACATTTTGCACACTGAGATTGGTCACTGACTGACTTTTCTTTGCCCTTTAATGTTTCAGCTTAAATGAGTGAGCGTATCAGACGGGAAGCACGTCTACTGTTTGGAGCAAATATGTCAGTGCTGGGGTGTTTTGATCCCATATCCCCGAGAAGGGCATATGATGGAAGATAGATATGGTCTGATGTGGGAAAAAAGTCAGCTGTTACCCAAAAGCTCTGTGAGCACATTAACAGAGAAGCTGAGCCAGCTCTAATACACTCTGCTCACTGTGGACCAAGCAAAAACTGACTATGATTGCTAGATGGAGACAGGGGGAGTGGGGAAGCAGTAATACACAATGAAGAGTGAAAGCAGCAGAGCTTGATATGAAAAGAGCAGAGAGTGGGAGAAAAATGATGCATCTTTATTTCTCACTCTCACCACAGCTTGTGCTTATAGCTAGGCTAAAGGGATACAAATATTACCAGATTATGCACTAAAACCTGAAAATTACACTGCCCTCGTAACTTATTTTCTGCCTCAGGCATTTCTGTACAACCTGTAGTTAATACCACTATTTCTTCCACAATACAGTTGTTTTTTTATACACTAGTCACTTAACAGCTTGCTGACTGTTAAACCCCAGATAAATTTCTTGAATAAACTGGAAGGTGTGTAGCAAGCAATACAAAAAATTGCAGAAAGAAAAAGCTAATGTCATGGTTGAGGAAGATTGTCACTTTAGAAAACTATGGCCTGTTCTACATGTAAAGCTGATTTTAATATAAAGATAAGGTTCATATTTGCACTGAAATATTCACATCTTCATTCATCTCAAACTTCAGATCTCGTATCTCATGATTAAATTCTTTCATAGCTTACAAAGAGTTTAATATAGACATGTTCATTTTCCAAAATGACAGAAAGAGGTAGCCACCATTTCTTGCACAAACTTTAAAAATATTATTTTTTTGATTATCACAAAGCTTTACAGGATTGCTATAACAAATACCCAGTGTATTCATCTTCACATACTCTACATGAGAAAACTACCTCCTATATAATGTATTTCTAAAATCTTCTAGGATACTTATAATAGGAAGTTTTTTGGTTTGTATGACAACATACACTTCTTCCGGCTTCAGCTTCTAACAATGAGTAAAGAGGCAATACAAACTATCACCAGGAAATTTTTTAGTACCAGTGACATTACACATTGTCCACCCACGTGAAATATGAACGTGGTTCAGAGAACTGGAATATCTATTACATATACTTGACTCTGCCATTGATCCTACAAGTCTATTTCTTTTAAGAAGGTTTAGTAATCCATATCTGTGATATTTACTTTCTCTGTCTCTTCATGTGTGGCAAATGAAAGGCTTTTCATACTAAACCATCTTTCATGATGGACCACGTTCAGCATGTCGATGCCATTATTTTTAAAAATATTCTATTTTACAGTAAAATGTACACATTATTATATTCCTGCTTCACCCTTTCAGGCCTTAAGGATTGTTCTGATTAGATGTTGCTTATCTTAGTTTGAACAACTACATTTTAGAGCAACTAAGAGCTAGTGGATTTATGAAATATGAATATTCAGTAGATATTCCCACAAGAATGGAAATTTCAACTTCTCTGCCAAGAAGTATCTCATTACAGCTTAATGTCGGAAGATATGAGATAAGAAAAAAAACCCCAAAACCCAAACAGACCTGTTCCCTTGTATTCAGAGTAGGACCACCAAACCAAAATTGCCTATGATTTCTGACCTCACTTTCTTTGTATGCTCCTTTCCCTATGCAGAAAGTGTCTTTAAAGACTCTGAAGTCTCAAAAAAAAAAACAAAACAAAAAACTCAAGGTTCTTTCCACCTTCAGTACAGGGGGAATACAAAAACATGCTGAGAAAAACCAATAAAACTCACCACAATAAAAGAAAATAATTTCAGCAGCAAACTGAATCCATCACATTGTACTCAGGTATGTTACACCCAGTGTAATTTGTTTTGACACAGCAGGAAAGTGGAATCAAACTAGGAAAAAAAATCAAGGTCAGATTTTATTGATAGGAGACAGTGGCAACGAGACACGGCACCAGTGCACACAAGAATACCACTGAAATTCACTAAAGAAATAAAGAAAAAAAGAGGTTAAAATATAGCTAGAAAAATTTAGGGATGTTGTTATCCAGATGCTTTGTTCAGAAAGATACAGTTCAAGGTGAACTCTGGCAACAGGATTTGCCTAAATAATTTAAAATCATAGTAATTTTGGATTTTACAGCTTTTAGAGCTATAAGTACTAATTGAGGGGAGTCTGCACCTTTATATAAGAACAACTTCTTCCTGTCCTATGTATGGTCTGTCAAAGTAATTACAATAGATACATTAATTCTCCAGTTTTAATACATTAGCCAAAGGTGCTAGGAAACAACAGGTTATGTATTCATCTCTCTTTTCAATCCCAAAATATTCCTCACACATATCACACAGCCTAGAGATGAGAAAAATGTGATATGAGCTAGGAAGCTATGAATTAGTTTTTATGTCCTCAGGAATTCTTAAACCAAACACAAGCAACACCTTTTCAACACAAATTTACCTATAATGTAAAAAGGATTCTAGTATTTCTAGCAGTGATCTATACCAAGATAAGTCATCACACAGAAGTCTTGAAAAGTGAAAAACAGGGACTTTGTTCATCAGCATATCTTGGCTGGGGAAGTCTTCATTACGGAGCTCTTGGTGCACTTGCTGTTCAAAAAAAATCTGTCCTTAGGCGATAGAGTATCTCTAGACTGGAGCTACCAACAGCTACAGAAGATTATTTTGACCCATGCCTCTTGGGAAAAGAATTAGCAACCTTTAGGCCTGAATAATTGGAGGTAGCAGCATTTCATAGTTTCATATCAAACTAACCTCGAAAATAATGATAAAATAATGAATCTGAAAGAAACTCAAATGAATCTGTCTATCAGTAACAAAAGCAATAATAAAAGCACTCCACTAGTCACACACTTGAATGAAATATGGGGAAAAACTCTAATCAATAAATCAATAGGTTGCCTAGTGAGATAGTCAAAACTGAACTTTTGTCATTGATCTATTTTATTTGCAGCTAATTTTTCTTTATATGACACAGTGTGGCCTTGCCCAAAAGTTTTTACAGAGTTCAGCTGTTTTTGCCATTGATTAAATACTTGAGGTTGACAGGCTTTCCCCTCCACCCTCTCCCATTAAACTAACAATTATCACTCAATTTTTTTTTAATATTGGACATAGCAATGGTTTAGCCATTTAATATCTGCAGAATTTTCATGGTCTTATGTCTAACATGGTACAATTTTGATGTGTTCCTTCTTCACACGTATGCACAGAATTTGACCTCTGTCTTTATTTCATTGTTAGCTAAATATTAACCTAGTCCCCAACCTCTGCTGCAGAAGCTCTTTTCCAACCTTTTTAAATCAAAAAAAGAAAAAAGCCTCAGTGTAACATAATCACAAGCTTCAAGTCTCAAAAGCCTTACGTCTGTGTTACAGTCACTCCCAATTGCATTTGAACTCATTTTCTCTATGGAATCTTAACAACAGTGCTATGTCAACAGCTTTGCCTTATTTCTTGGAGCACTGGGAGCTACCTGATTTATGAATATGGCTTGAAAATACTACTTTAAGAACACATCTTGTGTATGTTTGTCCAACAGTTCTCACTCACTCTCTCCTCCCTTGCTTCTGCCTCTCTGGCAAAATCTATCATGAAATAAAGAGGCTAACTTGATGGGAACAGGAAAAGCATGTGTACAAAACTGTACTCAGTTTCCAGTAAATCCATTATATGGACCAATAAAGCTGAAAAGTTTTTTTAAAAAAAAGACTGAATCTATCCTCAGCTGGCATCAACTTTTTCATAACTCACTAAATATTGTAACACAGTGTAGGAAACAAAGACACACATCACAAACTGATCTCTTTCTCCTAAATATTTCAAAAGAATGATTTAACTAAGGTCAACTGAGTGATGAGCTAAAGGAAGTATTTTTTCCTCCTCATCCCATCCTCAGACACTTTCTACATTTTTAAGTTAAAAAGAGTTTTCCCTGTAAATTCCACAGTACAAGAAGTTTTGTACAAGTCATCTGCTGGATTTGGCCAGAAGTTTGAGTGTCATTCTTTTTTGCAGTATATACTTCCCAATTTACTGTCTTTAAAAGTCATTTCTTCTTATAACCTACTTGGTTTATGACCTAAGCAGGAAAATAAACAACCTTCAGGATTCATTGCATAACCTTTCTCCTAACATTTGCAGAGAACATACCCACGAGTAAGAAATCCGCCTTGTAGCTTGCTTTATGGAGAATTTTCTTTGCCGATTTTGTAAGACAAAGTTGGAATAATACTTTGAAAAATACTTTGCAAACAATGACTTTGACACTTCTACTTCCTAACCTTATGACAGTGCAACTATTTCTCTACACAGGATGAACTTCCTGTGGGTAGTTTCATTGGAATGAATGCACTTACAAATGCTCCACCAAACTCTTCAACTTTAGCTAAACACATTGGAAAACATGGTAATTAAAACTAGCATTTAACACAACTCAGCATTCAGCATGACCAATGACTTTTGTGTTTAATATTTAAAGAGAAGAATTATAGTTGTCAGTTGACCACTATTGGTAACAGTATCAAACTAAGTCAAACTAGTTTACACCATGGGTAAGACAAGACAGCCCTTACTGAGCCCTTATTGCTATAATAGCCAAGACTTACTCCTCTATTGGCTCAGTTTGCGCTGCAGACAAGTAGAGATCGGGAGGAACAGTTCCACGTTGCATATTAAAGACCAACATCAACCAATTTTTGCCTACAAATGCTTTGTAAGTTTATATTATGCCATTTTAGTTAAATTTATGTACATAAAATAAAGCAATGGGATAGACACATGAGAGACTGGAAACAAACTAAAAGAAGCTTTCCTCTGCCTACAAGAGATTAGAGTTACTGTACTATTAATCTACAGTAATGCCTTTCTTGTAAAGGTTTGTTCTGTGTAACACTGATATGCTACAATTCAGAAACTTCAGAGTTTTCTTTATATTTTTCTTGAAATTACTCAAAATGTATTTAATAAAGATTAACTCAATCTATGTGCAAAAGCACACACACTATAAAAGCTAGCCAAAACCACTATTATACCTGAAGCAGAAATCATTTTAGCAATTTATGTATACAAAAACTATTTGTAAAATACTGCAGAGAACACAGACTATGAGGGTACAAAACAACAATTTGTGGAAAAGTATTGAGTGTCCATTTAGTTTATTCATACTTTCTATAGAAACAACAAGAATTAATTTCCAGCTAAAAGTTAAGGGCTTCCTTATATACCTTTCTGAATAGTATCTATGTCAATAAGCAATTTGCTATTCTCCATCTTAACAAATCTGAGGATATCAAAAAAACAAAATACAAGGCAAGAAGAAAATTTAAGGAATAACACATAGGAGTTTTCTTGGTCTAACTTTTTGATATTTTTAATGTGAATTTTCTGCTCATGAAAGGTGTTCGATTAAGAAGCCTCGGGTTGAAGTTATCTATACAGCCACATGTTGTGCAAATTTCCCCATAAGATGCACGTCTGCTCTGAAGCCAATCAAAGTTTATATAGAGCTAAAGAAATGTGATTATTGGGGTTTTTTTTAATTTATTTTTAAAGAATGGAAAGTAATTTTTATAAAGGAAGGAGACCACATTCTGGTATTAATAGGGTTTCAGATCTCACGTATTTGTACTAGAAAATACTTTTGCATATTCTTACTTGAGGAACTGTGTTGATTTTGAAGTCAAGCACTTAAAAATGTATTGGTAGGATTTGGTCTTAAATTGCCAGCCTCACACAGTGCTTTATCACACTTTTTTCTGTGCAGAGCTCAGTCTCTCCAGTTAATAAGTACCAATTGCCAGGGAGGACCAGAGGCTAAAATGTACATTCCACAGGTGTGCAAGCCCAAAAATTTACATGGAAGTGGATGTTTGTGGATTCAGCCGTTACTTGCTCCTAGGTAATTATGCTCATCTTCACCAGAAAGTTAACACCTAATGAGCCAAGAGGCCAATGGGAGATAACATATTACAAGCTATGCTTTCTGCATACAAAAACTCACAGACAATAGAAGTAATACAGCAAAATTCCTTCAGTTCATGGGAATTGCCACAACCTCATCTTTGATGTACTAGCACAAATGCAGATATCACATACAGAAAAAACATTTGGACCACTCAAGAAGCACATTCTAGAAAAATGTGCAAGGCTGTCTTTGACCATCTACAATCTAAGGATTTTAAATTTTGTCTGTATCACTTTTTTATATGACTACCTTTTTATTAATAAATTAAAAACCAAATCTTTTTAAAAAAATCTGTCAGCACCCAGACTGATGACCAACAGCTTTGTGCACAGTTTCGTTTTCACCACTGCCAAGCAAACGAAAACCGAGACCATTTCCTGCTTTATATCTGCCTAGCATTTAAGTAAGATTTTTATTATCTGTGATATTGCCCAAAAAATTTCTTTAAGACCACTGCTGCTTTTTTCCAAGTATTGTACTAACACACTCGGACACACTCCCTGACCGTGTATACTCAATTTTAAACACTTAGTATTACTACTTCAATTTTAACATTTGAAGTCAGGCACGGGAGCGTTTCCTGGATCAAAATTTAAATAATTTTGTAAATGCACAATTGAGAGGTAAATGTTGAAGCACAATCAGGTTACTGGTGCTATGGATGGGTTTTACCTTGAAGTTAGAACTAACGTCTGAAGTTTTGTAACTTTTAGGGATGTTCAAAGATGCATCTCATCAGAGAAACTGAAGCCACTTATAAATGGCAGACAGAAACAAAAACCACATGCATCAAAGAGGGGAGAAGCACAGAACATAGTAGGGCTGATTTTGCTCTTCGTTTCAACAGTTAGCAGTTTGGGCAAATCTCAGACACCACCCGGAATCACAGACTGGAAGGAACTTCTGCAGGTCATTTTGTTCAGCTCTGTCACCTCCTCTCTGGGCAACCTGTTCTAGAGTTTCATCACCCTATGGGGAATAAAAAGAAGGAACTAAGGAAGTCCTTGGCAGATCAGCTTTTTGACAGTGCTACAGACAGTTATGTACAGAAGTGTGGCATGTATGTCAAATACAGCTGAATTTTAACATAAGGTAACCTCATGACTAAGTAAACGGTCAAGACTCATGAACTGTTACAGCACATTTTCTAATTTAAATTAAGGCACGTCAAATACCTGTATCATGATTTTAAAAAACCACAAACTGTAAAGATAGCTCAAACTTCTATTTCTAAACATGCTACTATCAGTTGAAACATTAGCTACACCATGTTAGATCTACATTTTATTCAATACATGATCAATTATAAACATAAAATATCTATCAACAATAAAAGATCAGGACTGCCATAAAGCAAATTTTTGGTCACATATTGGCCTTCTGCTGTAAGAGCCATGTATATTACTTAATATATTGGCTACATCATGTATGGTAGCCTAACAAGAGAACTGGCAGGCAACAAGGAAATTACTACAGTCCATTTTATTCAGTACATCTTAATCTAGACATTCAAATAAGTGTCTACAGAGAGCCTGCAAAATTTCAGTAGCTTTGAAAGCTTAGCTCTAGTTCAATCACCTAAGCAAATATTCAGGCTTCCTATAAGGAATTGAGGACAAGCTACATAACTAGCTAGGAGTTTAAGAGCTTATTGATGCACTGCACATAGCTCTGTACCTAAGAGCAGAGAACTGGAAGCATTGCTGTTAGGCAAGCCCAATGCAGCAACCAGTGTGGGTCTTACTCCATGCTATGCACGAGCTATAAAGCCTGTGGCTTACAAAGGGATATGATGCCATTCAGCCACGATTTATGACTATTGGCATTGCTGAGTTGATGAAGTACCCAATGCACTCTTGTGGGCTTCCTTAAGGACTTGCACATTTTATTCATTGCAGGATGATAACACTCTAAGGTATGTGAAAACTAAGCTATCTGCAAACTAAAAAATGGATTTAAGTGCCTGTCTTTATATATCTGTGTTTTAAAATTTGATGTTTCAACATAAACAGACAAGTAGTCCTCAGGCTAAGCACAAGAAATCAGAAAACGATTCTGTAGAATGGAAATGCTCTTTTAGAGGATTAGAGTGCAAACCTCTAATACATTATCTCAATTGGGTGTCTATTTAAAGGGCTGTACAAAATCAAGGGAGGGCTCTGACACTGTCTGCAATTTTGTCTGTCTACTTGCCATACTCTCTGATTAAAATAGTTCTGCTTATGCCTCTGAAGATAGCCTAAAACAAACATAGAATATTTCTCTCAGAAAGAGGGAGAGTATCTCATACCAAAAAAAAATCATAACTTTACACCTGATCAAATCACTTTCCAAAATGTCAGTGTATCTTTCTCTTAAAAATGGTATTCAAAATTATAAGCAAACTTACAAATCTGTTTCCACTAAAAATAACATAAAGCATTCTTTTTCCTGCACAAAATCTACAATTTCAAGGATTCTAACCAAAAAATTGCTTAGATGGTGTTATAATCAGGCCATAGCATATGTGAACGTCATTAGAGTCCTGTAAGTATCTATTTTTGTTTTTCAGAATTGTCAGAATTTTAACTAGCATTACTGTTTATCCTGATTTGGTGTTAATCTTGGTATTCCAACATTTAAAAACCTATCAGATCTTCTGTCATTTTGATACAAACACAGTGGGTGGATGTGACAGCATTTGGCATAGATGTATTTTACCATGATACTTCAGATAACCCCGAATGTGCTTCTCTAAAAGTGTTAAAAGTGTATACAATTTCTCTTAGCAGATTCCACACTGAGGAGAGGAGGTTAGGACACAGGCTTCATCAGGATAGCATTGGTTTTTACCTCTACTTTTCTTTGGGGTTTCTAAAAATTCTTTGTCAGCAACTGCCTGAATTTCTAAAGGAGTCCTATCAGCACTTTATTATATTTTTCCTGACATAATAGCTGAGACTGTTACATTAGATCTATAAGAGAGTTTACTTTCACTACAGCAAAAGAAATATTCTCCTGTATCCCTACCCTTTCAGTCATAGCCTCTCAATGTACAGGTTCACTATGTACACTAAGTGCTGAGACATATTGACTTTGGTGGAAGTTACAACACCTCATTCACTCAATACACCCATAAAGGCAATATTGGCTGTTGCAAGTGAATGGAGCAATCTTTATAAGATAAAGGTGTGAGAGACTGGGCCTCAGACACATAACATCCAGGTAAGCTAAGGGATAATGAAATTAGGAAAAGGTACACTGAAGATTCCAGGAAAAATGTGTTGTTTTTTTTTTTTTTCACATGGAACTAAAGTTAACATTTAAAACAGGTGTTATTAGTAATAAAATACCAGGAGAACTGAGAGTCAGTAAAAATGACAGTGGTCACTTTGCAGGCATTGCTATACAGAAAGCAAGATACCAGATATAAAAATGCTTACAGATAGGATAGGACAGGGCATCCTCAAATAGAAAACAACGGTAAATTCACAACCTTCCCAAAAGACAAAGGCCTTCCTATAAACATTAGTCAAAACTTTTACACTGACATACATCAAACCATGTTGTCATGTTTAAGGAGACCTGCACAGTACCTGATATTTTTGTAGTAGCTCAGTGGCACAAAAAGGCAGGTCACAGACCATTCTAGTCACATTTCATGTTTTTTTTTAAATGCTCCTATAAATGCAAGTCATTATAATGCTGTATAAGATAAAATGGTTTAATAGGATAGTTTAATATAATAAAAGTGCTTTAAATAAAAAGAAAAAAATTCAGGCCCATAAGCCCATTAAACTAGGAAATCTTTCTATGATGCAAGTTTCCACTTGAGATCTTATGGACTAACCACAAAAAATGGAGAGGAGCACTATGTATAAAACTCAAGAACTCTTTCATAGCATCCTTTGTTAATATTGTGCAGTTTTGGGCCGTGGAAGTAAGACGAGTCTCAGGGTAAAAAGCAGTGACAGTTTTTACAAAGTAAATAATTCTTGCATGTCCTAATAGAGTAGGCATATGCTAGAATCTATTCTCCTTCATTTGTAGTTGCTATATACAAATCATTGTACTCTAAGATGCATGCAACTAAGTCCTTGGTTAGATATAAAGGAGGCTTTGTAGAGCAGGTGGAATGAACTGAGAATGTGATAAGGCTTGCAGATTTTTCTCTGAATAATCTAACCAGAAGTAACATGTCAGGACAAACAGAAATGCTGAGCAGATGGCTCCCACATAATTTCAGCTAGGTAGAGCTGCAGATTATTATCTTACATCTACCTAGATGATAAACATTACTTTAGGTCTGTCTGATGGCTGGAGTTTTCAAAGGCACTCAAGAATATTAAATACCTGAAATTTCACGCAGCTTGAAAAAGCTAATCATCCAACTTACTTTGCCTTCCTTTCACAATGAACTGTGGCTCAATACAACATCAAAATACTTTGAAGTGCTGAAAGCTCATTTTCCTATGCAAGCTAAATCCACTGTGCTGTACAACTTTCTTCCTACAATGCCCAAGGGAACCATACAAGGGAAGAGACTGCATTTCACAAAGAGTGAGCACCCAGAGAATTGCAAAGTTCATTTTACACTTAATGGATTTCTGATTATTTCACCCAAAAAAGGAACAGAATGAGTAGAATTTGTTTGAAAAAATAAAAATTACATATTAAGTCAGTAGGTAAATAGATAAATTAAATTCCTTTCCAAAAATTCATTCTTCATAGTGAAAGCTATGTAATCACTTAATATCTTTTTAATAATAAAGATACTACAAAAGCAGGTGATATGCATAATATGCTTTAAGATTAATTAAAACAAAGAAAAACAACATCAAAGCCAGAAAAACATAACTGCTTTCAACCGAAGCAGCAGCCACTTGGTCCCGTTCTAAACTTTCTGTAAAAAAGCAAAATCTGCTTTCATGTATATCTTTGAAACTCCACTGATGTTTACTGAGGCTGAAGGTAAAATTTAACTACAGACTATAACTTGGAGGTCACGTGCAAAGCATCTGCACTCCACCATTCCCATCGATTTTTTTTTTTGAAACTCATAATTACAGTAACACTTTTTCCTTCCTCACCCTAACTTTGACATCCCCAAGAATAAGAAGATGAGGATGAGAGCTGATCACAAGTTTTACCAGGAGAGTAAGCACGTTTTGAAAGATGATACCTCATTAGAACTCTTCAGTTGTACCAAGGATCTTCCAATTTCCTTTAGAAAAGGCCTGGATCTTAGAGGTGTAGCTCTGCCACTAGAACTTATAATTTGAGTCTCAGTGCTTTCATAAGACATCAGCAATTTCTTATTATACCTAGAGGACAAATTTGCATTATGCTTAGTGTGAGGCATTTACACCATCTGTATCTGAATCAGGAAACAGAATCATCTCGTATGTGGTCTTCAGGTAAATAGGTAGATGGCATTGATGTAGAAACCAAAATGAGCATCTATACCAAAATAAGGGTATGTTGCATACAAAAATGCCCCAGTGGGTAAACATATAAAGGGAAACCTCATGAGTGCTTCAAAATCAGAGTCTCAGACTACGAGAGTGAAGATAGGAGAGATGATCAAAATTCTCTAGTTGCTAAGCATTTTATGGAAAGAGGCCACATTTACTCATCTTATTAAAATTCATGGAAATTGAAAATATCTAAAAGCCCAGGAGGGGTGGGGTCAGAAAATCTATTTCACAGAACTGAGAAGCTTAGTCTAAATTCACCTTGAAAGTACTTTCTCTATCACAGGCATCCTGAGAGCCTTTTGATTTTTCTCCTACTTCAGAGTTAATTATAGAACTTTTTTCCTCCTTGACTAATGCATATAGAAAGGGGTCACTTCGGCATTTTATGCACATTGTCATGGTTTGTTCTTAAATAGATCTTTGTTGGAACTTATTTCTCCTTTGCTCTCTCTCTCTCTCTCTCTCTCTCCAACTCGTTTAGCAAGCTTGATTTTTATTTCCTTCTTTGTCCCCACTCGTGCCCTCTGGGCCACATCATTTGAGATCATAACTGCTTTAGTATTAAATATTGTTGAACTTTGCACTTCTATTTTCCTCTTTTTCTTTGCTTTCTCTTTAAATTTTAAATTTACTCTTGTCGGGAAACAATGACACTCAGCCATGGGGATGATGGAAGAGGGACATTAATCGAAGGCTATATAACACCTTCCCCTTGTGGACAAAAATTCTAAAAGGCACATACCCAAAGGGAAAGACTAAATATTTTAAAGGATTTCTAAGAGCACCAGAATCATCTTAGTATTTCAAGATCATCGCAGTCGTTTAAGCTTTATGAGTTTAAATTACCATTGCTGGATATTTGGCTCATGTGGTCTGACCTGACCAGTTTCTTCTCTTGTTGATTTGTTCTACAGAGTGACACTAAGAGAAAGATACAATGTGAAATTCTGCAACACTTCATTCTCACATCAGGGAAGTCTGTCTTCTTGTAACACTATTACAACAGTTCAACAGCATTGCTCCATGCTCAGACACTCCCCCTGCCTTGGAAACTTATTAAATTTAAATTTTACTAATAGATAATAAGCACAGAGTTTTTAAGATTAAACCAAAGCTCAGACATTATTTAACAACAGAAAAAATGCTGGCTTAGGCAAGTTGGAAGTAGAGGTAAGTTTGGGGATTTTTTTGTTAGTAGCTCGGCTTTATTCCTAAAAATAAAGCTGGGATAGGTCACCTTTATTTATTTTAGGCTGCTTTTCAAATATTGAATGAAAACTGCAGGATATGAACAGTAGAGGTACTGCATCAACCACCTTGCTAAGACCATACTAAAAATTTAGTATTCCAAATAAAAGCAGGAGACTTCTGCATAACTCATAGTTTTGAAAATGATATAGTCAACAACAGACCAACAGTATTCCCTCTGAATGTACCTAACATACCTAATTACTAATAAAGACAGAAATGAAATATTCTTTTATGAAGAACCTTTCAGGATTTCTGAGGGCTTTGTAGAAAGCCTTAATACAGAAATGTGGACCGCCTTGGAAACAGTCACAGCTGTGACTAAATCAATTAAATCACACATTGCCAAAAGATTTTCCCTTCAAGGGAATTTCCTAATTGTAACTGTCCTGCTTTACACATCATTCACTGTCAGCTGCATAGCCCTCTCCCACTCCTCTGAGACAAAATCTTCATGATTTCAGTAGTAATTGGAGAAGCTTTTCTACATCTAAGATAAGATAAATATTAAAGACTGTAAGCATTTTTGTATACATAAATGGCCTTAAAAGAGAAACTTGTCGTATTTACGCAGCTTAAGCACGAGCTCCCTCCAACACTGATGACCAACATTCATACCACCAAGTCCTAAAAAAATGAAAGCAGTACCCAGTGCTTTTTTCTTCATTCCTCTCTGTCCCTCTAGCTTTAATATCACCCTCTTTCAGAATCCTATCTGGCACATGGAGAATGCTTTTTCAATAAATCAATACCGTAATAAAAAATGACTGCCTCTATTTACTCCACATATTAAGCGAGTTTCTCTTATACAGATAAAACCATCCACCTTATGTTCTAGGTTTGACATTTATTTTTAATAACAGACCTTAATAAAAGAAGCACCTGGCAAAAACTTGAATCTGAAATAGCACAATGTTAAATCCTGTCTGCTTTGACAAAATTTTTCTGATGAGGCATAATAGCTAATCAATTTAGTTTGATTTCAGAAAGAATGATAGTATTTTGCTGTCTTCAAAGTATACAAACAATTACCATCTGAGATAACTGCTATGAGGATAGGCATGTTAAGTAATAACTATCATTTTTTGCCAGCAACATAGACAACTATTATTTTCAGGAAGAACAATGTTAGCAGCTTATCCGGGAAAAATATGAAAGACAAAACTGTATTACATGCTTTTTACATCTATATGGAAGATAATTACATACATGGTAAAATTGCTCCCCAGCACATGTACACATGAAGAACAAATTGCCTTCCAAAATATTATGCTGAAAAGTAGAATTTTCAAAACTACTTTTGTGTCTCACATTTACTCCATGGAATTAGCAAAAAAGAAATAAATTCGAAAGGAAAGCCAAAACATAAGAGACTCCTTCAGGAAAACCAACAGCCAAAATATATCAGCATGTTCTAACAACTACCATCATCCCAAATGGGCTTTACTAATCTGGAGATAGGCCTCCTGACAGCAGCCGCAACTGGAATCATTATGTTTTCAGCTAAGCTCTCTGCCCTCACAAAAACATCACAAAGAGTTGTGAGGGGTACAGTTCCTAAACAGACAGTCAATTAACATCACTACAGCATATGCTTCCACTTTACACCAATGACTTACCCAAATATTTCCATCCTGGTGATACGGTTTCCAGTTTCTCCCCGTGTCACTATAGAGCATCCGATACTGAGTGACCCAGTCAGAACTGCTATACCTGCCTTGAGTTGCAATAGCACTGATCTGCTTCCTGTTCCCAAAATCCACCTGCAGCCATTGGTAATGATCACTGTCTGATGGAGACCAACCTCCTGCACCTGTTGGGTTGAAACAGAAGGTAGAGATTTAGACCTCAAACACTCACTTGGAAGTAAACATGTTGTGAGGATGCTGTCTGCTGGAAGGCAGCCCAGTGGAGAGGAGTATAATGCTAAACAAAATTAAATGAGAGAAATATGATGGTATATTTTTTTAATAAATACATCTTTAGCACGTTTCAAATGCATTAACACTGTTGCCTTAATCATTTTATGATATAATTGCAATGATATAATGGTCTGCCACCAAACAAATCAATGCTGTTGTAACACCTTAATTACAGTTTATTAGTTTTTGCCCAATTATAATTGTTCAAGGATTGACCAGTTTGCCATGAAATCCTTTCTCGGAGTAAGCTGACACAAATCAATAACAATCTTTGGATTTTTTATGCCTTTTCAATAGCATTTCACATTAAAGAAATAATATATGAGATACAAGCAGACTAAATAAGAGCAAGCTCTCTGCTTTCCTATGTTTCATTATAGTGCACAGATTGAAAGATCTACCAGAAGGACCGAAAAAGCAGCAGATAGTGCAGAGCTGGTCCACTTTTGATCTGCTGAGTGTACAAACTGTCACAGATTACATTAGCAGATGCCTCAGATCTGTTATTGCTCTTTATAGGTCTATGAATTAACTTGACATTAATGCTATTAACAATATTCTTCTCAGCTACTAGACTGCATTGAACTGTTCTAAAAAAGAAGGCTAATGATGCACAGAGAAACATAGCATTAAGACATTAACACAATTTCTTAGTCTTCTGAAATAAAAAATATCAAGGGGAAATTTGTAGTTGGATACTGCAGAGAATAATAAAAATTCTAAGATAGATATTATAATGATATATTTTCCATAATGATAAGTATTAGGAAATAGATGAAATATCAGAAATATTTCTACAATATAAAGAAAAAGCAGAGAATCCTTCTTTTTATAGCAGACATTAAGACACGGGAAATAAAAACTTTACAAACTAAAGAGATTAGAGTGGATGGGTGAAGGGTTACCTTTCTTTTAAATTTGAACCAAATAAATGGCCTGGCATACCATGAAATCACATAGTATAGTCCATGGGCCAATTTTTGTTCCTTTTAATTTCAGTTATAAACTTCAACTGATGTCACAAACAGCCTGCTTGCCAAGCCAGCCACTTTGCTACACTGCGTTTTATATACTCCCATCATTAGGCGGCAGCATTGCCTCAATCTTACACAACTCTAAAACTCATCCAGCTGTTACAGGTGTTAACATTTGCAAGACACAGGAAATTTGAATGTTATGATATCCATGGGATCATTTAGTGTCATAAGTGGTTTTCTTTCTTTGTAATCAAAGGTGCAGCACTATGCCAATGATATCTAATTTGTTAATTTTTTAAAAATTTACAGTAGATGCTTTATCCCTGCACTACAGGTAATTATGCCCAGCAATGTAAACAGAGGTCCTCAGAGACAGGGAAAAGCATTTAAATCCCTTACTAAAAGTACTTGCAGGGAAAAGTATTCCCACACGTTCAGAAATTCAGACTAGGTGTATTTTTACAGATATTTGCAACTGGTTATTTAAAAATAGAATATAAATTCTTCATGACTATTATGCAAGTAGATTGGAACAATTAGCTTCACACACTTGTCATAATAGCAGAGGCACTGCTTTCGCTCCCTATCCTAATTTCCCTGTCCAATTGGCATATCTGAAACTCACGGAAAGAATAAGAAGCTGCCCCTGTACAGAAGCCACCTTTGTAAAAGTGCCTTTTGGTGGACCAAATGTAAGCATTCAGAAGTTATTATGAAAGACAGAGCTGATAAATCCATCAATAAAACATCCTTCAGCAATGCAATTGTTGAAAAAGGATGACATACTAGAGCTGTAAGGAGGCTAAAACAGGCTTACATTTTAACATATTTTACTTATGCAGGAGATCTTATTATGTGGAAAATTTACATTTAAACAGGAGATTTTGTCATGAAAATTTTAAGAAAGTTCACAGTACATTCGTATTGCTAGGACTAGACTTTGGTCTTCTTTGGTCTTCATCTACAAATCCACTGTAAAGTTTGGAAAAAAAAATGAGTTCTAATGTTCATTTTCCCTTTTATCGATGTGGAAAACATTCTTCACATCATGCCTAACAGAAGTTAGAGAAATATGACACAACAGTCACACCTCGTCCTGGAGATGAAAGCATGAGCATTGCAACACAGTCTGCCTTAAAACCATTTCTAATAAGTGAGAGACAAGACTTTTACTCTATACCCCAGACAAAGGCTTACAATATTATCCCATTGGTTTCTTGACCTAATTCTTTATCTCAGTTTCACATTTGCCTTCAGGCTTTTCCAAGCAAGTAAATAAATAGACAAAGAATGAAGGAGAAACAGGTTGGATTATCACTAAATGTGCTGCTTAGCAGACCAGCATGGGAAGGGAATGGTGATCAGTCAGTCTGTGCAGCAAGCTGGGTGTCAGCCATTTACCAGAAGCAGCCTGTGGGGATCAATTAAAAGTTTCCTTCTCCCCTTTGATTCATCACGCTGTGTAACTCGGGGGAGCTGATGAATTTTGTCATTTAGTTTGTAATATACGTAACCACTATTGATTCAAGGATTAATAAATTTCTTCCTTTTTTTCAGGTGAACACTCAAAATGTTATAAAAAAAGTTGGATTATATAAAATTTTCCCCAGTGTGAGATCCTTGCAACTCATCAGAAGAATTTAAGCACATTTTTGTCTCCATTTACTCTAACCAGGTACAGAAATCTCACACACCCAGAAATATGCATGTGCTTACAGCTCAGCACGTCGTTAAGCATTTTCACAGAATCACAGAATTGTTGGAAAAGGTTTGAAAAGGCCTTTAAGATCATTGATTCCAACTGTAAGCTTAACACTGCCAAGTCCACCACTGAATCATCTCCCTAATCACCACATCTACAAGTCTTTTAAATACCTCCAGGGATGGTGACTCAATATTTGCCTGGGCAGCCTCTTCTGATGCTTGACAACCCCTTCAGTGCAGTTATAACATCTAGTATCTAACATCTAATATCTAGTTTAAACCTCCCCTGGCACAACTTGAGGCCGTTTCCTCTTGTCCTACCACTTGTTACTATGGAGAAGAGATTGACACCCAGTTTTTTACAGCCCCCTTTCAGGTAGCTGTAAAGAGCAATAAGGTCTCCTGCAGCCTCCTTTTCTCCAGTATACACAGCCCCAGTTCCCTCAGCTGCTTCTCATAAGACTTGAGCTCCAGAGACCTCACCAGCCTAATTGCTCTTTATCAGACATGCTCCAATGCACCTCAATGTCTTTCTTATAGTGAGAGGCCCAAACCTGAACACAGTATTCGAGGTGCAGCCTAGTCCTGCTGGACATAATTTCTGACACAAACCAGGATGCTACTGGTCCTGTTTTGGCCATCTGGTCACACTGCTGGCTCATATTCAGCCAGCTATTGACCAACACCCCCAGGTCCCAAATAAAACCAGCTTCTTCACTAGAACGAAGAATTTGGACCGGGAACAGAGGAGTTACTGACACATAAAATGTTTAACACATTTTTCCTTTTTAAAAGTACTGGCAAATTTGGAAAGCAAGTCTGATTTCCACAACATGGCATTATTTTCAAAATACACTTACTTTTATGGCCAATACATGATGAAAGTATCACAAATTATCTTTAAGGAATGAGCAAAATGACAGCATGTTAGTATCTTTCAGTAAGCAATACTTTGTGCTGAAACTGCAATGGTATATTAAATTTGTTGAATAAATGTTATTCACAGTATTATTCTCCACACCTTGGTGTAAACTGTTTATTTTTAGTGGTTATAGGCTATATTCTGAATTTTATTACGTGCATTACTTGCACTTTATACTGTGGCAGAAAAGAAACACATTGCATACATGCTTTTTTAGATGATCCTCTTTTTTACTTCATGTACTGCATTTTAAAGCCAAACGCCGTATACTATGAAATAAGATATTAGAATTACAAAATACTTAAAAGATATTAAACATATGTCTATAATATAGTTTGCTTTCATTAAACAGGTAAGGAGCATTTCTGGGGTTCTTTGGTAGTAGAGGTCCAATAAATACAATTGTAGACAATACCTGCTTCCTATTTTTGCATTGTTGCAGACTTTGTTGTGATAAACCTATTCACCCTGACTCAGTGACAAAAACCAAGAGAGTCACTGAATACATTTAATCTTACTAATACTCCCACACCACAAACAGGGCAACTAATTTCAACTTGAGCAAAGATGATTGTATATGACCCTTTGATAGCAGATGCCAGAGAACCTGTGAGGTCAGCAACAATAAAGTCAACATCAAGCATGTGACTCACATACCTCTGTGCATTCAAGAAAATTCCTTGTACAGAGAGGTCTAAGAGTCTTAATCAGCAATCAGCCAAAGCATTTTTGTTGTAAGAGGTGGCTATGAAAGATGTCATAAATCTTTACTTTCAAAACAAGATACAGAAAGTCACTTGATCTGCCCCTACTGCAGGCTGACCAAACAACGTATAATGAGTCCTCTAATGAAAAACGCACGCAGCGATACAGAAGACACATAAAACTATAATCAGAACTCTAAGAACTTGTAAAACTTGAGTCTTTTCAGGATTTTCCACCAAATAAAAACTAAGAAATACTGTTAGCAACATTACAACAAGAGCTGCAGTTCAAAGATTTAGGGGGGTTTTTGATTATGAAAACCCCAAAAGAATTTGTGTTTTTATTGGGTTTTATTCCACAGGTTCATTCTGTAGAACTGAAAACAATATCAAAAACACAGTCTATCTCTAAATGGCACGTGTAAAAGATAGCACTTAATGTATTTCTAGGAGTATAAAGAATTCAATTCAATGTGGGTCTATTTTTGCAAAATTTCGTGTATAATTTCTTCCTTTTAATTAATTATACATTTCGGCTCCCTATTCAAAGTCGAGTGAGCTAGCTCCCATTTATTGCACACTAAGAAAGCCTACATTATGAGCTAGCAGTACCTTCTTATCATTCTCCCCTGATATCAATAAGCAGCAAATCTGGGGCAGGCTTACAGATTTTAGATTTTCATCTCAACTGTCACACGTTACTGAGCTTACAGATCTATATGACGGAGAATTCTGATGATTTTTGACCATGTCTATTCCATTTCAGTTAGAAATGTTTTTCTTTTGAAAATCTGGCACTTTTGTCTTCATTCATGGCTGAAACCAGAAAGATTAATTTGCACTAGAAGAATCTCTCCTTGTTTTAGTCACACTTGTTCATCATTTTCTACTTCAAATCACAAAATAGAATATAGCAGTGCTGCAGTAAGCCTAGTTTTCTACTCTTTTCGTATCGGTAATAAAAGGATTCAATGACATGACCGAAAGAAGAATTTCTTAGTCAGAAATTTAATTAGAAAATAAACTATGAAAGCTATAGATTTACGATTTGTGATAGTTATAATTCACTTTATCTAATCGTAGAAAACTTCTATAGCCTTTCAGCAAGGAAACAAAAATATGCCTTTTTAATAATTATGTAATAATAACCCCAAACATTCTTAAGAGTTTGGATGTGCTTATTTGTATGGGAAAAACATAACCCAATCTTTCAACGAGAAATAAGGCTTTCTAGGTCACTGCAATAGCATGAAATCAATACTGTTTGATACCTTGCTATTTTCCAAGACATTGCTTGTCATTCCTCTACATTAAAGATAAATCAAAACAAAAAGGAAAACTTTGAAATACCAAGATCATTTATCCACTGCACTTCAGACAAAATATGGGCAGTCATTTTCTACAGTACCCTAGAAAGCAATAAAAGACCCAAACTTCTAAACTGCATAAATCTACCTTCACTCTTACTCACAATTATCCTTAAGTAGGACATTAGTGGCGGTTTCCATTTTTGGTTTGTCTTCCACTGCTTTTCCATTTTATCATTGCAGACAAAGACTGTCTGTATACAGACAGTAAAACAAGGATTGTTTTTACCCTGTAGAGTCCTCTGAAAAGAGACTCCAGTCCTCGTATAGGGCTCTACTTATAATTAAAACTTTTTTTGATATTGGCATAGATAAATGTTTTTTATTTCCTCACCACAAACAGCATCTGCTGTTCTAGCTAAATTTAGATTTGAAATCCACTCTCTATCTTCAGGGCAGTTATTTGCTTTTACATGTTTGAAGAGATTTTCTTTCCAGCATATAACAAGAGTGATGGAATTACAGGCAAGACGAAGCATGTCATTGATGGTGGGCAAATAATAAAAATTCTGCTTCAGTAGAAGGAATAGTTTACATTTAGAAGGCAGAGAATATTGAGATAACAGAAGCATAATTACAGATGCCCTCTATTTAAAATTACCTCTATTTATTTGGTAAAAAGCTAAATATCACAGAGAAGAAGAAAGAGGACAGAAACAAAACTCAAAGATTTTTCCTCTCCAGAATTCATTATTAGAATTTATCCAGATCAGAGCATATTTACTAAAAGCTGCCAAATTAGACCCAGCATTCGGCCTAACTCCCTGTGAGTTTCAATAGCAGTTTTCCAGAGATGAAGAAAAACTGGGCTCCAATAAGCCTTGAAGCTCTAAATTCACTATAAAATACACCCGATAAAGTTCATTTTGCAGAGGTAGCATAAGATAGAAAAAATACAACATACATTCACCACATTAGCCTTCCTTTGTAGCAGCTGCAAGTTGTAGGTCTACAGAGAAGTCAGAGTCAGCATTAATCTTAACTTCTGAAAAGCTGAACTAGCCCACCAGCTTATACAGTCTCCATTAATAGTCACCGGGAACTTTTCTACCGATTTTCAGTGGTGCTTTGGTGTGGCTAAAACTCTTTGATAAAGTGTACTTTTCTTTAAGTGAGTTGATCCTTCTTTTTTCTTTTTCTTTTGGGGGGAGGATGAGGCAGGGGAAGAGGAGCAATAAGGTTTAGGTCCTATTCACTTCAACGTATATTTTTGGGACATTGATAGAATAATTTTATAAGACTTGCCTTCCACTAAAAACAGACAAGGGTGGAAAAACCCCCTTATTATATTCCTTAATATTATTTCATTTAATTTAAAAACCTGAAAGTTAAGAGTAGAAATAACCCAAGGGATACCAGTAGTTATCAGAATACAATCCACACAGATCTTTTTTAAAAGAACATAAAGATCACGAGACTATTTTTTAAATCCAAATAGATCTTCCTTACAGTAAATGCAATTAAAATAAGCCCCTTGATGTAGTGTCTACTTCTTAATGCTCACAGCTTCCTAGTGTATCTTATCTGAGCACAAACCACATACGAAGGAAAGAATAATCAGTCTGCCCTAAGGAACAGTGGTGATAACTAACAATAAAAATGATACAAAAGAGATCTCATTGTTGTCATTCACAGTTGTCAAGCTCAAAACAGGGGAAAAAGGTTGTAAGGCTGAGGAGACTTATATCCTGGATCCTCTGTTGGGGAACAACCACTTTGCAGCTTTGGTTATTTTAATGAACACATCACTTTAAACTCTGCCTTTCCCATCTGTTCTCCCTTCTAATTACATATGCAAAAAGAAGCTCATTCACAACTGCATCCTAATGGAATCTTAAACAAAACTTGGATGAGATTTAAATATTCTATGCGTATCATCTGTATTCAAAGCATCAAGCAGCTTCTTCTCCATGAGGTGTTTTCTTGTTTTCTAGACAGAAAGTTGAGGCAAGGCAATGGATCACTGCACCCTGGCATACAAACCCCTTGCATACAGAATAACCACAGTGACATACAAAAGGCAAGGAAGAGAGTATAGAGATTTCAGTTTCCTCACACCCACTTTTCAAGTACCAGGACACAAATTTTTCATTGCATGTTTATGCATTGCAGCACTGGGGTTTTCCTAACAACTCAGGTCATATCCCTGGCAAGAACTAGCAAGTGTATAGCTAATGGGTAGCAGACACTACCTCTGCAGTGTCTCTGCCGAGTGACTGAACCCGTGTTTAGCATATTCTTGTCCAAGTTTTTAATGATCGTCAGATCAGGAATAGTAAAGTTTTAATTTCTGTAACTGAGTAGCATTTACAGCACTTTGAAATGCACACTCAAGCTCACTATGAGCTTGTAGTTCTTTGTAGCTGTTGTGATCCCTCCTTTGTAGAAATGACAGAGAAAAAGGAATTAAGGTATTCCCTCACCTGACCTACGCCATTTCAATACCAATGAGATACGTAAACAGTTTAGTCACCTAAAATCATCCTGGTCCCATTACTGCAATCCACAGAGTGATGGAAGGCAAAGCTAAATTTCTGTAATTTAAATCATGATATTGTAGCCCATCTTGATAATATTTCGTTCCCTCAAATGATTGTAAATGAATGATGATTAAAAGTCATAATTCAGTCTTGTTCTGTGACAGAGACTTGCTGCGTGAGAACCTGTAGTGGATATTGTTTCTGCCACCGTGATTCAGTGTATACCAGTGTTCAACACTGCCTTGAAATGCTCACTGTTAATACATAAAAGCTAAATGATTATTTCTTTATATTCATTAAGTGTTTTCTATCTATGTTTTTCAACTGCAAATGTCCTGGTCTGTGTCTCCCCCAAGAAACACTTTTCCCTTTAAATGCCCTGCTCATGACATGTGCCCAGCAAGAACTCGAAATGACCTGGCCTACCTCCTGCTGTTTAATACAGCAGTTCTGAAGTCCAGCTCCCTCACTGATTGCCAACAGTCAACATTTGCCTGCTGCTACCGATGTTTTTAACTCCCACTTGGCCTCAGATCCTAGGCTGCTACAGAACCTTAACTCTGCTTACTTCTCTCTCTACTCCTCTTTATCACCGTGGGGTTTTTTTGTTTGTGTGTTTTGGTTTTTTTTCAAGATTCTTCTTTTGGGATTGATAAGAAAAAAGTATATTCAAAAGTAGGCTCAGGTTGAAGATTTTTTCCCTTGTGTTTCTTATCTAGGTTAAACTCACTTTTCCTCTATAATAGAGTAGATATGGTGATGATTACTCAAAAATACTTTTTTTTTTATTAACTTATTCCTTTCTGCTTAAGTGCTAGAGTGTTAAATTCACTGCACATTTGGTCAATTTCCCACAAAAGTCATAAGCAAAGCCAATGAATTCCCATAAAGAGTTTCTCTTTCCTGAAACAAAATGAAGCAGGGTGGGGAAAACAGTTAGCTTTAGCTAAGTTTCTGAATACTTAAAAATCACTATCTGAATCTTTTCTGTAAGCAAATTGCTTACAAAATTACAGCTAGAGGGAGCTAGAATATTCTCTTATTTGTGCCAATATCGCCCTACCAGTGACCTGACCCAGCCCTGAGACAGGGCAGGATTCTTCCCTGCCTGCCTCACTGATTAGCCACCCGTTAAAAATGCTTCTGTAAGACAGACCTTGCTTATGATATTATAGAGTTCTGATATGATCAGTGCCATGAATTAATACAAGTTACTGGTACTGCTTCATCTGTGTTAGTAAATCTGCTTCCCATTCCTGTCTTTCCACCAACAAGCAAGAGCACAGAATTGTGAAATAAGGTGAATGACTTCTGAAATCTATTATATACCTGATACAAGGGTTTTGAAGGGTTTTCTACTTTTAATGAAGCTAAATAACTAGTTTCTCTCTTAATGTATATATTGCAAGCACTACTCAGACCCTTATGTTTTCTCTCCATTAAAGAAAATATATTCTACTTCTAAAAATTACTGTACTGCATACATTTTGATAATGGTAGCTCATAGTATCCCTTCTATTTTGCTAATAGCAAAATATTTATTGATATCATACGGAGGGTTGCAGCAACATGGGAAAAAAAAATATTCTTTATTCTAATTTTCAAAATAATATGTTCATTTCAAGATAGGACTGTATCCCAGCAGAATTCAACTTTTTAGGGCAATGATTTGCCTGAAGTCTATGGTAAACTACTAATAAATATTGACTATTCCCTAACGATTTTATGCTCCTTGGAGCCAAAACACAGCACTGTATAACAAATCATTATAACCATGAGAAACCATACTAGGGAAAAAGACAGTAGAAAAAGTTATAGCACTAATAAAGTAGCAGTACTCTTATCAGTGACATCAAATATTAATTCACCCACTTGGGATTAACTAATCTGATACGTTTTAGGCACTAACCAGAGAATGAAATTCTGCAAGGGTTATAAAAATTCCGTATAAACTGATGAGAATTCAAAGTTCATGTGGCAGACCATTTCAAAAATTAAACTATAATAAATTAAAACCCCCAAATGCACACTCCAATCCTTGTTCTTTAAATTTTAACCTACAGAAGGGAGAAGAGTATGGAAATGCTAGCTTTAGACCAGGAAGGTTCAACTTCCAGGGTGTGGGAGAGGATTCAGAATAGGATTTAACTTTGGGTGCTTTCAATCACCACCACTTCTTCCCAACCTCTGTTGGCCCTATAAGACTCTTGAGATGGCATGGCTCTCTGGGCTGAAATTAATCTCTCTCTAGTTTTCACACTCTTCATTGCAGCTGCTTAGGCTACAGGTCAAAATACTTGTTCTGAATGCATTTTTTCCTACACTGTCAGTCAAGACTGCTGAGTATAACACTGCTGACAAGAATTTTTGCATGGCTAGACCAACTCCATATATCCACTTCCCCTCCAAAAGGAAAAAAAAATCCACCACCTGAAACAGTTACGACTGCAGATCGTACCTAAATGATTTCTGTCCGTACAAAGGGTAGTGGGCAGATGAAGAAACAGCGACAGCCATAAAAGGAGTGTTCAAGACAGAATTCATCTAACTTGGCAGAACTACTGTCCAGGCAAATAAAAACCTAAGTGAGGATAAGAATAGTTTTGTATGCTTGAGTTTGCCTGTCTGCAAGCCATGACAACACATCATTTGTCTCACACAGACAACTGTGAAAATAAACAGTATTTTTGAATTTTATTAATAATGCTGTAATGCTAAAACTAATGATTTCTCCTTCTTCATCATACTTGTGCAACCCAAGTCTCTATCCCCATACAGCTGGCTGCTCTATCCTTAAAAAGATTACATCCTTCTGTTCTTGAATAAAGCTCATTATTTTTCCTGTATGCTGGAATAAGCAAATCTTCCTAACAATCTTCCATTTGTTGAGTCTTGACAAGGAAGAACTACTGCAGCTCGAGAGAAATTGTCCAGAGTAATCTGTGCAGCTTAAGCCAGTTTTTTTGTAACTTCTATGTCCTCCTAATACACTTTTATACTGAAGAAAACCACTCATCACAGACTGCTCATCCTTCTCTATGTCCAGCTACATGGATATCATTCCTACTGAAGAGAGAGGGATTTTCCTTACGGCATAAGCCCAGGTCTTTTAAAACACCAACCACTACTATCTAAATCACTACTTCTGTAAATACCAAATCCTATGATTATTCTGCTACAAAAAGGTCTTAAACAGGCAAAACAACATGGCTTAAGAATGGAAGTGCGATATCATAATTACATGTATTATGGTTAGAATATAGGTTTAAATACAGGTTTTTCAAAGGAGTGAAAGCGGGAAAAATATCTGGTGTTAATTCAGGGTTTAAAAGACCCTTACAACACAGTTTTAACTTCTAATTTGGTAATGTTAATGAAACATAATAATATCAGTGTGACTTATAAAACCCAGCAAATGTTAATCAGGTCACTACAGTATTCTTCACTTTTATTTATTACTATTTTTATTATTATATATAACCCCTTTTCCTTTTTTCCTTTTTGGTAACAACAAAGTATCATTTGGAGGAAAAGGAAGTGTTATTTGCCATAGATTTTACAAAGCAAATTTAACAAACAGATGACTTCAGTAAAAAAATTAATGTGCATAACATCTATGTATTGATCTATTAAAACATAAACCAGCTTTTAGAAAGATATGACGCTTGATGACTGGGAGAGTATTTATAACAAGACAACAAAAATATGAGGAATATTTTTTAAAATTTCTTTGTAAAGTAAAATAAAGGGAGTAAATTTTATAATAATATCCCAGATTTCAGTCAAATATTGAAGTTCTGTAAGAACATTGAAGCACATTTACCTATTAATAGTATCCTGTATGAGGTGTTTCATTAACATACGTATTGAAAACCAGCTTTTAACCTCCTTTAAAGTTTGCCTACAGGACTTACACAAGACAGAAGGCTTAGATTTGGAATGGTGAGATTCCATAACACTGTTACTGGTTTACATCTCCTTATACCCCACTGCAGGCACCATATCTAGTGCCTGTAAGGAGGTTATCCCTGACACCATCTAGAAAGCTGGGGCTGATTGCCTCCCACTGTACTGCCCTTCCAGAACCTGCCAAAGATTAAAGTCTCGCATAAGAATGAATGTTTCCAATCTGGAGGGGTTCTGAATTTGTTCAGAGGAAAAGGTGTTCACTTTCTTATCTTATTTTTGTAGCTTGTAACATACTCCTACCACGATGTCATCCCTCACTGGCTTGCCCTTAGATCCCAACATACAAGGTCTCAACAACAGACAGAGCTCCAGTTTCCCAGGTTGCGTGTATTTGCATGCACGCACTTGAGAAAGGTGTCCCTTTGCTCTGTTTCTCTGCTCCTGAGGTCTCTCTTGTTCTTTCAACTTTTGCTTTCCAATCCTATACACCACCTTCTCATTAAGCTGTAGGCTGTGATTTTCCTCTGCCAGTGAAGAACCAAAAAGATAATTGGGCGTTGGAGCACTCATCCTGTGAGGAGAGGCTAAGGGACAAGGGCTTGTTCATCCTGGAAAAGGATGAACCTTAAAGCAGGCCCCAGTACCGAAAGGTTGGTTATCAAAGAGATGCTCTTTACTGAAGGGCATGGCAGGAAGATGAGATTCCAGCTGGTTTTGTTTGGGTTTTTTTTCACCATGGAGAGACAGCTGGGCAGTGGAACAGGTTATCCAGAAAGACTTCAGTCTCTGTCCTTGGAAGTTTTCCAGATCGTGTTCAGTAAAGCCCTGAGCAACCTGGTCTGATCTCAGAGCTGGACCCTGATTTAAGGAAGTCATTGCATTGGAAACCTTCTAAAGTTCCTTTCAATATCAGAATTATTCTATTACTGTAAGAGTAGCTTATTACAAGAACAGTACCTTGGTAAACATGAACTGCATCAGGTCAGCCCAGCTTTAATTAACTAAGCAGACAGCAGAGTATAACAGACACAACACAGGACTTACCACAGCTGGAAGGATGGAGGAACACCTTGAGAGCAAAGTAGCCATTAAATGTAATTTTTTCATATGTTGAGGTAAGATCACATGGCCTGACTGTCTTATACAGGTTAAAGTATTTCACATTATTAAGATAATGAAAGAAAGGACTTCCTCCCTAAATGCTTTCCCCCTGTCTTTGAATTGCTGTTTACTCAAATCTCCCATATGAAGATCCACAAATTTTCCCAACATTCTGTTGCTAGCTTGGTGAGACAGATGACTTTTCTTCTCTAACCGATAATTAATTATTAAATGTATTTGAATTTATCTTTAATTTTAATTTGCTGCATTTACCTTTCTTATTTTACATTTTAAGTTTTTTTCATTCCACATTGCATAATTATTATTAGCAACTATTTTCTACATATCAGAGTAACACATTAATTTGATGTCATATTGACCTTAATTTATCATTTGATTGTATATTTAAATAAAAAACTTGGTACTGGCAAAGTTTACTCCCCTGGAAGTGAGTTTCTTTGATTCTTACGGTTTCCTACTCAACATCTCAAGCTCAACCTCCTCCTTTCTTCTGTATAGATATTTTTGAGAAGCTATAGAGTTGCCCAAATAAATTCAAAAGAAAAAAATCCCAGATTGAGAAAGATGCAGTGTATTTCTTGAACTCCCTCTGGAAGAAAAAGTAGGAAACTGGACAAGCAGAGCATAAAAGTAGATACTCACTATCAAACTCTTGCTTTGTAAAGGAAGTTATGTGTTAATGCCAGATTTGGAAAAGAATGAGATTCTAATACACTAAAATAAAGGGCACACTCGGCGAGGATCGGCGGCAGGAACCGTAAGTTCTGCAGCTGGGTGCTTGCTCGAGGTGTGCAGCGAACCTCCCGAGAGGAAGGTGCGGGTGCGCGACTCTCCGCAACCCGGGAAGCGGCAGCGGTCGCTGGGTGGTGCCGGCGCAGCGGGACGGTCCCGGCAGCAGCCGCGGGAGATTTAAAACGGCTCAGCAGTATCTTAGGCGACGAACCTGAGCGCGGCGAACAGGAACGGGCAAACAGGGACGCGGCTCGTCACGCCAGTTTGCACAGGCAAGGAGCAGCCACCTCGTTAGTCTCTCAGGTGATCTTTTTTTTTTATCTCGCCTAAAGCTGATAATGGTTTCCAAAAGAAAGACAGCTGTCACTGCTCTTAGCACCAGGAGTGCATCGACACAAACGGAACCCTACAAGAAGGATGCGGTCATACAGGTCGCTGGCTGCACAGAGCCTGGCAGCATAAGCTCCAGAGGACAGTGTGAGAGGCACATGTGTGAGATGTGAGCAGGTGAATGATTTGCTATACATGGTAGCAGAGCTCAAGGAAGAGGTAGAAAGGCTGCGGAGTATCAGAGAAAGTAAGAGGGAAGTTGACTGGTGGAGTCAAACCCTTTCGATCTCTAAGGAAAGTCAGCAGGAGAGTGTGAACCCCTGCCCCTCCTGCCATCAGGCAGATAGAGCTAATAGAGAAGATGGAGGGGAGTGGAAACAGGTCCCTGTTCGGAGAGGAAAAAGAACTCCCTCTGAACCCCCATCACATCCTCAGGCATCCTTAAAAAACAAATATGAGGCCCTAGACTCAGACTAGTAGAGGTCAGCTATGAGGGAGAAGCTGTCTGGAGGGCCCTCTTCTTGTTGCACATCATCTTCCAGACATATAAATACAACAGCTGTAAGAAAGAAAAGCAGGGTAGTTGTAGTTGGTGACTCCCTTTTGAGGGGAACTGAGGGCCCTATATGTAGGCTGGCCCCAACCCAAAGGGAGGTTTGTTGTCTCCTGGGGCCAGGGTGAGGGACATTGCTAGGCAACTTCCTGAGCTAATTCAGACCTCAGATTATTATCCACTGTTGGTCATCCAGGTTGGCAGTGATGACATCAACAGGCGAACTGCCAGGGTAATCAAAAAGGATTTCAGGGCACTGGGTAGATCAGTCCATGGGACAGGTGCACAGGTAGGATTCGCTTCAGTTCCTGTAGTGGCTGGAATGAATGGGGAGATGCATGAGGAGAGAATTAGGAAAACCTACCTTATCAAGAGGTGGCTAAAGGATTGGTGCCACCATCAAAATTTTGGTTTTTTGATCATGGGGCAAACTCCATACTACCTGGTCTTCTTAAATCAGATGGGCTTCATCTGTCTAAGCAGGGCAAAAGGGTTGTTGCCCATAAGTTAGCGGGGATCATCAGGAGAGCTTTAAACTAGGTCTGAAGGGGGAGGGGATTGATTTCAGGCTTTCCAAAGTTCAGCCCAGAGGTGATGTCTGAATTAAAGGTAAGATCAGCAGCCCAGCTGAAGTGCATGTACACTAATGCACGCAGTTTGGGCAATAAACAGGAGGAGCTGGAAGCCATCATGCAGCAGGAAAGCTATGATGTAGTTGCCATTACAGAAACGTGGTGGGATGACTCACATGACTGGAGTGCTGTCATAAGTGGCTACAAGCTCTTCAGAAAGGACAGGCAGGGTAGGAGAGGTGGAGGGGTGGCTCTCTACGTTAGAGAGTCTCTTGACTCTGTAGAACCCACGATAGGGTTGAGTGCTTGTGGACCCGAATCAGGGGGAAGGACAACAAGACTGACATCCTGGTAGGAGTCTGTTATAGACCACCCAACCAGGATGATGAAGGGGATGAGTTATTCTACAAGCAGCTGGCAGATGTCTCAAAATCGCCAGCCCTTGTTCTTGTGGGTGACTTCAACCTGCTGGATATCTGCTGGGAGCTCAACACAGCAGAGAAGAGGCAGTCTAGGAGATTCTTAGAGTGTATGGAGGATAATTTCCTGCTCCAGCAGGTAAATGAACCTACCAGGAGTGGGGCCCCACTAGATCTGCTGTTTGTAAACAGAGAGGGACTGGTGGGAGATGTAGTGGTCGGAGGCCAACTGGGGCACAGTGACCATGAAATAATACAGTTTTCAATATTCAGGGATGTAAGGAGGACCACCAATCAAACCTCTATGCTGGACTTCCAGAGGGCAGATTTTGACCTGTTCAGACGACTGGTCTGAAATACACCCTGGAAGACACTCCTCAAAAACAGGAGTTTACAGGAGGAATGGGTGTGCTTCAAGGAAAAAGTCTTGAGTGCACAGGAACAGGCTGTACCAATTAGCCAAAAGGCAAGCCGGCGGGGAAGATGACCACCTTGGTTGAATAGGGAGATACTGAAGGAAATCAGAGATAAAAACAGAGCCTACTGGCTGTGGAAGGCAGGGCTGACTACTCAGGAAGAGTATAGGAACATGCAGAAGGAAAATCAGAGAAACAAAAGCACAATTTGAAATTAATTTGGCTACTTCTGTTGAGGATAACAAAAAGTGCTTCTATAAATACATTAATAACAAAAGGAGGGGCAAGGAAACCCTCCATTCTTTGTTGGACCTGGGGGGGAACATAGTTACCAGGGATGAGGAGAAGGCTGAGGTACTCAACACCTACTTTCCCTCAGTCTTCACCAGTAGAAGAGGTGCCCCTCAGGATAACTGGCCTCCGGAGCTCACAGATAGAGACAGGAAACCAAATGGCTCCCCTGTGTTCCAGGAGGAAATAGTCTATGAATTACTGAGCCACCTGGAGCCACACAAATCAATGGGACCTGATGGATTCCATCCTAGGGTGATGAGGGAGTTGGCAGAAGAGCTTGCCGAGCCACTCTCCACCATCTACCAACAGTCCTGGCTCTCTGGGGAGGTCCCAGATGATTGGAAGTTGGCAGATGTCACGCCAATCCACAAAAAGGGCTGCAAGGAGGACCCGGGCAACTATAGGTCTGTCAACCTGATCTCAGTGCCTGGCAAGGTTATGGAAGAGATCATCCTGAGTGCAATCACACAGCACCTTCAGGATGGACATGGGATCCAGCCCAGCCAGCATGGCTTTATGAGGGGCAGGTCCTGTCTGACCAACCTGATTTTCATTTATGATCAGGTAACCCACCTGGTGGATGAAAGGAAGCCTGTGGATGTAGTCTATCTGGACTTGAGCAAAGCCTTTGACACTATCTCCCATGGCATACTCCTGGATAAACTGGTAGCCCACGGCTTGGACAGGTGCACTCTCAGTTGGGTTAAGAACTGGCTGGATGGCCGGGCCCAGAGAGTGCTGGTGAATGGGGCTGCGTCCAGCTGGCAGCCGGTCACCAGTGGTGTCCCTCAGGGATCGGTGTTGGGTCCAGTTCTGTTTAACATCTTCACTGATTATTTAGATGAGGGGATTGAGTCCATCATAAGTAAATGTGCAGATGACACCAAGTTGGGAGGGAGTGTCGACCTGCCATAAGGCAGGAGGGCTCTGCAGAGGGACCTTGATAGGCTGGAGAGATGGGCTGAGTCCAACGGGATGACATTCAATGAGGCCAAGTGCCGGGTCCTGCACTTTGGCCACAACAACCCCATGCAGCGCTACAGGCTGGGGACAGAGTGGCTGGAGAGCAGTCAGGTGGAAAAGGACCTGGGGGTGCTGATTGACAGGAAGCTCAACATGAGCCAGCAGTGTGCCAGGTGGCCAAGAAGGCCAATGGCATCCCGGCCTGTATCAGGAATAGTGTGGCCAGCAGGACGAGGGCAGTGATCCTTCCCCTGTACTCGGCGTTGGTGAGGCCACACCTTGAGTATTGTGTTCAGTTCTGGGCCCCTCAGTTCAAGAAAGATATTGAGGGGCTGGAGAGGGTCCAGAGAAGAGCAACAAAACTCGCGAAGGGGCTTGAGCACAAGTCCTATGAAGAGAAGCTGAGGGAGCTGGGGTTGTTTATCCTGGAGAAGAGGAGGCTCAGGGGTGACCTCATCGCTCTCTACAACTATCTGAAAGGAGGTGGTAGACAGGTGGAGGTCGGACTCTTCTCCCAGGCAACCAGCAACAGAACAAGAGGGCACGAGTTTAGACTCTGCCAGGGAAGGTTTAGGCTGGATATCAGAAAAAAGTTCTTCACAGAACAAGTAATCAGGCATTGGAATGGCCTGCCCAGAGAGGGGGTGGATTCACCATCCCTGGAGGTTTTTAAAATAAGACTGGATGTGGCAGTTAGTGCCATGGTCTAGTAATCATGATAGTGTTGGATTAAGGGTTGGACTTGATGATCTTGGACGTCTCTTCCAACCCAGATAATTCTATGATTCTCTAAATTCACTACAAAAGATTTACCAGTATTTTCACAATGGAGTTAGCAAATTGGGAATACTATATATTTCACCTTCCTCCAATAGCATAGTTGGACAAATACTGTAAACACACAAATAAGAGTAGATTAATCTTGACTTATTACAGACAAAACACTGCTCTTTACCTCAGAAATCTGAAAGGCAAGACATCTGTAATTTAACACTCATCATAGAGCAGGGAAAAAAAAGTTTTCATACTTGATTCTTAATGGGTAAAAGAACATAGGGAAAGAATTTTGGACACAAGTTTCCTCAGGGGATAGGGTTTCTCCCTATCTTTATTTAGAGACTTGGAAGTTCTCTGTTATATATCTCCTGGCACAATGCATGTTTTTATCATAGCCAATATTTTAGCAAGAGCTTTACTTTGCTTGTTCTTATAAAAGTCCTTAAAAGCACAGTAACTGAAATATTTTGAGATGCCCCTCATTTTCTCAACCTTTGAACAATTTTGCTTGACAAATTCATGTTCTAAGGCTGTACATTGCCAATCACCATGGAAAGTGATCTCAAGCAGTAACTTGTGCCATGTTAACATCCCCAGAGCTACAGCCAGCAGCTGAAAGATTCCATGCTATTCAGAACATATTGTCTTACTCTCTGTCATGCCAGATCTGCAGTGGTCACTTTCTTCAACACTAAAGCTGATTTTCTGAAGTGACAAGTGTCAGGAATCAAGCAACTGCAAAATCTCCAGGTACATTCCAGTGCTCCAAAACCAGAGCAATGCTTATGCATTTTTTCAGTCAGGCTGATGACTTGCAGCCCATGCTTGCTAATGCCTACCTAGAACAAAAAGGCTAAAATAACAGTGCCAAGAAAATGCCTGCTCCAAAAGCTACCAAAGTCAAAGGGCATTTTTCCATCAGCAGCTGGGATCAAGTTGTGAAATATGCCAGTGCACCCTGTTTCTAACTACTACCAAAACCACTGTGTGCTGCCACAAACTTCTCTGTCACATTCTCTGTCACAGCCACAAGATTTTTTACTGTCATACAACCTTTTAAAATATTTCTGTGATCTCTCCCTTTATGTCATGGTGCCTCTTCTCATTAGCCATAAATATCTGTTCCTGGAATCTTAGGCCATGGAAATAGCTGTGACACAGAGAGAGTTATCACTGCAATACATTTAAAGTATCTTTTTTTCACAAAACTATTTACTGCACGGTATGAAATGCAAACAGTGACTTAAGATCATTCTTCTCCCACATAAAAGGATCCCTTCCATGGGAGCAAATTCTGTGAGAAAGCTGAAGCCTTTGAGTTCCTTGAGTTTTATACACATAACCTGCAAGTATCTTTACATACTTCCCCCCCCTTCAAATGTTTGTATAATCACCATTGTGCTATTAAACTGAGTTTCTGGACCCTTCCAGGGATTTTAATTGACAGTGTTGAGACACCAGCAAAGAAACTGCAAAGTTTAATGACAAAATCCTTCTTTTTATAAGGGGTTAATTGTTAAAAAGGCTAGCCATATCATTTAGAGTTTTCCTCAGTATTTGACATGAGCGCTTCTTTCAAATGAATGCTTAGATAAATTGGTAAACCTCTTTTTACAGTTCAGCGATCTATTTGGCTAAGAAAAGCTTGATGCTCAATTCTACATTCTAGAAGCATATTCTATACTTTGAAACACATATAGTGAAAAGGAAGAATATAATCCCTCTGGGAACAAAAAGAAATCAAATATGGACATGGTACATTAGCTTAATAAAACTCAGGAAAGACATTTATGAACTCTCTGGCCTGAGGGTCTCTTTAGTAATAAACACAAATGGTTCTGGATTTTTAACAGTTTTCCTTTACCAGCACTATCCACAGGAGAAAGTGCATCTTATACCTTCTGTTTGAACCAGGCAGTGGCATTTGGATAACAGGTGTTTTTTAAGATGTGTCCCAACTTGTTGAAAGCAGTTTACTGATTTAGCACTCTAAATACCTGCATGTCAATGTAGCTTTGTTTCAACAGATCTGCATTCATGTTATTCCTACTTTATATCTTCCAAGTAAATTATAAAGAAAAAACACTGACACTTCTTCCACTAAATATTAAAAACAGAGAGGATTTATGTGCTAAACCTGCTTGTAAAATTAATGGAATTTAGGGGCCAATTTTATTCCATACATTTATCTCTTTTCTCTTCTTTCTGCATCCATGTTCCTCTTACAGTTTAGCTCATTCTTATTATTTTGTCAAAATAGCTATAACAGTTTCTATGCCTTTCAAGTCCTTGTTTTTTTCTTTGTGGAGAGTAGGAAGGGGAAGCATGTGTTTTATAATACAAATGTTTATAATAAAGCTTGTCAGAAAGTTGCATATACTCATCATTTAAAAGTGTCAATACCTACCAAACAATACTGCAATAAAATACTACTAAACAATATTGACCAATATCAAAACTAACTCCAGGCATTAACTTTTGAATTCAGTTTTCATGGCTTCCACACTCAATGCACTCAAGTTTTCTGTTTAACTGGTACTGTTGATAGATGAAAAACGTACATAATAGCAGCCCATACTAGACTTCCTGTATCAGTATTATATTAAAAAGAAAAGCTAGCAGCTTCTGATTAGATGCTGTTAGGCCATTCATCTGGTTTTGCAGTTATTCTCTATCACAAGATAGCACTACTAGACTTTGCTTAATGCACCAAGACAAAGGGGTACAGTCAATAGCACCACCTCTGCTGGGCAAAGGACATTGTTCTGCGAAATGTTAGCAATGAACATCCGTTATTATGGATAAATAATACCTAACTTTAATTGGAAATTTTGGAAGTAAACCAGTCAATTAATATTTATTACAAAAAATAAATGCATAATTAAATTATTTTCTCTAATAGATTCTAGCCCCTTGACAGAAAGCTGAAATCCCACAATGCTGTTCATTACTCTGATCAGCAGCAACCTGTACTTTAGCTGTGATCTTTAGACCTTTTTAAAGATCTTGGGGTAAATTTACAAAATAAAAGCTATGATTACAGCCCTACAATTTTTTTTCCTTGCAAAGTAATGAACGGTAAATTTCTGAAATCAAGATAAGCATTTCTAGAGCTAAGCTTATAACTGTGTTTCAGGAGTCATGTAAGACTATGCAGATAATATATTTGTGCAGTTATGCAGCTAGCTGAAAAACGTGTACACATTTCTAAACATGAAACAGAAAAACTTGCCAGTAATTAAGTCACTAAAATAAGAACACTTCTGTTTTCAGGGAACAGAAGTCAAAAATAAAGGGGAGAAGCTCTTAAAGGTGACTGAAAATTATATGGCTTAATTATTCTGCTAACTCCAACGCTCTTGTCAAATCAAAGGCTTTATTCATGTTGTTTCCTTATCTCTATCAACTTACAACTTGTTTGTAGTTTTTACTTCAGAGCCTAAACTCTATTTTTCAATGAGCTCTGGATCTATGCCAATTGACTAAATAATTTTTTGGTGGGGGGGTTCTTTCTAGTCTTCTTTTTTACTTGCAGTTAACTTTCCCTGTTCCTTTAAATATCCTTGCCTTTGTAAGTGAGTCTGCGATGCTGAAAGCGTTGGAATCCATAAAATTGGATAAGCCTGTAGATTTCCCCAGCAAACCCTGTCATTGTGACTCCAGCCTCATGGAGAGACCATGGAGAGCAAGATAAAGATGTAGGAATTGCCGTATCACACCTAGTGAGATGGCAGGCTACTGGCTTTATCCAAAGGCTGGCCAATATCACGTATTTATAGGCAAAGTGCTCCAGCCTCAGAGTAAACAGCTGCCGAGAAAACATTCCTAGTGAGGGGTTCAGCATAATTCCTTTAATTAAAGTCTAGTGGAAACCTGAGTAACGGAATGTTTAAGATAATTTATTGCCAATTCCTACTGAATTTCTGGTATCTCTGCCTTGATATCCAGCTACAGTATTACTTTCAAGATGACTTTGGATGCGACTTATCAAACTGCCATTGCTGGTCAAGAAGTTGGTTGCCATGTTTGTTGCATTTCACATTACTTACTGTTTCAAGAGAAGAAAAGAGCTAAAGCATCATCACTGGTGCGTTTAAGATTATGCATTCTGTATATAATACATAGGATTTGGTTTTGTCTTGAAAATAAAGGTTCATTTAAGCAGCTTTTAGAGATTGCTAAAAATAATTGGGCTTATAATTAATAGCTTCTCTGGTCTCTCAATAACTGTTATTTTTAAAGTTTGGCACATAACTCAGCACCATTTTGACCTAATTTAGAAAATGGTTAATCACAATTAGGAAGGGAAAAAAAAAAAAACAACAAAAACCCCACAATAGTCAAAAAAATCAACCGCCTGGAAACCAACATATACAAGAAACAATAGCCTCTAAGTATTCAAAATGTGTTATGGGGGGTGTTGCTGACCAGCTGCTAAAGTCAACTAAATAATTCCAACACTGGGTTTTGTTGGCAATTCTTTGCCAGTCATAGAAAATAGACCACTTCTTGGCACTGAATAAAGCAAAGCAGTTCATGCACCATCTCTTTCAGTACATGTTAAAAACAACTTGGCTTGTGTATTAAAAGAAACATCTCATTTCTACATATTCTACATTTGGCAGACTGTCAACACTGTCAGTGCAGCACTATACCAAACTATATTTCCTTCCCAGGAAAAGCAGAATACTCTGTTTCGCTCAGCAATCTTGTTTACTTGTCTTTTACAATATCGCTTAATGTCACCTTATTCTTCCCTAAAACCCAAGTCATCTTCTATCACTCAGTTTAGCAAAAGACAAGAAGCCAAGGATGTCTTTAAGATAATTTACAGCTACTGATTCCGAATCTATAAATATTATGTAGTTAATAAGCACAATCAAGTGCCTATTTTTACGTACTAGAAGACCCTTTGATCCTTATAAACATCAGATCATTTCTGACAACTTTTTTAATCAAAGCAGAATTAGCTCACTGGGAGTAAAGCGCCTAAAAGCACAGCAGGAATGCTGCCTTTGATGATAGTCAATATTGAAAAGCAAAGACATCTAAAACACAACTTCCCAAAAACTAGCTTTTCAAGTTTCTTGTTTTCCCCACTGCTTATCAAATATACAGCAGCATGAATCTCAGTAGAAACAATTTAGCTAACACTCAGTGACTTGGAAAATTGACTATTCAAACAAATTCTGTCACAAAGAATATGTCTGTCCTAAGTGAAATACGAATCAGTACTAGAAGCAGTCAGAAAAGTTTAGGGCACTGAAGAGACAGCAGTTCATTATCAATATTCAGTTCTTTCTTAGTTGGCCAATAAACCATGAAAGATACCCAATACAGAACAATATTATTCTACATGGGCAATATAACACGGCTAAATAAATGGATCACTGAAAGAAGGAGAAAAGTAGGGCAGGTAGAAAGAGGAGAGGGTTAAATTGACATCTCTTTGAGGGTTGCTTGGTCCTTAGGCATACTTCAGCCCAATGAACTTCCATACACAGAACACCACAGAAAGTACAACGGCTTTGTTTTATATATATATACATATATATATGAGTCTGGATAACTAAACTGTTGCTTCCTAATTACACCAGCAGTTTCCCACCCTGCAGTGTTATAGTCATCTGCCGTTCTGCACAAAGCTGACTCAAAGCTTATCTACAGTGATAACCCAATAAAAGAAAATTATTCTCTCTCTTACTCTAGGGAAGGATTTTCTTTTGCTCGGAGTGCTCTTACTGAGATCTGTACAGCAGTCTATAGTTCACCTCTTCCCTTTTCACCCATAACTGGTTACACCAGGCTTCTGTAAAACTCAAGTTTTCTAGAGTAAGTGGTCTTTCTCAGTGTGAGTTGATGCACTTTCTTTCCTAAAAATGTATGTGTGTGTGATTTTTGTCAATATTAAAGTGAGTCTTACACACAAATGGGTTAAAAAACAGCTTCACCTAAGAAAGCGAGGCAAAACAAAGTAAAACCAATGACAAATCTATGACATGGGACTGGATGCCAAGTTAGACTCTACTCTATATAGCGGTCTTTGTTGTGACTTACGTAATAACTCACATACAGGAAAATGAGCATTAATGTTCTGTCTCTTGCTGTAGCTCAGATTTACTTGTGAATAATCTAAGTCTAATTGTGAAGGCTGAAATATGAATAATAGCACCCTCTCCCATCCTGCAGCGAATAGCCTTATTTTATCACATTATTTCTTTTCTCTCTTTCAGCATATTACTGTACTAGGAGGTTATAATGGTAGCAAAATAGCTCCCATTTCTACCAGCGTTCACTCTTGTTTATGACTTATTTGGGAAAGGCTGTGCTCGAAGAAGCTATGTTACCCAGTCACACTACATCCATCTATGCAAGGAAAAACTGCATTTGTGTGCAGGAGGGCATGAAGCACTCATAGTGTCTGACAGAGGCACCTACCTTGGAAGCAGCTGAAAGTGCATTTTCTGTATACTTACTACATTTTTGCCTTAATTCTAGATGAATCTCACATATCTCCATATCTTGGTCTGAAGTATCTGTAGATATAACCTAGCCTAGGATATCTAAACTGTCAGGCTCTGCTGCTTCTCAATGTACTGGGCCTGTAAAAAGAGGATGCCCGGTTTTCTTATGTTGTTTTTTTTTTATAATTCCACATGTTCCTACTGAGCTGTGCAAACACAGTAGCTCCAATGCCTAAGGAATACAAAGTTTTCTAATTTGCTTGTTAAATGTGCCAACTCTGGTGCAGGCAAGCTCCTTGTGAGGTGATGGGTTCAGAAGGCATCCAGCAGAACTCTAATGTGTAATGTCTATTGTGCATTTTTCAGCCAAAGTCTCACCTTTATATTAACTCTAACATTAAGAGTGTGCCAGTTTTTTAAATAAGATAAAACTCCACTCTCTGTTTTAAGAATTTAAATTAGGCACCGGAGGTAATGACTGCAATCTTTAAATGGATTGATTGATTATATAACTTAGTACCTGATTTACAAGGACTGATGTCCTTCTGTGAAATTTTTTTTTTATGCAGGCAAGAACCTGCTATGGGCAATACTCTTCTTGCACTAACACCTGTGCAGCAGCTGACTAACACCTCCACGTACAGGTGATGTGTCTGTGAATGTAAACTTGATGAACGCTTCTGAAACACATACCAAGTAAAACCAATACAAGTTTAACAACATTTAGATAAAGTGTGAGAACCTTTAACCTACCTTACGTGCATGGCACATCGATGTGAAATTTGAAGAAGCTGATTTCAAGCAGTAAGAAATAGACCAGATACACCATACTGCCTATAAAGCTCAAGCATAAACTTGTCAGCCACATTATGCTTAAGATCATTTGCTCCTGCTCCAATGCAAATAAGAATATAAGAATTTTGTGTAGATTTGGAGAGATAATCAGGTCTGCCTTTTCAAGGCAGCATAGAGGTGGAGCCACTAAGAACACCTAAAGAAATTTCTTAACTCTTTATGGGTCAATGTCTCAATGGTGCTTGAGAAACATTCAAATTAAACTTTGGGTTTCAGGATAGTCAAGTGTGCTGAATTTGGCTACTCTGGGGATTAACAGCCAGAGCTGCACCAGTCTTCAAAGGTACAGGGAAAGTGTATCTGCGATATGCAGATCCAGTCTGGTTGTCTGTGAGGCTGCCTACCCTGCCAAAAGCATAGCTACTTTTCTGCCAGAGTCAGCTATTCACTAGCTTCAGAAACAATTAACAAACTAAGCTGAGTTTTGTCTGAAAAAAAGCTAACTGCTCAGCAGAGCCAGGGTGCATCAGCTGTCTGTAGGCCGGGCTGTCTGTGGCCATATGCAGCTGCCCATTTGCCTTTTGTCTCCTGCTGGGCCTGGAACTGCTGCCTCTGCAAACAATTACTGTAGAAATTTTCATACACAGAGTTTGAGAGAATATTCAGTATTATTTTTTTTCCTGCTCCCCATCTAGACATGTATTGAATAAGCCAATTAGGTATTCTAAATACTTTAATTAATAAATCAGTTATGAACTGGAAAAACAGTCGTGCTTTCTGTGTTCATTTGTCTATGGTAAATTAACATCAGCTAATGATGCTTTATGTTTATCCAGTTATTTGAGCTTCACTTACCACAGATTTTGATTCTTGGATTGTGTTTTGAATGAAAAGTGTGATGTTTTTCCTTTTTAATGTAACTTTTTCAACACATCAGTCTGATATGTCTGTACACTGTTGTCTTGGATTTGATACTTCTTTGTCTTGCCACTTCACGATATCTGCTATGTTCTTGCAGTGCACGATTTTCCTGCTACCCTGTATATTTCTCCAGAAACTGAAGGAACCTGTGATTTCAGAAGAATGAGCTACTGCAAACATTTTTATTTGTAGTTTTAAGAATGTCTTCTATAAAATGTAGATATTTATGAAAAATGTTTCATTAGGGCCAGACCACTGAAGAACAGAAAAGAAGTTCTAAGGTCAATTGAGTGGCAATCAATCACAACTGTCTTCAAAACAATATAAGCATTCATGGAGCTGAAGTGAATAGTATTACAAATCAAAGTGGGGTGCCTAGTTACTGTATTTGTTACGAAGATGAGGAATAAGCAAAATTGATTAAATGGTGAGATATGAGTCAGATAAAGACATACAGCGATAATATTTGAACATGAAATAATAGACATGATAGGATAAAAGTCCTAAAAGACCTCTCTTTCTAGTTCCGAAAAAAATTTGAAAATGATGAACTGACCCTGAATTTTTTGAGGATTTTTAAAGAAGAAAAAAATATAGAACTTGAAGTTAGTGTTGTACAAAAAAATTATTAGCAATATTACCAAAAGACCACGTTACAAATAAAATGGAAGTGGTTCCATTTACCCTCACACATAAAGGTGAATAAAATAAAAAAAAAACCAACCCTCCAAAAAATTAGCAGCTACTTGTCTCTTTAAAACTTTCCACAAATATTGTTTTTTATACCCTGTGCAACACATAGAATGCTAAGTCTGATGCAAACATGTTTTTAAGGTTTTATTAATAAATTAACAACTAGAGGGTTATTTTTTCAGTTATGAATAACTCTTTTTTTCCACTATTTCAGAACTGAAAAGTAATTACTAAAAGGTAACAGCATTTAATTATCTCAGACTTCTGTTCACCTAATATGATCTAGTATATATTACTTTCATAATTGTAACACGTAAACTGTATTGGATTGTACAATCTGTATTTAACTAAAGCATGTATTTACAGAAAGGGGATTGTTTATGTATTCATTTAAAGGCAATCAAGTTTTAACTATTTATAAAATCTTACTCAGCAAGAGCTCTTATAGTCAGACAAAAACTTAGTGGATGATACACCTCTTTTTCTCATGGTTATAACCATTCTTTTATGCTATTCTATCCATTATCTACTTTGAAAAGACAACATTTTGTAACCTGAGCAGTGAATTTACAAACCTCCAGAAACTCTGTATTAACTTTCCTCTGCGAGGGTTTTAATCGAAATATGAGTTATGATGTTGTGTACAGGTATTCACAGTGTGCTCAAAAGTCCTGCTGAGGTAAGGAGATTGGAGTACTTAAGGTAACAATATACAATGTGCTAATTACTGCACAGTAGCTCTCCACTATCCGTATCTGGACAATCTTACTGCAGAATGAGCACCTCCTTACTTTGAGATTCACACCCAACCTGAATTCCTGGCAAGTTCCATGAACGGACAAGCCCAAACAGCTCACAGAATCCAGGCTGATGCAAACCATCCCTTTTACGTTCACTTTGTCAATAGAAAAACTACGTGATGACAGGCAAAGAGAGATGGAGCTGTTTAACTTGGAGAAGAGAAGGCTCTGAGGAGACGTTATAGCAGCCTTCCAGTACCTGAAGGGGGGCTATGGAGAAGCTGAGGAGGGTCTCTTTATCATGGAGTGTAGTGATAGGACCAGGGGTAATGGTTTATGCTGAAAGAGGGGAGATTTATATTAGATATTAGGAGGAAATTTTTTGCTCTGAGGATGTTGAGGCACTGGCAGAGGTTACCCAAAGAGGCTGCGGATGCTGCATCCCTGGAGGTGTTCAAGGCCAGGCTGGATGAGTCATTGAGCAACCTGGTCTAGTGAAGGGTGTCCCTAATCATAGCAGGGGTGTTGAAATGGGGTCACCTTTAAAGTTACCTTCCAACTCAAACCATTCTACGATTCTATGAAATCCTTCTCTTATACCATTATAGAAACGTAATTAGGAATTGGAGAAGTAGCGATATTGGTTATTGTTTTGGAGGTTTTAATAGCCATGCAAAAGAGGACCTAGACCAAGTGTTCCCAATTTCTTCCCAGGTGAAATTACCAAACCCATTTTTTTTATATTGGAAGAGCTTTTGAAGCACACATCTAATTGACTAATTGACTGGGAATGATTTAGGGAACAAAAGAATGATGTCCTGTTATAAGTACGTTCTTGCCTCTTCCATATAAATCCCGAAATTTATATCCCGAACTCCACTGAGAAAAAACATACAATCTCAATTACACCTATGCCAGTAGTTAAAATTTCTGATGCTTGTTTTATAGACACATCAATAGTTCAAACATGTCAAGGTCAGCATCCTTATTAAAAAGCAAAAGAGCCTAGGCAGGAATTACATAGTAGTGATAAAAAGACTGCTTCTTGAATGTCAACTGTCCTGCAGAAACTTCCCCCCATATTCTGCTACTGATTTCACTGGAAGGTTCAGATTCACTTTTAATACTGGACTTGAAAGCAATCCCTGGATGAAAAGTTTCTTCTTCTTTATTCCACTATGCAAAAGATAATTTCCGTTCATCCAAAGATTCATTATGACCTTCATGCTTCCACTGTCTGCTGGGATTATTTCTGAAGTTCTGAGACCCTACTTAGTCTCAAACAGCCTCCAATTATATCATATAACATTATATAATGTTGAAATAGTGTAGAATTTCTTCCCTAAATTAACATGGTATGAGGTGGATGATGGGCAACATCAATTCTTGTACTAGAGAAAAGTGTAAGGTCCAACAGCTTGGGAACCATTAAAGGAAGATTGATAATGCATTCTATCAAACATGTGCTAAGAATCGTCCTTATGATGTGTTACAGTCCACTGATTCTACCAATAGCAGGTCATAAGATGTTAGACCTTATAACCTTGATATCATATATGCAAAGCTATTATAGATAGATTTTTTAAAGGCTCTAAAAGGAGCTAATTGAAAACTCTTCCCTTCCTCTGACGCTACTTTAGTTAGTAAGATGGTAGAAATACAAACTACTTTGCAGAAATATAGGTATGACAAAACCAGAAGGAACTGTGAAATCTTTATAGCTAGTCTGCTAACAATATTTCAGTTAAAATATGTTACAGTGCTGTCAATAGCTTCATGGCATATATTTCTTTACCAATGTTAGTGACTCCAGTGTCAGCCATTTTGAAAAGGAAAACTAAAGATTTTTTTCAAAGGTAACACATTCTCATATTTCTGCACATACACTTAGCACTGTTTGATTTGCATAGATATAGAATGGGAGCTGATAATTGAGAGAATAGTCAAAATATTTTTAAGTGCATTTATAGTAAAAATTTTAGGATCTTATAATAATTAACTATTTAATAAAGTTTGCATAGGTTTAGATAAAAGTGATACTGACAGAAACAAAAAAAGAAAAGCCATGTACACTTTTCCTCATCTGTGGTGCTTTGTTTTCTCATACAATAATTTGAACCTTTGTTATACTGGCACTGAACCACATATTAGTGATTTTATTGATTTTAAAAATAAAAAAAAATGCTACAGTACAGTATAGTACTACGTCTTAGTTGTTTAAAATGAAAAAATATCTTACTTTCAGAAGGATAATTTGATAGAATCTGACTACAGCAACCTTTGTCTGAAGAGTTGCTAATTCTGTATCATTAAGTTTTTTAAGTCCAAGCTTTTGCTTATGAGGCTTTAACAGAAGTCAGGAATCACCACACTCTACCTTCCCCAAATCTAGTTTCACTATGCAATTCTTTGCATTATTCCAGCCTCCACCTAAGTTTTGCTACATCTCCTTTTCATTCCAAGTATGAAAGGGGTAGCAGCAATTGCTTCAGCCGGCACTAACTCCGGTTACATGTGTTGATAAGTAGTAGTACAGTGGAGGAACAAACTTCCTTTGCTCACAAAGAGAAAAAGACAAAACAATCTACATTTTCTGGGCCTTTCATGTTCCCTACTACTTTCAATGATAATCAAATGAAAACATATCACTTGCTGTTCTCAGCTGATAGGATTGAAAGCGCCCAGGAAGGTTGAAGAGTGAATGAAACCCACGGGAAAGCTGGGGTACGTTTGTGATCAGTGAAAGAGATAGCTGGTGTAAAATGCACTCATGCATTGCATCCCCAGGCCTCTGACTCTTTGTGATTGTGGAAATACATATTCACAGTTCTAACAATTATATAAATCAAAGATGCTTACTCTCTGACATAGAAATTGGAGGTTCAAATTTTTAATCCATTTGGTATGAATTTCAAGAGACTGACAGGCCTGCAGATAACCACTGAATATTTGTTTCTAGCATCATCAGTTTTTCCTCTAACAAAAAATAACTTTCTTACTCCCCCAAAAAAGTCAGGGTATTTCTCCATTCTTAGTCTAACAAGAAATGAAGATCAGAACAAGAACAAGGGGCAACAAAGAAGAATACAAACCACCAAGTAAACAAATTTAGTGAGGTTCACTTTTCTAATCAAGTTTTACTCTGTTCATCAAATCTGCCTTTCCTTTGAACAAAGTCTATGTACGAATCTGTAAGTCAGCAAGGGCTTACAGGCCTCTGAGTAGACACCTGTGGAAAATGTGAAATATTCCCATACACTGACATAACAAAATACCCTAAACATACATCCTGGACACTCAGTTTCCAAATCAATGCTATTCCATGAAGTTTTAGTTCTATTTGCCTAGATCACTAGTTATGGGATTTTTAAACAAGGTGATTTCAAAAATTAAGAATAAATTTGTGGAGGTATCTGTTTTTGAAGCCTCCTAAAATCTGCTGATAAAATTAAACTTTTTTATGTGGATCCTTACAGTTGCAACATTTACAGCAGGAAACTGAAACAGAAAAACTTCAGTCACAATTGTAACCTACTTAATAACATGATCTGACTGTTCAGTAAATCAGTGTCTTAATCAATAGAATCAAACACGCTCTCTAGTTTGCTAAAGTGTTTTTCAGTCTAGAGAGAAGTGCCATGAAAATGGCAGAGAAAAATATAATGGGCTGGAGACTAGAATTTGGAAATGCATATTTCGTTAATTTAAAGGGTCTGGGGCTAGAGGAGGGGGAGTTCTTTCTATGTAATGACTTGAACACAGTGTGGTTTAAATAGCACATTGAAGTTGGAAACCTATTAGTTGATAATGAGAGAAAAAAAATGGATTCCGCTATTACTGGTTTGATTAGCAATATCTGTAATTCAATGATGATGTAAAATAGCTCAGCATTAAAACTCAGTTATTTTCCATCATTTGTAGAAGCAGAGGCATAACCACAGCGAAGGCTGAGTTCCTGTGTTAAACAGATTCCTGAATTCTTCAGTACTTTTACTGGTATTAGAATTTGGAAAGTAAAATTAGGTAACGTACGTATCGAAGATTTAGTGTTGAAAAACATATGTGCTAAACTTCATAGGTATTATGAGATGAATGACAGCAGTCTAAAGAATTTGCTATTTAAGCAGAGATGCAACTAAATTTCAATTTGATAGAGGAAATTAAGCTCATGTTTGATTAATGGCAGCACAGTAGATCCATGTTGTTAAAGGAACATCATTAAAACATCAGTTTAGTGATTACAATGGCAAGAAAGAGGAGGGTAAATATAATAAAAAGAAAAAATTAAATTCCAAATGTCTGATTTGCCTTTCACTTACAAACGAATAAGAAGTCTAGTAAGCTAAAAGGAGAAATAGTCATCTAAAATCAGTTTGAAGATCATGCCCACCAAGCTGATACAAAGTTTTATTTTATTGAAGTGACTCTAACCACCTTTTTTTGTATCTTAGAACATGGAATAGAATGCAAATGAACTTAACTGTGATCAGATACAGCAGAATTCAGCCTAAATGATGAGCAGTGTTTTACAATTGAGCTCCTTGACTTCTTTCATCTAGATAAAACCAATCAAAACGCAAATTATAGGACGCAATGGCCTATCAAATCCTATGTTCAGACATATTGCAACCGAAAGACTGAGAATTACTAAAAGTTATGTAATAAAATAAAGACAACTGAAGTAAAATCCAAAAGCCAGCATGAAATGACATCTATTCTCATTCAGCAGCCGTTTTCTAAATTTCTGAAGCAATAAATGTTATCTGTTAGTCTGCAGGCCTAAAACCAAAGAAATTGCCTATGCTACTTACAGGCCACAGGCTTTGCATCAGCTCTGCAGGGCTGCAGGACTAGAGCTCATCAGTTATATTTTCTCTAAGCTAGTCTTCAACTTCTGTTTAGCTCACTTGGTCGTAATTGCAATTCTCTAACAACAAGGTAGCGTAGCCTAATCTTTTACCTGTAACTTAGCTTCGTGATTGCATGGGACAGTGACTATTGGTACAACAATTTTTATATATTTCTGTACCTAAAGTAGATATACTTCAAAGAAAAAACTACTACTGTAGAATAAAAATGTACTGTAGAGGACTACAATCATGGGGTGATAGCAGAGGTACTGAAAGTATAGGCACAAGATGGTACCAAAGGGAGAAGGGCTACAAGCAGCTCCCCAGTCATTAAAAGAAATCAACCTTGGGCGCTGGCTAAGACTGATTTTAGAGAATGAAAAACAAGAGGCAGAGATCAAAGAACAAGAATCACACACATGTACAACACACATGCACAGAGAATTCAGACAGAGTTGCAGACTAATAAACAAAGGTCAGTGTCAAGGGTACAGACTCCCTGGAGACCCAATCCCCCTGTCTGTAGGCCTGGTGGCCGCATTTCAGCACCCCAGGGCCTGCCTGAACCATTTCCTAGGTGTATCTAAGCCCAGCCCCATTTCTTACCCACTTGTGGATTGACCTTCCTGGCTCGACATCAGACCTGACTCATCCCTTCCTGTGTGATAATCTCCATACAACTGGCAGAACCTGCTGGTACCACCAGCACTACACACCCTGCTTGCGCACAGGGGACGGTACCCTAGCAGCCAGGACACATCTGCCTTAGGGTGGCCCGTGTCTCTAACTTGGCTGCCCTCACAGTGCAACTCCCCTCACTCCATTCCCTGCAAACACATATAATGAACCTCAAGTGGATCCTGCTGTTGTCATTGACACGTGTCTGCCTCCTAGTAAAGAATCTGGGAGTCTGACAATGCACCACAGCCCCCATCTCACCCAGACCATCTACCATAAGACTCAGAGGAGCTGTGGCAGGGGGAGCATAACACCAGAGAAAGGGATAGACTGAAGGAAGTATGCATGTATAGTCTGTTTTATTATTGAGGCCTTTTGCCCTGATGATATTTTTCTTTTCTTTCTTTCTTTTTTCTTTTTTTTTTTGTAGCAATAGCTAGGTCAATAATTATTTTTTTATTAAGATTGCAATTAGGCTAATGGTAAATTCATGGCTTTGCTCAGAAGTTGGTGTTTTTTCTGACTCAGAAACTGAACAAGCAGTAGTATAAAAGAATTGGTAGAGAACCTGGGCAGCCTAGGCTACATTTTTGATGCTGCAGATCTTGCTTTTAACCTCCAGGGTCTTGTTACCATTTGAAAGTATTTAAGATTGTGTTTATAAACACCCACAGACAAAAGATTTTCACTTCTGTTTCAATGTTTTTTGGGTTGTTTTTGAAGAGGCAGAACAGGACATTTAGGCAGGAGCAACATAATTCCTGAAAAAGCAGGAAAATTAAAGCATCAGTGCAAAAACTCCAACACTCTACGAGTCTGGTGGCCATTATTATAGATCTTCACTATTTAGAAGATCAAGGCACTGTAGTGACTTGGTCTCTTTTCTTCCTCCTTAAAGTGAAAATACTTCTGAATTCTAGGTCCTCTAATAAATTCATTATACCCTTGACATATATTTTGGGGAGAAGATTAAATTTTGATACTGATTCATAAGCTAATTATCCAAGAATCTGTGAAATTTTAGGTTTTAGGACCTTTAAGTTGATATTATTTGGAAAAAACAGCAATAGTATTCAGAATAATAATTTTCTGTTGATCTACAGTTTTATATTTAAATATATCCTTCCTGTGAAATTAATTTAGAGATTGATATCAAAATGGTCATCCAGAAATATCAAGGAAAGCTATGAAAATTTCTGTGAGGTAAAGACTTGCGTTCAGACCATGAAATAAATTTGTCTAGCCCTAAATGTCTATTTGGACCAGGTAGATCATCAAACTTATGCACCTGTTTTTTAACGACCCAAAAAGAGGGGGGCTGTCTTACTTCTGAACAACAGCTCATTGCACTTCAAAAATACAAGTAAAAGGCAAAGCTTTTGTGGTGCTAGAAAAAGCTGAACGACAACAGCCATTGCTAAGGTGGGAAACGAATTAAATCAACAAAGCACATCAAAGGTGTTTAGTTTTGCTCCAGCAACCATGACCTTGCAACTATTCATTTACCCAATGAACACAGGTATGCCCTTTTAACTGAAGTCAATTATGCAACTGTACTCTATGACTCCATTGACATTAGGCATTTGGCCCATGCTGCTATAAGTTATTAGTGTTGTATTTCTCCCTGTGGTTCAATGGAATGCAATTACTGTCAAATACAATGAAACAGAATTTCATTCCACAAAAACAGACTGTCGGACAGCTAAAGCTGTGTTAGAACAAACATAAGTAATGTTATTTTACATAAAAGCATTTTCATATTAAAAATATAATTCATCATTTTTCTTGAAATATCAAGTTAATGGCAGAGCATGACCCTTACCTCCTCTCTTGTTTAACTTGGCATACCCTGGCACATAACTGCTTGTCATAGATGATGAACTGCTGAAGGAAGAGTGGGGTAATGCTGAAACCAGAGGTTCATCACATTTTTCTGAAACACAAGAAAACAGATTCACTTTACGTTATTCATTACTCATACATATTAAGGGGCAATATGCCCTTTATTTTGTTTTGGGTAACAACACAACCTTGTTATTTTTGTACATGTGGAGTGCGTTTCGTTATATGCCAAAATTTCAGTAAAGAAAACCAACCAAACAAAAAACCCACAAGAAAATACATAAATAAACAAATGCAACACACAGATACAGACAAACTTCTTGACATGACAAAATAAAGATTTCAATAAATTTAAGAAAAATTAGGCAACGGTAATGCCAAACCACGGGCTACCAGTCTCCTGAGTGATACTAGAAATGAACAAAAAACCATGTCCTAATATACCAGGAATGTTTTTGTGACATGAAAGTGTAGTGCTAAAGAAAATTACCATTGTAAAACTATGTAAGGATTAGATAAGATACTAACTTTCAGTTCTGTAATATAAATGTCAATAACCTAATATTTTTAAAAGAAGATAAATTAGGATGTATGAATAAATGTGTATGAAACATCACAAATTTCCAATTTACTAAAAAACCCCCAATATATATATATTTTTAAATATTATTTCTATAATCCATTTGAACACTTCTATTTTACTCAGTATAAAGACTATTAACTTAGTATTAGCGACTAAGACAGAAAAACAAAATCAGAATCTTTGCCTTTCTAATGAAGAAAAAATTATAAAACAAATCTCCTGCTGTTGTGTGAAGTTGTGTAAATTAGAATAAAGAGAAGAGGCTTTTGATTTTTTCAAATACTTAGCTAGTTAATGTACTGCTCTCTGTTCCAGTTCTTCCTCCGTTATTTCAACAGCTGGATGAAATAGGTAGGTAAAATTACTTGTTTACATTTCAGGTACAACCTACTAAAGTAGACAAAAATGCAACCTACAGCAGTCAGATTGATAATCTTTTTAAATACCCACACTGCAACACACGCTCTGCTGTAAGTGCAAACACTCTCTGTTTATCTGTCTAGAAAGCATTAGCTCACCCCATTAGAAAGCATATTTAACACTGAGCTACATCACACAGGTTTTGGTATAATTAGAAAACTATGACTTGGCCATACCGAATCACATGTGGAGACTGAATTAATCCTACCCTCAAAAGAGGAATTTTAAGGGAAAAAGGGGTTTGTGAGAGGATCAAGTTGTTTGTAATGAAGATCTCCTAAAGTTTCCAGTTTCATATAATGAAAAATAAAATGACTTGCACAGCAATAGAGACTCAGGCACAGAAATACTGAAGTACATTAGTTCATGAATCAGTACCTTGACATTTAACAAATTAAATAAGTTTCCTTCACAAACCTCAAAGTTTGTTAAGGGAAAACCAAAATTCATACCAGCATAAAAGCAGAGGCAAGAGTAAAGGGCAATTGCTTTGCACTGCGTTAAAGGACAATTCCAGTGACTGTAAAGTTCACTACCATGCTACTTAATGAACGAGTTTTGACAAGGGAGAATAAGTAATTTTAAGCATTATGGTTTATACTACAAAACAGAAGGACGGATTCCTCTACTCCTTCCTCCCCTGGCTTTGGCTGCAGCCACACGGCACATGGGGTCAGAAGCTTATAACCTGACAGGCACCGTGCCTTGTGCTCCCATTGCACCCCCCCAGCAGCAGACCCGGGTGTCACAGGACAAATTGTTACAAATTTTGCCCTAAACTTCATAATGACAGAAAGACAGAATTACTTGACAAAGTTCTTCTCGTGTATTTCTTTATTGATAGCATATTTTTCACAGTTCAGAAAAATAGGTTTTCAATTAAAATACTGCTAGCAAACTTCTCTTGCTGCCACTTTATTAGTGTTACCTACTAGAGAGCTGAAGTCATTTGTCATCAATTCTGTTGTCTAGGTACAAATGGAATGAAACTTTTAGAAGTAGAACACATAAACATACATATTAAAAAACATATAACAAAATCTCTTTATAGAATTTTCCTATGCTTATCTTACACAATATTTACTGTTAAAGAAAAAATACATCCTCATTAAGAGAGATAAGTTTGAACAGGTGCATTTGTTCAGTTTCCTGGCGTCTTTAGTATTTTTCTAAAAGCGTATTTTTTATACAATTTTCTGCTATTCTTAATTTCATATCAGGAGGGTGGGGGATGGAGATTAGAACCTGTATCTTTATGGAAAAGTATTAGGAATAGAAGTATATATAGCTACAAAAATATTTGTTATTTTTGCAATTTGATAATTTACTGAATATAATGGGAGACTATTGGTCATGATATTCTAAAAAACCTTGTGAAACAACTGAACTATCCTAAGTCACACACAAAAAAAAATCTTTTAAAAAGGCAAAAGGTAGGCAAACCCTTAATTTCTGCAACCTGGGTGTTGAGAAAAAACACGACCACTGAGAAACCTGATAAAAATAGAAGTTCATCAGAACTGGAATCAGAAATTCTTTTACTGATCGCAGTAGTTATTGAGAAAATCTCCTCCTTTTATTTTCACAGTTACTATAGTGGTAATACTATTGATGAGGCTACTCAAAAGGAAATATAGAAAAACTTGTTTGGTAAAAGAACTAGTTTCTAAATCCTCATTCCTCTGTACAGTTTGCCTTATCTCTCTGCTCACTAATCCGTTCTCTTGGATTCAAAAGAACAAGACACAGAAGCTTGACAGAGTCAAAAAATAAAAATAAATTCCCACAGGGAGTATCATTCTGCATTTGCCACTGTCATCACTGCAGATAATCATGGATTTGCCCCATTTGGTGCATTTGTGCTTTTGAAGTACGGAATCTGGACCTCTGCTGTCCTAGTTTAGTTGGAATCACCATTATGGGGCAGTGAGGCAGGTATGCCAAAACCAAACAGAGTAGATGTACTACAGTTTTCCTTGTCTGTTGTTTAGAACTGTGTTCACTTCCTATGCCCTGTTTGGACTACCAACTAATAAGCTAAAGAACAAAAGCAAAAATACCTCACTTTCTCATTGTTTAGAAACCAAACACATACACAATCCAGTCTCTCTGCTCATTTAGGCTTAAAAATACAGCAAAGTCACCATAAATATGTATGAATTATAAGGAAGGATTACACTTCACAAGAATAGACATTAAAAATATATTAAATGTTATCAATAACTCATGACTTTAGGTCCAACAGAACAAAAGTTACAGGGCTGCTTACGTAAGCTTATATTTCTAGCTGTGTATGAAAGTTCCACTAAATATATTGCACTATTTAAACTTCCTTCATAATATGAAATGCTGTTATGCCACAGATTTAAGAGAAAAAAAATCCTTGGGTACCTTTGGTTCTTTCAGCAGTTTTAGTTATTTCCCACAGAATCCAATTTTTTACTCACTAAACCCAGAATCATATATACCTTCCTGTTACTGAGACATAATAGCTTTCCCCATATAAGTCAATGTACTGTGCCCTGTTAATCAATTACAGTGCACACTCTCCTGCCAGCATTGTAGCAGCAAAGAAATAAACTCTCCTCCATTTATCTCAGTGATGTATTAACATCCAAGCCAGCCTTGGTCCATTTAAATGTTAACTTCGTGAAGCAAAACCACACTTCCATTCCACTCCATTCTGTTCAGATTGAAAGAACTGATAACTTTGTCATAGGTATGATGACATTTGCTTCTCTGACTTGCCTATTCAGAGGGAAATTGCTGTATAGTCCATCAAAACCAAGTTTCTTTGTGATTGAAATAATTACATCAATGGAAGAAAGATCACCTATTGTAGATAAATACAAATGCAAAACCCCTGCAATCCACAAGCTTCAATTTTTTCTGGACCTGAAGACTACAGAAGGGAAGGACTGCTATGAACTCATTCTGTTCTTACACGATTTCTTAGCCACAGACTATTGGAAACCAGGTGAGATGGAGCTTTTGTCCTACCCAAGTACAGTCTCTCGTATGTTCTCATGTTCACACTGAACAAAAACAGGCAAGGATACCTATCCATTCCTACTTTAGAGTCTATTTGGAGTTTATACTTTATTTATATAGTCTACCCATCATGATGGATTGACTAATAAAGGTCTGTCTTCTACTTTGCCTGCACTTGCTTTTCCCACTGCAATTGCAATTCACACTTAGGTATCACAGTATCACAGTATCACAAGGTTGGAAAGGACCTCTGAGATCATCAAGTCCAACCTATAACCCAACACTAACACCAACACTAACACCAACCATCATCTAAACCATGGCACACAGTGCCACATCCAGTCTCCCCTTAAACACCTCCAGGGTCGGCGACTCCACCCCCTCCCTGGGCAGTGCATTCCAATGGCCGATCACCCTTTCAGTGAAGAACTTCTTCCTCACATCAAGCCTAAACTTTCCCTGACGAAGCTTGAGTCCATGCCCTCTAGTTCTGTCACTGGTCACCTGAGAGAAGAGACCAACCCCTGCCCGACTGCAACCTCCTTTTAGGTAGTTGTAGAGAGCAATGAGGTCCCCCCTGAGCCTCCTCTTCTTTAGACTAAACAGCCCCAACTCCCTCAGTTGCTCCTCATAGGGCTTGTGCTCCAGCCCCTTCACCATCTTCGTTGCCCTCCTCTGGACACATTCCAGTATCCTGACATCTTTCCCAAACTGCGGGGCCCAGAACTGTACACAATATTCCAGATGAGGCCTGACCAGTGCCGAGTACAGGGGGACAATAACTTCTCTGGTTCTGCTGACTACACTATTCCTGATGCAGACCAGAATGCCATTGGCCTTCTTGGCCACCATGTTGAGCTTCCTGTCAACCAGCACTCCCAGGTCCCTTTCTGCCTGACTCCTCTCCAGCCACTCTGTCCCCAGTCTGTAGCTCTGCATGGGATTGTTGTGTCCAAAATGAAGTACCCGACATTTGGACTTATTAAACATCATCCCATTAGAATCAGCCCATCTCTCCAGTCTGTCCAGGTCCCTCTGCAGGGCCATCCTACCCTCTAACAGATCAACCCTTCTTCCCAGCTTGGTATCATCTGCAAACTTGCTGATGATGGACTCAATCCCCTCATCCAGATCATCAATAAAGATATTAAACAGGACCGGACCCAACTCCGATCCCTGGGGGACACCACTGGTGACCGGCCGCCAACTGGATGAGACACCATTCCCCACCACTCTCTGGGCTCGGCCATCCAGCCAATTCCTAACCCAGCACAGAGTGCTCCCATCTAAGCCACGGGCTGCCAGCTTCCCTAGGAGTCTACTGTGGGGGACAGTGTCAAAGGCCTTGCTAAAGTCCAGGTATACCACGTCCACAGCCTTCCTCTCATCCACCAGGAGAGTCACATGGTCATAAAAGGAGATCATGAACTGTTTGGGGAATAGAGATCAGACCTTCAAATTGAAGGAACAGGCCTTGATTGCAGCACAAAGCAGACCACATGCACAGGAATTCTTGATTTATCACCCCCAGAGGTTGTTAAATCTTAATCCTTGCTAATACCAGTGACTTCAATTACTCTTGGTGGACAAAGTAGAGTAAAAAAACCTCAATGCTTTACTTCACAGAAGCCTGCTCAAATGCTTAGCATCCTGATCAATAAGCAGGTCACCTGTAAAGTGGCTGACATATCTTATCAAAGCACTCTGAGTAGATGAAAAAGACAATCTGCAGTTCATCTGTATCTTCTTGACATTTGTATCCAGCAGTAGGTTAGAATGCACACAAACAACTATACATTTAGAAATGTTTAGAAATGGGAACAGTATGCATTTATAGTCACAGGTGATTTTATTAATATTTTGGAACTACATTGGAGAATCTCTTGCAAAGATCCTGTCTGCAAAGAGAGCTAATATATGCACTGTGCCTCTAAAAAAAGAAAAACATTCATATATTGATAAATATCACTCACCAGAAATAAATGACGGTGACTTACTAAGAATGTTTTTGAAGAACAAAGGCTTTTCTATCATTATAGTCCAGTGTGCGGGAACAGACCTTTAAAAAAATACCAAGCCCCAAATCTACAAATTCACCCCTCCTTCTTCAAAAAACTTGAGTCAAGATTTCCTATCAAATTATAATCCATTAGCACAATTTTGCTGTAGGATACTGGCTCTAAAACATGAATATGCTGTCAATAAGAAATTTACGCCCTGCGTGTGTATGTCAAGAAGAACTCAAAAGCTGATCAACTTAGACACAAAAAAGCAAATGAGTACAAAATCAGCATCAATAATGTGTAGACACAATTAATCACTACCAGAATATGAAACAGAAGAGTCAATCTGAAGTAGCATGAAAAAAAAAAAACACAGCCAAGAAATACACAAAACCATGGTTTTCTGATCAAAAAAATTTCTCCTTTACACCAAATTTTCACTGTACAAGCAGAAAATTTACAGAACAAACCCCAAAATCTTAACTATTACTGGTATACTCAACTCATTAATTAAACAAAACTGCCAGTCAAACGCGAAGAAAAAAAAGTTTAAAGCAACTTTTAGTCTTTACTTGTAATGAAAAAGACTACGGTTTTAAATATGAATTCTAATGTAAATGTTGGGGAGCAAGGGAAAGAATCATATCATCTGGGTTTAATTTGTACTGTGTGCTAAATGCTAGTTATCCTAAACATATTTTTCTACTCTAATTTCAATACGTAGAGTGATTTATCTGTAGCCTGCTGAGGAGAAAGGATAAGCCACCAAGCACTTCTGAAAAGCAGTCATGAGACTGCAAGGGCACTCTTGAATGTGGATAAATGCATATGGGAATTGGTATATCTCCAATGACAACCAACTGGAATATTAATGTGGCTGTTTTGGACTGCAGCTTATTAGTATGCTGAGACAGCTTTACTTTTCATATTGCATAGGCAAGTTTTATTATCTGAAATGAATGCTAGAATGCACTGTGTTTAATTCACAAGACTATGTCCCCCTGAAGAGTAGGAAAAAATAAGCATAAGTTGCTAGAACATTTTATGTAGTTTCAAATGGACTTTTAAAGCGATGCTAACCAAAAAGTAGGAAATGCTATAAAGCAGCTTACGGTCAAAGGCAATCCTTTTAAAAAAATCAAACTTTGAAGCAGGTGTTATTGAGGACAGCTTATCACAGGTTTAATTTCAATGACAACAAGAGCAACCTTGGCTCTGTGTCACGTGCTTGTTGCTCAGTATGATAAAATTCTCATATTCCTACGAGAAAGGAAACCTGCCCTTTCCTTAGTCCTCTGAAGGACCAGCAATGAAAACAATAAATACTGATGCTAATGGCTGGCATAAGCCAGGTAGGGTACACCTAATGCTCCAAGTTCTTACGTCATCAAGAAATCTGCAAAGAGTTTATTAAGGAAGTCCTGCTCTTATGGGAAAAAGGAATACTTGCCCGTCAGGTGTATTGGCCAAACGTAGCAGGTTTTGGTACATTTGAGGTGATTCAATAACCTTTTGTCTTCTGTATATTCTGTCGTCTTTCTCATGACTGTGGGAGACAGTCTTAAAAAAATTCTCTGTACACTGTTACTTTAAGATAAAAAAGTTACCTTTACTCCACAGGAGTTTCTTATCAACAGATAAGGATGATGATTGGTAGAGTGGAAACTTCATTTTTTACTCTCTTCTGTCTCACCTACTCTGTCAAGTGGGACTCCTCTTGTACCATTAGAAGCAACAAAAACAAACCCACTTTTAAAATACCTTAAACTCTGTAGAGCCGTTTACACCCTGCACTTACTTTCCAGTTACCATTCCCATTTGCATGTCAGAAAGTCAATGCAAGACTTACATAAGCCTCATTTGGCTTCTTGTTTGCTATTTCTGCTGCCCTCCATTGCTTCGATCTGTTATTTTTCACTGTGTTTTCATGAGCATAGTGCTCTTTCCATATTGCAGAAGTCTGCAGCTTCCTCAAATGACTGACATTTCACAGGACGGTCTTGACAGACTGCTAGGGAGCCAAGTACACACTCAGCTTTGCAAACTAATGATCCCAGCTGAAGCCTCTCTGGAAGTATCTCTGGAGCTCAGCTGTAATCTAAAAGATTAGAGCAGCTCATATTGATTGCCTGGGATGTTCCATATTCCACTTGAAGTTGCATACCATCAATAGAGATAATACATTTTTGCTCAAAATGGTGGCTGCTGCTGAAGCGGAAGGAAACACAGCAACTATTTTTCCTCCCTGCAAGGCAAAGCCATAAATTACATGAATTTAGTGGTCTGCACACGGCCCTTACTGTTCAAGGTTACTCATTCTGAGGGTTATTTCTCCAGATGTCTGTAAGGAAAGGAACAAGTCTCAGGTAATGTCTTTTATGGCAGTCACTTTGCTCACAGCAAAGCACAGTCAGGCCTGTTTCTTTGTTCTGGTTCCAACTCGGGAATTAGTCTTTGGGCAACACTGGATGTGCCACCAGGGTCATATTTACAAAAATGCATTTAGATAACTAAAACCAGACATTACTTTACAAGATTTTCCGAAGTATCTTTTTACCTGAACTTTGTTTCTGATACCTAATGCCTGGTTTTCAGAGCAGCCAAAGCCTTAGTAACCCCAAAGGTCATGGTATGGCTATGTTTTGGCTCCTATAAATTAGTGTCCTATTTCCTCCAAGCACCAGGTTGCTAATAAATAAACAAACTTTAATGTTTTAAGGATTTATTAATAAACATTTGTAAACGCTTCTGGGAAACATTGGGAAAGGTTTAGTACAATAAAAACAGCACAATGAGCAATGGATTGTATGACTTCTATCAGACATTTCCAGCTGTGCTGACTTTCCTCAAATGGCATACAACATATTCCATAGTACTCTCCATACTTCTGTCTTTAACTACTGAAAATGAGACAAGGTTTAAAGTAAATGTCATTAATTACTGCAATCTATGATTTAAAGCAGAGAGATTAGTATTTCTTTTTTTTTAATTAAATTATTCAGTTTGGAATCATTACAAGTATAAAAGCTATACAAAGCAGCCTCTTGATTTTCAGGTTTATCAGAATTTCCTCAGTTCACAGAGGGAAAGTAGAAAACTGTACCCAAAATTCGTACACTTAACATTTGCAGACAACTGTCAATAATTTAAATTCTGAATTTACAAAACCTCATTTTTTCTTTAGTCTTCTACATTTGAAAAGAACAGGGGTCCTTAAAATTAAACTTCAGTTTATTTTATTATTTAGTAGCATTCAATCTTAAATTATTTAAAAAAGAATACATTTTATTGTCACTAAACTCCATCTACTTTAAGGGATTTGCAGGGTTGTGGTTGATTGGTTGGTTAGTTTTAGGTTGTAGTTTGTTTGGTTGTTTTGTTTTTTATTTGCTGGAAAAGAGTGGACAGAGGAAGTTTTTGCACCACTTAAAAACTTGTCTGTTTTTTTTTTTGGTTTACTTTAGAGTTTGCAGAGAATTCCACAGTCCATTGAGAATCTAGCAAATGTTCATGCCACTGCACTACTTCTTGTGAGCAAATTTATAAACTGTTTTCCACACTATGCAAATATGAAAGTCGTATGAGAATCCTGTCATCTTATTTGCTCAGTTTTCCAAAAAAATCAAGCCAATCACACATGCAATATTCAGAAGTCAGTCAGTCTGGTTATACCTTTGGGATTTTGTTAGGCTGTCCTTAGCACAGAAGCAATAATAAGACTATCAATCAACTCTATGCAAAGTAAAATTCATAAATATATTTGGGTTTTCTATATCCAATCCTCCGATACCTCGTCTGTTTTTAACGTTCTGTATGTAAATATTCTTCTTCAACTTTTCACTACTGAAAATACTTGAATGTTTTGGAGGATGTTACAGCAAATTAAGCTCCTTTTTAAATACTTTTGCAGGTAGGTATGATTTTTCCCAGGCTGGTACCTATCTGAATTAAGTATGGAGAAGCCTGGAATCACGTCATCTAAAAAGTTTTAAGGCAGAGGGCAGAGGAACCAACAAGGCTGGAGATGGGAACACTGAAAATCTTCATAATTTATCTTGTCAAGAGTAATTTAGCTTAAAACACATTTTCATTTACCTAGCCCATGTTCTTCCTCAGTCAACCTTATATCAAGTATCTTTTGTTTGTTTGTTTAGTGTGGGTATTTGGGGGGTTTTGTTTGTTAATCTGATTTGTATGCTTTTCAGGACCCAGGGATATCACACTAATGCATGATAACTAGTTTCCTGAATAACATTTTTACCAGTCAGTTTACTTTTCACCACCACTTTAGCAGGTTTCTGTCTCTACAAATAAGCTTTATATTTAACAAGAAGAAAACATGTAATTATTTCCTCACAATACATACTTATTCTAATGGTCTTTTTACTTTTAGCAGTTTTATATCAACACAAATTTTATGAATTCTGAACTGTTATTCCAGATTTAACCTAATTTAAGCAAGATTGATATGGCCAGTAAGGGACTTTAAAATTGCTGGGCACTTGAATATAAAAGCACGCCCACAGAAAGCCATATATTAACTCTCAAAATAGAACAAGAACCTACCACTATGGATATCACATAGTTTCACAAAATTAAGGAAGTTAGCCTGATAAGAGATAAAATATTTTTATCTACTTATTTACGGATTTGTTAAGAGGCTCAACAGAAATCTAATAAAATTAACTAAGAGCAAATGCTACAGATTCCTGTCTGAATGTCTTTTATACTAGAAAACTACCCTTTCCCAGTAATGGCTGGGGAGGAAACTCTGTTTCTACCAGACAGAGAAATATTTAATACCACAAAGCATGCAGATCATATTCTATGTTTTGGTTAGATGAGAAAAAAGTAGAAATTAACAGGATATGCAAAATGCAGCAGAGAATTGTTTCTCAGTTTGCACTGCAGAAAATAAATACCACATAAGCTTAAACTCAGGGGTTTTTTTCCAAAGGCCTTATTAATTCCATGTTTGTGCATTGTTGCTTGTTTTCATCTCCCCTTTGGAGAAAAATTTATAGCAGAAGCTATTAGTTATCTGTTTTTCAGTGGCCCACTGCTAGAAGTGGTGATAGAAGCAAACCCCAAAAAGTACATGATCTATGAATTAAACTGTATTAAAATGACAGGGTTTTTTTTCTTGAGACAAAAAGACAAATAAGGTGTAACCTTGGTTTCCTTTCTCTTCTACTTGAAGTTGTTTTCCTCTCCAACAAATTGTAAAATGCATGCTTTCTCAAGTCTTATCAGTGAAACATTGGAATATTATCTCTGATGATTGTATTTTGCAAAATCTTTTGTTAAAGAGCATGTTTTCCTATGTTTCCAAAGCAGTATTAATTGACCATACGAAATAAATTTTCAGAATACATGGATTTCTCAAAAAGTATCAAGAAAATTCTCTTGAAAAGATATTGTAGTAGGGGAAAGAAGAAATAATTTTGATCTTTCTCCTTACTGTTGCATTAATCTAGGGTATATATGGTACATATTTAAGATCATGTTGGTCTTGATTCAATTTCCCAAAAACCAGAAGATAAGTTTTCAGAATTTGCTGATATATTTTGTGTTTTTTAGAGCCAATATATTATCCAAATTTTGATGAATAGAACTGTGGATAGGAAAGAAAAAGCAACACCTACAAAGAAAATGAGGAAAGCTGGATAATAGGAAACTGTGAACACAGTTTAGGTTTCTCATCTTATCTCTGTGTAGATTGAAGAGGGCAGGCTGTGTTACAACCGACCTGTGAGAGGCAGTATTCTCAGAGGCTTGTTATACATACCACGAAACTCAAACCAATTATGTAGTAAGACTGCAAGTTTTGACACTAGAGGCCCAAATCTATTACCTTGAAGAAACAGTATGTTAAGTCAGAGCAGGTCAACAAATGTTTTCATACTCCAGTTCAAAATTTGCAAGTTGATTCCAGTAATTGTTCAGCATCCATAAGCACACTGGAGTGTGAAGGAACAAGTCAGTTTAGGGCGGTATCTTCATAGGACACACATTTGGTTGGTGCATTTTAACTTATTCCCCAAGGTTTGAAGGTGCCTAACGTTTAATAACGAAAGACAGAATCTTTATTTCCTAAAGATTAAATGAAATGTCACACCCCTATGATAAGAGCAAAACAAGATTTGCAAAAAGTTCTATATTTGAAGCTGAAGAGAACATTTTTCCTTGTGACAGACGTGCATGTTGGAAAGATGACAATATTTGATTCACAGTGGTAAAGTATTTATAGGACTCCTGGCACTGACACAGGGCAAGGCAACCAATACCACAAGCAAACACTTCGTCAGTCTGCCTGGATTTCCAGTTTTCTAGAAGGAGTAAAACTTGGGAGTAACTCCAATATTTAAACTAAGTGATTTAAGCTCATCTGAAGAAAATAGCAAATATTTTTAAATATATGAATGAATAACAGGTCAGTTCTTTTCTAACTGAGGATAGCTAAAGCCAGAAATATTAGTGAAAAGATCAATCTCCAGTTTTGAGATGCCAATTTTTAATTCCATAAAATCTGATGGACCTAAACTCTAGCTGTTAGTTTTACATTCACTGGAGACAACAAAATCTTAGTGGGAAGTTGGAGTTTTGCAGGTCCTTCAATGTTCTTTCTAAAAGGGAATGTAATCCCAATGGAAGGAAAGCTAATGCCAGCCTTTATTAATCCATAGAACGAACATAAGAAGTAGTATCAAACAATTGCACAGCCAGATCCTGAATTCAAACAATTTTAAGTGTGGTTAAGAGCCACGGTTTGTGCACTTGATTAGGAAAATAAATATCCAAACTTCATAATAACTCAGATTTTATTTAGAAGAAGAAATTATATTTATTAATTTTTAATTATTTCCTGTCTGCCCAGTTGGTAAATGACATGCAGGATTCATCTGGAAGCAGAATTTTATGAAACGATTTACCTCGTGTTCTGTTTCTTATTTGGCACTTTTTCTTTCATTTTAAGGAAGAAAAAACAGTTAAATGTCCAACACGTGAGGATGATTTTTATTATTTGGTTTGAAGGTGACATAAGGAAAGAAATATATGACAAGCAATAATGGTATAGTGATGTCTGTGGGTTTTTCTGTGTTAGGAGGGTAACATCGAGTCAAAACCACACAATATCCACTGTATGTCACAGAATAGCTGAGCAAGTCATGATGTTAAATAAAACCAAGATAAACGCAACAACCATAGAAGGCCTTAATATTTTGTTTCATTTTCGAGTGCTCAATGTTCATCTTAGTTTAAATTTTCTGTGTGTATTTCCTCTCCTGAAGCACCACTACTGTGAGAAAAGGCTTCCCTCATAAGCTTCTCTGCACTAAGAGCACTACAGGAGATGTACCAGAGAACAGAACCCTAACATATATAAAGTACATTGAGTAGTTTGCTTCTTCCCCCTGCAAAGCAAAAATGTGTTTGTATTCTCCTGTACAAAACAGACTGCATCAACATTTCTAAAGACCTATATAACTGAAAAATCATTTTTGACCAGGTTATAAGGTCCAAGTTAAAGGACATCGACTTGCTGTGTTGATCTGTGATTGTGATTCAGATCTTAGTAGTTGTCATACTAGTAGAGAAGAGAGAGAAAGGACAGAAGGATGGTGCTGCACCACTCCCACACTCAGTGTTTGCAATGCATTGGGCAAAATCACCTGCTTTTGGAAGGAATTAAGGAACTTCAGACGAGTCAATTTTGCCACCCACAGTAAAACATCTTATGTCTTAGATATGCTCGCTTGATGCGTTACTGCGAGAGAGGAGGAAATGTGGTTCTGTACTTAATGGAAATCAAAGTAAATTTTAACAGGGATTTATCAAGCAGAGGGTTGGTGTCCTGTTTTTCCCTTTCACTGTGAATGCTAGTTATAATAGTTCCAAGTAAATCCACATATTCCCAAAGACTTTTTTTTTTTAAAAAAATAATTTTAAATAAGAGTGAATATTATTACAATGACCCAAGAGCCATTTCCTTTCTCATATTTGTGTCTTATTCCATTAGAAACTCTTGATTTAGAAACACTCATCAAAAAGAACAGTGATTCATTGTCTTAAAAGCTGGCTGGGAGGATGGTATAAATATATGGTTTTGTAAGACAGATTTTTAGATAGGGTATGTCACTGCATTTCTCTCACTGATTTAAATTACCAGGCCCACCTTATTTTAATATGTTGTGGAAATCCATGTCAATATGTTTTACAACAGTCTTAGCTGTCCAGATTTTCTTGCTGTTCATGTAGTATTTTTTTAATATGATTTTTTTTTTAATTATCAAATGCAAATAATGTTGACAATAGCATCATATATTATTGCATTCTCATTATAATGCACAGTTACTACTGAGGCATTTTTAAGGCAAAGAGTACTTGATAATTATGCTTGGCAAAATCTATTATGACATGTTTCATATGTCAACCAAGGAAAACAGCACAGTTAAATTAGCATATCTGAAAAATGAAGGTGACATAATTATAGCCCATTCACTCCAATTTTAATCAGATATCTGAGTATTAAGGTCCAGACATTACAGTTTATTACCTTTGTCTGGCTCATGAACTCCCATTATGTTGCAAGTGAAGGATGCTTGTTGTAAATACGTATGAACATCTGTACGCATACGTATAGATCTGTATAAAACAATGCAACATCATCCATAGAACTTTCCAGCTGTAGTGGCTGCAGTAGCCCTGTCCTTGGTGGGGGGGGGTAGGGGCTAATGGCACCGCGGCCAGCAGAAGACTGGCAAAACGCTGCCTGGCAATGAGGTGTGAGGCAGTAAGTGTGAGAAACAGCCCTGAGGGGACAGCTGGAAGAGGGTGCGGTGACCCCAGGCTCTTCCCCTGAAGAGCAGGTGAGGATCTCCTGAGGGAGCTGCAAGCCAGTGGTGAGAGAGACCACGATGGGGCAGGGGAACAGCATGAGAGGGAGCTGGAATGAACTGTTCACCGCTCCCAGATCCCTGTCTCCCTGTGCCCCTTGGGGCTGAGGAAGTAGAGGAGTCAGGAGAGAAGGAGTGAAGGTGAGCTTGGGAAAAAAAGGGTTGACATCAAGGGAAAGGGTTTTTTAGGTTTTTTTTTTTTTCATTTTGCACCATCCAAATCTATTTTAATTGGCAATACATTAAATTCATTCTCCCCAACTCAAATCTGTTTTACCCATAAGGTAACCGGCAAGTGATTTCCCTGTCCTCATCTTGACCCATGAGCTGCCTCATCTTATTTTCTCCCTTGCCAAACTGAGGAGAGGACTGAGGGAGAAACTGGCAGCTTACTAGGGTAGACTCCTAACAGTCAAACATCAGGAAGCTGACTTGACGTTGCTTGTTAGAGACATTACACATGTTCGTGCCAATAATGTTGACTAAATGCAGTTTAAAAGCATTACACAGTCTTTACAAATCTATTCAAGGGTGTCTAAAGAACACCAAATTAATTTGTAAAATGAAATCTACATAATCAGCTTTATAATTTAATTTTTAACTCCCTGTGTTCTGTATAACACTCACACCCAGAACAAAGCTGTGAAGGTCTAGCTTTCGCCTATAATCAACACAGCCTCTTGGGGTCCCATTGGAATGAAACATGGAATTCAGACAGCATTCCTCCTCCATAAAATAAATGAGAAGATACCATAGCAATCTTGAAGCAAAAATTAAAATTATTATAAGTATTAAATCATTTCATTCAGCTCTGAATGAAGGACATTCAGTAGAATAAAGAAAATCTGCTATGACATAATTTGTAAGATCACGTAAAATAGCACCTTTCAACCTCGTTTTTTTCTATTGAACTTCTAAATCCATAAATGATTAATGAAGATACGGCCAATCAAATTTGTAATAAAGAACTTTAGTTCCTAGAAAAATGAAGTCAGAGGTGTTCAAAACAATTAGGAAATAATCGGTATGTGAAATTCAAGTGAAAAAGACAACGGCAAAAGAAAATTAAATTGATTTATGTCATGAACCTCTTATTTTTCTCAATAAATTATCCTTAGATATAACAAACTAAATTTTTATTCATTAATGGCTTTCTGAATTAAAAAAAAAATCCACCAAAACAGAAAAACAAATACTTATCACTTGCGTTCATTTTATTCACAGGGTTAATTTCATTAAGACACCCTTAATTTAATTTACCAAGTTAACTTTTATGTTCAGTGCATTTTGTCAGCACAGTAGGCTGAATGTGTGAAGAATTAATTTTCTCTTATAAATGTATGAACAGGATTGGGGGAAGATAAAATGAATGACTAAGTGATTGCAGTTAACCAAAAAGTTCCATTTTGTTCCATTATGGAGAATGATGGAACGTCATTTTATTGAACTCCGTTATCCAAAAAACAAGATATGCTATGGCTGATCTTAGCCAAAAGACTGGAGAAGATATTATTGAGAAGAAAAATCAAAAGGACCACAGATAGGGCAGAATAATTTTGGTTTTCATTACTATAAGCAAAAGTTTGCAAATTTTCCCTCCATTTCTGTTCTTAAATAGAAAATTATGTTTGCAATAAACTTGCAATGAATTTTATGGTCCATCTTATAGGCATGTTAGGATGGCTTGCAATCAAATAGGAAAATAAATCAACACAATAAATACATAAAAAAGGAACACTGATATCGTGTTATTATAAATGTGATACGCACATATCCACTTAAGAAAAAGACTGCAGTAATTCTCATTTCTCATTTGGCATTCTCATGCCAAAATTCCAAGAGGAATCTCAATTTTTTGGGTCCATCATGTGATATGAGGTACTCAGAAATCATAAATGCAGACCTATTAATTAAACCTTATGCTTGGAGGCCTCACATGTAGTATTAGGCAAAACAGATTTTTTAAACAATCAGGAAAACAGTATAAGAAAAAGCTCCAGGACTTATAGAACCTGTCACAGTTAAGAAGTCAGAGAAAAATGCTTTTTAAATAACTAATGAACATGGTACTTTATTTCAAATAAAAGAAGATTGTATGCTCATATCAGAATAGCTGATATAAACATATTTTGTGTTATTTCTGCAATGGAAAAACCCAGCTTCTGCATTATCTTAACCTCAAATCTAAGTTCATTAAGAAAGGTCTCTGCCACACATGTCCAAACGATTCTCGAAACTCTCAGTGTTGGTAAATTGTACGGATCCAGCTGCTAATTACTTATTACTTAAAAGGCCTTTTGTTTTCAAGTAAAAACATTGATTTGAAATATATTTGTATGTTGTATTTTACATTAGTCTTAATTTATATGCATTGAATCACCTTTTGCATCATGGTAGTACAGGAATTCACCATGTCATATATGGTTTATTATTTGTAATATAATGAGGAAACAGAGTTGTCAACCTGTTTGCTACTCTGTGTGCCAGCTCTGACATGTGTTTCTTGAATTCTTGTTATTTCTCAGCTAATGTTTAGTCATCTACACGAACGTTTGGGTTTTTTTGATATGACGAAGGTAAAATAAAGTGTTCAAATCATTTAGATAAGAAACATATTGTAGTTCAGTATAGACAGCAAGAGGGCTTGGAAAAAAATCAAACCTAGGTAGCAGTTAGGAAAACTGATTTCTTGAGCTGAAAAAGCATTTAGCATGCACTTAATATTTAGTAAAGAAAAGGCTGCCATTGAGCAATATGCAGGATATTAGGCCTGAAACGGAATTTTCAGGTCATTGGTTCCATCTCATGAAGCCCATCCTCAGAAACATTGGCAGTAACTGCATGAAACACTGGGAGCCTTTTCCAACCTTAGAAGGAACATCAGCAATACAACACGCAATGCTTCCTGAGTCACAAGAATGGCAGAAGGACAAAAAAGTGTTCAGGTAATCTCTTGTCAAATTTTCTTCCAAGCTTGAAGTTGTTGTAGAAATATTTTTTGAAGGGTTCTGGAGGGTGTTGGGTTACCATATTTCAAAAAACCCAGTTAACAATTTTTTCCACAAAAATGTCAGGGTTTTTTTTAACTCTATATAAAACAAGACATATTTTTTGGTGGAATTCTATACCTTTGGTGCGATGGGAGGACTTCTCTATTCCTTGCAGGTATCTTTATGCACTTGTATTTATGAAGAAGGGCCAGATATCAGGCACGGTTCATAAAATAATTTCAATATATATAAATGTCTAAAGAGACTCCTATTATCATTGCCAGTGCTCTTTTGAGTTTTACCTGAAAATATTATAGTTTGGGATTTCAGTTTCAACTAAGTTAATTCAGTCTCCACTTTCTTCTGTGTCCAAATGTGATAATACACTGTCCGAGACACTGATTTTGCCTAGCATTTCAGATAGAAGTTTCAAGCTAAAATAAAACAATATGAGAGATAGCCTAACATTTACTCTTTCATTTTATCCAGAGAAAATGCTTATTCTCGACAGGTGCCTCACAAAACACACTATCTGACCCTGACCAGAGACTATGTAAGGAAAATATTTGGAGATATTTCCCTGTTGTAGGAAAGCCAGGTTGATTGCTGGCAAATTCCAGACTAAGTTTATGAATAGACATGCTGCATGTTTGGAGAAGCACCATCTCTGCAGTCAGACTGAAAGACAAACACAAAGAGCATTGAATTCTGACTGCGATACCAAAGCATCACTTTAGGGCAAGACAACAGTTTATGTATAGCAGTGTAACGAGATCAGATTTGAGCCTAGTGCCCATATTGCAATTTCCAGTCATTGATTACACAGCAATTAGCTCGCTATCCTTCTGCTTTTCAGGTCTGATATGTCTTTATGATAGTTTGCCATATTTGCCCATGGATACAAGGAAAATTACTTCTATATAAGGAAGCAAAAACTGAGCTAATAAGCTCAGAATAATATCATTAATACATGTTTGGCCTCAAAATTTAGAGGTAATAATTCATAATTCATATGTACTGTTTTGTGAAATCGATGTAATTTTAAAACCATGAAGACAAGATTTAATTAAAACTAGTACCCTTGCAAGCAATGCAAAAGTAAAACACTGAATAAGTGAGAAATAAGCTATCAGTAAAAAAATGTCTATGGATAAGGGTTGAGTAACACTGACAAAGTTAAAACTTCTAATAACTGTCCTAGGTGGTTCAGTATGTATCATACCAGGCATCCTTGTAAGTAAAAGTATCTGCTGGTATAATTTGTGCTGGAGAATGAGGGTCTGTAAAAGAATCAACTAAGCATTGAAATTCAGATTCTCTGTGGACAGGACACGAGAAGATACCAATAGGGCATACTTTCAAGTGAGCTACAATTGTAAAGCCGATAGCAAACATATTGTTCAAGATTCCCAGTTGGACAGTTTTTCCTCACAGTCATGACAGAATTAAGCTGCAAGATTGTTCTATTGGCCTAAGATGACCTAAAGAACTCTGGAGATTCATGAGACAGCCGATTGATCTTCACCATGATGGTTTTATAAAAAGTGAGAACTTAAAATCACAAGAAGTTGAAATACTTTGTCACTCTCAACATATGGAGAATGACTGATATGGATAAAGTACTATAAACTAGAAAACTGCCAACAAGAATTAGAAGAGTTGCATAATGGGTAGAAGATAGAAGGATAGGACTGCAAAAGAGAGAAAGAGTGAAAAAACACTGTACCAAAACCTATTGAACACAAGAACTTTTTCTACTGTTTGAAAGTCTGAGCCAGGATCTTCCTCCAACACATTCACTTCTAAAAATAAAAAATGAAATTTCAAAAAGACATTATCTTCTGATAATACACCCGTGTTATGCAGTCCTGATTCACTACAAGTATCTGTAAGAACTAGTTTTTATCCTTTTTTCCCCTTGACGGTACACATGTATATGGGTAAAAGCTCCCTCTAGTGACACTGCTTGTTCAACTTGTTTTCATGAAAATATTAGCAGAAATCAGCTTTCACAGATGCTATGTCAGCATTCAATACTTAATAACAACTAATTTTCACAATAAAAATCTGTAAATTATTATAATTATTATTATAATTTTAAGACTAATTTATATGTGTGTTATCTGTGTTCTATTGTCCCATGTACTGTAACATTAGAAAATGCATTTGTACAGATCTTTGATGTGGAAAAGGAACATCATCTGATTTTTCCCTTATTTGCACTGGATATGTTGAGCACAAAAATCCATTGGCTAGATGCATCAGACAACGGTGGAAATGTTTAAATGTTAAAAACCTTAGAGGAAGCATGAGCAAGATGAGTACAGAGTTGTTTTTTCATGATCTGTTCACTAACATCTGGTTAATAAAACCATCAGTGTTCACAGCTCACAAAGATAAAATGTGAAAAAATGATTTTTAAGGATGCTGTAGGAAAAATATAAAGCAATGCACTGATGATTAAGTATGGGATGGAAGACCAATGCAAACAGAGTAATTTATTCTTTACGTAAATATACATGAAACTCAAAATGGAAATGGAGTTTGTTTTAAACTCAGCCCTGGAAAGCTGCTCCAAAAAGGTTAGGATTCAACCAGAAGAGGGTATCAATAAAATGATCACCAGCTGCTGGTCAGATAGGAAAGAAAGGAAAGAAGAGGACAGGGGAAATACTTAAAAGAAAAAGAAAACTCAATGAGGTATGAAAGCAAACTGGAATAGAAAGCAGAGACAAAATAATTACTAAGGAGCAAAAGGAAGCAGAGACTTTTAAGTGATAGACACACAGAATATGAATGAACAAAATAGAGAACCTCAGTGGAAATGACTTGCACTCATAAGAGAAAATGACAATAAATGTAATTTGATAGCTCCACAAGTCTCTGAGTTCCACTGGGGGATTTATTTTATTTATTTATTTATTTATTTATGTATTTATGTATTTATTTATTTATTTATTTATTTATGGAAAACAAATATCTGTTCCGATTTGATGGAATCACTATGGAGGTTTCCGATAACGAGAATCCCACTCACTAGGCCCACTACAGAGTGAGGCTACTAATAGTGAGAGCTAAGAATTATCCAAAGAGTATCACAAGCTCAAGAGTGCCAATCTGCCATCTTTGAATAACTTGAACAACATAAAGAAGCAAGTCACATCAAGAAAGACAGAAACTTGGATAGTGCAAATATTCTAAGAAGAGTAGAGTTCCTCTTTGATGGGAACCCCAACACAGTCAGGAGTAAAATGATGGCTGCAAATGGAAACACAGAAAAAGATCTAGAAATGCCACAAAACTCAGCAGATCTAAATCAAAACACTTTTAAAGTTAGCATATTCAATTTTGCCTTTACACTGTCTGCAACAACTATTTTTTGTCAAAAACCACTTTGTATTTCAAGCTTGGTCACCTCTAACAGATAATGAATGTTGGAGAATTAAAAAAGCCCACAGCACCTCCCCTCCTTTTTTAAATAACAGTATAGGTTTGAGGTTTTTTTCCCTAGCACGTCTTTTGCATTTTAAGTAGCAATAGAAAAATCTTTTTTATTTTTTTCCTGGATCTTTCCATTCTAATGCATTTACTAATTGCCTGTTTTGCTACAGTTAACCTGCTAATTCATCTGGGTTAATTTATCTCTATTTTAAGAAAGAAAGAATATTGTCATCTGCAAAATTCCAAATGCTTATTTTGGTTAGAAGTTCCTAGCAAGCTGGTTAACTGAAAAGGTATTTGTAACTTGTTATCCATAATTCAACAACAACAAAAAAGGAAAATATTTAAACAATTCTTTATTTATTTCTGTATCTACCATGCCCAGTTGCAACAAACAGATATCTTAAGTGTCAGATGCCAGAAGACTCTTTAAACTTACACAACAAGGAACAAAAGAAGAGACTCTCATCAGAGCATTTATGATTTAAGGTATTACAAGAGAGACTGCTCCAAACCAGCACTTGAGTATTTTCGAATTGCCAAGGTTGTACAGTAGCATGATCTTTATAATGGCACACCTACACATTTTCTCAAATCATAAACATGCCCAAATACAGGGCACTTAAAAATGGCCTCTCCTTTGGTAGACTTACACTATCAATTCCCAACACCCATGGTCATCAGTAACCAGTTTTGGCAGAACAAGCAAACTCCACTTATTTTCCAAATTACTGAAAGTTTCTCATGTTATGGAAACATGCTATAAATGTTATTTTTTTTGGCTCCATTGTATTAATTTTTGTTAGTATATGACTACAGATTTCAGTGATGCTGCTTCACATACATACAAATACTAAACTTATTTGAAATGAGAGTTAAGAGGAATATAGCATGTAAATCTTAAGCTATGAGCAAGAAATTTCATCCTTATACTGGTAGTGAAATTTCCTTACTGTCATAAGCTGTCATATTTTCAATGGAATTCAGGCACAATGGCAAAAGTACATAAATTACATGGTTTGATTGAGGAAGCTAGACACCATGTGTTTCAAAATTTGTTTAAATAAGACTGAAAAGGGAAGAAAAAGAGTGGAACTTGGACAGAAAATTCACTTTAATAGCAGGGTTTGCGTTAGCAAAATGAAATATTTTCATGAGGTCTGAAGAGATTTTATGCATAAATGGTTGCAAAAGCAAAGGAAAAGACCTTTGGGATAAAAGTCCCCAAGGTTCTTATCGACAATACTGATGTCCTAGCCCAATATGTACATTTATTGTGAGCCAAGGCATACAGCCTATTATTTGCAGCAAACAGAATTCAAATGTTTTAATTAAAAAAATCAGAAACTCACCATGCAAAAGAGCCAATTACATTACATTCACCTTGAGCTATCTATGTTAGTCATAATACACAGTATTTTAATCTCTGCATCCACAGAAGAACGAGCTAATTCCACTTTTGTACTTTGAACAAATCTTCAAATAATGTGAGGAAACAAGTCTGAACTGGAATGCACTACAAATGAAGGAGTTTGAAAAGCCAAAGAGATCAAAATTCAGTGGGATTTTAAGTACAACTATAGTTCAAAACATATGAAAATTATGTCTCTTATTAAGGGATAGTACTTTCTGCATAATCTGATAACTTTTAGTATCATTGCAATCCAGAGCAATAGAACATGACCAGGACGGACGTTTAATTTATGCAGTAAGTAGTAGAAATATTAATCAGAGCCCAGAATTAACAAGATTATTATTTAAGTTTAATCATGTAAATAGAAAAGGCAGTGGGATAGCTAACACAGTGAGCCAAAGCAGACAACTTGAACATTTCACTGAGCCAAGCACTTGCCTCTGATTTCAGAAACTTCTATTCTCAGTGAGATATCTGTACCAGAAGTCATCCAGCTGGATGCTCAAAACTGTAGCAATCAAAAACTCCTTTTGCAGTTTCACAGAACTGTGTTCAATTCAGCATAGAAAAAACCCTACACAGTGTACTTTAATCCCATTGTACCATTTCTGAAACTAATTTACAGAGGGTAGTTACATTTATTGGAGGTGGAGAGGAAGTAAAGAATGTGGACTAATTTAGTTGTAGTCCAAAATAAGATATCCTCTAGAAACACTGAATTTTCTTGTTATAAAAAAGTTGCAAGAGCACCAGAGCTTCATTTCAAATTTGAATTAACTTGTCAGAACTCTTTAGTAGAGTTGATTTAAATTAAAACTATGTTCTGATTTGGCATACCATTACCTTTTAAAATGTGTTGCCTGTTGATAACAAACCTGAATTTATAAGTCTGTTTTCATCCAAAATCCCAGTCCCTACAAAATGATCATGCATGTTATTTATACATAAGCAGCATCACAGTCCTCAGCGAAGCAAAGCCATGGGTGCCATGAGACACAGCAGCTGCTCAGCAGAGCACAGCACCGCTACAGGTTATGAGTGGAAGGGAGGAGGAATATTAACTTCATTTATTTTGACTTATAAATAACTAAGCAGGAGTGGTAGGAAGAAACTCTATCAGACACAAGAATTTACATAACGTTGATAGAGCATTTTATTATCACCACATAACATTGGGGGGGAGTGGGCAAACAAACAAACAAACTAAACCAAAAAGAAAATCAAACACAAAACCTCTAAACTTCATAAAACACATTATTTATTTCAGAGATTTTAACCAGTAGGTACTTCCTTCTTCACAAAGGTCAAAGGAAGCAGCTGAACATACGTAACACCCTGAAAGTTACCTGTGTAATCAAAGGTTGTAATAAAAAAAATGTACTAGCAGGCCTTTCTCTCACTTCTGTAATTCAGAGGAGTCACTTCAAATACCTTTGCAATTTTAGTAACTGCTGCTCTGATGGGCTGGAGAAAAGGTCTCAGGCAGAGGGATTTATGGTCTCAGGTGTGCCTTATAAATGGGGCTGTTGATACACAACAGAAAACAACTCAGCGAATGCAACCCAGGACACCTTGCTGTTGTTTGCTTTAGCAAGCAACACATCATATCACAAATTTGGTGTTCTGAATGCCTATAAGGAATATGACTTTATAAATAAAATCACCTCAATCAGAGTTTTCAGTCAGAACTGCTATCTGCACTTCTCATACAAAAGAAACCAATTTCGCAGTTAAAAGGGATTTCTAAAGCAATGTTTTGTAGAAAGAAAGAAGGAGGGGTTTTTTAAGTATATTGTACTAAAAAATAGTGTAATGTTTTCTTCTTTACTCTTCCTGATCACATTGGAGATATATTTTATTAAACACTGATTTTCAAGCTGCTTTATAACTCTAATGCTGTGTAGTGCCGTATGAAGCAATGCCAGTAACATTCATCATTTGTGACTCATTTTTTTGTACCTCTCCTAAAAGGAAGAAAATAATGTCACCCACCCTCACCCACCCCCCCATAAAAGGGTGAGCATAAGATTGTGTTTCCTCTTGGTTAAATTCTCATTTTGCTCAAAAAACAAAATTAAAAGAACGTGGTTAAAAGAGAAGCTGCCAGTAGAAGAGAGCCCTTTGATTTTAATGCCACAGTTCACTGATTAGCAGTGCATAATCAATGACAGGACAGATGCCACTGTGGGAAACTCTCTGTCATGGTATGCCACCTCTAATGAGGGGACTGCTTCTTTCAGTAACACTATATTATTGACTTGGACTATAGTTTAAGAAAGCTCAAATCAGCTCAATTAGGATGCTCATTTGAATTCAGGACGTGTCTTCCAGAGTTCAGTTTCTAGCACTTTGTTCCTGAAGATAACAAAATGTTTGTGCATAATGTACCTTTTCATCCTCTAAATTGTAAAGGTCATTGGTTCGGAAGGTATTGCTTTTCTGACTACTATTCTTCCACAGCCATTTCATTTTAATCTCTTTACATCTATCATAAGCTGGTGGCATAAAAAAGTGAGGAAAGAGCAGTTGCTATTTTCAGTTCCCGTGTCCTGCTCCTTGTATCCAAAGTCATAGCAACAGTCTTCCCTATCCAAAATACATACAGACTCATTTTTACAGAAATTTTCTGCCCATAAGGCAATTTCCTCTGGGAGAAGTGAATTAATAGGCTTTTAAATTCAGCAGGAGTAATTAACTTTGGTTCTGTTTTGCCCAATCACAAAGGACAATGAAGATCTATACTTATTCTTTATATGAACATATTCCTTCACATCCACGTAATAAACCACACAGACCCAAGTATTTTGTACAGTCCAATGTAAATCAGCAATTAAATTCATTTTGCTACATTTTTCAGAAGACTATTTATTTACTGTACAGTCGAGCTGTGCAAGTAACTTTGGGTAGAGAGCATTGTTTCACTGACTAAGAGCAGCAGTATTTTGTTGAAAACCACTCCAAAACATTTTTGAAATATTTGTCCAAGTTACCCTTATTACAGAAGTAATATGTTCCCCTCGGTCCAAAATAAGCTGTTGCGCATTTTGGGGTGCCAGACTTGATATTCATGAGCACACCTTCTTTTCACAACTGTGCTGGCTGAGAGCATCTCATTCTCCATCAAGGGGCTGTAGGCATGAGTTCAGACATCCTTGCTGCCTATATTAGAGTCAGCATTCAAACTTCAGACGAGATGTGTAACGCCTTATGGTGCTTCTTGTGAGCTAAACTCACTTTCTGTCTGCTTTCCCAGGGTGGGATTACCCATGTAAATCCAGTCCCATGACTACACTCATTCCTGTTTATCACTTGCTGGATACATGGAATAAGCTGATCCAGCCTGTGATCTCCTTCTTGGCAACGACTTTCTAGCCCCTGTAGCCCTGGCATCAGCTCAGAGCAAAACAAGTGTAGTTTGCTGGTGGAATTCATCTGGCCTCAGCAGCACAAATGCAGTCAGCCGTCAGCCCATACTGCTTAGTCAAAGAAGTAAAACCACAAGGAAACAGCATCCAACAACACAAAGTAGCATTGCTATACACACATACAAGTGAGATGTTTCCAGAGTGAACAGAAGACAAAGGGAGAACTATTCTTCCAATAGGCTATTCCTTTCAGTCTGTGAGATTCAAACATCTCCTTGAAGCAAAAGTCGCTAGACATATTATCCTGGTGTTTATTGCCAAATATCTCGTCTTCATCTAAGATATTCCTTGCACAAAGGTCTCTGTCTTTTTGTATGGATGACTCAATATTATAGCCTGTATCACTCTTGTTTATTAAAAAGTCAGTCTGGAAGTTTAATTCTAAATAAATTCTTGCACAAGAGTATTACAGTGAAATTGGAAATAAGCAAAATACTTGTTTACTTATATTAGGACCACTACTCAAACGGATATATACACATGCTAATCTTTGGGAAACGGTCACTGCCTTTTAACATTAAGCAGATCTTTTCTGACACTTTGAATTTAGGTCTGTGGTTATTCTGAGTAATTACCTGAAATGATCCCTGTTATGAAACCATCATCTATTATATAATAGTGCTTGCACCATCTAAGCGTGTTATATAGCATAAAGCACGACACCGTAATGAGACTAATTATGAACTTCAGTAAAGCAAGAATTAATGCCCATTCTTCTATTTTAAATGAATTCAGAAAGTATAGTATCGATCATAGCATCTAAACCAAGGATGACGGGTGTTAGATAACACAGAAGCATTGGAACATGGGAGGAGAAACAGGTAGAAATTCTACAACTAGCTCTTCATATTTCCTACAACTTGCTAAATATCTTCTCTTCAAGGAGATGCCAGAGATATCTGGGGCCTGAATATCCTTTATATAAATAAGATTTAAATGTAAATTTCGCTCTGTACTCTTTGAATGTTATTATTAATAGAATATAGTTTTATTTACAATATATTTATTTCAGTATTTCAACTATTTTATTGTATGTATAATTTATATGTGAAATTATATTTCAATATTATATTTATTTATAATTTAATTTTATGATACCTTACAAAAGGCATCACCCATCATTGCCACTGAAGGAAATGTAGAAGGACCAGTCAGCCACTTTTCATGAAAATGCAACTGAAATTTACCACAGCCATCTATACTTCCCTGTATTTCTCAGGACAGAAATAAATTTTCATATTGTATTGACATAAAATACAGCATCTTCCCACCATATACGTTGATTAATGTAGTGCTTCTAGCCATTTTTTTTTGTTGCTAATTAACAAATAATTTAGGTAGGAACATAATAAAATATAAAATGTTTTTATTGTTTTACTGCTAGTTGTTTCAATAAGCTAATAAAATATTTCATAAATAAAATCTAAAACTGGACAAGTGATCTGATATCCATGTCTTGCATTGCATCCAGATTCTACCCTCAGTAGCTTGGTTTTAGAAACAGCAGATCTTTGAAAAAGCAGCCAATTTTTATGTTTGATTTCCTCAAAGTTCTTTGTTACAATGGTAAGTAGTAGCTGTTATGAAAAGCACATCTTTTTTCTCATTTGAAATTTACCTTTTCCATTTTCAGGTACTAGTTACGCCTTGTAGCTTAAGTTAAAATACTATACTATGTCTGTCTACACATCTCCTCACACAGATTACAATATCAAGGGACTATAACAGCTTTTAGCTTCATCCCCTGGGATCTCAGGGTGATCTGACTGTGTGGTACAATATATCCAATCTTTCCATGACCTCTTTTGATAGTCTCACACCCTGTGGTAACATCACTGTGTTCCTACAGAAATCATGATTCGTCTAGCTACAAATATACATTATTTTTCACAAAGAGGCATGATTTAGCATAATGCAGGTGAATTGGTTTCATTTGCAAGTGTTACCAACTGTAATTTTAAAACCATCTGTTTTCTGCAGTTACCTGGAAGATGACTACAAAGGCCATTCTATGAAATCTTACTGGAAGTATCCCTATTGCCCCCTTTGTCTCCACATTATTCAGTGATTGCTCTCCCATGGAAAGGTTAATTTAAGATCATTAATAATTTAGGTCTTAAAGCACTCAATAAATATTTAATTAATAACTTACAATGTTTTATACATTGCTATTGTACAAAGCATAACATGCTCACATTTTTTTCTTTCTTGTTACACCACCACAACCCCTTTGAGACAGATACACATTTTAAGAGCTTGATGGAATGAAGCTGCTGCTCTAGCAGGGTGATAGATAGTGCTGAACAAACTGTACTATCACAATGGACCAACGTAACAGGAACTGCACAAAGAGCAAAAATATGACCAAGACAAGAAGGCTGACTATTTGTAGGTGCATGTAGTGTTTTATCACCAAATAAACTTATTTTTTCCTCCTAGTAAAGGAAAAATACCTTTGATATCATTTAGGTTTTCCTATGCAAAGGAAGTACTCCCAAAAAAGGATACCATTTGGCATGTGATACTCATACTTATGAGCACCCCTAATGCCTGAAGTAGACCACAGGCACTTGGTGCAAACTGGGATGTAACAGTGTCTGCTCTAATCCACGTAGACAGAAAATCAAGCAGTACATTTCCTGAAGGATTACAATCAGCAGCTCTTCAGTGGCTTTCTCCTGGCTCTATCATTTTATATCTCAGCACAGTGCATGACTGGTACACCCTGGCCCCTGACACCTGGTGATACGGTTAGCATAATCAACACCATTTTCTAAGGCAAAAAGCCATAATATATAATCACACTGATAACATATGACCCATTTATCCCTTCCCCTTACCACCGTGGCTGTCCCTAGGATGTGAGGACCTCTGTTAGAGAGCAGCCAAACTCTGTCAGCACTGGAAGAAGAATATTTGTCCACCAAACATTGTTGTCAGGATGTGGTGACACCCTTTACGGAACAGGGAAGTGTAACAGCGTGTGAGATAGTTTTAGGTAAGAATAATGTTTTTGTAATACAACCTTGGTAGAGTCCTCACTCTACCAAGGATCCATAAAAGAAACTTCCTGTCCCTGCAGCGTCAGGTGATGTGGAGTGAGGATAGAAAGCGAATACCTAACGTAATGAAGGATTAGACAAAGGCTATTTTCTGTTAAGTGTTCATTTGAAAAAGGAATAATAATGATGTGTCTTTGCTGAGTAAAAAACTGGCTGGATGGCCAGGCCCAAAGAGTTATGGTGAATGGAGATAAATCCAGTCACAAGAGGTGTCCCAGTGTGGGGGCCAGTTCTGTTTAATATATTTATCAATGATCTGGATGAGGGGACTGAGTGCACATTTGCAGACGATACCAAGGGAATGTTGGTCTGCTTGAGGGAAGGAAATCTCTACAGAGAGACCTAGACAGGTTGGACTAATGGGCCAATGGGCTATGGAATTCAACAAGGCTAAGTTTGAGTCCTGCACTTGGGCCACAACAACCCCATGCAACGCTTCAGGCTTGGGGATGAACAGCTGGAAGGCTGCCTGGTAGAAAAATATCTGAGGATGTTGGTTGATATACAGCTGTCGTCTGCCCAGGTGGCCAAGAAGGCCAACAGCAGCCTGGCTTTTATCGGAAATGGTGTGACCAGTAGGACTAGGGAAGCAATTGTCCCTCTGTATTCAGCACTGTTGAAGCCACACCTGAGTACTATGTTCAGTTTTGGGTCCCTTACTACAAGGAGGACATTAAGGTGCTGGAGCGTGTCCAGAGAAGGGCAACAAGGCTGGGGAAGGGTCTGGAGAACAAGTCTTACGAGAAGCGGTTGAGGGAACTGGGATTGTTCAGTCTGGAGAAAAGAAGGCTGAGGGGAGACCTTATCGCTGTTTACAACTACCTGAAAGGGGGTTGTAGAAAGAAGGGTGTTCGTCTCTTCTTACAGATAACAAGAGATAGGATGAGAGGAAATGGCCTCAAGCTGTACCAGGGGAGGTTTAAACTAGACACTAGGAAATATTATTTCCCTGAAAGGCTTGTCAAGTATTGGAATGGGTGGCCCAGGGAAGTGGTTAAGTCACCATCTCTGAAGGTACTTAAAAGATTTGCAGATGTAGCACTTAGGGAGATGGTTCAGTGGTGGACTTGGCAGTGTTAGGTTTACGGTTGGACTCAATGATCTTGACGGTATCTTCTGACCTAAACGATTCTGTGATCCTGTGTTTCTGTTAAAAAAAAGTAACACAAACTCTGTATCATCTCAAGAAGTAGCAAAAGAAAAGCTTAGAGAAAAATGCGAAAGACTTTTAAATTACCATTAGATCTGACCGGTGAAATTCTAGATATCTTAGTTGTTACCTTTGAGAAACTGTGTTAATAATGCTATTTCAATAAAAGCCAACATAGTGCCTATTTTTAAAAGGGAAGGGCGAATGGAGAATGAAAACAATGATGACCAAGTAATTCTGCCCTCAATTCCTAGAAAAATAGTGGCCAGTATTCAAATAGTTTTAAAGTTCCTAACAAGCAAGGTGACAGCAGCCAAACTGTATTTGTCAAGAGCAAATCCTACCTATACATGAAGAATGTTTGTATATATGACAGAACATTTTTTGTCTTCCTTTGCATAAGTAGTTGAAAACCACTCTAAATCACGACCTCACTACAGGTTTTAAATATTCGTGTGATATTCTCATAAGTAATTTATGTAAGCACCAGTAGAAAGCAAACAAAAAAATTATAAGTGTACACCTCTGTAGGTGTAGTTAGTATGGACAGATAGTCTAAATGGAGTTTAAGGGTCTCCCTGAGCTCAGGGATGTGCAGTATCACCACTGACAATATGGCTAATATAAAGACAAAGATTACTATTAAGCCCAGAGGTGATATAAAGCTGGCTTTAGCAAACAAGTTGGAGGAAAATAATTTATTGTTATCAAACTGAACAAACCATCTAAGAAACAAGACAGGTAATATGTAGGCAGGAATAATCAGAGGCAGTAACCTAAGATGGGGAAGGATTGATTTCTGGCAGTTGGCCAGGAAACAAAGTGTCACAGGCTAAGTAAGTACTAGAACTTTCATCCTACCGGGGGAAAAAAACAACTCCAACCGGGATATTTAAACAGGACAATTATAACCTTTTCTCTGTTCCTCAGAAATGGCAAAGTCTCAATGGTAACTGCCATCTCACTGTGGACACCACAGCCCAAGGAAGAGGTGGAACATTAGATGAAGAGCTCAGGACAGAACACTGAGATGCCTGATGCATCTGTGCCAGGTGACTGAGTGAAGAAGGCTTGCTTAGCTCTGAAGAGGAGAGAAAGGCAGTCACTATTTTCTTAAATCTTAACGGACTGCTGGAATAGTTATGTTCATGGTACCTACTGTAAGTATTTATTAGCTTCAATAGGCGTCATGAAAATTCAAGTAAGATCTGGAAAAACAGTTGAAGTGTAAGCAGTGATCTGTTCCACTAGGACAGACAGCCTGGGAAGCTCTGGAGAATCCACCTCTTAGAGTCTTCAACAACATCCCTGAGAAACAACTGCCTACAAAGAAGTAACTCCTCCTTAGATCAGCAGGATGGTCAGGATGCCCCTTCCAGGCTTATGACAGATCATGCTGTCTGGCATGTGTAAAAATAACAAATAAATAAATGCTTCACAGAAAAAAAGAAGAAAAGGCAATATATTGAGATAACAGTCTAATTTTACTTAAACCAGTTCTATTTGCAAGTCAAATGGGTGAAGAAGCAATGGAGTGTGTACCACTGCTTTTTCATATCCTGCTCTGTTATGCCTACTAACTGCAAAAGAGCACAACCAACACTGACATAAACATCTTGATCTTCATGGTGTAGTGGAGTCACTTGCTGGTTTCAGCCACGTGTTAAGGGGAGTCTTGTCACTCTTGCCACTAATTCTGTCTCTTGCTGACAGTTTCAGCACAAATGCCCAAGCCTGCATGAGCTAATTTCTTTGCCTTACTGTGCTGGAGACCAGGGAAATGCCAATGTGAAGAAATTCATTGTGGTAAGTTTGGAGCAACCACCCTGTGCCTTTTCTGGTTCTCTAACAATTTAAAAGAAAATAGGCTTCAAAAGACTTTAGTACTTAGGGCCTAAAACAGCCTTTGAAACTGCCAGTAATTTTTGTGGTGGGGTGTGTGTAATAAACAACGCAGAGGCTGAGCAGAGCAGTTCCTGAACACATTTCAGGTAATCAAAATGAACTAACAATAATGAACTTTGCATTTAAAAAAAAAAACAACAGGAGGATTAAATGCACAAAAAGAGGCACAAAAGGAGACCAAAACACCAGCATTACTCTCCCACTACCTCGCTTCTCAAACTCCCATTTAAAAACCTGCATCCATAGCTAGACATAATTTATGGCTAGCCTAAGTTATTTTTTCTCTCATCAGCACTCACAAGCTGCAGTGAAAAATCCAGCTCACTTATTCTCTTTTATGTTAAATTGTAAGGAAAAAGCAATAACAGAGTTATATCTCAAAAATGCACCCCAAAAAAGCAAATGCTGAAAAGCAACATGAAAAGAGAAAAATAAAACAAAGTAGTAAATACTTCTACATAAACTCCATAACACATGCGAAACTAACCTGAAAGACATGGCAAGTTTAAGCCTCATATCTCTACAAAATGGTAATTTCAGTAGAAAATAATCAAATACTAAAAACCAAGACATCCCTGTTGGCAACTACAAAACCAACCTGTAACTAACAGATTAAAGAATATGCTTCGGTTGCCACACAAGACAATGATTCTTCTTTGAATAATATTAATACTATAAAGAAAATTAAAAAAAAGAGTAAAGATTCCCTTCTTATGAAGGGGTAAGAAAAAGTCAAACATATTTGAATAGGAATACAGCTCTTCCACTGGCGTGGGAAACAACCTTCCAAGCTGGCTGCTCACAAAGAAGTAAATCAAAAGGAAAATAGCTTTCTATGCAGAAAGCTTCTATTTTTATATTCACTTTTATTAAGATTGTATGGTCCCTTAGTAACATCAACAGGTAATTAACTATCAAATAATAAATTAAACACAGAAAGGAAACATTTGTGAAGATATTTATTCCCAGCAAAGTAGGAACAATTATGCAGTTGAATGATAACTGAAGGCTTGATATTCTCCTTCCCTGGTGTCAAAATCTCCACTTGATTCAATTTCAGTGAGAATAGAAGGCTCTTGATCAGAGGGGTAAAGGACCCAACTATTTTCTGCTAGAGCTTTGCACAAAACATCAGTGATTCTAAAAATTCCCAAATATCAAGTTTTCTTACATTGTGTTATACAATCAGATACATGTTGAGAAGAAAAGGGCAAATGAGTTGAAACAATTTTTTATTTCAGAGGGTTTGCTATAAATCATCCCTGAAGATGTTTAGTAGTTTTAGTATGGGAAACAGCAACTACAGTTTTCATTGTGTAACTACATTTCTTGCAATATGCAAAGCACCATCCCAAGATTATGAATTTTCAAGGATATACACAGCAACACAGCATACACGTGTATGTACACATACATGTGTGCTTACTATGAAAAGGATCTAGAAAGTTTTTGGTGAATTTTGATGGACTGGTAGATTTTACCAAACTTAAAACAAGGAATAACGTGGTTTGGGTATATGATATGCTTTCTTTTGAACTTCTGTATTGATCCTCTATAAATTCATTTGAGAAAATTCAGGCAAGAAGTCCCTTTGCTTCTAAGCTTAAACATTCAAAACCATTTTCTGAAGAAAAAGTGTTGCTGGCTAACTCTTCAAAATGTCAAGAAAGTATACTAGGTATACCACAGCCCTTCTAATTGGGTCTACAGAGCAAGGAACACAAGACAAGAAATGGTAGAGATAACATGAAGTGTGTTTTTTAAGCCAGAACAAAATCCTGAACAACAGCAAGATGATTCACCAAGTAATTTGTCATTCCTACACATCTTAGTCCAGTTTTCCTACCTATGATTGCAGGCCAAGAAACCAATCCCAAGTGAGTATCAGATGCACTTTCAGCAGCATTGCCAAAACAGATTGGTCTCATTTGCTTCAGCTGAGTAAACTGAGGGTAGAGAAAGTTTCTAGCAATGGATACACGTGTAAGGCATTTCTTCAGTGATTTTATTTTCCTTTCAACTGTTTGCATGTAATAGAAATGAGCATTATATGAAATAGCATGGAAACAGCTAAAGATTCTCCAATAGTGAGGCAAAATAACAGCCTGGTTTTGGCCAAGCTTAGACTCTTTATCCTGCTTTTCAGTTTTCCACATTGTACTCTGTTAGAATACAGTTTACATAAAATTAAAATGGTTTAGATCTGTCACTAAATTTTAGACAAAATGTTATTCTTTGAAAGGAAACAACCAGTGGATGCTAGAGGAAAAAAAATAATCATCTTAATACTGTGTTCTTTCAAGGGAATTGCCACTATATTGAGAGATTTTTAATTTTCAGTTCTTGCTGGTCTAGTTTTGTCAAACAATAGTGGAGGAGATACAGACAATTTCACCACTCTGCAGTAAAGGAAACATAACTGTGTCAATTGAGTAACAGTACATTTAAATTGGCTACAAGACCAAGTTCAAACTGCTCACTTTGTATGTATTACTAATTATTTTTCTAAAATGAACTCCTGTGGTAGAATGTTACCAACACAAACCTAGAGCACAATACGACACTGCCCTAAGTCCCAGAGTAAATCCCCAGAGTTCACACTAGATGGGATTGTTCTGCTGAGCTCCTGTTTGTTATCGTTAATGTTTACACTGACGAGACTTAGAGAAGTTTAATTAAATATGGCAATACACATATTAGTGCCATGATGCATTTATATTAACTAAGGCATTAACTCTGCCCTAGTACCATGTGTTAGTGGCTGCTTTTGTTGTCACGACTGCTGCTCACTCTTTAATATTCTAAACATACATTGCTATTGTTGGCACCATATGAATCACCAAATGAAAGTGAAGATTTCTGCTAGATTTATCCTGTTAAAAACTGGAGGAGCAGTCCATCCTGCAGCCCACACTCTCCAGGTAGTCTGACACACAAAAGACCCTCACAAGTTTTCCAAGTAGATTTAATCTTTTCATACTCATTTACTTTAGCTTTATGCTATGTTTGATGCGAGCATAATTTTTCCACTTGCTACCAGGCCAGAGAAGCCTGCGTTAATGCATTAAGGAATGTCAGACTTTAGTCAAATACAAACAACCCTTGTGGTATCCAGGTTTTTCAGTGTCTAAGACTAATAATTGAACTTACAATTCTAATAATTAAGAAATAAAAGGTATTTAAATCTCCCAGTTGAAGTCTTAATTCTTCTTTTAAAGAGTGATGGATGCAATTTAAGTGTATGATGCTAATAGAATAAACAAACAGATTTTTTAAAAAAAAAAAATTAACTCTACCCTAAAACATTGAAACAGATTTAAAATATGGGAGACTTGGAAAAAAAAAGAAAAAAGGATAATTTTCCTCAAAATAATATTAGGTTTAGATTTCTTTTAACTCTAAGACATACAGGCAGATTATCCATAAAATAACATTTATTACAATATTTACAGCCTATGTTTCCAAGATTTTTTCATAAACGCTATAGTTAGATATCTAATAAACTTGTTTCATGCTCGGATTTGTTGTCTTGTCTGACACTGCAGGCAGGTAAGTGAAGTTATCACAGTGTTTATGAAAAGAAACTGTAGCAACATTTAAAAACAAAACAAATCAAAACAAAAAAAAACCACACAAACCCCCCAAAAATTTGCTAGGTTTGAAAAGAAGAAAACAAGAAGAGTTGTTAAAAATGCGCTTCCAACCCAATCCTGACATGGCCAGAGGGCAGACTGGGGAATGGGAGGTGTGAAGTAGAAAGCAGAGCTCAGAGATTCTGCTGTACATAAGGCACACAGTTATCCTGCCAGGAGTTATTAAATATGGGACACCATATGGATGGTGACATGGCAGGAAAGAAGGAAGGTTTAGCCTCAGGCTCTGTAAATCTAAGTAGAATCAGTGTTGCAAAATTTGATAATGTCACATTTCTTAATACTGCTGTCACTGCTTTGATGTCATCGCTGGCCATAAATGTTAAATGATAAATCTTCTCAAGAATTGAAGTTGTACTTTACATTTGGGTTTTCTCTCCCCTTCTCCCCTCCAAAAAATAAAATAAGAAAAAAAAAAAATGAAAGATTCTAAGATAAAAAAATGCAACTCAAACTAAATCAAGAGCAATGCCAAACTGACAGACCAGTAGCACCAGACACGCAACTCAGAACTCTGCTTCTCTGGAGCAAAATGGAGCTGCAAATACTTGATCTTCATGAGGAAGAGGTAAATAAGTCCCTCCACCTTGAAAACTTCCCACATGCACTTGCTGTCATATCAGTACCAGGATAGTGACAGGAGTAGCTGAATCTTTGAGAGGAAAATTTTTAGGAGAACCTGAGTGACTGAACCCAAATACTGGTAACTTAACATTATATCACTTTGCATTATAGGCTTTGTTAGAAACAACTGATTCTTTTTGAAACCTCCTTTTAAATAATATAAAATTAAAATAATATAAATTTAAAAATAAATGCTAAAGGAAACAAATGATTTTTTTAAACACTTGCTAGTAGTGTTTCATCCAGATTCAACAGCTACTCCTTACCGGCTGGTAACCAGATCAGTTAAATATAATCAACTCCCTACACAAAACGTTCAGCAACAATTCCCCTTAACAAGGCCTTGATTGCAGTCACCTCTGCACACCCATCCCCAAAGCAGGCTGCACAAGGGCAATCAGTAGTTTTGTTGCAGTCTTACAGGGATGTTAAAGACAGCTCCATCTATCAGTTATGGACAATTTCAGTGTTCTCTTACCCAAGGAACACTTTGCAACTGTTCATTTACATGAAATTTTTATCATATTTTGGCAATGTTATTAGCACGTGTTGGAATTCAACTTTTTCAAGGTTATAATGCCAGCATAACACACTTCTAGGTTTATTCTTTCTTGTAGAGCTTAGCTCAAAGTGCATGTATTTAGGAATAAAGATGACAAGTTCTGATGACTAATATTTAACTAGCTAACAACTGCAAGAATCATATGTCTCTCTAATGATTTTCATTTTGAGATACCATGAGTTTTCAAGTCTTCTACAAGAATGGGTTATTTTTTAGCTGATAACTAAGTCCTTCTCACATGGGTGAGATAATGCAAATAGAAAAAAATAGTTCATTTACTATGGCTTCTTTCCCTCTGTCCTTCTGTCAATTGATTCTACACATTTGCATTACTTTTAAATTTTGAAGAAAAAAATAGAAAGTTATAAATTACAGAACCATTTTAAAAGGGGGGAGAGGGAAGAATAATGGCACTAATGTCTCTTTCATTCTTGCTGCTCAAGGAGGCAAATCAACAAGATTTGCTTATACAGTCAGATTTCCCTGCACTTGTGAACTGGCTCCATGCCATCTTGTCCTGGAGAAGACAAAAGGAGCTGACCTGAGCAAAGATATTTCACTCTGAAGAGAAGCACAAAAATCACTTCTTCTAAGCACCTGCCAGCACAGAGCAGGGCAGTCACCAGCTGCTTGTTATGATGTACAAGTGCACAGCGTTTGTGTTCACAAGCTACATCTAGGAGCTCAGTTTTACAGTTGACAGATTGCCTGCCTGAGAAATTAAGACACTCACCCTTATTGTGGCTGGCAGATATCTTAGTCTCCAAAGGACATTAAAAAATTATGCAGGTATGTATATAGTATTTGCAAGGACCTCTGTATAGCAATGTCTTGGGTGTGCACCACTGGTCCATTATAAAGTAATAGTCACAACACCAAAAATACACAGCTATAAGGTGCAGAGCAAAGTGATTTGAAGTGATCAAGGTCTATGATCTAATGTATCAGGTCACAGGATATCATTTCATTCTTGTAATTACACTAAAGGGACAGTTTGTTCCCTGTCACATGCACAACTTCTCTCTGTGTGTGTGTGACCAGTAAACCCAGCAGTGATATAGTCACATAGACAAAATATGACAATCTAACCGAAAACTCAATTAAGCAATAATAATTTTATAGAGTAGCTCAAAATTGTAGTAAATTACTGGTAAAATACATATCTGAATAGGACTGTTAAAGAGGGCTGTTAAGGGCAAAAGAAAACACCTTTTAGAAACTGGTAAGAGTCTTCTGTTAGTTTAATATTTTAACTCTCTAATAGTTTGTATAACCTAAGACATACTTCTTTATTAATGCAGTTAAAATACCAATATTTACCCCTTTCTCTGGTGTAAACTCATCCTACCAATAATCATTTAACTCCCAAGATTAATAGTGCCAGTTTTCATCAAGAAGTGCCAGGCAGGGCAGGTTTATAAATTATATCTCTATCCAGGGGTCCTCGCCAGAAAGAGTGAGATACTGGCAATGGGCCATCCTCCCTTTTCAGATTTCTCTCTTGGTGAAGGGGCTGGAGCACAAATCTAATGAGGAGCAGCTGAGGCAGCTGGGATTTCTTACCTTGGAGAAAAGAAGGCTGAGCAGAGACCTTATCACTGTACACAGCTACCTGAAAGAAGGTTGTGATGAGGTTGTTGGTCTCTTCTCCCAGGTAACTAGCGACAGGACAAGAGAAAATGGCCTCAAGTTGCACTGGGGGGGGGAGGGCGTCAGATTAGATATCAGGAAAAATTTCTGATTGTTGGGGTTGTCAGGCACTGGCACAGCTGCCCAGGGAGGTGGTTGAGTCACCAAACCTTATTTCAAAGATGGGCAGAGGAGGTGCTCAAGGTATGATTTAGTAGTGGACAGGTAGGGTTGGAGTCAATGGTCTCAAAAGTCTTTTCTAACCATACAACTCTATGATTCTGTCCTTCTTTCCATCTGAGAACTTGCATCGCTCCATTTTGGTAAGCTGCTCTGCAATGTTTTAAGTCTTGATCAGGACCAACTTTTTGCCTTTCCCCTCACTTTTTTTCCAAACTGCAGACTGCAATTTAAACAAAAAGCCCTCTAAGAGACCCTCATCATCATCATCATCATCTCTCTCCAGCTCTGCCTCTTGTGGACTAGATTTTATTGCATTTACAGCAGTTGCTTTTTCACTGTCCTCCTACGGGTTTTTTTTATTGCATCTTCTCTGATGCACACCATTTTTTGAGTTGAAATTTGTGCTCCATATGTTGGGGTTTTTTTATAAAACCCTAAGTAATCGTATTTTTTTTTACACTTATAAAAATTTTTTTTTGAGTATGGTAACCACATTAACCTGAAAATAAAAGCCTTAAAGTTTCTTATGTCAATCAGAAAATTTTCTTCAAAATTTGGTTTGAAAAATTCAGTTGGTATCTGTGTCTTTTAAATCTCTCAAAAAAAGCTCTTCTTCCAAAGACTGCTCAGCAGTGGGAAGCAGCTCCCCACTTTTCCTATTTCACTATTAACTTGCTTACTAGCATAGTGCTTCAATATTTATACAGCTGTAATTTTGCAAGTGAATTATTTCTACTTTTCTCTGCATTTTGCATACTTTCACTCTTGCATTGACACTACAACAAAATACTCTCAACATTAATACAGCTACCTTGCTCCATATTCTCCACTAAGTTAAACAGCTATATCTGGCATCATCTTACTTGCTCTGACCCTTGTCTGGATTTATCATGTTACTTAACATAAGATATAAAAAAATTTAAAGATTAATTATCTCTAACCTTCTAGAAGAGTTCTTTTTAAGAACTTATCACAAAAAAAATTAAAAAGCTTTGCAATTATAAAAGAAACATTGCAATATTCTTCCAAAGGGCACACCTGTAAATATCCATTAGAAGTGTACTCTAATTACTTAATTTGCAATGATAATATCTTAATTCATCATCAATGTTTATTATTTAAGAGAAATTGCAGGCACAACAATGATTAATATCGCTTCTGTAAGTAAGAATAATCTGACTGAGATGAATTTGTTCTCCCAGGCTATATTTTAAGTCCACAGTTTGAATTCAATAACGTATGGATGTATTTGCTGGCCAGAACTGTGCGATTTTTAATGTTTCCCTGTTTGCTCAGTGAGGAAGTGCTTTGACATAAAGACTAAAGCAAACCAAGATAGCTACTGAGAGTTCAGGGTGGAAACCTTATTTAAAAAAAAAAAAAGTAATCAAATAGAATAAAACATGCATTGCTGCCAGATGAATTCATCCCAGTAAATAGTAAGAGCTTGCATAATGCTAGCACTGCTCTTCAGGAGTAGTCTTTATCAACACTACTGGTAATCAAGGGACCACTGTACCTTGTCAGAAATCATTCATGTTTCACCTTGTGTCCTGCTATTGTTTAGTGGCTAGACAGGAGGAATAATAAGGAAGTATTCAGGCATAGACATTATTGTTGGGAATTGTATGGTTATCAGAAGAAACCTTTTAATTAGGTATTAGCAACAGGAAGAAGCTGGCTCCAAATGATGCCTGCCAAGCACTCAGCAACACTGGCCAAGTCCATGGAGCCTCCCAGGGTAACACAAAACCTGGGCATCAGGAAGTTCTTTAGCCAAGCATCTTCTGATGTTTGAAGCTTCACAAATACACAAGACAGTTCTGGAATATCACATCCTTCACAGACTGGTTTCATCCTTCCAGAAGTTCAGCTGCAGTAGCCAGGTTTGGAGTTTGCATATCTGCTCCCTCAAACTGAGGAATGTTTTCCCGATTCTCAAAGGATCAAATTAGTTCTAATGGCAAGCTTTCAAATCTAATAAGTAAAGGTTTACTTCTTCTCATGCATGAAGAAATAACATATGGCCAATAACACGTTATATGAGTCCCTCTGAAGATACATTGCACATATTTTAAATGGCAGGTAAGTGATATAGAACCTTACAACAGTATTTACAAACGTAACCTTTACTGTTAATGATTTAAGCCCATATTCACACACAGTTTAATTTCTGAGAATAATTAGGATGATGTCTCCATCTGGCTCAAAATGCTTGTTGACACTTTAGTAATCAAACATCCTCATCAGCCTTCAAACTGGATGAAATTTTTAAAACTTAAAAACATTCCACTGTCACCTGTCAGTTGTTTCAGCTGGCTGGTTTTTTAGGTTCTTGATGACACTTCAGGTAGCTGAAGGAGGCTACGACTGCTGCTATCTCACTGTCAGTCATCCTGCACAAAGAATTTCAATTAAGTTGGGAAAAAATGAAGTTCAAGTCATTCCACAGAAAGAGCCATACTTTCTCCCAGTTGCTTAGAACTTCCATGGGAGAGCTGAGATCTGGGGATGGAGGTTTGGGCGTGCAGTTTTGTCTTTTTTGTGTAAGCAATTTGGGATCCCAGAGATCCCATATTGCAACCCTATAGCCGAGTTATTAACTGTACTGCTCTATGACTGGCTCATGGATTGCTTTTATCATAAATTTTTTTAAAGATCTTTGACCAGTCCTGTTACAGAGTAAAGAAAACCCTGAGTATTTTTGTGGGGTGAGAAAGCAGCCTCGGCATTCAGCAACAACACTACCATTCACAGCAGGAAAATATAAGTGAACAAACTACCTATCAGCTTGACCAGAACAGAAGAAGATTAAAGGAAGAGACAGCAACTTCATACAAGAAATCATATGCAGTAGGCATTGTTCTTGATGCTAACTTACCAGAGTGATTCTGTTTAGTTTTATCCAACACTGACATTTTAGTTCATAACAGAAATCCAAGCATGAGCATGAAGACAGTGTTTGCTCTGTCACCAGCTCTGCCCCAGCCCACTATGGATGTGAGCACTTTGAGGGGCACAGAAGTTTTACCGCTCACAGAGACTCTCCCTCCCACCAAGCCACTGCATATGGGAGTACCCGGTCCCCTCTGATTCAAGGAAATGACCCAGCCCTCTGGGGCACCCTGGATTAACTGCAGTCCAAGTGGCTCACCTCCTCCCTGCTCTCAGAAGCTTCTTTCCTCTAAATCAGAAGATTCAGTTCTGATTTCTTACTAACCAGCACACACCATCACCTCTATCACTCCAGACATCACCTGGATTTCAGTGTCATTACTCAGCTTCCTTCAAGCACAGCTTCTTTGGGACCTGGCCAAAACTGTACTTTCACCCCTTACATAAAGCAGGTGTGTCAGATGCAGAATAAAAATAACGAGACACCCACAAAACAGTCATCCTTCCCTCCATAAATGGAAGTTTCTAATCAGACTAATTCCCAGTTCTGTAGACGATTCAGCAAATATATTGAAAGAGGGAAAGGTGTGACTGAAATTCCAACAGCTATGAATATCGGGTTGATCACTTCATCAACCTTTTCACTAAAGAGGAACTCACTATTCTGCATTCTTTCTCCCCACACTCTCATAAGTGCATATATCAATACAAAAGGAGGCAGAAAACATGGATAACTGGTAAACACCTCAGAACTTTTAGAGAAATATAGTGCGTAATTTACCATTCTTAGTGGCAGAGCAAAAAGAAGAAAAGGTGTAGCATGAAGAAGCAATATTCATTTATGAGTGAAAGTGACCATGGGAGGAAGAAGTGTTAGCAAAAACACTCATACAAAATTTCTCTTCCAGCACAGGGTATCTTTACAGTTCTTACACACACTAAACCATGGCTGTGGTTGCATGAGAGATCGTTTATTGCACCTGAAATGGTCTCTGTTACTTGGGATGCACGACAGAATAAATTCATGAAACCCCCGTACTGCTACAGTGTGGCAGTCTGTACAGCATTTATCTCTCAGCATGTCAGCTTAAGACTCCCCCACCATTATTTCCACTCACAACAGTTACTTTTAATTTATATGTAATTAGAGAAAAAATAAGAATAATGTTAAAAATAACACTGGTATAGAGATCTTATTATTTTTCAAAAATGCCCAAATATTTTAAAGTTAAAGATGGAAAGCATGAAGGATAAAATGAAAGGAATGACGTACTTCTTGATATAAACAGACAGTTGTGGCACTATGACAGTGAGAGAACAGAAAATCACTATTGCTTTTAGTCATGAAAAAAATAAATGTAATGGTTACTGTTACATTTATTACTGTTACTTAAATTCCGAGTTATGAACTTCTTTAAACAGTTATAAAATATTCACTGCAGAAGAAATTTTTCGTGATGCAAATAAATTGATGTCAATAACACGATTTTAATCCCGTTAAAGAATGTTTTTTTTGTTTCTCAAGTATGATTATAAGTCCATAGCAAACCCTAATCTATTTCATTTGACAGTAGGGATTTCCCCAGTTTTAGCTAATTCCATTTTGGAAGAAGACAGAGAAAACCAGACCATACAGAATATACATTTGTTTAAATTTTCTTTGGTTGTCTAGCTTTTTTATTATTACTGTTAATAGTTTGAGTATCAGTGGTTAATTCTGATTAAGTAAGATGTCCCAGTTCCATAAAACAATAAAAATTTTGGGCTTTGGTTTGTTGTTAGGGTTTTTTTTTCCATACATACACGATCAAATTTTGGATAATATGAAGTATATCAGAGGGAAAAGAGGTAATTGTCAAAAAAAATCCAAGCATTCTAGAATATCTGATTAATCTAGATGTGATCAGCTGCTTTTACACAGACATTAGACCAAGTACATAAGAAGTCCAGTTTAAGACTTTCAATGAAATTGAAACTAGATATTTTTTCTTTTTTTGTAATTAATTCAGCTGAGTTTTTGAACAAAACAAAACTATTCTAATTTTCCTTTCCTCTCAAAGTTATTTTTTAACTTACATAGACCTTCTGAAATTGTATTTTTGAGAAATGAAAACATAAATCTGTAGAAGTTCTACCCAGCTTCCAAACAAAAAACTGCATAAGAATGTACCTCAGCATGGGAAGACACATCATGCTGTTTGCAAGTGTAACTCCAGACTAGTAGTGTAAGACAACGCTAACAGTATTAGGAAGACTTGACACTGCCCTTCAAGAACCCAAATGTGTCAGAACTTTTCTCCTTGCCTCAAAATTAAATTTAGGAAACAGAAACGACCTTTGAAAATAATAACTTCATTTACGGAAAGAAAGAATTAAAATAGATACTGCCTTGACATGAAACATATGGAAATATTTTTAAACAAAGAGAAATCTGAAATCCCTACCTAGGATTAAAGAGCATAGCTCAAAACTACTCAGTGCAGGAAGTTCATGTAGGAAATGCACAAGTCAGAAAAGGACTTGCAAATTAAAAATAATAATACTAATAAATCGACTCATACTGGAAAATACCAGAACATGAACTCCAGTGAAACAATATGAATAGCAGAACCATGAAACCAGCAGGTACTTAAATGGGAGGACATCAGTCCTGGATAAAGAGATATTACCTCTTTATTTGGGCTTTAATGAGAGCTCTCGAGCTGATGTTCCAGTTCTGTCTCTGCTCTTGAAAATTTCTGAACATCTCTAAAATGTTCAAAATGTAATTTTCATTAGCGATACTGAAAAAGCCTACCATGCAGGAAGGGCATATTGCATGGAGGCTTTTTTTTTATTGAGAAGATCATTAAGGGGATTTCATTATGAAGTTAAAGCTAAACAGCTTATAAACTGAGACTAGCCATGTAGTGGAAAGGTTTACATGAGGAAACCTAAACCATCCTAGTTGCCATCTCTCAAAGCTTTCACACTCAAAAAAGTAACAATCCTGAGAAAAAAATACAAAACAATAAACCAAAAACAACAAAAAAAACCCCAATCCAACCAAACAACAAAAAATATTTGATGAATTTCCATAGAATTCCCTGTACAAGAACTCAGAACACTGATGCCTGGCTTTAAAGTAGTCTCTGGACATGTACTAAACACTATTCCTTATTTGCATTTTAAGGTAGCAAGCAACGCATTTTTATAACTGATTTTGAAATACTATCAAGCTACAGTGCTATTAGTGATATTCTGTGCTATTAGTTATCTTCCTAACCCTTATAAACAATTCAGAAGGGCAATCAGGTATTTATTGGGTCCCAGTAGCAAGCTTTCAGTTGTCTTAAAGAAGCTTATAGAGACCTCATATAAAAGCCATACTTCCCAGTACAGCTCTCCTAACTGAGCATACTTTTACTCTGTGTGCTGACACAGGTATTCTGTGTTGGCTTTTCCTGACTAAAAGGCATAAATTTAGTCCTTCAGTAGAACTCTCTGCATGACACCGATTAGCAGGATGAAACTGCAGCAGTTTTTAACTGGAACTCACTTCCCAAAATCCATTTATGGGAACTCACTTCCCATCAAGAGATACAGACTTATTTTGTCTTCCTGTGTTATCTCTGTTTTTTATAAAATGTACATTGCACCTCACATGTTTGAGATGGGTTCATCTATCACTTATCCTTAAAAGAAAGAACAGAAGTCATGTTCTGGAAAATAAAGGAGGTATATCCATTACAGGTTTCATTCACAGACCATAACTGGAATATCCTTAAAAAAACATTGCGCCATTTCAAACCGAACTACCGGAAGAGAAGCAATGATGTCCAATCCTTCCTCACAATATTATCCGATTTCCTTAATCACTTCCTCTTGCCTTTTTGCAAAGTGTTTAATCCCAGGAATCCCTACCCTTTCCATTCTACTGGATTTAAGACATATTTTCAGAGTTTTGATGGTTAAACATAGTTTCTATTTTCAAATTTCTAGAAGAGGCCCTCACAGGTTTTTAACTTCATGAAAGGAGACCGGTGCTCTGCATCACCCACTCGAGTTCTGCTTTGGTTGCTCTGTCCATCAGCACTGGTTCAACATCAATCACACAGAGCTTGTACTTTCTATCATACAGTCGTTCGTACTTCAGATTGGTAAAATTGCTCTTTGCTTTTGTTGGCTTCTGTTCAAGTCACACTTCAGACTATGCAAGCACCTGGGTTTTAACTCATGTCGTAGAAAAACAGTATATTTTGCAAAGAATTTAGTTTGATCCAGTTTTTTGACTGTTTCAAATACAGAGGGCAAAAATGAGTCACCCAGGCAAAATGAAATATTTTAAAACTAGATCATTAAACTGCGATCACGTATCATGTGAAGACAACACTATAGTTTTCTGAAAGATATATTTTTGCCTACTACTATTTTCAAGTATAAAGCAAACAATTATTCTTGTATTTCAGATCTTTGAGGGCAGTGTCTAAACTCTTGTGTAGAGGTAGTTCTTGTGGGCTTACACTTCTCCATATGACAGCAGCCTGCATTAACACTGCTGCTGCTGTAAGCCTCTACAAAGCACATGGTGTCCCCATGTTGACTCCAAATGATACAGCAGACGCTCACAGAGGGATGGTCATCGTAACAGAAGAAATATTTATCTCTTTATTCCAAGAAAGGAATCTTCAGATGCAACCAAGCAAGCAGTCCTGTCCATCCAGGTGGATGAATGAGAATTTCAGATTAAAAAACGTGCCTAGATTGGCTTTCTGAAGTTCAGATCCAAATCAATATTTTTCAATTTCCCACAACAAAGACTATTGTCATTTTGGTAACCATCACAGGGAATGCTTTGGTTTGTGGACTTTACCACTTTGAAAAGATTCCTGAACAAAGACAAAAACCCCTTGCCAGCATCCCTAAACAATTCGGTCCTAACCATAGCTACATATATTACCTACAGGTCAGCCAAGACCACATACAAGGTATTTTTATCCAGAGACATAATAAAACCAGGCAAGATATGATTCTATTTTCCAGAGTAATTTTACTTGTAACTCTCCTATTGCAAGTGAATTTTCCATCTCCCTATTTTTTTCTTAAAAACAATTAATTTGGTCTTGAAATTTTTTCAGTAAGTGATCCGATTAAAGTTTCCTTTTTGAGTGTTTAAGAAGAGTCTTGTGTTATGTAGTCTTTTAATTAATACCAAGCAAGGCTTTGTTTGCCCTTCTGGATTACAGCCTCTAGCATGTCTCTGTGCTGCCTTTGTCACTGGAAATGAAGAAGAAGTTGATGCCCTTTATTTTGGCACTATGCCTTTCCTTTTCTCGGGAATTAAGGTCCTTTATAGTCAGCTTGGACTCATTTTGCGAGGCATTGAAATTTAACACTAGGTGGGAACATTTCATAGATAAGTAAGTTCATTATCGTTTATCCTTGTGAAATTCAGGTAGTTAAGCATTGTTCTTCCTTTTTGTGTGACATGGAGGGTGAAAGATGTTTTTTTCTCTCTCTGATCCTCTTCTTTATGTAATCTTTTCCTGTTTAAAATTGAGAAGGACTGAAAGGTGTCTAGTTTTAATTAAATATGTATTTGCTGGGTCTTGTGTTCTAGCATTCACAGCCCTGATAAACTGAAGCGGCATCTGCAGACCACTAAGCAGTAACTACTGGGTGACAACACAGTAGTTTATACACGGTTTATTAGTTAACCAGCAGTGAAATAGTTCCAATTCTGTCTATGATACTTATTAATTAGAGAGACATTGAATCAATTGTTAATTTTTTTTTCAAACCACAAAGAAAAAAAGGCTTTCCTAACTCTATTTTTCCTGTTGTAGGAAAAGCTTCTGTTCTAACTGTTTTCTATAAAAAGCATTGCACTCACAGAAAAGCTTCCTAGCTTGCATGACAAGTTCTTGCACTGTTTATACCAATGCTTTATGTTTGTGAAAGGCAGGGAATCAAGCCTTGAAAAGATAAAGAACTGTCTCAATTTACAAGATATTTAGATTCTAAATCCAAAAAAAAAAATTATACTGTTCAATTGCTTTGCAAATAGAATCTCTTTCTCAGTCCCTGTATCATAGGTATCATCAAATAAAACAAAAGCAAACCAGCCAAACACAGATTTACATGAAGTCCTTTCTCTTCAGTAAGTTTTCTGACCACCTCCAGGAACTGGTGAGCTTCTTGTAACTTCACTAGATTTAAGTCAGTAGGAGTAAGGTTGGGGTTTTTTTGGTTTTTTTACTAAATTTAGGAACACAGGGCAGATATGGTTTGATCTATCCCTCATGAAAAGGGAACTGGGTACCTTTCCATCACATGGCAAATATGAGAGAAAATGCTTACAGGAAAGAATTGCGTCTTCTATCATGAGAATAAGCAAAAGTAACTTTTTGGACACTTATAATTTCAGATATATGAAGCCACCAGGTATCTGGGATGCTGCTCTTAAGATACTTTCATCAGTAATGTATGGTTTACAATCACATTTTCAAGGAAGGATTAGTGAAGACTCTGGGTGGCTGCAAAGCAAAAGGAGGTACAGAGCAAAAGGAGGTACAGAGCAAAATTTTGAATTCAAATGTAAGGACCTGAACATCTCCTCGGCACCTGTCAGACTCAGTGGCTTTTAGAACTAGTTTCAGCTGTCTGGGGAGAACAGCAGTCAAGGTATGGAGATTGTGATAAAGTAACTTAGTTAAATTGTATTTGCCCTATAAAACCCATAAATAATAATAGCATGGTAAGGATGAGATGCTGACTGTGGCACACAATGCCAGAAGATATGGAAGACAAAAACGTTAGTTGCAATGCCTTTTAGTAAAGTGACACTAAATATGAAGATAAATACCCGCTAAATTTTACTAAACAAAATAAAAAGATACTCTGGATACTGACCACATTGGAAATAACTAAACTTTTCTACAGTAATGAGACAACTCTACTATGACAGCCTTGAAAAAAAAATTTAAGATTAGATAGATTGTAGTCATCTTTGCTGAAAGAATCCTGCATGAATACAACTCTATATGGAGTCTCAAATGAGCTGGCAGCTTCCATTCAAGACGAGAGTGTCCAAAGTTGTCAGCTCTGCCATCATCTTCTCATAGCTGCAACTGCCACGATCATTTAAATCAAATGTCACAAAGGCAGAGGTAAGAGTCAACCACCAAGACAGTTATCTATTTCATGTCAAAATCAGGTCAAAAATGACAATTCAGAGCTCTGAGATCTCAGACCACACTCAGGTTATATCTCCATTTGGGGAGAAAATTACATGCAGACATCAGCAGCGTCCGGGTTCCCTTGTTAGAGACATTTGGTTTACTGGAAGGGAAATAGTGCACTCCATTTAGACACTGGAGGAACCGAGCATCACAGCTTACAAGTCTTTAGGTAGAAATTTAGTATTCTCTGAGATTCAAAATAGCACATGAATCATCAGAGCAAGAAATTCCTTTGAATGAACATGGAATATCAACTCTTTGAAGAGCTACAAGTTCATATGAAGAACTAATGAAGAGAATTAGTTTGAAACTTATATAGACAGCTATATAAAACTACAAAAACTATGGAAAATTGAGTGTGGAATGCACAATGTAATTCTGCAATGTCAGATTTAATTAACCTCAACACGTAAGAGGAGAAAAAATATATTCTTCTTCTACATACAGTGAAAAAAATGCAGAATAGAAGGCCATGATTTTGATTTCTAATGGCAACCATCTTGTGGAACAGACATCTGACTCCATAAAACAAAGTCTATGTGTTCTTGTCTCCCGTATCACAACCTGTTTTCTACAACCAAACAGAAAGGTCTCATGCATATCGCACATACATAAACACACAAACTGTTAATAAAATATTCCAAGCACATCAGAAATGACCTTGCTGTCATTTAAAAAATACTGGCAAATACAATGCACATTTACATGCCCGGCCTCGACTGTCAAGATTATCCTTATAATTCATTCCTTTTCTGGCACAGAACATCTCCTGATATCCTTTCTTAAAGTCAGGCTTTCTTATGCTAGTCCTTCTGTAAAGTCAAATTGACAGCTATGCATTTAGATTTTAATTGTTTAGAATACTTCTAAATTCACAGTTATGTTTTATGTTAGCAGTAGACATCTATTATTTATTGCAAAGCAGATTGTGTATAGAGCTGAAGGTTAAAGATGATTAGTACAAACAGGAAAACAAAAAAGAGAAACAGTTAAATCAAAACGACAGAAAACATGAATATTTATGAGAAAAACACTCTGTCAAAAGGTAATAATTTCCTTTGATTTAATTAAAGGATAGAGAGGAAAAAAGCAACATAATGGACATAAAAAACTGTGAAGATTTGAAAAAGCTTGAAGAATGGTTTCTCATGAGAGCTTATTAAAGTAACAAGAGTTTAGTTTGGAAAAGAATACTGTGAAACAAGTAAAAAACTATCTCACACCAGAGGGAAAATATGGTAAAATTAATGGATCATCAGATGAGTGAGAAGTATCACACCCAGGTAAAGAAAACACTGGAAGCAAATGCCCTAAGAAAGTCTAAAATAGCTCAGAAGCATGATGAAGACATTCATACATAAAAAATAAATACATATCAATTTTTGAGAGTGTAACTATTAGAAACAGATGAACCTTGCAGGGGTTGAATTTAGGGAAATTAAAATTCTGGGCAAGCTTTTTCAGGGGTTGAAATCCATTGTGCATAAATGCTACACGGCACGCTTACAAAATAAAAGCACAAAGTTAAAGTTAATATTACTGTCATATAATGCTTTCTAGGAACACAAGAACATGATAAGTAAATATTTGGTAAAAATACATCTTGTTGTCATCAACAAATCTAGAAAAAGAGATATTCTTGCAGACCAGACAAGGTTTAGTCTCTAACTCAGTTTAAGGATTTGGTTTACTGAAGAGTACACATACACAGCAAGAAAGACCATTTAAGAACTCACTCAGTCAAAAGAAACACCAGCTTGAGCCATTTTCTCTACTGTTTTCAAGTAATAAAATAATCGTGGCCATTTCTCCTTTTACTTGGAGATTGGAAAAGATACAAAAAAATACTGCCAGTATAAGTCTGCAAATGGACCTTCTCCCTCCAAAAAGTAAAGTAATTGTCCATCCTCCTCTCTTTCCTCTCCCCTCCATTTTTCTTTCTCCATTTCAATATTGCTTCCAAGACTGAAAATGGAAGTTGTGCATTCTGACAAAAACATTCTTTCATTTTCTCAGTCAAAGAAAAATAGAAAATGTTATAAATCTTTTGAGAATGCCATTTCTTGGCATTTTTATACTCTACTGTCAAAAAAGCTGGAACAGCTACCTAAACATTTCAGTGCTTCTCCTAATATAGCTTCTGAACTTGAACTTGAATTACCCATTCTTTGAAGGGAAATACTATCTGAGGGACTTCAGAACAAGCTAATATGAATTGGGATGTTGCTGAAACTGTAATCCAGCAAACAACTGGACACCAGCTGGGGAACTCTGACCATTATCATTATCAAAGTTTTATCCGCTGAACTCAAGAAACCTTGGGAAGAATTCAAACTTGGAGCCTGGAACTTAATACGTGAATAAGAAGAGAGAATCCAGCTCCTTTGCTCATGCCTTTATTTATGCTCAAGCTCTATGATGAATACAAAGCAGCAAAAGCTCATCAGACACAAGAAAGCAAATGGGCATTTGCCCTTGTTTTGCCCTTTACAAAAAATTAAAGGGCAAACTAAGTTTAAAAGGGAAGTTGCATTTTATCTAGCCTGATTTAGACTCAATATCATGCATTCAGATACAGCCACATGTTTTCTTTAAATATAATTATTCTATTATAGTGTAATAAGGCATATAAATTAATATTAATGATGTTAATCTAACATACAAATGAAGTTACTATGCAATAACTTTCTGAGTAAAGCACCGTTGCACGAAAAAATTTAAAATATCTGTGAGATTGATGTCAAACAAACTATTCCCTAACCTACTCAGGGTGTGGAATTAAATTAAAACCAACAATTCATTTTAATCACATATCTGTTACTATGAAAAGCATTTTTAAAGTGCCTTGAACCTCCTTCAGCAGGCAACAGAGGGGGATAAGATGTTTAACTTTTCGTGTTCATGTGTTTGTACAGATGTGTACAATTTCATTGTATGTTGCTACGCTAAATGAAGTTTCTTTAGATTCACTAAACTACAAGAATAAAAAAAGAACTCAAAGATGTAAAATTATACAAAAAAAAAAGAAAAGCCAGATACAGAATATACCTGAACAGCAGAGGATACTTGCATGAATCACTATAAAATTTATAGCGGGCAGTAAGCAAGGGCAATGTCTACATGGGGTTCCTCCTTTTTTTTTCCCTACATATTTGCACTAAAAATGATAATGATAACAAAGGGAAGGACAAAGGAAAAAAACAGGAATAATAATATTAAGGCCCAATTTGATAAAAGATAAGTTACTGAATGACGACGCAGCCCACTTGCCCCAATTTTAGTTCATTTCATTCTAGTGGACTGTTAGAAAAAACAAGGAAGAATGGGGAATTGAGGGTAACTAGGAGAGTGCTTTTTACATTGGTTATTCAAAATGTGTTTGACAGAATTGTTTTACAGTAAAAATTAAAACTTGCTTTCCCTAAAAGCTTTCCAGACCTGAATGCACTTTGGAAGACTTGAAAGGAAGAGTTACTGAAGTGTTATTTTCAATTTTTGGCAGCCCGATAGTTAAAAAAGTTCTGCTCGGAGTTATTGTGTTTGGCAAAAATATAAAAATTGCTTTTTACAAAACCATGTTGAGATTCCAGAGAGTAGCATATATAAGAGCAAGATATCTTACTGCTAGCAACCACTTCTAAGAGCTTTTATCAAAGAACAAGTCTCTGTTGGTTACCTTCCCCTGTTGCCAGTCCTGTGAGAGCTAGGCTCCACTTTAGCACTGCATCCATGATTTTCCATTAAAGTTCACAAGACACTGATCACATTTCCTTGAGCTATGTTTTTCTTTACAAATTTGCAAAGTCACCAAACACAATTTAAACCAGAATGAATTTCTCAAAAACATCTCATCTAGAAGACCTTCCAAAGACAAAATATCAAGAGTAGTTCAATGGGAGACTTAGTTAAAAGAGAAAGTTAACAGAAGAATTATGTAATTCACCATTTTAATCTTTTCATGACTTGCATCAAGAAGACATGTATCAAGTTCACATATTCAGTCAGCTGACTTTTCCATCTGTTTGACTCTGAGGGAAAGCATAGTACAGAATATCTTCCTTTTCTGATGTTATTTTCCATCTGTGAAGGTATTACCAGCTCAAAAGGGATATTACAATGATTTGAAGTTTTGTTCCAGAAGCCCCATTATGCCAAATTTCTAAATAAAAGTAATTCCTCTTTATATGGTATTCTAGTAATCTTTTTATACGACATTCTATGTGCTAACTTTGCTCTCAATTCGTAGGGAATTCAAATTCTGTATAGTCATGCAACCAAAACTCATGCTAACATACACACACAACTCTCATAACCAAATAGCAAAACCAACACCAAAACAAAATCCCTAAACCAAGACACAAATACATATTATAGAAGTTGCCTTATTCTAATTCACTAACGCACTGCTCAGATTAGAAATCTTGTACTGCTAGGAAGGCTTTCTGAGCCTCAAGACTACACAATGAATTAATTCTCATCTCCTGAAGGACAGTCATCAATTCCAGCACAAAACACAATCATAGTTTTCATAACCATCACTATTCAACTTCTTTCACATCTGGTCTCATGAAACAGGAAGAACTTGCCCTGACAAGAGTAGGATACAACAAGCTCTTTAGTCCCTCTGGTGCTCCCACTGCAAGCCAATTCAATATAGTTGATAATAACAAACAAAGTCACAATTACATAGTTACACTCTTCTACTGCCCCTCCATCTGAATGAGAATCTGTCCAACCTGATCATTATCCGAGGAGGCTACCTGAATTCATCCCACAGTACGATAAAGGACTCTGTTTCAAGGCCTAAGTTTGGGGATGTTTCTGCCTTGGCAGTTTATTTTGTTATTTGAAGGGGGAAGGTGGGAAATGAAAGAGGAATTCAAGTAAATTTAAAAGACACAGAGTAAGATCCACATCAGGACAGATATTAGAAAGAAGGATTACTAGAAAAGTATTACCCGAATTAAAGAAAATACTAATATTTAGTGAAATATTCCAGATTCGGCGTGACCGGCGGCAGGAACGGTCAGTACTGCAGCCGGGTGCTCAATCTGGGCGGGTGGAGAGTTCCTGGGAAAGGCAAAAGCTCAGGAGAGGACCCCGGCAGGGCGACTCTCGCTGAACCCCAGAAGAGGCAACTGTCACGTGGGCCGACCGAGTGGTAGGGGGCAGTCCTGGAAGAAGCCGCGGGGCATTTAAACATCTCCCTGGTGCGCGGTGAACGGGAGCGGGCGAACAGGGTCACGGAATACAGGGTCGCGGAATAGGCAGTTCGCGCAGGCAGGGCAAGCAGGCACTCTCTGACAGGTGGATGACTTCCCACTCCCCTGCAGCAATGGTGATCAGGCGTGGTAAAGCCTCTGCCACCAGCAGTGTCGGCATCCAAACGGAACCGCTATTACGGGACGCAGCTGCCCAGACTCGAGACTGCAGGGAGTGTCTCAGCCTACTTGTGGTTCCTGAGGACCATACCAAAAATGCTTGTCTGAGGTACGAACAGATTCAAGATCTGCTCCTCATGGTTGCAGATCTTAAGGATCAGGTGGAGAGGTTGAGGAGTATTCGTGATAGTGAAAGGGAGATAGACTGGTGGAGTAGAACCCTCTCTCCTCCCAGTAATCCTCCCCAGGAGGCTGAGGAATGCCATATTCCTCCTCAACAGGATAGGGAGAGTGACCTGGTTGGTGAGGAGGAGTGGGAGCAGGTCTGCTCTCGTGGGGGTTATAGACCTCCCTTTCAAATGCCACCTTTCCAGCTGCCCCTACAAAACAGGTTTGGGGTGTTGGAATTCGATGCTCAGGTGGAGGATAGTATGACAGAGAACTCACCCGAGGAGGCTGTTAACCTCACATTGCCCATCAGACAGGTCAGGACCTCAAGTAAGAAAAAGAAAAGGAGGGTCATTGTAGTGGGAGACTCCCTTCTGAAAGGGATGGAGGGCCCTATTTGTAGGATGGACCCAACTCATGGGGAAGTCTGCTGCCTTCCCCAAGCCCGGGTAGGTGACACCACCAAGAGACTCCCAGACCTAATTAAACCCTCAGATTATTACCCACTTGTGGTGGTACAAGCTGGTGGTGATGAGCTAGCGAAAAGAGGGTCAAGGGTAGTTAGAAAGGAATTCCAGGAGCTGGGATGGTCAATAGATAGGGCAGGAGCACAGGTGGTGTTCTGTTCGGTTCCTCCAGTGGCAGGGATGGATACAGATAGGAACAAGAGAATATATGCAGTTAATAAATGGCTTAGGGGCTGGTGCCGGCAGAGGAATTTTGGGTTCTTTGATCATGGGGAAACCTTTACAGCACCTGGCCTGCTTGACCCAGATGGGTCTCATCTAACTCCAAAGGGTAAGAGGATTCTAGCTCAGGAGCTGGCAGGACTTGGGGAGGGGGGGGTTATTAGGCTCACCAAAGATGTTCCTGTGGAGGATGAGCCATCTCAAAGGGTGTTGTCAGTAACCCAACTGAAGTGCATGTACACAAATGCACGCAGTATGGGAAACAAACAGGAGGAGCTGAAAGTCCTGGCCCAGCAGGAGAGCTATGATATAGTTGCTATCACGGAAACGTGGTGGAACGACTGTCATAACTGCAGTGCTGCCATGGAAGGCTACAGGCTCTTCAGGAGAGACAGGCGTGAGAGGAGGGGTGGAGGGGTGGCCCTCTACACTAGGGAAACCCTGGATGCTGTTGAAGTCGAGATCGGTGATGACCAGGTTGAGTGCCTGTGGGTAAGGGTCAGAGGGGCAGTCAGGTCTGACCTCCTGGTTGGAGTATGTTACAGACCGCCCGACCAGGAGGAGGATTTGGATCTTCTATTGTTTAAGCAGCTGGAGGCTGCCTCTAGATCGGCTGCCCTTGTTCTTTTAGGTGACTTTAACCTTCCGGATATCTGCTGGGAACTTAACACTGCTGAGAGGAGGCAGTCCAGGAGGTTCTTAGAGTGTATTGAGGACTGCTTTCTGTCGCAGCTGGTGAGTGAGCCCACCAGGGGTGAGGCTCTTCTTGACCTGCTGTTTACAAACAAAGAAGGGCTGGTGGGTGATGTTGTTGTCCGAGGCTGTCTGGGGTGTAGTGATCATGAGATAATCGAGTTCTCTCTAAACAATGTAACAAGAAAAGCCAGGAACAGAACATCGATGCTGGACTTACGGCGGGCAGATTGTGGATTATTTAAGGAACTGGTCAGGAAAGTACCCTGAGAAATAGCTCTTAGTGGCAAGGGGGTCCAGGAAGGCTGGATACACTTCAAGAATGAAATCTTGAAGGCGCAGGAGCGGGCTGTCCCCATGTGTTGTAAGAAGAGTCGTAGGGGCAGACGGCCGGCCTGGATGAGTAGGGAGCTTCTGAAGGAGCTAAGTAAGAAAAAGAGGATGTATCGTCGTTGGAAAGAAGGGGACGTAAGCCAGGTCATGTTCAAAGATGTTGTTAAGTCGTGCAGGAGGAAAATCAGGGAAGCAAAAGCCCAGCTGGAGCTCAAATTGGCCACTTCTGTTAAGGATAATAAGAAGAGTTTTTATGAATATATCAACGGTAGAAAGAAGGGCGGCAGCGACCTCCACTCCTTGTTGGATGTGGAGGGAAATATAGTAACCAAAGATGCAGAGAAGGCCGAGGTACTTAATGCCTTCTTTGCCTCAGTTTTCAACAGCAAGGATGTCAGCTCGCTTGACAGTTGGCCCTCTGAAGTGGTTGATGGGGGCAGGGTGCAATATGGCCCTCCTGCAATCCGTGAGGAGGAAGTTAGAGACCTGCTGAGCCACTTGGACCCTCATAAGTCTATGGGGCCGGATGGGATCCATCCTAGGGTGTTGAGAGAGCTGGCGGATGAGCTTGCTAAGCCGCTCTCCATCATCTTTCAGCAGTCCTGGCTCACTGGAGAGGTCCCGGAAGACTGGAAGTTGGCCAACGTGACGCCCATCCACAAGAAGGGCCGTAAGGATGATCCAGGTAATTACAGACCTGTCAGCCTGACCTCAGTCCCAGGTAAAATCATGGAGCAGATAATCCTGGGTGAAATCATGTGGCACCTGCAGAACGGTCAAGAGATCAGGCCCAGCCAGCATGGGTTTAGGAGGGGTAGGTCCTGCCTGACCAACCTGATCTCCTTTTATTGACCATGTGACTCGCCTGGTGGATGAGAGGAAGGCTGTGGATGTGGTATACCTGGACTTTAGCAAGGCCTTTGACACTGTCCCCCACAGTAGACTCCTAGGGAAGCTGGCAGCACGTGGCTTAGATGGGAGCACTCTGTGCTGGGTTAGGAATTGGCTGGATGGCTGAGCCCAGAGAGTGGTGGTGAATGGTGTCTCATCCAGTTGGCGGCCGGTCACCAGTGGTGTCCCCCAGGGATCGATGTTGGGTCCGGTCCTGTTTAATATCTTTATTGATGATCTGGATGAGGGGATTGAGTCCATCATCAGCAAGTTTGCAGATGATACCAAGCTGGGAAGAAGGGTTGATCTGTTAGAGGGTAGGATGGCCCTGCAGAGGGACCTGGACAGAGTGGAGAGATGGGCTGATTCCAATGGGATGATGTTTAATAAGTCCAAATGTCGGGTACTTCATTTTGGACACAAAATCCCATGCAGAGCTACAGACTGGGGACAGAGTGGCTGGAGAGTAGTCAGGCAGAAAAGGACCTGGGAGTGCTGGTTGACAGGAAGCTCAACATGAGCCAGCAGTGTGCCCAGGTGGCCAAGAAGGCCAATGACATTCTGGCCTGCATCAGGAATAGTGTAGTGAGCAGGGCCAGAGAAGTTATTGTCCCCCTGTACTCAGCACTGGTCAGGCCTCATCTGGAATATTGTGTACAGTTCTGGGCCCCCCAGTTTGGGAAAGATGTCAGGATGCTGGAGTGTGTCCAGAGGAGGGCAATGAAGATGGTGAAGGGGCTGGAGCACAAGCCTTATGAGGAGCGACTGAGGGAGTTGGGGCTGTTTAGTCTAAAGAAGAGGAGGCTCAGGGGAGACCTCATTGCTCTCTACAACTACCTAAAAGGAGGTTGTAGTCGGGCAGGGGTTGGTCTCTTCTCTCAGGTGACCAGTGACAGAACTAGAGGGCATGGACTCAAGCTTCGTCAGGGAAAGTTTAGGCTTGATGTGAGGAAGAAGTTCTTCACTGAAAGGGTGATTGGCCATTGGAATGCGCTGCCCAGGGAGGGGGTGGAGTCGCCGACCCTGGAGGTGTTTAAGGGGAGACTGGATGAGGCACTGAGTGCCATGGTTTAGATGATGGTTGGTGTTAGTGTTGGGTTATAGGTTGGACTTGATGATCTCAGAGGTCCTTTCCAACCTTGTGATACTGTGATATGGTTCTAGCGAGAAACTGATTTCTTTTTCCATCTGCCAGTGTTGTTTTATTCTTCTCCTGATTCTTTGTCCTCTCATTCTACCTTTGTAATGAGTTTATGTATAAAAACCATGACTTCACTGAGCCTGTACTCACTACCAATGAAGCAGATCTTGAATTTGATACAGACCAACAACAACCACATTAATGTTTTAGTTAGATCTTTTTCTTTTAGACACATTCTCCCAAAAATGAGAACTGGAGAGAGTTTGTGACTATTGCACATTGGTTTTAACCAGTTTGATTGTTGATTCTTTTTTACTACTGTTAGAATAAAGTAAGTGTAAGGATTCAAAAACATTTGATTTCTGTTGCAGTTCTCCAATACATAAACTTGCACTTTTCTTACCTACAGGATTCTGCATAGGAGGAGACTGAAGAAATACAAAAACCTTTATTTGCTGGAATGGATCATAGCTTGCTGTTATTTTATGTGATAGTGCTGATATTTCCTTCTTTATTATCTTCTGTATTTTAGAAGGAAAGCAATCAAGACAATTTGACTAGAAAAACTTGAAACAGTAGGTAGGCTGTTCAGCCCAAAACAGGAAGTCTTCTGTCCTCATGCATCTCCATTCATTTTTCTTTTTCCTCACTCCTTAGAGCAACATTTTTCATCAGTGGACAGAAGGTGGAAGTTGTATGCTTGACCCTGTGGCTGATAAATGTAGGAAGGCTTATGCCTCTAGTTTTACAAACAAGATTTCTAGCCATTTGAGACATGAGCAACACACCTGTAGCACACATCTCAGTAAGGATCACCAATTTTAAATGTTTAAATAACAATCCTAGCCAAAAATTATAAAGGATATGTGGTATATTTCTTTCCAAACTAAAAACACAGGTAAATCATTCTCTTCATCCGCTAATCCACAAGTCTGAAGAGGCTGAATCTCTTATTTCTGCATTTTTCTTTACACCCTAATTCTCAATGCTTCCTATGCTACTTCCTGTTCTCCTTCAGGTGACAGCCACTCAACATGCGACACTCACTTGCAACATCACCAAGAAACATTAAAATTCACAGTTCAGCAAAGCTCATGCAGAGTGACAAAAAAGTAATGCTCCCTCATATACTGTATCAATCCGCTAACAAAATCAGGTAGTTAATGAGTCTACCTCAGTTTCACATTTGAACTATTAGCTCTACAACCACTGGGCTAGGTAGATTTGTTTTCCCCAGCAAAGCAGAAGCCCTGAAGATATGAATTTGTAATTTGTTTTTGTAGTTTGTAGGTCCCACACTGAATATATAGACACCATGGTCTTTCACATCCCTTATGAAAAAGTCATACATTTTCAGCTCTTGCCTGGCATTCCTTACTGATGGTTAAATCATCACATGCAGTAACCCATATTTATTTATTTATATTTTTTTTTGCAATTCAGCCCCTTGATGAGGGATACTCACTTAAAGTGAAGCACCAGTGTCTAGAGGTTAGTAGAGGACAGGTTTAGAACTACCATCCCCAAATCCTTGCTTACTAACTAAACTTGCAGTTTTCTACTTCTAGTTTCCTTCATTTCTCCTACCTGTCTTCTAATAACCTTTTTGCAGCTACATTTGACCATTCCCTGCCAAGCTGCAGACCCAAAAGACTGCAGCAGCACATCTGTGCTTCTCACCTACAGAGGACAGAGCAGAGCAAGTTGTCTTCCCCACATCCTGACAGCCTCAGCCCATCACCCAGGCATTGGAGAGGAAGGTGGAGCATTTTAACAGAGAGATTTCTTGCACAAAATATACTTGTAGATTTGTGGTTGAAACATCTATAAACTCACATGAGACTTAGGTGCAAACTCATAAAATCAGAGTGGGATGTAACAAAGGCATCAATACCATTTCAACCTTCCAGTAAAGTTAAAAACATTCCCTCAAAAAAGTGACAAAGAATATCGTATTTTCGCTTTCATTTCAGCCACCCTGGCCTCAAATACTTGAGTTCCTCTTGCTCTCCAGTCCTCTAGCTGCAGCACAGATACCACTGTCAGATTTGATTTTTTCCATAGAGAGCTATTCAAGGACACAATCTATCCCCTCTGTTTTTATTACTCCATTTCAGTGAGGGATACATCCTCTCCAGGTTTGACTATTGGTGACCACTGTGCTAGCAGGAGCAGTGATGAAAGCCACCTGAGCACACAGGCTCTGAGATCTCCTCTGCCTTTGCAGGGGTTATACCTCTTCCTCCTTTGCACATTATAAATCAAAAATTGTCTAGAAGACAAAAAATGCATAAATCATGCTGAAGACTGCTGGAAATCATGTTGGAAAGACCATGGAAATACAGAAATTAGGAATTTGTTTGTGTGGCAATAAAATAAGAATGGGAAAACCTGCTTTGTATTTATATCTCCACACCTGCAGAATTGTTATTTAAAAAAGAGCATGACCTGGATTCTCAGAAATTAAGCTCTACTCAGCTCTGGTTGCTATTGTAACCATAGCACTGTTCAGGAAAGAAACAAGAAATTTAACTTTGATTTACTGCTTTTCAAATTCTTTGCAACCAAACTTTAAGAACAAGCTATTAATTATTTTTTTTCTGTATTTCCTATAAGGAAGGAATAAAATATATTTGCTCATTTCCTGTTCCTTTTGGAAAAGGCATATATTATCTTACAACAATTGGTTAAAATATAGGAAGAAGGACGTCTCCTCTTGTGTACCCTAAATTAACTCCTTCTTTTCTTCCACTGTGAACCCCTGCAAAAGGCCAGCATCATTTTTCATCATTTTTAATGCAGCCACACTGTGTTACAGCATATGTAGTTTAATTATTCATTGCTGCTACTGTGCATTTGTATCTTTGTGGAATAGCTGAAAGAAAGGATTTCTCTCGTCTTGCAGCTAATGCAGCCAACATTTCAATCAGTTTAACATAAAAAACCCAGCTGGTGCTGCAAAAGTTTTCCACATGATTCACTCAGTACTTCTAACGTCTTTTATTCCAGTAGTGGTTATATTTATAATGCCTATAAAATACATTTTTTTCAAACAGTTCCTATGGAAATTGAGACAATAGGATCACTTTTCATGTCAGAAAAACCCACTCTAAGACAAACTCCAGAACTTGTTTTAGTGAAGAAGAGTGATACGACACTCTATTCCCAGCACATTTGCTATCAAGACTAGACATACCATGTCTGGCATGTTTTTTATTCAGGTAACAATGAAAGTTTTATTTGTAATTAATGATGGAAGTGCATGATGATCAAGGATAATGATCTGCGTTTTGCCTCATGCTGCCAGGAAAGGCATGTGGTACTCTGGCTATTTACTGGAAAACATATCTCTCTCACTCATTCATTCATGTACTAAATTGGAAAGTTATTTTTAAAAATCTTCAAAAAGATATTTAAATGTTCTGAGATGAAACAATACTTAAGGATTGCTTCCACACTTATGAAGCTGTGCAATTCCATCTGTGTAAACAGGTGGTTGTTAGGCTTGGTTTATAACCCTTAGGGGAATCCACTTAATCAAGCACAGGTCAGCACCTGGGATACATGTCATCTTGCTTTAAAGTGCCTAAGACAGATAGAGAAGGAACTGAAACACAGATACACTTAAGTATAAACTTATTTTGACCCTGAAACATGTTTGTAACATGAGTATTCTTAAGTTAATTTATAAAATGAGAATAAACGTTCTTAATGACCACACTGATTTTTGTCTGGATTTTATACTTAGTCCAAAAGACCTTCACCCCAAATTTAGCCAACCTTCCAGTTTAAGAGACGACTAGGACTGTAAAAGTGGTTTGTGAAATGCACATGTGATTAAAATATGAAAATTGGTTAATTTGGGATACAGAATTTGTTTTACATGCACCTTTTGCCCAGGAGAAACCACTGAATTAATTATTAAAATAGTGACAGATCTAGGTCAGAAATGCAGAGGATGCATAGTTATGTAAGAGGACATAGGAACTCACATATCCATATAACAAGAAGAAGGAATTGAGACTGTCCCTTGGTACCTCCTCTTGCTTTAGGGCTTTCTGAAAAACTTACTGCTTCTCGGGGCAGCTAGGAGGCATTTCACAATTCAGGATGCTAAATTTACTGCCCAGAAGATGCCTCATGGAGCAGTTGTTACACAGCCTAAAACCAGTGCAATGTAAAGGGAAATGGAATGAAGATACAAATTTCTTATCTTTTCTTTAGGCATTTTTCTGAATAAAGTGAAGAATTGACCTCCAATATCCTGAATGACAGAACAGTAACTGGCATAAAGGCGTGTCTTCAATTAGTGGAAAGGTTTACATCTACAATATCAAATTCTAATAATTATCATTTAGGGACAAAACTCAAAGCCCATGACACTTCTATTTCATTGGCATGGCTTGCATGAGGATGTTAAGTGGAAGAAGAATGATACAGGTAGCTACAGGCAGGTCAGCCTCCTCTCAATCCCTAGTAAGGTGACGGAGCAACTAATCCTCCTAGAAACCATTTCCAAACACAGAAAGGATAAAGAGTTGGTTGGGAGTAGTCAGCATAGATTTACAAAGGGATTTACTTAGGGGTGACAGAGGAAGTCTATGTTTCTGGAGTTACTTAGGATTTTTAAAAACAAGATAAACTTAGAAGTTCTTTCTGTCAAGGGAATTAGTGTTTACACACACACATACAAAACTGATAACTTAGCCCACTGAAGTCTCACAGCCTATTACCAACTTGCAGCCTTTGTTAGTGCACTTTGAATAGGCAAATTTCAAATAACAGACAAACAATATTACTTTTAACAACCACAGGAATGGTTGTAAAAGACAAGCATATTTTCTCCCAGGGCTTTAAAAAGTTTTCCAAAAGCATCACATACAAACATCAATGTCATTTCTCTTTGAAGAAAAATAAACTGCACAAAACCCAAATGAATGTCGTAAATTTTAATTAATAAAAATAAATATGAGTGCAATAATCATGGGACAACCACACTGTTCAACCAATTTTTTCTACAGCAAACAGCATAACCAGAAGTTTTTCAGTTCAATGCAGGGTACTCTGCCAGAAACTTGAGAAAAAACTGAAAATAGCAGTGTGGATGCCTCCTGTGTCCAATCATTTTACTGCTATTTTCTCTGTTAATGGTGAAAAACACTTTTTCTAGGTTTATCAGCTACTACAGTATTCTCTCTATTCAGTATAATAATACAGACCAAGGATACTACACACATTCATCAAAGTAAACACGGGTGACCCAAGCAGCTAAGGCCATCCACCTGCTGCAAGTTTCTACCCTGCTGTGGTCAAGACAGCCACCTGACAGTAAATCTTTAGCACATTACTTATTCCCAGTATTGACAAGACATTTCCTGCTGAGAGCAGCTGAATGATTGTGCTGCATTAGGTACACCCTGTCCCCCTTATATCATTGCCACCAGATTTCCAAGTCACTTACATGGGTGAAAGCAAACATTGCAGACCAAGCGAATGTGGGAAGAAATGCTTTTTCTGGTGGAGCTCTCCAAAGATAAACACAGCAAAGGCAGAAATGTGTTTATTCTCAAAGAAATAACAGCGAGAAGTCAAAATGTTTCCTACCATGAAAACAACACAGCCTGATCTGCGCAAAATTTCTCTCTGACCTGTGAGATTTCTCCAGGAGCCCACCACATCTTGACAACACCCTTACCTCCTTTGCTCACACCAAGCAAATTTGACATCTCTTACGAGCCTTGAAGGTTGTCTTAGATTTCTGCTTTAACTTTCAGTTAAGGTTTTTGGTCATTGTCAGTGTTAGTCTCGCAGGACATTTTGAAAGTAGAAACTATAAAATCTCTTTCTCCACACTGAATGGATTCTGCACATATCATCCTCCAGGTGACTCCAGACAGTTCATAGAACTGTTTACAAAAGTTTCAGCTGAAAACCCAGTAGACAGAAGAGGCAAAAACCCCACAGACCTGGGAAAAGGCATGGATTGGCAAAAAGTTTCAAAAAAGAACAAGAGCAAATATTGTAATGTAGAATATTGTACAGTTAGAAGACAACAGTTTAAAAGAGCAGCAGTATGAAACAAATTTATAAAGAGTTAATTTGATACCTTCCTTCTTTTATCATCTATATTTTTGTTTGTAGTCTTTTTCAAATCAGATTTAGTTAACATATACCAATACTTGAAATTCCATAGACTATTTTCTCAATTTTTATCTTCCATCAATGCTTCATCAACATAGTTAAATATTCTGTGGTGCAAAACTCAAAGAACTCATTTCTTTCATTCAGAGAAGCATGCAGATCTGAGTAAAGTCCTTAACCCCTTTCCAGACTGCCAGCTTGCAGCAAGAATCAGATTCTTGTCAGCTTGAAGATGCTGACATAATTTCTCAATTAATAAAACAGAATGGTGTGATCACCTTTACCTTTTTATATCAGGTGGTGTTCTCCTACTTATACTTAAAAAAAGATTAGGTTTCTAAGCTCAGCCCTCATGCTGAGATGGCCCTTGTGCTCTATGCTTTGCTGCAGGATATGTAAATATTTGGACATTATTGCACCACAAAGAAAATTGGTCTCCCTCCTTCTCTGTTTATTCTGTAATGACATAATCTACTAGAATGCTGTCATTCATTCTCCTGTTTACCTGCCAAAGTCACTATCAAGGACTAATTACTGAGGATTAATTGCACTGAGATTCAGAAGTATGTAAGATACAAAGTCTATAGTCTAGAAATAGACTATAGAAAATATTAACGAGATAAATTAAATTTCCCTGAAACAGGTCAGTTGTCAGAGGCATCAGCTGTTCATTTAAACAAGGAATCTGCCAATCGTAATGAATTACAGGGTTTTTATTAACTTTGATGCATGCATACCTACTGTATGCTGCTACATTTTCCTTCTATTCATTCATTTTTCAACTTTAATTCTGGTCCACCACAAGGACAGCACCCTGAGGCACACCACATGCAGAGGTAGATGTTAGACACTACACCTCTAAATTTTCCTCACTGAATTACAAGGACTGGAATCCCTAAGCCCACTAAGTCCATAGCTGACACTGTTCTCTATGTATAGTTCTCCCTGCTGTCCTGTGATGTCATTTACACATTGTGATCTTGAAGATGTGTCAGTCATGTGAAATAGCAAATCTCTGCTAATTCAAAAACCCTGTTCGTGTTTATTTTACGCATTCTTTGCCACCTCTCATGTGCTCCAATGTATTTATTGTCTGTGATCTTAAAGGAGGCAGTAATTGCTGAAATGAATGAAACTACCACGTCACACTGCAAGACTACATGGGGTGTTAATGTTGACAAATACTCTGATGGTTCAAAAACGAATTAAACAACATATTTCCAACACAGCTAAATTTAATGCATACTGTAAATGTTCCAACATATTTTATAATCCCTGCTGAATATTTATCAGCTGCGTCCTTGAGCTCAGTTTTTTACAATCTATGTCAACTAAATTCTGCTTAAGAAAGTATTGAATCAGGGCTATGTTAATGACACAATGAGTGTCACCACAGTCAAAACAGCCTAACAGTACCAAAAGAAATATGTGTTTTCAGAATACTTATCCTGCAGCTTGTGAGTATAAACCATGATGAATCCTTACGCTATCCCCTGCCTTGAGAGAATGCTATGAACTTAATGAACTTTTGTGTAGATAAATCAGATTAGTGTTTTATATATATATATATATGCATAAGTATGTACATATATTTGAAGATACTACTAATGATATAAGCATGGTGTAAACTTTCCGGAACAAAGAGTTGAATGTTCTGGTTTGAGCTAAAGCAGAACCAATTTTTCTAACTTTTCTGCTAAGTCTCATCTAAGTAACTACATTTTTGGAAAGTTAACTACATGTTTTTTATAGAGTTTCTGTCTCTAGAAGTGATAATGCTTAATATTTACAGCTTTCACCAAAGTAAGGGGCAACGGTATGCAGAAAGGACAATGCTTATACTTATTCCTATAGAAACCAAGGCCACCCTTGAGTTAGTGGAATGCTGTAAGTCAAAAGGTAAGATAAAAGGTCACACCTGCTGGGAGGAGCAGGTGACTCAAAACTAACCAACAGGGTATTCCTTTCCATATACTTCACGCTCTGTATAAGGCTGAGGAATCAAAAGTGTCAAACTCTATTCTTCGATGGCCAGCATCCGGTAAGGATCTTGTCTGGCCTTCTTACCCCCTGAATCTGTGCATTCCTGAACCCAGTTCCTGAATCCAGCTCCTGTCTGCCACTGGCAGGACCTTTTCCTGTACAGTAGTGCCAGTGGTGACCTATAGTCATTGCTGGGGAGTTCAATTTTTATATTTGTATATATTTTGTTTTTATTTTCCTTTTTATTATTATTGTTTCGGTTTTAGTTTCCAACCCACTAGTCACTCTCTCATTTTGCTTTCCCTGTGGGAGAAGGAGGCTAAATTTTGTGATTAGCACTATCAGATAATTTGGAAAAGGGACCACTGGTTCTGCTGGGAGCTGGAAACACTTGTATCCTTTCTCTTCCTAACTTCACGTTCCGTAGCAGAATCAGGTTGGTGGTCTTCAGACAATTTTACCTGTGACAAAAAACACATAGCAGATCTCCTTGTCTTCGGCAACAAAGGTAACAGGCCTGCAGTCCTCTCCTGGCACCTGAGGATTCCCAGTACTCCGATGCATGGATCTCTTCACCATTTTGCCAGAGGGAGATGTGTCCCAAGAGAGAAGGCAGAGAAGACACTCTGCCTTCTTCCTGCTGTTCCACCTCCCCATCTCAGAACAGGGCAAATCCCAGAGGACAAAGCTTAGGCCTGTGCTCACAGGTACTGCAACAGCAGTGCCCACTCTATTGTGGATCTCAGACACATGTAGAATAGCAATACGACCCTTGTATCAAATTACTGCTCAACCAAGAGCTGCAAGATGCTGTCCTAATGAATCATTATTTATTAATTTTTTTAGCACAATACAAAAAGCCCTCAGCTTCCTTCCCTCACAAATCAATAGCATAAATATGTAGCCTTTACTGGCAGGAGCTAATCCCTGTTGAATTCACAATCAGCATGAGAAAAAGCAACAAGTAGTGGTTTTGTGTTATACCAGAGAAGTCCACAGCAGGAAGGATAAAGAGGGCAAAGATATCAGTTCTGATAAAAGAATGTAGCTGACACTAAAACCCTATTTACCTTTAATTAACTACACGCCTTACTATTTATTTCAAAACTAAAATATATAGATATATTGATTTACTCTTTGAGGTGGATGTTATACAAACAGGACAGTACAAAAAGGCAGAGATGATGGCCCATTACACACACAGAAAAAAATGCATAACTCAACTGTGACTCATTACAATACTAGTTTGGCATTTCAGCTGTAGAGATCTTACTTCTGTTTCATTGCTAATCTACAGAATGTCCAGCGATTCTCCAAGCAACACTGGAATTGAGCGAGTCATTTTAACAGGCAGAAAACATCAAGGCATAAGAGAGAATTTCAAGAGAACCAAAAGAAACATTTTAGTAAGAAGAAAAAATTAAATGCACGAAGGATATAAAAAAATTGACAACCATTCCCTATTAGAAATATTTGAGGGTTTTATTGCGGTTTTTGTTGTTGTTGTTTTGTTGTTTGTTTGTTTTAAAAAAATCAGTTGAAAGTATGTATTCTTAAGTATGTATGTGCACTAGCAACTAGAAAATTGAAAAAAGAAAGGCTTCAACCAAAAAGCCAACCCAAAAATACAGTACTATCCTACTGGAGAACTTTTCAGATTATTGCTTTGTTGTACTCAGGGGCTCCATTCCTCCTAATGCCTTAGTTTCTAATGTTTCTCATCATTGTTAATAGGATCCCAAAGACACTTTAAACTGTAATTTTGACTTAACATCCTAATTTAGAAATCCCTCAGCTGTCTGTAGAAAACCACCATTTTCCTGGACTTGTTTGCATTCTCAAGTGTTATTTGTTTACATCTTATTTTTCAGAATCACAGCTTGGGAGCAACCTCTGGAGATCATCTAGTCCAATCCCCCTTGCTAAAGCAGGTTCACCTACAGCATGTTGCACAGGAATGTGTCCAGATAGCTTTTTAATATCTCCAGAGAAGCAGATTCCTCAGCCTCCCTGGGTAAATTTTCTAGTGCCCTATCACCCTCATAGTAAAGAATTTTTTCCTCATGTTCAGCTGGAACTTCCAGTGGTCCAGTCTGTGCCCGTCACTCCTTGTCCTTTTGCTGGGCACCACTGAAATGAGTTTGTCCATATCCTCTTGAAACCTGCCCTTTAGATATTTATAAGCATTGACAAGGTCCTCTCTCAGTCTTCTCTTTTCCAGGTTAAACAGAGGTCTCAGCCTCTCCTCATGAGAGAGATGTTCCTGTCCCCTAATCATCTTCATGGTCCTCTGCTGGACTCTATCCAGTAGTTCCTTGTCTTTCTTGAGCTGGGAAGCCCAGAAATGGACACAGTACTCCAGATGTCGTCTCCCTAGGGCAGAGCAGAGGATGAGGAAAACCTTTCTTGACCTCCTGGCCCCACTTTTTTTTAATGAAACCCAGGATACAATTGGCCTTCTTGGCCACAAGGGCACATTGCTGGCTCATGGTTAGTTTGTGGTCCACCAGGGCTTGGCTCCGACCTTTCCAGTAGGCCCATCCCTAACTTGGACTGGTATATAGGGTTATTTCTCCCTAGGAGCGAGGCTCTACACTTGTGTTTGCTTAACTTCATTAGGTTCCTCTCCATCAAACTCTCCAGCCTGTCCAGGTCTCACTGAATGGTAGCACAGCCTTCTGGTGTGTCAGCCATTCCTCCCAGTTTTGTTTCATCAGCAAACTTGCTGTGGGTATGCTCTGTCCTCTCATCCAGGTCATTGATGAATATGTTGAACAGTAGGTTGAGTACTGACTCCTGGGGAACAGTGCCAACTACGGCTTTCCAGTTAGACTCTGCACCACTGATGACAACCCTCTGGGCTCTGACATCCAGTCAGTTCTGAATCCACCTCACTGTCCACTCATTTAATCCTCACATGCTAAGTTTATGTATGAGGATGTCATGGGAGACAGTGTCGAGAGTCTTGCTGATGTCAGAGGTAGAAAGCAACCACTGTTCCATCTTCATCTGTCCAACGAGTTATATCATCACAGAAGGCTATCAGATTATTCAAGCATGGTTTCCTCTTGGTGAATCCATACTGTCCATGCCCGATGACTTTTGTTTCCTCCAGATGTTTGGTGATAGCATCTAGAATGAACTGTTCCATCACCTTTCCAGGCACGGAGATGAAGCTAAATAGCGTCTAGTTTCCTTGAAGTTTGGAGTGACTTTGGCTTTTTTCCAGTCCTCAGGTACCTCCCCTGTTCTCCATGATCTTTCAAAGATAATGGAGAGAGGCTTAGGAATAAAGTCTGTCAGGTCTCTCTGGACTCATGGGTGCATTTCATCAGGGCCCACAGATTTGTGAGTATCCAGTTTGCCTAAATATGGTTTAAACAGCTCCTCCTCGACCTCCTCTAGGTCTTCTGTCTTTCCTCCAGGCTCTGGTATTCCTGAGGGCTGGTCTTAGCAGTAAGACTGAAGCAAAGAAGGCATTCAGTAACTCTGCCTTCTCTGCATTCTCTTATCACCACAGCACCCACCTGATTCAGCAGTCGGGCCGCATTTTCCATAACCTTCTTTTCGTTACTGATTTACTTGAAGAAGCACTTCTTCTTGTCCTTGACATCCCTTGCCAGGTTTAATTACCGTATCACAGTATCACAAGGCTGGAAAAGACCTTTGATATCGTCGAGTCCAACCTATGACCCAACACTGACACCTACTCGTCGTTTAAACCATGGCACTAAGCACCTCATCCAACCTGTTTTTAAACACCTCCAGGGACGATGACTCCACCACCTCCCTGGGCAGTGCATTCCAATGGCCAATCACCCTTTCAGTGAAAATTTTTTTCCTAACATCAAGCCTAAACCTCCCCTGACAAAGCTTGAGACCACATCCTCTTGTTCTGTCCCTGATTGCCTAAGAGAAGAAACCAACCCCTGCCTGCCTACAACCTCCTTTTAGGTAGTTATAGAGAGCAATAAGGTCTCCCCTGAGCCTCCTCTTCTCCAGGCTAAACAACCCCAGCTCCCTCAGTCACTCTTCACAGGGCTTGTGCTCCAGCCCCTTCACAAACTTCATTGCTCTCCTCTGGACACACTCCAGCATCTCGACATCTCTCTTAAACTGAGGGGCCCAGAACTGGACACAGTACTCAAGGTGCGGCCTGACCAGTGCCGAGTATAAGGGATGATAACCTCTCTAGTCCTGATGGCCACACCAACCCTGATGCAGGCCAGGATAACAATTGCCTTTCTTGACTGCTTTGGCACATTCTGCATCATGTTGAGACTTGTTCCAAATCTCCTTCCTTGTTGCAACCCTGCATAGCCTGGAAACATTCCTATATCCCTCCCAGTGGCCAATCCCTTTTTCCCCATTCCATAAACTTCCTCCTTCCATTTGAGTTTTTCCAGAGTCTCCTTGCTCATCCATGCTACAAACTTTCTCTGACACAGACTTCAGGTGACATTAAGGGAGATAAGTATGAGGTATTTAAAATATGAACTTAATTGGTCATAAAGCAAAATCTCTGAACATGAAGGACTTTATAGAATCAGACTAAGACATATTGACAGACTTCATATACATTCTGCAAATCCCATTGATTGCAACTGAGTATTACTCCTGTTGCATAGAGGTCAGCACTTGTGTATAGCTTTGCCACCTGAGGACTTCCTAGTTCTCAATGTTAAGAAAATTATTAATACTACTGGGTTTTGATCGAGTCATTAATCTTTGTGCAAACAGAGGTGGTTTTGTCCCAGATCATGAATTTACATTCAGAAGTATTCAATATTGACTTTTTTTTCTGAGTATGTGAACTCTCAGGACTCAAAAGTTAATGGAAAACAGATGTAAATGACGTAATCATAACCAAAAGTTTTAAAGAAAAAAAAAAGGAGAAATAAACACAAAGTAAAAAAGAAGAAAATTTGGATTTTTTTGCATTATATTTACAAAGTTTAAAAATACCTATTGAAGATCTACTCCTAGGTACATTTTACTATTATTTCTACAAATAAAGTCACTTTGTATCACCTTCAGTTGTATTGCACAGCCCCATTTCCAAATACGTCACTTCTCTAATCTTACCTGCTGCTACAAAATAGATAATACTGTCTTATCACTAGTGTAATAAAAATTATGATTAATGTAATTAAAATGGGAATTCTACAAACTTCAGAAGTCATCTGCTTTATTTTCCTCTGTTGGTATGTTTCAATTATTTATTTTTATTTCTACTTTAATAATTATTTTATTATTTCATATTCATTTACTTTCTATAAATTAAAGTCAATACACCAAGGTGCCTCAAAGCAAATTAGCTCTTGGCTGCCTCAGGCTTTAAAGATCCAAACCAAGATATTGTTTTTCTATCAATGGCCTACTTAAGTATAAATTAGGCATACTGTCAAAGGGCTGAAGCTTGCAGCCCCTAACTTTGATGTCTATAACCAGAAATCTTGTACCACGAATATCTGTTTTGATTTCTGGTTCTGCTCCTCCTCTCTCCTGAAGATATTTAGAAGACTTGTGTCTAGAATCTTCTAAGAATCAGAAATTTTGAATGAAATCTGCAATTATGTATTGTGTAAACTCTATTAGTATGTTCAGTATGTTTTCAGATTACATGAATGGCTATTACATAATACTTTTTCCTGATTCTATTTTTCCTTATCCTTTTCAATTTACATATAGACTCCACGTTAGTGGGAAGTTCCCGCTGAAACAAAATATCAGAGGCAGGTAACAAATGTAATATGATCATAGACTGATTTTTACGATACTTTTCCTGCCCTTGTCTTCAAGTTCCTGGTTAAAATACATAAATATTGCTTACAGCAAAGCGAGAGTCTTCATGACCAAGTTACTCAGGATTTTGTTTGCTTGCTCTTTCTCTGGCACCATCAGTCTCACAATGTTGGCGGCCCAAAGTCACAGTTCAGTTCAAGTCATGACTACGCAAACCTCAGGCTCGTGTGTAGAACAGTGTAGGCACTGAAACACTGAAAGCTCTTTCCTTAGAGCTTTGAGTCACTTTTTTTAAAGAGAAAAAATTAAAATAAAATTTAAAAAAAATAAAAAGGTAATAGAAAAATGTTTTTCTATTTCTTTGGCAAGCCTACCAGGCAGTATTTGAACAACAGCCCCTCACTTTTGAACGCTAAAAGAAAAATCCATTCTTGCACTGAACCCATCAGTTCTATAAACTCCTTTTTCAAGATATCAGTTAATATGCCAGCATGTCAATGGCAAGCCTGAGGTCACATTTCAGGCCACCAGTGGATCAAGGATCAATCATGTCAAGTGTATCAACCACACAATATTATACACATCTGAAGCAACCCACTAATAACTTATGTAAATCTATAAGTTAGTGTAAAAATAGTGTAAACAAGACCTGATTTTTAGGACTCTTCTTAGTAGAAATTCTACAATCGAGATGAAATGCTGTCATACCACTTTAACTTTCTGCATTTAAGATAATCATATATAATTTAAGTATCCCTTATGCACTTCTGCCTCACGATTAATGTTTGCAAGGTGTCTTAAAATTTTCCGGTAAAGGTGCTATTAAATTATTATTGCTGTTCAGTCTTAAATTGAATAACTTCACTGTTTGACATACTATGAGTTGATTTTTTCTGTTCCAGCTCCTCAACTCATAATAAAAATGAATTAAAGTGTTAGAGTCCAAAGAGAAAAGCAAGCAATGCTGGTGCTCACAAGTTCTGTTCCCCAAAATAAAGACTAGACTCCTCCCAGAAGAGTCTAGGACAACTCTCTGAAGCCAGTTCTGTGGGACAACTCTACACAGTAAGTTCTCTCCAGAGCCAGCTTTACACAGGGAGGCCCAAATCCTAACCCTGACTCTCTTTGCATGCAGTTGTGCCTGTGGAGTGTCAGCCATGTAGGATTGTCCCACAGAGAGCTGTCTGCCAGAGACAGCTGGCCACGGAGAGTCGTCGCCTTCCACTCAAAAAGGCTATTCCTTCCTGCATCACAGACAGAAATGATGCTGCTGTTATAAGACTCTTCTGTCTGCCTGGATGCAATCAAGTTTAAAATACTGGTATTTGAATGTGGTGCTCAAAAGTGAATTGCTGATCACCAATCCGAAAGAGGCTACATGCTATGTTTTTATGTAAAATTCTTTCCCAAAATTTGCTGGTTCTATGTACTTATATTAAAACTATGGCAAAGCTACATTATTGAGAGTCTTTCCATGACCAGGTAATCCCTTTCTTGTCTTACTTTGAGAGATGATCTATTAAATTCTGGAAGAAAAATGTGCTACTTGACATTGCTGCAGAGAAGTATCTGACAAATATGCGAAAGATGACCTTATGGCTCTAAAGAGTTCTTGAGATAATTGATCTACAAACACACACATTATCAGACAGCAGAGCAAATTATAACCAGCCACTAAAGGCACCAGTGGCTCAATAAATGATTTTCTGACATTTCAGTATATTACAGAGGCAGCATATCTTTCCTTTGGGGTTCACATCACAGCAGGTCTATTTTCTTTGTAAACTCTAGATGGAGATGCACAAAAAGAAAAAAAAAAGAACATAAACAAAGCTATAAATATAATGGCAGGTTTGACTTTTGAAAATGAAAATGCCTTGCTAAGCTATGTGCTTAAAATATAGTCTATGGCAACAGGTTTCTGTCAGTTTTCCAGTCTGGTACTTACAGGACTGTGTGGTACAGTGCTGTATACAGTTTCCCAGAAAAAGAGGAAATAAAAAGCCCAATATCTACTCAAATTTATGCCAACCTAATAGTAATTAGGAAATCCAAAAACTGCTCGTGGCTATGTATGAAAACTGGTGATTTCAGGCAGAGTCCTGGTGAACAGCTGTCTATACTACATGTGTTACTTTTGCTGGCATTTTCCAAAGAGGTAAGAAAGAATGGGCCACAGAAACAGAAATAGTATTTTCTTAGTTCTAGAGATTCTGATGAGCCAGCATACAGACATTTGAACAGCTAGTACAGTAACACTAAGTAATTACATGTCTCTTTATGTCAAAGGACTCAGAGTGGTATAATTCTGTTTTCTGACCTGTGGAATTTCAGGAATTAGTCTGAAAGTAATTTTTATGTATTTTGGGTTTATTAGTAAAAATTGTATCTGTGACCATGAGAATACCTTAAGCTCTCCGGATAACTCCACTGATATTTTTTCACATGAAATGAAATGAAATGAAATGAAATGAAATGAAATGAAATGAAATGAAATGAAATGAAATGAAATGAAATGAAATTAAATTAAATTAAATTAAATTAAATGAAGGATCTCATCTCCAGGCTTTGACATGCTTTTTTTTCCAGATAGACTTAGTCAGCATAGTTTCTTAAGACCTGGGTGGAAAGCCACAAGTCAAAGTGGCTTCTCAAGATTGGAAAGTCCTTCGTATAAAGAATCTGAAACAAAACTGTGCCTGGATGCATTTCCGATCTGTGACTTTCAGTCTGTGTTTCACAGTCACACAACTGTCAGAGGAAAAACAGTAACTGCTGTTAGCACACTGGGGCAGATCCTGACTTCCATCTAACTGTATATCAGCTTGGAAACTTCTGCTGAGACCAATGAAACTCTGTCTGTCAAAACCAGCTACAATTAATAATGCAAGCTTACCTAAGGTAAAATAGTGCTAACAAAATTCTTCAGAAATACTCAGATCTGTGAATAAGACAACTCTCTTTGCACATCTATTCTTCAATTCACGGGATGCATTTCAAATCCTCCCATTCACAAAAGAAAAAAAAAAGGTAAAAATTGATGATAAAAGCAGGACATGGAAACAAAACATAGGGAACCTGATCACATTCTTACCAGCAGCTTTTGGGAAAGTTGCTCTTTCAACTCAGGGATACCATTTTTCAGGTATTCTCCTTTCTAAATCAAATTTGCTTTAATTTCCCTTTTTCATCAAGTTCTATTCCATCTGAAATGCTGCACACATATAATGTAATCCTAAGCAAGTAAAAGTAGAATAACAATAAAAGTATACATGCAACTCAATTGACTCATGTTTATTAAATATAAATATAAAAATGAAAGATAACAGAAATTTGGCAAAATCCATCTCTGTTTTGACACTATGATATGGCATTCATTCATTGTCTTGCATTTTGTATGTGTCTTCGTAAACTGCATTTCTAAGCAAATTTGAGTCACTGACTTTTGTCTTATTTATGATTCTGAATAAATGCAGGGAGTGAGTGGTTTGTTATATTAAAAAATTTCTTTTTTAAGGAAAGAGAAAAAAATTCAAAATCAGCAGCTTCTAAATTACTAGCTTAGGATTTTCAAGCCAGCAGCATATTGCTTTATCTCCATTGTTTTATCCACTAGAAAGAAAGAAAAGAAAAGAAAAGAAAAGAAAGAAAGAAAGAAAGAAAGAAAGAAAGAAAGAAAGAAAGAAAGAAAGAAAGAAAGAAAGAAAGAAAGAAAGAAAGAAAGAAAGAAAGAAAGAAAGAAAGAAAGAAAGAAAGAAAGAAAGAAAGAAAGAAAGAAAGATAAGATTAACTTGGTAGGAAAAAGGCAGAATCATAATCAATGTAAATACTATTTTTTAACATGTATTTTTCTTCTTTTTCTGAAGACCTTCCAAGCACACAAGAAAATAGCTTCAACCATTCTACAATTGTGTGCTCTATTCCACTTCCATTTTTACTTGTCTTACGTATTTCCCAATGTTACTAACCAACACACCATAAAAGAAATCGTAATAAAAACCCCAGAAGGAGAACTGAATGATATTTATTTCTATAACTACTTTGCCTGTTTGGGTGGGATACCTCTTTCTACACAGTCCTTCAAGTTTCAGAATTCACTGTCTTATTATTAATGCTAATATATGTAATTTAAATACATTTTTAAGAAATACTAGCACTAAATAAAAGCCATTCCAAAATAGTCCTTGGAGACAACTACATGTAAGTTGAACAAGATTTCTGACCTTGAGTATAAGGAAAAGCAAAACTGCTTCTGAAACTAAGGAATATAGTTGAGTTCCATTGCCAAGAACCCAGCTGGGCAGCAAATATCACTTTGCACTAGTTTCTATGAATATCTTTTACAGGAATTTGGCAGGATCGGTCAGGGAAAGGGAAGAGCAAGACTAAAATCTGATCACATGGGTTTATGATTGAAGCAGGGTGGCAGAAATTTCAGTTGATTAGCAGAATTTAACTTTTCTTTAAACATGTTTATTTTATGCATTTTGCAATTTCTAGTGTAGTAAAGCCAACATATCTTTTTAAAAATTGAGCTGGATTCTCTTCTGGTTTATGTGCAATTAACAGAATAATAATTAAGTAAAGTCTGAATCATTGTATTGAAAGATTCTGAGAATAATTTGGGTCAAATGATCCTGCATTAATCTTTTCTGTGACATTATGGATATTTCTATTTCATTTCAGAATTTGGACTGCTAAGTAGGTGATCAAAACATGAGCTTAGACGGACGTATATAAGAACAGTGATCTGCAACTAAGAAAAAGGAAAACAATTATTCACTCTGAAAATGGCAAAACTGCATAAGAAGTGTCTTAATGCATCCTGCTGAAATGGCACACTTACATCAGAAAATGAAATAATTAGAAACAAAAAAACCCAGAGTGTTTCCTCTTTGCAGTGTGAAATTAGAGGTGGGTACAACTCAATGGAAATAAAATTCCTGTATTTTTTGTCTCTGCAACTTATCTTTGGTTGATATTAGCAAACCTGGAACAGCTTCCTCACTAATTTTAGTATTAGCACTCTTTTTCCTAAGCAAAATGCAACATTTTAATCAAGGCCATGAAGTGAGATGGAAACATAATGCAGTCTTCTGAAACAAATGCTTCAGCACAGCTAAATGTCTAGGACCAACGCATTGAAATCCTATTGCTGCTACCCAGACAACCAGTATATTTTTTCTACTGGAACAAATGGAGGGAAAAAGCAATGGAAATTTGTGAAGACCCTCACACTCTTTGTAACTCTAGGGAATTCTGCATCTGGTTTACTCTGGAATGCAACCTTTTCTATGCACTGCTTCAAAAGAAAGCAAAGGTTTGAATCCATTGATCACTATTTAGAATTGTAGAATACAAACATAGAATCATAGAATAGTTTGGGTTAAAGAGACCTTTAAAGGTCGTCTAGTCCAATCCCCCTGAAATGAGCAGGGACATTGTAAAAAATGTCTGTCTTATTTGTAGTCTAAATCTACCCTTTAAAATAAAAAAGATTACCTTTATCCTATTGCAATAGACCCTATTGAATAATCAGCCCCCATCTTTCTTATAAACCCCTTTTAACTACTGAAAAGCTGCAATAAGGTCTCCCTGGTGCCTTCTCTTCACCAGGATGAACAATCCCAACTTTATCAAACTTTCTTCACCAGAGCAGTGTTCCATTGCCCTGATTGTTTTTGTGGAACTCCTCTAGATCTGCTCCAACAGGTCCATGTCTAATATTTTAAGGTAATGTATGAATTTGAATCACCAGAAAACAACAAAAATAGGATCTATCTTGTAATACTGTAAGGAACAAAATCTCCTGAGAAAGAAGATGAGGAGCTGAGTAGACATCACTTTCTCTTCTTACTGTGCCAAGGGACAGCTCTGCAGTCCCACAGTCAGGTTTGAATATTATTACAGGACTATTATCTCCAAATAAAAAAAGGATTAATTTGTAACTCAATATCTTGCTTATGAATTGTCGAATAAGTTGAATAACTATTTCTCATAGAAATCTGCCTCTAGAAGCGTTGTATTTATAATGCACATCCATTTCTTGAAATGAATGATCTAGTTACGAGCGGTTTTCTCCCAGCTAAAATTTAAATAAATATTCATTGTTATACTAATCAGTTTATGTTTATCTTCCTCTAATATGTCAATTTTGAGCAGTTATGAAAACAAAGCTATAAGATGAAAATAAGGCTTTAAGACACTGAAAGCCATTCCTCCTAATAAAGAGCAGAACATACTTCTTTAAGTCATTATTTTCCTTGAGAGAACAAATTTCCTCATGAAGTAGAACGCTTCTATTCAAAGCATCACAAGATGGAAAAGCATGTAGAAATCTCCATCACAGCGATATTTCCATAGAAAATATCAGGGAAGGTTGAAATAATAGTTTAGCTGTTTTCTTTTGGTTTGGCTTGGTTTGATTTAGATTGGTTTTTGTCAATTCCTAGAAATCATTATAGCTTGAAATTACATTCTTTTGTTTGTGTCTTGGAGCCAAAATCCTTCGTCATTATACACCAAGGGAAGCAAGGTAGCCCCTAGAAGTATAGCTATACATAAAATGCAGTGCATAACAGGAAGGTGGTTTGTTTTGTCCATGTTCAAATAGGTATGTTCTTCCAACCTAATTGCATACTTTCCATATTCAAGCTTTTTTGATACTTTTTAAAGCACTATGTATTTAAAGTTGTTCATTACACATTTTTTCACACAGAAAGAGCAACTGTGAAGAGCACATAATGCTGCTGGTTTGGGTTTGAAATGGGATTGTCCTAAGGAGGTGACAGGAAAATCCTCTCTTCCTCTAATCTACTGCTTGATATTGAGAATTAGGAGTCACAAAAAAACCTGAAATAATGAAAGGTAGCTACCCAGAGAACCTGAAAATTACCCTGTCTATAACATATTTATACACATAGTAGTAGTTTTTTCTTTTATATACACACTCATATACCAAAACACATAAATCAAAATATTTTTTTGCCTCATATCTGTAAAAAGCTGTAGTCAAGCAAATGGTGTTATAAATTGTGCAAATATTCTTAAAACTCTACCTGTAAATATTTAGGGTGTGCTTTTAAACTGTTGGTTTTGCTCCAGCCTTAAGAAATTTTTGTTGAAATAAAACTGGATGCAAGTAGCAATGCAACTAACACGCTAAACAGATGCAAAATCAAAATGCAAATTTGTGTCAAAAAAGAAACAACAAATATTTTCTCTTTTCTTCTGTTATTGAGATCGTTGGGATATATAAAACTTGGTAATAATATTCCTTTTAGAACAGACAAGAGAGACACAGGAAAAAGGATATCCTGAGTACATCAGTACAAATCTGAATTTTAAATAGTACTTCTTCCTGGTTTCCTCATGAAAATCTTTTGACAGCTGCAGAATATATATATGTATGTGTGTAAGTGTGTATGTATGAATTTAAAATCAAATTATAAACTTTCCAATACTGATCCACTGGATGTAGTTGCCAGGATACCACAAAAGCGCCTTACTTCTCTCTCAGCAGTGTTAGACTTGCACGCAATACCACATGTTTCTTCTTTAATCCTGTTGTAACTTTTATCTGACCTTTCACTTAGTAGGGTTTAAGTAAAAAAGAAATGTTAGTTCATGAACAAATCTATTTATTTGATGATTTATATTCATATCAAAAGCTGAATTGGAAAACCTATGTGATGAAATTTCATGCCAAAATGTACGAGAGGGCAGGATCACCCTCTGTAAGAAATTCATTTACCTTTCCAAGAGTTTGCATAGAAGATGAAGATGATGATCCTCAATTTCAAAATAGATGTCAATAATACCCAACAGTTTTCTATAAATATTAAAATGTTCAAGGATAAGAATGAAAGAAAAGAACAAAAAATTCTGCTATTGAGTTGCAATCATACTAATAGCCATGTGCATATAAATTAAATAAAGTTACTCAAGACTATTTGGAGAAGTGTTAAGTTTTAAACACAAATTTAATTATCACCTAAGAAGCAGAGCACGCCCTCAGAGTTTTCTAAGAAATAACTAAGAAGTAACTTCAGAGTTTCAGAAAAAAAAAAGAGAGAACTGAGATGGGGAGGAAAAGGGAATCATTAATAATCTTTCAAAATGCACATCACTACTATGTTCCTTCATTACTCTAGGATGCTGAAATATTACACTCTCGAGATCACCTATTTCCTATAAAAAGTTAGTTTTATTTACAGCCAGTGGACAGAGCACTGATATGATAAAATAAACCAAATCACACATTTTTTAAAGTTAAATTTGAAATTCTTCCATAATTCCTGCTCTTCATTTCCAGGTATTGAATAGTGAAGACAGGTAAATGCTGATAAAACTCAGTGAATGCTGACTTGAAAAGCTCCACTTCCATGCATTTGTAAGAAAAAGTATCCCTGGAAGAGACAGTGTTGAGTGCTTCAGACCAGAACACTAGAGCTATCCCTGAAAGATCAGCAACAGGTAGTGCAAATACATTCTTCAAATACAGATATTTCTCAAACTTTATAAGAATACTTCACTGACAAAACACACATTTTTACAAAGACTCTACTCAGTGCTTCCTCAACATCTAATAAAGCGTAGGCAAACTTAACATCAGCATCCAAATGTTTGGTATCTTACATATAACCTCGGTGGGATATTTATCATAGAGACAGGACAGACTTTATCTTCCAATGTGGTTCATTACAGCTAATAGAGTTTATCAAAACCACAGTAAGAATGGGTAAGAAACGATATTGCTTTTGGGAAAACTGAGTGTTTAAAATTTTTTCCAATATCTTATTAGAAAGAAAATTTCAAATCCCTAGATTTATATGAAGAAACAAATCTGGAATGTTTTGAATCGTCTTCAGGTTTAACTTTCTGTCTATATTAATGCAGTGTAAATTAGATGTTGAGGGATTTTAGAACAAAAATAGATCATTGGTTTTGATGAATGATGATTTTTGACAACATTAGAAAAAAAATATTTTTCAGAAAAAAAAATATCAAATCTAACCAGTTCTTCCAAAGGTTGCATTTTTGTTTCTTGTTGTTTAATATAAATTATCGTGCTCCTTTGGCTAGTATGCCACAAGTAAAATACATAGACAGCTACAAATTCCTTGACTTAAACCTCTTTTTAAAGGTCTCATTCATCAAAGATGGAACCAGATAGTAATGCATTCTGACATGATCCCAATTTAAGCAGATGCATCTTTTGAGATAGAAGGCTTCTACAGATATTATATTCCCATCCTCTGCAAAATTTTGAAGGCAGCAGAGCTTTGTTTATGCCAAAGTAGAGAATAAATAACCAGATAGCTTTCTCGTCTTTTCGTGTTTATCACACCATTAGTGCAGCAGCAGAGAAGTATAGGTTTGACCATGAAAACACTGGGAACAAAGCTTATTACTCAATGTAATAAGTCTACCTGGATTCTGTATCTTTTTAGATAAAAGCATTATGTATTTATTAGCAACAACCTCAGATAACCCTATGTGTATAGACATTATGTCAACTTAAAGAAACACCATTCCCATTTGAGGACACTACTCATAACTTTGTTAACTAAAACCACATTCATGAAAATTCCTCTTTTGAGTGCTTTCTTCCACCTCCTGCATAAAGTTTTACCTTCCTCTCCTATTAATTACTCTACCCCAGCCCAAGTCATATCCTGAATGGTGGTTGTCTGATCTTTTTGGTAGGTAGTTTGAAATCTACAATGCATTTATTAAGAATGGCTGCTTTGGTAAGGCATTCTTTGTTTGTTGCTGATACTGTTTGTGGATGAAAGTGTGAGGGTAAGTACTTGGAGTTCTAGAACTGAGTGCATGAAAAAGATTTCTTCCTTTTGTAGAAAATGAAAAATAATTTTGCCACTTTCTACTTGCTGTTTGACTGATAAAAAGCTTCCCATCATTCAATAAGTAACTCGTGAAATGTAAGTGCAGCTCTACCACAAATAAGGCAAGATTGCTTTTGTGCTTTTAGCCTCTGGTAGTATTTCAGTGTGTTGAATACCAAAAATAAAGATACTTTCTCAGGTGGAACTCACTACTAGGATCTTACAGCACACACCTGATTCGACTCAATTACATATTTTTTGAACTTTCTTTTGTTTAGACCTGTTTAGAATTAAACGTGTTTCTTCCTCTCTATTAATTATGTTGGTTACTCTTTTCATAAACCTGCAATGAAAAACAAAGGACAGATTGCTTTCACTGGGAAGGTACAAAGATCCTTTATTTGTTTAAGGAAACAAGTCCATATTTCTGATTTGAATAACTAAGATGAAACATTATGACACCTGTGATATGTATCTACCTTTGCATCTCCTGCTAGGCCTATTTTTAGAATAATATCCTCACAAAGATGGCCCAGAACTCCAGATAAGATGGTAGCACATAACAGTGATGTTCAAAATTCACACCTTCCATGCCTATTGTGTACATTAGTCCATATTTTATCTGACAAATTGAATCCATGCAAATCAATCAGTAGCTTTCACAGATAAGATTACTTACAGTGAATTCCATGCACAAACTTTGATGTCTGAAACTGTGAGACTTTTTAGGAGCAGGATCCCAGACACTCTCCAAATCAATTGAGACTGTTCATTCTGGTTTACGTAGTATTGCTCTCAAGAATTGAGAATAAAGTAAATTTCTGTCTTGGTTTTGTTTAGCAATTTTGACATAATTTCCTTGCTAAATATGATTTTCCATTGCTTCAGTGAAAGGATAACTGCTTGAGGAATAAACACAGCTCTTGACTGAAGTCATATAGCCAGCAAATAAGTCATCCAATAGCATTATTTTGCTATTGTTCACTATTAATAATGGGTTTTTTTACTATTATCTCCTTCTGAGTCATTCTAAATAGTTTCTTCTACTGTTTTAATAAAAACACCAGCAGAAATGAGCTTGAAAAAGCAAGTTTTAAGAATACACAGCTATTTGTTACGTGTCTTTGCTGAAAAGCAAGAGATGAAGAATCTTGGATCTCGAAGAATGGTAGGATCTCCGCAGATGTACTAACGGCAATAATTGATGCTGAAAGCATCTCTTCTGTCGTACCGTGGCAGCAGCTATTTTATGTAGAATTACCAAGTCTTTGATAACTGACTGAGAGCATTGGGTGGAATGGTATTTCAGAACCTGTTCATTTCTACCCAGAAGTGGAGTGAAAAAGGGAAGTATTTTAAAAGATAGAAATACTGGAATACAAATTCATAAAAATGTAATTTCAAAAATGACAAAACAGAACACTTCAAACAGTTCCGATCAAAACAACTCAACTGAAATGACATTTCTCAAACTGAACTCTTCTATTTTATTTCGCTGAAGTGATCGAACTATTTCAGCTGACATTACTTTTTTCTGTATAAAAGAATATTGCCTTGAAAAAAAACCCTCAAACCCAGTGTTTACAGATCCATATTCCCAGGTCTGTTCCCTACTGGGCCGGGCTACCAACGAGATTATGTTCTATATAATACACTCCACAACTCCCTCAGGGCATTAACTATAGAATGATGAAATCTGCATGGAGTCCAGCCCACAGGAGAAAAGAGAAGACTGACTGCTGTGCACAGGGAAATCATGACTTAAGAGAAGACTTAAACTGATACTATGGTCACTGGATATTATTCTAAAAATAGGCCTAGCAGGAGATGCAAAGGTAGATACATAAAGCATAAACTATTTTAACTGAGTTCAGACTCACACTCCACTGCTCCCACCTAAATATTCAATCCAGAATATGAGAACTCGTAGGCAAAACTGACAAATTTTTCCTGTTGGAAAAGTTCTGTTAGGAAAACTGTTGGTTTTCTTTATAAAATCCTTTTCATGTACTCCCAATGGGTCTATTCACTGATTTACAGTTTGATACAATTTTTTTTATGGCTTATTTCTGTTTAAAACAAGCAAGATGTTAAATTAAAAACCATTCTCATATCAATTAAAAATAAAAAAAAGAAAAATAATCTTCTAACCATTGAGATGTAAGGAGGTCCTGCTCTATCCATAATCTTACTTTATCAGGGTCACCTCTCTCAACCTTTGTTCAAAACTGTAGCACAAAAAAATCTCAAAGCTGGATTTGATGATAAACAGATTCAAGTCGGGGAAGGAGAAAAGAATTCTCGAGTGTCTTGTCCTGAGTAGTCCTCTACCCTAAGACCTTTTACTTGTCTCTTTGTGTTTTGTATTGGTTCTTTCAAATTCTAGTAGCAACGATAGAAAATTAGATCTAAAATCAGAGTTATTATAAAACATTAATTTTTTTATAAGGATCTTTACTTTATAGATTTTCTTTACAGTACCTTGTAAAGGAGATTTGGACAATGGTTTTCTATTTCATGGTAAAAGAACCAGGGGTTATACATCAGGTGAAGACCAGATGGGAAACAAAACAGCTTTGAAAACAAATTTCGTGGCTCAAACAGTTAGTGTCTTTGAAGTTCAATTTTAAACTGTCAGGATGTTTAGGGCTTTGTTTTGCCTTTTTCTTTCTTCCAGACATTCTTCCTGACATCTCACACAGCTCTGTACAGTGCCTGTAGATTGTATCACTTCAGATATATCTGACTACAAATGCTCTTTTCCCTGTTGCACAGGTAATAAGCTCAAATATTTATCCTACCAAATTACATAATCTTATTTAAGCATTGTAAATTTAAATTAATCTATCCAGTATTAAAAAAAATAGACAGATTTGTTGGCTTTGTATCTTATCTTGGATTTGTTAACCCAAGCTGTTAGAATTTTTAAAGAATTGCTTTCATTTCCACAGGGGAAAATATCACTCGGTTAACAAGAAAAATTACAATAATTGTAGAAATGTGCAACAAATTAAATACAAAGTTTGATGTAGCTTAATGAACGGCAAAACCCCTCATGTTTAATGTCTAATAGCTTTGAAAACTTTATGTATTAGGAAACTGGAGGTAAAGTGTTTAGGTTTTGATAAATATCCCTTACAATCTCTTTTGATTAAAATGTAAACTAATATAAATGGAAAATGTTAGATTAAATGACCATAGCCACATAAGATAATTGTTCTCATAGCTCTTTTCACGTCTTGGTTCAATATACTTTGGATTTTCTTGGTTTCAAAGCAGAGTGCATGGGTTATCTATTCTCTTGTTTTCCCCCCTCCTGAGTGCCTGAGGTTAACAAGAAGTTGTTTATTGATTTTTATGCTTATGCAATGTTCTCTTATATTAAATGAACAAATTCCGTATCCTACTGAGCAACTGAAGATATTTAGTTTTATACAGTCCACAGATCTTATTTTTGGCTAGACCACTTTAAACCCCCCATCCATTAAAGAAAATCCCTGTGTTAGTATGAAAAATACAGATGAAGTCATATAATTTGGTTTGAGTTGAAAAGTAAAATGCGAATATTTAGAACTCAATCATAACAAGTATACTGTTGTATTTTACCGAAGTCCATAATCTATGCACTACCTCTATATTTATTGCACAAATCCAAACTGATTTGGGATTCCATGTGGGAATATGTGTACCCACTGGACTACACAGGATTGTATCATCTTTAATGCTAGGTTGATTAGCAGACTTCTTTTACTAATCTGATATTTTGGCTCCCAAGTAAAATTTCTCACTCTGTAGAGCATCACTGTAGGAGTTCCTATAAGCTTGTTTAAGTTAAGATTCTTCAGAGTTGTCAAATTTGTTACCTTACCCCCCACTGCTCCTCGCTCCCCATTCTAATAGATTTTTATTGCCTGGAGAAACCATATACATTTCCATGTTCATAAAAATATATCCTAAGGTGAAAAAGGAGTTCTTCAAGTACTGATTAAAAAATAATTGCCTGAGGCCTTGAATGGTGGGGAAGTAACGCTGAAATCAGCATTCATTTCAAAGTTTGTAAAGATGTGAAGAGGAATAAATCCACAGGTCTAACACACTGGTTGCTAAAACACACACCAGGATGTTGATAATCTCCACCTGTTACAGCACAATCAACACAACCAACAGAAATACCATAAATAAAGCATAGCAGCACTAGACGGTTCTCTCAGATAATTTGTCCAAAGCTTTGTGCCTCAACAGTACCTCATCGGCTTTAATAGAATGAAATCATTTACATGATCCAAAGACTCGGCCCTGAAATATGAACTTTAACATTCATGCTTTTATAAGGACAAGATCACACAAATGCACAGTTGTACAGTTACGCGGAGGCGATAACTATTTGCCAATTCTCAGTTAAAAAAGGAAACCTTCTCAGGCTTCTTAGCTAATCCATTATTAGAAATGGACTCAGTAGTGAGTACAAAACTGTGTCGCTTCTCATCTTTGATCTACCAAGACATTATTATAGTTCTCTTCATTCCTTCATATTACATACAAGGATATACAATAAAAGATAAGCTTGACGTGAAACAGAGATGCAGGTTTCCTTCATGCAGCACTTTGTTCATACAAATAACCAAGTAGCCACAGTATTATGATTACATTGAAAAATTCCTTTCAAACCATTAAGAACACCAGAACCTGCCAGCATGACAACAGCTCCCACCAGTATTGGGCAAGTATTTTGACCACTCATACTCCCTAATTATCAAAAAGATTAAATATATTAGATATACAAATTTATGCTTGAGAGAAGGAGAAAAATCTGGAGGAGAAAAAAATGTTCTCAGAGCCTAAGAGACAGCTCTGGAAGAGTTGCTTCTGGCATTACAAAGGATACCTAAGGATGTAGAAAAGGAGTGGTACCAGAAAGAGAAGGTTTGGGTTTTGATGAGGTTCAACTTCAGACACCCGAATTAGGAGATTAGCCTTCCTTAAGGTCACTAGAGATGCAAATGAAAACCTCATTTTGGGGTTTCAGGTAAGCACCAGGAAGTCTCTTGCTGTTTCCCTCTTCTCATTGACCATAAAGGGATCCAACTATGACGAAAACCTCGACACTGGTCTCTCAGATCTTTTTGTCTGCAAGTGCTGTATCGATCTTTGTAAAGAAACTACAGTGACTATGCTGGTCAGTATGCCAACTACCATCCTCTGCTGTGAAACTAAACTAGGAGGGTCAGCCCACAGTACTGGCTGTGGTAGACTGAAAAGCCTCAGCACAGGCGTTTCCTGCTTGTCCTTTCTTTCTTGTCTCATCTAAAGCATGAACACAAGCACTAAATGCGTTGCCAGCACAACCCACAGTTACAATCCACTCTCCCTCTGCTTTCCTCTTCCACTGCTCTGCCTTGGTCTTGGCAACTTATACAAGATCTAGGTGCCACATAGCTTCTTTCTAAGTATCCTTGGCCTGGTTTTGCAGTCAGTCCTCATCATCTCACCCGATTCAAGGCACAGTAGCACCTATCCATGCCTATAATCACATATAACCAAAGACTAGATGCATCAGAGCAACCATAGGTTCCTACAGCTAAACTAAATAACCCTAAGCTTCTTTTATAAACGTCTGAGTTCTTGTTTGCATGATTCTTACCCCAAAAATCAACATTTATCTCATTCCGCAGAAAATGTATTTCTCATCTAAATGCTTGTTTATCTTTCAACGTTTTGCTGTTGAAACAATTCACATTTTTTTCAGATATTCTGTACAGTTTGTGCTATCCCTTACGCAAAGGAACCCTGGGCACATTGTGCTCAATGACATGTTGTCGCTTTTTGTCAGAAGAAAGACTCCGTAATTTGGTCTTCCTGATGAAAGACAATGTTGTAATCACTTGCTCTGGACATTCCTAAGAAAGATACGTTTGGATGAGATCCCTCTGTTCCATTTGCAAGTGCCCCACCCTCCAACCAACAGTTTAAATTACCGTGTAAACTGTAACAAGTGAGACTTTGCAAATGGGTGAAATGATGTAGAACACTCAATTATGAAGTCTCTGCATGAGGCAGAAGCAGCCTCTCAAGGTTTTGGCTTGCCTTGCAGAACTTCCCGGTTTAACACCCATTCGTGGCTCAGACCTGAGAGATGTTTTGCACAATATAAACCCAAACGCTACAGATCCACTGAGGAAAAGAAAACAGGTGAATAAAGTGCAAACAGAATCTCAAGGAAGTCTCATTCAGAGAGCCTGGACAGAACATATGAGCATGTAAAGTTAAAAGAGTGAAGAAATATGGCATATACATATTCGAGAAAAGAGGAAAAAAGGCAGACTACCAGTAATGGTTACCTGTAATATTTTCAGGCACCTGTTTTCACCATATGACTATCATTACTTAAATTCTGTTGCAAGTCTTTTTAACTCCAAAAACACAAGATCTCACCGTGACTGTCAAAATGAGAAAGAAATGTATCATGAGAAATCACAATAATCACTCCAAAGTAATAAAAATAAAAATATGCTAAGTTTTAAGGAATAAGCTAAAGATACAATTACCAAGTTTAAGTAATTATAAGTTGTGTGTAACCATTGGTACTTTTAATGCAATTTCAAAGCATGAGAAAAATTAAACAAATCTTTACCTATTATTATCATGTATGAGAGAAATTACTAATTCTGGTTGGAACAGTAAAACATCAGTCCAGCTGTGTAAGCCTCCTGAATATTGCTAAGGATTGGATGCAAATACCCATAAGCTTCACAAGAAAAAACATCACTCTTGATACCTTTAGTGAACAGATAATTGCAGAGTTTCGTGCATCTGTTCTGCCCAAGTAACAGGATTTTCACAATACTGGTAAAAACTCTCTAATAATGTATTCAAATGTAGAACTCCTTAACATATTAAATATGCCCAGTGTTGAAGAACTTCTAAAATGTTATGATTTTGTGGTACTTAAAATATTAGTTTTATAACAATTTTAAGGAAAGCTTGGAGAATAAGATTTAAAGAAAAGTAGATTATATCTATTTGATTTAAGCCAGAAATGTTTTGGTTTGTTGTGGAAAGTATTCTCCTTTTAAATGTAAACAGATTTATCTCTATTTTAACTTAAAATATGCAATTGAAAAACTATTATTCTAAGAAGAAAATCAATAATATTTGAAATATAAAATTTTCTTTGTTGAAGTCACTGGTCTTGTTGTTGGTTTGGAGGGCAGGTTTTTTTGAGGAGCAGGACAATGTAGCTTCAAACTGTGTCTTCCTCTTTTCCATTTTATCTGCACCATCAAAGCACTATTTTTATACGGTTTTAGAAAGGGCTCTGGCTTCCATGCTAAAGTCTAAAATGATTGAAGGTCTTCCTCACACGTTCACCTCCAGCTTTTTATATACACCAAAGACAACACTATTTATGGGTGACAGCATCAGCAAAAAAAGAATTTAGGGGTTTTTCCCCTTATAATTGAAACTCATAGTTTATTTTACTTTTAAGGACAATAAAAATATGGCTTTGTTTATGATTTCACTGGTTACAATTTAGTCCCCTTCAAGATCATTAAATTTTTTATTTGGAAGTCTGTATTTAGTTTTTATTGCTCTTCTAACTCAATCTAACTTCCAAATAATAATCTCTTCAGTTCTGAATTTCATATTTGCATTAAATAGACATGGTTCCTTCTTAAGCATAGAGGATACTCTCTAAATTAATGTATAAATATCAGAGTGCTTGAGGCTCATGGAAGGTACAGTCAGTCTAGCGATACAGCATCTGCAGAACGTATTTTAACTTGGATATAGTGGAAGAGAATTGAATGCTTAGTATTATGCCAACAGATGATTAGTAATATTCCTGAATCTAGATTAAATGCTAGAGGATAGTAGATAAAAAATAACCAAAAGCCATTTACAATACAAAAAAAGAATACAAATTGGAAACCTTCTTAACATATTTTCCCTGCACAAAGAGTAGTTTCATCTCCTCAAATAATGATGATAGTAACATATATAATTATGAGATTATGGGGTATTAATCATCCTGAGGTCTCCCAAAGCAATGTGTAAATGCAATAAACTAGCAAAGTTTTATGAAAGATGTTCTTTTTGTCCCTCACTGCACATTGTTTTTTCTGAACTAGATAACCATTGATTGTAGAATTGTGCAGCTAATAGCTCCAGCTGCAACTAAAAGGGATATTTCTAAGCCCTTTATTTTAGACTGTTACAAATTTGGCTATGACTCTGAAGTTATCTCTGGAGAAAGTGTCAGAGAATCTTCTTTGCAAATTATTTCAATGTCATTCTAATGTACCCTTCAGTATACACCTCTAATACCTTTCTAATACCTTTTCCTGCGCAAATTTTAAACCTGGAAATTCTGTATAACATCCATGGAAAATGAACTGGGAGAAATTTATCTTTGGCTGTGAGGTCTGTTTATAGGAATACATTTTAAAGCCACTTTCAATGACATCTTCAATTGGCAGACAAACTAAGAAACCCATAACCAAACCTCACCCACCCCCCCAAACAAATTGAAAATAATTATTGTGTTTCAAGGTCTTAAAACCATGTGTCATGTGTGGCCCAGCTATGTCATCTGGTTTAAGCATCAGAAATCAGTCCCTGACTCTGTTTAAATTATTAGTATGAAAACACCATCACTACTTTGACTTAGTCTCCCAACCCCAAAAGCTATATTAGATAATTTAGCTACTAGGGTAGCTCTACTAGTCAGATTTCTATTCTTGCTGCTATATCAGACTCTCACTTTAGGTAACTGGAGTTGCACTGGCTCCAGAAGACTTCTCTTTAGATTTTATTTTAAAAAGGGAAAAATTTATTCATCCATGAAGAGTTACTCAATGCTCTAGGTACTTCAAAGATATTTTGTTGGAAATGACTGGTATTATGGATGACTGACTAGGTAATATTCTCTTCATGAGGATACACTCCTTTTTAGCAATATTCCATAAATTTTTCTCTGTGTAACCAAATTCACTCTCTGTTTAATATCCAGTTCTCTGTTCTATTGGTTCCTTACAAATTTATATACACACATGCACTAAACAATTAGAACACAGAGTTTCATTTTTATTCCAGCCATGTAACTGCAACTGTAGATTTGTACTCCTTTGGCCATTCTTTGTCTTTTTATGAGAAAAGAAAACTTTCTGGGTGTGCTGGAAGCATGAGGCCGGCATTCAAATAAATTCAAAAATGGAAATGCAGCATTATACCTTATTCATATAGATCGTGGAGAACGGCACAAGAAGTATCATGCAATTGACTTTAAAGGAGAAAAAATCATCACAAGATATCAGTCTTAGTTTCATTCTGATTTACTGGAACAGCTATTGTGTAATCTCCTAGACAGCACCCTTATTAAGTTGTTTGTAATACCTTTCTGCCTTCTAAAGAAGTCAGCCAGATAACATTATGTTTTGCTAAATATCCCAAGTTTACAAGTAAAATTGTAATTCTTTTTGTGAAGTTAAATGTTAATATTCTATTATTTTTAATATTCTATTATTTTTCTATTATTTTTCCCCAAATTTCTGTGCTCAATTAGTTTAAATACCATCTATTAAGCTTATTAACTTTAAAAAAGTTATATAATTTATTTCTTCCACCTTACAATGCTAATATACGTGGTCTGACTGTGCCTGACTATTTTTATTTAACAGATTAAGAAAATCAACTATGATCACCTTCAAAATAGTTCCCTTCTGAGATGACACACAGCTGCATACAATGTTGTAAGTGTTCAAAGCAATTCCACTGATCATTTTCTGAAAGGCTGTTGAGGATCTCTGTCGGTTTTTTGTTCACATCTTCTACTGGAAAAAAAATGGGTTCCTTCTTTGAGCACAAACTTGATCTTTGGGAAGAGGCAGAAGTTGCAGGGGGAATAGGGTAGGTGCTCAAGTACAATGATCTCATGAACAAAAAACTGCTTCACAAACAAAAAGTTTTCAGATGGGTGATAAAAGGTCTTTATTTGAACACGCATCCATTTGTACTGAGTGAAGCAACTGAGTTGAGCCTTGTCTCACTGTGACAGATTAGAACATGTTCATCTCTTGCCCCTACTCTTGGTGGGAGATACAGGGTGAGGTTTGGGGGTTTTTTGTGTCATATCTTGCATTTTACTTTATCAGGTAATTAATACAGGGAAAAACAGTACAATTATGGTGCAATTATCAGCAGTCTATGTATACAAATGTTGATTTATTGATGTTTTGTATTTCCTTGAATGTCAATTGTTAAACAAAGGAAAAGAAATAATAATGCTTGAAGAAATGTATTGCATTGGTGGAATAAAATATGAGCAACAGGCAGTGCCCTTTATCACTGGAGAAATCATAAGCAAGCTGATGACATTTTTCCCTGTTTCCTGCCCGCTGAAACATCCTAGATTGAAAATCTTATGCAGGAATCCATAAGTTTCATTCCTGGTAGATGAGAATGAGAGAGAAAAAGGAATGAAAGATTAAGGTGAAAAGAGAAGTGAGATTAGGCAAAATTTAAGTATACTAACAGAGTGATAGCACCGAAATCAAATTATTCCTCAAATCAAAGAAAAAAAATGAAGGAAACATCATCTTTACCTTCTTAGTCTGTTTTCTAGGTTTACAGTCATGAAATGAGGAACAAATCAAAATTTAAAAGGTCTTAGACATCAACTATGTTTTTCTAGGCCATACAAATCCCTGAAAGATATCACCAGCTTGACAGAATACCCATGGCATTTGCTCACACGGATGCTGCTCACAGTGTCTGACAGATCTGCAAGGACCAGCACAAGGCTTTTGGATGCCCCACTGGGAGAAGTAGGCTCTGGGTGGAGTCCGCACCAGTATCAATATGACCTTTCAGGCTCACTTGAGGGAGGTACCAAATGCTTACATGTCCCCTGGTGAAGCAGATAGATTGAGCACAAAATAACATCTAGCCAGTGGAAATTACTAGTCATCACTTATGACCCCAGTCTTTACTTTTCAAGAAAAGTATTCTTTACTGAGATGCTGAATTTGGACATTAAAAGTGTCTAATTCCCATTTAGTTTCCACCTTGTTCAAGTTCAAAATGCCAAAATTATATTGCCATCAGGCTTACTCTTTTCCATTGGTTTCACTCTTACAGATGTGAATGAAAAGGACTCTATAGGGTCCCTATAGGTCCCTATAGGAAACATCACGTGAAATGATCACAGGGAGAAATCCAAAACAAACAAAGAAGGACATGCTCCTAAGCACTGCTTCCTTTCCTGTCACAGAAGCCACCAGCACTGGAATCACAAAGCACGCAATCATGACACTTAAGCCACAGGAAGCAAAGCACTATTGCACCTCAAAGATTGCTACTGATATTGTGTGTATTTTAAGAGCACTTGCATGATGTCAAACATTTTGGTCACTAAAAAATTGTCACCTCTGGAGGATCTTTTCAAGAACAGAAGGAAATAGTGAAAAATGCCTCCATAGCAAGTTGTGTTCCAGACAGCCAATAACATCAGGCAAGAGCGACCAGGCAAAATACACTTTTAAAGCTTCAGTCCTTATGTTGACATCAGCTGCCTGGAAAGCAGCTGTCAAAGGGATTTAGAGGAGGGAGACATGTGTGGAGTGTGTTTGGTCAGGTGTTTCCAGTGCTACAATGAACTCCAGGCCACCTAAACACTAGAGTGTGAGTAGAATTCTTGTACCCAAGTGCTGTAAAAAACACTTGTTTTATACCGAAAACAGGCATGCTAAGTCCTGTTGTGTAACAGGAAGTTATAGGAAAGCATTTGGAATAAGACATAAACCACAGATCAATGGCTATCAATGGTATAGTTAAAAAAGAAAAGCCAAGGGATTATTAAAGAAAGAAGAAAGCCAAGTAACACTTAGTCTTTCAAAAAAATTTCCATCAACATTGACTGAAAGGCGCGACCTTTCCTTTTTGATGGGGCAATTACCTAGGAATTTTTTACTTCTAGTCTGGGTTATTGCTAGTTACAGCACAGAACAGGAATGCAATTAGTACAGCTATAACTAATTGACTCTGGTCATGCTATTTCCTCACTAATTTGCCTTTGCAAAGTGGAAAGCATGGTCTTAAAATGCACAGGCTATGAGTTCGTTTTCAAGTATAATTCATAACTCAAGGTTCATCCTTGGAATATGAATGACGGATGTTGTGCCCACTGCTTGGCCATCAAGGGCAAGGACTGCCCCTTGGGCCTCCTGGGTATAGAGATTGCCTTGGGCCCAGCACTCCAAATGCATTCCTCCAAAGTTTGCTAGGCAGAGGGGCAGCGGGTAAGCTGCACGTGGAGGGCCCCTTCACTATCACGGAATGGGTCCACCACTTGGAAGCACAGGAGTTACAATGCCCTGGGGCAGGATAAAAGGGAGCCTCCTCCTGCTCCCACTACTAGAGCCGTCCCAGTGGCAGCCTGAAGAGATCAAGAGGAAGTCTTTGGAGGGGGCTGAGGGAGGAAGACTGGTGGAGGCTGGACGAGGCTGCTGGAAGTTCTTTGCTGCAAGGCCAGTTCCTGGCGGTCTGCCTTCAAAGCCCATCTGAGGCATGGAAGTCATTTGCAGTGGAATAACCATGGCCAGACCAAGAGAATGCCTTCTGGAGAAGCACTGCAGAGCTCACCATATTCATACCCTGAGGAGCCAGTGGCATTAGCCATAAGAAACAGGATGCACAGATGTTGCCATGTGTGGCACCATACTGGTGGACTACCAAGCATTGGAAGGATTCTTGCCCCCAAGGTTGATCAGGCCAGGAGAATTTGGCTTCTCTTAGAAGCTCCAGGTTGAAAGAGAACAGGACTTGGGCATCTCCTGGGAGGCTTGACCAACCTGTGGTAGAAGGAGGTACGTCTTGCTCACATACTCAGGAAATAGCCAATCACCAGCACTGGGGTCTGGAAGGAATTTTCCCCTGGGCTAGACTGGCCCTGGTACCCAGCATTTTTTTGCCTTCCTCTGTAGCACTGAGTGTGACCACTTCTCAGGGCTCCTCTGGTCCAGTTTGGCTATGTCACTGTCCACTGTTCATGCACCACAAAGGTAGCCTCTTATGCTCTGCAGCTGGGGGAAGGAAGGCTTTTTTTTCCCCCACTATGGGCTAGCAAGTGTCCCCAGGGTTTTTTTGTTGCTTTCCTCTGTAGCACTGAGCATGGCCTTTTCCCAGGGCTCCTTTGGGCCATTTTGGTGAGGTGCCTGCACCACAAATGTGGCCCTCATGCTCCTCATCCACGGGGAGGATGCTTTCTAGACTCCAAGGGTGGACCTTTACGGTGGCTCCTAGGGGCTGTTTCTTATCCTCTAGCATTGAACACTGCCTCTTTTCAGGGCTCCTCTGGGGCCTTTCATCTGGCTTCTTGCCTGCTGTTCTTGCATCTCCAAGGTGCCACTTGTGCCCTGTCTTTCTCTGGCTCTCTTGCCCATTGGAAGTTTGTAGTGGAAGAGAGATCTGCTCTTCCCTTGTCTCCATCTCCACAGGGGTTTTCCCTTGTGCAAAATAACCTGTGCTTGGAAGGGCTCCAGGCTTGCTGCACCGTTAGGAGTTACCACTTTCCATCTCTCCCTAAGAGAGCAACTGCTCACCTCAAAAAGACAACCATTTAGTTCAGGAGCATGTTCTGCATCAGACTGATGGCTTGATCCTTGAGCTTCGCTAATGTTAGAGATGTGTGGTTTTCCCCATCCTGTGGAAATCCGGCTAAACTAGATAAGCACAGAAGACTTTCAAAAACTACACTTCCTGTGTGCTTTTTGCAAATTTGTGCAGATGGTTCAATGATCTTGAGATGACCCTCAGCTCTTAGCCTCATCAGAAGGTACATGCTTCCTTCTCACAATGTGACAGAGCCAATGGGACAGGATGGTCCATTCAGTCCCTTGAGCTGGTACAGAAACGTCACCAGAGACTTCTTTAGCACATTCTGTTAGAGAAAGAAGGACGTAGGGAGAAGAGTGGAAGAAGAATGGAATGGAATGGAATGGAATGGAATGGAATGGAATGGAATGGAATGGAATGGAATGGAATGGAATGGAATGGAAGAGTTGGAAGGAACCTGCGATATCTAGTCCAAGCGCCTGACCAAATGTTAAAGCAGAGCATTAAGGCTGTTGTCCAAAATCCTCCTAAACACTGACAGGCATAAGGCATCGACCACTTCTCTAGGCTGTTCCAGGGTTTGGCTAACTTCTTGGTAAAGAGATGTTTCCTCAGCTGCTTTGCAGAGGACCTACCCCTTCACCTACCTTTTGCCTTCCTTAGGACACATTCAAGTAAATCAGCAACATTTTAAAAGGTTGAGATCCAGAACACCCAGTTTTCCACTCAGTGCATTCTCTGCCTGCTCATCTAACTGCTGGACAGACTGTCCAGAAGGATGCTGTGAGGGACAGTACCAAAAGACTTACTAAAATCCCAAAAAGCTACATGAACTACCTTCAGGCAACTGACCATACTGCAGAAGGCTATCATAGAATCATAGAATGGTTTGGGTTGGAAGGGACCTTCAATGCTATTCCAACACCTCTGCCATGGGCAGGGACACCTTCCACTAGATCAGGGTGTCAAAAGCAGCATCCAGCCTGATCTTGAACACCTCCAGGGATGGGGCTTTCGTGACGTCTCCGGGCAAACTGTTCCAGTGCTTCACTACCACCACAGTAATAGATGTCTTTATAATATCTCATCTCAGTCTCCCTTTGTTCAGTTCACAACCATTGCCCTTTGTCCAGTCACTAGACTTCCTCATAAAGAGTCCCTCCCTAGCTTTCCTGCAGGCCCCCTTTAAGTACTGGAAGGCTGCTGTAAGGATTCGCCTCAGCCTTCTCTAGGCTCTCTCTCAGTCTGTACTCTTATGGGAGGTGCACCAGACGATGCTATGATCATCTTCTTGGCCCTCCTCTGGACTTGCTCTAACAGATTCATGGCCTTTCCTTTGCTAAGAACACCAGACCTGATCGTAGTACTCCCGGTGAGGTCACATGGGAGCGGAGTACACGAGGAGAATCACCTCCCTCGACCTGCTGGTTACACTTCTTTTGATGCAGGGCAGGGTATGGTTGGTTTTCTGGGCTGCAAGCACACATTGCCAGCTTGTGTTGAGCTTCTCATCCACCAGCACCCCCAAGCCTTTCTCTTCAGGGCTGCTCTCTATCTGTTATCCTCCCAGGCTATAAATGAGTTTGGGACTACCTTGACTCAGATGTAGGATCTTGCTCTTGGCCTTGTTGAATTTCATGAAGTTTGCCCAGGCCCACCTCTCAAGCTTGTCCCTCTGGGTGGCATCCCGTCCCTTCAGTTTTCAACTGTTCCACACAGTTTGGTGTCAGGGGCAAACTTGCTGAGAGTGCCCTCAATCTCAGTGTCCATGTCTGCGACAAAGATGTTAAACACCACCAGTTCAAACACCAGCCCCTGTGGAACACCACTTCTTAGAGGTCTCTACTTAGACATATCAAATTAGTTAAACAAGACTTTCCCTTTGTGAACCTATGTTGACTGTGCCTGATCGTTGCATCGTCCTTTAAGTACCTTTCAACAGTATCAGGTATCATCTCCAGAATTCTTCCAGGTGCTGAGGTTAGACCAATGGGTCTCTATTTTCCTGTGTCTTCCCTAAAGCCTTTCTTGTAAATTGGAATAGCTTTGACAAACTTCCAGTCAGTGCAGACCTCCCCAGACTCCCAAGACCTCTGGCAGATGATTGAGAGGGGTTCTGCCATTACATTCACTAGCTCCTTCAATGCTCTGAGATGAATCTCATCAGGCCCCATGAACTTATAAACATTCAACAGATACAACTGATCCCTTACAGTGTCAGTGTCCACAAATGGACCATACTTGTGGTTTTCAAAATCAGATGACCAGCCAGCCCAAGGCCTGTCAGTATTATTAAAGAACGAAGCAAAAAAAGGCACTGAATGTCTCCTTTTTTAATTTGTCCCTATTAGATAGGTGAACACCTTCAACAGTTATCAGCCCAATCTTTTTCCTTGGACTTCCTCTTGCTGTTAACATATTGAAAAAGCCTTTCTCTTCCCCAGAGTCCTGAAGAAAGGGCTGGTGTGGTTGCCAAGGCACTCTCTACAATATTTGAAAAGTCATGGCAGTCAAGGGAAGTCCTTTGTGACAGGAAGAAGGGTAACATTGTGCTCATTTTTAAAAACTGTATAGAGGAGGACCTTGGGAACTACCAACCTGTCAGCTTCACCTCTTTGCCTGGGAAAATCATGGAACAGATCCTCCTAGAAGCTATGCTAGAGCACATGGAGGATGGGGAGCTGATTCAAGACAGCCAATGTTGTTTCTCCAAGGGCAAGTCCTGTCTGACCAACCTAGTGGCTTTCTATGATGGAGACTGCATCAGTGGACACGGGAAAAGCAATAGATGTAATCTATCCAGAGTTCTGCAAAGCCTTTGACACAGTCCCCCACAACATCCATCTCTCTAAATTGGAGGGATATGGATTTGATGGGTGGACTGTTTGGTGGATAAGGAATTGGTCAGGTGATCGCAGTGGTCAATGGCTCCATGTCCAGATGGAGACCTGTGACAAGTAGCGTCCCTCAGGGGTCTGTACTGGGACCGGTGCTGTTGAACATTTTCATTAACTTTATAGACAGGGAAATCGAGTACATCCTCAACAAGTTTATAGATGACACCAAGCTGAGTGGAACAGTTGTTATGCCAGAAGGAGGGGATGTCATCCAGAGGGACCTGGACAAGCTGGAGAAGTGGGCCTATGGAAACCTCATGAGGTTCAACAAGGCCAAGTGCAAGTTCCTATACCTGGGCTGGGGTAACCCCTGGGTATGAATACAGAATGGGAGATGATGTGACTGAGAACAGCCCTGCTGTTGGGGGTGCTGATTGTTGAGAAGCTCGGCATGAACTGGCAACGTGCACTTGCAGCCCAGAAGGTCAACTGTGTCCTGGGTTACATCAAAAGAAGCGTGGCCAGCAGGCTGGTGGAGGTTATTCCCCTCACTTTACTCTGCCCTTGCGAGACCCCACCTGGAGTATTGTGTCCAGTTCTAGAATCCACAACATAAGAAGGATATGGAACAGTTGGAGCAGACCCAGAGGAGGGCTACAAAGATGATCAAAGGGCTGGAGTGCCTCTGCTTATGAGGACAGGTTGAGAGAGTTGAACTTCTTTAGCCTGGAGAAGAGCAGGCTTCAGGGGGACCTCATAGTGGCCTTCCAGTACCTGAATGGGCTACAGGAAAGATGGGGAGGGACTTTTTACAAGGGTTTGTAGCGATAGGATGAGGGGGAATGGCTTGAAACTGGAGGGGAGAAGGTTTAGGTTAGACATTAGGAAGAAATTCTTCATGATGCCGGTGGTGAGACACTGGCACAGGTTGCCCAGGGAGGTTGTGGATGCCCCCTCCCTGGAGTGTTCAAGGCCAGGTTGGATGGGGCCTTGAGCAGCCTGGTCTGGTGGGAGGTGTCCCTACCCATGGCAGGGGGGTTGGAAATGGACAATCCTTAAGGTCCCTTCCGACCCAAACCATTCTATGATTCTGTGATTCTATGATTCTATGATTTATTGTTGTCTGACTCAGCACTGGCCATTTCAGTTCTAGTTTCTTTGGCCTTTCATGTCTTCTCCTTGCACAGGGAAACCATGGATCCATAAGATTTTTAGAAAGTCTGACCTTGCTTATAGGGATCATAAAATTTCTTTTTCCTCCTGAGTTCCAAGAGAAGTTGCTTGTTCAGCCAAGCTGGTCTTTTGTTCTGCTTTCTTGACTTTTGACACACCAGGATTGCCTCTTCCTGTCCTTTTAAAAGGTGGTTCTTAAAGCCTGAGCAGCACTTGGTGACCCCCTAAGCCCTCAAAAGCAGTTTCCTAGGGGAAAATGTAACTATCTCCCTGACTAACTTAAAGTTTTATCTCTTGAAATCCATGACAGCAACTCTGCTGAACTGTTCTCTCACCCAAAACTTTAAACCTGACTGCGGCTGCCAAGATAACCACGTACCATTACATCTCCCATGAGTCCTTCTCCATTCACAAAAAACCAGCCTAAGAAGGCATCTTTCCTAGCTGGCTCACTGAGTACTTCTATAAGAAATTATGTTATACAACTTTCAGGAATTTCCCAGACGTGGTTGTCACAGTAGTATGGAATTCCATTTGATATCTAGGAAGCTGAAATCTCCCATAAGAACCAGGTATACCGATCCATAGCTTTCTCTTAATCGACTGTAGAAAACAGTGCTTTCATCCTGTAATACAGGGGTGTCAAACTCGCAGCTCTATGGCTGAATCCCACCCTCCACCTTGTTTTATCCAGCCCAGCACCTTGTTTCTACAAGTGCTGAAATCCTTGTCCCTGTGCTCCTGCCAGCGCTTGTCACGCAGCGGGAGAACGGTGGGAGCCGAGAGTTTGACACTCCTGCTGCAATATATTTCAAACTTATTTTGAGAGAGCCACCTATCTGTGGAGAAGAACAGGAGTTCAATACCAAAGTCTGGTGGCATATAGATTCTCCAGAGGGAAAGCAAGGGTAGTATTTGATATCACATACAGTAACACCTAAGATAACACTAGTATGTTAGCATAGAGACAGTTCACAAGAAGGTGAAACAATTGTTAATTAAACTTCAAAATGTGTATTTTCATCAGTGAGGTCATATAAACTTTAGCTAAGTTTTATTAGATACAAGCATGAAGACCGTTGAGGTGTTCTTTTTGGAAACTTAGCACAGTACACACAAAATTATATTTTTTCCTGTGAGTAAATAGTCTAAAATATAACTCTGTGCATGGTATTAGTTGACAGAAAAAGGTATTCATCATATATAAAAAATAAACTATCACAAACAAAGGTCAGTACTGAAAATTACATTTTAAAAATGAATGATACAGTATGAAATACAATTCATTAAATATACTTCAGTCATATTTACATGAAGGTTGATCACACTAAAAACAGAGGACACTGAAGAAAAATGAGAGAATTATTACACTAGCTTAAGGAAAAGCAGAAACCAAGTGTCAATGTTCGGAGTGACCATTTTTTGTATTTGGTCTGCAGTCTGTCTTCAGACTGTCAGTGTACTTGGTGCCTGATCCTTCCCACATATTCTGAAAATAGTGAATTTCATGTAGAAAAATGGAACACTTTCTCCTGCTTTCCATAGAAAGCTTTGAATTCTTTTGAAAAAGCATTCTGCAGCCAAAACGCATTCAGGGTCCAATCCCACAAGTTTTTATATACATATGCATTTTCTTCAGAAAACAAAATGTCTAAGCAGCTCAATTACACAACCTAAGTATCTGTTACATTTATCTGAGTTATCCTTTACAACCTCTCTGATAACACAGACTTAATTGCTCAACATCCTGCCATCATCAATTTGTCCTAGGTTAAGTATTTTCTAGTAGAACATATATTTCCTTTGCTAATGGATGCAAATGTCTTCAGGGAAACTGTTCCCTAGCCTTAATAAGCAGAGAGTTGAAAGAAAAATAATAAAAGAATTCTGAGTTATTTTAATAGAAAATGTACTGGTTCTTGTGATGATAGTATCAAATTCAGCTGAATATATTAAATCAAACCAGGGAGAAAAATTACCTCATGTAACTCTGTCTTCCATTTTCTTTAAACTTGTTATAAGCTTTGAATTCTGTTGATTATTCAGTTCCTTTTCTAGTTTCTGCAGAAATTCTTAGGTTTCCTGAAACCTGAAAGTCTTCCAGCTTTAGTTTCTCAACTGTTTTGTGAGAAAATAGAAATCCAGCTAAAGATGCTGCTGGCCATTGGCTGCTAGGATGTTCCTTACTTTTCTCTTTTGCAAAGATCTGCATGAACTCAAATTAAGTAACAAATTAATAACTATCTCAACCACTGTTGCTACTAAGCAGCCAAATACAAAAACCTTTACAACACAGCAGGATTTCTATTTAAAAATTGATCCACACAACCTAACAACATCCAGTTTTCAGTGCTGGGCTGTACCGCTCAGAGCGACCTGAGATGATACTATTACATTACTTTGCAGTTTACTTTCTGAACTCAGCAATGTATCACTGCTTATTTCACAGACAAGGACCTAAAGAATCCATGCTACACATTTTCAAATGCCTAAGGTCAGAGACACCCACCGAACACTACGTGTCCAGAGCTTTCATGAAGTAAAGACTACTAAACATTAAAGAATGTTGACTATTCTGGAAGAGCATTCCTCTTCCCACTGCACACAGACACCATTACAAACCTTCTGCTGCTTCATTACTTTAAAATATGCAACACTGAAACTGTGACTACAATGTATGCGAGCACACTATACTGGCAACTGAAATATTTTAGCATTTTCATCTGCTAAACGTATGCGTGAGCAACAAAAGAGCCAGATACAGTGATTGGGATGGATTAACCTGATTATTTCCATAAATTAGCCCTAACAAACGATGTACACGCACACTTGAATATCATGCTTAGTAAACTCACAAAAGCTTTAATAATACTGTATATAGATTTTCATGCCTTCACTAAAAACTTGTAGAGAATAAGATCGTAAAAATCTTTAAAAGTGATAATTTTATTTTTTTTTTCACATTCTCAGCACTGAAAATATTCTTTCTAAATTCTATGCTCCAAGCTGTATCTTAATATCAAAACAACGCCTTTTAAAAAAAATTAAAATATATACACAAGCAATCTAAAACTAAATTTGAGTCAAACACAAGCTCAAAAACTCTGTAAAAATGTTAATCTCAAAGTGACATTCATATTCATTTAATAGCCCCAGTAAAATATTCCTCATCTAGATACTATATTATGGCTTCAATTTCTCTTATCAGCTCTTTCATATGATTTCTAGGAAGCATTTTGTGGAAGACAACTTAGTTTCTTGTATTTATCTATTATAGCTTTAAATTCCACCCAAAATTTACTTAGGTAAGTTTCAAATACTGAAATTATAAGGTGAGAGGAGCATACAAATAAATTAAGATATCTTTAACATGAAAATGAAACACTAATGTAGTCAATGCTTCTGTATAACTTCAGCCCCAGAGCCTTACAAATACCTGTTAATAAAAAACCCCTATTTTCTGTTGACATAATTGAGTCTTCTAAAAAAGACACACAATTTTAATTAGTAATTTACAAAAGTGTGCTTCAAATGAAAGAACCTCAGAACTTGCTACAATATTCACTGAAAATCATACCTGGCAAAAATAATGGAACAGTAAGAAGACAGACAAAATATTGACAAATGTTAAACAACTCAGATCAGTACTATAAGCTTAGCCCTGCATTAGGGAAATGCCATGGAGTCTCAGAAAACATTTATCAAATGAAAATAGATTAAAGTATATAAACATAAATGAAAACATACCTAGTCACATATACTTAAATTGAAATGTTGATTTCCATTAGAATAACCAAATTATACAATATTTGCAGAGGCTTGTCCCTCATTAGTACTGAATACATGTATATGTTCTTCATAAAATTAAGTTTTGTGTGAATAGAAATCAAAATAATAGTGTGGTATATCCTCCACTGAGTGCACATATGAGGACAAGCTAACTAGTTCTTTCATGTGTCTTCATTTTTTCTGCTCACACAACCTACCAACACTAAGTATAAAATCATAAAATTCAGCTAAGATATTAAAAAAGGTAACTTTTATTATAAGTGCAAGATTAGAGGTGGAACGATGCTATTTAAAATAATTTCAAATAAAATAAACTGTCTTTCTACTAAAATAACTGAGATATGAATAGGATGTTCATATGGTAACATTTTACCTGTCTTGCTATTCTTTTAGTTACGAAATTTAAGTAAAGTGCAGTATTCATACCATCACTCTTGATTTTGTCTTAATATTACAAGATCAGTATCCCTCTTTAGTATGTTGTGTAAAACCAAAAAGCAAGCTTTAGAACTACAGAAGATATAAAAAGACATCTAAAAAGATAATAGATATAAAATAATGAAAATTTTCTGAAATAAAACCATAACAGCTTTAATATGTTTTCTCAAGATTTTGTTTCAGAAAAAAGATGGTGGAAATATGTTAATAGCAATAGGTCCAACCAGCAGCATGCAGTCAAGACAACATTGCTAGAGTTGATACAAAAATGCATTGCACTTTAACTAACTTAGAACACATTTTTTACAGCTCTTCATTAACATGAAATCACCACATACCTATCACTGATAATATTATTATATTACTTGAACTAAACAGTCTCAGGATTAAAATTTATCCTTTAGAAATAATCATCTTGTCTTCTACATTCCACAGAGATAATAATTAATTTTTTTTTGTTTATTATTCCAGCTAACATGAAGATAATTACAACATATTCAACTTTGGAATAGTTTGGGCTTGTTAGTTTTTATAATTCAAGTGCTCCTAACCGTTAAAAAACCCCACCTTTAATAATCAGGTAAGATGTTATTCAGGGAATTGAAGGAAGGAAATAAGTACAACATTCTGCACAAATGTCCCAACATAACATGAGCCTGAATTCAGATTCAGTTTCATCCTTGATTTTGCAACCTAACTGACTTAAAATGGAATTCTAGTAGTATTGGGAAAAAAAGGAAAATAAATGAAAAAATCACAAGTCCCTGAAACAAATTCTACTTTGCTTATCCAGTAATATCAAAGGTGCTACTACTTTTAAACTGGATGAGTACAACAAGTTTTTTTCATTTCTATTTTGAGCTAAAGTAAAATCAGTTTTCTAACTTTTCAGCCGGGCACCATCTGAGCAACTTCAATTTCTGGAAGTTAACTGCATGTTTTTCAGACAGTGGTCTCTCTAGAAGTGATAACGTGGGGCACTGGTATGCAGAGAGGCCATTGCTTACATTTACTCCTGTAGAAACCAAGGCCATCCTCGAGCTGGTAGAATGCTGTAAGTCAAAGAGTTATAAAGAGGGGTACACCTGCAGGGAAGTGCGTACAGGATAGGTGACCCAAAACCAAAAACCAGAGTATTCTGTCCTATATGTGTCCTACTTGGTATAAAACTGAGGGATTAACAGGGTCAATCTCTTTTCTTCGATGGCCAAGATCCAGTGAAGGATTTGTCAATCTTCTTCCCCAGGATTCTGGGATCTGTGCATTCCTGAATTCAATTCCTGACTTCCTTTCTGCTGCTGAATCCAGCCCAGCACCTTTTCCTCATGCCTGCTCTGCAACATCTGTGCTGACATAGTCATTGGATGAGGGTGGGGGTGTGTGAGGGTAAATTCATGTATTTGTATATATTTCATTATTTTCTTATTAAGAGAATTTTCATCATTATTATTGTTGTTTCATTAAAGCTGTTTTAGTTTCCAATCCACAAGCTTCTTTCTCTCATCTCCCTTTCCCCAAGGGAAACCTAGAGGTGGGATTGAAGGAAATTAGGACCATCACAACTGCTCGCCTTTAGCTGCCAATCAAGTTGGGCTGGGTTTAAACTGCACCAAGCATGTTTTCAGGCATCACAGGGCTGGGAGGAACCATTACAAGAGCATCTAACATTCCTTAGAAAGTCAGGAATTTCAGCAGAGACATACCAAAACATTGAAAAATCTTACATTTATTTGGTCACAGATCAAAACTGGTATCACTACACGAATATAGTTCCACTACTACATTATTAAAAGAAGGAGGAATGAATTTAAAAAAGAGAGCATAAAATCTTTTGAGTCAACCATTGGATGGGACTCCATCCCCCATATAGTCTTCTGCTTGGAGTAACCAAGCATTTTTAAGTATGAAGTTTGCTTAGATAGTCTTTTCCAGGCCAGTTTTAATTATAGTTTCATTAAGTAGTATCACAGGTGAGGCACAACTATTCAATACTTCATGAAGTGTTTGACTATTTATAAAAATGGGAAATGTTGTGTTGACAATGACAAAACACACTTTTCCAGGTCCAATTGCCATTCCAAAAAAACCCAGAAATATAAAACACATAAAATGCAGCAAGTGATGTAACATCTTTTTGTCTTTTCTATAGCATAAAGAATTTAAAAGAACCTTGATAAACAGTGTCATAGGTGTGCAGAGAGGCATGAAATTTGAAGTTGTACTGGTACTTATCTGAATGGCCTTCCAGTGCCCTTTTTCTGACACAGCACATTTTATCACTGTAGAGAAGCTGCCTATGACAAAAGGGTTTCATTCTTTAATTAAAAAAGAGGGGAAAAGCCCCAGACAAACTAACCTTGCTTACCTCAGGTACCAAACTCAGTTTTTTTCATTTTGTTACAATCTTGGAGGTATAAGGGAGTTCTATTTATTTAATAGAAATGTGAGATTTAAACAAGACAATAGATATTGCAGACTTCAAACCCCCTTCTGAATAGAAAAAGATGTTATATAATGTAATTAACATGGAAATACATAAACACTGTTTGAGTGTCATAGCTCTCCACCTACACAGACTGTATCATTGCAATATTTAAGGCCTAAATCTACTCTGCAGAAGGTGGAGAGCTTTTGAATGGAAGTAATACAAAGGTGCCATGCCTTCTGCATCCTGTTGTCTCTGCACATCCTTCAGAAGGTTTTCTCACTATGAACTAGATCACCAGACGGATTATTTTGACCTCCTGCCCTGAGATACTGCAAACGTATTTTTTATCATGCTATGTGTCTTAAGGGGAACAAGATACATGAGACTAACTGTTCCTTCCCTGCAGCAAACAAAAGCTTTCAATGAAGGCATAGCTTTAATTCTTTAGGGATAGACGGGATGAGATGAGGAAAGTGGTTTTGTTTGGGGTGTTTTGTTTTTATTGCATATGATAGAAATACTTAACAACTGTGCAATTTAAACAGTACTGAGATGTTTCTTCCAGTTTAGTTCCAGCTCATTACAAAACCAGTTCCACAGTAAATAAAGGGAAGAGAAAGAAACAATATTAATAACCTGTCTCACAAGACTTAGTTATGAGCATATTGAAGTTAGTTGGAGTTCTTGCTGCTTCAGAGATTCTATTAGGACACCATTCTCAAAGACACTTTGGCCTGTGTTGAACGACTTCAAGAGTAGCATATGAACTCTTACAGCATCTCCCTCTTTTGTTCAAGTAGAAAGGTATGCTAATATTTCACATTTACATAGTGGTTTGGACTCCTAGAAAGCTTTTAGATATTAACACATTCATCCTAAAAGCAGTATTACACAGGCGATATTCTCTATTTTACAGATGACTGAACAAACATAAAGAGGTTATTCTTCTGACTTGTGCTACTTACTCTCTTTAGAAATTGTGAGACAAAACCAGCAGCACTGGAGAGGAAACTCAGAGATACAAAGAAATGCCTCTGGTACTATGGTCTTTTCTTGTTGCTGTCCCTTTGGATTTTTACCTTCATATATAATCATCACTTGTGATTTCAGAACTGCAGTTACGGTACCTTATCTAAGTGTTAATTTTTGAGGAAAGCAGTAACCTTGTCAGAAGAGGCAAAGAAGGCAAAGAAATCCCCAACTGTAACAGCAGAATCTGCAAGAATGAATTCCCTCATCCTACCAGATATTCTGATACGAGAAAAAATTCTATAAACATTGCATAGGCTACGTTTATGTGAAGGTCAGTGGAAGTTTTGTCTGATATAAAAGAAAACACCAGAGACTTAGGTTTAGATCCCAAATACTTTTTTGTTTTCCTTCACCTGCAAGAGTAATACAGATTGAAACACCTTCACAGAATCTCAGGGGAAATAAGTTACATCCTGTCGGAAAGACATATACAAATAGCCTGCCACAAACATTCCCATAGTCCACAGGAGTGAGTACACCTGGAAGTGTTGCCCAATCGAGTAAACAGTTTTGTCCTGCTACTTACAGATAACATACAAATAAGTACACATATATGTACATGGACTTTCTGTGCTGGCCATAGACTTGCTCTGTGCATGGTTCATTTTTGAGAGATGGCGATCGAGCACTTGCTAATGATCAGTGCAGAAGTTCAGATCACAATTTTTAAGAATGAATGGATCTTAGGAAACTTTTGCTTAAAACGATGCTAAACTGAATACTCTGGCTGACCTTTACTTGAGCCAAAGGAATGGAGCTTCTATATAAACATAATTTAAACACTGCAGCACTATTTCAGAGTTAGAGTTGAGAACATGAATACATTAAATTAAAAAATTGCAGCTGTATCTCACACAGTCACGGTTGTTTCTCTTTTTGCATAACCCACATACAGTTTAGGTCATACAGTCTTGATTTTCGTGTCTGACAACACATGTGCAATGGGAGTTATATTGAACACTGCACAGTCTAATTCTGAGGATCATACTGATTTCAGATAATTTGTTTTTATTTTAAATTTCCCTTGTAAAATATCTTTACAGAAGCTGAAAAACTGCTAGCACATTGAAATAAGTGCATTTTGGTACAGATAGTGAAATTATAGAATCCAGTGGAGTTCATGCTGGAAATTTTAATTGTCTTATACAAAAAATAGCCACTAAATTCAGTGAATTTTAGCATTGGTAAAATAACAATATCAGTCCCTACATAAATCAGGATTATGAGCCAAAAGAATATATTAGAAATATGAAAAAGTTATAGTGAAACATTAAACTTTAGACTATTATACAGATACAATGTTAGAAATTAAGATTTAAAAAAACCCAACAAAAGTCAAAATGTGGAGAATAACTGCCTGCATCTTCTCTTTCAAGAGAAGATTAAGTAAGAATGAAAGCAAGAATTAGAGCAAGAATTGTTATACGTTATCTTTCCCAAATATGTAAAAGGTGTTTCACATCAACAGAACTAAGAATCTCCTGAATTAAGCTATTAAATAAAACATTTCTGACCTACTGTACCACATGAAACCAGCTGTGAGTTTTTCACATGTGAAATTAACTTTCAGTACTGCAGAATAACTCAAAACATAAAAAATTTTCTTTCCAGACCAAATCATATTGAATTTAGGAGTAAGCATGATGTCCTAAAAAGAAGGAACTCTAATTAAATGGCCCTATATTAAACTTTTAATTCTTTGAATAGAATATTTTTTTTTCTCTTAGCTATTAATTAACTTGGGTTTCTATTATTTTGTGTTAAATTTAACATTTGAGCAGTAACCCCCAGTAAACAAAAAGAAATTTCTTCATCAGAGTATGCACCTAAGGAATAAAACAGAAGAATGCACGATTTCTCTTCCATTTTCCTATGAAAAAAATTGAAATATTTTTGGTGAAAAGATTAAAAAAATCATTCACACTGCTGTTCTTTTTTATGTGTGAATTTGAGGCTTCATTTGTAGTTGTTCTCGTGACACACAACAGTTTGCACCTTTTCTTAGAAAAGTAGTAATAAAGTGCTTAAATCTCTTGATAGGCTATCTAAACCCAAATGCCTTACTTGAAGCTGATTGACAACACAATGACAACTGGACTAACAAAATACTTCAATAATTTCAGAACTAATGCCCATTCTTTTCCTTTTGTAAGATTTTCTCTATGAGACATGATGTTTCTGCTAAGACCCTTTTGACATCTCATTGCTACTACAAAAGCTCTTGACAGATATGAGTGGAAAACACTGCAGTAGTGACAGCCTGTATTTGTGGCACACTGTATGAGGTGTGTATAAATTCCAGTAATTTTTAAAAATAAAGCATTTTGTTTTTTTACTTATTCAATAGCCTTTATACTTTGCACTGAGCAAAAGTAACAAAAATGCATTGAATCCTGTCACTTGGAGGTGGGAAAGACATCTTCTCAAACTGCTGCTGTAACTGAGCTGCGTAATTCATGGAAGTATAGAAATGTAAGAGGAAATTTCTTCTCTCATTTCATGCCCTTGTGCTGTATGGCTGACGACTGCTCAGGTTTCTGGAAGAGCTTTTTCTCATCTGTTCCTCCATAAGTTCCTCCTTAGAGGAGGGAGGACAGGAGGCAATCACTAACCTTCTGGTCCCTCCCACAGTCATTTGCAAACCACACTAAAGACGTTCTCCCAGAGTAATGATTTTCTATCTTATATTCCTAATTCACCCTGCAATTACACTCCTAATCTCAGCATGGGCCTAATTCTTCATCCTGGAAGCCATCTGACCTAACAGTAAAATTAAAACAAATATCATACACCTGTACCTCTCTTTATGCATCCAAAATTTTTGTTTTGTTTTGAAGTAAAAGGCCTGGAAGAGGAACAGATTTTCAAATTCTGTTTTATTTACAATCTATTGTAATTATTGAGAGTTATGCTTAAAAAACAATAGCAAAAGTACAGATTAGTGCTACTGCATGAAGTACTGTATAACAATTTGTCACTTGTAGAGATAAAAATATTAATTTTTCCTGGAAAATCCCACTGCCATAGAAAAAATAGAACAGTAGAGCACAAATCGGACTAAAATTCCTCTCTCACTATAATTGTCTTAGAGTCTGACTTCTGATTGTATTACTCACTGTCAAGTGCATATTTGCAGGAATTTCTGAAAAGGAAGGACTGGTAACTATAATACATCTTCTCAGTTAATTCATACTGTGAAAATGAAGACAGAAACAGGAATCCTAACGCTGGATGTGTTTTATGAAACGTATGAGCCCAAATGTTGCCAGAATATGACTATATAAAATATAAAAAAAAACAATGCTAGCAGAATTTTTAATTTTTCTTCTTTTTTTTTTTCTTTTTTTTGGAGGGAAGGAGACATGACAAAATTGGTAAAGAAGGATTAAAGTTTGACACTGCTGGGTTTTTTCCTCTGAAGCTTTAGATAGTAAATGCTCTGTAACACACAAATTTTGCAAGAAGAGTGCATACTTCTAATAATTGTCAAATCACTATGTAACTGAGAAGGCTTAAGTGGTAGAATGTTAAGAGAATGTTAAGCATGCCCTCATGTTTGCCTGATTACAAGTGCAACTCTTTGTCTGGTTAGCACGTATAAGAGTTAAGAATATCTAACCTAGCCTTTTAAAAACACTGAATTATAGTGACAGCAGAGATTTGATATTCTCAACATTTATTTTCATTCTATCAATATCAAAATTTTGTTTTAAATTGCATCCCGCCACAAATCACCTATTTCTTCCTGCATTCCATATTTAACTTTAGGAAGGAGGCTGTGATCTTTATTGTGTATTCTACCTCCCACAACAAACGCAGCTTCTTTTCTCATTAAGTCTGTTAAACATAGCCCAAGAACGTCCACGATGTCTGAAGTTTTTGGAACTGTTTAATAAATTTACAGTGTTGTATTTGTGAATGAAGACATTAGATCTCTCAGCTCCATGCCTATGATACACAACTGTAACATTCATTCTACTTCCTTATTTCTGTGAGCTACCAAGGTGGATACTGCCGATTTCAGTTAAAAGTAACCGAAAACTTATGTGAATACAGCAGCGTGTACCTTTTCCTACTTTTTTTCCTCTGACAAAGAGCTAGCTTCCTTTTTCCATGACAGTGGTAGCTGTGCAAAGCCTCCAGTGTCCATTTAAGAAGGACAAGCTGATTTTTTGAACGCAATCCCTCTTGTATAAAATACCAAGTCTCGATGTTTTGGCATAAAGGTTGAGTAAAACTATTATCTTCAAATCTAAGACTGTATTTGCTTTTGCATGCACATGTGGTCAGTGTGACAGCATCCAGGTTACCAGACACTAGCTTGTCAACACCCAGCTCTTACACAAACATCTTTCTGAGACTATGAGATTAGTTAATCCCAGAGCAGGAATCACTGCAAACCTGTCAATATAGTGCTGGGGACTGCCTGAACTAGGCAGCTTCCTAAACTAATATGTAGTGGTACTACTAATGGTACTACATTTTGACACCATCACTGGGAATTAGTACTGCAGTTTTTAAGAAGGTGCTTCATGGTGAATATGGCTAAGGACCACAAGTCCCATTTTCAAAAGGAACTCTCTGTCTAGAAATGGATTTTACTCAGCAGTAAAATTCCTGAATATCTGAGACTTGTGGAAAATGAGGTATGAACAGAACTTCATAGCTACCTCTGGAAAAAATCTCTATGTGTTTATTTCCTATCTAAAATGAGTAAAATAATATATGGATGAGGCAGAAAATGCAGCAGTGAGACAAAAGCTGCTTCCCAAACAAACAGAAAGGATTAGCTTTCCTTTCTATTTTTTTTAACTTAATGTCAGGGCAGATAAACCCAGGTAAACTAACTTCTGTGTACTCTAACTAGATTCCTTTTTTTACTTACAAAAGGAAGTATTGTGACTGGTGGTATGTTCTAAACTTGTTTGTGATGATGCATTACTGTCTGCTATTGCAATAATCATCAAAAAACTTATTAAATGACTTATTCAGAAATAGTTAAAAATAAGTTGAGGTGATCAGTAATTTTTTTCTCTGCATCTTCCATCATACTGGAATAAATAATTTTTTTTTTCACATTGTATCTTATATTTTCTATTTAAAAATATACATATTTTTACAAACTTTTTATGCAAGGACAGGTACTATTTGGTACACAACTAATAGTTGTAAGTAAAATTGAACAGCATGACTAAATAACTTATAAGCAGAAGAGGCACAATGAAGACTTTGGATTGCCAAAAAGCAAACAGTTCAGAAGTACCTCCTGGTGGCATTTACAGATCAAATCATTTGTGTTCACAGAAAACAGATTACTTACAAAGATTTCCAGTTTGTAGTTATAAAGCTGAAAAACATCAGTGCCAAAGCTACTTTTAACCTACTATTTTTACCACCAGATTACAGAGCAAATACTAATTGGATAAGAAGATCAGGGATGGGAAGACATAATCTCCTTGAAAAGTAAACACCATACCTTTGAGATTTTCTTCTGTCCTTAGATTTTTTAAATTATGCTGCTGGTATCAGTTCCCTTTAAATAAATGCAATCAGATGTTTTGCATGCTAAGCCACTTATCTAAGCAATACAGCCCTGAATAAAAGGAAAAGTTTCTTTGCATATGCCTTGAAATGCATCACTTACTTGAAACTTACAGAGTAAAAATAGAGATTCAACTTCAAGATGTAGTGTTTAAAGTACTGCTTGGAATAATGTGTTGTGCAGTTCAGTGACAGCCTTGCTTCTGATAAATTTTAGTTGATGCATCAACTTATTTATAATAATAATTAAATGAATAATAATTAAAACATCTAAAAAAACGTGTTTGTACTTCACCTTATTAGACAAGTGGGAGCAATTTCCCTTTTTTTACGATTAGGCAGCATGCTGCATGGAGTTGAGGGAGGAAAATCAGGCAATTCAGCCAAAAGATGCATTTGAAAGATACTTTTCAAAGGCACCTTCCAAAGTCTGGCAACTCAAAGAGAGTTGTTGGCTTCTACACTAATGCCCCCATTGATGCCATCACCTGTGAAGCTCAAAACAATTAGTGTAATGGTGGAAACTATTCAAATACGAATTTCAGCAGAACATGAGTGGGAATTTCAAAGACCTAACAGTCATGATTTTTCCCAATCATACTCTTCTACTGTAAGTAATATCAGAAGAATTTCTCTGAATGATATCAGAAGAATTTCTTCTGTGAGAAAAGTTCTTCCCTTGCCTACTAGACACCTTTCTTTCCATGAACACCTAGAGTTATAAATGCTTAAATAACTAGTTTTTACTGACTCTAAAAGATATTAAACCTGACAAATAATGAAAAAAATTGAGGTAAAATTTGCTGAAGTATTAACTTCATGAAAACAAAATAACACTTTCCATTAAAAGGAATGATCTTAAAAGATATGAAAAACACATTTCTGAGCAGGGCAACTAACCCTCTTAGATGGAAAAGCCCTAAGTTTAAGTGAAAACTATCTGTAAATGCAATGTCTATGCATTTAAAGTCATTATTATTTCTACAGAAGCTTTACAATGTAACACCCTGATTTCAAAGCTCAGCATTCATTAAAAATCAATTTATGATACACTTTAATGAGATTATAACATGCTGCCTACATCACAGTATCACAGTATCACAGTATCACAAGGTTGGAAAGGACCTCTGAGATCATCAAGTCCAACCTATAACCCAACACTAACACCAACACTAACACCAACCATCATCTAAACCATGGCACTCAGTGCCACATCAAATCTCCCCTTAAACACCTCCAGGGTTGGCGACTCCACCACCTCCCTGGGCAGGATCTGGATCTCAAGGATCTGAGATTAAAAAAAAAATAAAACAAAACTCACACCCTTTAAAAACAGACAGCCTGAGAGTTGAGCATCAATCACTGGCACTTCAAAATGTGTGGAACAGCTGTTCCATACAAGCATATTGCAGTGAAGTAATTTATTTCTTCACACATCCTCTCCGTTAGGTCTGTGTATCATAAGTCTGTAGCTATTGGCCTTTGCTCCGGTTCTCAGAAAAGTTCACCAGTTTATTCTGTTGCTGCTTTCAGCACGTGACAGGTGAGAAGTTCCTGCCTAGCCACAGAGAGCGAAAGATAACTGAGAGACCTGTGAGTTGTTTTCAAAGATTTCAGAGAAACAAAAAAGTTTTTATGTGTGCCTTATTCATGCCATACTGAGTGGATCTATTGAACTTTTAAATTCTATCTTTTGTCTTCCCAGTGCTCTGGAATGCAAACATGCATGGCACAGAATTCACAACAAGCTTGTTTCAAAGGAAAAAAGGAACAGGGAAATAAAGAAATAGGGAAATGAAGAAATGGAGAAATAAAGAAACAGGCACATAAAGAAACAGGAAATTCCAGGTCTTTTAAACTATTAAATTATGGAATCGGAGTTGGTAGTTTTCTTTAGGAAAAAAGTTTGGGTCACAGTATCACAGTATCACAAGGTTGGAAAGGACCTCTGAGATCATCAAGTCCAACCTATAACCCAACACTAACACCAACACTAACACCAACCATCATCTAAACCATGGCACTCAGTGCCTCATCCAGTCTCCCCTTAAACACCTCCAGGGTCGGCGACTCCACCCCCTCCCTGGGCAGCGCATTCCAATGGCCAATCACCCTTTCAGTGAAGAACTTCTTCCTCACATCAAGCCTAAACTTTCCCTGACGAAGCTTGAGTCCATGCCCTCTGGTTCTGTCACTGGTCACCGGAGAGACCAACCCCTGCCCGACTACAACCTCCTTTTATGTAGTTGTAGAGAGCAATGAGGTCTCCCCTGAGCCTCCTCTTCTTTAGACTAAACAGCCCCAACTCCCTCAGTCACTCCTCGTAGGGCTTGTGCTCCAGCCCCTTCACCATCTTCGTTGCCCTCCTCATTAGGTTGCTTCCGTCATTAGGTTGCTTCAGTAAAGGGACAGACAGTCTGCTTAGGTAACTTATTTCAAATTTCATAGAAATATGTGAAAATATTTAAACAGTCTTCAGGTAATTGAAAGCAATCATAGACCTCATTTTCAGTTACTCTGATTCTTTAGAAACAACAGTGACCTCCCACAGTTCCAACCAGAATATTACAGCACCGTTCACAGCGACTATTCCCGCTCTACAGTCCTTGGGAAGGAATCCCCATCTCTAGCACACAAAGGCCCAAAGCAGCCCAGTCCACTGTACAAAAGAACAAACATAAGAGGGTCACAAGTCAATACTGCAAGTCCTTCTTCTTGATACATTTAGTAATCAAAAAAGTACACTTTGTTAAACAGCAACTTCCATCAGGATGTCACTGGTGGCTTCACATTGCTTGAGGCGGGAGAAGCGAGGGAGAAGAAAAGCAGAAAACTCTTTTCCACCAAGTGTTTGGTGTGAACAATATAATATTAGACCTGATTAGACGTAAATCAGGACACGTGTGTAAGAGCATGCATAAGGCTATATATTTCAGTTTTAGCAATTGATACTTCCCTAAATCTGCATTTTTATTTTAAAAATATATTCTTCAGGAATAATTCTGCTTTTGTACTTATTTTACTGCTTGTGTTTTGCTGAGGCACTTGGAAATAGGACTACATATAGGAAAAATTGCAGAAGAGCGAGATTAAAAATCAAAATGTCCCCTAATGAATGGCTAAAGATGAAAACAGAGATCAAAGACATCTTGTGAAGAAGATGACTTTAACACATCTACAAAGCTACAAGAAGCAATAAGAAAGTAATGCAAGTAGTAGTATGACTGCATAAGAATGCACTGTGGACTAGCTTATGACTTTAAAACTGTAATTTAAAGGAATTATTCAGAACTGTTGAAGAGAAAGAGTAGGATTAACTATAGGTCTTTAAGGAATAATTGTTTTCTGATTCTAAGCCCTTATTTTCAGAATAAAAATTACTATAGTTTTAAATGGATCTTTTAAATTCATACAAGCTTCCAACACAGATTAATTTAGGTCACTTTTAATTTAGGTAACTTACCAATAACCTAATGTCTCAATTTAAGCACTGGTCAAGCCTCCTTGAATGTCTTTATGGAGGGAATGAGTACTAATTTAACTAAGTTTTTCTGAAATTCATGAAGACACAGCTTTTTGCATTTAAACTTTTATCCTTCCCCAATAATGATTGCTAACTCTGCATTTCAGCTGCACTTTTTGTCAGGAAGACAACTTGCAGGGATGATAAGTTCTTACTGCATAAAGTTTCTTCTGTGCACGTGATTAATAGCCGTTGCCTTTATGGGTGAAGGAAGATTTTGCAGACAAGTAAATACAGACAAGGAAGGTATGAAAGAGGTAAAAGCTGGATATGGCTTTTCATCGAGCTTCATAATAAAACCAACACATCATTCCAAACAAATATGCCGGTTTTTTATCTCTTATAACTTTGCACAAGTACCTGCAAAAGTCTTGTAGGTCTGATAAACGTATATTAGCCAAAAGGAACTCAATTTTGAACTCAGGTACAAGATTCCATCTCTACTTATAAACTATACATGCTTAATATCAATTATACACAATAGTGGAACCATATTGTTGTTGTTTTAATCATGTTTCAGAGTCTTTTAGAAACAGAAATAACAAGCAAAGAAACAAACAAAATTCTTTTTTTTCCAGGAAATACCTTTGAATTGTTGTATTTCAGAGCTTTGCCACAGCAGCAAACTTCACTCCTTGAATTTATATGCACTCAGTGGAGGCTGGGGAAAGACCTAGAGTATAATCTAATTACCTTTCAATGCAAGGCTGCTGATTGGCAGCAAGAGATGAAAATACAAACCGAATTCCTATTGGATTAAACTGCAGACTCCTGATGGTCTATTAGAGTACTATAATAATCCCACAGGTAGGTGAAAAGGCAAGTGCACAAAAGAAGACATTTACTAGGCAGTATAAGAGTACCTGAAATCTAACCTGTTAACATACCAAGTGATCATTAGGAAAAGTTTGATTTATAAATCTGCTTTGTAATTTGTAGAAATGTCACATCACTACAGTACTTTGCTGAAGAAACCTCTGTGCACTATAGTGTTACTTCATGGAAAAGTAACTTATTGTCCAGTTATAGCTCCAATCCTACTCCAACTATCTGTCATATGGAGCGGAGAGATCAGTTTAAAATACACTTTTCATTGGTAACCCATAAACAGAGTAATTTGCACAGCCTAATGTTCATGGCAGTGTACAAAACCTTCTTTTTCATACCAATTTGTCATGTAGCTGTCAGAAACACACCTTTCTTTATGCAATGCTCATTTCCCTACTCAGGCTTACTCCACTCCCCAAACAGTACAACTTTGCTGCATAAGAACACCTGCTTGTACTACAAAGTGATTTCAGGTTTCTTTATTGTTGCTGCTCTTCTATTAATAATACTAATCTTGTTTAAATAATCAACTTCAATGTTAAAGTTGTAATGTAAAAGTTCAATGTAATGTAAAATTGTAATATTAAAGCATCAAGTGAATGTTAATTTACTGAAAAGGCTGATAGAACTGATTATTAATCTAGTAGTGGTAAAAGCATTGAATTGTTATTATAAACTGTCATTCACATGCTTTCCTCTTCTGTCCAGAAAAATAGCTCTCATTACCCATTATGGTCTGATTGTTTCATTTAGAATATGAATGCTAAACAGGCAAGCTTTCTTTTTAATGCATACCATAAAGATCCAAATACAGCTACAACACTATCTAAAACCACCAATATACTGAGTCAGACTGCAGAGATTAATTTGTAGAAGAAGGTCAGTTAAGTTTTACTATTCTTTTTTTGCTTAGCAAATTAATGATAATTTTTTTTGGTTTACATGATAAAGTCAAAGGTGTTCAGTCGTGATAACAGGAATTTTGACCAAACTCAGAGAGGAAAGTAGTAGTAGTAGACTCCTAGAGAAGCTGGCAGCCCGTGGCTTAGACGGGAGCACTCTGTGCTGGGTTAGGAATTGGTTGGATGGCCGAGCCCAGAGTGTGGTGGTGAATGGTGTCTCATCCAGTTGGCGGCCGGTCACCAGTGGTGTCCCTCAGGGATCGGTGTTGGGTCCGGTCCTGTTTAATATCTTTATTGATGATCTGGATGAGGGGATTGAGTCCATCATCAGCAAGTTTTCAGATGATACCAAGCTGGGAAGAAGGGTTGATCTGTTAGAGGGTAGGATGGCCCTACAGAGGGACCTGGACAGACTGGAGAGATGGGCTGATTCTAATGGGATGATGTTTAATAAGTCCAAATGTCGGGTACTTCATTTTGGACACAACAATCCCATGCAGAGCTACAGACTGGGGACAGAGTGGCTGGAGAGTAGTCAGGCAGAAAGGGACCTGGGAGTGCTGGTCGACAGGAAGCTCAACATGAGCCAGCAGTGTGCCCAGGTGGCCAAGAAGGCCAATGGCATTCTGGCCTGCATCAGGAATAGTGTGGTGAGCAGGACCAGAGAAGTTATCGTCCCCCTGTACTCGGCACTGGTCAGGCCTCATCTGGAATATTGTGTACAGTTCTGGACCTCCCAGTTTGGGAAGGATGTCAGGATACTGGAATGTGTTCAGAGGAGGGCAACGAAGATGGTGAAGGGGCTGGAGCACAAGCCTTATGAGGAGCGACTGAGGGAGTTGGGGCTGTTTAGTCTGAAGAAGAGGAGGCTCAGGGGAGACCTCATTGCTCTCTACAACTACCTAAAAGGAGGTTGTAGTCGGGCAGGGGTTGGTCTCTTCTCTCAGGTGACCAGTGACAGAACCAGAGGGCATGGACTCAAGCTTCGTCAGGGAAAGTTTAGGCTTGATGTGAGGAAGAAGTTCTTCACTGAAAGGGTGATTGGCCATTGGAATGCGCTGCCCAGGGAGGGGGTGGAGTCGCCGACCCTGGAGGTGTTTAAGGGGAGATTGGATGAGGCACTGAGTGCCGTGGTTTAGATGATGGTTGGTGTTAGTGTTGGGATATAGGTTGGACTTGATGATCTCAGAGGTCCTTTCCAACCTTATGATACTGTGATACTGTGTTCCCTTCCGCTTTCCTGTAAAGTCCATTAATGCAGAATGCCTCTTTCAAATTGCAATTTCCCCTTTTTGAACATTGCTATATTTTATATAAGTAAATCAATTACTTGTTCCAGCAATCCAGACTTTGGAAGCCTCAGGAGAAAAGAAGCTTTCGCACATACCATTGTGAACTAACCCTAATTGTTACATCAGAATATTCATCTTCACTCTAATGAGTTTGTCTAATCTATTCTGCAATGTTCTTTATGAATAAAGGTACACAAATGACAGACAGCTGGGCAAATTAGAATATTTTGAAAATAAAAATACACTAAAAGAATATATAAATATTTCTTAAATTGCTGTCATGAGTAACTGTTTGACAAGCAGAAAGTTATTTTACTGGCACCAAACAAGAACATGGAAGCCTTTGACAAATAAGAATTTAGGCCTGACATATTCATTTAAAGATGACTCTCAATGTCAACTTTTATCTAAGTAAGTATCTTAAAATGTTTTGGAATGATATTAAATCACAGCAGTAAATTAGTAATTTAATATAACATCAATCTGAATGCTCAAACAGGTTTCTGGTTATATAATCACAGAACAGCAGTTGGTCCTGCCCAAAATGGCAAGGTGGAAAAAAAATACCCAAATAAGTCTTTTTTTTGGCTTGATAACAGCCTGCATAACGCTTGTTCTTTAATTAACAGATAATTTTACTAGAGTATAAGATTATCATAACGTAAGGGTTTTCTGCTGTGCCTAATTGCTAAAGTTCGTTTGCACCAAGTGTTTTTAAAGTTATTCATCTTATCGTGTGGATGCCATTACAGTAAAGGACAGTAAAAGCAGAAACAGAATGGAAAAATGCCAAGAGGTGGAGATATAGTGTGCTTCCCCCAATCAGGGACTAATTAATTCATGTAAGTAGAGTGTCTATAAATATGGAGCAGCTACATGAAACAGCTGATTTCCTTTAATGATGCTTCATTTTTCTAAATGTTTATTACATGCTAATAGCAATCTGGCAAGCCGACTGGCTCACATGAATGTCACTGCAAAGCCATTTCATGTGAGACAAAGATTGCATTTGTAGCAAAGCTGTTTCACGTGGAGTATAAATTACAGTCCTCAGTAAAGACATGCAAGATGAAAAGACTACCTGCTCAATAGATTTTTTAACATCAAAAAAATTTAAATAACTTATGCACACCATAATAACAACTAAAAGCTTTATTACCATTCCCATTTCAAACAGCAGAAACAGAAGAAGACATTTACCTAAAGACATCTACCTAAGGTCTAAACAAGACTTTGAAAAATCAAAAGTCTCAAATAAAAGACCTCCAGTGCAGTCAAAGCAGTTCCTCTTCCTCCAGTAACAGTTCACTATCATTTTTTTTAAAAGGAATTTCGCTTTAGGTTTATACTGCTAAAATATTTTTTAATACTCAACCAATTATTTATCTTAAAGAGTGTTTACAATCTGGCATTTTTGTTTCTTACACTAAAATAAATTAAGCTCAGAATGGTCCCACATGTGCTCTGTCTGACCTTCTCTTTCACAAGGAATTAACTGTTCTGGAAGCCAATCTATTTGACTGCAATAACAGAAATTTTTACTGCTTGCCAAAGGTCAGCTCTGATCATCTCTCTTCACTGTAATGCTGCCCTCTTTCTGTGTAAATGTTATGCTTTATTCCCTGAATAAATCTTTCAGGCCATGTTTACTGCAAGTATTTGTTTCAAGCAAACATCAATCTGACAGCTACGATTAGAATTTTTCAGGAGCTTTGATTCTATCTTAGAGGAGCTAAAATGAGACTTCTTAAAACTCAGTAGACATGATAAAGCAAGTCAGCTCCTATTAGAAAACAATAAGACCATTGTATGCTCAGAATTGTTTTAAGCCTTGTTTGCTTCATCACACACCTAGCAACAGTACTCACAAAAACACATTTCTTAACACTATGTGGTGTGAATTATGCTTAGATAACCAACCCAAGTGACATTCATAGGACTGCTTGCCTTTGTGGAGGGTGAAGGGGACGGAACACATGTGCACGCACGTGCACAAATTTCTGGTCTGGATCACATAATATGCAACCATGCAAACGTACAAATATCAGGCCAGGTCTTTGTAGATAGCGTTGCATGAAAATTTTCCTACCCAACACTTACATTCAAAGGTGATATTTAACAAGTAGGCTGGTTACAGGCAAGATTCTGCCTTAAACTTGTAACAAATAGAGCTCAGGGAGGGCTGAACACTTACAGTACAAGAACAATTTTGATATTATGTGCTTAGCTGTGTCCAGCATTTACTTTCAAAGCTGTGCATATATGCCCTGCTATTTTTAATTGCTTATTCAAAATAAGGAAGAGATATAAAAAGAAAACACTGAGAGAAACATTACCTCCCATTGCTTTAGCCATATTTTTTCTTAATATGAAAGGACTATTTTTGCATATGAATCTAGAAATTTCTAGAAAAATACCCCATGAATCATGACATATATAGACAGGATACTTTATTACCACTAGTTTATGAGTTAATTTCTCTTCTATTTATGCAGTTTCAGTTGCTCTTCTGTATCTAATTACATATTCACAGAGTCAGAGAACTGTAGAGACTGGAAGTTAGGAAATTCATCAGTGCAATGGAAAGACTGTATCCTTTGAACATGAATGCAAAACACTTTAGAATGGGAAGTCGTCAGTCATGAGTGTCCTTGTTACACCAGAGATTCTCCATGAATAAGCTGTTTGTGAGGGTGTGCACATGAGGACTGACATAGAATTTATGAATGCTGGTATTGAACATATCCTTTGTATTACACATACAATAAAGGTTGCGGATCAATATGTCATTATATTTTGGGACATAATAAAAATTCAGAGGTTTTAAGTATGTGCACCTAAACTTCCAATATATGCATAAAAGTAGTTACACACATAACTACTTCTGTGCATATTTATAGATTACACTACATGAAGTAGATTAATCTACATAATATAGTTTCTTGAATTGATACAACTCTTAATTGTGTCTTCATTAAAATATTATCGATGCAACTACAACAACGTCATACTAGTGTGAGCATGAATATTGCTATAGCCTAGAAAAGTCCTTAGCTGTGTGTGAGCGATCTCAGAGGAACCAAATATTCCATATTCATGTCTGTGTGTCTTCTTAATGAAGCCAGATATATTCTGAAGTGGAAACATTTACCCAAGCACACCAATTGTACTGTTTTCTTGAACATAGGCTTTGCTTAATATACCTTTGAGAAATCCTGTACCAAGCTCATTTATGCCTTAAAACTTTTCAGAATCAAGGAGACTAGAAAACATAGCAAACTTTAAGCTTAATTATCTGAGTTTCAAATTCACTTTTCAGAGTGTTAAAAAAAGAAATAGCCACTTCCTGGAACGGAGAGACACTGAAGTTAAATTACTCTGCTTGAACACCTTTATAGCCTTCATCACCTTCATTCTGATCTGTAAGAATATTCATTCTAATAAGATTTTAGTCTGGGAAAATAGATTAATGCTTTACTTTTTTATAGGCCTGACCTTGTTTATAGTCCATGTTTTTTTTCAGTTTAAACTTGCTGTTGTGGATAGCTGTAAAACAAATGCTGTACTTTTAATAGAAAGAGTGAGTTAATAATGTTAACACCATTTTTCTGTCAATGAAAAAACATTATTAACATTCATCTTGTCTCTTCACAAAATTTTATAAAACAGTATTCTAACTTATACTGAGATAAATTGTTCTCTTAACTGTCTGAATCCTGAAATATTAATGAAGAGCATAATACATAAGTAATTTTTTATTACAGTCTATGATCTGTGCAATTCTGGTATCTGTACCAGCTGATCATTTTACCAAATAAGTCAGCATTATTTATTACTGAATTTTCCAACTTACAATTCAATGTAAAACGTGAATTCAACTCATCAGAATGCAGAAATACAATTTTAAACACAGATCTTTTCAATTTCCCTACCCACAACCTAGAAAATAGAAGCACTTAGTAATGTCAGAATACATAATGTCAAAAATGACCATAAACTGCCATTAACAAATATTTAATAAAGATCACTTTCAGTAGATCCCATGTTCCAGTTTACCATTTACATTCAGACCCTTTTCTACTTCTTTGGCGGTATAATTCAGCTTAGTATGAGGCAAAATCATATCTACTGATTATAATTAGCTGCAGTTACAGGAGTATAATTTGTGCAATATAAAGGTGGGAAACCCGAAAGCTTCCTTAACTCACCCAAGTGTTTAAAGAGATCTGACTGACCTTACCCTCAGTAGCTCAGGAAGTCGCAAGCAAGTGGACAAAGATCATGAATGTACTACCTCATGTTGATGCTTGTGAGGACTTCCTTCCTGGGTCATCAGCCACTATTGGGAAAACCACACTACTTTGACAGAAAATAGGTGTGCACCAGGGGTGTCATTAGAGGATAAGGAGATTAAGGCAAATAAGTGGGATTAGATTTCGGAGGCAAAAACCATTCATAGAATCATAGACTCCATAGAATCATAGAATCATTTAGGGTTGGAAAAGACCTTTAAGATCATTGAGTCCGACCATAGACATAACACTGCCAACCATTAAAACATGTCCCTAAAGCACGACATCTACACGTCTTTTAAATATCTCCAGAGATGGTGACTCAACCACTTGCCTGGGCAGCCTCTTACAAGGCTTGACAACACTTCTGGTGAAGTAATATTTCCGAATACCTAGCTTAAACCTCTCCTGGAAAAAATGGAGGTCATTTTCCCTTGTCCTATCACTTGTTACTTGAGAGAAGAGGCCAACACTCACCTGAGGCAGAAGTACAAGTCTTCTGGAACCCCATTCTCCCTGCCAAGGCAGCCCTTTTCTGTACATATTTCCCCACAACAACTATGCAGGGAAACAAAAAGGCTAGCTAGAGCAAGGTAAGCCATCAGGGACAAGGGCTACCTCTTACTGGCACATGTAACCAAGGAGCTTGTTTCTGATGCTTATTTGCTCTAGGGGTCATCAGTAACTTGGAGAAAATAATTTAGGCAGTGTCTAGACCTAGTTGCAGGGATTCGCTGGAAATCTGATCTGATTCTGCAGGCAGGCTTCCTGAAAATAGCTGTGTCTTTAGCTGAGCCTGCATATCTGGTAAAGGATGGAGAGCTTGCTCAGACTGATCAAGATGTGGCCTTGGCATCCAGATAGGCTCAAGAACTGGGTAAAGCTTCCATGCTTAGTAACGTGCATGTTATCTGGGATCTTCACAGTGCTGTTTCTGCAGAGCCAGGCTGAGCTCAGGCATAAAAAAGTCACAAGTGTCTTCCTAAAAGCCAGTCCCATCAATATGCCATTGCAGGCAATTGCCTTAAACCAACCTCATTAATACTGGTCTTAACTCAGGACTATCTCTTCTTAGTTGGTAGAGGAAAATCACGCTTTCAATTCAATACCTTATCCCAGCCAATATTTGTGCTGGATTTCCCACAGAATCAGCACTACGCTAGCAGTGGCCTTTGGGCTGAGGAGAAAACAGGATGTCTGACTATGAACACAGTCCTAACCACACATCAATGTTACTATGACTCCCTGCACCTCAGAAAATAACTAAAACCAGATATACACATACATACACACACATGTATCAGGTATTTGCATGAGAGTACGCTTGCCACTGAACAATGCAAACATTACTTGTCCTTAATCACGTGCTTGAGTAGGTATATATTTATTTCTACAATAAGACTGAAGACAATGGGAATACTTCTGCCCTGGGACACTTTATGTGCCAAACTGAAATTCACTGATATAAGTAAAGTTTTATCTATTTTTTTTAAATCACTGTATTTCATTCTTTACCATAAGGTTATAGAACACCTTCACTATTAGGCTATGTTCCTAAGTTGCACTTGATTAGCAGTTTCCTCTCTTTAATTAAGAATGAATTTCAACACTTTAGTTTAGTTCATTTCATGAATTTTCCTTAAGGTGAAGATGTAAATTAGATTTTAGATCCTCAAATTGCACAGGAAGACAGATTTCTAATTTAAAAATCCCCTAATTATGAACTATTAAATTCTAATATTTGAGCACTTAATTATAAAACACATTTACTGATTCCCCTAAGAACCAGACTGAAAAAAATTAATAAGTAGAACTTAATTGGAAATGTAATATGATTAATAGAAAAACTAGAGATGAAGTGGAAATGTGGCTGCTGCCACAGTTACATGCTCATGAAATAAAATTAATGTTATAAACAAGAAAAAAATTGATCCTCTTAAGTCAAAATCATCTAACGGTGAATAGAGTCAGAGACAGTTCTTGGCCTGACAGTGCAGCCAAACAGTCTTGCTGAATCTAATAACACTTTGCAAAAAAGAACCAGGTAACTGTGCTCATCGGCAAATGGCAATCATGGTGGACCAAGGTAGGACCTTAGATCTCGTGAACGATATCAGCCTTCTTCAATATAGTAAGAAAAATCAATGTTATTGCTAAAAATATTATTTTAAAGTACTTTTTCTAGAAATTCTAGCCAACTTCACACGCAGGCACTTGCAACTTAGTACCTTGGTTATATTTTCCAAGACTCAAAATGAAAACATCTCGACAGAGCTGGGAACAAATTGGAAAACTGTGGCCACCACAAAAAAAGTAAAGCAATCCATAAGAAACTAAAGGTATAAAATTAGCTTTCCCCTTTGGGCAACAGGAAATGTTAAATGTGGTAATAGTTTAATGATGTTTGTCTATCTCCCAAGACACTTAATTCACAAAAATTACCATACAAATTATTCTCCAAGGGTTTGTAATAGAATGGAAAAAGCAAAGAAAGTTAGACATAAGATAGATAACGGAAAACCTTGCGGTCCTTTGAAGGCCCTCGCAGACTTTCCCCAGATGGGAACTCACTGAGCTGCTGAATATGTGCTCTATCATGTCATCATGATCTCCCACACTACTAGCACAGAACCTTGGCTTGCAGGGTTTAGGCTATATCACACACTTTCTTCTTGGCCAACTTCCTTGACATAAGTAACCTATTACTTCAAGCTTTCCCACTTGGGATTAGCAGAAACAAAGAGATGCACAGTTTTGGCCAATAGAAAGAAATTAGTCTATATTAGCAATGGCACTAGAAATACACAAATAAAAATAAGTTGACTGTTCAACAAACATAGTCTTTAAACTAAAGACAGAATTTTCATATGTCCTGCCTTCCCTTTCACCACTCTTCACCGGATTTCTTTAGCTGAATATATATCATGTCACTTTCTGGCTTTTATCCAGACTTTTTGCCAACAGTTTAATGAAGGTCTTAGATTATAAGACCATTAAAAAAATAATGCATCCAATTTTAAACCTATCAACCAGAACTTTTCCACTGAATGCTTTTGTGACTCCAGTGTTTCAGACAGCCTAGGGGCTGTCACAAGAGCCTCTGCCTCTAGTAGAGTACATCTTGCACAAAACTGCTTCTGGGAATTGGACAGTCTCTTTCCTGACATGAGCAGAATGCTACTGGTTGAAAATAAGCGATGCTGTCTTCTTCTCCATGCCTCGCAGTGGAACTTCGTCTGAACTGGCCAGCCACAATGACAGAAAACCATTGACCTGTTTCCTTTTTTCTCCATGTTTCCTCAAGCAGCTAAAGAACTTGGCGCGAGGCTTTTTCATCTCTGTGCCAGGTATTAGCAAGTTTAGTAAGATTCTTTATAAACACTAACCATCCTTCGGCTAGTGAAGTATGAAACCACTCAAGCTGCATCTCAGCTACACTTCTCCCAACAAGATTTGAATGGGGATTATCAGTAGTGAAGTAAGGAAGAAAGTCTGCGTAACTTACAGTCTCAAAATTTTCAATGAAGCATTAAGCTCAGTGAAAGCAGAGACTTAAAACTTTTGCTCAAATCATTGACCTTTTGTTAGGAATTTTGTCCAGAAACATAATTACAAAAAATGCATTTGTTGTTCAACCTACCACACTTACCCTTCTGAATAACACCAAGAACCAAGATAACTGCAGTTTGTCTACTTTATAGCCTTTATTATTATAGCTTTCATAAACACATTTAAAAACTCCCTGGACAATGTCTGAAAGCAGGTTTGCTACTTAAATCATTAAATCAGGTGTTGACAGTATTGCATCTTTTCTCTTTGAGCCTAGCCCTGTTCTATAATTTTCTGATAGTCTGATCCTAAGAAATAGATTTACTGTATTTTCATCTGAAAAATGTTCAACTGAGTTCCACTGACAGGGCACTTCCTGCTTTAATTTTATGCATGGGCACTTCTTCTTACAGTTTTCAAAAATTTTCAGAGGTTTTTTAGAAAGAGCAAAAGGAATAAAAGTTTTGCAATTCTTTGCTAGAAATAGATTAATTTTTCTTCAGAATCTCACACACCAGCAGGCTCAGGCAACATTTGGAACAAATTGCTAGTTTGTACAAGGTACCTCATATATCTTTCGCATTACTAGTTCCATTATGAGAAATAATAATATATAGTAAAAGAACTGAGGTAATAATCAATCCATTGATTTCATGTTAGTTCTCATAGGATGTTCGTTAAGTATGATCTTTGTGAAGCTCAGAATTGCAAATTTCTTGCTCTCAAGAGTCATTACCGGAGACAGATGCTCTTGGGAGTGGCATGCACTGACAGTATTTACTCAGACAAATATAGTGTTACAATTATACCTTAACTGTGCAGGAGAATAAGGCTATTTCACACCAATTCTAATATGAAGTATTAATTATATAAAATACAACTGTAATAATTACAGTGTAGGGATCCATCTTCTGATAACTGTTCAATTAATTTCTGCAACAAAAGAAGTTCTATTACATGAATCTCTGTTTGAAAGATGATTATACTATGCCAGCTCCATTTAAATGTGCATACATGTGTCTTGGACAAACATCTGCTACTACAACAAAAATATTGCTGTATGTCTAAATGTAAAATTGATAACATAAAAAAAGCACTATTAAGGTAAAACACTAGAATACCCAGAACAAATTGTCATCCAGTTTTAAATATATGTCCCACACTGCGTTATTTAGAATGGCTGTCAAACTAACCAAAACACAACATTGTACTCACGGTGCTATCCCAGCAGAGACATTAGACAGCCCCAAGCAAAATCTGAATTACGTAGCACAATCATCATAAATAGTGTAGACACAGTGGTAAAACACTTGGCCCATTCACAAAAACCGCCTGAAGAAGAACAGCCTATATGAATCCAGAGGAATCTTGCTATGGTTGTAGAGCAGATGTGCTCTTTTCAGTCCTCTTATCCTCTTCACATACAGCTTGGAATTAATGATCAAGAGATATGGGCCACTTTCAATTTGAGAGATGTAATGAAGGACAAAAAGGAGTTACTGAAAAATAGGCAGCTATGATCACACACGTTCATGTAGATGAAAGACTTTGTTTTGTTCCTTCTTTAAGGTATTATTAATTACTTGGTATTCAACATTCACCAGGTTTGCCTCCTCTCCTCTCCTCTCCTCTCCTCTCCTCTCCTCTCCTCTCCTCTCCTCTCCTCTCCTCTCCTCTCCTCTCCTCTCCTCTCCTCTCCTCTCCTCTCCTCTCCTCTCCTCTCCTCTCCTCTCCTCTCCTCTCCTCTCCTCTCCTCTCCTCTCCTCTCCTCTCCTCTCCTCTCCTCTCCTCTCCTCTCCTCTCCTCGCCTCTCCTCTCCTCGCCTCTCCTCGCCTCTCCTCGCCTCGCCTCGCCTCGCCTCTCCTCGCCTCGCCTCTCCTCGCCTCGCCTCTCCTCTCCTCGCCTCGCCTCTCCTCTCCTCGCCTCGCCTCTCCTCGCCTCGCCTCTCCTCGCCTCGCCTCTCCTCGCCTCTCCTCGCCTCGCCTCGCCTCGCCTCGCCTCTCCTCGCCTCGCCTCTCCTCGCCTCTCCTCGCCTCTCCTCGCCTCTCCTCGCCTCGCCTCTCCTCGCCTCTCCTCTCCTCGCCTCTCCTCTCCTCTCCTCTCCTCTCCTCTCCTCTCCTCTCCTCTCCTCTCCTCTCCTCTCCTCTCCTCTCCTCTCCTCTCCTCTCCTCTCCTCTCCTCTCCTCGCCTCGCCTCGCCTCGCCTCGCCTCTCCTCTCCTCGCCTCGCCTCTCCTCGCCTCTCCTCTCCTCTCCTCTCCTCTCCTCTCCTCTCCTCTCCTCTCTCTCCTCTCCTCTCCTCTCCTCTCCTCTCCTCTCCTCTCCTCTCCTCTCCTCTCCTCTCCTCGCCTCTCCTCGCCTCGCCTCGCCTCGCCTCTCCTCGCCTCGCCTCTCCTCTCCTCGCCTCGCCTCTCCTCTCCTCTCCTCGCCTCTCCTCTCCTCTCCTCTCCTCCTCTCCTCTCCTCTCCTCTCCTCGCCTCTCCTCTCCTCTCCTCTCCTCTCCTCTCCTCTCCTCTCCTCTCCTCTCCTCTCCTCTCCTCTCCTCTCCTCTCCTCTCCTCTCCTCTCCTCTCCTCGCCTCGCCTCGCCTCTCCTCGCCTCGCCTCGCCTCTCCTCGCCTCGCCTCTCCTCGCCTCTCCTCGCCTCTCCTCTCCTCTCCTCTCCTCGCCTCTCCTCTCCTCGCCTCTCCTCTCCTCGCCTCTCCTCTCCTCTCCTCTCCTCTCCTCTCCTCTCCTCTCCTCTCCTCTCCTCTCCTCTCCTCTCCTCTCCTCTCCTCTCCTCTCCTCTCCTCTCCTCTCCTCTCCTCTCCTCTCCTCTCCTCTCCTCTCCTCTCCTCTCCTCTCCTCTCCTCTCCTCTCCTCTCTTCCCCAAATCTCTCAGCCTGTACCTGTACTGAAGGTGCTCCCGCCCTCTGGTCATCTTCATGGCCCTCCTTTGGAGGCTCACATTGATCTTCTTATCCACCAGCACACCCAAGTCCTTCTCTTCAAAGCTACTCCCTACCTAGGCTGGGACTTCTAATACATGTGAGTACATTATTCTACATCCTACACTTACTCTTCGTGCTCTTCTGAAAAAGAAAGAAAATAATTAAAAATGAATGAACAAACTCCAAAGCAACTTAAAAGCAGATGGAAGTAAAGCAATTCCTTCTGTCGATAGTCAATTTGCTTACAAATGCTAGCCTTTTCGTGGACAGTGCTTGATATATGGGTTCAGTGTTAAAGGGAAATTTCTGTGGAATTTCTATATGTAGCTGAGAATTGCCTAAAACATATTTGTATCTTGATTTAACATTATCTAAACTCAATAGAAAAAGTGACACTAGGATTCTGCTGACCTCCTATGCAATAAAAATTACATATAGAATTGCAACTCCTACAGTGATCAGTTTTTTGTTCTGGTTTTGCCCCCACAATGGTGGTTGGTTTGCTGGTCTTAAAAGAACTTGTATATCAAAACCTCTTGACAAGGATTAACACTTAAACTGTAGCTCCACAAAGTTCAAAAGTCATAAAGGCACCGCTGGATTTCAGAAGCATGAATGGTGTGAAGATCACAAAGGGTATGTGGAGGCATGACTAGCCAACGTAAGGTTTCAAAGCAGATGAATGCAGCAAACTGCATGGGAGCTCTTTCCTGATTTGGGATTTGTCCTTTTGTTTGTTTGATTGTTAAAATCTGTCAAAATTTACTTCCATTTTAAAAAGCAAGGAGATATGTGCTGAATACATAGCCAATACACCACATAGAGATACACACTGCCACAGGTCTGGATTCTGTCCCCTTATACATAGCCAGAAGCAATACACTTCATCCATAATTCCACTGAAATCCACAGAGCTATTTGTGATTACAGAAACTCGTTTTTAAAAATTCATGCGTTCAAAAATTATACATATTTTAACACCAATGCTGAAAAAAAGAAACAAAGAAAACACCACACAGCAAAGGAAAGAAACCCTGCACTTACTGCACTCACCGTGACTTCCAATAGAAATAAACATGGAAGATGTCAGGTTATCACTATTTTTCTACTCACCCTGTGCTTTGCTTAGCACACCAGAGTAGCAAGACTTTAGGAAGGTAGGTGCTTCCAAAGTAACTAACCAGAGCTCCTGTCTGCCTTCCAGTATGCTTTTTCCCTAGTGTGGCATATTTAAGATCCTATTAGTCCATTTATCCCAGATTTGAGTGACAAGGGTTATCTCCAAATTACCAAAGCAGTTTCCTATCATAAGCCGAGGAACACTCAAAGTCAATAAATTCAGTATAGAACCACATTATCAAGGATAAGAGAGACTTCATTTTTGCAAGTAAAAGGTAATCTGATGCAATGCTGTTACTCAGGGAAACAAAATCTAGTTCTTACTACATTAGATGGAAAGAAAGTTAAAAAAAACGAGGGCACAAATTTTTTTGCACTCTGTGAAAAGTGCTGTCATTCTTACCTCTGTTGTACACCTAATATTGAACTGTAATAGACTCGGTTGTCTAAAAGAAACGTAATTTTACAGCGTTGAGGTTACATCATGGAGAACAGCAGGTAACACCAGAAATTAGCAATATTTACGGTCATAATTTTGGTGTTCATAGGCTATATCTGCAATATTTTGTGGTTTTATCATTCCATCACAAAGAAAATATCAGAAATCTTCTTTTTTTCCTGTCATCCAGAAAAAAAGTCATATTTGATGTATTGTGTACTTCACTTCAGGTTTTTACATAAATGTTTATGGTCTGGCAGTGTCATTTGGCAAAAGCCCTATGGAAACCACCATATTTTATTTTTACAAGTGTGAAGAGAATACTAACACAGAATGAAAAGATAAAGTGCCTAATCATGTAAATGCATTAAAAATATATTTCTTCTAATATTAATATAGTATTTAGTTCAAAATAAGCATAAACCCCTCAGTTATTACACACAAATTTCCCGACATCTGTTTTCAGTACCATTGAAACCCAAAATTAATTAATTTAATTATTCAAAAGGGTAAATAAAGTAATGCTTGTGGTCTTTCACTTGAACTCTGAATAATCACAGGTCCAGTTCTTCAAGGCATTTTACTCAAGCCCTGCCCCTGAAGTTATATGCAAAACTGATGTTCACATTAGTTCATCTTTCTTACTATGTTTTTAGACATATATATTCCTTTTGTCCTTGTAAAGTTGAAGCTGTTCCATTAGCTAGACTATTTTTGTTGACAATAATATTATAAGTAAAAAGAACTGGTCATCTAATTAGGAAGCAAATGGAGCAAAAGGAAAAATGAACAATAACATTTGTCTTGTATGTATTACCTGAGTAGACACCTTTATTTATAAATGCATGAAGCTGGATCTTCTTGTATTTGACCCGATCTTAGAACACCGACTTTAGAAGCATTTATTTTTCTTTCAGTCCATGTAATTGAGAAGAAATTCAGACAGTATGCTACCTAACAAGAATTTAATTCAAGAAATTAATTTGACTTTGTATTGTAGCAGGTACATTGATATTCATGATATTGTGAGGAAGAATATAGGACAAATAGAACGGCAGAGAAATAAAAAGATATTTAAGTAGTCATTAAAAAAATAGTTATCATTTTATCACTTGTGCATTAGGAAACAATCTCTAATAAAATATAGACCAGTAAGTATGCACATTGCTCTAAATGTATTCCACACAAAATGCAGAGCATATTTTTTCATCAAGTACCTTAGAAAATTAAGGGATTTAGGGGGAGCTTATAATAACATGTTTATTTTCAGCAGCTGCCTACATGCTGTTCTTCAATGTAAAGAATAATGGAAGCAGTATGAGAATAATTTTAATAAAAGATTGAATATATTTTCCCCATAAATCTTGTCTGACATTTGAGTAGTAACAAGGGAAAATATTTCTGCAGACAAGGAATATTTTCTTAAGAAACCATCCCAAAATATTACTTCTTTATTGACATGGAGAAAAAAATAATCTTGGTGACAGACACAAAACTTGTCTTTTAAAGCTAGTTGTAGTGCATCCCTCACAGTCCACCCTTCCACCTTGTTTTGGATCCCAAAGGGCCATTTTCCCTCCTGAAAGGAGGACATTCAGTTGCCAGTTCAATGAATTACAACTTTCAATCTGCATTCAGTCATCAGGAGATCGGAATGCCACAAGCAAGAGAGGTGAAAGTCTACTGGCTCAGTAACGGCATGAAGGACGTGGCTCCTGAGCTTCAGTGCTGGTGGCAGCTCATTGTATACCCACGAGCAGAATAATTACTTTCCTTATCTTTGGTTCCCCTTTGTAAAATGACGCTGCTCTAAAATTCATTATATGCCCATATAGGATGTTGAGGTCAAATGCAAATCAATGTTGTGTGTTCAGAATAAAAATTTATATTAAACCAATGCCAATGTAACTGGCTTTGATTTTGTTTACACAAAGTACTCTTTTACATGTCTAATTCACACTAAGCACATCCTTAACTGTTCAACAAGGATTTGGCCTGTGTCGGGACATGCTTTGGATTATACTTTTTGAGCAGAAAAGAGAAAAGTTGCTTCATATACAAACTGGATTTACAGATATTTTCAGGATGAGACCATTTTAGAATTGCATAGTCAGAGATTTTTAGAAACCAAGATCAATCCCTACACTTCTGAGGATAGTTATATTAATTTATAGCAAGTATTCAACGGACTGGCACTTTCAACATGGAACATTCTTTAAAAATAAAGAAAAAGTGACATATCACATTGTTCTTCCAAGATGCTGCAGTTCGGCTGAGCACATCTTATTTGGCAAATGTAACCCATCACTAGCATCGACAAGAAATTAATGCCAGGGGATTATTGTTTTGTGAAGTGGTGCTGCTGGTTGGAACTGTGGTTCTGTGGCAACTGTCTTTTCCCTTTCAACTGATATACGAGCTTGCTGCAGACAAAGTCACTTCTCGCACTCTGCTGAGCAGACATTGTGATTCACAGGGCCAGCATCACTCTAAGTGAACTCTGATCCAGCAGTTCTGGCAGATCTTATAGCATATATTTGTCTCTTATCCATGTGCTTTGTGCTAAATGTAAATGAATGAAAAAAAATAGATCTACTCCTAGGACAGAAAAAAATAAGATAGTTCTGAGCAGCATTTTAAGAAATGGAAGTTCTCTCTGACTTTTCTCTTTATGATGAGAAATTATTTTAAATAACGAAACAAGCCTTTAGATCTTTAAACATGAGGGAGAAAAATCATTTAAGATAATGACATTAATAGAGAAGCTGGACTCTATTGTCTTCCAGCCTCATGTATTTCAGGAGTATTTGCAAATTGAGTCCAAAACCACTGTGAACAGCTCTTGTCATTTCATCTTAAACAGCCAAGGTCTATGAACAAACAGAGGCTCAGAACAAACAAAATTATAGGGTTGTCAGTCTTGCATCTTATCAACATTCAGAGAATTGACAGCTTCTTTCCAAACTTACTCTGAAAGTAGTATATTTTATTCAAATCTCCAACCTCTGAAATGTACTGTCAAAATTTCCGACCTCATTATGAAAGAAATTGAAAGAGAAGTAATTTTGTGATCTCTAGTGAAAATATTGTAGACTTACACCAGTGTCTCTGACAATAGAATCTGACTTGATGAATTTTATGCAACTAATGAACAGGAAATTGAAGGCTTAAATTAAAAAAAAAAAATCATATTTTTCCCAAATCACTGTAAAGAAAAAAAAACAACTCTAAATGAGATGAACAATTAAAATTCTTAGATTCTTTTCTCCTCTAAATAATTTTTTAATCCTAAATAAACAGTGAACATAATTTTGTTTTTGCTAATTTCTGTATGAAAATTAAACCAATTTTCTAACATAGAAAACTTACATCACTGAAATTAAAGTTATATCTGTCTTAGTGCTCTTGGGGCATTTTTATGCCTGTGCTATTTGTTATACTAAATAGCTAAAGCTGTTTCTTTACTGTGCTTGAAAGTGTGAAATCAAAGCATTTGTTAAGACTTTTGGGTGGAAATAAATTGGTAACAGAAGATCATGTGGAGAAGTTAAGACCTCGCTGAACACCCAATGGGTTAAAAAGAGGGATCACATGCGAAAGCTGAGAACTTCATGAACTGCATAGTTAAATTTTATGGTGCTGAGTCCCAGCCACCTATGAACTCCTGTCTACTTCCTATTAGTCAAGGAAGCCTGGAGGGTGAGTTGCAAGCTGACATCTCAATCCATGCTAAATTTCCACAAATCATGAGCTGTTATCAAAGCCAGCAGGAACCCAATATTAAGTCAACAGCCAGTTTTAGATTAGCATCTTTCCTTAGAAAGATTAAAATTTATTTTATGCCTCAAAATCTTGTTTAAGCTGCAAAAGGGAATGAAGCTGAGAATTATGAACCTGTTCTGCCACTCACTAAATCAATCCTAGTAGGATTTCACCACCTGTGCAACAGAGAAAAGGAAAGGGAGGGGCAGAGGTTGGAATCAGAGTATCTGTCAACTGCAGCAGTGACACACGTTATCTCTGCTCTCCAGCTTGGTGCTCTGTGTCAGCAGTAACCACAGCAGAAGGATGCTGGTCAAAAAGATGAACTCTCATATGAGGAAACAGAAAGATGCAACAGAGCACTGGCTACTTTTGCTCTTTTCTGACTGCATGATTTGGGAACGGGAGAGCACTCAGGCTCTCAGGCTCAACTTTCAAAGCACAGCTGGAAATTAATCCAGGATAATTCCTGTGAAAAAGAATAAGTATTGAGGGGAAAAAAAAACCCTATGTTTTCTAAACAAGACATTCCCTTCAGATTCACAGTTATTTCCCTCCGTTTTGAAATACTCAGTCCTTGTCTTATCATGATGCTACATTCTCTAGGAATCATCTGAAAGGAAGAAGTATCTCAGTTTGAGTGTTGGATGTATTTAACCGCAGGGAAACTCTTGTTGTATTTAGTGGGTTGGGAATATAAGTAACAAGTAAAAGCTTTCACTGCTATTAGTTTTCTTCCAGGCATCTGTTTCAGATCCTTCTCAAATCCTTACCTGTATGAATAAGAACGGCTGCTCAAAGTCTCCCAAGCCAGCACCAACCTCTAGCTGGCTTTTCCAGCAGAGAAAAAATAGAAAATACAAAATATTTTGTTTAAATAACCTGCCATAATAATATGTAGCTCATGTGTAGCCCGATAATATTAGCTACATAATTCCTGTGCTTAGAATTAACATGCAACAGTTCAGGCTGAATGGGATATAAATACTAGTGAACAGGAAATTTAAATTTTCCTTACATTGGTATAGCCTAACACATGAAATTAAAATTCACTGATTTCTAACAGATCCCTTTGGAATCTCAAAGCGCTCAGAAGAAATATTTAAAGAACTAAAATGGTGATATCCCCTTCTCTACTGCTGAGTGGTAAAGAGTGCTTTAGTGTTTCAATGCTATATCACACTGTAACTGTTAAAAACATCTGAAAATATCTACCTCAAAAAGGGGAAAAGTTTAACTTGACTGCAAATTTGACAATGTATTAACCTTTAAAACTACGGTATCAACTTGGGGCATCTTGTAGTTTCAAACATTTACACTTCAGTACACCACAGAAATGAGCTTCGCTAGGTCCTGAACTGCTCTTTAGATATACACAATACCAGCTAATTTTTAGAATCCATACATTCACAAATTTTTTTTAAACACTACATAACATTTATTAGAAAGATAACCTATATCATTAAACCTATATCATTTTAAGGATAAATAATCCATAAAACCATCAGTGTTTTTAGTTTCGTAAGGGAATAAAATATATGTTAATATTTTCAAAGCAGCTAAAGTTCAGCATCTGAAATAATTTTCAGTTACATAAATTAATTATTTTTCTAAAGTATTATAAAAATGCAGAAAAAATGTCACTAAGGATATTACCTGAATTGGACTGAAATACCTTCTGATCTCTCCTCCTTATGTTGTACCCAAAGAGACTGGTGAATGAAAGCTTGCAATATGTAAATGGAAAAGTACATATATTTCCAGAGTTTATGGCTATGTCAGATCAACTCCAAGTGCTCAGCAGGCAGGACTGTTCCTTGCTAAGGTTCAAACAGAAGTCAAAACAGTAGAACCAGATCTTCACTAATGCTGAGCCTAAAAAGTTACCATTTAATTGCTTTGGGGGGAGCAGTTCTGCATGCCCTCAGCCTAAACCCAACCGAAAGCAGATGACCCTTTCCATAGATCTATGGGTTTACAACAGGCTCACCAGCCAAGACTGTAATTTTATCACAAGATGCTCTTCTGGGGTCACCTCAGAGCATCTCCTTCAGTTTAATCACTGTCACTCCATCAGTTTTGAAAGACTGACTAGAAACTGATTTTAATCTTGGGTAGCTGTGATGCTCTAATTTTGGTGGGAAATCTTCTCTGCTAGCAACAGCTGAGATTTTAGATACAAGATGAATTTTTAGATATAGCTGGAAACAGTATGAATTTATGACTCTCATTAATACCATAAATACAATCAAAGAAGAAAAAAATCCTGTTTTCACTGTTAGTCAAGTGAAGAACAATAGAGGTCTAAAAGTTCTTTTTGAAATGAGAAACAACTAAGAGGGAGAACAAAACCTGTGCATAATCAGCCATGGGACAGTCTAAATTGAATTGTATTCACCAGGAAACTGAAATGAATATCACATAGATTTCATGAAAGCATCAGTTTTTAGACATGGCCCCAATAATCAAGGCCAAAAAAGAAAGGAAAAATTAGGTAAGTATACCAAAAATTCTTGATTTTAAGTTCTAAGCTTTCCTGTAAAACTGTATCTCCCCTTCCCACACTGCTTAAATTATTGCTGTTTTTTCAGTGTAGTAATTAATTTGGCAAATTTTCTGGAGGAAACTAAAGATCTGTATATATATGTGTGTGTATATATATGTTTATTATCGATGTACATGTGCTTCCTGGAGTTTATTTGCTTCATAGTAGCCTGTGAAGGCTTTGCTTTGGATCTGTGACTAAAAGAGTGTACATAACACACCAGTGTTTTTTGGTATTTCTGAGCAGTCTGCACAGCACTGAGGTCTCCTCTTCTTAGCACATTACACCCCGAGTGAGTAGGCAGTGGCTGGGCAACAAAGTGGGAGGGGACACAGCCTGGAAAGCAGACCAAATCTGACCAAAGGGGTGTCCCATACTGTTATGCTCAGCAATAAAAGCTCAAGGAGAGGAGTAGGAATGGGAATGTTTGCGGTTACAGCATTTGTGTTACACCTGTTGATGCTTGGCTTCTCAGGAAGAGGCTGACATTGTCTTGACAATGGGATCGAGTGAATAAATTCCTCTTTATCTTTGCTTGTATGTACAGCTTTTGCTCCACCTATTAAACTGATGTTATCTCAGTCCATGATACTTCTTGCCATCTTTCCATTTTCTTCCTGTTTTCTGGGAGAGGGAAGCAAGCAGAAGGCTGTGCTGGTGCTTGGCTGCTGGGAATGACTCACCACAGAGCATTACCACAGAATCTTCATTAAAATATAGTGTCTTTTGGCAAAAAAATAAACTGCCTAAAAGAATGGAGGCAATACACACAATCAGCCTTAGAAACAACGGGTGTAAGGAGACTTAGGAACTAAATCAGCAGTACTGAGTTTGTTGCAACCTAGGAAACTTCTGGCAGTTTCTGAGTCTCTGCCCCCCGATAGACATATTTATTTGTCTCTGACTTGCTGTTTAATAATAGATACTAAATTAACAGCACTGAATAAGTTACAAATAAAACATACTAGATTGTTAAAGGCTCACACAATAGAGAAAGCAGCTCAAGGATGATGTGTAAGCAGACCAGGTACTGGCATACTGGAAAGCAGAATTCCTCATGGCTATGTCTTACATAATGCTTCCATTAAATGGCTTTAGCATAAAAAGAAGGCTTGCTATGATGAAAATAGATGATGGCGTGAAGTTGGGAGACATCAATACAAAGGAGGAACAGAATATTATCCAGGAAAAATTAGGTGACTTTGAGGCTTGTAATTGAAATGGAATGAAATGTAATAGAACAAGGAAGGGGTTTTAACATGAATCCAAGATTCACAATGAGAGTACATCAGCTAAAAATGATAAAAAGGCCTAGCATTATTTATTGATCACAGGTTGACTATAAATCACTCGCATGATGTAGCTGTGAAAAAGGCAAATGAAATTTTAAGATGCATCAGGAGAAGTGTTTTGATAGAAGCAGACAGCTATTAAAGCCTTTTTACAAAACCCCTTGTGTGGGAGAAAATTCACCTGAAACATGTAATCTGGCTGCAATTATTCACATTAAAAAGAAATATGAACTCACACCAGAATAAATATGGAGGCAAACTCCAAGGACAGTCAGAGAAACAAATTGCCAATGTTATAAAATAAAAGACGGGATGAAAACTGGCTTGCTTAGCCCAGCAAAACAAGTTTGGAAATGTACCATAGTTATTCTTTAGAATTACTTGGATAAAGAACCCCGAAGAAGAGAAAGAAAACAGGAGAGAAATACTGGCATTAAGATCAGAATCTTGTAAAGTGGGCATGAGTAAACTGAGGTTGGAAACCTGAAGACAGTTAATGAATAACAATATAAGGCTCTGAAACAGCCTTTCTAGACGACAGTAGGAAAGCGGAATAGCCAGTTTCCTAATGCAAACTGCCAAATACATGTAGAATTTTTTTGGTGTACAGCTCTGTGACAGCAGGCAACTTTTTGACCATCCCTTGCATTTTCTACACCATTTCTTCCAAACAGTGTTTGGCTCCCACTTTCAGTTGGTCTGTTAGGCCATGTCATGACCTGAAATGTTATTATTCCTAATTTGAACCTATAAGATTATATATGAACACAGGATTCACGCAAGCCTCTAATTTTTTCAGGGAAAATAAATTATTATAAACTGAAAATAACCATAAACTGTATGGAGACACTTTGTTAAGAAAGACCCAATGAGCACAGTATTTCACCCCTGCAGAAATGCGGAGATAATTTACATAGCTATAGTTGCATGATACGCAAGTTGCACATGAGTTTTCTAATGCATTCAAAAAAATGCAGTGGAGTAGATTCTTCAGTTTGACTTTGTTCATGTCAATCTGATTAAACATTCCTATCTCAGACAAAATGTTGCCTGCATTTGGCTGAAGTGGTGCAAAAGATGAGAGCCGGAAGCATGTAATTAATATTTGCACTATGTATTTCCAGCTCCTATTATTAGTTTAGGAGACAGCTGTTAGCCGTAAGTAAATTTTTATTTAAAGCTATCAGAAGTGAAAACCTAGGAAAAACTCCATGTGAAATGAAACTGGTGAAAGGTCTGGAGCACAAGCCTTACGAGGAGCAGCAGAGGGAAATGAGGTGAGACCTTATTACTGTCTACTACTACCTGAAAGGAGATTGTAGCGAGGTGGGCGTTGGTCTCTTGGTAAGAAGTGATAGGACAAGACGAAATAGCCTCAAGTTGCACCAGGGGAGGTTCAGATTAGTTATCAGGGAAAATTTCTTCACTGAAAGGGTTATCAGGTGCAGGAAGAGGCTGCTCAGGGAGGTGGTTGAGTCACCATCCCTGGACGTATTTAAGACAGGTAGACAAGGTGCTCAGGGATGTGGTTTAGTAGTGGACAGTTACGGTTGGACTTGATGATCTTATCATAGGTCTTTTCCAACCAAGCGATTCTATGATTCTATTATTTCATATTGGACTCAGTAAGAACTAGATTATGTTATCTCACCTGAGTATTTGCAAAAATCCCCCCCTCCCCTTACACTTCCCACCCCTTTCAACAACCACCACCATCCCATAAACCTGTCCATGATGGCAGTAAAGGAGTAATTGACCTGCTGGAACACAGAATTTGTGGATTTGCACTAACTAGGAAAAATATTGTGCATTTGCTCTAGACCACTCTCATCATTTTCCTCAGAGAACTTCACTGCAGTCTACCAAAACTTATATTTATAATCACTAGATATAACATAGCTGATACAGTAAAATCTTATAGTGGGCAACAAATTAATTGAGCAGTAATTTAAGCAGTTTGCTACAAAGTATGCATTAGGTGCTTTCTCAGACCTCATTAATTCCAATTCAATGGACTGGTGGTAAAAGTGACATAAAAATAATAAAGCACATAAAACATGGAGTCAAACTCTGATCCTTAATGCTGCTAAATTGCAAAGCAACATCATAATAATGTGTTCAAAATTTAATACTGAAATACCTACATTGTTTACCAGCTCTGAGGCATCAGAGCTTTACACACAAATTAAAATTAAAAACCAACATAAATTACAGTCCTGCTAGATACCACCAATCCTTGAAAATGAAAAATTTTACAAAAAGGTGTTGCCACAAAAGAAACAAATACTGAAGATCCTTTTTCCAGCCTTCAGAAGATCAACACGTAATCTATTCTTTTCCTTAGAGAGTCTCGCATAACCAGCATTTTATGACATGTCATAAGAAAATCTGAAGAGTTGCTGGCTACTACCTGACAACTCGATTTAAGCAGCCATGGTATTTAAAGATTTGAGGTAGGAAAGGTTGATAATGTAAGATAAACTGGCTTCCAGAGGTCTCTGAACACCGTGCAATCTTGTATCACCAACATGTAGCCCTTGAAGTTGAAATGCAATATGGCAGTTTCCTCTTTTTTAAATTAGAAAGTAAACCCAATTGCCGGGATCTCATGAGGGCTTATTCTCAATAATTTCTATTTTTAACAGCAACAACTGTAAAAGTACTTTGTGGTCCGAGTTTGGTAAGACAGTAGAGAAAATTTGCACAGTTATTTGATTTAGTTTGTCCCTCCTGCAAACACTGATGAATTCACACTGAAAATCTTGCAGACAAAACGTAAACCTTTTCCCTGAAGAATTAAATTCAAGAATCAAATCAAGAAACAGAACTTCACTAAGTTTATGTCAGCTGTTTTCTGCGTTCTACAAACTGGGTATGTGTCATGTATGTCAAGTTGTTTCTATAACTTTGAGCTTTTGGAGCAAAACAATCATAGAAACATAGAATAGCTGGGTGGAAGGGACCTCAAGGATTATCTGGTCGAATCTTGGGAAAATCACAGTCTAAAGAAGATGGCCCAGAATCCTAGATGGTTGAATCTTAAAAGTGACCAATGCTCGGGAATCCACCACTTCCCTGGGGGGATTATTCCAATGGTTAATTGTTATTTACCCTTCCTGGAATCCCCTCATGAGTAACTTGTACCCATTACCACTCATCTGTTCCATGTGACTCCTTATATAAACGGAGCCTCCATCTTTGTAGTCACCCTTTAAATACTGAAATGTGGTGGTAGAATCTCCCCTAAGCCTTCTTTTCTGAAGGCTGAACAAACCCAGTTCTCTCAGCCATTCCTCACATGGCAGGCTTCCCAGTCCTTTAATTATCTTTCTGGCTCTTCTCTGGAAGATACTGGATCTTTATCATAACTTGATTTTTGATCAGGAGTGTGCTTTTTCATCAAATCTCCTTGTCTTCCTCCCTTCCCATGATGTGGCATACATTGTGAAGCCTCCCAGGGGTGCAACACGGATCCTTTTCGAATGAAGCAGCACTGGAAGGTGCTCCTTGAATGCACCTAATGCATCCCATTGTATAATATACTGGTCTGTGTGATCAGGCCAGAGGTAAGCCAAAGCACAACTCTTAGAATGTATGTAATACACTTAGAGCCTACTACTTTGCTCTGCAAATCCACTCCTGTTGGACAGTGCTACTTGCTAATGTAAACATAGAAAAAGATAAATAAAACAGAGTAAGACCTTGGAGAAATAAGACCTTAGATCATAAAACATCACATAGTGAAATGATGCAGAAATGAAAACATTTGTGGTGGAGAACTCAAGAAGGCCTCGGTGTATCTGTGTTTATTTCTAATAATTCTCCTAGAAGTAGAGAGAATACAATTATAACACATAAAAAGAACCCAGAACTTTGCCATTCATAAAAACCATTATTTAGTGTAGATTCTGAAAGAGAAGGTGTCCAAATCAGTGTTCAGTTTACTTCACTGTAGAAGCCAGGTGTACAGCATGACTGAGCAACCTTACATTTTTGACTGATATTCCTGGCAGTGTCTGAAAACAGAAAAACTTGCAAAGCTTGAGTGCAGTTAACTCTTTGAAAAACATTTGCTTGAAAAAAACCTATGAATAATTCCTCCTGAAAAAACCCTTTGGTTTATAACTTCACAGTCCAGCTTTCTATTTTTTAAAACAGTAGCCAAAATTCCTTTCAACTGTTCAGTTCTTCAGTATGAAATAAGCAAAACGGAAGTTGAACCACTTGCTATAACTGCAGTTGAGAAGTGGTATTGAACTGGAATGTATAACCACATTTCCTGAACAAAGAAAATTAGATAGTTTATCTTTTTTTTGAGGACTAGGGAAAAAAACCCAAACAACTAACCTTTAGAAAGTAAAATTAGTTTCACATCTGTAGAGATCGGTACTGAACAGGGAGACTCTGATATTTATCATCCTCTATTTTTTCCATTAAATCACCGCTTTACAACTAACTAACCTTCCAAATGAGTTTCAGGCTTAATTTTGTACTTAAAACATGAACTTATTATGCAGGACTCCACTTCCAGGGATGAAAGACAAGCACCTGCAGCTCACACAGAGAGGAAAAAATGCCTTGCCAAAAAGAGATACTTAGACAAATGACAAGATACGTTTAAGAAAACCTGTCACTATCCTCTCTTATCTACCTTTGTATTTGGAAGGCAAAGCTCATATTTCCTACTGATCCCTCAAATTCTGGCCATATTCAGCTCAAAGTCATTCAGAGAGAACAGGTGACCAAAACTGATTTCTTCTTGCCTATGTTTGTAGTACATCCTTTAGTCATCAAGTATCTCCAGGAAGGGCAACACAAAAGCAACAAAACTCAGCCTCTTTTAAAGAAGTCGTGACGATTAGAGATTTTATTTCATCTGCAATTTCAATAACCATTTAAGGTGTGAAAGAATTTTACTGGAGTACAAAGAGTCTGAAATTCAGTAAGAAAAACTGAATTTCTTAGGTCACGATGTTTCATGCAACTATTGTTCTTACTGCCATGTGGTCCTGAGTATCACAATGTTGACAGGAAAAGATGAAAAAATTGCATCTGAGAACACATTTCTTTGAGTCTGTTATGCAAAGATGACAGTTAGAGTGACTAATATGCAGCCTTTTTACAGTTTCTTTTAGAGTACACCTAAGGTTTGTTTGTCTGTCACTCAAGATGTAACTAATTTGTAGTTATTGACTGTTGCACAGTTGCAAAAGAGATCATCTTTAAGTTCCTTTTTCTTCCCATCATTCTCAGTTCACATTTTCTGTTATCTGCTTGAGTTGCATTGTCCTATACTACGCAATAGAACTAAATCTTAATGCAAAAATATGCCAACTTGCAAGCTAAAACTGCACTTTTTTTCTGCTAAAATTATGAAAATGGAGGGAAAACACAAACACATAAGGTTATTCATCTATATTCAAATAAAAGTCCTCAGTATGCAAACACGTCCTTAGGCAAAGCACAGCACAAACAATTCAAAGACAGGAATGGTCCAAAGAGAAAATAAACAAGTAATCTGGTGAATTTAAAAATCCAGAGTTGTCTACTTTATTCAAAATTGTTCAGTCATTTGGCATTCTGCTCAGTGTTCTGAAGCTAAAATTAAGCATACATTGTAAATGGACTTGAAGACATTTTTATAGAAGCCTGCTAAAGAAACAGATGTAAATCTGACAAAAAATCAAGGGAAGGAAGAATGGGCCTGGAGAGGGGTAGAATAACCTGCTAAGAAAAGTTACAGAAAACATCCAATCTATCAAACTATCAGCAGGGAGACTGTCAGCATTCTGAAAAACGAAAAGAAAATAATTCAATGTCTAAGACTTCTGAATAGCTTTTCAATGTTGCTATAGTATTTTTAGGCTTAAATATAATGGGAACAGATAAATCACCTCATGTTTCATGCTGTTGCCCATACGTAGGTTAGGAAAGCATGACCCAGGGCCAAGACTTGCAGACTTTGTCATTCCTCCATATTGCGGGGTTTTCGGGTGCTCTATGGCACTTTTTGCTCAATTCACACTGAGAAGGTACTTCTTATATTCCTGAGGACAAACAAGGCCAAATTAAGGCAGGCAGATTCTGGTGTCTACATAACTGATTCCCTAGAGCTATTTGCATTGTTCACGGTTTTCTTCTTTTAGTCCTCTATATAACAGCGATTCAGACATACATAATACAATCTCACCTTTCAGTATCTAAACAGTCTGCAAAGAGGTTTTGACATCCTCCAAGTATTTCCTACCCCAATGACCAAAGCAATAAATCTCTGGTACTCTGTAACTCTAATCATACTTCCCGTGCAAGCTCATGTCTCATGAATAATGCATATATAAAGCAGTTATCTGACACAAGTAGTTACTGGAGAGGTCTTGGAAACCAATTAATTGGCTAATGTGCTGGGAGAGAACTGGAGCTACTGTTCTGAATGGGAAATACTGGAAAGATGCCTGAACTGCTCTTTTCTGCCCACACGCTATTTCTGGACGGTAAAGAGGACCTGGCTGACAACCTTAAGAAGAGCAAAATAGTTTTTGTTATCAGCTCTTGGCTGTACATGAAGATTCCTTTTCCTGCTTCTCTAGGCAGTTCAGAAAAGGCAGTGTCAGGTGAATTGTGCTCCATTGAGTTTATCCTGTAAGGGCAGGTTACAACCACAAGGGGCTGAGCCTCTGCGGAGAGGTACTTGGAGTTCTACATTTCCTCAGTTGAGAAAAGTAAATGATCTTATGTTTGGCATAAGGCTACACAGTTAAAACCACCATCACATCCAAAGACAACCAAAATACTGGTATCATTTTTTGTGCGTGGAAAAATGCCAGTAACATCTTCCTATGGCACAATCTAGGACTGACTCTGAGAATAAAACTGATAGAATGACTTCTCAGAGAGTATTAGTACCTTAAAGTAATGCACAAATTTGAATCACCAGAAAGCAAAATGGGAGTTATATAATAGCACTAGAAGGGATAAATTCTCCTGTCATGGAAGGTGGGGGACTGAGCAGACATCATCTTCTCTTTCTACACCAGGAGACACCTCTGCAGTCCCACAGTTAGTCATGAATACCATTATGAGATTATTATCTCTAAAATAAAGGAAAGGATGAACTCTTGGTGCAATATTTTGCTTATGAAAAATGCTAGGTCCTGGTCTTATTAGCCTTGATGTAAAATTATAATAATATCATTGATTAAAGTAGAATTTTCTGGATTAAAACTAGCCTAAGAGTATAATTCGTACCAATTTGCTTGATGGGGACGGCACACCATGTGTAATTACCTACTGAATGGCAGTCATCCACTTCTTGAGTTTTCAGAAAATTTCTATGAAGAATATGATTATGAAGTACTGTTTCAAAACTTCAGCAATGTTATCTCTGGATCATTCTACGATTTAGTCCTGCAAAAAATGCAATTTCACTGTTCCTCTTTATATAAATCCAATAATAAGTTTGTTGGAAATCAGTATGGCTGAACTATGAACAAAAACACAAGCTGAAATGTCTACGTGCCCACAATAGAGGTACAGCAAGTAAACCAGACCATCTCATTTTCTGCCTCAAAATTCAAAGCACTATTAAGAGATAAAGTAACAGAAAATACATTTTTATAACCTATTTCAATTTTCTGAGCGAAAGTTATTATCTTAGAAACTCACTGTTCCACCAACAGTGATAACACAGTGATAACACAACTTGATTGGTAGATAAAGCTGAAGAGATGCAAGTTATCAAATGCTTTCTGCAAAATGCAATCTGAATAGGTAACAACTAAATACTGTTCTGCACCGGCAGACAATGTTTTCTTCACATTTTTATTTTCTGTCATCATCATTTTCTATAACCTGTATGATACACTTACATGATTTTTTAGTAAAAATTCTTTACAAACACAACAGACTCTCCCCCAGCATTACACAGTAACAGTAATATTAAAATGATGAAATAATCTGATTTGGAAACATAGTGTTCTTCTTATATTCTGGATAACTGGCGATATATTAAGACAGAGAAAATAGAGCACTACATATTTTTGACAGTTACAGAAAAAGGCAAAGAAAGGAAAGCAAGACATTTTATTTGGCCGCAATTCGATTTAAGATGATGTAAAGCATCAATGAACAAAGTGCGACGTAGAGTTTGAAAGAAATTACACAAAAAGGAGAGAAACAAGGCAAAGCAAGTAAAGAAATACATTGTGTGTTCAGTGCAGTGAAACTGAGCTAACTTTCCCCTCAAAGAAAGCATGTGCAAAACTGGAAGAGAAATAGAATTTGCAAGATGGAATGCATAGCAGCAGCCTTCAATGTTCATTATTGAGAGCATTATGGTTTGCCTAGAGAGATGGTAGACATTGATTACACAATTAGTGTTACTCTGTTTTAGGGTGCTTTAGCTGCACCTCTAATGTATACCTGAGAAGCAGAATCACAGAATTATTTAAGAAAAGACCTGTAAGATCATCGAGTCTAAGCATAAACCTAGCGCTGCCAAGTCCACCACTAAACCATGTTCCCAAGCACCACACCTACACGTCTTTTAAATACCACTAGGGATGGTGACTCAACCACTTCCCTGGGCAGCCTGTTCCAACGCTTGCCAACATTTTTGATGAAATAATATTTCCTAATATTCAATCTAAACCTCCCCTGGCACCACCTGAGGCCAATTCCTCTCATTCTATCACTTGTTACTTGGGAGAAGAGACCAACACCCACATCACTATAGCCTCCTTTCAGGTTGTTGTAGGGAGCGATAAGGTCTCCCCTCAGCTTTCTTTTCTCCACATTAAAGAACCCCAGTTCCCTCTGCCACTTCTCATAAACTTGTGCTCCAGATCCTTCACCAGCTTTGTTGCCCTTCCTTCCAAACACTCCAGCAGCTCAGTGTTTTTCTTGATAATGAGGGGCCCAAAACTGAACAGAGTATTCAGGTGCAGCCTCATCAGCACAGAATACAAGGGAACAATCACTTCCCTTTTTCTACTGGCCACTGTATTTCTAATAAAAGCCAGGATACTATTGGCCTTCTGGGACACATGGTCACACTATGGCTCATATTCAGCAAACTATGGACTAACACCCCCAGATCTTTTACCACCAGGCAGCTTTCCAGTCACCATTCGCCAAGGCTGTAGTGCTGTGACAGAAACGCAGGACCTGGCACTTGGCCTTATGAAGCCTCATATAATTTACCTGGGCCCACTGATCTGGCCTGTCCAGATCCCTCTGCAGAGCTTTCCTTCTCTCAAGCAGACAACACTGCCACATAACTTGGTGGTGTCTGCAAACTTACTGAGAGTGCACTCAATCCCCTCATCCAGATCATTGATAAAGATCTAAAACCAACCCCAAGACTGAGTCCTGGAGAACCTGTGATAACTAGAATTAACTCCATTCATCACAACTCTTTGGACCTGGTCATCCCAGTCTGTTTTTTACTCAGCAAAGAGTATGCTTCTGCAAGCCAAGAGCGTGCTTCTGCAAGCCAAGAGCATGTCCAAGACATGAAAATGCTCTGGGAAACAGTGTTAAAGTCTTTACTAAATTCTAGCTAAACAACATCCACAGGCTTTCCCTTATCTACTAAGTGGGTCCCCTTGTCACAGAAGGGGATCAGGTTAGACAGGCAAGACCTGCCTTTCCTAAACCCATGTTTACTGGTCCTGATCACCTGGTTATCCTTTATACTTCACATGATGACCCTCAGAACGATCTGCTCCATAGTCTTCCCCAGTACCAAGGTTAATCTGACAGGCCTGCAGTTCCACAGATTCCTCTTCTGGCCCTTCTTGTAGATGGTAATCACTTTGAGAAGCCTCCAGTCATTTGGAACCGCCCCTGCTAACCAAGACTGCTGATAAATGACCAAAACTGGCTTAGTGAGCACTTCTGCCGGTTCCTTCAGTACTCTTGGGTGGATCTCATCCAGGTCCATAGACTTGTGCATGTGTAAGTGGTGTAGCAGGTCAATAACTACATCTGCTTGGATTATGGGAGCCTCATTCTGCTCCCTGTCCCTGTCTTGCAGCACAGTAGCCTGAGTGCCCAGAGAAAAACTGTTTTTACTATTAAAGACAGAGGCAAAGAAGGTATAAAGCGTCTCATTCTTTTCCTCATCCTTTTTCACTATGTTTCCCCCTGCATCTAATAAAGATGGAGATTTTCCTCAGTCCTCGTTTTGCTGCTGCTGTATTTATAGAAACATTTGTTACTGTCCTTTACCTCAGTAGCTAGATTAAATCCTAGTTGGGCTTTCACCCTTCTAATTTTGTCCCTGTATAACTTCATAATGTCTTTGCAGTCCTCTTCAGATGCCTGCCCCTTCTTCTAAAGGTCACAAACTCTCTCTCTTTGTTTTTTTTTTCTTGCTTTCCAGCCAAACTTCTCTCTTCAGCCAGGGCAGTCTTATTCCAAGCCCACTTGTCTTTTGGCACAAGGAGACAGCCTGCCCTTGCACCTTTAAGATTTTCCCCTTGAAGAATATCCATTCTTCCTGGACTCCTTTGTCCATCAGGGCTATCTCCAGGGGACTCTGTCAACCAGGCTCCGAAATGGGCCTAAGCCTGTCCTCTGAAAGTCCAAGGTGGCAATTCTGCTGAACCCCCTGCTCACTTCTCCACGAATCAGAAACTCTACCATTTCATGAACACTACGCCCAAGACGGCTTCCAATTATTGCATCACCCACAAGTCCTTCTCTGTTTGTAAATAACAAGTCCAGTGGTGCACCTTCCCGAGCTGGCTTACTCACCAACTGAGTCAGGAAGTTATCTGCCACATACTCAAAAACCTCTAGACTGTTTTGTCTCTGCTGTATTGTATTTCCAGCAGACATCTGGTAGTTGAAGTCACCCATGAGGCCAAGGCCTAGCAATCATGAGACTTATCCCAGTTGCATATGAAATATTTCATCTACCTCTTCATTCTCCAGTTGTGCGAGTCATCCCACCAGGTTTCAGTGATGACAACTATATCATAGTAAAACAATAATTTTTACTGCTGTTCCAAGCACACTAAATGTAACTTGCCTAGGTGCTAAATGGAGTTCATGAGATACAATGCTCTTCCCTGTTTTTGGTAGAGGCGTTGCTGAACAGCTACCTGGGGAGTGCAATAATGAGTAACATTAGGAATTCTGAAAAGACACCACAATTACACAATTACACATAAACAAAACTACCGCATCCTAAGTGCCACATGAGAACAGCCAGAGCATGACATTTCAGTGCAGGAATAAAACAAGAAGCTTTTCCATTCCTAAGCTGACATTGAAGTCAGTCATGCACATGTTCATATATAATTTCATTCATCACAGATGAATGAAAATTAGAGGAAAAGATTGCAGATGGTGGAATTTTTTCCTTCACTTTCAAAAAGGCCACAATTTACACCATCTGAAAGAGTACTTGTTTTTACAGCTACCTTTTTTAATACAGGTTTAGACTTACAAACCCAAAAGAACATTAAAAGAATGTGATTTTGAAGCTGTACAGTCAAAGTTGTAAGAAGTCAAACCCCATCATTGCTAAGGTACTCTACTCAACCATGAATCCACCTCACTTGCGTATATACATTGTGCAGTTTCTAAATTATTGCCTTTCTCCTCCCTCCCAGAAACCCTGCACAACTAGGCATGTGATAAATGAAAAGTTATTAATGATCAATATTTGCTGCAGACTTTAAAACCTGTGGGGAGCTTGTTAAATCTGTTCATTTGTCTTGAACTTTCAATGGCACTTTTCAGAACAGAGGACTGCTTCACAAAACTTAATCAATCTTTAAATGGCCAGCAAAATGAAAGATGATATCACTCCATTTTACAGGTAGTTGACTGAGGCATTGACAGACTAAGGAAAAAATCCTATTAATTTTCACACCCAACCTGATAACTTTAGCAAATGATTTTTCAGGAGTTGATTGCTATATGGTACTTCATCTATTCAAACTACCATTCCCATTGGCTTCAGTTGTAAGTGCTCAGCGTTTCTGCAAGATATTTCAACAGAAATTTCAAGCTGTTACTCTGAAAAATGAGAAGAGCATTTAACCATTTGTAAGACACACGGTTTTAGTAACTACCTAGTGTTACAAAGAAACATAAATGTAAGAAGAAAATCCTTAGGGGAATAATCAGGTACAGTACTAATCTGCCACCCCACCCACAATGATTTTCAAGTCCGACGACAACAGCCCCCTCTACTATAGGATGACAGTGGCTCCACTTTATTGAAGATTTCCTTTGAATTGTTTAGAACAATAGGGAACACATAAACAAACAAAAGCAAACGAGAAGAATGAGACATTTTAAATTTGCAGGACTTTTCACCAAATTCAAGTTCATGGGAATTTGATAGCCTTGTCTTAGAAACAAATTCGCAAGTAGACATTGAAAATCAGGGGCCCAATTATCATGCAACCAGTCGGGTGAACTGTTTCATGGCTCAGGAAGCTGCAATAGAGTGACTAGATGGAAACATGCACATGATGAATGCAGCACATTCATCAGATAGATGACTTTGTTGGGGCTGTTTAGTCTGAAGAAGAGGAGGCTCAGGGGAGACCTCATTGCTCTCTACAACTACCTAAAAGGAGGTTGTAGTCGGGCAGGGGTTGGTCTCTTCTCTCAGGTGACCAGTGACAGAACCAGAGGGCATGGACTCAAGCTTCGTCAGGGAAAGTTTAGACTTGGTGTGAGGAAGTTCTTCACTGAAAGGGTGATCGGCCATTGGAATGCGCTGCCCAGGGAGGGGGTGGAGTTGCTGACCCTGGGGGTGTTTAAGGGGAGATTGGATGAGGCACTGAGTGCCATGGTTTAGATGATGGTTGGTGTTAGTGTTGGTGTTAGTGTTGGGATATAGGTTGGACTCGATGATCTCAGAGGTCCTTCCCAACCTTATGATGCTGTGATACTGTGATATTTGCAAAAAAAAAAGGTTTTGAAAGCCAGAAAAAAAAGAAAGTACAATGACCCTAAAAGACAAAGATTCCAGTCTTCCATAATTTTACTGGAATATACATGGTAAAACATTTTTATTTCTATTTTGAGTAATAAATATCTGACAAAAAGCATACAGATCTTTTCTCTGTACAATCTTCCATTCCCAAAGGAGGTGTATCTACCGAAAATGTAGGTGATGGTTCATAAAAGACTGCTTGTGATGGAGCTGTCCTGACAACAGAGGAATAGAAAGTCTTTGCAGTCTCATGGTCCATTCTGAGCTCAGAAAGAAAGTGAACTTTAGTGGATACATCTCCTCTGCACATTCACCACAATCCTGCCCTCCCCTTCCTACTCCTAATTTATCTGAAACCACCATGCAGACTTCCTCAGCAGGCAGCCTACACATCCTCAGATATCTGCTTTCCCAGCCAGCTGTGTAACAGCTGCCTCTTATCTTTCACTTTAATCCTAGCTAGTTTATCACTAGCTTTATTCCCAAACTGCCTGATCTTCACCAATTCTTCTCCACCTAAATAATCTTGCTCTCTAAATCATCTTCTCTAGCCAGCTTCAGTTTTCCTCTTATACCTACTCTAGACTTGTGGTCTCAAATGACTCATTTTTCCTCCCTAAACTCAACTTTCTGTCTCTATTGTATTTAATCAACTGGCTTGCAGCTCTATGCACACGCCGATGTAGGGTCTGAGCAATACCAAGAATACCGAAAAATTCTAGTATGCTCAAGGGAAATCAGATATCCACCTTTATTAGTCTTTTCTCTTTCCATTTGCTATAGCTTATTTTAGGATATTTTAGACCAAAATATATATTTTTCCCATCTAATTTTACCTGTGAGGCACCGTACATAATTTTCTGTTCTCTAAGAAGGGAACATTCAAAAGCGTATGCATAGATTTAATGCTAAATATTTAGAAAAAATAATGCTTCATAAAAGTTCATATGAAGGATTTTACATGAGGTGATCATGATATTACACGTGGCAAATGTTCTAGAACTTACTTTACTCAAATCAGTTACACAAGCTTAAGTTGTAACTTTTGTTTTTCTAAATTTTAAAGGTGTGCTTGAATAGCAGCCCTGTGCTAATGAAGTTAAAGAAATAAATAAGATGTACAATAGACAATTAAAATACTGTCTCTGTTTAAATCTGATGGGGAAAAATCTCTCTGAAAAGGCATTTGACTTTTCTGAGTTATGTTAGTTCTTCTTATCTGTAATAACACCATTTATGAGGAGTCTGCATTAAAGGATTACCGGAGCATGTAACTGGAGGATGAGTTAATTATGTTGCTTCGTTTTAATAAAATATGTTAGTCAAAGAATCTTGTATTTACCGGCTTAAACACCATTACATAAAGGAATAAAAGGCTGTCAAAACAAAATCCAATAACAAATGAAAAAGTGAGAAATACAGCATGTTCTGAAAGAAAACAATAGAACATTTCTGAGCACCAATGACCGTTCCAACTAGTCTTTCCTTTAATGTCAAATCATGGTATCAAAAGTAGTCTACAATTTTGGAGTCCAACAAAACTAACATAAGCAACAAAAAAGAAATTAAATGGAGTCTTTAATACAGCTAGAAAATAGAGGACTGCAGCCCCTGACCATCATCACATGCAAGTTTTACTCAAAAGAAAATGAAGAAAGCCCAGTGTTATATAAGGATGAATTCAAAGGGATTAAAGAGAGTGAAGTTTCAGTTGCATTCAGACAAGATAAATAGGACACATCATGCTACACTGTGTAGGCACTTTGTGTGGAAGATGCACTGTGAGATGCTTACTCAAGACAATTTACAAGCATTTTATGTTCAGAAGCTATAAGGTACATTAGGGACATTATGGGAATCCTATTATGACTATACAAGCAACACGCACATTAAATTTAGAGGGTATCCATCAATGAATTTGCTCTCAAGCTGAGAACGTCACTGTGTCATGCTGTCTTCTCTCCTTTCAATCCACTGCTGCCAGTTACTTAAGTGCTCATTAACAGCCATAACATTGTGTTCTGTATTTTTTGTCAGCACATCACCTTTCTCAGCAATGATGAGAAAGACAAGAGACCAAGCAAACCTTTTTCAAAAATTCAAGATGAAAAATATCTTTAATCTAGTCCATTTCCTGCTCTAGCTTCTGTAGAGGGTAGAATTAATATGGCAACAAAAGAATATGAAGAATAACAGAAATGCTACTGGCTTTCACTTGGCCAACTGAGTACGTTTACACAGAAGGAAGGAAGCATGCTTTGCTTCAGCCTTGTGCTATAACAGCAACCACTGCCCTCATCAACCTTCTGGTGCACTTCTCTCACTAAAAGGCAAGGCAAACATCAGCAGCAACTGCAGGCAGTGTGTTCCACTTGCACAGATTTACAATTTTCTACGTTGATCGTATACTTTATTTCCCAAAGAAACCTGAAATAGGAGGAAACGTGCTAAGAAATGAAGGAGAGAGAAATGTCTGTAGCATAGATTTTTTTAGCAATCTCAGGAGAGAATTAAAAAAAGCCCCACAGAAACAAAGAAAACACCGTGCACATAATTAAACTGGAGGAATTATTTTCTTTAAATTATTCCAATGATTTCCACAGACAATCTTTTGAGCAGGCAACTCAAGTAGACAGATGGATATTTAAGAAAAGATGCATAGTGATCAATTGAAATGACAACCACATTTAACATTATCAAGAATTAGCCGAAAAACCATTTACCACAGTCATCTTTTGCATCTGGCTGTCTAATGGTGCTTTTAATGAAAGAGACAAGCATAACTTAACTAATTACTTAGAGACATTGAAATCCGTCATGTCAGTGACTTCATAGCACACATTTTCTTGGACCTTCGTCTTTTTTCCTTTAAAGTGGAAAAAATTAGAATTAGGCAGCTTTCAAATTTATGAAATATTAGGTCATATTGTGACAAATTATAATACTCAGAAGTAATTCTAATTAAAAATCCATCTCATTTGGAAGAGCAACTTTCCATCATATAAAAATTGGAGATTTCAGTGAGGACTGTTATGGTTAGTTGAGTTAGAAGGCGTTAGTCAACACATTGGTTAGTATAAGACCTCTGTTTATCTATTTTAGAGAACAGCTATTCAAGGATAAGTTCACCAATTCTAGGTAACTTATTTCTGAATCACAGTCTGTCTTCAGGATGGAGTTTTGCTGGGAAACACATAGCTTAGGAAGAGTCAACCTCAACTACATAGTAGCTACTAAAGTCTTTCAATATGTTTTTTTGTATACTTTCTTATCTTAGGAATCTACACTCTTTTCATCAAGTTTATTCATTGCATGGGCTGAAGATGCTGCAGAGATGTTTATCCTTCAGCTGACTCAGAAACAATAGACCTTCAGCCAGGTTTCTGTATGTTCACAAGAATGCACTACAGATAGTTCCAAGGAAAGGATCCAAGCACAGTCTAGAAATGTAAACATATAAGTTTTCCCAGATAGTGACATAACTTTATAAAAGTATGAAAAAATCCCCACTTTTCTGCAATTATTGGGCTTTGTTACTGACTACATACTTCTTCCAGTCCAAAGGACTGGGCCTTCATCCTTTACAATCTTCAGAGAAAAACAACATTTAGTTTTTCAGTTTTCCAGAATCCTGAGAAATTGTGTTCCGTTACCAAAGACATGTTCTTTTTAAACTCTGAAGCAGGCAATTATACATTTTATTTTAAAATGCTAAATTTAAACATCACTGTCTCCTTTCATTAAATAATGAGCTTGACTGTTTGAAAAATCTGAAAGTACTTTATGATTAATGCTGATTCTGAATACTATCGCAGCTGAGAGAAGCAAACAAAAATTACAAGCAAAAACCAGCAGATTTCCTTCTCAGGTGTAGCAAGGTTTTATTTTGCCAGTAGATAAAAAGATTTAAGAAATTTACATTAAAATGTGTACCTTAGCTTTCTAGCAGCCCATAGCTGACCAAAACTCCCATCAATTGGCATTGGATATATCTATGTTATATAGATACATAAATACTGCATAACATTATATATTATGCTTAGCAAAAATACCAAACAGATTAGATTCCATACTCATTAAACCAGTCTGCAATATTACTTCAAATCATTTAGCTTTAACTACTTGTATAGCAAAATATTATTTCTTAGGAACTCTTACTAGCAAAAAAAATAATAATCTAGGACAACAATAATAAATACTTTTCTAATACTAACAAGAAATTAGCCCACCCTTTATTGATACTTGCTATTTAAAGGTAGCTCTACCAAAGTACTAGACTACAGTATAAAAAAAATGTAATGGCAAGCATATCTTTATCTCTGCCTAAAATGACCAGAGATGAAGAGAACAACTTAGAGTCTTTTTTTCTCATAAAAAGAGGGACTCTTACAGATCGCTGTCCTGAAATATGTTGAGTTTAGGGAGTCTCCAAGTAAAGCTGGGAGTTCAGCACCTTACAGGAGGCTTTCAAGTGGCTTCATACAGTGTGGCTCCTGACCACATTTGTCAATATTGACCACTATCACCCCTTACTCCCATTGTGAGAGGAAAAAAATCTACCCAGCAATTCATCAGCACTAAATATAGCACTAGTGTTTTAAATATTATATGTGTCCAAAACCACCTGTCCATTTTCTAAGGTAAAGTTCGTGGCTCAGAGGTAGATAGAAGAAAAGTTAACAAATGAATCCTTGACCATGGATAAAACCACTTTCTAAAATTGAAGGGAATAAATTTCTATTAACACCCAATAAGAAACAGCTGGAGAGGTATGTATTTATGCGGAGCTGACAGGAGTGATTCAGTGGTGGGACAGAGTTTTTTGTCAAACTTTCACAGATAAATTCTAGTGTAAATATTGAAATTTTAAAAACTGATGAAAATTAAATTAAACTTTATAACGGAGACCAACTGGATAACTGCTGGATTAAAGAAACACAGACCAAATATCAAGGATTATCTAATTCAATACCCAGAATTTTTCCAACTATGAAGAAAACATACAAAGAAAAGAAATTAAAGGAAGAGTTTCATAGGTCAGGTTCTAAAGTTCTTGCCAAAACAGGTGGTAAACACACAAGAAAATGTACCATTAAAATCAATTCTAAGCTTAACAGTCTAGACAGCCTCATTCATTTGGATTCACTGAAACCACTTGTAAGAAGGTGGTCAATCAGTACAAGGTATTATATGCTCAGAAAAAAAAAAGAAAGGAAATGTTGAAGAAAATTATAAACTTGTGGGTTTTTTCCAGATGGAGATGTGAGGCATTGGAGATCAAAGGGACTGCATAAGGTTGCAGAGAGAAGCACTGAAAGCACAAACACTAACCTGCAATCCAGTAAACAGTATTGTAAAGATATACTGTGATTACCAATGTATTAAAAATATGGATATGAAAATGCCAATTACAGAAAACCAAAAAGCTGCCAAACTGAAGCTATAAGTCATATAAGAATATAAATTTACAGATATCAGTGACACTGACTAAAAAAACTGACTGGAACTGAGCAAAAGATCAGATTTTAAGCATAGGTAGCTGTTACTTCGCTTAAAAGCCAGGTGAATGTCAACTCTTATTAAATATAGAAAACAGATGGCACTGTATACATCAGGAAGTAGACCTGCCGATATTTTTTATCGAGAAAGAGAATTAAAACGAAAAGGGAATTAATACACTAAGCACTGCTATGAAGAAGAAATGCAATGTGCATAAGACCAGTACCAACAAAGGTCAAAATCTGTAATCTAAATTAACACCAGCTACCACAATAAATGAGATCCTTCAAGTTAATTATAGCGACCAACCCTAAATACTGAAATGTACCAGTGAGGTATCTCACATTAGGAATTAGAATTATGTGGTTTTCCCTGCCATCATTTTGAATATGCATTCTCAGTACCAAACTTAGCTTTGAGCAAAATAATCAATTTTTCATTTTTTCTTCCTTCTCTTCTTGCAGTCCTCAAAGTTGCCCTACCAGATCGTAAACACTCTACAGTGAGAGCACGGATGAGTAAGTGTGCGTAATCAGCTCTGACTTTGTGCAGTTGCAGAACAGGAGTAAGTTCCTTTGCCAGTGGCATTGTAGTGATGGTATTAGCTTTGATTTGGTATTCTTTTTTCACAACACCTGCACCCTTGATGTAATGACAGGTTAACTACCAGTGCTTCTTTTTAAATGATGTATTCAGTCACGCAGTACACCAGTGCTTTCACACTTAACAAACAACAGAAAGACCGAAAGCTCCAATCAAAGCATCTAATCAAATCTCAAAATAAAGGAGAAGCAGATACATGTAGTGGAGGCTGTTCATGCTATTCCTCATTGTGTTCCCATATATATTCCCCCTCACCAATTTAATATGTGCTTTCTTTACTCCATTTGGTAAAATAAAGTCAGCAGCCTAAGAAGTATATATTTTTCTTGTGCGAATCTTATAAATCGGTGCTGCCTTTGTTAGGGTCCTGTTACAAAATCTCCTCTCTACCCTCATACACATTCTGCAAAGCTCAACCTGTCTCAGAATAAAGAATGACATAGGATACATTAGTGCACAATGCACAGCTCAGCACAGAGCTAAATAGTATGCAATAAACCCTTGGAAATCCCAAAACCAGGGAGTGACAACAGAAGCATAATGTGGATAAACAGGTATCAATGTTGCTTAACAAAGGCGATGATACTCTGAATCTTGGTTAAAATGGATTTCCTACTGCAAAAATTACACAGTAAGCACATCTCCTCTTTTCAGTATCCAACTGTATGTAAGTAAAATGGGACTTCCTTATCCCATTTCTCACTCTGTATAATGATTCACTAGATGATTAGAGAAAAAAAAGAAAAAAGTTATGTTGTAGAAAAGAAGCAGTAGACAGAACTGAAAACTCTCATGTCTAGAAGCAATAGAAGCATCTTCTACAACAGAAGGAAGCGACAGCTTTGGAAAAAAGAGCAAACTCTAGCTGTGTAAAAGAAGTTCTCACATGCTAATTACCAAAAATTTGAATGAAGATGAGTGAATGGCCATCACAAATAGTGCTGATGATCAGTTACAATAATGCTGGGATGAAATTTTAATCTTCTGAAACAAAAAAAAATGCAAAAAAAGAGTCATGAACTACGCCTTTTTGTAGAAGAACAGTAATATCCCAAATAAAAATCCTCTCTTGCAGAGGTTTGTGGCTTTTGTTCAAGTTTAAAAACTTTTCATAACTTCCCCAGTAACTGGGAGTTTAAAATAATACAGAAAAGTAGAATGCTAAAAGATATCCTACTATATTGCTGAACAAATTAATTCCGAAGATTTTAAATTCAGAAAAAGTGTAATAAAAAAACTAAATTACTTTTATTTGTTCTTAGCACCAGAAAATGACAAGTATTAGTGTAAATCTTTCAAAATAAAAAAGATTCTTTATTGATTAATTTTCCAAACCACCGGGTTTATTCATCTTTTAACTTCCTAGCTGTAATTATGTTTCGCATCACCTTCAAAGAATGATATTAGCTTTTTTATTCCAGTAATATCTTCATTACTTTCATCACCAAGCACAAGAATGGCTTAATAGACAAAACCCTTCTTCAACATTATTTAAATAAGTTCGTACCAAAAGCGTTCTTTAACATTCTTCTCTACAGTAATGTCGCAACAATACTTTTATTAAACAATAAATGACAACTTAAGATATCATGGAGTTGAACAATACATTTTGGGCTATATTTGATTTTTAAACAAAATCCCACATTTCTAAATGTGGTGAAAACTGAAAATTTAATGCTTAAAATACTCTAGACAAATAGTTTTCCTTCCTCTTTTCAAACTTACTTCAGAGGTCTGGTAAAAAAACATAAAGGCCATTATGCAGAGACATCTAGAGCAGAAGCATACTTTTCTGGCATAAAACAAAAACAGCAGAAAGTACAGTAACTGCGAGATAGTTTGTGGAAAGCCAGGACTTCCAGTGCCACACAAATGCAGCCTTTCAGTTACAGTCAGCATGAGGTCAAAGATCTTTACCGCATTTCCACTGAAATGTAGCTTCTTCACTGCTTACGTTTAATTTCCCTATGGTACAATGTTTTGCCAAGCAGAATAATTTTTGCAGATAGAATCTCAATTAATCATTTTTTTTAATTATTTTTTAATTTTTTTTTGCTAGTCACTGGAGATACTTTTTTTAGTCAGCTTGCTGACCAAATGTGGAAGCATAATAGCATGACCACATACTAGGCATGCATGTTTAATTTCAGGAATGTGTATTCATTTATTCTCCCATGCACACTACAGAACACAGCTCTGAACTCAGTGAAAGCATACATGTGCTTTACCTTGAAAAAAAGTTAAAAATAATTATTTACAAAGTATTCTTTCTCACTTCCAGTAAATGCATTATTTCACCAATGCTTCTTTCACACTGCAATATTTATTTATGAATGTAAAGATATGTTCTAAATAATGAATAGTCATGTCATGCCTTACCAAATCATTTCAGGTAAGTGTGATCAAAAGGGGTTCTCAAGAGTTACTGTTTCAGAAATTCAGACAATTTGTCTGATTTTACATTTCACATTTCTTTTCTTCTCAAAACACCCTATAATGGCCTCTTATTGTTTACTCAGTGAAAACATTTGAACTGATGTCTCAGTTATAATTTATCTCTTCATTCTGTGTTACTGAGAAAGTGAGCTTCTTGCTGTTAGTGGGACAGATTAAACTCCTACTGAATAGAAACTGTTGTATAGCTGACAAGAAGCAGAATGACATACTTTAGTCTTCAGGCAGGCTATCACAGATTCCACAGCATTTGGAACTGTAAAATGTAATTACAATCAAACACATGTATCAGAAATTCAGCCTTTTCAACCTAATTCAGGACTAGTAAATTGTAGAGGTAACAACTGTTACTCAATACTGTAAACTAAAGGAAGTTTTCTAGTTAGACCAGCTGAGACAGCACTGTACATTAGTCAAAATAAACACTGACCAAGCACACTGCACAGCAGTGACTGCTAGAGTGTCCTGCATGAAGGTATTTTGGTAATGGGACTCCACACCTTTTATGGAAAATTTGATTCTAAAATGTTTTAAGGAAAACTAATTAGTTTTCTCTAATTCTAATAGTATGGGAAAACTCAGAGCTAAACATCCATTAATGTGAAATAAACTTGCTTGAAAAATAACTGACTATTTAACTCTGTAAGTATTTCAGAGCTGTTTATACACTTTCTAGTTTACAAACCGTGCATCCAAACCTATAGAAACTTACAAACATATCTAGTATTTCACCCATGGGTGAAACCTGTCACTGTCTTGGAAAAACTGATTTTTAAAAATTTTTTAGGCCACTAATTTAAGTGGTTAACTTTTATTGATTCATACATGAACAAGCCTTTGCACAAACCAGAGCTAATCACTGGAAATGTATAATTTAGTTAGTATAACCAACAACAGAATAATGATTGAGAAGGTATGCTGGCATTCAGTTTCCCATCAAATATGATAGTTTCAAATTTATCCATATTTAGTTAATTCTGTAACAATAAATAACTTAAAAATAAATTAAGATTTTTCAATTTGGAGATAACTGTAATAAATATTAATTCCTATGATTACTGAAAATTAAAACAGTTTCATCTAGACAACTAGAAGTTAAATTATGATGTGAGCTTTAATGAAGAATTAATTTGTTTCATATTGATTTTGCAGACATAGTTTTCATTTTTAGACACCATATATTAAAAAGGGAGGGAGAAAGAAAACAAATTTTGTTTCATACTCTTAAATAGATCTTACAATTCCTAAATACCATAACAAGTAGTTACAAAAGGAAGTTTATCTCTGAAGCAACTGAGAATTATGCCAGACAGATAGGATACTGCTGTCCACAACCTTGCAAAGTTTCCTTATGTGAATGTGAAAAGCTACTATTATTTCTAAACCTCAAGAGTGTGGAAAACTTGCTTGATGTTCTAATGAGGAAAGTGTTCATGCTGTGGAATTGCAAGAGCTCCCTTCTCCAATTAAAAAATGGAAATCCGTAAATCTATTAAAAATATTGCATTAAGAAGGTTCTTAAAAATACTTTGAAATGCAAAAATTTATTCTAAAAGTTCAAGAAAATAAAATTGGTGATAAAGCTACCGGTTTGTTCTGGTCATGCTCATTAAGAACATGAAATATTTCTACTATATTCTTACCTTATGAATTTAGAACCAATATCTTGTAGAGAAAAGCACTTATCAAAACCCCTAACAAGTACTGTGAACTTCAGCTTTCAACCCTATGAGCTTAGAGGCAGAGACTGTAAACAACAAACATCCTGGGGAAAGTTACAGTCATACTGTCCTGAATTAGAACCAATTTCACAATTCTAATGCCATCCTCTGGAAGGCATTAAGATCATGAGTAGCCAATTTTATTACTACTGTTTTTATCAAGTCTTATTATAGTATTTAGAATAACAAAACATAGTTGTCCACAATACTACAATTAACACTACATCAAACTGCTTAGAGTCAAGATGCAGTGGTAATACATGGGTTTATTAGTTTCCTGAGGAGACAATTAAGGACTTCGTTGTCAGTGAAGCTCATAATCTTGAATAATTACAAATCTAAATATTTGCAAAAAGAGTGATCCATTGAAAAGGTAGTTTAGGGGCTGTTTTATAAGGTATTTTCAGATTTGCCGAAATATTTGAAATCTTGTCTGTTTCTTCTAGTAAAATATTTTCTCACCTCCTTCACCTCAGGTGTCTGAAACAATGGTGGTGCATGTATCTTGCTGCAGAAAATTAACTCTTCTTGCTCTCTGTTTTCATCTAATAAACTCTAACCTGCTCAGTGTGAACCCTTTCTGTTAATACATATACAATGCAAAAGTGCTTGTATATGGTGGGCGCCAACCTATCATGTTAAGCAGGTTTTATAAGCAAATCCTCATCTAGCAAAGCAACCAGTCACTCATCTTGCCAGTCACAGTGTCACTTCTGAAAGCTGGACTTAACTCCTCTCTTGTTTCCCTCAAGGTTAAGAAATATTAAATTGTATTTCATTCGTTCTCTGACTAAAATAATTCAACTGTGCAGTGTCACAACTTCCATCAAAACTGGAGAAAATTTCATATTCAAGTGTTTAAAATGGAATCTGTGATGATTCAACACTGTACATATTTTATGCTTATATTTCCACTTTATGAAAGTATAATCCTATCATCTATCTGTTGGTGGGTTTGGAATATCACTAGCTACAGTAGGAACATCTGTTGTGTGCTAGTCTTTGAATACCTCTATCAGGAGAGAGGTTTGTCTTCCACCACAGAAAAAAAGTCTCTAGATTAAACAAATAATAATATTTTTTTTTTTAAAAAAAAGATAGCATTAAACAGAGAAGAATTCTTTTCTTGAATTCATGTGTTTATCCTGTAGTGCAATGTTTTCCATGGAAAGATTCACTCTTAGTTAATATTCATGGGGCTTTATAGATGACAATCTTGTTCTTCATGAAGATCATGCAAGTTCTGTTACTGATTCCAATATGACATCCAACATGCAGGCCTTCTGGATGGACAAGATTGTACTGTTTATAAGCTTTGAGATGCATGAAACATTATTGTATCTGCAGTAACAGAATTACTGAAATAGTCTCACTCTGCTCTGTAGTTCTTCACATATACTTCCTCTCTAGTTCACATCAATGCTCTTATGCCTTGCATCTGTTTGTGCAGCAAATGAGTAAACCATATGAATGCACTGCACACTTAGGAAAATTATACAATACAGTAACCACATCACCAACAAGAACATCTGAACGGGATGATCAAAAATGAGCTCAGAAAGTTATACTTCCACATTTAATCTTTTTCTCTGTGAAATCTTTACAGTGACAGATATTTTACTTCATTAGTATGCTTTGAATAGTAAGCAAGCAAATGAATTATTTAAACTTGACTGCAAAATGGTCATGAATTTCCCTTTCATCTTTGAAGCTTTCAAACGTGAGGTAGAAGCACCATCAGATTTAGGCAACCTCATTACTTCAAGCTGTATTCTTAGGAACAAATCTGTCTTTTAGAACAGGATTACATTTACATGTAAAATCGATTAATTCAGCAACTAAGACCTATTACATCTTCTCTCTTCAAGCAACTGCAGATTATTGGATTAATTTTTTTATTCACTGGTATCTGTAGAACATCAAATGCCTGCAGTTCTAAAATGCTACCATTATTTTCACAATAACTACTTTTTTCCCTAAGCAGATCCGAAACATTTGTATAAAAGCTTTCACTAGTTTTTTTTATAGCTACTTGCCATAAAGTCAATAAGATTAAAGTTTTAAAACCTTAACATACAAAAAAAATATTAATTCTAGTCTTCTGCCTAAAAGCAATAATTGTATAGTTTCAAATGAAATACGAAAGTCTTCCTTTCAAACATTGAGGAGCTGATGCTCCTCTTCCATTTCATAAAATAACTGAAACCAAAAGAAGCAGCACAGGACCTTATTCAAAGCAGTTTCTAACTGCAGATATTCCCTAGTGTAAGGGATCAGAATGGGAAGGATTTCTGCCATTCTCTTACTGCTTCACTTATCTAAGTCACCGAGATATCTACTGGGAATCCAATGACTACTCCTGCATAAGGTGAAATTGCCATTAAACACAAAAGTGCTAGAGTTCACTGAAATCTAACAGTCAAACTTAAAAGGAACTTAGCAGTAGGCAAAGTCTTCAGAGGAAATTAATGACCAGGAATAGGAATCAAAAACCCTTCTGTAGGGTCTACATAAAATTGATGTGCATAAAATTTAAGTGAAGTAGAGCTTTTACCCAGGAAAATTTAATTTTATGGTGGATTCCTAAAGAGTCGGTGGCACTGCATGCTGTATCTTAGAGGTGATCATGTACATAGGTAGTAATTTTACTCGTTTTTCCTAAGCATCTCTTTCAGGGTTACCATTATGAGTGAACCAGAGCTACTCTTCATTTACACTTAAAACAATAAGCAAAAGGCCCATCATCAGGTTTGCAAAACATTTTACAAAGTCCAGACTCTATCTACCATTAAGGTTATCTAATAAAATATTATCTATTATATTGATCTGGGTGAACTTAAAAAGCATATTTTTGCTATACTTGGTGACATTAAATGCTGTTTCCACTACACAACATTGAAGTAATGCTTTTTTGTTTGAAAGACTTGTAGAGCTAAAGAATAAAGTAAAAGGTAGTGGCTGTTATGGTTCAGACCAAAGATCAACAGACAAAGCCCAATATCCTGCCTGACAGCAAATTGAATGTAAATATAAGGAAAAAAGGACAATACAGGTGGATATAATGCAGTTTTTCTCCTCACTGCAATCTGCAGCTTAAAAGGTATTCTAGCAATCTAAGAACTTCTATTATTAGATTATTGACTGTTCTAAGTGTTGCTCAGCATAATACTCACATGTAGGAAAACAGATTTTCACTCAGAATTAAGAAAAACCTTTTTTTGGCTTTATCATAAAAGTTGAGTCCTGTTTGAATCAATTATTGTAAATATGTAGAAGGAAATCTAAAAACTAGATGACCACGGCATTTAGGAGAGTAGACAGAATGAAACATTGAAAAAAAATATTTACTCACAGACCAGGCATTACAAAAGCATCCTGTATTCCTTCATTTTTGCCGCTTTAAATGCTCAAACAGTGTCAAAGAAAACAATTTCTATCAAAATGTACACATCAAAGTTCCTTCCTTTACCTTGGGCTTTATGATTTCTGTGTTTCATACATATCGTACAGTCTAATTATATAATTAGCCCTTGTAAAACACAGGCTATTACATAATCTCAGGTGTAACAAAGACATATTCATTAACATTTCTGTCTGTCCTGGATAACATTTGTTATCAGCAATTACCTTTCAGGGCCTGCAGCCAACTGAGGAGAACTAATGTGAAGGCAGGCACACAGAGATCATAAGTGTGGGTCTGGTATGTGCAGTGTTTTATGCTAAACTCAAATACATGGTTATTTCCGAAGCCCATATTTATATTTCTCTTCACATTTAGCTAGGAGCCTGCCCTTGGGAAGCTGGCACTGTTGTTAGAGGAAAATGTTAGAGAAGAACACTTATTTCCAAGGGTTCTCATACAAAATACGTCTTGCTCATGAGCAGCTAAAGCAAAAGGCTTGACAATTGACCATCACCGCCACGATAGCCTGTAAACGTGACTGCAAGGGTTGCTTCTGCAATATTTTAAGAGGGACAGCTCCTTCAATCACTAATGGATAATTGCATGTGTACCTGTATCATCTGGTTTAGTCTCACAGACTGGATTTTATTACAGGCACCTTCTGTTGATACAGTGGATCACTGCCAATCTAAACCATTGATCCTGCAGTAAGTATCTGACTCCTACCGCAACGCAACTGTTGAAGTGTCCCTCGTTCGCTTTTTCTGTCAGGCTGAAGAAAGCAGGCCATGCTGGAAGGCAGCCATGCTATTTAAGCTGTAGAGATGCACATCTGTAGTTTCAATTTTTCCAGCCAAAATTATTATAACAAAGTTTTAAAGTATAAAATGTTAAACCAAATGCAATAAAGACTGGGAATGTCAGTCTGGTATGGTGTCTGTGTACAGATTATTATACTTAGAATAGCAAGCTACTGTATTTCAGTTTCAATATCCTATCACTCCAGAAGAGACGGTGGATTCTGGAAAATGAACAATTAAACAGTTCAGTGCAGTTCATTAATTACTTACAAAATGTTCATAATTTTACATATGCAGACTCCAAGTCCATGAAGACTGACAAACTCTTCATTCTTATGATTAGAAACTGCCAGCTACCTTGCTAGTAGAGAGAAGAATGTGTACCTAAAGGTAATTTTAGTCTAATATCCCGCCTACTGCTTCTAGGTAGGGTAGGCTGTGGTTCCAAAACTTTTTGGCCTATTAACATTTTTCATGGTTTTTTTGCATCTACAGAATTTGCCATGGAAAGTGTTCCCCATGGCAAAACTGTATCTCCAGCTCTCTTACTTATGATGAGAATCTTTAAAATATGATTTGAAATTAAACCAGAGATTAATTTTGAAAGGTGAACATCTGACCTACTAATAGCAAACCCAGAAACTAAAGAAGTAATATCATTACTACACCTAACTTCTGCCAAAAATATGTCAAAGGTTTAAGAAAATCACTGAAGATGACTGCATTCCTAATGCCTAAAGGTTCTAAATGAACTTTGCTACTAAACAGGTTTCAGTTTTGCATAATTATGTATTATTCATAGTGAAAAATGAACAGTTCACTAGGGAAAAAAAAAATTAAAAACCAATGCATGACAGTAATGACAGTAAACAGAGAAATGCCAAATTATTACATGGACTACAGATTGATCCTTTTTGTATCTACACTCATGTTGAGCATCCTATTTATAGGATTAAGTAAAGGTGACAGAATCTGCACTCCAGTGCCTCAGAATATCCAAAACCATGACATGAAGTCTAGAGTCATATTTGGAGAATCATTTTGCAATATAAATAATTATTATTGTAATATATCACAAAATTACCGTGATTGCATCTGCTCATGGTGTTACTAAAAGGTGCAAGTGGTGAATCTGTTCCAAAGTAATGGGATATTTTTAAAAAATTCTACAAAATGACTGTAATGACATTCAAAAAAATCTGATTTAAGTTGAGTAATGAAATTGCATTGACAGATTTTTTTCCCAGTGTTTATCAGTCAGGTAACAAACAAGATTAACACTTTTTAAATATTTATGAGGCAGGAAGAAAAAGGAACTGTGCTCACAGTGAGTGTATCACTCCTTTTAAAGAACTTACTGTTCCTTGATTTCGGCAAGAGAAATTTGACAAGGCTGACAAGGGAGGAAAGCAGGTGGGCAGGAAATCTTGATTCACAGCTCTGTCAATTCATCCTCAATAACCTTGTTATGTGGCTGAATAAGTGACAGTTCAGGATATTTTAAATAAACACCCCCATTGACTGTTGAAAACTATTTTTCTCCTCTACAGCAAAATCATTAAAACTCCCGTGAAGAAGTTGTCAGATTTTCCCACCTGCTATCAGAAAGAGCAAAAAGTCAAGCTCCAGCAAGTCTTGAAGCAGGTGTATTTTTTTTTTCCCCAGCACTTACACAGGCTGCAGCGTTAGGAGATGGCACTGTAACAGAGTAATGTTACACCACTCTATGTTGTCACTGTCTTGCACTCCAGGTGCACTCTGGCAATTCAGACAAGAAGCAGCAAAAGACATAAATGCTTATGTCTCAGAAACAGTACTTTCTGCTCATTGAACCAAATGACAGTATTTTGACTACCACTAATTTTCTGCAGGTTGCCATTTACATGAAGAGAATGAATCAAAGAAAGGAAAAAAAAACACTTAACCAAATCAAAGTCCATCAACCTAACATAGTCTATCATCTCACTTAACTAACTACATAACATACAGTCTCCAAACACAAGCAGAAATAATTTAACTCAAACTATGAGCCTTCAGTCACAAGGAAAACCCTGCATTCAATAAACTCCTGGAAGAAAAAACCAAAACCAATCCCAAATGCCTCCCCGACTTCCCCACTCCCAACACGACCAAACCCAAAACTTTTCTACTTCAGGTCAAGCCTATAATCATTGAAGATTCTTCTTTCAAAACTGCTTTCAGTATTAATCCAAGACAGCAAATATGAAGCATTAATATGAAAATCACAACCTATTCAGTCTGATCATGAAATACCTGTAAAGCTAAATTTTAGTGATGAGGAGGGAAAAAAAGCTTTGCTTTATTTGGGTTTTGGGAAGAGGGAAAACGGTGGAGATTTGGCATATGGAAAGAGGTGACGTTTCGCATATTCCAGCCAATATTATAGGCACTAGAGTGAGTAGAGTACCCAAAGGTATTGACACTGACTTTCATTTTCTTCAGCAGGCGCATGTACATACGTTAGACACTTCAGACAGATCTGCACTGCAGCTACGAAGCCAGAGAAACTACCAGAAAGGTTTCTTCACATTGCTATTCTTGCTGTGCGTGAATTGTATAGGTATGGATAGTGACCTGCATGATATTCATAGAACCAGATCCTGAAGCAAGCTCAGAAGATTTGTGGGACTCATTCTGACCTCTTTCACCCTTGCTGTTTAGCACATTTAAAAGCTAATTTAATAATTTTCTTTAAGGTCTTTAAATATGTATCCAATTTTTAACACTGTCTTTAAGTGAAATTAAGAGAAATTTAGTTTAATGCACATGAGCAATACTTTAGGCTGCTCTGCTTTGTGCTATTTCCCTGCTTCTTTCCTGAAGGTCTCTGCACTGTCCCCAGCCAAATCTTGCCAGTGTTTTCAAAATTAACTGAGTCAAACTCAGTGGTAAAACCAAAGGTAGGTAATGCTCACCTTGGCAGATACAACTGCATCAGAGCAAATTTAAACACTCCTAAGTGCTTAACAAGATTCCCATTGCCAGTGCTGAGCACAGCAACTTCTCTGTCATCACAGCTTCTCTGACCATCACCCTGTCATTGTAGAAAATATCAGTATGATGGTGGGAAGAAACAGAATGAAATAGAGCAATCTACGTTTTCCTCATTTCATGGAAACAGAGATTTTACTAAAATAAATGCATTGAGCACCTTTGCATAGCAGCATTACTGGTTTATCTTTGACTTCTACTTGTCTCCATCTCTTCGTCCTTTTTTCTTTCTTACTGAACAGTCATTTAGGCGATTATTTCTATCAGTATTTCTCAGCTCTGAAAAGTTAAATCTACTTGAATAGGGATGGAAAAGAGCCATTAAACAGTCACAGATGAAAACTCACACTTCTATTCCACATCTGCACTGCAATGCTACATGCATGCAATGACACTGATCTTGTCTCCGTTTAAAATGTGGTGCTGATATGAGACTCATTTTTGATCACTCTGTGCTCCTTTTAGTCTCGCTTGACATAATCTCCTCTTCCTCTTCCCACTCAAAATTACAGCTGAAATAGATCTCAGGGTGGAGAATTCTACTTTTCCCCACATTCTCCTGCTTGCAAGGATACATCTAACTCAACAATAAAATGTAGAAATAGCTTTCTGAACTTAGGTTAAACATCTGAGAATAGGATGCAGCTGTCATCCTGCTGTTTTCCCTGACGAATAAGCCTCATCATAAGAATTTTTTAAATAATAAAGGGGAAAGTTAGATTGTTTGCATTTTCTAGGAGATATAAACAATTACTATAAGGGCTGAAAATACATACAAGCAGACCATTAATGATATAGTTCAATTATGTGCAATTATTAGCATCTTTTTGAACCAGTCCCTCTGACTTCACTTGGAGTCCTAGCAAGCTATCATGCCAGAATTCAGACTTCACAATACAGAACATTGGCTTAATAACTGTACAAAGAAAATACTAAAGTAGAGAAAATGACTCCCAAAAAACCCGAGGAAAGCTGTTTTGTTATTACTTAGAAATATAATTTAAAGAAAATGTAAATGCATTTAACAAACACAATGTAATATGTATTTCAGAATATTTTCATGTGTCATATATCCCAAAGTTGTCAGTTTCAATGCCAGTAAGAGAGACTAAATAAAGAGACTGTACTGAAGTTACCTTGTGCTAAAAGTTAACAACATCCTCCCGTAAAAGTATGGTATTTATGATTTATGACTAAGCTCTAATTTAGTCAGAACAAAGGTCTTTCTTCAACTGAACAAAGGACTCAAAAAGCCAGTATTTTCTTCTATCATTAAACTGCGATGTTCCCAGTTCGCCCCCTGCAATCACTTTACTGTTGCTTCCCATGACCCAGTAAAACATATAGCAACAATCCAAGAAAAAAACCTCTCAACATAATCTAAGGTGGAATCAACTCATCCAACTAATAAGCAATGAGCAGACGTGCTCAGAATGAAAGCCTGCTTTTTGAAAATCTGTTTATTACACTTCTATGAGTTTTTGTTTATTTCTATGTAAAGTAAGGATGATTAACAGTGCACATAATCTTTTTGGAAATGAGATAAAATGCAAGGATTTTTGCTTTTAGATTTTGAGGAGAAAAGCATAAAGTAATTTTGCCCAAATATACTAACAAAACAGATTCTGGTTCAGCTTGGTTAATGGAGAGATGCAGTCTTGGGCAACTTATGGGAAAAAAACATTTCTAAACTTTTCATTGTGCGTGCATCCAAAGTATTTGAGCAAGGCTGATAAACAGCGTCAGGATGACTCTTCCTCTTCTTGCTTTGAAGGAACAGTGCTGATAGAAAGTTGCATTGTCTGACAACTCCTTTGTCACCACCAAGCTAGAAAAGTGCCTGCAAATTGCTTTTCAGAACAGGTGTGGAGAGCAGAGATGTTGCTTATTCCATTCTATTCCTTTTTTCCCATTCACTCCTCATCTTGGATATCAGACAATCCATACAAATGTACAAGCATGTTCACACTTTATTGGCCTGATGGCCTCGCAAAATAAACCACCATAAAAGGCCCAATAAATTAGTAAAATAAAAGCCTTATTTTGCTTTCACTAAAGTTTGGATGAAATTTTGCATTAGCATTTAAAAGGAATAAGGGAAAGAGAAAGGAGTAAAGTAACCTAGACATTCAGTTCATGTTCACTTTCAGTGGTCTGCAGCTCCTAGATCTTGTGAGTATTTTGGAAGGTATATGTGTTGGGTTAAGAAAACAAACAAACATAAGAATCTGAATTAATTCAAGTGCTGATAAAATATTGAAACAGACTAAAAATTAATTTTAGTAAACCTTTAGTCTCCTAAGAGGTTTAGAGAGGCTTTATGAGCACATCTTGAGGATGTGCAATGTCAAGCAGAACTTGCTCATCTCTGGTAAGTGTTTTATTATTATTTCTTCAAATAATTTCCATATTTCATTTTAAAGTTGGTTACTTGAAAAAATACTGGATAAATGATGGTCTCATATCCTTTTCCATGTTTATGTTTTTTCCAGTATTTCTTTTTGTCACCTGACAAATGTCAATGTCAAATGTCATCATTCATAATGGAAGTTTCTGGTACTGTTCATATGTTGCAGGGTTCTCAGCCTTTCCTAGTGCTATAAAATCAATTTCAGACTTGAAACATTCAGAAAAGACCACAGTGAAAGCAACCACTCTCACAAATATTCGTTCTTTAAATTCAAGGAGGGAAAAAGGAAGCAATTAAAATGGCACAATGAGGGAGAAGCTGTTACAATGCATTTACAGCAATGCTTTTGAAACACTCACTGGAGGTTTCAGCTGAACAACTCTAAAAATATTAAGAGTATTAATGCAATATTTATAACGTACCTCTCAGGTGACACATATTTTATCATATATATGAAGTAAAAGGACAAGAAAAGGCAGCTATTCCTAGAATGCTCAACATCAGAACTACGCAATAGGCATCAGAAAACCTATGGCAAAAACGCAAGAACAAATGAAATATTAAAAGCCCTTGGAAATAAGTGTGTGAATGAACATCCAGGCTAACTATGCTTCAGGACACTGGATTTCACCTATTGCTTTTGAAGTCAAATACAGAAAAGGATCACACAAAGTAAAACACAGGACAGTAAAATCCGTAAAATAAAGAACCATGTAAAAACTCAGTATGACTACTGCTAGATAAATCTATTGCTTGACAAGAAAGAAAAATCATGATATATATAAAAAGCATATTATATATTAAACCTCACATTAAATAAAACCTCCCTGCAAAATCCACCTTCTCTTTCAGCACTACTGTCTAAAGATTTTTCATTCATGAAACACTTTATTAGTAACACAAGCATTAAATAGTCAACTATTGAGTTAAAATGCCAGTATTATCAGGATGGTTTTGATAGAACATTACATATCATGGCACGTGGAAAAAAACGTTGATGATGGCAGAGAATGATTTAAGGCAACAGTAAGAGGTACATAGTAAGCCAGCAGCTGAAAGAAATTCAAAACAAGAACTGAGAGGATAATGCAACTGATCCCTTTTGAAAATTTTTTTAGTGAAATAATGAAGTATTTATGTGAAAAATAGCCTCTATTTTCCCCTGATTACAGGTTTAATGTAGCAATTATCATAAGGAAATTTATGCCCTATGTTATGCATAAGACCAGGCTAAGTTTCTTGTTCTTAATATTTATAATTCATTTTGGATGGAGGATTTTGTGATTGTTAACTTCCCAAACTTTTATTTCTATATCAGAAAGAAGGGGAATCTAACACCTCAGTGAGACATTCTATAAATACCAATAACGTCAAGTAAATTTTAAGAGACAACATAAAGTAAGATATTGCAGAGATGATAATAGATATCTTAATTCAATTTATGTATAACTTTTCAGTGCAAAACCCTCTCATTTTTCTGAACTGTTAATCAAAAATATTGTAACTTTCAAGTTTTAAGAAATGAATTAAATTATACAGGAGCCTGGAACATGTTGGTTTGTCCATGTAACTTCATAATTTTACTACTAAAAAGACAGACCACGTTGGCCATAGGAACATTTAAAAACTGCCAAAACTATTTTCCTTCTTAAATATAAACAAATTTCTTAGCAGTGTAAAAACTTCCAGTGCAAACAAAACCTGTAAAATGTTTCTTCTAGCCACATGAGACAAGCTAAAATAAAATAAATTAATCATTTTAGAAAAAGAAACACCTGTCACTATTTCTAAAAATGGATATATTAGGGACTTGGATCTTTGTAAGAAAATGTAAAATTGTAGTCTTATGGCATCATGCAGGGGCAGCAGGAGTTCAGATCACTCAGCATGAACTCTGCCTCATTCCAGCATTTCAGTTTCCCACTGAATAGAATTTCTCTAGGGAAACTAACGCAAAAGTCTCCAAATGTTCTTCTGCTCTCCTAAGTTACTGGTTTGGCTTTTTTCTTCTTTTTCTGATGGCTAATATGATGATCATGAAGCTGTAAGTAGCACCAGGTTTCCTCAGACAAGTCTTGGTTACTGTATTGATTTATCATATTGAGTCCAAGTGCTGCCCAAATGCTAGCAGCAGAAATGAAAACAATTACAACAGCGGGCTCTTGATGCTTACAAAACAGGATACAGGTTTCTTGAAGGGCTACAGAAGAATTTTTGAACCTTTAGGTTTTCTTTCCTCATCATATAGACCACTTAGTAGCAAAACCGACCAATGGTAATAATATGTACAAGATGTTTCCAGCAATTTTAAATCAGAATCAGATACGCAATCACAAAAAAGAGCTTCACAGCACCACAGGTTCGTAAGGAACTGCTGTGAGAAATTCAAATGGAATGACTTCTATTTAAATTTTCTACTTCAGTTCAGCTATTGTGGAAACTCTAGACTCTTCAGCAATATCGGAAGAACAAAATCCTGCAGAAAATAGATTGGAAAATCTTCATGGTCACCAGGTCATTATGATGCCTAAGGAAAGTGGGTTGCTAGTCTGAAACGAATTACACATACACATTCCTTACAGGATAGATATTTAAGATTTCCTAGGAACTCATGTGGAGGTGTTCATATCAAACATCAGGTTGTCAGCCAAAGCCTGCAGGAGATGCCTTTGTTGGAAACAACTCCAACTGAGTTTTCAGACTCAGAAGTAATACAATACACTTTTGCTTGGGGACAGATGGGAACAGCCACAATCCATAACTGCTGTCAGTAATTCAATGCTTGAGAGGAAGTGTTGATATCATTTCATTTATATCAGTCATAACAGTTTATACCACTTTGAAGGTGTGGAAAACATCCTAGACTGTTCACTAGCTCTGCTACCTACTCCCAGAAAGAATCCTCCTCCCGTTGCTGCCGTCTAACGATCAGCTCTCTTTTTCCATTTTTCTTCAGCATTCAGAGTAAAATTACTTTTTTTAAAACTTCTCTAGGATTTAAAACCATGCACAAAATTGTAGATTTTAACTATTTTTCCATTTGCAACTGTGCATTTAACAAATAATTTGTTCCACAGATACAAGTTTGTTCTGCAGATAAATGAAAATCTGAAAAAAATGCTTTCAGAATTGCTTTGACTGCATTAAAAAAGAGTTTTGATATTTAAAATCCAGAAAAATAAAGACATTTGATGATGCCTTAGGGAGCTGGAATAAATTATTTGGAGAACTACATTTGTCATAGACTGCTACAGAACTAGAGGTTATGTGAATTAACAGTTTTCAAGAAGAGAAAGTAAAGGATTGGTTTAATTTCATATAAAATTTCTGTTTAAAATTCTAGCAATCTGTGCAAATATCTATATACACAGAGCCTAGGAAGACCATTTCATAGAAGCCAAGCCTTATATTACACAACACCAAAATAGCATTAATTTTTCATGCTTCATACTCATTTCTTTTGCATCTTGCTCCACATCAAAAGCCTGGGATCATGAGAACATCAGCATTATAATGCATCATGCTTTCAGTTCCAAACAGCTTTAGGACTGTAAATACGTATGTTCGAGAGAGGGACTTTATTCCTGAATAAGAAATATATCGAAACTTATGGAGAGTTACAAATAATAGGAAGGAGACTGTACTTTTCAGTCTTAAGGCATGAAACTGCAAATCATGAAGCCTAGTTATTTGGTTGTGTCAGGGTAGTCTCATGTCTCGCTTTTCTCACCTGTAGAAGAGTATAATATTAAATTACATCAAGTACTTCTAGCACCTCAGATTAAAAGCAAAGAAGCGCAGAATATCATTAGAGATACCTATTCCTGACTTGAGGTTTACAAAAAGACAGTTCTATTATTTTTCCTATTATACTTGGCTTTTTAGAACACACATAATTACATCATGATGTATGATTTGATTATATGTAGGAGTAGTGCCTCGAATAGGCTGGAGGCCTGTTTATAATGTACTTATTACTTACTCAAATTTTTATAGCAGGTATAAATATTTGAATATAACATTCCCCAGATATAATCATTTAATGAGTTTATTAATTTCATTACTAATAACTTTAATGTCATTCAATTAACAAGATGTTCTGTGGGTTTTGTCATCTGTAGTATAAAAAGACAAGTGGACATCAGACTCCCTATCAAGTACTCGCTAACAGTAAACAACTTGCTCTGTGAAGAATGACAGCAACAAAAATTGGTTTCTAGAGGATTTGTATACCCTGTCTAATAACTTCCTACTGGATAGACCAAATGTCTGTATATGCCCTGGTTCCTTAGGAAATCAGACTGTAACTTGATAAGTATTTGCCTTAATTTTGTTTGCTGCTGATGTACACAATAATGGTGGCTTTCTTTTTTGAATTGTTAAACTTTCCCCAGGACTGGACACTTTTAAGGCTCAACTTGATAGAGTTCTGGGTCATCTCATTTAAAGTATATTTCACCTAAAAGGTAGGACCACATGATCCCTGAGGTCCTTTCCAACCTGGCATTCTACAATTCACTAGCCTAGTCCTAGGCAGCTCAGATTATCTATGTACAATGTAGGAGGGTTATGGTAATAGAACTGTGTTCGGTTATTTCAGATGGATTTCCATCTTCACTACCGTGCAATAAAAAGCAATAGTGACAGAGGTAACCACTGAAAACCACAAAAGATAGAGGAATGATTTACAATATTTTCATAAGTAATGAAGTTTAGCAACTGTAGGAATATTCAATAAGAAAATTAGTCATCCTGTTAGGTTAAAGCCCACATAAGTTATGCTTTATTAGGTTGGTTCACAGCAGTGGTGTCATCTATTGGTATTCTGCAAAAATGACCTTGATACAAAGTTCAGCATATCCTATTACCCCCGTAGAAAGAAACCAATTCAGGCATATTGCATTTTAAATGATTGCACTTAACATGGGACTGAAGCAGCTTCTTTTTCAAATGGACACATTATGACAACCTTGAAAGAAGGCAGTCGCACTAATAGGCTTTTTATTATGCAATTCAATATAATTTATGTTTACATGGTGTCCTTCATACAAGTATATGGAAAAAACAATCTTTGCTGTCAACAATAAGTCGAAGTGAAGACAATGAAGACAACAGCAGGCAAACACAACAAATCAAAATGACTGTCATACGGGGGTAAATGATTGTGTTCTAAGTAGACAGCAACAAGGAGAAATGGGAAAAAGCCCAGACTACATTTGATGAGATATTAGGACACAGATGAATAATGAAGTGACTATGCAAAAAACATCATGTTCACTATGAGTTCTGAAAACCTCTTAAGTTAATCCAGACATTTAGGGATTCAAAAAAGTAGTGATAAAAAGGTGGAAATGGAAAGAGTAAAACACCTTTCTTCTATCCTTTACACTTGTGTGTTTCAATAGACATTAGTGATAAATTAGTGATAATACAGAAGTGGAGCTGAGACTTTTCTTGTCTAGCACCTTCCTAAGTGGAAGAAGGGATGAACAAAATGACAGATAAACGTTGCTTCCTTGGGGGCCGAGTGGAGATGGGGGGAAGCAGCTCTTAAACTATGCAGATGAATTACTGAACAGCACAGTATTATTCTTTCTCTAAGTATTCTCAGGAGGAATGATAGATTACTGCTACAAAGTTGTGCTTTCCAAGTGTGAGATGTGACCCCACAAAATGATGTGAATACAAGTTGACCTGGGAAAACATATTAATGTAATGAACACAGAATCCCCTGAGCCTCTGAAGAGTAACATTTAAGAAATATAACTGCTGATTTAACCTACTTTCAATGTTCAGTTCTGAACAAACCCATTTCTAACAGTAATTAGTGATACCATTTTTAAAGAACTTCCCTTATATGGAAGTCTTCAAACAAAGGATTTCATGTTTATACGTCTGCCTATCAAGGCTCTGAAACCCCAGACCTCTCTATCTGTACTTGTATGCTTTTCTGTTACATAAGAAAGGACATTTCAAAGTTCACCAACAACAGTGTACACAAAAAAATACTTGCAATTTTAAACAGAGAAGAAATAAGCTTTTCCTTATTCCAGGTTGTGGTGCAAATCATTGGGTTCTGATACAGAAACTATCTCTTCAAGTCCAAAGAACCACAGCTAAAGCACAAACCAGGAACAGTTAAAAGTAGGGCCTGAAGAGAAGCTTCTGTAAAGGAATGCAAATGACCGAATCTAGCTAGCCTGGTGCTACAGGCCAGTTCATTACCTGTAAAGACGTTGATGCTTTAGACCAAGTTCTTGTGGCCTTGCTTCAAACACCAATAGATTATGCAGTATCTTTGGAACTTAAGGTTAAGATCTCTACTCTAGAGAGTTAACACAGGAATCTAGTCCAAAATCGTTAACTCCTTTAATCATTTAATATTATTTATTAAAATACTACCGTCCTCTTCCTTGATCAGAAGAAGTTGCTCAGTAACAGAGGGTTTAGAAAATGTCTGTTTACAATATCCTGAACTTATCACAGTAATAATAATTTCCAAATAACAGTGGGGGTTTAAATGAATTTTCTTTCCAAAGCAAGAGAAAAATAAGACATGGGATTAATTAAAACTGCGAATAACCAAAATCATTCCACTGAGTTGGAAGGATAACTTTAAATTCTCAGGTTTTTGCTTCTAGAGAATTAAGGAGGTAACGGGGAATTAGTAACAGAGTGTTAAGAAGTAATATATTTTTAAGATAAGGTCTACTACTTTTCTCCTTTCCACCAGTGTGTAGCTAGAAATGTATTGCCATGCAAGAGAGAACACATACACGGTGAGAGTCTTGCTCTCTGATGACACTGCAAGCAGAAATCCTGCAGAACTCTCTGAGAGTTACTCGTGTCCTAATGGCAGGAATTCACATTGAACACTTACACACACACAGGGGTCATCTTGCCACTGCCTTTATAGCTTATGTATTCATCTCAGCTGCAGTGATGTGCTGTGAAATGGTACTCCACCACAAGGGGAGAATTCTGAGTTGTTTTGGAATACAAAAGAAAAGGCTCAAGTCATAAGTGAAAGGAGTGGAAAATCTGGCAAATCAAGTTTATAAACTCATGCCATCACCTCCTCCACATCCACGCTTTCACTTTCCCATGGAAAATTCTGTGTCTCTTACTAAATTTACTTATCATCCATACTTCAATCACGTCTATCTCCAAAGTAATAAAAATTATGCCTGTACCAGTTAGCAATACTATGCACTAGTTTAAGGTGCAAGCTTCTGTGATCAGACTATAATAACTTATGCCAGTTTCCCCCGAATTATAGCTAGTTCTGAAACAAGTTATCTTTTCCACATTCTTTCTGGCTACAGGAGATGTAACAATAATCTTTCTGCAATGCCATTTGTAAGCTAAATTTATGTTCTAGATTTGCATGTTAAGTGCCTCACTGGTAAAAGCAGCTCTCAAAGACAGCATGTTTATGCTTCCATTTGTGCTTAAATTTGAATACTAAAGCAAAGCCAAGAGAAAGAAACAGATTATTTTATTTCTTTTTATCTTAAGTCAAATGTGGATCGTTTATTTTAATTACTGACTAAGCCTCCTTTCTGGGGGAAAAAACAACTATTACCATTTGCAGGCTTTGCCCGGATATTGTTATTTTACACTCGGGCTGTCTCCTCCACAGTTTCTACTCGGGACCATAATGTTTAATGGACTGCAGCATCCCAGAATCATATCTAATGAAGAATAGCTAGTTATTCATATATCTTAATTACTTTGTTTGGATGATCCCTGTCTTCTAAGTATGCTTTCTGTTTGTAAAAGGAAGAACGTAGCACTACTAAAAAGGGTTCATTCGTCATAACTTGAGATTTTGTTGGTTGAACTTAAGATATATTCTGCCATGTAATTCCAGGTCAGTCTAATATGAGAAAGAATGAACTAAATATCTCTTGAGAGATGTTATTCTTGAAACATAATTATTTACACACACATATGACCAGCATGATGGTGTTTCATGTCATGCTAATATCTATGCTTTGACCAGAAGCTCATCCTACATACTTCCCCCAAAACACTCTCTGCCTTCTTTTTTCCAAGTTTCATTACAGTATTATTTTTAAACTTCCTGTTCTCACCGTTGCAGGAAGTAGCTTTAAAATGGGGCCTTAGAAAGTCAAATCCCTGTCATCTACAAAATTAATTTGAAAACAGTCTCTGTACTGGCGGGTTAGCATCACAGAGAACCTGACAGTTTCAGCCAGGAAAGTCCCACAGAACTAATCAAAATTTAAAAATCACACCTCAAAGGAATGAGGTTTTACATTATTTTTACATTATTTATATTTATATAGTCAATATATTTATATTATATTACATAAACACAAAAGGATACACAAAGCCAAAACAAATTCTTGCCTTACATCTCTGAAAAGATGCAATTGCTTTTGTCTTTCATTCTCTCTCTCTCAAAAAGTATTTTGTGAACCCAGCTTCCTTATTTCTTACCTGATAAAACTCCTGCAGTTTATCTCCGGGGCTGCGGGCTGCTGGAGCAGGTGGCAGCAGAGGGAGGCCTGGGAAGGGCAATGCAGCCACCATGAGCAAAATGAGGGGTGTGGGAAGGAGCTGTTGCCTGGTTTTCTAGCAAAACAGTTTGCTTTGGAACAACTTCTGAAGCCATGGCTCCGGGCATGCAGACTGCTGGGAAATGGCCTAAGATTCACTTAACACCTTGCAAGCATTTTTACTAAATTTGGGCCCTATAATTCTTTCATTTTGACATTTATCTTTGAGACTTTTTAATATTCTTATTGGGATTTTGTGTCAAAATATGGAAGAAGAGGCAAAACGTGACAGTAAAATTAAAACAAAAAACTTTTCAGAAAATGTTTGCATAGTTCTGATATTGAGCAGTCTGAGAACAGCTGTCTTTTCTTGTCCTTTCACTTTGTATACGGGATAATATATGTGTCACCTGAGAGGTACATTGATAAATATTGCATTAATATTGTTAATGGTTTTAGAGCTGATCAGGTGAAACCTGCAGTGAGTGTTTCAAAAACATTGCTGTAAATGCATTGTAATGGCTTTTCCTCCATTGTGCCATTTTAATTGCTTCCTTTTCCCTCCTTGAATTTAAAGAATGAAGAAAGTTTAACCGAGTTGAATATTTGTGAGAGACTGAGCTGGGGAGCAAACATAGAGTGACAACTCCAAGGTAGATTCTTGAAGTCCTCTCTTAAATGCTTCCTGTTCAAATCACAAATGTCCCATCTTGCCTTACAGAATTGAGGTCTATAAAAGTGAAATAATATGCACTTATCTGAGAAACTTGCAGTTCCTTTTTTTTCTGTTTTGTCCTCAGTCTGTCCTCTCTTCTGTACCTTTTCCTTCTGAATGTCCTTCCTTATTGCCCTTCTGTCACCCTATGCACAACATAATCTGTAGGAAACTGCACAAAAGGGGAGTGAATGACAACACAAGCTGTTACCTATTGAAACCCACTGTGCTGGAGGGTATTGCTGTATCATTAAAGGTGAAGATATATCTGTTTTTTCATATCTAGAGCAATAATTTTTTAAAAAATCCCAAATGTATAAAAATAATATTGTGAGTAGCCCTGCTATGACACATCCACAACTAGACTAAAACAAATTATACAAAGTCTTGAGTAAAGAGAGTTGAAGTTGTTTGGGGTTTTTTTTAGAAGAAAGATTGTGGACAGATTATGATTATTATTGCCAACGAGATGCAGTGTCTTCTCTTTGTATCTCTTTGGTGTGATACTCCATTGTGAGAAGATGTTTCTCCCTTATTAGTTTGTGCTCTGATTACAGTAAATTACTAAAAGGCTTCAAAAGAAGCAATGCTCAGCTCTTCTTAGCTGGAAGATGAAAGAAAATGAAGATTAAAATAATTTTAACAACAACAAAAAAATGTTGGTAAATCTACATGCAAGACTTTAGCACTAAAATAGCACAAGTCTGTCTCCACTGGAAGGAAATTACACTTAATTTTTCCCAGTAAGTGTTTACAAGAAATGATTTGCTTAGAGAGGAATCTAAATTGTTCAAATATTTTCATCAAAAGGTTTGATATTTTGATCCCCAATTTTAATTATGTTTTGCATTTTGATTATAATTCTATTGAGACAATTCTCAAAGCAAAGCCTTTTTTTTCACATTGATTTCAACATTCCATTTCAAAAATTCAGATTATGGGTTTTTACTTCATTTCTTATTTTATATTTTGTTATTCTGTATCATTTCCCAACATCTCAATATAACTTGTGTGCATAACTAGGAAATAATATAATCCGGAAACCAGAAAGCATTTCAAAAAGCTCTAAATAGTTCAAATTGAAATAAAAAAATAATAATATCTTTACCATACAAAAGTGATTACTACCAGAATACCGTACTATTAAAAATAAATATTAAATAAATAAATAAGTAATTAATATGGGAATTCAAATTAAATTGCATTAAATTAAGTTTTTCTTCCCCCTTCACACTTTGCATTTTTGGAAGAGTTTCACAGATTTGTTTTCTATTTGTAATGAGTTTTCTTAAAAATAAATTTTGAATTTTATCATTAGGCAGGAAGAAGTGGTATTTCTTTTCTTCCGATAACATCAAGAAGCCTCATTTAAGATAATATTTTCAAAGATTAGACCATATATTATATTTGCCAAGAATGTGTGTAAATGAAAAATTAATAATAAATACATCCCATAATTACAGAACCTTTTGAGCCAGGCTCCTCCAATTTGGAACTGTGTGTCAGCCTCCTGTTACTCTTGAAGCATTTGCTTTGCAGAAAACCTCAGTACCAGAAAAGCATAAAATAATTTTTTATATTAGGCAGTGACAAGGGTCTGAAAATGAATGAATAAATAAAAATAATTCCATAGATTTTCACCACAGTTATATTATTACAGTGCTAAATTATTAGGCTTTGCCTTTTTTTTTTTAATTTTCCCCTGAAGAAACTTGTGCATCCTTTGGAAGAGAGAATTGAGCTTTACCTGGCTTAACCTTTCTATTCCACTGCAAGTACTGCCTACAACATCATTATTGCCTGCATAGTGAGTCAGGAGAGAAAGACAGTTCTTGGTACATTTAAATTAAAATCCTGCTTTGAGGCACCTTCTAAAATTGGCTGGCCAGGATGATTACTAGCTAACTGGGGCACTTCCAGTTGGGACTATGAGTAGCCAGCTACGCATCTTTAATTACTCCTTCAGCCTGAAAGCACAGATATATGCTAAAACTCACAAACTCTCTTGAAAGTCTTGTGTGAAGTTCATGCAAAATCCAAGCGCTCTCTGTAATTCATCTATAAACTGAGATCTGCATTAAATCCTGAACCAAAATCACTTAACCTTGTGGTGCTCTACTTGCAGCCAGCCTTGAGAGTCATCTGCCCACCCAAAATACAAGGCCAGGAGGGTCTTCCTCTTTCAGTCCTTAGACAAGACAACTGCGCTAGGAAGGCTGTTGCTATTCAGAGCAGATACAATAGCAGAGATGAAGGGAGGAGGAGGACAACTCATGCCAGTGGCGTGTTTTCTTTCCCTGGTCCTGCTTCCCACTCACGATGAGCTATAGCCAGTCGTGCTACTCCACATTTCCACCCCACCAAGAGGCACATCCTGCCCTTCACAGAGCTGCTCCATGCAGGGCCCAGGCCTTGGGGTGAGTGAGAGGTGCATCTTGAGGTGCAGAATGATGCAGCTTGAGGCCAAACACTCAAGTGCAGCTGAGAAGCAACCCTGAGGTGGCCACAGCCTTGAGAAGGGAACTTACCTAGGCTTTTCTACGTAGCATGCTCTCCAAAGTGGCTGAAAGGCAAATTTCATACAAATGAAACTATAAGCTCTGCTTCTTAAACAGAACAGCAAATAAGTGGAACTCCTGTTACGCTGCACTGCTTCCAAGCTTACTTTCGAGTCCCTCAGTGATGTCCCACACCACAGCAATCCCTGTGCCTCCCCTGTGCAGCTTGGCTGCCCATACGTGTTCCCTTACTCCCTCCCTGCACTGGTGCTGAGGGCTCCCCCTCCAGGCAACTCCAGCACCAGCTGTCCATCCAGGGAAGATCTCTCCCACTTCCAGGGTGATCTCTGTCCCGGAAGGCACAACACTAGTGTAGAAAAAACAAGGGTGCTGTCCATTCTGGACTAATTAACACCCTATCCACGAGTTTAGCTCATGCTGATCAGCAAAAAATAGTTTTCTTGTGGGAAACTCAGATTTGCTGAAGGGAAATGGCAAGTCTCTGGAATATTGTCTGTCACCCACTGTTTGGAATTCAATTATAGTTGCAGTTCATTCCTTTTGCCTCTTTCAGTAAGTAGTATATATATTTTATTTCATATTTCTTTCCCATATAATAAAATAAATACAGGCATATTTGCATGGAGCAAAGCAGTTTGTGACATCACATAATTTGTGATCTTGTTTAGGTGCTTTCTGTGTATTTTCTTTCATTCCCTCACCTATAAGTAAGCCCTCCTGACATAGACTCATCCCAATCAAATACTTTTCAGAGGCTGAAGAACAAGTTAGAACATGTTAATGTATAAGCCTCTATGTTATTATTTCAGCTCTTCATCTCAAAACTAGAGAGTAATAAATTTTCTCATTCTACCTATCTTCAAAAAGAAGACTGTTTTTTTCACATACTTTCTTTCTCAGATTTTGACAGTAATGAAGGAGACATTTTGATGGTATCGACGTTGTTAAAGAACAGGTGCAGTATATTACCAGAGATTTTGTTTCATAACTGAAATTGTAAACATGTAAAAAAACCCATCAGTTTGTGACTGAAATAACTGCTACTAGACTTTAAATAAATACGCACATTACAATCTTATTGCTGAATGTGTTGCACGGTAATGATCAAAGATCGCTTTGCTGCTGCCTACAACTGGAAATAGAAAATGTCATTACATGCGCCAGTCCAAATCAGATTTATACAATAGAATTCTGTTAGTATAGCTACTCATCCAATGTAAATAATTAAATCCTTTGACTCAAATCCTTTGATTTAAATCCTTTTTAAAAATTAAATCCTATGAAGTCAAAAGAGTATGAAGCATTCTTTCTCCTCACCTCTTTTCCTACCCTAAAAACAGCACTTTAAAAAATAATTTTTCAGACTAACACAAGCAAGAGGTTTTATCTACTTCTTAAAGACCTCCAGGAACTTCAAGTTATATCATGGCTTGCATGAAGATAGAACCGTATTGATTTGGAATATTCAGCATCTTCATTGAAATAGAAGGAAAGACTGTAAAATTAAGATGGTGTTTGCAAGCCTCATTTAAGCAATGCAATAGTTTTAATTCCTGGGTTTTTCAATCTTTTTATTGGAGACCATGTATTTTAAGCACTATAAATTATAAATAAATGCTTTTTATTTCATAACAGCCTGTGAAAAGAATGTCACATCTTTAAAGAGTTACTCCAAATACTCTATCCAATCCATTCTCAAAACAAAAACCTGTTTCAATTTAACAGGTATATATTGAGCAGGTATTCCATTGTTCATGTCATTCACACCATTTCTGCCAAGAAAAGCGGGCATTTACCATTCTCAAGAAACAGAACATCCTTCATGATAAATTGTCTTTTCTTCTAATACTGGACAACCAACAGCAGTTTAGATCATTTAAGCCAAAATCTAAAGCAAAACCCTAGCTCTACAACTTTTCAAAACAATGAAGACAAAATACTACAGGTAAAACACTATGATGCCTTCCCCACCCCACCACCCCAACTCCACAGCCACACAGAAAGGAACAGCAAGTACTGGATGAAAAATTCTAGACTAAGTGTATCTCTGCAGTACAGTCACAGAAATGATTTGGTCAGACATGCAGCTGAGCCAGGTTTAAAACAGCAAGTTAAAGGAGTAGTAGCAGTCTAGTTACGACAGTGTAGAGTTCAGTTAGGGATCCTTTATCCTACCAACACAGTACTTCTGCAACTACAGTGCAAGTGTAATATATCTATTCTTACTGTTCTACATTTTCATTTTGCCCTACAAGCACTAAGAAGATGAGAAAGTGATACTAGACCCAGACCTACTTCTAACTTTTGCAAGGTAAGCTGAAACTTGTATCAAGGAATCTTTCTAATAGAGTTTGTTTTTTTCAGATTGTTTTGAGCTATGAAATTCTGATAAAGATGTAATGAAACTGCAGCCGTATCATCATTTTTTTTCAAGGAATATTTTGTCCAAGAAAAAACAGAAGGAGCCAGAAGACAGAATATTGCTTCAAAGTCCTACTGCACCGAGGTTATTTTGAGAAAAATAATTAATCCCATTACTCACTGCATTTTTGCAAGGAGAGTTGTCAACATATCTTCATCTGTTGCATAGTATTGAAATATTTATTAGGCCCTGGTTCATGTGTATGCCTGCCTGTACAGTCTTCGAATGACAGCAAAACATTTCCACCACCTATGAATAAGTCTACTGTGAAACAAACGTGATAGTACATTATAGAACTTTCCCTACTGACATTAGGGCTGTTACTGTGATAGATTTCTACAACCAAATTGACCATAATTTTGAATTCTATGATGTTGTGGCTGCTGATATTAAAAAAAAATCAATATTTTTTTAAGTATTCAAATACAACTAAATATTTGAAGAGATTGCTTTATTCAGAGTTAGTGGTGGGAAGCTGGTATTGTAACCAGATCCTTTTGGGACACAGTTATTTTTCCTGTAGTCTCTGCAGGCTCACCTTGAAGTTGTGCAAAGCATTTTTTTTGGAGACACTACCAAAGAATCTTGTTATACAAACTCTCCTTCCTTTTCTTCAAACCGGAGAATAGACCAGAGACAAATCAAGCATTTGGGAGAAGAGGATGAAGAGTGTTATCCATCATTCTTCAATAAATCAAGTCTAAGAAGAGCAATTAATTATCCTTACTGAAACATAGCTAAATCCATTTCTATTTGCATCCAGAAAGGTATCTCTTAACTCAGCAAAAAAATTAGAAATGTCAAAAAAGCCGTAACAATTAGCTTAGCAAAAGGTTTACATTCTTATCATGCTAATGTTATTGTATCAATAGGCCTATATTTATTTTTATTACCTCAGGATTTGTTTTTCACTGTATAGAATTTCAGTCCTGGACATGCCTGGTAAAAATATTAATATAGATAAAAAGCAATGGTTTTGTGGATGCCCCAATGCTACTAAAAAGAGGAAAATATGGAAGGGCTTCTTAATCTGAAATTTATAGTACCCATTAAGAACATGTACTGTCTATAATCACAGCTGTTGGGGAGGAGGTTTGACATGCATCATGATGCCCGTATATCATATGGTGAAAAGAGTATAACAAGCTTTTGCAGATTTATTCATAGAGGACCTTTCGCTTCCATTTCCATTTCTTTTCCTTTTCTATTTAATCCTGCATGAATCACTGTTCTATTGTTTGCTCATAGGTTTACAGATGATGATCCAGCATTGAGAAAACATGTTCAATAAAGTCAAATTTCAACAAATTATTATATGTACCATGGTCAAACTCAGTAAAAGTATGTAGAATGCATTAATGATTTAGTGCACTGTAGGTTTATTTTGGAAGATTTGTATTGCATTATGCACTTGACGTCTCCACTGATATACTAAAAGTGTTTGAATATTTAATGGAACAGTGGTTGAAGTCACACACCAAGGCACAATTTATAGCATTGCACCTGCAATATGGATGCAGGCTACTCCACTCGTTTCTTCTCTTGGCCTGCTGAAATGCATGTAGAAAGATTGACACCTGTCTGAATTTTGTAGCCAATAAAGATGCAGTGTGGACACGCAGTTCTGGATCCCCAGCAGGTTGTAGCACATGAAACCTCTGTCCACAGTTTGTATGGCACTGACCTTTAATGTAGAAGTAATCAGAACGTATTAAATTTGAAAACCTACAGCCTCTATCCTCTTGTTGCTTCTGCTCCAAGTAGTAGCAGTGTTAGCTCCAGCACCTCTTCTACTCCTTTGGGAAGGTAAAAGTTTGCAAAGACCTCTGATTTAATGCCAGTGCACTTGTAACTGAAGTACTGGTACATGGAGTGGAAGCACCACAGTGTGGTGACATTATGTTTAGAACCTGGTAGGGTTCTTAGTGGCAACAGGCAGCAGGCACTAGTGTAATATCATTCAGAGAGAGTCACTGATTACCTTAAAGGACAGTATCAGAGTCTTTGAATATCTGAATTCAAAGACCAATGCACCCCCAATTTCCACTTGTCTTGCTGTCATATCCATTTCTCACTTGCAAGCTGTATATAAGCACTTGGCAATTTTGGAGATACTCATCAGATGAGTAATTGTAAAAGAAATTATAAAGAAGATGCCTCCTTAGCGGTGGAAATTCAAATAAATTTGTTTGATTATAAGTGATTTAGAATAAAGTCAATGTGACTTATTCTGTGCTTCTCATTTCAACCCAAGAAGTAAAACTTTCATGTGAACTCTACATATGGTGTATTACCATATTATATATACATGGAACACTATGAAATGTTTTATAGCAGTATGCAGTTCACATTTAACCTTTCTCATATGTGAGCAATTCAGAACTGATACAACATTTGTAAATGATCACAAAAAGAAAAAAAATTTTTAAAACAAATTGTATGTAATGCTTAATTTTCACTTTATATTGTGATATAGAAACTTGGAAATATCAGATCTGCCACGAAGTGAAACACTCTTCTACGGTTAGATACTGGAATAAGTGAAGAACATAACATTTGCTTTTAAAAAAGAAGGGAGAAGCCCTTATTTGGTGCAAGAAGCAGTTCTAGCAATCTCTCTTTAAAAATTTACCTGCAGATGTAGAGTGCTTGCTGGGATGACACATCTCTGTGCTGATATTGCCCATGATATTTCAGCAGTATCCCTCCACAAAGGCAAAACTCTTGCCTCAGTCAGAGGGAGGAGTGAAGCTGCAGTTACAGAGTAGATACTTAACCTGATTGTGAACTAGGAATCTACCGGCAGCAGGATGTAGGCTGGTGCACACTAATCTTACTAGCTGAGAAGACAACAGGCTTCTTAGCATGTAGAGTGCGTCCAAATTAGGGTTAAGATGGTTCCAAACACCGCTGTAGCCCTGTCCTTACTTTGTGCCTTCTTCTACCATGCATTAAAATAGTTTACTAGGAAACAATAAATAGCAATAAATGACTTCTTACCTATAAAAATAACTTAAGGAGATACTTGTTATTTGCAACACACTGCTGAAGCTGATGGAGATGATGGCTTTCCATTTTGCCATTTTTGATGATTTGTGTTCTTGACGTGTCATCTTTGAGGGTTCTATGGCATTATCTAGTACAAAGCCACCCAACTTCAGCAACTACAGGACCTATATGTTAATCCTGGAATACGTCTTTCCCTCTCTCTTCTCCCTAACAATGAGAGCAGATTGCACCATCATGTACACCTACACGTCCCAGATGTTTATCCTATCTTTTGATGTGGTCTTTGAGGCGCGTCCCGGTTCTGTGTTGCTTGCAAACACAGGAAGAAGAAATAGTCGCTGCCTGAACACCTATTCTGTTTTTCCAGTGTGTAGAATGGGAACAACACTGGACTCTTATTTGGACCACCCCGATCTATGTGTACTGGGATTACTGGCAATAATACAAACCAGAAACAGGTCCCACTACTAAGCACGTAAGCAAATAATACATCTAAATATGGTCTTAAGTGTGTCTGTGTATGCGCTGTTACGTTAGAGTGCTTGAGTAAACTCATACTTTTTGAGCAGGACCCTCCATTTCCAAACAAAAATAATCAGTCGGACCTATAACACATGATGACACCATCAAATGTACTTTTTATGCCAGTTTTCAAAGGATTTTTTTTTACTTCCTCCTTTTTTTTCTCTGTCAAAATAATCACATCATCAGGAGCTGTTAATTTACAAAATGGTGTAAAGTGTTGCAGGAATAGATTTGCTGGCACTGATAATACTTGAGATTTGTTTACTTTAGAGAATAAACGGAAGAAACTAGTTAAATTACGTTGCTAGGATGTCATGTTGATAGACTTTTCTTCCTCAAGAAAGAATTCCAAAGAAGCAGAGTTGACACAAAAAATCCAACTATTTCTACTTCCATTCATTTATCTACTATAGTCTAGCACACTGGCAATCAGAAACAAGAAGGTATATGCATATGATATTGGGTCTCTGTGTGTGTGAGAAATTGGATAAGACTGCTTACAACTCTTTGGAAACCAGAAAAATAGCTCATAGGCCCATTTTATTTGCATATATATATAAATAAATAAATAAGCAATTATTGCCTACAGCTATTTTTAGCAAGGCACATAAATGACCAGACCACTGATCAGGCCTGAACACTTCTTACCATATGTTGCTAGGCTCTTTTGGAGAATGTGTTACCTATCTTTGTACAATAAAAGAATAACGATACTACTCAAACTGCATTTAAAAAGCTGTAAAGAAACAAATTGCATTTTAAATTACAATTAAGAAACATTTCAGATCACAAGATCGATTCTGCAGCTGAAAAGAGGAATGAAATCCTGCCACTAGACCCATCCAAAATTGAACTATGAAATGGGCTGGAAAATATACTTCTAAACTCTTTAGCCGTAGGAAAATGTATTAAATCAATGAAAGAATATTTAGGTAATTAATTTTTTTATAACCTGAGGTAAGAAAAAGAATGTGATTTGTCATAAACAATGAGCAATGCATTCCAATATTTTTATGAAAAGATCAAACACAAAATATCATTGTTCCTGCCTGGATTCTTCATTTTACTCTGTTTATCCATCCGTAAGAAATGATCTCTCATTTCCTGCAGCATCTCATATGTGCAGAAGAGTTGCTCAGATGTTTTGTCAATTAATGTTTTTTATATCAAAAATCACAGATTCATCAGATTGTAAAACACATGAGGAAAATGTTGCTATAGTTATAATTTGGTGTAAGAGAAAAAATAATTTCCATAAGATTAATCACTGTTGTGATACTTCTGGAATGAGTTGTACTCGATGATCCTTGTGGTCCTTTCCAACTAAGGTCATTCTATGATTCTATGAAAACTAAAAATTTTATTTTGTAAACTCATTTCAATTTCAAGAGTTTTGAAACCTTCATTTTACCCCTTTGTGTTGGCAAACGGAAATATTAATGTGATTTTATAAAATTCATATTATTTCCAAAAAAATTTATTCCATCTCAATTTTTAAACAGGGAAAAACTATGATATTTTGTATGAAAAAAAGAATGAATTTCTCTTTAATTCTGGTATATATGTACATTTATACTACATCAAGTCTGTATATGCTGCCTTCTACTTTAAGCAAATTGGTGAGGATGTGATAAAGAAAAATGTGTAGAAAAACAAAATATTTGATGAGAAAAAATATACTTCTTCATATCCTACATATAGCCATGGTCTATATATGGTCTTCATATCCTACATATAGCCATGGTCTGCATACTCTGCCACTTATTTTAGGTTCTATGTTCTACATACACATTAGTCTCTATTAGAAATGATAACACCAAGAGAAAAAAGAGGTTTATTTTTTGCCTCAGTGTCAACTTTAAAGTTAGAAAAGCATTGTTCTACATTAAACATTAAAAGCTTTGAAAGACTTTAAGGAACCTGACAACTGTTCAAAATTAGAATATTATCATCAATCGATAATCTCTTGAACAAATAAAATGCATTTATTACTTGTTTCATGTTCATAAATACCATTGGTTTAATTAAAATGTTTGAAAACTACAAAGCATGGATTTTTCCACAACTAAGCTTGAATTAAACATGCAAATGTCTCCTAGCCATGACTTATGGTGAATAATTGACTTAAAGAAAAAAAAATGAGGAATAATTTACATCTTATCTGGTTTTCGCTATCAAAAAATCAGTAGAAGCCAGAAGGAGAACAGAATGTTAAAAAGTTCCAAATTCCAAGGGTTTTATAAGTTTGCATAATAAATGTGACAACCCTCCTGCAGCACTCTTTTTATCACATTAGTTCCACAAACCAGTTTATCTGAGCGCATTGTTCACTTAGAAAAAAATCTCATTTATTTATAATTGCCTAATCAACTGAAATTTAATTGCATTATGCTGTAAAGACCTTTGATGAAGTTTTAGCAATCTGCATAAACATTAATAATTTGAAGGTCTAATTAATAAGAATTAAAAAATAAACTTCAAAAGAAATGAAAAGCCTGGGTTTGATTTGCTTTGTATAAACTATACAGTATATTTTCATCAGCTTTTCAGTTTTCTGCTTATATATTTTTGAGTGAAAAGCAGTAAGCATGGACACTTCGTCAGAAGGAGGAGTTTAATGGCATCCAATAAGCATAGACATATTTTGTGACATAGAAATTTCCAATAGATAAAAGAAATTTGATGTTTTTTTTCCCAAGTGAAATGTTTTGTAATTCAAAATCACTGTGACTTATAGAGATTTCCTTGATATATTAAAAAAAAAAAAAGTTAATTTTTTTTTTTCAAATAGTCGTATTTCTCCATAAAGATGCTGCTGGTGTGGATTGAATTGTGAATCTTTTGATGCCAACTGAATTACAAGAACATAAAACTGAAAAAAATTAGTTAGGAAATCACATGCAGCAGTGCAGAAAGAGAGAAATAAGAATGGTTGAAATCAGCGTTATCTACTTGAGATGTGAACTATTCAGAACCATGCATAGATGGGGAAAAAACAACAAGTCCCAGTGTAAAAAGAGCTTTTCATGCCTATCAAGACATGGAAAGTAGCAAATAAAAAATGTGGCATTACGCTCTCTGGTCATGTGCATAACTACACCAGAGGTGCTAAACAGAAACAAAGCAGAACATATTTCCAAAGACTCGAAGGATATTTGTACATATTTGTATATAATTAAGTCTTCTCTCTCCCCTTCTCCTCTGATCCCACAATTCAGAGAAATTCAGACATCAGAATGTGACCAATTTCTACAGTTCTGACTGGAAGGTTGTGAATTCACTGACCTGCAAAAATAGCCTTTCAAGTAGAGGAGTATATATCATGAATCGTAGACTGGTTTGGGTTGGAGGGGATCTTAAAGATCGCCCAGTTCCAACAACCTGCCATGGGAAGGGACACCTCCCACTAGACCAGGCTGCTCAAGACCCCACCCAGCCTGGCCTGGAACAAAGGAAAAAAAAGTAAAGGAACTTGAAAATTTATTTGTCCATGTGATTTCTATGTGAAATGTGCTTGGTCTGATGTTGTGTCTGCAATTAGGGATTGACCTGTTGGGACGAATCTCTGCAGAGAAGGACCTAGGAGTCCTGGTGGACAAAAAGCTAACTATAAGCCAGCACTGTTGTAGCCAAGAAGGCCAGTGGTATCCTGGGGTGTATTAAGAAGAGTGTGGCCAACGACTGAGGGAGGTTATCCTCCTCGTCATCTGCTCTGCCCTAGCGAGGTCACATCTGGAGTACCATGTCCAGTTCTGGGCTCTGCAGCTCAAGAGAGACAAGGAACTACTGGAGAGTCCAGTAGAGGGCCACAAAGATGATCAGGGGACTGGAGCATCTCTCTTACGAGGAAAGACTGAGAGACCTGGGCCTGTTTTGCCTGGAAAAGAGAAGATTGAGAGAGGATCTTAGCAATGCTTATAAATAACTAAAGGGCAGGTGTCAAGTGGATGGGGCCAGACTCTTCTCAATGGTGTCCAGTAACAGGACAAGGGGCAATGAGCACAGACTGGAGTGTTGGAAGATGTACCTGAACATGAGGAAAACATTTTTTACTGTGAGGATAATGGAGTAGTACAACAGGCTGCCCGGGGAGGCTGAGGAGTCTCCTTCACTAGAGGTATTCAAAAGCCACCTTGATGCATTCCTGTGCAACTCAACTGTAGGTGAACCTAGCAGGGAGGTTGGAATAGATGTTTTTCAGAGGCCCTTTCCAACCCCTACGATTCTATGATTCATGAACTGTGAATTTACAACGCTGAGCAAATCCAGTAGAGTGTAGATTCATTTATTTCTTCTGTATGGGCTAGCATCTGAGAGGCTACTTGCTCTGCAAACTCAAAACGAAGAAATACTTATATCTTTTGTATTTCAAGACCCTGTGAACTCAATGAGAGACAAGCAGCAAACACTGTTAAACAGAACAACAAGCAAATAGGTCAGCACAGCAGCACGGAGCGGGCTTAATGCCGCACAGTTTTCAGTAAGGATAATAGGAAGAAAAGTTAGGGAAAATATTTGAAGGCAGAAAATGATGTTGAAGGCTCCTCACAAATGCAGTATTATACAGGAAACATTGCAGCAGGTTTGGGGTAAGGGTCAAATGAGGTCAAATGAGGGAAGCAAATAACTCTGAGTAAGGAGAAGGAGATGAGAAAACGACGAGTATAAGACAGAAGATGAGGTAGGGTGAACCACTGAGGTGGGTGGGATAATAATGAATAAAAGAGACCACAACTAAAAGGAAATTTGCATAATGTACCATACCTCCAGCTAGTGTACGTTAGCATAATTTTATTGGCTGTCAGTAGCTAATTTACAGAACATTAAGAAATATTTCCTGCATGGAAGTCACTGCTATTATTATATCATTTTTTTCCTGAGTTAGATTTTGTTTCTTATACAATCCCACTAAATTAAGTCTAAAATTAATGCTCTTAATATTAAAAAATAATAACAAATAATAAAAAGAACTAACAAAAAAAATTTTTGGCAGTATTTTAATAAGCTCCTATACCTGCAATGAGATAAGGAAAAGAGAGATTTACTTAGAATTTTTGTGACCTCCTTCACAATACAGCTGATACATATGCAGTACAAAGATGTTCCTTTATACTGACTGCAACATTTTCAATTAAAGGAGAATATTATGGCAATTTCATATAGCATTGGAAATGTCAAAATAATTTGAAGAGGTCAACAGAGCATAAACTCCACTAAGTCATGTCTGTCATATAACAGGTCTGTATGAGAACACAAAGAGCTTCAAAAATAAATGAGGGGGAATAAAAATATAAAACAAGATATAACAATTTAAAAGCAGTAGATTAAAATTAAAGGAGAGGTTCACCTGCTTGGTTGTTAGTTATTTCCATCAAAGTTTATAGCCAAGTTTTCATCAATGAAATGTACATTTCTAATGGGTAACCAGAAATAAAGATAGACAAATCAGTAGGACTAAGGAGCACTCCAGATACTTAAGTTCAAGGCGTGAAAATTCAAATTTATATACTACTTGAATAGTATTTAGATAGGATATATTTATAAAGTGATACCACAATATGATTATACTGTACATGAAAATGTAGCATGTAGCATAATATTTAATTCATAGCTGTAACCGTCTACCTTTCTTCAAACTCCAGTATCAAGCTCCTCAACAAATAATTTGCACAACGCTTGACATTGACAGGTGGGGTCTTTCATATCAGTTATATACCTGGACCCCATATTTTTCGCATTTCTTCCTTTAAGTGCACTTACCATATTGTCTGTTTATTCAGATTCTTATATCTTCATCCCCAGGAACTGCTGAAGTCAGCACGTGCTTGTAAAGGCAAAATTTGTCCTATCGTGATCTACAAGCTGCTAGTCTATCCCATTGTATAACATGTAACTGAAGGCCAAGTTTTCAAGGCACAAATGGTGGTATTCCCTAGTTCAGTACAACATAAATTATAAATTTAATCCTGTATAAAGAGTATTGCTGAACAAAAGGTGTATTGCTGAACAAGATGTGTCTTAAAATGGCTGCTATAGTTCTGATGAACTGAACTGAATCCAAAGTAAGTTAAATAAACAAAACAGCATCACTATTTATTTCTTGATTTTGTTGAATCTCTCGGTTCTGAAAGACTGAATCAAGATTTGTTCCTACTTATGGAAAAATCATCTGTCATTCTTCAGCTACAAATTCTAGTTTCTAGTTTACAAATATAGCACAACTCAAAGAGCAGTACATCGCTTCTTTAAAGTGCTGAAAGTGAGATCCAAGGTAAGCAGTAGAGAAGTATCTGCTCTGTTTTACATATCTAAAAATATTCACTTCCTTTTACTTAAACGACTATTTCATAGAGTAGAATTCCAGTGAAAAGCTGCTTAGCCATCAGTCTCTGACTCATAACTACTTACCACCAATTTGGTTTCCTTTGCACATAATAACTTGAGGTCAGTCTCTTTGTTTTCTTTTGTGATGGTACCATTTCTCTATAATAGTAATAAAAATAGAAACTGGATCATTTAATATAGAAAAACAGGTCAAAATACTTATCCAATAAATAAGAAGTCGCACATCTTTTGTTGACTTTTAAAGGATTGTTATAACTGTACAAATTAGTATCTCCATGTCTATAAATATATATTTAATTTCATATTTTGGGGCTTTGTTTTCGTGAGGTAATTCCTATCTTGAATCAAGAGGCCATGCAGATCCATAAATTAACCAAATACATCACTTATGGGTGTTAGAAAACTGTGATCAATTATCCTTCTCCCTGCATAGATAACAGAATAGATAACAGAAGTCAGAGGACATATAAAGAAAACTTATATCTGATTTGTGACCAAACTAATTTACCGTTCCAGCTCTAGCTGTCTCAGAATTGTAAGCTTCCTGATCCTTCCGAAATGCAACATTTTTTTTCAAAATACTGAGAATATAAGAGCAGGTGGAAATGAAAATTTTGCATCAGATCACTGGAAAAAAGTACTGCAACTGACTAAGTGCTTTTGTGAGTGTTCAAATAATTAACAGGTTTATAATGAAGAAATAAAGATCTCCTTGCAGTGCTTTCTGTTTTCGAGCGTAAGATCTTCCTCACGCGTTTGTGCGTGTCCCATGCAGTTTAACACTTTTTAGAAGGATCTGGGCTATACACTTGGCTCACTCATACTGTTACAGTATATTTAGCAAAAAGGAAGCTGAAGGCTGTTCATCCCAAGCTAATTTCATGTGAAAACAACTCATTCCCATTGAGACTGAGAGCCACTGATAAGTCGCACCTTTTCACAGTTTGTACGTAGGAGGAGTGCTAATCTGTAAAGCAATATATGTCATGCTAGAGGAGCCAGGATAAGATATATTTCTCTCAGAACTTTCCCAGTGAACCAACAGAGAGAGGAGGGGTTTACCCTTTGCTGAAATGAGGATTTCACAGTTAGCCTTTCAAGTATGAAAAATTATACCCTGCCTAGCAAGAAGTTTGCATGTCTAAGTAAACCCACATATTTACTTTGGAGCTACGATCAGCCTTCTCTTAGAAAAGGAGTAAGAAGATTATACTTTTTGGGGAAAAGATTAAAACTGTCTGGAGTCTGGAAGACCAGAGGAAAAACTGGCTTCAGAAAGTAAATTTTATGCCAAGAAAAGTGTACTCTGATGAAGGATACTCAAAAGGGAATTTCACTTAATCGGACACAGCTGAAGGCATACTAATTGCACACTGTGCTTCTCTACCTGCCACCATGTTAGAAGATCACAGTTATCTGAGGGAGAAAGAGGGAGTTCTGCTTTACAATTAATTTAAGTACATTTTTCTTTCAATTTTTGCCAGTCTGTTATCAAATTCTAATACACTGTGTTGTCAGTTTACAGTCTTATTAAGTCCTCTATTTGCACATTATTTTACCCTGGCTGGAGTTTAAATCATCTTATGTGACTGGATAACCACAAAGTATTCCTCACCAAAATCTCTGTCAAAGGTGGGGTAAGGAAACACTAAGCAAGATGAGATTCTTTTTATACACTTCATGGAGTTTTGAATCTAAATGAAAGTGGGATTTAATACTGAATGAGTTACAGGAGGCATAACAGATGCTTTAGGCAAAATAATTTAGAAACACATCTACTTAGAAGAGGAAGTTGCAGTAAAATATCTCCACACCATTAACCATAGGTTGTGCACATATTATGTAAAGAATCCAAGATGAAGAAATGCTTGATATAATAAAACTGCATATTCCAGATTGCAGCCAGGAAGCACTGACAGACTGTAGGACTCTGGAACCTGAACATGCTTCAAATCTACGTTTCAAATTCCTAAAGCTGAATTTAAGAGGTTTTCAAGGCAGCAGAAATTACGTCGCGGTAAAACCAACAGAGCATGCCTGTTTTGTGCACAGGAGAGGGAAGTACGCGGCACAGCAGAGCCGAAATGACTCATAGCCCCAAAAGAAAGAGTACAGGAGATACAGACTGTTAATAAGCCTCTCCTGAGAGAGGAAAGCTATCATTTGAGAGTAGACAGGCTTTTCCTCAAAACAGGGATGACTTTTTGTCCCTTGTATCCTGTTTTAAAATTTTCATGAGTTCAAAATTATATAAATATAGAAACAACAGTCAAAGGTTTTGTCCTTATCACGGATTTTTTGAAAGTGCTGTGTTGATGTCAATGAAAGAAAAGCAGAGCCTCCAATAGCTTTGAAATGGCCGTGTCAAGGATTTTAACAATGTCTGCAGATCAGTGCTTGTCAAATTAAATTCCAGGAAACTCGAAGAATTCATCCTACTGCAAGAAGAGATACCTTGAGATAATTATAACCTAGCGCAATACACTTCTCAACTTTCCTGAGATATCATTCACTCTTTAAAATGGTGAAAATGAAAAAACAACAGTGATCTAAACCTCATGTGACTGTACCATCCTTTTACAGTGACTAATCCATTTTGCCAACAATACCTAGCAACACACTTAAGAAAACTTATGAGTAGCACTGACGCAAAGGGGAAGTGAGGAAGTGAGGAAGAGTAAATGAAACACCTGCAATTAATTTTCTGTAGTTGATATCACTTCCCATCCTATATTTCTGTCTTGGCATTATTAGCTTCATGCATTCCCCTAGTAACTGGAATAATAATAAAGGGTGTGTGAAGGGGAGATAGGGAGTTGGCATAAAGGTGCAGAACACAGGCAGTTCACGATGTAGTCTTCCTTTCAGGACATTTGGAGAGTTATAATTCTAGATGACGTTTACAGCATTGTTTGTCTTAACTATTTAGGTCATTATAGCACACATTCTCATCTAAACTGCATCCACACTGGCCCATAAAGATGCCAGCTGTGACCGAAAACCAAAACAGAGTGTTCTCACAAACTCTCTCCACTTCAACATCCAATTGCTGCTGTTGCTGCTTACTGATCTATGTATTAAAAAACCTCATACAGCACAGAATTGCAATTAACTCTTACCTGAAACCCAAGAAATCCACAAAGATCCATAATAATTTTATCTGCTGCACAGTTATGGTTGATTATATTACATATTGGGACAATTCATAGTAAAATTAATTGTCCAGAATAAAAATTGAACAGAAGAATCCCTTAACTTCAAAATAGAATGGTTGGTAACTTCCATTATTCTTTACTCTTGCTTGACTAAAAAACACTGCACTGTAGTGTATAAAGTCTCCTACTGCATACTGCCTATGAAGTGTAATGAAAGTAAGTCACCAGGAACATTTTACTACTGTGTGGAGTAAAGTCACTATTTTGAATTCTTTTTCTTAAAAAGAACCTAGCAAAAACAGAAGCACAACATTTTCACTGAAGAGAAGTTAACAAATCCTAGTTTATTGTGGAGGCTGTTATGAGTATAGGAATACTGATTAAATGTTTATTCCAGAAAAGAGAACACTGGAGGGATAAATACAAGCAATCAGAAACCTGAAGTTTTCTGGAGCACAAACTCTAGCGAGCAGAATCCAAGCCATTAAACGTCCATTTCAGAAACAAAGAAAACCATTGCCTTTTTAACAACATTCAAATCTGCCCAGACCTCATGGTCAGTTAGAAAATTACACAGTAGATTTTCCAATGTCCTTTTTGTTTCTAAAGTGTGATGAACCACAGAACTCTAATGGAAATATTTTATTTCCCTCTAGTGAATTATTATTACCTTTCATCTACTATGTCCATATCACTACAAAACCACCTGACGCTGAACACCTGTGCCAGGTCAATGCTAGCTCACAAGTTCTGATTTTGTAGCATTTGAGTAGCATTTTTCAACCTTACATACATATACAAAACTGATACAGATGTCCAGTGAAGCCCACACAATTCAGCACCTTTGTTGGAAGTAGATAATTTTTTCCCTACTGTCTATTTTTGATTCAGAATAATCCTCTTATATTTTTCTTTATTTATTCTTTGTCACACAATGAGAAGGTTACGTGAAGGATCTTTTTCTAGAGAATTAATTGCACTGATTTTATCATTTTGTGGAATAACATAAAACACACTACCTGTGCAACCATTTCCAGTTGTATGGGAATACTCAGGATTTCCTCTTGTTCTTGCCATTTTATTCACAGAGACAGCAACTTCATCCGAGGTCCTGTGATTTTACATGCAAATCACCAAACTTACATGATTTTTTGACCGATTTTGATGTCAGTTTGAGAGTACTCTTAATTACTCTGACTTGCTGTTGACACTGTGTTGATATACTCTTATCCTGGTCCTAATTTTTAAGGAACAAATTGCCATGTTTACTGTATTCATTATTGTTAATATTTTAATGATGGGACCAGTTAATTGCTCAAAACATCAAGATAATCAAAATGTTAATAGCAGTGCATCCTTAAAATTTCTTTCTCTTGTAACCAGTTAGCCAATTGTTGTTTCTTAGTTAATACTTGTAAAGTTAAAAAGATTAGCTCCTTCCTAACTGCATTTTGCCAACATTCTTATTGAGAATATCAAATATAATGATTATTGTGGTCTAGCACTCTGAATCTCAACGTCATAGTCAGTAATAAGCAAAATGTGTGGTCTATGCATTATTTTTATCATAATTTGAAGTATTTTCCTGTTACTGCTCCAAACGTCATTATTCAGCTATTAATGTTTTAACTACTCAGAGACACATGCATTTTTACTGTTGCTTTTCAAATTTTTGTAAGGGCAATTGATCATTAGAGAAAAGATTTTACTCAAGAAATTATAGTCATTCTCTTTTCAAAGTGTAACATGTGGCTATGTGTTTTCATTGAAAAAATATCCTCATTCGACATTTTTCTACTGGAATTTTTGCTTTGGGAGAAATGAATAACAGGGGAGAGAGATGCTTTTCAGGGATACTTCTTCATCTTATTCATCCTATTTCTTTTTTTACAGAAAAATAGTTTTATTTTATTTTGGATTTTGTTTGATTAGTTTGTTAGGGTTTTTTTTTGAAGAAAACCTCAAAGATTTGGTTGTGACTTCATTGTAAACTGTATTGGTGGGAAATAAGGTCATTTTAAGATCTGAGATGCTTAATGAAATGTCTCTGTGCTAAAAATCAACTGAAGTAACAGTGGACCTTTTTTTTCATTTATATATTTTCCTGTTCTGAAATTCTAAAATGGATCTTACAGTACAATTGAGAGGCAGCAGAGATGTGTTACTTTGGACTGTTTCATAAGTGAGGCTGACAAATAATCTATTATCAGCTGCTGAAAAAAAAATAAAAAAGGAATCAAGGGAAAGAAATATGAATGTTTTTGATAAGCCACAGCGCAGGGAGTGCAGAGAGTTTCTAGTTTTGTCTGTCATGAGTTTGATTTTTGCTTTTCAAAGTGTTATTACCTTACATATCCCTTTTGCTCCCTGCACTCCGCAGTGTGATCTTATGTATTCAGTGTTCTTTATGAATAGAAATTAACAGGATATAACTATGCACATATTTCTGTTACCATATTTCTTTGTCCATTGCATATAATTGGTCACTACATTTCTATACAAGCCAAACAAACTACTAAGGTCTTAGGTTCTGACTCCGTAGGTTGATCTGTGCATAGCTAAAAATCAGATTAAGATGCAAACATAAAATGTTCCAAATCAGGTGTTTCAAATCATAGGTAAAAAGAAACAGCAACGTCAGGATAAGCATCTGAACCACAGGGGTTTTGTAGAACAGATGCAGAAAATTCTGGAATTAAAAACTGCATTTGATGGACTTAAATCTCTTATTTCAGAATTCTATAGAAGGATCTCTCCTTCGGTTTCTCTTGATTGGCTGCTCGCTTCTCAGAAATGGCAGCTGAGTAAAGTGTTAATGAAGACCTCCCAAGTTACATCTGTGGCATCATGCAGGTGTCTAGGGGATGGGACCAGGCCACTACTAGACTACCAAGTGATCAAAGGAAGGCACAGCCCATCACACTGCCTATAGTTTAACACAAAATAGCAGGAGAGAGGATATCACATTTTGTAATGCATCAGGGCCAAGAAAGAGATATTCTTTGTGTTGAGCAATACGCAAACCCAGAACACAGGGAAGGGTCTATTACCAGACCTTATAGTATATACCTGCTGCTTGGTTATTTGTAAGGCTAACCAAAGTCCAGCTGCCCAGGAAAATAAACATTTTTCTTTCCTTGACTGAGCTGGCACTTCTGTGTTAGACTCTAGGGTAGACACACCTTCTTCAGAGGCATGCTATTTGAAGTACAAAGAGAGTGACTATTGTGCTCTGGAGAGATATCACACATTTTCTCAGATGCCTAGTATCCAACAGCAGGTAGTTAACATGCACTAATGGCATTTCACAGAGCAATTATTAAATTACTGTGTTCTACTGTAATGATGAATGATTAAACTTTCATAACACTGACATTACACGCTTTATTTATTGGGCTTCTTTACTTATTAAATTATTGGAAGGGTAGGGAGGGTTTTTAGTAGAAGCAAATTTAAGCAATTATCTTTCAAGGTCAAAAATTTTCTTCTACCATGAAAGTAGCTAAAACACATGAAAATCATTTAAGAAGTTTTCAAGATTTAATGTTGGCATTGTTTGCATTGTCTAAAAATAAAGGTTGCATACTTTACTAAAACACCTGCATGTCACCCAAAGGAAAAGACACACACAGCTGACTCATCAGGGGCTGAGATACAGTACAGGAATAGTGAGCTTGAAAATAAAATTGCCAATTTAAGTTGATGCTTTGAGGGACTGTAAATGACCACAGCTCTGCAACGCACTCCACTAGCTTGATACACACACAGAGCACATAAGGTATAAACTAATATATATAATATAAGAATGGGAAGGAAACCATTGGAAGGAAATACTCGTATAGGAAGTACTGACTGGTATCAACAGTTCTATTGAGAGATGTGATATTTAACAAATAATCCTAAAAATGAAAGTAATTTGGTTCAGAAAATTGTTTCAAAGCTTTAGGTACCAAATGTACTCACAATTACCATTTCTACCTGGTTTCCAAGGGCAGATGCTTTATCAAAATCCCTTTAAATGAAGGGGAACATAGCATGTAAAAATACAGAGATCATATTTTCCTGTTTCTTCATCCATTTGCATTGTTTTGGTCATTGCAATGCCGACAATGCCTTTTCAGAATTTGCATTGCACGTCTGTTTGTCGTGTAACCATGGACAATATACCTTTTCGAAAATAGTTTGTGCGTTAGTAGAGAAACAATGCAATAATCACTGTTTTGCTGAAGTCTGCAACTTCAAATTAATCAAAGCAGCTCTGTTTCTTACAATACAAACAGCTCCCAATGCCAAGGAACTACGGAGATCATGAATATTAAATCCAGAATGTTTAAATCTTGCTTATATTTTGCTGCAACTCCATGCACTAAGTTATCATAAATTGTAAAGCAGATTATTTCAGTAAGCCACGATAACAAAAAGTAATACAAAGGATTTGGCTTGTGAGAGTTTATGCTGTTTATCTGTGTTTGGAAAACCTGCTATATTTTTAACTAAAAAACTCACAATTGGTCATAAAATCTTTGTTACTGTACCTCTGTTACTCAAAAAACTCTCATTTTTTCTGACAAGGACATCCTTTCAAATGCTGTTTAAATTTTGGAAATGTATCTGAAAGATTTTTAAGGATTTTGTAGCTCCTTCTCCTTGCCAACAGCTGGTGTCATCATGTACTATTCTAACAGACATCCTAGTATCACCACTTCAAGAGAAAGGAGAAGAAATAGAAGAAAATCCTATTAGAGTGCTGATTTCTGGAAAACTTGAGAACTTTATTAAGCAACTTGCAAGCGCAGCATGCCGTGGGAGTTCTAGCCTGTTAGCTGTTTACTAGGGAAACAACCACAAAGGCATTGTGAAATTACAAAATTGAATGAAATTAATAAGAGTTATTGGAAAAAAAGGAAGCCCAAAAAGAGCGTAACATTATTTTAGGGAGTCAAGCTCTGAAATGAATGGGAATTTTCCTGATTTTTGGGTATTCAATTTGGCAAACAGGAAGTGAAATGTCAGGAGCCCTGTAGAGACAGAACTGGAAAATAAACAGCACAGAACAGGCTGGAGAGATAACTATGAATAGTACAATTAATTCACATAATAGTTCATGATAGCGAAACCTCTCTAGAATTATCTCATAAACTATGAATTTACTGACTCTGCATGTTCATTAGTGTGTGTATATGCACAACTTAAATATAATGACACAGTTAAATAGATTTTGTCCTTAATTGCCATTCACCCTGTGTCTGGAAGATTGAGCATGGCATATTCATGGCATTTTTTAAATGGCAGGATGTTTTTAGGTCCATTAAACAATTTGACATATTTTTTCCACAAGCCCAAGCACTTCTTACATTGCATAGTAACATAAGTATCTGACAAAATAAAGAGAAAGAAAAAAATACAAACCAGCATTGCAAAGGGCAAAAACAAGCTTCAAGAGGGTGGTGGAGAGAAATCTAGACCTCAACTGCAAGGAGACTTGCAGTACTCTAAAGGATTTTTAATCAGGAAAAGAAAAATCTTCTGTGTCATTCAACTGTGTTATAGGCTTTTTACTTTTCTTTCATGAGCAGGAACACTTGTCAAACCTCCTTGTTGCATCTCTTTTTAAATAAAATTAAATGCTTTTCTCCATTATTTTCTTGTAGGGTCATGACTCTCTAATCCCTTCTTTGTTTCTCTGTGCCCCTTTCAGAGTATTTCTTGACACTTCCATCTTTAATATCAGCATAAATTAAAAAGAATCAAGGTGCAGTAATTACAGTTTCAAGCACTCTCCAGGAGAAGCATCAAAGAGTTTGCTGAAAAATGAAATGCACTTTTTTTCTAAAATCCCTAAAACTCTACTGAACCTTTAATGGTAAAATACTGTGGTTGGTTTTACCCCAAACCCCTTTTTTCTAGTCCTCTTCTGTTCCATCCACGCAGAAGACAAATCAAATTTGCAAGGATGAGATTTGAGTTTCAGACTTTAATACACTTGATATTTTTAAATGCAGCTTGAACAAGGGAATTCTGGGATGGTCTCCATAATGTGTTTCGTTCTTGTCAGCCAAACCAAAGAACTAATTATACTCTCTATTTCTGCTACTCCAGTTTTAAAAATCCACTATCAAGATCTTCAAACACCGGTGCCTTAAAATGACTATCTCTGTGCACAAGGGAGAGCAGTGGATGTGGTTTATCTTGACTTCAGCAAAGCTTTTGACAAAACTGCCCATAGTATCCTAGTAGCCAAACTGAGGTGACCTGTACACTTTGGGTGGACTACAGAGTGAGTGGTACCACTGACTGGACTGCTGAGCTCAAAGAATTATAGAGAGTGGTTCAAAGTCTGGGTATAAGCACTGTTCTTCACATATCAATAGTGCTTGAGAATATTTTATGTCTTTATCAAGTGACCTGGATAACAGGAGTCTTGAAACCTCAAAAAAAAGCATAGTCAATAGTTTGATGGAGGGCTATTATTTCCATTTATTTGGCATTTTTGAGGCTGTATCTTGAGCCTTTTATCCAATTTCAGGTCTCCTGGCCCATCAACAAACTGCAGTTGAATGGAGCGCAACTAAAATGGTTAGCGGATGGAGCATATGGTAGCAGAACAATGGCAAGGAGAATTAAGTGGGTTTGTTTAGCCTGAAGAAGGCTGAAGGAGAGGCCTAATTGTAGCATTCAACTACCTAAAGAATGGTAACAGAGAAGGCAAAAGCAGATGTTTCTCAGAGGTATACCATGAAAGTGTTAGGAGTAACTACTGGAAGTTGCAGCAGGGAAACACTGTTGGAAATAAGAAAAAGATAGAAATAATGAGAGGTGCAACACTAGAAAAGTTGATCAGAGAGGCCGTGGAAACTCCGTCTTTGGAGGTTTTCAAATCTCAGTTGGACAAGCAACTCTGAGGAAAATACCTTTGCAGTTGTTTCTGCATGGAGTGGGAGTTTGGACTATGTGGACTCCAGAGGTCCTTTCTAACCCAAATCTTTCCTATTCTAAAATCCTATTATGGGAATAATGCATCATTTCATAGACTGTTCCTTCTGGAAAAAGACCAAATGGATTTCTACATGCTAGTACAGACTAACTATTCCTTAAACTATAAATGTTACTATTGTTTACTGTCCAGTTGGCCCCAGTGAGAGTCTGATGCTAAAATACACAGCTGGTGAGTTCAGTGTAACTGAAAATATGATTTGCACACTACAAGTGAGAGAACAAATCGGGAAATCAAAGAAACTAGTGGAGTCATGATGCTTAGCCGAATGCTTAATCTACTGAGGAAGAAGGATCAATTAAAATGAGTTGCTAGGCAACTCCACTCTCCTTTCATCTGGACAACAGGAACAAGAAACCTCTGGAAGGGGAAGAATATTCCCCTTGTAGTCTCTGTCATGCTTTCTTCTGCTTTTTCCACTTGCAACTTCAGCAATAGTCCAACAGATCTTTCACTCCAGGAAACAGAGTGGGGAAATGCTGTGATATAGTCTTTTTTTTTCAAGGTAGAATTAGAAAGATGACAGATTTTCAAATATCTGGCAGCCTACCATTGCTATCTTCATCAGATAATAAAGGGAAATAAGGTGAACCGTAACGAAGCTTCTGCTTTCTTCTGTCTCAGAGCTGGCTGCTCAAAGGATGCTCAGACATCTCAGAGCAAAGAGCATTGATGTCTCAGGATTCTGAGTTCACTTTCTTCTTTACAAGGGCCATTACACAGATCTGAGTGGTACATTTGTTTTTCTTGTCACTTAAAGGCTTATATAAAGGAAGTTACCATTACAAAAGGGGGTCACTCTTGTCCTAAATTATGTTCTGATCATTTAATCTGATGTCAACTTAATAGTTCAAAAATGGTTAAGACTTTTTTTTCCCCTTCCATAAATGTTGTTACCCAGGTAGTCTAGACAAGAAAGTTAATTGTCCAGGAATGTGGTTAAATTGGCCTAAATACACTGGTTCTTCAAGTGTGAAAATGAGCTCATCTCCAGGGAGTACATTTAAATGCCATTATTTCAATGTCTGTGATAGTTATACATCCTGGGAAAACTATATATAAAATTCTTTTGGAAATAAAATAGCAATATGATAAACAATGCTGTTGGCACAGAAGGTGACTGATATGATTGAAGACAAGGAAACATTGACATTTATAGATAATAATAATTCAAAGAATGTGGAAAAGATCCGATAAGGTCATTTTACAGAGACCTAGTTCCTTTCCAATCTTTGTTCACAGACTCATAGAGTCCTACAGTCGTAGAATTGTTAAGATTGGAAAGGACCTCTAAGATTATGAAGTCCAACCATCAACACAACACCAACCTGCCCACTAAACCATGTTTCAAATTGCCAGGACTACATGTTTTTTGAACACCTACAGGTACAGTGACTCCACTGCTTCTCTGAGCAATCTGTTTCAATGCTTCATACTTTCAGTAAAGAAATTGTCCCTAATATCGAATCTAAAGGTCCCCTGCTGCAGCTTGAGGCCATCTCCTCTCATCCTATCACTTGTTGCTTGGGAGAAGAGACCGAAAACCGCCTTGCTACAACTTCCTTTCAGGTAGTTACGGAGAGTGATAAGATCGCCCTCAGCCTCCTCTTTTCCCAGTTCCCTCAACCACTTCTTATAAGGTTTGTTCTTCACACTCTTCACCAGCGCTGCTGTCCTCCTCTGGACATAATCCAGTAGCTCAATATCTGTCTCATACTGAAGAGACCAAAACTGAACACAGGATTCAAGGTGAGGCCTCATCAGCACCTAATATAGGAGCTCGATTACTTCTACTACTGGTCCTGCTGGCCACACTGCTCCTGATACAGGCCAAGATGCCATTGGCCTTCTTGGCCACCTGGGCACACTGCTGGCTCATGTTCAGCCGGCTGTCAACCAACACCCCCAGATCCTCTTCCACACATCAGCTAGTTTGAAAAAGTGCATTTATGGTGTTATTCCAAACGTAATTGGGAATGGCAATTGTCCAATATAAGTTGTAACAGGAATTTTTACATAAAGTTTGGTTGCTTGAATAAAACGTAATCTGAAACCAGAGGTTTTCTGCACTGAGTTTTCCTAAACTAATTCAGCTTTGCCCAGTTATGGGTTTTCCTTTTTAAATTTATTTTTAATGTTGTTTCATAACAGCAATTCTGAATTCTCATTATAAAAGAAAGGTGCTACAAGACCCATTCTGTTTAATTTCTGAAGAAAACAAGCTGCTTCATTACTCTCCTCTTTTGGGGCTTGAATATTTAAGTCACTTCAAAAACTTTTATGAAAGCAATGTATGTATGAACAAAATCTTTTTGAATGAATCATATATTTTGCTTATTTCATATGCCAAAGGGGTTGGTTTAACGGAGGCTTCTAGCTGTCTGATTTGTCCCTCTCTTAGAGCTGTTAAGCACCTGCTGCTTAAATATCCTTCAACAATCAAGGAGTTTCATCTTCTCCATTTTCTAAAAGAAGTAAGGCATCTCCACCACAATCATACTCAAGAAGGAAGCATGGAGAAGTCCAAATCAAGCTTGCAGGTTGGCTGGAAGGCAGATAACTATATGCCCGAAGCCTCACAGAAAGAAAACTCTCTCTGAAGCCTGGAGAGTTCATCTTGCTGTGCCAGGGCTTCTCAGCCATCTCAGAAGACTGTAATATAAGATGGAGCTTTACCCCATCTACACACAAGGCATGTTAGAGATTAAATCCTAGCCTTAGCTTCATATTTTACAGATTTCATTGATTTGCTTCAGTCATAATCTTAAATATTGCATATTTGAATTTAATGGAACTTGCTTGCAGTTCTATTTCATTCCTAAGAAATGCCTTTAATATAATACTGGCTTTTTAAGTTCACAGACTACTTTTTCACAGCTAGCACCAATCATTGAAAGAGGACTGGCTGGAGCCCAAGGGACTCTCACGTGATGTGTAGCTGATTGTGTGATTTCCTTTAGTCGTGAGAGACAACAGGGCAAGTGTTAGTGAGAGATAACATGTGCTTTGTGAGTGTTGTCAGAAGGAAGGTGAAGCCCTGTGCTGTCAAAATGTGGTGTGTTTTATCACATGTTAACACAAGCCTTGCTATACGTTACAGTGATTTAAAAACATGTAAAGAAAATAGTATCTATTTATTATTGGATAATTTACTAATAAAAAGCTGAAGAACTGAAACTTCTTCAGGAAATGTTTTCCCTTGAGCTGTAGGAGAAACTGGGAAACATTTAGGCATTACATTTTTATATTATGAATGTATATTGTTTTCTCTTTTACGTGCTTCAAATTTTTATGCTGCTGCATAAAATGGCTTTGGAATGAAAAAAGCACTACGTATTAATATCCAGATGCTGAAAAATCTACTTTCAAGCTACAATACAGAATAAATATTATATTTATCAGATTAAATTTTAGGTTGTTTATAATAATTTGTAGAATAGCAACTGAATTATTTTTACATGAGCTTGGGTGAGGAAAAACCTAGTCTTTAGCTATTCAAATATTTCTCCGTCAAACTTCTATTCCTCAAAAAAAAAAAAAAGAAAATTTTGAAGATGAACAACTGTGACTGTCCCCAACTTTAATATATGTATATAAGCATGCTTCTGCTCTGAAGACAAAGGTTTGGTAAAGATGATGAAAAGTCAAGACAGTATTCTAATGTTCATAAACTTATTTATGACAGCCCAGGTAAGCACTTTTGTTATAATTTCCTATATCTAAATTAATGTATTTTATATACTGCACACCTATGAAATTAAGATTACCCATAGAAAGTATATTTTCCCCCTGCCTTTTAGCTCTTGGTCTCAGCACGTTCTGATAAAAGCATTGTCATATTTTTAATAGTCTCAGAGAATAAGGTATGTGAGAGATCACGCAATGAGGATACATACAGGGAAATAGCTCCCATTAAATCACTGAGCCAAATTCAGTATTTTAACATGAGTTGATCAAAAGCAGGAGTTAATGACAAAGTCCCAAAGACAGATCACAAACACACTCTTTGTGAAATACCACAGTTGTTGAAAACATGCAATATATCAGACAAGAAGAAACATGGTTGTAAGCCCAGCTCATAAGCCAACAATGTTGGAAAAGTAAGATGAAGAGATATTTGAACTAAATTTCTGTCCTGTCGTAAATCACATTTTCTAGACACACTATTCCCATGACATTCCTGATTCATTTTAAAACTGGCTGAAAAAGCAGCTTGCCTCACAGATTTGATTGAAAATTGCAATTTTTCACTTCGTAGAGACATATATTCCACTAAATCATAATTTAAGCAAGTTATAGTATTTTACCTTTTCAAACTATTTTCATCTAAATTTATTTCTTCTATAAGTTACTGGGAGATTAAGCCTATGATAAGCACCCACCACAATGTATACACATCCATTAGTCTGACAGCTGGCTCAGAGAACAATGAGCAAATATATATTGACCCATTTTCTACTGGCAACATATTGATGAAGCCAAACAGCTGTGGTTGTTTATTATGGTAGAGTATGCAAATTAACTTTCCTCATGCCTACAAATGTGTTTGATATTTTACATAATACCCAGAACATGCATTTTGTAAAACTCCAAACCTGGTGCTTAATGCTAAACTTCAATAAGAGACATTGTAGACTTAGGTTTCCTGAGTGAGGGAAGTAAGACCGCTTTTAATGCTTTCCAGGTAGGTACAAATAAAGCTTTCCTTTTATAATAACCAACTAACCCACTGAACTTGATTTGTGCATTTGGAGCTACCCTCCCTTCTCACAGAAATTCATTACAAGGAGGAAAGAAAAGTGGCTGAGGTTCCAGGTCAGCTGCCACTCCACTGTGCTCAAGCTGCTGCATTTCTGAATTATGGCCTAGCACAGCAGTTCTTTTAACTTACAGCTCCTGCCTTTTAAGACTTGAAATCACAGAGACATTGAAGAACCTCCTGTTTTATTTGGAGACATACTTCTTACGCTATTGTGAATCTGATTCTAAACACTGTGCAAGAACTCAGAGGTATCACAAAAATCAGATGTCTCTCAGCCCTTTATCATCATCACTCAACAGCAGTATGGAAAAGACTAGTTGGCATCAGAGCTATGAATTGTTAGAGGCTGTCTGTCATCAGAGGATGTCTTCTTCATGTTCAAATGCAATCAGTCTCGAAAACAAGGTCTTTACCTAAAGTTTCTCCCTGGAAACATAAATTAGTTTTATGGAATCTGAGTGTTCAAAGTTCCAGAAGTTGCAGTGTGGTCTTGAGATGGGTGTCCTATTCTAAAGAATAGAATAGTTTATAGAAACAGTGCATTTAAAAATTTTATCCACTGTTTAAGACCTTAATGATAATGTATTTCATAACTGTATTTACACGTGCATATAAAACCACAAACTTAGCTTGAAACATTTATTAAACTATTTCACATTTAATATTATATTGGAAATTATCCTATTTACAGAACATCCTAACATCCTGGACAACTGGGTTTTCTTTCTACAATTTTTTAAAAGTAAACAAAGATCTCCAAACAATTATATATGCTCAAGGATAAGTATGTCTCATTTAATTTTTCTTTCTTTAACCAGTTATTTGTAACTGTTGTACTGCATCAGACAGGTTACACTGTCAGTTACAGCACCTAATATGATGCAGCAAATTAGTACATTTGAAAGAATTCATTTTCCTCCTCCTGAAAAAAAATCAAAATGAGATAATAAATCTACTCCATTGATAAAGCACCTTTTCCTTCAGTAAGCTAATGTAGTATAACCCACAACCCCTATTCAGTATTAAGTTGACAAAATCTCATCATCTGTCCAAGTTGCACTTAATTGTTTTCTTGGAGTCTTTCTCAGGTCTGAATCTGCATCATCGTGGTCATTGTATAATATTTTTTACATGCAAGCAGTGGATACACAAATGTGTGTTTAATATGATACTACATGATTTTTTTAATACCTTTTTACTGGAACAACTATACAACATGCACGTGAAGAAGCAGTTTCTAGGAGGTATGGAATTCTCCAGTGAGTTTTCAGAGCATTCACATTCCCAAGATTCTTCTAGTTTTATCTAAAGAGGTTCTTAGAGTGACAAATTCAAATGAATGTGGTTTAGCCTGGTATCCTTAGAGAAATACATAGGATTACCTTTCAAACTGTTAAGATACCTCAATGCAATGAATACTTTCGATCCTTTCTCCTTGTTAGTTCCAATAGCACCATTTTTTCTCTCCTTCTATCTTTTGTCCTCAAAAAAGAGGTCAAGAATTCTCTGCTCTGTAATTGCACAACATTCAGGCCAACTACATTTCTTTTACTCAGATAAAGTTTTTGCAATGACCTCTGTCACTGTACTATAATGGGATCATCTTCCCAAGTAATAGTGTGTGGTGCATGGGATGGGTGAAGATATGGAGAATATTTTTTTCTCACAAAAGGATACAGGTGCAAAACAACACACACTGAGAGTTTAAAAAGAACCATGAAAAGCAAAATAACGTGCACTACTGAAATTGTTTGAAAATAAGAAAGTATCTGGATCTACAGAAACACATATTGAAAATAGATGAAGAAATAATGTAGAGGAGGAACAATCTATACCTCTGCTCCTTCTCTTGCAAGTCAGCCTTTTAAATATCATAGTGATTTTAGAAAAGAAGACGAGCCCAAAGGTCTAATAGAATAATTCCTCTGTGACTTAAATGATGCAGAAACAGATAACAAAGAAAATAAAACAGATTTATGCTATGATATTTCAACTGATGGGCTCTGAACAGCTCATGTTATAGCCTTCTCCTCCTCAGTATCTAGCAAGCAATTTCAATGGAGAAGTACTGTAATAAGATTTTTCTCCCACACACCAGTTATTATTAAACAGAAACAATTCTGTGGGAGAAAGCATGGGCAAATAACTCACAATACACTTACTTTTACTCTTAGATGTAGGTATTTTGGCAATGCATGCGTGTAACAGCCTACAAAAGTCTATTGTTGTGTAACTGGAAAACCTAAAGGTTCTGAAAAGATAAGAAAAGTGTTTTTCTCATCCTCATCACCACTTCGGACATTAATATATGTCAGTCCTTGAAACTCTTAAGTAATCAATAGGTTCATTTTTATGGATACTGAATAAGATAACCAGCACAACCTCAGCAAAACAGAAGCCTTATCTGCGGCACAGCCTGTAAATGGTCTCAAAATCATATATTGCTTCAGCCTATGGTCATCTCAGCCACTGGATCTTCATTTTCCATTCCTAGAAAACTTACTTCTCTCTTACCCAAAGGCAATTCAAAACACTAGCACATGGGCAGGATATTACTCTCTTAGCACTGAGGAGTTGTGGCTATGCCTGTACTAGGAAAGAAAAATGTCCAGGGGCTATTCTAGTGCTTTGAAGCCACTGCATAGCACAGCTGGTGTCTACTCACCTGAAATACCTTAATCTTCAAAATACTTTGGTGGCATCCAGTCTGCTGGCTGGGGGTGCTAGATGGTCTGTGCCTATTTCCATGCTAATGATTAAACAGCGTGTGCAATCCCGTGCCCTGACCTAGCCCCTCTTATCTTGTTGATAGCAATGCTGCCTGTGACACACAGCCAGACAGATGTGCACAGCAGAGCCTGGTGACCACTCACCATTAATATTGTTAGCAACACACCGTGTTTTGACAGATAATTGATTCTACTTAGGCCTATAGGGTCGCATAATTATTTCATCAGATCAAATTTTGTTAGACTTAGATGACTCAGCCTGCCATAAGTGACATTGCTAAAAAAACAGACTGAAACAAAAGAAGATAAGACTGTAGCAAAAGAAACATAAGTAGCTTTAAAGTGCTTATTAATATAGTAGCCATGTAGGTAGCAATTGAAACTACTTGCTGTCCTTGTGGAAGAGATTCATTATTAATTCTGTATACATGCAGCTGAGCTACAACAAGGAGTAAGATCCCTTGATAATATCAGAGCAAACTTGCTCCAAAATAACTGAAGAATACACGTGCCTTTTTAACTCCATGGACCCTGGGTAATTTAACTATGACCACATATACTTATGTGGTTCTTTTTTCCTCATCGCCATGTCAGTATTGTTATCCTCAGGGATTATTTAGCCAGTCACTGGGAACACATTTGACTGTTTCCTAAGCAGAACACCAGTAAGTTTTTCCCCTAAGCAAGACGTCTGTGGACACCTGTCATGAATATGATTGTTGACTATTACAGCAGTTAGTGGAATAGGCTTCCGTCTTTTTCTAGATATTTGCATTTTGCAGAGAATGTTTCCTGCTAAAAAAATCTTAAATAGATTTTTTACAAGTTGTGGACTCACTTAGGCAAACTATGACTTTATAGGTTTTAATATTGATCATACATATAAAGCATTCAATGTCAAATGATGATTCAATGTCAAATAATACCAAATGGTTCTGAATAATATGAGACAATCTAATTGCTGAACAGCAACTGTAAAGAGAAATTCTTCCAGCTTCTCCTTTTCTTTAGTTTAATTCCACCTTCCACTCATTCAATAGACTTAAAAAAAAATTGCTGGGCTCTTAGTTTCGGTGATTATCTTGGACAGTATGCACCATAAATCTTGCACGTTGGATGGTTAGTTCCTTTCCTCACTTTTAAAATGTATTGCCTTTCAATTCCTGTGATTATTTCCTTGTTCTTATGTGATAAGTAGTAAATAGGAGTCACCATTTATCTTGTCAGCATAGTCCATTATTTTGCATCTCAAATGCCTTCTACTTGTCTCCTCTCTGAAAATATGATAACTGTTTAGTTCAATTTCTCTTCCCACAAAGCTATCTCTGTGTCATTTACCATTCTGGCACCTTCCGTGATATCCATTTTACTTCTGCTTGATCTTTCTTGTTTCAGACTCTTTTCATCTTTTATTTACATGATAATATAAGAAATTATTTTTGTAAAAGCATTATAAGACTTTAGTTAACACTAAGGTGAAAGGCCTGTATTTATCTTAAATCTAGCGTTTTGCAAGAACAACCTTACCATTCCTTCCTAATTACATTATCTTGTACATTCAACTTATTCATGATACTTAATATTACCAGATGCAATAAACTCATGGTACTGTATTAAATCACTGCACATCATCAAGTTAATATTACATGCAGCAGCAATCCCTCACTGGCAAACTGAAAGCAAATGAATAGCTTAATTTCTAGATAATTATCTTCTTCCTGGGCACGTTTATTCTATGGCCCTCCAATATAAAAACTGCAATTGCACTATTTTTCCAAAGCATGATAACAGTTCCAGTCCAGACCATAAATGAACACATACTAAGACATCAGATCTAAAGCAGCCCCGTCTGTTATTATATACAGAATCTGAGTTCATATTCAGAGTTTTGCACTGGACCCTCCTACTGAAATAGATATGCTCACCTCCTCGTACATGAGGCAAGGGAGAAATTTCATAACACCCTCTCCAACTTCCACAGTTTTCATGGGCTTTTTTCCTGTTCTTCCAAAAATCACAGACCTATAGTCATTTACAAGGGCAGGTGTCTGTTTATGCAAGCCAGATGCTAGATTTATTTCTTTCCCCTCAGACAAAGGCATCCAAGTGCCAGCTAAATATAAGACCCATTTGGCAGCTTCATCCAATAATCCACATCAGGTCAGCCGGAGTTTAACCACAGGTATGCTAGGATAGTGTTTTGGAAACAACTATATTCAACACCACAGGGTGCTGTAGAGAATATAGATTAAAAGAGCTGAAAGCTAATTTGGCACATTATATTGATGTGCTATTCATACCTGCAGGAACTCTTACTTGGTGAGTAGATTCTTCATTCACCATTATAATTCCCCTTCAACTAACCTGGTGTCATAGATTGGCCAGTTTTGGTAAAATCTGAGAGATTTTAATTTTAAAGTGCCGTTTCAGGTGCAGGTACGGGAGGGGACTAATGAGTCAGTTTCAACAACTATTTCAAGATTCTAAATAAAATGAAGCATTTAATACCATTTTCAAAGTCAGCTTCTAAAGAAGTCTCTTTTCAAAATTTGTATTGTACGGAATACGAAAACCAAAGCTGAAACACCATTTCTCAGTTGTCATGCTCCCATTTTCAAGGTTTTCATTCCAAGGAAATTTTTAAGCCTCTATACACGCAACACTAACACACACACACGCGTGTGTGTGTGTGCAGACTAATAAATATTTCATTCTAATACTGTGTTTAATATTTTTATGGTGGAATCTTCAATTCAACACATTTTTAGTGCACATGCAAATTTACTGAAACTAAATATTGTTATACTGGGATTTTGTTACTTTACTGTATGCAAGTTAGCTAAATTTTTATGATATGGGAATTTCTTACATTAATGGTACTGATAGTCTCTTCAACTCTGTTAAGAATCCATACAATCACAAAAGAAAGCTTTCAAAGGCTGTACACCATTCACAGTGACTTTTGAGAATAATTATGAACTCATGTGCGTAGTCACCTTTCCTTATATAAGAAAATTTGTCATTCAAAGCATATTTATTATGTTGGATAAGCTGTTCAACAAATAATTGCAAATACAGGTGGAGATGCTCTTTACGGTTAAGCTTTGGCTTTGACACTGCAAAACACATAAAAAGGACATAGATGCATGTCCACATGGACACCTTGAAAGCTGGACAGCTGTTGCATCCCAATAAAGAATGTGGATGTGAGTATGGAAGGATGTGAATAGACACAAATTTCTTGTCAAGTTTTTAAGTTACTGAAGCCCATCAGTCTCGCCTCTGTGCCCAGCAAGATCATGGAGCCGATCCTCCTGGAAACTCTGGTGAGGAACATGGAAAATAAGGACATGACTGGTGACAGACAACATGGTTTCACTAAGGGTGAATTCTGCCTGATGAATTTGGTGGCCTTCAAAGATAGGGTTGCAGCTTTGGTGGATAAGGGAAGAGTAACTGATGTAATCTACCTGGATTTTTGTAAAGCATTTGACACAATCCCACATAGCATTCTTGTCACTAAATTGGAAAGACATGGATTTGACTATGGACTACTGGGTAGATAAGGAATTGGCTGGATGCTTGCACTCAAAGAGTTGTTGTCAATGGATCAATGTCCAAGTGGAGACTGGTTACGAGTGGCATTTCACGGAGGTCATTATTGAGACCAATGTTGCTTAACGTCTTTGTCACAGACGTGGACAGTGGGATTGAGGGCATGCTGAGCAAATCTGCTGACAACACCAAGCTGTATCGTGCAGTCAACGTGCTGGAGGAAAGCGAAGTCATCCAGAGGGAACTGACAGGCTTGAGATGTGGGCCTGTGCAAACTTCATGAAATTCAACAAGGCCAAGTGCAAGATACTATGGCTGGGTCAAGGCAATCGCAAGAACAAATGCAGGCTGGGAGGCAAATGGATTAAGAGCAGCCCTGAAGAGAAAGACTTGGGGGTCCTGGTGGATGAGAAGATCAACGTGACCAGGAAACATGTGCTTGCAGCCCAGAAAACAAACTGTTTCCTGGGCTGCATAGGAAGGAGTGTGCCCAGCAGGTGGAAGGACTCAATTATCCCCATTTACTTCACTCTCCCGAGACCTCGTCTGGAGTAGTGCATTCAGTTCTGGAGTCCTCAGCACAGGCAGAACATGGATATGTTACATATTGTCCAGAAGATGGCCACGAAGATGATCAGAGGGCTGGAGCACCTCCTTGATGAGGACAGGTTGAGAGAGCTGGGCTTATTTAGCCTGGAGAAGAGAAGGCCTCTCAGGGGAGACCTTATAGCAGCCTTCCAGTACTTAAAAGGAGCCTATAAGAAAGACAGGGAGGGACTCTTTATCAAGGAGTAATGATAGGATGAGGGGTGCCAGTGTTAAGCTGAAAGAGGGGAGATTTAGATTAGATATTAGGAAGAAATTTTTTACTGTGAGGGTGGTGAGGCACAGGCACAGGTTGCCCAGAAAAGTCGTGGATGCCCAAACCCTGGAGGTGTTTAAGGCCAGGCAGGATCAGGCTTTGAGCAACCTCGTCAAGTGGAATGTGTCCCTGCCCATGGCAGGGGAGTTGGAACTAGATAATCTTTGGGGTCCCTTCCAACCCAACCCATTCTATGTCTCTATGATTATAAATCAGTATTAAGATGTATCTAAATATGCAGGCTTTATTCACTTAAATCTGCATTTTTTTGAATATTCACACCTTTGTTTATACTGTACAGTAAACTGTAAAATGTGTTTTCTCTTCGGTGTGGCTTTTTCAATTTCAGATATTATAATTTGTCTTCAGCTTCAAAAGACCATTTAAAACCTGGCAATAGTAGAGTATATGTCATTAACTGCTATTTGTATAACCCTCTTTTCTTTCCTGGGTTTCTATAGAACACTCCTTGCCCGTATAGAGCAAGTTCTACTTTTATTTTATGTTCTGGATAACATGATCTCAGCCAGTCTGAGAAGGGAAATGGAAACACCTTTTCACTGGTGCTGAGTGTCTGATTGACAAACATTTATTCCCCAAGAAATCACATGCCAAAATCTGAACAAGGATTAATCAATATTTCATCACCAGTATTTTGTAACTGTTTTCCAAACACACAAAGTTAAGCGTGGGCTCTGATAGCAAATCTCCTCAGTATAGCTCATAGCAGAGTATTTGTCTACATACTCTTCCTACATCCATTAGTAGAGCTTGCATTGTGAATATGTATTTCCCTTGCTTTAGACCTCTATGATTAGTGTTTTTCTTTATTCCTTTCTCCCTTCGCTTGTATATATTCTTTTTTCACACTGTACACTACAAAGAATTTGGTGTTTACCTAACTCTTTTTACCACAAGTAGTCCTTTGAAATCAATTCTGCAATTATGCAAGTTGCATCCTTTTTAAGATCATAGGCTTCAGTTAAATGTTTGAAGGCGAGCACAGTATGTCACTGAGCTCTACAGAGCACATAACAAATATACTGTGATTTCCACTGAGGCCTCTACATGCTAATGCTATATAATCATAGTCTCTGTTTAGAAAACCAGGTTTTAGGCATAATGTAAGCTGTAATTATCACAGGTATGCTCGTGACCATACACTTCAAGGCATCTGGAAAAGTAAGTGAAGAAAGCAGCTAAAAGAAGAGAAGATGAATGACAGACAGGCAAGAGAGTTAAGTATAGGTTGAGATCAAATAAAAATCCTCAAGTGTGCTTCTGCTAATGCAGAAATAACGAGCAGTACTTGAGGAAACTATTTCCTACCCTGTAAAAAAGGAGAATTTTTTAAAAAAACACCACACCTTAATTAATATGGGACGTGACATATTAATATGGGGCATAAATAGTTTTTGCAAAGTTAAAATGGCTGCCTACAGGAAAAATTACTTAGGGGTTGTCAATGCAATATTTTCCCCTGTACTTCAGCTGCTTTCTGTACGGATGGCATCTTGGATGGACCTTTCTAACATCCCACTAATCAGTGGGTAGGAAGGCAGCAAAATGTGGCAGCTTGTCTATCCCATGCAGCTGCCAGCCAGGACAAGGCTTTTGCAAAGACAGCAAAGAAGGCTTCCTTGCTCTGTTTAAGAGTTTCTCTTCTTTGGAAAATTGCTTAATACTAGTAAAGGCCACATCCCAGTTCAGAAAACCCATTTGGTGAAATTCTGACCCCATAAACGGCAAGGAAATTCTCCAGGGATTCCACATCTCTTTCTTTCCCATATAACTGTGGTTTTTATACAGCTTATGTTATATCTCCTGGTTGGCAGGAAGCACTTGTGGCTACCTGTTAAAATAAACCAGATGATTACTTTGCATGCTTTTCATTTTGCAGGACACACTGTCACTATCAAAGTCTATTTCAAACGTGCGGGAGAAAACTCTGAAAGACATAAAAACCCTGTATACATAAATCCTATAAGAACAGCTGTTGAAAGGATATTGCTGTTTGGCTGAATTCTTATTTGTTATGCTAGGCATTTTCTGCATTCGTTTTATCATCATCATTCAAAGACATTTAGCTTATCTTTTGTGATGTTTTTGAAAGATGTGCTATTCCCAAGAGTGGGATGATTAAATGATGCAAAATGATGCAAAACATTGCAAAACATTGCATTCCAAGACATTTCATAGATCTAAATTGAAGCTGTATCTACAAGTCTGACTCCCTGATACCTGAGCACCATGCTGCTAAATAACATTTACTTCTACTCTCTGGTTCTATTACATTACCTCCTCCTGTTCTACTAATTAGACATAAATCTATTGAAACAAACTTATTTCTTTGTATAGTTAATTATGTTGAAAGGAATATGTTAATTTTTTAAGATTAATATGCAGGTCTTATTCCCATTTTATCATTTTTTTGAGATAATATAAACTTTTACTTTACTGCAATTTAAAGCTATGTACCAAAACCAAATGTATGCTTGAAAGTTTCTTTTTAATTCCTAAGTGGCAAAGTGAAACCTAGGGAGACCAAGTTCTTAATTCTCAGTGCAATATTTGAATTTATTCCTATCTGGTTGCACTGAACAACCTGGTTGTCTGGTTTTATTTTACAATCAAGTTGACTGAAGGATGACCATATCACAGGTTATCCTCTACCTATATTGGAAATCAAAGGGCAGAAGATACTTCCCTGCTTTAGTTTCAGTATCCACAACACCAATCTCACTTATTTTGAGGCCCATCTTAACAGTGCCTAGTGCTGACCTGATTAGAGGTGGCTGTATTTCTTGTTTACTTTGATCTGTTCATCTTATCCCTGACTTGATCAAATATTTTCAGAGATATATTGCTACAGCCTGAACATTTTGGTGATCACAGACATCATTTCCTGCCAGAAAGTACACAAACACACTCCTTTGCTGTTCTATTTGTGCTGTACACAACAGGATTTACCATGGCAGGCTGAGCATACCTGTAATAATCATCTGGCTTTGCCTTAACTGAAGAAATGGATAACAGCCCTCTAATCAGCTGCAGCAATACAGGCAGCACCTGTCCAAAATCCCACAGGTTCAGAAAACAGTAGCAAGTACAGAGTTAAATATTCCATAAACATCCTAATTGTGCATTCAATGGATGTATGTCTACGTGTGTCCATGTTCATCCATCAATAACCTGTTCCAGGGCTTGCTTCCAAATTTCATCCCTACTCAGGCATCACTAAAAGCCTGGGCTATTTCACTGTACACAGGTACCAAGACCAGTTGTACACCACTACACTACATGATTCACAGGAAACTCAGTGTGGAAGCTCATGGTATAACTAAAATCAGCATCTATGTTTTTCCCTCAGTGCTAAAATGATTTGAGTTACAATATTTTTTTTTGAGAGTTTTAAAAATTTGTTTATTCTTTTGTTTCAAACCAAAGTTCTGAATAGTTTTTCAGGTATTTTGGTGCACTTCCAGTACCTAGAGCTGTACACATAAAGTCAAAGAGATTTCAGTGGCACAGAAATTATTAATAATACTTTCATATTGCTGGAGAATTTTTCAGTATTTCACACATGCTAACACAACCAAGTCTCCTTGACTCCACTTGAAATAAATAGTTACTGTATGCAGCTTAAAGATGAGAAATTGGTACATATAAGTCTCACTTATTGTTCTGGGTCAAAAAATAACTCGATCCTTTTTTCCTCTCAGACTTGCACTTTGAACAAGACAGTTATAAATCATTGGTTAAAAGTAAAAGCTAAGTAATTAGGTTTTTATGGGTTGATGGGAAGATGACTTGTTAAAACAAGCCAAGGAAATCAAAAAGCACAAATGTTACTTACTCTTCCCACTAATACTAGGAAAGGCTTGTGAGATACTGATAGCTACTGGTTAATTGACTATAATTTACTGTTGAATCAAATCTGCAATACTCCTGCTGTCCAGAACATCTTGCCAGCTAACATAGGTAAAACTGTACAACTCCCAGCAGCAGATGTTTAATAAAATATCAGATGATCTCTGTTGTGCCAGGTTCTGAGATGTCAAATTCTTCAACCTCTCGCCCCAAAGGTACTGCTGCAACAGTTTTAATTACTGATAATTTACTGAAGCTTGAGTGATACGTAGCCACTTGGACTGTTGGTTCAATCAAAATGAAAGACAGCTTCATTTAAAAAAACAATATAATGGAGAATTTCTCTTTAGGAGAAACCCCCCTGCCTAAACTCTGTGATTCCAGATCTGCCTCAGAGGGAATTCTAAATGCACTTTCATGCAGCGATGAATGACCCAGACATTCCAGGAAGCAAAGGTTTTAGGTTATCTTTCTTTGATGAATATTGCCACATCCAGTTTTAGTCATTAGTCCTGAAAATGTTACACTCATTATTATTCCGTTATTTTCCTGTGGAATAACCTTTTGTCATTTACTAAGCTATTTCAAAAGCTCAGTAGGTGAAGGGATTTGTACAGGTATTTGTAAAATTTGGGACAGTGAAAATTATTACTGATTTTAGGCCAAATTGAACAAATAGTTTTGTCATCATAGATAGAAAAATATCCATTATAACTCCACAGCGTGTCAGTTTTGGACTGATTCAGTGTTCGTAAAAAATCTTGCTGTATATCTTTGCAAAGATGACTTTTAACTGCTAACCTCAAGCAAACAAGGAACTTATGTCTTCTTAAATCCCTGAATTAGGTATTTTGAGGGATGACAGAGGAAAGAGGGAGGGGAATTAAAGGCTGACTTTTTTTTTAGTCTTACAATTTAAATGACCCCAAATTAGGAGAAATCAATCACATTCCTCCTTGAAGATATCCTTAGTTATTTTTTAAGTGCAACAACTTTAGCAGCACATTTTCTAAGAAATTCATGTGTGCATACTCTATAGAACACTCATTTCTCTTCTAAGGTATAGTGAGGAAGAGTCTTGAGCTTAATTCTAAAGCAGGCAAAGATGGATTTTAAATCCATTTTCTACATCCCACTTGAATATTCGAATCACCAGGCAAAAGACATGAAGGGAACGCCTTTCCTTCTCTCCTATTTTGTGAAAGACACCCATCCTCAAAATTATGGTTCAACTGAAATAAAAATAACAGGAATCAGTTAGTCATATAGCCTAGTTGGGCGTGCTTGTACTTTAGTGCGGGTAATAGACCTGATTTGGATTTTTCTGTAAGTTCTCACAAGTCTCAGATTTCCAGGTAAAATTTTTCTATTGAACCATTCCAGATCAGCATTTATGTGGGAGCACTGAGTCCCTGTGTCTCTATTTCTTCAGTTAAAGAAGAAAGCATGATGCAGATGGTGAACAGAGGGTGGGATGCAACAAAGCAACACAGATTCTTGTTAAGAAGTGCTATCAGGCAAAAAATAAATACTGTAAACAAAAGGTTATTTAGAGTTGGTTTCTTATTTATGCTTATTTTATGGCACTTGACAACTGGAGGTTTCAAAAAGCTCCGCTAATAAAGGTAAATATCTGCATAGACCTCCATTAGGCTAATTCAATGCATAGGATAGAAATGAATAGGATAGAAGATGTTGGTAATGCCCCATATTCTCCCACATGCAATTAAATCATGTCTTTGTGAGAGCTATTACAATAATATACATAGATAATTTATGTAAGGATGAATTTAATTAGATTCCAGCATCTTTTAATAAAGTCTAGCAACAAGGAGGATGGGGTAAAACAAGTACAGTGTAACCACAACCTAATCCCCTGTGAAGTACATAGTTTTAGGAGCACTCTGTAATTAATGCACAAACTTAATTAAGTTCATACCCAAACTAGTTTCTCTAGTTTGATACTCCATTTTCAAAATATGTTGCATTATTTAAAGAGTTATTTCATTATGAAAAAATTCTCTGTACAGAGGCACTTAGACAACAGCTGCATTTTTCCATTCTTAAAGCTACAGGAAATGCATAAAAGATAGAAAACAAGTTTTATTTATTTATTCTGTGGGTTAATGAAAGAGCATTTACCTGATCACACGCACTGCAGCTTAGAACTTCTAAGTGGCATTATGAAAAAAATGAATAGAATAGAATAGAATAGAATAGAATAGAATAGAATAGAATAGAATAGAATAGAATAGAATAGAATAGAATAGAATCGTTCTGAAAGTTTTAACCTTTTAATCTGTGGCTCAAGTGAATTTTGTATCCTGTATAAACATGTGCAATTGGGGTGTTTTACAGAGGAGCCACGCAGCTTGGTTTTGGGGGAAAAGGGAATGTAACGGCGGTAGCAGCAATGGACTGTTTTCTCAGTTTGGAACTGTCACTGTTTGCCTGGCTGTGTTTTGGGCATGGATCCATCTGAAAATGACCAACTCTTTCAGCAGACCAGTTTAACTTCTGCTCACCTGTTTTTCAAAGCCTGTCTTATTTCTGTGGCAGTCTGTTGGCACTGTCCATCCCAACCTATGGCTCTGGTTACACATTGGCTTTCCTCCAGGCTGAAACTTCCAGAATTATCTCCCCTTACCGCTGCCCAGAATAGGGTTTGTGTCCAGCCAGATTAAGACCCTGGTCCTCTTCACTGCTGAGCCTCATGCACCTTACTGCTGGTGGAGAGAGTTGATGGGGTGTTGTCCGGGCTGCGGGGTTGGTTTCTCTCACAGCCCAAGAGAAGAGTAAGAGCACTAAGTTTTTCCTTAGGATCGAATTGGCAAAGGACATGTCAGGGAAACCAAGCAAATTTGGCCCCCTGGACCTCTTGGGCACAGGGACTGCCTTGGGACCAGCACTCCAAAGGCCTTCCTTTGAAGGATGCTGGCCAAAGGGGCAGTGGATGAGACTGCTCACAGAGAGCACTATCATCCCCATGTCACCGTGCCGCCACCCTGCAACGCAGCAGTCACAGTGCCCCAGGGCAGGGTAAAAGGGAGCCTTCTCCCATGTTCTGGCCTGGGAATAGCCTGAAGACATCCAAGAGGAAGTCCTATAAAAACCAATAAAATTACTTAGAGGGAGCTTAGGGAGGAAGACCGGAGGAGGCTGGACAAAGCTGCTGGAGGTTTGTCTTCCGCGAGGTCAGCTCCTGGTGGGGACAACTTCAAAGTTCATGTAAGGGATATAAATCCTGCCTCAGCCTTGGGGAAAAGACACTAGCTCCTCAGGAGAAGAAGAGAACCACCAGCCCCTGGAGATGCCAAAGTATATCAGGCCTTTTCAGCTAGATAGCAGTGGCAAAAACAGGGGAAAGTCTTCTTGAGGGGCATTTGAGGAGCACCAGAGAGATCACTGTCCTTATCCGCTGTAGATCCAGTGACAGCAGCCATAAGAAATGGGATGCAGAGGTGTTGCCAGGGGTCCAAGTGCTTTGGAACTTGGTCGATCACGCCAGGGGCACCTGGCCAGTCTCAGAAGCCCCCAAGATGGTTTCAGGTTGAGTGAGACAGGGCTTGGCCGTCTCTGGGAGCTGTCACCAGCCTGTGGGATGAGGAGGCAGGTCTTGCTCACATGCCCAGGGAACAGTCGATCAGCAGTCCTGAGGTCAGGAAAGAATTTTCTCCTGAGGCAGAATGACACTGGTCCCAGGGAGTTTTTTGCCTTCCTCTGCAGCACTGAGCATGACCATATACCAAGGCTCCTCTGTTCCAGTTTGGCTGGGTCACTGCCTGCTGCTCATGCACCACAAAGATGGTCTGTCTTGCCCTGCTGCTGGTGGAAGGAAGGCTTGTATCTATAGTAACATGAAATGAAAATGAAACTACCTGTTTCATTAGGTCTGGAAAAAAAGAAAGAGTCATTAAGTTCACCTCAAAAATAAGTAATATGCTGGGAAAAGTTACTTTCAGCCATTTCTTTGGGGAAGGAAGCCAGTTGTATTAAATTAGCCTACAACTGTTTTTAAGTAGTGTGATGCTCTCTGACACAAAACTTTAAAAAAGTTCATCTTGAGCTGTACAGTATAAAATGTTTTTGAGAAAGATAGAGTTTATATTCAGTGTAGAAACTATTACAAATGACAATTTTTGAAACCTATGAAGATCAAACAAAATGGGAAAACCTAATATGAAATGCAACAAATCTTTAGTGTTTTAAGAATAGTGAAAATAGGCATAGAAATAGTGAAAATAGGCATAGATTATTGAAAATAGGCATAGAAATAGTGTCTGGACTACAGCTAAACTGATGCACATGTAAGTTCATACTGATCAATTAAAAGCAGCTGAGTCTAAATATGATATTGACTGCTGATTTTAGGGATGTTAATAGCATTCAGTCATTTTTAAAGACTTTAACACTTTTTACAGTTAATGTCTGAAAATCTATCATTAAAGATGTCTTATCTGAAAACACTGAAACAGGCATTTAGTTTAAAAAATGATACTGTAATTTCTGCCATGTTTCTTATCAAAATCTTTGGAATTCTCCAGCCTCCCCCACGTGTCCCAGGTAATGAGAACGAGGAATTATTGCCCGTCACAACTTACTTTTATAAGATTACTTTAACAACAGAGACTAGAGAATGTCCCTCTGAAGTCAAATGATAAGAAATTTTACGTCATAAGCGCACATGCACTGACCTTAAAGCTTCTCAACAGAATTTTTATTGAGAATTAAATTACTACTAAATTTGGGTGACATTCACTAAGAAACAGTAAACTAGTTCCTAATAGGATGTGATTGCTGCAAAGAAAAATCCTATTACAGTGTAATACTGTTAGCCCACACCAAATGCTCATTTTTAAAGCCATCTGAATGCTATGTTTAGTAACATGATTCTTTTCAGTAATATCAAATTAAAATGTGTTTGAATCCTGACTTTGGCCTGAATGGTTGCATTTCGATACTGTGCTATTGGCTGTGGAAGACAGACCTCTAATATAGCAGAGCACATAAATCACTAGGATACCTCCTCATTTGCATCAGTGTCATTGCAAAATGTAATATTAGTTCAATATATTTTTCATTTCCACAGTTCATGCACCTATCAAACAGTACTCTTTGGTCAAGTTCTGCTTTGTGGAACTTGGCAATACACCTACTGAAACATTGGACTATAGATATAAAAAAATAACATTTTCATTTTACTCCTTTTTGATGGACAAACCTTACCAGGTAATACCAATGGAGAGCTAAGTCAGTAAATGAGTTCTCTCCCTTTAGCTATGTCAGTCTGATTTGAATCATTTGTTCTTCTTGGCATGTGTTTAAGGAATCTAACAACGGTTGTGTTTCATGAATATCCTTTCATGACAACACAGATTCTCATTTAGGTACTGCAAACCTAACTCCGACAAAATGACCCAGGACACCTTATTTTATCCAGAAAAATCAGAAGATAAGTAGTATTAATCCTCTGTTAAGAATCTTGATTGCTAAAGCATGGTTGATGTTCAACCTCCCGTACAAATGCATAGATTGGTACTTTGTGTATTTACAGACACTCCTAGATAATGTCATGTCACAATCACAATTGGCACCTGCAGTTAGAAAGCTAGCAAGGGGTTAATCATCTTGTTATCACTGTCATGAGATATGTGTGTCATTTGGGATTATTTCTCCATAAAAAGTAACCTAAACAACAGGCAAAAGTTATCAGCAGTCATTGTAATTCTTGATCAAACACTTCTGCGAGCTAAGGAAGTGAATGTAGATGCAGAGTTTTCAACTTAATGAGTCAGATGTGTAAAATCCTTTAAAATTTCTTGCTTCTGGCAGTTGTTTGATGCATTCATGGTAAGGCAAAAAAGGACTATGAGACATCTTACCATCCACATGCTAAACAGATTTACTCAGAAGAAGAAACAATTTGTTAAATTCTAGCTATATGTATATAAAAGAAATTAAATTTCCAAAGCCACTGATCTTTTGCCCTAAGAATTTAGTGTTTTTTATCTTCCTGGGATATTGAGAAACTTTTAACAAGGTTGTCAAAAAGCAGTTTAATACTAATTTCACAATTAACATGTACTTCCTATGTTTCTTTACACCTTTAAATTTGATTTGCTTTCAAATATGAATTGCTATCGCAGCTATAATTAGGTAAATCTCAGTTACGTTTTTATTTGATGATAACAGAATAAAACCACTGGCTTTCAGGATTTTGAAGTATTTCCTTCTTGTTTATCATCAGCATGGAGACTTAATGATAAATAATCAGAATTGCCTTTTGCTCTACTTTCTAAAGAAATAAAAAAAAGAGAAAAAAATAGTTACTGAATTATATGAACCACCTGAGACAGAGGTGAGATATCCTTTTCAAGCTAAGATGATCTTAACATTTCATCATTCTTCTTGTCTCATATGAACTACTACATGAATTTGTAGAGTTATCATAACAACACCAGATTCAGCACTATTAGTTTAAATTTTATAAGGAGGCAAATGCTCCTTGAGTCTTTCATCAGTCCAAATCACCATGACAAGAAGGCAATATCACAATTTTGTCCTCAAATCAGACCGAAATGGACAATTTTCCCTAGCAGAAACTACACTGCCTTGTGATTCAAAATGACCCAGAACAGACATTATGGAATTTCTAAGTTATCTCCCTTTTATAAAAAAAAAAACAAACAACCCCCCCACACACATAAACTCACCCAAAATAAGTGATATTAAAATGCACAAATTTCTACTTACTTTTTTAAAGGGGAAAGGTTATAGTCCTATACTGACTTTTTCCTTCCAAATTATCCTCTGTCCCTTTAAACTGGACACCTTTCATGCAGAGTGAGGGCACTTTTTGAGCCTGTACATTTTGAGCATGTACATCTTGTCTATCTGATGACTTGATAAATATGTTTTGTCAATAATTATTTGGATGATGATACATGTGTTCTCATAGAATCATAGAAATACCCAAGTTGGCAGCGACCCAAAAGAATCATTGAGTCCCATCCCTACACAAGAAATTAAACACTGCTCCTTAGCTGAACTCTCTCATACATGATCACTTTATCCCCACATTATAAACACACAACATCTCAGGAGACCTCAGGTGATATATTTAATGGCAATCCCCACATTAGTATATAGCATAGGGTCTTCACCCAGCGGGTGATGGAGCACTGGAACAGCTCACCAGGGAAGCAGTCACGGCACCGAGTTTGCCAGCCTTCAGGAAGCATTTGGACAATACCCTCAGTTACATGGTGTGAGTGTTGGGAATTTCTTGTGTAGGGATGGGAGTTGGACTCAATGATTCCTTTGGGTCCCTGCCAACCTGGGTACCTCTATGATTCTATGAGAACACATGTATCATCATCCAAATAATTATTGATAAAACATATTTATCAAGTCATCAGTCAGACAAGATGCGCAGAAAAAAAGAGTAAGCTTAAGTACTGAGGAAGACTTGTCCATTCAATGATGAAAGTTCTTGTTAAAAAGAGGTCACACTTCAACGTATCTCCTTTCATTGGTAGAAAAAAATAAATGCCAAATATTCAGGGAGAGCTTTTTATTCATCTGGTACAATCTCTCACAAGGTGACCACCTGAAGATGTTCTTTCATGCAATGGTAGTTGTTTGACTCCCTATGTAACAGAGCAAGCCTACTATAGAAGTTACAATGATCTAAGCAGTAAGCTGAGGAAGTCCATTGGGGAAAGAAATAATGGCATATTATTCTCTACCTAACAGTCTCTCAGTGCACAGCATGTCTTACAGTTTAACATCCAAAGAGGCAGTAATTAGTGATCAGCAGATTTTTCTCAGCTTCATCTGATTTCAGTTTGCGACAGGCAGATATGCTATAAGCTTTTTTATTGCCTAGGATTCACATTGCCACGTCAGATTTTTTCAGGAAAAAGTTAGCATTTTCCAGGTCTTTAAGTGATTAACGTAACTCTACATTACTACTTCCCCCTCTCGTTTCTGTTCATGGATTGACAAAACTATTGATTTGTGTTTAAAGATCATTCCTTTTCATAAAGCTGAAGGTTCATGGGAATCAGTATATTAATGGGCAGACACCTAGTTAAAATTAAATGATATCCAGTTCCATAAATATTTTCAATTTTTTTAAATTGGCATAAATGTTCTCTGGTATAACTACTAATAACTGATTAGATTTTTATTTTCCTTTTGAGTTGCTTTCAGTTTACTTCCATAACATTGGTCTATTTCTGGTATAAAGTTGAAAGGAAAATATGAAATGCATTTCTTTCATGACAAAAAGTGTATACATTCCCATAAACCCTCTAGATTTCTTTCCAGTATCAAAACCCATTGATTTATAGGACATGTAATGGGCATCTTCGCTGTTTATCTAAGATCATCCATAACCATACTTTGAAAAAAGCAAGCCTCTCCAGTTATCTTGGCAGCATATAAACTGGGCAAGCAGAGTTTCAAGCACAGAAATACCTGGTAAAATTTAGGGGAGGTTTTCTGGGGGGAGATACATGGAACAGATAGGAAAAAAAAATGGGTAACGATTACAACAGCCTCATTCAGAGCCTAGGAGACAGCCTTCACCTCTAGTTAAGAAACCAGTAAATGTCTCATCCATGCATATTACAACAGACATGAGAAATGTAGCTTGTCAAGGTTTATGCAAGCATAAATCTGACCTTCTAAAAGTTAAGCCTGCTTACAGCCTCATCATTAGTTGGTAAGTAAGAGCACGAACAGACTGCCTGTTGCATGGGCTATAACCAGGTCACAGACAGAAGAAGATTTTTGTTTGTTTAAATTTTCAGTTACCTTGTAGGCAACATAATTGCAAAGATATTATTAAGGAAGAACTCACAGCCCCTGAATAGGGCATAGGTAATTCTCTAAATTTCCACAGCTACGTAGGATACAGCAAGATAATTCTCATTAGTACTGCTCTGGAAAATATTTACACTCTCACTTTCTCCATGCAGTTTTATTCTAATTGTGTTCATTCAAGATAAATGTATGTTCAAGAAGGCGTCTCTGTGCTAGTTGTACTCTGTAATATCACACATTTTCACTGTGCATGCAAACTAGATAAACACTAAAAGAAATAAACAACGGGTCAGGAGATTTGTAAAAGGGTGTATAGCTTTCTAAAAGTAGCTTACTGCCACACTCATATTGCAGCCAGCAAATCATGACTTTTAGACAACTGTCAGTTTGTCCTGCATTAGATCATTTCACCCTGTTTCTTAATGGACAGATGTTGCCAGCAGAAGAATCATTATTATAATCAATACTAGATATTATCTTTTTGCAATCCTAGCACGGAAATAAAGGACTACATAGAGAGGGATGTTTAATTATTTTATTCTTACCACTGTCAATTATAAAACACTTTTAGAAGCAGAATGGAGAAATTCTTATGTACTGAACTACAGATATATACTCTGTGGATACATCATTTGATTCTTTGGGACTAATAAACAGGCTCTGTCACATGCAATTAAATCACACAAAACGCTTAATGAATTGGCACAGTGTATTCCGTTTTACTGCATGCATGCATGCTCCTCTGCTGTTTAGATTTCCCTTAGGATTTTACATCATTCCCAAACCAGACCACATGGCAGTAAATTCTCCAGAGAATAAAAGGGTAAATTTTGCAGTTGAAAAGTTAAAAATTAATTTGATTATTTTCTGGATGCCGGCAGTTTCAATCAGAAAATGCATGGTCACATTAAATCACTTTTCCTACTAGCAGGGCTGTTTGTTCTCTGTCATTCTTTTTATTGGTATAGATTCAGTCTCTGTGACAAAGATTTGATTTGTACACATACATGATGCTGTTTGTGTTAACAATTCCTGTATCATAAGTGCTGTGTCAAGGACACATGCAAAACACTATAAATCATTTATTAAATATTGAATACTCTCCATTAGGAATAAAAAGCAAAGCACTGAGAGGTGCGTTGTTTTTATGTTCTATTCTTACATGGCTTGAGAGTTGTTGGAATGAATTTTCTATCAATACATGCCATCCAAGAGGAAGCAGCAGATTCATCACAAATCTGGAAAAAAAAAAAAGACTGCAGAGAAAAAGATAAGCATCCCAAAACCAATGGGTTGTTGCACTAATAGTAAAGGTATTGTTTAAAAAAATGTGGAAAACAAAACATCTCTTAAGAGCTTTGATGATTTTATCGTTTATTCATGTTTGTGCCTTATAATTCCCATAATAGAATATTTGCACAAGTGTAACATATTGAATAAGTTCATTTTATTATAAACCACTGAGTTGTCGAATGGTCACAGCCGATTTTTTTATTCCACACCATTACAGTTTAGCCAAGTGCACGCAAACCCTCTGATGTTTTTTATATTTGTAATCAGTTGTCTCTATAACCATTTAAGTAATATCACATTTGGACTACTAGTATCTTCCTGTATAAAACACCTATGGATTCAGCTCTCCCTTCTCTTACTTAAAATGCCTGCAGTTATTTAAAAAGACATGCTCTAGTAGTACCATTTCCAAAAAGCATCTTATGCCTCTAAATTTACATACTGTTAACAAGGTCAACTGGACTGCATATGAGAAAAGATTCCAGAGTATCCGCATCAACCTCCTGTTGCGTAGTCTCTGGCGTACTTTTCACTGTTTATTTCACCATCATATGTAAAATAAGACTATCTGAATGCCTTGCAAGAACTCATATAATTGTTTCCAAATTTTTATCATTTGTAGGTGTGAAGCAAGCACTAACCATTGGTCATAAAGTCATTAATCATATCAAATTACAAAAGCAGTTAACAGTTCACTGCCCATATTTAGGTCAAGACTATGTCCCTTCCTTTTTTTTAATCCTTAATCCTTTCCTGTCTGATTTAGCCTGAGTTTTTCATTTAAATTTTCCAGATGCTGCAGAGACAATAAAGCCAAGTGCACTGGACTCTTCTTTGCCTATAGAAATGATAGGACAAAACCAGAGGATAGGAGTTGGGTGTGGAGGTTTCAGGAACTGTGCTTGCGAAAACGTTACTTGTGCTTCTCACTGATAAGCTCGAAAGATTCTTATACCTCAAAAAATGTCTTCTTAGTTCTTCAATGATGTGAAAATTGAAAAAAATAGTTGCATGGAAATCACAGTCTCTTGTCCATGTGACTGATTCTGATAACACAAACCCCAAGATTTTTTTAACTGAAGCCTCAGCAAAAAAGTTAACGTATTTTCTAATTCAGCACAGAAAAGGAATACATCTGTACCACTTAAGGTTTTATGTGACAAGCAGGAAAGTAGTTTATCAGATTATGAAAATGTATAACACATACACAAATATACAGAAAGTCACATATTACCAAGAAAATATAAACCTGAAAATTGGTTTTCTTTTTTTAAAAAATATACAAACCCCATTCTTTTTTTTCACGTCTGTATTTCTGAAGAATTTAAATATTTTTCCTACCCATTTGTTACCATCGGTATTTTAGTAAAAAAAAAACATGTCCCTTTGAAATTCACAAGTTATGGGAGAAAGAGAAGTGTTAATTTTGATCAAAAGTTTTGCAGAAGTTCCTGGAGATGGCTGATAGTGTCCACATTGGAGATTAAGGAGTCATTTATTAAAACTGTGTAATGGATTTAAGTTAAAAGACACGTTTGTGTTGCTATACAGAAATTTAAAAATACAAATTTAATTAAATTTGGTCTCCAAGACTGCTTTAAAACTTTAAAAGTGAAAAGGAATATTTAGATTTCCTATCCAGTTAGGGAGAAGAAAAAAGTTCCCTAAGAGGAAGTAAAAGCCTTGATGCTGTTTTAATGGTAGTGTTTCAGGTCAAAGCAGAAGTTCACAGACTGAAGTCTTGCAGAAATAAGTTAAAATCTGGAGCTGTATTTCATACTTTTGTTGTTTAGAAGACAGTCAAGAAGTGTCTCCACATAGTCCTGGGATGATCAAGACTCCTTCTAGTGCATTATCCAAGTTTCTGTGATGTTCACTACTTAGGTAAGCTTTTAAAGGACAAAAGATGTCCTCTTAATAATAAACAACAAAGGAGTAGTCACATGCTCCTCTGGTTACCGTGGGAGAGTTTGCTATGTAGGAATAAAATCTATCAGTGCATTTACACCTGAGCTTGTCTTTCAGTCATGCATATGCCCCATGGTAAACCCCAGGTAAACAGTCATCCATATTGCCCTCCTTGTCCCACAGCAAGAATGTGTCCATATTAAAGTATGCTTGCACAAGAAAGTTACTTAGGAAAAACAAACACCTAACTTAGATTAACAAAATAAATCTGTTTTTTTCTACATTCCTAAGAGAGATTTCAACTTTTTTGTTATATTTAGAAAAAAAATCAAATGGTTAAAATAAAATAATTCTAAGATACACTTATCCCAAAAATTAAACTACTTTTCTGTTAGTCCTACACTAACGATGCAGACTATATTCTTGCCTTCTTTCTGGATACTTTCAGTAGCCCTCTCTTTAGTGTGCACTTTTTTTTTTTAATTATCTTTTTTTAGTAATGTGTTCTCATCAATTTATCCAACCTCATTTGTGCCTCTCTTTTACTTTCATATCTACTGCAATATGTCCCTAGACTGGAGTTCCTCCTCCATCCTCAGAATCCACTGCCTCCCTTGTTATACCCTCAGCCATCATTAGTATGGAAGAAGTGCCATACAATGTAACTCTGCTCCCTGACCACTCCTTCCAAGACATGTCCTGACAGCAGCTGAGTACCATGCAGGGGCTTTACCAAGCAATATGTCAGTCACATCACTCACTCATCTTTCTCATAATTCAGCCTAAAATACTGAAACATTTTATGGGCACTCCACATGAAGAGCATTTCTTCCAGGAAATTAGAGAAAGAAAAATATATTTCTAGACCTGGAGAATAAGATAGTCTCTTAAAAAAAAAAAAAAAAGAAGAAGAAAACTGGAGACAGAGACTTTTGTTGTCTGAAACTTTAAGTGTTCATTTTTGGGCATCTGCTCCATTTGCAACACTGAAAAAATGTTCTAATTTCAGAATATATTGACTTCTCCTCTCCAAATTCAGACTTGTATATAAATGGTGTATCTGAAATTCTTTGTTTATGTCTCATTGAGAAAAAAACTCCAGGAAGAAATGTCTTTGTTTATGTCTCATTGAGAACAAAACTCCAATTTAGAAGAATTCAGAGTAACAATAAAGTTCTAATCCTTGAGTGTGACCTCAACAAAATCCTTTGAATTTCTTATTTTTTTTTTTTAAAAAAAGAAATTTCCCTTCTCTGGATGTTTTCCCCTGCCTACAGATAAGATTTGCATGATTGGAAACAGTATGTCATACATACTATGAAGTCGTGTATTTTCAGTTATCTTCATAATTGCCTAAATTAATCTCAAAGGTTTGTGCTTGGTTTTTTCTACCAGATACCTCGTTATATCTTAGGACACTGAAACAATCTTCAGAGAGCACGTGTTATAAAAATCCCACTGTTTATAGGCAAAGGACTTGGGCAGAATTTAGGCTGTCTCAGTAAAACTCTTTGTGGTAAATGTCCAGTTATTAAGCAAATGTTCTTTGCAAGAAGATGCTCTATGTAAGAATTAGAAGTGATACCATAGGATGATTGATTCACATCACAGCAAGGCACCTGAGAACAAGTAGTACTGCTGTGCAGCCTATGTACACCTTTAGGCTGTACAACAGCCTCTTTGTCAAACACACATTGCAGCAAATGTGTGTGTTCCTGTTTTAGAATAAAACTAGCCAAGACAATGTGATCATTGTGATAATATTTAAATCAGTCCAACAAATAACCTGACAGTAATAACTTCTTTCCCCTGGCAGTGAACAAGGTTTAGAACTAAGACCCAGACTGTTAAACTGAGTGAACAGAAGTGCATGGCTGCAGGCAGGCAAAACACCCACTGGAAAAGATTGATTTTGTACAAGTGGCTATGCAGTGGTATCATCTGGTGCTCTGCAGAGATGGGGAGGTTTTCTTCCACTCCTGCCCTCCCTTCCCACTTGTTTGTAAAAGTTTGCTTCAACATTCTGTAAAACGAGACTCTTTGCTAAGTCTTAAAAAGGCCTTTTGAACTTAAATGTAAATAGGTACTTCAAGGATCTCAGAAATACTACTGAATTCCCTCTAGATTCTTATAAAAATGTATTTTTAGTCCTAGAGAGCAAGATGTACTTAGGGCCTTTTAACTGAGGTATAATTTCCTTGGGGGAGATGTATCATAGAGAAATTATTCAAGTCTCATATCTTGAATAGTTTAACTCAAGGCTGGAAAATATGAGCTATGGGACACATTAACATTTTCCACAGATCCTGTACTGACCCAGGGGAATCCTCACTGGACTGCTAATCAAGTGCATCTAGAGCTCTGCAGTCCATGTTTTTCCTCCAGACCTGCGCTCCACTGATACCACATCTTTCTCTCTGTCCACATTGGAATGGTGTCTCACCATTAGCACAGAGAAATTCCCTTTTCACAGAATCAGAGAATCATGGAATCATAAAATCATAGAATGACCTGAGTTGCAATGGACCCACGAGGATCATTGAGTCCAGCTCCTATCTCTGTATAGTACATTCCCAACATTCACACTGTGACTGAGGGAGTTGTCCAAATGCTTCCTGAATATTGTCGGGCTTGGTGCCATGACTGCTTCCCTGGGGAGCTTTTCCAGTGCTCCACCACCCTCTGGGTGAAGAACCTCTTCCTAATATCCAACCAAAACCGCTCCTGCCATTCCCTCAAGACCTCTCGGTAGTTACTAGCCTGCTCCTCCTCCTTCCCTTGTGAACCCTCCAGCAACTGCCTCTTGCAAAGTTAAAACACGTGACAAGTTTTAGAGCATAAATATCTATTCCCAAGAGGGAGGTTCTTATTCTTTTCCCTGTAAAATATCCTTTTTTTTTTAACTTCTGTTCAAGCAAGTAAAAGCTAATAAGACAACAGGTTGAGGACCTAATCTTCCATCTTGTAAGGGGGACCAAATCTTTCCCCAGCTATAAGAAAACACATATGCTTTCTTAACAATTTCTTCTTCTTTTTTCTTCCCTCCCTTATTTAATTAAGTAACAATGCAGTGCTTCTTCTGGGTAACTTCAGTGATGATATTTTTAGTAATGGAAGATCCGTAAAAAACCTGTTTCAAATAGTGAAGCAATACTGTCCATATGATGTATAATTAAAAAGAATAGACATTTGAGACATGAATAGCCAAAGGTGGACATCTGCAGAATAGTTTCCTTCTAGAGTTTCATTTTATTTCTGTTTTTTAAGGTAAATTTCTGGTAATTCTTTTGAAATTTACTCTACTAGAAGATCATTGAAATATTCTCAGTTATTGCAGATACTATTTTCAAATGTAAATATTTTTTTGAGGACTAAACTAAATAAACACTTAAATGTGAGCATCATTTTGTTTACATTACTTTCGTAGTATCTTTAGTCTCCAAGAAAGACCTAAATTATTGAACATTATTGTAACAGAATAGGTCTCTTACCCAAGAGTCAGCAATACCAAAGCCCAGGTTCTTGTCTAGTTCAAGTTTGAGAAATATATCCCACTGTCAGAAAAACTTCTCCCTTTGTTACTGTAACCCCCAATAGGGTATTTCTCTCTGATTACTCTCTGAACACGAGTAGAGCAGCAGCCTTAAGGAGTACAGATTCCTTCATCTGTAATTTCAAACGTCCCAGGCAAAGTTAGTCAATGAGAATACCTTGGACCTACCTCCACTGTATATTTCAAAGCTTGTGAGCTGTCTGTACAGTTTTCATAGGTATCTTTACATTTGAAACAGGGAACACCTATCTGATATTTTCTCCAGAAATGAAATAATTGTTAAATGTTTGACCTGCATGTTTTTCCAATTAAGAGGCTGCTAAAAGTCCCATAATATTCAAAATTCCATCCACTGGTGCAAGCTATGTACATAGCATTACTCTGTAGCAGGAGGAACTTTCAAGTTTGTCTTTGAGGGTTCCCAATTCAGAGGGTATAACATTAAAACAACTAAGATTAAGACAACGTCGTGTTATGATTTCCACAATCTTATAATTAAAGAATATTACAATAGAATTAAGCTTACCAAAGGGAGGAAAATATAATTGAAATATTTTTGAACCAAACATTTCAGATAAGCAGCATACTAACAATAAAAGTCTCCTTCCAGAAGGAAAATGCCTCACTCCTATTTAAAAAACACGTGAAATATTCATAATGCTGCCTTGAAAACCAGTATTTACATGAACAGTTGCAGAATATAAATTCTGCATTAATGAACCTAGGTAGTGCTATGAACTCTGTAAATACCACAGATGTGAATCTAAGAAAAATAAAGCTAGACATAAGTATATTACCAAAACATTAATATACAAGGCTGTAGAAGAAAAAAAATAGGAAAGAGCTTTTTATTTGCATATGGAATCTTTTAAATCAGATTTGACTTCATGCTTTGGCTTTCCACATATACCACTTAGTAAATGATTATCTGGATTTAGATAAGCATTTGAGCAATATGCAATGTTTATCTTCGGTGTCCTACAGTTTATCTTAGTACATTATTACCAAGAATATGCAGATTAAATGTCTGTCCTTGTTTGTCTTTTATGTGCTTGCAGTTAAAGCATATAATTACCAATTAATCTGTGCTTGTTTTTGACATTTAAAACCAAAGAAGCTCTGGCAGTCACTTAGATAAAGCTGGGAAGATTTACCTATACATTTCCTATCCTTCATTTAATATACTGTAGCCTACTACTTTCCTTCCACAGTCCAAAGCCATGCCTCCTTCAATCTATAGGTGAACTTTCTGCTTCTGCCTGATGGGGGCAGGTTTAATGCATGAATTACTTCATATGCAGTTTATCATTATTGTTTTGTTGAGGTTCTCAACAGTAAAAAACGCTACAGGAGTCAGACTTTGCTGAAAGCTAGGTTTACAGGAGTGAGAACATCTGGAATTTTCCACCCCTGTAAATATTATTAAAAATACACTTCCACGTTCAACCTAGGCAATTAAGAATCCACGGTTCATGTGCTTCTAGATTTAGCTAGTCTTTCACTGAGGTGTTTCATAATTAAAATACCAGCTTCGTGTTACTGCAGTTACTGCAAATCCAGTAAGAATGACTACTTTTCATTAATTAGTCTTTTTATTTAAAGGTAGTTCTCTTGATTGTGATGCTACCTATCCAGCCAATTTGACAGCTCATCTACACTCATGTCGTTCCCAATTATATTCTAAATACATTGTTGAACCAATGATTTAAGTGGGTATAAACTGTAATTCACCACATAACCATACAGGATTTGACTGTTGTAGCCTGCAGGAATTCATACAAAATAATCTGAGGCAATTCTGAGTGAGGAAAACCTTGTTGGTACCCTATCCTGAGAAGAACACTCTTTGCCATCACATATAAACTGACACTGTGTAAAATTTTTCCTTCCTTTTTCAGTTTCCTGTTGAAACAGGAATAATTCTAATTCCACCTTCACTCTGTAAAAGTGCTTCCCAGTGGCTTCCTGTGCTGGAGCCCCTGGTTCTTCAAGCCCAGTGGCAAGCACATGCTGTTCTCTCCTTCCACTCTCTGTCCAACTGTTCTCAGAATTTGCTTGGTTTTATCATAGGATAACAAATGAACGCTCCTTTTTTTTTAAATAAAAGATGTTTATTTATCCAGAAATCTGGGGGAAAGGAGGGAATCATAAAGTTTGTACTGACTTGTCTTCATGGCTTGGTCTCAGTCCTGTCTCAAACCTTCTGGGCTTGCCTGTCACTCTGGACTCTTGGCTAAAGCTGATTACTGTCACTTGCTCTCCTCGCCCATAATGGGAGACTGCCCCTTAACCTTGAGTCACTGTCTCTCCTTGCCTTGGTGTCACACTTTGCTCTCAGCTTGCCTTCCGTTAGAGAGCAGTGTCTGCCAGGGCTGCTTCCTGCTTGTCCTTACGCCAATAACCATAACAAATGGCCAAAAGATAATCTATGAATACAGAGGCCCAAGGAAAACTAGAAAGTAGTCTGAGCAGAATGTTTCTACTGGTAGGAAACCCACTGTATTTGCTCTCCTTGAAAACCTGATACCTTATTAAACAGTCAAAGTGATCTGCTAAATGCCTCACAAATTCCTGGAAATGGATGAAAAGAATCAGGGACAGTGGGAGCTCCCAATTAGCAGTGGGGTCCAGATGAGAAGTGGCAGCACATTGTGAAGCAGCTGTTTTGGAAGACTGACAAAACCATCAGCCTTACACAAACACCTTTAAGAGTACAGAATGTGGAATTAAAAGGCCTATTTGATGATTTTGCTTTTTGAAAAATTCACAACAATTATAGTTATAACCTCTTCACCATCTCCCTCTTCTTCATTTATTCCTCTTGCCTCAAAGGAAAGGGAATGATACATTGGATAAATGTTGTTTCCTAAGTGATGTTACAGTATCCTGTTATATTTTTAATATTTTATATAATAAAACTATTAACACACACAAGACTTGCTGATGCACGAGGAATTCATCTTACTACCTAGCATGATAAAAATTCTACTGACAATAGTTCTGCAGCCATCCTGCTGACTTCTGTGATGAGCAGCTGTATCAGAGTAAACAGAAGAAAATATTAATCGACAACAGGGGAAAAAAGAAATTTCTGGCTGAAAACTGTCCGTGACTTCTCTAAAGAAACTGAAATATCTTTTTCTGTAAGTATTTAACATTTCAGATTTCACTTGCTGCTACTTAAGGAATACAGAAGGAAATAATTCAAATCATGCAAATGCGCACCTAGTCTAATAAGGTATTATAATAATTTCAACATAAATAATAGCTTCTGTGTAGCCCATAACAATGATAGGTAATTTCATTTTAATTATATGTCAGCTTGAAAACTGTCTCTGAATTTATCATATTAATTCTTCTGACCATAAGGGAAAAAAAGGAAGAAAGGGGCTGAACAGTTGTTTCTATATCCTATTGTAATGCAAGATATAAAATCTGCTGGCTTTCTGATTAGCACTGATTTCTTTTGGCATTAAAAACACCAAGGTCAACTCTTCTCACACAGGACAGTGTTATCAACATTGTGCCACAGGAGTGTATAAAACACATCAGAGCCAACGCTTTCCAAAATACTTGAGTCCTTTCTAGCTGTTCTATCAGAAGAGGGAGAAATGCACTTGAATATCAGCAGCAGCCAAGAAGGAATTCAGCCACTATTTCCCCACTAATCTTTTTAGCAACCTTGTTTATACTTCCATGAGAAGAATGAGGGAAAAGAACCCGACTATACTCCAGATGAGAAAGTCAATGAGGCAGAAAAAATAACATCCCGGTATAGATCTGTGAGGAGAACAAAGCTCAGATTAACCATGCAAGCCACTTCACAGAGCCAATCTGCAGTTTCAGTCTTGGTCTGCAGTACAGCATTTCCAAGGAGATGTTTCACTACAGCATTTCCAAGGAGATGTTTCTTTCTACTCTAAGTACTGTAGATGATGGACATCACCAGAGAAGTCTCCCAGTCATTCCTCTGGCCATCTCTCAGGTATTTACACACATGGATTTCACATGACAATTGTAGGAAAAATGAGAGCAAGGGGCTGCAGAAGAATACAGTAAAAAAAGTAAGCAATAAGAAGTCCTTCTTTTCCATCAAAACCCTCTAAAGTATCCTTACCTCTGCATGAGGTTTATCTCACACAGTCTTCCACACCAATAAGTACCTTGTGGTAGAACTGTAATGTAGCATTGAAGTACAATAAACAGAGCCCAGGATATAAAACTGGTATAACATAAAAAGATAAAACTATTGACAATGTGACCTCATCATCAAGGAGTATCTTTTAAAGCTTTTCTTAGTGCCATAACACTTTCCAAAGACAATGTGGATTATACAGCAAGACTATTTTTTTCTTTTAGAGCTATTTTCCAGGGTTATTTAAACATACTGAGATAATAAGAGGAAAAAAAAAATGCTCCACACCCCCTACAACAACCTCCCCTTAATAAACACATGCATTTTCAAGAACAGAAATGATTTTGAAGTTATAACTTGTTGTTCAACAAAATATTGATTTGGTAATTAAGTTCCAAAAGAGTATTTAATTTTATGCAGTTATACATTTTTCAATAAATCATAGTGTCTGAAATAGTGAAGTTTAAAGAATGTGTTGATCACAGGACGGACCCTGCAGTGCTTGTATGGTTCTTTAATATATCTAGGCATTGCTAATGATCAAGTTAATAACTAATTAGTTAACAACTAATTAAAGTAAAAGAAATACTTAATATCATTACTTGTTTCTGAAGACCTAGAAGATAACAGTCTTAATTTCATTCAACTGCTGACTTCTGTAAAAAATATTTAAATGGCATTTTTTATACAAAGAAAGAGATCATTAATGTTTAAACTTACTATTTTAAAAGAAAAAAACTTTCAAAGAAAAGAATAAGAAAAAGTTTAATTAATAGGTTCTTTGTAAGAATTTAAAAAATATACTAATAGGTTCTTTGTAAGAATTTAAAAAATATACATATGGAATACTCCTTATGCAAAAATTTAAACTAGAATATATGTAAATTGTAGAAGGGATCACACTTATGAATAAGACATTAGAAGGAAAAAATTAGCAATGTGTGTTCTGAATTAGAAAAATGTGTTTCATATATGTAAGAACACCTGCACAATGTAAGACCATAGATTATCCAACCATGTTATCTCCCATGCCACCAGTAAAAAGTATCATATTGGGGAAGCACTGTAAGATAAATTAAAGATTAAAGTGACTTTCCCATCTGCCAGCATATTCTGATGTCTAACTCTCATGCCCATGTCTTTAGAAGGTCCTCAGGATGGTAAAATTAAAACCAGAAGAAGACAATGAAAACTACCTATAGAAACTTTCTCTTTTCAGTGGAGGAAATAGATTATTTAAGATTCAGGCTGACATCCTCAATTTTTCAGAAACCTCTTTCATCTGAAAAGACCTTCATTCTTCATTCAGAGAGGCAACAACTGGAAATATAAACTATTTCTGTTATATCCATACATAGCAAGATGAATACTGAATATGTTTAAAACAAAATCAAACCCAAAGAAAGTTTCATAATATTAAAGAAAAAAGAAGAGTTCAGAGCAGACAACATTTCTGGAGAGAAAAAAGAAAACCAGAACAAAAGCATCTGAAAAAAAACCCTATTACAGATGGGCTGGTGGTGTTGCCTGCATTATTTCCATATAAGACCCTATTTTCATATTCTCACAGATGAACCAGCATTAGAATGTTAATCTTGTTATACTGACTGCACTGAGGGAAAAGCTAATGAGGGGTGGTTGTATTTGACTCTCCAGGCTGATAACCCAGACTGCTGAAACTTGTGACAAAACAGTTTCTTTGGGCATAATGTTTCAACCCATTATCTTAAATGTTCATTACCATTAGAATTATTTTCTTTCTTTAAGATTTCTGAAAAAACGTTTGGCTAAAATAAAGTCATATCTTTCTGAAGGAAATGTTTCTTGTTTAGACAGATTATTTAAAATGTACCTTGCATTTTTAACTTCCTATTTTAGATATTCTAATATAAACTATACTTTGCTTGAACATTTCTTCCTTGCCTTCACTAAAGTTGATTTATATTTAACTAAAAGTGGGTCCCTCTTTTACTATAGTATTTATGGGGGAAAAACCTGTCTTATTTGGCTTTATTTAAAAAACTAAATAGTATATTTCAAGCTATGTACTGCACTTCTGTTTTAAGGATGGACATGGGTCTGCTCAAAATAACAAACAGCTCATGCCCTTTATCCCCCAAGCATTAAACTATACTGCTAACAACAGCTCTATATTGCTCTGGAAATTCTAGCACAGCCAGGTAAGCAATTCCAAGAAAAGAAAATCAATTTTTTCCCCTTTTTTAGTGCAGCTGGAGAAATAGCCAACAGCAGGACAACAGATTTCCTTAACCAGCTCAATCAGAGCATTCAGGTGACACTGATATTAGCAGTACTCCAAAGGGCTGAACACCATGTTCAGGCACATCAGGTCTGTACCCTGCTTCACTCCTATTGCTGCATGTCTTTTCTGGGTGTCCTCCCAGTTGGCTACAGCATGTGATGATCCCCTTGGAAACATCCAACAACTTTCCTGAACTCTGTCACAGCAGAGTGAGAGGTCAGAGAGTTTTATCACCTTTTGAAGATAGTGAGGGACAAGTTTTGGAAGCGCTGGTAATGATATTGCTACCATTTGTATGCTGAGGCAAAGACGATCCACCTTCATTCACAGCTCTGCTCTACAGTAAAAACCACTTCAGTGATCACAATATTATTTGTCTGTTTGCACACTTCCAGTGAGGAATCACCCTAGAGTGGAAGTCCAGCATAAAGATTAACCTTCCGATACAAGACAAGCGGTGTAATGAAGTCCTGGAGGCTCACGCTGTCATCTGCCGCAGAGAACATCATCCTTTTATTGCTGCTGACATTTCAGAGTGTGAACTTGGAAGTATTCTACCCCCAAAGGAATAAAAAGATATGAAGTATACAAAGCCTTTTACAGTAGCTTATCAGAATCTCACAGAGCTATCTTATATCACCTTCCAACAGACTAGGTTGGTCAAGGCCCCATCCAACCTGACCGTATACACTTCCAGGGATGGAGCATCCATATCTTCTCTAGGCAACCTGTTCCAGTGCTTCACAACCCTCACACTAAAGAATTTTTTCTTTATACCTAATCTAAATCTACCTTATTTCAGTTTAAAGCCATTACCCCTTGCACTATCACTACATGACTTTGTAAAAAGTCCCTCTTCAGGTTTCTTGTAGGCCCACTTTAGATACTGGAAAGATGCTATAAGTCTCCCCGGAGCCTTCTACCTGAACTACCCAACTCTCTCAGTCTGTTCTCATATGGGAGGTTCTCCACCCCTTTGATCATATTTGTGGCTCTCCTTTGGACTCGCTTCAACCGATCTATGTCCTTCTTACGTTGAGGGCCTCAGAGTTTGATGCTTTACTCCAGGTGGGGTCTCAGAAGAGTAGGGTAGAGAGGAAAAATTACCTCCCGTGACATGCTATTTATGCTTCTTTTGAAGTCCAGGATTCTGGGCTGCAAGCACACGTCACAAAGTCATGCTGAGTTTCTCATCGATCAGCACTCCCAAGTTCTCCTAAGGGCTACTTTCTTAGCTTTTAAGCTTACTTCATTTCTAATCTACACAAAACTTATTTCTGTACTACAAAATCAAAGATAAATGTAGAATCCTTTTTTTTAGCAGAATTAAATAGTTTATTAGAGCTATTTAATAGAAATACAGGAGCTTTATTTAGCTAGTTACTTTTCACCCCAACTTTAGGCACACTTCTGCATGTACTAACAGCCTTATCTTCCAGCTCCACCTGAAAGACGTATGAATTTGTCAGCTATACATTTTCACTTGTCAATAGCAATCATTTGCACTTAGAGACACTGGTGCTGTACGACAGACAGGAGGCCTCAGACCAGTTATATCTGAACACCCTCATTGCTTACTGTGAGATGCATCTTTCAAGTTCTGCAGCATTGCACCAATACTTTTTACAAAGCACTGGAAAAGTCACGTCCCAGATCTTAATTGGAATGCCTAAGCCTCGCAAGTGCTAGGTCAGACATCTTTTTGCTGCTGTATTTCTTTTGATAACACTTGCAAGCTCCAAGCAAATATCCCACTGTCTTAAAGATGAACAAAATGACAACAATGGCACCTGGACAAGATGTTTTAGAGAGGTTTTGGTCTAGTTGTCAAATAGGAGACAATTAGTATTTAGAATAGTATAACTGAGCAACTTTATTTGCCTGAAGTTCCTACACAACATAAGACAAAGCTTGCTGATATGTGCAGGCTCTGAGGAAGAGAAGGGAAGCAGCAGGACTGGTAAAACCTCTCCATTGTGGAGGTCCACCCACACTGCTTACAGCCTGCTTTTAAGTTGAGCTATTTGCTCAGGTGAGAAGCTATGTTAATGCAAGGATATTTCCAGTACCCAAGCTAGTTGAGTAACCTTTCCATGTACTGCTGTGTGCTATACTGATATGCACCATACCTCAAAAATTCCTCCTGTTATACAGAAGTATTTGGAAAATGAGGATAGTCAAAATATGAAATATTCAGCTATACTAATGCAAAATCAATACAAATAACTCAAACCACAGAAAAAAGCCTTTGTGTTTGTTTCTAAAAGCCATAGGTTAATTCCTTAAGAAGTAATAAATGATAATTACAACTGGTAAAAATTATTTCCCAGTATTTTTTTTTTTAATAGTTTAAGCTACTTTCAAACACTGAGAATATTATAAAATCTTTGAGTAATCAGTGAAGACTCTAAATGTAGAAAAAGAAGTAATTTCTTTTAGTAATTTCTTTTAGTAACAGTCTTAAAATTATTAATGAAGAAAATGTTGAATGAGTAAAATATCCCAACACCAGCACAGCCTACAGAGTAACTATTGTTATATTAATTAATGAACCAACTTTTAAAACCAATTCAGAGAAGGATAATCATTCATCTTATTCCAAGTTACTTCTCAATCTTGTTAAGTAGATAGAATATTCACAGATATCAGTAATTAACACTAAAAGACGTTAGAGGCTAGGAAATTAAAGCATCTTGCATGCTTAGCTGCTGTATCCTGCTAGGTTTGGGATGAGGAAGATATTCCTAGCAGGTCAGAATACTGGAGTTTTGGCTTTTGTCTGTCCTGTGAGACATGACTTACTTCCGAGGACTATTAAGCACATTCATCTATGCAGCTTAATAGTAGCAGAAGGATCCCTTCCTCTGACAACATCCCTTATTTCTTTTGAGTTGTGATTTTTAGTTTTTCCAGCTGAAAAAATGCAATTTTCTTCAAGGCATTGAGAAATGTGTGATTTTCATAAAGGAAACAGGTTTTTCTGACCATCATGACTGCTGTAGAATTACCTGTCACCAGAGGGGAGGCAGACCACAGGGGTTTGATGGCCCCAGAAGTGGTTTCTCGACCTATGCTTACATACCCTGTTAGTAAAACTGAACTCATCTCCTGCGCTTCATACCTCTGAATTGACCAAGGAAACTGAGAGACAAATACATGGCTTCTTAATGGACTGCACTGATGATTAGGTTGGAAGTAAGAAAGGAACTGGGTTCTGGCTCTGACTTCTGTGTAATGAGAGCTTTACAAATTGGTGACAACTCTGCTAAATTGGATTTAGTATTGTGTTTTCTCATTTGACAATGAAACAAAATGTCATGGGCGAAGGGAGCCTTTGAAATGCACTGTAACAAGTTATTCTGCCAGTTTCTTACTTATGTAATTAGACCTCTTGATATGAGCAACCAAGTGGAACTGGGCTGGCCTGAAGTGTAACACACCCACCTGCTTTTTTTATTTATACCACTTTGTACAAAGAGAGCTTTGATCCCATTTTCTCCCACCTAGTCTATTTTCAGACAATCGGGATTAGGCTCCTTGAGTACTTTTTTAACTGGACAGAAAGAAGAGTCCATACTCCTTTGCACTGTATTTGGTATAATCACATGCTTAGGTGAGCACGAGACACAAATCCTCGTTAGAACATAACAGAACAGAACGAGCCTCTTTCCTTAAAACTACTTAAAGGAAATGCTCACAAAAAGGTGCAAGTAGAAGATGATCTGATTGAAAGTCTGCAAAATTCTGTAAATCCTAATGCACTGTTCTCACATTCCAGGAGTGAACAAGTACCTTTTACAGTGCCAACTAAAACAGAATTCAGAGCATGTAGGATGATCGGGACTGTGGGTGAAAATGCTTCTCATTGTTATCAATCCTCATTGAAACATTCACATTGCTACTGTGCAATTGTTAGTTTCTGCTGGTTAAGACATTCAGATAATGCAGGCATATAAGAGAGACTAGTAATAAAATTTCTTATGCTTCAAAATGTATCCAGCATCCCAACTGATGAACACTTAGCTGAAGAAATTGTCCAGGGACAGGAATAAGATCAGGATTTTTATTCACTTTTGGTAAATGCAGTACTATGGCATGTCTATAAAGTCAAATATATTTGACAAGTAAAAAAAAAATTATTCATCATAGAGGCTATGCTACTTATTATCTGAACCTCCAAATTCATAATAAACCTCAGTTCCCACTAAATCAAAAGTATGTTGAGAAGTATCAGCAACTTGCAGAAACTTCCCCAGGTAGTTTCTGCAAATGGAGGTTTGCTCAACATACCTTTCTTTTTTATAGACCTATCAAACATTAAAGAAAACCAAGATGACCATTTCTAATCCAGCTAAGAATGGTACAAGACAATCCCTTTGAAAAACCTGCTGACTTCAAGCATAAATCTTCTGTCAGTGAACATTTCAATTTGCAGAATATGCCTCTGCAGGGAATCAGTCTACTAGATTGTTTTGTTCTGCAAAAAGTTTCTCATTTCCACTGCTTTGGCACTTTACAACTGTGGGTGTAAAATGTGGTGCCTTGTTATCTAGGTCCATGTTTTAATGGGCAAATATAAGATAAATATGCTGAAATACATTTATTTCCCCGTTGTGGCAACACACGTCTTTAACGAATAACTTCTTAGATGTGCTCCACTTGTCTAGTTAGTAATGTTATTCGTTTCTGTTACCCATTTCCCTTGTAATTGTGCTTCTCAAACTTTTGATGAGAGGGAAAATCTCCTAACTATACATACACTCACCGCAGTGTACAGTCAAAACAGTATGGTTTTGGCTGCTTCTTTCTTTTTTGTTGTCCAGTGGTTTAATTTGCTAAAGAAATAAAAAGAAGTACACTTAAAAATAGGCATCAAAACATGATCTAGCTTTAACTAAGGAGATGCACAAAACGTTTGAAAGCATAAAGTTCTTAAGTACTAATATTTTTCAGCCCTGCAAGTAGTAGGATTTAATTAAGTTTCATGCTTAAACAGTTCTATTCAACAAAGTGTCATTTAGAGTGATTAGTTAACGTAATTAAACTTGCTACTGATTCAAAGGTAAGGTTTATTGTTTGTCTTAGGGGTTTTTTTTAGGTGAGATAGACTTCAAGGGCAGATGACTGGCAGTAAAATCAGAAACTTTTATAACTCCACCTCCTCTTTCCAAATTTAATGAAAAATAAAAAATGAAATAAACACTACCAATTATAAGTCTATTTACTTCCCTGGAAAAAACAAAATTCATATGTCAAAGCCATACCTTGTGAATAGTGCAAGAGTTTTTGAAAGGAACTCCAGTCCAAGTTTGATAGTACATTGCATTTGCAGAATTTGAATTACTATAACACATAATTCCATAAAACACTCTTCATCTTGATGGTTTTTCAGTCAGGAGAAGCACAGGCCTTCAGACAAGGAGAATGGACCCAAACCTATCATTCTGAAGGCTTCAACCCTTTTGCAGAGAGCACCTCTCAGAGACTCGGGGTGACATTCCTTATCCTGGACAGCACAAACAGCACGGCAATAAAACTGCTTTTTCAAAGAAGGGATTAAAATTTCAGAGAATAATGTCAGAAGCAACTTTTCTCCCCAGGACACCTCTCATTGTTGCTTTTTTGTTACTGTGAAATTGGGACTAAAGAGACAGGTGAAGCTAGTGAGCCAGTACTGTCTAACAGACCACCTGCAAAACAGTCCAGAAACAGCAAAAAGGAAGCAAGACTGCCTTTGTGAAGTGCACAGAGTTCCTCACCCTTGCCTCTCTCCTCCCCACATTTTAACCAACCTTTGTACAGATGACTGAGACTACGCTTAGAGAGTATATGGCACCTCTGCATTGTATATGGTTTCCTACTGACACACAAGAGAAAGCAGTCTGTGATGTGAACATTAAAGCCAACTGGAAAGAGACTGTACCTATTCTTCTCTTGCCCTTTTCCCACCACACGAAGGAAGGATTAACAAGCCAGTGATACCTGCATGTGGATGACAGAACTAAATCATTTTTCCAGGCTGTTCTCTGAGATGAATTCAAAGAAATTATACAAATCCCAGGAGAATATTACACATGCTTTAGTTGATTTTAAGAGCTCCATCTTGGGAAAAGCCAGAAGCTACCTTGCACTCATGTGTTTTCTTTACGTTCCTGTGAAAGGGGAAGGTGCAAACAACACTTCATACAGTCAGGTTTGGTGTCTATTCAGATATTTGCAATAAATAAAATACTCTTCAAGAAGTCTGACTTGTAGCTGGATTTATTATTACCAACCATTAACTATGGGTTTTTTCTCTCTCATCTGGCAGAATGCTTCTTAACGAAGTGGAGGGCAAGAAAATGTACAAACAGCCTATCTCCCTAAAAAAAAAAAGGATCCTGTGTATTGTTTTCAGCAAGAGAAAACTAAGTATTCAGATAGAAATGAGGGGTGGAGCATGTCTAGAGAAGGGTGACGAGGTTGGTGAAGGGGCTGGAGAAAAAGTCCTATGAGGAGCAGTGGAGGGAACTGGGGTTGTTTAGCTTGGAAAAGAGGAGACTGAGAGACCTCATCACTGTCTACGACTGCCTGAAAGGAGGCTGTGGCAGAGCGAGTGTTGATCTCTTCTCTCAAATGACAGGTGATAGGACAAGAGGAAATGGCCATAAGTTGTGCCAGGGGAGGTTCAGACTGGATATTGAGAAGAATTTCTTTACTGAAAGGGTGGTCAGGCACTGGAACAGCTGCCCAGGGAGGTGTTGAGTCATCATCCCTGGAGGTGTTTAAAAAACGGGTAGATGAGTTTTTGAGAGACGTGGTTTAGCGGATGATGGGTGTGGTTGGACGTGATGATCTCAAAGGTCTTGTCCAACTGGAAGATTCTATGAAAAGGTGTTACTGTGACAATAAAACCCCTCTTTCTTCCCACATTTATCTCTTCCTCAAAATAAGTAGACCTACAGAGCCGAAAAAATCACTGCTCTTCATCACATAACTTTAAAATGCCACTATCTGAAGTGATGGTATTTGAAAATATCTTTTTTGAATACAGTGGCTAAAGGGAGGTGATAAGAGACTGAATATGAGAGATACTGCCCAGAGCACCTGCTGTCTCTTATAATTACCAAAATACTGCAGAACATCCCAAGGCTATCCAGCAACCATTACTAAAATTAGCCACGTTTAAGACATGTAAGTGTAATGTAAAGCAAAAAAGGATGGGGTTTTCCTTGCTTTGTTGACTCAGGGAGGGCTTAGAGCAGAGCCCTCAGTTTTCTTAGTGGAAAGTAGAGAATTACATTAACTTCTTTTTAATTATTCTACTGCTCATTATATAATGATTATATTCCTATCATGAAGGTTTTGCAATAACTCTCATGACAAGAAAGATGTTGACCTCGTCAACTTTTCCCCAGTTAGTTTAGATAACTTGCAGTGCTGCAAAGGTGACTGTGATGGGGTTATTACTCAAAATAATTAAATTTGCATTTGTTCACCTTAAGGACTCCTTCAGCCATAACAATCACATAGGAGTTATTTTTTTAAAAAAAAGTATTTATTTGTTTGAAGACCTTTCTTGTTAGTTACGAGAGAGGATCAAAAACATTTAAAACTCATTTATCAAAGCATTATCATAACATAGTTTTCTGTCACTTGAAATGTTTCCTGAAGAGGAATGAATGCACAAACAATTCCTTCCTTTCCATAAATGAGAAATCTTGAGGGCTAGGGACAGTGGGAAGCAGGGAGGGGAGATGACAGAAATCTTATTTGTGATTTAGTAAGGTCTGACTTTAATATTTATACAGGTGCTTGAAATAATTTTAGAATAGTTTAGTAACATCACAGAGATACATTAATTTCTCCCCCATGGCAGGTTTAACAGTGGGTCTTACTGTACACTCAGTGTTGAAACTCAACAGCTAATGTTGAAAACCTCCTTGTCTTATTTTGTCCACTAATGCAAGTAGTGAGTATCAGGGTAAACAGCCAGTTAAAAGAATAAGTTTTAAAGAAACTAATAGAGCAACATCTCAGTGATTAATACAGTTTGCCCTTCTGGATGTCCTAATAAGAATTCCCTTTTTATTAGCAGAATCTGTTCTGCACATACATGTATATTTGTTCCTTTTGTTTCTCATTTGCTTCAATTATTGTGCAAGATCAGTGGTCGCATCTTATCAGTGAATATTATAATGCAGAAGTATGTATAGTATCCTCTAATTATCCAGGGCTTTTGTAATTGGGATCCCATCTCATTGAAGTCAAACTGTGTTTTGTAATTTTATGTCAGATATGCAATGAAGTGAAACAACAAGTTGACATGTATTAAGCTGAATAACATAAAATATATGTAGGATCCAAGAAAGCATGGAAACTAATCTTTTAAGAGATAAACAGACATTAAAAAAAGTTAAGTGGGAATACTGTGCTATATTTATGTAATAGCATTGATGGCATATTAATATTATTGAATTAAATTAGATTTACGTGAATGAGTATGTATTCTTAGCTCAATTCTGAAATTTACAGTGCATAACCTTTCTTCTACATTAGTCTCCAGTGGGACTAAGATTGCCCATGCATTTTAAATAGGTCAGAGTGGCAGCTAGAGTGATTGTTTCTGCAAAGATAATATTCTATAATATTTGTCTGAAGATTTTTATTCAGCATTTTGTCTTCTAAAATTGCAGATTTCTAGCAACAACAACTGTTTTATCTACACTAAATAATCGGACTATTTTTATCTAGTTCCTTTTACTAACAATTCACTAAAATTCAGTCTTAGCCATTCTATGAATTTAATGACTTGGTTAACTGGCTGGCAACACAGAGAAGGGCTCACTCTTCGAAGCTACTAAGCTATGTAAGTTTACCCATAATCAATACATGGCCTCAACAGAGCACAAGAAGATGCTTCCCTGAACACAATGTGTATATCTGAGCCATAACTATGCTCACCAGCTTCTGGAAAATTACTGCTCTTAGATACACGTTTTTGGTAAGGAGCCTTCGCTCATAGCTTATGGAAAGGATAGGTTCAGCTGCAGGTCTCCTTCTGTATCCCCAAAAAAGGCAAAAAAAGTATGGTTCTTATAAACAGGTTTCAGCATAGCTGAAAGGGATTGTATAAATCCGACAGGTACATAAATTAATTCAAGTGCTGAAAAGTCTATATGGAATGAATCGAAGAAATAACATCCAGATCCTTCTAGGCATCTGAGAAGCTGGTATATGATGTAAATATTTCCCTTCTCTACCCTAACTCTTTTCTCCTTTGGGCAAGATATTCCTTGCTCATTCCCAGAAGCATTGATCAAAAAGGTCTGGATTTCAGAAGTTTGGCTCTAACATTATAAATTTTGAAGCGATTTCTACAAATACTCAGTATTAGAGGAGTATTATTAATAGTCTGTCCAAGATTTTTGTCTTTTCAGTCAATCAAAAGTTGACAGTTGCAGAGGGTTACTAAGAATAATAATATTGAATGCCTTCCCTCCACATGCTTCTTGCTATAAAATGTATATCTGAAATCAAGAACATACTTTCTACTCCATCTTTTTCAACTTGGATGACATTACTTCTGATTTACACTTGTAAGTAAAGAAAAACAGACTATGTAAACAGTACTGTCAAATTCTTCACGTGAACTGACGTAATTCAGTAGAGTTTAGGGCAATAAATAAAACAGGATGTGTGTTTACTGTGAAATATTCTGGTTTAAAAGAATGGATTGTACAGTATCTTCAAATTGATTAAGGAAAAGAAAACTGTAGTAATGATTTTTATTTTTTCTCTCTTCAAAAAAATGTATGGCAATTTTTTTTTCTTTTTGTTGTTTTTTCTTGCTTAAAATAATTTTAATTCTGTTTTTCTACTTTCTTTAATAAATAAAAGGACTGCAAAATATAGAGGAAGAGCTAAATAAGACCAGAATAAAATGTTCAGACTTCTTACAGAGTTTTTCATTCTTCAAACAGCTCCATAAAATAAGGAAAATACCAGTGCTGTGTATTACGTTGCTTTGTATGGAAAATAAGTCAGTGCATAAATGTCAGATATGTACTTAATATGTGAAAAAGACATGCAATTTCTTGTGCCTGTAAAATTCATTGTTCTCTATATGTCAAATAAACTAATTTGCTTTTATTGGTGTTTTGGCTATGCTATGCTCAGACATACCTTATTTTAGAATACAACTCCAAGAACAGATGCAACAAATTGTTTGGTAGGGAAAGTGATGCAATTTTTTTACTAAATTGAGAAATGAATATATTGATAATAAATTCATTGTCTGATTCCTGATATTGGATAATTCCTGGCCCTGGTGGCCTCATCTGATTTTGCTTTCACCCTCTCACTTTTCTCCTACCTACCAGAAGCAACTCAAATATGAAATCATTTCAAGTTTTAAATTGCTACCCCTAAGACGGGTGTTTGAAATCCAGTAAAAATGACTGATGTCCTTTACAGAAAAGGTCAATATTTTATATCTGTACTTAGCAGCTCGTAATAATTAAATGAGCGTGATTTCAAGCTGCTGTTGAGAACGTGCAAATTAACTATCAGTTAGAATGACATTCTTTCAGTGTTTTTATTATACCAAGTCTCTTTATCACTAGATATTTTTATTGTTAATCAACACTAAGGTATTTTTTCAACAAAAGTTGATCCACTTTAATTTTCTTAACTTCAGGATGAAGATCTGTTAGTAAAAAAACCAGAAGATTTTATTAAATTTATATTTCATTTCTTTAAGGTACACCTTTAATATCATTATGGCCCGACTCTACTTATACACATACTTAGTTCTTCTGCTGGGCTAAATCCATACATTTTCATTATATGAAAGGGTACAAATGAATATAAAGTATCAACAAGAAATTTAGGAGGCTCAGGAAGGACAGAGCTTTGCTGTACGATTTTATGGCGCTAACTTGTAGCAGTCTTCCTAAAGCACAATATTGAAAAACTTTCTCGCCTAGCCACTGAAAACACTCTCCAAATTCCAAACAGCACTTTGGCTTCTTCTACTTTGTCTTCTCTTGTGGAAAATCTGAGACAGAGCTTTAGAAATAACAGCATAAATTAGATGGCATGGCTTCCATTTACTTTAATCGGGTCCAAAATGTCATCATTTAAAACTATGTGTGCTTGCACTGAAAAGAGACTTCAACCTTTTGTAATAGAATTATTCATCTCTTTAAACTCATAGAATCATAGAATGGTTTGGGTGGAAGGGACCTCAAAGATCATGCAGTTCCAAACCCCCCTGCCATGGGCAAGGACACCTCACACTGGATCAGGCTGCTCAAAGCCTCATCCAATCCAGCCTTGAACACCTCCAGGGAGGGGGTATCCACAACCTCCCTGGGCAACCTGTGCCAGTGCCTCATCACACTCAGTGTGAAGAATCTCTTCATAATGTCTAATCTAAATCTTCCCCCTCCCAATTTAAAGCCATTCCTCCTCACCCTATCACAACTTGCCCTTGTAAGAAATCCCTCCCCAGTTTTTCTGTAGCACCCTTCAGGTACTGGAAGACCACTATGAGGTGTCCCCTGTGCCTTCTCTTCTCCAGGCTGAACAACCCCAACTCTCTCAGCCTATCCTCATAGCAGAAGTGCTCCAGACCTCTGATCTTCTTTGTAGCCCTCCTCTGGACCCAGTATTCTTCTTAACTTGGGGATTCCAGAACTCGACACAATACTCTAGGTGAGAGTAGAAGGGCAGAATCAACTCCCTTCATCTGCTGGCCATGCTTCTTTTGATGCATTCCAGGAAATGATTGGCCTTCTGGGTTGTGAGTGCACCTTGCTGGCTCATGTTGAGCTTCTTATAAAACATGACCCTCAAGTCCTTATCCGTAGGGCTGCTCTCGATCACTTTGTCCTCCATCCTGTATCACAGAATGCTTGACCCAGGTGCAGCACCTTGCACTTGGCATGTATGGAATTACCAGTATGTCTTTTCATAACTTTGAGATGATAAAAAGGAGTTGATAAAGGAGGAAACAAATAACTTTCAGAAGATGAAAATCAAAATTTCAGGCAGAACTGACACTCTTGTTAAAAGAGTTAAATGTATTGTTAAGTAAGGCAATGAAAAAAAGCATCAAAGAAATTCTGCAGACAATTCTGCAATTAGGCTTAGTTTTTAGGTTGCTTGGGACACTTTAAATTACAGTTCATAAGACAAATTTTAAAATATATCCCATGAGTCTTCTTTTCTCCTTTTTTAACTGCATAACCTTTCCCAAACAGTATTTCTCAGTTTTATTTACATTTCTTTGTTAAGTAAAAACCTCTTGATCTGTATAGAATGGAATATCAGTTAAAAAAAGCACAAACTATAGCTTATAAAGCACTAACATCTTTAATAGCCTGATGAAAAATACCACATTAAATTGTGATTCAGAGCAAAAGAAGATGGAGTTTTCCAAGGCTGACTACAAAGAAGTGCCTATACTACACTTCCTACATCAAGTCAAAAGTGTTTTCTTCATCTTCCCGTTTTATGTTATTCGCAGAAATTCATCTCTTAAAAATGTAATTAAAATATTCATATTTGTGAACTACAAATATATAGATTTTCTACACAAATGCCTCAGACTCAAACCCCCTCAATCACCATAACATCCCAATTAATATTTTTCATTCTCCCATTGTCTTCTCTTTAGCAAGGCAAACTGCATCATGCCTTTTAATAAAAATAAATGGATGTTAAATCTTTCGTGGCATTTCTAATCTAATGAAAGGAAAAGAAATAAATTGTCATGTTTCTTGTCATTTTCTAGCACACGCTTTGAAATAAACTTGTTCAATGTAGACAGACTAATGATGAAAAGCATATAATGAAAACCTCAGCACTTTGACAGGTTTTCAAATACTTGTGTGGAAGCTGGAAAGGCAACTTCTACTGTGACAGTTCTGGCAAGATCAAAAGACACATTAACTGTGAACAGAGCCCCAGTACAAAAAATAGAGACAGTAGGTTAGGAAATAATGGAGGAAGCTGTTGTCCTGATCTGTGCCATGCGTGCAGAGAGAGATTACCAACCATGTAATCAAAACTGTAGCACATTCTGAATAAAAATTCCAATTATTACAGAAATATGTTTCACCTAATATTCAGGTGGGTCAGAGTTTTTACTGGAGATGCCACTCTGATTTAAAACAGAAATTACAAAGCAGTCTTTTTGGTTTTCCTGCCTCTCCAGTATCAAGTAAAATGTAGGGTCATTAATGGGTAAATGACTCTCTTCTGAATCGCCAGTGAGATTACCTGTACTACAGACATAAATCAATGGCTCAACATTTATCATCTATACAACAGGCTGATATCTTGTGGACAAAAAAAACCCCTCCGAATTTGAATAAATATGATTCCCATTTCCCTTGCCCCCTCACCTTCCAAAAAAAGTAACACCATTGTGTGTTCTTTAAAAGACAACTGAAACACAGGTGGAAGTTAAAAAATTATAACCAAAAAAGTAAGGAAAATTATCTGGAATGCCTTGATGGAAGGAGGAACAGGCTGCACTGTTGATTTGCGCTTGGTTTTATGTAGATTTCATATAAAATACACAGTGAAGAGGCAAGAGTCAATAGTTACATCAAGAGATACTTTGCTTATGCACAGGAAAAAATATTTCACAATGAGAGTGGGTTGGAATTGGAACAGTTTTCCCAGAAAAATTGTGTTTGTTTTTCTTGGTCTGCATTCAGACGAATTTGTCTGTCAGGATTTCTCTGAACATTGAATATTTCAAAATTCAACAGAACAAGACCCTGAGCAACCTCGTATAACTTCGCAGGTGTCCCTGCTTTGAGTGGGAAGTTGGACTAGATGATGTTAGGAGGTCTCTTCCAACTTGAATTGTTGTGTGATATTTGTGATTCTGTTAGCTAGTTTTTCAGTTCAGCTGTTCTACTGACTGTATCACAGATATTTTTTTCCAATCTCATATTTCTAACCAAAGACTTTTTTTTTTCTAAACTTAAACTCAAAGGCCTATTAATCTATAAGCTTACTGTGCATGATTGCTAATTTTTTATTCATATTTCACTATTTGGCCAAAGCATCAAGAATGCTCTTGTACCTTTCTAAGCACTGAATTTTAATTCTCTTTTATTCTATTCTATTAGCCCATTACCTTTCACATGTTGTTTTCTGCTGCTGCATCTAATGTCATTTTTTCTTCTATTAAGTGTTGTGACACTTTCATACAGTTACAGTGAAGTTAGTTTTATAGTATTTTTAAAACACTTTATATACCATCCCACGAGAATGTATAATTGTTCTCCTGGGTCTGTGGTTTCACAGAATGTACTAAAATCAAGCATAATAATTTTCTTTAAGGAAGCCTTTCATTTTCATTCACTCATGTTTTGAACCTACACCAATGCTTAAAAAATCAGCAAATACACCTGAAAAGAATTTAATTCTGGCACGTTCAGGAAAATGCATCCTAACCAATACCCTGGACCCACTGAGACCGAGAGACTTTCCATAGTATTTCATCTTGTGTTGAGACCGTTGTATCTAACAGAGCAGTAAACTAGATTATTTCATCTTTGGGCTGCGTCATTACAAATGATATGAAGACCAAACTGTCTCCTATAAAATCTATCCATACAGAAAAGATTGTGTATCAATCTCGTATTGAGGGATGTGATATCCCTCCTGGCTCCTCTCTTGCCTTTCTGAAGACAATAATCTCCAGAGAACTCTTCTTCTTAAAACTGAAGATGATGATCAATGGGAAACAGTTTTCTAGGCCTTCTTGATTTGAGTAATTGATTTCCCTTGGTGAGCTGAGAAGACATATCAATAAAACCTATGCAATCTGAACTTTCAGCATGAGTTAAACATGTTCTTCATTTGTTTGACCATTTCTGCCATTGTTGAGTAAGTAGTCTATGTCCTTATAGATACTAAATTCTGTGAAAATCATCAATTCAGATGTTATGGTATTTTCAATTTTTCTATATGATTCTTTTTCAACAGTGCATTTATATTGATTTATTTCAGATTTTTACTTATTAACTTATTAAATGCCTCTTAACAGTTTTGGAAATGAGAAAGTATTAAGTTACAGCTTTTCTAGTGTACAGAAACACTACATTTATTATCCTGCCACAAAATGTGAAAAGATATCAAGAAAAAGATTAGTTTCTTTGGAAGTTGGAGTGTCGGTTGCTGAAAAGGTCAAGAAACTCAGTTTAATTTTAGTAAAGCTTCCCTGAAAAATTTAGGAATGGAAATTCTTGCATTGTGTTATCTACTTAAGCTCATACTTGCTAGTCATTAAAAACTAACATGTTATTTCTACATTTTATCTAAAGAATAAGAAATTGTCTTTTTCACAAAACTAGAATTCAATACCGCTTAGAATGCAGGACCCAAACCAAAATTCACAGCAGCTCCTGTGAATTATTAAGCAATCCAAATTTCAACTCAGGAGGAAAATATGTTTTCTGCTTAACTCCCTCATTATATTAATCAAATCAGAAGACTTTAATAGCCCATAGTTAGAAATGTGAGGAAAAAAAGAGACTACCTTGACATCTGCCCTGGTAGTAAAGCAGCATCAAGAGAAAGAAAAACAGAGATACAAGTAAAAGACAATATGGTGAGAACTCAAAAAGAACTTCATACTTCAAGAAACAAGATTTTATTTTTTGTGCATAAAAGGAGACCTTGTCTTTGCAGTTGAGACTACTGCATTTACTTTTTTTCTTAGTAGCTGGATCACACACCTGATTTGAATTTGCTCAATTACTTTTTTCTTCTAGATTACTTTGAAGGATATGTGAACAGCAGTGGCTTCCCACCCCTTGCTAAGACACATTACATTATTATTATTTTTCTAACTGTTGTCCCCTGAACTAATTTTGTTTAATTGTGGTTTAAAAACATAATGAACAGATAGTACAGATAGGAAATTTAACACAGGTTATTCTTACAGAGGTAAGAACGCCCTGGTCACTACTGGTTGGGAAGATCTGAGGTTTTGCTTCCCAATTAATTTTTCAGTAGGAATTTCTGTGCTTTAGTACCAGTTTGCACATGAAAGGATGTGATTTATAATCTAGAAAAATCAACACATCCCTGCAAACAGTTATGTAGCAAGAACCCTACACAAACTATTGCATACAAAGGACGCAAGGACGATGTACTGTATGTATCAGCCAAGAAAGGACAATGATGTTGAGCTTTGAAAGCCCTACATATCTTATTTATTTGAACTTACTGACACAGTGAGGATGTGTCTGATACCTGAGCTGCATTAGTAGACAACGTAATCTGAGGGATGAGTAGCTGCCTTTCCGATGACCTGAGGAGAGGTTTGGTTTACACCCTAAGTAAGAAGCTTCTGAATATGCTATCTGAAATGCAAGTTATTAATATCTCTGTTATTTATCTGAAAGCGAAGGTTCAAAATAGGTATTAACCTGTATTGTTAAGGCACAACATGTTTTTTGTGATACTGAAGGCAAATTGACTGGGTTACTTCTACCAAGAGCCAAACTCTCTGGTTTCTTCACTGAGACCCTGGGCCACGTTTGCTGAGCTTGGCCACCAGCATTGCTTGCCACTAAGAGCAGAATTGGAGAATTTTGAACTGCTCTTACTTGTGTGCAGTAAACACAGTTCCAGAAAATGGATTAAGAAATAGTATCTATGATTCATCTCTAGTGTTTATTTGCATAATAGCATGAAAATGGGAGGCAGCTTCACAAGAGGCTATTTGCTTTCAATTTAAATGAGAGTGCTTTAGCACAAGAGTTAAAATGAGTTGTTTCCATTTTTCCGGTTGATTATTTTGAAGATGGGGTTCAATGCATATGTAAAAAAACCACCAATGAGCTTGCTTGTTTATGTCAAATATGGATTAACATTACAAATATGAAGGATGAAACACTGCTCTCTAGGAGGTTTTGTTTCTCATCTGGGAATTTTTACCAAAACATAGAGTTCCATTTCTGCAGCTTGTGTGGTTTTCCACAAACTAAAATTATGTTTTACTGATTAATTCAAAGATGAGAAACACTGAGTTTTTATGCAATGTTTTTGACAGACTGGTTTACCAGAAAAATGAGAATCTTACTCTCAGCTTCAGGAAAGCAAGGTTTTTGTCCATAAGGCAGTGACCTGAAACAACCTCTGAAGACCTGAACATTTAGACTCAGGGGTTGCTCACACTGCATTTTGTGCCATATTGGAAAGAAAGCCTGAGCTGGCTTTATCATCCGAGCTTCAGTAGTTTGAAGTTTCATATCAGTTAATTGCCTAATCTAATGGTTTAAAGTCCACAGTAAGGTCCATACTGAGGTAAAGGTGCTTCTGGAGGCAAAATTTCCATTTATTTTTCCTACCATTGTGCCACACTACAGTCAACATGAATAGTGTAGCTCTGATTGTGTGCCACAGCAGCTCTATGCAAGTCCCTCCTCCCTTCCTTTTATAAGGTTTTGAGACCCCTAGTGCAATTGCACCAGAATCAAGCTGGAGACTGAAGTCTGCTCCCAAATGTAGCCACAAACCTTCCAAATGCATAACAAGAAATTATGTCAGTATCTGAAGATCTATAACATATAACTAATTTCACAAAGACATGTTATTTCTACAGAGATTGAACAGTGTAATTTTTGCAGCAACCTGGCTCCTTTTGGCTTTAAACAATAACAACCGATGTGAGTCGACGTTAATCTCCCAAAAGTGACACATCTCTTTAAGGTACTCCCCAACTACTTTCTTATTGACAGTTTTGCTTGCCTTCAGCATTCTAGCTTCCATCTTTTCCACTACCAAATGCATTAAAGAGAGTGTCAGCTTCATGGGAATTCTGAGTTTCTCCAAAATCTCCGCTAACAACCATTTGTTTATTTTTTCTTTTCCTCCCCCATTCACTAACAGCATCAGATTTCTTTAGAAGTGGCTGATGAAAATGCAGAAACTGGAACATTTAATGATGATACTTGTCACATATAAACCAAACACATCATCCAACAGAGTAGGAAGGAACTTTGATAGGAAAAAAAGAGACCAGAATCTCTATCTCAAACCAACAAAATCTTCTTTTCCCATCCAGAACATTAACTATCTATTAAGAGTGCCATGAATCCTTGGGAAACAGAAGGTTTGGGATACCAGAAGAGCTTAGCAAAATGGTTTCATCCTTTGTAATGTTGCACTAAAGTGAAAATAATTGCAGTCAAATAAAAACTCCCTATCCTTTTAAGAGATTATGCCTACAAAGATCACGTGAGAGAACAGCGAGTTGAAAGATTACTTTTCAGTTTCTTGCTCTCTATGCTTATTTTCATAAAGGTCCCAAAAAAGCCAGCACATTAGTTTTGTTGGTTTCCCATATAAAGGTCTACTAAATTCCAGAATTAATCCACTTTATGCACATAAAAATGTACTTAATGTTAATCTTGTTGTGTGCACTAAATGAGAGAAACAAACAAAATATTCTGTGCTATTATTGTTATTATTCCTACAGAAATCATACATAACAATTTTCCATTCTGTCCCCTCCAAATGTTCAATTTTTATTTAATATTTTATTCTCTTAAGAATTTATCTCTATGAAATATATTTACTATTTTCTATGTTATAACCTGTGGTCAAGCATCCTCTGTCCCCGGAAGGAAGGGCTGCACAACCTGACAGTTCTTTCTGATGGACAACATACTTCAGGGTCAGTATAGACCATGTGCCTGACTCATTTTTAGTAAAAATACCTGAAGACAGGCAACTCTTTTCTATAACAAATCTGATAAATATTCTGCTCCTTTTTGAACAGGAGAGACAGTATCAAGTCTCTGTTTCATCAGAGTGAGTAGAGATTTCATCCCACGTCAAGCATTCCTACAGTCACATCTGTCTCATTCCAGGCCCATACCCTGATCACCAGGCTGTAGGTTCTTTGTTTCTCATTACACACAAGCAAACTTTGAAACATTTTTGGCGCAACATTCTTTGAACAAGTTCCAATAGGGAAGCGAAGCTAAAGGAAATTTCAAATAGGATGTTAAATAGAAAAAGCAAATACCCATCTATTTCCTCAAGAATTGTTATAAACAGCAACAATCTTACAATTAAAAGTAAACTCCATACATCCATTTCTCTAACTTTATTTCTTTGTTCTTATTGCTAGCATCTTTCTTTTGTTCAATATCCCTTTAAGTAGAGGAGAGGTTTTGAAAGCACATGAAGAGCTGGTTTGGTCCTGAGTACAAAAAATAACCCATACACAATCCACATAAAGTCAGTGGGGGTCAGCAAATGAAGAGAAGAGTTCTGTTTCTTGTGTAATCAGGGCTTACTCTTTCCTCTTTTTTATTATAATTGGCAGAACTGTTTCATTGGAAGTATCTATCTCTTCTATTTATGATTTGGAGACAGCATAACTTTTCTTTCCATTTATGTCCTCTGCCATCTGACCATCTGAAGAAATATGGCTCTAAATTCCTCCAATTATCTCGTGTAGCTGAGATGATTAGAACACCTCTTTAGACTCTTTATCACTGCACCACTTAATACAGATGTTTTTATCACTCATTTAAATAGAACAAGGGAAATAAATGCAGTATTTATCTATATTAGTTTGATAATTGTTTAAAAATTGTCTAGATAAATTTTGGTGGAAGCTAAAGTTATTGTAAGGAATTATCAGCATACAATTGTACATTGCAGCTGACAGAATGGGAGAGGAACGTAAAGCATCTTTATTTTGCTTGCACTTCTTTCAAACATACATAACCCAGAAACCCTTACTATTTGAGTATCCAAAGTGATGTTGCTTGATCAGCTAACATTCATGAAAATTATTCCTTGTCAGAAGATCAGTAACATGCACAAGATAATAAATTAAGATCCAAAACCAAATTTTATTTGCTTGATTACTTTTCCTTTAAGCAGAGTAGGCAGAATCACAGTCCCTATTTTCTTCTTTAAGAGCTATTTTTTTTCCCCATTATCTGTAGGTTCTGAAAGAATTTCTTAACTTCTGGTTTGTAAATACACACAAAGAACTTCAAAAGTGTTTTCTGAAAATTTCCCACGTAAGTTAAACTATAAGCATGAAAATTTGTTACGCTGGGATCCTTAGAGTTCCCAAAAAGACCAGAATATACTTTTGCACACGAAGTGGAAATCAGCAAAATATTCTAATAAAAGCCCTTTACCATTCAATTACTGCAGGTGCTTTTCCTACAAAATTCTACTGGTATGTCAAAAAAAGAAATTTATGTGAATGATACAATAGGAATAAGAGCTAAATATATTTTAAAAAAAGGGAAATAAAAAGACATGTAAAAATAAAAAGTCAGGAATTACGGATTAATCCTGCCTCCAAATTGACTTACAAATGAAATGTGGTTTGGTAATAAAAATCATTAACCAGTGGGTAATATTCTAATATTTAAACATTATAAGCAAACAAAAAGTACATTCTACCATAGAGCAGAATCACATCAATGTTGACTGTCATACAGTTTTCTATTATTTATTGAAACATATAGATAACAAGAACCAAGGAGGGAGAAGAGTGTCTCACATTTCCTTCTCAAAACTAAAACTGAAAAGGAAAAATAGATCACACACTGACTGATTTCATTTCAATTGGGATTTTTGTTTAGTGTCTTACACATATTTTAAAGTACTTGTATCAAAATTTAGTAGTAACCAGATTTTAATATGATTATAGTTTTCCTATAGAACTATAATTCTTGCGTTGCTCAAAAATAATAATAAATACAAAAGCTGGAAAAATGTGCCAATATACAGAATTAACTGCAATATGTCCACATACACTGTATTTCGTGCTTTTCCCCCTTTCCTCTGAATTTTGGAGTAGTAAATTCTACACACGTGCACCACATACCACCCCCACCACTAAGGTAAAACCAAAAGGCTACGGCAGCTCTCTCCACAGGCTGTTCTTTGAGCTGTGGCAATCCTACTGCATTTTAGGACTCAGAGTCAATACCAGAAGCTTTGAAGTAAATCCGAATTGGCTAAGCAGACTGCAACAAGCTGCGACAGACTCCTGAGGGTTCTTGGGAAGTCGCTGAGCATTCCCTTACAGCCATTTCATCCCACTGCACTCATATGTGCAATCAGGTTACCAATTGTAATGAAGAAAAAATTTCTTTTTAATGTTTAACAGGTGTTTTGAGGCTTTATCATCATTAGCACCCCCAGGCTATCCTAAATTACAGAGATCCGTCTTGCAGTCTAAGACTTATACATATATCACTTTACAACCAATGCTTTATTTAGCAAAAGGTTAGATCTTGAACCCTGGATTTCTGTGTTGACTAATCATCAAAACCATAAACTGTGAAGCTTTTGGTTTTCTCATTGATGAGTCTTAATTTGTTTCCATCTAGGAGTCCTCAGATCGTTCTGTTTAATACATCGCCATTTTTAGCAAATCTATTTTCTGCTACTTCTGTTAAAAATTTATAAGAACAGTAACCTATTGGATTTTTGCTTCCTTTATGTAGCAACAGATGCAGGAAGAGAAATAATTCATATTTTCTAGGCAGTGGCACTGCATGGCAAATCTCCCTCCACCTCCTCATAGCACAGCAATAATCCACTATTAGGACACAATATTTGAAAAAACAATATTTAAATAGAAAAACTTATAAAAAAAATTAAAATATTCAGCCTGTAGAGTGCAACATAGATCTAAAGTCCAAAGGTAAGACAAAAGGAAGAATAAGTAGAAAACCTTTGCTTTATTCTACCTTTATTCTACAAAAATAACTATTCTTCTGTATTGATTTTATCTATGAATACTAAAACAAGACCAAGATTACTTATTGCCTGTGGCATTACTCTGAAAGACTATCAGCATAACACAGGCATTCTTTAAAGAGAAAACATTTAAAGACATAGCCACCAAAGTATACCAAAAAAATCTCTTTAACTTGCAATTACTTCAGCTGCTTTTCCTAGGAAATTCTGCTGGTGCTTTGAAAAGGAAATTAAGTGAATAATATAATGTGAATGAGAGTTAAACTTGAGAAAAGGAAAAGAAATTTAAAAAGAAAAGGTTTTAAAAATGTAGAATCAGGTGTTACAGTTTTATCTTATGACAAAAAAAAATAATAATTAAAAAAAATCTATGTAAAAGTGTGTTCCTCCATATTTACTCAGATAAATGAGGAGATCCCTGAATGATATAGAAATATCAACCAATTCAATTGTGAAGAAAGTAAAAACACAAACCTAGGTCTATATAGGAATCCAGATACCACAGGAAAAGTCTCATTCAGACCATAAATACAGAAAATTCCATCAACCATACAAACAAATATTGGGCTGTTGGATTTTTCACATTTAGTGTATATGCTATTTTAAAGAGGGATTTACTTTCTGTTTGGGGAGTTTTCTTGCTATTACTCTGTGCTAAGAGCTTCTGCTGTTTCTAGATCCAGTAGGAACAATATTTCAGTCCTCTCCATTGCAGACTAGTTTTGTGTAAGATCAGAAATACTGTTCTCCAACCTTTGTAAGACAGTTCTGGAATATTTAAAAAGAAAATAAACAAGGTGATTTGGACACTTCAATGAATGTGCAGTTCCATGTGGAAAATTTTAATTATGATGTAAAACCTAGCAAAATGTGTTTCCAGAACAGACGATGTTACGAAGTTGCACCTTTCAATATTTATTCCATTTGGCATATCTGACGAAAACAGGCACAAACTGGATAAGCAGTTTGTCAAAGTATATCTATGAAAAGAAATATTGTTTGATAGAAGAATTTGTTCAATAATTCATGTCTATCATTTTTGAGGTAAATAAGGTATGTCTAGTGGAATTCCAATATTTGGAACTACTAGCGGGCTGGATTTTTCATTTTTCACTGCTTCAGTTGTTGACATTGGTGAAAAAGGGGTTAACTCTTAATGTCTTCCAAAGCAAACAAAATTAATTTTTACAAAATTAATTCTAAAGAGTCTAGATCAACAGTAAATCTATGACACTACTAAGTTACACCTATAGTAATTAGGTCGATTTAAAAAACCAGCAACAACAAAAAAAAACAAATTGAGAAACAAATATTAGAATCAGTTTTCATTTAATTTCTGAAGTTCTGGGTAAAGATCAGTTCTTCTCTCATGTATACTAGATTGTTACTTGATAATATAATTCAAGATCAGATTTTTAATACAGATGGGGTATGATCAGGCAAATAGTTGTATACATGCATGTGTAGCTGTATTGACTTCAGGGGACTTTTCTTAAGAATATGTATTCGTTTTTGTAAAATTTTTTATATCATTGTGAAATCCAGACTCATCGAGTGTGACCTGAGGAATCCTCCCACGACAGGATCCATGCAATCTTCTCCCTGTATCTCCTGTCAGGTGACAGAGACAGCAGCATGGGATCCAGGGTTGTTATAGGAGCAGCAACAGGATACCCAATTATTTTCTGCCAGCTACCCCTAAAAATGCTACAGTGTCAGTAAAACTTCAATAGTATTTACCTGAGGGAAAGCACTAATTAAAAAACTAGCATTAAACCAAAAATGAGAGAGGAAAGATCAGCTTCTTCACAGCTACTGTTTCAGGTATATACAGTCTCATGAGGAACTCATCATTTTCTCATATATTTGTACTACCTTATACTTGATTCATGTTCTTGAAATGCTCTGCGTAATCAGGGAAAAATATAATTTATTTATATGTTTAATGTGTGCCTAAACTTAAGTGAATTGCATCGTTTTTTATTTCCCACACCCTCCTTTATCTCTACTTGAATTAATTTACGTGAATTTTATTTCAACCATTCATATAAAGAGTTCACAATATTAGTTGGAACAGTATCATGCTTTCTATTGAAAATGTGTTCTGCAAAAATAGCCAGCAATGCTTTGCAGAAGACAGTTCTACTGTACATTAAGACATATGATGCAAGAGGCTTTAGCAGCAGATCACGATCTCATCATTTATGAAGTCCCTTGTGATAATATGGTCACTCTTCGCCGGGTCTGCTGAACCCACTTGTGAACTTTGCTCAGCTCAACAAGCTACAGCCTGCTGTGATAAATAAGTAGAACATACTTCACTCACTATATCAGTTTTAATCTGTCACTTTTAAATACTCCTTATAGATTTTGTTTTTCCCTCTCGTGTTTAAATGGTAGAGAAAGGCAATCTGTCTTATTTTTCCCTACAACTTCTCCATGCTTCCATTTGGTGTATATTTAATATTTACGTAGATGTGTCATGCATGATTTGAGTCCCTGCCTGCTGAACTGTTATATGGCTCACTGACATTATCAAACTGAGCAGATTTTCTCTTATCCTAAAACACACAGACACATAGAACACAATGTGTGTTTGTAAGTGCTGGTTGTAGGAATAATGTAGGAGCAACAAGACATTCACAGATGTTGTTAAATGTAATTATTTTAAGTGGGTTACGTTGAAATATTTTACTGGAAAATAAGAAGGCACTGAAGGAAGATCATATTTTATCAGCCTGAACTTAATCTGTGGAATATCTCTGTCACTGCATTAGTTTTTCTTGAGAAAACTGATAACTCTAATCCACTTTAGTATTTGCCTAGTTGAATTTTTAAAAAGAACAAGTCACGCAAAGCAAAGATTTATTCTGTAAGAACATTACCCTATTTTGGAGACTATATTTGTTTGAGAAATTATTTGCATAATAAACTGATTTCTAACATTGTTCTGCTGCAATATGATTGTGAATTACTGCAAAATTTTGGTACTGGGTTAAGTCACTATTCTCAGGCTGTATTAATGCTTCTGGTAGTTTATAAGATATTCAGTGGTGCCTGGTGGATTTCCCTCCCCAGTTTCAGTTACTGAGGTAACATTATTTCTTTTTCATTGCATGCTAAGATATTTCTGAAAATTTGCTTCTTTGGGGTGTCTCAAGAAGAAAAAAAATAAGTATCTCAATCCATCTACCAGTTTTATTGCTGACAATATTTTTAATACATAATGAAAAAGAATCCTTTTAAAGTAGTAACTGACAGATTAGAGAAGATCCTTTGAAAACATGTGGTATTAGTGGAATATAGAGTTTATCTCCTACAGGAAAAAGACTAGAATATCAATTTTCTTATTCTTTTCTCAAAACATAGTGGAATTCAGCATAAGCAGGCATGTAGCTCCCATTGGAGTTGACAAATATCTGACTTTAGCCCAAGGGCAGTGATGCATTTTACATGTCGACAGCAGCCACAGGTATACTAACAGAAATGAAAGCACTACTGAAACTCAGGATACACAGTCCAACATTGATGATATAAAGTCATCCAGTAGCTTAAAAACATATCATGCACTTTTCAGGTATTAAGTACCAACAAGCAAGAGAAAAGCAGTTGGTCATTCATCCTCCTAGGTAGTGATTCATGTTGACATATTTGGAAAAAAATGCAAAGCCCCAAAAGACTCTGTTTTACCATTCTCCATCCTGGGTTGCTCTTTATTTTTTATGGTCTTTATTGTGGCCAACAACAATAAAGACAAGAGGAAATGGCTGTAAGTTGCGCCAGGAGAGGTTCAGATTAGACATCAGGAAAGATTTCTTCTCTGAAAAGGTTGTCAGGCGCTCGGGAAGTGGTTGAGTCGCCATCCCTGGAGGTGTTTAAAAGATGGTAGAGGAGTTTCTTAAGGACATGGTTTAGTAATGGGACAGGTGTGGTTTGACCTGATGATCTCAGAGGTCTTTTCCAACCAGATGATTCTATGATTCTATGAGTGGAGGAAGACTTTAATTCTAGGGTCCCATCTACCTCCAAGCTCTCCATCTCCTCTCCTCCCTGCCCTGTTAACATACCCCAGATATGCCAGTATAACCTCGACTCTGTGCCAGCATAGTTGCACACAGCATCATGCCCTAACCAGGCCCATCTTGGCATAAACAGTTTTGGAAAAAAAAATCTTCCTAATCAGAATGATTCTTATGGATACAAAGAGGTTGTCTGTTATTCAGCAGTCACTGACACATCATGCTTCAATGCAGTCTATGAGTCAGAAGAAAAAAATGCTATAAAACAAAGATGTTATTACATTTGAGAACTTTCTGTTCTGTACATTTGAAATCTTGCTGTTCTCTGACATCTTCACTTCTGCTTCAAAAGCCTGATCTTGCATACTTGAGGGCAATAACATTCCCCTCCTTTAACTTCACTGGCAGCAAGCAAGATAAAGCTTTCATGAAGGTTGCTGTGTGCCAGTATCACATTGCTTAATAAAATTATTAAAGTAAATCCAACATTCAATAGATTTCTGGTGTCACAATGCAGGCAAAAGAAAAGTTGTAGTGTGAGATACATAGACATGATTATTGGACATGTCTTCCCTTAAAAGGCCTATTTATTTATTTTTGGGGTTTTTTTTTAAGAGGATTGTTCCTACCTTATTTAATTCAGTTGCAGAGAGAAAAGAAGTCAAATCAAGGTGTAAGACCAGAAAAAGATATAGGGATTTATCAGTGTTGTAAATAATTTTAAATGCCTTTAAAGAAAGTTTCTCTACACTTCTCTACAGAGTTCATGAAAGAATAAGGAAACATAAATTTTTCAAAGGCTGTATTTCCAGAAAGATACTTTTATGTGCACATAATCCACTCTTATGAAATGAAAAACTGTGTGTCAGCATAGGCTTCCATTAACAAGTGAAAAATTATTCAAACCAAAAAACACTTTCTCCTTCTCTTGATTTCAGATTAAGAATTGTAACTTTATGAAAAATATTCACTCAATGGAGTTGAAAATTTTTCAGCAAAATGTTAGATCCAGCACAAAACACAAAATATTTTCATAGTTACTTAGCATTCAGCAAGTGAGTTGTCCAACTAAAGCTGTCAGGAACCTGTATCTACTTAAATCTTTTATTGGGTTATAAATCTAAACCATGCAGAAAGATGGCAAAATAATGTATTTGGTGTCATCAGCATGAACAAACATTGTAATATTACCTTGCAAGTATAAAATGCTCTGGGGTAACAAAAAGTAGAAAGCTTAGTCATTGGGTGAAGAGATTCTTTATTTCCATTTTCCTGAGTGAAGAAACATGAACTTCATCGTAACATCACAGCTCCTGCAGTTTACCTTCATTCTGATAGATTTTGGAAGGCTTTGTTTTGTTTATGAATTTTTACATTCAGTACAATTTGATGCCAATAAGCGAATGTGCTTGCTCCAAAATATTTCTACTACCAGAATTATTTCCCCTCTCTAAATTTATTTAGCACTTTCAAAAAAAAATTTCTTGCTGTCTGCACTGAAGATCGATGTACTGTGTTTATCAACAAAACAGGGTGATATAACAGACTTCCCCTAAGAGGTTTCTACTTTAATAGATTGAAAAAATTCAGATGATTATTCTTTTTTGGCCATGTTCAACACATTCAGTGTGCGAATACTTTTTTTGAAAGTGCCAAAACATTTAATGGAAATTCAATGTAAGTACTATATAGATGTTTCTGGGCAAACCTGATCTCATAAGACCAACCAAGAACAAAAAATTTGGTAGATACAACACTCGGTTTTCACTGAAGATTTATCTTCTATAATTTACTACTTTGTTAATTGCAGGTAAATCTGAAGCCAAGGAAATTTTTCTTTCTGATTCATCCTTAAGAAACAACCAACCCATCAAGCTTTCTCTTCAGTCTGGCTTTTTTGTGTGTGGTGCTAAAAGAAAAAAATAATTTTAATTATTATATAATATTCATAGTTATAAAATGTTGTGTTACAATTCCTATTTTAGAGCAATATTTGTAAAATAAATATTTGTGAATGTTTCAACCTCTTTGGACTCTCAGTAAAAACATTTAAACAATATTTCAAGCTTCCTTTGAGTTTGGATATTTTGACAATGTCAGGTTCAGACTATATTTTGTGTGAGCTTACAGTGTGCTTAGATCTTACTGCACAACTCTACTGAAGGAGAAACAACCAATCAGCACTAACATAGCAATGGCTGGAGTTCAGCTCATTGTGAAAAAAACACTCCTCTGCTCTTATCAGCATCCAGTGCAGATGCCTGAAGTTGGACTTCAGAGTTAAGCAGTCAGACAGAAGAAAAATACACATGGTGATTTTAGAGAAGGCTGAAAAATACAAAAAACCTGAGTGAAGAGATGACTTCTCTTTGGCTCTGTTCTGAGAGTGTGTGCTAACAAGGATGCTAAATTGCGTTTTAACAGCTGTAACGCAAAAGAAAAGAGATTCACCACAAAAGAACTTCTATAGCAGTATGGTGACCAAAGTAATGATGTGAAAAAAACAGCAAGCAGGGTAACAACAACAAAAAAAGAGGCAAATGTTTGATACGAGGTTGATGGGTGATGGATGATCTCCACGTCATACAGAAGTGGTGATGGAAGAAGTGGTTCAGATTAATCAAAAAGTATACAGAACTCAATGAGTTTTAAATTAATAAAAGTGTGAGATTTATGTGCATGCACACGTTAATAAATACATGTTTATAAACACTTTGTTGTGTATGTTTCATACAGGCATGGTAAAGCTCAAGATGCAGACACCTCAAGACTCCCTACACTTCTCTGCAGATGTTGCTGTTAGTGGTAGAGAATTTTGAGATATTTCCAGGAAAAATACTTGCTTGTTTCACCCAGACTCTACTTCTCTGGCAGTTCCTTTTGTGCTACTGCCAGTGAACAGCTGAAATTCCAGTTTATTCATTCTAGTTATACCTCTAGAAACAGATTTGTAATGGCATTTTGCCCTTGCAGCACAACATGTTTTTCAAGGAAGCCGGTTGCAAATGAGGAGTTTTGGTAATAACTTTAAATTTTCACTGCCACATCTCAGGGTTACTGAAGATACACCCTAATTACACTGATGCATCAGATCAGCTTGAGTTTATTCATTCCCATTGGCCTTTGTGCCATGCACTTACATGGTGTTTTTAATACATTGTTTAAGGTGCAGTGCCTAGTCACTCCAGCATTCCCAGGGCACGTACTGTATCTCTAGAATTTTCCTATTTGATATGAAAACCCTTGCCACATTTGATGGCTTTCTAATATGCTGATGTTCTTCCATGTAGAAAGACAAACCTACCACTGCATGACACTGTTCTCCTACATGTGGGGAATAAATCAAGAATAAACTTTCTAAATTTCATTTCTTGAGTATTTTGATAAGCCTAGTTTCAGCAAAATGAACAAAATATACTCTTAGATTATTGTCCCCTGTTCTCACTGAATCACAGCAAAGTTTTCCTCTTTTGGAATACTGTTTCTTCATCAACAGCTATCGGAATGATGTTCAAGTAGTAACTACATTTAGTTTGTAGTATCTACTATCTGAATTTCAAACTGTTTTCTTTTTTAAAATAAATATTTTTTCTCCTATTTTGGATTATTATTTTTGCTGCCTTGCCCTTCACCTCTGCAACTAAGAACCACCAACGTTTACTGTACATCTCAAATCACATATATCTGGCAGCAGTCACTTCAGAGGAAACGCATCATAAATGGAAATCAAAGCAGCTGAGTCCAGCAACATAAATACAAAGAGGGTATGTGTATACACATCACAAAACAAAAGCAAACCCCAAATCACTGTCCTTTAATGTATTCAGTTCAGCAGTATGTCTGATTAAACATGTAAGGTCATTCACATTTTAACATTACTATTGTCAGAGCCTTTCACAGGAAACAGGCAGGAAGAGTTTCTGTGCAGCAATCATACTGATGATAGAGTCAGTGAAATAATTACTGGAAGCTGCTGATACTGAAACTGCAAGCCAGGGAACAGGAAGAAGCAGAATGATTGGTTTTCCTTATTAATAGTGACAGAGATTGTTTTAATGCATCTTCTTCTTATCCTAACCTTGGAATGAATGTAGTGTAGTAGCCACTAGGAGCATTCTGTGTAACTGTATCATAAAATGTGTATTATATTAGTGACATATAAGGTCAAGTACTAAAGATGTGTAATATAATATAAGTAACCAATATTTCAGAAGACAAGTTAATGTATGACCTTTGTTTTGATCTATATCATTTCATAATACCAATTTTCCTTTTCATGTACATGATGAATTGCACGTGCCAAAAATATTCTAACAACATTGAAATGTATCTCTTCTTATTTTGTGGGAATTAGGGAAGAATTTGCATACTTCTTTATTTGAAAATGTTACTCCTGACTCTAAGCACTGCCCTTCATAATCTTTTTAAACTATTATTTATTTAAACAGTATTCTGCATAAAAAAAAGCTATGCTTTTTCTCCTCAAGGAATTGGAAATTATTATTTCTCCAAAACTGATAATAAATAGTTACTGTTTATTACTGATTTATTCTGTGGAGTATTTTTCTTAGCAGGACAGAATTCCTTGCTCAATAATACATCTCAGCTTTGTGCATACCGATCCAAAAATAATAAAAAGATGATTAGTGTAGTTCTCTGGACCAGATTTGTTCCAAATCAAATCATTTCTTGAATGCGCTCTGCACCACGTCACGGTAGGATTGGATCAAGGTGAGGTTTTGCTCTAGGTAGCAGAAACTTTCATTATTTTTATATTAGAAATATAACCCCCCCCATATACTGTAAGCAAAGAGGGTGCAGAAACAGGATGTAGTTACAGTTCAGAGGTTTCCAAAAAGTGAATTTTCTTTCTCTGTATCTCAAGGACTGGCATTGTGTTGGAGGTTTTTTTTGCTTGATTTTTCCCCTCTTTAACCTACACAAAAGCGAAACTAAGAATTTTGGGTTTCTTTCTTCATTTTCATTTTTCAGCTGTTTATGCTAAGCTAAAGGAAATCCCAAAGTTGGTCCAGATAAAGAGAATGAGACAAGAAGTTTTGATGACCTCTGTGCAAATAATTCATAAACATATTTCATCTCTTTCCCATAGAGCAATACGTTCATCTGCACAGCAGTCAAGATAAAAGTCCTCATTATTTTATAATATATATTCTCTAGAATTTATTTGGAGTATTTTGCAATATTTTTTTCTAGGTAAGACATATAATCATGTAAACAGATGTTTGCTATTCGTGTATTTCAAGGAGCCGCTTTACTATTTCTATGAACAGCCTTCAAGGAGGTACAGTTATGCCATATAAATAAAAACATTGAAGTAACAAAATTGATCATATTTTACATTATTAAGTTAATTAATGAACATCAGGAATTAGCATTAACTCATAAATGTATTGTATATTTAATATGGACTTTAAATATCGGTGGTAGAAATATGCTGAAAAAATAGGGGGGCCTGAGCTTCTAAAATTGTTTCACAAGAAAATCATGCACAGTTATAATGCATACAGTTCTGTTTAACAGTTTAATACATTGTATCACACACAGGTAGAGTAATTACTTACTTAAATATTAAAAGGGTTTTACTCACTTGACTTCTTCCTGAATTACTTAACAACACACTATTTAATAAAACCATAATATATATAGTGGTAAGGAGGATCTCCCCCTGCCAGTGCACACCACCAAAGCTGCTTTGGCAGTAGAGATGGATCTTTCCATCTCCAGGTGCTAGGAATAAGCATAGGTATTTTATAAAAATCTACTTTCCCTTTGAATTTACGCACATGTAACTATTGATCCAAAAAGGACCCAAACGCAAATACTTAGTTCTGAGGAAAGCTGGCAGAGGTATCATTGCCTCTGTATTGGCAGTTCATGTATAGGAAGGAAGCTCACTCCGTGCCAGTATGGAATAGCCCTGAGTGTGCCTCTGGTACATCTTGAAGGGTAGGTGTGTCTCAGACACCCGCTGAGCAGTGCCACTTCTGCACCCATAACGATGAGCGCTGTGGATAAGAATTGGCACTGCTGCCCTCCCGCGTTTTTTTCCCCTATGAAGCTTTTGTGACTGGCTTTCTGGTTCTCTGAAACACAAAGTTTTATCCAGCTTTGCTTACTTGAGCAAATTAAGTAAAAATTAAGAGAAAGCTCACTATGAAAGCTCATTTTACCCAACCCTGAAAGACAAAAAGCCGTAATTCTTTAATAATTCTAGGAACATAGCAAAGTCAAGGACTCACAGTGTCTGAGTTCCAATATGAAACTCAACTCTCAGGTTTCAGATATGACCACTATCTGCCTTTTGCTTCAAATGTCCTCCTTGTAAAGCAGGCTGTGAGTGACCTTCCAGAGCCATCCTTGAAGAACATGGTTAAATAGGACTTGTTGGTCAAGAGGAATTGCACGCATCTGGGAAACTACAGACAGATCAAATTGCTCTCGAAGTAATTAACATCCTGTACTGAATGATGCCACAGAAATCACAATCCTGAGTTCTTAAGTCTAGAGTAAAAATATATTTATAACATGAATGAAAAAATATAGTATTAACTTCTAGTATAAAAGCAATTCTTTTCTACTATTACTATAGAATTTATTTATAGAGGGATTAGAATTATACTACTGCTCTTCCCTTCCCTCAGATCTAATGTAAATAAAGACACTAACAATGTTTAGCCACTGCAGATCAAAAGCAGGTTTTAGCCTTTGTTTTCTCAGTATCATCGTAGTTATTGACTTTTGTAAACATATATGATGAGTACAACAATGATGACTCTTACTGTACATTTTTTAATCTGAAATGTGGGAATGGAAACTATTTCTGTAATATTCTTAAGGAACTTAAATATTTTGCATCATCCAATCAGTAGCCACAAATGTCATACTGCCAGCTCCTCACTTGTGCATGCAATCACAACTAAAACCAGTTTCTAAAATACACTGGAAGACCAAGAGGCCACCACAGTATACTATTCTTGGTATGTTTTATACAGTGAATTTCTTTCTCTCTCCTCTTGTTTTTGCAGCACATTTCTTTTCCTAAGTATCTTCAATACTAGTGCAGAAACTCTTACACAGAATACTACTCTGTGAACATCTCAGAAGAGAATGATAGTCTATTCACAACATCTGTATAATTAAGGAATGCTTAGATTAAATTACTACTATTCCATCAACTCAGCTGCCTGAAGATCAGATTGAGCTCTTAGTCTTATTCTGTCTATATTTGGAGCATGTAAGACTTGCTGTAAATAAATTAGGGAACATGCAACATTGTACACCAGTGCCATGCAGATTTGAATGAACAAATATATTTACAGAACACGTAGCCATAGATTAGAAAATGGTAACATGCCAGGTTAGTTGCTAGATTTACGTTGTTCTGTTTCTCTTGGGACTGATTTCCCCCATTTAAATGGCACTGCTTCTGCCATACAAAAAGGAGTCCAAGAGAACATTCAATTTCCTAGAATACAAATATCTGAGTAGCAACTCTGCTGGGTGGCCTCCTTAATTAAGCATTTATTTCTTAAAAAGAACATAAAGTCTAAAACTTGTTTGCAAGTGTTACTCAGAAGAATAAATTAGCTACCAAAATACTATTTGACATTTGGACCAAACTTCTTGTTAAGATATTTTGGGTGAAAAAAAATTGAGGTGGCAAGATCTTCACATTTTCTGTAGAAATTTTGAAGATCCTTTGTATGTTCTGAAATTATTACACAAGCTATCTACTTCTAAATCTCTCTTTACAGAGCAGATGGGAGAGGACTTAGTTCCTGGCTCTGCCAGACCATTTCGTGTTCAGGTGATGTGAGAGGAATTTCTGCACTGGCCAATACACGTCTGCCTGCCTACACATAGTTGGGAGGATATGGGGTAGATGAGACCTTCTTTCTTTTTAACTTCCCCCCTCCCCATAAAGAACCTTGCAGATAACAGAGGACCTGGGGCACTGCACAGCATCCAGGAATATAGGAGATGCTTATTTTTGTCAGCGAAGTCTTGACAATCTGAGGCAGAAGAATCATCTTATGAATTTTCCAACATTAATCTCTTCCACGGGGTAGGTAGTATTTATGGTCCTTATGAATGTAGAATGTCTGAGAAATGTTTTAAGACCAAGAACTTGCAGCTGCAGCAGCTAAGCAGGGAATGAGTGTAAGTGTGAGGAAGGTATACTATTTTAAAAAAAAATAGTGTACTGAGAGCCACTGGTTATTTGCTTTTGCATTTATTTGCATGCACATATGTTTATTTACACCAAAAGAGAGGGAAGAAATATTACTCTAGATGATTAATTTTTCAAGAGAAGTGTTTCCGCAGTAACAGAGAGTACCATGACAAGCTGAATAAACATCTAACCTTGAGAAAGGACCCTAAAAAATACTAGTTTAAATGGAATAATTGAGATTGTAATTCTTACTTCAGATAAGCATCATTTATTTAATTATAATTATTTGAAGTAAGAATTACTATCTCAGTTATTTTGCTATGTCATATAACATTAGTTGACTCCAAAACACACGGAGAAAACACCTTACTTATTTGGTCCTCATTTACCTTTAAAAGAGACATAATAAAGCATAATCTATAGAGACAATGATCAAACAAGAAGTATGTATAAAGCAAAGAAAAGCATTAGAAAGAGTGAAATGTACAAACAGCTGAGCTAATTACTCCAAAGGAGGAAAGCAGATGGCAGAGTAACACAAGTCTCAGTTTTGAAAATGCTTTTGTTCATCTGTAAGGTGGTTGGAAAGAGCTCCAGTGTGAAAAGATGACAAAACATGCCTAGCAGACAAAAGCAAGCCCTAGCAACATCATTGAGGAGAAAATATTTAAAACAGGCTAGTGATTAGAGAAACCACTGTATGGCTATGAACACCTACTGCAGTTTAGTAGTTAAAGATGGATGTTAAAGAGAAGTCCAAAATAAAACCATACCATGGCATGTACCTTTTTACTCTGTTCACAGAATATTTTATTTCACCTGGCTTCCACACTATGTAACATTTGTCTTTTTCCTTGTATCTGCCAAATCTACAAAGCTTAGCATTAATTATATGAAAGCCAAAGTGCTATTGTCAGTCTGTAATCAGCAATGCAGTTATTTTGTAAGTTACATTTCTGTATCCAGACAGTTAATTCTTGAATGCAATGATCTTTTGTGTATTCTGCCTCAAGACTCATTGAACACCACCTCTGTTCCAAATAGTTGCCAGGAAATGAAATTCCATTTTCTTCTAGAAAGAAAATAACACTGTATGTGTGCTACTGCTGCTACTCACTATTTTGATTTTTTAAAGAAAACTTGCTCTTGACTGTTACTTGCATTACCATTCAGAAACGTGCACAACTCACTATTATTCCTGTTAGCCACTAGCTGACATGATCACAAATGAAGGCCAATGCTAGTTGTGTGGACATGACAGCATGTCCAGACTGCCACAGTCAATTCAACTGATAAGGAAAGTCATTTAGACTGGAAATACAGCCTTTCATTGTGTGGATTGGATGATACAAGTGTGATCAAATCAGTGAGCTGCTCTCCATTCAAATTATTTGCAGCGGAAGCAGAAAAGTACATTTGAAGATGCAATTATTTAGCTCAGGGAAAAAAGAGCTGGATCGGGGCATGGGCCCAGTAGACCTAGATTCTGTATCCTCAAACTGTATGTCTCTTATATTATATATATAGTTTTTTAGAGAAATAAAATCTTTGAAAACCTGCTGTAGCTAAAAGCACCATAAAGAATGAATCCAAGTCTGCAAACAGTCTGAAACAATACCAAAAAACACAGGATAATGAGTTTATCTTTTAAAAAAAATATAATTGGACCATTAATTCAAAGACTAAGTTCTTGTTTTCAGTGATGGAACAGAGTGGGTAGCATTAAATAAGAAGAAACAGTATAAATCCCCAAACACAGCAATGCACAATTAATTTTCAAAATGTAAAGGGCATCATCACTTGTAGAGGCAACTGTAAAGATCAACATCTTTATTTGTATTTGTCTATACGACTTAAATATCTTAAACAACCATCTTGGCGCAAAACTCTGTGGGTGTTTGGGGTTTTAAGCAGTTTGACAGCAGCAGGCCTTGTTCTCTCCTCAAAACTACCTCACTTTTCTTTCCCTCAGCACTTGTGGGTGAATTTGATTGTGTACAAGTTCTTGTGGTAAACTATTGTTGCTTTGGCAGAGCTCAAAGTAAAGAGCTGTAACTAAAGAGCTGTAACTTTGGCTACATTCAAAGTAAATACTGGAATTTTGAGCAGATCCTGAAGTGATTGTCCTGTCTTCATGGCTGCCATGCAAACATTCAAAAGCAACTTATCCCCACCCTATCCTGCTCAATATGAGCACTCCACAGGAACAAAGGCTGCCTAAAGGAATTTGGTATCCCCCCTACCAAAACTGGGTAAAAGAAACACTAGAAACCTAAAAGCTGAAACTAATGGAATTCAACTGTCAGGACAGAAATGTGTTTGACCTCATTTGGATAAAAACTCTAGGACTCAACATCAAGAGTTCCTTTAGATCTTTCCATAATCACCTTATGCAGGCAAATGCTCCAGTATTCATTTATACTACTTAGATTGTTTCCTTTAAAGGCTTTATTTACAAGAGTACAATGCCCTCCACAATTGTGTTTCAATTATTTACTAGATCAGGTTGCTCAAAGCCTCATCCAACCTGGCCTTGAACATCTCCAAGAATGAGGCATCCATGACTTCTCTGGACAACCTGTTCCAGTGCCTCACCACCCCCACAGTAAAAAATTTCTTCGAATATCTAATCTAAAGGTATCTTCTTTCAGCTTAAAATATCACTTGCAAAAAAAAGGAAGGCAAAAATAACTATGCGCCTTGAGAATTTTTCCCTCAAGATATTATGAATGTAAATAAGACATTTAAGTCAACCTCAATAAAAATAAAATCCTATATATACTTTAGAGAACTAGAAAGTCCTCATTATTTTATAAATATTGTCAGATAGGGAATATCAAACAAAAACTAATGAAAACAGGATTTCCAGTAGTTTAGTGTCTCCAGGTACTTCTATTTAAATTTTTCAAGACTTTTGTTTCAAAGAAATACATAATTTTGTGCATATAATTGTTTCTTAACAGTTGTTTCTTATATCATTGTTTCCTAACTGCAATTTGTTTTCCTAAAAAACTAAATAATATCTGTTAAAGATAATAAAGGTGTGTAAATGAGACTGTATTTGGTTGTGGATCAGCTATTCTATGCAAAGTATGCAAAAGTAAAATATCTGACTTTTTTCTTCCTTTCAGAGAAAAGGTTTGTGAAGGAAGAGATCCGTCACAGCTGTACGAAGCCCCTTGCTTGATCTTACATTTCCTTTGGAGCTAGCGCAACACTTTCAGAAGAGTTAATCCTGCTCTTAATTACATATCATAAATGAGCCAGTATGAATTCCTTTCAAAAGATTCCCTTTGTCAAAATTCAGTGGTTTTATGACCTTTTCTAATGAAGCATCTCCAAATAATAAAACAAATTACCACAAAAACTCTTCAAAAACAGCTGAATTAAGTAATTTTTAGATGTTATTCTCCTTGTGGCCAAGTGTCTCCTCATCAATTTAATCCCCTTGTGAACCTGTCACATGCCAAGAAAGGACTCTCAGGATCAGGAATTTCCATTTTAATTCAACTTACTAAGGCTTTGTAATATATCTGCATGACTAACACTTTTCTGAACACATATTTATGATGTTTTCAGGTCATAATTCAAACATGTTACTGTCGTTCTCTAAAGACATCTTAAAATGAGCAATATGCTCAAAGTTCATCACTGTCTAGTAAAAAAAGGGAAAACCTCAAGAGATCCTAGATTCCACTGAACAGAGTTGCTCAAGGAATGGTGTCAGTAACAGAATGCTCTACATACATTACAGATAAAATGTCACAACTGTAACATCTCAATTAGCATAAATTAAAATGGGTACAGAGCCCATCTGCTTTTTCAAGAACACACAGATCAATTAGAATGTATTTAAGATTAGATTTCTGTCATTTCAGTTATCTATGTATTGAAAATTAGAAGACTACTAAGAATTGTTTTAATCACTGATTGTTTAAAGAATCCAGGAGCATTACAGTTTGAGACTGAACTATGGATACCTGAAGTCAAAGACAAGCATTAGGGCACATTATTCTTCTAGAGTTACAATGAATACTTAGAATTAGAAACTGTTTGAGAAGAATAATTAAGAGTGATCTTCCAGCAGTTTAATGCTTATTTAGGAGTTTATTGCTTCATTCCCTGTAGATTAAGGAGATTAACATTGTTTCCTTTCTAAAAAAAAAACCTGTTTACTTTCCAAGTAATCCTTCTACCCATCAATTCCAATAGTAGAAGCTTTTACCCCAAGGAAAGCAAAACAAAACAAAAACCTCCTTAATTAATTTATACATGTCTTTAAGTTGTCTTTGAGTTTTCTTCATACACATATTTCATGTAAGAACAAATTTTTCCATCAGAATTTTGGCATTAAAAAAAAAAAAAATTTTTATTTCCACTTGTAGTGACAGTTACTAAGAATCAACCTTTTATTGAAGAAAATCTCACTGTTAAAGATAACATTTTATAACTTAGAATTATTTCTTTTTCTTTTGTCAGTTGTGCATCCTAAAAATCTTGCCCAATACCAATTCAGTTTTTGGCAAGTTTTTCTGTGCCAATATATGTAGTTTCATTTCAAGTGTAATCTCCTTTTAAGTTCAAATTGTAATACAAAAAAATACAAAGACACGGCATACCTGTATCTATGTGTATCATAAGTTAGAGTCTTGAATATGCTGAAGATTTCAAATAATTCTAAAAGCCAAGATACTTGCTATGCATAGTACCTTCACCAGTGTTTCAAGTGGTGTTTGAAAGAGATTTTGTCGTATAAAGTATGATGTTAAGTTATACTGAGGATATTCTTTTCTTACTGGAGAATCTAACACGTTTTATAAATGAGAAGAATATAAGGGGGAATCTTTGGGTCACTCCCTAGTTCTTACTTGCTGATACTTCAAAAAGTAAAGAGCAATCCCATACCATAAACCTAGCTACTGACCAGTCCTTAACTTGAAGGAGTTAAAATTAAACCCAGTTTTGCAAGTGCCTGATGCTTTTGTACAACAGTACCTGCAACACTGATTTGTCACCTGTGTGGGCTGAACATGATAAATTACTTGCTTGCTAAAACTCAAGACTACTGACAAGGAATTTAGCCTCAGGACATTGTTTATTTCCTACAAAAGCTTTAGAAGGCCTCTATATGTGCTTTGTCAATCAAATATGTGCCAAGAAATCACTGTACTGAATACTAATGAAGAGACTAATCCTTCGCAAGAAATGTGTGCAGCATCCCCTAATTGCATATCCACTGCCTATGAATCTGTTGAACTAGAACTTCTAAATTGCACACATAACTGTATCATCCTTCCATTCCTCAGGAAAAATCCCCTTTTATGTCAATAGAGAGTTTGTAGAAAGATCAAGATGAGATCTTCAGGTAATAAATAGCCATACCTATTATTTTTGTTGCAGTATCTGCTAGCCAGTAGTAAAGGTGACATACGTTTTCCACATCTGCTCAGATTATGTTCATGATAAATTTTAACATAGATAAGCAGTACAAAAGCCTTACAATAATCCTGCCATGAAAAGTAGTCCTATATGTCTGAAACATTTATGAAGACCCATAACAGAGCAAAACTATGGAACAATCAGCAGGAGTGGAGAAAAGTTGTAACAGGTATTGGTATGTGGCCTCCAAAGTATCCTGCAAAAAATCTGGATCAGAATACATGAGGGAGAGCAAAAGAGGGAGAACCTGTACTACTAAAGCCACTAATCCTGTAAATATCTTTATATTAAAAATAAGGAAACTGAAAGACTGTTGATTGAGCTTTAATTGGGGGGGGTGGTTATTTTAACAATTTTATACAGTTTTTTCAAAGCTGTAACCTCTAAACAATTTACATAATTAGAAGATTTCTAAGATTTCTGTTAAGCATCTGACTAAGTAAATTTAAGCAGAAGAGAGGAGAAGCATCCTTCACAACATGGAGGGTCCAGACCACTGATGGCTAAGCAGAAAAGATGGGTAGAAAGGATGAAATTGTGAAGGACATGAAATATTACAAGAAAAGATGTGTAATGGAAAGAAGGGGTTGACCAAACAAGCATTTTTAAACAATACTAATGTTGTTGGGAAAGTAAGCTAGCACCTGGGTTTTTTTTCAATGTGCATAAGGAACATGAGGTAGAAGAAAACAGATCTGCTGAAGAAAATACTGGTACAGACAAAATCAAAAGACCACATCTCACCACTTTCATGCAGAAAAAGTAAGAAACAGTCACACATATACACTCTTGCCCAAAAAAATGAGGAGGAGAAACCCACACAGAAAGTTTTAACCATGTTTTTTGCATATGCCTAGACAGAAATAATGGCATTTAAGCTGTTACTCATTCTATGGACTTGGGTAACTAGGATGTAGGTTATTCTAGTCAGGATGGTACAGGAAAGTGGAAAAATAAAAAGTTATGTCACTCTCTTTTTAAGGAGGCAAACACTCTACAGACAGAACAATATCTTTATTATGATCTATGACTGAAGAAGATCCTGTTATATTAAAAGAAGTCAATGGACAGGATGATGTGCCTTAGCTGAGATAGCTCTTTAATACACCATACTAGAGACTGGTATTATGAATCTGGTGCCTCAGGAACACTTACATTAATAGTGTGAAATGTCAAATAGCTATCTGCCAGGTGTGAACCATTAGGTCTCTGTGATTTGGTGCACTTTGATACATCCATTTGATGTAGGGTGCAAATGTAATCAACTTTGATTATGATATGCTGCTGTGGGCACTTTAGAAAAGGCTGATTTATTTTTTGATGACTACATCTCTTGAACCATTAGAGCTCTCTTGTTGAAAATCACTCCATGTATTGGAGGGCACTGATACATAGATAGCATGTACTACTCCTACATAGGAGGCCTCAAACAAGCAGTACTGATGTGCTTTAATTTTCTGAGGGCTCTATTTCAATAGCTTCTATAGTTGTGCAGGGTGGATAATTTATTTATTTACATAATGCATTTGACCATTTAATGTATCTTGAAAAGACGGGAATTAATGTAAAGTTTTATGGACCATATGAATTCCTGTTTAGATCCGCAAAACCCAAAGTTTTACTAGAAATATTTTGGCTTATTTTGAAAGGATTTTGCAGCATTTTTGATAAAAATTTAATACTTTCTTGGTGTATTACATAAGCAAATCTTGTTGCCCAGTAACTAGTTCATTAAAAATCTCACTAATGGACTCCACACCAAGCTGTGAACAGAAGCCTGCTCAGGGTGTGGCAGAGTGTGCTGAAATTACTCAGCTACCTCACTGCCCCCATGCAGTAGCCTGTGAGCTGGATCACAGGAGAAAATGACAAGTAGGCAGTTTTGAAATCCCTGTGAGGCACTGGTCTTTCTGCTTGGATGTTCCGTGCCTGTGGTCATGTGCTTATCCCACATCCTCAGCTTTCAGGGCAGACCTATTCTTAGGAAAAATGTTGGTGAAGACTCATCACTGTCTGTTCCTCTTCTGCCATGCAACAAAACCACCATAGTGTGGGTGCTATTATATAGGGAGACCAAAATATTTGCTTCATATGTTAAAGGTCACTGTTTAAACTCTTATAGATCTGTAAGAACAACTTCACCAAAATAATCTGATGTTTACTTTCCATCTTACTGAAATTTTCAGATAAAGGCTTACTTTCTATCTCACCTGCATTTCAGATAAAGACATAGTGTTATGTTCAAACTGGGTAAAAACTCATGTGATTCCTGAACCAAAAAAGAAATCCATGTTTCTGCCAAACCAAATCCTGAAGCTTAAAAATTAATAAAAGATTTTTCAAAATGACAAAATTAAGACAATCCTTCTCCAAAGACTGAAGCTTAAGTAAAACAGATTTCAGTAGCATGTTGTGCTTCTGTAAAATATTTAACCCTTCCAGTTTACTCTTGCTGAACACCAAGACACAGGTGAAATGATACTGCAAAGTCTTATCAAGACCCAACTTTAATTTTTTTCTTTCTGAGGCCTTTCAGAGGATAAAAACAACTGCACTTGGAAGAATACGCTGTTAGGACAACGTAATATTGCTGAAAAATAACTCAAGCACAATATATTAAAAAAAATCACATTAATACTGAGCAGATGAATCCAGAAATTATTTTTATTCTTTTATTACTGCTTGGCTTCCTTCTACTATTTATTTATAGTCAGCTTGCCTTTGCTACTCTCTCTGTGGGAACAGTCGTGGCTTTGTACAAGGGCAATGATGAAACAGCAAGCTCAATGCACGTTCTTCAAGACCTCCCTGTAGGAACAGAAGAGCAGTATGGTTGATCCTCAGATGCAGGAGATATCCAGGAACATTGTCATGTAGTCACTGATGTAAATCTCCCTGAGCCTATTTTTTTCATCTTATGAGGAAAATGTGGTTACAGCCTGCTCCCTCTAGGTAGCTGTCTACAGGGACATATGTTTTCCAGAATAGCACACTAAGAGGGACACAAAAGTGTATGGGATGCTTATTTAAGGATCAGTTTGAAAGTTTTTTACTGTCTTTTTCCTTTATTTTTTTATTGTTTTTGTTTCCTTCCTCTTCCATGATGTCTCCAATACAAGAGGCCTAGGGTCCGTAAAATTAAGACATACACCATCTTTGTGGGAAAATGCTTCCAGAAAGCAGTGGTGTGAAGGGAAGGAAAAAGGAGAAGTACCACCAGGCTCAGGAATACCTAGCTCCTGATAAAATAAACAAATATCACTTGTACAGGAGCACAGTGCAGTAGTGCTGGTCCCAGGTTCATTGCCTCTGAACTTTTAGCATGAGGAAGTCATAGAGAGCTTCTTGAAATGATAAAGAAAAATTATGTCACCATGAGATTCATCCTTCACTCACAAGGATTTTTTGGCATGCCACAAACTCATTCCAATATAAAAATCAAATAATTTCTGGGATTGAGTACACAGATCTCATTCTGGGGCATTTCAGAACAGTTTTGTCCTATTAACATTAAGATTCATGAGTATAATTAGGGCTACTTACCTGCTTGGAACTAGGTTTAGATGGTGTGCTAGAGCAAGGTTAGATTACTGAGCATTTTATGAGAGAATTCAATGTACAAGCAACATACAAAAAAGGACTTATCTGAACATCAAATCAACCAGTCTAAATATTTGGTTCAGAGTTCATAAGCTCCTGAGAGCAGACTTGTGGTCCTTGTTTAGAATATTTCTGTACATTTTAAAGAACCATTAACAGTAACAGAACTATATAAACGATAAATGATGACACAGAACACTAACAGCCCTTATTTATGACAACATATTTAGTCAGGGCAAACAAGAAAAATAACTTTTTTTAAAAAACTAACCCTTGTATATATATGTAATTATAATGAGCTATTCACAATCAGAAACTTGTCCTCTTTAAAACCTGTCATCTGAAACTGTATTTATTTTTCTCTCTTAGAAAAATATTTACAGTTCTTGACAGTTAATTCCCCATTTATATATTATCAAGCCATGTGACTTCTTCAAAGCCTGTAGTTAAATATAAGCAGCAGAACTCTATATAGATCTATTTGGCAATTCCAGTGAACACACAAATATAAGGTGGACATGAAAATAGGTGCACAGAAGAGGTGAGAGCATGGTTTAAACATAAGACAGAAATCCAAAACACTTTTCCCCATCATCTGCCAAGGACTTTCCATTCATCTTAGAGCAAACCACTTAAGGAGAAAACAGAAATAACACTTATTCCTTTACCTTTTTATGTGTTTTTTTCGATTTACTGAAAATGAGGCACTCTGCCCATATCATAGAAACACCAATAAATTATACATTGGGAATTCTTCCAAAAATTACTAGCTTCTGGTTTTCCCTTAATTTCTTAATCCACTCTTTTTTTGAAGGAGTACAACCTTGTCATGATTTAGCCCCAACGCAGCTAATTTACGCAACTAAAACTGTGCAGTTGGGCTCCCAAATTCCTTTTCTCCCACCCCCAGGGGAAGAGGAGGGGAAAAATGGTTACTAGAGGAATACATATAAACATCAGTTTTTCTGCATACCAGTGTTCCATGTTATCACTTCTAGAGAGAAACTGTCTGTCAGACATGCAGTCAGTTTTGAGAAAGTCAGGTTACTTTAGACTAGGCTGAGCCAGAGTCAGGAAACCAACCCAAATTTGCATCAAACCGTAACACACCACTACAGGTCTGTTAATGGAATGAGAAAACGGACAGAGCCAGACAAAAAGGGAAGCTGTGATACAGTGCAGCAGTTGTAAAGGTGAACATAGTGGTCTAGCTGGTACAGATGAGACCTTTAATTTACTAAAAGAACAGAATTTATAACGTCCGTAATGAATCATCTATCATCCTGTTATCATTCATCAGCTCTGTGTTATGCTAAATGATGGGTTGCTAATTTTAGTTAATTTTTGCATGACATCTGGCCAGAAGGACTCAGCTTGGTGACAGCACCTAGTTTCAGCAAGGTTCTCCTTTTTAATCATTTTCATCAGCTAGTTTAAATTGAGGCACAAAGAGGTCAAGTGACTGGACCAAGAGCAGGTTGTAAAGTAGCAACTCTATGTGAGCATGGAGCCAAGACCTCCCTGGCAAGCTGTGTTAAGTCTAACCTTCACTTGCTCCAAGGCATTTCCTTGGTGGCATAGGGAGCTCACATATTCCTTTCCCAGTTATTATATTAAATTAGACTATTATTTTGCATGCTTGATGGTATGGTTAAGAATGAGTGACAACCCAAACGATTGCTAAACCGTAAGGTCATTCCTGCTCCTGTACTCTTAGTTCATCATCTTCTGCACTAACAAGATTAGGAATATTCTGACCTTCCAGAATTCAGACACTCATCTTCTTCAGTTCCCACGAAGAAAAAGAATCTACTTGCCATGAGCAAAGCATCCTGTAATATTAGATCTACTGTTAACAGTAATGTAGTCATCTAATAATTTTCAAAGCTTTTCGTGATACAGTGTGCATGATAGGATTCCTAGTCAGGTAAAGCCCTGAGCTGTCCATCTTTTACTTACATGGAGTGCCCCAAAGCAGAACAAAAGGCTTTTAAAATCAGATATGGCTTGGTTATATTGTAATTGAAATCAAGATACTTCATTCTTTAGGTACAAACTTAACACACTGACATGAAACTGCACCAATATATGCTTATAAACAACTGCTTGCCTGCCTACTGAATCCTGCAGATACACCCCTGATTTCAGGCTTGGATTGAGCTGACTTGCTAACCTTGGGAGCTGCAAAATCCGTCCACATTCTTGTAGTGTGTCTTTTTTTCTCTTTTGAGATCTGGTTCCTGTTCCTTACATGATTATAACAAGCATACGCAAGCACTCACAAGCCTTGGTCCTCATGGGCTACTTCAATCACTCAGATATCTCTTGGATGGACAGTGCAGCAAGACATAAGCAACCCAGAAGGTTCCTGGAGTGCATTGATGATAATTTCCTTCTCCAATTGACGGAAGAACCAACTAGGAGAGGGGTCACGCTGGACCTTCTTCTCACCAACAAGGAAGGGCTGGTGGGGCCTTGACTACAGTGACCATGAAATGGTGGGGCTCAAGAGCCTTAGGGCAGTAAGGAGGGTGCATAGCAAGCTGACTACCCTGGACTTATGGAGAGCAGACTTTGGCATCTTCAGGGATCTGCTTGGTAGGGTACCATTAGATAAAGCCCTGGAGGGCAGGATGACCCAAGAAAGCTGGTTTATATTCAAGGATCACTTCCTCTGAGTTCAAAAGCCACGCATCCCAAGAGAGAGGAAGTCAGGCAAAAACTCCAGGAGGTCTGCATAAATGAACAAGAAACTCCTGAACAAACTTAAACTCAAAAAGAGGGTGGAAGCAAGGACAGGTAGCCTAAGAGGAGTACAGGGAAATTTTTTAAGCAGCCAGAGATCAGGTTAGGAAATCTAAAACTGTGGTAGAATTAAATCTGACCAAGGTCATCAAAGACAAGAAGAAAACTTCTATAGGTATGTCAGTGATAAAAGGAAGACAAGGGAGAATGTGGGAAAACGTGGGCTTTCTCCAGAAGGAAATGAGAGACCTGGTTCCCCAGAATATGGAGAAGGCTGAGATAATAAATTACTTTTTTTGCCTCAGTCTTCACCAGCAAGGGCTCAAACCCTACCGCCCAAGTTGCAGAAGGCAAAGACAGAGACTGGGAGAATGAAGAACTGCCCACTGTAGGAGATCAGATTCAAGAACCTCTTAGTAACCTGAAGACACACAAGTCCATGGGACTGATGAGATACATACGCCAGTCCTAAGGAAAGTGCCAGATGAAGTTGCTACACCACTGTTCATTGTATTTGAGAAACAGTGACAGTCCAGTGAAGTTCCCACTGACTGGAAAAGAGGAAACACAAGTTCTATTTTTAAAAAGGAAAACAGGAAGTACTAGAGACTGGTCAATCTCACCTCTGAGACCAACAAGATCAAGAGGAAAAACCAACATAACTTCACTAAGGACCTGACAAATTTGGTGGCCCTCTATGAAAGGGAGAGAGTGTTAGCAGATAACGTCTACCTGGACTTGTCCAAAGCATTTGACACTGTTCTGCCTGACATCCTTGTCTCTAAATTGGAGAGACACAGACTTGATAGACGGATCACCCGGTGGATAAGGAACTGGCTGGATGGTTGTACTCAAAGGGTTGTGGTCAACAGAATAACGTCCAAGTGGAGACCAGTGACGAGGGGCGTTCTTCAGGGGTCGGTGTTGGGACCAACATTGTTTAACGTCTTTGTTGTAGATATGGACAGTGGGATTAGGGGCACCCTCATTTAGTCCACTGACAATACAAAGCTGTGTGTTGCAGTTGACATACTAGATGAAAAGGGTGCCATCCAAAAGAACATTGAAAAGGCTTGAGAGGCGGGCCTGTGCAAAATTAATGAAATTCAAGAAGGCTAAATGCAAGATCCTGCACCTGGCCTGGAGCTATCTCAAACACAAACACAGGCTGGGAGGAGAATGGATTGAGATCAGCCCTGAAAAGAAGGACTTGGCAGTACTGGTGCATGAGAAGCTCAACATGAGCTGACAACACATGCTTGCCGCCCAGAAAGCCAGCCATATCCTGGCCTACATCAAAAGAAGTGTGAACAGCAGGTCTAGGGAGGCAATTCTCCCCTCTACGCTGCTCTCCTGAGACCTCACCTGAAGTATTGTCCTCAGTTCAGGAGTCCTCAGCCCAGAAAGGACATGGATCTGCTAGAGAACAAAGATGATCAGAGGGCTGGAGCATCTCACATACAAGTTCAGGCTGTTTAGCTTATAGAAGGGAAGACTCTGTGGAGCTCTCATAGCAGCCTTCCAGTCCTTAAAGGAGATCTACAGGAAAGCTGGGAATGGACTCTTTACTAGGGAGTGTAGTGATAGGACAAGGGGTACCAGTAGGTTTAGATTAGCTGTTAGAAACACATTTTTTTCCTATGAGGATGGTGAGGCCCTGGTACAGGTTGCCCAGAGAAGTCATGGATGCCCCACTCCTGGAGGTGTTCATGGCCAGGTTGGATGAGGTTTTGAACAACCTTATCTATAGGAAGATGTCCCTGCTTTGAACTAGAGGATCTTTGAGGTCCCTTCCGAAACAAACCATTCTATGGCTCCATGATTCTATGATTTCAAGCTCTGCATCCTTTGCCATTTTACCCAAAATATGTGAAAAACAAAACCTAAATAATCAAAACCCATCTCCTTCTAAAAAGGCTCCCCTGCCTCATTTACCTCAAAACAAATAGCACAAATGTTAACAATCTACCTAAGACTGTTTTCCTCGTAGGTTCTTATACAGACACCCAGTTTTTCATTTTATTACTGTTTGAAAATCTTTGCAATTCTCATGTACATTTCTAAAAGTAATAACAAATATTCATGTGCAGATTTATTGGGGCATTTATTTTTACCTTAGTCTGGATGTGTTCAATGGATTTATCTACGCCATTAACTATTCATTTTGTATCTATATGACATTGTGGAGACATATCTCATATGTAGAAAACCTACTGTTAACATCACATGAACCTTAATACAGCTTGAAGACAAACATTACTTATTTTCATTTTTCAAATATGTTTTAGCTATACTTCTGCATATTTAAAGTCCTTCTATTAAGAAAACTGATCTAAAAGTATATTGGAAGTGGGATTATATTTTATTAATACAATAAAAATGCATTTTTATAGCAGAATACATTATAAACTGCAACTCAATTGCATCTAAATAATACCTTCAATACATCTGGTCATGTTTGGCACTCCTGGGCAGAGTTTAAAATATTCAGACACTCGATAAAAGTGGCTGACTGATCATTTTTATATACTTTATCATTTCTGACAGTATGTGTCTTGCAATTCAAAACTCAGAAACTATTCTTTGGCAGTGCTTCAAAGTCTACTGCTTAATAATCAGCACTGACTGGAAAAAAAACTTCAGTGTTAGTTCAGAAGTAACTTGTGCTTAGTGACTTTTCTGTGGCATTCCAAACACAGTTCTTTTTGTCTTTCCCCCATCTGTTAAATAAGCACTCTGATTACTGTATTAAAAATGGTAAATGTGCAATGGTGCTGTGTTCACATCAAATTAAACCACCACAAACTCTGGCTTTTTTATTAAAAAAAGAAAAGGAAGAAAAAAAGGAAAAAATTGTACCAGAAAATCTTTGAAAAAATTCTCAGCTACCGTTCTTACCAAGTAAATTGAAATAAGTAAATCTTACCATGATACTTCATTTATCTAACAAACGAGTTCTCTCTAAAGAAACTTGCACAATGAATTCATTTGCTTTTTATTGCTTTTTACATGCTTAAGAACTAAGGAGACTTTGATAACTAAAAATAGGGTGATATATATATACACCCATATTTAAAATATTTGAAAGAGTAAATTTTTGATCAAGTGCTATGGTGTGATGAAAGGCTTCAGTGTTTTAAGGCTCTCGAGCACCAGTTTGCTCAAAGCACCCCCTTCTGGTAGGAATCTATAAACTGGGTGCAGAGTAGGTAAAATGTCAATTTGCTGTTTATTTTTATATGCAGAACCTGATTGTAATGCTCTTTGGTAGACTCAGCTTCCTCTAAATTCTGAAAACTATGGGGAAATTGTAAATGTAATCATATGTGCATGTAATTATTAGATGGGTTTCAGATATTTTTGATCTTTTTGCTCCGATGTTATCGTGCATGAATATAAATCTTATAAGAAAAGGCAATAAAAGATGATATTTTACAAGAACTTTAACTACTTGTGCCTTAAAAAAAAGACTGGGCTTTTTTTTTTTTTTGAGGACTTTTTTTGAGCTTATTTGCTTGTATTTACAATAAAATTTTCAGTAAAAATTAGATTGTTGGTATCTTCCTGAAACATTTTTTTCTGTATCTTGTCTAATTTACCCTAAAGCGAAAAATATTGTGCAATCTCTACACTAGTGATTAATATGATCAAGCATGCCTGCTACCAAATTCCTGCTCTTATTTCTAACCTTACAGCTTTTACAGTAATTTTAAATATTTGCCAAAGTTCTTACTTTTTTTCCTAGTGAAAACCTATATTACTGTTTTCCAGAAAACAGGTGCTTATACTTCAAGAGCCATTACAGTCCCAATAACTAATTCCATGTGTATGTGACTCGTTGTGTTCAAAATGCAGAAGAAAGATGAGAAAGCAGAAGATCCTAGTGAATTCTGCAAGAATAGGAAAAAGCCCAAGAAATATATTGGGGGGGAGTCTCTTGACAGAAGCCTTCAATAACAGAGAAAAAAAGATCCATACAAACCCGTGCTTTCAGCAACAGTACCACTCAGAAAAAAAAAAATCTGCTTCCATTAAGGAATTTTGCTTGATTATTCCAGAATTTCCATTCTTCTCTGAATTACTGCATGATTTTCTATCACATTTTTCACTGCAAGCATATCTCATGCAATATATCTAGATGACAACTGATACACACAAGACTTATGGATTACTAAGTGAAAGCAAACCAAGGTCGAGCCAGATGAAGAAGGCTGAGACATACTGCCCTACTGACTCCGCATCTGGAAGTGATGTTGAGGCTAGTTTGGGGTGCAGCTCATGTAGAAGGTCACTGTGTCTTCCAGTGACAAATGTAACCTTTTTATTGAAGTCAGCCAATGAAAAGAAAGTTTAGTAACTCCTAGTTTGACTTTAATGGCAAGACTAAATATCTGATAGCTATTAAAGCATCTGTCCAAGCTGCAAGGGACAAGGTAACAGCCAGCTTCACTCATTACTGTTGAGAGAGACCTCTTGAGACACAGTAATACAGTCCAAAGTAGTACATCGTGATATATTTAATTTGCAAAGGACATAAGTCAATAAAAATGAAAGTGCATTCAGCCTTAAGCTTGCTCCTCTCCAGCTGGTAATACACACAGTATCACAGTATCACAAGGTTGGAAAGGACCTCTGAGATCATCAAGTCCAACCTATAACCCAACACTAACACCAACCATCATCTAAACCATGGCACTCAGTGCCTCATCCAATCTCCCCTTAAACACCTCCAGGGTCAGCAACTCCACCCCCTCCCTGGGCAGCGCATTCCAATGGCCAATCACCCTTTCAGTGAAGAACTTCTTCCTCACATCAAGCCTAAACTTTCCCTGACGAAGCTTGAGTCCATGCCCTCTGGTTCTGTCACTGGTCACCTGAGAGAAGAGACCAACCCCTGCCCGACTACAACCTCCTTTTAGGTAGTTGTAGAGAGCAATGAGGTCTCCCCTGAGCCTCCTCTTCTTTAGACTAAACAGCCCCAACTCCCTCAGTCGCTCCTCGTAGGGCTTGTGCTCCAGCCCCTTCACCATCTTCGTTGCCCTCCTCTGAACACATTCCAGTATCCTGACATCTTTCCCAAACTGGGAGGCCCAGAACTGTACACAATATTCCAGATGAGGCCTGACCAGTGCCGAGTACAGGGGGACAATAACTTCTCTGGTCCTGCTGGCCACACTATTCCTGATGCAGGCCAGAATGCCATTGGCGTTCTTGGCCACCTGGGCACACTGCTGGCTCATGTTGAGCTTCCTGTCAACCAGCACTCCCAGGTCCTTTGTGTGTCCACACACCAAACTGTTTAACTTGAGATATCTTTATTGTTTTTAGATATTAAATTATGCACCTTTTTTGTTTAAAAAGACAAGTATGAAAATGTTGAAATGGAGATGTCCCTCCACCAACAAAATAGAGCATAAGCTGTGGCCAGAAGATTAGCCAGTGCTTTTTTCAGTCCAGCAATCAATTTCAATGGACTTGCTGAGAGGAAATTTTCCTTGAGTGCAAGTGTTAGGTAAAATGTGATACTACAACTTTCTGCCTAAGGAGGAAGCAGTCTTCTACAGGCACACAACATCGCTTGGGGGAGGGTAGGGAGGTGAATATCCAGAGGCTCTGGGTACTTTTGCCTGAAAATATTTGAATCCCTGTCAAAATTTCTCCAAGAAGCTCTTTTCAAAGTTCCTTTTCTGAAATCACTAGTCAGAGATGTTTCATTAAGATACTTTATGAAAATAAATGCCCTCACTTTTATCATGTCTTTCCAAAATATTTTAAGATGTGAACCCTTTGATTTCTTTAATTTAAACTAAGAATCTAAGAATTACGAAGCTGTTATCTCCCCCTGGTCAATCAGATTCCCTGAATCAACCTGAAATAGCCTAAATGGTTTTGGAATTCATAACTAGCACATATTTGGAAGTAAAATAATTAGAAAATCATTCACAAACACAAACCACAAAAGAAAAATATTTTATTCCAAACAACTCCCTTTTTATATGTTTCAAAACTAAGGTCTATCCAAAGCTCTACTTTTAAATAGGATGTCTGATATACAGCTTCTGGATAAAGTTTAGCATTGTCAGAATAAAGAATATCATATTGTCACATAGGAGATTGTCTGCATGTCTACATGTCATGCACAGGCCTCTTACAGAATTTACTGTGTGAGTAAGCCAATCTTATGAGCAGCACCATGTATAGTTTTGTATATGTATGCTCTCTTTCTCTTTGTTGAAGTGTATTCCTATTTTGCTGATAAAGAGATTATTTCTACTTCTTTCCATGTCATTAACAGTCCGTAAATTTTCAGGGAAATGTAATGTTTTTGATACTTTTAATGCATAGTTCTTTTAAGTCTGTTAAAACCATATACATTACTTAATAATTAAACCAAAAAAAAGTATCCATACTTTTGCCACTGTGTATATGGACAGTGAGCAAAGCAACCACAAAAAAATTCTTGATGGATAAGGGAGCTTAAATTATTCTAGCCATAAACTTGTAGGTGTTTATACCTTGTGAGGACCTCAAAAGGGAATGTCTTAACAATATCACTATTTTACAGTTCATAATTCAAAAACATTTTGATATACTTTGAAGAGAATAAGCTAAGGTGGATTTTATGATCAATGTTTCCATTGCACATTAGCAAAGTGGTGATCACAGTCTGTGACCTACCATGTTCTCTGAGACAGCAGAAGTTTAACAGTGCTGCAGAGGTGAAAAACCCAGCTGATGAGTAACCAGTCTATGCAACTCAATAGCTGCACCTACGTGCTCATCCCTAGTAGCACAGACAGACTTCTGCAAAGAGATCAGTGAAGCCATGTGCAGTTATCATCAAGATTATGACAACACGTGCCTTGGAAGTCCCGCATTTCAGCACATGCCTGTAACTGCATTTCCTGAGCATGGCCAGGTGGGTATTACTGTACCACAGGAGCCATTCAGGAGAAGTGTGAAGATTGAAGCAATTGAAGTCCAGAGCAGGGAATACAGTATGCAACCATCACTTTAATCTGCTATAGACTGTGGAAAATTATTATAGAGCTTGCGGGTTATTTCTGGGTCTGTGTGAAAGAAACATGCACAGGACATGTTCTGAATCCTTCTAAGGTTAGGGAGAGAATTTTCAGAATTTCAACAAGTTTTGAATGACATACTTGTTTTCCCTGTGCTGCTGATACATTTACTAACTACCAATACTTTCATGTGTGTTTTTGGACTGGCATACACAGGAAATGCTCCGTAGTGTTTATCATTAAATGAATAGAAATGCTGCTGTAGAATGAATGCATATTGTTTTAACTATGAGAAACTGCTATTGAAAATGCACAAATACAATTTGTCAGCTAGCAATGTGGAGGCTTTTGTGCAATAAAAGATATACATAAAAACAAATAAGACTCAAGCACCTTAAAAATAACATTTTCTTCAGAAATATCTCAAATCCTACTACTCCTCTTCTCCATTTGCTCTAAAAACCTAGTTACCCTGAGAGTCTCTAAAGTGAATGTAATCAGGTAAATGTAGAAATCTACACTGAAGGGCAAATAGTCTGCTTTCAAGGAGAAATCACATATCAAGCTGTTTGAAAGTTGTTTTTGAGAGAAAATAATGTTTTATATAGGCTGTGTTCAGTACAGCATCAATAGGAGTATCTGATGATGCCATTTGCATTAAACTTTCTTCTATATGTAAATGCAATCAAGCTGCATTGTATATCGGTGCATTATTGTTAATTAACATTTGCCAAATATATTTCTAATATATCATCTCAAGGGAACTTTAAAGATTAGGATGTTATTTGACATTTTTTAACTCACTGGACTCAGCCACGGAATAACTGCATGGGTAGTAAATGCACCCAAATTAATAATTTCAATAAAACGTCTAAGAAGTCTTGCCCTTTTTAAGGCAGCCTATCATAGTATAAATGTTTAGCTAACAGAAATACTGAAATCAAATGTTACCTCTCAATGAAGTTTCTGTATTTTCAAAGAGCAAAAATCCATCTGACAGGTCTGTATTTGAGCAGTCTGCTGTTTTACTCATTGCTAGTGAGCATTTTCAGGAGGATCTTCTGTATTCAAACATAGTGCTTTCACTTCCACATATGAAAAGTCATTTTTCCTTTTGAAACGTGCCCTAGCATCTATTTTTACAGTTTTAGAAGAGCTCACTGCAACACGGTGCACTCAGTGAGTAGACGCTGATACAGAAATGAATGTGACTGCTTTCCCATCTTTGTCAATGATCTGCTCTATAGCTTGTGTAAATCAGGTCACACCTGTGACAGTTTCTCCCACAACCTTTTCCTTAAAGTGTGTTCTTTAAAAGCTCAGTGGGTGTACAGGGCAGAGCAGGATGGCCTAAAGACGGCTCAGTTTCTATTTATGTCTCCTGCATCTGACGGGCCTGTCTATCTCAATGGGACAGGCACAAGCACACATTGCTGCAGCCTAGAAAGCCAAGGAGAGCAGAAGCAGATGTAGAGAGATGCAGAGCAAAGCAAAGTAGAGATTATGTCCTGTAACTGCAGTCCTCTTTGGTCGAGGAAGTTATTTTCAGCACCATGAACTTTTTGAGTAGATGGTGTCTCAGGTAAGTGCTGTACCACTGCCATTGATGCTGAGCTTGCTAACCCTAGAACAATTTATATTGTCCTTCTCTTGAGTTGTCAAGATTTCATTTTGCTAATTGTGTTACTGCTAAAGGAAACTTGAAGGTGACCTTGATCTTTGCTATGAGAAAAGCAATGTGCAGGTAAACCAAAAAAAACCAAGGCATGCTGGTGCAGGAGGGATGTTTTTCTTTCCCCTAATTTTAATTCTGGTTACTAAAGTAACAGGTCACAGTAAGACATAAATCAAGTACACAATAATAACAATGATAATGATAATATAAATGCATGTCTCAGTTTAGATTCCCAATCAGTAAAGCTTGGAAGTATGTGTAATGTGAAGCATATGTACCATCCCACTGATGTAACATACATGATTAACTGTCATGTTGAGCAGGGGTCACAAACAGCTCATAAATTTAGGACAGCATTTTTTTTTTGAAACAATGTGCTTCAAGTGAGCATTACAAATTATTAATGGAAAGGGAATTTTAAATTCAGATTTATAAATCTTTGCATAGGAAAGCTGCTGAGAAACAGATAAATCTTTAAATAAAAGAACAGAAAGACATGATGTGAATTATCCTGTTTCAAATATTAAGTAATTATAAAAAACACCTATGAATAGCTACCATTGGAGAAGTGTTTCTAATAGTGTTCAGCAAATGCTTTTTCTTCAGTAATTCAGACTTCATAGTACTTTCCTTGCATTCCTTCCAGAGACCAGAGAGATGAAGAGACTAAATATGTTAAATAAGTTATTTGAATTGAATTAGTTTACCAGGCATAGTAGTTAACAATGTAATCAATTTGTTAAGCAGTTAAAAATTACCTGTTGCTGAGTTTTCCGATTTTCTTTTTTCTCTTAATATTTCATACATTTTTCCCCCTAGCTGTCCATCCCAGCTATTCTACCTTCACAACCTCAAAAACCTTAAGAGTTTTTATACTGATTTAGTGCCAGGCTTCTTGATGGATTGTTTTTTTCTCCTAGAAGGTCTGGTTTACAAAGAAATCATTGCATTCCTTGAACGTCTTAGGTAACATCATCATGCCTTAGTAAACATCACACTGTCATCTTCTTCTTACTTTTTTATGATTATTCTTTGTCTTTTCTGGGATCAGAGATTAAATGAAATTTTTTTTAAAAAAAAAAACAAATCCACAACTCTCTCAAAACAAATAAACCAAAAATCCCCACGGGGGGGGGAATTTTGTGTTACTTCTAGAAATTACCTAGATTCCTTGTTACACTTTTATATTATTTCCTCAAAAACACTGGTTTCCCATAGAAATTTGTTTTGACAGTCTGTTTTAAAACCAACATAAGATGTGCTAGTCTAATTTTCTAATTTTGCTTTTTTTACTCATAGTGTAGCAGATATGTCTGTCCTAAGCAGTGCAGAGCCACTCACCCAGATGTCCCTGGTTGAAAGATTAGATGAAGTTGGGCATTTTATTGCAGACAGGAATCTCAGAATCTCTTTTGCCCCTTAGTCCTCTAGCTTCAGTGTAGTTCAGCTCCCCATGACAAATGAAAGATGATCCCACCCCTAATCCCTCACAGACTTTCCCAAGATCCAAGGTAGCCTGCCCATGGAAGGAAGAACTGTGCCTAAGGGCAGCTTAGGGAAAAGTCATAAACTCCTCTTCTCTAAAACAGGGAATGTGTGTGAATTGGAAATTGTTGAGAATTTTGCAACTAGACTGGTTTTCACTGGAGAACAACGATTTATTCAGGTTAAAACTATATTCAGGAATCAATTAAGAGTGCATTTTTACAAGGAGTGCACAGTTTCTTAGGAAATGTTTGTCAGAAGAGGTCTTGAGACGGGGGGAATTTTTGGTGAAAGTTATTTCCTAGGTCCTGGTTATTAGGTAAGAGATGAGGCATTCAACTAAATTTTGCAGAGGCACTGAATCTCCTGCAGGTTGGTAGCTCTCCTACTCTCTGAATTATGGAGTCACACATTCTAGCTCCCATTCTGGGTTTGTGAAATTGTAATTTGTTATACAAAGATTAATGGTGCTGTAAAGAGAGCTTGACACTGTAGACAGTCTTAAGACTTTGTTCTGAGTATAAGCATAGCAAAGATTTAAAATCCCAGATGAGTGTTGTAACCACTAAGTTATTGCTTATTTCTGCCTAAAAAAACTCATTTAATTTTTCAAAATTTCTTTGTTTTGCTCTCAAAAATTTCTGAAGTCATCAGTGCTTCACAGAACATAACATTTGATTTCTAATAACCCCTGATGGAAATGGCTCTCTTATGGCTCAGAACATCTAGGTTGGAGATTGTCTAGTGAAGAGCAAAATGCACTTTGAGAAAGGATATTCAAAAGGGCACAGGGCTCTCATTTCTACTTTTTTGGCTGGCAAAACTGACTACAAAGTTGTGCTGTCTTTTCATTGAAATCATACTAAACCTCATCGTGTGCAAAAACACTTCCCAAGTGTTCCCGCTTTCCACTTGAATAATCAATTCCTGCCTCTCAGCTGTCCCTGCTCCTATCATTACTCTGTCCCAACAGGACTTTTCTCTTTTCATGGAAAACTATTGCAGTTAATTCTTTCTACACTGGACCTTGCCTTACCTTTCCAATTTAAAAAGTTACTCTGCTACCCTTCTGAGATGCATCAAAGTGCAAACCAAAAGCACTTCAAGGGCTGAAGTTTTTTACAGGCTTTTTTATACATTACCCCTGAAACATTCTGTGAAGAAAACGATCTTCTCTCACTTTTCCAATAGCCTGCCCTTGGCTATTTGCAGAATGTTTTATAACTTTTCCATAGCACACAAAGACTGATCTTTTCTAGTCAGCTAATGATGTGCTCCTATCTGGTGTTGGTGGCAGCAGGATAAATGAGACAGAGCTCAACTTAAGAGTTGAGAGTAAAAATGCAGTTTATTAAATGCATATTTAACTCTTTTGTCTAAGTTCCATTTTCAGTCACCCATGCAGAAGAAATCCTTTTCTCTATAAAAGTACCTACTTCAGTAATCCAATACGTAAAAGGCCTTAAGTAAAAGGTTTGAAGTGTCAGTGCATTTCATTAGGTAAGATCAGAATTTCTTTTCATAACCATGAAGGGGTAACTAGGACTTGAGGAGAAAATGAAAGGAAATATTACAACATGTTCTAATTATTAAAACAAGAATGTCTGCAGAAGTAGTATTCTTCACAGATTCTATTTCCCTCTAACTTCAGGGCAGTTTCTGAACTTAAATGGAAACTGGGCTCTTGTGCTCTCCTCTTTGTTTGAGGTCTCACTTTTGTAAAAATTGCTGTATTATTTCTGGTGGAAATTCAATCTCTCATAGCATCTCAAGCTATGAAGTACATGCTATGCCTGCCTTCTCCAATCATCTTCCTTCTGCAGTACCTTCTATTCTAAGTGTCATTAAGAAAAAACAGGAAATTTCTAAAGACAAAGACAGCTAATACTTGCAGTAGCTTTCCAGAAGACACCCCTGAACCTCTATTACTAAAGAGTTTAAGAAAAAGGTTTTAAAAATATATTAGGAATATTGCAGACCTAGTTCAGTTGGAGAGAACAGCTGCTTCATGAGGACTGTACTAATTAGTCCTAATTTTTGAATTATTTTCTTTGAGGAAGACCTGAATCCATACATACTTTATGTTTGTCATACGTCTCTACGCACTGTATGCCTTGAAAACTGAAATAAGTGACTTCAAGGACTCAGATCTCCCTTTTGTGCACTTTTTCCCATCCCTCTGTTTTTTTCCTACATCAACAGTACTTCACTGTCTTTTGTTGTGTTTTTTTCTTTGGTTTGACCTTTTTCTATAAAATTAACAATTAACACCACTTAAATGTTAGCAAACTTGTCTTGTAAATTCTTTTTATACCTTTTTTTCCAGTGGTTAAGCTCACATCCTGCACTTTCTTAAGCAAATTTTCATTGCTGTTCTTCTTTCTTTGTGTCTGTCCATCTAGCTAGAAATTGCCTTTAATTTCTTCCTTGGTCTAAGTAACTGCAGTTTCCTTGAGCATTCCACAACACAGCTGAGCACATATTTAGTTTTCAATAGATGCTGAACCGTCCTTGAGTTCAGTCAATATAAGTAAACATTCAAAGTTAATTAAATAGAAATTATCTTGAACAATAGTTTAAGATTGAGCATGTCTACAAGCATTGTGAAAAATCTGAAGCATAGGATTTAACTTTTATTGGAGAAAAACTTGGTGCACTAAACTTGAAATACAATGATACAGTAATTTGTAGGATGCCCTTCAAACATCTAACCCTATTTACACAATGCCATTGTTCAGAGGAAGCCACCTTGGACTCATAGACATATGAGACCTAGAGGAAGTCTCCTCTCTGTAGCAGCAACTGGATGTGTGAATGCATCTGAAGACACGTCTTTTTAGCCAATTTCACCCACAGCATGCTTAGTCGTACCTGTTTTCAAATTGTATTTTGCCACTTATAGAATTGTCCTGATTTAAAAAAAAAGAAAGAAAGAAAAAGAAACAACAAAAAAGAGCCAAGCAGAGTCCTTCTCCTAGTTTAAGACACCTGCAAATGTCAGGAAGTTCTCAACTACAGTATTGATTTAGGCCAATACCTACGCCAGAAGCATTGCATCTCATAATTTTATTAAATCAAAATGCATCCTTTATTTGTCTTCTAATAGAAAGAACCACCCTGAAGTGATACAAAGATACCTATAACTTTATCTGAATTCAAAAGCAGATGCCATTATGGAACTACACAGTTAATAGCAAAAAAACCAAGAACATCTCTTCACCAGAATAATGTTTATGGCTCCATTTTACCCAGTAGTATTTTTCACCCTATTACACGAGTGTTTTCCAGATGAGTCGTACTTGGCTGTGTTGAAAAGAATAGATGAAAAAATAGAAAAGAAATGGGTCTATCAAAAGATCTCAAACTATACTCCTATATTCCTATGAAAATATCTCAACTATGAAAATATCTTAATCAATCTTGAACATTTTTTCTATTACTTTTGTGATCATATTGCTACTTGAAAACCTCTATAAGTAAAGAAGTTGCATGGGCAAAGATTTCTTTTTCCTGATTTGATTTAGTAAATTTTAATTTAAGTCATATGGTGGACTACAAAAATTTCTGGAACAGAACATGCATGTGAAATCTCTAGTGAATTAAGAATTCAAGATTACTTTGGGATATCTATTCCTGTTGGAATAGATATCTATTTCTATCTTTCTCCTCTTGGAAGAATGTTTCATGTTTCCGAAAACTTGAATGTAAAAAAAAAATTGAAGTCACAGAAACATGAAAACTTTACCTGACTTAAATAATAAATGAATTTATGGTTAAGCAATAATATAAAAAAATATTTGGTATTATTTTTGAGTAAGGAATTTTTTTTTACTGTTTTATTTTTAAATAATCTTTGATTGATTTCCTGTGGTTTAGAGAGAATTTAGGTGAATCTTAGAAAATAGCTAGCATGCCTTTTAAATAATGTTAAAGAAGTAATAAACTTAGTGAGGTTATATATGCCTAAACTGTATCCAGTTACAGAAACAAACGTTAAAGTATGTATGTCATCATCTAGATGCTCACATTTTAGTAGATGCTTCTCGCAAATTCCAAAGTTTATTGGACAACATGCTTTTAAGAAAACATTTTCCTAAATTCCTGCTCTCAGTTACATCTTTTTCTGCATGAAAAATTCCATTTCACTGCTGTCAGAAAGGTAATTTTGTTTCTTACAGCCTAGGGGTTCTGCTCTCTTCTCCCAGCACTGGTATAGCTCTCTTCCACATGAATGAAATGAAAACTATGCACATACTAGTGAGAAAAATTGAACTTTTTTCTGCCATGCCATGGTATGTATGTATTCCTCCTCCTGTCCCTCACAGTCTAACAGGAGCTTCCACAGGTCCTTCTTTCACCTACAGACCCACAATGACCTTCACTCTCACAATGTGAGCAGGGTTTATTTATTTATTTATTTATTTATTTTATGAACTGAACCTAAAATAAAAGTTAATAAGCTAATGCTGAGACGGTCCTCCTTTCATTACTGGGATAGAAATTAAAATAGTCTTTGCTGAAATGTACAGGTTTAACCATTTCATTCTGTTTAGATTTCTCCAAAAGAGAAAATTGTTGAAAAGCTGAAAGTAATTTCGTATTAATCTGAGTACTATGGTGTTTTGGAGAAAAGTAGTGTAAATGTAAAAAGAAAAATAAATGTTGAACAGAAAACACATACATATATGCTTCTTGTTTAGCTTAGATAGTGCTCAGTAAAGCATGGCACAGAATTGTAAAGAACTAGAATATCGTAAAAGCAACCTAATTTGCCATCAATTTCTTTTAATAGAAAAAACAACTCAACGACAATACCAAACAGGACTAGTATGTAACAGTAGTTACAGTCATATACAGGGTGTCTTGATTTCATCCATATAGATTAAGTGTAGTTTGGACCTGAGTTGAGAACATGAATGGTATTTTGTATCTCTCTGAATGGAGATGTTTCTGCCAAGTAGCTCCAAAAGAAAACTAGGGTAAAGTACAAATTAATAGGCTACAAAAATCACTGGAAGATGCAGCTCAACACAATCTGTAGTCATCTTAATTGCAGGAATACAAATTGTAGCACATAAAACAATCTATTTTTTTTCTTTTTAACTGTTAATATTGAAATGCATCCAGTGAAAAGCCTAGAATCTTACCTTTTGTAAATAATATTTATATAAGATCTACCAGGGAGAGCATTTTTGCTCTAGACACTGTCAAGACTTAAAATGTGGATGTAGGCAAGTGAAAAATTGTATGGGGAGAAAAAAAAAGCAACAAAATGGGACCCTTACTTTTCATAATAGAACAAATATCAAGTTATTGTTGACTTAATGATTAAACAAATCAACTGTTCAGCATTCACAGTTTTTTTTCAATAACCCTAACACCTGGATTTGCAAGGAAAATTAGCTAAATGGCCATCTTTTTGCTTCTCTTTTAAATGTAAATGTCAATGATTTAGACTCGTTAACACTTTGTACCCTCAATGACAAGAATTTATTTCTCCCAAGTCATGGAACTTTGATCACAACACTCAAGGCAAAGTTATTAGAAAACTCCTTGTACAATACATTGGCCAAGGCAGTAGAAATTATTGCTAACCTAGCATTGGAATTCTCAAATTGAACACAGCTTTAGTGAAAATCAGAGGAAGCGGGCAAAAAATGGCTCGGGTACGTATGGGACCGACTTTCTCTAGAGTGGCTGATGTTGTATACCCAACTTGAAGTATCCTACGGACAGCCCACATGTAAAAGGCAACACTTTCTTTGTGTCAGACTCTTTTTACGATATCTTAGGCTGGACACCAGCACATTGGGGCCCCAAAATTAACAGACAAATCCTTAACCCTTTTTGGAGTAAAGGCATAGATCCATTAATCGTGAAGGAAGTAAATAGTTCAGGTTGTGTTTTACGAACTTCCTATATCCCTATTAATTTAGATGGAGTAAATTCAAATGTCTATATACTGCACTGAAATATTCAGTGCCAATTCAGATATATAAAGACATAAAAAGTATGTTAAGATATACCAAATTGTCTAAAAAGTGTGATCAATTACAGTATAACATGCTAATTCATACCGGTAATTATGATTCAGATAGTTAAGCTCAGAATGAAAAACATATTACTTCTCCTACCAGTACAAGTCCTCACATTAAGTTATGCAGAGGAGTAAAATAACGAGTTACAAATAATGATGGCTCAGTCTTTCAGTCCTTTGATACACAGAATTCCCTGCAGGAATTTTCCAGGGGAAAGGCAGAGCATGGGAACCAAAAAAATTTTCTCCTAGTCTTTTTATGTAAGATTTTCACTCTCTGCACCCCCTCCCCACATGAAAATCAAAGTCTCCTCTAGATTTCCCACCAAAATTAATTTGTATCCATAATGTATACTTAAATAAAACCATATGTGCTCGAACATCGCAAAATGTCATATCTATAATGATCATAGCAACAAAGAAATCCAGGTACTCTGTACAGCAAATAAAATCAGATTATAAATTATATAATGTGCAACACAGAATGACATTTAAACATAACTGAGATGAGCAAAGATGTGACATAACAAAAATAAGAATTACCCATGAATGCTTCAAAATGCTTTTTTCTTTTCTTTTTCAGAGATTACATAGACTCCAACCATTTGTTCTTTAGGAATTTAAGACCCAAACACCTGCTTTTAGTAAATATAAAATTACCAGTCTACAATTTTAGAAGGGATTGTTTGCAGTGTAATAGACCCTTAATTTCTTTATAGCTTTTATATTGCATATTTCACACAAAAATTTCCTTGTGGTTATGAACCAGCCAAAAATGTACTGCAGATCACTTTCAGAGATAAATGTATCCCTCAGTATTTGATTAATGAGGGAAGAACAGAAAGATACACAGAACACACTTGAGCCATCCACCTTTCATTTACAAACACATCTTTTCTATTTGCCTTACCAAGGAACCTCATTTAAAAATAAACAAACAAACAAACAAACCACTAAGAAATTACTGTAGAAGAAGGGGTTTTTTGCCCTCTCACAGTCACACAAGAAGACTGTGAGCTGAGGTCAATGGCTTTCAACTGTTCCTGTTGTATGTCTTGAATGACTCTTGACAAGGCATTAGTATCACTGATTACATCAAATAAGATAAAACAGTTAAAAATGTGTCAATGGGGGGTTTACAATTACCTTTTTGCTGGCAGTCACTAAATAGCTGATATAACTTGAAATACTGTTAAGCATTTTGTGAAACTTTTCTGGTCCAGGTGGTGACTCTTCAGGGACTGATCCAACAGCAATTGCAGCCCAGGTAGTCCTTAGTGGCCAGTTCCATCAGACTGGTCTTAGCAGTGGTGGGAGGAATGAGCTCTCCTATGAGTCATCCAGCCCTAAAAAAGTCTGGCCTCTTGCTGTACACTAAATCAACTTAATAAATTCTTTTCTTAAGGGAAGCTTCTGTATGCAATGAATATTTTGAGTATATGTGTGAGAGTGCACATGCAAAATTACCTTTAGAAAACAAAAATAAAATGTCTTTACAATAAGAGTTAAGTCTGAATCATATTTCTTTTAATTGCTCTTTTCAAGGTTTCCTTAGAGATTCATGTTCTACAGGTAAGACACTGACATTTGGTATTATTAGAAACTCCCTCTGGATTTTAAAAATAATTTGTACTTGAAGAAATAAAAATTATTTCATCTAACTAGTTGCAGGACTTGAACTAGTTTGACATTAATAGGACTAATATTATTCATTAGTTACAGATTCCGAAGCTGCAACTGATTTCACATGTTTTTCCTATGGTGAAGTCTTCAAAGACTGCTCATAAAAAGCTCAATAAATTATTTGGTGAAGAAAAAATAGACCTTTCTGACAGAAAATTAAATCAGCACACAGCAAGTTACAGACTGAGAGGATTATCTGCAGCCACCTATGAGAAGAGTGACTAAATTTGAAGTTTTCCACAAGAAAATGCTGATTTGATGAAAAGTAGAACATTCTGATGTTCTGCATTTTTGTAACATAAAAATGTAATGAAAAATTGCAGAAACCTTCCTCTCAACCTTAACAATGGTTACATTTTTATTGTCATTTTATGAATGTTATTCATGACTGTACCAAATATTTTTCGTTCAGTGGTCAAAATAATATTTAAGAAATATTGCTGGGAAGATTTATGGATAATGATACTTCAATAATGTGGGGAACGAGAGAGAGAAGGAATAAGGAAGAGAAGAAAATGCACGCCATTATTCCACTCTTTTTCTTTAATGAGAATTGTCATTTTGACATGTTAGCAGATACTGGCCTATTTTGAACTTCAATTATAACACAGTAATAGTTAAATAGTTAAGAAAATGAGAACATCGTGGCAGTTAATCTTTCTAAAACAAAATGTCAGAAATTCTGTTTTACCAGCAAAATTTTAATGCATTTTTTTGCTACTATTTAGATTTTTTTACTTCTATGAAATAGGAACTTCAGGCTGTGTCTCCAAGATCAGATCACTCCTCTTTGTAGCATCTCAGTGTCACGCAAGATTTCAGCCTACCATGGTATCTTGGTCCTTTTGCTTCAACATAAGATGTGCAGCTGCTTCAGATTACACCAATGTTGTCATTACTGTAGCTGGGCCTCAAAATGTGCATCTTAGGTACGTTATTAACTGATGTACAAAAGCCTATGTTCCAACAACCAGCAGCAAAACCTATTAAAATTTGCTATGGTGAAAATAATACCAGTTTGTCAGCATGTCCTGTTTGCAACCTCAAACACATTCTAATTATTTCTGTTTCAAGAGGTCTGGGATAAAGTTGTAAAAATAATGAAATAATGAAATAAATTGTATCACAGCTATGGAAAGCTCAAGCTGATGAAAGTTGCTTAGTTCTTACAAGTTTTGTAATGGATTTCTTGATGTTCAGTTTCTTTGAGATAAGTTCCTCAAACTTCAGACAGACAGGTATTAAAAGCTGAATTCCAAACTACACACACCTCCAAAGTTTGCAAATTGGACTGAACACATCATGGAAACCGATTTTCATTCAGTGTATTTTAAGCTCCTGGGGAGAACTCAGTATTAAAAATGCAAAATGCAAACCAACAACCAACCAACCTTATTTTTCTAAGTAAAAAAAAAAAAATGCTAATGTGGTCTGGTTTTTGTGCATTAAGATTCAAGAGAGATGAATGATGGTTATTTTGGTTTATCATACTGAGCTGACTCAGTCTTTATCCTATTTGCTATTTCTAAGTTGCAGGAACATACTTCTTTCCCTTTGTACTTCTCTGGCATCGCTGAACATCAACATGCTTGAAGAAATATCTAGGACAATGAAAATATGCAATTGTATTCTGTGTTTTTTTATTGGTTTGTTGTTATTCCTTAAAGTGAGACTTGCCCCAAGTGTTTATATCACTCGTCAACATACAGAGTTCCTAATTTACACTTCACTTTCAATAGGGTTTATTTTACAATAACCCATTAATTATATCATGCTGTCATAAATATATGTGTCATAAAGACATGTAAGACTGAGAAGCAGGACTTTGATTGTAATCACAAGATATAACTTGAAAAGCAGTTTAAAAAAAAAGGAAAAAAAAAAGAAGACATCTGGGAAAAATTCACAATAAACACTGTTAGGAAAATATTAACTTTTCTAGTACCCTTCCAAGCACACAACAGTGTTTTTCCCCTCCTCATCGACAGACAGTTCACTGGTATGTTAATGAGATCCATCAAGACCTAATAAGGCATCTTCATTAACATGATTATCACCTTATTAATAATTCACAGGTTGGTTAAAGTGCAGTACTTACAGGACTATAATGCATCGTTTTAAACATGAAGAGGATATTATTGCAATACTCATTAAGGTGATCTCTACTGAAGTAAAATTTGTAGCACATATATTTGTACTTTCTTAATACAGTTAAATAGCCTACATCCTCTAATATAGAAACAGTGCCTAATATAACATCTTGCTAATATGCAAGAATCTGTGACTAGGCTTTCAGGGCATTTAGAATTAGACCTAGAAAAGGTCTTAAGTATTTTGCTTGAGCAAAATACATATGTTTACAACTAAGGAGGCAATTTACTCAAAAAAACCCCACTAAAATAAAAACAACTTTCTGTATTTCACATTATACAGTGACCTGATAAAATATACCATCAATTTTGGAAGCAGGATTGAAACACAGGACCTCTGCTCTCAGAGAACATTTCAGCATTTAGCATGCAATCAGATTCTTGCTGTTTTTTCCTCACTGAATCTTGCACTCTGTTCTACACAGGGCACAGCTTCATCCAAGGGAGGGGAGAATGTAGATGTTCAACTAAATGAGTAGAATTTGGTAAGACACGCAAAGTGTGTGTCTGAATCTCTTTTAACTTGGGAGGGTGGGAAGAGCCACATCTGGTTTAATTTAAATTAATCTCATTAGATTTTAAATATTTTTTTTACATGTCTCCTGTGTTATTACAAACTGGAATTTAGGCCTTTATTTGTAATGACCTAGTGATATTTTGATGCAAAACCTGTTAAACTTTGTGGTAAAGTTCTCATTGACTCCACGAGGATTTTGATCAGGCCTTTACACTGTCATTTGGAGACTGGTGTGAGAAATTATTAAGAGATGATTTCATTTGGAGATAATTTAAAAATCTCACAACGGGATTTGTCTCATTAAGAGAGAGAAGACTTTTGCTATTCCTTGATCTAGAATGTAAAAATAAAGTTAATTTTTAGTGGATTCTTTCAGATTGGTAATTCTTGTTACCAATTATAGGCAAGAAGTTTACAACCTCTCTTAAAAAATCAGTTTGAATGGGTTGTCAGTTTGGGAAGCACAATTATGTGTTGGGTGTCGTTGGTTTCAAGGTCTGCTAGTGAAATAGATTACTAACTTCTTAAGCCCTGCTCCCCTTTCCAGATCAAGTTCATTACAGAACTGTGGTGATTACTAATTCACCATATGATGACTTTTTGAGACTGTGTCTGTCCTGACTTAACTTATGTACCTCTCCTCAGTTTAAGGAGAATTTTTTGTGGAGAAAAAGAGACAAATCCAAACCTGTGTGCATTTTTATCCACTTAGGAGAGTAAGGTGAATGGGCCTGAAGAGAGAAAGGACCTCCAGGAGGCTAACTGGTCAGGCTAGAAAACAGTTCAGCCAAAACCAGGTTTCTTGCAAACTTTTAAGGACTTCATGGCATCTGTGTACCTTTCCTAGTCCAGTTTGACTTGGAGCTCACACATGGAGAAACTTGCTATTTGGGGCTTCAGGACTGTTCTCCAGTGAGAACCATTATGGTACTTAGGTCCTACCTGACTGTCTCTCTTGCCTCTGCCCTCCTGGTTTGTATATACAAAGCCCAAATATCCTTGTAGGCAGGCTCACAGTGGTAAAGCTATCTTCAGTGTGCAGAGGTAGGTCTTGTTTAGGTTCTTGTACAGTTGAAAACTGAGCATCTCCAGGGAGGAAGAGTCCTTAACCTCGTTGGACAACCTGTTGCATTATTTTCTTACTCTTACTATGAATTTTTTGGTAGTATTTTTTTTCCTATATTTTTAGAGAAGTGTAATTGTTGTGACTGTTGCTTCTTTTCCTTTCCCTAGAAAGAGCCTGGCTCCGTCTTCTCTGCACTCTACCATTAGGTACTTGAATACAGTAGAAAGAGAAACCTCTCTTGAGGTTTCTATTCTAAAGGCTATACAAAATCATTTACCTGAGTCTCTCTTCCTACATCGTGTGTCTCCAGACATCATACATCTTGGTGGTTTTCTGCTGGGCTGCCTCCAGAAGGTCAATGTCTGTCTTGTACTAGGAAGCCCAAAGCTGCACTCATTACCCTTCAGACATTTTTTAATATTCTTTCCTCCAAGATCAGATCTCACATTTTCAAAGCCAAAGCACGTTATACGTTTCACATGCAGAGATATATGAAAAAGGATTTTTAAGAGGGCAAGTACTCCATAAAAACCAGCAGCCAATTAGTTTATTTTCTAGAACCAGACAACAATTTTAAAGACAGGAAAGATCAGAACTGAAAATAAGTAATTAGACCGCGATTGCAGCCACGAAACCTCTCTCCTTCAAAGAGTTTTCACCTCCTTTTATGAGGCAGGTTGGAAATAGAAAAATCACAAGGATATTCAAGTATTATAAAAGTATTTATCCCCCACAAACATACAAAGGAAACAAGTCCTCAAAACATTTGCTAAATACATTTTACATTTTTATGATACAGTTAAAAGTTTTTTAAAACAATTTTTTTAAGTTACAGTTAAGATCTAGTTCAACGTCAAAAGTCAATTGAGAATATAAAATACTTTCATGAATCAGCTTCCTGAAAAATAACAGCTAATTTGCATGCTAATGCAACAAATGCTGTTGCAATATTTTCTACATTTTTGTTACCCTACCTCCTAAAGTGACACGTTTAAAATGCTGAAAATCATAGGGACCACGGAAAAAGGCAATGATGAAACTTCTTACCATTGAAGGGCTTTGGGATGGAGAAACTTGTTCAAAGCATTTGCATCAAAATCAAGGGTGATTGAGAAATAAACCATAAGGTTTGGTGATACATTTTTATCCAATTCTCAGACTTAGTGGCCAAACACTTTAATTTATGAAGGCTACAAGTTTTTATTTTTCTCTGAATTTTATCACTGTGTTCCCTGCGTTTAAATTTAAGCAGAGAAAAATGCTTTTCTCCTCCTGAAAGCTGTGCGTTGTTTTCAGATAGAGGATGACGGAAACCTCCGTTCTCTGTCTGAGAAGAGCTGACAGTAGAGTGGGGCAGTGGCATAGCAGAGCTTGTTCTTGGACTAATTTCCATAGCCCTTGGGAATATACTTTAAAGAATTTCAGTAAACAATTATGTTTGAACAAACAGATTCAAGCTGCTACAAATCACCTCACTTCTTGTTCTTAAACAGAACTATTTAACTTATCCACTGCATTTTTTCACCAGGCAGTGGCAGGAAGAGAGAGGGAGAGACAGCTGTGTTGCAGTTTCACTGTCTTCAAAGCTTTTAAGAGTTTCCAATCATTTGGTGCTAGAATCACGACATACCTCAAACGACAACTTGATACATTTTTTTTCCCAGACATTTTGTAGTAAACATGGCATATCAGTAGATGAAAAGATGGAAGAGTTGGATTTTGGAATGCGAGTGGATCTTGAGACATTCGTGACACACTATCACTATGTTGAGGCAGAGCAGTAGACTGCAGAGGACAAAAACTTTAACATTATTAAACAGAGACATTATTATCTCTTTGCCAAAGAGATGATATCATTAAAAAAAGCATTATGCGATATTTCACTTTTGGGAACATCATTGATAAAATCTATTTAATACGTATTTATAGTGTAATTCTGAATAGAATAGAATAGAATATGCAGCAGATCCATAAAGTGAAGCTAAAAACGAGCACAAGCAATGAGAGTATGTTTCCTTCCAGTCTGAGAACGTGTTCCATATTAAAAAAACCAAAAACCTGCAGGGTTTTCATACCTAATTCACTGAAGCTCATTTCCAAAGTGCTTGAAAGCTTCAAAATTTAGGGGGTTATGTCCAAAAGTAGCAAAAGTTTGAAAGACTTTTAAAGAAGCCTGTAGTGATAGGTACCAAGGTTCCACTTCCACCCTATTTATAATATCACTGTTCCTCCAATATCCTAGACAGTGAGGAACACAAGGTACATTGAAAATCAACAAAATATTAGTATTTGTTTTACTATGTTCTCTCCATAACAGAATTACCCACAAGAAATTCTACTTCTCTTGACGACTGATGACCATTTTAACCCTTGAAATGAACAAAATGTACTTTTTCTGTCAACATAATTTGAGAAGGGAGAGGTATTAAACCTGAGTGAAATAAACTCTTGGTAGCATCTTTAGCACTAAATGTGAAATTGTAATCTGTCTTGTCCCTAATTTATTCTCTTCTTATTATTGTATAGCACCCTTCCTTTTTCTCAGTAGTTTGCTCAGCAAGGAAATTACTTCATCTCTTACATCACTACAGTGGCTTGAAATAGCTAAATAATTTTCATTTGTAGCATAAAGAAATTAATTCATTTGTTCAGAACTGGAAAAAAGAAAAAGAAAAGGACTGACACCATTTCAACATCAAAAAGAGGATGAAACAGTCCTGAGCATGTTCTTATAATGTTATTGAGAATACTACTAGTCTTTTACCTATAAAATGTTAGCTAACAGAAAGGATCTTCAGAGCTAGCACTGTCTTATCCCAGTTTGTGCCAAACACTTTATAATTTTTGTTTATTTGTCATAAATTTAGTTGGAAAATACCTTTGTGTGTCAGTATTTATTATTCAATTTCAGGTATCACAGGACTTTACTGTCAAGCAAAGGGAGGTAATGGTGAATAATAACATTAATAGGGAGGAAAGCAAGGTTTGTACAGAGAGGTAGTATGTTTATAATACAATATACTACATGTTACTGGAATAAAACCAGATAAGTCTATGGATATATATACTTTTTCTGAAGTCTGAAAGAGAAACCACAATTGTAAGATCAATGGTTTAAACCATTCATTAGAATTAATCTTTTAGTTTTATATCTTCAGTTCCAGCATTTTAAGTGGTTGCTCTCCCAAAAAAACCCACTTCAACTCCTCATTTCAGACACTGCAGAAAGCAGAAGAAAAGCTGCATGAAAGTAAGAAAAGAGGTTCTGGGGCAAAAATGAGATTGTCTAGAAATCTGATACTAAAAGGACAGTGGGAACCAATGCAGTTGACTTACTGCCTCATATGCCTTTTGCAAACCAAGTACCTCATTCATCTCTATTTATTCCTTTTCAGCATGCACATAAAAAGCCTTAAATAGTGATAGAATGTATCATGATTAAGTAATGCATGGATTTGATCCTTCATTCCTTAGAAATGTAGTAGGTAATTTCTTATTTACTCAAGGCTGTTTGACTTTTAAGGTACTGCTTACTTGAGTAATGATTATTGCTTTGAGCACAATGACTATACTCCATTACTAGTTTCCTAATCATGGGATCCTATTATTCAGCTATAAATTATTATTATAGCTTAAATTGCAAATGAATAGTTATAGCTTAGTGCAGTTTTCGTAAAGATTAATATCGTAGTTTTTTTATCAAGAAGGACTATAATACAAGTAATGTTTTTTTTGTTAAACCTTAGAAGTCTGAAAGTAGGTCGAGCTCCATGGTAAATAATATGTTGGAAACTACTTTCATCATATGTTGGAATACGAAAACAAAAAATGTTCATCTTCAACAAAATACATACTCCACATTATAACTTCTTCATGTAGTGGGTTTTGTTTGTCTGTTTTCTTAATGAAAACAGTATCTTTTATCTTTTGGGTGTCACTTGATGCAGCTGTCTTGATTCTAAGTGCAAAAAGAAGTGTTTTAAGAACAGCCCTTCTTTTGTATTTTATTAACAGCTCTAGTCACAAGTACTTTGGAAAAGCAAGCAATGCATTATTTTTCACCCCCTTCACTCCAGTCTTTGCCCCATTTTTCTGTTGCTTTGTTCTGGCTTAAGTGGAAATTAGTGAAGTCAGGATAACAAAAAAAAATTATGTCTTACAGATATCTTGACCAAATATTAACCAGGCAAACATTCAGAACACTAACTCAGAAAAACTTTGGACCATACTTAGAGAAGATGGATTCAGCTTCCTTGAAATCTAACAGACTGATATCTTGATTCTCCTGGTGAACGTGTACACCCACTTCCCTTCTCAGTTTAGTCTTTCTTCTGGGTTGATTTGTTTACCAGACAAGTAGGTACATCCACTCCACACTACTGGAACCTGTCTTATCATTTTCCAGCATAGTAACACAAGCAAAAAGGCCTCAAGCACATTTGCCTCCTTTCCAGTCCAACTCAGTGACAAGTGGCCCTGCCAATTAAAAGACAATTGGATGCTCCTTTTGCCTTGTCTTTTTTATTGTCTTTATCCTTCATTTAAGTAGACCTAGACTTGTCATCAAAGACACTCTTACCTGGTTTAACATCAAGCACCACACCAAGCTACTTGACTCTGCAATACAGTCACTATGACAAGAGGGCAGAAACAGCTTCTGAGGTGTGAGGATGACAAATGCCTGTTTTCCCAATTGCATGCTCAAACTTAATCTCTTTAATTCACTGAACTCGTGCTGAGAATCTTAGTACTACAACAACCTTTTGCTTTGCAAACCCCCAGTCTCAAGTACATTCCATCTCCATTGTGGTTCCACTAGTCAATGGATGTGATCTTTCTCAGAGTTACAGTTTAAACTGGCTTCCAGAGATTTATATACTTTAACAGACTGGCTGATTTTTTTGTCCATTTTAAAACATGAGACCCTGAACTTCATCAGTATAGTAAGTTAGTATTCTTCAAAGCAGGTACAATATATTTAACCTGTAAAAACTCTTTTGTCTCAATTACATGGCAGCTAATATTCCATGTGGGGGGAAAAACCCAGCCCCTCCAAAGCAGGGTATTTTTTAGAATATAGTCTTACATAAACTATTCTTTCCTTCTGACAAAATATTCATAACAGAGTCAAAAGTATTTCCTTCCACTGCAAAATTCTAAACCAAACAGAACTGAGGCATTGCAAGGAGATGATAATAGATGTTTATGGTCAAAAGTATCTAAAAAAGCATGATATATCATTCACCAAGTCATATTTTTACTAGAACATACTAATCTTAATGCATGATGAAACATATGCTTTTGTTTAATACTAGAATGAAGTACGGAATATATCAAGAGTTGTTTTTCTGAGATGGTAACCTAACAAAATACAGAGTTAAGGATTCACCCTTGGCAGCAGAGAAGTACCCAAACAGCTGCTCACTGATTTTCCTCTCCACAGGACAGGGAGAAAACAGAAGGAAGGTAGGAAGACACAAGGATCAAGATAAGAACAATTTAATAGGTGAAGCAAAGGCTGTTCACTCAGCGTGTGTAACAGTTACTTGGGAAGACAAATACCATAACCCTTAGTGCTTCCAGTTCCTCCTCATTGCACATCTTCCCAGTCTCTTTCCCAGACCCAGCCTACTCAATGGAGGTAGGGGTGTAGACTGGGAAAAAAGACTTGACACCATGCAAGGACTGCCCAATGGTAACAAATCCACTGGTATGTTACCAACACTCTTTTAGTTTAGTTACAAATCCAAAACGCAGAACTGTTTGGACTGCTGTGAAGAATACCTCCATCCTAGACAGACCCAGTACATACAGACATGCTATGGAAGAATATATTTATTTCTTAAATCAGAATCAAAATGTTAATTTTTTAGCTACATTAAATAGTGGGCACTCTGAAGTCAGTCAAGGAATTTCTGTAGCATTCAACATCATTCACCAAGCATCCAAACTTCCTCCACTGCAAAATAGTTGGATGAGATTGTGAACATCTTTTAAATCAAATGTCATCCATCAACAGTAAATCTATGAAGATTCTCCATTTTGATGTCATGCTACGTATAAGGAGAAAAGAAATGTTTGTTATAATTTAGAAAGAAGGAAAAACCCCAGATCATTGTCATCAAAAAGTTGGTTATTGAAATATGGCATTGATGTCAGCATGTTAATGACAAAAGGGAATTGTTGTGACAATGGAAAAATAACTCCATATGGAGTTAGAACCTCTTTGGTCACCAAAACAAGAAATGGTGCCCAAATGCAGTTTACAACATGCTTCTAAAATTCTTTGCTCTGAAAGCTTTTTGAAAGAGGATTGAAACAATTTATTTGATTTTTGACAAGTTGTGTTTCTGTAGAGCCAATTTATATAAGATGGGTGTGGGGATTGGAAAACTAGTGAAAAATGAATGATTCAGAATGCATCAACTTCCTAGTTTGATTAGAGATGAAATGACTTTGAAAGTTTATCTGATAATATGGTATTGAAAGCTGGTATTCTGGAAAGTAATATTTTTATTTCTGAAATATTTTATCATCAGGGCCTTAATTTTATATGCTTTGAGGTTGTGATGATCAGGTCTAATTTAGAAGAAATTTGACAAAAAGAATAAAATTCCATGATGCCCAGCAATTAAGAGTGAGAAAGGCTTCGTATTCGACTATTTTTAATTAAAATTGTGTGATCCAGAAAATAGTAGAGTTGTGGTTATGTATTATCATATCAATAGGGTTCTAATTTTCTATGCTTGTTTACTAAATGATCTGTTGAATGCAAAATAGTGGTTTGATTCATTTGCTGACTTATTTCTTGTACAAAAACTGATCTGAAGCGTGATGTCCCTGTTATTATTTAAAAGAGAAGCTTGCTTTCATACATTTGTTGTAAAAATATAAGCATCCACATGAAAATTAACTCCTAACTGCCTGAGGGGAAATGTTGGTTGTTCTATGAATTTCTAGAAGGTCACTCAATAAGGGAATTTTTTACACAATTTTTGTTGTGTTTTTTTTTTTAATATGTCATACTGGTACTCAAAGAGGGCTTGAGGACTTAATAGTCCACATATGCAGTAAAAAAAAAGAGCTAAGATTCTAAACATGGGCTCTAATTTGGTTACATCTTCATCAGTTCATGCAGCAGGGACTCAGACTGTCACGGTATAAACCCCCAACCGTTTCAATTGACTCTCAGTTTGAGGTGAGAACAGGACAGTACAAGCCTCATATGAATGATAATAAGATGAGAACAGGAATACTTATCAGCTGCACCTGAAAGCACCTGAAAAGACATCTTTAAGTTAGGCATCCAAATTTACTTCTAATTCTGGTTTATTTAATTTATTTAATTTAACTCGTGCAATGGATGCTTGCAAAAAAAAGAGGTGGCTGAGGTTATCTGGCCTGCTTTCCCAAACACCTACAATTAACAATCCCTGACTCAGTATCAGTCAACGCACATCCAGTCTCTGATCAAATGAGCACATCCTATGGGTACTGATTAATGATTTGATATCAGTTCTAAACTTTAAGAGAGGAACCTAAAAAATCCTCGTGTCTTCGCAATTTTCACACAGTATCATAAGGTTGGAAAGGACCTCTGAGATCATCAAGTCCAACCTATAACCCAACACTAACACCAACACTAACACCAACCATCATCTAAACCGTCATTTCTTCTACGTCTGTGTTGGCTGGCCAACTCATTGCCAAAACTTTCACTGGAATATTCCAGATTGTTTTATAGCCACTTCTGGAAAAATGTTCTAGGTCTGCCCTAAAGCACTTTATCAATCAGCTTTAAAGTTCTCAACCCTATGCAATAAGGTCCTTAGGGCATCAGTCCTTGACCTTGCACAGAACAAGTTCTTGCAGTTGAAATACAGGTTAGCTGTCCCTCTGCTTCTGGACCCAGCCAGGAACTTCAAGGAGAAATGAGCAGCCTCTTGTGGCTGGAAGGAAGAATATTATGCTTGATTGATTCAAACTGCAGTTCTCATGAACAGCTCCCTTTCTCCTGGAAACTGAATTAACAGCAAAATTAGTAAAATCACCCAGCAGACTTTGATCTGCAGCTGAGCAGTGAAAGGTTCATCTATATTCTGTGCACACCTGAACATCAGCAATCAATTATGTGTACCTCTAAGGTCCTTACTGATCTTACGAGCAGTCACATAATTCAGCAACAATCTGAGTTATTTGTATTGTGATCTTGGCTCCCTTTGAAGGTATTGTGTTCCCTTCAAAGTAAACCTGGCCCTAATATATTTCATCCTGCTCTTTAACTGACTCCTAGCTTACTTTTCCACAAGTTGACATGGACTTTTACTGCCCAGCAGACATTGTAAGTGGACATTTTATTTACGTGCAGAACATCATTCTATATACACCAGCCCAGAGCTGCCTTCTCACCACTGGAAAACTTTGAAGACATAAGGCAGTTACCTGCTTCACATTATGTACCATATTGTGCTGATAGATCTACTTGCCAATGTTTTATTTTTTAAAAGTTAGCAAAATTTTGGCAGCATAAGGGATTTTCAGAAACAATAGCTGTCAAAGATGTCTACAGCAAATTAATTTAGTGTATGAAACGTGAAACAGTACAAAACACAGTAATAGTTGGTCTGTGGATGTACAATATTTTTGTGATGTAATACCATCCTATGGTATTAGCAAACTCTGAAAATATGGTTACTAATCATATACAAATCACACCAGATACTAAAACCTGTAGACTTTTCAGTGTGTCTAGACTATTACTAAAACATCCCATGAATCTTTTTATAAATTCCAATGCTTCAAGGAAGCTGGTTTTCTGGAGATAGTGCTATCTAGCATCATCAGATCATCTGTTCTGATTCTGTCAAGCATATTACTTGAAATTACACAGATATGGACAGACAGTCCATTGCAAAACATCAATAGTTCAATTTCCAGATCAATGATTAAAATGCCTTTAACTGAACATGTATTAATAACTACTAAAAAATATGCTAGATGTGTATTATTACTCTGCTGATTTTATGGACTGGAAACGCAGATGTTTCAATGAACATCGGAGTGTAAATAATTTCTAGTATTGTCTGGAGAAAGATATTAACTAGTAGATCATATTAACCAAATATATAAAATAGTTAGCTTTTAAAGACCTGAAGGCATTCTGATACGAGATTATCATACTATAAATTACGTGTTCTTTACAGATTGAATTTGTAGTCAATCAGTTTCATTGGATACTATTGCACTTCTGTAAGTTGCATAGATTTTAAACCCACCTGATGTCAGCCACAAAGTCACACCAAACAGTCAAAGAAAACTAAAAACTTACTTCTGTGTGCCATTCAAATCATATACTTTTCATGTCTTAATTTGCTACAGTTTTAAAAACTTCAGCCAGGCAATTAGAACAGACATATTTTGTGTATTCTAAAATACATTGCTTAGTACTAATTAGATAAATTAATATCTGTATCTATCTTTTGAACAGAATACAACCTTTGGAATTAAAAATCTTTAAGAATTAACTTCCTAGGGTTTGTTCTGTCAAGAAATAAACCTGAAAACTAAAAAAATTGTTTAGGAGAATTACATAGAAGCCAATAAACTCTTAAATATCCAAATTCCTACTCTTCCTGTTCCTGCAGTCAGACAAAAAAGTACGCTATTATTTTAACTCCACCTCTAGTTCTCTGAAACCATTGGCAAAAATACGTTCAACAATTCAACCCTGAGTAAAGTTGCAGATGTTTATTTATTATTATTATGTCCCTAGAAGTCAATGTGTGTAATCTTCATGTTACCATTGTATTTTCATGTTACCTTTTTTCCCCCCATCACTGCTAGTTTATGAGAATGTGGTTCCTCATTATTTCAAACATGATATTATTCTAGTCACAAAAATCACACTAGCTGAGCAGTTACTCGCAGAAATTTAGGCTTTAGGTATGAAGTCTATTTGGTAACCCCATTGATTAAACGTGTTAAATTCAATTTAAACAAATCTGGAACAATATAAAATCTGTGGCCCAATTAGGTTCTTTTTTTGAAAGTATTTGTGGTGATGTTCTACAAAAGATCACGTAAGTGCTCTTTAATTGCCTAAGGGATATTTCACTGTGTGCAATGTGGCTGGGCTGTTTTAATATGGTTTATGAAGACAATCATGTTACTGAAAACAAATTACATATCCATCACTGAACATTTTTGCTGGCATCAGGTGTGTTATAAACACAGTTTTATGCACACCCCTCTCTCTTCTTATTAAAAGCATATATAACATATGGACAGCTTTACATTTGAGGCTCATTCTTACAAATTATTTGAATATTTATTCCATTTATATCTATAAAAGTGGTCAAAACACATAATATGCAATAAAAATTGCAGAGAACCAAAACTGTTACAGGTTCTTTGTCTTAACCCACAGCCTCTGGACAATTTTAGGGGACTCCATACTAGTTTTTTACATATCTCAGCCGCAAATTACATGTATGTTGCAAATATATCTGCTAGTCCATTAAATCTTCTCCTGAAAAACATTAAGAATATTATACAGAACAAAGTTCTGATCCTTGCCCTTAAGGTCTCCACATGCCTTCTATCATAAAACATCAAGCAAAATGTATCCACTTATTTTCAACAATTCATGGATCCACCTCAGATATTAGCACAGGTTTTCTCTTCCAGAACATATGGGAAAATATCTGGTTTTCTCTTCTTGCTCCTCTGCTAGGATGAAAGGATAAGAATCTCCTGAAATATGACAGAATCATTTTCATTTAAATTTGTTGAATTTTCTGCTTGGGACATGAGGAAGATGGAAAGAAAGAAAACAAAGCTTTGTAGGTATTAAACACCAGTGATGAAAAGTAACTATAGTCCTCATTAAAAATGACACGAGAACAGTTTTCCCTAGATATATACAGTTTGCATTTTATTAGAAGCACTTTTATCCTTGTATTCTGAATTATTATGAGATCCTTCATATGTTCATAAAGCATGACACATTGATTTATAAGTACAAATAGACTATACAAGTAAATAATACTTTTCTTCTTGGGAAGAAAAGTACTGCCTGAAATGTATTAATAGTTATAAAATGCCAATCATGCCACTTAAATTCCACAGAAAATTCTCTGAGAACTTCTTAGTGCAGTGCTTATCATCGTGGTTCTGCGTAAGACATTTGTCAATAGTTTTTTCACTCCTACAACAAGACTCAGAACAATTGTTGCTATTTCTCATGATTACATGATTTTATTTATAGCTCAGTTGACTGTTCAGTCTTATTTTCTTTGTTTTACATTTATCTCCTTTATTCAGTTACTTGTGCACTTTTCATTTAGCTGCTACTTGCAATCATACCATTGCATGACATTTTGGGGGATGCAAGCCTACATCAACGTTATAGTGTATATGATAAGGAGAATCTAAAGCAATTAAAAAGGGACACTGCATCTGCAGCCACATCAGAAAAAATAGCCAACTAGATCCTGATGCAGTGTTTTGAAGAATATGTGCAGGGACATGTTTGAATAAGAAAGACTGACATCACTTCACTGAATTTTGATTCTGAGTCATGTTCAAAATTTCAGTACTTACTTCCATCTCTTGGGTCTTTCTAGTTTGGTTCCACCTTCCTTTTTGAGATTGGGTCAGAAGAATTAAGGTGTCTTGATAGGTTTGTTTTTGTGGTACGTCCCTGTTTTGGAATATCAAAATTTGCTTATCTGGTCGCCTTTGTCTGCAACTGTATTTTTCAGGACTCAACAACTGTGAAGCATTCAGGTAAGATGTTATATTCAAAAGTCTGTCTTCACTGAGAGCTGGATTAGAACTTGATTCAGGAGGCAGGGTGACTTTTAATGAGATACACAGTCTAGTGAATTGTCTGCTATATGTCCAAGTTAATATCCAAGATCTAAACCCTTCAGGTATCCAGTAGAAGAGCTCCCTTTGTAGACACTGTCAAGCACAATGATTAGAGTATTTCACTTGATTTTTCACAACATTCTTCAAGACAAAAAAAAACCCACTGCCTTTTGTAAGACTGAAATGGGCTCTTGCTATCAACTGCATATGTTCTAGGGGAAATGTTTAGAAGTAGCAAATTTATTTTCTTCCTGCAAGATAATTTCTCCTCTCCCAAGTCAATATAGCCTATATAAATGGTCATGATTAATATGTAAAGTAAGTCCATTCTGGGTTTCTATCAGAAAGATTCCTTGAAATTATAGTAGATTTTGCTTTATAAGATGATCTTCACTGCCTTGTACTTATGAGAAGGGAAGCTTTTTTGGTCCTTTACAAAAATCCTGAGAAGGGAAGCTTTTTTGGTCCTTTACAAAAATCCTCAAGATACAAACACATGACGTCACAACATGATGAAAATTACATAGTTTGAGCTGCCATACTTCAGATTTATTATAAAACCAAAATCAACTTCCTTTTTGAGTGAGTGAGGACAAAAATAAAATCAATCCCCAACTCTGAACTTGCTGGGCAATGGACATAATGCTTTTGCTGGTATTTCGTGAACCAAGAGGAGTTATTTTTTAACTCAAATTATAAATATTTTCTTTGATAATGAGAATTGTCTAAATATTCTTTATAAATACAGACAATGAGGTGAGTTAAGACTGGGAGGACTATTTTTATGGGACTAGTTTAATCATATAACAAGTGATTAAATTCAGAAATCATAGAGGTATGCCTACCAGCCCTAAAATTCAAGATATCCCTGCCCATGGCAGGTGAGTTGGACTAAATGATCTTTAAATGTCTCTTCCAATCCAAACCATTTTATGTTTCCTTCTGAAATGTAAATATAAGGGGTTGGTTGATAAATGCATTGACAGATTAAAATGGACCATAATCTGGTTGGGACAGATGGTATTTGTGCAGACAGAGGGAAAGAAGGAAGCAGTGAATAAGTTAACACAACTACCACCCTTTAATTCACATTGCAGTGCACTAATGGTTCCTAGGAACTTACAAGCATGATACAAAACAACTTAGAAAGACAGAGAAAAAATAACATGCTTCATTTACTATGTTCAGAGAAACATCAATCAGATTTCATATAACTATCAGAGAAGGATAATTACTATGTATCTTTAACATTGCCAGCCATCTAAATTGCTTCATTTCTTATCAAATTCTCCTTCCTCTATTTCTTTCTTATGATTATCCTACTTATTATCTCAGGACAATCAATTAGAATTTGATGACAAGAAATCTTGCTACGTCAGTTGGACAGAACAGTATAGACTATTATTGCAGTTGGTTACAAAACAAATCTCAAAGTGACATTTAAATAAACAAAAATTACATCTTAATGCTGTTGTTATGTCAGCAATGCCCACCTAAATCAAAGGCTTATTCAAGAGGAAAGATCGGTATTACTGTATCTCATCAATTCTGTACATAAGCGCTACGCAAATGTGAATCAGACAGACATAAGAGAACAGTACACACATTCTGTAAGTCCATAAGGAATAGTTTTTCATCAGTAGTACTTTTTTCTTGGAAAGGCTATCCTTCAGCAACAGTAAAAGTTGTTAAGTTGCAGAAGAGAAATGGCTGAAATCTCTTCAAGGTCAGTAAGATAAAAATGTAAATGGGAACTCAGAACTTAAAGAGTAACCTAAAGGATAACATCCAAGTACCTGTTGCCAAATGTTGTTTGGTTTCACAATTTGAGGGTGTCAATGTGCTACAATGTTTTGTTTATCCCCATACCTTCCCTTAATATTTTCAACATGGAAGACCCATTTCAGTAGTCCTTGGTCTGTGCGTTGGTCTCGCTGGCTTACCCACCCCCATACTGGCTGACTGTCCTACCTACATGGCAGGGAATCAGAGCTGCCTCTGCAAGAGGGGGGAAATATTTCTGTCAGTGCACTGACCAACCATCACATCTCTGCTTTTTGCTCTTCTCCTTCCATTGATACCTACACCATTCATTAAAATTTGGAGATTCACAGGTAGTTGCTTAGAAGTCAATGATGGTTTTATCATCAACCAACAGGAAAAGACCAAGCTCTCACTAAACATTCATTCAGTGTTTCACACTCTTGGCTGAACAACAGGAATGATCTTCATGACTCCATCTCCATTGACTAATAGAGACTGACACTGAGGCAATCTGAGAGACTGTTGTGCACTGAAAAAATATTTTAATTTTGTTGAATATAGAAGGAAAGATGTCACTTCTAAGCAGAGAAAAATAGAGTCATTTTATTGCAGTCAAACCTCTGCAGTGGCTAAAGTAACAACATTGCCTTTCTACAATGGCAGGAGTACTGAACAAATCCTACTGTGTTATGAAAATTTTCAACATAATTCACAGAGAAATCATTAGAAAATGTTTATGTATCTGAAGGGATGATTTGGAGCACTATGAACACTCCACTCTCATTCCCCATATTTTTCAAGACAGTAGGATCTCATGGGCCTGGATATCCTTCATGAAAGGAGAAATGACTGGTACCAAATTTTACCAAAGGAAAAATAACAAAATGGTAAAGGACTGGCAGGCTCAAGGGAAAGCTAAAACTTGAGTATTACTTTACTTTTACAAGTTGATCCTCTGCCTCTTATGTCAAATTTTCTTTCTTTATGCCTCTTTATAATTTAGAAAAAAAAGGGCTGTTTAAAGTGCAATAAATGCAGATTTCCAAAGGATGTATCTAATGAAAATAGACCTTTACCTTTTTGTTTCTCAACTTCACTGAGTACATCTTTGTTCTGGAGTTAATTGACTCTTTCTGAGCATATCTTTGATTTTTTGATCTGTTTGATGTTGTTTCAGCTTCTATTTGTTCAGTGAAAAAAAATAGAACTGAAAATTAGGTAACAAAACCTCCATAGTATTTATGCTGGAGAAATGCAGACACAGTCCCTTTTCAGCCACCCAGAGGGCAATGTGCAGAAAACATGTTGATATCACCTCCAAGAATATAAGGATTTCAAAACAGAATAGCTTTATGGAATGACAAGAGAAGGGTGGAAGAGCATGGTAGTACAGAAACAGAGGTTCTGGAACTATCTTCTTAATTAGGAAAGAAAGGTCTACATTCCAGGGAAACAAACTTACAAAACCCAAACTCCAAAATAAAGACAAAATCAAGTTGGAACTTTAATTTTATTTTTCACTTTTGATTTTATTAATCTATTTGGAAATCCCTCCAGATAATTTGTTAATCAGAGAGCTTTCTTTTCTTTTCTGCAAAAGATTCAAGCGTCTCATTCTGAAAATTTAAATAGTAGACATTTCTACCTGTCTTCATTCTTTCTATTTAAAGTCATATGCTAGGTAAACGTACTACAATTTTTCTTTCACTTGTTTCTATAATTTTCCAAATAATTTCTATAATTGTGTCTTAGAACTAATTTATTTTACATAACGGAGCTTTTGTTAATGGTGAATTTGGGATGCTCCACGCACACCACTTAAGTCCATCCTTTCTAAGGGTGTGGCTTGAAACTTGGCTACCGGAACACTCCTGCAGCAACTTAGAGGTACTACTTAAATCACAAGAGGACGTGGCTCTATTTAAGTACAAGAGCTTCCTCAGGAGCTGATAACATGGGGTGTCTGAGAGAGAAAAATCTCCCTGGAGCTCTTGTTAGCTTGGAAAACTGCCCAGCTTGAATCAGATTTGCATAAAACACTGCACACCTGGTAGAGCATGTTCCTGCATCTTTATGTGTACTTCTCTTTTCTGATAACAAATTCCTTAAAGCAAACAAGACTTTTTTATTATTATTATTTTTGTACTGTTCCAATCTCCATTCAACAAAACAGAACCTAATATTTAATTTTAAAAAGTTCTAAATTTCTCCTTTTTAATCATTAACTTATGAATAACTAATTATGTTCTCTGACCTAATACTACGGATTGTATGAAGAAGTTCATACCTTTTGCCATTCTGATCCCTGTTGACCAGTATATTGTCATGTAAGAGCAGTGGAATTAATGACACAGTGGATATCACTCAATAAGAATACGAGCAAAACCTGGGTCCCTTTTATATTACAACACATAAAGTGTCATTTGGTGGGGTGACTATGATCTACAGTCATGGACTAGAATATCATTCTGACAGGCGCTGTACAAACATTCATAATCTTCTGGAAGAAACATGTTTGACTGCAGAATAAAGGTTAATTTAAAATAACTTTTGGAGTCATTCTATACTGAAAATGCTGTGTGTTTTTCATTTCTCCATTCCATCTGACCAACAGGAAGCCCAACACAACGCAGCAGGCAAGAAGTAAACATAGGGGAAAAAAACCAAAGAAAAATATAATTAATTTCTAAGGTGGTGGGAAAGAAGTTCATATGCAAGGTTTGAAGTGTAGACCACACTCTAAATTTGCCAATGAGTTTTGTGTGACTGATGTAAAGCTAATCTTTTGAAATGTATTACTTCCTGGTTAAAACCCTAAAAAGCAGAATCACTGAGTTCCCTCATAAAATCTGCTTCTTAATAAGGTCACATAAAAAAATTAGAAAGATGATGGAATTCATGGATGGAATTCATAATCTAGTACCTTTCTACCATAGCCTGTTATTTGATCAGATGATGCTAATCGTATTTTGAAATTAAATGTGGGCCAGCAGAAGGCAGCTGAAGTAAGACATAATTTCTGTGAAATATTTGGTACATATTTAGTTGGTTGTTCTTGCATCAATGTAATTTCTTTTGAGGTTTACCACTAGCAGCTGTTTAAAGGGCTTGAATATAGGAGTTGTATAATCTAGCACACTTTGGTTTGGATATATTTTTGGCTGAAGTGGACCGTGTTTGTTAATATAATTCACTGTTGAATAACAGCAAATTTATGATTTGCTAAAATACATTGTGCTTTAAAATGCTATTCTTAAAACAAAAAGAAATTAGTTCATTATCTACACACATGTTTACACAGGTCTACTCATGATAGTTTGTCAGTAACTTGTTAACATTTCTGTATTAGCTTGCTCTGACTACTTCATTAACAGAAGAAAAGCATCAACTTCACAAAGGTTCTCTTCATGTGAGTTTCACTGCCGGGTAATATTATGCCTTTCTGCTATTCCAGTCGGTTCATACATGTCATATACATCTCCTCTTATGAGGAGAGACTGAGTGAGCTCTGTCTGTTTAGCCTGGAAAAGAGAAGACTGAGAGGACCTTATCTATGCTTATAAATATCTGAAGGGGTGTCAAGAGGATGGCACTTCTCAAAAGTGACTGTACAAGGCACAAGGGTACAAACTGGAACACAGAAAGTTCCACCTTAACATGATGAAAAACTTTAGTGTGAGGGTGACAGAGCATTGGAACAGGTTACCCAGGGCTGCTGTGGAATCTCCTTCTCTGGAGATATTCAAAAGCCACCTGGGCACATTCCTATGAAACCTGCTCTAGGTTAACCTTGCTTTAGCAGGGGGCTGGAATAGATGATCTTTCTGGTCCCTAACATTCTGTGATTCTACATGTGTGTGTGTGTATATAAATTAAAACTAAATAGGACAATTACAGGGGATATTCCAGAAGCTCAAGAAAGCTTTCTGAAGATAATAAAACCAAAATGCATAGACCTTTGGTGTCAACCACAAAATTATGTCTGTCTTCATCTCCACAAGATATGGCCATGGAAAATAATTTGTGATCAATGTTGATCCTCAAAGAGAAGGTGAATGACGTAAATGAGGTGCTACAATATTTCACATTACATAAAATATTTCCTATTGTAAATATGCAGGTATTGTCATTCAATCAAATGCCTTGGCATGGTTAAATGTTTAGAGTTTAAATTACCCAAAAAAGAACTTAGAAAGCTTCAAGTCCATCAACTGTAAAAAGGACTTTTTTTTTTAACACAAATAGTTTATACAGAAAGCCAGAAAGATTCATTTCAAAGAGCCACTGGAGATAAATAGATGGTATCTGGAATACAGCTGAGAAATCTCTAATTAAACTGCACTAAATCCTCATCTCTGATACAATAAAATGTCTCCAAATGAAATTTACTGGAATTCAGTGTAATTGCTTGTGCTGTACACCAGTATAAGAGAAGGTAAGATGTATAAAAAGGTTTTAATAATAGATTTTAAGCAAATATTTTATTATACTAAGAAAGAAAGAAAAAAAGAGCATAATATAGTTATGTCCTAAAAAGTATGTTCTGATATATTTGCCCATCTAGGTAAGTCATCAGTGTATGACAACCATATGTCATATTTCATTCCATACAGGTCGGATTGTTCTCCTGCAGTGATGAGACACTTTCAAAGAGACATTACTTTGGGTTATCTCTAGCAGCAATACCCTAGGGCTTCTCTTACCTGCTACAGTGAGCAGCAGCCCTTCACAATCACATTCCATACATCAGCAAACAACTGCTGCATATTCCCCAACACAAACACCTCTCTAGGCCTTAACCATAGACTTAGTAGACCTTATCTCCAGAAGTGTTGCCACGACACTGTGTCCTCGCATAGCTCTTCTGCAACTCTAAATTCGCTCAAGTTTCTCTGTTTATAGAAATGATGCTTTAAGTTTCTTTCTTTGTTCTAGAAATAGCAGATCCTAAACACAAAACTTGTTTCCTACATGCCTGACTTACTCTAAATGCATTTGAGTGTAACATTATCAAATATCCACTATGTGTATTATTAAGTAACTTCACCTTTGGTATGAAGATCTGACAGGGCAGAATTATGAAACTGTAGACCAGGCTCAGTGGAAGCGTATGAAAGAGACCTGTATCTTTGCCTGACACATGTTCCTCCATGAACATTTGCCTGTGTAAGGCATGGAAAGAATATACTACCTGTATTCAATTAACCCAGGGTATTTAAAAACTACTTGTAATAAAGATATTGCAAAAATAACACTATGTTGCAAATTCATCATAGGATGAGAAAAATGTATTGTGTGCTTTTTTCCAGTTTCTGATTTTATTGCCTTTTTGGCCAAGCTGAAATTAACCTCAGAGAATGAAGCAATCTCTCCCTGCCTGAAGGAATATCTCCTGTTGCAGATGCAATTGCATGTAAAGCCTCAAGACTTAGTAAAAAACTTATGTAACTCCCTGCAAGGTCCTGTCATCTACTCAAGAGGAAGTTCAATGAAACTTCATTATATGTTACCAATGATATCCCAAAACATACCCAGATGACTTTGCTGGGTGTATGTACGTGTCCACAGAAAGACTATTTGCTTGTTCATGTCAGAAACTCTCTTTCAGACACATTAATGTATTTTCTTTATTTAGGTGCAACTACTTCCAGGTTAGCCGAAATAAATGTTTTAAAATAAAATATTTTAACACATATCTTTATGCATATAAAATATTACTTCATAGGTCAGAATTAAAACTTGTAATACTGATAAATTTGTATTTGGAGTTTAGGGTCATTAATATCAACAACATAGTAAGCAGACATTTCTAGTATACTATCACTCAATAATGAAAATTGTAGCTGAATAGTCATTTGTAGTCTTTTACTTTGGCTTTAATAAGTGTTTTCATATATTGTTGTCCTGTTTCAACCAAGAATTTATTAAAATCTTTATCAATATCAAAGACTTATTCAGGAATGTTTGGATGTCTTCAAGGGCTTATTTATAGCACTTAATAAACGCTCAATTTAATATAGGTAACCTTCTGAATTTGCTCTTGGAGAGTCTTCTAGATCTTTTCTTTAAATAAACATTTTCTATATATGTGTTTGTAGTATTAATGAAATATTCTGTCAGCTCCTTGGGGGAGGTATAAACCCAATGTCATGTACCTTTAGTAGCAGTAGTATCTAGACCCCTTCAGTATTTAAGAGTTGGAACAGAAAAAGTTGGCTGTGAATGGAAATTGTTTAAAACCACTTAGAAAATGCTTGACAACACATTCAGTGATTTCCAGAGCTGCCTAAGGAGGAAAGCAGATCTCACTCCTATCTTCAGGCAGGGCAAGAAGAATTACTGAGGGAACTACAGGCCTGTCATTGTCACGCCTGGGAAGATGATGGAGCAGCTAATCCTGAAAACCATTTCCAGGCACATTAAGTGCAAGAAAATCATCAGGAATAGCCAGCATGGCTTCACCAAGGGAAGTCATGCTTGATTAACTTGATAATATCCTATGATGAAGCAACTGACCTGATGGACGAGAGGAGAGCAGTTGACAACTGTCTACTTGGACTTCAGTCAGACCTTTAACACTGTTCCCCATCAGATCCTCACAGAAATGTTGGTGAAGCATGGGCTGCGTGAGCAGACAGTGAAGTGGTACAAAAACTGGCTGAAAGTCTGGGCCCAGAGAGTGTCACAAAGTCTGGTTGGAGCACTGTACCCTTGGGGTCAGTACTGGGTCAAGTCCTGCTCAACATTAGTTATCTGTATGACATGCATTCTCAGCAAGTTTGCTGAGGACTAAAAACTGAAGAGTAACTGATGCACCAGAGGGTTGTACTGTCACCCAGAGGGACCTCAACAGGCTGGAGAAATGGGCTGACAGCACCTGTCAAGCAATGGGCACACACTGAAACACAGGAGGTTCTCTCTGAAAATCAGGGAAATTTTTTTCACTGTGAGGCTGACTAAGCACCGGCACAAATTACCCAGGGAGTATCATCTCCTCAAAGAGGAGACAGAACCAGAAGGCTGTTGGATGTAACTAGGTGATCTTTAAAGTTCCTTCCAACCCAAACCCTTCTACGGATATCTGGAGCCCTCTGGACATTGTCCTGGGCAGCCTGCTCTAGACGGCCCTGTTTGACCAAGGCGAGATGATTTCCAGCAGTCCCTTACCACTTCAAGCATTCAGTGATTCTGTAAATTAGAAACTAAGAAATATACAAAACATATAAGAAAAAGAATACAAGGTTCAATTTATCTATGCACAGAAAACATAAGGAAAATAAAAGAGAAAATGAAAACTAAAAAGCAGGTTTCTGCTTGATCAAAAGGAACAATACCACAAGACTGCTACAAATAAGTGGTGAAATCACCAATCATGTAGAAAAGACAAAGCACATACAGCGTCAGGAAAACAAACAAAACTTCGTAGTCAGATCCCCGAGTGGCAACAAAATAATTTGCATTCTAATAAAAACTGAGGAAGCTATTAAACAGAAGCTAACAAGGCTAGACAGTTTAAAACCAGCGGGGCAACCTGTCTGAAAAGGTCTCTGAACATTGTTATTGCTGATTTTCAGTATCCCTTGGAATACCAAGCAAATTGCAAAAGATTGGAAGAAAGCACGGTATGCAAATACTGAAGAAGACCTGCATAATTGCAAGCTGTTCCAACTAACATTGCTGTAACAGAACCTGCTTGATAAAATCTAAAGGAGGCAAATGTAATTAGTGCAAAGCAAAATAAAATGTAGATCTTGTAAACGTATCCTGATATTTTGAAGGAGCTTTTTTTTTTCCTGAGATGACAGATTTGGATAACATCAGATTTGCATATATGTGTGTTTATATATGTTTCTACATGCACTGTAATACTATGCATTTCAAATACTGAAGACATTTGACTGGCATCATACACTATTTTAACCAAGATACAGAATTACTGTAAATGTGACATACTAAATATCACAAAATGTAACTGTAACAAAGGAAATAGGCAGCTTCTAGTAAGAACCAATGGAAGCCTGATTTCCAACTTTTCGTTATTTAACATCTTTATTATTTGAACTGCAGAAAAATGCATGATCTTTGAAGCTGAAGACAGCTTGAAATTGAAGTTTTCACATGTCACTAGCTTGGGACATCTAGGTCAGCTGGTACAAGGAAATATTAGGCATTTTAATGTGGCCACGTGTAAAGTCATAAACCTAGGATAATGAACATAGTTCCAGACTGAGATATTCAGTGCTGGGAGAAAATGTGTCAGAAGCTTGGCAGGTACTTTAATCAGAAAAGGAAGACTAAAGAAACTGTACCTTCCTGATAAAAGGAATGGAGAGGGCATCTGGTGACTGGCAATTGCATTTCCCACATCTCATAAAGCCCTAAATCTTAAGGCAGGAAGTGGGGAAATGAAGTCCCAGACACTGTAGGAGGAGATCAGGTTCAAAACCATCTGAGGAACCTAAACATGGGACCTGAAGAGCTGTGTCCCAGGGTCCTGGGAGAACTGGCAGATGTACTTGTTAAGCTGGTCTCCATTAAACCTGCAAATTCATGAAAGTCAAGGAAAGTCACCAGTGACTGGAAAAGGGAAAATATTGCAGTCATTTTTAAAAATTGTAAAAATTAATATCCCAAGAACTACCAGCCCGTCAACCTCACCTCTGTGCCTGGGAAGATCATGGAATACATTCTTCTAGAAGCTACGTCAAGGGTATGGATGACAGGGACATGATTAGAGAAAGTCAAAATGACTTTACCAAGTGCAAATCATGCCTGACTACTCTGGTGACCTTCTACAGCAGAGTGATTGCATTGGTGGGTAAGGGAAGAGTTACTGATGTCACCTACTTGAACATCTGCAAGACCATTGACATAATGCCACACAATACCGTTGTCTCTAAATTGGAGAGATATGGATTTGATGGATGGAGTGTTAGATGGATAAGGAACTGGCTAGATAGCCAGAAAGTCGTGATCAACAGCTCAATGTCCAAATAGAGACCAGTAATGAATGGTGTCCCTCAGGGGTCTCTACTAGGACATGTACTGTTAAATAACCTTATAAATAACAGACAGTGGGGGTGAGCACATCCTTAGCAAATTTGTGGATTACACCAAGCTGAGTGGTGCAGTTGTTGGGGGAATGGATGCCACCCAAGAGGGGTCTGGACAGGCAGAAGTAGTGGGCCCATGTGAACTTCATGAAGTCCAAAAAAGCCAAGTTAAGGTCCTACCCCTGTGTCAGCGCAATAACCAGTACCAATACACTCTTGAGTGATGAATGGATTGAGAGCTGCCCTCCAGAGGAGGACTTGTGGACGTTGGCAGATGAAAAACTAGGCATGAGCTGACAATGTGCATTTGCAACCCAGAAAGACAGTCATATGCTGGGTAGAAAGTAGCCTCACTAGCAAGTGCAGAGAAGTGATTTTCCTCTTGTACTCTGCTCTTGTGGGACCCCACCTAGAGTACTGCATCCAGCCGGGGCCCCCAGCGCAAGAAGGACATGGTCCTGTTCAAGTGGGTCCACAACAGGGCCACAAAAATGTTCATTGGGCTTCTCCCTTGCATAAAGAAAGCCTGAGAGGGTTGGGGTTGTTTATCCTGGAGAAGAGAAGGCTCTGCAGAGACCTCATTGTGAACTTATACTAAAAGGGGGCATGCAAAAGAAAGATAAAGACATTTTACCTGAGCACATAGTGATAGGACAGGGGTAACAGTTTTATAATAAAACAGGGTAGATTGAGATTAGACAGAATGAGGAAATTCTCAAACATATTGCCAAGAGGAGCTCTGGATGGAACATGCCTGGAAGTGTTGAAGGTCAAGTTGGACAGGGCTTTGAGCAACTTTATCTAGCGGTTGTTCCTGCCCATGGCTGGAAGGTTGGACTGGATGATCTTTAAAGGCTGTGGTTCATCTGTTCTATGATTCTATGGCATGTACAGCAGATAACCTACCAATGTCACTGTAGCTGGGTTCAACAATCCTTTATTACCTTACAACCATGATTCACTCACAGCATTCCTTTGATGTGATTTTTTCCATATGCATAATATATATGCACTGTACTGACCTAAAACCTGAAGGTGTATTTTATGCATAACTATAAACAGTTAATAAAAGCATTCATTTTAATGATATTCTAATAATTCTAAAAAAAATGAATCCTAACTTCTTTCACAATATCTGATTATCTGATTCAACATGCCAGGATTATGGCACAGCAATTAAGCGGTGAAGGTATTTCAGTTGAGTTATTACCTGTGTACCTGGGTTTCGCATATAGATTAATTAATCAGGAATCAATGAAGACAATCTCCCTTAGTTTCATGCTCAGCAAATTACTTGATGTGGTGATGAATCAGTGAAAATCCAAGAGAAGTCAGTGTAGTTAGTTTATTGCTGGAGGAAAGGGTGGGGAGAGGAGTTAGAAGATTAATAAAATGAGAAAGGAGGTGTGTGAGAAATGGCAACTAAATAACGAGCTGAAGCAAATGGGTGTGTGGTCTGGTAGGTATGTGTTTTTGGAAGAAGGCTGGAACCGTAATGGATACCATCTCTTATCTATAGGGAATTCTGCTATCATTTCTAACAGCTTGGCCGTACTGGGGAAGAAGCAGGTAGAACATTCATCAAATAACTGACAGTACGCCCAGTAGCGTAATTTTTTTGGATGTGAAACCAAAGGAAAACACATTAGAGAATTCAGCTTGTTGAAGCTTGGGAGCATGCAGCCAGCAGAGCCTGCCCTGCGCAGGATACGCTTCTGACTCCATTTCTCATAGAAGCTCACTCTTCCCCAGATGCAATGCTAGTTCTGTGGACAGGGTAAGCTATTGTCTCTGACTCCACTCCTCACCAGAAAGAAAACATGCTACTGTCATGATACAGGAGACAAGCTGTCTTCAGCCCCCCCCCCCCGCAATTTTTTTTCATGGTCTAGAGAAATGCTCAGAGGCCACTACTTTTCATTTTTAATTATGCTTTTAAAGTAATTGATTTTTCCTTATTTTTCATTTTTTCCTCCCATCATTTTTTATGACATTTTAATTTTTATCTGTATTCAGGGGAAAGCAAAAGACGTACAAACCGTTTCTATGTCTCGTTGACAACCTAAGTAGAGTTTAGAGATCTTAGTAAGGCATCTGTTTTTGAAAACTGGATCAACAGGGTATAAATTAAAGAATTTTTTTCCGTGTTTGTTGGTTTGATTTAACACATAGGGATCTCCCCCAACCACAGTTTTGCTACTATTCTCAGAAATGTAATTGGGAGCAAAATCACATCCCATTTAAAACTGTGTTTCAAGAACTCCACACCTACAACATCTAAACCCAGTATGTAAGACAGGAAAACCTAGAATATATTGCAATTCCATTATCTGCTGTGTTACACCTTATTACATTAGACCCATATACTTTTAGATTTCCATTTGTTATGGCAGTAGTTCTTCCTTTTCTTCCCTGGCAAACTTTCTGTCACAGACTTTCTACTGTCCCTTATGGAAATAGACCCTTGAAGGCTCCTCCGTTCATCTGCTGATTATCTTCTGTATTCCTGCCCTCTAAATTCCAAGTTTTCTTTAGCTTCACAATGAATATTGGTGTAAGAATACAAGATGATTTAGCAATCAATAAAAGACATAACCAAGGCTTTATGACCGTTAAAGAGATAAAAAAGGACAGTTGCACATGTCTTGATTTGATGCAAATAATGCTTATAAGCATATAATTCCTACATTGTAGGAACAAAGAAAATAAAGAGAAATGCAGCATATGCACAAGATTGCAAATATTAAATAATATATCAGTTTTACAAAATCAAACAGAATGCTTCTGTTATATTTAGAAAGATATCTAAACAGGTCATTAATTTTTTACAAGAAAATGTTACTTTTGCTTTAAACTGGGACTAAATATTCTAAAGAAATAATAAATGTTCATTCTACAAAATCACATTCATTTGTGGGATGGAAAATCCTTTGGTTAGAACCATTTAAGTGGTCCCAGGTTACTAGCAAGTATTTTTAAGGTTTTACTTTATTTATATTATTGACGTTGTAACCCAATGTGATCTTTTAGTGATACAAATGAAAAAACAGCAACAAAGTTCCTAGCTATACTGAGTGGATCCTCTTCATTGATTTGTTAAGGCATACCTTTTGGAGTGTGTATACAGATGGAAATAAAGTATTTTATAGAAATTTAAAATTTTGATAAATATTAAAATTGAGTTACGATCTGTAGTGTAAAAAAAGCCCACCTTCAGTCCCTCGGTGGGCTTAGCATGACCACTTCAGTTAAATGCCTGAAAGAACCACTTTTATAGGAGATTATAAAGTCAAAAAACCTCCAGACTATTTTGGGGCAGAGGAAAGAGGTTAATATGAATGTCAATATCCTTTTCTGCTCTGAATTACCAGTTGTTCAAGCTTAAGGAACTAACAGGAAATGGCCAGCTGCTACAGCAGTGCGTGAATACTGAGACAATTTATCAGGCAGGAAAGGTCTCAGCTTTGTAAAGTTACTTGAAAAATGCAGAGCTATCAAAACCTAGATAAACCCAAGTTTTATGTTAATGTCGAACAGCAGTGTTGGGAATGCTTTTATTGTATGTATGATACCTTCAAGTCTAGAACTGCAAATGGCTCAAAAGCATTGATTACTGATTACCATAGAGAGTTAACCTGTTCTGCAATAAGCTAGTGGTCTCAGATGATCTACCTATGCAAAGCCAATAAAGCAGTTGAATAAATGAAGTGCAATACAGATAAAATCAATGTTAGTTCAAAGGCTGAAGTCTGAAGAACCTTTTAATCAATTCGTCTCATACCAATGGACTGAATCATGAACTTCTCACTGACAAAATACGTAACCACACAGTTCTCTAAAATCAGAGGCACAATTTCTGTTTTCTTCAGTGTGAGTAGACTCATGCTACCAGACTGCATTATTTGTCCCACAGATCTTCCTGATCTTTCTAAGAAGGATCCCACCTTCATGTGGATTTTGGAAATCATAGCCCGATCAAATTACCTCTTTATAAACACTGCTATAATTTTAAATGTATTCTTTAACATGCAGAAGATGAACAAAATTTAAAAGCCAGTTAGAGTTTCAAATGATAAAGAAGACTGATGTTGCTTCTCAAACTTTTTCTATCTGAAGTGACTGAAATACATTTGCAAGTCCACGTACTTTTGTAAGACCAAGCATGATTGGTAGTTAGGAAATACAGACATGGGCACCAGCACATCTCAAGATTTGACTAGCCATGTTATGTTTCATCTATGAGTCAAAACTTGCTTAGAGGCAGATCAGCTTCCACATATGTAGAAAAAAGAAATATAGGAAAAACCAGTACCCATACTCTGTGCCTATCCTGTTATTGTGCCAAGCATTAAGAGCATCCCAGCCTTAAGTATTGCTATAATTCTTAAAATTTGAACATGAGATCCAGCAGTTTATAAAATTTAGAGATCAAAGTTGGAATTCCTAAAGAACTATAGGAAAGCCTACTGTCTGTCACAAATGCATAAAGATGTGTTAACCAAGTAGTTCTATAGTTTCTAATGTGTAATTACATATTATGTATAATTTGCTGTCACACCTGCAGCAATTGAAACAATCTTTTAACTGCATTAGAAGTACCTGAGGAAAAAAAAAGAGATATTTATAAAAATTTTCTTGCCTTCTTGCAAAACAAATAGCCAATGTTCACAGAGACAAGCTTTCATCTCATAGTCTCTAACGTCACTTTCAAACTCTCCTGCAGATGGACCACTTACAGGAACATTTTTTTGCACCAACATTCTTTAAAAAATAAACTAAAACCACAAGCAAGGCAAAAAAACTGTTTCTAAAACATTAATTCAATGACATTTGCAATTGAGTCAATGCCCACTGAACACAACAAATTTTGAATTAGACTTTTTGTATATAGATGAATGTCTACAATCAGGCTATGTGCAAGGTTGCATACACAGAGGTTAAGAACTCGTTGAAAGTTTGGGTTTTCAGCGCTAGCTGCTCCTACCAGTTTGGAAATGACAGCAGATTATTGCTATTTTGGTGCAGATTATTGCTATTTTGGTGCAGATTATTGCTATTTTGGTCAAACATAAGGTAACATACTGCTCTAGAAAAAGCACATTCATTTCAAGCCACTCTGAGTAACTCAGTTAATGTTGTTAAATAATAACCAATTAACAAATTGTTGTTTGCCTGTTGGATGTTGATTTTACTATGCAATGATGTATTGCACTTGAAATAACAGTATTATTACATAATGATGGATGTAACTTTTGGTCTAATTTGTAGCTAAATTGTTCTAAAGAAAAAAAAAGAAAGCATGGGTTTAATGTTATGAAATCCATTGGTCTTAAAGGAAACTTAGGCCATCAGTTTAAAGTTTTACAAGTGCTATGGCACTCAGCAGTAAGAAAAATTATTAAATGTTAAACCTACATGAAAATGTTTTAGTAAACTTGAAACTGAATTCTATGAGTTCTGTGGATTTACATCCAGACAACAGGATCTAAACTAAGAAACGTTAATCGGATGTCACAGAAACACAACTGAAAATGACCATTTTTCACGAATTACCATTATGTCTGAAAAATTATCTGAAGGCAACGATTCACGAATACGAGTCTAATAGAATGTATGACATCCCTACATACCCCACATTCTAACACCTTGAACTGAAAGGATAGACTGTGTAATTTTATGTAGTCTAGAACTCCTGAAAAGAAGTTTCTTGTACAATGCCTTGCTCTTTCAAAACAGGCACAGCAGTTTTTTTAAAAGTCTTTTCTCACTTACCCAAACTGTTAAGGACAGATTGTGTGCCACACAGTCAAAGCTAAAAGATACATATTTTTGCTTACACACAGATCTTAGTGATTTACTGTACATACCCCTCATTTGATTTCTGCATCAATCATTGTAAAATGGGGTGAAACTTAAACTTCAGCAGTGGCATGAGACCTACTGTGAAAGCAGAAAAAGAATCAGAACTATAAGTTTTAGTAGGTCTGTACTGGTCAAGTTTGCATTGCACATAAACAGACACAACCAAAAATAAAGCATAGCTGTGAAAGACAGCTACTTTTAAGTGAGTTGCTTTCATAGAGATGCAGATGATACTGTGATGAATACATTTAACATTCTCATTAAGAAGACAAGGTCACTGCTTTTTTAGGTTTTTTATAAGAAAAAACCTGAAAGTTAGTCTACTCATAGTTATATTCTTATCATTCCATCTTTAAGCTGTATAAAAGACTATAAAGAACTCTATTTGTATTTTCTGTGTTACTTTTTATCTTGTGATGACCTCTCCTGGTTGAGTTGCTCATTAGCCTTGATTCCAAAGCTAAGAGTGTTTTGATCCCTCTATGTTTATTTCAAAAAAAGATTACAGGAACATGAAGACTTTATTGCTAAGATATGAAAAACATGACTAAGAATAAAATTTACGGTCAGATCTGAGTAGTAGTTTGTGTGATACTGTATTACAGTATGTTTATTGTGCTACAAGACGAGCTTTCAACACACACTTCATCTCGAGATAAAACTGAATGAGATTCAACACTTTCAACACGATCATTTCTGAATCAGTATTACTGAGACATGATTTTAAGGACAGGGAGAGGTTTACTGACTTTACAAGGTAAAGAAACATTTGAGATGCAATATATTCACATGTGACTCCTATTCTATTCTTTCCAAAACTGTATCTTTTTCTATGTCAGTACAAGCAGATGGTAAGAAAATACTGAATGGCAATCTCATATAGAGGCATTCGTAATTCACTGTACACCACGAATCTTACACGCTTCCTACAAGATACTGTAAAGAATAAATTTGCTGCTGTTAATTACCTCAAAGTCAAAACATAAAGTAGCAATGGAGTAGAATATAAAAATAAGTTTGGAAATCAGTATTACATCAAAGTTGTGTTTCATACAATTATTATTTATAATCCTGGAAATAGCCTCAATACAATGCTCAAGATCAACTGATTGGGGTGGGGGGAGGGTGGAAGAGAGACTTAAAAATACTAAGCGCATTCTCTTTTCAGAGGAGATCAAAATTCCCCTCAGCCGTTCACAATCAGTTACATACAAAGTTACAAGCAGTCCCAGAAAACATAGCACAGTGAGCAGTTTGTATACCAAAGCGTGCAACAGAATAACCAGTTAAGTAGTGCACCAAAACACTGTGACACAGCACTTGAGTTCCTACTGTGGTACCACTTCCCAAGCACTCGCACATCTTTACAAGAATTTTAAGTATGTACTGCAATGTGAACACTCTTTTTGTAATTTTAAGGCTGACGTGTACTTCTATTTATATTTATGTTTCCAGTAAACAAGTTTGGCTCCATTTCACTTTCAGAAGTGAGTCAGAAATGAAATGCTGTACAGTGCATAAGTAATGTAGTGTATTAGTGTATAAGCTCTTGAAAGGTGAAATCATATAAAGAAATCTGACTACTTGAAAAAAAATCCTCAAGATGGGAATGCGTATGAGTAAACCATAATTATGATTATAAATATCCTTTGTTCATGGAATTTCTGGTTATTCTGATGTTACTAGAACCGTTAACTGCTCAACTGACTTCTTTTGAAAGTTAAAGATTTGTTTGTTGAGTAATCAACTAACCCATTGTAGGTCATTTTCAAGTTAAACTACATCCATTAGCTACTGAAAGACAAAAAAAAAAAGCAAGAAAAAAAAAGCTCAGAAATCCTATTAGAGAAAAGCAGAAAAGCAGTATAGGGATTTTTTTTTTCCAGGAGGAGATTTCTGACAACCTAAATCATATTTCAACACCGTCCCTGTCCCCCCCGTCCACCTCCCGCCCCTGTGTATTCCTGTTATGCAGAGCCTGATAGATGATAATGATAAAATAATATTCTGAAGAAAAAGTAGATAACTAGTCAAAACTAAGCAGTAAACCTCAGTATCAATAATACTCCCAAAATCAAAGCTAGAAAAATAACTGAACATTCTATAGCCTGTGAGACCTAGATACAATGTAGGCACTGCTGTGCATTTTCTGTTGGCACACAAATAAATATCTAAGTGTAAGCAAATCCTGGAACAATAGCATTGGTTTATTTTTCAATAGATGTCAGATAATAAGAGACAGAAACCCACTGAGAAAGTATAGTAATGCTCCAGTTCCCTAATAATTGCATTCTTCATTCCTGCTCCCAAGGAAACATATAAATAAATATAATGATCCACATAGATTTCTATGCAATATATACATTATGATCTAAGACAATTCTCTGCTTGGTCAGTAGAACCAGCCTCTATTCACATACACACAATCCCAGTACATCTATCTGTCAGATCTCAGGATATTTCTTTCCTCTATAAACAGCAGAGGAATTCAAAAGTAGCGTCTATTTTTGGCGTTTCTATAAAAACACATTGCTTCATTTCAGTGTGCATTTCAAAATCACTTTGCAAATAGCAAATGTTGTACATGATCTGCAGAGAAATAACTAAATACTTAACACTGACATCTACCTGCAAATGTTTTGCTGGAAACTACAGCTCAATACAATGTTAAAGATTTGATCTAACGCCCATTGAAATCAATAAGCACACTGTCATTTTCACACTGCTAGCAGAATCAGGTCCTGTATAGGTGCTCTGCACTCCTCCAGACTGAAGTTCAGCATTTCAGCAGATGCTTGGTCATTTCTTTACTATTTCTGCCTCCTTAAGGGGACAATTGCTGGTCTCCTCTGAAATACTTCCGCTCATTTTATTACGGGAAGCAAAACTTCACTCTCAAGAAAAACTGTCCTGGCTCAGTTCCCTCTCGTCAACTCACCATCATCCTTTCCTCTTCAAATGAGACAAAATTTTCTCTTGCTGCTCCTTGATAAAACACTGCTTATGGAAACTGCTCACATCTCCTCTTTTCCCTAGCACAACGGTGGAAATGAAATACTTCCAAACGCAAATTGCATACCTTCTGAAGAAGGTGGTGGTGGTGAAACCAAACAAATCAAAACAAAGCAGCGAACCAACCAACCAAAAAAAAAAACAAACCAACAAAAGTTTGAACAGCTCCTACCCGATTCCTTTCCCCCTCTGACTTCATTGCAGAATCAAGACTATATCACAAAGCAGGTCTTGCAACTTTCCACAGTAGCTATCACTGAAATCACCTACACTAAGAAATATCTGAATGGGATCATTGCGAACAGTATCAAACATACACAAGCAAACACACAAAAAAATCAAACATAAAATTCACCAGCAGAGAAAAAATGATCAGCCTCCCAGACTTGTGAGAATTCCTCTCTGTTTTATTGCAGAACTGACATTTTTCATGCTTCTTAGAAAAGGGTACTTACGAGATGCAGGCAGAGCAGTCCTGGCTCTGCAGCTAATGCTGCTGAATATCCAGAGGAAGAGTGCTGCCCTGCAGCCAGCTCGGGTAACCACAACCATCCTTCACTTCCTGGCTCCCTGTACTCCAAATGTCAGCCGCAGAAGACCTGCTTTTCTCCAGTTTGCCCCCTTCTCTCTCTCTCCTTCTCTTCCTCGGAGGAGGCGGCGAGGAGGTACAGGGGGCAGGGCTTTACCTTGGGGTAAAAGCCAGCCTCCCTCTTCGTCTGCTGTCTCTGGGTTTGCAGCAGCACAATAAGTCCTGGTACTTTTCTTTCCCTTATTTATCTGTGTTTGTATGTGTGCGTGTCTGCCTCCTTCTTAGAGGAAGGAAAAAACAGAAAAAAAAGCCACGAAATATCAAATAACAAGAATTATAGAAGAGAAAGATAATAAAAAAAAATAAAAAAACCCCAATCCCCCCAAAAACAGGGGAAGGAGGGAGGGAAAGGGAGATGGAGATGAAGGGAATGGAGAAAGGCGGAAAAAAAGCTGTTGGTGCTGCTAATGTTGCTGTTGATGCTACCACTGCAGCTGAGCTCTTCTTCCTGCACAGAACAGCGCTGCTGAGAGAAGCTTGCAATAACCTCCCCGCTCAGATATATATACACAGTGTTCACGCACAGACAGCCGCGGAGCCAAACACACACTCACACAGGGAGAGGGGGAGATGAGAGGAAGGGAGAGACACTCCCGCAGCAGAGAAGCAGGCTCAGAGCCTCTCTCCTCATGTATTCATCGTCTTCCAGAAGGAGGAAACGCTGCCACCAGCAGCATCAACCTCCCCTCGGCTCCACCACCAAAAAAAAAAAAAAAGAAGCAGAAGGGAAAATCCTCTCCCTAAGCGCTCCCCTCCTTCTCCTCCAGCTCCTCCCTCTTCCTCTGCGCCCCTCCGGCCTCCAGGATGCTGCTCGTCCTCCCTCGCCTGAGTCAGAAGCAGAGCCAAGGGACCGCGCCGGAGACCGGTGCCGGGGCGGGGACCGGTGCCGGGGCTGGTACTCGGGGAAGCAGTGATGCTGCCGGTGTCGGCGATGTTGCCGCTGGATGAGGATGCTCGGCAAAGCCGGTGCCCCTGCACACCCGCGGGGCGCAGCGGCAGCCCCCGCGGCCGGCTCCTGCCTCCCTCCCCGCCGCTCCCCCGCACACCGAGATGGTAGCGGCTCCCCGAGCTCCAGCCCGCCAGGATCCGAGCCAGACAGCTGTCCAGGCAAGTCCTCTGAGCCGGTCCTGGTTCTGAAGGGGTGAGCACCATCCCGCCTGCAGAGAACTGGGGCTGCAGGAATCGCTAATGCAGATGTTTTCTTTCGGTAATTAATTCTCACTCCTAGGGCGAGCCAGGAAGAAAGCTACATTAAAGTATCATTACGGTTTTCACCTACAAGAGATGACTGAGACGACCTGGCCATGTCTTAGCCTTATGGTTTAGGGATTTCAAGAGTCTGACTGCTTTTTTTTCCATTTCTCTCCATCCCTCCTGCCATTGCCCTTAAATAGACTGAGCCAAAAGTTATTGCTCACCAGATACAGTAGAATAATGAGGGTGGGGAGTTATTCATGGATTATTTATTCTACAATCAATGAGGCAAAGAAAAATGAAAACAATTATTTCTCAGGTGTTATATAGAGAAGGCTGAGAAATGGAGTGGTATAATTTCTTTAGAGAAGCCCCAAAGCAGGGATAAATTATTTTCAGTGACTAACACACATGCTGTTAGCAAGTATCTGCTGTTCTTTAGTGAGTGTGATGAAGTGGTTAAGACTGTATGTAAAATGAGATTTTCAGAAAGGCCTTGGGATATTAGGATCCTCAATCCTATTGCCTTTCAGAGGGAGTACAGTGCCTGTCTTTTAGGTCACTTTGAAAACTCATCCATACGTAATATATGACCTCCCAGGAGAGCTGTGGCCTAGAGGTTTGAGCACAGCACAGGATAAAGCTGAAGTGCCAGTCCTGGGAAAAAGCATTTCTGTAATTTTGTATCTTGTATAACTGCCATAAGTTTTCTTCCTTGAACCTTTCCCTCCCTTGTCTTACCCATATTGAGTATTACTACAATCATTTTAAATGCTTTCATAGACGTAATGCCAATATGTCTATAGCAAATGTGGAATGAAAAAGTGTGCTGTGAATGCTAAATCTTACTATATTTGTCTCAGTTTTTAAAAGAATAAATATTCCCGTAGGGACTTTCCTACCTCTTCTTTGCATCATCCTGAGTCCTCTGCCATGCTCTCACAATTCCTTATATCCACAGACACATTTGACAGTAATCACTAGGATGTGTGAGTTTTTTGAGGGATGAACTAAGAATGAAATATTAATTATTGCTAGTATAGTTCAAAATTGCGTATTTCCATAAATTCTTTCTTGTTAACGTCATCTATTCTCCTTCTGCTCTATATCTCCCAATTTTTCAAATTTATAAACCTACATTTTCTGACCTTTACCTACAGCAGAAGTGATAGTGCTGAAATACTATCAGAAACTGACAGCATACATTCACTGAAAAGAAAAAGGAAAACTTCTGATTATAAAGTGCAAAAATCTGACTGCTTTCATTTTGAGATCTCAGTATTCATTGGCCTTTGTTATTCACCTGAGTAAGTAATAAACAGCTTCTCTGAGTAAGTACTTACAAGCTCAGCAGACCATTTTGTAAACTAAATTTCTGGGTTTTAAGATCCTTCCAACAAGCACAACAAAAGCAGTGTAGTTGCACTTCACCCATTTAGACTTCATGCTTCTATATCTACATATATACTTTCACATCAACCATTTTGTAAGTCTTCCACTGGACAAAAATCTAACTTCATTTGAATTGTTCAAACTTCACACTTCTTTAGCGTATACTAATAGGGGTTTTCAAAATCATACTCAAATTGTTCAGAAGTATGCAAACATTTAAAAAACAGTCATAAAGGATAAGACAAGTAATACAGGAAAGGAAAAAGTTTCCTTGTGGTTTGAGATGGAAGCAATGACACAGATAATTGTATTTTTCCCCACCTCAGAACAGGATCAGTCCTTAAAAACTGCATAAAATATTTAAACCATGTAGCAATGGCAATGAATTGTGCCAGGGTAATGCAATTATTTTTAATATAATCACAACTGGGGCCTGCAAAATCATTAACTTTGATTCTGTCACACAAAAATCATTATAAAGATCTCCAGGCATTTTTTAAGTCCTATAAAATAAGCTAACCATCATATATACACGCTTTTTTGTTTTTTTTTTCCTTCCTGGAGGATGTTTTGAAATATTACTTCACATGATTCAACAAATCCGAGTTGAATATGTTAACCTTTGAAATGAAAACATGGTCAAATTGTGTTAGAGCACAATATGAAGTTATTAGATACTTCTCTCTTCTGCTCTTCCTCCTAACCTTTCCTTTCCAGAGCCTAAATGTGAGCGAGTTTCTAAGCAAGCCATGAGACACTCATTCAGTCTGAGCAGGGCAACTGCAAGCTCTAACACCTAAATCTGGCAACTGGCAAGCGCCTGCAACTTGGGTCAACAGGGACCAGAATTCCACACACTGTAGGTTAGGGAAGTGTCCTAGCAGACTGGGACAGACACACTGGCCATGATGTGCAGAAGGAGGACCTTCCAGCGCAGATACTCTCATAAGAAAATTAATCTTTCCTTTTTTTTTTGGTTAAATCATCACTCCCAGAACCTTAAAAGCTGAGGACGTACCTCAGTCTCCTGGTGAAACCTCCCTGGCAATTACTAAGACACTAAAGTATTAAAAGACTCTAGTTATTACAGCTGTACAAAAATTTTATTGAGCCTAATGGAAATTATACGTATATTGATGAATAAATAGATCATTCTGGATTTACTAAGGCTGTCAAACATTGTCTGCTAAAGGGAATTCATCCTGGACAGAGCTGTATTTACAGTATGTAAATGTCAAGAAGAAAAACACAGTGTCAGAAAGCTAGAAAAGATAATTAAGAATTTCAAAAACTGATGGGACCAAATGGCATCAAATAATCAGCTGAAGCCACAGAAGAAAATGAGCCAAGCTAAAAAAGAATCTGAAACTTCTGAATGAATATTGAAAAAAGTAAAAGCCATGCTTCTTTATTCCTAATAAACTAACAATTTAGCACAGTTCGTCCCTTTTCTATTTTCAGTTGTCAAGGGCCCCTTGCATGTCAGGGCTCTGAAAACTATCTATAGTGGAGTTTCCATCCAGTGCCCTAGGACTGTACATAGGAGGACTCCACTCAGGAAACACAGATACAATGTGTTTCAAATTATGACCAAATAAGGCTTTATGGTTATACACACAGAGTGAAATGCCATATAGTGGACAGCTCCATTGCTGAGGGAAGTCTTGGGTTTATTAATAATAACATGGGGTTTTCTACTAGGACTGTTTGTAAACATGAATCTTTCTATGGGGCAGAAAGAGGGCACATGAAAATTATGAAGCCATAAGGATCTGAAGAAAATATATATTTTCTAGAATTGTAAGGAAATAAAGTCTTTTCTAACTTTCCTAAAGTATCTAAAAAGAAGACGAGGGTGCACTGGCAGAAAAGAACAATTATATTTATCTTGCCTCATGCAGCTAAAAAGTCAGCATTAAACTTTGAAATTAATGCATTTTGACTTGACGGTCATTTTCTTGTCATAGTTGTACTAAAACAAACAATAAATAAAAAATCAGAAACGTATATAAGTGATCATAGTAAAATACCTTTCTAGTTCTTTATTTACATGCTTCATAGCAAAGATTTTTTTTTAAAAAAATAAGTATATAAAACTCCCAAAACACTCAATATGTCACTGTTAAAGATTATAATCCCAGATTTTCATTCATACAGATATCAAAAGAAATTGAAGATGCTCAGAAGTTTTCAGGTTCATGACCCTACATCCTCTGTAGTCTAAATATGTCTTCAAGACAGCATCTACCTTTGGAAACTTCTTTTGGGATATCTTGGTCTCCATCAATCTGTACTGCATGATGAAAAAATCTGACAATCAAAACAAATAAAAAGATGTACCGTATGTCTCAGACATATACTAGATCTGAATCTGCATTTTATAGACATGCAAATAGAAATGAATTCTATACTTATTCTGCATCATGACTAAAACAACCGAACAAAAATGGTTACCTGTCAGAAATGCAACTGTTTTACACTAATCACCAGTCTTATTTTGAGCTCATTTCCAGTTTAATGCTCCTTGAAGAAATGGAAGAATCTGTTTTTTACAAACATAATGTAATTACTACTCATCCACTTGAACAGTCCAAAATAATTCTTTTCTCCACGACACAGTATTCTTCAACACTTTCATGTCTTTCTTTTTCTTCTGAGTTTGCCTTAGGACACCACCTCAAGTGTGTTTCCCTCCACTTCTTGTTTAAAAACCATCTGTTAGTTTATTTGAATGGTGTTTATATTGAAAAACAATTTTGCACTCCTACAATCCCTAAACTCTATTAATGAAAAAAACAAAGCAATATATGAGAATTACTGAGACAAGAGATTTTAATATGGTGTCCATTTTATTATTATTTTCTTCCAAGCTGGAAATGTTACATCCATAAATATATCCTTTTTGACAAATTAACTCTTTTAGGGAGCTATAAGGAGCAGTCTGCTAGTGCTAATGCAACCAGTCCAACTGGAAGTTCAACTGGTTCTTGTATGTCATGTACAAAAAACTTGCAGGATGAGATTTTCTTTCCATGAGAAATAGAGAATGTGGTCAGTAAAAGCCATCTGAATACAGCCATCATTTCAGAGTTTGACCAAATTCATCACCTGTTTGTTTTTAAAACATACATTAAGTCCTTGAAAGGATGACCCCTTAGCAAATCAATTTCTATTCCATTCTGGAATAAAGACCGGAGGTTATGACCTTAAAAGCTTTGTTTCTCTCAGTTTATTGTTTTTTTCATATTATATAGGTGCCTTCTTTCTTAGTAGTCTTATCTATTACTGTTGTTAATAGCAAAAATATTTTATATTGACTCTTATGATTTTATATATTATTTAGATTTTTGCTAAATGGTAAATACGTTAAATGGTGTTTTCTAGACCTTTGTCTTGTGTGATTTGGCCAAGTAAGGTGGAATCTTAATACTACTGAAAACAGAGGGAGTTTTGCTACTGAATCAAACGGGAATAAAATTTTATCCCTTGTATTTATACCTATGACATCTGAGAAATTCCCATCTGTACAAAGAGACAGACACTGTTCATCTCAGAAGAGTATGAAACAATGCTAAAGTTGCTAATTATTTTCAAAGCATCTACAGTAAACTTGCATTGCATTTATGTACCAACCCTATTCAATGGATTTCATTGAGAATGTATTTTGAAAATACATTTAAGCATGTATTTAAAATACTGCACTAAAATAGTTTTTTTCTTAATTCACTTTAGACCATTTCATAGGTAATTCATGGATGCACAGATCTATATTAAAAATGCACATGAACTGAATTATGGTAATGTTATCAAAAGTTATTACAATTTTGGTTGAAATATTTCTAGTCATCTTTAAAGGGGAAACTGACACCAGTCCAGAACATTTCCTTCTGTTATTTGTCAAGGGAGGGAAAGTATCCTTTCACCAATGCACAGCCTGCAGGGTAAATGCTAGAGAGGAGACTGTCAACTCCTCTTATTCTACCATTTATGCCTGGATGAGGAGACTCCATGTGATCCGAAGGCTTTTGCAAGACAAATACATAGCAACGCTTTGGTCATTATAGTAAATACTTGAACAACTAAGTAATATTAGGGAAGAATTGATGTATTTTTAGCTGCATTTTTAATGCAATTTAACAGCTTAAAACATAGGAAAGAGCCAGCATAATATGACAAGATTTCTTTCTTTAAACTGACAGTGATCTACAGCCCTTATCTTGGGAACTTCTTTGGTAAACGTTTTGGAATAATTCACAACTAATAGCTTTAATACAGTGCTTTATGTTAAATAGTTTGTGCTATTCAGGATACAGCCTCATTTCCTACTTGATAATATTTAACAGGTTGGAAGAGGTTAGCAGAATAATCCACAAAAGTTACTGAAGCATTTCAGCATTCTGAGTAAATACATATTTGCCTCTCTTCTATATTGCCCACATCATTCAGTCTCAATTACCGCAATGATAAATGATAGTTATTTTCATCTCGTACTATAGATAACATATGGATACATGACAATAAAATTAGATTAAAATTACCATTTACTCTATCTTATAATATTAGAAGAATCCAGAGTCCTTTTGAATCAAGTTATAACTTCTTACATGCAACTGATTGCTGTAAGACACTTGGTGTTACAGTCAAATGTCAAGCTGCAGTAATTCTTCATTATGACTTCAGGACTGCCTTTTATTAAGCATCTACAGTGCACCTAGTACAGAGCAGGGTGTCAATCATGACTGGAGTTTCTGCATACTACCTATGATTACACTTAAAAGATAAATACGTACTGTTTTGCCTGTCTGCACACCTGTCTGTCAGATAACACCTGTCTGTCTGCATCTCCTGTGTTTCTCTCTTTTTTTTTTTTCCTTTCTGCTAGGCTTCTAATTTCTAACAAAGACAGTCTGGCATTAAGGACACCAGCTGTACAAAGATTGACAACGTGGCAACTTTTTAAAGACTGAAAGAGTTCGACGAGCTTTGTGCTGAGTTTAGGAAGTCACTTGCCACAGCTATGCAGACAACAGTAACAGGAGTTTCCGAGCTGCATAAGAATTATAGCTGAGCCTGACCAGATCAGATCAACCCATAGTTCACAATGGAGCTACTGTATCATATGTCTTGAGGAATGTTCCCAGTCACCAGTTGGAGGTTTTCATTAAAGCTGTTAACCCTCCTACTACTTTAAGAGGAAAAATAGGCAGTATAGGGGTTTTTTTGTGAACCAAGCTGACTGGGTGCTAACTGGTGTGGTGATGTGAAAATCCATATTTATTTTATTGACATATTGCTATAAATTCTGTGCTGTAGTAGTTATACACTGAGAAAGAGGTGGCTTATTTATTCCTTGTAGTCCCACTGCAGTTAGTCTGATGTTCTTTCAGAGGAAATGGTCAGCAAGCTGTAGTAGCACATAATAAAATCAAACATGCCTGTGCATCATAGGCGTTTACAAATACTGTGAGCACAAATGATTATTTTTGACATCTAGGTAGCTATTTGAGAGCAAGGATGAAACTGAGAATGAAATTATTTCTTTCCTTATAATCAGGAAAAAGATGAGTAATAGAAACAAAGGAATGAAATCAAAGTACAAATTGCAGGGTTGCACAGCGATATTTTTTGTTGTTCTTACTTCTGCACTAACACAGCAAAAGCAAATTGGAAGCCTTGATATGAGGAACATAATGTGAAGAGCTTTCTGGTGTATGAATGTTGCATCTACAACTACTCTTAATGGAAATCTCTCATTAGATTCTATGGTACAGAGGCCTTGCACAAAGACCACCTCATCTTAATTTATAAGGAGTCATGTTTGGGTTTTAACATCTCTAGATTTTAATCTCTACATTGCAAAACAGCCCGTGTTTATTGCCTGGAGTTAGGGAACATCTAATTGAAGATGCAATTTCAAAATCTTTTCAGTAGTTCGAGGCAATGAACCTTCACATGCCCTGCTACACAACAGCAGAAGAGAGGCAGTTAGACTGTTAGTACACTTGTGAAAGTAAAAGAGACAATAATATCCCTCTTTTGCGACAACCGGTCTGGTGTCATGTGAAAAACTTTTTGTGCATGTTTCCTGTAGTTTGGAGAACAGAAAGCTCCCTAACTGAGGAAGGAAGTTTTTGAAAAACCCCAAAAGGAATCTGAAATGAGAAACCACAGAGCTCTGAAGGAGCCTGTGGGTAAGTTGCCTTATTTACATGTCAGGGGCTTCAGTATCAGCCCACCATAGTTATATTATCTCTTGGAGAGTACATATATATGTGTAGCTAACACCCACTCACACAAAAAAATACATAATCCTATGTAAGTATTAAATGACATAGACATATAAAGCAAAATACAAATATCTATTAGATTGACAAGATTATTATTAAAATACATTCTGGATAAGACTTATCCATAAGAAAAGAAGACTTGAAGAGGCCACCTAAGTCATATCAGTTACCCAGATTTTTATCCCAAAATAAAGTCCCTTCTCTCAAGCACAAATCTTATTCACAATATTATGAAAGACAGGATGACTTGGAGATATTTTCTGTGAGGTGTGGCCACAGAAAAATTACTTTGCTTCCAGACCCTTTTCAGACTTATGAAAGTATCAGAAATACCTGTATCTGATAAAAGTCTTCCTGATCTTATCTCATTTTTAATTAAAAATTATGAAGAAGTCACAGTAGGTAGACCAAAGTGCTACTAGTACAACAGTGAGTAAGTTTTAACTGTGAATATATTGGAAATAAAAGGTGCTGAGACCACTGTTACTCACTGCAATGTGGCATGTAATGAATGAATAATAATTTATTCTCAACATCTAAGGATTTCAAAGAATTGTACAAATATTGACTTAATCTTCTCAATGAGGTAAGCAATACTATATCCATGTATAGAACAAACACAGAAATCTATGCAGAATGTCCAAAATCAACCATATTCCAACTGCTGTAAACAAGATCCACTGGCTTCGAGACCAAAATTGTGTTTTTAAAGCCAAATGGACAAATCAACAAAAGCTGTGCCTCTTGCCCTACAGAGCAAGTTGACCTGCTACTGTGAGTGAACTGAAAGTTCTCCTTTAGCACTTTGATGGAGGTGGTAGAGAGCCTGAGACAGTATGGGACAGTATGAAACATTGAGTCATCAGAAACACACTCTGAAAGGAAAAGGCAGAAGAACCTAAGTGAAAAGTACTTTAAAAGGAATCAAAGGATTATGACGACTGTGGCTAAAAACCTAATGTCTTTTGATACCCATAAAGAAAATAAGATAGAGCTATAGGTGAACAAGATGAAACTAGTAGCAGAAATGTTCATAATTTACAGAGTACACACATTTTTGTTGTGCATCTTTCAAAAGTGATACAGTACTATATTGTTGAAATTCCTACATTTTGTAGAAATAATTTGAGTGTAGAAGTGTGTTTATCAGCACCACTTCTCACTTTTGAACAGTGAAAGTTCTTCAGTATCCCAGACAAAAATGTTGAAATGTGTTGAAGTCTACATGGTTTAACTCTGTGTGAAGGAAAGACAAAGAGCAGGCTATTTTGTTTCCACTAAAAAGACCTTGAATTTCTCTTGTAAACATTGAGAACTGAAAAGAATGCAGTGTCTTTAAGAACCAAAAGGAATGCAATCTAATTATGATTGTTGCTGTGATAAAAGCACTGAATCCTACAGTGTTTCCAACTTTATGATGAAGTAAGGTTTCATTGTTCTACCCACGGACAAGCTTACAAACGGGGGAGAATTTTACATTCAAACAAAAGACTGAAAGACTGTTCTCTACTCACCCATCTCTCAGGGGCTAATGACTTAGTTGCTTGCCAGTTCTACCTCTAGTGAAGACCACTCTACACAAGAGTTGTAGGATAGGTCAATACCACTCTGAAAAGTTGTAAATACAGCATAGCCTGCTGTGTAGGTGCTGTCCATCCACACAAACTTCTCCATCACCCCGTCAACTGCTTGCTTAGAGGTTGTCTGAGAAATCTGCTGGGCTTATACAAGCACAGAGGGCACCATCAGCTCCAGGACATGTCTCAGGTGCAGTTCTTGCAAACCAGCTGTCTGCAAAACTGTCTTATCTGAAGATGCAGGTGCTTCAGAGGCACCTATAGCATTTGTAGACACACTCTTGGGGATATTTTGGCAACCCAGATTGAAGACTCGGTTCCTCTCAGAAAAGAAAATGTTACTTTTCTTCATTAGCCTTCTGTTCAGCTCGGCTGACCTTGGTTTTATTTCAAACCTAGAATGCTCTGTACATTCACTCTGCTGCTCAGCCAGCAGTTTATGGTATTACAACAAGTAAATCTCTGGAAGAAAAAAAAAAGGATAGCATCTTTCTCCCTCACTGCTCATACTATTTCCAAATTAGTTTGAGAGCTGGGAAATGTGTTTGATTCACATTCTTTGTTATACCAAAACATAATCATAGCTCCTCACTTATGCTGAGTGCTTGGTGTGTAGAGGGAACAGTTGGAGAAGTTTGCTTTTCATAGTCTACACTGCCTTTCTTTTATTGTCAATGACCAGTTCCCTCACTGGCTTCATGGTGAGGTGAATTGAGTGATCCTGTAGAGTTTGTATTGTCCTCATTATATCTAACTAACTGATATACTAGGGAGAACATTTAATGATAACTGATAACTCTGGTTTCCAGTTTATCTGGAAAACACATGTTTTTTTTTACTTGGTCAATTATATGCTAACATGAGACTTGATTAGTGAGAAACAGATATCCTTCACAGATTTATCTTTTACCTGCACTGAGAAAAATTACATGCTTCCAGATTCCTCCACAACTTTAGTTATCCAGAAAGTAACCAGGCTGATAGTGAAAAACACCCTACAAAAGCATATGCAGGAAAAGCATTTCTTGATTGGAATCAAAAAACAGAAGAGATTTCCTGCTCTATTAATTTCAGCTCCTTGTTATTTTTTTCCATATTTTTTTCCTTTTGGAAAATTTAACCAGAAGAATTTAGTAGTGATGAACCTTCTTTTAAATTACAGAGAAAATATAATTATAGTTGGCTTGTATCCACTTGCTTATGTGCCAACATCATTACCCCTTATTTTGAGATTATTTTTGAGTCATGGTCAGACTGAAAATAAGACAAATTGTTGAACACTAAAATGCATGTTTAAAAGCTGTAAAAAAAAGGGGGGGGGGAATGGGGGTTTAAATTAACCCATAACAGGATGTATACTTGTAGAAAGGTAGAACTACTTCTTATATTTCTGGAAATTAAGGCAAGCTGGTTTAACTTGTCATATATTTCAGTCATCTTGATCAGAAAACACTACTTTCTAGATAATTTGCTTCTGTGTAAAATATCATGTTTAGAGGATGATGTTTCAGCTGCACATTTCACGTGAGAACTATGCAAGCTTCCAGTTCCTGATTTGTCAGGGTGTTCAATATGCATTTATGTGCATAGGCATTATTTATGTCAAAGGAAACCTTGTGTTGGTTAAGGCATAATGAAAACAGTAGGATTGGACTTTAAGTTATTTGGAAGCCAAAAATTTGTATTTTTCAAGCATCAATATTAAAAAACTGTTCAGATAGGACTTAGCTTTCCTGCTCCTAAGGGATTAATTATTTCATGTAGGTGAGATGATATTTGGAATAAGGGAGAAACTACTCCTCTGAGTCGACTAGTCACTGGTGACATTCACATTTTATACAGCTAAGGCCAATGGAAAACAGAAATTCAATTTATACCTCGAGAAATTGATATGAATATAAAAGTTTATGAAAACTGTATGATAGGTCTTTGTATTCTGTTCAGTACTTAATTTATTTCTGTAGCTTGTCTAACTGTTCAAGAGCATGAACCTTCCAAATAAAAGTTTCTTGAATTACTCTGAGTACCTATGCTTTCCATGAAACTTAGAAAAAAATAAGACATATGCTTGCCAAAAATACTTTCATCCGGTTCTGTCACTGAGGTACGAAGGATGAGGGATTAGGTGTTCTATTACATCACCTGCTCATTACTAAGGATTTCACCAGACAGGAAAGGAAGTTCAGGCATATGAGAAGCTGGATTGGATTAATCCCCAAAACCTGTATATGTTGTACTTATGGAATGTGAAGAATGTCAACAATTTTCCTTCTTTCCAATGTTAAATTACTACCTATTTCTCTCTAATTTACTGATCACCAAAACCTACTGAGTAATAAATTAAAGGCAAAAACATATACTAGAAAGACATCATACATCCTTCAGACACCAGGAAACATTTACAGTGCAAATCTTTGCCATACCCTAAATATTCTCAGCAGACAACAATGACATTCTGTATAGTGACAAGCCTCTGACTGTACAAAATGATGGAGAAAAATAAATAACTTCTTACTCTGGTCAGAAGTACATTACAGTACTAAAAATTGCTATGATCCTTTTCTTGAAATGTGCTCATATATATATATAAAATGTTCCATTTTACATGTAAAAATCAAAATTTATCTTAGTGGGTTACTAAAATTTTTAAAATTACAGCTTCCACAACACACCTACTTCCCTACTTCTGCTCTAGCAATCCTTACTTACAAGTGTTTCCTGACACAAAACAAACAAACAAACAAACAAACAAACAAAAAAGGAATTAAATAGTTCTGAATCACAGTGGTAAATTCTTGTGAGACGTTGATTCTCCTGACTCCTAATGCAATTTGACTCTCAGTGAAGTGCCTCTCAGATTGTACAAGTAAAAAGAAAGAATCAAATATTACTGTTATTTTCATTGTGCATGATATTTAAAAGACATACATAACTTGCCTGCTTGCTTTTCATTGGACTCCATTACAAAGAAATGATACTATGTTAGTTATCCTATTTAAGACATCCTTAAGTCCATGTTTGGAAATGAATATTGTGACTTGTCTTTTTCTCCAGTTCCCTCCTTTTTTTTGCATCCCAAACATTAAGTCACATACAATGTAACCTAGGTTTTCTGTTTATTTATTTATTTCAAAAATAAACTCAGTGAGATAGAAAACTTGTGCAGAAAAGCACTCAGAACTTTGGGTATAGTATCAGTGAAACAACAGCAATGCACAACAAATCTGAAATATCAACTACTGTGTAATCCAGAGTAATCTGGATGCAAGTCTGTTGGAAATTATTTTCTGCTTTTTATGTTGAGAGTGTTCAGGTAGCAGCAGATTTTGTCACCAGTTCTATGAACCGTGTATAGTACATTCAAACAGCCCTGCTGACACCCCTTAGTCCATGAAGATGGTCCTGACTGTGAATGAGAGTATTGACATCTGATCTCAACAAGTAGTGAATGTGACTCTCTGTTAGAGATGGTTCGTTTTCCTCATTAAAAAATCATTCAAAATTAATCAATTTCAGTATGGAAAAGTGATAATCCAGCTTGTGTTATTAACAAGGTTGCTGAGAAAGAAAAGCCATAAAAATATGCTGCTAATGAAACTTGTAAATCCTTAAATGTGATTCTCTGATTCCTTGTCAGTTCTTTAACACAGAACAGCAGTGAGAATTGTTCTGTCAGGATATGCAATGACACTTAGTAGAATTCATAGAGAACCACATCATTTATGTAGGAAACTCGTTGCTACATCAAAGAAGGTACATAACGTTGTGGCACTGCAGAATTAAAATATTGCACATGCTTCCTACCCGTTGTAACATCTTTTCCTCTAAGGCTACTAAAGCACCAAAGAATTCCTGCATATAATTCACAACATGGAAGATCAGAGAAATTTCTCCCTGGGCACAGCTAGCATATGAATTACTTACCAGAAGCAATAAAAGGAAATAGTAAAATTGCAAGATTGTCCACCAGGTGGCATGTGAGCCACATAGTGTTAAGAGCAGCAATACTGTAAATGCACAAAAATTTGTCTTGCGCAAAGAGAGTGGACCTATCTGATTGGTCTGTGGCCAAATAAACATCTATCATTATCCAGAGGAATTCCCAATGAGTTTGAACTTTCTGGTAAGAACAACTTCCATTAGTTAAGCTCCCTGAAAGTGTTTATTGATAAGTGAATATTTTATGGTTTGAGCATTGAATTTCACTTAACTGTTTCTTTTATTCTTTGTCATAGCTTCCTTTCTTGGCAGCATCATATCCATCAGAGCTTCTACAGTTGAACAAGTAGAGTTGTATGGACAGGGAAGTTTGGAAAATGCAGAGATGTACAGTCAAAACACAGAGAGCAAAGTTTGTTAAGTGCTCTATAGTTTGGATCATAGCTTTTCATAAATTGACGATCACAAATTGGTGAAAGACATCCCTGGCTTTACCTGCTCCAATCAAGATGAAAAAGATTAATACTTTCTCACAGTCGTGATTACATAGATATGTAGTTGCATACACTGTTTTCTGGAGAACTATAGCTGTTAAAAGCAACAGAAGAATATTTTAGGGTAATTATGGCTTGCTAACGCAGTGTAGCTACAAGAAGGAGAGAGGAGAGCCAGAACTTTGCCCCTAGCCAGTTTTCTATAGGCTGCCAGAGGTATTTCGGAGGCATCCAGGAAGATTATTGATACAATAGCAGTCTTCAACCTTCCCCTGCATTACTGAAAATTTCTAAGTATATTTCCACTGGGTTACTTAGTGTTTTACCAACTTTGGCTCTGAGGTGAGGCAAAATTCTTTCCCTTGCCACAACTGAGCTTCTTCATCAATAAAATCGTTTGGGATTTTTATTATCCTCCCCTGTGAAACTCTCAACTCAGTGCTGTGCAGTTCTAGTAGGTAGTATTACAATTAGTCCAGATAGAGCAATCTGTTCTATGGATTAAACACTGCCAGTTAGCCAACCACATTTTAGAAAGTTCTCCATCCTAAATATTTACACAGTTCTTATTTCTATCATACTGGAAATCCAATAGTCCAAGCAGGGGAATGGAGCTAATTCTATAGCTGGAAGTGGAGTAGCATCATTACTATATATAATCTGGTTTTTTGTATTCTAGACATACCTAGGAAACTTAAGAAATATCTCATAGTAGATAACATTTTATAAATGACAGTATTCTAAAGATGACTAATAAGCTTATTTTTTTTAAATTATTATTATTGCATATGTATTTCTGCCTTTGCATTGTTCAGCTGTGGAAGATCTTGGCTTCCAGGTAATGCTGATGTGGTTTTCTCCCTGTCGTCTCTGTACCTCTCATTATCTTTTTCATGATTTCTGGTGCTTTTGGGCTTTTTCTGTCTGCTTTCAAGTCATTTCTGCAAGCTTCTATCTCAGAAATTTGCACTTTTACTCTATTCTTTAATACATATATATGAAAGAATCTCTGCCAAAAATAACTTCTCATTGGTATTAATGTCCACCCGATTAAGAAAACTAATTTTTCTTCATCAGTTCTCTACAAAACAGTTTCAAGGCACTACTGGAACAAAAAATTAACAGACATCATGATCTGATATTTTTGCAGTCAAATTTCTTTTCTTTCTGAGGAAACTCTATGTGTTTATGAACGAGTGAATTTTTTAAAATTATATGATCTGAAATAAGTGCCAGAAAATGAAAACACTGAATTTGCAGAAAACAAAAAATATCGTGGTTTTGCACTACCATTGTTGCAACAATTGTTTAGAAAACCAAGATGACTGTGGCCTTACTATGCTGTGTAAAACACTAAGTAACTGACATCTATATACTCCCTGCAAAAGGGCACTAACACCACATCTGAAAACTTAACATCTACTTGAAAATCAGTTTTGCCTCTCTATTGAGTGTGGTGAGGTGCTGAAACAAGAAGTCGTGAATGCCCTATGCATTAAATATTCAAGGCCAGACTGGATGAGGCTTTGAGCAACTTGATCTAGTAGAAGATGTCCCTGCCCATGGCAGGGGGGGAGTGTAACGAGTAGGTCTAAAAATCCCTTCCAAAGCAAATCATTCTATGATTCTATAATTCTATGATTTTAGTTGCATACGTAGTAAGGTAAAAAATAACTATGTCTTGAAGTGATGTTGAAGTCAAAAAACCAGATTTTTATTGGATGCAATCACAAAGCACCTTAATAAACAATATTAAAGAAAAGGAATTTATTATTTTGATTGTAAAAGGAATAAAAAGAAGCCAAAAAAGAAACAAAGACACTTCTATGTTACTATGAGAACAATCTACCCAACAGAATGAGAAGTTTGATACACGAGTCTTGGGGTTCTAAACATGAATGTGATGGTCATACTTGGACACATCACACCCCACACAGTCTTTTTGGTTTTCCTGTTCCATAAAGTGTTTGATCTTGTCAATACATTCTTGTAATTCTACAGTCCCAATTGTGTGATGATTTCAGAAGCTAGTGTACACTGGAAATGACAGATGGATAACTATGCTCAGTATTTTACTTCCTTTTTTTTAATTCATCTGGAAAAAGAGCAATTAAGACTTCTTTAGTTGGATGAGCAATTAATTTCCATGTATATTTGGCATACTCTGTGTGCGATACACATGAACTCTTGCAGGTCTCCATAGGAAAATGCTGACCTGGTGCCTCTGAAGGCTAAACTATAGCACATCCCAGCTGAAAGTAAACAAATGGTTTTGGCACTTAGCAAAAGGATTTGTTTTGATGGAAAATTTATTGCTGTCTTTTATGTTAAGCACAACAAGAAGTTAAACTGAGGAGCAATGAACAAAATATTAATTAGAAAATGCAGCATTTATACAACCTATTCAAAGGAAATGTTATTCAACAGTACCAATTTCTTCATCTGGTTATGAAAATAAGATTAGTTAATAATGTAAAACAGAAGGAAAATAATGTCATTAATATAAAATAAAATAATGCATTGGTTAAATCTTGAAAAGCGAGGGAAAATCGGCTGTAATTTCCTCCTATGTACCCCATAGTAATCAGGAAATAGTGACAAAACTCTGCTGATCTTGGGATCAATTTAAAAATGATAAAAGAGGGCCCACGGAGTTCTCTCAATGACTCTAAATTCTTTATGTGTGTAAAAAGCAAGCATACACTGGTTTAGAATCCAAAGTATACTTACACGTTAAGTTCAGATTATATGTTCACCTTTTGCAGGATCCAGAAGGCAGCTTTTTAAATCTCAGAAAGAAAATACAGCAAACAACTGTTAACTGCAACTAACATGCAGCTAGAGAGTAATTTAAAGAAGTGTAAAAAAAAAAAACTGAACAAAGATTTATCTTTAGAATTTTACATAGGTTGTTTAAAGAAGTAAAATGAACAAAACTTGACAATACCAATGAAAATACAAATCAGTTATTGTATATTCTGGACATATAAAGGGATACACTTTAATACTTACCAAAAGCTAGAGAGGAAGGTTAACAACCAGAAAGTGACACATGGTTAAAGGGATAGCTTATGAAAATAAGTAGTTTTGTAAAACAAAATATTCTAGACAAAGCTGGAGGGGGAAAAGGCATATTACTAGTACCACTATTACAATAGTTAAAGTAGTTTAATTACTGATGCACAGTAATTACTGTTTCAAGAGTGACATTGCAAAATACATTAGCAAATGGAAGGGCAGATTAAATGAAAGTAATTGCATCTTAAATACAATATATACCTCTGGAGTATTGAAATTCTAGATGGTATGCTGAAGAATGGAATGGAATCTTTGACAACTTCACTGTAAGCAGGGTGGTAGACAAAAAAGTCACTTGGTGCATTGTTAAGGTGAGGAAATACTGCGAGCTCTCTACATCTCTGCAAAGTTCATGCAGAGGGAACCATAAAGCCTTTCCTTCACCTCTGGCATCCCCACAGCCAAATGAGTGTCTATGGTATAAGTGTCCTTATTTACCTAGTCTGAACACACAGACGAATTTTGGTACCAAGGTACAAAATGACAACAATAGCACCTTCCTTACTCTTACAGGACTCGAGATCCTAAATCCTAATGGAAAAAGAGATTGACCAGGGCTTTAGATAAAACCTGAATATCTTGCCACAAAGTGAGGTAGGCAAATAACTCTCAAAAAGATTAAAGCCAGAAATGAACTATGGAAGATTTAACCCAGGGTTGAAGCACATTTTGTACCATTTATAAATACAGCCAATGGGTGTGATTAACAGAGGAGCCACACAGCTTGGATCCAGGGGAACAAAGGTTTAAATTATTTGTAATGACATATATTATTAATTCCAAAACTTATCAGGTGACACATTATGAGGAGGATCATCAGCTCTCCCAAACTGTTTTTTCAATCTACACAAATAAAATATCTTCCCTAAACACATCCTGTTTGCAGCAAGTGTTTCAGCAGATACGAATTCCTCTACTACTTTGTGCGGATCTACTTTCTCTTGAGTTTTCTGTTCAACAGATGTTTCTATAGCATCTTCCAATGGAAAGTAAGCAGTATTACATATGAAGTGCCTTCAAAAGCACTGGATGTTTTAAAGATCTTTTTCTATGTGGCCAAACTGAAGTTGGCTCTTTGCCATCCTTGGGATTCCTCTGTGCTTTCTTATTCAAAATCTCCATGCCAGGGCCAGGGTGTAAAGAGAAGACACCTGGGAACACTTGTTTAAAATTTCCCTAAAAAAATTACTTTTACTTTTCAAAACCTGTCCAGTCTTACAATCCTGTCCTGCTGAGATAAAAATTCTGTGTAATGAGCAAAAGTCTACTATCAATAGAGATTTTTTCCTCAGTTATCCTCTGAGGGACTTCAACCAGTAAATTATAGAAGTCTAGAGATCCACAAATGAAATGCTGACATTTACTGCTCTACAGCCTCCTCAGGAAAACATATACTCTCAGAAGCTTGGAGACTAAGGTTGAGTTCTATTTTAGAGCTTGAATTTGGACTTTTACTTCTTACTTCTGATCGGATTTCTCATGGACACCTACCTGTTCTTTCTGGTAGAGTGACTATGTATTTTCTGCAGAAACAATACTTATGACCACTGTATAGCCCTGAGATGACTGATGTATTCTTCTGGAAGATGAGAAAGTGGACACAAATCTGGTGGAAATAGCTTGGTTTTGGCTACTAAACTGCAAAATCAATTATTGACACGGCTTCAGTTCTGATCTTGAACGCATTCCCTAGTTAAAAACTGTTACCTTCTGTTTGCCATTCAAGTAAAGTCTGCTGGTGAAATATGTTTCCTTTTTAACAATCCATCTCATATTGCTCTTACTCTGAGCAGGTTCTTCTCTCATCCTTTAGCGAGTGGAAGAGAACATGCTCCTAAAACAAGGTAAATGCCCTAAATCCAGGCAAAACCACAGTGGGATGTGCGATAGAAAGGAAAACTTTCCCAGCTGAAGATCTAAAAAAACCAGTCCTTTAGGAGAGCTTACCACTCTTACCAGATGTAAAAAGAGTTTCAGAGTGGAGACTAACCAAAAAGTGTCTGCTTGGAGCAGAAGATAGCAAGAAGTTCCCTACTGGCATACTTCTTTTGGAGAAAGTCTTCACAGAGAGGTCAATTCAATGCAGAACCTACGAATTTCACAGGCTGACTCTGTGTTAACCAGCTGTCCCTGCAGCAGCCTTATGGAAAAAGCAAGCAAGCAAGCAAATCCTCTGAGTAAGCAGTTATCATCCAGTAGCCAAACTTCCATAATGAGGCCAAACTCACTGACTCTTATCTGAAGGAGTGCAAGATTGGCTGCCAGTATAATCCATTTGTTGTTCCTTGCTGTGGTAGACATGCTGTAATTGACCTCTGTGTGTACGAGTAGTCCAAGATACGCGTAATTGTCAAGCCTACAGAGGGTAGGTACTGTGAACTGCTCAGAGGTAGTCAGAGGCTTTACAGATTTGTGTAAAGTGCTGATACTTTGTCCAGTTCTGAGACATCAGCTTTGTCACTGTGTATCTGTCCAGGTTGCTTAATAGCAGCCATTACACTAGTGGGCAGCTGTGAAACAAGGTCGGCATTCCTTTGTAGCCAAGTCTATTCACAGTATCACACAGTATCACAGTATGACAAGGTTGGAAAGGACCTCTGAGATCATCAAGTCCAACCTATAACCCAACACTAACACCAACCATCATCTAAACCATGGCACTCAGTGCCACATCCAATCTCCCCTTAAACACCTCCAGGGTCGGCGACTCCACCACCTCCCTGGGCAACGCATTCCAATGGCCAATCACCCTTTCAGTAAAGAACTTCTTCCTCACATCAAGCCTATTCTGTGGTGCCATGGCTAGTTCATTTGTGCCATGCCATTTTTCTCTCATTAGGTACTTTTATAGATGAACCTTAGATATATAAAGATTGAGGTTAATGATTGCTTAAATGTGTCTTTTCCAGGAAAAATTTATGATAGAAATATATATTTTATATACTGTTATAAATAGCAATGCAATAGAAAATAGCTGACAGTAATATAACAGATAACAAATTATATTTTTAATATATGTATTATGTTTTAAATCATTTTATATCCTTCTGTGATGAATTCATCTGCTTAGTGGATAAAGTGAAAACAGGGATGTAGTTTTTCTCGATTTTGTCCCTCCCACTATCCTTCTGGACAAGTTACCCAATTGTGAGATGAGCAAGTACAGGGTGCACTGCGAAAAGAACTGGCTCAATGGCAGGGCTAAAGGGGTTGTAGTGAAAGGGTCTGCATCTGGGTGGTGACCAGTTCCTCAGGGCTCAATTCTAGGAACAGTCTGTTGAGTAGTTGTATGAATGTTCTGGATGCAGGAGATGAAGGCACAATTAGTAAGTTTGCTGAAGCTACAAAATTAGGAGGTGCTGCTGACTCTCTTGAGGGACAAGAGGCCTTGCAGAGGGATCTGGATAGATTGGAACGTTAGGCAATTGTCAGTGACATGAAACTGAACAAAACTAAATGCCAGATTCTGTACCTGGGATGGCGTAGTGCCAGACGTGTCTAAATTGGAAGAGGAGTGCCTGGAGAGCAGGCGTGGAGGAAGGGCTCTGGAGGTGCTGCTTGACAGGAGGTTCAGCAGGAGTCAGCAGTGTGCCTGTGCAGCCAAGAGCCCAAACCATATTCCAGGGTGCATCAATTAAAGCACAACCAGCTGGTCAGAAGATGGTCTTGCTGTACTCAGTACTGGTGCATCCACACACTGAGTGTTGTGTGCGATTCTGGCTCCCACCTTTGAAAAAGGATGTTAAGATACTTGAATATGTCCAACAAAACTAGTGAAGGGGTTGGCAGGCACGTCCTCTGAGGAGTGGTTGATTATTCTGGGTTTGTCTAGTTTGGAGAGAAGGAGGCTGATGGGTGACCTTGCTGCTCCCTACAGCTTTCTGAAGAAGGAGCAGAGAGGAAGATGCTGATCTCTTCTCCCTAGGAGCCAGTGCCAGTACCTATGTGAATTGTTGAAAGCTGTATCCATCAGGGGAGGTTCAGACATGACATGAAGAAACAGATGAGAGGATGGCCGAACACTGAAACAGGTTTCCTGGAGAGGTGGTCAGTGCCTCATGTCTGTCAGTGTTTTAAAGGCAATTGGACAATGCCCTTAACGTCATGCTTTAAGTTTTGGTTAGCCCTGAAGCAGTCAGGCTGTTGGCCCAGATGATTGTTGTAGGTTGTTTCCAACTCTCCTCTTCTTGCTTTCCCTCTTCTCCTCTCCCCCCCCCTTCCTTCTCTGCTTCTTTCCAAAAATGTTTTAGATTTTTCCAAATAATTAGTGGCAGATTAGCATTTAGATATACTGAAATACAACAAGTTGAAATCTCCTTTGAATGTAAGACCCAGATATGTTGGATCCACATCCTTCTTCCAAAGACCAGCAATCTCTCTGAGCTTTACTTTGAGCCCAGCTGCCACTGGTCTAGTCAGGCCTCCCCTTGAGGTTAGGGGTTAGCTGAAAATCAAATGTTTGTGAATACTAGTGTTACCCATTTCTCAGATAGAAATGTCTTACCAATGCAACTGAATCATCACGTTCTTCCACAAGTTTGCAAAAAAATAATTGGACTTCTGAAACTCCTTTACTTCTGTCAAAGTTGTTTGAAAGAGGCCTGAGGGTTACAAGAGAGAGTATGTATGGTGGACAATGATGATAACTGCAAAAACCTTTCCTCAGGAGGAAACCAAAGGAACAGAAGAGGTTTTCCTCAGTTGAATGAGAGTCCACCTATTGATATGTCCTTACCTTGTTAATGAATTTGTTCAACAGATTTTTCCTTTATTTTAAAGCCAGTGTCTGACTTTCTTTGTTACATAACTCTATCCTCTCTCTTTAAAAAGTATTGTCACTTAAAAAATATTTAATCTATCTATCTTTCTTAATCCATAATGCCTTTGAGGTTTAGGTCCTGCATGAAGAGTTCTTTTCAGTGTAAACACCAGGAACGATTACTTGTTTTCAACTCCTAAACCAGTAAGATCTCAGGACAATGAGTCCTACAGATGAGGGTAGGTCACTAAGTAAGGAGGAAAAGTAAGAATAAATGAACTCTACCACCCAGAAAGTATAAGGGTTAATGAAAGATAATACTTCTGGTATAGCTTTATGGCAATCATAATGCTTCTGCCATTATACAGCATGGGGTATGGCACTTATTGAATTCTGTGTTAGGTTCTCATGTAAATTGTACACATGGAGAAGCAGGAAAAGGCAACTGCAAATTGAACTATTTGCTACTAGAAGTTTATATAAAAGGTAGGATGGTCTGGTTTGCACTGCCCTTATAATAATAGATTTATTTTTACGATCAAGAAAAAAAAAGGAGGGGATGGGAAGGATGACTTTCTTCACTATTTATGTCATTTTAACATCCTTCTCCCCCAGAGCCATATTTCACTCCTTTCCTGCTCACAGTATGTTGCACATTTATGCATAATATGTCACAAGGTCTTTATGTGACTTTTTATGCCTCTAATCATATCTTTAATGTTCAAAGGGGTTTTTCTTTGGCAAGACTAGCAAAAAAAGTGCAACTCTAAGTTCCTAAGTCAAATTGTTTTAGAAATTATGGACAAAGGAGAAGCAGCAAAGATAATGGAAGGGGTTTTTTTGACTGACCAGAAAAAAAAGGTAAGTATTCCTATACTGTGGTTCTTAACCAAGATGTATCACTTTGTTTCCATCAGTGTCTTGCATAACATTTATATTCTTCTCTTCATTTTTCTAAAGTTCTTTGACAGTTATGCCTTGAACTGAGGTATGAGCAGTCACTTTTCTGATCTTTTATTTTAGGAGAAGAACGTTTTATTTTAGGAAATAACGTTGAATGGAAATAAAGTTTATAATATTTATTCATAGTTGAAGATATATTTCACCACTGATTATGAAGTGATGATTAACACAGAGCCTTGATATTGCACTTTGCTGGTACACTATTAAAATTATCAGTACTACACAAAACTTATTGATAGAATTATATATAGAAGTACAAAAATAATTTTGAAATTTTAGCAAGGAAAGGACTATCACAGACATAAGAATTCTGAAATTAATGCAGACTTCACTGCTTGATACCAGAAGAAAACGCCTTAGGCAGATTCATGTAATTTAACTCAACACATCCATTATCTATAAAAGAGTTTGATCTCAAGATTGGTGAATGAAATTTGCAGCATTCACACTACTGAGCATCTGAAAGCACAAATCTGTTATCACACATTTTCCTAACTGCCAGCCACTCCTTTGCTCAATAAAAATTTATCAAAGTACTCACCAAAACAAAACCCAAAGAAACTTTAAATACTTACAAAATTAAATATTACCTTTAAAACTAATACAATGATTTCTTGAACTGCTTGAATTCGGGCTTACTTCATGCAAAAGCTACCAAATACTGTTACGTAAGTAAAACATGAACTATAATGCCTAGTACAAGATTACAAATAAAAGGAACTAATTTTGAAGTGGTAGTATTGAACTCAATATGTTAAAGACAATCGGCCTGAATAAGTATTATTTCTTGCATTTAATTTTGCAAACAAACATGTAGTTTACTAAATATTTCAAAAAATGCAGTCTTGGACCTTAGGCTTTTAGGTATATTTTGAGAAGCACATCACAATTTTAAAATATGGATGATTAAACATAAAAATTTATGCTGTCTCATATATAAATTATATTTTCAATACTGGTGTTTCCAGATTTGGCAAATCAGTTCAGCAGGTAAAAATCAAAGTATTTAATTTATATTTTTTAAATATGAAGAGACACTCTTACCTTTGCAGATACAAACAGGTAGCAGACTCTGAGGTATTTTAATCCAGATCCATCTGACCTTAATAAATAGTAGTCTCTACACTATGTTGTGAGATGATTATATGACAAAGGCATCATCAAAACAAGCATTTTCATAATTTAGAATGCTCTATTTTTATGCAAATGAGACACACGTTACTGTTATTTGCGAAGGTCAGAAAATATGTGCAAAAACGTATTATATTGTACATGTTATGTATTATATCTTTAAAGGTAATAAAAATTAAACTTATGCATCTTGTTTGTTTGTCTGATAAAACTTCTATCAATTAAGGAGGACGCAAGAAAAGCTGAATTGTCAAAACTCATATATGTGCTCCAATAACCACTAAACAGTAAGTCTGTAGTGGTGCAGGCTTCCCTTGAACCTGTTTAATAAGCTGCCCACATCTCCAAGGAGAATTGTGAACTATTGGCTCTAGCTCTAAGTAATCTGTTATGGATACATAGCATACTCTATTAAAACACAGTGAAAAACAACAAAACATGAAGTCTTATAAATTACTTGACATCAGATTTTGAGGTTGTAACTGAATTGTAATGCTAGAAAGTGGTAATTCAGATTTTGTTGAACCCTTATGAGTAGACCAATTTAAGTAGTTCATTTGACTAACTTAGCTATCTTTTGATGGAAATGAATGGTTCGACACTCATACATTAGTTTTTCTATTCACAGGTCCTCCTTCCTTCCAATTGCAATAACATGGCAGACCTGCTTGTAACCAGAACCTCTAGACAAGCTTCCCCTTGGAAGGTGACAGATTAAATTCTCCAAAGTCAGCTTCTACAAAGCAATTATATTGCTCACTCATGCACAAGTATGTTGTTAAAGACAAAAAGATTATAAACATTCAGTGCACGTCCCACTTCACGTAGACTTTATCCTTACCTTGTAAGTTTTAGCAAGCCACCCTTATTACTGGTCCTTCCTGTTTACAGTGGCCAAAACCTTTAACCCTCTTTGTATCTGAAAAATGTTTTAAAGGTGGACAAAATCATCCCATGGTCTTTAAAAGCTAAAAACCATTGAGGTCTTTATACAATTCACACCTGTAGCCACTGTACATTGTACATGAAACCCAGTTCTGCCACAGGCTGAGGGTGATGGAATAATGCATATTAATGAAATCCAAACCAGATAGTGATTATCCTCTCTTTCCCTCCATCCTCTAAGACTTACAAATTGCATTTCAGGTACTACTGGCAAGATTGTCAGCAGTTTCACATTTAGAAGAAAAGCTGTCTGCTCACAAGCAGGGCGCTCTTCTGTGTATTCCCTATAAAAATCAGTTGCAAAAAATGATGTTGCAGGTAAGAAACATTAAGAATGACTCCACAGTGTAATTACAGCTTATGCTGTGCGATGTTTCTTCAAAAAGACTGGAAAAATCAGTATTTCTCAAAGCAAGAGAAATTTGTTTCCTCAGAAATCGGTAACATATTTACACTTCTATTATCACATTGCCATTTATGGGCCTGATTGTTACCTCAGCCGTGATTTCCATGGGCTACAACTTGTAGAAAGGTGAAAAACCCTTTGGATCATCAGCTAACTGAACATTTCACATGTCAGAGGGCATGGGCACCAGACCTGCAATGCAGGTTAGGTTAGGGGACAGGACACAGGTTCCTATGATGATGCTTGTAATTGGGTACAAGAGGTAGACCACACCTATCACTGTGCATTATATTTCTTCTTTCTATCATCACATTTGTGACTTGGCTTAGCAACAGAGTACCGTGGGTTTCAGAGAGGAAGGGCACACCCAATATCCACATCTGAAAGAGCAAAATAATAAAGACAACAAGGGAAATGGTAGATGAGTATTCTCAGAAGGAATTGACAAAAATATTTTCAACAAAACACGTCTCTTGGGAGTGGATGAGGAAGTCCCACCTGTCAAAATGAAAACCATTTCACAGAAATACAGTTATTACAAACAGGATTTTATCATTCCAGAATGCAAAATCTGGCCCAGATGAGAGAAAGAGATTCTTAGCAAGAATTCAGAGTTTTAGACATTAGTCAGGGTGGTGTAGATCAGTATTTATGCTGCTGTGTTGCCTGTGGGGAGGTTAGAAAGGGCAATAGTTTTAAGGCTAAAGGGGCCATGGCTGTTCTTACCATAAAATGACTGATGGTGACAAAACAGAAGGTGCAGGGTGGGCTGTGCTGCGCAAACACACAATTGGAACACAATGTCTTGCATTTCTTGCAGCTACCTCAGAAATTTTCTACTTTTATGAATGAAAAATGTGCATGTTCTGTCAGAAGAAATAACCTCTTGGGCTCTCAAGGCTTATTAGGACAGGTTCACAGATCATGAACCTAATAAAAGACAATCAGTTAAAAAATCCCCATTGCTTTTAGCAAAGCAAGCTTGGAACCTAGAAAAGCAGCAAGTTGTTTCCTACCGAGAGCACAACTTTCATTGCTAGAAATAAGCATTACACTTTAAATTGCTGTGTTAGACAAGGCCTGCACACTGCATACACAAGAAGACAGAAACAAAAGCAGGATTACTACAAAACTGAGTAAAATGGTGAAATATTCCTATTATTCCAGTGACACTGTGTAGACTAGCAGCTGCAATCCATTCCTCTGAAATAATTAACCCAAACACATCATTCTATACACATTTGTGACGAGAAATAGAGTAATATTAGGTTTTCCAAGGATATACGTAAGTAAACCCTCCCAATTTTATTTTTTTTTTATTCTGTTAAGGTAGAAATAGCATAGTAATGAAAGTATCCATGTAGGGATATCTTAATTAGAGTTTTCAATTCTCAGAAAAGAGAAAACTAGTAACTCAAATAAATATATTTTCAGTTAATTGTTACTGCTGTGCAACAAGGAATAAATTTGAGACCATTTACAAGGTGAGGTGAATTTCTGAGGCTTATCTTTCATATGGAGCACTTTTTTGATCAAAAGCATCTCATAACTGCTGTTTGCAGCTTTTATCTCACTGCTGCTGTTCATCACTTTATCTGCTGGAAAAGCTTGCACACTGCACAGCAATATGAGAGAACTGAAATAAAAAGCATATAAAAATCTCGTAGTGTTATTGCTCCATTACTGTTTTGTATATTAAACAGCAACAATAGCAGTAATGAAACTTCTATGCTACCATGATGGCCATAGTAGAAAATCTTTTAGTAAGTAAAATCCCAACAAATGTATTGTCACTTACATTCCCAGAATACAATGTTCTGTATTAACGTAACCATTAGTGAAAACCAAAGTTATTTCAACTTAAAGAAAATAAATTTCATTTTAAAAAGACGACACATGCTTTAAATTCTTTATAAAAAAGGAAATTTTATTTCCTTGTGATCCACCACCATCAAATGACTGTTGTGTTCTGCTCATCAATTTTGATCAAAAAGATGAAACAAGACCATCTCTTTAACAGAGAGTCCACTCGTCTTTAACTGCCTTTGGCTTAAAATGGAACTTGCAAAAAAAAAGGAAGACGGTATTTTTTTCAAACAAGCTTTCATTCATTCTTAAAAAAATAGAGAGATTTTTAGGACCAGTATTTTCTTTTGTTCATTGCTTGTTCTGTTATCATGTCCCTGCTAGCAAATCAATAGTTCATTGTTTCTTCTCTATTCCTGAAATCACTTTAAAATGTGAACTCTGTCCTTGTCTAACATAATACAGAGATCAGAAGTACAAAGACTAGTGGTGAGTACATCCCTAAAAGGGCAGGAGAAAGAAGATAAGAGTGTGAGAATCAGATTCTCATTTTGGTGCTTATTTTGAAGGACTGTGCATTTCCACAGTGCTCCAGAAAGCAGCCTCCATCATCACTCACTGAGTTCCTGAGCTTGCAGCAACATACAGGCATTGCAAGGGCATAGTCACTACGTTGCTGACATCAAAGAAACTCTGCAATCCATGCTCTTTACACTTCAGTCTTAATTTATATTTTGAGCTACAGTACTTTAACCTTTGGACTATGGATAATTTCTCCAGAAGGGATTTAGCCTGCTGACCATTTTCATCTAACCACACAGCCTCGTTTGGAAAGCACAGTTTTCATTAAATGTAATTACTTTCCCCTACAGCTTGCATGGGGAAAGGTCTGTGGTAAAGGTGCAGCTATTAAATAAGCACAGCTACTAAACAAGTCCACCTGCTATTAAAATCTACATAGTAAAGGCAGAGCTCCTAAATTGAGGTGATTACTGTTTGAGGGTGTTTCTAAATGAAGACATATGGGTAAGATTTTGCACCTGTACTGCTTTTTTCCCATACACAAGGTTTTAAAAATCATATAAAGGACTCAGCCAGGTGTTCACATGTCTTAGCTGTTACAATGTTGTCTTATTAAACTGATTTCTATAAATATGGAGTGGGTTTTTTTAAAGTTTTTGTCCATTAGGAATCACATGAATACCTGACTCTGCAAGAAGTTCCAAGGTGTATAATAAATTTCAAAACCTCTACCATATTTCAAAGAAAAAAATTTCTTCAAAAAGTTGTCAAAGATTTGTTTGCACTGTGTTGTGAGTGGCACTCAGAAGAAGAACCCAAGTCCCTAGTGAATTTCTGAGGCCTGGCTCATGCCCAGCCTTCTCAGGCTGTCTATAACAAACCGGATTTCTTCACTCTACATAGCACTTGGCCTGTGTCTTCTCCAAACTACGCTTCACTCCTTGTAGTCATGAGACATCATGCTGTGCTCGTGGTTTTTTATTTCACAGTACCAAAATAACTATTCTTGTAGCCCACAAGAACATGCAGCAAGATGCTGATGGATCCTTGATGGACGCGTTTGGAAGTCGTCCCGAAGCACGCTATCCCATCTCTTTGAGGGAAGTAATTGAGTTGCTTCAGCAGAGAATTCAGAAATGAATTAGCATGTATGCAAATTGTGCTAAGGTCTAGGAATGGAATAAAGAGGAAGCCAAACTGCCTGCTAAGGCACTGTATAAAATGATGGAATGTGACTATTCTTTGCAGAGTAGAATATTCACATTATATTGCTCATAGAGAACAATATACTTATTATAAAACACAGTTTTGGGGGACTTTCAACTTTTCTAATTATTAGCACCTCCCGGAATTGCCATGATTTCACTGAAATTCTGTAGTACAGACAGTTTAGTTTCCTTGAGCACTTCATTCAGGCTGTAATGATTTTCTTCATCTGGATAGTGTAATAGAAGTAATCACATAATATTAATACAATATGAAATTCACTGAATTATTCATGCTGGTTTCAGTGGATTTTGAAGAACGATTCGCAAGTAACGAAGAGGTGACACCGGAGTTTTGAAGACCAGAGGATCTGTCATACAACTATCTACCTTTATTCTAAACCTCACACTTTAAGCAGTGGTGTCCCAAGGTTACTTTTGCTGTTGTCCAAGATGTATTTGGTGCTGTACAAACACAAGATAAAATGACATGAAGAGGTAGAGGGTTTTGAAATACTATTTCCCATGTATTTTGTAATCATAAAATATAATTAACATAATAATGAAGCATAGTCATTTTATTAGTATTATTCTTTCTTTCCTTGATTATATGCAAAATTTTTTTTTGTGAATATGTGAAATTTAAACATGCCTTTTAGATTAATCTGGCTTTATTAGACTATAAACTAGAATAATTCTTAAATCAAGACAATCATTTAAGACAGACAGACCAGATACAAAGATCTCTTCCTTACTTACAGGTTTACTGGCAGTTCTGCAGAAGGTTTCTGAGATGCAGCAAGCTTTGCATTGACTCTCCAACAACTTTGCCACATTAGAGGTCTACCTGTCTTCTTGCTTCTCCTCTCAGTACTGCCGTTGTAGTTGCAGGCTGCCAATACAGCAATGTCTCTACCTCTGCCTGACTTATGCTGCTACTTATCCAGCCTCCACTGCTGCTTATTTGGTCCTTGGCAGCAACATCCCGCCACCTCCTTCTGGGAGGGTCTACCTCACCTAATTACTCATCTCTTAAAAATAAATAAAGAAATAAATAACTAGCCAGATACCAAATATCATCATCTCAATGACTTTCTCCTTTCTTGAGAAAACTGAACATCAATACAGGACAGTATCTTCCAAAGAATTTATCTGGCAAGTATTTTGAAAAATAGACCATGTTATTTTTCCTAAGGACATGTTCATACAGTTAAAAAATTGATTGATTTTAAGAAAGCAGTTGAAGCTGTTAGTTTCCTGGGATTTACTGAATTAGGCCATTAACTTATATCTATCTAAAGATGTCTTTCTGGTACCTTGAGTTAGATGGACTCAAGCTTCGTCAGGGAAAGTTTAGGCTTGATGTGAGGAAGAAGTTCTTTACTGAAAGGGTGATTGGCCATTGGAATGCGCTGCCCAGGGAGGGGGTGGAGTCGCCGACCCTGGAGGTGTTTAAGGGGAGATTGGATGAGGCACTGAGTGCCATGGTTTAGATGATGGTTGGTGTTAGTGTTGGGATATAGGTTGGACTTGATGATCTCAGAGGTCCTTTCCAACCTTGTGATACTGTGAAACTGTGATACTGTGAATATTGACAAAATGTTGTCGCTCACCTTTAGAATACTTAGCAGTTTAAAAGGGGAAGTGAGGAAGGATGAAGATAGCACTGATGAGCTGGCTATTGAAGGCTTTCTGATTCTCTTAACCTGTAGAAAATTCTGCAGATTTAGTGGTCATTAGATAGCCTGGCTGATACTGCTAGGACCTATGGCACCTCTGACAGGTATCAGGGCAGACTTGGTCCTAGGAACATGAAAGGACTCTTGCTGCATCAATAGACTGCAAGGGATCCAGATAAAGCTCCTGAAGAGTCTATGACTCTATTCTCCTCTGAAATGTACTATACTGAATATATACCAGATTTTCTTAACATCTGTGTGCATTTTTGCCTTATTAAATATACACCAGATTTTCCTAACATTTGTGTACCGTACACATGTTTTTACCTCTTGGCATCCTACAAGTACTAGGAGGCACAATAAAAGTTTCTGTAGGTTTGCATATTCTGAATAAAATCCCTCACAACTTGCTTAAGTAATTTTTTTGCTAAAAATGTTAGCTCACAATACTCTTCCACTTGAAGAAAAAATACATAACATTGAAAAAAGTGCCATATTTCCAATGCCTCACAAAGCAACCAATTAAGAATAAGTCAACTGCTGTTGAGTAGAGATTAAACAACCTTACCTTTTCTAGACCAGTAACTCGTGTTTTTACCATACTGAATTAACTTAGCACTTCAGAAATACAACGTTGATTGAAATGTATGCCTCCTTTGAGACTTTCTACGTTCCTTCAGACTTCAACAGAAATCAAAAAATCAAATACAGGTATTGGTTAATGCTTTTGCTATGTCCAAGAACTCTTAAATAATCCACAAAAAAAAAAGAATCTCCCAGAGTTTTAAAGGGTGAAGTGACTGGCAACAGAGCAAATTTAATAGATGAACCACATTTAAGGACAAAAGATCTAAGCCCTGTGTAAAGCAATAAACAGTAGGAACAATATAGTTTACAAATAAAATTTATTATGAGTTTTGGACTGTGACCACTCACTAAGCGCAAATAAAGTTGAGACTCCATATTCACTGTATTTCTTTCTAACAATTTTCTTTTTTCAGCTGATTTTTCAAACTTATCAGAACTTACTGGGTTGTGCCACCTACACGTGTTTAGTAACAAGATGATCTTCTAGCAACTCATAATGAATTTAAAGGCGGTTGTAATAAGAATGTCGAAGCGAGTTCAAAAGTCATGTTTATAATCTTTTGGTAAGGCCACAGATTTCATTATCACAATGCTATAGCTCAGATCCAAATCAATTTTAGCTATGATTCTAATGTAATCTTAGGTTTGCAACCAGCCACTTCAATTATCTTTTTCTGCAGTAATCTCATCTAAAGCTTCTTTTTGTTCTATCCCCTTCCCTTTCAACCAGAACAGACACTTCTGCAAGAGGAAGACAACCATGGAACTTGCTGAAGAGCCGACACATGGAATTATAGCACATCTACTTAAGGCAGTGCTGGAGATGATATTAAGTTAGTGTACAAACTCCATGATGAATTTATTATGTGTTCAGGTTTTGAGCAGATTTTTTTTTATTGTTTTGGTTTTGTTGTTGGTTTTGGGTTTATTTGTTTTGGTTTTTTTAATTGTTAGCTACTAATTCAGCGGAAGATAATCCACTTCTTTATTACAAATCCTTCCTTTAAAACTTCACGTATTTTTAGGCAAATTATAAATGATGTGGGCCTGAATACAACTTCTTAACATGGGCTTTCCTCCTGCTCTAGAAGAGTTTTGAATTTCAAACGTGGCAGAGCAGACAAGTTCTTTTCTGAAGTACCTTTAACCAGCTGATTAAGAGGAAAAAAAGAGTCTTCTCTCTTTATATGGGACTACACTGACAGTTGGAAGCAACTTCTTTCAAAAGCATTCCGAATGAATTACTCTTTCATAGTTTGGTGTGTTAGAAAATGCTTCTTGTGTTTGTTCTCAGCAGGTCTAAGGATTCGAGTCATTCTAGGAGACATTGAACAACACTCAGGCTCAAACGCCCTTTGTAGGATAATTTGACTTTGAATTATTGTTATTTATTTCCAAGAAATAAGCTTATACTATTTTTTATCTTTTTGCTCTTGCTTTTGGAACCTACTGAAAAATGGCAATTTGACAGAAGTAGCCACGAAGCAGCTCTTCTTGCCAAATTGCTCAGCCTTACCAAAAAGTGCAGCAGTATCAGGGTTGAGATATAGACCGTGTTACACACATCTTACGATAGTGAATTGGAGTAGTGGCACCACATACATGGAGTTTACAGGCAAACAAATAGAAACTTCTCCCTTGCTTAGGGCTTTGTTTCAGTTCACTGAACAAAGCAGTACAAAGTAATTACAGTCTTTTTCTTTAGAAATTGTTTCAGAGCCTCCTTGGAGGTTTCTGCTTCAAAGGCATTCCAAATTATAACAAAAGAAAGTGGGCTATTTGCCCAAAGTTCAAAAAAAGGCTCTTTTGAGGTTTCTTCTCATATCAGGAAGGCGTAACTAGGCTTGTTTGAAGTACTATGTTCAGAAATTACCTTCTTCCTCCACATTCTGAAGAAAAGACAGCTAGAATGTGTCCTGAACCAGCCTCATATGTATACCCTTGAGGCAGCTTCATCTTACACTGTGAATAAGGTCTTAGACTGAAAAGAATGAACAGCCCAAAGCTTCACAGGCCACAGACCTATTCATTCTTCCACTGGCCCATGATGTCTGCCTCTCAGCTGTGTTGAAAGGAGAAAAGCCTGAAACAAAATCAAAACCAACCCAAGACTATTTTTTCGTCAAATTCTTAGAAGCTCATTGATGGAATTCTTTATGGAGAATATTGTCCATAAAGAATTTTATCTTAGTGAGTCATGTGTATTGGTTTTCCTAATATTTGAAACTACACAGTATAAAATGAAAGATTTTGTCCTCTGATTCCTTCTAGCCATCATTGCCTCATGGCACATTTGTAGACTGAAAAATAAGAAGAGTTCTCAGTATATTCTATGTCTTGGGATCGTGCTCATCGTTCTTACTTTAGTCTAATAAAACCTGAGACTAATGTCAAAACTTAAACCCTTAGATAAATAAAAATCAAGATGGCATTTCTTTTATCCTTACAGCTAGAGAACATTATTAGTTTAAATACTAACATTTAATGTTTCTGTCTCAGGAGTTAAAAGATAAGTAAATGCAAAGTCATGGCACCAGGTAAAAGACACACATGCTGAGCTGTCGGTCCTGCAAACACTGCAAAGTATGTGATCAGCCTTTCTGGCGTGATATCTTCTCCTGGCATCAAGGAGATACGATAAGAGAATTCTGAATTTAGCCTAAGACACATACACAGCATCTTACTGTGGGCTCCTAATCAAAATGTTACCAGGTATGCATTTTTTCCAGTCTTTTTAGCCAAGGGTAATTTAAGAAGTTTTATATAAGAAATAACAGCATTTGTGTTGGGATTCTGGTTTATGTAAGGCTTAGCTGAAAGCATGAGATGAGTACTTGTGCAATGTTGACTTGAATTGAAAAGAATTCTCACACTGAATACCTGCTATTAACGTTATACTTATTATTTTATCATAACATTTCTAAACTAACATCTTTGACAGCTTTCAAGATTATGGATTTCACTTCTGAAGGATTTTATTGATAAAATGCTGCCTAAATAACTGAAATGATGGTAGAATTTTCATTTAGCACTTTCATTCAAAATGTTTCTTGAAATGAATTTGTTCACGTTCATAATTGTAATGGAGTCTCAAAATCTATTAGCTCCCATTAGGATAAAATTTTACTTGTAAAACATAATAATTCACTCATTCTTCCAAGACTGGAAAGCCTTCCTCATGAGTTTTGTGTCCTTGCTAAAGATTTCCTTACTAAATACTGAATAATTTTCCTCTTTTTTCACCCACTATTATTTTAGCTTGCTGCATAATTTCAAGGAAGTTTCATAGTATCTTTTCATTTCAGCATATACCTCTGTACAGCCAATGGAGTGGTTGCCTACTTTAAGAAGTTGGGACATGTGCCTTATTAATGCTTTATAGTTCACAGAATTAAAAGCAAGTCATAACAAAAAATTCTAACAAACAAACCAGCCGAAATATTACTGGCATTATATCTATTATCCCTTCCATTCAAGAGAGTTAAATCAAAGTACTACAAAATAGAGAGTTGAAAATATTCCGTGAGAAAAGAGTTACAACTCTCAGCTTGAAAGAAGATGCCATTTCTAGCTTCCCTAATTCTGTGGCTCAGGGTCGTTAACCGCTTTGTTACAAAAAGAGTAATTTTAGATGGTACAGAATCACAAAAAATTAAAAATCTTGTCATGAATTAAAAATAGATGTGCACGTGCCAGAAAAGAATAATAAATGTTATTAATAAATTGAAAATGGGAAAAGGGTCAAATTGGGTAATTACTTGACTAAGGTAGTAATTTTTGTACTGTGATTAAGTGCATCTGGTTTGTAGGGAATACTACAGGATTTCAAATCTTGTCTGTCACAGCAAGGAGTCTGGGACACTTTTTCAATGTTACTGAGTATCAAATGCCATGTCCTAAGATGGGTTTAGCATTATCACAGGTAGCACTGTCATGACAACAGGAACCAGAGTTTTAGCCTGAATAGAAATCTCTGCCCCTTGTGAGCTACTCTTTATCTCCACTACACATTATTACAAGTATTTGCAGAAGTTCTGTAAGTCTTTAGCAAAATCTAAAGTACTTTTTAATAGTTTGAAAGGCGAATACTGTCTCATATATTCATGACCTGAAATAATAACTTCTACTGGATGTATCATGAGACATAGGAGAAGCCCTGTTTTGCACAAATGAATCCTTGTACAAATTCAGACTTAGACACTTCTGAACGGTAGTCAGCCATCCATTTTGTCTACTGACTAGTACATTACTTTTCTGTAATGCTTTTGGGTTTGCCTTAGACAATGATTGTTTTATGTTTTGTCTCTCTACATCACATACAGTTTTCTCCTCCCATAATGACTACTTATTCCTTCTTTAAAGGAGGCTGGTTACCACTGGCGATCAAAGTTTATTTGCATCATGTAGTGCTGAAAATATTTCAACAACAAAATTACTCCTAATTGAAGCTGCTTCATTTATCTTAGCTTCAAATATTTTTATTTGAAGAGTGCCCTGTTGCAGTTCTTTTCTCCCCTGACTGTTTAGCATTGCCATTGTGCTGAGCTAAAGCACCACTGACACGTGTCCTTATGCACTACCATGCAGCCTCAGCTGTGATGTTGTGCATAAACTGCTTCAACACATCGCAGAGTCCAAAGATGGTCATAAGTTCTGTCACTAACTGCTTCACATAATCATATGGAGGTGGCATGATTCTGAGGAGGTGAGAGGTGGAAAAGCTACAGTGGCAGACCTGGTGGTACCAGTATTTTTAAATGCAAAAGCAGATACTGGTACCTCTGGTGCCAGACTCTGGAGTCTCAGCAGGCAGAACAGGTGCACTCCAAAATTATGACAAAAACTCTCACCTAGTGCAAATTCAATTTTAGTACAAAGAAAAAAAGCATGTGTTAAGGTAAGCTGGCCAAGGATTCAACAAAGGTCAGTTCTGAAATATACTGAGCCTTAAGAGGAATGGAAGATATTTAACAGACCAAAGGATTGGATTAATGTTTTTCTGCTCCATGCCACTGCTTTTTGCCAGAGCTGATTCACAACGAATTTTTATAGTTTTGTAACAAATGACAATAATTAGACATATGCAAATAAGATTTGGTAAGATAAGCACTTTTAGGTTGTTTTGAAGCCACTTAACAGAGTAAACAGTAGAGTCAATATTTTCCATCCCAGGTTTAAAAGTAATTTCTACTTGACTAAGTTAAAAAGGAATTTACACTTTTTTGAAGCTTTTTTGAAGCCATGCATTGAAAGCACTAGATTAGCAGTTAAAGAGCACAGCACAATGATTTAAAGGTTGACTGAGATTCCAAATTGTATTCCATGTTTTATTATATATTTAAAAAACTAATTATAACTAAACCCAAACTGATGCCAGAGGAGTGTTTGTAAACTGCGGTATCTGAATTATCACCAAGAAACTAGTGTTGTGAGATGAGAAAAAATCATTATGTAATATCAGTGTGCTATCAAATGTGTGAAATCTAAACCTTTTTGGATTTCAGAGCCTTTCATTTCATCAACCTAGTAATTCACCTTTCTGTATTAGTCACCATTACTGAATGATGAAGGCTGAAATAGACTTTGAAATGTATTGCAATATGGTATCCAGCTTACTGTGCAAAGCCTACATCCAGATATTTTGACTATGTACGCTAATGCTCCGTCACATCTTCCCAAAGCTTATTTAATAGTCTGGTCTTTAAACTATCACAGTGATTTATTCCAGTATAAAAACTTCTATATCTTTGACAAACCACTACTGGTTTTAGCACTCTTTCACTCTCTGTCCGTGAAAGTACTAGTGACACAAGCATGAGATAATACTTACCACCTTTTAACAAAAATACCTCAACCTTTTTTAATTTATCTCCATGGCAATTGACACATTTTACATCAATATCTTCCATTCTTCAAGTTCTTTCAGTAATAACTATCTTTTTTTAAAATTTCTTTTATGTTTCATGGCTCTTGCAAATTTCAGTTACCATTCCTTCCTACAATGCATTTTATTGGCTGAACGCATTATTCCTTTACACGCTTCTAACACTCCAAATCTGGACTGTAAAAAATCCCACTTCCACTTAATTTCAAAGGATATTCTAGGCTTTCCTTCCCTTGCATACATACCTTTCATACACTTTGGTAAAATACTTGTTTGTTTTTTTTTTAATTTTCCCAAGAGTCCCTCATAATTTCAAAGTGTGCCACATCATTACTTAGCAACAGAAAATTCATTACAAAATTGAAAAGACTAATTGGTGGTCATTTTACAAAACACAGATAGTGGAGCCTAACCTTCGGCAAGATCTGGAACTTTTTCAACATCTCGTCCCATTAATCTCAATAAAATCAGCTACAGAAGGTTGAGTAATACTGTGTTCGAATTGAAAAGAAATTTTCTTTGTGAATAATCAATCAGGAGGGTTATTTCTGAATTCAAAACATAGGCTACCAGAGAAGACAAGAAACCAACAAAAGGAAAGTGAAGCCAATTCTGTTATACTTGAATCCTCCCTCAGCCTGGAGACATATGACTTGTAATAAAATAGTGAACCACATATATGATGAAAACTAACAAAATTATTCTTAAATTACTTTAAAATCTAGGCACTTTTCCCCATATTTTTGACAAAGAGACATACCCTTGTACACTAAAACTGATCACATAGAAGACAGCTCTCGTGTGGATTCCCAGTATTTAAAATGATCCATAGCTATGGATGATGAACGTGCCTTGGGAGAGCAAATCAGAAAAAAATCGTAATCCAGTTAAGAAACAGATAAATATGAGAAGGGACACCATGATCTGACAATAGTTGTTGTTAAAGTCACTGTTGACCTTTGTATGTGACTTAGGACCTGAAGTCTGATTCTCAGACATCTTTGTGATGACTCCAGGGTTTTCTCCTCAGAACAACTAACCCTAGTCTGATCAGGCTGTGCAGGAAGCTTCTTCAGCTCTCAACAGGAGTTGGATACAGTTTCTCAACTTATACTGAAGAGCTGGTACAGTAATAAAGACACTAAACCCCCTATTCCCCTACATGTCAGATTAGAGAAAAGAGTGACTAGACAAAGTGCTTTTAATTTGAAACTCTACATGAAACTTCCCCAGTGTTGCTTCAAACTTTGCCTATGCAAAGTTCTCATACACAAAATGGAACCATTTCTTTTCAATTTGCCCTTCTCCATTTGGTCGATTTATTGGAATTTTATGTATTTCTGTTGTGTGATTTTTTATTTATTTAATAGCTTAAGCTATTTCTGTTCTCCTGTGCTTGTGATGGATTTTTCTTTTAAATTGCCAGTTTTCCTGCAATATAAAATTGCTTAAATTCATTTTAGTATGGTGCTAAGATCACTTTTTTCCCCATTACTGCATATATTGCAAATGGGAAGAAAATGATTTTTTTACTACAAACAATGTGTAAAGTCTCTCTGTTTGCATTTTGAACGTTAGCTCATTGTCAAATACCAGAACAAGAAAAAGTGTCTTCTGAGGAAACCATAGGTATATTAATATGGCATGCAACAAAAAGAGACATGAAATTTCATTACTCATGAGCTGCTATGTGTTTGACTCAATTAAAACTTTCATTGAGTTGGTCCAATATATAAGCCATAATTAGATTGCTGCATGCAATGCTTGAAAATTCTGAAAATGGGAGATCTTCTATGAAAACTTTTCATTAAAACCTTGCTTCATTTTTTGCCAGTGGCACAATTTCTTTTTTAAAAAGGACTGAAACTCTGTATTTAACTTCTATATTTATCTATTATCTGTAAACAACCATGAGTTCAAAAAAGATAGATTAAACATCAGGCTTTTCATTCTTCTTTTGTAATATTAAGCAAAATCTACTACTCAAAACACTGTCTTTCCCAAAGAAGTTGTTAAACTATTTGTGATTTTTTTTATGACTGGGAATATCAGGGGAGAAATGTGCAGAATTTGGGGGGAAACACTCACTCAGAGACATACATCCACTCATGCTTATGCTACTCCAGGGTTATGATGGACTAGTCGTACTAAAGTGTCCTTGTAGATCTGGAATCTTGAGGCAGACAGAATCACGCAGCTTTAACTCAGTGCTTGAAGACAAATCCTCATGGCTGTCCCAGTCCCCTGCCCCTTTAAAGCTTCTACACCACCAGGCTAATATCTTGCTGGAGATTTGGAGGGGTCTGACTAGGTCTTCTCCAGCACAGATGCATTCTCACACCCATCTGGACTGCTACATATTCTGGTTGTTGTATTCAGATTGTGGCATTTAAAACCTCTGTCTTTTACCCTTACCTGCTTCATCTCATCGCTTGGCAAGGCGTCACTTACTTAATCTTCCTCATTCACACTGGGGTTTACAGGATCCTGTATGGCTGCAATGGCATGAGAGCATCTTGGGTCATTCATTGTTTAGCTTAGTAAATAGAACAAACACTTCTGCCCAGAATCTACGCTCAATGTGAGGGCCTGGTTGAACTTAAAATTCAGAAAAACTGATTGTATGTATAATGTAAAAACACTTTAGAGAGGTAGAAAGCATCCCAGGCAGACTCTGTCAGTCTCAGCACAGTGCAATCCAACCATTCAGAATAATTTTAGAAGCAAAAAGGAAGTATTAATTCTTCCCTAAACTCCACAGTGGGAGGATATGGATGTGCAAGAAAATGCCCAAAAGAGAAGTTTATAAAATTGGAAGTGCTAGCACTTGTTTTAGTAAGAAATGAAACACTTTTAGCAGTGTTGCATAAACTCTTTGCTCTTCAGGGTTATCATGCAGATTTTGTTTATACTCACCGAAAGCCTACTGTGTTCTCTTCATATTTCTAAAGCAGTTTGTCTCATCAGACACTGACTTTTCCTTTCATGGTGGCTGTTAATTTAGGAATAACCATTAATTCCAAATACATTCTGTGCTAGTCAGCATAATCAGTTGCTTTGTACACATACTGTGAGCTATGTTGCTCCTCTGTCTCACAAGAGAAACATGAACCATAGGAAATTCCTGCCTTTAGGAAGCAGAGCTCTCCACCATCCTCCAACTTTCTCATCACTTCATTCTGTTGGGCAGCTGCCATGTTGCAGTCCCAGAAACAGGACAACTCTGGGATTCGGCTGTTATTTCTGCTTTGGCATTCACTGAGTATGGACAATTTGTTTCCCTGTAAACAGAGAGAGATTTCAGCAAGAGCTTAGTTTTGTATGGGAACAAAGAGTCTGAAAGATATCACACAACTTCCATAAAATCTGATTATAGATACAAGTGAAAAAGCACCCAAAGCAAGCTAAAAACCAGTCCAACAACAACAGCAATGTAGTCAGGGAAGAACCAGTGCACAGGCTAAGCCACAGAATGTAGGACCAGCAATCTGTGCATACATGTGTTAATATTAGAGACATATAATTTGATCACATATTTTGGCTTTTGAAGAAAAAAGCAAACACTATAGGTGTGTGTAAGTGTATTTTTGTGATACATGCATACATATTGACTACACACACTGCATTTTACATACATCAAGTCATATGATAATTTAGATGAAAAGAGGACATCTGGGGTTCTGGTCCCAACAAACACTGCTCAAAGCACAGTTAACCTCAAAGTCTTATTAAGTTCTTCAAGGCCTTTTCTAGTGGATATACATACAACAAAGTAACACGCTTTGCAAAACTCACAGCCAACCATTCACTGAAGATGTGTGTTTTATTCTCCCAGAAGTCAATTTTTTCCTTCATGTTAGAGGGATAAAAATGCATCTGATCATAATCAATAGGGTAGTGATGACTTCTATAGAGAGTAAATGAACAGATTTGTATCAGAAACCTCAAGCACTGGAGTTTATCCTCTAGATCATCAGCATAAGAAACAAACATAAATTGATTCTAGTATGGTTTTTGTTTCTGATTATTCTCGCTTCCACAGGTGCTGAATAAACCTCATAGCTGGATGGGAAGTACTGCAACAAAAATGAGGGAAAAGTTGTAGATACTAGTGGGAAAAGCAGAGAGAAAGAGAGAGAGGAAAAAAAAAGAAAATATAAAGAGGGAAAATCTATTTCTTCAAACCTTAAAAATTATCTTTGAATTTTGACACAAATCTATCAGCTGAGACAAGGCGTGATGTTCTTTCATTTTATTACCAGGTGTATTGATTCTCTGTTTTCTCTAATCCTTTTGTTACAAATCATGTTATTTTTAAGGGAAAAGGAAAAAATGAAGAAAAGGAAAAAAAGAGACTCTTTAGTATTTAGCTAAAAAAAAACATACTAAGGAACTTACAAGTCTGAGGACTCTCTCATTTAAAAGTCGGAGCATCCTTGGAAGTAACATTCAAACAGTTAACGCATCAAGCAAACAGTAGTGTCAAAGACCAGGAAGCAGGATATTGGCATGCACATGGAATAAGCAGTGTCTGCAGCCCTGTTGAGACTGCTTTGAGTAATGATATTTGCTCTTCTTTTTATTATTCTTTTTGAAAAATAATGAATATGAAACTTTGGCTGTAAAAAGTCCCACTCCTGCACTGGCTTAGCACATGCATTTTAACAAAAGATCGCACAAGTTTTTAGGTGGACTGTTACTTTGAAAAAAATTTCTCTTCCTTTGTAAGTTAGTTTTCTCTTGAACATCATCCACTGAGAGAAATTAGAACAGTTTTATAGTGTATAGAATGTACCATACTATTTTTGGAATAAGTTATTCAACTTTGCAGAGCAACTTCTCTTCTTTATACCTCATGCATCTATTAAGAAGTTGTGGAGGGAACGAATATTTCATGCTTAATTCTGATCACCTTCTGTGAGCCTTGTTCACTCCAACCCAAACAACAAAAAGCCGTGGTAGAACCTACTTGCATGGAGATGTATTTAGCTGTGAACAAAATCTCTGGATTGAGAAGACATAAAGGTGCTTTCCCCAGGAATTATACAGATAAATTTTGTATTAGGTCTATTCTAAAATCCAAAAAGTTAAGAATGTAAACTTCTAATAGCTTGAAAGGCCCTTACTATAGGGATGCTTTAATGACTTCACAGACTATTTTAAAGTAAGGAATTACTTTTTATGTTGCTACAGATCTTCCATTATCCCTTAATACTTCTGACACCTGGACTCAAATCTGCTACTGACCAGCAATGCAGAACACTTCTGGAAATTCAAGACCTATCCGGGCACAGGTTTTAAGCCCTGATTTGCTACTGACAACAAACTCCTGATTATGGTCAACCTAAGAGAAAACAGTTGAATTAACATTTTTCACTGTGGTAGTTCGCTACGCTCATTTGCATCCTGAATAAAAGCCAGACAGAACTCCCCAAAACACAAGTATACTAAAAAAAAAAAAAGTTAAGTAGACTTTCAAGTTTCAGGTCTTCCAAGTTTTACATGACTGATTGTGGACACTTGCTTCTAAATTAACTTGTTCAATTCAAATGCCAAGGAAAATAGATTATACAGAGGACATTAATAATATTTACAATAAACCTTTTTAAAATGAAGCTGAAGAAAGAGAACATCTAGATCTAATAACATAGATACAATCATCACCACTCTGTGCAAATACTGGAAACATTGTGTTTGCTCATCTTTGTTGACTGAAAACAAAACAAATAAACAGTTGTATTATCCATCAGACCTTATTAGTAAATAGTAAGGTATGAACTGAAACAAACCAGGCTCTATTCTTCATTTTAGAGGGGTAGTTTCCTTATTGAATATCACATTGTGATGAGAAAGCAGCAGCCACACACATTAACAATGATGCAGAGACTACAAGCAGAAATAGGACAAAATTACTTTGACACATGGCAGTTACTGTCACGTTGATCAAGGCTGTCTATTTTAATTGCATTTTTTGGTCTAATTTTTAATACTTTGGTATTTCAGGAGGGAGTGATATCAGCTGCAGCACAATAAAAGACACTGCATTATTTTAATGTATGAATCTACTGGTTCAATAGCCATGTGTCTCTGTACTTCTCTTAAAGAATTCAGTTTCTCTCTCGTGCCTGGGAAATGTATTTGCTTTCGGAGCAGTTCTATTCAATGGTGGAATGACTGGCATTAATTCATGATGAAGCAGTGCAGTACTTATACTATTCCTATAAACACTGCAAAGTGCTCTGCTTGCCTTTAAAATGTATTAGTAATAACAAATATTTGTTTTAGTGACAAGAAATGAACTTAACATTTTTTAATTAAAAATAGAAAAAAAGTTTGTGGTTTTAAGTAAATCACCATCTTATGTGTATGGCAAAGATGAACTCTAGAAGAAAAAACAAAGTTTCTAACAATACAGAAAAATTAAAAGGAATTCATGCAGAAGTACTGCAAATTCCATTTTCCATTATTACAAAAATGAAATACCTTGATACATTTTTACTGTGCCATGATACCTCCCAGTATGAAATACTTTCTTGTGTTCCTTTATACAGAATAGGCTTGAGCAACAGAACTGATTTTGCCATGTATCCGACTGACAAAAACACTCAGAAAACTTTGACGCTTCAGTAGTTTCATATTTTCATTCTAGTTTTAAAATGGCACCCTCAGTAAAGCTTAGATATTCAAATAAATATCTTTATGTCCAGCTTTGCAGTATAAGGAAAGGCTAGGGCAGGACTGAACACACCCCTCGGATCAAGCTCTGGCTGCATAGGTACTGGCACAGGTAGGACTTTGGGCTCTGTGATTGTGGGACCCACTTCAAAGAAAAAGTACTTTGACAAAATGGGGCAAGAGCATTTTTGTAAACAGGCTTGCTAACCTGGTGAGGGGAACTGGAAGTTAGGTGTACTGAGGAGGTGTTGTCATAGTCCAAAGAGAAGGCAAGGTAAAGGGGAGTAAAGTAGCATTAGGGCATGACAGGACACAGGAAATCTCATACATCCCTTTCGAAAGCAGGACCAGGGGGGATGTGAATGTTTACACCCTGGGAAACACATAGAGCTCAACCTCATTGAGTTTACAGAGACATGGCGTGGTAAGTCCCACTGGAGAGCTCCAATGGATAGATGCATGCTTTTTTCAGGAAAGACAAGCTGAGAAGATGAGGATGAAGCGTTTTGCTGTACGCAAAGGAATGGTTGGGCTGCACAGGGCTATCAACACAAAGGAAATTATGTCAAGCCAGCTGAGAACTTATGCATAAGGTTAGAGAGCAGACCATTAAGGTGGGCACAGGTTTTTCTAAAGAAGACAAGATTAAAAAGTCAATGAAGCCAGTAGACAGCTGGAAGAAGCCTTGCAATTTCAGAGTGATTCTCATGGGCATCTTCATTCGACTGTCTGCTGAAAAAGGCAATAGAGAGGGGCACGAGCAATCCAGGAGATTTCTAGCGTGTGTTGAAGATAATTTATTGGTGCAGGTGAGTGGTCAGCCATTCAGTGAAATGCTTTGTTGAAACTCCTACTCACAATTAGTAAAGAAATGGTCAAAAAAGTGAAAGTAAAGGATAGCCTTGGCTGCAAAGACCACGAGACTATGTAGCCTAAAATCCTTATAAAAATAAGGAAAATAGCAGAATCCCAAGTCTGGACTTCAGGAGAGATTTCTGCCTATACAGGGACCTGCTCGTTAGGATCCCATAGGATGTTGCTCTGTAGGGCAAAGGAGGCCATAATCAGCTAATTTTCAAGGGTAGCCTCCTCAAAGCACAAGAATGGTCCAACCCAGTGTTCTGTAAGCAAAGAAACTATTACAAAATGAATCAACAGCAAAACACCTGACTGGGCTCAAATGTGAAAAAGAAGTACACGGAGTAAGAAGTTGTGACAAATTATCCAGGAGGAACATAGAGCGCTTGAAGGGGTTGTGGTTGTGTGCCCAAAGCTCAGATGGTGCTCAAACTAGCAAAGGGTATGAAGAGCAGCAACAGGAATGGTTTCTATAGGTACAAGGGCAACAGAAGGAACACTGAAGAGACTGTGGGTCTGTTGCTCACTGCAGTGAGTGACAAAGCACATGAAAAAGGCTAGGGTTCACTCCCACAGCCTCTGCAAGAAGGTCTGAGGAGCTGGGCGGGCTAAGGGCAGACCTTACAAGTGTAAGCAGTGGCAAGAAGCTCTCCTATTATGAGACAGTCTAAATTTTTTCAGGTTTTATTAATTAATCTTATTTCTATAACTTGCTTTCATATATTAGGATGATTTTATAATAAAAGTGTTCCCTGAGACAAAAGATAACTAGTTTTGACACAGTCATTCTGTGACCTTGTCCAAGGTATTAAAGATTCCTGTCCAGATCCCCTTTCTCTTCCGAATTTTGTCTGTTGGACCAGTCTATATTGTAGGTTCTTTTGGAAAGGAATTACATAGTTATTTTTGCAACAAATCATTAAATAATGATGAGACAAAAAGCATAATAAACTATACAAGGTGTTTCAGTTTTTAGTATTATTTTAAATTATATTAATAAATTTGATTAATTAATTAAAATTATATTAATTAATTTTTCTCCTTTTTTTCCTTGTTATTTCATACATCCTATGAATACACTGTTGCTTATGCCTCGTTTAATGTTTAATTGCTACCTTTTTAAGAGCTGAGAAGGTAACAGGTGAGCTGATTTCTCCTTTGTTGAAAAAGTAGGAAATGCCTTCAAACTTGAAGACTGGATTGCGCCTTTCCTTCCTTGTCTCCATCGCTCCAGAAGGAACCTGACTGTCACCTCTGTATCTCACACATCTTTTTGTGACTACTGATTTCAAGCCTTCCGTAAAAGTGGTTCCTCCTTATTGAAGCACACCAAGTTAATACCTACATTTAAACACCTCCAGTACTGTCTAAACAGCAAATTCTCTCCAAGAACCTTTTGCTTATATATCAAACTGTTCCTTGTTAAACTAGATTGTCTCATTGGCCAATATTTTAAACTTTCTTAGAAGCGTATCCACCCTCAAAATTTGTTGACTTACTCTAATAACTTATAGAAAACCATGCAATTCTCCAAATGTGAATTCCACTATACGTTGCTATAAGCACCTGTAAACAAGAAAGTCAGATAAAAGATGGAAAATAAGCCACATCAAAATAAGGCACATTTAAACTATTTTGCCTGCATTCACACTATGGTTTCTTTGGGTGCAATTAAGCATAAATCAAAATAGATACTACCTGAAAACTATACATTTATTACCTGGTTCCTTTCATTTTAGAAGTCCTTGCTGTTCTCGTCCTTTTCCATTATCTCTATCTATTATATTTTCTCCCCTCAAGGTTGTTTAACCCAAGAGTTCTTAAGTCCAGTTGAATGTTAACCCTTTATGTTTAGCTTGGTCAACTATGGGGTCCAATGTTGTGAGACACCTAGGGTGTATGAGGCGTGCAGCTGTGGACAACTTCAGCAACTTCCTTTACCACGCTCCGACGTTGTGTTACTATAGATTAGCCTACGCATGGTAGTGAGCGATCACTGAAATAAGATTAACCCACCTCTGCTTTGAAGCAACAAATTGCAGATCAGCTTATCCCTAAAAGAGGGAGTGACACAGTCCTCTGAAGAGGGGAACAGTTTTTTAAACTCTTTGAACTCAGTCTGCAAAAGTACATAAGAATATGCCTGTAATTGGTTTGGTTTTCATCAGTCTGTCCTACTCTTTGAACTCAGTCTGCAAAAATACATAAGAATATACCTATAATTGGTTTGGTTTTCATCAGTCTGCCCTGCTCTGTAATGATGAAATTGAGCTTAATTTGCTCTGCTTGCTTCTTTGCAGATTTCACAGCATATGTTATTAGATCATTTCTGCATATCGTTCTCTCTCACTTGCTTCGTAACAAACACACATTGTGTGTATCATGTGTTTGGATCATGTATTCAGTTTTAGCTCTACTGGTTGCATAAAAGTAGAGATTTCACTCCCTGTTCAAGCACTTACTTATTACTAGGAATTTCAAATTATTGTATAGCTGCCCAGAGGCTGTCATAAGGCTCCTTGAAATCTATACAAACATGTGTTTTCAGATCATGTCTTTATCGTCTTCTAGGCACCTAACAAATTAAAAGTGTTTTAGTCAGAGTGAGTTTCTATTTTTGGAGCCTACATGAATGCTATAACAGAGAGGGAGATAAAGGAGCTCCTAAGTGCCATTTTGATCGTACTTTTTCAGAAACGTTTTGCTGCCACCCCAGGAATATTTTCAGACTTCCAAAGAAGTTAAAAAACTCGTCAGCAAGTTCACTTTTCTTGGACTTCCCCTTATATTCAAATTATCTCAGGAAATTACCACTACCAGATGTTGCTTCTGTTTTGTCAGTTTGTCTCTTGCATCTCTCTTTCCAAGGAAAGGCTGAAACGGAACATTTTTCTACTCTTCTTAATTCAAGAAAATGTTCTTAAATAAAAGGTTTTCTCCTTTAGTCCCTTTTTACTCCAAATACATTTAACTTTAGCACATTTTCCCTCATTCCTTTTTTTCAAGAAAAGAAAAGAAAACAAGCTTCCGGCTTTTAAAAGCAGGAGTTAAAAATTGGCTTTAAAATACAATTTGAAAACATTAGATTAGCAAAGCTATTATAAACAACATTTCATTGAGGAACTTAAGTTCATGAAAGCTTCATAGCCAGATTTTTAGGACAATGAAAGAGAACACAGAGTGGATAAGGATGCAGAGTTTAAAGGAAGCGTAATCTTTTCCATCTATATCCTTAAGGCAAGTATCCAATGCACTGGGATGGTAGAAACTATTTTGATCCATTTTATACCCAAATTTTGTAGGAATATGTGGGTTAGAAGTGTGGCCACCCCTTTCAAGTGAAATTTTTGACTGTAAATGTGAATGGGCAACACGAAGGATTCCACAGCAATCAAACAGAAATTTTGAAAACTAGCTGCACATTGATCAATAAAACAACAACCAAAACATTGGTTCTAAACTCTCCTAGAGAATACAATGGATTTCCTTACCAAAACTGTTAATTGTATTTCTTAAAGGATTTTAAAGAGAGCCTATAATAATTATTTCTTTGAAGGATGAAATAATGAAAACTCTTCTATTGCTCTGTTTGTTAACTGGTAATACAATTTCCTCCTTCAATTTGATCCAGATCTTCCCACATTTAATCTATTTCATCCAGACTTTACAGATAAAACTGTAAAGATTAATTTAATTCAACATACACCAGCAAGTCAAATGGTAACATCTACTTGCTGGTTCTGGTGCACTCACAAAAGAGGTCATTTAAGCTGGTCCTGAACTTTTAATCTACGTTGGGTGACACTACGTTTTCTTTTGGAAAAAATCCAAGACAACTGCAGTACCACCTAAAAGATGATCCTGCATTTATTTCTTGGGATTGACATAAAATTACAAAGGGGTTTAACAACCATGCATTTTACTGAAAAACCATAAGTAACTCTTTGATACCTGAATTAATGCAATGGAAATAACCACTGAGAGAACACTGAGAAAGGAACACACCGACTTCAGCTAAGCTGGATGTGCACATGTAAAAGCCCAGCTGCAATGCCTAGAATGCAGAAGGGAGGAGATGCCAAAATACCTGTCTGTCCACAGTATTTCTTGCCTGTACTTATATCTTCTTACAAACTTCAATTACATCGTCTCCTGTTATATTTTCACCTGCCTTGTTCAGTGCATAGATGACTGAACACAGTAAGTTACTCAGAGATTTATCCTCACAACACAGGTTATTTTCTCCTCTCTCCTTCCAGTTACAGGCAGTAATTCTGGAAGAAACAGGTGCACCCAGTCCATTAGCGCATGGCTTCGTGGCTGGTGTCATCACCACAATTTTGAGTTCTTTGATAATGGGGTGGCCAACAAAGCACCAGGCTTGTTGGCTTCTGATGGGATTCACCTTTCTTAAAGGAGAAAGAGGATCTTTCCTCAGGAGCCTACAGTGCTCATTTACAGAGCTTTAAACCAGTCTTGAAGGAGGAGAGGGATAATATCAGGCTTGCCTAAGACCTACAGAGGGATGATGCACAAATGTTAGAGGGACAGGGTGCGAGCAAGCACCCTCAGTCTGTGTTTCTGAGACATGCTAGATAAGCTGGAGCATGGTTAGAGTTGTATGAAGATGAGTCAGGGGCTACTGAGGTACCAGGAGCCAAGACGGAAACACTAGTGGAACACCTCAAAGAAACTATGGGTTGTTCCTATAAGAAGGTGACACGGCCAACAGCCCAGCTGAACTGCCTCTACCTCATTGCACACAAAATAGGTAACAGGAGGAGTTGGAATGCATTGCATAGCAGGAAATCGATAATATATTTGCCATCACTGAAACACGATGGGATGTCTCGCACAACTGGAGTGCTGCGATGGATGGGTACAAATTTTTCAGAAGGGACAAGCAAGAAAGAAGAGGTGGTGGAGTAGCTCTATATGTTAGGGAGTGTTTAGATTGTTTAGAGCTTAATGATGGAGAGAACAAGGTTGAGCATTTGTGGATAAGAACCAGGGAGAAGGTCAACATGACCGATACCATGGTGGGAGTCTGTTATAGATCAGCCAACAAGGATGAAGAGACAGATGAAATATTCTTTAAGCAGCTGGAGACCTCATGATTGCTAGCCCTTGTCCTCATGAGGGACTTCAATCTACCAGATGTCTTCTGGAAATACAATATATGGGAGAGAAAGCAGTCTAGGAGTTTGTGGAGTGTGTGGCAGATAATTTCCCGACACAGCTGATGAATGAGCTGGTGCTGGACCTGCTGTTTGCAAACAGAGGAGGACTTGTGAGTGATGTGATGGTTGGAAACCATGTTTGGCATAACGATCTTAAAATGGTAGGGTTTCTGACTCTCAGAGAACAGGGGGGTCAAAAGAACTGTCACCTTGGACTTCCAGAGGGCAGACTGATTGAGTGTCCCATGGGAAGCATCCCTGAAGGGCAAGGGAGTGCAGGAAGGATGGACATTTTTTAAGGAGGAAGCCTGAAAGATGCAGGAGCAGGCTGTCCCCATATGCCAAAAGACAAGCGGGTGGGGAAGAAGACCAGCCTGGCTGAGCAGAGAGCTTTGGCTGGAATTCAGGAAGAAAAGGAGAATTTATGATCTTTGGAGGAAGGGGTAGGCAACTCAGGAGGACTACAAAGATGTTATAAGGCTATGAGGGGAGAAAGTTTGGACAGCTGCCAAGCAGAAAAGGATATGAGGGTATTGGTCAACAGTTGGCTGTGTATGAGAGAGTAGTGCGACCAGGTGACCAAGAAGGCCAATAGCATCCTGGCCTGTGTTCGAAAATGTGTGATGAGCAGGAGTAGGAAATTTATCCGTCCCCTGTACTCAGCACTGTTGAAACCACATTCCAAGTACTGCGTTCAGTTTTGGGCCCCTCACTACAAGAAACACATTGATGTGCTGGAGTGCATCCAGAGAAGGGCAATGAAGCTGGTGAAGGGTCTGGAGCTCAACTCTTATGAGGAGCAGCTGAGGGAACTGCGATTGTTTAGTCTGGAGGAAAGGAGGCTGAGGGGAGACTCTCTACAGCTACACAAAAGGAGATTTTAGCAAGGTGGGTGTTGTTTTTTTTCTCCCAAGTAATATGATAGGAGAAGAGGAAATGACCTCAGATTGCACCAGGAGAAAGATCAGATTGGATATTTGGAAAAATTTTTTCAGCGAAAGAGTTGCCAACCACTGGAAGAGGCTGTCCAGGAAAGTGATTGGAGGTATTTAAAAGGTGTGTAGATGTGGTGCTTAGGAACATGGTTTAGCAGTGGACTCGGTAGAGTTAGGTTTATGGTTGGACTCGACGATATTAAAGGTCTTCTCCAACCCGAATGATTTTGTAATTCTGTGAACATTCATGTGAAACTTCATCATTCCTACAATTCTAATTGAAAAACAGAGTCTTAGAAAAGCAGGTGACTTACCCAGTGAGACAATTATAGTTAATGACACGCAGGGGAATTGAATTTCCTTGGGATAATGTACCTGGTGGTGTAAGGTACAAAGACTTTTAAAGTCTCATATTACCATTGTTTTACTTCTTGTTCTGTTCAACTCATCATTTTGGTAACACAAATTTTTAAACATTCCGATAAATACTGCTACTTTTGAAAAAGTTTTAGAACAATATTTCCTTTTGTTGTAGAAAATAAGTACTAAACCAAGTCTATCATTCAATATAAGTTCTGTACTCATTTAATTGTATACTGATACTTTATTTTTAATAATACAGCTCCTCCAAACTTTCTTCACTGTGCAAACCTACAGTAAAAACTTTTTAAACGTGCACCCTCTATAGGTGTTTACATATTTTTATTTATAAACCATACAGATACTCCTGTACTAGCACGTATGATACAAAACATAAAGAAAAATAGACATCAAAAAGAATGAGATAAAAATGAAATGAACATGATATTTAAAAAATAAAATTTGTTAAAAAACTATTTTATTTCACACATCCTAAAGGGTTGTCTTGCACAGCCCCTGAGACACACCCCTCCCACTTTTGAGATCACTTTATGTAGCCAACAGGGAAGAGATTTAGGCAGACCTGTGGCAGTTGTCAAATCTGCTTGTTAGGTTTCTTTTCCTACCTTTGCATGCAATCAACTTTCAAAAGGGCTCACTAGAATGCTAATGACTGCCTATGGAAAGAAAAAAAGCCAGTGTGTGTGGAGCATGCAAGTGTGTCTATATCTAACTGAAGTTTTTAGACTGGATATCAGAGTGTGCAGAAAGGATCAGTTCTGGTATGATCAAGCCTATCTTTCAGGAAGGTGAAGGATGTTTTGGTTGTAGTATATTACAGATACGCCACGTTGTGAGTCCTTTGAGAGGTATCAGAGAGGGGGAAAAAAGACAAAGAAGAACAAGATGAGGAGAGAGAAGTTGTGTCTAAAAGAGAGAGACAGAAGCTTTTAAGATAACATTGATCAGATTTTATTTTATATCTAGACAGACAGCAGTGTCTAACAAATATTAAAGTCAGGAATATAGGGAAATGAGATCAGGATGTTTTGGGAGATAAAAGGACTGGAGAGCTTATATTCTCCAAGCAGCTGAAGGAGCAAGTTGTGTTCCTGGGAACCAAGAAAGGCATGGGATGGATACTCACAGTATCACACAGTATCACAAGGATGAAAAAGACCTCTGAGATCATCCAGTCTAACCTATGACCCAACACCAACACCTACTTGTCATTTAATGGTGAATCACCCTTTCAGTGAAATTTTTTTTCCTAATATCAACCTAAACCTCCCCTGATGAAGCTTGAGAACATGTCCTCTTGTTCTGTCACTGGTCGTCTGAGAGATGAGACCAACCCCTGCCCAACTACAACCTCCTTTTCGGTAGTTAGAGAGAGCAATGAGGTCTCCCCTGAGCCTCCTCTTCTCCAGACTAAACACCCCCAGCTCCCTCAGTCGCTCTTCTCTGGGCTTGTGCCGCAACTCCTTCACCATCTTCGTTGCTCTCCTCTGGACACACTCCAGCATCTCGACATCTCTCTTAAAGCGAGGGGCCCAGAACTGGACACAGTACTCAAGGTGCAGCCTCACCAGTGATAACTTCTCTGGTCCTGCTGGCCACACCATTCCTGATGCAGGCCAGGATACCATTGGCCTTCTTGGCCACTTGGGCACACTGCTGGCTCATGTTGAGTTTCCTGTCTACCATCACTCCCAAGTCCCTTTCCAGCCTATAGCTTGACTACTCTCCAGCCACTCTGTCCCCAGCCTATAGCACTGTTGTTGTGTCCAAAGTGGACTTGTTAAATTTCATCCCATTGGAATCAACCCATCTCTCCAGTCTGTCAAGGGCCCTCTGTAGGGCCCTCCTACCCTCCAGCAGATCGACACTTCCTCCCAGCTTGGCATCATCTGCCAACTTGCTAATGATGGACTCAATCTCCTCATCCAGATCATTGACAAAGATGTTAAAGAGGATCAGGCCCAACACCGACTCCTGGGGGACACCACTAGTGACCCACCACCAACTGCATGAGACACCGTTTACTATCACTTTCTGGGCTCGGCCATCCAACCGATTCCTAACCCAGCACAGGGCACTCCTGTCCAAGCCACGGGCTGCCAGCTTCTCCAGGTGTCTACTATGGAAGATGGTGTCAAAGGCCTTGCTGAAGTCTGCCAACTGTAAAGCGTGCCAGGCAGAGCTTCAGGATCCACAGAATTTGTGTTCTGCTGATCACATATTTGAAATCTAACTCCTTTTTAAGACAGAAACGGGTGACATTTCCTTAACCTCTACTACGAGAGATGAAAGTGCTCTTTGAACATCTAGAGAGTAAATCAAGGCCAAGTTCTGAGCCAGACACCAGGATACAAATTATGTCTGAGTTGAATCAGGCACTGCCATCAATCCCTTACATAATGAGTTGATATGCAATGTAATACTGCAATGCAATGCTTACTAAGTTTCTTCACAATGAAGTTGGAAAGAGGAGGGAATGAGGAGGACAACCTTTTTACCATCTCCAGTTCAGCTTTTGCTGCAGGTGCAAGCAACTTGAAGCTTTTGCGGAGACCCCACCTGGGATTGAAAACATGGAGCAATATAAAGAATAAAACTACAAACCTGTTATATAGTTTTGCATGCAATAAAAACTGTGTAGTGCAATACAAAATAAAAAGGTAAGGGGTAGGGAAATACCCCACTTTCTCACTTGAGGAATATATCTTCAAGGAGTCCTTAATTAAGCAGAATATAAATACAAAAATAACCAGTTAAAGATGCTTGATTTGTATAGATTGTGGGGTTTTTAATATATTGATTTAATTAAAGACTACGGAACCATATTTAGAAGATAAGTGAAAGCCTCTGAAGACTTATTTATTCTCACCATATGGTAGTTCTTGAAGTGATGTTCAAATTATGTATAATGAGCCACATAAAAAAGAGAATATGCCATAAAAAAAGACTCCCAAACAAAAATGATGTTGTTCTTGAATGATTTAAGTTCTAACATGGGATTTTAGTATATTTTTCAGAGAGGGGGTGTGCTATAGCTAACTGATGATATTTGGGGTAGTGTTTTGTATTACATGAAGTAGCTGCTAAAAGCAAATTTTTGTAATGGATTAAAAAACAGTGGTAGGAATAGATAGAGAAGATGAGGGAAGGAGATATGAGAATCTGAAAGAGAATGGCAAGTCTGAAAAATATGCTGCTCACAATTTCACTACAGTAAACGCATCTCTTACTTTAAATATATCTGCTCAGACATCAACCTGCAGTTGCCTAGTTTGATACATGATACTTGACTACCATTTTCATGAAGTAAACTCTATGTCTAAAGTACGTCTAGTGATTCCTTCAACACCACTGAGATATTCTTCTGGCATGAATTTGACTTCATCTTTGTTAAATTTTCTTACCTTTTTCTCACAGAATATTAATAGCTCAACATACCTGTAGAAGGATAAAAATAATAATAAAAACCCTTCCAAACTCAAGTGCTCAAAAGCAGGAAAACTGAAATTATGGCGTCAGCCTGAGGTTTCTGCACTGACGGTGATATCTCACTGGATGATATGCTCTTCTTCCTGAACCATTCTGAAAAGTCCAGGGGAAATATTTTTTTCCCAACTAATTTTTCCACTGAAACTGTACCTTTTAAGTAGCCCATTCTTCACCTGTCTACCTTTGACATAAGCAATTTCCTTCTTGCTGCCTGGGTACCAGCTGGAAAAGCACTGACAGTCTAGACCACAGGCTGCCTAATCTGAGTGCATAATTTTTATAACATAGGAGCTGCTGCAACAAAACTCATTAAAGAATCTGTGTCCCTACATCTCTGACTGGCTAGAGGGAGCAAAATTGCTCCTCATTTCTGCTAACAAATATCATATCAGTGTGTATTATTTTTTAATGGCAAGTGAAAAGGCGATTCCTGACAAACAAGCTCAGTTACTGGCAAAGGCCTGCTCTGTCCTTGCAGCCTTGAACTGAAGATGCTCGCTCTGGTGGGAGTGGTGAATATAGACATTTCCAAGGCAGAACACTCTTTGAAGTAATTAAGGTGACCTGACCTGCATTCATACTGACTGGAGCAAGGGCACAATAAGCATGTCCAGTACTGGATCATAAACTATCTTGCAAATTTGCTGAGTTGAAATCTCTGTATTTAGATCTACTTAGAATATAAACATAGGGAAATTCACCAAATCAAGTCATGCTAAAAAAAATGCTATGAAAGGCACTATTGCTGGTCCCCGAGCTGTCCCATTTGCCTGACATTCCTCACATTTCTGAAAAAACTTAGAGTTCTTGTCCGAACACCAGAGATAAAATATGGCAGAAAAATCGCTTGTACACCAGGCATGTGCCCTTTGCTAATCCTGCCAAAGTGTGCACAAATTTGGGTAACTTTAGATTTTTGGGAAATAAAATAAAAGAACAGAAAGTTTATTCATTCTCAGAATATATTTTAACTGTGCTTTAATAGATGAAATCTAAAATAATTCCATCATTAGTGAAGATGTTTGACTCTTGTAAATGTTCTCACAACTGTTCAGGATATAATAAATATACAAGGATCTCCTTCACAAACAGATTACATATTTCCAACCCAGTGTACAAACAGAGGATGACTGTGCCTTGTACCAGATATTTAGCCTAGGGCGAATTCCAAATGTAGAGCTGAGCGCATGCACTCAGCTTTTAATTCAAATTCAGAGAGTACAATGGATGGATCAGCTGAGGGAAATAAACTGGGAAAAAGATTTCAGAGAGACAAACTCATGGGGCAGGGAGGGTAAGACTGGGAATCAGAGAGTAGAGAAGAGTTGCTGGGATTTAGTTAGCAGAAGACAAAATAGAGAAAATGGAACAAATAGCTGGACTTGTGAATCAGATCAGAATGGCATAGGCTGGGTCATGAGAACAGTGTGAGAGAGGGAGAGGTAAATATTTCCAAAAATAATGATAGCATGGAGGAAGAACTTGGACAGGGAAAATCGTGCAGGAAGGCTGAGGAAAGAAAAGCAAAATAGAGATATGAGAACGAAGGAGGCAGATTGGATGAGATGAATGAGATGAGAATCCAGGGAGGAAACTTGGACAGGAATGCTGCAGTTTGGAAGTTCTCTCAGGAAAGCGTAGTGAGATAGATTAGGATCTAGCTAAAGAGATGGCAGAAAAATAGACTATGGCACCATATCATAAAAACCTGTTTCATAAATAATCTGAACAAGGTGATTAAGATACATAGGAAAGATTAAATAATTCTGGCATGTCCTGACTTATGAATAAGTGACTTTATAGTTTTAAAAACCATTTTCAAACAATGTTTCCATGTGTGCTTGTGAGTGTAGGAATATTAAGTAAAAACAGGAAGAAAGATTAACCTGTTTGTGTGTTTCAGCCCTTTCCATTTAAGATAAGAAAAAGACTAAAGCTTAAACTGTATTGGCACATTACATTTTTCATTAACCTTATGCTACTGTATTTAGGTGCCAGTTTTACACATAACAATTTATTCCAAAATATATGTTATGCAACATCTCTACATAGAGTAAATCAAACAACTGAATGGCTTTCCTTCACTACAAGCTGGAACTTAAGTATGCTTTCCCTTGCTGTAGTCCATCATAGACTTAAAAACATCTTAAGTGAAAAACGTTTCCTATATAGCACAATATGTTGCTAACATAATAAATCATCTCTTTTTATGTGACTCACCTATTTGTCAAAAATAACTCTGTATTTCTGTATTTTTCAGCTGTCAGTAGATTTGTAAGATGTCTTACTTCGGATCTTTTGGATCACCTCCAGTGATTTGGGATCCCTTAGAGTATCTGGTACAGATTGATTTATTATAACAAACACTATGCAGGTTATGCCTCTGAATAGCTCATGCTGTAGCAGAGTGTTGGCTCCTGCAAATGATTAATAACAAAATGGGTTCTACTGTACATTTATTGCCTACATACACGCAGCTATCGGAATGATACAGCATTATGAGTTCTTATGGCTAACCAGGGGCAAAAAACATTCTCCTTTTCTAACCAACAGATAACACTGACTGCTGAAAGCAACATGAAAAAAATTGCAAAAAAATAAAGACAAACCAGGAGGCAGATAACAGAGCACTGAGTAGACAAACTTCTTCGGTTTCAAACTACTAATAATTTTCACCCAATTTTAACACACTATTTCCCATTCCACCATTCATTTTCTGAAAAGGTCTATACCTGAAGCTTTTCAAAGGAATCCTCCATTTGACAGACACTCCTTTTAATATTATAGAACCAAGTGATAGTTTTTCTTACCGTGGATATTTTCTCTTTGGAGTTAATTCCTTTAAAATATATTTAAATTCTAATGACGCCTCTCTTCCTATATTATACAGATAATAAACTATAATAATTATCTGTAATACAGAAGTGTTGCACAAATATATTTTAAAAAGTAAAAAATATTTACATTCCTCTCTCCAAAAACTTTCTTTTTCAATTGTATTTATTTAAACCTCAATGTTTACTTTTTCACTGCAGAAAATATTTCAGAATAGAGTTTTCTGCCCTGAGATGTAAAGAAAAGGCACTTCAGATGTAGCCTGAGGAACTTGCTCAGCTCTATTCAAAGTCTGTCTGTCAGTATTCCAGTTTGTTGTTTGGTCCAACATGCCTAAGAAAGGAGGGGGGAGGGTGTTGGGCAGGGAAATCCTTTCTGAGGATTAACAGCTGAGGTCTGTTAATCTAGTTTTATCGACTGAGAACATGCCCCGTGAGCCATACATCTGCAATAAGCACAGACAACCACTGTATTGAAAAGTCTGCAGTCCAAAGAGGTGAAGGAAAAAGAAAGTGGACAAAGCTACAAGCAGAGTAAGTATTGGGTCTAGCATAACTGAATGTGGTTTTATCACAATTTTTCACAGGATTGCTATCTCTGATCCACAAAACACGACTGTGCATAATATGGAAGAAAAAGGTAGCATAGACAGTTCAGGAGGATCTTCTTCCCATATACGCTACTAAGAGCAACTCAGCCTGCTAGGATAGGTATGCAAAAAGTAAAGGACTGGATAAATGTCATGCATTGGTTTTCAATGGAAATATAAGATGCAGACCTCTTATTTAAGAAAACAGATACACTGATTTATCTGGGATTTGCACAGGACAAGACAGCAATAGGTAGCACTGCCGCAGGCAGAACCTGGAGAACATTCCAGTGATGGGGTTTGTTAGTGGGAAATGCTGGTTTGTCAAAGCTGAACTTGGATTCTCAGGATTATCCTGGTTCAGTATGTCTCCATACTCAATAAAGCAGAGGTAGAGAGAAAAATTCCCTAACAGTCACTACATGCAGCTACATGTAGCTGTATTTTTACAACAACTAAAAACTTTCTAACAAATGACTGTTGTATTTTATCAAGAGTATTGATACGTGCAGATATTTTTCTTCTTGGCATGTCATGCTAAGCCCAATACCTACCTTCATTCTAAACCATGCTTGGTGCAATGCTGGCAAAACTTTCTTGCAGGAATTCTATCTCAACGCAACTTTCTGATTTCTAGAGAAAATCTTATAAAAATTCTTAAAAGGGGCCCTCTGACAACCACTGGTCTTCAGGTTGCATAGGGGAGTACATCTCTCTGTTTCTCAGGAAACACAAGGGAAGCCTTAGGCTAGTTTTGATACACCAAGGAAAAAATATTTGCACATTTCAATACCCTTCACAAAATATGACAGCCATTTATAAACAACTTTTTAGTTTGTGTGTATCTGTGTACATTTACATACAGAGATCATATATATACACATGCATATACATAGATGTGCATTATCATTGAATATGCATGAAACGGATACACATACACAAAATATCATTGTACATTTCATAAAATACTGAGCTCATCAGCAATAAAACTTAACATCCATAGTCTTAAAACTAGAAATACTCTTCTCTCTTCCCCATTGAAAAATATTGATGAATCTGACTCTTTAAAGGTAGATATACATACGTTTGGGATACTTAGAATTTCCTTCACCATAAAAGGTTTTGGTCAGTCCTCTGTGTGGCTCTCATTAGCTAGTATCTGCAGGCTTTCACCAAAATGAAACAGATGATTGGTCTAAGCCACTGCTAACAACCTAGAGTATGTCCTCTAAGGTAAGATAAAGTTACTCAATACAAAGCAAGAAGGTAGAGAATATACTTTTTGCTTTACTATAACAAATCTCACAAAGAACTAAACTGCACCAAACTTCCTTCTCCTCTCTCCTCCCATCAAACACGCATTTTTAAAAGGCTGTGAATTTTAGAGGGTTCAGTTGTTTGATTAGAAAGAATGAATACTAAATCTTGAATCTTAAACTGGGGTACTTTCCATCATTGTGCACATTTGTCAAGTTGGTCCACTTGAGTTTTAAACTGGAACTGTGTGAAACCTAATATTATACTACATATTTAAAAATAGTGCTGGGAACACTGCCAAAAGCCATACACATGCTCCATTGATACTTCTCTGAAGCTATTGTCTTCCTCTTCAGAACCTCAGTGTCATTAATTTTGAGTAATTCCTTCTGTTATGACTGCAGTGAAAGCTTCAAAAATATTATGACTGAAGATGCAAAGAGTCTGGAAGAATAGATGAGTTATAGGACATGCCTTAATAATCTGGCTAGATGGTAGATCAATGCCTTGGGCACTCAGAACCTGGCAAATCAGCAGTGTCAAAACTGAAATTTAGGGCTGCAGGGTGTCAAACTCTCCGCTCCCACCGTTCTCCTGCTCCTGCAGTGTAACGCGCGCCACTCGCTGCACATGTGACCAGCACTGGCAGGAGCGCAGGGGCAAGGAGCTCGGTCCTGCTCCCTGGTAAAACAACGTGCAGAGCCAGATAAAATAATGTGGAGGGCTGGATTTGGCCCGTGGGCCTTGTGTTTGCCACCCTTGCAATAAAGCGTTACTACATGCAATGTCCCTGGCATGGCCATCATGGCTTTTTACACGTGCTCTCTCACACAGCTAGGGGAGACAGAAACATTCATTGAAAGATGGATCCTGAGAGAAAAAAGCTTTCTCTCCCCCTCAGATCATCCACAGTTCATGATCACTTAGAGATCTCTTACAGGAGATAGAAATTTCTTGTTTGCACATGATTCCTTCTGTTTCTTTCTCCCACACAATTAAAAGTATTTAACTGAGTGAGAAACCCCTGCACCCATCAAACACATGGTCTAAATGTGACCAAGTTCTGCACACTTAACAAAGTAGTTTTGCTGTTTAGTTACAATCACTGATACAGAGCTTCCTGCTTCTTAAAATTCTTTTTCACAGTAGCTGTTGTATGCATAAAATCATAGATATATATAACATAACATTCAGTATTCTGCATCCATAGTAAAAAGCTCTCAGTATTTTTTACCAAAAGACACCATAGTCAGTGACTAAATCATAATACAAAAAAAATATCCAAATCAGCATGAATTTCTTGACAGGATACTGGATTTAAGGGAGCCTGAGAGCTCATTTTCTTTCTTCATGCCTTAAAACAACCATACATTTGCTTTCTTAGAAATACTATGAATCCCAGAAAAATTTCCGCAATAAGGAAAATATTATGATATTTTTACATGTATTGCATCAGCAAGTTTTAGTACTTTTTACTACAGAGCATGAGTTAAAGATGTTCATCAAGTCGCTATTAAAATAGAGTACAAAATAGATACATTTTCATTATACTAATTCTAAAGCAGTGAAAAGTAGGTTTACATTTATTTTCCTATTAAGGTACAGTATCAAAGTCTTAAAATGTAGAAAAGTAAGGGAAGAAAGCACAGCATCTAAACTTCATGCACAATAAGTATGAGGACTTCTGCCTGTCCAGGAGGACCTGCAACAGCATTTCAGTTGGTAACTACTTTGAATCATCCTTCTGCAGGAGAAACTAGAGCAATCACAGAAAGAATTATGTTCCCCTTAAATATAATCTGCTCAAGTAAGCAAATTTTCTCAAATGATAGTGGTATCTCACAAGTGTTTAGAAAGTACTGTGGGGAAGGGACAAGGTGGGGAAAGGAAGAACATATTTTCTGTCTTCACAATAAAAACTCCATATTATTCTTCCGGTAACTTAGATGGTCCTCTCAAAGAATTTCACCTGACTTAGACTTCACTTCTGAAGTTTAAATGAATGGTATTACAGTGCTGAGGAGATGGCAGCCTAAATAACTTCCCAACTGTGGTACTAAGTAACATCAGCACTTTTCAGATTGGTTTTCTTTAATTTGAATGAACATCTAGAAGATTCCTCAAACAGTAGAGGAGCAGGGGCACGTGTTACTTTCAAGAGACAAAGGAGAGGATGCAAAAGGATATGAAAACTCCTGTGTTCTTATTTTGATTCCTGTGTCAATTTAAGTACAAACATTTGAGTTTTTCAAAGCTAAGTAAACACCTTAGCTATCTTATTATTCTTATTTCTGAATGATATTTTATGTCTAGAAGTCCCAACCATCTTTGAAAAAGATCACTTACTGTAATTTCGGTTCTAACAGTGATTTTACTATGGATCCATGATATTGAAATGCAAAAAAATATGACCCTTCCACCACATATTTGTTTACCCTTCTTGAGAATAACCTGATATTTTATGAGGAATAATCTAACATTTTATATACTTATATTTTTCATAGTTTCTGTGATTTGGAAGCTTCCACCATTAGGCTGCAGGCAAAACTATTAATAAGCACTGAATGAATGATAGATTCATGCCTGTCAGCATCCCAATGGCTTTTTTTTTTTAAGGGAAATACTTTAAGCGCCTGTTTGATTTATTTGCTCCTCACAGTTACGTGCAGTTACTACAAATTGTTGATTGCTTTCATCTTTCTTATTATTACATGCAAAATATCTGAACATGTCTCCATTAAGGCAAAAAGACATCTGCCACTTGTTTCAATCAAATTATGTTCAGACATAAATCTAGCAGACAGATTTAATAATGAAAATATGTATTGACACTTCAAACTCGTCATCATTCTATACTGAACAGTACCGCTACTAATCATTACTTGATTGTCAGAAGGACCTTGTTAAACCAGGCTTTAACAAGAAGATCAATTTACCTGCTATCAGAACTAGCCCTAAGAATTTTGCCAATATCCCAAATCTTAACCTCCAAACTGGTCATCATTCTCACATGATTCTACCTTCAGCTTTTTCTTAGAGGGAACATATCAAAAATATCAAAATTTCTTTCATATTGGGTCTGTCTGAGATGGAATTAACATTCTACACTCCACCCCCTATGGGATCTGTGACTAAACCAGTGCTGGTAACACACCAGGGTTCTGCGTATTGCCACGCACAGCTTCAGCACTTCCTGTTTCTCACTTTACCCCCACCCAAATAAGTAGTCTGGAGGTAGACAAAAAACAGCAAAGGGACACAAGTGGGGCAGCAAATCCAAACTGACTGGAGAGATATTCCACACCAGATACCATCATCTTCAGGATAAAAAAAAAAGGAGTATGGAGGGTTTGCTTGTTTGATGCGTGTTTGCTTTTGTGTCTCATGGGGTTTTTCCCTTTCCTTCACTCATTAAGTTGTCTTTACCTTGACCCATGAGTTTTATCACACATTGAGTTTTGTCACTTCCCAGTCTCACTGGATGGGATGAGTGGCAATGAGTGAGTGGTTGCATAGGCGCTTAGCTGCTGGCTGGGGTCAACCCACCACAGGTTTACAACTTGCAAGTTCAGTTTATTTTCTCCATAAATAGAAATAGTTATTTTTTGTTAATTGAAAAAAAAGTTTAAATGAGATAAGATGGGGGATGGGAAGGGGGAGGTGTGTCATCTCCTTTCTACCCACTGCAATATGATTTCCCTTAGACTTGTTCTCAATCACTAAGATTTTAGTGGCTTCCTGGCTGCAACATACTCTATAAAGTCCTCTGTAAGTCCTCAGGAAAAGCATAATCTTCTCATTTCTTGTAAAATTTAGCTTAGCACTAACTCAGTGGATTTTTAAATCATATCTCTTATAATCTCTGCTCTTATCATGGGCTGCCTGAATTCAGTGTTTCACGAGGTACATCTGAAAAGATGAAAAAATAAAATGGATTGGATATTGTCTTCTTGATTAACTAAGTTAACTAAGTTAACTAACTGCTGTGTTTTCAATCACCCAGCTACCTCTCTTTTCTTCAATAGTACAGACAAACCCTTATAGACTGTCTATCTAATACACCTTTGAGTCAGAATGTGTAAATCTTAACTTCTTTAGCAAAACACGGCAAGGATCCCACTATCAAGTACGAACAAACGAGTAAAAGAGATTGCATCTGTCACAATATGGATGTATTTCATAACAAAACAGTAGGTTTAAATACTTATCATTTAGGGGGAAAGGGAGTGCTTTTTTAAAAAAAGAAATATTTAAGGGAAGAATGTTTTTGGACCGAAAAAAGTTAACGGTTCTTCCATCGATTCTATTTATGGTAACAATCCGTATTTGAAACTGGTCATAGTAGTAACAAAGTGGTGGGGAAATGGGAAAGAATTGTGAATGGGAAAGAAAGCATTTTATTTGAGTAGTCTTAGGTTTCTTATGAAAAGAGACCTTAAAAGAAAAGACAGTGATGGCCACCCATTATTTCCTTCTTTGCTTTCCTGTCTTTCACTCTTTCTGGATCATGTACGGAACACCTCAACTCAGCAGAATCTGAAGGCAATGTGTACATGTAAATAGATAAGTACTGCAGTCAAGGGATTTAGGCAAACCACTACTGTGCTATGCAAGTCTGGGATAAGTAGACTAGCATTTTTCATGTTTCATCTCATATTTTGGTTATGTTTGTTGCATTGACAGAGTGAACTATTATAATAGAATTATAGAATCATAGAATCGTAAGGTTGGAAAAGACCTCTGAGATCATCAAGTCCAACCGTACCTGTCCTCTTCCTAAACCATATCCCTGAGAAACTCATCTACCCACCTTTTAAACACCTCCAGGGATGGTGACTCAACCAACTCCTTGGGCAGCTGTTCCACTGCCTGACCACCCTTTTTCCTGACGTCCAGTCTAAACCTCCCTTGGTGCAACTTGCGACCATTTCCTCTTGCCCTATCACTTGTCACTTGCAAGAGGAGACCAGCACCCACCTCAACACAACCTGCTTTCAGGCAGTTGCAGACAGTGATGAGGTCTCCTCTCAGCCTCCTCTTCTCTGAGCTAAACAAAAAAGTTCCCTCAGATGCTCCTTGTAGGACTTGTTCCCCAGCCCCTCACCAGCCTCATTGCCCTTCTCTGGACGGTCTCCAGTCCCTCAATGTCCTTCTCGTAGTGAGGGACCCAGAAGTGAACACAGCACTCGAGGTGTGACCCCACCAGTGCCGAGTACAGGGGCACAATCACCTCCCTGCTTCTGCTGGCCACACTGTTTTTGATACAGGCCAAGATGCCATTAGCCCTCTTGGCCACCTGGGCACGCTATAACTATGTAGTGACTTCAAGTTTGCAGTTATGAAAGAAAACAGGTTTTATAGGGGAATGTTGGCTTGAAGCCCATATTTGTGATTAATAGGCATCACACTTGGGTGGACCTAAACAAATACAGAGGAGTATAGTCAAACCCTGAAAGATCTGCAGCTTTATGTAAATGGTGTTATACTCCTGCCCTCTGTTCCAGTGTTTATCTTCCATAAAAATCTACTCTTCTGCTATGTAAGATTTATTATTATGTATCACCTATTCAGAACTCATTGAATCAGGATGCTTTTATTGCAGACAAAGGGGTTATTTCTTTATTCTTCACATAAACAAGTACTGTGATAAGCAAAGCACCGCATTCTGTACCTTCTCTTACTCTAGTGGAATTTCTGCAGAATCTTTAGTTTTAAATTTTTGGGGTCAAATAGGAATCTCACTAACTAAATGGAGAGCTTTACATGCATAGAGAATGAGTTTCATCAGTGCTTAGAGCCTCGATGGAAAAATAAACGGAATTCCACAGAGATGGGGGATAGCATAGCAGAGCGCACCCTTTACCCATTACAAGTTGTCCTTCATGGAAGACACAGCATGGAGTAGCTGTTATTGGCTGAGTTAGGAAAAATTAAGGACTACACAAATGGATCCACAGTCTAATCTGCATAATGTTGCTGGTGGTGAACAGATAGAGCAGCAGCAGAACTGTGACCCTGAAGTGTCAATAATACTGCAATGGGTTGATGAGCAGTTGCCTCAAACTTTTGTGCTCTGTAATTGCCATTCTAGCCAGCAAAGTTGGGCCTTGCTTCCTAAAGGAAATTAGCTACCTATGAGTAAAAAAGAGATAAGAGATGCAAATGGGAGGAAAATCAAGGGGTTTGTGTTTGAAAAGTTGATGGGAGAAGAGCTGGAAAGAACATACAAATTGTTGCCTTAATTTTATGGGCCAGACAAGGAGCTGCCTTTCCAGGAATAAAGTGTGAGTTCCTACTGACCAGCATCGTTTAACACAAGGCTCTGCCAAATATTAACAATTGGTTCACATTGGTTCAAGGAAAACCTTCCAATAGGTTTCCGTTATTTTCCTTCCCAAGTCAAGCACATACTCAATGACAAGCGATGAGCACTCATGCAGGATATCTAATAATCCTAATCCATTTAGTAAAGAGTGCATCTGACCATGCTTACCATATACATTTCTTTGACCCTGCAGGATTAATCATCCTGATTTTTTAAATGTCCCAAATTCCATTGAGAATCCATCTTTACAGTAACAATCCGTAATAGATACTGCTGTCCCATCAATCTTGTGCTAAAGGCCTTCTTATTTTGTGAAGGGTTTTATCCTTAGAATATTTCTAGCATTCACTGTTCGTGTCATGTCACAGATCAGAAAGATTTTTGTTCTCTTTGTTCATATATGCTATCAGGATGATACACCACCAAGCTTTTGTCAAATGCTCTAGAGACTGCATCAGGAAGTAACAGTCTTAACCCAGTGTTATATTCGCTCAGAAAATTATATCTTTCCTGCTGAAAAAAAGATGTCCCTGTAACACAGAGAGAACTTTTTCTGAGTTCCTTTCAGCAATTTCAAAACCATATAGAAACTGCCATTCAAAAACGATCGCATCTAAATAAACAACATTATTTTATGCTTGCAGACTAAGACCGTTAACCTATGTAGAAAGATAGTAATACTTTCTGGAGGAACTAATGCTGAAATAAAGCAAAACACTGCCAGAACCCTCTTCATACATCAAGAAAAACAAACAAACAAAAAAAAATTAAAAAAAGATAGTATCAACTCTCTTTCCCAGACTCTTTCCCTTGTAGGTAAAGGAAAGATACCTTTCTTCCACATTTTTTTTTACCTCTTTAGAGTCAATGCATAAGGTAGAGCTTTAAAGATTTTTCTCCCTGCAGTGACAAGCAAATATACCAGTACTGCTTTTTTCTCCTACTTACTCTGTGATTTTCAGAGCAGAAAGCCTGCCGGAGTCACCTTGCAGCCTTTGGCTTGGGGGAAAAAGGCTTAACCTGCAAGCAGGAACAACAGAATAATAAGTTTCTTATAGGTATATCTGTATTCTGTTAAGAACTTCTCCTGAATATCTTCAAAAATCTTCTTCCACTCTCGTCACATTTGCTCTTTCATTAAGAGCAATCTTTTGATAAGGTCAGCAGCCTAACAAGGTTTTAAGCAAATGTCTCTTACTTGGTATAACTACAAGTTTTGTGTTTTCACTTTTTTTTAATTTACTTGAAGTTGAATCTGATTAAGTTTGCTATTCTGACTCAGAATCTGATGCAAAAATATTCAAGATCAGATTTTAAGAAGTTTGTTTATATCTACAAGAAGTTTTGAAAATTCCATTTTTCATCTCAGGTTTGGAGTCTCACTACCTCCTTAAACATTTAATCCCTGTGTCTAAGTGCCCTGTTATGAAACAGTGATATTATTACCTATTTTTCTTCCTCCTTTAAAAAACAGATTGCTGTGAACAAAAACTAGGAGTATGAAGTGACCATTGTTCGGGTCTGTAAGATGCATAGACCACAAACAAATAAAATCAGCATGTAAAACAAATGCCACACTGTTTCTGCCAGCTTTAATCTCTCATTAAATAAAGTAGCCAAAATTTGACTCAGTCATCCCTGAAAATCTAGCATTTACTCTTCAGTTCAATGTTGAAAATAAACAAACAAATGAAACTACCAAAAACTTTTGGTACTTTCAAAAGACAAAATTTTAATCTTAAGAGTCCAAGACCAGTCAATTCATGTGCACTTAAAATAGGACACCTGATGTCGCTGCTGTTGAATCTCTGTCACAGAGCTTTTCTCCTCCAGAAAAATGAGTGAAAGTGAGGGGAAGAGAAGGAAATAAACCAATATATTTCACCCGTAGCAAAGACTTGCAGCATGATATTTTATCCAACAGCACATATGGCACACAGATTTTTGTTGCTGGGTATGTTTTATTTACAACCAGAGGTTTTTTTTTCTCTCTCTTTTCCTTTTGAGTTCAAAGCACTTTGATTTTCTTCTCTACACTATTCTTAGCCAAGAAGAAGTGTTTCTTTAACAGACAGGTGAGAGCAGTGGAATGGAATCACCCAATTTTGACAACACATTCAGGACTGCTTAAACTTCTGTAACTAATGTAGGTACATCTGGTCACCTTAATGTCTTTTTCTTCCACTGAATTAAAATAGCTTGTTGTTGTCTTGAATGTGGGAAAAAAAGAAGTTTTCTATTTGAGGAAAGGGTGAAGCCTCTGTACAGGAAAAGCAACGCATTGAGTTGCTTGTCTCTGGCACAATTTATAACTAAACGGGTATCTTTTAATTTTTTGTCGATTTTAATATGCATGACATAAACAGCTTTTCTGGAAGTCAAGTGCTGAAACAAGATAAACATCATGTCTCACCTTTCTTTGAACCTGAAAAGTCGCTATTTCTGAACTATTTTGGTATTGCTCTTTAGACTTTGTATGTGTTTTGGCTAAAGTCTTATTACTGTACAGAACATTAATGTCTATTTATATTCATACAGGCATAGGGAAAGGCCATTTGAAGGTAGACAGTGTGGTTAATCCAGAACTTGGGTTTCAAGTGAGCAAAGTTTTAGAGAAACTGGCTGATGAGTTAGTTCTATTTCACAGTTTTGTTATGCTTTTTTAAATTAGCATGCTGAATACAGCGCTTCAGAGGTAGTGCAATCACAGAACTAGAGCTGTTGGGTAAAATATATTATGATTTACAAGGTACTCTAAGGGAAGGAAGAATGATTCATGGTTTCAAAGACTGCTTCTGCATCCACAGAACTACATCTACAAAACATTCACTTTTGTGAAAATTTCTCCATTCTCCATTATATTAGTCACAATTATTTATATTATGGTGGCACCTACAGGCTCTGGTCAAGGCTGGGGACCCATCAGGCTGAATACTTTTCAGGTACATAATACCACTACCTAGTGAAAGACAATAAATAGGCTGGATAGGTAGAATGGGAAAAGAGGCAGAAGGTAAATCGAGTTCTGTTCTTCAAGGATGAGTCAGTGGAAGAGACAAAGCTAGAATAATTCTCTCTTGACTACCAATCACTGGTTTAACTTTAGATTATGTTGCCTCTATTTAACATCATTTATCATGTTAGGTCCCTTGTATGAAATCTCTACATAAGTAGTTTAAGATCTGATTTTTTCAGATGTATTTTCCAGTTTGAAAAGAATCCATGTGTTTCCTAAAGGGGAACTAAACAGACTATCCAACTTAAACTTCCACCAAACTCATTAAAAACTATACAAAACTTTAAGAATTGTATTTTACATCACTGAGAAGTCTCAGGTACTTGCAATGATACATATTTCTAACCAGTTCCATGAAAAAGAACAGTTGACCTGTATGAATACTACCAAAAGACAAACTCCTACCTGCTTTTCCTAGAGCTGCTGCTGTGCACCTGTATGCACTGTCAGCGTGTGTGCGGGTTTGTCAATCTTGAAAGGTGTGTCTTCTGGTTTTATATAGGAAATTAACACATTTGTCACATTCCCAAATTCAATATAATTTTCAAATCTTTGGGACTGTGTTCAAAATTTAATTTCATTTTAACTGTCTTAAAGACAGAAATCACTATCCTCTGATTAAGTGCTAGTTTCAAACAAACAAAAACCAAGATAAGGATTATACTTGGAGATAGTAAGCAAAATGTGCCTTAAAAGTGTTTTGGTTTTAACAAGGTATGTACTGTTATCATACCTATACTTCCACTTCAAAGTACAACAAACTTTGGATGTCTAAAAGCAAAACATCCTATTTAAAGAGGAGTTGTGGCACTCAGCTTATTTGACTGATTGCCCCTTCTTGCTTTTATGCCAGGGCAGTTTTAAAACCAGAGCAATTGTCATATATGACTTTCAAATCAAGGACATTTTCATTTTGGGCACAATCAATTAGTTCATAGTCACCACAAAATTTTGTGACTTCCATCTGGAAATGGAAAGCACCACTGACAAAAAGTAATTAAAAAAAAGAATATAATCTTTAGATTTTAAAGAGATTTTTTGGTTTTGCTTTTAACAACTGACATGGTTTATATTTTATTGTAACTGGGAAATAAAAAGGAAAAACTACAATGTAATGCATCCCATCTTTCAAAATGGAATCTCAACAAATGGTGAAGGAAATCTTTGTTTACTTTGTAGGATTACAAAGCAAAGTTTTGCATAGTAATTCCAATTTTTTTGCCATAGTATCTACACTGTGATGCTGCTTTCCCCTGCATCCCCCGGGCTTAAGTGATAAAGATTTGCCTGATTCTACATAAAAAAAGAAAAAGGAACAATAAATAATTGGGTATACTATTTCAAATGGCAAATTGTATGTTTATATTTACATTTTTTTTCTGTTATATTAATTTTTTTTAATGATAGTATCCATACTACAATAAAATCAAAACAATGTAGTCTGCTGCATGGACATAATCCTTCATATAATATGGTCAGTTCTAGGTGAAATGCAGAAAAACATCGAATGAAAGAGTAAACTTCTGGGTAAGAGGGCATTCGTATATATTAATTATTTAAAGAATCTTCTTATGTTCTTGTGCATAGTATATACAGAGGGCAAAAGAAACTTGCACCCTTGTGGTGGCTACCACACATGTGAGCATTTCACAGGTGCTCAGATGTATATATTATTTTGTCCAGATGATCTTTACCACACCCTACCTCAAATAAACGTATCTGCACATCAGATATATTACTAGAGTCTTACTCAAACAGGTAAGACATGAGCTCAGTAGAACAAGAACAAAGGATAAACACTTTCCATGTACCAAGAAATGTTATCTCAGTACTGACCCACTTCTGCATAAGTACAATGGATAATAGCTTCCATGAATAAGCCTGTGATTTTATAGTTCCTTTTAATGACTAAATGTAGAAAGCAGCTAGGAAATATTCCATTAGTAGGCAGAATACATCGATTTAGCAGAGTTTTAGGAATACTATCCTCTTAAATGTACGGGAGGTATTTGTCCCATGATTGGCTGCCAAACAGAGAGAAATGCTTTGCAATCAAAAGGATGATGCTTAAATCCCAACCTTTAAAACACTAGCTTTATTCTTATATCCTTCTACAATATACGACTAGGACTGAGGTATATGGAGAACTGTATGTTATATATAAAGACATAAAATCTAAAATACCTACCTATATGAAAAGCAATATTTCCAGCTAAAAACCCAACAATAATAAAAAGTAGACTGAATTCCATCCATATGTCCAGGCAGGTGTAGATAGTACTTCTTTGACCCTTCTCTAGCCATTTAATACACCACTTAAAAGTGCTACAGTGAAAATGATATTAAATATAACGATGCACGTTCCCACTTATGAATGATTCCCTCATTTTTTCCTTTCCGGCAATCTTGATTTTCTACCTTTCCACCATGTTTCATACTCCTTATTGCTCTCTGAAACATGACCTAGTCTTCAGAGAGCCAAAACCTCAAAATGTGAAAGTAGAACCAGTCTTGAACTTGCATTTTGTTCTTTTCTGTTATTCATGCATGGGTGTATAAATTGTTAACAACATCATCATTTTTTTATTTACCATTTATATAAATCCAAGCCAAATGGAATAGCAATCTATTTTTAAGGCTTTGCATTTTCTAGCTGCAACAAAAGACAGGAGGACCCTCAACATCAAGAAAGGGGAAACTACTAATCGTATCTGACATCAAGAATCAAGGCACTGGAATTTTAACAGAGAGTGCCTTTCTTATGTAGTACAAAATGCTAAAGTAAAATTATGAAACTGGAAAATTTTTGACAATATATGGTTTATTTGCATTTTGGATATTAGCAGCATTTCTCAAAACTGCCAAAAATATAAGCAGCTACCAACTAATAAGGAAAATTACTCCAATAAGTAGATGTAGTTCATTAAAATTTATAAATGTATTGTAACATCAGTTTGTGGAGAACAAAGCTACCAATATTTAAGAAGGGAGATAAACGATGAGCTCTTCCTTTGATTTAGACTAAATTTTGCATTTTTTTTATTGGTAGGACATCATTTAAAAATAGTAGAAGTTAAACTTGTTCCTGCACTGGTGTGAATTTAAATATTAATAACCTGTTTCTCATCTATTGAAGGAATAAACTACAAAAAAGTATGTTTAACACGAGTTATTTCATTTCTTTACATTTTAAGTTGGGCTTGCAAACAATTTTAACAGTGCAGTGCAGAAGGGAGAGAGGATGACAGTTATCTCTTGAGAGATATTAAATTCAAGCCCAGCTTGCCTCTCGTACCCACTATTAAACAGATCCTATAAATTAAGTTACAGTAATCCAGATTGTGGTGAAACATGAAAGAGGGCTAATATTATTTTGAGAATGGAAGGTTTTTACTGGTTTGGCCTGAGAATTTCAGTTTTTTGTTTGGCTTGCCTTTTCTCATCCAAAGTTCCTGTACTAAATATGGCTTTAAAAGCTTAGTCCCAAATGGAATCTTTACCCCTCTCGGTAAACAAATATTTCCTTATGTCAAGCGTGAACCTCCCCTGATGAAGACATCTTAGAGCCATTCCCAGAGGGGTTAGCACCTCCCTTTGGAACAACTTGCCCAGGGAACAATTCTATGATTCTATTCCTTCCAGTCCCTTCAATAGCTTTGTTGTCCTACTCTGGACATTCAAGTAACTTACCACTCTTTTTTAAGTGGTAGAATTCCTCACATTATGGTAATGCAATTATTGCAGCTCTAGTGAATTATTTCAGGGCATGCTATTTCTGCATGCATTTACCTTATGGCAAAGAGTTAAGCATAGTCTTAAAATGAACGGTCTACCAGTTTGTTTTCAAGTGTAATTCAAAACTGAGATTTCAGCTTACAGACTCTATACAGTTTGAAATCCTTGTTCCTTGAAGACTGTTTTTTTTCCCTATAAGATCTCTGGGCAGGGTGAGGCTCTTGGCAACAGAATTTGTCTCTATCCTCAGTCAACCTGATGATGTATCAAATCCACATTTGGACACATGTAAAGTCCTGTCTCATTACACTGAACTTGCATCAATGTTGAGATTCTTTAACTGAATAGACATAGTTTGGCAGCTTTCTGCACTCATTGCAGCAGATTTGCAAACTAATTACCAATTGTGTGTTTGAATTGAATATTAATTTTCATAGTTTCATTTATTAATTATAAAACTCAAACAATGAAGTTCCTTTTTATCTGAATGACATCAGCAGTAATTTCATCACAAACTCAGGTAATTTCAGGTGGGTATATAAAAAGCAAAATATTCAGTTCTTCTTTGCTGCTACTTCCAGGCACGTAGGGATTCTTAAGAAAGGCAGCTGACTTTTAGTGTGGGATGGCCACCTGGTCAGTCAGTCCCTTACCTACATCAACATTATCAGCAACAACCTTCCTCTTCACTAAATGACTACAGAATTCAGTGGTCTTTATTCCGACTCCTGGAGAGAAAATTTTATCCCCACAGACTGCAGTGCCATGAATGGCATTGCACTGACCCTCTAGTGTTTCATCCCCTGTAGCTTTTTTAGCATCTGAGCTGATTTGGCATGTTCTCCAATGAACCATCAAAAATAGAAGCTTAGTTTATGCCATCTGTGATTATTTTCTTTCCATCTATTTTGATGGATAAACCCCTTTGTGTTTAGGTAAGTCAGAGTCATCCTAGAAAACATGCTTGAGATTTTAGCCCTGCTGTGAGAAAGATCAAAGGACAGCAGAAAATTTACTTTCTTTCCCTTGAAAAATACAGGCACAGTAGCAGATTACTCACAAACTTTTTCTAGCAAGAACTGAGCTCCATGGTGCACATATTACTGTTTGCATTTCCTCTACCCAGGTGCTGTTTCAGACTTAGAGTCATAGAATCATGGAATAATTTGGTTTGAAAGGACCTTTGAGATCATTGAGCCCAATTGTACCTGTCCACTACTAAACCATATCCCTGAGCACCTTGTCTACCCATCTTTTAAATACCTTCAGGGATGGTGACTCAACTAACACTCCCAGGTCCTTCTCTGCCAGGCAGCTCTCCAGCCACTTTTCCCCAAACCCCATTTCATGGGGTTGCTGTGGACCAAGTGCAGGACCTGGCACCTGGCCTTGGTGAACCTCATACCATTGGTTGTAGTTCGTTGGTCCAGCCTGTCTAGACCCATCTGTAGAACCTCCCTATCCTCAAGCAGATCAACTTTTGTGCTCAATTTAGCATAATCCGCAAACTTACTAAGGGTGCATTCAATCCCTTTATCCAGATCATTGATGAAGATATTGAACAGAATCGGACCCAACACTGAGCCCTGGGGAATGTCATTTATGACCAGCCTCCAACTGGCCTGACCATCCAGCCAGTTTTTTACCCAGCAGAGTATGCCTGTCCAGACCATGGGCAGCCAGTTTCTTAAGCAGAACAAAGTGGGAAATGGTGTCAAAGGTCTTTACTAAAGTCCAGGTACATTACATTCACAGCCTTTTCCTCATCCACTAACAGGGTGATCTTGTCATAGAAGGAGACCAGGTTAATGATGCAGGACCTGCCTTTCATAAACCCATGCTGACTGGAGCTCGTCACCTGGTTGTCTTGTGTGTGCTGATGTGATAGCACACGCTTGCAGATCATGAGCAAGGACCAAGCTCCATGGTGCCTGTGTTCCCATTTGCGTTTCTTCTGCCAAAGTGGTGTTTTGGAGTTGCCCTGGATCATCAGGTAAAGGAAATAAATTTATTATTTTCATTTTATCTGTGGCTTTGCCTTTTATCTGCACTTTGCCTGTGTTCTGAAGGCTCACACAATCAGTTTTTAGTAAAGTAAAACTTTCAGAAAGTACAACCACAATTTCTTGTATTACTGAGTCATAAAATTAAAGGTGCTTTTATTAGATTTTTCTAAGGATCTACCTTTATATCAACAAGAAGGGAAAACTAAAGAAAAATCTTTACTGGATGTCTTGATGGCGCTGCAAAGGGCTACATGAATTAGTTCTGTGTACATATAATCATATTGTGAACTGGAAGAATCAGTGATAAGAACACAGTCTTAAAATAATCATTATAGGAAAAAGGATAAAGAAGAGGTTTAAATTCGGAAAATATATATGATTTTTAAGTGCAGTTCTGTTTTCCTCTTCACCTTGAATATTAGGAAGAACTCCTGAGAATGCAAGTACTGGAACTGAGGCAGGTAATGAATAATGTGTTATAATTTAAGACAGTGTAAAAGGCATAGATCTACCATCTTTCAATATCTTTAGTTCAGTTAGAATTGTTTCTACTTCTACAAATTACACCGCTTCTGAACATATAGAGTTTGTAGAGGCGTAAAACAAGTCTTAAGGGCATTTTGGGGGATGCTCACGCCTCTTCTATTGGGTAATCTGAGTAGACACTCAAGTTGTTAAATCAGTGCCCAAAGTTTATGAAACCTTTCAATCTGTGCTTAACTGTCTTGCAACAGTAAGACTTTGATTCTAGTGTCACTCACTGCAGAAGCACTCTATGGCCTTTTGAAAGCCGCAAGGTGCATAGAAGGATGGATATTAAAAAACCTATCCTTTGTGCTTGACAACAGATCCTCTCCACCACCCGAGAGTTACTGGAATTAACTGGTTGTGAAATGGGAAGTTGAAAGAGGGATGAGGGAGTTAGAATTGTTTAATCAGCATTTTGCTAACTCAGACACGGAGATCCTGTCACTTCTTTTTCAACTGTATGATATCCACGGATGATGGCACTGCTGCCCCCAGGCCCCATATTACAACACTCTGAGTTGCTAGCACTGTCCTCCAACTTCTAAAACTGGTATAGGTTTTAAAATAGGACAAGGGCGTATTGGTGTAATTAGGAGAGATAGGGAATACACATTTTAGCTGTATGCACTGTAAGCAGTAGAGTTTAAGTAAGGAATACCCAGTGCTTGACCAGTGAGAGTTATATTCTTAATACTTCTCCTTTGTATCTGCAACAGAGAGACCACAGTAAAACAAATTTTGTGTCTGGCAGACAAATTTCTTCGTGGTGTGAAGACACTGACAGACCGTAGTCCCAAGGGACTTCACAAAACAGCAACTCCAAACCAGGTTGAAGTAGATGTGCACAGTAAATATATCAAATTATTTGTCAACGCCATCACACTTCACAAGTACGATCAGCTATGAACAGAAGCAAATGTGAATTCAGCCAATGAGAGCTCTGTGTGGACAGTAACCATTCACTAACCTAGCCTAAATGGAATTTTACAGAAAGGGTTTATACTCTTATACTATGCATATATTTAATAAAACAACAAAGGAAAAACAGCTATAACTGTGATTTCTTTGCTACTTTATGTTCACATTTTAAAGATTAAGAACCAGGTTAGGTGACACAGCTGCATAGTGTCCTTTTCAGCACGCAGCAACAGAAATGGTCTCTTACACAATCACTGATGGAACCAGCTGAAGAAATGGATGGAGGAACATCCAGTTGTGTGGAAGGAGAGAAAAACCATCCAAACATGAATAAGGATTGTTTATTTAAGATGATTTACCTGGTTCAAAGCATCCCAATTAAGAAGTTGTATAACTTAAACTAGATGGATCTAAACATTTCTCAGTGTTATTTATAGCTTTTTACCTTTCCAACTCAATTTATTCTATGAAAGGATTTCTTGTGAACTTTAGTCACTGTCTTAACACCTCTCACTGCAACTGGTAGAGCAATTTTTTGGTTGCTACTGTGTAAGGTGGACAAAGTACTACCCTGGAGCACTTTCTGACCTTTAACTGCCATATTAATACCTATAATTGGAATTGAAAGACCATTTAGGTTGAATGTCATCCCAACAAAGCAATCTGAACAATTACGATTATCTCATTAAAGCCACAGACCATATAATTCACTTGAGAAAGTGAGCAAGAGAAAGGGTTTTGAATTTTCTTCCCATTAAGCTGGCTTTCCCAACTTTACTTTTGAAGTTCTAAAAAAACCAATCCCAATTCCTGTTGTTTGAAAAACTGAATGAAGGACAGTACGAACTAAATGTCTGATTCAAGTGATTTCTAAGTTCATGCTTCAGAATGCCAATGGTCAGTGTCTGCAATAAACTAGGTTATTCAGAATCATGAACCATTGAACCCAATTTTCAAGCTTGTACTGTTGAAGTCTGTTACAATAACATTTGTCTTTTGCACTGGCATTTTGTTTTAAGAAGTTCCATCTTTAGCAAAATTACCTCCTACTCTGTAAGGACATGAAAGAACGTGGAGGAAATATTTTTTCAGAACTTTTTGAGCTGTCAAGTATTTATCTGAGACCTATCTCCCTTAATACATCTTATGTTAGAATACTGCAGCTTAATTTATAATATACCACCACAGCAACACTGGTAGCACTGTTTTTGCTACCTTATAAACATGAGTGATACCTGTGCCAGGTGAAAGTACGTGATCTCTCAGAAGAAATAAAGACAGTCAGCTTCTTATCAGTAATTACAGACCATACTTGCTTCACTGTGTTCCTTACACTTAACCGTTTTCTTTATATGTACACATGGATGAGAGAATAAGATACTACTTATACATATATATGTTTTATTTTCATTTTAGTTCTTTAGGTGCAGTTTATCCAGGCTCCTTGTACTTCTCAGTTAGATTGGATGGATTTTGGACAAAGACTCTCATACTAACTCTAAGGAACCCTCTGAGAAAGGCTGGAGCACCTGAGATTGAATTCCCTACCTTGCCTCCCAGAAGGTTCACGTGCTAATTGAGCAAGTGGACGTGTGAGCACAGCTCTCCACAGCTCTTAAGGTAACTGATTTGTGCCTCCTTTTTTTTCCATATGCTTTTGGAAAGTGTCCAGGACGTGGCATGATTTGCGGCTTGTGAGGTCTTAATAGCCTACGCAGCTTTAGGCGCTTGCTATTACGAAGATTTACTACTCCTAAAGAGGTATGCAATGCTGCTGTCTTCAAGCCTACCTGCAGCAGTACACTTGCCCTTCTTCTGCTCATATACTGCCATAAGCACTGAAGGAATGGGAGTCAGAGCAGACCACCCAGCTTTTTTACAGGATTCTTTGCTATATCCAAAATCAATATATTCATTTCCATCGAATGGTCTATTAAGATACGGATTTATTTTTTTCATCTGTGAACTACCACTCACTTCCTCCAGCATGTTGACATTCTGCAGATTTGCCAGAAATATTAGGAAAGGATTAACATGCAGGAATAGAGCTGACTCCATTTACAGCTACAGCTGCCTCAGATCACGTCGTATGATGTTCCCTCCAGCACTGCTTACATTTTTTTAAAACTCCCTAGAATGTAAGAAATATAAGATTGGGTTCAAATAAAACAGGTCACCAGAGACATCACACAACATCATCTAACAGGGAGTACTTGGAAGTCTTCAAACAGATATGGATATGCACTTGTTTTACCCAAAGGTTATTTCCTTGGTGTTCAAGCTTGAGGCAATGTAGCTCCATTGTGTAAAGATAAGATGCAAAAGATAGGGAGCAGAAAGCAAGGAAATACCCAGGAACTGGGAAGGAGTAAGGGTAGGAACTATTGCAGGCATAGGACCCAGCACAGGAGTCAGAGTAGAAGGGTGGAATAAACATAAATACTAGAACAAAAGCATGAACTAAGTCAGGCGTAGGGATTACTGAAGGCAGCCAGGTCAGGAGCAGCGAAGACTTTCTCCAGATAGAAGCTTGGGAGCCAGATATAAATGAGGGGGAAAAAATCAAACCCAATCCAAACCACCAGCATAAGGCACAGCTAAGTTTTCAATAGCAGTGTGCTGCAGCGTAGACTGGTTAAACACCCTCAGGAGTTACCGCAAATTCCTCTGTCAGTATCTGTTCAGTGGGACTGCCTTAGTAACCATCCTGCAGAGAATGCAATTGCAGTTCATACTCTGAGATTTAACTCTAGAAAAATCTAGTGCTTTTACAGTCAAAAAAGGAAAAGGGAAAACCCCATATGTTTCTGCATGTCCTTGCAAGCACATTATACTGAAATTTAAACCAATCTCAAATAGCTCGGAGAAGTTCCTGTGCCTAGTTATCACATGCAGGGCTTTTTTAAGTAACCTTGAGATTCTTCTGCTGTCTTCATCATAGGTTCATCTTTAGCAGCACTGTAGTTTTCAGCAGCACAAAGGGGACTAAGCATGTTGTACCATAAAATAATTTCTAGTTCTTCTTGGTAGCATGATTAATTGCCACTGTTATTTTAAAATATAGATCACCAAGTTAATAGCAAAGTCCAAGGTTACTGCAGGTTCAGGGCTGAATAGGCAGTGAAATTCAAACTAATCCTGAAAGTGCTGTGAGTCTGGCAGCATGCAGACCTATTTTAGCACATGACTTACATGGGTCTGGACTGCAGTCTGAGAGCTGGCTCACAGGATTTTAGTGAGAGTGGGAGTGAGAGTAGAACATCTCAGAATAGAATAAGAGCAATGCAGGCAATCTTGCATTAATCGGGTCTTTCCAGAGTATTTGGATTGTCTCCATGTCTGAGGCTAGCTGCATAGTCACATCCACTCTAAATTTTCAATCTGAGGAAATCACAGCTCTCATTAAGTCTATCTCATTGCTAACGAGGCCAACAGGATAGGAGTGAAAACTTTCATTCTGAACAGTAACTTGAAAACTTGTGTATGGATCAGTAAGGACCGGTCTGGCTCCTAGCTCTATGATGAATCTCAAAGAAAAATCAGCCAACAGGTAGAGCTTAAAGTTTTTAGGGGACCGTGAACATCTGTCTTTCTCTCAAAAGGTTAACATATCAACTTAACATACAAAGCTGTTTTCTTAACCAGAGGTTTCAACAATTTTGACGTTATGTGGCACAAGTTAACTTTTGGATTTTCATGTCTACAAGTGTTTATGAAGTGGGAATTTTCCTCCAAACTAGGAAATACTCTTCAAAACTGGATACATAGTTTTAAAAGAAACTATACTCACACAAACCCCAAAAAAATTCTGCTACAAAGGCCTTTTCCCTGACACAAACTTCAGCTTTCACTTCTCTGTCCCTAGATGAAATTCCCCTGGATGATCAATGCACATAATTAATACATCTGTGTTTTAAACAGTAATCAGAACAGTTCGCAGCCGATCAAGCTGGCTTCCCAGCTTTACTAATATGGACTGAGAATTGAGTCAACAATAAATTCTTGTATGGAAAAAACATGCTGAATTTTCTATTTGCTTTACCCACTCTTCTTTCTAAGTTTAATAGGTTTACACCAGAGATGAATTTGGGTCAGCTCACGTTTCAGAAATCACTACGATGAATGAAATCGATGTTAAATGTGTTTAAGTCCTTTCTTTTTCTAGATAACTTTGTGAGACTTTCCTTTTTTTAACTTAAACATAGGTAATTCTATGTACCTAATTAAACTATTTTTTCATGGTGCAAAAATTTATTCCTAAAGAAAATACACTTAATGTTGACAGCTCTGACCTTGTTTTTTTCCCCCCTTTATTTACATCTCCTGAACGTATGGTTAAAAGTCCCGAACTAAAGAGATACTAAATTTTGTTCTTACGATATTTAATACTGGGGGGTTGGTATCACTTTAAACACCATTAAGTAATAGATTAGAGAGAATAAAAACATTTTCCATTTCCCTCAAGCTTATAACCTTTAGGGCTTCCTTGAGGGGAAAATGATTCAAATGCCAAACTCACAATTATGCATTCACTATGCAGAAAAGATGGCCGGTCGTTTACATAGAAAAACTACGCAATACATTTCACTTGCAATAAGATCCTTAGTTTTCCCGTTCACTAATTTCCCTTCTCATAACTCCCACAGACACACTCAGAGCCTTTCCCGGGCTCAGCAATCACGCTGTCTTCCCCAAAGGCAAATTCATCAACAGACTAAGCTTCCAAGCCCTCAGTAATGTGGCTGCCCTATATACTCGGCATGGAAGGTAAGGAGAAGATTGATAAGTAATCAACAACTACTGAAGAACACAAGATTAGTTGTCAGCTCTCCACCAAGGGAGACGTTAAGATGTACTCTGCCTTAGGATGTAAAAAGGATTTATTTTTTCCATTTTTAAAGAAGAAGGTGATAGAAAGCCTTGCTGGAAATAGGAATGATCTGTGGATGGAAAGCAAAGAAGGAATGAGGGAGTTGAGGGAGGCTGTTTGGGCTTCGGGGGGCAACAGTCAGATGAACAAAAAAGCTTCTATTTCTCTACTAGATGTAGAGGAAAGACTTTTATTTGAGCCCCCCCCGGAGGGCTCAGGCTCCCCTTCGGTTTTGGCTGCTGCAGCAAGAGCTTTTTATCCTGTTTTATCTTAACCCACACACCACTTATACAAGCGTGTATACCCTTTGACGGTTAAACGCATGTGGAAAACACAAATAGAACAAAAAAAACACTGACCTAGACAGAATTCCTTATCATTGCATCAAAAATCTGAGGCACTGCACAGGGAATGAGCATAACTTAAATGTTCACAATGAAAACCTCCCATTAGAGGACACAAAAATGGTTGCAATAAATTTGGGGTTCTTGCCAAGTACCATTTTCAACTAGCAGTAAATAAAAGTCTTTCCTCCTATACTGCTTATGGCAACGAGAATTCTGCCCTTAACTACTGGTTCACTTTTCTCTCCAGCAGTTACTATTTTGCAATTAATAAACTTCAAGACAATATGGATCTTTACTACCCCAAGTAAATATCAAGGATTTTAATGTCAGGCAAAAAGAGTATGAAACCACTCAAACAGCACTACTGTGTCTTCCTGTCTTCAAAAGCAGCAGGTAACTCAGGGTGTCTCATCTGACTAGTATTTGTTCGTATATTTCTCTCTGACTTAATTACAAAGACTAAGCTGTCTCTCTTATTCTATCATACTAAGGAATAGGCAGTTTTAAAAATACTGTATGAACTATAAAAAGGAGTAATATTTTAAGATTAGTTTATTACTGAGAGTGAAAAACTTGATATACTAATCTTTACCCAAGAAAAGTCATTCACCCACACACAAAAGAATGTGTTAATTGTAAAAGGTGTGATTTCCCTGCCTGAAGGTTATATCATAAAAGAGGCTTTGTCTGCATCTGAATTACCAGTGCCTCACTTAGCACCTCTCTAGTGTCTAGACCATATGGCTTCAATTGACAGCTGATGAAACCAGTAATTGTCCTCTTACATTAGTCATTGGTTATATTGTTACTCAGATTCTTTATGGAAGAAGGAGAAACAACCTCCCATTAATGGCCTTGATAATGCATGCTAAAATTGAGTAGAAGCCAAAACCTCCTCTTAGCTGTTCTCGTAGCTGGTCTAGAGGTAGGAAACCATGCGTCAACATGGCTGCGAAAAAATGAACTGCAGTCCAAAATTATCATTCACTTTTAACAAAAATTGAATCACATTTATTCATGCAAATGCCTGGGAAAAATCTTATGTCAGGTGGATTTACACAAGGATTTCTCATTCTCTGCCAACAGAAGAGGTATCTGTGCTAATCAACCAATGTCACATAATGTACATTGACTTATTAACTATCATCATGAATGACAGAGCTCAGACACAGCTCAAACAATGAAACCATAATATCTGGGATTTTATAGTCTCTGGCTTAGGAACTCTCTGCCACCCGACACACATGTTCTACAATTAGCAAACTGGAGTACAAAATCCTGCTTGTATTACTGTAAATATTATAGAATCTCTGTGAACTAGCTCTTAGAAAAGTAAGGTTTCAGACCTATGAAGTGTAAAGCCACTTTATAAAAATAATCCTTCTTGTCAGTATAAGATGCCATGTATGTATTTAATGGATTTTGGAACTGTGAAAATGTCACCCAAGGGGACAAGGAGAATGCACTTTGCACCTCGTTTACTACAAAACTCCTAATCCCAGAGAGGCAGACAATATCTTCTAGAAACATCTTGGCCTCTGCTCTTGGATGTAGTCTTAAGAAAATGATTAACTCAGTAGTTACTCAACTCAGGGTTGAAAATGTGTGATGAAACAACAAAAAGTATATCAGACAGGGAAACTTTTTGATTCTTTAAGGATTACCTGAAGAACATCTTTATTCTAACTAAGGACGTGGAAGGGAAATAAACAGTTTTGTGTTAAAGTGGAAATGTGTAACCTATGAATATATGTATTAGATGGGTGTAACAATTGTATTAGCTAGGTAGGATTTTTTTTTTTAATTTCAGGTAAAAAGTTCCAAAACAGGTGAACAGGATCTCTCTAACTAACTCTAAATACTATTCCTAAATTACCCATCAATAACAAAGATGTGATTAGATCCTATACAATAATCCAGTTCCATTTTACTAATCCAGTACAAATTTATTTTAACAAAAACAAAGCAATGAAACTTTATATATTTACATATTCATAAACATGAAGTATTTTGAAATAGCTACTTCTAGTTCTTCTAGCACTCAAGTTGATTCAAGTCAGTTCAACTCAAAGCTGCTTTTTAGTGTAACACATCAGTTTACTCTTAAACTGCTTAACCGAGGCAGACTGGATAACATTAAACCTACTTCTTCCAACATCTGGAAGTGAAAGGATTAGGAATATGAAATGGAGTGGAGTTAGAGAATCTTTCTTATAAAACTCCCTCCTTACTTTCCTTTCTCAGTTAAGTTTCCTCATGTGAAGATTCTAATCCTGTTGTCATAATTACTGAAAGTCATCACAGAATATATCCTAGCCTATATAAGTTTGGATTTGTATTATACAATTCTTAGTCTACTAAACTTTCAGCTTGCATAGTTTCATCTGGCTAGGAGTTCCTCATTGTACTGATAGATTAAACAACCCCTGCTCAAAATACTTTCCTGTCTTGTCTGACAAAGAGTGCTGAGCACATTTTGCAGGCTTCTCACAAAAAGAAAAATATATGATTTCTAGAAACTACAGTAGAGTCTTTACAAATTTTCTAAAGAAAAATTCACAGATATTTCTACATGGAAGTTATTTTCCAAAAAAGAAAACTTGAAAGCATTTCACGACCTTGTTGCTGGGATCATTGAAACTCATCTTCAGATTTGGACATCTTGTCTGATTCCTTGCAGGAAGCTCATACAAAAAACAAACCCACATTTTGTACAAATACTCTCTACAGGACACCAATATACCTACATCATGTCACTACCATGTAGACAAGATAGAATACCTGTAAAGTAGTGAGGCTGTTAAGGCCAATCTGTAATGAAGCAAACCTTGAGAGACAGATTAACTTATGGTTTCCCCTAAAACCACAACCTCAGCTGGTCAAAGTTGGTCATGAAAACATTCTAGAAGACAACAACATTGTGCAGCCAGTTTGAGCAGACTGTATTTGGCCCTGAAGTCCTTTATTGCTTTAAAGCAATTTACAAACCACTATGACAGTTTGTAAAAAAGAGCTTTTAAGACAGGTATTCACCAAGTGATCCACTGGCAAACTGCAGGCTTTTTACAGCCGATTACGGTATTAGCAAGACCGAAGGCTCAGGGGGTTAAGAAAACATCTCAGCCTCCATAGACTTTTCTAATGTGCATCTCTGATCAACATTTATAACAAATCATTCTTACTAGCTCTAATCTACTGACACTGACTTTATGACACAGACCTCTTCACTCAGACTCCTTTGAGACCACCTGCTACCTTCACATATGTCACAATTCAAAATAGTCAAATACCCTTTGAAAGTACATTTTAGAGAAAAATATCTTTCAAGAGAAGTCTGCATATTTCTTTCCATGCCATGAATATTTCAATATTCAGGAGCAAGAGACAAAAATATAAAGTGAGTAGATTAACTGACAGATTAACAGTTCCCTTGTATTCTGCCATTCATGTGTTGTGTGATATATATTGCTTGCTGATATTCTGATTTTAACAAGTTGAAGCTAAACCTTCCCACGCGTAAGAATAAGCAAATTCTCCTGCTGTGTCTTCCTTGCATAGTTTGACGAGATCATCCTCTTGATTTCTATTATTTTTCCTCTGCTTCTTCTCTCTCCTTTTTTTGCATAGTTTTCTAAAATATTTTCCTGAATGTCTCAGGTAGGAGAAGCACATCCGGTTTGCAGGCAAGGAGCATTTCTATCTTTTGTCAGGTGACATTTTTCAACAATCAATGGTTGTACATCTCCTTGGGGGCTGAAAGGTGCTGCAACCACTAAAAAATAACCTGCTTTACCCATTGTAACACGCATATTGCACATATCTACATCAACCTGGTAGAACATGACATCTACTGAGCCCTGTCACTTCAATTTTTACTTTCTAAATGGAGCATATTCCTCCTTCCTTCCTCTGCAGCATTACTGGAAAACACAGTTTGTTTTGCCTGCTTTTTTAAAAAGTAATCTTTTCATTTATTTGCATTAACTCTAAGAGCTGTTGTGAACACAATAGGTCCATACAAAGCTGTCTTCTGTTTTTCAAACACTTTGTGGGCAAAAAAAGAGTCAGTGTAAGAGTGAGCAAATAGTAACCAAAACTGAAAGCTTTTTACAGATTGCAAATAATCTGCTCCATGGGTATTCTCAGACTTGTAATTATTGCCTCATTTTCTCTTCAGTAAATTGACTACTTTTCACCTCTTTTGGCTGAGACATGGCAGTTCAAAATTTAGGTCATTGTTCTCAACACCGCCAGCTAGATCCTTGAGTAAATTCTAAGGCAGTCTTCATGGTGCACATGCCCAAACAAGGAGGCTTGATCAAAATTCTTCTGAATATTGGAAGCTTTCAAATGAGACCTTAAACTTTGCTTTTGAGGTAAATCCAGTCCTGTATAATCCAATCCTTTGTACTCATTTCCAGATCATTAAGGCTTGCATTGATTTTATAACTTCTTGTCTATGATGTAGCTAATTTCCCCACTGTGTTAGCAATTCTTACTGCGTTTGTATATGTAAAACAATATAAATCTGTTTATATATATATATAGAATAATTTGTTCTAATACACATTACACCACAACCTTGTTTTCTTATTACAACTTTGTATTTCAAAGAAGTAATTTACTTCATGGACCCCTGAAGGACAAACTGACAAAATCTGCAACTACTCCTAACTCTACTGTCTTGTGTGAAAAAATAGCAGGAACAAGACGGAATTCGTAAACGGTCACAATAGATTATTTTGTTCTTCCCTTTTAAATTAAAATACATTACTCATTTTCTAGGTTACTTTACAAGACAACATGTATTTTCTGCATAGGTAGTACTGAGAAAGAAAAAGACACAACGTGTACAATTGAGAAAGTTGAGTCTAAGAAGTAGTCCGAACTTCACTGTTGAATACAGGTGAGACGAGATAGGAAATTTATGCTTAGTATTTCTGTATTTTCCTCTCCCACTGATTAATTAAATCAAACTAGTGTATAACCTCAGATTTTACAGTTTCTGTAAACAATTTAACTATAAGAAGATTGGTAAAATTAAGCAGCTTCTGAAATTATGAATTACGACATATAGTGGTTTTTATTTTTTTTCCAGATATATTTCAAAAATAAGTGGAAGACCAGGAACTATGACATATTTTTTTTCAATTCAAAGGTCAATGAAACTCAGAAAAATTCTTCCAATCTTATGTACATCGAAATTATTCTGATTGTAGGTACAGGTTACTAAGGAAACAGAAGGGCTGGGCATAATTCAATTCCTACAGCAACCCTACCGCTAGCACTTCTGAACAGGGGAGTTGACAAGGAATGTTTAGTCCATTATTAAGAGTGACAGAAGTTTTTGAGTTTTTTCTTAACTTTCATATTTACTATCTCATAAGTCACTGACAATTTGTAAAGTGGTTGAGTGAAGAGAAGCACTTACACCCAGTAAATGACTGCACCTACAAGTTCAGGACTGCATTCAGACTTTTGTGAATTTAATCATTTGGCCTTTTGGATGGAATCTAAAATCAAGCATTCAGTGAAAAATACACTCTCCAAACAGCATTCTTGAATTTTTTTTCATGGGCCAGGACTGGATTTAAAATGTCCTTTGCCTGAGGACTGCTAGACTAGTCACTGGAATCAGGCTTAAAGGATGCCGGGGGATAGAACTTGTCCCTGTCCACAGCCCTGAGTCAGAGGGGAAAGAGCCCTCTTAATACTCTGTAAAGTGGAACTAATTATATAAATGTCTATAAAACCCAGAGTCCAGAGCAGTCTTACTTTAAAAAGATGCAGAAATTAAAAGCAGAAGATGCAAATCACTTACTTGAAAGGCTGAGCAGATTCCTAAATACCAAGAAACATATTTAACCACCAAGCTATTAAGTTTTCTGGTGGAAGAGGATGCACAATCCCTTCTGTTACAGGAAGAAAATGTTCTGTGCTGCAATCATCTAAACTATTTCTGTGTTTCACATGGACTACTAACAGAATAACTTCTTAAGGAGATCATGAGGTTCTCCCTCCCAAACAAGGACCACAAGAATCACCTAGTTTTTACATTAGTTCATGATATACATACAAGCATTCTTTTTCCCCACAATAAACATCACTTTGCAACTTGAAAAAAAATAATTTCTTCAAATTCTACAGCAGTTTGTACTAAAGACAAGACAAGTATTAGTCATGGATGTCCAGAAATCATATTATAATATTTTTCATAAAGAAAATGTTAAAATTAATTTTTATATTGCTTATTTAACTTTTTTAATTAACTTAAAATAACAGCAAAAAATTTCAGAGGCTTAAATAATCTAAAAATATGAAGTTTCATGTCAGATTACTTAAAACACTTAATTGATTCAAATAAGTGTGTTCATTTCATTGACAAATTCTGATTTAGCTGACCTGATTTTTTTGGCTCAGTGACAAAACATTAACTAAAAATGAAGAAAAGGATGAAAAAAGAGAACTTACACACAGTGTTTTCCTGACTCTAGCTGTACTGGAGATTTTTCATAGTTTTTGTTTGCTGAGATGTAGTAGGTTATAATACTTGTTAGTTCTCAGACTCCAAACTCACAGCCACTATTAATTTATTTTCATCATTCTGGGTGAAATCCTGACAAAATTGAATTCTTCAGTGACTAATGGAAACAAAGAATTTTAAGTCTGACATTTATTTTTTAAAACTGAGTCCTTTATGTAAAGGGTTAATAAAGCTTTAGAAAATATGTGATATTAATATATAACTATATACATATAGCATGATATTTCAAAAGGAATTTAAAAAATGGAAGACATCATAGTTTCTTGCTTCTCTCTAATGAAATACTATTTTGTAAGGAAAAGATCATCATGGGACCAAGATGAAAGCATCTGTAATGACTCTGAGGTCAGGTACATTTTATTCTCAAGATACTAAATGGTTGAGGGTTTTCTTGACAGGTGATTATTAATAGTATTCAGATATCCACAGTCATAACTAAGTTTAACAACCCATTTTACTGACCACAAAGTACATGACTGTAAGAATATTATTTTTTTCACTTTTGGTAAAATTATCTCTTTATGTCTTATCTCTTCTAGTCATTCCCACTCCTTAAAATCACACACACCGCTCTAGAGTACAACAGTTCCACGTCCTTCCCATGAGATGAACTTTTAATGTAATCTCTTACAGTACAAATAATGTTTTTTAAATTGTGTCTAATTTATTCTTGTTTCACCAGGAGGAAATCTGCTTCTGTGCAGGGGAAGTAGATGCTCATCCCATAAAAAAGGCCCACTTTGTTACTTGGTTAGTTTTTCCTTTGAGGTATGGCAGAGATCCAAGGGTACTCATGTTCTCATTTTTAATCTGCTAACTCCCACAGAATGCACTGCAAACACAGTAATTTCTCAACAGTTCCTTGAGGTTTCTTCTTTCTTCCCAGACTATCCTAAGAAATATGTCCTCTTCAATTTTACAGGCTTCTTTTTACTATACCAAAATATTTCCAAGGTAACCTGAATAGTACATCCCGACCTCCCAGAGCGTATTTCTCATGTTACCCTTGTACTATTGCTACTATCAGAAATTATGTTAATCTAAACCACAGTCAGAGTAGCAAACTCAGCAGACACCACGCAGGCTCTGATAAATCTGATGATCCATTTGGCTTCCATCTGGAGTTGGCATCTTTCATCACATCACCCTTCATCTATGTACATCTGTGGTGAGTTATGGCTCCAACACATAGGAACAGAGTGTTACCTTCTGTCATATGGCAGAAGGCAAAATAATACTACATAAGGTTAATTTCATCTGTGTTTAATACAGAACTTCTACTTTATGTGTCTACAGTCATACATTTTGAGCTGTATATGTGAACATGCAAGCACCATTCACATTTGTTTTTCACTTACTGTGGACCCTGCTACAGAGACAAGCTGTCATGGTTTAACCCTTGCCGGTAACTAAGCCCCGCACAGTAGTTTGCTCATTTCCTCCCACCCCTGTGGGATGAGGAAAAGAACTGGAAGAGTGAAAATGAGAAAGGTTGTGGGCTGAGATAATAATAAGAATATAATAATTAAAATAAAATAAAGTTAAAATAAATTAAATTGTTATTACAACAACAAATTGTCATAAAAAAGGAAAATAACAAAAAGAGACAGAAATAAACCCCATGAAAGACAAATGAAGCAAGAGAAAAATAACTGTTTGCCACCAATAGACTGTCCCCAAGCAGCAGACCCTGGCCAGCTTTTCCCTAGTTTATATGCTGAGCATATGATATAGAACAGTTTGGTCAGTTGGGGTCACTCATACCAGCTGTGATCCCTCACAGCTTCTTCTGCGCTCCAAGCCTACTCGCTGGTGGGGGTGGTGTGAAAAGCAGAAAAGACCTTGACTCTGTGCAATCACTGCTCAACAGTAACTAAAATATCCCATCAACATTGTTTTAAGCACAAATTCAAAACACAGCCCCTACCAGCTACTACGAAGAAAATTAACTCTACCCAAGCCAAAATAAGCACACATGCTAGGGAAAATGTTGATTTTTATTCATCTAGGATTCAGCCCTGGATTCAACTGAAGAAGGATGAAAATATGTATAACTTCACTTCAGGCTTGCTGCAAAGCTCACAGAAGAAAAAATGAGGTATTTCTAATGAATATCCTGGATCTATAGCCTAATGCAAACTGATTTGTTTTTTCTAAGAGCCATCAGTCTCATTCTTCAAGCTTTCAAGTTTCTCTAATTTCTTCCTTATTATTATTATATAATGAAACAAATTCAAAAGCAAATTGACAAAGTGCAGCAGTGAGGCCAAATATGAAGTAGCATAAATTTTACAGTTTTCATTAACACAAGAATATTCACTAAACATTTTTCTATACTAGAAGAAATATTCTGTGCAATAAAGTTAAATCCATCCTGACAGTGACCCACAAATAACCTGTTTCTACAGTCCCTCTGCTATTCAGCTCGGCCTCCTGGTGGTGCAGAGCTGTCGTTCATTAATTTTACTGATTGCATAATGAGAAAAAGTCATGCAGCTTTGAATATTAAAAGCTGTAGGTCGATTAATCACCATTTTGAAAATAAAGAGTAATAAAAACACAAGGCAACATGAGATACAAGAGGAAATCTGTATCTAGTGAGGGAGAAAGGGAATTTCACCTACCAATTCACAGAACTTCATGCACTTGGCTCAGTAAGCGAGCTGAGAAAACATACAGTAATTTTCATTGTTTGTGAAAGAGTATTTGCAATGAAGATATTTGTTAATTTTGGAGCCAATCCCTACACTTACAAGGAGATACATCCAGATATATTATCTAGTTGCAAGAGATGCTTAAATCCTTGGAATCACTCTCCTAATCAGACCCTCCACTAGATTTAGACAATCTTGTCAATGATTTTTCTATTATATTTGTTTTCTCTGAAGCATGTACAAAAGGATAAAAGTAGTAATGTCATCACTGTTCCAAAGCAGACAGCTGCATGTTAAAATATGGCACAGGTAATACTGTTTATCTCATACACCCATTACTATTCAGCTCTTAAAACTTCTCATCACCATCCAATATGCCATAAATAAATGCCACTCAAAATATTTTCGCATAATTTCAAAACTTTCCAATATTTGTTTTTATGACACCTGGAAAACACATGGAGTAACTGGGTCATCAAGAGTTATTTCATCAACTTTACCCAACTCTCACCTCACCCACTAGAAAATAGGGTCCTTGCAACAACACAGGCTGGGAAATAGCTGTACTGGAAAGGTCTAGGAAGACGCAGGCAGGCAGCTCACAGTCCTTCTGTGAGAGCCAACTGTACACAACAGCAGCAAAGACGCCCAACAGCAACACCTAGGGCTGCACTAACAAAGTATTAATTGATTATATCCCTACACATTAGATGACATATAGATTAGAGAACACATAAGGAATCAAAGGTTGGGAACTCCCAACACAGGGAAGATATTGACAAAATGAAGCCACCTCACCCTAAACCTAACCCTAAACCTAACCCTAACCAGAAAATAAATGCTAACTCTAAACACTAAATCTGACCCTAAAACTATCACTAAACCTAAACCTAACCCTAAGATAACCTAAACCTAACCCTAAGATAACCTAAACCCTAACCCTAAAACTCACCCTAACCCTAAACCCTAACCCTAACCCTAACCCTAACCCTAACCCTAACCCTAACCCTAACCCTAACCCTAACCCTAACCCAACACAGGGAAGATATCGACAAAATGAAGTAAGAACGCCATAACCCTAACCCTAAACCAAACCCTAGCCCTAAATCAAAGCTGACAGTAACCCTAACCTAACCCTAACCCTAAGCTGAATCTAAAGATAACCCTAACTCTAACCCTAAACCAAACCCTAACCCGAACCTGACAGTAACACTAATGCTAAACCTAACGCTAACCCTAACACTAACACAAACCCTAGCCATAACACTAACACTAACCCGAACCCTAACCCAAGACGGGGAAGATATTGACAAAAGAGAGTAAGGTTACCCTAACCAAAACCTAACCTTAAACCTAAACCTAAACCTAATATTAATCATAACCCTAACTGGAACCCTAACCCCAAGCTGACACTAAACCTAATACTAACCCCAACCCCTAACCCTAACCCTAACACAAACCCTGACCCAAAACCAGACCCTGACCCTGACCCAAAACCAGACCCTGACCCTGACCCAAAACCAGACCCTGACCCTGACCCAAAACCAGACCCTAAGCCTAAACCTAACATGACCCCAAGCCTAACCCCAAGCCTAACCCTAAACATAACGGAACCTTAGACCTAACCCTAACCCCTAACCCTAAACCCTAACTCTAACCCTAACCCTAAACCCTAACTCTAACCCTAACCCTAAACCCTAACCCTAACCCTTACCCTAACCCTATACCTAACCCTATCCCCGACCCAAACCCTTACCCTAACCCCAACCCCAATCCCAACCCCAACCCTAACCATAACCCTAACCATAACCCTAACCCTTGCCTCTCAGACCTCTCAGTCATATAGGCAGTAGTCTGGGCCTTTCTTACCCCCAAGCTATCCTACATTATGAAGGCTCCTTCGTTTAAACTAATTTATGATTCCACAATAAGGAATGAGTCCTTATCTCAGCTAGCTAAGACCACACCATAAAGGCTTTTCTAGAGAATTAGATACTTTTAACACAAGTCAAGTCATCTGATGGCCCTTGAGGAGCCCAAACTTCAAACAGTCCATGATGAAACTGTTTCCGTACAAAGAGGTACACTTTTTCTTTTTTTTTTTTAAGCTATATAGAAGTTAAAAGAGGTATAATCTTAACACACACAAAAAAGTAAAACAACATGATGTCACAATCATGGACAAACTCCCACATACAAAGCATCATATTTAAATAACTAAAGTTCAAGTTTCAACAATGACTTCAGCAACTTCGAAGATCTAGCTATTTGTAGCAAAAAAATATTTTCAAACACAATATAGACAATTATTCAGAAATGCAAATATAGTAGTAGCCAATCCCCTGACTTTCATACTGTAGTTATTAAACAGTATCTTTATTTCATCTGATTTCATTTAAGTAAGGGTATGACCTTGTTTAAATACATTTGTCTCCATTAAATAGTTATTGCATAGGTATTTTCAAACATATCATCCATAAAACAAGAACTAGGAAGGTAAATGCACCCTGCTTTACAACTCTGCTTCTGCAGAGTCTGTCTACTGAATAATTGAACTCAAGTGCTAGTGCTGCAACTCTGACTTGACCTTTTCCTAATGAATTAGGAGAAAAGATATTAAAATTTATAAAGCATACGTTAATTATGTTCAAGAAGCATATACAACCAGATTAATTACTTTAGCACAGATTATTTACAGCCTTCATGTATTTTACCTGCAAGTACATTTTAATCCCTGTAACATATGGCTGTGTGTATGCTCAAGTGGGATGGAATGCATTTTTGTGTTCTTATAAGTCAAATCTTGAAAACCGTTACAGAGGGGAAACAATAATTTTAGTATTTTGGGGGAAAAAAGGAACATTAGAAGTAATTGAACACTGGTTCTTTCAGAGTAACTTTGAATATACAAGTCTAGAAACTTAACTGAATTAAAAATGTTCCACTGACACCAGGATTTTCACAGAAAGAGTTTCCAAAAGGATTTTTGTCTATGAAAAGCAGTACACTCAATAAGTCATTTTACGTGTAATACAGCAGTTTATAAAAATGCATATCATTCCTCCATTATAAGACAAGAACTATGAAAGAGCCTAAATTAAAGTACAGTTTGTGCTAGGAAAATATAACCAAAGAAACTAGATTTTTCTAAAATTACAAAAAAAGTTCTGCATAACTGCTGATAGAAGCAATCCTTCAGCTAAGATATTTTTTCAAAAAAAACCCTTTCTGTCCATTAAATCTCAGATTTCCTGTTTTCTGGCTTTTTTGTGTTTTGCTTTCAGCTGTTCTCAGTGAATGTGGCTGACAGCAACTTGTAATACTTGCAATACTGCCTTCCATGCATTTTCATCCACTGATCTGTAACGTTTGGTAACCTGTATGTATCAGTAACCTGTATGTATGTAAGCTGTTGCAGACAGACCAAAATATGTACATTTCATGTCATGTGTTCATGAAATTTTTATGATCATTATTAGCACAGGTTTCCTAGCTTTAGCCAGCTTCCACGCTTATTTTTTTCTAATTTTGGCATATTCATGCCAAATTGTATTTGAGCAGGGAAACTCTGTGCATGTTAATTGCCTTCTTTGAACTGTCTAGTCTGTTCTATTTTTATCCCCCAGGTGGTTCACAGAATAAAACTAAGATGAGTAAAATTATAATAGAGGCTGAGTCCAACAATAAAGTTACCAAAATAGAGAGGAGGTACTGTTCCATTATCACTACCATTAAACAGATTGGAAATATTTCTCTGCTGAACCAATTCATGAGTGTGGTACAGCACGTTTACAAAGGTATGTCATTTGTACACGCTTCTGTGTTGTAGGTGTGTATAAATCAAACGTCTTCAGCCCAGAGGCACATAAATCATCAACTTCATCCGCTACAATTAGAGCTTGCTATTCATGCAGCATAATTATATAGCTAAAACCACACAGTGCAGAAGGCAATCACATGCCACTGTAAACAGAAACTACAAAGAAATTTATATGACATTTTCGTATTTACCCATTTTGCTTGCTTCTTTCTCCTTTCTTACTCTTAAGGGAAATTTTGTCCTAATGTAATTTAAATAGGATTTAAATACCATTGGCTATGAGTTTACAGCAACATATGTTTGTATTTTCATCCAAATAATTTATTTTTCCTCTACTTATCAACCTCGCCAAAGTTGTTCTTTTTCAAACAATAAATTAATTCAGAGAGTAACTGTTTATAGTGAGAACTTCTGTTATTTTTGACATATGCCAAAAGGCCAAAAATTGTGATTTAAAATATCTATCAGGATAAAAATCTTCAATTATATCTCTACTAATTCTATATTACCAAACAGAAACAGGACTAAAAATCAAATAAAGCAATTCAAATATGAATGGGAAAAATGTTCAATACCTTCAAATGCAGAGAAGGTCACATCAACATTACTGGGCTTTGAGATATATATATATATAAAAAAATATAACGAAAGACTGTCCTCTGGTCACTTTCAAACTTTCTGAAAATTTAGCTATCACTGCAAGAGAAAAAAGGAAAATGCATCAATTTATTTATACACATATAAAAGAGAAATCTGGACATGAATGGACAGATATTATATTTTTCTGGTTCAGTTAAAGATTAGAACTTCCATAATTAGAAAAGGAGCTCAGGTTTGGTCTATTCAAGAAAACCACACGCTAAACACGTCAGTGCAGTTAAGTTATTTGAATTGCGCCAATGTAAAGTTTCTTTAAGGCACTTTCTTACAATGTTTCTTCTGAGTTAGAAAGCCAGAGGGGACCATTATGGCATATACTCAACTCACATGTTTTTGAAAGTTTAGTTTAGGAAAAAAATCTGTTTCTTTATCAGTAGATAATTTCGAACACTGATTCTAAGGCACTACTACTATGTTACCAGCTAGAAACATCTAGAATGTTGCCAATTGCTAAATCCAAGCAATATATTGCATAGCCTTGTTACAGAAAACTTGTAAAAGCCTTAAAAGAATTCATCGATCATTAATTGCTGGTCAATAACATTACACCACCACATATACAGTGATTCACAGAAAGATTCTGAAGATGCAGGGTTTTTTTCTAGAAACTCTTTCATTTTGACAATTTCAATAATGTTCTTTCAATGAAGGTTTAAGAAATGCTATTTTTCTATCCTGCTGTGACTGAAGAAATCTCACATGGAAGTGGTGATTATTGGGGAGTGCTATACCATCCATCCAACTTGGTTTTTAGTAGTACAGGACAACTCATAAGTGAGAGAAACCCTTTAGTTGCCGTAATAGAGAACTGATCTCTCTTCTGCTGTGCAACCTTCTGTTGATTGACTGAGTTATGCAGAAGTATAGACACATATGTCAATTTGATTGTCCAAAAAACTTTTTAGCAGAAAGTAATGTGCTTTAGCAATAGCTACAGTACTAATTGAACTAGGTCCTTTTCTCCTCTAATAGAGATATTAACTGTTTACATGAAATTCTTGAAAACATACTTCCATGTCTCAGAGACAAGTGTCAGCCTTATAAACAAGCAAAAGGAATGCTGAAGCCACTTCAAACAGGAAAGAACACAACTGTATTAACCTTTAATCTTTTGAGGTACTTCTTTCCAAAAGACAAGCAATATAGTGAGCTTGCATTCAAAAAACAGTGTAGAATGCTGTCAGGCAGCTCTGCTTACTTGGAAAACTGTGATCAGTTTTTCCTGTTTTTAAAGCACTTAAGATGTCTTGCAGTGCTTCCTTCCTGCTTAGTTTATTCAGACAGATTAAGGGAAATAATGTAAAATATACATAAAATCACTTCTCTGCATCAAGTGCCTTCTATATTTACTAAGGAAGATCACTTCGCATTTCTAGAAGGAATCATAATCTCTGTTTCTGCTGTTCTTTTTGAGGCTGATGACAATATCTATGCATGTCTCCCAAAATCACTTAACTGTTTCGTGATCTTTCCGTTTAACTATTTTTCTTCCCATTTGATCATTGCTCAAATAATAATGATCAGAAAAAAAACCCCACCAGATTGTTCTAATTAAAGCCCCCTAACAAGATGAACTTATTCTTTTTTTCTCACATGAAGAGCCAGTGGAAAATAAAGAGAAGAAAGATCATTAGGAGGTGAAGTTACTGAGATTAAGATATATCATATAGCTCTATCACAGTATCACAAGGTTGGAAAGGACCTCTGAGATCATCAAGTCCAACCTATAACCCAACACTAACACCAACACTAACACCAACCATCATCTAAACCATGGCACTCAGTGCCTCATCCAACCTCCCCTTAAACACCTCCAGGGTCGGCGACTCCACCCCCTCCCTGGGCAGCGCATTCCAATGGCCAATCACCCTTTCAGTGAAGAACTTCTTCCTCACATCAAGCCTAAACTTTCCCTGACGTAGCTTGAGTCCATGCCCTCTAGTTCTGTCACTGGTCACCTGAGAGAAGAGACCAACCCCTGCCCGACTACAACCTCCTTTTAGGTAGTTGTAGAGAGCAATGAGGTCTCCCCTGAGCCTCCTCTTCTTTAGACTAAACAGTCCCAACTCCCTCAGTCGCTCCTCGTAGGGCTTGTGCTCCAGCCCCTTCACCATCTTCGTTGCCCTCCTCTGAACACATTCCAGTATCCTGACATCTTTCCCAAACTGGGGGGCCCAGAACTGTACACAATATTCCAGATGAGGCCTGACCAGTGCCGAGTACAGGGGGACAATAACTTCTCTGGTCCTGCTGACTACAATATTCCTGATGCAGGCCAGAATGCCATTGGCCTTCTTGGCCACCTGGGCACACTGTTGGCTCATGTTGAGCTTCCTGTCAACCAGCACTCCCAGGTCCTTTTCTGCCTGACTCCTCTCCAGCCACTCTGTCCCCAGTCTGTAGCTCTGCATGGGATTGTTGTGTCCAAAATGAAGTACCCGACATTTGGACTTATTAAACATCATCCCATTAGAATCAGCCCATCTCTCCAATCTGTCCAGGTCCCTCTGTAGGGCCATCCTACCCTCTAACAGATCAACTCTTCTTCCCAGCTTGGTATCATCTGCAAACTTGCTGATGATGGACTCAATCCCCTCATCCAGATCATCAATAAAGATATTAAACAGGACCGGACCCAACACCGATCTCTGGGGGACACCACTGGTGACCGGCCGCCAACTGGATGAGACACCATTCACCACCACTCTCTGGGCTCAGCCATCCAGCCAATTCCTAACCCAGCACAGAGTGCTCTCATCTAAGCCACGGGCTGACAGCTTCTTTAGGAGTCTACTGTGGGGGACAGTGTCAAAGGCCTTGCTAAAGTCCAGGTACACCACATCCACAGCCTTCCTCTCATCCACCAGGCGAGTCACATGGTCATAAAAGGAGATCAGGTTGGTCAGGCAGGACCTACCCCTCCTAAATCCATGCTGGCTGGGCCTGATCTCTTGACCATTCTGCAGGTGCCACATGATTGCACCCAGGATTATCTGCTCCATGATTTTACCTGGGACCGAGGTCAGGCTGACAGGTCTGTAATTACCTGGATCATCCTTACGGCCCTTCTTGTGGATGGGCGTCACATTGGCCAACTTCCAGTCTTCCGGGACCTCTCCGGTGAGCCAGGACTGCTGAAAGATGATGGAGAGCGGCTTAGCAAGCTCATCCACCAGCTCTCTCAACACCCTAGGATGGATCCCATCCGGCCCCATAGACTTATGAGGGTCCAGGGGGCTCAGCAGGTCTCTAACTTCCTCCTCATGGATTGCAGGAGGGCCATATTGCACCCTGCCCCCATCAACCACTTCAGAGGGCCAACTGTCAAGCACGCTGACATCCTTGCTGTTGAAAACTGAGGCAAAGAAGGCATTAAGTACCTCAGCCTTCTCTGCATCTTTGGTTACTGTATTTCCCTCCACATCCAACAAGGAGTGGAGGTCGCTGCCACCCTTCTTTCTACCATTGATATATTTCTAAAAGCTCTTATTATCCTTAACAGAAGTGGCCAATTTGAGCTCCAGCTGGGCTTTTGCTTCCCTGATTTTCCTCCTACACGACTTAACAACATCTTTGAACATGACCTGGCTTACGTCCCCTTCTTTCCAACGGCGATACATCCTCTTTTTCTTACTTAGTTCCTTCAGAAGCTCCCTACTCATCCAGGCCGGCCGTCTGCCCCTACGACTCTTCTTACAGCACATGGGGACAGCCCGCTCCTGTGCCTTCAAGATTTCATTCTTGAAGTGTATCCAGCCTTCCTGGACCCCCTTGTCACTAAGAGCTATTTCCCAGGGTACTTTCCTGACCAGTTCCTTAAATAATCCAAAGTCTGCCCGCCGTAAGTCCAGCATCGATGTTCTGTTCCTGGCTTTTCTTGTTACATTGTTTAGAGAGAACCTGATTATCTCATGATCACTACACCCCAGACAGCCTCCGACAACAACATCACCCACCAGCCCTTCTTTGTTTGTAAACAGCAGGTCAAGAAGAGCCTCACCCCTGGTGGGCTCACTCACCAGCTGCGACAGAAAGCACTCCTCAATACACTCTAAGAACCTCCTGGACTGCCTCCTCTCAGCAGTGTTAAGTTCCCAGCAGATATCCGGAAGGTTAAAGTCACCTAAAAGAACAAGGGCAGCCGATCTAGAGGCAGCCTCCAGCTGCTTAAACAATAGAAGATCCACCTCCTCATCCTGGTCGGGCGGTCTGTAACATACTCCAATCAGGAGGTCAGACCTGACCGCCCCTCTGACACTTACCCAGAGGCATTCAACCTGGTCATCACCGATCTCGACTTCAACAGCATCCAGGGTTTCCCTAGTGTAGAGGGCCACCCCTCCACCCCTCCTCTCACGCCTGTCTCTCCTGAAGAGCCTGTAGCCTTCCATGGCAGCACTCCAGTTATGACAGTCGTTCCGCCACGTTTCCGTGATAGCAACTATATCATAGCTCTCCTGCTGGGCCAGGACTTCCAGCTCCTCCTGTTTGTTCCCCATACTGCGTGCGTTTGTGTACATGCACTTCAGTTGGGTTACTGACAACACCCTTTGAGATGGCTCATCCTTCACAGGAACATCTTTGGTGAGCCTAGTAACTCCCCCCTCCCCCCTCATGCCTAGTTTAAAGCCCTCTCAACAAGTCCTGCCAGCTCCTGAGCTAGAATCCTCTTACCCTTTGGAGTTAGATGAGACCCATCTGAGTCAAGCAGGCCAGGTGCTGTAAAGGTTTCCCCATGATCAAAGAACCCACAATTCCTCTGCCAGCACCAGTCCCTACGCCATTTATTAACTGCATATATTCTCTTGTTCCTATCTGTACACATCCCTGCCACCGGAGGAACCGAGCAGAACACCACCTGTGCTCCTGCCCTATCTATTGACCGTCCCAGCTCCTGGAATTCCTTTTTAACAACCCTTGACCCTCTTTTCGCTAGCTCATCACCACCAGCTTGTACCACCACAAGTGGGTAATAATCTGAGGGTTTAATTAGGTCTGGGAGTCTCTTGGCAATGTCACCTACCCGGGCTTGGGGAAGGCAGCAGACTTCCCCATGAGTTGAGTCCATCCTACAAATAGGGCCCTGCATCCCTTTCAGAAGGGAGTCTCCCACTACAATGACCCTCCTTTTCTTTTTCTTACTTGAAGTCCTGACCTGTCTGATGGGCAATGTGAGGTTAACAGCCTCCTCGGGTGAGTTCTCTGTCATACTATCCTCCACCTGAGCATCAAATTCCAACACCTCAAACCTGTTTTGTAGGGGCAGCTGGAAAGGTGGCATTTGAAAGGGAGGTCTATAACCCCCACGAGAGCAGACCTGCTCCCACTCCTCCTCACCAACCAAGTCACTCTCCCTATCCTGTTGATGAGGAATATGGCATTCCTCTGCCTCCTGGGGAGGATTACTGGGAGGAGAAAGGGTTCTACTCCACCAGTCTATCTCCCTTTCACTTTCTCGAATACTCCTCAACCTCTCCACCTGATCCTTAAGATCTGCAACCATAAGGAGCAGATCTTGAATCTGTTCGCGCCTCAGACAAGCATTTTTGGTATGGTCCTCAGGAACCACAAGTAGGCTGAGACACTCCCTGCAGTCCCGAGTCTGGGCAGCTGCGTCCCGTAATAGCGGTTCCGTTTGGATGCCGACACTGCTGGTGGCAGAGGCTTTACCACGCCTGATCACCATTGCTGCAGGGGAGTGGGAAGTCATCCACCTGTCAGAGAGTGCCTGCTTGCCCTGCCTGCGCGAACTGCCTATTGCGCGAACTGCCTATTCCGTGACCCTGTATTCCGTGACCCTGTTCGCCCGCTCCTGTTCGCGGCGCTCCAGGGAGATGTTTAAACGCCCCGCGGCTTCTTCCGGGACCGCCCCCCGGCACGTGGTCGGCCCACGTGACAGTTGCCGCTTCTGGGGTTCAGCGAGAGTCGCCCTGGTTTTACTCATCCTGTAAAGTGAATTTCCAATTAAAATTTGAACAGTGCAACCCTATTCAAAATAGTCGTAATATAATTTGAAGCACATTAATTTGACTTGGTTACCTGTTTTGTTATTTAAACTAATGAGGTAATTTATTTGCGCTTTCCAGGCATGGCATTAAATGACATTTCATGTGACATCTGATATTTTTATGTTAATTGCATAACTTTTGATTTGTATGTACCAGGTTGATTTGTGTAGTACATAAGTGTCAGGAAAAAATATTATATATCTGCAAATAATAAGTAATCTAAGTGATTTACAACTGGAGTTACTAACATTTTGAACACAGGTGGCTGTTTATTTTTAGCTTTTCTAAGGACTGTAGATGAACTGTCACTCCAAACTGCTGTTTTTAATAGCATTTTGGAAATTAGAAATGCAGAATGCAGTGCTGTGTGTTTCTATATTAATAATTCAGTTCTAAAAATAGTGTTTCTTTCCATTATTTGTTCCTGCAGAACTAGGCCAGTAGAACTAGTCCTTGAGATTAAATTATCACTGAGAAGTTCTTCTCTTATGAGTATTTGATTCTCATTAGAGAAGGAAAGATCTTAAGAGTTCACTTCTATGAAGCAAATATTTTAGTCCACTTTGGTATGGAGCATGTGGGAATTCCTGTAGTTCCTTTATTTTAAACTACACTACTGACTAGGAAAATAAAGACACCATGACACACGTAGCTTATATTTTCTTCAGAATAAAATTTGGTGTATCCATTATGCTTGGATAAGATTTTGCAGCATCATTAGCCACAAGATAAGACTAATCAGTAGGTCTTTATTCTGAATCAATAACTGAGGAGAAATTCCTTGTTCTGTCTGAAGTTTGTGGAAAAAAAGAAACAAACACTAGAAAGCTTCCCATATCCTGATTTTCTTCAACGTAGGCATTAATAAGGACATACTGGAATCTCTTCCCCAAATCCCACTCTTCATAAAGGGCATCATAAAACATCTGTGGGAACAACAACAACAAAACCACAAAAAACCTCCAAACCCTAAATTGTCATTTAAAATAGCAGTTACTAAAATTGGAAAACAAAATTAAAAAAACTTGCGTAACACCAGGAAAATATACATATATTTCTGCTCATAACAGAGCTCTGATATCTCTGAAAGGTGAAGTAAGAAAACTAGTACATGTTTATTATATCCTTTGCTATATATTAATCACTTATTATAATCCACTCAAGTTTGCAGCTTTGCAGATGTACACAGGTTTTGAAAGGAGTCTCTTGAAGTGGCTCAAGCAGAATGTCTTTTCATTTTATTCCTTAAGTGGCTGCGCTGAGGAAAGAACAGTGACAGTTGGTCTTTATTCAAATTAGGAATTAAACATTTAAAAATGAAAGACTTTATTCTCTGAAGTATTTAACATACTGGAATATAAACTAGTTTCCTGACACCATTTTAGTATCACTTAGGTCTGAAATTCATTAACATCCATGCAAAGAGATGATAAAGAATAAGATCTTGCGATTTCTGCCCAGTCAAAAATACTTCATTTCACTGGCAACTGTAGACAAAAACCATACAACTGTTTCATGTGCCCTTCATTTTATTCCACACATTCTTCACCATGCACTCCTAATGGATCACAATAAGTGATTTACTTATTATTGTGGAAGATCACGTAATAAAATTTGTATTATATAGAGTGTATACTATATATACAGTGACTGCAGGTCAGTCTTTGATTCCAAGATGATCACCAGTTGTCAATTAAAATCAGTAGCACCTTCATTTCAATAGAATGAGAGGAACAGTTAGACCTTATTTAAACTAAGGAACAGATAATGGGTACAGTAATACTTGGAACTAAAAAAAACCCACGAGAAACACTAAATGACTTCAGAAAAAAAGGCGAGAGGCTGCTTCAAAGATATCTGGCTCATAGATTTCATGCTGTGTAAGGAAACAGCCTGTTAAGGATTTGAAATACAAGAAAAAAATAGAGATGGTAATGACTGAATACTTGATTTATCAGATTTCTGAACCTACTAAACAACCATTCAGTACAAAAAACTTTAATAAGCATTTGGCATAAAAAAAGATAACTATGCTGAAACGATTTTTAGGAGACCATGACTAATTTTTTTATTTCCTTCTTTTGGGAAATGCTGCAATGAGCAAAGGTATGCTGGGAATTCCAACACAGCATCAGAGCTGACTTATATTGGATTGCATATATGGTACTGCAAGAGTGGGAAACAAAACAAGGAACAAAGCTGGCATGGAAAAGATGCAGCTGACCAAACCAAGATTTTATTTATTCTGTCACAGTGTGGTCTATTGCTAGCTAGTTAAAAAAGTGATTTCACTGCAGCCAGTCCAAAACATACTGCTTTTATTTCCTTTATTTATCAATACATCAACATTGAAGCCTTTGATCCTGTCCAAGTAACAATGCTCCTTCTTATGAAAAATATGTTAGAAAAGGCTGATGTAAATCTCAGTACAACATAGATCAAATTATGAAAAATTTAAGAGCTTTTTTTTTCTAGGGAAAACCAGAACAGTCATGCAATCACAGCACATACTTTTTGTTCTTGTTATTTGATGCATCTTCAAATATGTTTTTAAACAATATGAGTTTGGAAGTTTTAAAAAAAATAGTATCTGACACTCAGGAGCTGGTTTTGACAAATAGAAAGAAAAAAACAAACCAGAAAAATATAGGGATAAGGACAGAGCCTGTGACGGGTTTGTTTTCCCAGTCACTGAAAGTTTATATGTTCTGGTCTTTATAATATGCAGCTTCCCACATCCCTATTCTGCCTGATCAGTGCTGTCTCTCTCCAACTATTGCCTGGTCCAATAAGTCTGTCCTGCCCTGCCAGTAACTCAGCTTTGTGTGATAGTCATATTTGGCCATGAGTGAAGAGGACTCTCTTTATTCCCAGACATTTCTTCCTACTGCATTTATGGAGTGAAACATATAAAATTAATGCAAACAGAAGCAAGTAAACTTTTCTTTCCTACTGCTGATTAACACAAAAACTGTAGCATGTGAAAGTGGTTCTTTTGTGTTTCCTGGGTTGCTGCTATGTGGGCATGACATGATTTCTTTCTACACAGGCTGCATGCTCTCATTACAGCAACGAATGATAAATGGGTATTCAGAACATGTAACACTATGATACTTTGCAATATATATGTAAACATTCCTTCCCTTAAGTTCTAATGATGCAGCTTTTGTTACTCTTCATCTTCCATTGGTATTCTCCATTTAGCTCATAGCTCTTTCTTCCTGCCCTTTTACCCCATTTCTTCCCCTCTTTTAAGGCCGGCTTGTGCAACTTCTAGTTGTAAACTCACCAGAATCATCTACTTCTAATGTTGTTGCTCTTCCATTAAAAGTTTCTAATGAAAATTCTGAAACCAGAATAATTTGCTCCATGAAATTTGTCATATACTACATTCTTTCTACTTTTTTACCTATAGAGCACTTCTTTCCAATTTGAACCTGCTCTCCAAAATTTCAGCATCGTCTCCGTCACTTTGTTTTTCAATACAGAAGTATGTTTACTTCTAGCAAGAAAAGTACTGACAAAATAATAGGAGTCCTTTGATTCCCAATTGCCTTTCTTCTCCCATTCTTCTCCTATAACCTCTTTCATTTCAATAGAGAAACCCTCCACTATAACCCTGTCTTTCTGTCCTCAGCTTTCTAAACACACTTGTTCCCGGTTTATTTTTTCTTACCCTTTTCCTTAACCTCTTTTCTTGTTCTTTCTTTATGTTGCATATATGTGCCTTAGATAAAACCCTTCCTTAGAACTTTTGCCTTAACTCATCCAGATTACTTAGCATATTATGGGTTATATGCTTACTGATCAGAACATAGGTCGAAAATGTTCCCTATTTGTTTCTTTGCTACTTCACAGGGTCCTGAACTGTCACTGTTACTTTGGTGCAATAAATATTAAATTTTTTAAATCCCTAGAAAGGCCACACTCTACACAATTCCCCAGCACTTAAAAAAATAAAAAAGAAGAAAAAGAAAATAATTTCATCCTTTCCTCCTTTCAAAAGATCTATCAGCTTTTCTTTGTTGTAGTATAACATGACAGTAAGGTCATTCAAATAAAGCTTAAAAAAAAAGCACCATCAGTTAGTTTTGCAAACCATTACTGATTGCTTACTTAGACTCAAAGCAAATTGAGTGAAAAGCTTTTTCTGGAAAAAAGAAATATAAGAAAATACTTACCTATAACATGCAAATCTGATGGTTTTATGTGATGCCACTATATAGTCAATACAAAGTGACATTTCTTACAGCCCAAACCTATTACCTTTTATTTCTTCACTTTCCTTATTCATATATTTTATGCTATTTTAAAATCTCATCTAGAAGCTACAAGAATAAATCAGAAATCAAGATGTAAGCATCCAGGACATATAGCTGTGCCCACTCATCTTGGCAAGTCCCTCTGCACTGCTCACATGACACATATCAACTCCTGCAGAGTGCCCGATTTGAAAACAATAAATTTAGATTCAACATCATAATTTAAGCAGCCTTTATACTGAGCAAAAAAACATAAAAACATAAGCAAAACCATAAGCAACTACATGATTTAAGTGCACAAGAACCACTGAAAAACAATACCATTTATGATGCTTAAGCCACAAAATATTTTGGAAAAATCTTATCCATTATACACAGAAACACAATGAACAGCTGCAATTTCCAAGACTAAAACTTCACTTAGCATGTTTTGTGAATAGCCAGCTGCTGCAAAACTCTTGTTCTTAAATGACAATAAGAGTGTGTCTCCATCAACAACATCAACCAAGATTAATCATACAGTGATAAGGGACTTTTCCAGCTTGTCTGTGCAGCTTGGAGAGACAGTTTTGTGTTACCTTGTTACTGCACCTCCCACCTTTTCCTAGAAAGGCTGCCAAATACAACTGAGAGTATCTCGTTGCTTGGCACTAAGTACAATGGATCAGTAGAGACTGGACTGAAGAAAACAAACTAAATGGTTTTGCTGATCAAAACAAAATTTAAGGTCACATTTCCACCAACATGTCTGAAGTAGAAGACTAGCAAAAGTGTTGTAGTTGATTGGGAATTTCAATTTTCTGGTAACTGTTGAATGACCTCTACTTCCCTTGAATGTTCAAAGGACAACAGACTTTTCCATGATTTAACTCTATGTATGAACAACTTTTTTCCATTTTCCCTAATCACAATCACTAGTCTTGCTTCTTGTTGTAGCTTGCTATAGCTAGAGGGAAAAGAAACACTTCCACCATACCTGAATAGACTGAAATAGGTAGCAAATACAAAGCTGCTTTCTGGATTGGCTTCAGGATTGAATTTATAAAATCTATCATCTCACTGAAGATGAGAGTGCTGTGCCAGACCACTAAGAATGGTATTCTCCTTGTAAATATGTCATTATTCTCCTAACTACTCAATCTTAAAAGGAGAGATAGAAATCTTTGTACAGAAAGATTTGTGTACAGCAGAGAACCTAAATGGCTCAAGTCGATGAAAAGTGGAAGATTAAGATTATTGATGTATGTATAAAATAAGACTCTTCACTGATCACTTTAATTATTTATATGTACAAAGCAAGCAAACCTATTGCAGTTCTCAGAGCTATTCAAAACTTCTCTCAAAGACATGAAGATACTCAATACTCAGACAAGGCCATGAGCAAAGTAATGTAACTTTAAGGCTGACCTTGTTTTGACTGAATTTGGACCAGGTAGTACCTAAAGGGTCATTACAATCTCTTTCTTCCCCCTTTTTGTGATTCTTATTTTATAGCTCATTGCATATGCTTTGTACAAGAAAAACGGGCACAGAAGGATAGGCAGAGGAAATTTTTATTAAGATGGAAAAAATTTTCACAGGTCTAAGGGAAGAGAACACCTTAAACATATCTTTCTTCACAACTTTTATTCTACCTTCATATATCTGCCATTATAATCCAATAAATACCTATAAATAATACGCATGTAATTATTATTATTATTATTATAGCTACCTGTTAAACACAAAGAAGCTGCCTCATTTATTTGGCTAATTTGAACTTAGCTAATGAAGCTAATCAAATGTTAGTGACTTACAGGAAGTGGATTCAGAATTTATAAACGTATCACACAGGTTTGTAATTCTCCTCTCCTGAGCAATAATTTTATGGTACTTACAATTCACCGGTTGGAGCATCTTAAAAAATAAATTAATAAAGCAAACTTTTAATAAGACATTATGTGTATGAGTCTTGGCATTAAAGTTTGCTTTTCTACGCATTACAAAATCCATCTTCATACTAAACTCTGAGGCCTACTGTAAGAACAATTTCCACTGGATTCAACAGGTCTTAAAAAATTTATTTTAAAATTTATTGGTGTCACATTAAAATTGATGTAATTATTTTATAAAATCAGAATGTGCTGTTACATTCAGAAAAAAATAATAGCAATGAGTAGCTGTTGTTTTGCCATACAAAAGCAATTTGTCTTGAACTTTCGTAACAAATCTGATGGTATCATTAGGCTTTTGTACTACAAAAAATCCCATTTGCAATCTTAACTGGAGATAACATTCAGTTCAGGCTATTTCTAAATTTTTAGGATAGTAAACTAATGTACTCCCCCATGAATCTTCTCCAGATCTAAAGACCCATAGCAGTAGGCAAACATAACTAGTGCAGATACCTCTGATTACTGCCTCTGCTTTTTGGTGCATCTGAATCTAATGACAGATTTTTCATGTCCACCTCCACTTCTTGTAGAAAGACAGCTTATGATTTAATAAGAATTAATATACCATAATATTTCCAGAGCTCTAAATCCCCTTTTAGTTAAGTACTAGTGCTGAATTTCAACATTTCCTCATATTTTAAGTATATAAAGAATTCTGACGGAATGACAACAGTAGTGAACATAATTTAAAGCCAGTGGCAATCTATTACTTTTGAGGTAAAAGAAATATCCACAGGGGTGGTTTTTTTTCTGGGTGCAAGCTTTTCAACAACGTACTGAATTTTAGCACTCAGGGCCATATTCTGGCACACTCATAAGAGGTTTTATTTGTACAAAGTTATTCATTCATTTCTATATGCTTTGCAAAAGTGATAATACACAACTAAAAGCAGCAGAAGTGACAAATATCATGCCATCCCATATTCACTGTTTATTTTCTTAAGTGGCTTCATTGCTCGTGAAATGTGGCAGACAGACTGCCTTGAATAATTCTTTGTTTTCTGTTGCAAAGTGTATGTGTGGTTGTGGGAATACATATTAGTTACCACAACTATACACTTCTCAGGTGCTTCACAGTCAGACTTCTTTTATATCAACTTAAGGGAAATTATTCTGCAACTGTGCCATACTGCATATAATCTTAATGTATCAAAGATCAGAATAGAAGTCTAGAAATAAGTTAATAGGTCAGAATTTTGCCTCTTCAGTGTTTGAACTCTCTTGTCAACTATAATGGCTTTGTAAAGCCATGGTTGAAAGTAATGATTTGCATCCTTTGTCCTTATTTTGGTCTGCAAATATAATGCTTGACATCATTAGTTTTGCTGTGCGTCTGATCACTTCTACTTCGGTGAGAAGTTTGCCAGGTGATCCAAACCAAACAGAGAAGATTTTAGAGTTTAGATAAGTAACTCGTAGTGTGTTTATTACTTATATGAAGATTAACTTCCTCACTCTGTCTACCACTAATCTCCCTGTCTTCAAAGAGCTGAATCAGTTCTTAGCAAGGCACTGCAGATTAGGCTTCCCTGAAATGTGGTGAATGCCAGTGAAATACCTGTACAGCAGCGCTACAGGTCTGTTCCAAATTTTATCTGCACCTCATGAGGGTCTTGGCCCTAACTCCATGACAATGCAGCTCCAACAGAGTCAAACTACTAAGCAACACACTATCTTTTGGAAGCACAGAAATGCCTTGCAGAAGACAAAGAAAATTGAGAGTAGTTCTTTTAATCTACCTTCCCCATGAAAAATACTAAAGTTCAGTCCTGTGCCTACTTTCTGCCCTTTCTTTCATAATAAATACAGAGTGTCAGACTATACAGTGGCATTGAGGAAGTTGCACAGTTCCCACAGGAATGACAGACATTTCCCAGGAAGGAGCAGATCAGATCAGCAAGCAAGTAGTGACAATGCATATATGTAGACGCAGAAGTTAATACGACCTTCCTCATTACAAACACAGGACATTCCTACCTAGAAACCTATCAACCTTCTCTCTCAAGGTTGTCAGCAACGTACTGGCAACAGAGATAGGATGCTCCGTAAGAAATACATTGGGAAAGCCCTATTCCGTATTCAGGCTTCTGGATTTTTCCCCTATTATCATATTAGGCTAAATCAACTTTTTCAGGAAACAAAGGTAAACACTGACTCAAGGTAAAATTCTCCTCAGCAAATCCTTTAGGTTTGTCACAGGACCCAGAAAACCCTAGCCTCTCCGAGGAGGCTGAATCACACTCTCATGTAGTTTGAGCATCCTCCGTTTTCATCTGTGGATGTGGCTTGGCAGAGTAACTTTGTGCATGCTGAATTCTGTAACACTATAGGTGAACAGCTTCTGCTGTCAGAGTTAGCACACATCTCTCTCAGGACTCAACAATAGTAGTTAGCTGAACTGAGAAACTTACTCACCCCTCACTGGATAAACTATTTACTAATAACCCTAATAATAAGAAGAAAAATTGAGGAAAGCACAAAGATTCACACCTTTCCTATGTATCTCTCAGGCTTTCTGAAGCACTGAATGAATTTACAGCAGTGTGTAAATTTTCTGTACTAATCAATAATGATTAAGTCAGCACTTCTTAGGGCTCAGATAATTTAAAAAAGTAGAGTTGTTGTAGTAAGCTGAACTTGACAATTACAGCCATATCCAGGAAAAAAAGTCACATTTTTTTTAGTCCAAAGAAATTGTTTAAGTTAGAACAACATAGTTCGGAGCCACTGAAAATTAGATATTGCATAGTACACTATTATGCATAATGATTAATCAAGACTTTCTCTGCACTGGGCATTTTAGCTAAATGCATGGCAAGCTTATATTCAGTACATCAGGAAGTCCATGCTGTTAAACACGTAGATTTCTAGTGTTCCAAATATACACAAATGAGGCTTACGTTACAATGTTCAACTGTAGAGGCCATATAAATTTTAAACCATAATACTCAAACATAAATGCACTCTAAATCAATTTCTGTGGCCTCTAAAATGCTACTAAAATGAACTCTGAGGGTTAAGCAGCAACCAACAAGGACTACTTTTTTGTCTTCAGTTTTGATGGTCGTTTGGGATTTGACAATGTCTGAAACACTTAGCCGTGTATCTTTCAGCCTGCTTAGGTAACACTATTACTTAACCACTGTACTGTAGTTATCCACTATAGAAAAATCTGCCTTTCTTCTGTAAAAATTTCATGGTCATTGGTATCAGAATATATGTCCCAGTCTAGAGCTTCAAGACTTGTGCATACAACTTCCATCTTCTTAGCTTCAAAGTCATCTAAGTTAGATTTACTTCTTGATCTTTTCAGTGAATATGCAGACTGGCTGTACCTTTCTTTTGCAGGTTACAGGAAGACAGATGCTCATGAGCTTGAGAGTGAGTGCAGAGGTGTAGATACAGCAGTTGATGAAGTTCTGCACTACAACATGAAGTGCCAAGTTTCAGTTTAAGGAATAAATATTTCAGAGTACAATACTCTCTCTTTGAATAGGGCATCCAAACTATAAAAATAACATTTTTTCCTCCAAAATTTAATCTAAACATGAATGTTTAGATGCTTCTAATGTTTACTAGAAAATAATGTCACCTGCAACATGATTTTGTCACCTACAAACTTCCTTAGAAAGGATTTTTCCATATATATTCATTACATTGTAGAAAATATTTTAGAAGAATCAGGGCATTTTGTGATCCTTGAGGCCTGTATGCACAACCCTGCCTACTTGCCAAATGACAAAGATACAGTGACCTGGGCATGTTATGAGAAAATTGAATGTTAGCTGATAGATAAGAAAGAGAATGTGGAACAGGAGGTTTTAGCTGCAAAAGAAGGGGGGCTGCAGGGTATCAGGTGACAGCACACGAACAGAAACTTATAACCAATTAAGATAGAGAATATACCAAGTGGACAGCATGTAGCAGCCAATTATATGTACACTTGTAGTGTGTGAACACAGATTGTGAGTGTAAAGTAACGTGTGGAAGCACAATAAAGTGAGCACTGACTCTACCTCCGTGAGGATACGTCTGTGACTCAAGGGGCTCTCCGATATTACGTCACAAGGTAACATATGCAATGTAAAACATAAAAGTTTTTGGTATTTTTTCCTAAGGTTAAAGTTAGGATGACAGAATTCTGCAGGGAAAGAAAGCAAGTACATTTGGGTGAAACATTCAGCTAAAAGCAGTTTCTACAACCAAACACAAGGAAAGGTAGAAAAGTCTGTTTGATGTAAAAACTGAAGGCAGTCCTCATCTGCACGCACTCTCTTCTAGCCACAATTGAATATTATTCTGAGGTATGTAGAAGAATGATTATTTTAATAAAGTAATTAATCAAGTAATGACTACACTTGTGTGTTCAATTACAGCCTTTATGGTTGATTAATCTTTATAATACATGTCATTACTGGCTCTATTTTTTTCCACCCAGGGCACAGAAGACCAATGTGAAAAATGAGAAGATAGCTGTAACAAACTTGTACACTTAGAAAGTAAGGTAACAGACAATGTTAAGGACACATTTTTCAGTGTCAGAAATATTGGTTTGTTTACTGAAGCTGAAAAATGAATTGAAAAATTGCTAAACATGAAATTCCTATGCAATAGCACCAACTTGCCTGTTTGTGTTTTTTCATCATTAGAAAGTAGGCTCTTTAAGAGTCATAATGCCCTTAAGCTTTCAAAAAAAAACAGTAGGGAAGGAAAGCACGAACAAAGCTTTACATTTGCTATTTGATTTTACATTATCTGTTTTCTTTTCAAGGATTCTGGTTAAGGTAAGAGAGGTAATCTTAAGTGGTATCACCTCCAGGAACAAGTATGCTTGTTTTTAATTTATAAACAGTATTGGACTAAATCCATACTTTCTTAATTGGTATACACGCTGCTACAAAAACCCCCAAAACCTGCTGTTGAGTCAACTGGCAAATTTCATGACTCAATTGTTTGAACTGAACAAACACGTCTTTTCATGAGAAAGCAAGGTGCCTTATGTTCTTATGCTATGAGTAATGTTTTTTTCCAGAAGAAACACAAAGTCTCTGCTGTCTTTTCTCTTGGCAGTAATATTAGCTCAAATTCTAGAGGCATTTGAAAAGAAAAACCACTTTTCAAAGAGACTAACTCAGCTTCATGGTAAATAAAACCTGTGAATAAAAAGATGGACATAACAAATAAAAAGATGGCCATAACAAATGAGTGTACAAAATGCTCCAAGGCACCAGAGCAGATCTACTGGGACGTCTAATGGACGTATACAACCATCTCTCCATTGAACTTAACAAAGTCCACAGTCTGAGGGTGCAACTCCCAACTTTAATCTTTGAAGTGTTCATACTAGCCAAAGTAGTCAGAAGTTATTTATTCTACAGCACGTGTCAAATACTTCCCAAATTACTATTTTGTTATCGTATTTTCTATCTAAAAACTCCTATGAATTTAACATTCATGAAAAATATGCTTAATTTTCACTCCTATTATACACTGTTTAATTTCTGTATACAAACACTGGATAGACACATCATCGTATATGAAAAATTTAAATATTCATTTGTCAAAAACATCACATCAATGCTTTTAGGAAGAAAAGTATGAATTATGTTTGAGGGAGGTTGTATGATAATAATATGTCAAACCTGTTCAAGGCCTTTTTGCATTGTCATTTATTTTTCAGTATCTATTTGCTTCTCATACAGTTCACTGAAGAAAAGCTGACAATGATGCAAGAACACAGTTTACATTAAAGTGATTCGATAATCTGTTATTTTCTGATTGAATCATAATTCTCAGAAAATATCTTTGGAGGTATGTACTGAAACTTGCCTTCTGAGACAACTCAAATAACTGAGTGTTTAATGGTGGCAGAAATGAGCATTTTTACTTGAAATTCTAGCAAAGTTGATTAGAGAACAATAAAGTCACCCAATATACAGAAGTACTGAAAATACAGTAGAACTTGGGTATTTCAGCAATATGATTTCTAGTGACCCTCTTTCTGATATTAGGATAAGAATAAATTTATAAGCTGGATTTGGCTCAAGCATCTTATTTACATATATTTGACGGAGAGTAAGTACTGTTCTAAGACTCAGAAGTTATCACAAGAACTGACTTGAGTTAACTCTATCAGGAGTAGGTTAGGTAAACAAGTTTAGATCCAAAGGACAACAGACCAAATTAACACAGTGGCAGCATCAGCATATTCCAGCACAGGCTGCATGCAAAGCCACACACAAATTCACTGCTGTGGGAACACAAAGCTTTGGGTGTGCTGGCATCAATTTCTTCATCGTGTAAGTATTTACTTATGCATTCAGCATTGCACTTATGTACAGTTCCATTTTTTTAAAAAAAAGACTGAGGATGACTAACCACATGCTTATGAAATGTTTGCAAATCAAATGCCAAACCAAAATGTACTACTAAGGCCAAACCACAATCTGGCATTTATTTTTGGTTCTAATAAGCTGCTGTGAAATCTCATCTGAAATCTCAGTCAGCTCAGATGATTTTAGGTCAGAAACATGCAATACTACGAAGCTTTATACTATGTCTCATGACTACACAAACTGGATGAAACTCGAGGTAGCTTGTAGTGAAAGATGCAACAGCTTCAGCTATTTCACATATATCAGTCTTGGTTGAAGGAAACTCCCTCTAATGGCTGCTGCCCAACTTTGTCATCTTTAGTGGAAAAGTAGCCAGTTAATGGAGTTGGACTAAATTCTGCACTTTTTCTTTATTAACCAGTGGATTTTTAGATAGAGAAGAAAAGTAGCATGCAAATGCCACCATTTTCACAAGCATGAAAGAAAAGTAGAAGCAAAGCTCTCCTACCAACACAGTCAAGATGGAAATAAAAGGAGTGTAAACTCAAGAAACTGTGATGCTACAACCTTCTGTCACTGTATTCTACCTGCCACTGAACAGGTAAGGAACCAGCTGAAACAAACTGTACTATTTTGCTACCTTCTCCTTCCACTCACACATACCTCTCTCAGTTGATGTGGAGTTGATGTGGAGTCTGCCTTCAGTGTGTTAACTTTAAGTTATAAACTGTCTGATCTCAAATTGTAGTCCAACTCATACACATACAAAACTCTACTTGGCTAATGACCCAGGGAAGAAGGGTTGAAATCTACACAAAGACAACCCATCCAGCACTATCACCCATCCACACTACACCCACAAATTTCACTGCCTCTCAATACTTGCCTTCCATTCCCCTTTATGCCCAAGGTCAGTAATTGTCATATGCAAGTTATAGCTCTGGCATCTCTTTCAAGAGGTGACAGATAACTGAAAAGCTTCAGATTTTCAAGCAGCAATAAAGCAACAAGTAATTAGACTCTAAGGGAAAATTTGTTGCTCTTTTAAAACCGCTATGTGCCAGGTAATACTATCACAATGTGCTCTCCTTTCTCACTACCAACATAGTAAGAAGAAGAAAGAAATGGAAAAATAAAAAACCCTTGGTCATTAAAGTATTAAAATCACAATAAAGAACTAATATTTGGTAGTATTCAACATAAAAACTGCGTAGTTTAATTTGTTACGACTCATCAGGTCACATTGTTCATAGAAATTCAAAATTGTTTATTGATTTCATGATGACAGTTGTGGAATTTTTGCTATTAATGTTACAAAATAACCTTTGTTGCTCTCCATAACATACTCGGACAATAAGACACATTGTTGGAGAGTATAAGTATGGACAACGAATTAGAATACCTAAATTCGTACCTAAAAATTTTGACCTTACTTTAGCTATCTTAATGCCCTATAACCTTTCAAGTTGGTTGATTTTAATAAGCAAAGCAATGAAGAAATACTGTCTCCCAGAAAACCATGTGAATTTTACATTTAAGATGCACTAGTAATTGCTATATGTGAACATTAACCAGAAATAAAAAGAACATTTAAAAAACCCATGCATGTATCAGTGGATGAAGATTAAGTAAAGAAAGTTGCTGTCTTTCAGTTGGAATTACACAGTTTTATATGGACAAGTTTATTTATTGAACCATGAAAGTTACCTTGACTGGACACTGTGTTGCAATTTCTGAAGACTTTCAGAATATTCAGGTAGTCCAGCCGCTTCCATACATCTATACAAATAGTTGTGACCCTACCAAAGGCTTAACTTCTTCCTACTCAACTTTCTAAAAAGACATTCTGTAAGGTACATTTTTTGTCTGTCTTGGTACGTAAAGGCTCTTACATCTTCACTTTACTTCTGCTCAACATTGTGCAGTGATGAGTCAGGTCACATGTTGAAATAGCCTTATCATGTAGTTACACTTAACATGGAATTGTGCCCAAGGGAATTAGGCCCACAGTGAGGTCACACTTCAGAGAGAGAGCTGAGTGAACTTAAAACCTGTCTGTGCCTTTATTTGTAGATATACATGTGGATCCTGGTCTATGCTGTAAAAATGAAAGCTGATGGATAACCCAAATACACTCTTCTACTAACAAAGGTGAGGTAGATGTCATCCCTCCTCTCCATTTCATGAATTAATTATCTGCAAATGTGCAGAACAGTTGACTGACACGTGCTAGTGTAATGCTTCACTCAAAGATATGAGCACGTCAACTGTACTGTACAATATGCAACAAGCCCAAACCTTCCCACAGCAAGAGGGGCACCACAGGGAGGGAGAGCTGTGACATTGGCAGAACCCCACCTTTTCATTTGTTCTCCCTCTGTCACACTCCATAGTCTCATTTTCATCATATTTTATGCCAGCCCTTCATCCCAGTCCACGTGCTCATGGGCAAGGTTTGGTAAGCATTGCCATGAGAGCACTGTAAAGAGGCATTATCAGTAACAGATTCGTGGGATCTTTTAAAAGACCCAGAGAGCTTCAGACTTCAGGCTAAAGACTTGCAACATAATACCAAGTCAAAGATTACTACTGCTCCAGGACAAATAAGCATGTCACAGCTCCTTGCAAAACACTGTGTGATCCCTCTTCCAGAAAGCCATGCTTTAGCATCTGCCAGCTTAGAGACCAGGGGATTCTGTCTTCTCCAAACTTGCATCTCCTGTGAAAACACATTGCTGTTGTGTCAGCCATGTGAGTAGTGTGCCTGGCAATGAACATTTCAAATGACAATTATTTTCAGCTCAGGAAGGTGCTAGTAAGACAAACAGTACGTTTACAAGCTAAAAAGACATAATAAAAAATGAGCAGGCATTCACCAAAGCAGAAATATAGGCCTCAAAATTGAAACATGTTCCTGTCATAACCTGTAAACACTGATGTCTGAATCCACACTGAGATTTAAAATGTATTGTATTCACTATTGGAAAAGAAAAATAACTTTGAAATATCAGGTTACAAAAGTTACTTCTTTAAAGTGGCACCTTAGTGTTGATAAGTGTTCTCCACCTATAACTGCAAAATTGCATTTATCCAGCTTACCAGTCAAAATTAATATTGTTCTCAGATCGACAGGATAAGTGAAGCTTATGGAGAGGAAAACAAACAAATGAATAAACAAAAAAACCCTGTATCTTTCTGCTTCGTATACGATAAACAACAACAGCCTGATAATAAAAAAACTATGATCATGGACATCTTCATGTTTGCAATTTCAAAATGACAATACATAGAGCCAAAAAGACAGTAAAGTTTGATTTTCATAAAGTAGCCTGACCCTCCGGGGCTGAGAATAGCAGAAAACAAATGAAAAATAATTTGTAGTTTTGCTGGTAAACTAAGCATGACAAGGAAATCGTGTAGGATGAATGTAACCTCAAAGTGTTGCATTTATCTATACAACCATTTGAATGTATCATTTTCTTCTATAAAGAAGAAAGTCCTTGCAAGCCTCTATCTGGCAGACTAGATATCAAATTGCTACAATTTTGAGGAAGGTTTCCTTCACACTCAGAATTTTCTCAGCAATATAATACTTTAGTTTTAATTACAGGTTATGCCATTGTACAGACAAATATTACTATTTGCCAATATTTGAATTGTTGAGGTTTCATTTTGGCAATAACAGTGAAACATTCTTTTATACAATCAGGATTCCTTAATATTTTTTACAGATGTTCAAAAAAACCACAGCTATTTCACTTACTAGATACTAACATACCATTAAAAGGAAAAGAAGCAAGAATCAAATCAAGAAATGAACTACATATGGCAATTTTACTGTACTAACTAGGAATAAAATTTCATCCACAAAGAAGAGGATGTTGATTTCTTTTCCAGTGAAGGTGCCTTAAAATATGAGTTCAATTACTTTTGCAGTGTGCAGATTACGGTTATAGCTATATTGCTTCTTAGGGTTAACTTGGAAGTCATCCTCAACCAACATTTTTTACTTTTCTCTCCATCTGTGTTGTTCTTCAGAGCTTATATGCACATCGTTCACGAGATACTCCCCAGTGTAACGAAGCTTGTTTGTTCTTCCATGTTTGCCTATACCTATGGATAACAAAGAAGAAAGGGGATACAGAAGAACAGAAGACAAACTCAAGGTCTGGAGTCATGGTTGCAGATAATTTATGCTGAAGGGTAGACAATAAGAGCACATTTAAAACAAGAGTGCTGTGCAAGGAATTGGGATTGATTTCATGCCCAGAATTTTACCCTAACTTCTGGGCTCAAGGTAAACAGCATGCAACAGCTTTTGCTTACCTCTGGGAGATGAGCATACAGGTTTAAAATGTAGAGATGTTAAATTTATTCTGGAATCTAAGTTCTTAGCCCACTCTTAAGACAGCAACAAAACTGCTTTGACTTCATTTGCAGGAATAGGAGCATAAGAGACACTTGCCATAGGAGTAGTGATTTTCATCCAAGCGTATGGATGTTCATATTTCTAACTTCTGTGATTTTTGTAGCTGAGGGTTTCTTAAGTGAACAGTACCACCATCTAGTTACTGTCTGAATATCTTTTAAAAATTATTTTTATAGTTTCTTGGTGTTCTGGCTACAAAGAAAACCCTGGAATGTCTAAGTATACCAACACACTAAATATTGTAGCTAGTGAGAAGCAGCTCATCTTTACAAACTATATTATTTGGCTCATTATCCTTCAGCCCTCACACTGTTGACAAAACAAAGCCCAGTAAATTGATATGCTACGGGTACGTTCAGCGTAGGAACCATTTAGGTGCTGAGCAGTGCCGTCACACGGCATGACAAGGTAAGCACGTATTGTTGAATTTGCAGACATTTGGTCTACAGACTCAACAAGGATAAAAGAAAATGTTACACACTGCCTGAAGACTTGCTAAAGCTTGAACCTCTTCCATATATACTGAACAAGTCTGTCCACTGTTATTCCCTTCCAGCTTTTTTGCCAGATTCCTTGCTCCTTCCTTTCTCATGCTCTAAAACTTCTGCATCTTCCTTTAATTCTCTTGTGTTGCTTGTGATGCCGTTACACTAAATTCCAGTACTGCAGTTAAAATAATCATATTTTGAGTACTCCTGCCTTTTATTTACCAAAGTGTGTTCACACAAGTACACACAACAAACTTTGTCATCCCACTGGTTTGATTAACTTCTTCTTGCATTTTACCAAATTTGTATCTCTTGAGCTTTTTGGACATAGCAAAGAAGCTGCAAAGAACAACAACAAAAACCCAAACCCAGATACTAAAAACTTCAGAAACATTCCTAAAAATGTACTGAGACTAGAATGGGTGGTCATAGAATATTGCAGTACACTTATGTAGAATGCTTGCTCCTTTAAACATTTGTCAATTCTATATGAGATATGAGCATCTCTGTGTCAGCAGTATTTCTTGATATTCCTTTATATTTACCATTGGAGATACCATGAATAATGCAAATAACAAGGTCGACTCACTGAAAATGCCAAGATATTTAAGGTCTACCACAGTAATCCTCTTCTTCCAGAAAGAAGATTTTGTCATTATTGGTGTCAGCCATAGGTCACTTGAACATAAGACTTCATCAATGTCAATTAAACTCTATGACCTTCAGTAAAACAGTAGAATCAAAGTTAATTCAAATGCTAACAAATATAATTCCTTTCATAATTTAAATACTAGTTTTATCTAAAAATATTTTTTATAATAAAAGTAATGATTAATCTCATCAGAAAATCTCTTGGCATATTAAAGTATTAGACTAAAAATAATTGTAAATTATTTGTTGCAATTTTCCAAATTAACAAAGATTAACCACAAGCATCTAACCTCTAAATGATTATTTGAATGCGTTATAGTAAAATATTTGATAAAATTTTAATTCTTCATTGCAATAGTTAAATGTATTTTCAGAATTGTAGATAATCTATAGTTTTGCAAGCAGTGTGACTTAAGTCAGACCAAATTTCAGGCTTCTTTGTATTAGACTTCAGTATAATTTTATACATAAAATAAATTTATAAAAGTTAGCTAATGTTTTGAGTTTTCAAGACCTCAGCATTTCCAGCAAAATATATAACATTAGAATACATTGGCTGTATACATGTTTTGGTTAGTAAGAAAAACTAGCTTTTAACTATAAATCTGAAATAGTAAGACTAGGAGCTTTCTCGTTAGTAACTGTTAGGCTTGAAGTACAATCAGGTTAGTGAATCGTATAAGAATATAAAGGAATTTTGTTAAATTCTATGGGAATAAACTATTGTTGCTGTTTCAATAGACGAGTAACTTAATTTCTGTCACAATATTCCACTATTCTTTACAACAGATTTTGCTTTCAAATTTGCCCTATATCAACAAAGTTGTAGAAACAACATTTTCAAACATAATTGTCCAGTGGAGATACTCAAACCATGCAAGTGTCTAGTACACAAATTAGGTCTGAGTGACTTTTAGGGGCCATAAATCCTTATGTTTATGCAAATTTCCCCTTTGAACAAGTTTTCTTATCTTCAGAAACATACTGAACAATTTCTCTCTGTGATATCTATGCTACCAATCAGTTATAAAAAACTACTGTCTTCTGTCCATGTAAAATATCCTGTTTTAAAGGGACTTCACTGTTATTTTAGCCTACAATTTCTCTTCCCATTGGTTTCCTATTCCTTTTTTTCAAGTTCCTATGATTATCCTGTGTTTGTTTTGAAGAGTAGGGATTAGTTGATTTTAGGAAAAAGAAGTGTTCCAGTTCACTTGAAACTTCTTCCAATATGAAATCAAAAGCAAGGGTCGTTAATGCCTTTACCTTGTACTCCTAGTAAAGTGGGATTAGTGCAAACCAGGAGGAGGCATTTCCCAGAGGCACAGAACGCTGCCTGAGAAATGCTAAGAAGGCAGCAAGACAACTTCACTTGTGGTAGAGGAAAGAACGTGTCCATCAGCTGTAAAAGGCAGCTGCTGTTGCACTCAAAGTCTGAGTTTAACTGGGGTCACTTCCATACGGGTAAGGAAAGTGGGAGAGACAATCCTAGATGTTGTTTTTTGCAAGCAAGGTAAAAACTGGATTTAGGCAACCAGGGCTGAACTTAGACACCAGCAGGGGCTGCAGCATGGCTCATAGGCCCAAGAAGCCTCTCTGTTTTCCAGAGTCTTCATTTTCTGCTGAGCAGAGGACTCAGAGCTTTCATCTATGAGCTGTGACCTTAAAACAAGAGATACAGAGAAGTAGCTGTTCAGCAGCATCTTGCTATTACTCAACATTCTGGCTCCTAATGCTAATGAGTACTTGATGATGGCACTCTGAAGGCATTCTGTTCCATGCATGCAAATGCACCTTACTTAGAAAAGTGTGGTAGAACCCTCTGTGTTCCTCCACTTTAGGAGTGGAAGTAGGTGAAAACAAGTAGCAGCAAGTTTGTTAGTGGTCCTCTCCTGGATTTCAAGTTTTAGAGTAATGATGTTGAAATGATGGTATAGTTAAGATGTGTGTTATACTTTGCCAGGTGTGCAAGAGTTACACATTTCATAAATTTTCGAGTCATGAGGGCTTGTAATGACCTAATCAGTTCTGCCATATAACAAAAACCATAGGACTTTATTCAGTTACCTGGTCATTTAAGGCTGAAAGCCTATGTCTGACAATCCATTATGTTCTAGACAACCATTTGATCTTGCATTACAAGTCTCAGAAGTGAAAATATTTGTAAGTCTGTATTTGGAAACCAGTTCCAACAACCAGATACTCTTTCATGTAACAGTCGAGACTTCCTCTCTAATTTTAATCTATCTGCAAAGGTTTTTAAAAAAATATCCAGAATTAATTTTGTTCTCTTTCCTAAACTGTCTTTGTATTTTTTTAGTGCCTTTAAACTGGCTTATAAATTTTTCCTTCATATAAAATTTTTCCACATGGTATGTAAACTAATGTTTAACTATTCTCAAAGGAATAAGAAGCTGATGATATTCTTGAAAGGCCCAAGATAGGATGAATGACATGAACTGCAAAAGTTTTTTTCTATTATATTTACTTTCATAAAGCTATTTCCAACAAAAAAAGGGGGGGGAACAAAAACTAATAGCTTTTTTTTTTAAGTTCTCATTACTTTTCCTCAAGATAAGATGTGGAAGTTATTTCCAATATGAAAAAATTGCTCACTGTTATACTTTCAGTGTGCTACTTCCTCATATACTGATGTTTTATCTTCATTTCTCTGTTTGTTCTAAATAAAGCTTTACATGACAGTTAAAGACATAACAGCTGCATCTGTGATTTCTACTGTAGTAACATGACAGTTGAAGTTACCAAACAAAAGGCACAGACTTTTTTCATGAAACAGTCTTGAATGCAAATCTAATGACCAAAACCAGCAGAAAACACGTGCTGCCTTTATTTCCAACTGAAGCAAGGAACCTATTGAAATACATCCTTTTTATCAGTGCAGGATCTGACAATAGCACAGGTCACTTTTGTGTCTGTTTACAAACAGAGAGCCCTGTTAATTTAATGCACAACTGCTGATTATTCAGCTTGACCAATTAGGATTAGCATGTACATGGATGAACTATGAAGCTCACATATAATAAAGATTTGCTTTGGATTTAAGGTTTTTCCAGACCTATAGGAGAGAATGTTACACTTTATACAATAATCATATGTTACTGAAGGCCTGGCCAACCATGGAAATGGTTGTTAAGATAAGGATTTATTGACCAGTAATGCAGATTTCTACCTCTGAACTTCCTTTATATTCACTACATTTGGCTTCCTTTATAATCACTAAAAAGAAAGTACTCCTACAGAGTGATTCATCCAAATGTAGATGTCTAAAATAAAGCAGCCGAATGATTGCCCCCAAATTCCTATTTTATTCTTTGATCACAGAAGGACTCAAAGGTATCTAAGAGACAGGTTTCTGCCATTTTAAATGTCTAAACTAGGTGAGATAAATTTCCTTTTGTCTGCCTGACAAGGTGAAAATTGTTCTTTTGTTGTGACTTGAGTACTAGCACCTACAGAGTGAATAAACAATAACTGTGTTAATGAAATGTTATAAGGAGAAGAGGGTTGAATTTAGATGACTCTATGTTCCAAAGAGTTATCTGGACTGTAGAGACAGGGTAGGATGAAATGAGTTTAGAATCTCTTCCTGTGACACAGCCTGAAAATGTAAGTGTTGGATGAGAGCCACGATCCTCAGCTAGGAATACTGAGAAGCAATTGACAAATTCTTGGTATAATACTATAGAACTTTATGAGCAGAATTATCAGAACAGCAAAATTTAGAGATAATCTGTGTGTTAAACAGACATAAGAAGGGATTTTCTTTCTATTCCCCCACTCCTTGCATTCTTGTGGCCCCTTCTGGGTTTTGTAACTGTGTATATTTGCTTTCAGCTTAATACAGTTTGCTATAAGAAATACTTGGGGTCAGTGGCTGAATCATAAGATCATCTATTCCTTTGAATTGCCAGTCACTGGTGTTCTCCAGTATTTTTTCCCAGGCTGTCTGAAGGGTTTGAACTGTGTCCTTAACAACTTGCATGGGCTAACATGAGTGATGGTCTGCTTTCCTGTAACAAAGTCTTGGATAATTAAAAGATCCAGTGAAGTGACATGCAAAGAATAGATTAATCCTGAAGTGATATTTGTTGGTATAATTCCTCTAAATTAATTGGCACGTTGAAGCTGTATTCATACAGCCAGTTCTGAGTTTGTGATGAATCATTGCTCACAGCAAAGCCAACAGGTATTTGCCAAAGGTAAGGATGTTCCTTCTGGACATTTTGCATAATGGCTTTGTTGTTGTGGCACATAGTGTATCAGGCAGAAGCTAGCCAGCCATTGCTACATCCCATATTACAATTCTGTAAATTGTACATTGTCCCTTAGCCTATCTATCATGTTTCTACTAGGCAGATTTTGCAGTTTTGGCAGAAGAATTATAAAGTAGAAGCTTCAGCCAACATTAGCCTTTCATTGCCAGCAACTGACTCTAAATGTCATTAGAAAGGCAGAAGAGGAATAAGTACTGCCTGGGACTGAAAAGAAGAATCCTTCTCTTGGGAAAGTTCCATGCTATGCAGCGCCATTCCTGGGCTTAAGAAACAAACTATAGCTAGTTGGAAAGCAACACACTGTCCTCCTAGACCCATCCACAGTGACTGCAGAATTACAAGTGAGAAAAGGTATTTTACTAGAGATTAGAGCAGAGCTCATCCACGAGCTAAAAAAAAAATCAGCTTTCAAAGTTTGAAGTAAGGAGACTTGTATTTGCTATATTTAGATATGTATATACAGAGTTTTTTTTCTCCTCAGAAACTGAGTGGGAACTTTGAGAGCTGAAGTGCAGCACTGACACTGCACTTGGACAGGAGAGGGTCAAAAGAGCTTAATTTCCATCTGCTGAGGACTTTGCTGAACAGCTGAAGGGAGCTGAGGCATAAGGTACTACTGACAAACTGCTGCTCCAAGAACCATGTGGTTCCAGGCAGAAGCACAGTGAGAAATGGTCAGTGTGGCTGAGCAATGAATCGTCTCACGGTACAGTGAAAACAAACACACTCTGGCTCCATGCTGGCATTTAACCACAGGGTGACATCCATTCATTGCTGATACAGCCAGACTAGTGGTAAACTGTCCAAGCAGACAGCACTTCTCTCTGATGAAATCCAGCACAATGGTACAGCTCTTGGTGGAAATATTGTAAACCCATAATAAACATAAAGCAATAGGTCCATTTAAGTTTCATTAAACTGTTGATAATTTCCGCACCACTCATTCAAGACAGAAGAATTGAGAGGAGAAAAACTGAGAGAATTAGAAGGAATTACTTCTAAATCCTTTAATATTTCTTATTTCTTTTCAGTACAACTAGCATGAGCTCAAGAAGAGGGAGATTCATTAGCCAAACTATAATTTTCCATTCACACTAAAGGTTTCACACTAAAGGAGTATAAAAAAGAAAAATTAAAAAAAAACTTTAAAGAGGGTAGTTTTTAATACTTCTTTACATAGACAATTATTGTATGATTGGCATTCTTGACAAAAACCTTTATTTTTATTTCAGTGTTTCTATGGTTCAGTAAAGAACACGGACAACATGATTTACAAAACACAGAGATCTTCTATATAAACCCTTATAGTGTGGCAGTTGAGCTACATTAGAAGACACATTCATTTATTCAGATTTTCTTCTCATCCCTATATTTTCATCACCAGAATATATTTGTTGTTACTACAGAGTGTGAGATATATGCAGAAGATTTATCTAATCAAGAGACTGAAAATGAATCAACAGAACATGAGAAATCGTTATGTCTTTGAAAGATGGGAATTACACCGTAACAATCATTTGTCATTTTGGTCTTGATACAAATATGTTTGGGAGTTTAACAGTATTTATCTTAAATGTCTTCTCTTTGCATTTTTAGTTTTAATTTTCTGAATATTCTGTTGTAAAGAGTCTACCTTATTGTTTGTTTTCTAGGCAAAGTTTGTCTCTTACTTAGCAAACCTATTATATTTCTTTCGTTTCATCCAAGACATATTACCGTGTTTATTGCCTTTGCAAGAGAATGGCAATTCAGATTCTGAAATTGATAGGTGTGTGCACAGGCAATATCACAGACCTTGCCCTCTGCTCTCTGTCATAGTAAGCTTACTTTTTTTAGAGGACGGGAAGGAAATGGCTGTAAACAAGGTGTTTTTTCCCTTTCTTCTTTAAATTTCGAGGCTAGGATTCTCAAATAAATGTTAGGTTGGAGCATGGATAGAGTGCTTAAAAAATAGCACTACATTTTTACAGCACTCTTTGAGAGTGCCTTTGAAAAAGAGTCATATAATTCTACTGAGATCGTGGAAGTTTTACCTGAAGCTAGACCATATTTTTCGTTCTAACCAAAGGACAGTTCCTTCCAGGCTGTGGCCCCACACTCAGTAATGTCTGATGTATGCACCGTTGACAACCTAAAAGTGCACATTCAGTCGAGTTCAGACATGTGGATGCAATTGCATTTCTGTCAAATTAACCACCGTACGTGACAAAGAAGTCATGCTGACATTATGTTTGCATGCTGGCTGCATGCCAGCTGTGAGAGAATGGGTGACATATTTTCCAACAGTAAGTTAGATTGAAGCTGTGAGACAATACCTCTTTCTGTGTACTGTGTATAAGTTGAAGTAAATCCGTCATTACTGGTTTTATTTGATTGGGTTTTTTTGCACCACTGAACCAATAGTTTATACTGGATCAGCCTTTCGCATCCCATGACTTCAGCTTTTAAGTTCTGGAGTAGGAATCTACAAATGGAATGACTCTGTCACAAAATCACCATCTCAGTCTCCAATGCAATAAGAAAAGAAGGGACTGATTCCATCTTTCCTCTGCAGGATGGTAAGGCATATTTGTTTTAAATATTTATCAGAGGAGCTTTGCACTAATTACACTACAATACATTTTTTATTCTTTATTGAATGAGTAATAATTAATATTAAAAAGGAAATGAGTATATTAAGAGCCAATAAAAATTACAGCATCAGTATGAGAATGTCATCTTAGAGTTCCCAAACATGACTCCCAGCCTTCTATATAGAAAATTGCATGCTAATTTACTTGTCTGGAATGTAGAAATCTAACAAGATAGCAATGAGAGTCTGAGAGGAAATGGAGACTGCAGAAAGCAGCATGGATTACATCAGGATTTATTGATTCATCCTGAATACTTCTCCTGGAACAAAAGTCCTCTGCATACTTCTTCAACAGTCCATCCAGGCATAAAAAACCCTGTAAAATACTTCACTTACCGGCAGTTTTAACAAAAGCATAACAGAAACTGGGGTTTGCTAGAAAAGGTAGAAATTTTAGTATGTTTCATACAAGAATATTTTTATGTGTGTATGTATTACCACAAATATATGATGCACTGCAATTGCATGCACATCCTTGACTGTACATAGGTCCCAACTATATTACAAACGTTAAGATTTCATACTGTGCAAATTGCTGCTTTTATCCCAGCCAAATATACGTTAACGTACAGTACTGCTGCAGTTATGTACTGATTTGTGTCTGAGGATGTCAAATCAAACTGAAAACACTGAGTAAAAATTGTTCCTCTAATTTTCTGCACAGGAAAAATGTGATCAAATAGACTAAATGACCTGGTCTCAACCTGTGTTCTTTATGCTTAAAGTGCTCCGTGGCATAAGCCTAGCATAGCTAATGGGTGACCTGAAGTTCTAAGATAAAGATTGCAGTCATAAACTTTCTCTTCCGCTGCAGTAGAACCTTCTACCATAAAACTCACCTGTACTAGAGAAGTATTTAGCAGGGAAGATGGTTCAAGACCATGAAATAATTTCGTCTAAGAAATTAGGGCCATCATAAACTCCACTGTCTTCTATAATTGTAAGGAACATTTATTATTAGCCTTGAACACACTGTAATAGTATTTGCATTGGGGGAGAGGGGAGCGGAGGGAAAGGCCCTAATCAAAATGTCTATCAAAATATTAAACTCACACTACTCGAGGAATGAGGATGAGAAAAACAATACAGTACATATGACAACCACAGAATGCGTTGTTAATAGACTTTTAAAGAAATTCAGATCCTTTGGCGACAGAGCTTGCTCCAAAACAATCAACAAATGAGGTAAAGCCAGGAGTGCCTATTTTGCTTTCCAAATTCACTACTATGACTATTTCAGAATGCTTATAAATTGTAATGCTGCCTACAGAGGTCCAGTAGGAATCTACCATGCTACTCCAAAGGTACCAGGTCTGGATCCACTGCATTTCCCAGAACCAAAGTATTACACATGAGCTGACTAGTGAGAACAGAATCATAGAAGCATAGAATTAACTGAGTTGGAAGGGGCCCAGCTCCTATCCCTACATAGGACACTCCCAACAGTCACACCACATGACTGAGGGCACTGTCCAAATGCTTCTGGAATGCTGGCAGACTCAGTGTCATGACTACTTCCCTGGGGAGCTGTTCCAGTGCTCCACCACCTGCTGGGTGAAGAACCTCTTCCTAATATCCAGTCTAAACCTTCCCTGGCACATCTTCCTGCCATTACCTCTAGTGCTATCATAGGTCACAAGAGAGAAGAGATCAGCACCTGTTTCACTTCCCTCCCTTGTGAGAAGGGAGTAAACAGCTACAAGATTCCCTCTCAGCTTCCTCCTCTCCAGGTTGAACAGATCAAGTGATATCTAGCCTCAGTGGGACATGGGTTATTTACTTCTACTGAGCTTGAAACCACGCTCTAGAGCATAACAGAAATATCTAACAGTAGTAAAAATAAAAAGGTAGCAGAGGGGAAGGGAAAAATAGTTATCACTCCACGTGCACATGGCTCTTTAGGAGCACATGGTCCTGCGGCTCTTCTGCAATTCATCTTCAGGTAGGTTCCACGGAGTGTTGGGCAGCACCTACCTTCTTGGCGGGCTCCTATTTATAGGGCAAGTCCATGCCCTATTAGCATATGAAGGGCGGTCTTGCTGTGAAATTCTTGAATTGGGGCATGTGCAGAAGCTGCTTTGGGAAGGTTCTGGAGTTGGGTCTAGGGGCGCCAGGTTCACTGGCAGTTCAGCAGACCCTTCCCAGAATAACCTCTGTACGAACCTTTTGGGTCCACATGTACAGTCAGGTGTCGGGGGCAGCCCTTGCTCCTCTGCAGCAGCACAGTCAGCCCATCAGGAGCCACAGCACTCAAGATGATTTTTAAGACAATACCAGTAGAGTCAAACATTGTTTAAGATGATAATACAAGTAGTCAGTCTTGACAGGGGTGTTCCTTCTATCATCTTGGTGGCCCTCCTCTGGACTCACTGTAACAGATCCATGTCCTTCTTACACTGATAACTGCAGAACAGAACTCCAGGTGAGAAAAGAGGAGGGTGAGAATCACTTCTCTTGACCTGTTGGTCACACTTTTCAGGTAGTTCAGGATACAGTTGGCCTTCTGGGATGCAAGTGTAAATTGCTAGCTCATACTGTGCTTCTCATCCACCAGGACCCCCAAGTCCTTTTCTTCAGGGCCTCTTTCAAACCATTCTCTGCCCAGCCTTGTGCTTGAGATTGCCCTGATCTAGGTGCAGGACCTTACACTTGGCCTTCTTGAACTTCACGAGGTTTGCACGGTACCACCTTTCAAGCCTACCCAGGAGGTTCCTCTGAGTGTTATCACTTCCCTCCATCATACTGACTGTGCCACACAGCTTGGTGTTATCAGAAGACTGTCTGAGGTTGCCCTCAATCCCACTGTCCATGCCTCTGGCAAAGATGTTAAACAATACCAGTCCCAATACTGACCCCTACAGAACATCATTCATCACCTGGACGTTGATGATCACAACTCTTTGAGTGTGACCATCCAGGCAGTTTCTTACCCACTGAATCTTCCATCCATCAAATCCATACCTCTCTAATTTAGAGGAAAGAATGCCGTGTGGGACAGCATCAAACATTTTGCGCAAATCCCGGTAGATGAAGGTGTCGGTTACTCTTCCCTTATCCACTAGTGCTGTGGCCCTGTCATATAGGGCCACCAAATTTGTCAGGCATGAATTACCCTCAGTGAAGCCACTTTGGCTCTGTCGAATCACCTCCTTATTTTTTATGTGCCTTAACACAGTGTCCAGGAGGATCTGCTCAGGGCAGAGGTGTTGAGACTGACCAGCCTGTAGTTCCTTGGGTCTTTTTTTCCCTTTTTTAAAAACCTGGGGGCTGGGACATCCCATCAGGTCCCATGGAGCCATGCAACTTCAGGTTCCTTAGATGGTCTTGAATGTGATCCTCTTCTGCAGTGTGTAGTTATTTGTTCTCCCAGTCTTTGCCTTCTCCACCTTGGATGGTGTAGCTTGAACCCTTGCTGGTGAAGACTGAGGCAAAAAAGTCATTGAGTCATCCTTCTCTGTATTCTGGGTAACCAGGTCTCTCATTTCCTTCCAGAGAGGACCCACATTCTCCCTTGTCTTCCTTTTATCACTGATATACCTATAGAACCTTTTCTTCTTGTCCTTGATGTCCTTGGCCAGGTTTAATTCTACCAGGGATTTAGCTTTCTTATTTCTGTATTTCTAAGGGCAGATTTAGGCTGCTAAGAGCAATATGTTGTGTGCAACAGTGTCAAAGACTAGGTATGTTTCTTACTAGAACACTGAAATTGTGATTTACTCTGCCTGTTAATGTTCATTGTCAGACATCCCATGCTAGCTATGGTATGAAATCAGCTTATGTCTATTTTCACTACATGTATGTAAACATAGAAAGCAAATGTCACTGTTACTAATGTTTTTCCTGTTTTAAAAAGCAGTTGTGCTAGCATATCTCTGATTCTGATATTATGTACAGAAAAAATAGTACTGTCAATATACTTTCCTTCTAAACCTGTGCAACTTAGTAGAATAAACTTAAGATAAACCAAATAGTAAACAAAGTAGAGTATAATCTGCAACAAAATTAACTCAGATACTCAGACTTGTAATGCACTTAGACACATGTTTAAATCAGATTTGGGGCTCCTAAATGATGAAAATGAAATGACTAGTCCTTATTTCCTGCATCATTCTCTGATTCCAAGAAGATGAAAACCTAAATTTAATTAGATATTTTATGTCCTATTTCCCATCTAGGTTTGCATCCCAGTTAAATGGAAAGATAGGAGCCAAATAAGAACTAATGTTTCTGTATGTGAATCTTAGGCACAGTCAGCAAAAGTGGTTATATCTTAGCTCATCGTTACTATCCCCCTGATAAACTGTAAATGTCAGTGTACATCCTCCTGGTCCCCTTCAGTATAAAATCAAATGTTTCATCTGCTGCTGAATTTAACTTCTGACCACACTCTTCCATGCATGCTTTATTTTACTCAATGAGTAGTTCCACTGATCTGCATCAACACTTCTGAGACAGGAAATGGCCTGAGAAACAAAACTGCCCTTGAATTCATCACATGGTGTTTCTTTCAGGGCATCTCTTAAAGCCTTTCTTAAATAATTCAAGTGACATGACTCTTTAGATTAGGGTTAATTACATTGATACACAAATGTATTATCAGAGCTCTTCATCCAATGGGAAAGAGAAGAATGCAACAGGGAGGACACAGTCCCGGTATAAGTATGAATGACCATGCATTTTGTTAACAGCTGATGCATCAGAAAAACATGGATAGAACACCAAGTGAGATGTTTCCATAAAAGGAAACTGATTTTTATTATTTTTTTTTAGTGAGTACAATCATGTCATGATTAGGGCTTGCATTTGCTTTAAGAAAAAATAAACAAGTACTGGTTTAAGAAGCAAAAAACCCACACTCCAAACGGTTTCGATCACTCCGAAACACATGATATGCTCCAAAACTGGTATTTTCACCTTAAAAAATGTACAGCACATGGTTGAGGCAATGTTTCTATGCCAGATTAAGTTTAAAACTGAACCAGAGGATTTTTTTTCTTTTATGAAAATATAAACACTCTGTGCTGGGTTACCGACATATAACCTAGACGTTTATTGTTTCAGATTAGGTGTCTAATATGCTCTATTGAATTTACATTTTTAAAGTGTCTCTGAACATCTGACAATTAATTCCAAATGTGGGAATAACTGGAACAAGCCCAGAGGGACCATGGTTATATCCTTTCTGTTGCAAGTTTGCAACCTTAATTAATGCAAGCAGCAGCTCTTTTTCATATCTCTACTTGGTCCATATCTATGCCTGCATACTTATTTTTCTTCCATACCAGTCCTGGTATTACATGAAAATATAATTTTCATTAAAAAATAAAGCTCAGTTTCTAAACTTTAAGTTCAAGGAGGGGAAAAAAAATATATATATCTAGAGTTATTCTATAAGCCAGAAAAGAAGAAAGCTAAAAACAATACTATGCTTGACACTAATATTTTTAAAAAGTAATATTTCTTTTGTTATGGGTATTTTCAGCTTCTGGGTGTCTCACTATTTCCAGTTAACAATCTATGAGTATTCTGAAAACACAATTTCTGTCTTGGCTTACTGCAGCAAGTATTTTAGACTACTTTTTCTGTCTTGTTTTCAGTCCTCCTGCTGTTGTCTCTGATAATCCCAAATGATTCTGCTTTGTTCTACTGACTTGAAACTACTTTCAGTCTTCCACAGTACTCCCATTTTTTGGAGTGTTATTTCAATCAATAAAGCTATTCAGAGAAAATGTCTTTATTTGCATTAATGGGACATAAAATTATGGAAAATTTCTGTATCTTAGCTTGATTCAGTCACCTCACACATTAATAACAACAAAGTTAAGAAATTTCTGGGATTTTTTTTTCAAAGGATTAAGTGTACCTTGACTGTTTGTTTTGCTTTTTAACAATAACATCTAGGTTGGTTTGTATGTAAACCCTTGTTTATACTAAAAACCAAAGGAAATAGTAAATCATAGGGTCACACATTTCAAAGTGGTTTTACCATGACATTTAAAAGTGAAAAGGTATTTCACTAGAGTTTTGTATTTATTTAAAATATGCAGACTGGATTCTTATTGATCTCAGAACAGCTTTTACACAGTTAAAACTTTATTTTTCATTAAAATAAAGCTGAAATTTACATTTACATGAAGCTACAATTTCATGCTCTAATTTCCCATTAAGAACTACTTAGAATTGGTTCAGTATGTTTATTTAACATTTTAATTTAAATCCAGATTCTGATTTTTCTTAATGAAAAGAAAAATCGTAGCGATTTCTGATGGGTCACTGGCATGTAACACTTGAATTGAAATAGGTTTTGCATTAAATTTCCATAAAGTAAAAAAGAAGTCAGTCAAGGGCCTAGACCTGCAGAGCTGAAGGATTAAATCCCTATCTTTGTGTGTTGTTTCAGCTCAAATTTTACTGAAAACTTTCAGAATTTAAAAATGTGTTCAGTCCGTTCGTATTCACCGAAGCATATAATGTATGTGATTAACAGGGAGATATTTGGGAATGGTAGGATCCAAAGTTCTGTCACTGGCTTAATTTGGCATTTTTTAAATGAAAACTGTGGCTGCATATGCTAAGTTACTGTAGCTTTGGGTTAAGGTCAACTGAGCATCGCTAACTGTCTATGTGCACTTTATCCTGCCTTCACAAAGTCAAGGTAAGGCTTGGGGTGGCTCAACAATTTGCCACTTGCAGTTTTCCTTCCCACGTGTGCTACAAAGATGTCCTTTTTTGCCAGTAATTCAGCTTCTGAGCTGCCAGAGTGTGCATCAGAGCGCTTTAAGCCAAACAAACAAACAAAAAGTTTTAGTTTACTTTAAATGCAGACATGTAAAGTGAATTATTTTGCAAACCAGTTCAAAAAGCATGCAACCAGGCTTGAGAAGGCAACCATACCAGACCCAGCAATCCTCACACGACCCTGAGAGACCGTTGCACTGTCTACATTCAGCTAACTCTGCCGCGGTAACTATTTGTCCCACTTCTTGATCTCAAGCTTTTGTTTAGCCCAGTCTGGAATGGTTATGTCTTCGTGTAGGTCACAGAAAAGAGGCAGGATTCAGATTCACAATGGATTTGCTAGAGCTTAACAGTCGCTTGCATGGTCTGAAAACGAAGCAAGGTTGAGTAATACTAATGTTCTGTCACAACTAGTGCCATAGTACCAGCACCTAACATTTTTTAACTTTTTGGCAAGCCATTCATGCAGACCTGTGACATCACCATCAACACTGAAGTAGAAATCAGTGTTTAATTGTGGACTACTGAGAGTTTTGTTCCACTTCTTTCCAAACTCTTCTCCAAAGTATTTCTTTGCCTCATCCTACCTTCCCCTTTCCTCCCATCTATTCCTTCCATCATGCTCTGTTCTTTGCATTTCTTTTTAACTGAAGAACCACTCACTAGGAAAAATGTATATTTTCTCAGCATTTAGATCTTCTCCCCTTCAGGTTGGCTTAAAGGTAAGTAGGTTCTTACTGATGTCACTGAGTTGTAGGAAGTTCTTTTCTTTTCTTTTTAATGGTGAACTGAAGTAACATATTTATTCAGCCTACATTAACTTGTTTGGTTGTTTCTGAAAACTTTTCTTATTGCTTAAGGATATGCCATCCAGAAGAGGGGTGGGTGATGAGTATCTTTTGATGCAGCATATTGTTAGATTCTGTTACATTTCATCTTGTTCAGTTACAGGAATAAAATAAAATCCTGTTTACCTTACAGAGTTTGGGATGTCACTAAACGGAACTTGGTTTTCAGTTTTCTAAATATAGCTTTTGGATAACGTAAGCCTTTATTTAACTTTAACCTGAATTTTCCTCTTGCCTTTCAGAAAACTTGTCATATCTTTTTTTATAGCCACTTTTCTTGAGAACAGCAGTCCAGGTCAATCTCATAATATTACACTAAAATATAATGTCAAGTAGCTGAGTTTCTTTTGAGAAGGCTTTGTTATCTTTGAAAGAGGCACAGAACACAGAGTTTATAGAACTATAAAGAATCAAGTTGGACATAATGAAAAATGTAAAAAATATATCTTCATATAGAAAGTGTATGTCTAATAGACAAATCCTTTAGGAGAATTGTATTTGGATGCTTTTATATCTTGTACATACTTTTATTATGACTTAATCAGGGAAATTTTCTCCTATGATTACTGGAGTAGAACTCTTTGGAACTCTGCAACAACTATTCAATTATTTTTTGTCTGTCTGTATGACATTTTTCCATTTTGACACAGGTCACAAAATCAATTGCAGAAATAGATTTTTAAAGACATATTGCAGATGTTCATATGCTTATTCCAGCCTTTCCATCATTCTTCTATCTTTTAGATTGGTTGGAAGTCAAATACATGTATGTATTTTATGGAGTCAAGAGTTCAGTGAGAGCTGGTTATGAAATAGAAGGCAGCGTGGCAGCAAGGAGTTATCTCTTGTGTTGCTTCCAGCGAATACAGCTAGGAATATTAGTATTGAGGTATTTTTCAGAAGAAAAGTAAGGAAGAACTGAACAGCTTACTGAATAGTAAATTAAGGTGGCAGAGCAAATGTTGGAGGTGTACTTCAGAGCTGTGGCCACACATGTGTAAATAGCACGTGGTGAAAAAAAAGTAATGCTTCCCTTCCAAGAAATTACAAATTTCAGCTTGCAGTGAATTATTACAATTTATCTATATACCCTTTAAAAATATGTATTTATTATTGACTTCTCGCAGCAAGATAATGCTTAGAACTTCAAGCTATGATCATTGTTCCCCTGCACATGTTACAAAATGATTGAACAGCAGAAAAGATACCCTCTGCCACAAGCAGCTCACTATTTTAATAAAAATGCTGAGGCTGCTGGCAGTTCCTGAGGTACAATGTCACAAGTACTCTGCTCTAGGAGAATGGAAAACAATTACTTGTCCCAGATACATTTTAAATATAATTTTTCAGACCTTGCTATTAGTCAGAAACTTAAGAAAACCCTAGTGCCTAATTTGTATCCCATAAGTGAGTAGTTTATGACAACCAAAGGCAGCTTCTGAAAATAAGAAAGGGAAAAAATGCTTACAGAATCAGTGCACGTCATAATCTCTTGAAAATGAAGTGCATTACGACAGACATAAAAGTGTATGCAGTAGTAAGACAAGCAGTAATGAGTTCAGTGTGTTAGTATGCAAGTTATGAAAGATTTCTTTTATTTAATACAACATTTTTCATTATCATTAGTCCTTGAGGTACATGCCAGCCTTTTGTTGGTGAATGTAAATGATGGAAAGCCTGTAGGAAAGAAGGAGTTGCAACTTTTTTCTTCTTGTTTGGAATCGTTGCACTGCACAGTTTGCAAAGGGAGAAGTCATTTCTATAATACTGATATCAAAGGCAGAGTTGTACAGTTTCCTGTGATATCACACACTGCAACACCTATTAAATTTTTGAATGAAAATTAAAATAATGCAACAAATCTCTTCTCACAGCAACTACAGTAACATCTTCTAAAATAATTGTGTTTTTAAAAAAGGAAAACACAATAGTAATTAACGATTGCGATTTAACAGTTAATGTAATGAAAAGAGCTCTTTGTGGATCTGATAAATGAAAAGGTAGATCGGAAAAAATCTTCCCTTTTGTACAATTATTCCAAAGGAGAATAATATGCTATTTTTTTAAAAAATAATTATTTGTAAGCTATCTTCAGGAAATAAAATTTAAAAGGGTGAAAATGCTTCTTTTTTTATTTCTTTTATTTTGAGAGAAGGACAAGCATAAACTACAATTTAGAGAAAAAATCCTAGTTCTATCTTGAAGCTTATGGTATGCTTCATGAGAACATAATTTAGGAAATTATATTACAGTTAGTTGGTATCTGTTCTGAGCCAAAACCAAATTTGACTGCCAGATAAGATATCTTTGTAAGCAACATAAGAAATTAATTTGTGTCAAATTCCATTAAATTCTCATAAAGGACTGAAATCTATTCTACTGTATCTACCTTCAGAATACTTCCTTACAATCTTTACAATTGCCTTACTAATTAACACCTATCGGTGGTAACATTTGTAAACCTCTTTTTCAATAAATCCAGAGAGTTTGCATCCTATGTGTCTTCAAATGCCTACTGAAAGCACTCAAATCAGCAAAGATTTTTTGTAAACTTAATCCTGTAGGTATAAACTGTCCCATTAAAGATAACAGGCTTTGTTAAAATTAATCCTGCGGTGGATTGGATCTATGACTCAATTTTCTGTAATGTGAAATATACTCCCCCAATTTAACCATCTCCAAGAAAATAATCAGATATGACTTAGCCTTTTTTGCCTGTATGTTTTCCCTGATTCTATGTTTGTACTTTTTTTCTCTCCTATTTAGCTTCTCCTATTTAGCCTTATTCCTTGTTTCCTAGTAAAAAATAGAACAAAACCAAAGATATTATTAAGACAACAGTCAGTCAACACTTCTTTCCCTTTTATGTTAAATCTTCATTTATTCCCTTCTCAGAATTACTCTTATCTAGCTCCAAAGTGCTGAAGCCTTAGGTGCTACCATGGAAAGTGAAGGAGTAATCATTAATATTTTCTTGGTTTCTGTTATTTTCTGTGATATAAACCAGTAATTGATATTTTCACTGAGGTGTTAAAACCGGGATGTTTCAAGAGTCCCAAGTTCTTACTGCAGTCAACTGAAAGTTACTAAATTGCACCAGAGCAGGAATTGCTGAGCTGTCCCAGCTTTTTGGTGGCTGCAAGAGCCTTCTCAAAGTATCAGTTTCCTAGCCCTTTCCTTACACTTTTTTCACACACCTCTTTTTTTGACCACTGTCAAGGGAAGGATCCTGCACAAGAGGCGCGATTGCACTGGGGCAGTTTTGAGGTTCTTATGTTTTACAGATGTTGCACAGTAGCTCACCGCTTCCAACTGGCCAGTAACAGTCCTTCCAGCTGACCTGATGAAAAACTGGCTTTTTGTCTGCTGTATCCATGAAATACCCTGCAATTTATGACTCAAGGTTCATCAGGGAAAGTTTAGGCTTGATGTGAGGAAGAAGTTCTTCACTGAAAGGGTGATCGGCCATTGGAATGCGTTGCCCAGGGAAGTGGTGGAGTCGCCGACCCTGGAGGTGTTTAAGGGGAGACTGGATGAGGCACTGAGTGCCATGGTTTAGATGATGGTTGGTGTTAGTGTTGGGTTGTAGGTTGGACTTGATGATCTCAGAGGTCCTTTCCAACCTTGTGATATTGTGTGATACTGTGATACTGTGAAATTGTGGAGTGTTTTGTACGGCATATTCCCACTGCTAACAGTCTTGACTGTATTAATAAAGTCTGCATACAGCACCACAAATCAGCCCATAACAAAACAGTGGAAGTGTGATCAGTGATCAGGAATCAGCAGTCAGAGATCAGATGAAAGGGGCAGTTTGCATTTGCTTAGATGCTGACAGGCTAGCGATAATTACACGTTGTTCACAATGACCAGCTTTTCTCTGCAACTGTAAGGCTGATTAACTTTTCACTCTCAAAAATTTCTACAGGTTCTGATCTCATGACATCAACCGACACAAGAGAAAAGGGGACAAAAAAGACAGTGGTAGCAATAGGAAATACAGAAACAAGAAATTTAAACTGGGTACTCAGTAGGACGCTGAAATCTGAAGAAGAAATTACTTAAACTGCTGGCCTCATGCAGTGAAAATTAAGCATGAGAAAAATGTGTACAACAAAGAGGAAGCTCCTTGGCAGTGGTCTAGATGTGTTGATAGATCTTTACCACTTCTTGATTATACTATTCTAATCAGATTGTCTGATTACAGATGAAAGATACAACATTGTTTTCATTCTGTGAACAGAATAAACCTTTTAATACATGCAGACACATATATATACACACATTATGTTTACATACCTGCAATTTTATCCTTTTTCTATTACCTTTGTAGAAGAAAGGATTTTTTCTTTTACCTCAAGTTCCTCAAACTTACAGACTGTTTCTTCTCTAATCTAGTCACAAAAATAGTGCATCATTTATAGGAAGTTTTAGAACATCTTCAGTTGTGTCATAAAACTTTTCTTGCCAATCAACAAACAAAAGGCATTCTTTCTTGAAATGGATCCACGTGAATTCTACTTGTCATTTTTTTAACTACCTCTGAAGTATAAACAGCACATTTGCCAGTAAATATTTTACACTGAATCCCTGAGAGAACCTATCCCACTCCAACAAAAAACAAAGAGAGAAACCAGATGGAGAGGGAAATGTGTAACTTTCATCAGGTGACCGCAGCTGTCTAGCAAGAGACTTGTTTGAGTGTGGTGATAGTATACTGGAAAAGCATTAATGGTGTAGAGTGAAGTAGGTCTCTTCATGATGATCACCAAAATATCAAAACAGATGAGGCAGTTGAGCAGGATTTAAAATCCTCTTTATTCAGAGGAACAGCTGGGCACAGTAGAAGCTACTGGACTGTAGAAGCCCACAGAACTGAGCCAGAGTCTTAAACCCTACTGGGGAACCAGACTATTTACTAGAGGTAAAGAAAGACAGGTTTTTCAGGTGCAGTTAACATTGGAGAGTCTGGGTGTGTATTTCTGAGAATAAATACTCTCACCTCTTTTTCCCCCTAATGCTGTATATACAAGATTTTGTACATGTACTTGACCAAAAACCAGGACTGCACCAATCTCTTTATCTGATTCGTTTTATCAATTCTTCCTCCTAGAAAACAAAGCCTACAAGGTCTTGCACATGAGATAATTGTTTGGGCTAAGATAGAAGGATGACTGTGAATGATGTTGGAAGCTAGGAGAGCAAGCTGAAAACAAGTAAGAGTGAACATAATAAGAGAAGCATATTTTAGAAAACTGGCATCAAATGAGTACTTAAAATGAGTGTGTCACAAACACTGGAAGGATATGGGAAAAGAGCAGAACATCAGATGAGTGTGGTACATGGAGAAGTTAAAAAGAAGACTGCTCTGGTAAAGGCAGTTATGCTATGAACTACTTGATCACCTCTAACACATATAATCTCTTTTCTTTCAAGGAGCTGGAATTCTCTACAATAAATTTTAAACCCAACATCACACGGACAAAAGTATACGAATAAGGAAATAAAGACATCTGTTTCACTGTGGGTTAAAACTGTCCACTTTAGTAAACATTAACACCAAATCTTTGCCTTCAGATTTTACAGAACTATACTTGTTAGAACTGTAGAAACTATCACCTTGTCTAAAGCTACATGGAAATAGTACATGCTTGGAATATAGTCTCTCCTTTGTCAGTGGTACTGGTGCACAGTAAAACAGCATAACTGGAGTCCCTTTCAAAAGCACACAAAAATCCATTTCAAGTATTTGTGAGTAATAAGAAGATGAAGATTCTGAGATAAATTAATCTGTCTGACATGGATGTAGGGCTCATTATCAAACCTTCTGTGTCATTACAGCCAGAAACAAACCATACAAGGTTATTCTGCTCCCTCTATCAATTTTTTTCTTTCTACTTTCCTGTGTCTCAATGGTGCAAGCAATTTCCTTTCTTGTTATTCATATGCAAATTCACCTGCTCCAAAAATAGTTCTCCTAGAAGACTGTTGTTATGTTTGAAATGCAAGGTATGTAATCCCACTTCTCAACGGCATGAACTAGCTGTGGCAATTATAAATTCCTCTGAAGGGTAACAAACATTTGCCATAAATGGAGACAGAACTAATTCAGATGTCTGCAAGACACAGATTGCTGTTAGCCCACCAGAAATACTTATTCATCTGATATACACCACAAGCCTGCCATCATCTTCTTCAGAGATGTTTAAAGATCCTTCTAATATGAAATATTCTGGCAAACACTACCTGCCATACTCTTTCGTGAGGATCCCACATGTGTTATTTATTTTTAATGACCATCATATCTCATATCACTTCTATCACACAACCAAGATGAGAGTTTGGACCTCCAGTCAGGAGACAAGAACATGCCAGCACACTAACTTGTAAGATTTTCTCAACTCAGTCATTGGACAGCATTATGCACGTCCCAGATGAGGGGTGAGGAGGTTAGAGCTTAAACTTTGGTCATACGTTCACCTTGTTACTTACATGAAGAAAAGAAGGGAACAGGGTGCTTGAAATACTGTGTAGCTTATAACCCAAATGTGTGCACAACTAATTTATTTTTTCAGATATTTAGACACAGCTCAGGGAGAGATGGTTTCATAAAAAGTGAAAGATGAAAGACAGAAGTCCTGACTAAATGACTTTTGTTCAGTTGTAGTGCAAACCCAGGTCCCATGAATATTAGAAAATGATCTGTCCATGTAAGCTACTGAATTGTTGCAGAATACCTTCAGTTTCCAGGTATTTTGGAAGGACTTCAGGATTGTCAACACCATCTGAAGATGTAAAATTTCATTACCATACTCTGGGCAAAGAATTTCAATGGGACGCAAACAAATGCAGAACAAAGAATTGTACTGATCTTACAAGAAAGGATGTATTAACTGTTTGAAGGAGAAATCATATCTGATCTGTAATATGTTCTACTGTAAACTGTGGCTGCCACCTTCACTGTCAGTGCAGTGCAAGAACTTGGCTCTCAAGAGATGACTGTGTCATGCTGTGAATCATGATGGTTTTCTCTTAGGTATTAATTTCTGCTCTTCCCCTCTCCTGGACCCAGGTGACAGGCTTGTATTGAAACAGTCAAGAAAGACAATGCATTGAAGAAACAAATATGTACTCAGTTCAAGAGCAGGAATCCATTGCTCTGTATTTAACATCATAATGGAACAGGTATCCACATAAAAAAAAAAATCACAGTTGTGGAAAACCTGTAATTGTTTTACTTTGTGGTTCAATTTGAATGCAGAAGCAAACTGGTCCTCTTTCAGAGCTGCATAAGCTTTGGCAGAGAGCTGTGATCTTGTAACACTATCCTTTGAATGTTTCCTTAAATAGCTCATCTGATATTCCAGCTATTAGCTGGCAACAGACTGGAAATACAAATACCTTTGCCTCATAATAGTTAAAAAAAGGTCACCATCTTCACTATTAGCAAGAAAAAAAAAAACACCACACCAAGAAAACCCCCAAACAAACAAAAAAGCTCAACAAACAAAAAAATCCCGGCTCACTTATTCCTCAAATAGCCACCTCTAGCAGCAATATAATAAAAACCAAATTCCATAATGAAAATAGGCAACAACCTTGAATCCTACTACTTGTTCCTCTGTTTCTATGTGTGTCAACAAGTTGTGGATATCCAAATATTTGCAAAGGTAAACAGCACTTCCTTGTGTGATTAGCAGTAATACAGTCACCTAACCTGACTCCTGAAGTGTTACTGCATTCTTTACAATTGTCATCCATACTTCTGGATGTGCACAGCAACAATCGAATGCTGGTTCCCTGTATAGAACTAGACAAAAAGAAAGTTCATGAAAAATTAATTAAGCACACAGCATTTGTTTAGATTAGCACAAAGACAAGGCTGCCCATCTGCTTACTATTATAGTCTAAGGAACGTGTTTGGAAATTCAAACAAGTTTGTGAAACAGGTGACCATACAGGCTGATTGAAAATATTGCTATGATCAATAAGTATGAACAGTTAAATTGTCAGACTGCTTAGTACTGTGTTAAACAGTAAGTCATCCATCTTTCCACCTCCTAGGGCATCTAGTAAAAAACCTTGATATATCATAGGTTTGCTTAATTTGTCTGCTGTCCTATTCGGAGCTATGGATACAAACAACTCTGCCAAAGCTTCTAATTAATGGTACATAAAACATCTATCACCTGCTTTAAAGTTTAAAAGCATTAAATAGAGATGCAAAGGTCATCAGTTTCTTAAATCACCCAGATAATCTCTTACAAGCACTTTGATATGCAATAGCTGTAAAAAATAAGCTCTTTTTGCTAATCGAAATATCCTTAAGTTTCATATTTCAGTGATCGTCCTAATCGATCTACACAATCAAAAAATAATTGCTCTACTCTTGATTTTGTCTCATTAAATGGAAATTGATCTAATTAATTTGGATTTTGAGTAGAATTTCTGTAGCAAGTACTCCAGGTTTTCGTTATTGTGCCATGATGAATACATCCATCTCATAATTCAAACTCTACAGTCATTTGACCAATGAATCCCAAACTTGGTTCTTGGTCTTTAGCCTTAATTTTTGATCTTCTGTTTAAGACTTTTTTTAGTTTTTAACTTATTACATATTATGCATAGTGATTAAAAAGAAAAAAAGAAAAGGAAAAAAGGTTAAAAAAAGAAAGAAAAAGAAAAAAGAAATATCACTGTTTTGGGGAGATAATATAACTTATAAAAAAAGAATTCAATCTGACTTCCAAGTATACAGCTGATGATACATGAAACTGCTCAATTACATTTAGCTTGACCATAAAAAGGGCATTTTGTGATTGTTGACTTCTGAAATTATCAGGGGCAAGGGAGTTGGTTAGTTTTGACAGTACCAGCGTCTTCACAGAACAGAACTGTTTTCAGCGAGTCACGGGGTTTTCCATAGTATGTTACATCTCATATAGCTACTCAATTGTCCCACCAAAAAAAAGTTTTATACTTCCTGGTTTTTGCTTTCTGAATACTTAAAACACCCATGTTTGAGTTGTGAATTTTGATTTTCTTTTAAGAATCTTTAGAGATCTTCAGATAGGAGTTGCTGTAGGAATAAAAAATGAATTGCTATTAATAATTAAGCTGTTCATTAAGTGAGAGAACTCCCACAATTTAGATAATAGTATGAAGAAGGGGAAAAAATTATGAATCAGGAATTAATAGAAATAAACCCATGGAAAATCACTTCAAAATCTTTTAAAGTGTGTATCTCGTATTTACTATCCAAGTACCATGTGAAGTAACACATTGCTGATATTTTGTTGGAAACTTCCACTATTTTGACAAGATTTGTTTCTGCTGAATAGAGCGTTTTGCCCTTACTAATTGTAGAGTAGAAGATTGTATTTATTATTTCAACGGTTGCTACAAACCCAATTATGTTTTATACTACAGCAAAGACAACTACAATTTGTGCAAGAGATTACTTGACCAAAGGGGTTTTGTTTATTTGCTTGTTTGCTTTTTGTGGCACTTTTTTTTTTTAAATCTATGTAATAACTTGTTAAACTTAAGTCCTTGATGTAGTTATGGCCTTGGAAGTGGGCTACAGATATTCAAACACCTGCATTACTGATGTAAGTCATCTCATCACACAATTTTGCACAGGTTTTGCATACCCAATAAATATAAGCACTCTGTTGATTTTAATGAAGAGTTGTCCAGTGGCATAGGTTAAAAGTTCTGATTTACTTGAAGGGAATGTCTTTAGTTTAGCCCGTAACAAGAGTAAATTTGTGCTGGATTCCATATAATTCTTGCTCATATCTCTTCAAAGATGCTATTTTACCTTCAGTGATAGACTTCTAAGACAAAAAATGATTACAGGATACATATTACATGTGTGATCTGTTGCAAAGTACTACTTTCCATAGTTTATCACAAACTTGTTTAGGGGTGATGGATGTGTTTCCAGAAGAAATCAAATTACTAGTGAGAAGAAACTATCAAATTAAGTTGTGCAATGGGTTGAAGAGTTTCCCAAAAATGAATTTCAAAGGCAAGGGGCTGAAACAATGAGTGATAGCAGTTGTGTGCTTGTAGATTTGCATCTGTGTGAGAGAGTGAAGACACCCTGACAATGAGAGAGAAGATGGAAATCCAGTGGGATGCGAGAAATGTCATAAACTGGGGAGGCAGGCTTGGAAACAAGTCTCCAGCATTTTCTCTGACCTGTGATAGTGGAAAAAAAATCAGAATTGCAGTAAAAAAAAAGCATGATATGACTAGCAAGATCCATTTTGACAAGACTGCAAAGACCATTTAACATAAACCTGTCAAGTATACTGCATTCTGAACTAGACTTATGGTTAACTACCACCTTACAGATAAAGATACTTTGTACAACAGTCGCATGTTGTGACAGCCTCCATCGCGTATCTTCAAGCTGGTCACAACTGGTTACCCTCTATGTTATGGATGAGCTCACAGTACCTGACCATTTCCCACCACAGCATGAGAGAGGGGTCACAGAGCTGCAGCTGTGCTGCCACGGAGGACTTAAAGTTCACAGATTCCTGCCTGCAGCACATAACCAATACATCAGGTTAGTATCATGCAGCACATTCTTATCTCATCTTTTGATGTGCCAGACACGTACTGCCATTGTGTGTCTTGACATGTGGATTCTCACCTGTCTGGCATTATGACACTTCAGAAGTCTGGTGGCTACAAGGGTCAGAAAGGCAGCCACTGAATAAAAGATAATGTAAATGTAATTCAGTTGAAGCTGCGACTAGAAATCTGAACAGTTCCTCTGTGTCTGTAAGACATCAGTGTTGGCACGGTGTCTGTGATACACCAGGCAAAAGGCTTCATGAAAAAGGTTTAGGGTTGGGTATTTTTAATGATTATTATTATTGTAAATATTTAAAAAATAAAATGTTAAAAAATAATTCATTCAGTCTATCTGTAAAGTATGATGGATGTGTCAAGAGCAAAACTGAAGCAGTATGCAATACTATTAACCTGAAGTTAAAAAGCAATATCCTGGTCTCTAAGAATCAATCAAATTATTTTTTTTAAAAAAAAGCAAACTACGATCTCTTTTTATTTCTACAGCCTTGTCTACTAGGCACTGATTTACAGTAATCTGTATTCAGATCTGGATCAGGTTTAGGTTCAGTTGCTATGGCTCCCTGCTTTAAACTTTCCTTCCACATTCACCTCTCTCTCCCATAACCTTTTATGACAGATTTATTGTTAAAGAAATTAAATTTCAGTTTTGTGGAGGCTGGAGAATAAGCAGTGCTTTCCTCTGTTATTTAAAGCTCAGACAGGGCTGTATGCAGAGAAGACAAGGGAGAACACACACCCTGAGACCATTTGGCAACCCTGGGTAAACACTACACCAACAATTGCCTTAAGGGTACAAGCCACAACTTGGCCGTGTTTCCCGTGAGTCGTGGGATGCATCTCTCTTCCCACTTCAGCTACGCTGTACTTGTGTCTAAACATAACCACACTCCACCTCTCTGGCCTGAGGAGTGTGTGCCTCCCCATGCTGTCTGTCCTTACTGCTTCTGGGGGGTTTGCCATTGGGATTAATAAGCTGAAAATTTGACTTGCTGCTGGGGATTTCTTATGAGAGTTCTTGAAATATTAAGATCTAAGAGAAGAAGCCGTATCAGCTATCATTTTAATAACTATTGACAAAGATATTTTCCTATTGCTACTGTTATAGAATATACATATTAAATTTATTGGTTACAAAAGGTGCTTAGAAAATTTCATTCTTTCTATAAAATGTCAAAAATTGTCCACTAAGCCTAGTAGGGATAATATTTTTCTCTCTTGAGGAATTCTTTTTGTTGGTATAAAATTCTTAAAAGAGATATGGCAACTGGTTCTCTATACCAGTCCCTCTTTTTTTTTAAAACCACAGAAATCAAAGGATAAAATGACTTTAAAGTAGCAGGACACCACAACAGCAACCCTGTAATTGTGGATTGATGTTGCAGTCTGGACTTACTTGTGATTTAGAATACAGATATTTGGAAATGTTTATGGTAGAACAGTATTATTACTGGGTTTTTTCCAATGCTAAGTTTAAGCTACTGTCTGGTAAATGTAATCTAATCTTGACCTTTTTCACTCTTTTTTTTCTTAAGCCAACATTAATACACAGATTTATGTATACATTTACGAGAGCTATACCATATTTGCAAGATTAAGGGTATTGCATCTTTCACCTGCTTACAGCCAAGAGAGTAAATAAAAAGGGAGAAAAAGAAATTAAAGTGACTATGAATGTGCACATTTATCTACCTATCTTTCTTAATAAAACTTTCTCCACAAGTACAATTTCTTCCAAGGCACATCACCAGATTAGAACACCACACATTTTGGTCAGACTGCCTACAAAAGATCTCTCAAACATTGAATCTTATCAACATAATGTACTGTAAGGGCATTCTCTCTATAGGAGTAATTTATTTTATTTTATGAATCTATATTAAAAAAAATAATATTTAAAAGCATATCCTGAGTGTAAAAGACAAAGCCTCCTATTCAGATAATCTCAGTACTGAACTATGAATTTTTGCAAGGCTATGGCATGATTAATTTGTTAGGAAAAAAAACCCTCAACTCATTTAATTCAGCTTATGGCTACAAAGTAGCCCCTACTTGCAAATAGCTACATTGCAATGCAGAATGCGCCACTACTGCTATCTGCAACAACTGGCATAAACCTCGCTAGCTACCTCCATTCCAGAATTATGACATCTTGATAAGATCCTCTTGCAATTGCAATCTTTGTAATTTTTGGTAATTATATTAATATAGTGTCTGCTAGTTCTTTTTAGAGTAACGGGTATTTGTTCTGTACAAATATTAATATAAAATGTGATTCAGTCTGATTTCATACAGAGGCACATTCATGACATGCATAAAAAATTAGGGGACTTTACTTAATCGACACACAAATCAAAATGGCCTATGGATAGTAAATACTACAAAGTTAGCCACAGTAATATAGAGTGTGTACACAAATTAAATTTTACTTATTATTTGTATAAAGATATAAATGCATCTTGAGCTCCTAAGAAAACCTCACATACTTTCAAGAGTAACGCTTTTTTTATTACACAGTATATGGTGTTTGACATCTTAATGTCTGTTGTTGTTTCATTACTCTCAAAGCAGCAGTAATATCTTTTGATTTCCTCGTCTTCAATATTAAAAATAGATAACTTGAATCACTAAGGGTTTAAAGGCTGAGCTCCAAAAGGGGTTGTGCTATTTCTTGTGCTGACAGGATTCTAGCCAGTAGCCCTCATCTGACACATCTGCTTAGTTCAGCAGCTTCTGGATATCCATTGAAAAAGTTATATGCTAGAGCCTTTCTTAGCATCTCAAGTCATAATATCTTGCCACCTCTTGCAGGAATACAGAACTGTCTTTGACACCAGCCTCTTTCAGCTCCACCATTTATTTTAGAATCTCAGTGTGTGTGAAGCTGAAGGGATGCTCAGCCTCTCCAGTAAGCAGCACTGCCATCTCTAGTGTGGGACATAACTTTCCTTCAGAGGGAAGAAGACATAAGGACAATCCAAACCTGGAACACCAGGCTTCATCAGCTCAGCTGCAGAAATATATTGAAGCGTTTGTTTATGCTGTGCTGGAGAGTAACACAATTAGCTTAAAGTACAGGCAGTTACTTGCAAAGAAGATTTTTCTTTGTTGTTTGCTACTTTCAAATGCAAACCAGACAATGAAGAAATGTTTTATTAGGAAAAAAGTTAATATTTTTTAATGTTTTAGAACACCAAAGCATAGGAACTCTGTATTTATCCACTTAATATGGCTGATACTACTGCATATATATATGGCTAAAAACACAGGAAGGTTAGAAAAAGGTGTGAGTGATTTGGCTTGAAAGTATATGCACCATTTTTCCATTTGGAAATTAAAATAAACTAAATCAAATTAAGACTTCCTTGAATAAATAGTCCACTTAGTAGAACAATTCAATTTCAATAATCTACTTTGAAGGGTATTTAGAAATGCTTTCAGCATTCATTTCTTACTTTCCATAACTGTGAATGTTCTTTTAATACCCTTTTGTGGCTTAGTGATCAACTTCAGGTTCTCTTCTATTACAGAAATGACACTATGAAAGTCCTAAGTGGTCCTCGTTGAGTTCTAAAAATAACATTAAGATTTAAAATATTGAAAAAATAATGCACTTTTCTTTAAAATCAGTGTGGGTTTGTGTATGAGAGTTGGTTTTTTGATTTTTTTTTAAATTACTTCTGTCTTCTTCCAGTTGCTTTTCTTTACATCTTTGTCTGATAGGAGTCAGGACTGGCTTTCCCATTAATTCCTGGAAGTTCCTATAAGTTCCTAAAAGAAGGCCATTCTGTACATTTGAGGCCTACAATTAAAACTTAGTTACTCTTGCACTGATGATTTGTCATTGGAATCCAGCTCAGATCTTCAGAATTATGGGATAAGCACAGCCAAGAGGAGTTAAAAAAGTAATGCGACTCCTAACACCATAAAAGTGTGATCCTGAACACACAATAACAAAAAGACTTCAATTTTATGTCATTTTCATCAATTCTTGTCCAAAATTATGATTTCAAATGTTGAATTTCAAGTCCTTTTAATTTAAAAGTCCACAACATTTTTAACTCTATTGGTTAACTATATAATAATCAAAATTCACTGAACCTATGCCTAAGACCTAAAAACTAATTCTTTAAATTTAAAAGTTTATGGACCTGAGTGAGCCATTCAGGACAGTTGAATACTCCAGTATTGTCCTGCATTTTTACTTTTGAAAGTTGAACTGAATTATGACATCTACAGAACAAACATAGGCAGCAATTTCCAGGTTAACATTACAAAGTTTAACCAGTCAAACTCCTGTCACACGTATCCCAACACAAGCAATAATTTGAGGATGAACTCTTAAAATCTCCTTGAAGCTTCCCATCCAACATTGAAAAAAGCCCCCCAGACAAATTATTTTTAACAATAGACTCCAGTTAAGAAAAAATACTTTTATTCTGGTATAAGAAACACTGGCAAACTATCTAGCTTTCTAGATATTTTTCCTTCCTTACATTATCATTATTACTCTTCAAATAAGAACAGTATAAATAAGGAGGAATATGAATAATGGAAATCCTCACCTCAAGGTATGACATTCCAACATCTTTCTGAATTGTCAAAGCGTATCAAAGTTAGACGATCTTGAATCTGCTCAGGTTTGAATTATAGAATAAGGCCCGTAATATAAAAAATATTTGGAGGACATGGTGCTGAGATATTTTGTGCTTTATTTATAAAATCAGTGATTATTGAAAAAGATAGCATAATGTTTCCAGTCATTATTTAAATTTTATTTGGTTAATTTTTACAATGTATTTAGTAAAGAAATCATGGGAGGAGATCTTTTCACAAAAACTATTATCTTGAATTCTTTTGGGGGAGCAGATTTCTAAGGTTTTTTCACAGGAAAAAAGCTTCCAATAATCTCCACACTTTATAGAAGTAAATATCTTAAAGATTACTTCTCTGACAACAACTTCCCTTAAGATAAAACATTCATTCTAAACTAAGATTTTATACTGCAGTTTGATGTGTGTCAATTCTATGTATTCTTGCTCTTTCAAATGAGCTGTTTAATAAACTGAGAATTTCTTTGAGTAGACCAACCAGCAGTTTAAGATTTTACTGTCCCTCAACTGAGCCACAGAAGTAGCTAAACACAGCTGACTTTCAAATGAACTGGACTAAAAGTACTCAAGTGATTTCAATTTTGTACAGAACAACTTCCAAAAAAGAACAGGTAGGTGTAGAGACCATATCTTTACTCATTAAAGACATGTACATAATGATTCATTTTCCCAAATTTTCACTAAAATCAGTCTATTGCCTTAAGTTTTCTAATAATAGCTCAAATATATGCTTTTCCTAACTCTTACAAGCCTTTCTTTTCTGTTCCACTGACGGACATAAAGTAGAACACAAGGAAAAAGCCACAGCCAATAATTTTATGCATAACATCATTTGTCATGAATCCAGTGTAAAATAATATCTCTAGAATTACAAAGTATATATTAATAATGATTGGAAGAAGAGTTTTCCTAAGTTCTATAGAAAAGAGAAGATAAAGAAATAGCTTTGCAGAGTGGCTATTACTTTCTTGGGGTTTTTTGACTTTTTTAAGTGTGTGAAGGTCCCAGTTTCACTGTTGTCCACAAAAAAAATTTGACATGGCTTGACTGAGTCCACCAAAAAAATGTGTAATATAGTTTGACTTTGCTACATCACCTTTCTTCCTTTTTTCCCACATCTGATTTTTTCAGAACAGGTACCTGATTTTAAATGGCCCTGCAGATCAATCTTTTCTACTTTTTTTTTTTGTTGTTTTTCAATAAGTCTGAGAGAAGCACAACTGTTCTTTTAACCTAGAACAAAGGAGGTTACTTGTGAATAATTGTATGTTCATTGTTGCTTAGAATACTGTGTCTCTTGCTGACCTATAAAATTTTATTATGCATGATGAATGACATATTTGAATGGCCATTGAGGGATGAATGCCTTATGTTTCAGCCATGATCTGAAACTCTTGTGTTTAATTTGAGGGTGATGTCCTAATAGGCCATTTAATCTCATGCAACATATCCAAGCTGAATCCTTAAAAAAAAAAAAAGGTGAGTGATCACATCACAGGACAAATATTAGAACTGGTGCTGTCTGAAAAGTGAGCAAAACTTTTTTGAGAGGTGACACAAAAGCAGTGATCATCCCATGTGAAATATCCACTGAAGAAGATAAAGGGTTGGACAAATCTTGTATAGTTAAAACTAGTATATGCTCATACACAATGACTCAATTAATATTATTTTCTTCTTTAATAGAATAATTGGATTAGACATGTACTTGTAAGCCACCAGTAAAACTCTATTGTGCAAATGCATCCAGATCTGCTTGCTTTTCAAGATGCTGTGGTCCTGAAAACATACTTTTTGAACTTATTGCAATATGAAATGAGGATATTGATTTCATATTTCTTTTGATGAAGTGTTTGTGGTGGGTAGACCTTGGCCAACTGCCAGACACTCTCACTCAATCACTCCCTCAGTCCCCCCTCCTCAACAGGGCAGGGGGAGAAAATAAGACAAAAAAGCTCATGAACTGAGATAAAAACACAAAGATTATGTATCAGTTACCTCAGGAGAAAAACAGTCTCATCTGCAGGATATTTTCCTTATAGCACAACAGCGTGGAGAGGATGATGAGCTGTCTTCTGTTTCCATGGGAGCCTGTTTAGAGTCTTTCTTTGTACTCAGTACCTCAATTCCCCTGCCCAATACCTCCAGGGATGTGCAGTCTGAAGTTCCTTTGGACTTTCTCAGCCACCACATGCAAATTCTTATTTCTTCATGAAATTTAGATTATTTTAAATCTGGAATAGTGGAAAAATTCCACAGCAATTAGAACTTCTTATATCTTTTTGTCTAATAGATCATAACCCTCTGAGCTCTACCATCCAGTCATTTCTCAATCCATCTCACTGTCTATTCATCTAACCCACACTTCTTTTCTTGCAAGTCCAGAACCCATAGAACAGAACCTGTTTGCATAACTCTACTCTACACTGACCTATGCAGAGGCATTAGAGGTCACAGAAATTTTGTTTGTCTTAATATTTGAATCTTGTCTGCATAGTCTGAAGACACGATGAAGATGAAGATGCTTACACACAGTTATTTTTCAGCACAGATTTAATGACATAAGAATGTATGAACTGAGTGTCTCTTTTCCCTGTACTCTCTGTTAATAGAAGATAATTCAAATTGTACTTGAAAATAGGACAGACTAGATTTATTTTTCCCTATGGAATCCTAATTCTGTTGCTCTGTATATCCATAGGTCTATACGAATCACTAGTAAGGACACCACCATGCAATTAACATAAATACTCTAAACTTAGCTTTAAAATCCCCACTTTTAATTTAAAAAGTTAATACTTTTGTATGTGAAATAGGTTGTGCAGGTATAGCCTTTCAAATATGTACTTCTATTGCATATATTTTGTAAGAAATATTTTGAATTTTTTTACACAGAAGTACTTTACTGTACAGTACACGTTCACACGTGTGAAGGCCTCCAGTGTACTTGTGACCAATGCAGAAGAACAAGCCTCTTACTTGTGGCTATCAACCTTACTTTCCTCCTTGGGATTAGATTTCTGCACAATCTAGGATATCCACAATCATATCTCCCCTCTCCCTACCTACTCAACTCCTCCTCAAGGGACTGGTTTATGTTGTTCTTTATTGCTTTCTTACTTAGAGGGTCAGAAGAAGCCACCTTGCTGGTTGTGCCACTCGATGCCAATCCCTTTGACATTTAATGGTTGCTACTTAGGTCACTATCACCTTCTGATATCCCACCTGAAATGTGTTACAAGGATGAAAATCTGGTAACAGTTCAGTTGTGCATCTTTGTGCCTTTACAAGCACACACCTGAACCATCATAATAGGACAGATGTAGCCCAGGGCTTTAAGGCACACAGACTATTCTGTGACAATAATCTTTTACCGTGTTTTCCCAGTGCATCTAAGTCAGTTAGAGCTAAGCAGATGTGCAGGTCTCTCTTAAATGAATGGGTAGGCTTCCCCTCACAACCTCTGGCTTCTTGCATCAAAAACAAAGGTGTCTTTGCTTATTTTCACTTTTGCAGGTCATCAAAACCTCTGAATGTATTTCTGAAAAGGAAAAAAAAAAAAAGACTAGTCAAGACATTTATAGGAGAAAAATATACCTGAAAAAAGTTCTATTAGTATATATATGCTGGAATCTTTGGGCTTTTAGCCAAAGTGAGATTCAATCAAATCAACATCAACAATAGAATGAAAGTATGGGCTGTTATTTTCCCCACTGGTTGCTTTAAACTATTCACAAAAGGATAAGAGTGTCTTTTCAAACTCTAGAAGTAAGTGAAGGCCAGAGAATAAGGAATGCCCAGTTGTAGTTAGAGGGGTGATTGCCGCCAACTGTAGTTCTGAAGGACAGACCAAAGCCAAAGCAGAAACAGCAATAGTATCTCACTCACAAAAGGAAAAATAATTTCCACTACTTGTTTGATTTTCAGTAAGCAAGCAAGCATTTACAATTACTTGGGGGGAAGAAAGGAATTTTAGAACTGCTTATAAGTTTAAACAAGATACCTTTATATGTTTACAAAGGTGATTTTAAAGGATGATTGCTGATGTGTTGAAGCTTGCTGGATTCTACAAACTTAGTCATCAAGGTTTTCTCACTTTGAATTATAAGTGTTATAATTGTATATTTGGAATCCAAATCTAGACGGAACTAAGTCATTAACCTGAAGGATATGGCTGATTTTTCTAAACATCTATTAAAAAACATTATGAGTACTTGTTTATCTGCACTTCTATAAGCTCTCAGCATTGATTCTATTTATTTTTCTGCATCTAATTACTTTGCATAATGATATGTTTATATTACTGGCAATCTCCTCTTTTATTGTAGAATTATGCATACGGTATCCATACAGATTTGATCAAAACTGAAGAGGGTAATACATGTTATTAGAAGTAAAACTTTTAAAGAAAAATAAAAGATTCATTAAGCTTTCTTTAAAAAAACTTACCACCTTTCAAGGAATAGTGATCACATCTTTTGTCAGATGGAAGATCTTTCTGAATGTTAATTCACAGTAATGATGAAATCCTGACTTTTTTGTGGGAATATTGTTATTCATCCCAATAGTATCAGAGATTCCTCCTGTATTCTTCAGCTGAGTTTTTGTTGTCCTGTTTGTTCTAGAAAGAACTCTGGAAATCTTGTGAACACAAGATTCCAGTGAGATTTCTGGTATCTTCAGAGTGCATCCAAACCCTGCGTATGGTAATGGAAACCTTTTCAGTGTTGTGTTATCTTTTGGTAAAAATATTTCCAAATGCAAAAAAAAAATTCCAATGAAGGAAGGAAACATGAAGGAGAGATGGCTAATTATATTCTTCTTAAGATCAAAAATGAAAACAATGGAAGGTTTAGAGCATTCACATTTATTTCATCCAATTCTCATATCTTTGATTTCATTAGTTATTTGAAAGCACTTTCCTTTATAGAATCATAGAATCATAGAATTATCTGGGTTGGAAGAGACCTCCAAGATCATCAAGACTGGCTGCCAGCTGGACGCAGCCCCATTCACCAGCACTCTCTGGGCCCGGCCATCCAGCCAGTTCTTAACCCAGCTGAGAGTGCACCTGTCCAAGCCATGGGCTACCAGTTTATCCAGGAGTATGCCATGGGAGACAGTGTCAAAGGCTTTGCTCAAGTCCAGATAGACCACATCCACAGGCTTCCCTTCATCCACCAGGCGGGTTACCTGATCATAAAAGGAAATCAGGTTGGTCAGACAGGACCTGCCCCTCACCAAGCCGTGCTGGCTGGGCCGGATCCCATGTCCATCCTGAAGGTGCTGTGTGATTGCACTCAGGATGATCTCTTCCATAACCTTGCCAGGCACTGAGATCAGGTTGACTGGCCTATAGTTGCCCAAGTCCTCCTTGCAGCCCTTTTTGTGGATTGGTGTGACATCTGCCAACTTCCAATCATCTGGGACCTCCCCAGAGAGCCAGGACTGTTGGTAGATGATGGAGAGTGGCTCGGCAAGCTCTTCTGCCAACTCCCTCATCACCCTAGGATGGAATCCATCAGGTCCCATTGATTTGTGTGGATCCAGGTGGCTCAGTAATTCATAGACTATTTCCTCCTGGAACACAGGGGAGCCATTTGGTTTCCTGTCTCTATCTGTGAGCTCCGGAGGCCAGTTATCCTGAGGGGCACCTCTTCTACTGGTGAAGACTGAGGGAAAGTAGGTGTTGAGTACCTCAGCCTTCTCCTCATCCCTGGTAACTATGTTCCCCCCCAGGTCCAACAAAGAATGGAGGGTTTCCTTGCCCCTCCTTTTGTTATTAATGTATTTATAGAAGCGCTTTTTGTTATCCTCAACAGAAGTAGCCAAATTAATTTCAAATTGCGCTTTTGTTTCTCTGATTTTCCTTCTGCATGTTCCTATACTCTTCCTGAGTAGTCAGCCCTGCCTTCCACAGTCAGTAGGCTCTGTTTTTATCTCTGATTTCCTTCAGTATCTCCCTATTCAACCAAGGTGGTCATCTTCCCCGCCGGCTTGCCTTTTGGCTAATTGGTACAGCCTGTTCCTGTGCACTCAAGACTTTTTCCTTGAAGCACACCCATCCTTCCTGTAAACTCCTGTTTTTGAGGAGTGTCTTCCAGGGTGTGTTTCAGACCAGTCTTCTGAACAGGTCAAAATCTGCCCTCTGGAAGTCCAACATAGAGGTTTGATTGGTGGTCCTCCTTACATCCCTGAATATTGAAAACTGTATTATTTCATGGGCACTGTGCCCCGGTTGGCCTCCAACTGCTACATCTCCCACCAGTCCCTCTCTGTTTGTAAACAGCAGATCTAGTGGGGCCCCACTCCTGGAAGGTTCATTTACCTGCTGGAGCAGGAAATTATCCTCCATACACTCTAAGAATCTCCTAGACTGCCTCTTCTCTGCTGTGTTGAGCTCCCAGCAGATATCCAGCAGGTTGAAGTCACCCACAAGAACAAGGGCTGGCAATTTTGAGACATCTGCCAGCTGCTTGTAGGATAACTCGTCCCCTTCATCATCCTGGTTGGGTGGTCTATAACAGACTCCTACCAGGATGTCAGTCTTGTTGTCCTTCCCCCTGATTCGGGTCCACAAGCACTCAACCCTATCGTGGGTTCTACAGAGTCAAGAGAATCTCTAACGTAGAGAGCCACCCCTCCACCTCTCCTACCCTGCCTGTCCTTTCTGAAGAGCTTGTAGCCACTTATGACAGCACTCCAGTCATGTGAGTCATCCCACCACGTTTCTGTAATGGCAACTACGTCATAGCTTTCCTGCTGCATGATGGCTTCCAGCTCCTCCTGTTTATTGCCCAAACTGCGTGCATTAGTGTACATGCACTTCAGCTGGGCTGCTGATCTTACCTTTAATTCAGACATCACCTCTGGGCTGAACTTTGGAAAGCCTGAAATCAATCCCCTCCCCCTTCAGACCTAGTTTAAAGCTCTCCTGATGAGCCCTGCTAACTTATGGGCAACAACCATTTTTGCCCTGCTTAGACAGATGAAGCCCATCTGATTTAAGAAGACCAGGTAGTATGGAGTTTGCCCCATGATAAAAAAAACCCCAAATTTTGATGGTGGCACCAATCCTTTAGCCACCTCTTGATAAGGTAGGTTTTCCTAATTCTCTCCTCATGCATCTCCCCATTCATTCCAGCCACTACAGGAACTGAAGCGAATCCTACCTGTGCACCTGTCCCATGGACTGATCTACCCAGTGCCCTGAAATCCTTTTTGATTACCCTGGCAGTTCGCCTGTTGATGTCATCACTGCCAACCTGGATGACCAACAGTGGATAATAATCTGAGGTCTGAATTAGCTCAGGAAGTTGCCTAGCAATGTCCCTCACCCTGGCCCCAGGAGACAACAAACCTCCCTTTGGGTTGGGGCCAGCCTACATATAGGGCCCTCAGTTCCCCTCAAAAGGGAGTCACCAAGTACAACTACCCTGCTTTTCTTTCTTACATCGCCATTGATTTGTGATGAAAACTAAAATGATAATTGGTGATTTATCTGTATTATAAGTCAGTTTCTTTGAAGGAACATAATACATTTATTTTTTGAGCTATGAATTTGAATACTCATCTTTAATATTTAATAGAGTCACACTGAAGTTTATCATTCAAACCTGTATTGCATGTGAAATTAATTTTGAACTGAATCTATTGAGTATAAATTAATTTTGTCTATGTAAGCAAATAGTAAACGTATATGTAAATGTTCTTGCACTGAGTTCTTACTGAGAAACTTGGTCTCCATTCTATATTGGTAGTGAATGGGCTGAATTTTGTTTCTGCATAACAGAAGTAGTCCATATGTTAAAGTATGAGAAGTTTACTTTAATATGTATGTTCCTTAATGTAAAAGTTACTATATTTGTTGTGTAACACTCTACATGAATGAGACCTTGTTCAATTTCAATATTTAAATGGTATTTAGCCAGCTTAAAAGAACTGAGGGCTGATCATGAGGAAGTTAACAGAATTATCTAGCTGTGATAAGATAAAAGGAGACACTTGTTTTCATTCCTGATACTCATTCATTCATTTTCACATTTACTAGCACTCATTAATCATTTTTAACGTTTCTGTGAATGGTACAAAAATGAGTTGGCCTCATGCTCTTTGGAAAATGAACAGAAGTGCTAACCCAGTTTTAACACTTCATAAGACATTTAACTGTGGTATTACAATCCTTCAAACCTGGCTGAAGATTAACCATCTCTTCTTTGTGGTCCATTTTAGACCATGCAAATTCAAGAAAATGATGGTCATAATATTCTATTAGTGAATGTCAAGAATGAATTCATAACTCTCATTGAACTGTTTTAAATGCCTGCTTCCATAGATTTATTCTGGAGGCTTATGGCCTTTTAAGTTCAGCCAAGATCATTCAACCATGCAATGTTCAAGTTGCTTGAAGTCAAAACAACTATTTCAGCAGATGGAGACATATACAAAAACTGAAGCACAAATCTGCTGCGTAACCCACTTGGCAACATTTAATTGACTAAAAAGATTAGATTGGTTCTTACACAAAGGCTGATGTTTATTGCAGTGTATCAGCACTTGGCAAATATACCCACATCTCTTGCAACGTTCTTTCTGCCCGTATCTCTTGTCCTCAGTTCTATTACTGTAATTTAAAGACATTAACTCACATACAAGAACTCTAATGTATATCAGTTACACAGTGGGAAATGATGCTCTGTTAGGCGTCACGTTAAACTCTGTGAAAACACAACCTCGACAGCATCTGAAAACTACCCACGTGACAGCTATGAAACTTGAGGACCAGTCTTCAGAAATAGCATACCTGAAAACAGTTGCAAAAGCACACTCAAAAAGATTTCTGAAAAGCCTAGATTGTGCTGTGATGCAGTGTATCAGTATCTAGATTCTGGCCAGCTGTGTTCAACAGTCACCTGTAAAGCACTGTCTCTTCAAGTGCTAGTAATGAACTGCATTCTCTATCTTTGCTAATAAGTTTGTACAATAAACAGATCTATAATTATGTGCCATGCAAAATTCATGTATAGAAACTCAAAAGTGACGAATCTTTCTACTATCAAGAGGACCACCTGTTCAATCACTTCTAAAAGTAACTACAAAGCATACTATGGTTTTAGTTTGCAATATGTCTCTCAAAATATAGTAACAGATTTCTTAAGGCTGTCATTAATGTATTCTAGACAAACTTTCATTCTACTTTGGCTTTAAGGTTGTCTAATATTAAGAGGCATCTCAGTGTGGCAGGGAAACTCAGTGTTCTCACATTTTTGCTAAGGGAGATTTACATCCACCAGATAGTAGCAATAGATATTTGAAATGCCAAACATACAGCATACAGTCCTTGAGAATTTTTAGCTTCTTTTCCATGATTCTAATTACAGAACGGATCTCCCAGTGACTTGCATTATTCAGAAATTCTTTGCTGTGTTGCACTATAAGCATTAGGGCACAGACCTCAGATTTGGAATTGTGACAATCAGTCCTTCCCTTCCAAGGATTTTCCTGTTCTCCCCTTCATCACCTTCCCGAATAGGTGTTCAAATGAGAGAATAGAGAAGCTATTGTAGCACAGTATTTTATATTTTCAGGAAAACATTAGCCTTTATGCTAAGATACCTGTCAGAGGTATGGGTACATCCTTTTCTCCAAGACTTCTGCAGATTTTTGAAACAAGCTCAAGAGGGCTGAAGTAGCTTCAGGAGTCTGAGCTTGGAATTTGTGAACTTCCAAAGCCTTTTGAACAAACAGTGTGTGAAGATGGCCCAGAAAAGCTGGATTTTGCACTAAGTGAGAACTCTGTACCTCTTTGATGAAGGAAGTGTGTGTTTCTGTCCTAAAAAATACAGATCTTTTTCTTTCCCTGAGGAGCCAGGTCATTATCAGAAAAACAGTTGGGTTTTTTTTGTCTTTAAAGGGCAGTATTTTATTCCTAGCCAAACGTTATGTGTAAGCAATGAGAGATGGTTCTTTAGAGAAAAGCTAGAACACACTATTTGGGATTGATAGCTTATTTATTACATGGTGATTAATGGGAATAATTTTTACATTGGATTTTTAATTTACACTTCTCTAAAGCTGTTGATTTAAAGGTGACTTTGGCATTCCTTGGCTAGCTATAGCTCTTTACAAATCATAAATCTGTTTTCTGTGACAGTAGGGTAGGGTCTTTGTTTTTTTCACAAGTTAGCTTGTACACCAAACTTCTACAAGAAAGATATCTGCAAAAATTCCCGTGTGGTATTTCTCTAACACTAACAGTAACCATATATTTTTTACAGTGGTTATTCAAGTCTTGGGTAAAAGAATTAAAACTTCTAACTTAAGTAGATAATATTGCAGGTGTCACAATTTCAGTCCTTGCCGGTGCTGTCCTGTACATACGAATAATATGTGCTATCCACTATTCAATAATAGAGAATAATAATAGAGAATAATGGAGAATAGCTACCATTATCCACTAATAATGGATAATTTCCACTATCCTCTGTTTCTGTGTGTATGCATGAACTGAAGAAAGAATAACATTGTGCTTGGTGTCGTGGTGCATATCATGACCAAGATCAAAATCAATGATTTGCCTTAGAACCTAGAGGCCATAAGAAGTTGTCTTATTTTACTCAGGATTTGAATGACAAAAATCTAAAACATCATATAAATACAAATCTTTGTAGTAAAGATCTAGAAGTAGCCTACATGGTACAGATGTATAGCTGACCATGGAAACAAATCTGATCTACATGACATTACTCGAATTCTGATATGGAGAAACAATTCAACTAAAAAGTTTTTCCTCTCAGTAATGTCCTGTATATACAACAACAACAGTGGTGTTTTTTTGTTTTAAGTTAAATACGGTCTGTAATATTTCAAATTTGTGAAATATTTTTGAAGATCTAACAAAGTAAGCTAGTTTGACTTGAAGAAACACTGTTCGCCCCATATAGACATGAAAGAAATAGAGCACATGACTGAGATGGATTTGAGGATTATGTGGGATTGTTTCATAAGTAATTACTTGGTTTCTACTTGATATTACACAGTATCACAGTATCACAAGGTCGGAATAGACCTTTGAGATTATTGAGTCCAACCTATGTCCCAACACCGACACCTACTCATTGTCTAAACAATGGCACTCAGTGCCTCATCCAATCTGTTTCTAAACACCTCCAGGGACGATGACTCCACCACCTCCCTGGGCAGTGCATTCCAATGGCCAATCACCCTTTCAGTGAAAATATTTTTCCTAATATCAAGCCTAAACATCCCCTGACAAAGCTTGAGACCACATCCTCTTGTTCTGTCACTGGTTGCCTGAGAGAAGAGACCAACCCCTGCCTGCCTACAGCCTCCTTTCAGGTAGTTGTAGAGAGCAATGAGGTCTCCCCTGAGCCTCCTCTTCTCCAGACTAAACACTGAGGGCCCCAACTCAAGGTGCAGCCTAACCAGTGCCAAGTATAAATGGATGATAACTTCTCTAGTATTTTGCTACCAGTTAAAATCTCTGCAAGCATTTACATGTATTACTTACATCTAAGCTTTTTTCAGTATGAACTACTTTTTCATATGAAATTACATCTAGTAGAACAAAGGTTTTCTCTGAAATGCTTATGATTATTAACAGTAACTTTTACAGGTGTCAATTGAGATAGTACATGTATTTGCACAGAAGGAAATTATTTAAGTGTGTAAGGACATTGACAAGTATTTAGTCTGACTCTTGGTAGCATCCATAAGCATAACAAGTGAGTACAGACAAAGTTTAAGGTGAATTTTCATGACAATGTACACTTTACATATGTAATGAGAATCCTAAATTGCTGTAGTTAACAAGAGCAAATATTAAAGATATTATTTCTGAAAGTTATGGCAATGCATAGAGTTAATATATTGATATCATACGTAATCAATATACATATACATAATATACGTAATATACATGATATACATAATCAAAAACGTAATCTATACTTTGCACTGAACTATTCACTAACCTTAGCATTGTGGAACAATCAGTATTTAGAAAAATAAGCTCTGATAATGTGGATGATAGCTATAGATTTATGAACAGTTTCTGAGATGCAAATAGCTGCCAGGCAATTATCTGAGGTAAATAAATTTAAAAAGTAGGGAAAATGTATCCACTAAGATTAAAAAAACCCCATATATTATGGGAATATATTTCTGTATAATGTCATTAAAAGACTTCTTTAATTTTTTGCAAGTCACAAGGACAAATGAAGCTAATCCATTTGTTAAAATATTGGTACTAACAATTGTCCCAAACTAAACAAACTAAGAGTTAGGAGAAAAAAAAATATTGAATTTGTCCTCATAAAAGAAAGTTATAAAGTCAGAAAATACTTAAAATTTGGGAAAAAATGTACAGGAACGGCTGTTTAAAATAGAAAAAAAAATTGATAGCCTTAGTCAAACAAATCTTTGGTTTTAGCAGGTTTTTGCTTAAATAGAGAGCTAGCAAAAATTCAGGGGTATAAAATTTAAATTATTATGATGATTAACCAAAAAATATAGATAGTGAATTGTTTTATCCAGTACCCTAATTCCTCAAAAGGTAATTGAGTGGCCCACTATGAAATGAGTGAAACCTGGTTGAGATATCAAGATTTGGCAAGTGTTCAGTGCTTACAGTGCTGAAAGTGGTACAAATATCTAGACAGGTTTTCCCTGCCCTAAGTGCAGGATTGTATATATGCAATATTGCAAGACAAGGACATTCTGGTTCCAAAACAGGCCATTTTGTGTAATTCCAAATGAGCTACGTGTGGCAGAAAACAGTATGTAAATAATTTTACCTTGCAGTACAAATTTCCATTTATTTTTAAATCAAAACATTCTTGGGAAACTGTTCTCAAAATGCAGAAGAATATCAATCATGTTTCAGCTGCATTCTCTGGAGCCTATTACTGAACCACGTGCTGTATGTCACAAAAAATTAACGATGGCCTTTTCAGTTCCTATCTGGTTGGTGGGACCCATTCCCGAGTTCAGTAGAACAGGCAAGTGTGTTCACTCTAACTACACACTAACAGAACACAAATTGTGAGGTAGAAGATTCATCCAAGTATTTAGACAATTTTCTCAGTATGTTTCCAGTTTCTACTAGTTCTAGTTTCTACTATTTTGACAAAGTTGTGTCGCTATCCAGTTGCTGACCTAGCTGGTTTAAAGCCTATTTATTTAATGTAAGTTGCTGATCCCCTTTTACATCCCTCAGGGTACTGTTGGATGGATTGTGCTGCAATTGCTGGTGGAGACATATTTTATCATGAATTCATGTGCTTCTGAACATTGACTAAAAGTACTTACTGTCCCCAAGTAGGGGAAGTCAGCCTATGTGTGTCCCTAACTGTGAGTGCATATGTAGCATGAAAATATTGTAATACTTGTTGTAATGACCACAGGGACCATTGGTCAAGGGAGTAGCTTTGCCCTTGCCTTGGTTCTCCTTCTGCAATATGTGTAATTGAATTTCAGGGACCAAATCCAGATGCTGTTAAAATACAGGGGAAAAATTCCTGTTGTCTGCAGTGGTCACAAAATCTATACTGAAGTGCTGTAATTCTTTAAGTGGTTTGTTGTGGTGGTGGTAATCAAACTTAATTTCCACTTTCTTTTAATTCATCTTTATTTAAGATTCTTCCCTCTATAAAAAGTGTCCAAACGTGTAAAATGGAAGCAGCTGTGTTTTTATTAGAGCTATAAAGTATGGTGTTAACCAATTAGCAAGAGTGGGAAAAAGAGCAATATTGTAAACCTCGGTTTGGCAAAAGAAAATGTTTTGTGAAGGTAGAAAAAGAATGGGATAGTTGAAATTAGAAGTACAAAAAATTGTAGGCATCACTGTGGGATCCCAAAATCTTTACAAGTATTATAAAATACTGAATACCTCTGCTTATTAAGCAAAAGGGGAGAAATTAATAAATCAAACAAAGTGAAACAGATTTATGTATTGCATGATGTTAAAGAGTCAAAAGCAGCAAAACCATTGACCTGGTCATCTAAGACAAGCAATATGAAACACTTCATACTCTTAAGTAAGAAGTAACAATACAAATTACTCTTAGGCTTAGAGAGAAAAAATATAGAGAGCCATGTGGTCATGTAAATTACTTTTGAAATTAGTGGTACTATGTCTCTGAAGATCTGTCCGATGAGTTAGATTCTTCTCATTTTACGGCATTAGCAATGATGAAAATTGTTGAGAAAAGTGATTTTACAGACAGAAAACCGGTGTGAAGAGAGAGTCACTCCTAGAGACCCAAGTTTTTCCTGCAGGCAATGCAGCAGTGAAACATTTGTATTTGCATGAGTAGCGTCAGTGACTGCAATAGGATTACATGTGAATCAAGCCAAGCGTGAACAAAACTGATTTCAAGACCAGAACCTAAAACCCAGTTTTCCCAAATGTTCTAAAGTAATTTTTAAAATTAATTGTGCTACAGATGAAGATCATACATACAGCTGATAGTAAGTCCCTATTGCCATTGTCATTACCATTATCATTAGCAGTGCAGTAGGAAATGGATGGCTCCACAAGGAAACAGGCAAAATGGTGTATTAATGTTCAGAGCTGAAATCCACTTGTGCTCTTCTCATAACTGCACAGACACCATTGCTATTTATGGAGATGTTTTCACTGTGGTAAACAGGGTTCCATTGTTGTGGAATGAAATAAGCCAATACGTGGAATATGGAATGAAGTAAGGCAATAGAATTGAATAGTTCTTAAAAAAATCAGAGATGCCAAGGGATTGGTGCATTCAATGAGAATGAGACCCTTTGAATGGGCCTGACAGGTAGTGATACATGGCAAACCCAGAGTTTGAACGGCTGTAATATACTTTCATTTGGATTTGTATTGCTGTCAGAGAACAACAGATATTAAAGGCTTGATACATAGAATCATATAATCACTTAGTTGGAAAAGACCTTTGAGAGCATGGATTCCAACCATACCTGCCCGCTACTAAACCATATCCCTTGGCATCTACCATCTTTTAAACACCTCCAGGGATTGTGACTCAACCACCTCCCTGGGCAGCTGTGCCAGTGATTGACAAGCCTTTCAGTGAAGAAATTTTTCCTTTTATCTAATCCAAACCTCCCCTAATACAACTTGAGGCCATTTCTTCTCATCCTCTGACTACGAGCTCTTATGCAGCCACTAGTAGTCTGAATTCTGACTACCAGTACGACATTATATGCGTATGCAGATCAGAGTGACTGTTATTGGAGGCAAGAAATTTTAATCTGTAATGTTGAATCAACATGATTACCTCCAGAATATAAGTTTTGTCAAAATCAGAATCAAAGATTTCAAAGTACTTAATTTAGGAAATAAATTCTAAATATTTTTTTACTGAAGTGCAGAATTTTGATAAGGCTTGCACAGGGTTTTTTTTCTTCTAAAAATATCTTTTCTCTAAGAAATTCCAGCTTTTCATTCTTATTCAGGACTGCTAGCATCAACCTTAATTAAACAAATTAAAAGTGAGAATGAGACAAAGTGTCTTAGATTCAGCAGGATTCTGGCCCATAATACATGTTGATGAAAGTGGAAAATGTTACTAGAATCCTTTTATTGAAAAGATTGAAGTGATTATATCAGTAATACTAACACACTGTTTAGTATTTAAGAATAGAAGAAAGTAAAATCACAAAGTACACTAGAAGACGATCACATTCTAAAAAATGCTTCATTTTGTTGCTTGTGACAAACATCTGCTGAATCCAACACCTATTTCATAGAATCATAGAATCATAAGGTTGGAAGAGACCTCTGAGATCGAGTCCAACCGTGCCTGCCTCCCTACTAAACCATATCCCTAAGAAATTCATCTACCCGTCTTTTAAACACCTCCAGGGATGGAGACTCCACCACCTCCCTGGGCAACCTGTTCCAATCCCCGACCACTCTCTCTTCCTGGTAAATTTCATTAGTAAAAATGAAAAATCTTGTTCCAAGTTGTAGTACTACTCATATTTAAGTGTCTCAAACCATCTAGTAGCTGTGATTCTATGATTCTGAATAATAAAGATCCGACAAGAACTGTGACTATTGCCACCGAATTTGTCAGGAAAACTAAGGTGTTTTCAATGAAAAAAAGCCTGCCTTACTGGCTATCTTGTCAAATGCTAAAATGATAAAAAATTTGTATCTGCAGAACTACTGTTATGTCATCTGTACATTTGGATACAGTAGAAGATACGTATTACGCTGGACTCAGGTTGTGTATTTCATATTATATGGTATAGATATTTGCTTTAAAATGTTCTTGTAACAAAATAAAATTACTTTTACATAATTCTGTGAAATTAATTTGTAAATAGTTGCCACTTTTCCATATAAATTCAAATAAATTACACTATACTGTGACTATTTTTTCCACAACTACTAATCTTTCATATTTATTGTTAAAAAAAAATCTAATACTGGAAGACAGAAAGTAATATTAGATAGACCTATTAAGCTGGCTGCTAGAAAGAAGTAATTGTCCTGATATTACTGTGTTACATCTGAGGAGAATTTGGCCCCAGCATTTGTGTTTCTCTAGATAGAGCTGGTCAGTCTGTGGGTAAATACACTGACCTGATACAAACATTCTGCCGTATTTTCTGTCTTTGTATATGCTTTGATGTAAATATAAATTATTTACAGTCATATACATTATTACATCCTCTATAGATCATCTGAACAGAAACCGTTATCTATTGTCCAATTAGACTGTAAAATATTTGCAGTCTTCAACTCAGAGATATTATTTTTGTCTGGGATTTCAGACATGTAAAAAGTCATCTTTAATTATTATTCCAGTTATTCAAAACATTTCCTTTACATACATATTACTAGAAGCAGGTAAGTATTTGCTTCCAGAGTGGGACTTGTTTTAATCTGCAGTGAATGGAGATCAGAAGACACGATCCACTCTGTTTTGTTCAACGGCAAATGTATTTGATTTTGTTTGCCTGATACAACATTTTCCTCTGTGGTCTGCTGTAAGCATAATTAGTTATCCTCTTTTTCCCTGCAGAGAGTGTTAAATACCTACTAATCTGACTTACAATGGAGTTAGTGTAGACAGTAAAAAATAAATCAATTATGGGTTTTTTATAAATGAAGAATGGCAAATTATTTTTTTGTGACAAGTAAACTGCTGTCTTCTATGCTTTATGAATTTAAACACTTGTTAGCAAGTGTATTTTAAAGCCTGATCAAAGTGAAGGTTGAATGGGTAGACAAATATTCTGTAATATATGCCTCTCCAGATGGGGAAAATTTTTAACAGAAGAGATTGAAAACAAGTTTAGCTATGTTCTGGTCAGACTCAAACCACTTTTTACCAGATCCAGCCATGGAATAAGTGACACATACATGAGAGACCTTTCCTTTCCAGTTTTGCTCATGCATTTAATTACTGTCTTCTAAGTGAAAAAAGGAAAAGTGTAAAAACTGAAAATCTTCCATTTTTTAGGATTGTGTTAATGTTAATGTATTTTAAGGTTTTCATTGCTCTTGAGATTTTTCCCATGCTCACTTGGTCATATTATGAAAAGGGATTTATCTGGGCATTTTATTCAGCCTGTCCCCCAGTAAACCTAGAAAATGAGAATGTGGTGTAAAAATGAAAAACAAAAGCATGACTTTATGTACTATCCAGATTTTTATTATTGAATGTTTGATACTAAGCCATGTTTTTCTTAATTAATTTAAAGAAGATGAATAGACAGATTTTTTAATTTCATCAATACTAGATTGGATTTTGTCTTCATAAAAAATGTGATAGGCAGTGTCGTTCAGAGGAAACAATCACAGTAGATGAATGCGACATAATCTCTTGGAACAGGAAAGGACACACTGAAGCACGTTTTTAAACACCAATATCAGCATTATATCTGAATTATTACTAGCGAATTATCTTGTATACATTTAACTTTACTTTGTGATAATATAATTTTTCAATAAATAATTAATGATTAATTAACTAAATACTAATAATTAATTAAATCGGTAACCCTGTTAGCAAAAATATTCTGCAAAAATATTCCATTATAGATTATAATGATATTAATTTCAAATAGTTCTACTAAAATTTTCATTATGTGAAAAAAATAGTGCTACATTAATCCATTATAACCTTTATTGACAATTGGTTTAGAGAAAAAAAATGTTGATCCAGAGTTTATAAAGTTCATTTTTACCTAACATTGTACATCACCTTTCAAAGTCTTTTAAGTCTTAAGTGCTTTGTTGTTTGAAGTCCAAAGCAAACATAACATAGAACTAACATAAAATATTTTAATTTTCAAATGCTCATATATATGTATCATGAGTTCGTATTCATATAAGATCAGTCTTATATTACAGATATGTTTTATGTAACTTTACTTAAAAATATCAGTTGGATAGCACTATATGTTGCTAAATTGTCTGTGGGTGCAAATCTAAAATCAGACTTTCAACAAGGAACACCAGCACTCAAAGGTATGATATATTTCCTAAGCTAGACACAGGTTGAGATGTCGTTGAGCTAACAAATTTAGCTTCTTAATTCTCCAGATTTTTCAGGGATCCTCATACAAACAACTCCTACAAGAAATATTAACAATGCTTTATATAGAGATAAGGACATATTACTCCTCATGGAAGTACAGCGGTTTCCATCAAGTGTTCAATACCTCAGACAAATCTATGGAATGGCTGAAGTCACTTGGTCTGTTCAGCCTGGAGAAGAGGAAGCTGAGAGGGGATTTCATAGCTGTTCTCACAGGGAAGGAGTTGAAACGGGTGCTGTTCTCTTCTCTCTTGCAACCTATGATAGGACTCGAGGTAATGGCAGGAAGATGTGCCAGGGGATGGGTTTAGATTGGATGTTAGGAAAAGGGTCTTCACCCAGCAGATGGTGGAGCACTGGAACAGCTCCCCAGGGAAGTAGTCATGGCACCGAGCCTGCCAGCATTCCAGAAGCATTCGGACGATGCCCTCAGTCACGTGGTGTGAATGTAGGGATAGAAGTTGGACTCAGTGATCCTTTTGGACCCTTCCAACTCGAGTAATTCTATGAGTCTATGATTCTATTTTAGTGCATATAATCTAAAGAAGTCTTCTAAAGTAACCTTACCTAAAGGAAAAGTAGTAAGCTCCAACTTAAAGATGCACCCCTGAGACAAGGCTTCATTAGATATGTAAAGAGCAGCAAATTAAGATTAAGCGAGCTCGTATCTACCCTATAAGACACTGTAAGACTGAAACTATTTTCAGTTTGTCCTGGGACAGCCTGTCAAATGAAATGCTAAATGAACATGCTCAATTTGTGAGACAAGACAGTGTTGCTAAGGCGGCCTTGGGAAGTGTGTTCTTCCACAGTACTTGGCTCTACATGAGCATTACAATGCAGGGAAGTAGAGAGGGTGTATAAGGAAAACTCACTGAGAAAAATAAAAGTATTTTTGTGCACTTCTAGAGGAAAAAGGAAAACAATTTGCTTACAAAAATAGTGAGGGGGAGGAAAAAGGAGGTAAAAAAAAAATGAGTGCCTTTGTTAGTCTTGTTAGTATTACCTACCTTGCAGAGAAAATACTGCATTTAATGAGCAATCAGAATGTTCATTTAATTTAATGCCAGATCTTGTTTTCAAGGAGACATTTGTGTGCTGAAATTGTTAATTAAGCACAGCATCTATAACCTTCTCCTCCATATAGGATAAGGGAATAGAATAATTGAAGCACATTTAGAATTTTAAAATCCAAAATCTGACTTCCAAGGAGAGAAAGAACCTATGAAGTAGAGGATTCATGTCCCTCTCTAGGGTTGTGTGAACAGTATCTGACAGAAACACAGATACCAGACTTCACTAAAACATACTGGAAATGAAACCACATTCTTGTTCTGTTGTTTCTTGGAATCAGATAATGGAAACATACCACACAGGTTTTTAAAACAATTTTAGGAGATGTTAAATATCACATTTACTGTGGCAGGGAAGGCAGAAAGACAGGAAAGACCAGCCAATCAGGAAAGCATTTAGTATGAGCTCAGCATGTACGTCTTGTGAGTAGATGGCTCCATTGCGAACTCTAGCAGAGAACAGAACATTAATGTTTAAACTGTAGGGTTTGACAACAGGACACACAAACTATAATAAAAGAGTGTATTTGCCCAGGTGGAGGTTTTATTTTTTATAAATAAGAATTTACATAATTCGAAGGAAGGCAACTAAAGCATCCATGCCTAAAGTTACACTCGGGATATCCAGTTCCTTTCTGCTAATCAAACTGCGGTGCCTTAGATATATAGCGGGCCTTCAGAGGAAGTGAATAGTTAAACAATTTTTTCTCTTAAAGGCATGCTTTGTAGATTGAATACATAGCTCTTTATAACAAAGAAGAAAACATAGAATTTTTTTGTAAACAGAATTGTCACAGCTCATGTGAGAAATCAATACAGAAGCATAATCAATAAGCAAGGCACCCTTGTTCCCAGTCCAAATAACCTAATTAAGATTGCATGTTCATTCTTTCTCTGCTTCTTGTCTGAAAAGATGTTTACATCATTCATGTTTCAGGAGTCTGCATGCAAGTCTGCAGGAGCTAAGCGTGCCCTTCTGTATCATTTTTCAACAGCTGCTGTCATGGGGATGGGACGACAGGAAGGGCTTTCTCGGGTTGCTCCCAAAGACCACCTGTTGCATCACAGGGCAAAGAACTAAACAATACCATATACCTCTAAACAAAGACAAGCCCTAAAATTCCAGTCTTTTATGTGGTTAGCTGGAGTTGTTGATGGGATCCAAAGGAAGGTGATCTTTGTGAAAGTGAAAAAAATGGGGACAGGGAAGGCTTCTGAATGCTGCAGCTGTTCCAGCCCACTCACACTGTCCTCAGCTAGTCATTTAACGGGTAAGTTGGTATTGTGCTTTCATTACAGCTTTCTGTGTTATCCTTTTGTAGTGTGGATCTGGCATGGGATGTTTGTGGGGTACCAGGAGGTTCTTTTAGGCATATATCTTGCTGATGATGTACTAAGGTAGTCAAACCAGTAAATAAGAAGGCTGGGCACCCTGTCCAAAATGCTGTGTAAAGGTTGCCTTGTGTTGTCTGAACTAGGCTTGTCCAGCAAAGTTCCCCCCTATCTTTTCCACTGAGAAAAGGCACTCCTCAGGGCATTCCAGAGTGCATTTCATACTGAAAGCAATGAGGTTGGTCAGGAAGTTTGGCATCAAAGGATCGGACAGAGGCATTGTAGCAGCATCATGTACTTACAGACTGCAGAAGTGTGTTGGGTGCCAGTGCCTAGGCACTGGTAGAGGCAGCAGGGTTCTCTGTGAAGAAAGGCTGGGACTACCCCATGTCAGATGCATCTAGTTCCAGAAAATAGTACCCTTCCCCCATACTGTCCTTTGACTTACAGTGCTAGGTGCAGCTTCCTCACCAGATTATCACCTTAGAGAGAGCTCTCTATTAGCCCTTACTTCTCTGTCTGTGCTCCACTGCATTTTCACAGGACAAAGCTGAGCACATTAGCCACATCCACGGTGTGCTATTTACTCTTGGGGATTACCTCTTCACTTATTAGAACTCTCTAAATTCTGCAGAGAGTGGAAATGGAGACAGAGAGTGGTGAAGGGAAGAGAGAGAAGGAGAGAGTAAAACTTAAGGTTCAAATACTGTTTTCAAACTCTATTAAAAAAGCTAAACCTCCAGTGGCTAATCATCTTGGAAATGGCTTCCTACCAATGAATTCAAGTTAGAAGGCCTTGTCATGGTCATTTAAGGCAAAACTGTGTCTTGCAAAAAGTGTGAACAGAGTAATGTAAAACTCTCACAATTCCTTAAATCCTGTTTACAGAAGGTTACATCCCACACGATTCAGCTTGACACAGAAGCTAACCCAGTTATGTCCATGTAGTAAAGAGTTTTACAGAGCAGCCAGCTTAGGTTGAAAGCAATATAGCAATTAGTGACCTGCCACATCTGAGCCAATGTATCCTGACCTGTAGGATATTATTATTAGCACATCGGCACATCAGTGACATGGTCAGTAGCAGTTACTGCCCTTCATACCACTGAATAATGTGTGCTGTAGGCTGTTTGGGACATGAAACTCCATGGAAGTTAATAGAACTGGTGCTTCTAAGCCTATTTGATGTCCTTAAACTCTACCTCTGTCCAGCTATGAATATCTGAGAAACTCGGAGCTTGTGATTGTAGTTCAAACCTTCAAAAAATAACTAGCCATTGATTCCCAGTAAATAGCTTTCAGCATTTCTCTGTCTTCTGCTGTTCCCTGGGATTACAACAACTGCAGTTTCATTTCACTGGAAGAAAACAAAATAAAATGAAAAAAAAAATCTTTATAGAATTACCAGTATAAGAATCCAACACAAACTGAAGTTATGGTTGTTATATACTTTGTACAATTTTTGTGAATGAGTTACAGTATGCCAGGAAGCTTTGAAAATCACAACTGTCCACAGGTAAAACATAATGTTAGTGCCACCTTGACCTTGATTTTGGCTGTCATGATCGGAAGTGCAACTGAAAGATAAGTTAGGCATCCATTGTTGCTTGTCAGCCCTTGAGAAGGCATGAGCATCACCTTGAGCCTCAGTTAGAAAACTAGTGTTCTTCAACTCTTCAAGGTAAAAAAATTGCCCAATTTAGGTTCTGAATAAACTTGTTTAGAAGGAAAAGACCTCTAAAGAGAGAGAAACTAAACTGTCATCACAATGACGAAGAATTATAAAAAGAGGGAGGCACTCAGAAACACAAAATGGTGTCTGACAGCCAAGCACCCACACAATCACCCTCCCTCTCCTCCTCTACAGCAGACAAAGACAAGACAGAAAGAACTGTGAGTTGAAATAAAGACAGGGAAATCACTTATCAGTTACTGCCATGAACAAAATAGACGCAGCTTGGGGAATTTAACTTCATTTATTATCAATTAATGCAAGTATTCAATTACTGAATCAAGCATTGGGAAACAAAACCAGGAAACAAACGTTTTAAACAGTAAGGGAGAATACACTTCTCCTTCCTCCACAGGCTTGACTCCAGACACATTTCCTCTCACCTTGTTACCAGCACAGTCCCTTCAGTGAGGCAATAGGCAGCTCAAGGACAGGTTTCAGTCAGGACACAGCTGTTTCTCTCTGTTGCTCTTTCCCCCTTTCCACAGGCCGCAGCCTCTTTGGGAATATCTGCTCTGCTGTGGAGTACCTCCTTTTTCTTCTCTTCCTCCTTTGACCTTGATTTTCCTGCAGTTAGTTCTCCTTGATTCCCTCCTCCTCTCTCCAGCTTTTTCTGACCTTAATAAATATGTTTTTCTGAACCTCATAGTGACTGACGTGCTCAGCTGTGTCCTGCGGTGGGATTGTTGCAGCTGGCTGCATCTGGCATAGGGCAACCCCTCCTCTGTCTTCCCAGAGGCCACCTCTTCAGCTCCCCAGTGCCCTCATCTGGAGACCTGCACTGAAACCAGGGGCTTTGGAAGTGAAACCTTTATAAAACACCTTGTTTGCTGAAAGACTGTATACTTTTCAAAGCAAGCCATGAAAGGGTCTGTCATTTTGGCCTCTGTTCGTTGCGTGTGCTGCAATGCCAGGTCTTACAGAGTAGAACACGAGTCACTTCCTGAAAAATGAAACATCACAAATGCAGTAAGCAAGTGTTTTTCACCATATTTTAGAAGACTATAATCCTAATGGCTTTTTGAATATTTGAACAGCTTTGGTTAGCACATATAAGAAAAATCTTACTTCCCCCCTCACCTGCCACACAATTCTCAAGCTAGGAAAACCAGTAAATCTGCTATTGCAGGGCACATGAACACATAGCATATTTGTGCAACAAAAGTTTTGAAAACTAAATAATTCATGTCAATTATTAATTTTTTTCAGATCTAATCTAAATTCTGTGAAATGCTGCAGCCTTGTGAAATTGCAATTAATATCACTTTATTTAAGCAGAGATTGCAATGTAAGATTTACAGTGGATCCCTGTTCAAGGCAGTCCTGTGAATTCCTGGTACCATGGTCTGTCACAAACACAGATGAAATGCTTTCTAAAATCTGTTTTACTTTATTTTAGTTGAATGCTGAAATAACTGACCTAGTAGCCACATGCATCTGTTAATCATATGAAACCCTACAGTGCACTACAGATGGCTAATATTTTGTAAAAAATGCATTTCAAAGCCTCAAGTCTGATAGCAGTTTTTTCCCTGCTATCACAAAGTACGAGACTATAAAGACCATACAAATTTCATCCTGAACTTAAAGTACAATCTAAACCCTATGACAGAGTCTGTGGTATGAGAGAATTAATTCAATTTCTCTCTACAAACTATGACACTGTTACATGGCTCCAGAATATTTCAGTGCTCTTCGCAATATCACTGTCACAAACTGTTGTGCCAAATTCCCTCACAGCTATACCCATAACACCAAATTGTTTTCAGAGAAATTGCCTATGCGTAAATGAGAAAGTAATTTGGCTTGATGTGGCTTCAATGGAAAAACACAGAGGCAAAGACCTCTTTTCCTTCTCCTTTTGAATACTTAAGGTTGATACTTGAATTATTGTCAGTGGTGATTCAAACAGCAGAGCTACCTGGAGAAAAAGGAATTATGAGCACTGATTCTATTTGTCTGAACTGCTAAAAGTGAAGAGGAGGAACAAAAGAGTGATTGGTTCTCTGTTTTGTGGACAAATTTTGAAAAATAGAGGCAAACAGTGGAATTCTAAACATTAGCCTAAAGGTTTTGGATACACTTTATACCTTCTATATTGCTCTTAGTAAGTTTGACAGCTCCAGTGCTGATAATTTCTAATTATTATACATTATTCAGTATTATGATAGTACTAAAAAACCACTGCACGCATACAAGTGTTACAAATTTCCCTTTTCTTGATTGATCAGATTAGGGGGAAAGATACACCCCCTGTATTCCCCTGATATCATGAATTTTTTTTTTACATAAAGCTCATATGTAAATAAAAATAAAACAATAGATTTTGATGATAAGGTGATGCTGTTACTTACTGCATGGAGGCAACATACAAAGGGAAAATTGGGTTTTATGTGTTTATTGGTAAAGGTTTATATTATAACCAGTTACCTGCGTCACTTAACTAAAGTTTCAAACTTTCATCATGCTTATTGCCAATTAACTGACCTCCCATCTGGGTGTGTGGTGTGAATTTGCTCTGGAGTTCAAATCCAGGGTCTTACTAAACAAACTCTCAGGCATCAGATTGTATAAAATAGATAATTTTGTAGAGGGATACAGCAGCATGATGGACTCTGGAGAGAGAAGCCATTATGAGCAAAGAAATCCCTGAGTAATTATACCCTCATAGACAATTTACCCCACCCCTGAATGTGGTGGTTTTGTCCAGTAACAGTACTAGGGTTTGAAGTCTTTTCATTCCTCGTTTGATTCCTTTGCTGTCTTTCAGACAGGTTGTTATCTTGTCTTGCTGCAGCTGGTGTTGATGATTTGTATCCTTGAAAGTTCTGTATTTTCCCGAGTTTTGTTCACTCTGGTGGCCTTGTTTTGATTAAACGGATTGTATAGGCTGATAAAGATTTTAACTGGAAATTCCTAGTTTATGGCCCAGTGCTTCAGAGGAAGTCTTGCTTCTAATGCTAAGAAAGCTAAGCAAACAGTGTACTAAATCACACGGTATTAAAAGTTTAAATGATTTATTCTATTTAAATTGTTACTTACTTAGGCTAAACAACTAATCTATGTTAAAGAGTGGAATTGGCTGGTGTGTAGTTCAGCTGCTTTCCAGAGAGGTTTTAAATGGGACTCACCAGTAATCTGTCATTGATAAAATATCTCATTGCTTCGAGGAGCAGTATTGGGATGTGTCCCAGTGGAGGGGAGATCATCACAATGTGGCCACTCTGCCCAGCAAGGAAAGCTCAAAGAAGTCTTACTTAGGCTGTCGTATTTCTGGAATAAAAGTGGTTGACTTATAGTCAAATTGCATATAACAGAGTTGTGCACAAGGCTCCTTATCAGTGTTCGCTGTGCTACTCTGATCCTTGTGGGTTTACTGAAAGGGTTCTTGGCCTGGCTGCAGACAAGATTTTACCTGAATCAAACTGCTGCTGATTTGGTTAAGTAGGGTGAGGGGAACACATTTGTCACATCTGAACAACTTTCATTTCTTAAGTTGTTATTTTAAGTAGAGTCAAGCTAGGTTTGAACCAACCACTTAATTACTCACACATTCACTTCTAAGTACCTGGTTGGAGCACAAGTTGGGGTGGCAACATCAAATGTATACTCTGAAGTGCATAGTTCTGCTGGAACATCAATAGTTTCTAGGCAAGAGTTTTTGAAATCCCTCAGGAGATTCTTTGTAGATTTTGCTTACAGCAGATGCTATGATTTTAGATGTGATCCATGTCTTAGAACCCATTGTTGGTGACAGTGAGAGCTAATGGTCTTGCACAGCCCCATCAAATTCTCAATGTTCTGCATTTATCCATTAATCAATCAGTTCTTACAGATTCAATAGGACTTAAGTCTGCAGGATTTGTCAGTCTTTGGGAAACCTTAGCATGTTACTTTCCCACTGCATCATTTCCCTTTCTTCAGCCCACTGTTTCCTGGCAACTGTTTCTCCCTCTAAAGCTTTAGATACCAGTAGACACTATTCACGCAGAAAAGTCTTGTTGGCAGAGTCCATTCTACTTCGCTTAGGAAGGGATAGCTCTTCATGTGCAAATCCTTTATAATTGCTTTCACAGAGCATTTTCTTCCAAACTATTGGGTCTGTACAGACCATACAGCCTCAGATTGCTAGGTTCACCTAGATTAAATTTACAGTTGACAGTTACACCTAGATGTTAAGCAAAATCTAACATCAGGCTTCTAGTCACAAATGTGCATAGAACAGTATTAATAATAAATTAATAGTTTCTATTCCTAACTTCAACAGAATATATCTATTTCATTGATTTCAATGTCTGATAATTACCATTTCCCTTGATATATTCCTACTCCCACTACTGTAGAACAGTTTCACAGAGAATTCCTGCCTTTCAGTAAATAGATAATTTATTCGGACAACTCTATGACAGAAAACTATTTACCCTCTGTTTTATCCAGGGAGAACACGTGTCCTAACAGGTCATGCCACAATTTATTTAAAATCTGAAATATCTTACTTTCAAAACTTCAAGGAAGATGGGCATTTCTAACTTAAGAAGAATTTTAAACCAAGAGACTTTTGACCAAAGTCTCTTCTCTAGACTCATGATGAGAAGAGTAATATTTGCTTTCCTCTTTGGATGCGTTTTGCGTTTCCTAGAGGGTCAATGTTCATAGGAAGAAATTGTTGTTTTTTAGGCAGAAAACTTTCCACATTAAGCTGTCTTGTAAGATGAAATCCCATCCATTAGACATGTTGAGACAAGACATCTCTTTTTTGGAAGCCAAATTGGAGTACTAGTACGGTGGGGCTGGAGACTGCCACGTACTCATACTAAGGACATCAGCTGGTGTGCTACAAAAGGGATAACTTCTACGGTTACAGATTCTGTGTAATCAGGCCTTGTTGGCAATACAGTACTTTTCTACCTGGCACGTAAATATGCAGTTTTAGCCTTCCTCAACAGGTTCTGAAATGATTCATGATCTAACTTAGAAATCACTCAGCACTTGACCGAAGTCACGACTTTTAATCTTTACTCAAATGGAATAATTAGACTCAGATATTATGCCAGGTAAGTGTTGTTTTAAAAACCTGAATGAACTCACAGCTAGAGTAGAGCTATAAAGCTTATTCTGATTTGCATTCGTAATAGTGGTGCAGTTTGACAAAGAACAGCTTGGACAAGACATCATTTTGGATGATACAGCTATTCCTGCAAGAAGTCTAGGAAAGAGTGAAGGAATTGGGAGACAAATCTAGAAATGCTTTCTTTAGTACATAGAAGCTGCTAATGATAGAGGAACACTCTAACTTGTGAATCTGAGGAAACTTCATGTCAGAAAAAAAATCTTTTCCTTTCTTGAGTTCAATGACTTAGGACAGGCAAAAGGAAACTGTCGGAGATAAGGAAATATTTTGCTAAAGGAAATATCAGTGTTCCTTTCTGTTCTATGCCCAATTGAGAGTTCACTATTAAAAAAATCATGTTTTCTGAGATGAGAACAGTGCTATGAAAAAAAAGACACAGAAAAATTTATGTACAAAATATTACTTTACATAATGATTTTCAGATCTGATCTTTACTTCTTATAATTGAAATATCATTACATATGATGGGCTTATTTCCTATCTTGACATTAGTGCAACTCTGAAGTAACTCCAGTCGATTGAATACACTGTCATAAATCCACCTTGAGAGTAGAATAAGACCTATTTCATTAGACAGATATTATACTACTTGAAGTGTTAAGGAGTTCATTAAAAGCAGAATGTGGAGAACAGAAGCATACAAAGTGTTTCATAAATTTGGAAGGATTGTCTTAACCCCCATAATATTTTTCGGTACTCATATGGGAATTCATTTTTCAATACAAAACACCACATTGTAAAAACAGATGTAACATCTCAATACTTTTTGCCTGTAAATAAGCCTCTAAAAGTGGATAATTATTAAATCTCCAGCAAGCTCATAAAACTGGTGACTCAACTCCCAAGTTTCAGTTTACTTTGCAAAGGACTCTGTGATTAAAGACACAGGGAATTCTATCACTGAAATAAATAAGCAGGCTCAGTGTCTTAATGTGAATTTACACAGGCAATTATTTTTTTTTGTTTCTTTTCTGTTTATATTCATGTATTGAGTGCAAAATACCTCTACTTTTAATGTGAAGCAAAATTTATATCTTCCCGGTGACACTTCTTACACACACAGAGATGGAAAAAGGCTCAACTGACTTTAGCCTTGAAGCAGGACTTACACTCTGAACTTCATGAAACTGTTGTGAGATCTGGAGTCAAGAGGCAATTTTCAATATAATAGAGATTGAACCAGTGAAAAATGGGAGACACTTGCATCTATAAATATTTTTCATTTTTAGTATGAAGTAAAAATTATGTAACTATGCATGGCTATTGATGTGACAGATACCAAGGGAAGTCTTGACTGGAGTTCAAGATCCTTAGGGCCGTGAGGAGGGCACACAGCAAGTTCACTACCCTAGATTTCAGAAGAGCAGACCTTGGCCTCATCAGGAATCTGCTTGGTAGGGTAACACGGGATAAAAAAACCCTATTTCCTGACTAGTATTTTTTTTCATTTGCTTATTTTTAGGACCAGAGAGAAAAGTTATTCCTTTGTTTTATGAACTTCTGACTTGACTGAACAGTATAAAATAACATATTAAGATTTTCAGGTACCGTGGGGTCAATTTTAGTTGCTTTTAAATTTCTGTAAACAAAGTGACAGTTCAAAAAAATTCCACCTGGAACACCTCACATGAAGTAAGAGACTAGTGAAAGTGTCTTTACTTCTTCTCTCCTGCAAGTACGGTGACTCTCTTTAGGGCACTGCAGGGAAAGCAGCAAAGTTTGAAAAATCAGAGTTAAGCTGCATGCAAACAGTGGATCATGACAGATTTCACAGTTCTTAATTAATCAGGTATTCTTTATCATTCATGCTAATTGGCGAGACTTGTGATTGTTTTCCTGCAATCGATTTACCATATTATACCAATACATGTTAATAACAACATTTACCTAAAAAGTAAAAGAATCTTTAACTTGAACTTGGAAAAAGCAAAAGAGGGGCCCTGTCACAAAGGAAACCTGTCACGTGAACAGAGACCATTCCTCACCTATTGAGTGAGAAAAGAGTTTTGAGGTCTGGACTCACTATTAGCTGAATGTGCTTGGTACTTTTGCTTGTCAATGAAGAGATGCTTACCTTTATACATCTGTCATTTGAACACCTAAGGCAATATTCTTTGTGAAAGAAAAGTCTGTGTATATTGTAAACTTTCTTAGACTTTATAGGTCCTTTCAATGAATTCATTCCCTGTAAAGTACCTAAAATAGAACTCCCAAGAAGTAGAGAATTATCACATCAAGCATAAGGAACAACAAAAAAAGGGAGAGAGAAAGAGAAGTATTAATCACAAGCTCATTAATCAATAATTTAATAATTTAACATGTAAGATGACAAACTAGCTGCATATGTTTCAAAAGGAGTGAATTTGGTAGACAAAAGAAATGAATAATACATTTTTATAACAACATTAAGTCTCCCTGCTCCCTGCTGTATGCCCTTATGCTTCCTAGGGATAATTGCCCTTATTCAAGATGAAGCTCAAGATGTGTGCTCTAAGACACTCAGCTGGGCTTTTAGAGTGCATATTTTTCCCCAGTTTTGTTATGTTTTTTAAGTTCTTGATCACACAATGTTATATTTCTAGATTGTGTCTGTATTTTTTGAAAAAAACTCTCAATAAGTCTTTGCAAATGTCACGACAAATATTCCAGGAGAAGCCAACAGGTTTCCAAAGAAAATAGTAAATTCCATATTTTTCTACCAAAATTGACAGTTACAATGAAGTTCATGGTTTAGGGGGGATTTTCTTTTTTCTTCTGTTTTGTTTCATTGTTGGTTTTTTTCCTGCTGCATTACTACATGAAGACCTTCATTTGCAAGCCAATCTGTATAAGTCTGAGAGAAGAGTTTGCAAGACAACCTAAACTACAGAGTTTGAACACTTATCTAAACCACACAGGATCCATCGACGTCCTCCATGCATTGTAATTCAGTCACTTGCACAAAGGAGAAACTTTCTGTGAAAATATAGGCCATGATGCAGAGAAATATTATTAGGCAGATAGTTAGCAGGAATTATTCAGTTGTTGCTGCTTCTCTTTCCGTAGTTAACTGTTAAAAGACAGTTTCTGGCTTTTCATTTCCAAGAACTTTGAGAGAGATGATTTTCTAATAGTTTCCTTCTCACTTCGTAAAATTTCTTTCCATGAAACTGAACAATTAATGTGTAATGTCTGTTCTCCTGATTCTTTCTTCTGTTCCATTCCAACTGAGTTTCTGTCTGAGCTGGCTAGTTCCAAAATGCGTGCTATAAACATGAAGTTGAAGAGAGACTTGATGGACCAAAGTTCACTTTACACTGAAGTTCAATTAATTCCCCAGTTGTATTTACTACTTCTTAGCAAAACCTCCAAGTCAAATTCTCAGGATGATTTAATGATCACCAAAAAGATCAGAAAAACCTTCTCAATCTTATTTTTCATCCTTAAAGTTTGTTATTCCCATGCTTATTCTGTTGCCATCCATTTTTTCACTCTGTCTTCAGCAGTGCCTTTGACTGACCCCAAAAACTCTGGACTTTTTTTTCAGAAAAAAGTCTTATTCAAGCCAGGAAAAATTATAAGTGGCTTTGAGAATAAAAGATATGGAGAAGAAAACACTTCACACGGTATAATTCTTAGCTAAGCATGGTAGATTTCACAGGTCTACGGAAATATCCATATTCTAGAAGCTTGGGTAAATCATAAGAAAACAAGGAGGAATCCCCTAAAGATAACTGAATAATAAGCTAGTGAACATTCTTTGATTCTCACTGTTTTCTACTTCAAATTTCAGTGTGATTTCTGGCTGTACCTCCTATGGACTTGGGATTTGAAAGGAGTTATAGGTGTGTAGGTTTCACTCAAGAGCTCTCCGAGCTTGCAGCTGGCTTCGGAAATGCCTTCAAAGCTCATCAGTACAAATATCATAATCCACAGATTCACCACCATTCTACAGCAATTTCTCAGTCTCCTGAGACCTGCTAATCACCTACTTTCTTGTCTTTGTTCTCTTTTTGTTATATTTAGAGACATACTCAAAGCTCTGATGGAAATGCTTTGAAATACTCAAATATCCTCCTTTGAAAACCGAGTAACGTGAACATCCACTTATTCTCTACTGCCTTTTAACACTAATATTCTGGCTTCACATCTCACTTAGAAAAATGTTTTGAAGGCTGTCAGTCCCGGTACCAGATTAATTATAAAAACTTTGCAGATCATGACACCACCTAGCCAATCCTTAGCAAAGAAACAAACATTTCCAGAACTCGGTGGAGCTCTCCTGAACTTTTTCTTTTTTCAGTCATGTAACACGCACATGAATACAAAATATCATAAACATCCAGTCATTTTGTATAAAGAATAAAACCCATTTCCCAATCACTTCTTTGGAGACTAACATGCTTACTTTTAGTACTTTTCATTTTCTTCTCCTTTCTCTCTCTCTATTTTGCCAGCACACACCTCTATACATACAAAACAGCGTTCAGATCTTCTCTGCTCCCTGCTGAGTCCCTCTGGGAAATCGAGCCTAATTTCTCTGCTTCTCAAACCCAGTGTTTCTTCTGGGCCATCAGTCTGGCTCTTGTGTGATAGCTGGTTGCATGTGGAAGGTGGTTTTGTGTTGCAATAGATAAACTTTGGAGGATGAAGAATTCAAGACTTGAAAGGCCTGCTATGCTGGGTTCTCACGACTCCTCTTGAAGGCTTCCTCATAGACTTACCAGAGAAATATCACTGCTTCCCTAATGCTGGCTTTACAGTACCAATCTTTGTGCTGAGAAGTTGATGTGGTGGAAGAGCTCAGCCACTCTCTCAGCTCTCTCTTTCCTTTCTCAAAAGCTTGGACTTACTTAACTCTTTTGCTCGTAGTAGCTTGCTTTTTCCTAAATTCTCAGACATCTATTCATCTCTTCAGGTTTCAGTGCCTTCTATAGGTCTCATACTGATTTTACAATGATGAAATTTTCCCCAGTAGAGTGACAAAACAGCACAGAGCAGAAATACTTTCTCTTGCTCTCCATTGCTGTTCTATCCATAGTCAATACCTTAGGCTTTCAATATCCATAGAGAAATAGTCTTCTTTGACTCCTTCTTTCTTGTATGGTTGAGGTATTTAAAGTCACCTCTTTGTGAAATAGCACTGACTCTACAGGTCACTAGTTAAACATTGATATTTAGGCTCTGTATTTTAAAAATCGTAGCTCATGTTCTTCGTTTCAGATATTGTCACCTAGACGGGCCAATTTAGATCTGTGGCATAAAATTAATAAGATCATAATGCATTTAAATCCATTTAAATCATAAAATAAAAGCTACTATGGAATGAATTTTTTCCTCTTCTGTACAATGGAGTAAAACCAAAATGTTTCCACACAGGTGCTAACTGGAGGAACCAAAGTGTTACAAAACCCGGTTCCTTAGCAGTTGTGGGTGAACTCTCGTATTTTAAATATGAACATACATTGTTGAGTTTCTTAGTAACTAAGCAGACATGATTTTTTAGTAGCTGTAGCAATGCACAATATAACAATAAAGTGATATAGTAAGTGAGCCTAGACTTTTCAAAGATGAGACTAATACATGCCTTCCTCTTGGACACTGCTTACTGCAATTTGAGTCTGCTAGCTAGTTTATATCTATTAGCAGATGATCCTTGGAAGGAATGCAAATGAGCCTCATTAACTCCAGGAGACCGATACTCTGGGCTGGGTGTTTAAGTGTCACAGAAACATTAAGAGTAAGGTTGTTTATTGCCATTAATTAGGTGAGGATTCACAGGAAATCACTGTTGATGGAGTTATCTCTAAACAGGATTGAAATGAACTGCGCTCTGTGTCCTCTGCTTTGTATTTGTGGCAAGACAGTATTCTGGAGTCACTACTTTCTGCTTTACTGCAAGAACTACTGCAGGTAGTTTAAAATTATATTCAAGAATTTGCAGTGTTTTTGCAAACATTAATTTGAGTTCCAGATTCCTTAGCGAGGCTGTGGAAGCTGTATAGGCACAAGTTATAATATCACTGAAGAAAAATGTTATCATCTTCAATTTGCATACTGTTTTCTCTATAAATCCTTTGAAACACGACCTTCTTCACCCATGTGACAAAATTCTGGTGATCTTCTCTTTGTTAATTTCTAGTTTTTCCATGTTTTAGAGAAGGGAAATGAAAGCTAATAGGTCAGGACTGATTGAAGATATAAGCTTTTGAAAAGAATGGTTTTGTGTAGAAACCACGCTAGATGTCTATAGCTATATTCTTCAAGATTCTTCCAGTATTAGACACTTCCTAGGCTGAAACAGCAAGAATTTTCTCTGTTATTTTAAGAATTGTTGACTCTGGCCTAGTTAGGTTCTTCATGTAGGCATCACTGCTGAGAGTAGAAAATTCACCTTTTCTAGCTCTCACTGCCACAGTTGCTGGCATCTTAACAATTATAAAGAGGAACCACCTAAATCCGATTCAGAAGATGGGAATAAGAAGTAGGACTATATAGAGTAAAAGGAGTATGATTACAAGAATGGAAGATCTTTGAATCAGCACCTTCCTTTAGAAACAGGATCCTATACCGGCCTCCAGCTGAGAAATTCAATGTGATTAGTAGCTAGTACCTAGTAAGTTTTCTCTAGTACTCTCTAAATACACATTCTTTATTTTCTGGACATTTGGTTTGAGATTCCTGAAACTGATTTGCAGAAAGGCTAAGCACACAGAGCATCAAACAAAATTATATTTTAAAAATGTAAAATACAATGTAATGCTAGGCTATTGGAAAAAAAAAAGAGATTGTTGTTTTACATTGCTTTGCAATTATAGTAGTAATTACTATAGATAATATTATTTTATTATATTTCTAGAGACAATATATTTTATTTTATTTTATTTATATTTATTATTGTTTTAATTATTGATAATAATAGCCGCTTTGTGGCTCTGCAGACTGAAGAGAAAACACCCGTCACATCTGGACAGATGCTGGAGTCGAGTGAGGCAGCACCAGTTGCTCCCCAGTTAACAACAAGCACAACAAGGAAAAGGAGATGAGTGATAGTAGTACGAGACTCTCTTCTGAGAGAGATGGAGTCACCCATTTGATGATCTGACTCACTCTCTAGAGCAGTGCACTCCTTGCCATGGGCTCGTATTAGAGATGTAACCAAGAGGCTACCAAGATTTCACGTGGGCACCATCAGATCTGGAAATGCCAATAAGGAGTCACTGTTGAATTTATCCCACTATTGAAAGATTTCCCTTTCAGAATTGACTTATGCAAGACGTACATTTGATCTACTGTGCTTGAAGTCCAAGAGTAGAAGTATTCCAGTGAAATACTTTAGCCTCCTGTATACGGTTCTTAGCATTTTGCTCTTTGTTTTGAAAAGTAAGAGATCAGTTCCAGTGATTTAATTTCAATATGGGAGTAATTGATACAGATCAGCAACTGCAATCTACAAAATATAAGCAAGAAAAATGGAGCTGCAACTACGAGGGCTGCAATATGTGATTAGGAGACAAATTCAGACCTGTGTAAAATGAAGTAGACACAGGTACTAGCCATGGGGGAGCACAAGATTAAGAGATGTGACTCAGGTCACAATCATTTATGCAAAGGTAGATATCTCTATAGAATAAAGTATTTCTTTATTCTCCAAATACTGGAATGGTGCAGACATCCTCTCCAATGCACTGGGTTTGGCTCTGAGGAAGGAAATAGGCCAAAATGTCTTTAGTTGGACTTGTTCAGTTACTTTTTGTTAGAACAGAACAAATGGAGGAGGGACCTGTTCATTCAACCTTCCCTTATATTTTCAGAAAATGAACATGATCTGACTCATAATTACTTACAGCATGCTGACATTCATTTGTACTTGGAGAAGTGTATATGTGCACTGTTAAAGACTTCCTTTTCCTTTGTGTATTTTTTTTCTTACATCACATTCAATTTCCCTTTCACTTAATATAGTGCCATTTTCAAGCTTTCTGGCTGCTGATGCTTGTCTCTGGTTGCCCCTCATCTACTTCCCACTGTTGAGTTGCTGGTCCCAAGGGTAGAATTACCACAAAGAAATGTCAAGAGACTTTGAACTGTAAGTGCAGTTTCTGTATTGAAATTAAATACAGAGATCTTAGTCCTGTTTCTGTTCAAGTCAGTGACAAAACTCCCAGTGCCTTCACTTTTAACTGGATCAGACTTTGACTGGAGTCACAGAATACATGGGATTCTAAATTAAGCTTAGGAGTTTTGTTGTGTCTCCTGCCATGTAGAATTTTTCTTCACAAAAACTGGGACAGTGACTGAAAGAGGAAAATAAAAAATAAATGAGTTTGGAAGCAGTATCCTTCCTTATTTAATTTTCATCATTCAGAATTTTAATGCTGAAAATATTATAGCTGAATAAATGTTACAGAGACATTCCTAATCATTGATAACGAAGGACAGAATTTCATGTGAAAAAGATCTCCACAGAAAGGAGGAGAACAGGAATTTTACTGAGCCAAAAAAACAGGGCAAAGAGATTAGCATCACATTTGGGATACAGGGTGGTCTTCTTATCACACCATTTCTCTCTTTTTAAAAGAATTCCTCTTTTCTTTTTCAGTGCCCTTTGTGAAGACAGGATCAGGGGAAGGTTTTACATGCTTTATTACATAGGCTGTTGTGATTATAAGTTTCTATTCCATTTGACCAGCATTTGGAGACATGCTACAATCTGTTACTTCCATAACTTATTAGGCAACTTGATCATCTAAGATCAAGTCTTTTTCTTTTTAGTATATATATCTAGAATATCCAGTTTAAATTAACATGTTTGGTTATATGACCTTAAAATTTATATGTTTCAAAACCACTTGCTCAATAAAATTGAAAGGACAGCAAAAGACAACAAAATGACAAAATAAAGATGACCTAGGTCATTTGAAAAATGATCTCTGGGAAGTGGGTTCTTATAAGCAGTACTTGGTCCTTAAATAACATGAGAATAAAACTGAAAATGAGGAGCAGTTAATGCTGTCAACTGAGTAGCTAAATGTAGTTAGATGATAATTAATAACACCAAATTATTTATTTCACTCTTAGTATATTTTAAAAGTGCTGATGGACAACACTGAAAAAAATCAATCATCTTGGAAATTCATCATTTATTATCCGTCGATCAGAATGGAAGTTGTTTTTCTTGAAAAGATTTAGTGCAAGGGATATGTTCACAGGTTTAGTCTATGTTAAGGTTTCAGTTATCATTTATCACTCTAATAAAATATGGATTAAAATGCTACTCATTTTTCTCAAAAACATTGACAGGCAAAGACTGAATAGTTTGACATTTAACCCTGCTGTATATCTTCAGGGTATGAATAATACTTGGCTTTTTATTGAATCAAAGCACTAGACCAAGCTGGTGGCAAAATTGAATGACTAAAATATCTGCAACTGTGAAGTAATAAATTGCAAAAGCCTGTAGTTATGAGGTCAAACAGAACTAGAGGAGTAGTAAGCAGTGTTTCCAGGAGCTGTGGGGCGAAGTGTGAGGGGAAGGCACCAATCATGAACCAGGCACCAGAGAAAGAGAAGGACTGATAATTTGTGATTTTTAATCACCTTCTTTTCTTTATCACTGGAGCATAAAAGCATCTTTACTCCTTGCTTTAAAGGTGAAATTTCACGGAGCAGGGAAGTAGTACAATGCTTTAGGAGCTCTCTTCTTTTCAGTTTGTTCTATTTCCCCTTAAACAAACTAATTTTATTATTGTTTGTGTATTATGTAGGTATTTTATCAACTCCAGAGGAATAAATTTCTGACAAGGTGCAGAAACGTCGTCTTTCTGCCGGCAGTTGACAAATAAGTATGGACTTCTAAACTGATGAATAACAATATTTGAATTATCATCCAAAATTGGGGTTAAGTATTTCTGATAATAAAAAATAGTAAATGTCTCTAAAGATCGATATAAAATTTAATCTAGCACCACAAAAAAAGAGCATAAATGACCATTAAGGATTGTAGTCCACATAGACTGACAGCTGACTAGAATCACAGAATCATAGAATTTTTCAGATTGGAAAAGACCTTTAAGATCAAACTAGCACTGCCAAGCCAGCACTAAACCATGACTCAGCTCTGACCCTGAAAACATTGTCAATTTTATACAACATAATTTTAGTTCACAAATCTTTTCAGGGTTAGGAATTTCAGTGGGTGACTGCTCAGGAAGTATACAACATCCTTCAGTAAAAAGAGCACAGCATACCTCTGGACACAGTAAAAACATAAACAGTAGATAATGTCAAGTTAATATTGAAAGAATAGGAATTAGTTTTAGTCTTGAATGCTAAATTCTGATCTGCTTTTACCTTCTGCTTTCAGAAAAAGACTCAGGCTATTGAGGTTGTATTACTATTGCCATGGTTATTGATGTGAACAAACATTCACTGGTAGGATAATAATTCAGTATTTTGTATAAATGAAGGACTCTAACGTTCAGTGGTTGATTTGGCTCAGAAAGTACCTTTTACCTCATTTTGCTTTGCAAATATATGCTCTGTTAATATATGCCAGGTGGCTACTTAAAACGAAATGGGGGAAAGTTGAACTGAAATCCTACAACAGCAATGTAAAAAAATTAGAAGAAATGGTAGGATTAAGTCCTATGACCTTTCTGATGATGTTGGATGATACTAATTATCATACACAGTTAGTTATAGTTGTTTTTAAACAAAGTTATTAGCTAACAAGCAACAGAATTACAGAAGAGCAGCAACAGCATATGACAATGGACAATATTGTTTATCTGCTTTGATGAGAACAGGTTTTTCTTTCCTCAGAAATTTTATGTACTCTTCACTAAGCTTGCAATTTAACATAGTCATGTCAAACACATACACATAACGTGAAAAACACAATATGAAAGACTGTATGCTGCAAATGTTAGCAAAAAATATTTTAGTGCCTCCCAGGAAAGTTCAACTGACCAAGACTTTTATTTACTTCACTGAGAAAATAGAATGGCTTCAGATTTGTTCTCAACAGCTGACAGTCACAAGTTCTGTCAGTCTAAAGGGAAAGTAAATTATATTCTAGTGTGCTTTCTGTCAAAACTACTTGGTTTTAAGACATACAAATTTAGGAACTGTACTTAAAGGCCCTGTATTTAACCACACACGTTAAAATGCCTGCTGAGAAAGGGAAATGTACCTTAAGAACTCACCTTCCAAATTAAAGGACATATTACAAATGCAAAACAATACGTTGATCACACTGTGAACAGAAATTGAAGTTGGTAAATAATATTAAACAGAAATTACAGAAAACTAGGAGTTATGCAAAGTTCTATGAATCTCTGAGCTTCTTCATAGCTAATATATCAAAATAAATATACTTTGTCACTTCTTTGATCTATCACTCCAAACAAATCTGTAGGTGCCATGGATTGATACGTCGTTTCATATTTCCATCACTTATCATATCTTAACTGTAAATTATTCCCTTCATTTTTGAAGCCTCCAACATAGGAGAAATTTCTTTTTATTATTTTTATGTTTTTCTGCAAATTTTGAAAGCTTCCATTAGATCATGTGAAAGTAGCTTTACTTCCTAGGTGTATTTATGCAAAAGGCAGAAATATATATGAATTCTGATATAAAATGAAGATAGAAAACTAATCCTTTAGGATACCTCAAGAAACACGAAAAAGTGGCAAGTGTCATGCTTCTGTCTGATCATGTTAAAGTCTGAAAGGCTCATCTTTGCACTCAGTAAAAAAAGCAAAACATTCTATACAGAAATACAAAAAATCATGTTGAAAATTCTTTGCTAGTAATCTGTCAAGAGTCTACTCTACATGTGGATTTTACTGAGCAAGACCAATGCTGTCAACTTTAACTGCAGGAACTTGTCATATTCCTCCCGTAAACAAAATGATGGGGAAAAAAGGAGCAATTTTTTAATACAAAATTATTTGTAAATAGACCTGTAGACTAAGATATTTCTCACTGTTGAAGTCAGTGTGTTGGTAGTGTCAGTGACATAGCAGAATGTAATGGCTGTGACCTGTAGCTATTCACAGTGTCAATTTCCTGTCCCAATCCTTGGCTATATCCCTGACAATATCTTTTATGTCAAGGGATAATATTTTATTCCTCGCTTCAGCATTAATTAAAAAAATAAAGTTAAAAAGAAAAGGAAAACTAGCATGCAGCACCCATTTTAGAAACACTGGTACCACTGTTAGCTGTGAGAAGGATGGCTTCTCAGAGCAGGCATAAACATCTCGCTAGCATGTATGAGGTTCTCATCCAAACAGGTGTGCATGCCATATGATTTTTTTCTATGGATGCAAGAGATTGACGTTAATAAACTACATACTGCTCTTTGTATCATAATCCTTGCTTGGGTGCTGTCCTCTGAACTGTTACCCCTTGTGCCAATGTGTCTTCTCACTGTGACAAATTGTTTCGTTTTGGTGAAGGCAGGATAATATTGATAACCACATGAAAGCTTAGAATGGCCATCTTTAGAGACCTCTTAATTGTGACAAAATTTTGCAAGGAGCATAATAAACTGACAAGGTAAATTATTAATCCTTACAATATTGTTCTTGCTCAGTAGGCTATTCTGGTGATTGCTGACATTTCTATGAAGTCAGTTTTGACAGAATATTAACAGAATGCTTCCTTTTCAGCTGATATACGATTTTCTTTCCCCAAAAAACCAGGAATTTGGCGTTCAGATGTGCCCTGCATTTAGACCTCCTAACAATACCTGCAAAGGCTCTATAAATGTTGAATAGGTGTAAACCAAAACATTTGAAATGCTTTGGCTGAGTGAACATCTTTCCATAATCTGCATGTGGATGTGGTAGACCTGGACTTTAGCAAGGCCTTTGACACTGTCCCCCACAGTAGACTTCTAGGGAAGCTGTCAGCACGTGGCTTAGATGGGAGCACCCTGTGCTGGGTTAGGAATTGGCTGGATGACTGAGCCCAAAGAGTGGTGGTGAATGGTGTCTCATCCAGTTGGCGGCCGGTCACCAGTGGTGTCCCCCAGGGATCGGTGTTGGGTCCGGTCCTGTTTAATATCTTTATTGATGATCTGGATGAGGGGATTGAGTCCATCATCAGCAAGTTTGCAGATGATACCAAGCTGGGAAGAAGGGTTGATCTGTTAGAGGGTAGGATGGCTCTGCAGAGGGACCTGGACAAATTGGAGAGATGGGCTGATTCTAATGGGATGATGTTTAATAAGTCCAAATGTCGGGTACTTCATTTTGGACACAACAATCCCATGCAGAGCTACAGACTGGGGACAGAGTGGCTGGAGAGTAGTCAGGCAGAAAAGGACCTGGGAGTGCTGGTTGACAGGAAGCTCAACATGAGCCAGCAGCGTGCCCAGGTGGCCAAGAAGGCCAATGGCATTCTGGCCTGCATCAGGAATAGTGTAGTCAGCAGGACCAGAGAAGTTATTGTCCCCCTGTACTCGGCACTGGTCAGGCCTCATCTGGAATATTGTGTACAGTTCTGGGCCCCCCAGTTTGGGAAAGATGTCAGGATACTGGAATGTGTTCAGAGGAGGGCAACGAAGATGGTGAAGGGGCTGGAGCACAAGCCCTACGAGGAGCGACTGAGGGAGCTGGGGCTGTTTAGTCTAAAGAAGAGGAGGCTCAGGGGAGACCTCATTGCTCTCTACAACTACCTAAAAGGAGGTTGTAGTCGGGCAGGGGTTGGTCTCTTCTCTCAGGTGACCAGTGACAGAACCAGAGGGCATGGACTCAAGCTTCATCAGGGAAAGTTTAGGCTTGATGTGAGGAAGAAGTTCTTCACTGAAAGGGTGATCGGCCATTGGAATGCGCTGCCCAGGGAGGGGGTGGAGTCGCCGACCCTGGAGGTGTTTAAGGGGAGATTGGATGAGGCACTGAGTGCCATGGTTTAGATGATGGTTGGTGTTAGTGTTGGGTTATAGGTTGGGCTTGATGATCTCAGAGGTCCTTTCCAACCTTGTGATACTGTGATATTGTGATAACACAGAACCTTCCCCAAATAACTCTCTTAGTTAATGCCATTATGGGATCAAGACTGTTGAAAATGTGTGCATTAGCTAATTGAATTGCTAGTTCATCAGGCAACTCATCATAGGCTTTAACAATGCTCTTGCATTATTCTTATGTCTCATAAGTCTCGTCAGTGTCAGTCATGTGGATCAGGTTTTTTTCCGCATTCACTTCCCATGTATACTTTCTGAATAATTTCCTGGTTTACAGGTTTAATACTTTACTTCTTTTGATTTTTCTTCCTGAACTAGTCCTAAATCTGGGTAGCTGGGGTATTTCAAGGGCCATGTGTTTCAAGACTGATAGTGGAACCAGCTTTAATCTTATATCTCCTAGGAAGCTGGCTCTATACATAAAATTCAACTTTTTATTCTATTTATTAGGTTGTATATCTTAAGAGATTCAGCAGGAACTAGAACAAATACAAATTATTTTGCAAGCTAGTTACTAAATAAGACCAAGACAAAATAATTGTAATTTTTTGTTCACATTCATACAACTCTATTTTTTTCATTTCCATTGTTTATATACAGATATAGTCTGGATAGGAAATAAGCAGCTTTCTAGTCTAGGAAAATATTTGTGGTCAGTTAAAATTCTTATTTGCATTGTTTTATAAACCACTGTGACATTTAGGCTTAACCTGGTAACGTTTTTCCTCCCTGTTTCTTTCTGTACCCCCTGTTGCTGACCTTGGTGTCATATGGGAGACCGCTTCCATGGAAACACCCTCTGCACTCTGTGGTGGCTGCTTTTGATTTAATGTATTTTTCATAAAATAATTTTTTCTTCATTTTTATGATTCTAGACATTCCTGTATTATATATGTTCTCCCATCCTTGTTCACAAATACTGGGTCTATTACACATTTGCATGTCAATTTGTGCGATTCCCTCAGGGTTGATAACAAGACTTTGCTATAAGTTCAGATCACAGACACTAAGTATGCCTGACCTTATGTAGTACACACAGTACAGCTCATCCAGGCCTGTTTAAAGTACCCATAGATTTAACACTGCATGGATTTACAGGAAGCTATTCTCATTTGCACTTAATTTAAATACAGCATTTGAAAGACAGGAAAGAAAACAGTGGTTACTTGGACTTGAAGTGGGACAAAAAGAGATAAAAAGTAGCTTTTCAAGCATCAAATTATTGAGGGACCCAATGCTGATATAAATGTGGGGTTTTTCAGTCCTGGTCCATCTTTTTCTCAGTGAAGTCAAATAGAGAGCGTAGGTGAAAACTCAAGGAATATAAATGGATGCAGGTTACACTTTGACTAATAGAGTGATTACCAGCATGCTAATGTAATCTTTTTTCACAACCAGGAGCCCAGAAATAGACAATTTCTTCTACTGATATCTCATATGTCTGCACTACCAGTATTTAATACAGAACAGATGAGCTTCTCAGTTCCAGAAAGAAAATGCCTCCAAATCACAGAAGAAATCTTATATATCATAAGACTGTGAATATTATACACTGGGGTCCAGCAATCAATCAAGTTTCCACCCTTTCTGTTGCGTAGTATCAGAAGCCATGGTATATTTATATTGTCAATATAAATTATGTGGTTAGTGTGTTATACCGCTTTTAACAGCTTGTGGGGTTTGGGAGGGAACAAACCAGGCTTTGGTGTCAGCAAAGATTTCTGAAATGCTTAGATTTTAAAGACAGAATCAGATTATATCAAAAAAAACCCCACAAATTTTTTTAAAAGCATTCATGGTACTCACAGACCAAAGAAATAGCAATACCAATACCGAGCTTCCTAATTTTTCTTCAAGTGTACCATATAGATATTGTATACACATAAGAAACAAGCATGTATTGAAATGTTTATTCAGGATGTGAAGCAAAAGAAGTCAGAATTTGGAAAATGCCAGAACAAAGTTTGCTCACACAACTGGCTTTACTTGCATGTAAAAAAGCTGGCAGTTACTAATTAACATTCAGTAGAAGCTGAGCATCCCCATTTAGCTAATCTAACAATACTGAAGACTGAATTATTCTTTCAAAACAGCTGATTAACATTGGTAGAGTGCTCTTAAAGGCAGGTAAGCCATGAAGAAATACTTTCCTACAAATTCATGACCAATTTCTTAGAATTTTGTTATATGCACTGTGGAATTCATAGGGATTTATCACATATATATTAAAAGCCTGAGCAGTCTTTACCCTTGCAACCAGCCCATTTTGTTCTCACTCTGTTTAAGGTGGAGATTTTTTATGAAGTGCAGCAGCTTACCCTCTCACATTGTCTCTCTTTCTCTGATGTTTAGGTAACAGTATCTTTCTGACTCACTGAATTGTTTTCCTTTTTGGAATTTTAGTTCATTGCCTATATGTAAGTGAAGGTAATCTATTAAGAGTGTTAAGGGAAGTGTTAGCTTTGGTCACTTAAATTGGGACAGGAGTACAGAATGTAAGAACATAGGATCGTAAGGGAAGATGTAGTGATTACAGGCTGCTTATCATGGAAGTTCTTTTGGCAGAGCATTGCTTGACTTCTATGGCTACATATTCTGGAGTGGTCATATTGCACTTTTTCACAGCAATTTGTCCAAATTATTCTCATGCTCTTTACTGGCTTTTCTGGATGTGCACCCGATGGAAAAGGGATCATTTCCATTGCACCCAACTATTCTGGCCTTATGATGCTTATGGAAGGAGAGATACTAACAGTGAAGAAGTGGTTTACCATTTATTAAGTATATGTGAAAGGGAGATCCAAGCACTCTGAAGCAAGAAGGTCACCCAGATTCAGATACAGTCATTGAGGTTTGTTGTTACTCTAAAGTGAACTAGATAAAACTTTAGATTCCAACACTTCTGAACTGTCTTTCTTCGAGGCTGGACTGATGTATAGATCCCTGGATAATCTTACTATTCTTTGTCTACTTAACAATGCAAAAGCTGTAATTAATGGTACTTAGAGTAACAGGAGACATCTGACTTTGAACAGCTGACTAGCCTTAAGAGCACTGTAAATCTGAGCTAAAATCTCTGACCTGACCTGAATCCTTGCACCAGCTTAAAGATACTGAGTAGTGGAGCTGCAAGGAGACCAGCAGAAGAGGCTCTGATGCTACTGCCACTGGAGCACTCTGCATAGCAGTCATTGAGCTGCGTGCACCCTGCTGTGCCTGCCCACAGACAGCAAATAAATGTCTTATGAACTGTTTCTAATCAAGTCCTGGCCAAGTCCAAAACAGGTCTGAACTACTTTGGGCTTTGGGCACAAATGGAACTGGTCTCAGAAGGAAGAAATTCGTAACAGAGTCCTTGACAGCTCCTTGCTTTGTGCTTCGGTACAAACACACTTGTCTTTTGACTTTAAAATAAATTGACAAGAGATGATTTGCTTTAAGTGCCACATTTCTGCCAGCAGTAGTAGTGTGTGGCTGATCAAATGCTTTCTTCTGGCTATTCCTTGTTGCTGCAAATCTGCATGGGGAGTAATTAGAAAAAAAATTGTCAACACAAATGATGCTTAAGGCTCATCCTAATAGCTTAGCATTTGTCCCATCCGCTTAAGAAAACTATCCCTCCAGTAAATTAATTTTTAATTTTAAGAAGATCCCTTGTTCAGACGCAGCACAGACGTTTTTAATTATGTTACTGAGAATGTGTTGGGCTTTTCTTGCCCTGCTGGGCTGGTGCTCCGTTTCCTCACCAGTGCTAACTCTCCTAGACTCCCTGTTAGGAAGACAGGGTCTCAAAACACAACACATGAAGCAGACCTGCTACCTTATTTTTAATGTAGGGTGGTTTTTTTTTCTAAAAATAAGCTCATCCCCTTCCCTCATTTCCCAGTTGTCACACTGAGACACTTTTAGCATCTGTTGGTATTAGGAAGATATAAACAGGGCTATCTGGAGAACAAAGCAGGGAAAGAGGTTTTTTCTCTCCTCCTTTGAAGTAGATGGGAATAAAAAGCATATTAGAAGGAAAAGAGTGAAGGAAGGAACGATGAATATGTATGTGTACATTTTCTTCTAAATAAAGATAGCAAGTAATAAGAGATATGTTGATACACTACTTAAAAAAAAAGTGATTAATTCCAAACTTCAGCACTCTCTACAGATATTTGGATCCTAGCAGGCATTTTGAATGGATATAATCGGGGAAAAAATTGCACAAGCTAAGAAATTTCAAGTGTTCTCCTGCCTCAGCTTCAACATTTTGTGTGGATTAGACAGTTGCACATGGACAGCATATTGGTACTAGGCTTTTGCTGATTAAATGGTCAATAGTAGCATTCATACAGTTAGCTCACTCCTAGTCCAATCCAAAGGATACTCTCCAGCATGATAACAACCTGCTCTGCAATAAAATCTACTGGGATGGTATCTTGCAAGTGTGACTGATGATCCCTATGTGTAACAAGGTATTTCCATTGGAGTGCTATGAGAAATGCAACTGAATACAATAAAAAGTACCTGGATTTAAGGGATTTGCAGGGACCAGGAGAGAATCAAGATCTCAAATCAAATGATTCCTTTAAACTTATCATGTGATTGGTCATTTCATGTCTAGTTATTCTCTTTTCCCAGATATTACCTCGTGTCTCTCTGCCAACAACTGCAAAAATGCAGAGATTTGTAGAGTGATAGTTAACATCTTCACAAAACAAATGACATTAGCTTTGCATATCAACTCCTGCACAACTGAGGGTATTCTCAACGCATCAGCGGCATCTATCCCATAGGCAGCTGCAGCTGTGAAGGAAGGAGGATGCTGAATAGCCAGTTGCTGTTGACTTGTCCTCTTTGGTGCAGTACATTTTATGAATTAGTTAGCAGGGAAAGTTACAGGCTGGAGGTGTCACATACATTTGTAAACTGTAAACTACTCTCTCCCCCTTCACTATCATTCTCTGTCTCCACTAGTTTAACTAAAAGGAAGTAGTCATCTTGATCAGTTTCCTAAATGTTTATTCATAGATGCTTAGTCTGAAGAAAGGCTCTTTATTGGACCTTGGTTTGGATCCTCAAAATTTTTTTAATTCAGTTTCAAGAATTCTTAAACTGCGGCAAAACACTAAAGAAAGGTGCAATTGAAAGACTGAAAGGTATGAAAAGTTCTAGGACAAGACTCCAGACTGTTAACCAGTCCTTTGTGCAGTGAATAATTTTATCCAGGAGAAAAAGGAAGAGAATATTACCATGGGTTCACCAACAGTACACATATTTTCAAAAGAAGAGTCATAAGAAACATGTGGTCAGAGCTACCCTTAAGCTACTTTTTGTAAGAGAATAACTGATTTTATTATGTTAAATCTCTACCTTATTAAAAATTTGTTGTGATATTTTCTTTCTATTTTGCATCGTGTTTCAGGAAATACCTCACAACTATTGTTATGAACACAAAATTAATATTTCATGATATATTACAGAGTATTATGATTTTTAATAAAACTTTGAGCTTTTTTATGCAAGGGAAGTATGCTTTCATAGTGTGGGATTTGCATTCCTCTGGAAGTTTTCAATAAAATATTACCAAAACATACAGATCACATTTCAAAAATCTAGTACTTTATATAAAAGTGCAAATAAGTTCTCGTTACAGTATATAAAACTGCAGAGGTGCAGGCAGGTAAAATAACAAAATGAGAAGACCACACCATCCAATATTCAAAAAAATATGTTTATTACCTAGCAACATAAGTGCTGGCATCCTTGCCTTGTAGTTTGAAGTCATGTACCACTCTGCACTTACTGTCTATCTGCTATCCAGGCATTTTCTAGGTTGGACCCCCCCACTCTTGCCTCTGCATTCAGAGCTGCTGTTCGCTTTACCTTACACCCTGGTTTGTGGAGGAAGTGAAATGTGAACCACTGGGACCAATAGGCAGAGTTATAAGATTTTTGTGCAGGAAATAGCCTCCAGATTGTGCCAAGAATCTGGCTCTTCAGTTCCTGGGTCAGGATGAGGCCCCGCCTACTGTGCTGCTTAGTTCAGGGAAATGCTGTATAATCCTGGTCTTCTTAGTCTGGCAGGAGTTGTCCAAACCAGCCCTTCTTTTCTGACATTGATAAATACCCTCTCCTCACAGGCTGTGCTTGGTTCAAAGCCTGTGATAACAAAGAAAGCAATGAATAGCTAGGGTTTTTTTTGTGATTTCCTATGATATTGAACACAAAATATTTTCCTTATAGTTTCTAAGTACTAGTGTCCCAGTACTGGAAGATCAGGTTACTTCTATGATGGAAGGCCTATTTCCTTTGTTATGATTGCTGATTAAGACAGTCAACAGATTGAAAGTTGCAGAGCTAGGCAGCGACTGGATTTGCTGGCTGAAAATTGATCAACGAGACATAAGGGCATGAAGCACCAGAGCAGAAGATGATCTAGGACATTATAAAGATTATCAGAACACGACAGAAGAGCAATTGTGGTGATAAAGCATGCATTGAAGAGGATGTGCTGCTTTGGAAAAGAGAAACAGAAGTTAAAATGATAGGTTAACACATATATTTATAGTGTTAGGAAGGAAAGCACAGTAAAACTGAGCAGGCTATAAAAAGCATAACATTATATTTTGAGGAGACCTATTGAAAACATTTCTACTAGGCTAATAAAAAGAGTCTGATACAAATCACTGTGTCAAATTTGGAAATTAATAGAAATTTCTCTAAAGCTCTAGAGGAATAAATACTAATAGGAGATGATTTGTGAGAAGTAAACTGGAGAGTTAAGTTCTGCTGACAACAGTAGAGCCTTGACCCTCCTCAGTGTTACAGATGATAGGATTTGTTGGGTTTTTTTTTTCTTTTCTTGTATCAAATAGTAGCTGAACTGAAAAATTGTGATGTTAGTTCAGACAGGCTGGTATAAGAGACAAGGAGCTGGGAGAAGACTGGGTCACAGGAAATAGTTACACCTTAATTCAGTTTAAACCTAAGATTATTTAATGTGAGTAAGATCAATCTAAGGGCAAGGACACCTTTGAATGTATCTGTAAGTACAGTTCCATATTTCAAGAGTGAACTCAGAAATAACTAATAAAATCAACTGTTTTGGCGAGCTGGATATGGAAAGATTTGAATTTCTTTAAACCAGAAATTCCAAATATTTCAGTAAACTCGTATGAAAGAGCTCTACATTAGATGGATGAATAACCTTAATATGATATTAGCAGCTAACCAAGACTGGACTAAAGTGTGTATTAGGCCTGTTTCACACAATTTTCCTGAGCTACAAGCTGAACTCACTCAAAAGTCCTTCTCAAAATGGGATTACCTACAGCACAGAATACAAGTCTGTCTAGTGTAGTGTCTAGAGGTGCTTAAAAACTCTTGCAGATATCAAACAGTATGAAGTTACAGGATGCCTCAGTGGCAATGATCTAATGCTAACAAAGTTATGAAAAGTTCCAGTCCTATGGCTAGATGAGATCATCACGTTTTGCAGCAGTTTAGATGTTTAGAATCCATTTGGGTAACCAGCTATTTTTAAAAGTAAAAGCTGGCATACACAAGTCATAAAAACTGACAGCCAGGAGAAAATATAAGAAAAATGTGGAGTCAATGCAATATAATTTTATAATAAAATATATAATTTTACTAGATAATAATTCAGAGAAATTATTTTTCACAAACTTGTGAGCAAGCATTATAGCATCAGAACACCTAATTTCTGTTTTTACTATTGTTGTGGACCTATTCTCTGGCTTCTGGTATAATTTATCCCTTTGTCTCACCTTATTTTCCCTTTCCGGATGACAAACGTGTTGCTATGACTCTTCACACAGGATGGTGGAAACTTAAAACAGAAGAGACTAACAAAATAATATAATGATGAGAACTAAAATATCACATGTTTTGACTGAAACAGAGATTTATAACTTAAGGAAACACAGTTTCCTATTGTGTGTCTTCAGAATATGTAAAATATTGCACGTGAAAAAGTTCATGCCCAGTAAAAATGATAGAGATTTTTGATTTTGTAAGAGGATGAAATGTACAAAGTTAGACAAGTAGAATGAAATAATGAAACTTCTAGTTTAGTTTCATTAGTAAGACTAGCACCAAAGCTCTACAACAAATTCTAATATGCATACTCATAAAATGTAGATAAAGAGAAGAGAGAAAATAAACAAAAGAATGAGTGCCTTATAGTCTGGAAAAGCTGTTTATAAGGAATGTAAAGGCTGATTTTCTTAGTAAAAAAATTATTAAGACATAACTTTCTAATCTCTACATATGTTTCTGTGAATAATAAGAACATACAGGATATGTCTGTCAATTTCACCTTTCTAGTTTTACATTTTAATGATTTTTAAAATTATTTCCTATACCAGGCTGAGGTTGATCTTCTCTTACTCAAACATCCTATTATACAACCACTGCAAACTACTTATTACATGAGATAATTTTTCAATCTTTCTTCCTACAGTAGAAAAACATAAAATAATATGCAGTAACTGAAATTAGAAAATCAATTTACACATATTAGAAATGTAGAATAATTTTGGTTTGAATTTTTCTTAATGAGGGTATCCATTGGAAATCTTAAGATATAAGGAGCACTGAATTATTACAGAATAACTGTGTAACAAACATGCTATATAACAACCAGAAGTTTGGGGGCTTCAAACAGGAGCCTCTCTGTCCATTGTGATGCAGAAAGTTGTATTAAATTATTACAATAGTCCTTCATTTCTTGATTCTGTATATATGGACCAGGAAAACCAGCCATAACAGAGCCATATGAACTCTGCTGGGAAGATGAGCCATTTTGCAATATTGTTTTCTGGAATCTTTCACCAAAGAAAAGCAGGACTATCAAGCAGTATTCCTGTCCTGGGAGGGTCTGTGGGTGTGTTGACACTAATCGCTGCTTTTCCCCCTACTCCTTTTTAACACTGGTGAAACAATTTCTTCTGTGAAAAAAGATCTTTTGAATATCTAAAACAGAACCACAAGGACCCACTGGTGTGCAAACGAGGAGGAAAGAAGTAAGATGAGAAAGATAATGCTAAGAAGGAAGGGTTGGGTTGAGAAATCCGGGTTTAGGTAAAGACTCCAAAGAGTGTAAGGGGAAAAAATACAGTAACTGAAGGTGGCAGAAGGAGCAATTTCAAATATCTGCTGATTGCTTAAGATAGTTTTCAGATAGAATCTGAAAACTGCCAATGAATAAAATCAGTAGGGTTCTAATTGCCAATTTATAAGTGTATATCAATACAGGAAATGAAATTGTAAATGCCGGAAGATGTCTTTTTTCCCTTTTCTCTTTTACAGGGTTATAACAATAGCGGTTCAAAAACTAATATCCATGGACCTGGCTCATAAATACAATCTTTTCTGTTGTAACTATAACCAGCTGCTTGACTAAAATCGACACTGATTTATTAATTTACCAGATCAGGGGAAGGGCAATAATAACTTGTCCTTTTTCTCCTTAGTATTATCATCAGATTTACAGTCAGATTTTATATACAGATTTTCACTACATTAAATATACATTATGGTCCTGGCAAGAAATTCATTTGAGTATGCTACAGATTTTTCACTCTTTACTATTGGATCAGGCTGAGCTGGACTTTGCAGAGATGTCATTTGGCATCTGTCCATATAACAAGCCACGATATGATGTATTCTTTGAAAGTATTCTAAATGTTTCTAGAGCACAAGAATGTCTAAATTCACAGAATTTACCTAAGAAAGCACATTCTTGGAAAAATTGTGTGGGTGGAAATACTATAAGTATTTTCCATATAAAATATTCTTTATCCATGTATTTTCCATATAAAATATTCTTTATCCATAGTTTCCACAACAAGAATACGTGAAGCCTCTCCGTGTATTAGAATATGAGCATTTTCCCAGCATTTCAACACCTAGTCATGAAATTGATTAACTGCAGCTGAACACATTTTTATCATGTGTTGGAGAACAAAATTCCAAAAAGAGAGGATACAGCCAGTCACCTGATAAAATGTTTAGGTATTTCCTATTAGATGTTGGTGTTATATGCCTGGAGTTCATGCTGTCATGGAATGTAGATGTGCATTGCCATGATATGACCAGACATACACCTGCTACCTGATGACAGAAATATGTGTTTTGATCTCATTATGAATGTGTCATTCCCAAACACATGATGGGAAAAGAGCTATAGAACCTTTAGGAAAATTGTGGCAAGTAGCTTGGCTCCCAGAGGAATTTATTTGCTCCCCGATTTCTTTGTGAACCATAAAAGGTGGTCTCAGAAGAAAAGATTAGTGTGTTGGCTGAAACAGGGGGAACTGTTGCAAAATAAAGTTGTTTCAGAAGCACCAGGTTTAGGCAGTCTTCTACTCAGAATGATCCAGGAACATCCATTCATAACAATATTAAACATGATTGCTATCTTTGTGGAGCTCAATATAGGCAACTGAAGCAACTTGTTCTAAGTGTCTAGTGAATATAACTTCTTTCCAGAAACTAATAGTAGCAATAGTGACACACAAATAAGTCCTGGACAGAGATAGAGAAAGACAAGAAAAGAGGCAAAAGGCAAATACAACATACACTCTTTGTGAAGCATCTTGCATGTAACCGCAGCATCTCGGGTGGATATCATACTGAACAGTGGTAGTCCCGCTGTGTATTTCTTCTTAATTCATATTGACTTCTCAAATCAGTTCAAAATTTTTCAGCTCATCCTTAATTGTAACCCAAATCAGGACTCTAACAAACAATGGTACCACAAATATAACTCTGCAACAGGTGAGGACACCTCGACTTGGATTTTTTCTCAATGTGTGACTTCCATCAGCACAGCTGTAACAGCTGTAGCATCCTCATCGACAATCTGCTGATACTTTGAGAGAAACAGGTTTCAAGAATACTTCCTATAAAGGCTTCAAACAGTTGCCTAAAAACAATCACTAGATGTGCACCACTAGTATGCCATATTAGCTTGCCATAACCTTGACAGATTTTCATTACTTTTTGATTTGTGTGTTGACACAATCATAAATGATTATTCTATAAATATGACCAATTCAAGAACTCTTTTTCTGTGCTCAAACTCAGTATAGTTCTCTGTTGGTATGGTACACTGAAGGTGCAGTTCTGTCTTTTATAAGAATTGCTTCAGCTGTTGGATCCATGTGAAATAACACTGATTATTTTTCATAAGCTGCCAGTTTTTCAGGAAACACTTGAAAGAACTCACTGACAATGTTTTTTAGTTACTCTTTACTGATGACAGATGCCAAGGAAACTGATATACCAATACAAACTAAACTTTCTAAGAAGGATCTGCAGAAAATGTTCACCTCAAATTTATGCCAGTGTTCATGTACATTCCACTGTCATCATAACGATTTATGAAAATGAAGCAGTAGAATGTGTCTCTTTAGAGGTGATCTCATTTAACTTCCATTTCATTTTCATGCACACTTCCCACCATTGTATTGAGCTTTTCAGAGATCCTCAAGACTCCTTGGATGTGGTAATACTTCTTTACTCATTGTCAAAGGAAGCACTGATGTCCACAAATAAAAATCTTTGAGGTAACATGTTTCGTACTGTCAACCTTTGGTGATGAACCTGAAGCATTGCAGTTTTTCTTTTTGCAGAAATAACATTTCTAATCTTTGAATCTCTATATGAACCACTATATGGTTTGACTAGAAATTTGTACAACTGATCTTGTCCATTAATGTTGTGGTTAAGTTCCTGACTGTACTGGTAACAATAATCTTTCTAATAATGGAAACCAACATTTAGATTAATTACTGTGATAAGACTTCTCTTAAGTGACCCTGATTCGGTGGCAAAGGCTTTTTCCTAAACAATTATAAATTATTTATTTGGCTCAAGAAAAATGTGGTACAGGACTCCAAAGACAAGACAATTACGTAACTCATCATCGAGAAAATCACCAGTTACAGTGCTCAATGATGCAGAGCAACTAAGCAATATAAGTATCCATGTCCTTATCAATTTGTAAGTTTCACCTGTGAAATTGAAATCTCTAGACAGTGATGGATAGGGCAGAACAGGAGTGCATCTTCGGCAAGGCTATGACTTCATCATATGGTCTTTACTTAAGTACCTCTTTTTGCCTATAATATTATCAATTATCTTGCTCATAGACTTAGCAGAGCACAGCTTGTTCAGGAGTTTTTCTCTTGTTTGCTTTAAGATAATGTGATAGTCTTTCTCAATAAGAATTTTTAATGCAGGTTGATTAACATCAGGCCATCCCACGACTGCCATCTCAGATAGCAAGGAGGCAGACATGTTAATTTAGATTCTGTAGTGGCAACTCTTTTATCTTAAGTGAGTAAAGTCACACTCAATATCATTTGCTGCTGCTACTAGGAGTGGCTCCAGAAGTACTACTGCTGCTTGTCATCAGTAGCATGTATTTCTCTTTACCAGAAATTTGACAGCATATTTACAAAGAAAAATCTTTGGGCTCTTGTGTGTGCTTAGAGGCCTTAATGGCCCTGAGCAGATTCATTTTGGACTTTTACCCCTATCTGTCACTGATGGATCCAGGAACCCCATTTCAACTGAACTTTGGGCCTTCAGTCTCAGTATATGCATCGTCACAGGAGTGCCTGTCCTCTGCTGAGCCACAGTCATGGACATAGACCATGTTGATCCGGACCCTTATCTGCAGACTGACTTCCTGGCTTGAGCTTGGACGTGACTCAATAACAGTAGACCCGCCAGTTGATCACTGGTCTGTGTCTGACCCAGATAATGATTACTGGACCTGATCCTGACTCTGACTTCCTGGCTTGAGCTTGGACCTGCCTTATAAAAAAAAATTTGCCTCATGATCTTGCTTCTCATTTGAGCCTGACAGTCATCTCTGGAACTACCTTTACTACCACAGCACCGCTCACCATCAGTGAGGTCATTGTCCCTAGTCCACATTTAGGTCACTCTCAACTCCCACCTCGCCCTCTGTTAGGGAGCAAGCCTGTTCTCCCTGTTCCCTGACATGGCAAAAGCAGACAGCTTCACAAAGAAAGGTGAGTCAGGAGACAAGTCTTCCAACGAAGCTGGCAGGAGTAGTATCTTCATTAATAAGGGTTACAGTCCCATGGTATCAGAGCAAGAAAACAGACAAGGTCCAGAACAGGATAAGCTAAAACTGTAGTCGTGGTCAGACAATGCAGTAGTCAAAAGCAGTTCCTAGATCAAGCCAGGAAATCAAGCCAGCAGGACAGCATCTGGCCCAAGGTACCTGGCCAGGTTCAGATTCACATACCATGATATGAGAGTGACCAGGGGAAAGGACCTGAGCTTAAATGCATCTTCCAGTTGACGTGACGAAGCTCCAGATGAGGCCTCTCACCTCTCTTCCTTACACAGCTCCTTTCACACCAGTCTGATCCAAGCTGACAGAGTGGCACACAGTTGTGCTTGAACCTAGAGAGCCAAACTCCATTGAGGGGTGAAGAGGTTGCAATGGCAGCAGGTGCACTCAAGCCCCAAGAACAACCCACTCAACTAAAGCAACCAGCAGAAAGTGATCATCATTTTGCTGTCAGCAAAATGAACAGTAACAACAAACAGGTTATGGAAGAAAAGGCAGAGGAATCAAATATGGCATGAATGATTTACAAAAAAGGACAAATAATATCCTACGTTGGATGTTTGTAATATCTAGATCTATGACATGACCTCTTTCAGGAGTACTTGTCTATTTTTCATTAGAAAAACTCATGAAAAGCAGTTTGTGACAGTTTTTGATGTCTCAATGTTTGTTTTTTTTTCTCCATCAGAAATAACCAACCAAACAAAAAATAGATAACATTGTTTCAAAATAACACTTTTAGAATGGAAACCTGAAATTTCCTCATGTATTGTCTCCTAATCTTTCTTCTTTGGTGATATAAAAAACTGGATGTCAAAATGCCTTCACAACAGAACTTCATCGATTTTAGAATATATTTGAAAAATCTTACTATTGTAAGAAAAAAACCCTATTTTCAGTAGAATATCTGTCTTCTAGAAAGCCCTTACCAGCTCTAACACTGGGTAAACTATTTGTATGTAGGTGTATATATAAGTATAAAAATCTATGACTATTTTTAAAAATCAATTGAATTCAATAAGATCATCTATACAGTATGAACCATAATATATTATTGAATAATCTTTGCATCAAACCTATCATTTCCGTCTGAGTTATGGCAGATATTTTAATGCATGCCTCTGGCCAATTGTGATTTAAAACCTTCAAGAGAATCCTCCACTTTCCTAGTTTGAAAAATTTCTGTGGTTTACTATCTTTAATTTCACAGTTTTATTAAGTATGACTGTGTACTCCGAGTCTGAATGTAGCTGGTGCGAACTTCCAACCATTGAATTTGATTATGATCTTTTTTGATAGAGTAAAGGAACAATGCCTACATTTTTATTTTATTTCCTTGTGTAGGCACCTGTAGATGGTATCACATAACCTTTTAATCTTCTTTTGGATAAACTAAATAGATCAATCTTGTTTAGTGTCTCAATATAAAATAAACAATGCTGCTTTTGATTGTAGAGATTTGTTGCTTCCTCTGGGTACTTTACAATGTAAATTAAATAGATAATAATCATTATGTAATGGACAGTTACACCTGGTCAGAATGTCAGAGGAAAGGGATGGAATGATACTGGCAGAAACAAAGGAAAAAGTGCCTAGGGCAAACACTGTTTTCAAACAATTTAGTTCTGAGCTTTTGATTCGATTGCACAGTTTTCTAAGAGTATTTTCATGTTATGGTAAAATTCTGTTTTGTCTCCCTCTTTATTTTCATATTAATCAGGTTTGGACAAAGGAAGATACAATGACAAAAAGTAAAAGGAAGTGAATTCAGTGGAAGGATTTAAAAGATGTCTATTTCTTTTTCTTCACATATCTTTTGTACGTTCCACAACTATTCCTGAGATTCTGTTTAATTTAGCATATCATTTTCTATAGGAAAATACAGCTTATTCCAGGCCATATTAGATTATCTGGTACTTTTAGTGCCAGAAATCACTCACGAGCAATGACAAGTTCCAAATATTTTAACAGAAAGTACAAAATATTCTGAGCTGGACTGATGAGTGTGGCATACAACAGCTTCAAGAGAAGAGATACAACTGTATGCAAAATCAAGACCCTTTAGATGCTTCTCAGAAGCAGGTGAATTTTGAATACGCAATTTGGAGCATTTTGAAAAGAACATAATTTACTACAGTTGCTGAAATCTGGTCGCACTTTGAGCAATTAAAATAAAATGTCTAAAATAACTAATCAATCCTGAACAACTTGTTCTGTACTTTGTACTTTTGTACCATTTGAAGTGTGGACATGATAACTATTCTTTTTATGCTTCTTAAAGCAAATTCACAAAATGACATTTAGTACAGTTGGCCTTCGGTAATCACAGGCAGTCATTAATTGCAATTAAATAAAGGATACCATGAATTACTTCACTGATTTGTTACCAAGGCAGTTTTCAGGACAGGATATAATGACAGATAGCTAGTTTAAATTGTGATTGCTTCAAAATCCTGTTTGTTGCAGGAAAAACAGATCAGAAATACAAAGCCCAGAAGTGCCTTAATTTACTAGTTGTCCTTCAGCAGGGTGAAGGCTCTTGATATGTCCTCTTACATTCTTGCCTATTTAAATTGCCTTCAGCTTTTTATATTACAGTTCAGGTTAGTGTTTGGTTTGTTCTTTAACTGATGTTTTTAAATGATCTTGGAATGTCCCTGTGAGTTGAAACACAAAAGTTGATGCGATTCTTCTCCCTCTCCAAAACTTTCAGACAGAATTCAGTAAAACTGCATTTTTGGGAGTATTAAATGTTGACAAAGAAGAGGAATTTACCAATTTTATTGAAAAGCAACAGTATAGATATGGCCTTCTTTTTTGGCTAAACAAATCTTTAGTGTTTTGAGGTTTACATGGAATCTTCCATTGTTGGACTCGTAAGACAACTGAAAGTTTTAAGAAGAAAAGTCACAATTTCTGCCAAATAAATTGATGGTACGGAAATCAAAGCCATCTTTAGAAAGTGCTTATACTTCTACTACGATACTATTTGAGCACTCCATGAACCTCCATGAACAGCCACATTTTATAGACAGTTAGGACAATACAACAGCAAAAAGACAGTTGGGATCTTCTTCAGCAAGCTCACTTTCTAGACAGCTCTCCGAGTCCAGTTTCTTATTAGCTAAGTTATTTCTCCTTAACTGGTATTCTATCTTATTCCTTTTGACTGGTTCTTTAGAGATTCATAGACTTTCTCCTTGCTTAAAATCAGAGATTAAGATTAAATTTTGAGTTTCAGAATTTAAACTCATGACATCATACAAACATTTGGAATTGAATTCATAATTTCCCAGAACAAATTCCGAAGTAAAGGGTAGTTCTCACTTTTATGGAACCTTAGATGAAAATGTTTATGAATATTGTTTGGGTAATGTAATTTCAAACTCAAACCCCAAGAAATATAAACTGTATGACTTAAGTTTTGTATGCACTAATTTTCTTCAATATTAATTCTGTTGGTGGAAACAAGTTTTAGTCCTTTAACTGTAAGACTAACTGCTGGTCAGTAGTGAATGCATATGATTTTTTTCAGAGAGACATTTAATAAAAATGCATTACAGATTTTCAGAAAGAAAGAAGTTATTATTTGACCCAAAATTATTTTGCCTCCCTTACTCCTAGCTAAAATGGAAAATGCATTTAAGCAAAACTTATGTTACTCTTCTATTTTTCTAGAGGAGTACGTGTATTGTATGTCAATCTCTCAACATGAAGCTGAACTGTGTCTTCATTTACTTCTGGGACTGAAACCGAGTGTTTCTACCATGATCATACTAAGAACCTAAAGCTGGATATGTAATGATAAACCTCTGTCCCAAGGGACAATAGCTCAGTGAGTTGATTAGAAAATTGAAAAAAAAAAACAGAAGTATTTTCAGGAGAGAAACATAAGTCTGATTTAAAGGGTCATTTGGGTTGTGAACGTTAGTTAAATAGTAAGTACCATAATTTACACTCATCTCTTCAAGGTGTGATTTTATGTGATGCCTTCCAGAAAACATTGCATGTAATAATTTAGTTAGTTTGGACACGCTGTATCCGTTTCATTGGGCCTTGTACTCCAAGTCTGAGCAGCACCTATGCTATTTTAGCACGAGTAGCTGCTACAAGAGAATCTGCTGGAGTGCTCCATGCCAGCTTGTGCTGCGTTCTAGTGGGTGTTACGACAGACACAGCATTCCAGACCTAAGTATGTGGTTTTGCTTTTTATACAAAATGGAAGACTGGATGGCACGAGACAGAAGAGGAACCTCTGCATAAATGGGATATGTACAGGGTACAGGGGGAAAATCCATACAGGGTCAGTCCAATGCAGTGTGAGAAAGTGGGGTCCCCATAAGCTGAATGGATATAAGATTAACTTGTTATTTTATTACACCATTTGTTTGGGGGCCTTTGTTTCTGAGATCCAGAAGAAAAGCTACACTGTCTCTCCCAAAATTTCTTCCCCCTCTGCCCCAACCTGGGGCAGAACAATGCTGAAGTTTATGGAATCTTGCACCTTGGCTACTATAGACTCTGCAAAGGTTTGTTAGAGGGTAAGAGTCAGTGAGAAAGAATTGGTAAGAAGCCTTGAACCAGTCCAGGGCCTAGGCCTAAGGGAATGACACTTTTTTTTTTTTGAGGAACTGTAATGGGAATACTGATAAGAATCTGTAAAGTACCTGCATTTAGTGACATTCCAGAATTGTCTGGGTGAGAGAAAAGTCAGAGGTAGCAGAGCAAGCAGAGACTAGTTGGACAACCTTGGTTACAGGCAGCATCAACAGAGGTGCTTGGGGATAGGAAGGATGGCAGAAAGATGGCTGTGGAATGTGGGGAAAGCTGGTTTGGGGGAAAAAGACAGTAAAGGAGATGCTCAAGTGAGAACAAGTTCTAAGATATGGTACGCATTAAGCATTAAAATTAATGCTTTCTCTATCAAATAGTGTTATTTGAAACCTAGTAAATATGATTTTTGCGGCTACTAGTAAAAGGCCATAGGGTTTCTGCTCACTGACAGTGTAATCTTCAGGATTTCTCATGACTTGCCTTTGCCTGTGTGGGTAATATTTTGTTCAGTGATCGCCAGTGTGTAAGTGACTAGTGCCCAGCTAGTTACAAGCTTAATTTCTGAGAGCCTTGTATATGATAAAAGTCTGAAAACTTATGCAGTCACCGTGTAACAAGAATAGCCCTGTGTGTTGGCTGTGGCTGTGAGGATCCTTTGTGTGATTATCTAACTTCAGTTGGGAATGAGTTGCTTAGTGAATTGATCAAAGTCCTCTTTATCCAAGCTAAAATTTTCTACTCTATACCTCTTATGTCTTACTTAAGGCTCTTAGGGTCATATAAGGAATAAGTGCTATAGAAGCTTTGTACTGGTTTTCTGCAAAAGCATAATTTTGAATAGTACTGTTGAAATATGTCATTCCTGAGCTCAGTTCATCCTACTTGCATCCCTTCTTGTCACTATATCCTTCAATCTCCTTCATGAAAGTGTTCTATGTCTCTAGCACTCATTTATGTTATTTGCTTCAATGACCTTACTTGACGACTTACTCCAAGTGTTTACTGCTCTTTGAACAAAGTAGTTCTGCCTGAATTCAGGTGCAGTTAAGCGATAATAGTATTGCTGCTCTGTTTTATGAGGCAATAAGCTGGTTCAGCTGAGTAGTTTATCCCAACAAGGGAACCAGAATATTGCAAAGTAAAACACTCACATAGTTCTTTGCCTCCAAAATATGTTGTAACCAAACACTTTAAACAAGAAGCAGATTATTCAAGGCTACATCACAATTTACAAGTGCTTCCCTATTGTCCTTAGGCATCCAGTCAATTCACAAATAGCATATGTCACTGTGCTTTTCAGTTCAGCAGAACTGCCCAGTTTGAGGCATTGATGGGACCAGTCCAGTGTATCTGGATACCCTTGATGCATTATACTAGGTCAAAACCTCACTAAAATAGCTTGGAATATTGGTCTTACTGTCATTGCTCTGGAGCAGGGGAGAAACACCTCCCTTCTAAGGGAGGGGTCCATATATTGAGACTCCAGTTTTGAAAAGAAGTTCATTGCATGTGTCTTCATTCCATACCTGTGTAAAAAACTACAAGTATAGCACAGGATGAAGGTGAAAGCAAATAGGAACTGCATCATGTCTATCAGACCTTTTTAATTGGTGTCTGATACTGATACTCCATTCAGTGCCTACAAGGCATCACAATATGCCCTATTGTTTGTGGAAATACCATGTTGCTGAATCACAAGTGAAAACCTGTCACCTTGACTTGTTGATAGGAGGCAGAAATCCTTTTCAACTTTTTTTCAGAAATCAATCATCTTGGGTATTTTTTTAATCCCAAACTACAGTAGGTAAGGATGTCCTCATTGTATTTGAAAAGGAAAGACAAGTTGTAAAGTAACTTTGCAGAATATAACTATGAAACTTTTAATAAAACCTTCATATGAAGGTTTTTAGCTCACCATGCAAGAGATTCTAACATAACTATTTCAAATGAAATTAGCTCCTTGACTATGTCAGGATATTTGCAAACATAAAATGGAAATTGTAAAGTGCTTAGTGAAATTTGAATTCGTATAGTTTTTGTCTTCTTTTTAACTTATTAAGAAGATTGAGTCAAAGTTTTGTCCCAGTAGAACAAAAAAAGTTTCATCCTATACTCCTAGAATCCAATAACTATAATAATATTTTGTTTGGTTAGTTTTGTTTTGCTTAGAAGGCAGTTCTGATAAATCTAGTCAACACCAGTAAGTATTTCATTAAAGTGACAGGAAATAAAAATCAATGAAGGAGATAACTCTGCTCACATGTCTCCTCTCTGTCATTTTTATTTAAAACACCAATTAATTTAATGATTGTAATATTGATTACTAACTTTTGAAATGTCATATTAGCCTTTTCGGTTCACACAGTGTATTTAATCAGAAAAAAACCTTGACTGTGTGGAAATAAACAGAGAATAAATTAACAGATGAATCATCAATTGCAGAATTTTGTGACATTTCATTATAAAATCCATATTTTGACGTAACTAAGCTGGTAGCAAGATTTATTATAAATTCCAAATCTAACCTGCAATTTTTAATTGGCCCTGGGTTAACAAGTTTTCATTCTGAAGCCATGTAAAACACAGGCTTTTGAAAGACCTGCAGAGCTTATTCATTTGGGTACCGCTCTGTTCAGCTGTTTGAGCTGTTTGCTGAGCTTCACCTCTAAAGTTGCTATGAGAATAGACAATGTAGACTGAACAGCTTCAATTAAAAGTTAGGTTAAGATCAGTAGTCACTGAACATATTTAGTTCTGTTGGAAAACATAGACACAGCAAAAGCTAAAAAATTAATTTGAATTAGAATTTTAAAAAGTGTGATAACCCATGATGTCTTCATGTGCTTTGCTTACAGAAGTGGAAGTTTGATTTTATACTGATTGAGGATCCTGTAGGGCTTCTGCAGTCGTTTGAAGCCTGAGCAAACTCAGAAGGAGGCAAGCAAAATTCATCGTGTCCCAAAACATGCAAGAGAAAAAGATGCCACCTTTTTGTATCCTAAAGTTAGATATCTTTTTTAAAATATTATTTTTGCCATGATTGTGTCATGGCAAACAGCTCTGATTAGTCCTGCTTATTACACCATAGTCATGAACTATCTTGAAGTTTGAAAGAACGTTGGTCTCAGTTCAGACTGGCATGAGTGGCAAACTGTTCAAAACATTTCCTCTTGGAACTCCAACTTTTGTTAATCTAGGTCTCAAAGTTGACTTTCAGAAAATGTAATATTTTTGCAACATATTGGCCTCTTTGTCGAAGTCCATAACAAAATGAGTGTTCAGGGCTACTAAAATGAACTGCCTTTCTCTTCGCAGACTGGACTTTATTCTGCTAAATCTTCTATAATTATACAGATAAACTTCCTAGTGCTAACTGAAAGTTATATTGCTTTGTTTAAAGAGAGAGGAAAACTGAAGACAAACTTATGGTAAAGAAGACAAACCTGATCAAATTTAAGTTTTACTACTATTACTCTTTTAGTAGTATCACAGATTACATCCAGACTGTTAGACATTGCTCTAATGCAGTGAGAAAACAGACAGAAATCTTCAGTGTCCCCAAGTTCAACAGTGGCATGATACGTTTGACTTTTTGACCATTAAATGTAATTTCTAATTAAGGTCTTATGTTTTCACAATTCTTAGCTTTTTAAATATCTGCTTAGAAGAAGCCTATGAATTACAGCCCTGGAGAGAAGAGGGGACCAGGAAAGCTGGCTTGTTTTGAAGAGGTGGAAGCTGAGACAGCTAATCCAGAAAAGTTATACAAATGCTGTCTCAGCATGCAAGGATGGAGTCAGGAAAGTGAGAGCTCATCATGTGAGGAATATGAAAGGTAACTAGTCTTTTGCTGAGGACTCCAGAATTGAATGTATTACTCCAGGTGAAGCCTAAAGAGAATCACCTCCCTCGACCTGCTGGTCACATTTCTTTTGATGTATCCCAAGATAGAGTTGTCTTTCTGGGCTGCAAGTGTACATTGTCAGCTCATGTTAAGCTTCTCATCCACCAGCCCCAAGTCCTTCCCTTCAGGGTTACTCTGAAGCCATTCTACACCCAGCCTGTATTTGTGCTTGGGACTGCTCTGCCCCAGGTTCAGGACCTTGCACTCGGCCTTGTTGAACTTCATGAGATTCGCACATGCCCACCTTTCAAGTCCATTGAACACAATCTTGAGTGCTAAGGGAGCCAGTTGACTTCATTGCAAGGCCACTGTCTATTATCTTTGAAAGGTGATGGCAATTGGGAGGGGGGTGTCCTGAGAACTGGAGGAGACTAAATCATATTCCTATCTCGAAAAGCACAATCTGTGGAACTACAAGTTGGCAAGCCTCATCTTGATTACGGGGAAGGTGATGGACTAAACCTGTTGTAAGATTTTTCCAACCACATGAAAAGTCAAGAAGGTGTTTGGGAGTAGTCAGCATGGTTTTACAGGAAGAAATCCTGCTGGACCACTCTGACAGCTGTCTACAATGAGCTGACTGGTTAGGTGAATGTGGGGAGAGCAGCAGATACTGACTTTGGTGAGGCATTTGACACTCTATACCGCAGCATTCACATAGACAAACTGAAGTACACGTTAGGTAAATGCACAGTTACATTGTCTGAGAAGTGATTTAACTGCTAGTCTGAAAGAACCAGTAGCACAAAATACAGCAGGGGACCAGTGGAGTATCTTGGGATCAATGTTGTTTAACATAATCATGATAGTGATACAAAACTGGGACGAATGGCTCATGTTCCAGGGTGTTGTGCTGCCATTCAGAAAGACCTTTATAGGCTGGATAATTGGGCTGACAGGAATCTCTTTGATTTTAACAGAGAAACACACAATACCACATGTAGGGAAGAGGGATAACCTCTAGTAGCCTGGTAACGCACTGTAGCTGACCAGCTGAGAAGTAGCTTGGCCAAGAAGAAGCTTCAGTCTCTGGTGTACAAGTTGAACATAAGTCAGCAATGCATCCTTGTGGCAAAGATGACCAACATCACCCTGAGCTGTACCAGGAGGAGAAATGCTGCCACGTGGAGGGAGGTGACCTCTTTGTTCTACTTAGTACTGGAGAAGCCGTATCTGGAGTGCTGGGTCCAATTCTGGATGTCTGTAATGAACTTGAGTGGATGACCACTGCATATCAAGGAGTTAGTGAACCACCTAACAGCCAACCTGAGTATGGTCAGGTCTGTGCTGGGCTGAACTGTCCATTGTGGTGTTCAGACCTGTGTAGTGTTGCACATAACCCATGTTCGCAGAACAAACTCAGCCAACTTATTATAATACAAGATCTCACAGGGAGTTCCTGCTTGGTACCAGCAATTATGCCACCTGCGTGTACTTTGCTTTATCTAGGAGAACAGCAAGAAGCTGTCATGTGAACATCCTTTCTGTTTTATGCTGGAAAAGGTGAATAAAGTTGTTTTCTTGTAAGAAACAATCTATAATTGCTTGAATGACTGAGAGGGGAGAACCTCTTCTATGAACAGGGTCTGCACAGTTTGCTGTCCGTGGATCAGAGGCCCATTTGATGGTACACCTTGGGTTACAGCATCCAAAGGGACATAAGATTATCTGCTCTATTGTCTCCTTATAGTGTTACCTCTTTATCAGTAGCATTTAAAAAGGTGTATTAAGGAGTGTTGGAGCTTTTCTTACTGGGTTTATAAAGCACCAACATCTACTGGTGCAAAACAACTCCCTGGTGTAAGAAATCTATGGATACGCTAGATTGAGCCTAGTTGAAGGGCCACAAAGATGATTAAGGGCTTGGGGCATCTTCCTACAAAAAAAAGACTGAGACAGCTGGACTGTTTAGCCTTGAAGGTCTTCTTAAAGTGTATTAATACCCTGTGAGAGGGAGTAAAGAGGACGTCAGAATCTCAGTTTTGCCCAGTCACAGGATGAGAGGCAAAGGGCACAAACTGAAATACAAGAATTTGCATTTAAACATAAGAGGAATCTTACTTTGAGGGTGGTTGAGTACTGGAACAGGTTGTGCAGAGATGGTGTTCTCTGTCCTTGGATGGAGATAGTCAAAACCTCATTAAATATGAGCCTGGGCAATCTGCTGTAACACACTTGACTTTGAGAAGTCCCCTCCAACCTGAGATTCTGTGAAGCAACAATTTTCAGGTCATGTTTGTTTTCAAGTGTTTCTAAAGAATACAGTTCAACAGTATCTGTCTTTATAAAGTTAAATATCTGGTTTACATATTGAAGTGTGTATTTCCTTTTTACTTGTCAGTCAACTATATTGATGTTTTCTGCTTTCCATATTTTAATTTCACTACCTCATTTTTAGAGATATGTCAACAAGTGAGAAACACATTTAGCACTTGATCTGCGGCTCCATTAATATCAGGTTTATTTGCTTACCTCCTTAAACATGACGAATATTCAGTAAATGTAAACACAGTGCTACTAAGTGATGAGAAATTTTAAATATTTACTTTTATGTAGTGGTAATGTCTTTTATGAAGTGCTTACTGAAGTCTTTATAACTTCTTTCCAGATATCTTTTTTCTAAGAAGAAATATTTTTATCTGATATTAGGATTTTTGGGGAGCTCTGTCTTTCTGTAGTCAAAATGATACTCTTTCAATAGAACATAGACTTAAAAATATTCAGGGGGGGTGGTGCTCTTCAAAAATCTAAAAGGACATAAAATAAGAAGTACAAGGGGGGTTTTTTGGTGGAAATTCTTTCTGTATGAAACCAATGACCATAATATAATAGAAAAGAAGCTGCTATGATTAAGGAGTTTGAAAAGGTTTTTATGCTAAAGATAGTGGAGGAAGTTCTGAGACAAACTCAGGCAAATATTCAGAAATTCCAGTTGAGAAAGGAGAGAGGTGTCTATTTAAATATAATATTTGGATCACAGCTGATAAAGGCACTTCTGAAATATGACTGATTGTTTCTCAGAACTGAGAAGGGAAAGACACATAAATGAAAGATTGAGCTAACAGATGTATGAAAACACCTCAAAAAAATGGATTTTGAGCTTTTTTAAAAAAGTCTTGATTAACATTTATGTGAGTAGTATAAATACTAAGAATAATTTCCAAGGAGAAAATAATTTTTACATGAATTTACAGACTACAATTAACTTGATTATACTAAGATTTGCCAAGGGAAATAAACAATAAAGTAAGAGGTAAACCTTAACATTAGTTATCACTTATCTGCTTTTCAGTCTTACGAAAAGTTTCGTAAGGCAAAGCAGTTGATTCATGAAAAACTTAAAATAGTATTCACAGACAAGATAATACAATACTACTTTATCTCTAATTTATTTCCATCATCACTGATTAGTGTATATGCATGCTTTTAAGTTGGAATTTATCTAAGGTTAATGCAAAATCAGTCAATCTTACCTGTAAGCAGTTCTATTACTATTTTAATCCTAATAAAAAACTTATCAAGCTCAGAAATAAGTATGAAGATGTGCTTAATATACTGCATGTCCTTGTATTTCTTCATTTCTGCAGTTTCTTAGAGCATTTATACTGTATCTCCTAGAGCCCTGTGTCCTTCCAGTAGACTATAAGATACGTCAGTAGAGGGAGAGTTAAATTATTTGATTTCCTTTCCTGAATTGCTTCTTCATCATGATCACTTCAATGAATACAAAGGAACTACTGAGTAAGTAGGTTCTGAGGAAAAGAATCTTACAAGATCCTCATATGACAAAGCTTGGGAACTTTATGCAGTTAGGTAGCCAGCACGGACTTTCTGGAGACACTGCACTGGTACGCAGAAGCAGGAATGGAGAAGATGCCTTCTCTTGCAAATTAAGCTGGGAAGGCTTGGTGAGTGGTTATGGGTCTGATAGTACTCCAGATAAACAGATAGTTAACAAATTTAATTCTTTGACTTTCCTGAAGACTATCAGAAAACAAAGTGTTTGTAACTGTCGAGAACCCTCAAACCCAGTTGAATTGAAAGACTGTCCCAATTTATCAAAATTGCTCATTCAGATATGTTAAAGTTATCTAATAATATAATCTAATAATTTTTAGCAAGACACTAAAAGAGTAATATCTTGTTACTCAAGATTATTACATACATACAGTATTTCTAATTCCTAGATAAGCAAAGCAGGATGGAGGTATTTGACTGCATGAATAGGACAATCCTATCAGCATGATGAAGAGGTATCTTTAATATAGTAATGTAGTCACGGCTCTCTGTTTCACTCGCTAAGCTCCACTAGTAAACAAAAGTTCAGCCCCAATATGTAATTTGAACACCTGATTGAAAAACTTGTTTATTTTGGCACAGAAGTGTATTTCTGTGTGGTTTTCTTTGAGGAGGATACATTGCTCCAAACATTAACAGAATATACCATGGGAACAGGCCTCTTGTTTTAAGCAAACATAAAATGATCGGAGTGCTTTTTAGATGGCCACATCCTTGAAATTAGATTGCCCTTTGGCCCCTTATGATTCAATTCTATAAATGTTGTCTTTATCCAATGGCATTCTTGGAATTTCAATAGAGATTGTGCCATTCTACTGGGCTCAGGTGGATAGCCTCTTTTATTTTGCAATGTCCTTAAATATTTAAGAGATGTTTTTGCATAATTTAAAACTTCTCAGAAAATTTTTATGCCATGATGGTCTTTAGAAAGCATAAAGTATGTAGATTCCATTTTTAGTGGGCAGGTATTGGAATATCAGTTGAGTTCAGGAAAGGTTTTGACAGTAGAATAGAAATATACTACACGCGTTAGAATGTATATGCCAGTATCTACATAGGGTGTTAATCAATGAACAAGAGGACTTCATATAATTTGAAGGATATTTGAAGGCTTCTTTTCAGTAGAAATAACAAACTTTCAGTATGAATGGCAAAGGTACAGGATTTGCATCTTAAATTACTTCTAAGGTGTTTAAAAAGATGTAAAAAGGTTGATAGTGTTAGAATTGATTTTCCAAGAAAATGAAGCTTATGCAAACGTATGATTGCATTGTTATTATGGTTCCTACCAGTTTTGTAAAAACATACATCTCAATAAAGGAGAAAATCTGTTAAAGATTCCACTGGAAAAGTGTTTTTTCACTCACTTCTTATCAGACGTGTGGAAGTCCACCTCTTGGATTAAGATTCCCTCCTTTATCAGTTTCTGCAGTTGCGGTTTTTCATATGTAATTTGACTCAAAATTTACTAAAACAAATCTTATGAATACATTTTAAATTTTTCTATTTTCAGGGAACAAATTCCTAATTTTCTTGTAATTCTGTGCAGCAGTCCAGGGAAGAAAAGACTCATTATAAGGAGCAAACTATTTAGTGAGTTGAGACTTATGATAAAAAGATTTCAGCAGATACTAAAAGAAGCAAATAGAAAGAACAATTGGAGATAATCGAGTATAAGAGAAGACAGGAAATCTGAGCTATAACAGAAACAGAGTCTTTTAACATGATGTTGCAGAACTAAGGGGAACTGCATAAATAGTATAAAAATGTAAGTGGTGACTAGGAAAAGCGAAGACTTTGGCTGGTAATACAACTAAAAGTCAAACTGCCTCAGAATAAATACAGAAAAAGCACGTTGCAGGCATAGTTCTCAGCTAAGTCTGTCTCCTGAATGCATGGGCATACAAATTTCAGAGTATCTAGCAGCAAAATGTTTTCCAAGTGTCTGTGTTACTAACAGTAGACTTGCATTCTTGAGGAGTGCAGTACTTTATGTTAACCACAGGAGTATGACAGCTCTACGCTTTCTACTGCAGCTCATGTATATCAGTTTTTTCACATCCCAGTCAAAAGTCCCTGTGTGTGGACAACATTTACTGGGAAGCCCAGTGACAAAGACAAAGACCAAATAATCATCTGCAGCTGCTCTAAGACATTTTCCTTGTTTGCTAATGAATAAGGATTTAGTCATTGCGGAGGTTGTTGAGGTGATCAGGGAAGTTACATGAAGGTTTTGGTAAGTTACGTGGAAATAATCTAGCGCTTGGATAGTTAAAAGGTAATATGCTCTGAATAATTAGGCAAAATTGTTTCTGTCATTCCCATTTTTAAAACACAGATATTGATAACTGCTGTTTTAGTTCATCTATTTCTATTCCAACTGCCCCAAAAGTGAAACAGAAATATCTACTTTTCTATTTGGACATTTTCAGAATGAAAATCCTTTCTCGGCAGCATTTTGTGTACTAACAAAAAGGAAATAATTAGAGGATTTAAACCAAAAGACTAAGGAAAACAAACAGAATGCACACTATGGAACATCTGAGCTTTTAATTTTGCTGAAAATTACAAAAAATCTGTGCAATGTAAATGTGGGTTTTTTTGTTTGTTTAGCCCTGGATACCCAAAAATAAATAAATAAATCTGTCTTACTGTAGCAAGGCAATAGAGTTACTTTCAGTACAATTTTATACTAGAGTCTTGATGAAGGCATGTGCATGAATATTATTATATTGATTTTGAATTATGTATTTAGCTAAAGCTGATTTTAAATTTGTTTATTACAACTACCATTACGTTTTTTCTACAGGACACTTAAATCTAAATCAATATCTTTAGCATCAATATCTAAATCAATATCTTTAGTATGACTACTGTATGAGCTTTGCAACAGTGAAATAACAGTTTAACATAAAAATTAACAGATTTGTATTAATAAGTAAAAGAAACCCTGTTTATGATTATAACCATTTTAAGGCAACCAATGTATGGCTTGTATGATTAAAAAAATATTTACTTCTAATAGTCTTTGAAAGTCACATATGCCTTAATTTCCAAATAATTTCCAAATGTTTTGGAAAAAAAAAAAAGGTATCAGGCTTTGGTCAGTTTCCTAAGAGTAATGCTGCACAAAAATACATTTAAGCATTAAATGTCTTTCAATTGCAGCAACAGCAGTCTTCATGTCAGTTTTAGCTGCAACTTTGAAATTCCTGTCTGGTTGTGGGTTTTTTTCATTCTGAACTTTGCCAAACTTTGCTGAAATTAAGCACCACATGCAGTTGCACTGGTTGCAAAATTCTGCATTGCAGGTAGAATCATACTAGACAACTGAAAAAAAAAACCTTAAACTTTTATTTTTTAAAGTATTTTGCTTTATTTTAAGTTTTCCTTCGTGCTGTCTATACAAGCTTTACTACTGATATCAATGTAAAGAACGTGGATTTTTTTAAGGAAAATATAAATCCTACATACAAGCTCTAAATTGAATCAGTACCCAGTAATAAGCATTATATATATCATCATCGGATGCCTTTACAAGTCAGCTTATTGTTAGATATAGGGTCAAGAGACAGGTCCTTCCCAAACAATTAAGAAAGGACTGCATATTAACATTCATCTGGGAATGAAGATAAACATGAATATCTGTAATTATACAAGAAATAAGAAGGAAGAGGGCAGAAATTCTCAGCTGACTGATATTAGTTATAGGTGGCTAAGACCCAAGATACTATTTCTGGTTTCTGATCCTTTGGCCTTCGGCAGCATTTGGATTTGGACCTAGTTTTTAACTTCAGATTGCGTCCGGTAAGGACTTGACTTATTTTGCAGCTTTCAACTTCTATGTGTTTTCTATCTCAAGACATTCAGAAAAGCAAGATTTACCTTTATCTTGCTACAAGCAGTCCTGTTAGAAAGTCAGAAAAGGATTTTAGCCAAAACATGTCTCAGATGCTGCTTTCAGCTGCATCTTGATGGTAACACTCTAATTTTTTCTTTCCTTAACTGCCTTTTTTTTCTCCCCCAAGCTTTTAGTTATATAGCATGTATCTCTGAAATCCATTCACATGCAAGTCAGACTAAGTCTCCCACTGACTTTCCAGCAAGACGGCTGAATCAGGGGTAATGTACAACTCCCAATTCAACATTTATCTAAAATTAAATGAACGAAGAAGAAAATCCTCTTATTGCTGAGCCTAGGAGAGGTAGGGCTAAGCCTGGCTGAGAAGAAGGGGAAAGAAGATAAGAAAGGTAGGGAGAGACTGGCAAGAAAAGACGCAGAAAGCCTGGAGAAGAATGATAAAGGGAATTTTACTGGCTGTGATGATATTTTTTTCTGTTCCAAATCTTACATTCTGATTGAGCACTGTTTGCTGTATACAAAGCATTCATTGATATATTGGTGATGTGGGTCAGCCGACACAAAATAGCCTGACCCAGGAGGTTATGCTGGGTTAGTGCTTAGTAATGAAAACTAATCAGTTGAAATAGATGATTTCCCATTTCAATTTTATAGAACAGTGTCTTTGTATTCTTTCTGCATCTGTATGTGCAAGAGTGATTGTGTTCTCAACTCCAGAAGTTATATTGTCTGTGATGCTCAAGTCCCTGATTAGTTTTTTCTTTTTACTGCTTTTCAAGTTATGTAAAGCAACCAGGAAAAATAGTACTAGTAAAAATACTAAATTTCCCATCTGATATTGGTCATCTTTCTACTTCACTGCACTTCAGTGTATCTCAGTTTTGTTATCTGTTTAAGAGAGACATAGTCAGAGACAAACAACATATTCTTTACAGGAATATAGCAAAGTTACATCACTGTAACTATTGAATGCTTCCATATCCTGAGTAGATGAATGTTTTAAGTATTGCTATCAGAGCCAACCTTGTTGGGAGGTATTGAGGTTAATCACATTGTCATGGGGTAACAAGAAGTCAGGAACTTCTGGACATTGGAATGACCTAGTCCAAGCAAGGTGAGGTATCTCAGGGCTGTGTCTATCTGAGTTTTTCGGGATGGAGTTTCCACAACCTCTCTAGGCAAACTGCCCCCATATTTCACCACTTTACAGTGAAGAATTTTTCATTTAATCTGACCATCTCTTTTGGTGCTGGAGAGTACTATCTAATTGTTAATTTTGAGACATCTGTTTTGGGGGAAAATCATTGCAAGTCAACAGAAAGTTTGACCTTTACTCAATTGTCTCTGGCTTTATCTAGCATTGGAATTTGCTAAGTGTTGTCTTCTGAGAGGTAGGCAACAGCTCCAGACTGATAATCCTGAAGATGGAAGGAGTTGCCTGTGCTTACTGTGATGCCCTTGTTCTGAAAGCAGTGTGTTGTAAAACAAACTCCATCGCAACAAACAAATTACCTGCACTTGTTCCTTTGACCCTGATTCTTCTCCTGCAAGAAATCAACTACAACTGTGATTTCTGTTCATAAGCAGCAGATCTAAGGAGTCCTTGCTTTCCATCTGAGCTAATCAAGGTGTTTTCACTCATTCCTTCGGAAGTTATATACTAGACAAGTTCAAAATTAAAACCATAAAATTATGCTGTCTCTCCCTAGGGTAGATTACTGCTTCCAGCTCTCAGCTTATGAGGATAACACTACTGCATAGAACTGTATTTTAGGAGTCATGAGCAAAAAAGTCACTGAGAGAGGGCTTTTTTGCCTGTTTGAGGCCTCCTTTGTTGTATCTGTGGCTCTGGTGACAAAGGAGCATTTGGAACTGAACAATAGTTGGCATAGGAGAACATGTCACTACTATTAATAATTTTTTTCTCTAATTTGACTGGCTTACACTGGGCTGGAATTGGCAGTGTTAAAATAACCTCTAAAAATCTACTTTTTTCAAATGAGGACCAAAATGTTCTTTATAATGTTGCATTGGGATATGAGGTTTTGCAGGGAGAGACAGATTACATGGGTACTACTTCCTGAAGGTTCCTGCAGGGCAACAATTACATAGTATTTGCAAGATAGTACAGAAATTCAGTTCAGTAGTCTCCAATTCTGAAAATTTACTCCATAATATATAAGCTTTCTAGCTCTGGAAGTAAACACAGACATAACAGTTACTGTTCAGGGGCTTTGTCTTGCAATTGCAACTTGCATAATCAATCCTAAAAAGGTACATGATAAATTAGTGGTCAATAAGTTTATCTAAGAAACTGGATAATTAGTCTGAAAGGGCGTGCACAGTGTAAAAATATAGAAAGAGAGAAACCAAGTCAGAGCATGATTAAAGCTTTGTTCTTTCCCTTGAATTCTCTTTTCTACTGTGAAAATTTTCCTAAAAATATCTAAGTTTCTATCTGTATGGTCAAAACACAGATATCCTTTCTGAGACCCTCTTCTGTCATAGAATTACAGAATTTATGTTTATGTTGGAAGGCATCTTCAAAGATCTTATAATCCAACCCCTCTGCAAGGGACAGGGACAGCTTTCACCAGATTACGTTGCTCAGAGTCCCATCCAGCTTGACCCTGAACTATTTTAACTGTCCTCTGAACTTTGTTATTTAACTAATTTCATAGTGTCCTGTCAATTATGTAAGAGATGGGAGAGATACAAGAGTTTGCTTGAAATTAGCGTTGGAAGAGGATACCTCATGAACTGCTTAATCTATGATATTTCTAGTAGTGTCTTATAGTTTTTTTCCTTTTCAGAAGCCTAAGGAATGTGAGACTATTTCTGTAGTTCATAAAAAATGGTCCATTTGTTCCCAGACACCTCTGGAGAATGCTCTGGTCTTTCACTCTCTCACTTTGTCAATTGGCCTGCATTTTTCTGTATTATAACTATTTTCTAGTTTGAAATCAGCCTTGAACACAGTGTTTAATGTAAAGTGTATGAACTGTCTAGAAGTTTCCAGAGACTACAGTCCAAAAATAGCTCAAATACAGTCTTTGTCAAACTCCCTGTTTACTATTAGGCTTTGTTCTGGTTGACCGCTCGTAAGTATTAAACCTGTCGGATGCTTACCTCTTTCCAGCTTGCTGGGAAACAGCTGGGTGTTTTTCATTCTGAAATTATTTTTCCAACCACCCCCCATACCAACAGTATAAAGGCCAGGAGGAACTCCCACTGGTGTTTTGTCCTTTCTGTTTCTCTCTTGGAGTCTTTCTATCACTCTCAAGAAGCCGACATATAATGGACCTAGTTTAAGCTTTCTTTGTATTTCAGTTAAATGTAATTTTTCATATACTTGTTCATCAGTTGCTGTATTATAATACTGAAAAACTACTTTGGAGAAGAAACCATCATGTGGATGTTCATCAGTTTTGCGTATATTTAAAGGAATCACTTTCTACTCAGTTCATGCATATTCCATTGTATCTTCTACGTGGAACAACTGTGCTAATGTCTTGTTTTCCAATGTTTGTGCATGTGATTTGCTGCCTAGAATGTCTTCAATGCAAGAATATTTGTTGATTGTATGGGTGTTAGGTGGAGTAATTAATCACTGAGTGAATATGTCGAGTATACAACTTTTATTGCTGTTCTGTCTAGGCTTATATATAATTTTAAATATTTGTGTCTTGCTTACCGAAAAATTGTATCAGATCTTCTACCTTCCCATCTCAAGGTTCATACAGTGGAAATTACTATGTGTGACTAATCCTTTTGGGTCACAGAATATACCTATTTGCATACAAAATGAATGCAGTAGCTGCCTGCTGTAGCAATCATTGGTGTTTGCCTTTGGCATTTTAACTGCACTGTTTCTTCTTTAGTCAACTCAGAAAATACTTTTTCCATTGCAGAAATTTGGCAGTAAGCATTGTTTAAACTGTTTGGATTTATGTGAATAAGCTGCTTCAAGGGCTGTTCTACAGCTTTTCCAAATCATGGAGTCTGTGGCTTTTGCAATTATACGAAGTTTGTCTTTGTTTTGTTCTCTCTGGTGTATCCTATTGCTCTCACTTTTTTTCCATTTTTAATGGTTGAATTATTTTATACATTTCCAGATGTCATATGACTGAAATTTATCATGATTTTAACAAGATGTTTTGGTAGTCTTTTACAAGCTTTGCTTTGGAAAGACTGACATGAAATACTTGCTCTTAACAAGTCTGCTTTACTTTTGGTTGAGTTTTTGTTGTATAAATCATTTATTCGGGTTGAGTGTTGCTAGGATTCCACAAAAACCTCTTCCTAGCATAGGCACGACCTGTATGAATTCTGTAATGCATTCTCTGGCTTTATAGCTGTCTTTGGATCTTTGCTATTGCAAGTGCTATTTATTTTGATGCAGTTCTTACAATGATCATAGCACTATCAAATTGCAATTTGGTTTGTGAGGCTACAATCCCATTTAGCTCTCTTGTACATTCAGAAGAAGTCTTTAACCTTGTCTACGGTAGAGAGGTTCTGCTGCGCCGTCAGCAAACCTCCTTAGTGTAGACAGAGCATGCTGACACCAACTCTTTGACTTGCTTAATAAAACAACAGCAGAAAACACCTTCTGTTAGCACCCACACCAAGGTTTTCGTGGCACAATGAAATTACTTAAGAGGGATGATTTTTTTCACACCCTGGGCCAACATGGAGAGGTCCAACTCCATATTGTAGACATGACCTTTATTGTTAAAAAAACACCTATTTGTGTTTCACCATTTTTTGTGTTTGCATCTGGTGACAGACTCAGTATTTGTTGCCTGTTTTGCACTGTTATTGTCATGCATAGACTCAACAATTTACTTCTTTCTTTCCTTCAAAAACTTTCAAAATGCTGAGAAATCTTATTGAAAGGAGTAAGGACGAGATCTGTTATCTCCGGTTTTCATGAACTATGTTGGGATTTTTTTAGTAATTCTGAAATATCTGGTATTTGAACTCATACATAGCTTTAAAACAGTATAAATTCTTAGAAAAATGTTTCCAATTATAAGGTATTATCCTTAAAGAGCCACAGAAATACATTTTTATAGCTTCTTAGATTTTTGAAGAGTGAAAGATGGAAGAACTTATATCCTTCTTTAAAAAGCGTTTTTGACAAAAAATGATTCTATGTTTCTTCTCTCAGACTCGTTGTGCATGTGCAAAATCTCACCTGTCTGTCTGATATTCTTTTAATTGGGTACGTTTGTTTCTATTGGAAATGAGTTCACAGAATGTCTTTGCTCACAACACTGTCTGTTTTTCCATGAAGATTCTCTGTGTTACTTCAGCTGTGACTCTTCTTTATATTTGCACTTAATTTGCATGCATTTTGATGAATTTTCCCTTTGTTTTCACATTTACATTAGCAAATTATCTAGGCTGTGCTTTTGGTCTAGAGGTGAGCTTATTCAGCAACTTTGCTCACAGAACTGCTGCGGATTCTCTAAGCATCCTCCTTTGACACTTCTTCCCTCTAACACATAAAATGGTTTTGTTAGAAATGATTTAATCTTATTCAGGTTTGGCAATATCAGGAATTGGACAGCTTTTCAAGTTCAGCAGTCCACTGTTCTGTAGTTTGTTCAAATTCTCAGTTAATTGCTGTGAAAAGACACCATTCTTAGATGACACTTTCTGTGAGTTCGAATTGCTCTTGGATTGTGCGGGAGATTGACAGAGAGCTCTCAATACACTGCTTATATATTCAGATGCTATTCGAGTCTGTCTGTGTCAGTGTCAGCCTCTGTGTCAGTTGCTTTGCTTTCCTTTTTAGACAGTGTTCTTGCAATTTTGTGGTTTCCCTGTTGTCACCTATAGACTCCCTAGTTGTTAAATATATCCTGTCATGCGCATCTCTCTGGGGACGGAAAGCTGGTAAGCTGCCACGATCTTTAGCAAGGTTACTTCAAGGCTTTTCTGCAGCGTAGGCAAGAAAGAAGGGCCAAGGGCAGGATGCTCCTGCCCACAGATAGGGTTGAGTGAAGGAGAAAGGACAGAGCTGGGATGGTGAGCTGTGTGGAAAGCCCTGCAGGACTAGACTTGCCTCTTGTAACTGTCAGTGGCAGGGAAGAAATGGATCTGAAAGCTACTGGTGTTACTGGGAGGGTGCGCTCTCTGCTTATGTTCCCCACGGCAGTGGCCAAAAATCTGTTTTTCTGGAACTTTAGCAGCCTGACTCTAAAACAAGCACAGCAAGTCTGCTAGGGGTGACCTGCTTCCTGTAGGGAAATTGCCTGATCATGGCCTTTGTTCTGTGTTTTTCCCAGTAATTCTTCACTGGTGTTTCTTACTTACAGGAGTAAACCTACAACTGAAAGAAATATGACAGACATGAATCTCTGTGAGGGCTCTCTCTCACCAAACACCTCATGAAGCAGAGGTCCCAGAGTTTCTGGCTTTCCTCGCAGGGAACAGCTCCTCTAATAGGAAGATTACATGGTTTGAGCAGTTCACTTGTAACAGTGAGCAGCAGCAGGCTGTGTCATGACATAATAAATGAGCACCTGTGGACCTGTGGAGTTGGTAGGAATTTGGAATTTTGATTCCAGAGAAATAGATTTGCTATCAGTCTTAACTGAAAAATTCCTTCCTTCTAAATGGTTGGGAAAGTGTGAAACAAGGCAGTGTTTCTAGCTTTGTCCATAAATGAAAGCATTCTTATCCACAGAACACTCCCAAAAAGTGAGGGAAAAAAAAAATCATTGTTACAGAGAAATGTGAGAGGCAGAAAGAACAGAGTTTTCCAAAAAGCCTAAGGGTCTTGCCAAGTGAGCAAGTTATAACCAAAGTGAGGGCACGTATCACGTTAGAAGCAGAATTTTACATCTCATCTGCTTAGACTTAAGATGACTGTACAGGAAACCCAGCTGTGACTCCTTTAGTAATAAAGAGGTTTTTAAATTTGTTTCAGTGAGTGTTCCTGGTGAATCACTATACCTTCATAAAAATGAAGAAGTCAGAGAATATCTTGAAGGGCAGGGGAAATAATGGCTTTTACATTTTTATGTGGAATACAGCAATGTAACTCTGCAAGCATATTTGTCCATGCAGCATTAGCTGCAAAAGTGTAAACCATATTTTGAGTCCTAAACATTTTGTAGTTCTGCAACAACGTGCCTCTGGAGGTTCCCCAAGATGGGACTCAGATATAAATGTTATAATCATCTAACTTGTGAAATGTTTCAACCATTCACCTAGGGCCAGGATCTCACCTACCCCACAATCAAGCATTACAAAATAGTATGTAGCGATAATAAAGACCCCTGGGACATTTGCAAAACCCATAGTGTCTGCAGTATCATCAAAATTGGAATTGTCTTGTTTAGTGCCATCCTACTACATATTAATAGTTAATAAGGTTTTCAAGAATATGCCTTGATCTAACCTTCAGACTAGATGTTTACCTGTCTTTGAATTGGTACCTTTGAAAATACTTGTAGTAGTCATGCTAAATCAGCAGATAGGGACAACCTAAAGCCTGGATAAGGTTAGGTCGTTATTTTCAATGTCTGTTATGTTTGAGGAGATACCTTGCGAGAAAGCGAATAACTTACAGCCAGAATTGAGTTCTACTGTTCCAAAAGACTTGAAGACTACGAAAATAAAACTTTGGAATGCAATAATAATAATAAAATAGATTATAATCTGCAGGGTAAAATGACAAATCCCATAAAGACAACTAGCAACAATTTGTTTCGGTTTTGCTTTTTTAATTTGAAAAGCTACAAGAGAGTTGAAAGAGTGGAAAATGAAACAGAACTTGTTTTGAAATAATTTTTAAAATTCACATTATGTTTCCCCATGCCTTTTGTTCTGAGTGCCAGAGTCTGTGAGCTGAAAACCCTGTCATTTTAATGAGTTTCAAGACTTTCAAATGCCAGTATTTAAAACTGAAATCAACATATGGGGGAGGCAGGTGGTCATTTTCCTCAATAATGGGATATGATATGAGTTCATTTAGAGTACTAAATTGAATAGCAATCGGTTCCAAAATACAGAAGCAAAACAAGCACAACAGTCTTCATGTTTTAAAGGATATTATTAGGGCTGTTTCATGGATGGATCTGTCAACAGATAGATATTAGCTGCTTCAAGAGAAGCAGAACTGTAAATTCAGTGTATTTATTGCTGTATTTGTACAAAGAGCCCATGTGGAAAAAAAAAAAAGATCTTCAGAAATACTTCAGAAATTAACAAGAAATAGGAAATTAATTAATAATAATTTTCAGACACCATTCTGTATCTCATGGTCTACAGTCTCCTCTGGGAATATACAGCATCAAGTAGAGAAATGTATCACATCTATCAGAAGATTTCAGGTATCTTTGCTGAAGTGCTTAGAAAGCAAACATAAACACAAAGAATTCCTTAAAGTCCTGCATGATTTATAGTCTTCTAAATTTTTCACTGTACCACATTACGTAGTTTGTAGCGAACACTGTAAGAAAAATCACATGGTTCTAAATTCCATTACCGCTTTTCATCAAGTCATTCATAATTGTCTGTCTCTGTGATTCTAGGAGCTACCATTTCCTTTGGAAGACGATTTTGCACTCTCACAGAATGCCCTGGGCCAAAAATTTTCTACTATCAGAGAACCCATATTGAAAGGAGGGAACTATTTCATACAAAAGCTCCCATTTTCTATTCATTTACAATACACTTTTTGTCTCACTTCAGGGAAGCATCTCATCCATAAGCTTGTACTTAAGTTTGCTTTAGCAAAGTACATATATGAGATAATTTTTGTGTATTTGCATTATGTGCATAAGATAGCAAATAGACTATAAATGACATCAACCCCTTGCACTGCCCCACGTAAAGGCTCACAAGAAGAACTGGCCTCCTTTTAAGAGGATTCTGTGCAACATATAGAAGTTTAAAAAGATGAACAAGGAACCTGTAATAGAGAAAAGATCTATGAGAAATTTAAGACCCACTTCTTTGCATTTTGGAGTTTACTATGCCATAGTGCTACGTGGCTTTTTTTCCTCCTTCTCCATCTTGGCAGGTTAGCCTGCTCATCAGTAGTGGTGTCTCAGCTGTGACTACATTAAACTCCTATTGAGAATGGGTGAAAGAGGAGGACTGTAAGCCGACAAATAGAAGCCAATATCACTTACAGCAAAACCCAGCAATACTGCCAGTAGGACAGTCCAAAGCAAGCAGCTGCTCCCTTCTCCCTTATCCTCTCTGTTCAGCCTCAGCTCTCAAAAAATACGCTAGCTTTGAAGTATGCCCATAGAAAGGCTGCTGGTTTTCTACAGAGTTGGAATGTGCAGATTTTTATCCCTCCCCTCACAGCATTGCATGTCTCCTGCTATTTTTCTGGATGGTGATAATTTGGTGGGGGTCTCTGCTTCTTTTCTTAGTTTTTGCTTATGCAGAAACCAAACCTCATCAGGGGTAAAGAAACAAAAACAACTCTGATGGGTCTTTCACCAGGAAACTTTGCAAAACTACCTGTACACAACAGGAGGAAGAGAATTGCTCTCTGTTTAAAATGTTATTCAGCATTCTGAGTACTTGTCCCCATAGTTCCAAGTATCCAAAGCCTGCAAGAGGACTGCATGACCATCAAAAGAATCTCAGCTGTTAGAAAAGAGCAGATTACTGAATGTTATTGATATAAATTTTTTGGGAAAAATAGAAGTACCTCCCCTCTACAAATGAATAGAACTGTAAACCCCATGTACTTTTATTAAATAGAGCTGTCCCTAACCATTATGAGCATTCATTAACTTACATTGTGCTTTGCTAGCATTCTGTGAAGCTTATCAGTCTTTTTTTACATCAGTTGTCAAATTTCCTAAAAAGCAAATGTACTCTTTTGTGTTCAGTAATAACACATTGAGTTCTGGAAAAGTAGAGATTTTTTTTGTTGCTGTTGTTCATGTTAACTATTGGCACACTATCTCAGTCTGGTAATGAAGAAGAGACATCAGTATTTAGAGAAACCAAGTAAAGAAGAACTTTTGAAAGATACATGGGATCAGACTGTATGCAATTCCTATGGCTTTAAAAACACTTAGCATAGTTTGTGTTTGTTTTCTCTCTTACCATAAACTTTTGGTTCAGCAAAGCCTTAATACTAGAGCACAAAATGTCATATTTCGTTAACTTTTCTACATTTGCATTGGGTTTTGGTGACTGTTCCCTGTTTGTGCTCTTATCTTCCATGGAGACATAACACAGAACACTCTTTCTTAACTCTAAGGACAAGACTAAAAGAAGAAAGTGGGAGGTAAGCTCAAGAATCCATTCTTGTAGAGAAAAATAGTGACATTTCCAAGGCTTTGAGTTTCAAAAGTTTAGCACAAGCCTTGAAAATCTTGAAATAGCCTAGTTTTGTTATGAGGTAGGCTTTTGTTATGCAATGTGTGCACAGTTTAAACCCAGGATGGTTCCCCAGAAAGATGAATTTCAATACCCTGTAGGGAATGCCATGTTTACACAACCGTGTTTCAATAGCCTTTTCAATGTATCATTCTCTTCTGTGCTCCAAGGAGCAAGACTTAAGGCATGATCCTGAGTGTTGTATTCCATATATGTAACTACTACAAAAACAAATTGGAGCTGGGTACATGAAATGCATCACAGATCAGGTTTGCACTTTAAAACCAGATAAACTCAACAGACGCTTGATTCTGCAAAATGTGAGCAACCTAAACAAATCCAGAAAAGCTTAGGTACACGAATACGTGATACCAAAGGTGGTTCTCAGCACCTTCCAACATCAAGCCTCCAGAAGGTATAGAAAACTTCGCATCAAGAGTTAAAATAGTATTCAGACACAGAATCTGCACTTCAAAATATGAGATAAGGGCTTTATTTATCTCATCCTATCCGTGTCCTCACAGGTAATATCCTTTAATCATCTAGAGTTGGAATAACAAACTCCAAATGTCTTCTCTGCTTTAAATATTACAGAGTTTATAAGACCTAGGATTGCTTAGCTCTCCTCTGTCCTTGGCTCATATTTCAGTCTTTCTGGGGTTGCTAGAAACCATTTCTTTTAAATCTTGATGAGGACACATCGTTCCTGAACTGTATTATAAATTGCTACAGGAGAACCAAAATGCAGAGCAGTTTAATTTCAGCTGCTTTTCTATGAAGTGAAGCAAGTATTTGGCTTTATCTGAAACCATAATATAACAAGCAGTTATTCTGAAAGAAAATGTCACCAGCCAATTAAGAAATGGAGTAGAAAGGTAAAGGTTTTGTAATATCTGGAAAGACTTGAAACCCATGCTACCTTTTCCAGATGTGAAGACATGTGCACGTTATTAACTGTAAACCTGCTATTTAGTAGGACTGTCCAAGGGCTTAGGAGAAAGCACATGCTTAAAAATCTGTAGATGGAATCTAAAATGTCTACTGAGATTAAAATACACGTATTTGAAAATCTACCCATATTCAGGTGATATTTGTGCTCTGTTTGTCTGCCAGTTTGTACGAAATACTTTCCAAGCACTTTCCAAGTACTTTCCACAGTACTTTCCACCAGGTCCCTGTAAGAGTCACCTCTAGGTGCACTGCCTTCCAATGTTGTTATCTGATGTGTGTTAAATAAATATATAAAATTGGGTCAATGCTGTTACACATTTCTCTGTGAGCTTTCCAGTAAGAGGAAAAGACTAATGGTGGCTGCCAAGTCACTGTAGGCCACCAGTTGTTATTTTCAAAAGCCATGACAAGGCAAGAGGAGGGAGGACACGAAGTGGTTATATCTAATTCTCTTACTATGGCACTCATAAACTGTGTCCTGTATTTGCACAGAACATTGGAATAACAAAGGATTAGATTGACATCTATATGATAACACCGGTATTAGGAAATTATTTTACCTTCACATGCTAGAAAAATCTGTTGGAGGCTACTCTGCCTACGAAGTTACACAGAGTTAGAAAGAAGAAGACAAAAACGATCTTTCTGGTAACCTAAAAAGCAAAAACACAGCAAAGATGGTAAGTAGCTTCATTCAAGTCCCCTCTCACAAGTTCTTAGGCAAGTCTGCACTGGCACTGTTCATTAGCTTGAAGGGTAGTACCAAAATTAAAAGTAGTCCTGGTTTTCTATATAAATTGGGAGTATTGCCATAGCAATATAAAATATTACTAATAATTTATGGTAATATTTATGATATTAACATTATCATAATTATTACATTTAATATATTACATTATATATTTGTACTGCGTATTATTCATTTTGCCTCAGGAAATTGGAGACATTCTTAAAAACAACAGAATCCATTTTGAAAATGAATCTCTTCTTTGCAGGTAGAAATTAAATGCTCTAAGTGCCCTGTGCACATATTTGTAACTGTGATTCAAGGACAGGTATGTGGGATTGAAGGCAAAGCCCAGGTTTCTTCTGGATAAGGTAATACATATTTTTTTGCAGGCCTTAATTTTTTCTGAAGTGAGTAGGTGGAACCTGGAAAGAAGATCTACTGGTGTAGATATGCATATCAGGAGAGAGCAGAGAAATTGAAAACCAGCCTAGATTTGTTCTAGTGTACAAATTCCACATATGGGAGCTTTGGTTGGAAAAAAAAAATGTTCATCTTGCCTGAGATTTCTTGCTGTTCTAGAAAACACACATAAAATCAGCAAAAAAACCTTCCATTTTATGAGGTCATTTTCAACAGTATTATATGTTTAACTCAAATGTGATATCTGACTATGTCTAAAAGAATTCTTATGTTATCTGGAGAAAAAATGGTTCTCCCAATGTCTTTTCATTTTGAATTTTTTGGCTTTTTTACTAGGGATTTGCTTTTCCTCCAAATAATAAATACCTCTTTTGAATAGCATATCTTTCACTATATGACTACTGAACCTACTCATCTCAGGAACAGATGTATTCTCCATAAATAAGTTAAATTTTAGGAAAAAGCAAGCTTTACTAATCACATTCATCTCGTAATTTAATAAAATACTAGCAATATATCTTAAAAATCTACTTTGTCTCCATATTGCCTCTGTGAAGTTCATAAATTTTGTACCTGCTAAGATAAAGGCACACAGGTGAAACCCATTAAATTTGTGTGTTGCTAAGGAAAATTGCATTTTGATTAATATATAAAATGAGCATCATCTCCTAAAATGAAATATTTACAGTGAGTCTACTAAATATGCTGCTAGTTTGCTTATAGTATCAACCTTTTAAAAATAATTAATAGCACATGAAACGGAGCTTATTGATTAAACTTGAGACTTCCCAGAAAATTTAAAGAAAATTACCTTTCTAAAGATGCAATACAAACAGTTCTCAATTCCAAACCAGATATAGAAGGGAAGACTGTAAAGCACTAAATATTTTAATACATATGCACAGATTACAGTGTATGTTTCTCCATAAATATTATTTCTCTTTTTTTACTAATTATGTTTTTCTGTTGCATTTATTTTATTCTGTGTTTCTGAGATAGAATATCACCTTTTTGAAACATAACTGATTTTTTCTATCCTCTCATTTTTCCATATAAAGAAAAAACATTTCAATTCTGATGTTTGGGGTTTTTTTTTTTAAAAAAATGTGTTTGGGTTTTCTATACGAATTATTTAATCTGTTAACAGATTAGTCAGTGTTCTGAATCTCTGTTTTCTAATCACAGAAATCTTTCTGTTCAGATCAAAAATTTTGTGAATATATTTACTTATTCCCACAAAAAAATAAACAAAACAAGAAAAAAAAAGAAAAGGAAGTAAAATGCATAGCTAAATCATGCACAGCTGAATTATAAAATGGTCCTTTTATTAATTTCATCATAAGCATCCTTTAACAAAGAGAAATACTGAGGAGAACTGTGGACTTTCTGTGATGAGCAAAATTTGTTTAACAAATTTTCTGAATAAAATTTGATCTTGGTACGTGTTCCCTCACCCCTCTTTTGTTTCGCAGCCAGAATCCTTTAAATGCTATGCTGCCACCATGTTTTTCTTCAGTACCTTCAGTAGCTTAAGCTTCCTTATTGCTGAGATCAGCTGCTGGTACTTCCCTAAGAATATCCTAAGGCTCTGGAGAATTGCTGCTCTATTTCTAATTTACATTTTTTTGTATTGCCTCTGTTGCCTTTCATTTCAAGAACAGGAGCCTGGAAAAGAGATCGTCAGTTTGGGTGCAGGATTTGGTCTGAATGTTATTGCTCTGTTTTATGTCACTGTAAGCAAATGGACTCATGGGTAAAACATCCTGTGAGGGTATGGGAGAGCATTTCCTTCCTCCCTTTCCCCTCACTTCTCTGTGCTTCTCCTCAGCATCATCTTCACACCTTGTGACAGCTCCCCAGGCCAGCCAACTCTACCACCAGTGCTAAGAAGGTAACTGCGTGTGGCCTGCCTTCCAAATGAGCGACTTGACTGAAGAGAATGGCCTTGTCATGATCCCTGGTTTCACGAGTTTGGGCTGAAGTAGCATTTTGTAGTCACATGGGAATCTCATTTCAGTAATTCATATTTCAGAACTACTTATGATTGAAATTTAGGATGAAAGATTGAAACCTGGGAAAGCTGAATGGGAATTTAAGGTTAGAACTCTATCTCAGAATCAACCGGCACAAGTAACAGTCTTATCCTTTGCTTGTAAAAGCTGATAATGATATTATTTTCAGCCAAGTAAAACACTTCATTGAGTAAATAGTTTTGGGGATCTCATAATTTAGGTCAACTTTCTTTTCTGAAAAACACAGATTTTAGCTGTCTTTTGTAACGTCTTCTATTTACAAAGTGTTGACAGATCTGTTTTGAACAGAGTGAACAAAGCCAATACCAAATCACTTCCAAAATACCTCATCGTACATGCTACTAGCACTTCAGGTTTTGTAGGTGCTGGGTTACCCTTCTTAACTCTTAGTCCGTTTTCTTTTTTTTTACCATATGTTCCTAAGGGGTAAAAACACCTCAGATGGAGGTCATTGGTCATAACAGTAAATCAGTTGTCATTCTCAGTCGGAACGAAATATTTTCAGAAAATTTGGGATTTCAGTTGAAAACTGAAAAGCCAAAATAATTTCTTTTAGGAGTGGCACAGTGAGATCTTATCATTCTGCTGAATTTCCTGGGTTACAAAATATTTCAAGTAGGACAATACTCACATGTTTATAGATTTATATATAGCCATATGTATTCTCTGTTTAAATGTTTTGCTCATTCCTGTTAATTGTCAGTGCTTAATAGACTACTTCATATGGGGACAGGTATTTAGCTCATCTTTTACTAATGTCATTCTGAAAAATACTTGTGTTCCAACTTTTCACGCATCCACTATGACCTCTTTTTAGAGTTCATCTGGATAAATAACAATCTCTAAGCCCACATATTATCCTTTAACAGACAGGGAAGTGAGAATCCACATTTTACAATGAATGAATCTGTGGAAAGGCAGAAGTTCACACTGAATATTATTATCAGTACCTTTTCACCACTGCCTCATTAACATCCACGCATAATAGAGTTATTTTTAAGATTTTGACTAGTTGTGTTTGTTCAGTCCAACTGAACAGGCATAATCCCTACCACCTAAAAAATGCATAGGTCTCCAAACAGTGTTTACTCTTGATTATAAGACAGATTCTTTCGGTAGATTCTGAAATTATTTTTGTTTTCCATCCTCTAGAAATCATTATGATGATCTTACACAACCTCCTGCATAACACAGGCCATAGATTTAATTCAAGGACTTCTGCTCAAATTACAGCTACCTGTGGCTGAGCTAGGACCTAAACTTTAATTAAAAACCTGCAATTTGGTGTCAAAGATTCCCTGCCTAAACGAAAGCAGTATTATAATCCTTCCATGAAGACTATCGTCAGTAAATATATGCACAGCGTAAGCTGAATCATTTCTGTATAGCAGTGAAGCTTTCCTTGAAGCATCTGGGAGAATTTTAAGAACTTATAAGTTTGCTGGGATTTTTCAGACACTTCTTTTTGCTCAGGCAATTGAACTATATCTGCAAGGCAAGAGCAGTTCAAAGTTGCCAATATGAGGGGAGACAGGTGCATTTTAAATTATTCATAGATCTCTGCTGGCTACCCATCTTTTTGCAGATGGGGTTTTTGGTGGGTATTTTTTTTTCTTTCTTTCATTCTTTCCTTCTTTCTTTGTCCCTGATGGATTTAATGCCTTTATTGCAGTCTTAGCTCCATGAATAGATATGGGAAATGTAAAGGCAGAGCTTCAACTAGTAACAGAACAGAAAGTCTGATCTGGTTTAATAGATTCTCTGTCTCTTTGTCACTGGCAACTTAGATTGTTAGTGCTTTAAAGAAAAGATACTTTTTTTTTCAGCCTGAACCCATAGAATGGTGTTTTATATATTTTTGCCTAGTCCTGTAAAAAATTGATTATTTTTTTTATTTAAGGAAGAGGACTATAAGAATAAATAACTTGCTAACTATTAATTTTAACTTTAATCTGTCACCTTGTAGCTCTGGAAATTACCTCAGTTATACTTGTCCTCAATGTTTGTTTCTTCCCTGTGTTTGTAAGATTTATTTTATTCATCAACATTTCTTTAAAAAAACAACAAAAAAAGAAAAATCCTGCCTTATAGCTATACCTTTTCCAACCTTGTATTCTTACTCAAGGTAAAAATATCTTCCAGAATCCTTTCTCTTTTTTTCATCTCACGGATTGTTTATTCTTCACCTTTTTATCTATTAAACCTCCATGCATCCAGTCAAAGAGATGGATTAACCTGCTATGTAATGGCACATAATTCAAGCGTTTGATGTCCCGTTTGAAAATAAAGTGAGAAGTAAGTCAATGTATATTCAAAAATAGAAGACCTTGAAAAAGGAAATCTCAGTCAAGAAAGATATCATCTCAAGATAGTATTTAATACAAATGTTATGCAGGAAAATGTATGAGTGAATATAAAAGACTTGTGAGAAAGTTGATTTATTGCAGCTTGAATTTGGCAATGATCAATAAAATAATCTTAGCTGTTGCCAGCAGGCTTCCCAGGTCTGACCTGCAGATGTTAGGATTTAAGATGTCTCATGTTTGTGATAGACCTCAGAAAGTCTTGAAGGCTGGGAAACTGTTCTGCCAGTTAACGAATTCTTTGAAATTAAGTTGTATACTCAAATAGGTTTAGAAAAGTTAACACTTGCCTCTGAAAATCTGGAAAAGAAATCTTAGGATAAGAATCATTCCATTGAAATACTACTTGACCTAATAAATGTCATAGGAAGCAGGTGAAGTGCCTGGTGACTTTAAAACAAAATGAAACTTTGCATGTATTTTTAAATAGGGTACAAAGGAGAACCTTGAGAACTACTGACCTGTCAGGCTCATCTCTGTGCCGGAGAACATCATGGAATAGATCCTCCTGGAAACTATGCTAAGTCAAATGGAGGTCAGTGAGGTGATTTGAGACAGCCAGCATGGATTCACCACTGCCAAGTCTTGCCCAACCAACTTAGTGGCCTTCTAGAATGGACTGACTACGTCAGGGGGCAAGGGAAGAGCTAGAGATGTCGTATATATGGATTTCTGTAAGGCTTTGGAAACAATCTCCTACAACAGCCTTTTCTCTAAATTGGTGATATATGGATTTGATGGGTGGACTGTTCAGTGCATCAGGAATTGGTCCGATGGTGGCAACCAGACAATAGTGCTCAGCACCTCAATGTCCAAATGGAGACCAGTGACAAGTGGTGTCCTTCAGTGCTCCGTATTTGGACAAGTAATGCTTAATATCTGCATCAATAACACAGGCAGCAGGATCGAGTGCACTCTCAGCAAGTCTGCAGATGACACCAGGCTGAGTGGGAAGGTTGACACTCCTGAGGAACACGATGTTATCCAGAGGGACCTTGACAAGTGGGCCTTTGTGAACCTCACGAGGTTCAACAAGGCCAAGTGCAAGGTCCTGAACCTGGATCAAGGCAACCTCTGGTATCAATACAGACTGGGGGATGAAAGGATTGAGAACATCCCTGGAGAGGAGGGCTTGGGGATCACAGTCCATGAAAAGATGTACAGTGTGCCCTCGCAGCCCAGAAAGACAGCGATATCCTAGGCTCATAAAAGGAAGCATGTCCAGCATATCAAAGGAGGAGTTTTTGCCACTCTGCTTTACCCTGGTGAGACCCCACATAGAGTAGTGTGTCCAACTCTAGAGTCCTCAGTACAGGAAAGAGATGAACATGTTGGATTGGCTGCAAAGGAGGGCCACAAAAATGATCAGAGGGCTGGAACACCTCTTCTGTAGAGAAGGGTTGATAGAGCTGGGGTTGTTCAGCCTGGAGAAGAATAGGCTCTGGGGACAGCTTATTGTGGCTTTTCAATACTTAAACGGGACCTATAAGACAGATGGGGACAGACTGTTTTAACATGGCCTGTTGCCATAGGACAGGGGGAAATGTTTTTAAACTAAAAGAGGGTAGATTTAGACTAGATATAAGGAAAATATTTTTTATTATGAGGGTGGTGAAAGCCTGGAACAGGTTGCCCAGAGAGGTGGTAGATGCCCCATCCCTGGAAACATCAGGTCGGATAGGACTCTGAGCAACCTGATCTAATTGAAGATGTCCCTGGTCATTGCATATGGGTTGGACTATATGACCTTTAAATTTCCCTTCCAACCTAAACTATTCTATGAGAGTCTTGAGCTGTTTTTCACATCACAGGGTGCTTTCATATTAGTCGGAATCACAAAGAGCAAAGGTACACACATATAAAATTTCAGCCTGCTATTAATTAAACTTCTTTTGGATTGCCTCTAGAGTTCCTCTCAGCTGGCAGTAGACAGACAGTGAGGCTATGTTTTGTTCAGTACTACATTTTTTTCTAAAAAGAATAAAAGGTAAAAATCAGATATGCCTGAATGTTTTCAAGGCACTGTTATCTTTGCATGGGAACTGTAGAAGCCAGTCAATACTCTCTATTCCATTAAAAGGCTCTTTTTATCTTCTGTTCCTGGACCCAGGGGCTATAATACTGCTTTTTACTGGTGGGTAAGAATGGATAGTAAAGCATCAGCATAGACACCAAAACCCAAAAATTTCAATACAAACCTCTTATCTTTTCAGCACCTTCACATCACTATACTCTGTGAGCCTTCAGAATACATATCCTTCAAGACGGGGGCTCACTCTGTCAGTATGCAATAAATTGGTTTTGCTGTCAAGGTCAGGATTAGTGCTGTGGTGGATGTCCCAAATTTTTATTTTTATGATAGTATTTCAACTCACAGGAAGCTAGAAATTACTAGAGACTGTCCACATGCAACAAATCTTCAGTGATATGAGATTCAGCTTGTCCCCAGAACATCTTGTGCAAAACTGGTTTTGCTCCATAGCATTGTGAGCAAAAGTAGGCACCTCTGTGTTTCTTCTCATGGGATACATCTACAGTATAAACATTATTGGGGGCACAGGTAGTTGAGTGTGTTTAAACTGTTTTATAATTACCCTGTATTCTAATGAGAAGTGATTTATCATAAGTAAATGGAAAAATTCAGGAATTATTTGTACATGACCTTGAGAGAAATTATCAGCTCATTCAGGGAGCATTATTGCGTTGTGGGGACTTTTTAATTCAATGCTGAATGTACAACATACACTACATATGGACAGGTGCTTCTTACATAAAAATTAGACAATTTTCTTTGATTTTATTTTCTTGCTAATATTTTATTCTGGAAGTCATAATACCTGAAGAAATATCTTTAAATCTTCTCTTGACCTTTAATGATTTGAATAATCGAAATACTTTCGTCTTGCGTGATGCACCTCTTCAGTATGATATAGTCATAGCTGTAGAAACAAAGTTTGTCCAAGTATATTGCTATTTGTGTTATATAAAGAGTTATGCCTGTTTTTGAGGCAACAGACACAAGACAGCTCAGACAGTCTTAAATCCAATTCTATGGTCTTTCACCAGATTATGCGGTCATAAGCAAATAATTTAATCTTCTAGTGCCTACATTTCTTTATTTAACAGTGGAAAATAGCTGCTGCCTTTCTCCTATTTATCTTGTTTACTAAGGTTATTACTTTGTCAAGCATGAACTGTCTGTTGGTATGTTTTACAGTGTTGATCACATTTGGCCATAGAACTCAAGGGGAGATTGCATCATAAAAGGGAATTTTCATTAGAACTGTAAGGTTATCAAAAGCTGCCTGCTACTGTTACATTTTGCCTGTGTCCCACAGTGTTTTCATCCCTTCAGAGACTGTGGTAGGTCAGAAGTTTCAAACAACATAGATGCAGTAACGTGTACAAACATACATTTGTATTTCGTTGCAGTCGCAAATAATCTGTTCACCCTTATGTAAGTTTATGCAGTTGTTCACATGCTCTTTGTGGGGGGTTGGCCCTGGCTGGTTGCCAGATGCCCACAGAGCTGCTCTATGGTTTCCCCTTCTTAACTGGACATGGGATTAAAAATACAATGAAAGGCTCGTGGGTCGAGATAAAGACAGGCAGATCACAGTATCACAGTATCACAAGGTTGGAAAGGACCTCTGAGATCATCAAGCCCAACCTATAACCCAACACTAACACTAACCATCATCTAAACCATGGCACTCAGTGCCACATCCAATCTCCCCTTAAACACCTCCAGGGTCCGCGACTCCACCCCCTCCCTGGGCAGCGCATTCCAATGGCCGATCACCCTTTCAGTGAAGAACTTCTTCCTCACATCAAGCCTAAACTTTCCCTGACGAAGCTTGAGTCCATGCCCTCTGGTTCTGTCACTGGTCACCTGAGAGAAGAGACCAACCCCTGCCCGACTACAACCTCCTTTTAGGTAGTTGTAGAGAGCAATGAGGTCTCCCCTGAGCCTCCTCTTCTTTAGACTAAACAGCCCCAACTCCCTCAGTCGCTCCTGGTAGGGCTTGTGCTCCAGCCCCTTCACCATCTTCATTGCCCTCACTCAGCAATTGCTCTCACAGGCCAAATAGACTTGAACTGGAGAAATTATTTTCATTTATTATCAACCAAAACAGAGTAGGGTAATGAAAAATAAAAGCTATATCTTAAAACTGTTTCCTCCCACTTCTTTTCCAGCTCAGTTTCACTCCTGAGTTTGCTACGTCCTCCTTCCCCTGAACAGCACAGGAAGAAAGGGAATGAGGAAATGAGGATTGTGCTCAGTTCATCACACATTGTCTCTGCTAATCCTTCCTCTTTGTGTATGTTAACTGTAAGACTGTACATGAATTTTGGTATTCCCAAATTAAAATTTTGCCTCGTAACCCAAGTGTTTCTCAGCAATTAAGTAAGTAAGATTTTAGGTTTGCTTTTCTTGGATGTATAATACACAACCTCTAAGGTAATGTGTACCTTGTTTTGAATATTAAAGGATTGCATCTATTCAAGGTATGAAGAAATGTATGTTGTGTCATGACTGATAGTCAGAAACACCGTCAGAAAACAAAAAGCAGTCATTCAAATTGAGTGAATTTAAAAAATCAGTGATGGAGACAGTATCTTTACTGTATTCACTCGATTGAAAAAAACCAACTTTAATTAATAATGAAATTAAATTTTTCCTGAAATATTGAGAAAGATTTTACACTTCATTTCTTAGCTCAAGCAGATCTAGTTCTCTGTTCCAAGTGTGTCAGTAATCATGTGTTCTCTTGCATCTTGCGAGGTACTATGACAATATGTAGTCTAAAGTTCAAATATTTTGAAAATGAACACCTATAAAGACACTACCTATCCTCTTTTACCACCATCTCATTATAAGTTTACTGGTTTTAGTGGTACAGTTGCATAATTTTATTTTGATTTCTGAAGAATCCATTCAAGCACATAAAAAAAAAAAATTAAGCCTTGTTCTTTCTTCTTTGGATTTCACTAGCAAACAAAATTAAATAAATGCCAAATGACTACTGAAATTTGCATCTTCATCCAGTTTTAGACAAGCCAAAATTCATTTCCTCTCATCCAACTGCAGTTCAGATGAAGAAAGGAGGTCAGCTTGATTTTTTGCAACTTATCTTGAAATCAGGAACAGTTTGTTCCTAGAACAATTTGCATAGCCAGACAAGCAATTCCAACAGAAATTTGTTTTGTTGCCAGTGAGTAGGGGATTACTTTGGTTCAGGCTGAAGCAGTGAGCACTAATTTAAGATGAAATTCATGCCATTGCTTTAACTGAAAAAAAAAACAAAATGAAAAATTCTTGAAATGGGAGCATAAGTTTACAGCCTGTGTTTGTTTCTCTTACACGTTTTGGGAACCAAGCTCAGTGTACTATATTTATTTAAACATTGATGTTGACCAGACAGAACTACCACAAGTCACAGCTCATAATATTTCAATCTATTCTGATTCCTGCAAAGCACAAATCTGCCAAGGCTGGGAAGGGAAAGGAGGCTGTGCCCGTCTCCATAACAATACTGGGAATGGTGCACTGCATTAGACCTGTCAGCCATATGGTTTGGGCAAGACTTCATATGCAGCACAGCCATCATCTGCTGTATTTGTCTCTGTTGAGAAACTACACTGGGGCAAACTGGTTAAGAGAGCCCTAGCCATCTTCTCCACAGCAAACCTGTTCCTAACGGGCCATTGCAATAAACAGAAATCACTGGGGTACGTTAGTTGCGTGTGAAATTTATTTAAACAAACATTACATATACAAGTCCCCTCTACACTGTAAAGCTTTGTGCCACTTGGAGATGATCTTACACTGAATTGTCTTTTTCTGTGAAGTTTGTTTAAAGCAAAGTATAGTCTAATTGTTAGTTACCTATACTGGGCAAGAATTTATATGTCTCATGTCCTCCCCTGTACGGACAGGCTGAGAGAGTTGGGATTGTTCAGCCTGGAGAAGAGAAGGTTCCAGGGAGAATTTATAGCAGCCTTCCAGTACTTAAAGGGGGCCAGTAGGAAAGACAGAAAGGGGCTCTTTTATCAGGGAGAGCACGAGTGGTAAAGGTTTGAAGCTGAAAGAGAGGAGATTTAGATTGGATTTTAGGAAGAACTTTTTTCCTGTGAGGGTGGTGAGGTATTGGAACAGGTTGCCCAGAGAAGTCGTAGAAGCCCCATCCCTGGAGGTGTTCAAGGCCAGATTGGATATAGCTTTGAGCAACCTAATCCAGTGGGAGGTGTCCCTTCCCACAGCAGGGCAGTTGGATCTTTAAGGTTCCTTCCAACCTAAATCATTCTATGACTCTATGGTTCTGTGTTTGACTGTTCACTCAGTTGTGCAGTTTTGACACTAGGAAAGCTCTGCTGCGGTCAGCAGGGAGATGGTGTAAGTCAAGAAATCTTTGAGCCTTTACAAAAATTCTGCCAGTGAATACTGCTAATTACTTTCCTAATGGATTCTAATTGAAACAGAAAATGGAATGAATTAAATGAACTTAAATGCCATTATTTTGTGCGGTTTTCTGGAAGTTTCATAAAACCTATTAATTCACTAATGCATTTTTAACTGGCAAAGTTTGCTTTTTGCATAAACAAAGGCCTCATTAACATAACTTTTCATTCAAACCAAATCCAATATAAATCTATGCTTTTTCATGACCACCGTGTGCTTTTTGTGAAGGACTATCCCCATTCAGACTTCAGTGAAAGGTAACCTGTGAAGTCAGTCTGCAGGAAATCAACCTTTTCTCTTTTGCTCTTTTTAAGTGTCCCTGTTAGCAGTAAAAAATTGTATTAATTCTGGGGAAGACCATTAAAGTTACATAGATTTTCAGTGATCTGACAGTGTGGCCATCTTGGATCCCTGACTTACTAAGATGGTGGAAGATGCAAATGAGCAATGTCTGAGCAAAGAGGCCTTATTCATTCTTTGAATCGTATTACTGACCAGACATGTGTGGCCAAGTGTGATACATTCAGGAATCCATTTTACATGCTGTATGCTTTGATGGCAGCTGCATTCTCCATCACATTTCCTCAGAACTATATTTATTTACACAAAGTTTTCTTATTTTTCATTGGACTGCAAAATCATTATCTGTTACTGGAGGAGTGATTTTTATTTTTTTGAACAGAACATTTATAGAGTTTTTTTTGAACTTCCAGCAGAGAAGGTAGGTGTGCAGGTTTTTTGGTGCTCTGAAAAATTTTATAACAGTGGACAATGCAGGGGATGTGAAGATCCCAGAGAACTGGACTGCTTACAGCATCTTCTTCTAGCTGTACACTTAGCCTCTGGGACTTTCAAATGACAATTATTATCATAGAATGAATCATAGAATGGTTTGGGTTGGAAGGGACCTTAAAGATCATCTAGTTTGAACCCTCCTGTCATGGGCAGGGATACCTTCCACTAGATCAGGTTGCTCAAACCCTCATGCAACATGGCCTTGAGCACCTCCAGAGACGAGGCATCCTAAACTTCTCTGGGAAAGCTGTTCCTGTGCCTTGCTGCCCTCACTGGAAAAACATTCTTCCTAATAGCTGATATCTAAGTCTTTCAGCTTAAAACCATTACTCCTCGTACTATCACACACTCCCTGGTAAAGAATCCCTCCCCATCTTTCCTGTAGACCCCCCTTTAAGTACTGGAAGCCTGGAGCCTTTCCTTCAAATCTAACTATCACCCTGATGTAGTACTGCTACATACTCAAGAAACACCTCTCTGGACCCCAGACACAGAGAAAGAAGCCAAAGTGAAACACTAAGAATATTGTATGAGGGATTGACAGAAAGAACGTGCAGTGGCCTAGCAAATACACACAATACCACGGGCAAAAATACAGATCAGATGTATGAGGAAGATTTCTCACATTATTCAAAACATTTTGAATCCAGTTAACTGTAGGAGAAATCCTGTCAAAAAGCAACACATGCAAGATGAGAAGCAACATGGTACATCCTAGTTGCAAAAAGGTATATGCCTATGATCTTTCCAGGCAACGCAGTGACCATTCTCGTTCTACGTCACATGCAGAAAACTCTATGAGACAGAGCATGCAGTCACAGTGCAAGGAACTGTAACAGGCCTGATTCGTGACCTTCTCATGAGAATATTCACAAATTCCAAGTGAGTTTGGATGTGCACTGGGAGTGATGGATATTTCTATGTTCAACCAGACTATGGACCAAAGTTAACTAGAAGGTTACTTCAATGATTATATTACGAAAGGTTGCTTAGCACACACATGCACATATAGAAAAAGGATCACCAAAAGACTCCAGATGTTAGTTCTTGTATCTGCTTTCCTGCCATTGAAATGCAGATTACAGTTTCCCTTTAGCTTTAGACAACTAAAGGCTGCTGCAGTCTTCTGGTCACATTCAGACTTGGAACTATTCTCTCCTTCAATTTTGTACAAGCAGCCAAGTTTTGCAATGGAATATGTAGTATTTTGCTTTCAAATCTCTCCCCGGTCAATAGGCAAGAAATCATTCTGTGGATATGCATTCAGTTTTGTGATGCTGTGTTCATCTGCTGTGGTCAAGTTCTTCTATGATTTCTTCTTTTTTTTTCAGAGATATTATTTCAATTCATATGTTACACAAGATATTTATTCTTCTGGTCTTGTCCAGGGCACTCCAGAAGACGAAGCAAAGTGTAGTCAAGTCAGTTGTGCAGAGAAACATTAACAACTTTAATGCAAAAGGAGGAACAAAATGTGCAATAAATCACCTGATTAAAGCCTGAAAACCTCTTTGTTTATACATTTATTGATTTTTTTTCTCTAATCTTGTCTGGCTCCTTCAATCATCAATCTCTAGCCTGCCCTCCATGATCCAAAATCAAAGTAATAGACTTCAGCTAAACAAGAGTTGCAATTTATAGAGCGACAAGCGATGCCTTTATCCAGCAGAGAGACTCCTTCCAACTTCAGGAAAGGACAAACTGTTCATGTGTTTTTCAGTCTGCATAAAAAAAAATTGCAAAGTAGAAAGAAAATATTTCCCTATAAACAGTTGCTGAAAGAGCTGGAAGATAAGCAGCAATTGTTCTGTATCATTTTTTATTGGTTTTGCTAATGTCATTAACTTCAGGGCAGAGTGGGTGGAACGTAAGCCAAAGGGTTGTGATGCTCTCATGGTCCATACTATATGCATTCCCCGATGTGCAGGCTTCTCTACCTTCAATTTATAACAGAGCAAAGCACAGTATTCATAAACTTTTCTAGTTTAGACAGACCTGATTAATAATAGGTGAGAAGGTTGCTGATATCCCATGAGATCTGTTGATGGGTGGGCAATATGATCATTAGTACATGTCAGGACTCAAACATGCGTCTTCATATCTGACTCGGCATCAAATGTTGTTACAGTCTTACATACTTTCCATTGGTGCATTTCTTCCTCCTACCCAGTCACAGTGCATGATATTTTAGAGAATTCAAAACAATAAAATTGTCACATTTCCTCTCATTCCTCTTCTGTTCCTACAAGCAAATGTTAGTTGCATAAAATGTCAACTGTTCCATGTTTGACTCTTAATACTCATTTCTTTGTTCATTGTTTTTGCCTTTTTTTTTACTAAAGCTAATGCAAAAATGAAGTGAAAAAAATAATCTGTACTTTCTTCCTTGACTTTCTAGCTTTTACAGGTTTTGAATGACAAGCTGAAAAACGTGGATGGGCAAAGGAAAATGTCACTAAAACACTTTTCCCATAAATGTTTTATTAAAACTTTAAGAACAGCATTAAACAAAAATTATTCCCAATGGCGCTCCAGGGTTATTTGGATACCCTACTGATTATAATTCCCCAATACCTATTGTTTTCATTATTACAGCATCCAAGAAAAAATAAAAGGATATTGTCATGTATCTCATTCTATTATTTCCTTCATTTTATTTCACAGGTCATTTGCAATCTCTTGAATGCAGAAGCTAAAAATCTTTATGGTGTAAGCAGTAGCATAGAAATAAGGTAGGAAAATGGATCAGGATTTTGAAAAGCAACACTTCTTCCTTCTGATTGCTTTGGAAACTATCACGAAGGGATCTTCATAGGTAACACTGGAATGCTTATGATGATAAGTTTTGGTAGTAGCTCTTAGGATTTCTGTTTTTCAGTTCCCACCATGGACAATGAGCTCCCAGCAGAGAACTATAAAATGATTTCTGCCCCAGAGAGCTTACACTGATTTAAATTGTGATAAACAGCAGTATCAAAATACCAGAAACTTAAATGCTTTCAACTTTTGGGGTCTTTTAGTAGGAATCACATCTAGGAAATACTAGGAAAGAAACAATAATAACCTCACTATTGTAGACAAAGGTTTTTGTGTAACGGAGAATGAAACAGACAGGTTTGTGGTCTTCAGCTGTTCCTTCAGAAAAAGAATAACTTGGTATCTGCTTTTCTGAGCCTGCTGTATTTTAAAGTGGTCACCATGCTTGTGTTTATGTGTCTGGGTAGTCAGGCTGAAAACAGTAGCTCATTTTAGTAGGAGTTGTTGTATGGGGTTTTGCCCAATAAAAGTGGAGAAGAGATTCAAAGTTTACATCACTGTTAGTTCATTGATTTAAGTGGATTTCTGAAGGTACTGAAATGAATTAACAGACACCAACTAATTCTTATATTAGAATGGATAGACTGGAGTACTTTTAATAGACTAAGTTATGCCATATGTTGTCTTTAAGGCATACAGTTTCTTATTAAAACACTCTGTAGAGAAAGAGAATAAGTTATATACTGGAAATTGATATAACTAGCAGAATATTCAACATAAAGAAACCATAATTAAATAGCCATCTTTAAAAAAACCCTCAGGATGCTGGAAATAGGATGATCCAGGTTAAACAACATATGAACATAATTTCACAGAATGTTATGTATGTAAAATCAAACTATGCAAAGTATATTTACACTACTTAATAGGGATAGGAAAATGTGTATTGAAAGCTGAAAGAATAAAACCAACTATGATGCCTTATGACTTTGAAGAAAAGCTGCAAAAAGCCATCAAACCAACAAAATGTCAAAGTATGTTATTGAGCAGATTTTCACCCACCTTACAAATGTTCATAATACAATTTAGATAGGTAGCCCACAGGATCATCATTCTTACCTCTTAATATTGAGGACTCTCCACTGTCGTTCCATGTAGAATTTCATGGCAGAAAAATCACATTAGAAACAAAAATCAGTTGTCAGTCTTCATGGACAGGTCCAGGAGTCACTGGAACAGAAAGAAAGCGGCTAAAATCTGGGATCATGTGTGCATTTAGGAGCCTAAAGAAGATTAATTTCAATAGGATTTAATTAATAAATGCATTGAGTAATCCGTTTCCTAAATGATTCTATGAATTAAAGTCAAAGGTACATTCTAGTCAGGAAGACTATGTATGGAGAAGTATCTAAATAGCCCAAGATATCAAGAAGTTCCAGTTCAGTTCTATACACAGGAGCATATATATGTGGTTGTACTGCTACAGTAGCTCTTCCAGACTGCCCTGATGGTAGGTGATAGCTTGTTCTCTAGTCCTTTGGGCCATTAGGCATAGTATGTTACTTGATTGGCCTGAGCTTATGTGTATTTGTATATTGAGATTAGAGACCTAGCAGATAGTTTTTTCCATACTTTCTGATTTACACCATGCTACTGAAAAATCAAAGTAATACACTGATTTGAGAGGTCTCTGTATACACTGATTTGAGAGGTCTCTGTCTCCTATTCCAAAGAGAAGTATAAAATACAAACCCAGATTTGGTACTGATTAACACAGCAGTCAGAAACATGAATAGTCAAGAGCCTCTTTGCCAGAGTGGTCCACCCCTTCTCATGCTTCCACTGGTATCAAATCTGTGTGCAGTCTGTGAAGCAAAAGAAGAGGACTGACTCCTGCACTGTGGTAGGCAGAATACCTGAGAGTGTGGCACAGCAATCTTATGAAACTCTGCTTCCCTGTGTCTCTGGCACTCTTCTCCCTCACATTGCTTCAGGGTCACTGCAGCCTGCACTGTTCTTGTACAGTTTCCAGATTTAGCACCATAGTTGTCTCATTTGCCCACAGCCTCCACAGAGGATAAAATCTCCACAGTCTCCACCTCCTCACACCCGCTGGGCAGTTCCACTTCAGAGATGGCTACATAGGAGCTGTTAGTGATTATAAGAACCATCCATGTTGTGGCTGCTGCCAGGTTCCCTCACGGGCCAGAGTATTGAAAAGACATATTGTGCACACAGAAAGTATTTGCAGTTAGCCTAGGATATCGTTAAACCATAGTTTTGAGAGAAAGTATTAAGAGTTCAGGGCACTGGAAAAACAAAGGTCTTTTCCTAACCCAGGAGGTAGAAAAGTGCCAGAGGTAGATATGAGGGTTTTTTTAAGCTTTGATTTTGTGGATTCTGCTGTCTGACCCAAAGTTCTAGCTCTATAGTATGTAATTTAAAGTCTCCTCTAGGTGCTTATAATTTAATTGTAAGGTGTCTCGCAAACATCTTAGCAGGTGCAAAGAGAACGTGAAGTGATCCTTTTTCCTCTCTCCTCAGCTGGAACATGAAGAAGGCACTTTATGATCCAATTAGTGCCTCCAGGAGCTCTCTAATTGCATTATAAAGCATCTTTAAAAAACAGAAAATTAGAAGCTGGTTTTAAAGCCGGGAAAAAAAAGTTTTTTAACTCTTCACCCTCCAGGAAACTCAGCAGTGAGATGACCCAGCATCCCTATGCACTGCATTTTGTTTGTAACTTCCCCAGATGTGAAATGTGTTTCACCACCCAGAGCTCTGGAGAGCAGAGCATTCTTTATTGCATTGTAATCGAAGCTTGAAGTATGCTGTGAAGCTTTGCACCCGAAGTAGCTTGTGATGTTTTTGCGTGTTGCTCACTCAAGGAAACTGCAACCATGCTGCACTATCTGTGGCCATTTTAGCCTGCTAAATATCTGTTCTATTGAGGTTTTATACCAAACTCATTGGCCTAGTATCTGAGAGGTATGATATATAATGAGCTGCCACATGCTTTCAACTTCAAAGCACAGCTCTGTATAATAATTATCACATCACTTTCCACAGCACTTGCATTTTTTACTTACTGAGTGGGTGGGAAGAAGATACTGAAATAATATTTAGACTTCTATAGTGCTTTTCTGCTATAGATCACAAAATGTTTTCCGTTGGCAGCTAAGCATTATCATCTCCACTGTGAAGATGGAAAAGACTAAAAGGTAGATAACACAGAGCTGTGAATAGAACCCGAGCTTCTCATCCTTAGTGTATGGCCCTTCCTATTCATTGGATTAGTGCTGCTCCCAAGCACTTTTCTTCATTAGCTGACAAAAGTGATAGGGTTTGTCTCTCTTTCCCAATAAAAGAATCAATGTGTAAAAGAAAAACATTTGAATACACCTGTTATATCTCATAAATGACAGTACGACTTGCTTTCCCTTACACCCAGACACAGTAGAGCAGAACACAGGCCATGCATTTTGTGTTTCCATCTATTCCCTTTTTTTGTTGCTGAGATGTAACCCAGCTCATTGTGGCAAAAGGTAAGACTCTGAAATGAGGTTATACTGTGCACATGGCCCTCTATTTACCTCCTCAGGAAAAGGATAACACTAAGGGTGTTCTTAAGCACTATGTGTCCTTGAAATCACTCAGAAAGGGACATTGATCTAATTTAAATAAGGCAGGGTGTTTTTCAAAATTTAGGTGTTATGTTACCTGAACACAGTCTTCATCTTCCTTACAAAATTCCACTTTTATTTAGGGCAGCTTTTTATTTCCTGGTACAGTTACTGTGCTGGAAACCTCTTCTCCCTCTGGCTAACAGGCATTGACAGTGTCTCTGCATTGCAATAATAGGAGAAAAGGGCTGCACCTCTGGGAAGTGAGATTCACGGTCAGATGCTGTTTCAGGAAAAGGGTAAGGGACAGCTGACAGCTTTCATCTCTTGTTCTGACACACTGTCACATACCTATCCGCTGGCCTACCCGTTCATACCCTCCTTTGAGTAAAGCCACTGATAACTGACAGTAAGTTGTCAAGAGACTTACCAGGATGATCTTTTTCATTTCTTTTCTGGAAAAGTTCATGCTTGCTTTCGCTCCTCTGAATTTTGGGTTGAGATTCACTCAAATTCAGAACCTCAGAACAAAAATAGCTCACAAAACCAAGAATACTGCTCACGTTAAAACTCCTTTGATGCAATGAACAATGCGTCATCTTGTTCCAGATTCATTCATGGCAGGATCTCAGGTTTTGGTATAAAATTCTTAGACCTTTTTGAATCTTCCTGAGTAATGGTTTGAATTGGGGGGAGTTTAAAAACATGCTGAGTTTTAGGTTTTATTACAAACATTTCATATAATTTTCATGAACAGATGGCATATGATTCTACCATTAATCATTTGTGTACAACCAAAATACAGTAATGCCAATATCTCCCAGAGTACTTCTTTGAAAAAACACCTGGCTGCAATTCCGATCTCTCTTGCACCTATCAGACACCATGAATGTAGTGAAATTATTTCTGATTTATCCCAGTATTGAACAATGGTAGAATAAAACCGTTATCATCATACAAAATATCTTTGGTGGTTTCAAGACTTACACTGGGCTTTGTGCAAGATGTAATCAGTTAAAGAAATAACTTCCCCGTGTGGAACAAAAAAGGAGGAATATTAATGGAGAAAATCTTTCAAAGCATTTCTAGAAACAATACCCTTACGTGCAAAAAGAATAATTTTTGGCATCTCTATGTGGTAGTGTTTTCAATTCCAATAGTTATAATAAAAAAAAACCCTGCCCTATTTGTCAATCTGTCAGGAAATATATTTCAGCTTCAAGCATCATACTCCTGGGGTTTATGGAAATCACAAAGCATCTCATTCAGATGAAGAGGCTGAAGCTATAAGCAGTGCAATTAATATCTTCAATTTCTGACTTCGGCATGAAAAGAAGTTCAAAAGCTTTTTGAATGTGAATCTCAAATGCTGTCTAATAGTTCACATCTGTCTTATGCTATTTATGAGAAACAACAGTTATTGGTATCAGCAGTGCATTCAGTGACATTCATACCTAGCAAGGAAAGGGCAAGGCTGGCCAGAAGTCATGGGAAGATTGTGTGGATCAGCTGAGCAGAAGGGTTACACCTCAAATGTTGGTGTTGTGAAACTTGGAAACAGAAAAGCATGAACTTCCCCATGGCCTACAACCATGGATTACTGTGTCTTTTCTCAGAGTGTACATACAGAGTACTTTCAACAAAAGCCATACTGTTTATTAGCAGCAACCTTTGCACAGTGACGTGTTTAATCTTTTTATTTACAAACTGCTGGCATTTCGGTAGGACCCAACACCCCATCTCATCCACCACTGTGCTTGATCCTATGCAAGCACCTAGGCAGGTATAATTCCTGAAAAAACTTCAAGTCTAAGCCTGTTTGATACCTTAGGAAAAACCACAGTGTCAGCTTGTGTTTTCTGTGTGAGACTCTTGTCTCAGATCAATAGACACAATAAAAGCTCAGGAAAGTGGATGGCAATAGTTGTTTCATTACTGGAGTTGGAGACATGATCAGCCATTCCAAATGAAGATAAAAAGCAGGTAATTCTCTCACATGACTGCTTAACCCCACATTGCCTGAGAAGGACCCTGAACATGTAACATCCCTGCTGCTGTGGAATGTTGTACAGAGAGACGAAGGGACTGACTCTAAAATTGCTGCAGAAGAGCTTCGAAGACTTTCTCATGACCTGTTTACTTTACCATAAATACATCCTTTCTTCCAAAAAGGGGCCTGCTTTTTAGCAGAAAAATGGAGAACAACATAGACTCCTATAAACACTAATTTGTTCCAGTTAGATAGCTGAGGTGACAAAGGAATTTGGGTCACATTTTAGACAGGAATTTGTACTAGAAAAATGGGTGGTGCCAGCGTTGGCTTTCAAGCTCCTAATGGATAAAGCTCTTAGCAGTCTGGGTTTGTTAAGTATAGCCTCTCTTTAAGCAGGAGGTTGAACTAGATCAACTTCCATGACCCCTTTCAATCTAAATTATTCTGCTTCTAAGAAGCCATGACAACGCTCAAGTGACTGAAAATTGGCAAACAGCCCATAGTAATGGACTGTTTGGGCACAACCCAAGCAGTATTCTGTACCTCCCATGGTTTTCCTTCTCTTCTTACTGGGTTTTTAACTGGTAATTTATGTTTTGCTTATTCTTTGTAACCACACTGTAAAAACTGAAGGATGAAAGGGAGGTAAAAGAAAACAGCTTAGACCCTCTTGCTGATAATGAAAAATACTGGCACTATATTACAGTACTGTGAAATGGTCTTTCTCCACAGTAATGGTACATGACAGTAAACCAAGTGTGATTAAGAAAGCTGCTAACGGGCACAGGCTGCTTAATATTCCTGCACAGTCTTCACAAGGCAAATATTTTCCCAATTCATCTCTTTTTAAACATAATAAAGCAAAAGAGAAAGGGGGGAATATTTGTCACACTGGGATAAATGTTTTTCCTTGAACATCACAAAAACTCATTGGCAAAGTTTACTGGCTAGAAGTCAGGCAGGAGATGATTTCTTCATTGTGATTCAAGCTCACTGAAAATATTCTTTTAGTCAGTGATAAATTTATCTCCTGCTGCTACAGAGAAACCACCTGTGCAGCCAAATTTTGATCAGAGGTGTGTCTTGTCCAAACAGTCATAGGACTGTAATACATGAAGGGCTACTGAACAGTGAGTGTTCCTACTTCTGTGCTAGGACATGCAGCTAGAAAGCAGATGAAAGACTACCTAGGGAGCGCCTCACAAAATCTTGCTTATGGCTATGAATAGCAAAGAGAGCTGGGTTGATGGGTTGGGTGTTTTATTTCATTTTGTGAAATTTTACCCTTAAACCAAACTGGTTTATTTATTTATTTTTGTGGATAAGGCTAGATCCCAGCTGAGGGTAATCACTGTAAGCTTTATGCCTCCTGCATGACTTCTGGAAACACTCAGGGCAACCAGAGTAGTGAGACTATATACCTATTGCTTTGCTGCTGGTGCACAGAGGGTGTGAAATAGACCTAAATGGCCTGGTAACCTTCAGGTATGGTTGATTGTTGGGTGTTGAATATTGAGACTCCTAATGTTACTGTTTAGCCAGCCTGTTCAAGGCTGAGTTAATATCATCCTGTAATATTTGTACACATCAGATCAACCCATTATTTATTAATAACTTTGATAGGTTTTCTCTGGTGCACATTAAATGTCAAAATCTGTCCATGATCTATATAAATGAGAGAGAAATAGGAAGTCTATTCACAGTTTATAAAAGAGGTGGGCTTAATTTCAGTTTTCATCTTCATGGATGTCTGTGCTGCCACCGTTTCTCTGGGGAGCATTCAGTCCATCCAACATATGCTGAGAGGAATATGCTGTCCAACAACAAATAAATGCTTTAAATTTGGAGTGCTGGAACACTAAATTTACACTAATGGGAGTGTTGGAAATATTCTACCTGCTTTAAACTCTTCAATGTTTCAGTTGGTTTTCCAGGTCCAGATGTTAGCCCAGCCTTTTGAGGAGGAAGCAGTCACAGGTCATTCTGAAACATCAGGGATTTTGCAAATTTTTTTCCCAAGTGAAAAGCTGTTATAATCTACGAAGAGTTAGAGGCATCTTTTTTTTGCTGCAAAGGTCTGTCCTTCCTCCCACAGAAAAATGTTAGTTTGTGGCTCCTAGTAAAAGTAGCTATCACATAATGAAACACTGCATAAGTTTAGAGGAATAATTGTGAAATGTCTTACTTTTCACAAAATCAGAGCAGACGTCTATGAATTTTGAAGATGGGAAAAAAACAAGACTTTCTTGACATTGAGAGGCTTTCATGAATATCTAGGTTTGAGTCAAACATAAAAATTTGTTTTGGTGGTTAACAAAGATGCTTTAATACAACCAAATTTGCACTTAAATATTTTCCTGGACTTTAATTATTACCACAACAGAAGAAACTGTTGACAACTACATCAGCAACAACAATTCTATCCACAGATAAAAAAAGACAAATTGCCTCTTCTTGAGGTAGCTGGCCCTCTTGCTTAACATATGAGTACAAAACCAAAGTGATTTATGTAGCAGGGAGCATGGAGAGGGTGGAAATGGCTGGCATTGTATTCAACTGACATTAGCTCCCCAGCCTTTCTTACCAGGTATCTGAGGTTGGGTCAGCTGTGTATGAGCTTCAGAGGGAGGTCTGAATTCATGCCTTGCATCTGCAGTGGGTTTTCCTACTCCCTCTCACTCTTCCACATTCACTTCAATAAACAATAGAAGATATACACTTGTTAGACACTCTTTTAGGTGTCATTCCTAAAACACTGTTTTCAAACTTTAAGAGGTTTTTCAATCCTTTTACTTGAACCATGTCACCTATCTCCCTGTTGCTATCTTTCTAACAGAATTTTGGAAATAATTATGTTTTTAAAATTCCTTTTCTCTTTCCAGAAAGCGAGATGAAATACTGATATTTAACAAATGTGTTTACTGATTTATTACATTGTCCCCTATATGGAAAATTTGATAAGTAAATGACAGAAATGTCAGCTTCCATGTTTTGCGTGTTAGGCAATGCAACAGAGTCAGTGATGGGAAGTCTACAAAAAGAGAAGAGAAAGAACTTCGCAATAAACAATCAGAGAAAAGTAGGGAAGACATTATCAGGGATTCTTTTGTGAAGATCAGGGCTTTAGTATCAATAAAATGCATGTTTTCCAGAAATACTGCACTTCTATGCTTTTTTTGCAGGTCTATGTGAAAAGAACAGAGAACAAAAGAAAACAAAATAGAAGTTAACAGCTATTATTATGGTTCTCCCTCACTTTATGATGCACACTTTAATCTGTGGATTTCAAAGACGTCATTAAATCTGATTTGATTAACTTAAAGAAATCTAGGAGGTGATTTACAGTGCTAGTTTACAAGGTGCTGAAGTGCAATGTAGCTGAGAATTCTTCTTTCAGAACTTCCATAATTAAGCATTTGACTAAAATAATATTAAAACTGTTTTCTCATAATTACCTCTAGCCCACTAAAGCCCACTGAAATCAGTGGAAAGATTCTGGTGCTTCTATCTTATTCTTCTGCCAGCAAGGTCAGCATCTGCAAGAATTTACTAAGAAAAGACTGGCACCAGATTTACACTACTTAAGAGCAGTCTGTCCTTAGATACACTTAAGGAAGACAACAAAATATTTTTTTTCTTGTTACTAGCTGCATCTGAAATGATTTTAAAACAGAAAAAGAGCTGTTAAAATATATTTCCATTTTTGCTAATCATTTGTGTCTCATTTTGCTCAGATAAGACATTGGAAACAGAAGAGCAATTTTCATTTTCTTTTTCTCTTTCCCTTCCATTTAATTTTCAGGCTAAGATTCACAAACACAATTCAAGTGTTGGCATAGGTTTGCCAGAGAGATTGTGACATCATCTCCATCCTTGGAGTTATTGAAAACCCAACTAGACAAAGACCTGAAAAGCCTGCTTCTGTTGATCCTGCTTTGAGCAAGAAGGGAACTTGACAAGATAACCTCAAGAGATCAATTTCAACTATTCTATGATCCTGAAATATTTAAATCTGAATTACAGAAATTTTTCACAGTGTGGAAAATACATACTTGGAAAGTTAAATGCATTACTTTTATAAACTTTTAATTCTGAGCCTACTGGTTTCTTCTATGTCTATTAAGAAGATATTTTATTAATATTCCTTGGAATATTCTCATTTGTATCTTAAAATTCTAATAATTTTGCTCATTAGCTCTTAAATCCTCTTGCACAAATGCACCACAAAAAAAAAGTGCATGCTTTTGAAAAATGCAGCCAATTTCCACAGCTTTCATTCTTTTCATACACTTTTCCCACTGAAGGCAGACAGGTCATACGGTCTCTTATTTTTGGAAGGACTAACCACAAGAGTGGTTCATGCACATCCTCTAATTCACATTCAGAAACAGGGAAGCTTGCAGACAAATCATTTCCCAAGGAAATGGTGAAATGCAGGGTTTTTTTTCTTCTGTGGCATGAAATGAGTTCTCTTTTACTGCCTTTCTGTCTCCAAATCTAAAGCTCAGAAGTAGTATTTGGGTTTCTTGTAGAGAGTTCCATTTTATGGCTTCTCCTATGGATGTACAATCCTGTTCTTGAACTGGGTGAATGACACACTTGCCCTTATTAAGTGCTGTTAAACAGACAACACAGAACTATACATCACTTAAGATCCGCTTCAATCATCAAATAATGTTTTGTCAGGACATGATTCATGCATAATCTGTGTTCTGCATCTCTGCACGGGGTTTAACTCACCCAGAGATCTGGAGTATTTCAAACAGCTTGCCTCTTTTTGTCTCTCAACACCTCCAAACAAGAGTTTTACTGTCTCCCAGTTGGCAATTGTGTCAATGAAGCAAGGACTGCCCATACAACAGCGCTTTTTTTCCCAGCAAACATGCAATTGCTGATAAGCAGTGTAAGTAAATAATATGACGTAAAGGATTATTACAGTATGCACTGTATTATTACTTATCTATCTGGAAGATTTATTTGACCAATGTATCAACCCTCAGGGGATTGGAAACACCTTCACATGCTTGCAACAACAACAAAAAAACCCAAACCTAACGTAATGTATGTGCTTCATTAGTGTTGGGGATGTGTCATTTCACCAAAGTAGAGGAAAAATCAAAGTCAATAAGGGGGAAGCTAAACTAATTATTTGAAGCAATAAATCTAGAGTTTTTTCAGACAGGTTATGGGACGTCCCTGTGCTAGAAAGACAGCTCATACCGTAAAATCAATACACGTGAATTTGATGGAAGTTCAAAGCAAAAGTTCAATTTCTGTTGAAGATGTTCATATACCTACCTTTCTTTATAAATGTATGTACTACAGACCACACCAATGAGGTGCCTCTTTTGATAGCAACAGAAGAGAAGAACATAAGGCCAGTGGCGTCCTGGTCTTATGCTTTTTTTTGCTAATATTCACAATATTCAGCAAAGCCAATTTTCTTGTGACAACCAAGTAGGAGTCCTTGGAGAGAGATTGTGGTGAATTTAATTACATAATCTTACCAATAGGCAACTTTTTTTCTTGCCTAAATTAAAATCTAGTAAGGAAAAAAAATAAATAGGCTTAATTTCTACTTTGCGTAGATATCTAGAAAAATACACATTAGTAGGTCTAATCAGACTTTGACTAGTATTTTTTTTGAAAATCAAATCTTCACTCCTCACTTAAAATACTTCAGACAATTGTATCTAAAATGTATTTAACAAAATAGATGCCGAGAATGGCCAGGTGTTAGATATAATTCATGTAGTATTCACTTACTGGAATAAACTGGAAATCTGAAAAAAATGTCATTTTATTTTTCAAAGAAAGTCTTCTGGTCAACCACTTGCATATAGCTTTGGGAGAACTTGATGGGCGTACAATATTACTGATATTATTTATTTAACAGCTGATATCATTTATTTAACAGTAGAAGGCATATGTAATTGCAAATGTAATTTCAAAAAGGCCATCATAAATATTTTCTTCCTCAAAAAATTAAGTAATACTCAAAACAATACACAAGATGCACATGAGATGTTTTAGTTTTTGCTGCTCTAGGGAACTAATTTAAACACACAATATGGACTTTACGGGGTTTGTTTAGGTGTTCTGGGTTTCTTTTTCTCCCTTTGGCCTAGTTCATAGTTTCAGAAACAGTTGCTATTTGTTGTAAGCACAGGAATAACAAACTCACAATTCCACTAGAGACATAGACAGGTTATTAACAGCTGTGGAGTAAATTCCAAGTCAAACAATACCATATTGTTTCTTTTTCTCAGATGTTGTTTTCTTGCATATTAACAAAATAGCTAGACTTTCCTTTCATAAGGAAGCATATTTATAACAGGGATTATGACATTTCAAGGAAACTAGAGTCGCTGCAGATAAACTTAAGTTGCATGCTGTCTATTTTTCCCTGGAAAAAGCTTGACAAAAAGTTTACCAGAAATTTTACTTTAATAAAAATAAAATTAACATGAAGAAATTATAACGTTATGGAGATTTAGTCTCATTCCTTCTCCCATTCTACTATCATCTGTGTTACCACTGATGGCAGCTGCAGGAAAGGAAACTATATGAGAGGAAGGCAGTTCTGTAGAGTGTTCACAAATGCTCTGGGAGGAAAAAGTTCAATTTCCCTCTTTTGTTGCTACTTCTTATTAGATAAAGATATAGCCATGCAGGATCCAAGATATTGCAGCTCCAGCTGACACTGGAGTTAGAGCCGTGGACGGGAGCTTGGCACCAGCTTAAGTGTATGGATACAAAGATCTATTTGTCACTACGTTTCATTGAAGATCTGGGCCTGAACCACTCTTGAGTGGCATTTGCAAAGGAGTTTTAGCCCCTACATGTCATTAATCCAATGAGAGGCACCTATGTGGAACACAAACTGACAGTGTCTGTCGGCAAAACAGAAACACAACATTTTTGTGAAATATCTGCAACGTATCACAGTATCACAAGGTTGGAAAGGACCTCTGAGATCATCAAGTCCAACCTATAACCCAACACTAACACCAACCATCATCTAAACCATGGCACTCAGTGCCACATCCAGTCTCCCCTTAAACACCTCCAGGGTCGGCGACTCCACCACCTCCCTGGGCAACGCATTCCAATGGCCGATCCAATCAGCTCTTATTTTTCCTAAAGCTATTATGAGGACAAGTAGGGAAAAAAATCCATTAGTGAGACCCCAGTTATCCCTGTGTGTTTTTAGCTTATCTGTATATTCAAGAGTTATGGACCCCTTTATAGGTACCACTCTACAGCCTGCAGTGGATATGTGACTTACACAACACCCATAAGGCTCCATGAAAATGCACTAATTGTGCTGTGGAGACCCTAGTGTGAGTTCACATTCTGAAGCTGGCTAAAGGGAGAGAACAGGTTTAAAACAAACAAAAAAATGGTATTTTCCAAAAAAAATACCTTGGTTAGTCTGAATTTTTAACCAAACTATTTTCACCAATACTTCTCCTATGGTGCTGATTCACTGCAGTTCTGAATTGAAATGTAGAAGTCAAGGATCATCATTGCCTGTTACAGTACAAGTGGTGTTAATTACTGGGAGAACACTAAATCAAATTGATTTTGGGGATGTTGTTTCAATGCCAATCACACCACCATCCATTCAACAGTGAAAATTTCAGCAACCATGCTAAGCTGGTTCTATGCCTATTGCTATCAATGACAGTTCATCCTCCACTCTCAGTACTTAAATAAAAAGACCAGAAAAAATAAGGCCCTTCCAATTAAAGTCACAATTTTATATCCCACTTGCTGTAAAACACCCAAAAAGCTGCTGGGTAGGTCAAGATCTTCAGATAATCTCAAGCATCACCAGTTTAGATTGCCTTAAATTATCATTGACTTTCTCTTTTCCTACATTACTGTGAATGATGATGTGTGTCAAGTGCATTCAGACTCATCGTTTTTTGGCATTCTCCTCTAGATAAACTCAGGTGAGGTGTGAGGATGTCAAACACAGGTAAAATAGCATGCTCTGCCTGTGGTGGTGTTGTTTTAAACTTCACCAAGCTATTTTACTGTTCAGAAAATTACCTCTTGTTAAAATTTGACACCAAAATTTATTGAAATTATGTTAGTTTATCTTCATAATGTCAAGTTCTAAGACACTAGAAATTTTGGGATCGTCAAAAAGAGGTTGATGTAGACCTGACCTTGCTGTCTCAAAAATGGTTAGAATTTACTACAATAAAAATGAGGTGGGGGGAACCTGTTTCAATAACAAATGTGGCTTCTACTCCGTATGAAGGTTATGAAAAAATCCCTCATAAAGTCCCACTTCTGCAAACAGTTACATACGTGAGCAGACTTTTAATTAACCTTCTAGTTAAGTATGTGCATGATGCCCAAAGGGTTGAGAACAGTTGTATTTGACTGTGGGATGCTGTAGATGGACTTTAAGAAGAACTCAAGATCAACGTTCTTCCCTGCAGACAAGGTCATGTGCACAAATCTAACTTCCCCTGTAACAGGGGGGCAGACCATGCCTCTCTTTCCAGTATACAGGGTTCTCCTCCTGGCACGTGCTAGACTCAGTCATCAACACCCTGTGTAAATCTTCAGAGAAAGTAACTACTGTTATGTCTCCCTGTGAGTTGGACATGCTTGACTCTGCCTCAAACAAAATGCCATAGTGGAAATGCTTCTGTGGCACAAAGCTAATAAGGACAGAATTTCTGAAGAAAACACCAAAGAAAGATTTTAGAGTGAAAATCTAGACTGAGGAATAAGGGTTTTCTTTTTTTCAGGGGAGGGGAGGGGCAGAGGAGGAATATCTTTTGTTGGTGATGAGCCCTACCTTGTCATCAGAGAGTCAGAGCTTGAGTCCTAGGTCAGCAGCCTCTCTTAAAGCAGCACGAGACCTTGAATTTTTCACAGCACCCTAAATCTGCTGGAGACCCAAAAAAGCAACTTTTGCTGAGAAACTGCAAATGAGGAGCTTGTGCTCATATTTTAGGAGTACAGGCTTAAACAGACTATTTTTTCTATGGCCCCCTAAATTAATGTAAAGCAGGTATGGTGCTTGTTTCCTGCGCATGCTGATCCAGGATAAGAACTCATTCTGCTATGCATCTCTTGTTTCGTGCTGCTTATTCCTGAAGAGCATTGTAAGTGCTGCATCTCATTTCCAAGGAGTTTGTCTTTCTTCCTAGATCCTGCCTTCCTACAGATCTGTTCTTTTGATTTGTGCCTCATGAGTCTATTATATGCGTCATTGCCTCATAAGTTAAAAAAGCATTTTTCCACCTAAAAACATAAATCAACAGCGTGAACTCAGATCCTACCATATTGTTTAACTAACTTAAAGACTAGAAAACTTAATGAACAGAAAAACACATTTTGAAAAAAATCTCTGAATACTCTTTCTGTTCTTTGGATAAAGTGGGCACAAGGTACTCGATACCCTGTTCTCTGTAAATGGGTGTTTAGCTGTAAGAGCTTGCACAGATTCACTGAGTTAAATGGGGCTACTCAACCACTTAAAGTTAAGCACTCAGACTTTAAAAAGTGCTCTTTTAGTACATTGCTAGTACAGTAACAGGATTCTCAGGTGATTTCAAAAACACAAGTCAAAACACGTTACCTTTATTTTTTTTCTTGGCCATTTTTTGTGAGGAGGATAAATTGCAACAGTTCCAAAGCTAAAATATTTTGAATAGAAATTGAAATATTTTTATGGGAAAAAGCTTTTACTTCATGGGAACTGTACTTCGTTTTCTTCATGTTTCTGTCTTCTGTACTGCTTAGTTTATTTATCCATGGAGAGGAAAAGAAATACATGATAAGAGATGGTTCTCCTTAAAATACTTGACCTGTGGACTACGATGGATGTATAAATTTGGTAAGTAGTACCTACTGTGAGTGACTATCACAGCCTTTCCAAATGAAAATATTTTAAAATATTTTATAGAGTCATAAGGTCCCAAGATCTTCGTGGGGAAGTTTGGTTTGTGGAGAATAAGAGTGTGCTGATAGGCCGTATTTGCATATACAAGACAGGTACAACCTGAGACATAGTAATCTATGGATTTTTACCTGGCCTTTTGAACAGGTTTGAATGACCTCATTTAAAAAATATTCCAGATGACTGCAAAGAGAATTGTCAACGCTGTCATCAATTTCGAAATTCTGACAGTAAAGCATCATTTTATCTGGTTTATAGGCCAGGTTTGTTTAGGCAGACATAAATAAAGTGAGGCAGTCCCCTAAAATCTTTATTAAACTGACTGTGCCTAGCTGTGGCTGCAGCCACCCTTCGTATAATAAAGGGCTTATGTTATTGCTGCAGCTTGAATCCATACTTGGAGAGGAAGAAAAAGTTTTCGCCTTCACAGATAGGCCAGTGACCTTTATAAATGACAGCAAATCTCTGCTGAATGAAGGATGAGGGGAAAGAGGAAAACATTAAGATATTTTGTCCTACTTTTCTGTGGCATGTTGAAAACAATCACAGTGCCTATTTGTCATGTTCCAGCTTCGTCTCCCTTTTGCAGTGGGGTCTGACAGGCTGAACGAAGAAAGTGTAAGTGAAGATGAATAGGCAAAGTTATCACTTCTGGTCTGTACAATTCTGAAGCAGATGAAAAATATATATAATACCAGGATGTTAAAGTGAAGGAAACATTAAGATCAAGGGACTGCAGGAATAAAATAGAAATCATTTGAGCAATTTAAGGAATAGATGAATAATCCAAATATGTTTCACATAATTTAAGATCTTTACTTATTTCATGCGATTTGTAACATTACAATAACAAGCAGACTGTTAACACTGGAAAGGAGTGAGCAAGATGAATAAACACAGAAACAATAAGAGGAAAATATCAGGAAAATTTCCCTAGTATGGATGGTCATTCACCAAGCACATGCTTCTTCGTTAACTCACTTAAAACCAGACTAGGGAAAAACTCAGGAGTAGAACCCCCAGAAAAAAATCCTGCCTCAGCTATGGGGCTGGTGGGATAAATTACAGTTGTAAATTACAGTTGTATAACTGAAAAGCTAAAATTTGCTTGGTGGGAAGTGCAGCAATGTTCATGGAATGCTGCCCTGAGTCAGTCCATATACTGCCAAGAGGTCAGCATCCAGTTAGCTACCAGTGTCCTGAGGAAGCACCCTGGTGAATCTCTTCCCATCACTGTATAAAGGAGAATTTCAAGAGCTCATGATGGTACTTAGCAAGCATCAGGGACTAGCACTCATATCCTGGAAATATCCTCTCATTCAAAGAGTGAAAAAAGATTTCCAATCCTCACTTCTGCGCAAGGAACTGTTGAATGCGTTTCAGTTGTCACAATGTACAATCACTGAGCTACTCATCCTGCTTCCTTTGTGCAGTCCAGGGGCAAGAAAGACAGTCAGCCACATTAGTGCACGCATGCAAAGGCTTCTCTCTCTCCCTTTCAGTAGATTCAGACTGGAAACATCATTCAATAAAGAACAATACAATCAGATTTAAACTCTCTAGGCAATATACTGTAGGCAGATGAGCCAGCCAAGATGGGAAGTTCATAGAGAAGCTCCATACAATGAAAGATCTTCTTTATGGAAAATAGTTCATTGTCTTCCCCTGGGTGCTGATGAAAATTTCACTAGTGGCATCAGTCTGAAAATGACAGAAACCTCAGTTAACAAATCAAAAAAAAAGGAAATTAATATCCTGATTTTATTCAAAGCTGGTTTTAAATAGATTTTTCCCATGTAGTATAGTGGAACTATTCTTGATTAACAACACTTGAAAAATAGATCCAAACCTCTATCTTCTATTTCTCAGAAGAATAATATCAAATCTTTAAAAAAACCCTAGAGCTACTTAAAATTTTTCAGTAATGATTCTTGCTCCAAAATAGTCTTTTAAATAGGGGTAGGAGGAAGGATTTAGAAAAAATGGTGGTATTGTATTTGGTTAGTTTTAGTGCTTGTGTTCAGGATTTTTCTGATGTTTACTGAAAATACTATGGACATTTTTTACTTTATTGACCTGATTTTAGCAAACAAAAACATCTGGATATCCACAGGGATATTCTGAATACAGCATTTTCGAAGAAAAATATGCAGATGCTTGTATTTTGTACACAAATTTGCCTAAACCCCAAAATAGATCAGTTTCAAATAATTTCAAAAGTAAATTACATTAGTAGTTTAAAATGTGTCATGAAACTTCATTTTTCTTTCAGCCACCTCTACAGAATAATTGATCTTACCTCATTTCTGCCTTTTTTAAAAATTGACTTTCTGACACATTCACTGTTATTTTGAACTTGCTGCCTGTTCATGAGTAGTCACAAAGAGAGTCTAGAAAACAGAAGAATGACAATGTCTCATTGTAATTACATTCACACAAAACTGATATGAAGCAGAGAGTGGGGGAGGCACAGAGATGTATATTGATAGACACCACATGGCCTGATACTACAGGGCAATGTCTATGACAGTCTCTTCATGCACACATTCCTTACTGCACTCTCTACAGTGATTTCTTCAAGCCTTGTAATACCTGTTTACAATGACTTTCAATACTTTGAAGTACATGTTTTACTGAAAGGAGTCTGATTATCTTTTCATGGATGCTCATTAAAGTTTTGCCAGCAGCTTAAATTAAAAAAAAAGAAATAAAAGCTAAGTTGACAAATAGTACAAAACTTTTTTTTACTTTATTTATAACAATTTTACGGATGCTGACATATCCCCAGTGAGTTCAAGGAAGCATTCTTGCTTAATGACCCAAGCACAGGTGTTAAGTATAGCATGGAAGGCAGCACTCTGATAGTTACCCTAGAGGGAACAAAATTTCAAAAATGTGCTAGAGTTACCCTTATTAGGCATGTCACCTGTTACAAATGTAATAGAAAATCCCTACTACACTCATTTATTTTCTTTTATTTCAGGAACCACCAAGACACCAACTGAGCTTCATTTCTCACATCTTTCCTCTGCAGACAGCAATAGTTCATCTATCCTGAGATGACATCCTAGCCTGTTCCAGTCATTAGATCACTGCCAGCCCAGGATGTGTCAGACCCACCTTTAGCTGCATGCTTGTGATTTTTCTGGTGGCAGATCACTTATTCTTACGGTGCAGAGTAAGAACTGGGTTCTTCAGGCACCTTCCTCTCCCTGTGCAGAACTACATGGGGCCCTGAACTTCCCTGGGTTTGGCCCCATTTTCTTCCCCTTCTCCCCTGTTTTCCTGCATGTTCTCTCCCCCGAGTAAAATTTCACCTGTCGCCTTTGCACCAGTGGTTCCTGCACCTTGTCCTCTCCTCCAGACCAGGCTTTCACCCAAGGCAAGTTCTCAGTTTGTTTCTGTAGCATTTTACTAGCAATCTTAAAGATAAAAAGAGAATTGCTATTTTTTTTTTTGCCACGAGGCCCTTGTCAACACCACCTCCATCGTAGCACCCACTGTTCGGTCTGGTATCAGACATCATCTTCAGCGCAGAACACTCCTTGGATTCACACTTTTAGGGAACAACAGTGTCTCACAAATTCTCCTTGTAGAGAAGATGCTGTCTTTCCTATTCATATAAACAACCCAAATTTCTCATCCCAACATCCTTTGTTTGGAGCCTCAACTACTGCAGGTTACTTTTCTCTAGCTTTGGTAAATGCATATTTGCCCTAAGGATGTGCATGCAGAATCCAGCTGCAGACAGTATTTCCTCATGCTGTGACACTGTCTGTCTTCACTGCTGTGATAGACATTTGATTCCTACTTCACTGCTGTTAAAGCATTCACTGCTATTCCTCATTTGTGAAGAGTACTCAGACTGATTCCCATTGCTCTGTCTTTCAAATATCATTTCATATTGAAATAAAGCTCCCAGCATTAGCTCATTCAGGTGAGCCACAGCCACAGTTCAGACAGAGAATTTTCTACTTTTTGCAGTAAAGGAGTGCTTTGATAAGACCCCAAAAATGGCTCATTCAGGTCTCTTCATTGTCTCTTCTCTTTTTCTTTAACTCTAAGCCATCTGGGAGCACAAAACTTTGCTCTGATGGCATTCGCTCCGCAGCACAAAAAGATCCTTGACTGGGTACTCTGGTATTACCAGTAATAATCACTCTACAGAAAACACAGAAAACTTGCTCTGTCAGCACTGCAAAATTCTTTCTTAATAACCCTACTTAAAAGAGTAGCTGAGGATCACTATCCAATAACTGTCTTCTTAACATATGACAACAACCGTCTTTTGAAAAATAAGAGAAAAGTGAAAAGCTATTTTTTCATCCATCTTGCGTTCTCCCACACATAAAAAGACAGGTGAAAATGTTTTACTTGGAAGTAGATGTCATTTCTGAAAGCTTTTAGTCACTAATTACACAGTGGTTTTGTTTGGTAGCATATTTTATGTCAATTCTACAGTAAATTCAGGAGCTGATTTTAAAAAAAGTTGTTAGAATAATTTTTATGAGATTAATCTGCCATTTTTTTCTAGGATTTTTGAGCTATAGTGTTTTTCATAACATTATAACTCAATGTTAAAAATTATTGTAATCTACAAGTGGTTTCTTTTAAGAAGTTTAAAATGTTTTAACAAGTCCTGATTTGATACTTTAAATTACGCTTAAAGGTATAAATATCCACACCACATCAGGATGGAAACTTCTCCATAAAAGAAAATGTATTTGAATATTTAATGCTTGTCTTTCAATTGCAGTGCTGAGATGATATCTGCATTGTCCTACAAAATAGATTTTGTGGGGTTTGACATGTATTCTAAGCTGTGTTTACAGTAAATGAAAAGAAAGGAAGGCTCCACCAGAATGCAGTTAAATTGGAGATGTAGTGGTTGCCTTTCTGTCCTCACGGAATCTAGGGTCTAAATTTGTAGGAGTAAAGCTAATCTTCAGTTATCTGCCTCAATTATCTACTGTCTAATGGAGATAAAGTCTCCTTCCATTATGTTTGCTCTTTAGACTGCCGGTTATTTGAGACAATAATTAATTTAACTATGCATATGTGTCATTTCTACAGTAATAGGATTCATATTGCAGGTAGTCTCTAGATGTTACTAAAATACATACTGAAAAAAATTAAGAATGCTTTAAAATGAAACGATTTTGTGATAACTTAAAAGTCGTGTTTAATTTTAAGTAATTTCCTTGATCTTTTTGCATCCTTTCTGTTTTTTTCACAATTTATTTCCTTGTAAATAAAATTGAGGGCCTCATTACATTCCCCTCTGGGGGAATGTAACCTGGGCTATCTGTTCTAGGGCATGGACCTGACTTTAAGTCCAGCTTCATCATTTGACCTCCTCAATAACAAAAGTGAAAGACTAAGCCTTTAAGACAGATTCTAACAAAGAGATATTGCAGACTTCCATGGAGATTGTAATTTTAAGTTTGTTTTTTTTTTCCTTTTGGAAAAGCCAGAAAGAATAAATTAAATCTTCTCTCCTCTAGGAATTAATCTCCTTCATACAGAAAGTCCATGCTTGACTGAGGTGATTTTTAAATTTTCCTGCCCTCTTTGGAGTCAGTCAGAGTTGAGCATATAGCTTTTGTTAAACACTCTTTCAAGGAAAATGTGCTGGGAATTATTGCTATGATACAGATATGATCAATCTTATTTTGGCTACTCATTTTACTTCAAGGAAAAAAATGAGGATAATTGGGATGCATGCATTTGCAATGGAGAACTGCTTTAATCTCCTCACTTTGAGGTTACCCAGTTTTGATTGGGGTGAGACAAACATTGACACATTTTACTTCAGTATGGATGAGAAAGGAGACTAAAATAGGGGGCAGGGTGGGTTAGAAAAAGACTTTCCTGTTGGAGGTGAAATTTTGTTACTGAGAAGGGCTTGGTAAGGTCTTTCCCCTGCTAAAACAAACGATTCTCCAAGACAGGATTTTAGACACAATAGGCCAATAATCTGATTATTAATGGGTAATTCCCCTGGAAATGAAATGGAAAAGTCTCGAAATGGATATGAATATGCTCTGGGGAATTTAGCAAAACTATGAAAAAAATAGTTTATATATATAATTGTTTTCCCATCTTTTTTTCTGCTGCAGACAAGCAAACACCTTGTCTGATATTTGTAGTGTTATCAAAATTCCTTACATCTCCCTCTAATGGAGAGCTGGGAACATTTTCTTGTCCTAAAATAGGATTTCTCAAATCTCTCTAGTGTGTCTTACTCTAGTGCGTATCTTTGCATGACCTAATAATAATTCAGAGTGAAAAAATGACAAGTTTATATTTTATATGAGGTCATATTGCCTCTATTCACAGTCCACAAGTTGTCATTTCTTCATGTTGTTCTCAAGGGCTCTACATCGAAGCCATTCTTGAAGGATGCAACACTTAGTTTCCCATTCTCATGTTGCAGTTTCCAGGTTTTTTTGGTGATCTGGTGAAACTGCAGGTTTAGGTTGTTCTGTTGTGCTACCTTTATCACTATAAAGCTGTTATCTAAAGGTACTTAACAATCTGAAATACTGATTTAAGCTTTCTGATTAGCTGCCTGATAGAAAATATAGGGACTATAAATCTTCTGTAATATTTAAATAGATAACAGTACTTGCTTTTCTGTAGGAAATGTTGCTGCACTAGAGTAAGCTTTACATATTTAAGAACATATTTCCAAAACATTTGTTTTAAACTTAAATATATAGTAGTTCATTTTGCTCTCTGGAATAAAATTGGGAAAATTAATTTATTAGTCTGAGGTATTAAGACGAAATCTGCTCAAATCTTTCAGATAAGCAGCCCTCTGGGCCAATATGTCTAGGTTTGGTATAAGTGATTGCCATTAAAACGTCATAATTTAGCAATAAATATAAAATGCAGAGGTATCTACAATGCTTCTCGTAACACTTTGAGAATACAAAGTAACTACAGTACTTCAGATGTTGAGAGAGAGCAACTGATGAATTTCGACTTTTTTAATGGTGGTTGTTGCAAGCATAAAATTTTCTCCTTGCTTTCTACAAGTTCATTGTAAGAAATTAAAAAAAAAAAGGAACAAATCAAACCAAAAAAACCCAAAGCCACAACTGAAATTTCTGAGGCTCTTAATTTCATTTTGATGTTTACTAAGGCTTATTTCACTGTTTAGGAGTGAAGTCTAACAACGTACATCGCTTGAGTAGAACTACACTCAAATCATACCAGAGAAAGATCAGAATTTTGATGCCTGTATTACTCTACTTCTTAGGGCACCTTTTGCCTAATTTAACCATCCTGGGTTAAGTTCAGCTAAATATCAAATGCATCATCTCACAAAATTACTTGGATAACTACTCAGAGCACTTTTTGAAATCCTTCTCCTCCTGCTCCTGGTGCCAGGTAATCCTATGGAGAAATTCCTTGTCTAAATCTATCCATGTCCAGTTTGTTGATAGTTGTTTTTTCAAAAACATCATAATTTAGCTTAACTAACATTTTTCCTTTTGAATAGAAAGGTCTGTCTGGCTTTTCTTCCATACCCTTTCAGAAAGGAAAGCCCTGAAATGATCGTTCAAAACAAACCAGAAATAACATTTTGCTGAATGAATTATGGGATAGTTACAGACAATACAAGCTAATAAAATTAGTAGATCCTGTGAGAAAGCAAGAAAGATGTTCTGCCTCATGCATCATCCAAAAACCACCCAAAATTGAAACAAAAAAAACCCTTAAATACGTATCATCAGTTTAATTGCAATTACAGAATTATGAATAGTGTTAGTGATGTGCAGATGGAGAGAGATCACAGCTGGATTGCTTTTTGATGTTAGGTTAAGCATGATGTTTTGACAGCTAGGAAATTAGTTATGACTTAAAAACTAAGTAAATGTGATGTGTAAGTCATGAGAAGAGAATAAACATAGAAGGCTGAAATGTCATATTCTTGAGTCATTTCTATGGCCATGCCCACATTTAAATGCAAATCAAAGATTCAGTCCAATGATTAACATAGGAACAAGATGCTGCTGATCTATTAATTAACCTAATAAATTATTCTACCTTAAGTGGCCTTTGTTTGCATATATTACTTTACAGAGCAGCCACTCAATCAGGGTAGTTATAATTCATACACAAAAACTGTGTGGTAATAATGGATATGATGTGTCAGCCTATATAAGCTGCCAAAATGGAACCAACAAATCCACTCCTAAGTCAATAATACTTCGAAATGCAGGTGGCAAGATTTAAGCACCACATTCTTAATTCATTTTGGTTTACCTGCATCACAACGGTGCATATTGCACAAGGAGATGATGTTTCTCAATTGATTCAGTATAATAATTAAAACCCCATACCTTCCCTTTTCAATAAGTTTTCCTATTTGATGAGTTCTTTTTTTAGTATTATTTTAAATTGTTATTTTCATAGATCCTACGACAGACACGTTCCTCAGGAACGTTCACTAGAAAAACGCTTGATATGGTCTGATGATTTTTTAGGGTCAGCACAATCTTTTTCAGGGTTAAGCAAAAATCTAAATCAAGATATTAAGTGTTCTTGAGATTCCTAAACTCTTCATATAAAGTTCATTGGCATGTAAATGGTGGCACGCTTGTCGTTTTATTAAACCTAGTTTTAGGGATTCTGATTTGATGGGACTGCTGATGTCCTTGAAAGGTAAACTTTTGCTCTGGTATCTGTGTAAGAACATATCAAAACCCATCTCTTTGTCTGTTATTACATTTTAGAGACCTAAAGTTTGTAAAAATGGAGAAGGGCACATGTAATGCCGCCAGTAATATTTAAAGTGCAATAAGGAAAATCAAGGCAAACTACCCAAAATGAATATAGAAAACTCTAGAATACAACATAGAGGAGTAGCTAGAGTGAAAACGTGAGCTTTCCCTCTTCAACATAGATAATGGTGGTATGTTTTCTTCAAAATTCATGTGGTTGTCAGATTGTCATCCTACAGCCAAGACTAATAAACATAAGTTAGAGTTCTATCCCCTTCCAGTCTTTCACAGACACGAGGGTGCTCTGAGGAAAAAATGACACCTCTCTAAAATAAAAGTGAAATTACTTAGATTTAACTGTGCAAATTAATCTGTAGTAATCACACTTCAAAATAGTGTTTGTCTTCCCTGCAGGAAGAATAGTAAAAGAAGAAGTTTTCTTGAAATTACATACAGATTTTGGCTTTCTGATATGGATTTTCACCAACATCTTTGTGAATGACCTGAACTGTCAAGACATTCTCATGGGAAAACCTGTCATCCCCAAATCATTGCTAAAATATAATATTTGTATTAGATTTGGTCACTAGAACCTCACAATACACAGGATTATACACTAAAGGTACATCTTTCTTCGTATTTCTGACTCCAGTGGTTACTCCAGATATTTTAGTCTAATCAAAAATTTTCACCATCTTACCGTGTTGGGCTCTGAAAATGAAACATCTAGTATGTTTTTAATGGAGCAGAGTAACTACCATGTGCAGGATGTACTATTTCTCTGTTCCACAATCAGATTTTTAAATCTCGTTCTGATTGGGCATTAATGTTTATGAACTAAAAATTTCCCTTTTCCTGGTTGCACCTGCTCCCTCATCTCACAACAAAAACCTTAATGCTTTATTATGTTCTTTTCCTTCTCATTTTAGAAATATAATAATCTCCAGTCTCTTGCTTCTAAAATGGTTATAAATTTCCTGACTTGTAGTCCACATTGCCAGAGGCATTCATTAAATCTAGATGTTAAACATCAAGTGAGGCTGAACAGCTCTGAAAACTGATATCTAAGTTGGAGCTTGATTCGTATTTCATGTTCGAGTAAAATCTTTCTTGTAGAAATCTCCCAGATCTGTCACTCTGCCTCTTCTGAGGCTCTTACAAGGTCATCCCACTCAGAAAAGTTTCTGATATGCAAATATAGTTACCCATATTTCAGCACAACAGTAACACAGAGGCCATCTTATTAGCAGTTAAGGTCTGGTTTTGTTCTGAAGCCTAGGAAAGGAAAAATTCTTTGGCTTAGATCTAGAATAGTTAGTGATGGCAATGCACAGTGCAACCTTGTGAAGAAACTACAGATGGGTCAAAGGGTGAAAATGGGTTACATCTGTATCATTCTTTTCAGGTGAGGTTTTCATAGGGCAAGATGGAAAAGGTAGCTGCAGAAGATGTACACCATACAAATTGGACTAAACTCTTCTTTTGTTTGCACTAGTGTCATGCAGATTTCTGATGAATTGTTTATGCTGGTGTAAGAGTGGAGTCAGGTCCTCTGCAACAGCAACCACAGGCAATAATTTTAAAGCTGTATTCGAACACTTTATCAACATTTAAGACAAATTATTATCTGATATCCATTTCACGTCACCTCACTAAAGAAATCAACCCAGGAATCTGTCTTCTAGTCCAGATAACGAATGAATCTGGAGGACACATAAGCATCCTAGATTGGATTGACACCAGCAAGCATGGAAATAGAACTTGAGCCAAACTATTAATACCAAAGAGGCTTCTCTGTGGAAGGACTGTCCTCTATACTTAAGAATTCACTTTCTACAACTTTGCCTGAGTGCTACAGATTTACCCTCAGAAGAGCAAGGCCATTTGACTTTTCTTTCCTCAAAAAAAGAAAACCAGTATATTGGAAGCAGTCTGGGGAGAGGAGGTGTCAAAATGTGCGGTGAGTTACCAGCTCGGTCAATTCTCATTATGGTTATCACAGGAGTGTAACTGATCTGATAGAATGGTTGTGGTTATTTTATCTTACAACATATACAAATACAAAATACTCAACAATGCAGGGATTCAATTTTTGAAGGAATAATTACTTACCCTAAAGTTAATGTAACTCCCCAGAACTGTGAAAACTTTGTCAGCTATTAAATAATCTCACCTTCTGAATCTTGTGGTTTCAAATTGGGCATCTTGATTAAATGAAATAATTTTAAAAACATGAAATGCTTTTTTAATAATTTGAATGGTTTCTAGAAAATAATTTCCAATAAGTAAAAATGTTTCCTATGTGTTAAATATTAGCTGTTGGGGGTTAAAGCAATTTTTTCTAAAATAATCAAGAAACTAATATACGAAGCAATTGCATTCGGGATTTCTCTGTGTTTCCTTCCTTTGCAAGTATGTAAAATGGCACTTATTGTTTAATCCAAAAATCTAATGCATACTCTAATTCCCTTTTGGAAATCTAATAGAAAATTTTGATCAATCTTTTTTTATTAAAAAACATAGATTGTTTTACTGTATTTATATTTCCCATGGTAAAACAAATAATTACATCAAAACTTGCCCAACAATGTTTCTATACTTTTATTTTGCCTTCTTTGATTTTTCTGGGCTGGACTTCCAAGCAATATAGATGAGAAAGTGTGATTCATGATCACATTGTCTACCTAGCTAAGGTGCCTCCCTTTTACGAAAAATAAATCCATCTGGTGGTTAAACTACTGACTGTGCATTTTTATAAAGAAAGGTGAAGTACACCATGAAGCAAGTACAAGGAAACTGCTGGAATGCAAGCAAGGACAACAGTCTCTCCCACGCCTGCTGCCCACCCCCACTCACACTCCCTCCTTCCCCGAACGTGGGGACAGGGGAATGAAGCACTACATGCTTGAGATTTTAGCTGAACTCATTGCTATTACAGCGTATTCAGTCTGTCGTTCCTACATTTAAAAGCCTTGAATACTCTTGAATTTCATTAGGAGAAAAGCCTGAGCAAGGGGAAGAAATGAAGAGCAATCAGCTTCCTAACAGGGAACCTCGGAGAAGGTCCAGCCCTCTGAATTGCTCTACCTGCCCCACTCTGAGCTCTTATGATAATTTCCTTTAATATTTGAATTATACTACTCCCAGCAGCCTCAGATACGTTCGCTGTATAAACACAATGCACGCTTCCTAGAGCTGTGTGACTGCATTTCTGCTTGGGTTTTGAGAATGAGTTTTGCTGTTTGCCTTTCCGGTGAAGCTTATTAGAGGAAATTTTTTCCACAAGGTGTTTGATAGAATTATAGCACTTTGCCATTGCTGCGTATCCACCATAATATATCACACTGTATGGCTTCAGACTTCACAGAGAAAAATAGACAGCATTTATTTAGCTACCCCATAAGACAATTCTGCTTCCACATACTGCACTGATCCTAAATTTGCTGACACCAGAGATTATTTTTTTCTGTCAGTACCCTTTCCTTCCCTTACCAGTGCTTCTACCTTTGTCATTCCTTGTTTTCCCAACTCTGTTCCCTCTCTTTTCCATCTCTTGTGCTCATTGGATCTTCTGTGAGCCACTTTGATTCACTGGCACAACAGAAAATATTCAGCTTTTTTTTTCTGGAATTAGTGAATTAAGGAGACTGTCAAAGTGGATAAAGCAAGCACCAGTAAAGCTGGGAGCATGGACAACAAGTTGAAGTGGGAATGGGGTAGAACACAACCCCTTTTGGCAGTGATTAGCTGTTAAATCTCACCATCTTTCACAAAACCACACCCTAGAAGATGGTCAGGGTCTTCTAGTATCGCTTTTAGGGTTTACAAATCACTATCAAACCCTTCCAGGTTACTGAGATCCTCTGATCCTCTTCCATGCTACAGTTTCCCTGACAGTAAAATCGGTCCTGCCTTCTCTTGTCTGCAGCACTCATTCCCATGACATTATCTGGCATAATATACTATGCCTTTCACTGCTGCCAGTTCACTTGTTTCAGCAGTGGGACTGCAATCAGGTAAGCAAGGAAAAAAGTGTGGGATAAAGAAGCAGATTTTTAAACTGTTGCCTTTAAAAAAAAAATCTGATCAAGCCTATAAACATTTTACTCAACTCTTGACAGGGTTGCATCATGTCAAAAAAACAGAGGCTAGCAAGAATGTGCTAATCAAAAAAGTCAATGCTAATGTTCACTTAGGGAAGCTCACAAATGTGTTGGAAGGGAAAAAGAAATCTAATCCCAAAAAGCAAGGGAGTAGATTTTGTCTTCATTTCTTGCAGTCTAGCCTTGAAAAAAACAAACCCAAATGCAGGGAGAAATAGTGAGATTTCACTGCTATATTTGGTATAAACTCCTAAGGGAGATTTAGTCTGCAAGGGGGGAAGGAAGGAAACAGGAGGTGCAGCTCAAGATAAGGCAGATGAGGGAGACAGTCTTGTTGCCACAGAGGAGGGAAAAGGAGCTTGGAATGACTATTTTGAAGAAACTCAAAGGTATTTCAACTACAAAGAAAATAAGAAATTTGAGTCAATGTTCTTTGCTGGTCTAACCTGATGGTAGGAAATCTGGATTGCTCTAAAAACTCTGGAAGAGCCAGAATCCGGTTTTGTTCGCATTTCTGAGAGTAACTGATCTAAGTACACTATGCAAATGTCTGCTACCTAGGAAAAATCTGGGGGACCTTAACAGATGCAGTGTATTTTGTTCACCAAGCAGAAGACATTGCATAGAAGGTAGTTTGTCACAGGAAGGAGGCTTGCTAGGTAAGTGTGAACTGGTATTCCCTTAGGAAGGGGTAGGCAGTGGAGAAACGGTTGATGTGTGACTTCAAGCACCACAGCATATGCTGGAGCCTTTGAGAACTCTAAAAGAGAGTGCTTCCACCTCTGGTCATATTCTTTACGCCTGGGATGATAACCATTTACCGTTAGGTTATGGCTGGCTAAAAAGCAGGGCCTCTGTGATTTATAAAATGTCATTGTTTGGGTTTTTAATTTATTTTAACCCAGACTGAATGGAAATCAAGTATATTTAACTTTGATTTATATCTATGCTTTCTAGATGTTGTGGTTCAGCGAAATTTTAGTTTGTCATTTGAGAAGAACATAGGCTTCACTAAGCAAGTCTATAGAATTTCCATGGTCCACAGCTTTGTGAGTGACTCCCTGAACCCAATGGATCCAAAAAGATTGTCAAATTAAAAATTTCAAGTCTATACACTGTTCTTTCCAATGATTCTTTTTTATTCTTGAGTGGTTTCCAAACCAGCTCTACCTTGGGTGTTCAAGCATATGAGAAATAAATGAAAGGAAAGACCTTTTTTGAACAAATGTGCTTTGTGCTAAGCAGGGTAATCCCAGTTTGTCATGGCCCTCAGGTGTTTCCTGCATGCCCTGAATAATTCCATGAAATATTGAACTTCCTTATTGCTGCCTGTCTGAAAGAGTAGTTAAGCATTTCTTAGACTGAACGTCCTGCAGAAATCAATCTGATATTCACCTATAACATCCCAGTGTGTAAGTGTAAACTGAAAGTATCATCTTGAGTACAAGAAGTATATCTGGGGTACTTCATCTCACTCATCTCACTCTTGCATTGAGGGAAATAATTGATTTTATACATAATTTACACCCCACCTTCAAGTTACCTTCTGATGGGTTTTGAGAGTTTTCCAGATTCTTGGCGACTTGTTTTTAACGTAGACTAAACTTAGGGAGAGACCAGGAGGTATAATATCATCAAAACATTCCTTGTCTTATTTTTAAATGTTCAGTTCTACTCAGAAACAGACCTTCCTGGACTGAAACTGAAAAAAGCAAAATATCAATTAATGCACTTAACTACTTACTCTCAAACACTTGCCTAGTTAATGACAGACCAAATCTATCAAAACTTAACCTAAGTTAAATGTTTCTCTCTCTCAACATCCATCTAAGAAATCAGAATCTGACAGTCCTGGAAATTCAGCTGAATTGATTACTTACTTATTGGATTAGGACCTTGTATTTGTGGCTGGAACAGCCATTATTGCAGCTACAGTAGTAGTCCATACACTCAAGTATTCACTGAGCTTTAAGTCCTGTCTGCCTGATTCTGACCTACAATAACAGCTTAAAGCTAAAGGACAAGGGATTTCCTAACATAGGGTATGGCATGGCTGACTTTCACATTTGGACACATTACTGTTTCTCATGTTCCAAGGATTATTTGCATTGTCCTTATTGATATTTAGCAAAAGCCCAAACGAAGTTTGAACAGGTACCTTTGGTGCCTTCACTACTCTATGCTTGCACCCTAGAGTGCCTTGCTGAACTTGGGACCACTCTGCCTTTTTTCATGGCCATTCAACTTTTCCATCCTGTACACAGTGTCCTATATCAAGCAAATTTAAGTCTTAAAAAATTATTAAATTGCAAGTGATGTTTTTCTTTAGGCTGTTAACTTTTACACCAAATTTCTTCAGTTACTAGTTTATTTTATATTAAGTATCGTTCTGAATGCATTCTAAATTTCAACACAGCTGAACTTCAGAAACTCGGGTCCAAAATTAGATCTGATTATACAACATTAGAGTGAATTCATCTTGCTGATGTGACAGTCAGACCTAAATAAAGGAGACTAACCACCAAGACATGCATATCATGCCGTACTAGCAATGAGGAAAGAGGAATTAATAGTAGCAGACACTGACATGAATTTTTACCAAAGATGACAAACAACATTACTACTTGGTCAGAGCTTGCAGGGCTATGATTCTAAAACTCTCAGTTAGGTTTAATTCCTTATAGTGGGCAGGGTAATGTGCACAAAAGAACAGCAAAGATATTCATCCACAGTGGAGAACAGACCATTTTTCTTCAGTACCTGATTGATGTTGGGCTTTAGGCTTTGGCAAGGGTCCCACAGGATGAAATGTGCTGAACCAGTGCAATCCTGCCAGCTGCTATAATCATGCCCTTGCCTCTCAGTGGCAATGCTCGATTTTGGCTGTAATAGATAATAACATTAAGATAATAACGTAAAGATAATAACATTACTGTTATTATCTTCAATGGTTGTAATCATTTGTACAAACTTCCTGTTGGGTGGTCCCTCTGCTGGAATCTGAATGCTGGTAGTGCCCAGAAAGGAATTCAGGCCAGGAATGACAGGCCCAAGAACAGTAAAATGCACAGAAATCTGTTTATCTTCTTCAAAATTATGGAAGCCTTAGCCATTCCCCTTGGGATGTAGATTTTAATTCCGAGTAGTCCAGAGGACTATTGTATCCCTGCTCCAACTCCATATCTCTCTGGGTTACTAAAAATAGAGATAAATTTGCCCTAGATGTTTTGAACCTTAAGCCATAAATGACTCCTCTGGCACAAGGAACAGATAGAAATCATGCTCTTGTTCTCCTTCATTTTCATCCCACACTTCTGTTCTTCTCTTCTCCATTTTGCCTCCAGTCTCATTTATTTTTTTCTGTACTATTAAGCTGTAAGTATTTGATAGAATGACAATGATAAAAGGCTGCTTCTTGTTGTATCCTCCATCCTTCACATGGGTGGATGAGTTCCTGTAATTGCAGATAGTTTTAATCAATTGCTCTCAAATACATACTTCTTGTCCTTTTTTCCCAGATATTTTGGATCTTCAAAGTACCTATTACTTATTTAAAATTAATGAAAGCTTTAAATGCACACAAGTCCATGTAAATTTTCATTTTTATTTAATTTTTTTTCTGCCTGGAAGAGTCTGGAATTCTTTATGAATGCATCAACATTGACTAAGGAAAAAAAAACAAACAATGAATAAATGTCCTTATATGTCCTATATTTTTCTCCAGGGAAAAATGTTGAGAGTTTATACTTGAAAAATAGTATCTTTCATTAGGTTAAGTTGTTCTGAATTGTAAGAAATGTTCCACACTTCAGTAAATGTCTAATATAATGCCCGTTGACTGCCAAGGAAATAATCTCATTTGTTTCAGAAGGCACTGAAACAGACTGCTCTTGCAAATCATTTGGATTCACGTGGTAGGATTCCTCAAATCCAGAAATGGATTGTGTATCAGTACCCACAGAAGCAGGGTGAGAATGAGTTCTGCTGCACAGAGGAAGAAGAAACGATTGTCAGTGTTGGGCAGAAGTGAGTTATGATTATTTGTAAGGATAATTCAGCTAATTGCAATAGAGAAATCAATGGCCAGTTGATGTATAGAAGGGTCAGCAAATACAACAAAAAACGTGGAGTTTGAATTTGTTTACCTTTTGTGGAAAAAAAAACCTTCTTCGGTGAGTGTTAAATTAATCTCTCTGTGTGCTAGTGAGTATGCCACAGTAGGTAGTTTGCTACTTAGTCAGGTATTGTGTGTTATAAGTTGTGCAGAATTCTGCCAGCTAGATACCTGAGGAAGACCTTTGATCACAATTTTCAGTGATGAGACCAATCAGGGAAATAAACCTAAACAAGGAGGAAATTTGGGAGCCAACCAATCAGCGATGAAAGAATAAGAGTTAGAGATTGGGGAGAATTTCTTCATTTTCTTTAAGAGTGAAAAATAACAATAATAATAAAAAATATTATTGAAACAGTAACTGGGGTGACCAAAATAAAGGAGTTGACAGTAAATTTACTGTAACTGAATACAGATATCTGAAAGTAGGTGTTCTCCTTCAGTGATCATATGGTAGAAGCTACTCTTGTGAAGCATGGTATAGAAGAATTGATAGAAATAAAATTTTAGGGCTAGACCTGGAGGTTAAGGGTGAACTGTGTGATTTAAAGACAAAATACAGGAGGAGAAATGTGGCTTATGGGCAATTCAAGAAGTTGCTGAACAGAACAAAAGTTTGCTGAACCAGAGAGCCCAAAGTGTAGATCCCTGACTGATCTGTAAAGGCATATGCTTGTAGGGCAAGATGTTTAATGGTGGAAAAATAACATTCTGTTCTAGTGGAAGAGTAGACAGAAATGAAGGTATAACAGCAAAGAGAGAATGGAGAGAGTTAGTTCAACAAAACTACAGATTAACACTGACCTGTCACCAGAAGAGCTCCAGAGAAAAGACGTGATATCATCTATGGACCAGAAACTGAAAAGAAGGAAGAGGTGAGTTCTTGTGATTATCCTACAGCCTGGGACAACTGGATAGTGGTTTGAATGTCTTTTGGTACTTCCTCTGCAACATGCAACTTCAATTATGAGTATTTCAGAAACCATAACTGGGCTCTGTAAATAAGCCAACAAGGCAATTGACTCTTAACAGGTCGTTAAGAGTTAGATGAAAAGGCTCAGTGTGAAAGTACATCCTTTTTGCATCACTTTCTACTGTCAGGTACATGAGAGAGATTCTTTCATAATGTGGCAGGTGAATTTACCTTTCTGCCCCAGCAAAGCTCTGGCAGCTCTTCTGCAGCAGAAATTCATCACTTAAATCTCAGTCTTTATAATTCTCTTCTTTTTACTACTGTGCTCCCCTAAATGAAACTGGGCTAGGAGTACTGGCAGATAACAGGAAAGAAATGTGGTGTCAGCCTTCAAAAAGAGAAAGATTGTAGTAATTACTGTCAAGAAAGTCTAGCTTCAATCCCTTTTAAAATACTGGAATGAATAACAGTTTCTAACCATTTGGAAGATAGCAGAGGCATTAGCAATAAGCACAGCTTACAAAAAGAAACTCTTGATGTTACTTTTTGACAGAATTATCAAATGAGAAGACTGCGACAGATATAATGCAAGACTTTTTCTGCATATAATAATTTCATGAGAAATGTTATATTTACAATTAAGTCTTAAAATAAAATGCAGTACCACAGGCTAAAGATGGAGATGAAACAAGAGATAAATGCCTGTAGTACGGGACTGATGTTAGGCACCTGAGGCTTATTTATCATGCTTGCTAAGAAGGAGGGTTTCAGTGTTCAAGACTGGCTTTGTATTTGATAACACTCTAGGCAGCTTGAGTATGCAGCCTGGGGCAGCCTTTTGTTTAACCTTCCTAAAATAGATGTCTGAGTTTGTCTTCTCCTACATGCACTGCTATTTAAATGCTGGTAAAAATGGGAGGTGTTTATTACCATTGCCTGCTTCCCTGCATTCATGTCAATTCCTCCTAGAGAGTCTTCAATTCTTATTCAGGGAGTCACAGTATCACAGAATCAAAGAATTCTAAGTGTTGGAAGGAACCTCTGGAGATCATCTAGTCCAACCTCCCTGCTAAAGCATGTTCACCTACACCAGGTTAAACAGGAACACTTCCTGGTGGTTTGTGAACACCTCCAGAGAAAGAGATTCCACAACCTCTCTTTTCCAGTGCTCCATCATCCACACAGTTTTTTCTCATGTTCAAGTGGAACATCCTGTATTCCAGTTTGTGCCCACTGCCCCTTGTCCTGTTGCTGGGCATCACTGCAAAGAGTATGGCCCCATCCTTTAGGTATTTATAAGCACTAATAAGATCCCCTCTCAGTCTTCTCTTCTCCAGGTCAAGCAGACTTAGGTCTCTCAGCCTTCCCACATGAAAGAGGTGCTTCAGTCCCCCAATCATCTTCATGGCCCTCCACTGGACTCTCTCCAGTAGTTCCTTGTCTGTCTTGAACTGGGGAGTCCAGAACTTGACATGGTACTCCAGATGTGGCTTCACTAGGGCAGAGTAGAGGAGGAAGATATAACCCCTCCCGACCCATTAGCCACATTCTTAATGCACCCAGGATACTATTGGCTTTGTTGGCCACAAGGGCACATTGTTGTCTCATGGTTAACTTCTTGTCCACCAGGACTCCCAGGTCCCTCTCCACAGAGCTATTTTCAAGCAGGGCAACCCCTAACCTGTGCTCTTGCGTGAAGTCATATTGTACCAATCTGACAGACAGAAAAATTGTTCAATATTCATTAAATATTACATGCCTTTTCAGCGTCCTTCACAGAGAAAACAACATCAAAATGGGGCTTTTCAGTGTTAATTTGGAAGAGGTAGCAATACAGATGATAACACAGAAGTGAGCAAATCAAGGTGCTTAGAGGTATAAGGACAAAAAATTCTGCAGAGAGGGTCAAGCAATGCTGCCTATCAGTTGATTTGGAAAGGAATGACAGCTATTGAGAAGACTTATACAGAGGGACTTGAGAGTTTAGAAACAGAAGACATTTACTTAGGGAAGAGCAAATTTCCTACTAGCAAGCCTTAGAAGATACTGCAAAGGAGTTGTCTAAATTCGCAACTTTTTAAGGTAAAAGCAGATCAAAATATTCTTTAGAAAATATTAGAAAGTAGAGAGATTAGGTTTTATGCCCTAAATTTAGGAGCTTTGAAGAAATCTAAAGCTTATAACAACCTTCCCTTCCTCTAGCACAATGGAACAAGTGTCTCAGCACTTCTCTTGCTGTAACACAGTTGATGTATCCTTGGAGAAGGAAATGTCAACTGGCTTCTTTTACCTGTATGATTACTTATAAATTGTGGTACACCAACAAGTTGCAGTTCTATGCAACATTACATAATGTTGAGCTAAGTGCTGACAAAATATATAATAAAAGTTATTCCTTTATCCCAGATATCTAATAATCTTACTTAAATAGACAATCCAGAGAGTAGGTTTTATAAATGGTTGGGTATAGAAGGGAGGACAGAGTATGCAACACCACCACGGTGACAAAGTTACATTAGTTAACCACTTTTCAAGTTGGTGCTTTTGTTTGTGCTATGAGTTCTTAAATAATCATAGAATCATCTGGTTGGAAAAGACCTTTAAGATCATGGAGTCCAGCCATACCTGTCCACTACTAAACCATATTCCAGGGTACTACATGTACTTGTCTTTTAAATATCTCCAGGGATGGTGACTCTACCACATACCTGAGCAGACTCTCCCAGTGCCTGACAACCCTTTCATTGAAGAAATTGTTCCTGTTATCTAATCTGAACCTCCCCAATAGAACTTGAGGCCATTTCCTCACATCCTAATCCTGTGCCTTATCCCAATCCTATGCACCTCTTGCTGGAAGTGAGCGTTATAGCTAGCAAGCGACCAAGAGCAAGTCAGGTATGTCTGATGTAAAGAGTATGTACAAGGAACAGTATTGGCAAGCCTGTTGCAAGTATTGGCAAGTGCAAGGCTGGTGCTCTACAACTCATCTTGAATTTAAATCCATAACTTCTGAAAGAGGTTTTCCTCCTTCCTAATTTTGTAGCTGCTATAGTCTTACAATGCCTTTTCAGATTCAAAATAATAAGGAGTAGTGTTTTTTCACCACTTTCCTACTCAGACTCATAGACACTGTGATCTGAGGCATAAATGCTGTAGAGCTCTCATAATTCCAGAGGATTTCCAAAGGATTGACCTAAATTAATATGGCAATTCAGGTCTGATCTGGATCCATGAATGTACACATATTTTTAAAGATCCTAAAGAAACCAGCTAACCTAGATTTTCTGTCTTCGAACACTATGTTCTGCACCTTCTTTTAACTGCAATGATAGTGTATTTATTTAAAGTTCCTTTCTTTTCCAACAGTCATTAATAATGTAACCTTCAGGACAAACGGCTGTCAGACATGGGGATTTCCCTCACTCTGAGAAAAAAATAGGCCTTTTGTTTCTAAATTCAAGAGGCAATGCATGCTGAAAGATGTGGTGATATAACGTGAAGATATTCCTTGAGGTTATTTTGCTACATGCACTTTGACACCATCTAGTAAATGATATTCTCTTTGTTCAAATTGTTCTCCCTATTCACTGGCAACAATGAAAAGCATTTTTCAGGCTTGTCAGAAAGGGACCCAAGGTCAATACTTCCCTTATCCTTTCCAGGACAATGCCATTTTACAATACTACCTCCAGATGGACTGCCAAAACATATCAGCCTAGTGATCAAAACCACTGTTTATTCGTCGTTTTTTTTTTCAAAATCATGAAAAGGCAATTGTGGTTCCTTACTTTGGGTCAGTCTATTGCATTGGTAAACTTCAGACAGAATCCCTTCTTACTGCTATTGACATAATGATCCATGGTCTGAAACAAACTGGCCATATATAGAAGTTTTGGGAGCCTTGGCATAGCTAACTGTGAACGGGAACTGGGGACATGTGAGCAGTAGCTATTCAGATGAATGTCAAGGGGATAAAAAAGCCCTGAAGATGCACAGCTACACATACTCTCATCTGGATACTTCCTCCACTTTAAAGCATAGGAAAAGCTTCAATCTTTAGCTGCAGGGTTTCATTCTATCTTATTGTGAAGTAACTCATACAGCCTACAGCCTTTTAACTCTATTACTTATAACCTGTGCAACTGAAATATGGGAAAAACAAAGTTAATGGTGAACCAGTTGAAAATGTGGTTCTACAGGGGCCTACAAGAACAAAGAGTGATGTTTCTGTTGATGTTAAGTCACAAATTTCCACTCTGCACTTTGTAATTAAAAGAAGGTAAGTGCAGTGATGCCATAGACAGGTGTGGCTTGCCAGGGAGCAGCGAAAGAGGCCTGCTCTGCAGGGCAAGGGGATAGCGGAGGGTCATGAGGTAGGCAGATGAAGTGTCCTCACTAGGAAGGGGCACAGGCCCACAGCACTCAATGAAGAAGAGCAGAGTAGATCTGGTGATGATGGGCAAATGCAGCAAGCAGACCAGTGACTGCCAGGCAAGTCTGTAGTGATGAGGGAGATGAAGTCAAACCAGAACTGAAGTCATATAATGCAAGGCCAGGATTAACGAGGTACAAGGCGAGGCACATCATATCTACAATAGTGCCTAAGCAAAGATCTGAGGTTGAATGAAGCTCCCAAACCACAGTATAGAGGATACATGAGCAGACACCACAGGTGAGGGTTTCTCACAGCTCTTTTTTACAGCTTAGCTGTTGTCATAGCAGTCTAGTCTGCGGTCGTATAGCTGTGTCATAGCCAGCAGGGGAAGAAATTGCAGAGGAGCATTAGAGAATGATGGTCAAAGGCTGATAGGGCCATGTAAGAGATGTTCGATGCACTTAGGACACTGCCTTGTTGTTCATAACAAGTCCAGTTTACTTTTAATCGGTGATTTTTAGACAGTTTGATTAATGAGAGATAGAATATTAAAGCTAATTTCTTGGTTACGGGGATATAAGATGGGAAAGACCATATGAAGCCATGCACGCTCTATGTCTTGCAGAGTCCCTTGACATATTCTCCTTCTATATGTACATCTAATGTTTCACATCAACACCCCTCTCATAGCTTCTCCAGAACTTCATATGGAAGTCCTGGCTGCACTTCTCCAACCATTTTCTTTCTTAACACCATCTTCATCCATCCTCATCCACCAAGTTGCAAACTTTCATGATCCTCCTTCTGGTCTTGTTGGCAGGATGCTGAGGACTGTTGGGTTGCTTTCCTTTCTGAGTCCCTCTCATGTCCCAAGGAAAAGGGCACGCTAGACAGCAGCTACTTGTTCCCTTATTGTCTTCAAAGAACAGTAGACACTGTCAGGGTACCTACTTAGTGTTGTACTTTCTACTTTCCAGGGTTCTTTTATAAAATTTTACCCCTTGATTTTCACCTCCTCCCTATATACAGTCTGCTGCAGCCCCTAACCACTTTATTTCTGTCTCTCATTGAAGTCCCAAGGGAGGATTCAAAAATGTTTAAGGGTAACAGGATGCAATAAAAAGAGTGGTAATAAGGGATGGTGCTGAGAAGAAAAGCACGCAGGCTTGACAGCTTCTCATAGTCCACGTACTCCTCCTACCCAGTTATCCAGAACGTTGCATTGAGATTATTTTGGTTGCAGCTTCACCTGGTAACTTTAGGGTCTGCTTGTGGATAATCACCTGTGTGAGATCCTGTCTCATTTCCTTTTGTGTCTCCTAGTGCTGCCTCCTTCCACAGCTGCTTCTGGCAACATGTTCCAGTAGCTGACATGGAAAAATGTTCTTCCTTTCACTTGCTTAAAGCTGGACTCCCGAGGGCAGTATTGTGTGATTTGGTGAATAACTGTTCTGCTTTAACCTTCTGTACCACCTTCATGATTTGGTAGACCTCTAACCTCAGACTTCTCCCGTGTAAAGTAGAAAGTCACAGCATTTTTAGTTTATTTGCATAAGCTCACTACCCCATCTCATTCACCATTTTAGTTGCCCGTCTCCATACACTTGTCTCTATACATTTTCTAACTCCATCGCATCCTACAAACACAGACACAAGAACACAGTTCTCAGGGTCTGGGTGGCTACTTTTCCAATAATTTACTTGGCTATTTTGCCTGCCACTGAATATCAAGGTAACAGTTTCAGAAGACGGATGATGGTGACTCCAAAATCTGTTTCATAAGAGCTAATCGTCATTTCCAAGTCCAGCATCATGTAGGCGTGGTTTAGATTATTGTTCCTTGTAGGCCCTACTTTACATTTAACTACACTGAAGCTCACCTGCCACCATTTTGTACTTTCACACCTGCCTTTGACATCGTATTCAGCTAACCAAAGGAAGCTGGCATCATCCACAAACTTACTTATTTCACTGTGTACTACTCTCACCAGATTGTTGATGCATAATGATAGAGATATAGTATATTTTTGTCCCAGCCATGGTCTTTTTGAAATGCTACTCTTGACTTTCTTCCATCCAAGAAAGTGACCATTAAGTCTGACCTTTTGCTTCCTACCATTTAATCAGCTTTCAGTCCACAAAAGAACCTTTCCTCCAATTCCATTGCAACTTTGTCTCTTTAGTAACCCTTTGCGTGGAAATTTGCTGAAAGTTTTTTGAAAACCCTAATGCATGATCCAATGGTTTGGTTTTATCCACAGGCTGTTGACACCTCCACAAAATTCTGACATGCCAGTGATGTCAGGCTCCCCTTCTCAGAAATTCTACTGCCTCTTTTTCCCAAAAGGCCTTGTTCACTTATAGAGTCAGGGAATTCACTCCTCATTACAGACTCTAGCATCTTACCAGGAACAGCAAGCCTAGCCAGACTGCAGCTTCCAGGATACCCTCTAGAAATTTGCTGCGTACGGAAGTTATGCTGGCAATCTACCAGACCTCTGTCACAGAGTGTATTTGAAGTGGTAGTTTGAGTATGTTGGTCAGCAGTTCTGCAATTTCACATTTGAGTTCCCTCAGAGCTCCCAGGTGAATGCTATCTAGTGTGGGTGACTTATGAACACAGCTTCTCTGCTTGGTCTGATACTTCCTGTATATTTACTTCAAATTCATCTAGCTCGTCTGACCTATCTACTACAAAGAATGTGTGGACATATTTATGTCATGATTTACACTGAAATCACAAAACCTAGCAGTTTTCTTCAGGCTCCACTGAAGAACCTTTCAGTGTCACCCTATGAAAAGGCAGTGGCATTTTAAATCAGAAAAATGTAAATAAAACATGGCATGGATAAACTTTCAACCTGATATCTTTGCAGGAATTTAGTATGGAGGAATTTAGTATGGACTCTAGAGGGCTCTGAAAGCTAAGGAAGAACTGTTGACACCAGAAACTATCAGGCAACTCCACTAGCACAGATGAGATCAGAATTTGGCCCTAGGGTATAGTCGAAAATTATCTTTCCTGGCAAAGAAAGAGCTGTCATTAGTATGATCCCCAGATTTTTGCTATATAAATTATGACCTTAGCACTAGCAAGCTAATAAGTCTGTAAGGTTGCAAAGAATCTCAAAGGAAATAATATCTTGTAAGAAAACGACAAATATTGATTATTATGGAGCAACAAAACCATGAGGCAGATGTTCATACAACCTAAATCAGAGTACAAAGTCTCCAATAGAGATTTATCAGAATTTGACATCTACTGTTACACCTGTTAATTAAACTCTCTGAAATCATTATATGTATTTTCCACAGGAAGTTTTCGTAAGAGGTTTATTTACATTCTGTTTCCCCTGAAATTTAAGTAAACAATGATTTCCCCCACTGTCAGACCCTCATTCAAATGTGAGTATTGAAACTTGGAAAAGAGAGGCAACACCTGTTTTGATGCAGATATGAGAATGTGTACTTGTCTCTTTTGCATAATCCATTCACATATCGTGAAAATTCTTTCAGCAAAGGTTTGCTCTGAAAAGTCTCTGAAAGCTAAGGGAATGTATAGGTCTGACATTTTGCAATGAATTGTTTCACAAGACTCTTCTAGTTCAGCCACTTTGGTTAGTGTTTTGAAATAAAAAAAAAAAGAAAAATCCAGTTAAATCACACCCTGAGCTCCTCAAGGGGAACAGATTTGAAATATTGTTTACATGGCAGTTTGCCTCAAAACTTAAAGCTACTAGCATCATAAATAAAGACAAAATGTCAAAGCTATTTGAAGTTCTACTGCTGTAGCAGCTTTTAATGTACTTTCAAACCTAGGAGCTTTAGGGCTGATATAGTCCTCCGGTCGATGGACAAGAGTGAAGGGGATAGGCTGGCTGTTGTCTTTCCAGTGGCTCTTGCATTGACTCTAGCCCAAAGTGACTGACTGCAAGAGCTTGATTCTTGGATGTAACAAATAGATGAAAATCTATTGCTCTCCACAGCCTAGCAGAGTTATGCCAGCTTAGTTTAGACACACTTTTTGTGTCCAGAAAGTCCATGGCTAAGGTTCCATTGGTGTTTTTAGTGCACCCAGCATCAAGGTTAATCTCATTTTCAATTTAAACCTTTAAAAGCATTCATTGCCATTTTTCATAAGGAAAAAATACTTCAATTGCCAGAGCTGAAAGGCTTTTGTGATTTTTCAAAAAAATCGTGGCTTTTCAGAGTTACTTTTCTGAAAGGACCAAACTTCCATGGCATGTTATTTCATAGAAGTAATGCAAAAGCCTAGATACTTTTTGAAACCTATTTTTAAGATCTGTAACTCAAGAAAAGTTCATCTAATCTATGTACTATTTCAACAAAAGGAATTTCTTTGCCAATCTCTTCACACAAAATGTAAAGTGTCTGGAACCTAGTAACAAAGAGAGCAGAAGAGGGAAGGCAAAGGCAGGTATATTGTTACTATAAAAGATATCGTTAAACAACTAAAACTGTCACTAAAAAGAAATTTAAATATTTTTTTCCAGGTATTTAGAGGTGGTTAAGTTTTAAAAGACTGATTTTCTATTTAGACCATCTTTCAAATTTAACAGTGGCCATTCATGAACCAGATTCATTTTTGAAACAACACAAGAGGACCTTGTCTTGGATTCCCAATCTATCAGTTACCATGATCAGCAGGCTCAAAGACAGCTTCATGGGTTGAAGGCATGGGAAACTTAGCAGCCTGCAGCAGAATCAGATTTGATTCCCAATGTTGGAAATAAATATCTGAGAGACTTTGGCCTAACAGCTTTCAGTCTGCCAATGTACCTCATGTAACCCCAGCTGTTAAAAAGATGTAAGAGAAGGAGACAGAACTTTTCCTGAATGGGTATTTCTGCTCAGCTTGTGTCGCTGGTATTTTAGTCATTTTCCCAGATTAATAAAGTCTAGATTGCAAACTGGAGAGGTTACAGCATGTAACACATGAACAAGTTCACAACTTTAATGGTTTGTGGTATGATATATTTGGAAAAGCCTCAGAAGCGCTGACCCACATACCCAAGTTATTCAGCACCGCTGTACCATAGAACTTATATTCATGTCTATTGCACTCAAAAGTCTGCTAGAAAATTTCCTTCCTTTTTCCTTATGCACAGAATATCAAGAATCTTACATCACTTAACTGGAAAATATTTATGGCTTCTCATGACTGGGTGGGCCGATGCATGTGGTTAAAGTAATTTTTTCTCCCCTCCCTCAAAATTTAATGCTTTAATGGAGCATAAGACTTATCAAGACATTCTGAAACTGACATTCTTAAGGAAACCTCCTTAAAGATTATATGGAATAACTCCAGCTCCGAAAAAAAAAAAGGTACATAAAGCATTATTAGATCTAGTTGTCCTATAGCTTTAGAAAAATATAACAGCCTTCTACTAGCCGCACTTTAAAAAAAGGAAATCAAATTTCCTCTTTCCCTAAAGACACACAAACACAATATTTGATTTAAACTTACTTGTGAACCACTGATGTTTTGTCCAATTTCTAGTCTTCTTGAACTAAGCTGGAAGGAATGTGGCTTGTGGAGTTTTTCTACTTCATCTGCAGCAGTCTATTTTTCACTGAAAATACATTCAGACATTCAGAAACATTATGGACCAAAACACAACTTGGCTTAATTTACTGGGCCATCAAGAAATACAAGATTGGGCAAAAATTAAAAGGTAAAAATCTTGCAGGTCATTTGCATAAACACTGTAAGGAAAAGTATAAGGCTTTATTCCATAATCATAATGAGAACAATGGGCCCTGTTTCTGGCTGGGGTAGAGTTAATTTTCTGCATAGTAGCCAGTAGAGGGCTAGATTTTGGATTTGCACTGGAAGCAGTGTTGGTGACACAGGGATGTTTTAGTTGCTGCTGAGCAGTGTTCACACAGAGCCAAGGCCTTTTCTGCTTCTCACACTGCCCCACTAACAAATAGGCCAGAGGCACACAAGGAGCTGGGAGGGAACATGACTGGGACAGCTGACCCCAAGTGACCAACATCCCATACTGTATGACATCAACTCAGCAATGTGGGGAAGAAGGGGGAATGAGGGGTGTTTGGATTTATGGTGCTTGCCTTCCCAAGTAGCTGTTACATGTGATAGAGCCCTGCTTTCTGGGAGATGGCTGAGCACCTGCCTGCCAATGGGAAGTAGTGAGTGTATTTCTTGGTTTGCTTTACTTGCATGTGCAGCATTTACTGTACCTATTAAACTGTCTTAATCTCAACCTACAAGTTTTCTCAATTTACTTCTCTGATTTTCTCCCTGTTCCACCAGGAGGAGTGAGTGAGCAGCTGTGTGGGGCTTAGTGGCCAGCTGGGTTCAAACCATGGCAGGTACAAAGCAGGAAAGAATACGACCATTTAAAGGTGGCCCTTTCTGTTTGTGCTAGATAGTAGAGAAATGGACTTAACCACCATTTGCTCCTATAACAACAGGTGATCTTTCCTGCCAATTCTGCAGTGATAGCTCTGGAGAGATCTGTATTAGAAATCTGGATGGAAGGAATAATATTTCAATAAATGCTAATTTATTCACATTTGAACAACAATTTTGAATAAACAGCGTGCACAAGACTGTTCATACTCATTGTCTATGGTTATTTGTGCATTAAACCTTTGCTAGATGCAACATCATTTAAAAGTTAATTTTCAACTAAAATGTTGGGGGTTTTTTGTTTTTTTTTTAAAAATTTCTTATTCAAAGTTCCAAAGAAGGCTCCAAAAAGCTGGTAATACTTATATGGGTGTTTAATTATAAACACCTGAATAGCTCTATTAAGTCAATGAGATTACTCCAGCACTTCAAGTTAAGTGTTTCTGGGTCTGGAATCTTCTTTTGAAACTTTTTTATAACTGCTTTAAAAAGACTAGAAGTAGGGAAACAGACAAAGTGCAACAAATACATTCTTGAGTGTGAATTATTCATTCAACTTGAGTTCCGTTACTGGCAAATGGACATAATTGAGGCTCTGACTGAGGGCTGATAATAAAGAAAAGCCTAATATTTTCAAAATGTAGCTTACTCCTTTGTTGCCATCAGAGAAAGTAAATGTTGGTGAAATTGTATATGTTCATTCTTTTTCCCATAGATGACTGATACAGGGTATTCAGCTGCAAATCAATATTGTCTCATGCGGAAAAGTGGAGAAATTAGAAATTCTTATGTTAAGGCCTCTCTTAAATCCTGTCTTCAGTGTGTGGCTTCAGACAACTCACTTAAATCCTTATGCTTTTATATCCCCAACCATGAAGTTGAGATAACTGAAATAAATCTTTGAAGGCATTATGAACATGAATCTGAATGTTCCTAGTACACCTGTAAGTTGTTGGTTAACACAAATATATCAGCCAATTGGGAGTGATTCTACCCGAGGTTGCGCAGCTTTTCCCTTATCAAGAAAAGTTATAATGACAATTATCAATATGAGAAATTTGTACAGCAGTACTGCTCAAAAGTTTAACGAGTTTAAGGCCTCTGTGCTCAGGGTAGCTTATGGATATACAGTAAGTGAGACAATACAGAAAGATGTTAGTCTAAGTCAGAGAAAATACTGTTTATTTATCAATCTAGAATTTAATCTTGTCTGATTAACTCAGGTTTTAGCTGAAGCCCTCCGGTGCCTGTTTAGAAAACTTTCTACTCAAATTCTTGGCTAGTTTAATACAAAGTTGAAATTGTTTAAATCTGGATAGCCTTCCCTGCTGCTCCCTCCTATATCCATCCATGGAAAGGTGCTAGTGCACCTCAGCACTCAGGCAAAACCAGGGTCTCACAGGCACGAGCAGAGGACGTGGTTACCTGAGTACATCCCTCAAAGGGAATGTATTTAAACAGGAGCCAGGCAATTGGGTCAGCTATGGCTGAAAGAGGTATCCACAGAAACGCTAAGAAAAACCATGTCATTCAGTGAATGTTCAACATAGAGGCACTTCCTATCATGGTCAAATCTGCCTGGGGATAATTTTGATAGGATGCACATAAGTCTATGTTCAGACAGTGTATTTTTGCATCTGTGCAAAATATATTCACAATACCATTTCTTCTTTCTGCTCTACTGTTTTGGGTTACTGCTGGTTCAATGTCTCTGCATGGCTGTGTTCCCCAGGTCTTAATACAAAATCAATGTCTATTAAAACCTAATATTTTAATTGGATGATTGTACCCTTTTAAATTTAGATTTTTTTTTCCTCCAATACACAGATAAAGCCTTTTTGATAACATCAATAGCTGCAGCAGATCTGAAAGTTACGTTAAGTTTACAGACTCTATTTTGAGATGCAAATCAATCGCTAAACAAAATCTTTTTCACCAGCAAGATTTTAGCCTTTTGTTACACCTTTCATAAAGCCAGTGGAAGAAAGAGGATTACATTTCTAATGCAGAGTAAGTGAAAGGCAATAGAGATGTGAAAGAGAATGCAAAATTTCAGAGCAGGTTAGTCTTCTACTAACCAAACCAAAAATCATTTCGACTTTCATGGGAAGTAAAAATGTAAAGTCAGAATGCACATAAATAAACTGAGAAGAAAAAAATGTCCTTTAAAAATAAAATGTCTTAATGCTAGCCAGATGTTATTCTTATGATTTAATTTTATTTTCATCAGATCCTATTTAATCTCCGTCTCAGAAGGCTGATCTGCACAGAAAAAGATGCCAAAAGTGTAACTTAACTTTATTTTAAACTCTTCTAGCCTCTTAATAACAAAAATCCCACAAAACTTAACCCTACAACCATTGTCATTTCAAAATTAATAGATCTTTTCATTCAGCATCTCCTCATTGTTATATTTTTCCCACAAGTTAAACAGCTATATAACTTTCTCCTTTCATCCCACTATACTTGACGGTTCTTACAAGCTTTAGCAAAAGTGACTATTATGGGACACAAAAAGTTCTGAGAAGTTTCATTTGTTTTTCATGGATTTTGATGTCTCGTTGCAAAGACATCACAGGTATCTGGAGGGGTCTGTGCAGAAGTAAAAGCGGTTTTGGTGAAAAATTTTCTCCTTGTATCTTTGTTCCCAAGTAGAATGTTCAATATTTTTGTTACTCCTAAATTTTACATTATGCTTTATGTAGATGACTTTCAGAAGTCTTTCCTTGTTTCGTATTTCAAACATTGATTCCATTTCACTCTATGTAAAGGTCTAATTGTCCAAGAAAAGTATGAAAAAAAAGGCTTGAGACTACCAGGAAAGAGACTTGTCTGAGAACTCTACGCATGTGAAACACCAAATCAAAATTTCTGTCTTGATTTTGAATATTTCAAAGAAGACTCTTAAAAAAAAATGCTTTAAACATTCCTATTTTGAGTTTTTCTCTTACAGCAGCAGGACTTCAGCAGGTCTAGATGAGTCTTGGAAATATTTCCTCCACGTACTCACTGACTGGTGTCTTGCAGAGCGTTCTTTAACAGTTGTGGGTCAAGCAGACCTGAGAAGTGCACCCTCTACTGATGAAATGACATGGGCGAGTCATACAAATACAGAATGCAAAAGTTTACTTGGCAGTTCTGAGTTGTATTGAAAGGAGGAGTGTAGGATCAAAAACAACACACAGAAGAAAGAAGGTGGAAAATCAGAGATGATCCGAGAAAGAGGTGATTTTTTCCTCTGAAATAAAACTGGGAAGTAAGTTACAATCAAAGAGGATACTTAAGATTTTCAGAAAGTTTATAGAGGCTCAGTGTCTAATTTTTTTAGGATGACCTTGAAAGAGCAGATGGAATAGCATAAAGTAAAGTTAAGAAACAACCAATGATGATAGGAATATTTTGGTTTTACTAAAAAATGACAAAAGAGTGAAAGAAAAGACCAGGAAAATATCTCCGTGAGGACTGGATAAACTTCAGATAACCTATTTCTCATCTTCTTCGTAACTTGACTCAGTACCTTGTAAGGAAACCGTAAAAATTAGATGTGTTTTTCAAACACCTTTGTTGAAGTGGATGGTCAAAGCTGAGTGGAACTCATCACAAATCCTCCAAATTCTGTTCAAGTTTTCTCCCATATGATTCTATTAGTCCATTCACGGAATTATTTTATTCACAGAACTACCCATATGATATTTCATAGCTCAGTGAAAAAAAAAAGGATTGTATTTCAAATGTTACCCCTAAAATGTTCTTTTTTATTCTCCTTTTTTAAAAAAATATGACTATCTTTGCATCCTTTCATTTCATATAACTTCTGAAAGGTCCTCTCAGTTCTTCACTGACAGCATCTACCCTTTTTATTACATGTATTCCCAAATTGTGAATTTCGTGTGACTTTATTTTGAAAGGTCATAAGTTGCTCATTGCTCTTCACCCTTGCGTCTTCTCCAAGACTTTGTGAATATCCCATATGCAAACTCTTCAGGACAAGGTGTTCATCCTCCCATGTTCTGTTAACAAAGTCATAATCCCTACAAGTCCCTAGTCTCATACGGGTTTTTTTTGCTTCCAGCTGCAATAAAAATAAAGATTAATTTTTATCAATGATAATGATATCTTCTAAGAATCACTGCCTTCCTCATTATTTGTATAAATTAATAGAAATCTGGTTTAAGAGAGGATGATTTATTCCTAAATACAGCTATTGAACACATCACTGCGTGCTTTAAGCTCTTATCTGTTCATAATTCTGTTCACAGGACATAGTTTGTTCATTTATGTTGACAAATATAATGTTGTGTTTTAATTATTTATGGATTTTGAATTATTGAGAGCATTACTTAGCAGTCTACCAGGAAATGTATCATGCTATATATTCTGAGAGTAATAAAATCTTAATGATCAGAAGACCGATGGCAGTAGTTCCCCGAAATTATATCTTTGATGAGAAGTATCGGAGCGGGTTGTGAGTTTTGGGACAGGGAGGAAGGAGAAAAGGTAATAGGTCACCAGGTAACAAATGTTTTCAGCGATGTGAAAGGTTAATTAGTACATATCTTTTGCATCATGTGAACCTTGGGCTTGTCTAAACTGGCCCTTATTTCTTCTGAAAAGTACCCTATCAATGTGAAGTCTACTGTGACTCCATCAATACAAGTGTTTAGGACCATTATTTCACTCCATATTGACAGGAATAATATGAAGACATAATTAAAACATTTTTAGATAAAAGGGACAGATCTCTCTTATTCTTAGGTCCCTCCCACAGAGGGAGCAATACCAGTCAAGTAGTTCGGGTTGAGGAAAAACAGATGTAGACGGGACCTTTATGAATATTTTTTGTTTGTCTTCCTGATAACTCCCTTCTTAATCCAAAGTAGAAGCTAAGATTGGTTATTATTTTCAAAAAGAGAACAATATTTGAACAACTGTATAATTGGTCTCTCCACACAGTGGTAAGTAGTTAATTTAATAAAACAAAATGTCTACAAGAAGATGTCAAAGAAAAATATTATACTTTTTCCTTCTCAATTACCACTGTATAAAATATGATTATAAAGCACATAAAATTCAATAGAACAAGCTGGCAGGCACATATACTACTGGAATGAAATCTCTGCTTTTTCTTGCTTTCTTTTTCTTTTAATAGAAACATTTCTATTAAACTCATATTTCTACTAAACTATTAAAGCTTCTTGAAAAGTCAACAGGCTGCATTGATCCAAAGCACCCGATTTTGCATTGTTACGCGATGATTAAAGGTGTCCAAAACCCTGCAGTATGAGATGGGCAGGACTCTGTTATACTTTAACAGAGTCAAGTGGTTCTTTTTCTTTAGCTGCTAGCTCAAGTACCAGTAGCAGAATTTATTTGAAACATAGCAGTAGACATAATGTATGAATTCAATTTTACTTGTGTAACTTGTGTACAAGTTAACTTGTGTAACCAGGACTTAACTGGTAGTAACAGGACTCAGCAAGAAGACGCTTCTAAATCACTGATTCTTCTCTGGCCAAAAAGATGGGAAATTAAACTAAACTTATGATGCTCTATGGAATTATTTTCCCTACTCACAAACATGAATGACTTCACTTATTTTGTTAACAGGCAGCTGGATGGAATAATACATACTTTCTTAAATTATGACTAACACCTTTTTGCAGACCTTTCCTCTGGTAAGGCCGCTATCCAGCCTACTTCATTCACATTTTGTGACTGTAAGACCTCATGGGCTGGCAGGACTCAGCACAATCTACCTCAGACATTCTGCTCTGAGTTAGTTTTGTTACCCTAAACTCCTCCCAGCCAGCCCCCATTTCATCATCTATTCTAGTCATGCTAGACACAACACTATGGCTAATACAGTTCTCCAGCATGCAGGAAACATTCCAAAGCATTGCTGCCTTTCAAGAAAAAACAAATTATTTGTGCATATTTTTCTTCCTCATAGCTCCAGACACACACATCATTGCCTTACTTTGGGGTGAGCATTCACCTCAACACCAATGAACGTATTTATTTAATTCATGTAGCTATCATATTATAAACACAAGCTTTTCTCCAATGTATGATAATAAGAGAAATGCTTCCCAAACTTAACAAAATAGACATAAAATAGACATGTTTTAGACCTATCCATCTCCCCTCTGTGTTTACACTTCCCTTTTCTTCCTCAGAAATCAAAAGCATGCACCTCCTTTGCTCTCACCTCTGAAAACCCCTTCACTCCTAACCTCAGCTGTCAAGATAACACAGACAGCTTAAACTACTGCCATATGTGAGAAGCAGCTCTTAGCAGCACCAGTCCAACCCAAGCCCGAGGAAGGTAGTCTGTAAATCAGAAGTCCTCCCCTGCAGATCCCTTTCTTCTGAGATTTTACACTAGATCCAGCTTGTCTATTTATAGTTTGATCTAATTATAGAGTACAGCAGGTGTGGCCCCTCTCTACTCCCTATTGCTTCTTTTTTCATTGGCAATCACACTGCCATTGGGTAAATGGGGACAGATAATTAATCTGAGAGAGATTGAACCTGCCAAAAAATTTATTTATTTACTCATGAGATCAATGAGCTTTTGAGTTCACCTTCCAACCACATGATCTCCAGATCTGACTCAAGGGAGGAGGCAGTAGAATAGACCTAGGAAAGAAAAGAGAGAGAATAAGACTTCATCTTTTAACATCAGCCTGCATGAATATAGGTAAGATGCAGTGTGAAATAACATCACAGATATGCCTGTCTGGAGAATACTTTTTCCAAGCCCACCTATACTGATATATAGAGGCAAAACTTAAGATTTCATCCTTTTTTCTATCCTTGCACCTTGCTGCCCGGACCATGTTACTTTCATCATGTCATGTCAAGCTATTGCTTTTCCTTATACAAGACAAAACCAAAAAGAAGTGTCAAAGTCTCCTCCTTGTGTGTGTACTCTTCTGAGTATCACCCACACAGATGTTTGCAAAATTTTTATTTTTGTGGGTCTGCCTGTAACATGAGCTCATCAAACCATGACAATAGCATTTTTTTTTTTTAAACATCACAGAAAGTTTCTGTAGGTCCAGAATGGGTAAAAGGTCTTAAAATCGAATTGCCTATCTCAGAATAAAATTGTGGAGCTGGCAGGAATCTGGGTTGTGTCCAACTTCTAACTATTGCAACCACTTATGTGTAACAATGTGAGCTGGTTTGAGCTCGATTTCCCAAGCTCTGCAACCGCTCAGTCTGCTTCTCTCTCAAAACTTCCCCCTTTCAAAGGAAAAAAAAAACATGGAAGAAACCAAAATCACACTAAATATATGTATTTCTGTATTTTTCTAAATACAAACAACTACAACACAAGGATATGCAAAGGAGCAAGGGAAGAGGGGAAGGGAAATGGGAAAAAGGACAAAAAGGATCTATGTAACACCTGACACACAACTATAACACCCAGTAACTAACAAAGTAAAGAATTAATGAAATCTTACCACGCCACCTCCCCCATGGAGAGCCGGACGGCCAAATCCGACCCATTAAAAAATTTTCCACAGGCTCGGCAGCAGACAGGACCAACACAGGGACCTTCTGCTCCCCAGCCTTGCTGGAAGAAGAGAGTGTACTCTGTTATCTACACCCTATTTATATGTTGGGTTACGTTAAAGGACGATATGGAATACTTCCCTGGATCAAAAGACAATCCACTACACAATGACAGAATAGTCGAGTCTGGAAGGGGCCGCTGGAGGTCATGTGGTCCAGCCTCACTGCGCAAACAGGATCACCTAGAGCTGGTTGCCCAGGACCGTGTCTAGACTGCTTTTGAATATCTCAAACGATGGAGAACTCTACAACATACTCACACAACCTGTGCCAGTGTTTGCTTACACTCGTAATAAAACAGTGTTTCCTGATGCCCAGAGGGAGCCTCCTGTATTTCGGTTTGTTCCCATTGCCTCTTACCTTACCACTGAAAAGAGCCTGGTTCCATCTTCTTTGAAGCTTCAATTCAGATATTTGTATACATTGTTAAGATCCCTCCTGCGTGTCCTTTTCTCCAGGCTCAATAATCCCAGCTCTGCATTCATTCTTTGTCTGAGAGATGCTGCAGTCCCTTAACCATTCACTGAACTCTCTCCAGTATGTCTCTGTCTCTCTTTCACTAGAGAGCCCCACACTGGAGGCAGTACTTCAGGTATGGCCTCACCGGTGATGATTAGAGGGTAAGGAACACCTCCCTTGACCTTCTGGCAATACTTTGTCTAATGCAGCTCAGGATATCACTAACCTTCCCTGCTGCAAGAGCACATTGCTGGCTCACATCATATAATTGCTTCAAAGTTAGCTAGCATGAGTTGAAATATGCAAGTAGAGACAGAAACAGAAAGCAGTAGAAGGACCAGTAGATAAGAAGGAAAATAATTTTGGCAATGTTTATGAGAGCAAAGAGAGTTACTTCTGAAACCAAGTTGTTTACCTTGGCTTTCTTTGTAGTGTTTTAATCTCAAGTTATGAAAAAAATATCCTAGAATGCCTTTTTCATCCATCCAATAGAATTTCATTGCCCCTTGTTGTTATTCTCTTTCAAAAAAAGAAAAAAAAAAGCAAAGGAGTTAGGGAACAAGAGCTCAGTTCTGCTTCAAAAGCCACCTGAGTTCATGATACATGCCATGTATTACAGATTAATGATTAGAAGAATACATATCCAATGCTGTCCAGCTTCTAAAAGTTTAACGGAGAAGTAATATCCTTTCTTATCTGCAGCTGAGTGCTTGCCTTGCAGCCCTTGGATAAACTGGAAGATTGTAAGTCACAGAAGAGGGAAGTTCAGAGAGCTGAAGGAGTGACTGAGTTGTTTCTTTCTACAGTGAGCCTCCAAGGAGCTGCCCAAATAAGCTGGGAGAAGATTTATGTGCCTGACAGAAGACATTTATAAGAAAAGTGAGGCAGGAAATAGCAACGAATTGTTAAGAGTTCACTATAAATGCTCTATTCAAGTTTCTGGGCCAGGACCTGGAGGACTGGAAGAGGTGGAGGTTTTCCTTCAAGCTCCAGTGAAGGGTATTTCTGAAACTGGCAGAATCGAGGAAATGAATGCCACAGAGCCTGATATAGAGATCATTGACTTGGGTTCTCTTAGATCCCTAGACACCAGGATATCCTGAATGGGAAGACAGTCTGACCAGTTTGCTTGCAAGCTCGGCCACAAACACATCAGAGTACTGGATGGAAATAGTAACTGATGGAAAAAATAGGAAACTATGGCAGCACTCCTCATTCTTAACCCTATGCATAAACAGCATTTTTAAGGGTGCAAACAAATAAGCATCCCATGAGCTACTGCTCAAGTCTTATCAATATTTTTTTAATTCATGTTTTTAAACTGTGCAATTCACTACATTGATCTCAGAAACTCCAGGAGATATTCCAGGAAGAGCTGCTGTGATGCTAGCTGATCTGATCCCACATGCTCACCCTCACACCCTGTAACTGTGAGTGCTGAAGTGAGCAAAGATACTAGCATTTAACCAGACATGCAGAAAGCACATTCACTGATTTGGACATTCTTTGAACAAAAGAAACTTATTACAATACCTTCCCTCTCTTTTTTTTAAAAAAAGGAAAAGAAACAAAAAGAAACAAAAGTCTATTTTGATTTTTTTCCAGACCTTTGTTGTTCTTTGCAAGTTTTTATTCCATTCAACATTCCCTTTCTGTGGGTGGATGTAGCTCTCTGTGAAGAGAAAGGCAGTGATAGCTGCTGAAGGTCTCTAGATAGATTGAGTTTTCATTGCTGGTGCTAAGATGGGTTGTGCTATGCCAGGAGACAGATCCCAGGTTTTCATCATACACACTTCTGGGTATCTTTGTTTCAAGTAGTCTAGGAAGCCTGTTTATAGAAAAATTTATAAAGCTCTCAATTACATGTGACAGTATTATAAACCACAAGGAGGTAAAATGTGTGTTGCTAACCCAAGTGTGTCTGCTGACACAGCCCTTTCTTTAACTCTATTCATGAATCAGCATAGCATAAAAACTGCTCCGTGACAGAAGATTATCTTGTCTGGAATGTTGTAGTACAAATTTGATGCACAGAAGGAGCTGTGCTGTTCTGGTTTCGTGCTTGTGAGACATCGCCAGTCTGGAACAGACTACAAAGAATGCAAAATTTGAGAAATTCTTGAAGAAAGTTATGTTCTTCACTCCTAAAGCCTGTTTGTTTATAACCTGTTCTCTCATTTTGATTGCAAGTGCTTCGAGGCATGGGTTTGTGTAGTCCAACTTAATGGCAGCACATCTCCACATACTTAACTGCTCTCTGACAGTGCATCATGTTTGTCTGCACATACTTGTGTTGTTGTATTGCCTCGGGTAGGTTTGTATTTCCCCATCTTCATAAAGAAAATAACTTAACTTTCTGATAGTAATTAGAAAATTTGAAAGGAAACTAAACATCTCAAAGCTTCCTGTAAGACTACATAAGATAAAAGATTTCAGCAGTTACTTCAGTAATTTCAGTTAGTACAGGAATATTTTACCAAAACATATCCCTTTACACAGTAACAACTCTTAAAAGTTAAGGTAAAATATGGTGCTGAAATAGTTAGCACTCAGAAACAGAACTCTTTGATCCGCCCTATGTAAACACTCAAGAAGAAGATGATTGTTGGTTGGGCTAGAAAAGAATGGAATTTGAAACATTTGACTTGCATATCACGTCCCTCCAACAGATACTGAGGTGCTTGAAGTCTCCCATGAGAAATAGGGCTTGTGAACTCCTGTCTGTCTATAGAGGGCCTCAGCTGCTCGTTCTTCCTGATCTGGTGGCCTGCAGCAGACCCTCACTATAAAATCACCTGTCCCTGCCCTCCCTTTAATCCTTACCCGTAAGCTCTCTGTCAGCTCTTCGTCCATCCCCACTTGGAGCTTCATTCACTCCAGCTCGTCAATGACATAGAGGGCAACTGCTCCCTCCCTGTCTGCCCTGTCTTTCCTAAAGAGCCTGTATCTCTCCATTCCAACACTCCAATCACATGATCCATCTCACCACATCTCTGTGATGCCAATGAGAACCCTGCAGGCACCTACATATCTCTAACTCCTGTTGTTTATTCCCCGTACTAGGTGTCTATGTATAGAGGCACTTAAGTTGGGCCCTCCATGAAACTGATTTACTGGATGGAAATACTTTTTGTCGCTCTTCAGGTGCTCTCTTGCTGACCTGTGATCCTTCTTTAGGCTCTGGGCATCTGTTGCTGCCACTGGCATCAAACTGGTAGGAGGGGGATGGACTGAGGTTTAGTTTAAAGCCCTTTTCAGCAGTTTGGCAAGGCTAACCGAAGATGTTCTTCCCCTTCTCCAACAGACAGATGCCATCAGACCAGGTTTCTCAAACGAGTCTGTTCCTAGCTATATCACTGATGTCGAGGTGAAACAACAGGTGAGACAACAGCAGTGGATAGTAGCCAGCGGGCTGTACTGGGCTTGGAAGCTTCTTGGTAACATCCCTAATAGAATCCCTTGGTATGCAATATGCTTCTCTAGGGAGTGGGTCAGGTCTGCAAACAGGTGCCTCGGTGCCTCTCAGAAGAGAGATTCCTACTATTCTCACTCACCACCGTCCCTTCATTGCACTGGTTGTTATCTGGGGAGCAGATGGGGCTGCCTTACTCGGCTCCAGCATCTCTCCTGATGTGGCAAGTGTTTTCTGTGTGGTCTGCAGAGCAGTAAAACGGTTCTGCAAGGGAACTTGAGGCTTCAGGGGAAGCGTCTTCCTACTAGTCCTTGCCCTTGCCAACTTCCATTTTTCTCCATTATTGTGTGCTCTGGTGGAGACAGTGCAGCCTTCTCACCACATCCTGCAGCTCAGCAACTTGCTGCGAGAGCTCCTCCACATAAGCACACCTTTTGCAGGTAGCTCTGCCGCCTGCCCCTGCCCCAGGAGAAAGGTCCAGGCACTCCCTGCAGTCTGACGTCTGCAGCACAGCCTCTCTGCTCATCAGCTCCATCTGTTTGGATGCGTTGGCCACCGCTGGGGTAGATGGTGCAGATGGTACGGCCAGAGCTGCAGCCTTTGCTCTGAGATGAGTGCCCACCGTTCTGCCTGATGCAGATGATCACAGAACATGCCTGGGTGCTGGGTTCTGTGTACCTCAGAACTCCCACTTGGCCCTTCAAAGAGGCGCTGCCCCTCGCGAACTGCCACGACACATCCTGTTCGCCCGACTTGTTCAGAGCGCTCTTCCTTGCTGGTGCCCCCTAGGGCTTCCCTTTGTGGGAGTGGGGGGTGGCTGCCGTTACTGCTGGCCCTGCCCACACCGTGTCAGCTGTCCTCATAAGAGCAGCTGCTTTCTGGTGCTTCTCCTCAGGTCTCTGTGCCCACCCGGAGTTTCCCTGGCTCAGGAAAATCCCCTGTAGTGTGCAATACCCCACTGTACTGTGACACATGACTGCCTAGAGTCCATACTGCACTATCAAATTTTCCTTTTGTATTATATTTCCAGTTCAGTTTTATCAGAGCAGTCATACAAAAGAAGATAAAATGATGATAGCATAACACCTTGGGTTTATGTTCTTATTGAAAAAGTGGTGTCTCATCCTTAGCAATGTGTTTCATGTCTTTAAAACCCTGCTACAGCAGTCAGGATGGACAAGGATATTACTCTGTGAATCTAGGAAGAAGTAGTGCTTTAGTGCATTTCTCCTCGTTCTGTTTCCCCCTGTGTGTTTGCAATGCACAAGCCACAAAGCCACAGCATGTTTAGCGTGTTGTCCCTTGGCATTTCCTCTTAACTGATAGACCTAGATGAGTCAGGACAGAACAAATTCTTAGGAAGGAAATTGGGGCAGATTGAAACAGACATTACAAAGGAAAAGAAATCAAACACATAGGTGCAACATTTGTCAAGGTCTAGATGCATAGATAGATATGGACACAGATAGACATACACATACTCTGTTACTAAGTTCACCCTGTGCTCTGCCTAGGGTTTTCTTTCATTGTTGACCTGAAGTCACAAAGTTTCCTCCCTTGAACAAATCCAAAACTTTGTTGCGAAGCTGCCCTCTTTCTGGTGAGGGTGTTTCCTCTGCCCAGCTTCTTTCCCTTTCTGTCTGGGATTGTAAGGCCCACTAGGAAGAAAATGCAAGAGAAAGCTTTTGCACCTTTGTGCTGGATTCAAACAGGAGGCTGAAACTTGCTGTGCGTGCCACAATGCTCTTTTCCTAGCATAATTATTTTGACAAAAACCCTGTTGGGAAGACAAACATGGTGACAGATGTTGGGATTCTTTGAGTTCACGGTCAAGTCTAACAGCTGCCCCCATCACCAGGATGAGACACAAACAGCCACATTCATCTATGGTGCAAATCCATTGATGACAGCAGATGAAGCTGGCTTAGAGAAATGTGGCTGCTGTGCCATAGGTTTGTTTCTGAGGGAAGGGAGGGTAAGCAGTAGAAAAAAGGCAAAGCATTTTAGTAAATACGCAAATTGCAATCTAATATGCAAAGTCTTTAGTTTGTTGCTCCGAACACTCCAATAAATAAAGCAAGCTCTCCATTTGGCAACATATTCACACATAACACTGTTCTTTCCGCATAAAGCCTTCCAAGTCAACCGGCTAATTATTATTATTTTCTCTTTTGCTATTAGAAAAGCACCTTCCACAAAACCAAGAGCCTCATTTTGTTGGGCATGAGATCTCTCTTTGAGGATTTATATATCGGATTAATTAGCAGTTGGAACAGGACTTACTCCCTCTCACAGCTTCAGCACTCCCATTAACAGTCTGTGGCTTGGTGCTAAATCTCAGAAGACAATTCTGCTATTTACAGTTCTGTTTAGTGCAGGATTGCTAATTCTTATCTATTTAAACACAACTGATGATGTCAGGGCAGACAACAAGCAAAGGCAGTTCGTAATGACTAGTCGTAATGTCACTGCTGATCCTAACACTTTTAGAAACTTTCTTTTTATTCCATTCCTAAACATTAAAACACTATAAAAGAACAATTAGCATGAGAGTTTGAGGAGAAGAATTTTTTTTATTTGTATTGCTAATTCTGTTAACTACAGTCTTATTTTGGAAATACTATAATTTGCTAGAAGTTGTCTTTGTGCACTGTTGTCCCTCCATATGTGCTTAATTCCTCAAAAATGATCCTGCATTACAGAGGGGCCATTTTCACCTTCTTTGGTGGTCACACTTGTCTTCCTCCAAGTCCATAACCCATCCAGACTGTATTAGTGGCTTGATTGAACCACGCTTTGTTTTGTCTTTAGGGCATCTGTGTGAAGATAAGTCCGCATCGAGTTAAAATTTCTTTAGAAGCAGCAGGATCGGGACAAAATTACTCAGAGACTTGGGGGAGCAATGCATACAGCTGAGCAGAAGATGCCATGTCTTGTCTCCATTTCTTAAGTGTCTGACTGTGTGAAACAGTTGCCCCAAAGACTGCTGGAGGAACTGTAAGCAGAAGCTCAGCAAGAGTTGGTGCACCTGCTGCACCACACAAGTTCTCCAGGCAGCTCCACAGGTAGTAAGGTTTCCTTACTTTGCTTTGCAGAGACAGCACGTCTGCAAAGCAGCATGACTGGCCAGCTGGTTCCTGGAGATGCACTGATGGCCTGCCAGGACCTGTGCCTCAGATGGGGCACCACACTGACACAGCTGTGAGTTTCAGCACCACATCAGGTCTGGCTTGTGCCCAACCTTCTCGCAGGACTTGCGGAGAAGCTTCAGTCTGCCTCGTGCACCGCTTTAAGTAACCGCACACTTAAAGGTTTTAAGACTGCAGAGCTTATAGTCAGATGCTGGGTCAGTGGTTTTCTTTGGCTTCCCTCATTTCAACATCAGCAATGATAATTTTCTGATGAAACTATAGAGGCAGAGTTCAGAAGGTACTACCCCTTTACAAAAGCCAGCCACAAAGATAAGAAACTTAGACATCACAGGTGAATCAAAGTGAATGTTAGGGACTTTCCAGACAATTGCACTTCCAGCTTCAGCCCCATCCAAGGAGAATGCTTAACACTGACTGAAGGTAGGATTCAGATTTGATTTTGCTTATACCTACAAAACTAAGATCTAAACCTCTTTCATTACAGTTAATTGCAAAACTTGCATTGACTTCAAATTGGATGCCAAATTGGATACCTAATGAAAGACTTAATAATCTACATTTTAAACATGACACTAGATACCCATCCTGTGCAGAGATGCAGAAATTTTATTCTCAGAAGATATATTTGCGCTTGACTTCACATCACCTTTAATTACACTTCACCCAAGAGGGTTTTGTCTGTACAGTTTTTTTCAATTTAAAGACGAAAAACCCTTTCAAAAACTTAAGATTTGACCTCTCTTTAAAGGCTGTTTATATTCCCTGAATTATGTTCTGTAAACTTGACAGTTTAAAACTTTGTAATACACCTTTTATCATTATCTCAGGCTTTCTAGAGCCAGCCCAACTCCTGAAATCTTCCAAGAGGAGCAGAAGAATATTCCTGATTTTTCTTTCAGTATCCTACTTATTTGATCTGCTGTCTATTTTCTTTTCTATACACTAGTCCAACCTCATCACCCCAAGAATATTAGTTTTCTGTCACTCTGTCAAATGACTAAGCAAACTGTTTATGGAGTTTCTTTTAACTTTTTGCAGTTAGGATTTTTCTGAAAATAAAAATCCATCCAAACATCATTAAAAAATTCAATCTAAATGAAGCATTTTAACTCATTTTTGTTCAGTTCAGAACAAAATTTCCTTTTGCATTCCCGAGTTAAAGCCTCTTATTTAAAGCAATAAATTACTTCTGGAAGGTCGGTGGGAATGTTTAAGGTAATTTCAGAAGAAGACTTTGAAAAAAGAAATCAGATTTTCCAAATGGGTCATTACAGCTACATCTGCTTCCTGTGGCAGGAGGAAAAATGTGTTTAGCTAAAATATGTTGTCTGTCTTTTTCTACTCCTGACTGAAATAGTTTAAGACCACATTATATGCAATCTCCTATCTGGACTGCTTCCAGACTCTGCTGCTTATTGTTTCTTTTTTTTTTTTTTCAACTTCTGTCGCTCCTGCCTAAAATATGGCAATGAAGATGTGCCAATAAAAAACGCCTTATTTGCAGATTAGATTTATCATATGCATTCCATTATTACAGTGTCCAAGGAGACCGCACTCACTACTGTAGAAGACTAACCTGTTTTACAGTGGTTCAAGTTCATTAATGACTGAGCTCCTTCAGAGATACCTGTGAGAACTCTGCGTGACATTGATATTTTGATACAAAGTAATCTGCAAGAAGATTTAAGGCTTAGGGTTTTCTTAACTCTCCCTAAGAAATGGAGACGCCATGAAAATTCATGGAGATCTAGCAGTAATATTTGACAACCGATCTGAAATACTGCAAGAGAATCCAAAAACATCCCTTTCCAAGGGAAGTTCTCAGAGCGACTTTCAGACAGTACACCATAAATCTTTGAAAGCCCAGTATTATGTTTCAGCAGCGGGCTTAAACATGTGTACTAGCAACAGTTTTCAACCTACATGAAGAACCCACCATGAGCACACACCATTCAGGCTTTGGCTGGACAAATAGGCAGGCAAGAACTGGACTTCCTACCAGGACATTTTGTGGCATCTGTCTTGAAGATGCTGATGGTCTCTTCAGCTCTCAGACACATCAGCTAACATGGCTACATACCATATACCCAGTCTAAATCTAAGGGAGTACAGCAGAAGCAATTTGTAACCCTTTCCTACTCCCTTGTCACCCTCAGTAACCCTTTTCTACCTCCTAGTCACCCTCAGTCTGGTCACATACCCTGAAATTCTTCATCATACTGTGTACAACCACTTCAAAGGGCAAAAATACACTCTGCAGCTCTGCATAGCATGCACTGAATATCTTTCTCACCTTCTGTGCCCTGTGCCAAAGAGAATTTAACTCACAAGCATACGCACATCTTTCTCTCATGAAAAAACATATCTTTCCTACTGAAGTTTCAAAGCACATTATTTCTTTGTACACTGTAATCCGTCTGCATTACTGAGAGCAAACCACTTCCCAACATTGTCTGATAAGGGTTATTTCCTCATCCATAATGCTTACCAATGATATTGAAATCTGGACCCACTGTTTTCATGGCTTACAGTTATATTCCCAGTTAAGTGAGTTAGAGGCTTTCTCTTAACAGAGATATTAACTTGTTTTGCCTGGAATCAAAGTTAATGTCATCAAGTTGATTAACAATTTTTAGCAGCCAAGCAAATGGCTGTGATACTGTTTTCTCTTCAGTCACAACCCACTAGTGATAAGTTGGTTAACAAAACCCAGCTAGTTAGGATTTTGTGGGACAAACCAGGTGACACCAGAAAAATTAACCTGAAATGCCTTTATGACATATATATGACTAAAAAAAAATTAGCCATGCTCTCTGAAGAAAACAACTATGCAGGGAGGTCACCAAACAACCTTGTTCTTAAATCATTACAGTGCGGCTCGCTCTTCAAATCCACAATTTTAAGGATATTTGTCAAGATGCATTCACTACAGGAGTGTCAATTCTCTGACTTTGCATCACTCATGGGCATCATAAATTTTTACTTTGCTAAATTATTTCAGGTGGAACCATACAATAAACTTAATGAGATGCAGTCTGCTCTTGCTACCAACATCTGGCAGACCTTACCTAGGTGGATTGCTCTTCCACCACCTATTGGAAAAAGTAAGAAGTGGTAGATAGGCTGATAAGCATCATGGGGTAACCTCTTCACGCAGGAATGACTCCAAATCAAGGCAATATGTGGAAAAATATAAAGATATGAAGAGAAGGGAGGAATATGTCAAAGAAATGGGCTTGGGGAAATAGCATAGCAAAAGCAATTAGAGTGAACCTAATTCCCGTTATGGCTTAGGCTGGTCTGTGGCCTTTCGTGTTGAAGGCCCTCTGCTTCTAAGGCTCTCCTGCCATAAGGAAAACTTGCTTAGAATGTAGGGAATTTAGAATTTTTTGAAAATGTTGACGTGACAAGTAAAGCTGTTTGAAAGAAAAATCCAGTTTTGACATATATCTGGCTCAAAAATATTGTAAAAATTGTCCCATTTTGATGAGTAGTGAGCAGACACTAATGCAAACTAAACATTAATGATAATTAAATTCACACACATTTTCTGGTTATCAGCTTGTGACCATTTCAAGGTTTCAGGGGTATTTTCACAGTCAAATTGAGGACTTCTTTTTCAGAAAATTTTCTTTTCTTGTAAAATGGAGAAACTTTTTTTCATTCGCACTCCAGCATCTTTCAATTTAAAATAGCAAAGGAGCCAATAGAAACCATTAGGAGTTTCTGGAGCAGTCTTCTGGTGTCAATTCTTAGTACAGAGGTACCCAGAGAAACTCAGAATGCTTAGCTTCTGTCACTACCATTAGCACCAAGCCACCAAGGTGTTTGTACCTGTGCCACATTACGATGGTGAAAATACAATTATTCCTATGCCCCGGATCCCAAAGTCCATGAGGGCTCTACTCAAATTTGCATTTCTTGCAAGGCTCCTGAACTGTACTTTAGAGTTGCTCCATCAAACCTTTATTCAATTATTGTATATTTTATAGTCATAATTTATGAAGCATTTTAATCAACAGAAAGCTCAAACATAATTTTGTCTTTATAAGCTGCAATGCTCTGAGATGATTGAAATGAGAAGTGAAGTAGATCTTGGGCAACTATCTGTAACATAAAGAAATTTAAATCTCAAGATAGAAGGTCCAGTGCACACACACACACAAAAAAAACCCCTGAGACTGTACCTGTAACTCTTTCGTTAAACATATTAGAAAATCAACTACAATCACCTTCAAAGTAGTTTCCCTCTAAGTAGACACAGAGCTTCATATGACGCTGCTTTTCATCAAAGCAATTCCACAGGTCATTTTCTTGAGCTATCGGGTTAGTCTCAGTTTTCTTGTGTTGGACCTCATATAGATATGCAAGAAGCGTGAAGGCAGCAATGCAGTCAAAATTATTGTTTCTTTTTAATAGGAATGTATATTGATTTACATTTGTCCCCCAATATTTACTCTGCTTTAATTATTTTACTGAACTAAAAAGTCATGTATTTCCAATTACATGGAATTAACTGCTGTTCACGCTACAAGGATTCTTTGTTTAAAAGTAGTTCTTGACATACTTTGAAAGCTTTTTGAGAATTATATTAGAAATAACAGAGTCCCATGCTTCCTTTCACTCAAAGAAGTGAGTAAATTTGAAAATAATATTGCTGATTTTTTTTTTGACAGGTTTAAAACTGATTCAAAATTTGAGATTTTTTTAATTAGTCAGGTAAAATTGTTCTATTTTCAACTCAGATATATGTTCATGCTAGCATGCAATATGCACTGATAACTTGGAAATAATTTATAGAATTAAAGCATGTGTATATGTATCTTGGAGCAGACTGAAAAATGTGGGGTTTAATAGCAGGCTATTACAGGGAATGTTGTCCACAGTAATTGCATTAAATTCTATATATAGTATATGCAACTAACTCAAATACTTATTATTTATCTTTTTAGAAAAAAAGTTACTTCGGCTTGAACCTCATGGTTTTATTTCCTTTCTCTATTCAGTTATTGGTGCCAACCAGCCATATGTAGTTAACAGCAATAATACAATTAATTACTCTGCTTCAAATGAAAATGGTCAGATACAGTTCTCAAAAAATAATAAGCTTTTAATTAATCCACAGAAATATCCGTTGGTTTTCAAACATATTTTAAAACTGTCGTAGTACAAACTTTTTCCAAACCATGATCTCCAAAGTTTCTGTGCCTGTGTCATTAATGTGAGAATGCTCACAAAACATAATCCCATCAGTACCTGTGCATTACAGAAACTACAGAGATAAAGTCAGTTTCACGATTTTGTAAAATAACTGGCAGCACTGAAGAATGAACCAACCGATTATGCCCTGAAGCAACCAGTGTGACTTTGAATAGAAATAAGGCATCATAGGGTTATTTAATACTATATTTCAAAGAGAGTGTGAAGATTTGCTCATCTTCTGCATGTAGTCAGTGTTTTCATTGTATAGTGCAGGATATTGTGCTTAAATAAGTGTTGACATTTTATACACATGGTGCATATATTCTGGAATACAATAATGATCAAAGGAGTTGCCTGAACTACTGGAGATATTATGTGTCATTGATACAAAGCCAGAAAAGAGAAAGCACCAACAAACCAAACACACAGAAAATCATCTGTAGCTAATAATACTGTCCTAGTGTCACCTCTAGATGAGATGAATATTAAAGCACAAATAAATCCTGTCCACATTCTAGCTGGAAGACTCTTAAAAAGTATATTCTTTATATCCTGGTCCCTTCTGCCAACTTTGATACAACAAATCTGTAGATTTGAGGTCTGTAGGTTATGTTGTTGCATTTAATATTCTCACTAATAAATATGTTGCTTTGACAAAATATACATGTTAATTTACAATAATAGGGGGTTTTATCTTTTATAATAGAGCTTATGTGTGGAAATTTGGTGTTGCAGTGACACCTTGAACTTTTCACTTTAGGAACTAATAGTCGACTGGTAGACAGGACTGTGGAACACACTTCTTAGATGCCCCATTTCCTGAAGAGTGTCACTTCAGTCAAATGGATTTACACATTTTTAAGGACAGAAGGGAATATTAGGTTAATCGCATCTGAAATCTACATTAAAAATCTTCACTATTTGCGCCTATAAAAATGGGCCAATAATTCTAGAAGTATTTACCATGCATCTAGCATTTACTCTGTCTAGTATCAAAACCATTCTTATTTTGCTGAAGGGAAATAGAGACATGGGTAGGATTTATGCTGTCACCTAACCAGATTTAGGCAATAACTAGTTGTTATAATAATTTTAATGCCCAGTCTACTAAATTTCATTGACTCGCAAAGGATAGATATGGATATATACTAACTATTTCTTTGGAAGTTGATGGTGCAGTATCTGAGAGTCTGACACAACTGCCATGTCATGTAGTTTCTTTAACTTCCAGTGCTGATAAACTGCATGCATTTCTTAACCCATTTTTTCACTGCTATTCCCAAACTGAAGCAAGTGGTTCATCTTCAAGCAGAGCACAGTACCTCTGCATAACGTCTTAGAGCTCCTCCAGCTCCCGAGTTCCCACTGCATGGGAATTTTGTTCCTACAAAAGGGAAAAGCCACCACTTCCTGCCAAATGGATTAGGAAAACAGTTCACTTAAAAACAATGGTATTATCCCTGCATCTGAAAGTTGAAAGCAACCAGCAGTACCTTACAGTAAGAAAAGCAGAGCTATCCAAATGGCAGCACCGTGGAAACCACAGTGGGGAGTCAGGGGGAGGAAAAGAGTGACTGTCTTCACGAGGATGTCCTTGCTGAGAACTTCATCCCCTTATTTGTATTCAGAAAGACCTGTTCCCAAACCAGGAATAATAACTGGGATTCAGAGAAGTCTTTCATAACACCTTTACCTTGTTAGTTAAACAGCTCTGTGAATTCACACTGGTATTACTACCCTTGGGCTGTGGTAGCCCTGGGTTTTCTAGAAATGGTAGTAAAGTCCAAAGATGCAGCGTATAATTTTTACCTAAGCTTCTCAGGAGTGACAGGAAGAGCACATCTTCTGCAATGAATTTTCTTTATTTTTTTTTTTAGTGCAGCAGGCCGGAAGGGATGATGATAAGGGATCTAGTTGCAGGGCTTGGCAGTTAAGCAGCAATAAAGACAGCAGATTTGGTGATAATTCTGGTTCACTTAGCCAGATAATGTTTCCATGATTCTTTACAACTACTTTCCTTCTCACACCATTGAGTTTTTCTAGTCTCTGATGTCTACTTCTCTCTCAAAGTGAAGACTTAACAAATACCTCCTGTATAGTCCCATAAGCAAAGGAGACAGGGCTACAAAACCAGCTATTTTCCTGTAAAAACTGGAGAAGGACAGAAATTAATGTCCTAGCTTCCCTATGTGTTAACCACAGAGGGCAGATTCAGGCTGCAGGGCTTTCTATATTATCATGTTCAAAGTGTGTCTTCTTAGCCTTCTCCAGTTTAGCCTTTCTCAGCCTCTCATCTCATTACAACGCCTGGAAATTTCAGGCTGTTAGCAAGACTTCTTTTGAAAAGTTTTTTTCTGTTATATTCTATTTCTTCATTCAATCTACACATTCCTAATACGATGAGAAATTTATCTTATTCTCCATTACTCCTAAACTTAGTGCATCACAGGTTTCTTGAATATGGATGGCTTCGTTTCTCACTGCTTTACTGAAGTTTGAAACACTCCTTTTTTCCGTCTTCTGCATAAAGGATTCTCTTCTGTTTCTCATTTTCATTTTTGATAAGCATTAAAATTAACCTTCATAAAAAAATCCTAACTTTATAATAGCACTACCTTGATGTAAGAGTTCTAAACATTTTCAAACAATTTTGGGTTTACCCTTAATGCTTTCAGTCACGAACATTGGTGGTCGTCTGTAGGTGAGAGTCAATTTGGTGTTATATTATTAATCAGCATGTACTAAATAACTGAGAACTCAGCTTCTGCCTAAAATGAGACTGCATAAAATGATGGTTAAGTGGTTTTCCTGTAACTAGTAAGTAGTACTCTTTGCTGCTGATGGCAGAAGAGTTATAGTCTGAGTGTATTGTTTTAACACAGACTGCTACACAAGGCTAATTATGAAAGGTACGATGTGCCAAAATGCAAGATGAATACCAACATGAGTGAGCTGGGGCTCAGTTTACAGACATAACAGTTTCTAGTGGCTGCCAATACCATTTCAGCATAAAACTGATCCTGCTGCTTTCCTTCAACTTTCATATTTTCAGCTATTGTTTAAACTCTACAAAGGAGGTCCTGTAAGGTGATGTGTCTGTTTAAAAAGACCACATCCAGAGTTTTTCAAGCTAAAAAAATATTGCTTAATTGAAACCAAGTGTATACATATATTAAATATACTGAAATAACAAAAAATAACAGAACTCTGTATTAGTAAAAAGCAATATACGTTTTCCTTTCAAAATGAGAAATATGGCATTATTGTATCTTTACTTCACAAGAAAGACATTTCATATATAAATTCATGCAATCAAGAAATGTGCAGGCATTCATATTTCTTCATTGGCTGAGCATCCTCGAGTACATTATAATTTAGGTCTTAAGGTTTAATTAGCAGAATACGTTTTGGGCAAATGAACAGCATGGAGGTGCCAAAACATGAAATGCTAAAAATAGGACCCCATAAATCTTCCCGCTGTGGTGCACATATGCAGCTGTACAGTATCTGATGGATTGAAAATGCTGCCTGAGAACAGCATTAAGATTCGCAGCCTCAGAGGAACCCTACTGAACAAATTTCATAGGGCAGCAGGAATTCATCATGTTTGTTCTGTCAATGTAACTCACATCTCACTTGCTAAACCCCATAAAGGAGCGCGGGAAGCAAAGAGAGAAAGGCAAAGGAAAGGAAATGGAGTGATAGCAAACAGAGATTTTTTAAAGAGATTTATACATAAACTACTTTGATCCTACATTGCTTCTCAGAAAAGAAAGAAAATGTAAAATAAAAGAACCATTAAGTACTACATTGCTTTTATTTTGCACTATGTTTCATGACATGCTGGTTTTCTGAAGTGTTCTGTCAAAATACCAATCCCTAATCCTTTTCAAAGGAGTATTTCCACTTGAAGAGAAGTAGATCATAAACCCATATGGTGCTCTCCTACAGCAATCACTTTGACAGTTCTTAGGACAGTAGCCAACAGAAAGGTTTTCTTTAGCAAAAGGGTGCAATATGAGTTTATCCAATATTTTCCGTTCTTGTTTGGTTTTTGTATTGTACAGCCTAGTCATACCATCCTCATTTTGGAACAGGATAGGTTTCCCCTCTGTGTCTAGCAAGTAGAGATCTTGAAAAATCATGAGATTGGCTTTAAGATCACGATATAAACCCAATCTCAGAGGGCTCCAATAGAGAGAACTCTCTGCCACTACTCCACTTTGAAGATGGAAAATAAGCATCTCTGGTCAGCTTAATTTTTCCCAAATAACAATGTTTTTTCTATCATAAAGACTACCAGCTAAGTTTAATCACTAGGGGTGAGACTTGTTTGGGAGGTACAAAGGTAAGAGAGAACCATTGGTACTGAACTCAAAGGGAGGCCTGAGAATGTGTGTAGGGTATGATATGGAGCAAATAAAGAGTAGCAGATTTGGACTTCAGTAGAACATCGTGGACTGGCTCTTTAGAGCACAAACGCTGTCCTAAGAAGTATTCAAATTACATCTGTATAGAGAGGGGTTCCAGATGGGTGGTGTTCATTGAAACAGCAGTGCTGTGAACTTTTCAGTCAGCATTAACCAGATTGTTAGCAGTGCAAAATTCACTGTACAGGGATGTGACAGATGGTGACTATAGTTCCTTTAAGGTACCAGAAGAAGAGATGACATCCTAGTACAAAACCAACTAGCTCAACATCAATATAGGACTTGACAAACCAGCTCTTCACAAATGAGCTAATCAGACAAGGAGGGAGGGGCATTCTTTAGAGAGAAACTAAAGTCATGCTCTATTTCTCTCAGGGCAGAGAAGCTTGGGTACCAAAGTCTGTATTACCTGCAAAAAGAGAAGCAAGTAAGCTGCTCCTAAGCTGCTACACAGTTGTCAAGTCCTTTCGAGAGGTGCTAAGGACCAAACAATTTTCTCTGCATGGTGATTTCATATACAACATAGACAAGTCAGCACGAGCAGCTCCACACCATGCTCCATTTTCCATTGTGCCAATGCCCTAGAAAGCTGTTCCTGTGTCGAGTGGATGGTGCTTGGCCATGGCTGTGCAGTGGGTAAACTTCAGGGGCCCATCTTGCGTTCTTAATATTCTTCTACATAAATAGATATTTCTGGGTTTTTTGTCTTTTTAATGTACCTTTCCTGTTTTCCTAAATAAAAAGGTAGTAGTGAGCCCATATTCTCAAGGACATCTGTGAGCTGTACCAGGGAAATGATATCTCCAAAAGTACCCACGAAACTGCATTTAAAATTCAAGGAGCTTCAGGCGGGAGCAATGTACCAGAGAGGGGTTCAAACCTTATTTTTATTGTCCTTTCACATAATCTTATTCAAGTCTTTTTGGCTGTTATTGGCATCTGACAGAAGATTCCTGAGCTAAATAAATGAGTTCTCAGAACAATTTTCTGAGGCATCAGGCAGTTTTCAGCCCTTTTCTTAGGAAAACACTGCTTTTGGCTAGTGTCATAGAACCTATCTCAGAGTGATAGCAATAGAGGAAAGACAGTGAAGGATTATGTGAACTAAAGCACAAGCATACTGCTGGATTTAATAACAAATCAATCCTTTCTGCTATATACAAAATGAAAAGTAAGGCAAGCAGATGCTCTGCCCGAAGTACGAGGCTGGAGCTGTTCCTTTCTTTAAATGTAGGGAGAGGAGTAAGTATTTCTTCTAACCTTTAAATTAAGACAAAGGCTATTTTATTCTTCCCAAAAAGGCTATTTTAGATCTAAGCTGTTCATAGCTGCATAGGAAGAAAACACATATACTTACAAAATAGACCTGCCAACTTGTCAATTTTTCAGACGTCTTTTCAGTAAAGGCTATCTGGAATGTAAGAATTGTCTAGAAATTACCCTATGCATGTGGGCATCTGTGAGAGAGAGCTGACTGCATCACATCTAAAATAGTACCTTACATTGTCAAAAAATGTAGATTGAGGGCAATGTTTTAGTGACCAATCACTCTAACCTTTGTTGTAATGACATTTCCTTCCAAAAGTTCCCTGGTTTAGCCCATGTATTTAAAAGCAATATGAAATACATGCTTTCAGATGAACGACCTCATTTGAACTTTTTTGGTTTATATTCCTAAATGTATCTGTCCTGCAACAGTATGCAGAACAGAAATATAACCTTTTCTTTTTCTATTCAAAAGGAACAAAGTTCACAAAATAGACTACATTTTTTTCTGCTTTTTAAAGGAATAAGAAGACTTGCTAGCCATTAACATAAAAATACAGTATTTGCAGCTTGCTAGCTCTACTGCTATGTTCGTCCTAAAGGACATTCCTAAATGGGAAAAACAACAATATAAAAGAACTACCCTTTCCATCAGGTGTAGGTCATGCAAGTTTGTAGCCATAGAGTTCATTTTTCATTCATTCACTAGAGGTGGAGTTTGAGCTGCAGTTTCTTTTCCATTACCGTGTCTCATCAGTCTCAAAGGTGCTCAGAAACCCTCTCAGAGTAATCCACACGATGCCAGGTTGGAACAGTTTGTGCCAACAATTTCAGCTGGTAGATCTTCTCTGTTCTTCTCTGAGAAATCTCTTCTACTTTTCCCCCTTTCCTACTTTCAGTTTTCTTTACCCCTGAAAACAAACAAAAAGAGCAAAGAAAAGCTAAAGAATATTTACAAGCTCACTCTGTCTCTGACTGGCAGCTGACATCTGGCACGGTGACGATACGATGCTCGATCACTTTAACATTTTGAAGAACAGTAGGTTAGCACCTTTGCTATTATTAGTACCTCATCAAAAAGGACATCAGAGCAAACAGAAATAAGAGCAGGTGGGAGGGGAGATGTGAAATGAAGAAAAAGGTATCAGGGAAACGTTGCTCATTCTCTGATGGCCAGACAGGTTTTTTTCCCAACCTGCAAGAATGAAGAAGACCCAGTAATACATTCTATAATACTAATGACTACTTGTATTTTATCTGGCTGCAATTCCTCTGTAATAATTCAAGATGGACAGTATACTATGTCACGATGAATATTGCTAAGGACATCATCATCCCTATCCTGCCAGTTTTGTTAGCATTGTATTTAGGGAAAAATTTTTGCTGAAGAGAGAAGAGGCAGGACGTTAGTTCTCCTCCTAAATAACACATCCTCAATTCCTGTCTTTGAATCCTGCATCCAAGTCATTTGTACTCGTGATAGATGGGGCTATCTGTGTATTTGTCAGTTTATTTGAAAAAACATAGAACTGTAGGATGAATTCTGTAACAGTCATCTAGTCAAAGGTCAAGACTAAAAATCTGAAGGGAGAAGGAAAAACCTGTTAGGTTGATAAACCAATAAGGCATAGAGTCAGCAAGGATACACTATAAGGACATAGTGAGCACCCTATGATTTAAACAGTTCATTGACCAACACAGCATAGATACTTACAGGCCTAGAAAACTCAAGGAGGAAATTGTTGTTTTATTGTTGTAGCTCTATAAAAAGGTACAGCCTGGTTCTTCCCAATTAGATCAATGATTAATATTTCTAAATAAAGGAAAGTTTTCCAAAATGAGATGATGTAATGCAAAATCCAAAAAAAAAACCCTAAGAAAAAAGAAAATGACAAACATAAAACCTACTGTTCAGCATCAGTCTAAGGCTGTGGCTCCTGTGACATTTCTCTTTGGCAGCTCTGAGTTGGCTTCAGTAATTTCTGTCCCATGGTTCAGCTGTTTGCAGGACTGTGTGAGAAGCAATACCAGTGAATTACTCTGGCTAAAATAGCTGTAAAGAAAGGGGAGAACATTTCTTTCTATAGATTGTTTGTTGTCATGGTTACTTGTGATGCCCAGCAAACAATGGGGGACCAGCACAGCAGGCATGGCACAGGAGCAGGGAACCCATTCTTGTCCAGAGAAATGCCCAGCCCATTTTGTTTCCGTGGCAAATGTCCAAGAAAGCAGAGCCTTAGAAGATAATCAGTAATGTGGCAGAGATCCAGCCCAGCAGCGGAAAAGCGAGTGAGCCTGCCAGGCTGGCCAGCTGCATCAGCTTGCTGTGCAGATAGATAACTATCAGAGCAAAGACAGGAAAGGTGCTGGGATCTGGCAGGTGGGACTTGGTGGTGGAGGGCGGGGCAGGGAAGGGAAGAAGCTGAGGTGGTGGGAGGAGCAGGACTCTGCTATTCAACCTGTAGGATGAGATCAGCTGTCTAGTCTGACTGCACCCTGAGGGAGTGGCATAGGGGTAGATACACTGCATTGGCCTTGATGAAGCTGCCATAAGAACATTCGAAGGTCCCAGAGCTGTGTTTAACTCTCTCTGTAGGTTTGCAATGCTTGGACACCTAAAATCCATACTGGGGCATCAGAGCAACAATGCAAGCAGAGTAAAAACTGTAATTTGCAGGGTTACACCAGTGATCCAGTGCTCCCTCTAGCAGTTGTCATTCAGCTGGAGAAACAGAGAAGTACAGTGTAAAAACGAGGAGAAGTCACTTCCACAAGAGAAACAGGTGAGAGCTCAGAGACTTCTTATACTGGATTCACTACAGAGGAGAACACAGAATGGAACTAAATCTTAAATCTATTTATCGCTCTGTCTGTCAATAAATCAAGTTGAATTAACCTCTGTGTGTGGAGTTCAGCTAATGAGATCTCAAAAATTGCTTGTACAGACCCTCTGGTAAACTTAAAATACCATATTTTTTTGTTTATTACAGGTTTTTTTTGGTTTGTTTTACGTTTTCTGTGTATATGCTATCTCATAATCAATAGTTGGTACTCTGATTAAAAAAACCAACAGAATAAGCGCCAGGTGTTTTAGGGAATAAAGTAGTTTTCACAGAATTGTTGAGCAAATCTGGAAATTTCAGCTACTCATTTTGTGCCTATATTTTCACAGCAATAAACTTGTCCAACTTCATGCATTCTCAGCAAGCTTCAAGACTCATTCTTTAAATATGTATATAGACATAAGAAATGTTAGGGTCCTCTATCTCTATCAGCAGCAGACACTAATATTGGAATCTCCACTAAAGTTGAAATTAATTTACACATAGTAAAACATCAATGCCATATTAAAACTGCTTTCCATAAAGCTTCACTACTGAGATGTTCCATTCTTTAAGGATGAAATAGGATGCGAGTAAAAGAGTTCCTCACTTTGCATACTACATTTGTCAAAATCACTTTTTGAATACTTCTATTGCAGACAATGGTTTTCCAAACTTTCTTACATGCAACTGTGTTTATGTACACTCCCAGGAATGCAAATTAAAATTTGCATATCCCACAAATGAGGAATGAGGTAGATCCCACAAAAAGATGCAGAAAGCAGGTTTCTCCATCACACCTAACATAGCTGGCTCCAAGAGTAAGATAAAAAAATCACATATATACATCTTTTTTTTTATTTAGACCCAATTTTTAATATACTGACAGTCTTTTTTTTAGTCTTTAGAATGATATATAAACTATACACTCCATGTGCTATCTGATAGTTCTCGGAGTTCATCTCCTGAATATAGTTTTAATATTTCAGACTTGTTACTCAAGGGTTGTGAAGCCTTGAAAACGTAGGTGAATCTTATTCACCTCTACTAAATAGGAAGAGACTAAGCACAAAGCAGGAGAAACTTCTTCTGGGCAGCGGATGGACATAGGTTATGACATATTTGTAGTCATTTACATATGCCTTTAGGGGAGCTGTCATCAGATTATCTCATCTTCCTCTATGGACTGAGATTTGCAGGTGGACTTCACCCCCTTTATTAACAAAATAATAGTGTCTGTATTGCTGCAAGGGACACTTAGATATCATAAAGGAAGTTTCTAATGGTTTGGATTCTGTGGAGAAATTTTGGAGTCTCTGCTGCAAGAGGGAAATGTTAGGATGACATAAGCATAGCCAATCCTGCCATGAGACACAAGCACAGGTGAGCTGCTCTCCCCATGGATTAGTTCTGTGCCCGTGTACCACAGACATTACAGGGAGTCACTCCCCTCACTACTGCTTCTCCTCAGCAGGAGAGGCAATGCAAGGGGACGTGGGAAGTGTGATTGAATGCTGGAGCCTCCCTGGAACGCAACGAGGAGCGTGTGAAAACATGCCCTGGTAATTTGCATAGGGTATGCCCATCTTTTTCCATAGCATTTTTATTTTAAGGGCAGATTTGATTTCTGATCTGATAACTAGCTGTCATGTACATTTACTAAAGATAATACATTTGGCCTTGTAAACTGATATTGTGATCTCTAAGTGTAAGAGGCTGGTGTTTGTTCCAGAGCTCGAGACAAAGCCCACTGAAGGCAAAAAGAAAAGGCTACCATCTCAAGTCCTAATAAAACAATCAGTTCGCATGGAAATTAAGGATATTTTAAGAGTACCTACAACCTCACCGAATCATAAACCAAACCAGATGAGAGAGATGTGCTGCAGAACAAGAGGTAAAGTTTTGTTCAAACAAGTTGCAATAGGCTTTTTCATTAGGAATAAAATGAAGGCACTTTCTGGGAATAACTAGGTTTATTTATTTATTTATTTATTTATTTAAAAATTTATTATGATATCATTCAAAATAGACCTCCATTTAGCTCTGCGGGTAAAAAGGGGGATAGGGCAATAAGATGAACATGTGTTAAAATGTCACTTTGTGTCAATGAATTGCCTGCAGAAGCTACTCTGTCAGACTGATTCAGTGATTTGAGAAGGATCTGAGATACTACCATCTAGCTTTGTTGCAACTGCAACAGAGCTAACAGCTCTGAAAGTCATCAAATTGAATGACAGCAAATTACTCGAAACCATTTACTATAGAAGTTTAACAGAGAAAGGGAAAATTTGAAGAATAATAATGCCAGAAATCAGATAAGCAATTAAGTAATACAGCTGTATTATGTGGGTCTTTCCTGTCACCTTCATTCAAGGTGCTATATAAAGCAAGTAAAAGTGGCAAAATCTGTCTCACTGTATTTTTGAAAATCCTTCTGAAGCTATTTTCTGATGTGTTTGCTTTCCTACAGTCAAACTGAAATAAATTTGAGTACTCAAACTCAAAATAAATTTGAGTGTGTAGTTACACACTTCCAGTGAGAGGTTAACTGAACACGCTTCTTCATCACTTTGATACAATAGTACATTACACCACTACTAATTAAGATGCAGTGAGATTACTCCATAAGTAGTCAGCTGTTGAACACGGTCGGAAGTGTTTAAACAAAATCTCTTACAAAAAAAATTCTGTCTTCAATCCAGCTTGTATTACTGTAGTATTTTATTTCTTTTTGCAAATTCAAATGACCACCAAAATAAATATTACCTCACAGAAAGAAGTAAAGACTAAGACAGCCTCAACATCCAAAATGTTGTCATCTTTGCCATTATTAACATGATGTTTTTCTTTCTACTTTTACAAAAATGTTCCATAAGAAATGTTAACGTGTCTCATGTCTCTAAAAGTGCTTTCTCATTTTTCCACTTCTCTGCTGTAATTGATGATTTTGCTATGAAGAAAGATGCTACGAAGACAGTTAAGCATTGGAAGGTGATGCCAAGGGTCATTGCACAGTTTTCTCCCTTGGAGGCTTTTAGAACTCAACAGGAAAAAGCCCTGGGCAACCTGATCTGATCCTAGAGCTGTCCCTACTTTGGGAGGACACCCCTTCATATTTGAATAATCCTATGTTCTACGAGTCTTTGCTCACAATGTAAAAATTGCAACTGACAGAAGCTCGAGAACTGAGGGAAGGTGGGAGAAGGCTGAAAGGAATAGAAAGGAGGAAAGCATCAGGGCTGTTAAGTCCTATCTGTTTCTGGTCACACTGGTCACAACACCTCATGGAAGCCAAACTGCAATGAACAAACTGGATACTGAACAGTTTTCCCAGAGCAACATGCACCTGTGTATATGGTCCACAGCCTCCTACCAGGCAGCAGTATTCCAGAAAAAAAGCTGGTTTAGATTAGCTGTTGTCCTGTGGAGGGACTAGTCAAGGGAAGTAAGAGACAGCAGAGCAAATTCTGTAATTAAAAGAGTAAATTAAAATCACTGGCGCAAATAAAGGAGAGCCAAAATGTGTCAAATAGAGGAAATCAAAGCAAAAGGAACATTTAAATCCATGATTCAATTAATAACAGCCCTTTAAAGGGACAGAGGAACTGTAATGTTTCAGGAATGCAAAGGAAATCCGTGACTTAAAAAGCAAAGGGAGTGGCTGAACACAGCAAGAGCAAGAGCCACTGTGGAACTCTCAGACAGCAAAACCTCAGAGAAGACAGGCAAAAACAGTGAAGCAGCAAGTAACAGCTGACAATTTCTGCCCTAATTCATAACCTACCAGCAACCAGTTCCTGCTAAGTGTCCTGAAACCTCCAAGTCTGACAACTTGTAGTTGTCCATGACTATAGCTCAATAATTTCTTGGAAGACATAAGTTGGAAGTGAACGGGTTTCTCCTAGGCTTCTCAGAATGTTCCATACATATTTTTAGAATACATTAAAAATTATGAAGGAGATTATGTTCCTATTTCAATCCTGTGTCACCTAAAAACTGTCTTAAGAAAATTTGTTCTTGCACCCTTGAAAGTCTGCAAGGATTAGTGTTTTCTTAGCAGCCTGTTTACCCATCCAGAAAGGTCTGAAAATGAAAATTAAAGAGTTTCAAGGTTGAATACCACTTGACCTCACTGATTTGTATGATTTCCTCAATAGAGAAGGAAATATTCAGGGTATATAAGGGCAGCAGAATCCAACCTCAGCACAAAGAGCTAATCTCCAGTCATTTTATAATCCAACACCAGAGGGGAAAAGATGACAGTGAGAGAACTATCTGAAGATTATAGTCCCACTCTTAGCTTTTAAAACACATACCGAAAATTAAGCATCAGCGAGTTCTTTGTCTTAAACGAAATTGTTCATCTTCTTGAACTTAAAAACATCTACATCATAGGAACTGGATCAGGTCAACATGGTTTCCCACTTTTCTGCAGAGACCATTGATAGAACAAAATTTTTAAACCATTCTCTGTCAAGGGGATGATTAAAGACATGATATAGAAAATCAAAATCAAATATATCTGGGTTATAGGATAATCTCAGTGTTATTTTTTAAATATTGTTAGAGATGCTTCACAGGAAAGCATTATCTTTGTTATCATCGGGATGCAAAGCTGTTAGGGACCTGACTATTTTGTAGAAAGAAAGAATCAAGATGTTACCTTCGACGTGCTCACAAGCACGTTGGACTAGATGACCTTCATGGTCCCTTCTAATCCAAAGCATTCTATGATTCTAAGCTTGGATATCTGCCAGTTATCCCAGATATCAGACGTTGAAATGTGTCAAAATTAAAAATAAACATCTTGAAACATACAAAAGGAATAGCAAGGTGAATCATTTCACTCAGTTAGGACCTACTATAGGAAGAAATATTCTGTAGTATTAAAGCGTACCACACAATGTTTTATTGGTTTATTATTTCACATAATGGGTGCATTGCAAATCACGGAGATGATATAGGGGTGAATGAATTTCAGTGGTGGGTGAAATGGTCCCTCTATATGTAATCTCTAAAGTCTTCTGGGATATTTCTGTGTGAAAAGAGGAGACAAACATCATTAGTTTTTGTTGCCTTTGCTTTTGGGAGGATATGGTGATGTCAACTTCTCTGAGCTATGTGAAGTCATCTTCACACTTGTCCCAATGCATTGTTTCCAGTGTGCAGGGTAAAAATTGCCTAAGAAATTTCTGTAATGGAATAAAAAGCAGAGCTATGCTAAATCACAAACATAAATATTAAAAAATTAAAGTATCAGGTAAAGATAGTTCTGTCACACTGCTTAAGAGTTAAGAAGTTTTCAGTAAGTATTACTGAAACACATATGGGAAGATATTTGATAGCGGCTGATTAAAAACGTACCTTGTTTATTTTTATCTTCCAGTCACAGATGTTTAGAAAGTCTATGGATTGCTCTAAGGGTCTGCAAGCTCTAGGCAAAGCAGACGTATTATTGGTAGACTTAATTCATTATATTAGGGTCAATACCTTCACTGGAAACTTTTAGAAATCCAAAAAGGTGGAAAACACAATGCAACACAACATGACAGAATGAGATTTCATGGAACGCCTTCTTCATTAATCCGTCCAAAACACATTAACATGAATGACTAGCCAAAATTCAATTTCTTGCTGACTTGTTTCTGTTAGAAAGAGAAACTCATGGTGCAGTTAAGTATTACTTGCTTGCAATCCCTCTTCTTTTTAGGTAAAGTATAAAAAACTTTTGTTTCCCTCGAAAAAATAAAAATAATTAAGACGCAATTTTTTTTCCAGAAGTCCAGGTTCGCTCAGTTTTCTGGCTCCGTCTCAGCACCATCATACCATTGCTTATCAGCTTTTCTGCTTGTTGTCCCAGCTTTTCCTGTTAGTGGTTAAAACTTGAAAATGAAGATGCCCATGGATCCTGTTGCTCAGGTTCTGTTCATCCTGCTTTAAAGCTCTGGATAACGTTCATGCTGTTTCACCTGCCCTATTCTGTACAAGGCTAAAAAGCTTTTTATGGTGGTTAGCACACCCATTAACCTCTCAGATATTCAAGGTCTTTCTTTGCCTATGAGCAGCTTTGCCTGCTGGTAGCCATCAGCCTTCCTTAGCCTGACAGGTTCATATGGAAGCTGCAATTTTCAGAGAGCTAGTGACTAGGAATTTCTGACAGTGAGCTAAATGCAAAACTACCCGATGGCAGAAATCCTACAGTAGTTTCAGAAGCACTGAAAACCTTTCAAAAATATTTATTCAGTGTTCTCTTACAGCTTCAAGAGTGTCAACTGACAGCCTAAAGTGAAAAGGATGATTTGTTTTTGACTTGTTCTGTTTCTTGGATGATGTAGAAGTTTCTCAAAGAGGACAATTTGCAGTATTCACCATCATCATGTCAGGCAGACTTAACAGCACCAACTTTTGTACAAAGGTTTTGGGGGTCAGGGTTGCTTTACATTAGAAACTCTCACCCTCCTCTACATTTGATTTTTTTTTCCCTGTTATTCTAACTTAAGTAGAGACAATCTAAAGGTTTCTTACTGAGGTGACTTGTTTCTGCATCACAGCTAGAAAAGAACAGAATGGCTATACTGGCTCAATATGCACCTCTCACTACATCTGAGCCAGAAGCAAATTAAAAACTGAAAGGGGGAAAGTCACCTGAAACTAATGGATTTAGCAAAGAGGGGCTTGCTCATGCACCTCTGGCAGGGCTGGTACAGCTGGGTTCCACATTTGAGAGTTACCACTGAAAACTGAGGATGACAGTAAGCAATGACACTTTTCCCCCTGATTTTTTAGATGTGCACAGAGAAACTAGAAAGAATGCAAAAATTGTAGAGACATAAAACATAGCCGGAGGAGAAAGTGTGGAGCTTTTTTTTGTTACTGCACCTCCTTGCACAGTCACCTTCCTATCCATGTTTCTTTACAGTGGCTGAAGCTGGGAGGCTGAAGCAGAATTTCGGATGTTCAGAAGCAGAGGACTAAATGCCAGGAAGTAAAATTGTTTTTCTATGGGGGGAAAAATAATATAAATCACAATAAATCACCATAAAAGTAACAACATTTATATGGTACTTTTCCTGGGGGCATTTCTGAGAAGAAGAAACATTCAGACACTGCAGACAACACAACAGTGACTGGGAGAAACCAAAAAAGCTGATCTGAAAATCTGAAGAATACTTCTCTCTCAGATCCTTTAACTGTTTTATATCCCAAGACTGTCTTCTTGCCGTACACTAAACCAAAGGATCAAGTCATTTGTTAAGTCTACAATGAGGAAGACAGAACTCATAAATCTGCTACAGATCTGGAAGTTTGGTATGTGTTAGACAAAAGACATCTTTGCCCTGGCAGATAAAACTCCAGCTGCCAAATGTAAACCTGCTTTCTGATTCTTTCACCCCCTATCTGAACAGCTACATGTTTTCACCAATAATCCATCAGAACTCAGAACAGCGAGGCAGAGTATTTTAAACCTCTCAACAAATCTTTCCCAAAAGTATGGACTCAAAGATCTTTCTGGGAGGGTGGTCAGAGCATTCCCTTCATAGCACAGCATTGATGTCCTTCTCAGCCACTCCAGTTCCAGGTGGCCAAGCCAGCATGGAGAAATCCAGCTGGCCGGAAAATTCCCATTGTTTTCAGAGTAATAAAAATAATAATAAGAAAAAAGGACACCAATAATAGATAACACTGTTGATCTTCTCCGAAGACCAGTGGTCTTATTTTACTGGGGTTTCAGGTACAAAACCTAAGGCAGGTGGAAGTGACAAGTTCAAGGCCATCTGACAGGAAGCATTTGCTGACCTGTGTTACAGAAGAACCTGAAGAGTGTAGCAGACTGATTTATCCAGATCTTCTCAGACCAAGAATGTTAGATGTGAAGCCTATTCACACAAGGACTAAACCACCAGTCCCAATGTGGAATATCACGCGGAAGTCTGTATTGCCCATGGGAAGCAAATTAACTGGACGGATCTGTACAGCTGTGCCAGCAAAATGGAGAGATGAGCAGAAGACCCACATAAACTGAGGAGAAACAGAAGAAGATGGTTTCTTGAGAATAACCTTTCTTAAACCTCCATCTGTTTCTTCTCTGATCAGTTGTCCAGGGAGGCTGAGTAAGAGAAAGCTTAGCTTTATCCTTTACACATAGAAGCAGATTGTTCAGAAAACTGCCACCTTCACTAGGAGGATGTGCAGAAATATAATAGCCCACCCCATCCAGAATACATTGTTGAGTTTAGAAACTTGCAAACTCGAAACCAGCCAAACCTGCTGGTTGCCACAGATGTAAGACATCACATGATTTCACTCAGGAGGAAAGACAGAAGGAGAAAGAGAACGTAAAGGCTGAAAAACATAATCTTCAGTCAGATAGCTCAAAACCAGTTATTTCTTGCCGGAAAGGCAAACAATAATTTAATTTGACATCCAAGCCAGAGTAAGCTTTGTAATAAGATAAACTGGAGTTTGATTACTTGGTGCACACCGTAATTTATTTTTGGAATTTTAGAGGGAAGTTGTCCTCTTTTACTGTTTTGTTAGTGTCTTGCACTTTCACCATAATTGCTGATGCCAGGGCTCACAGATTAATTTGCTGAAAAATTATTGCCTTGCCTTTTTTAAATAAACGTGTTTTACATAGACTTGGGTAATATAGAAATATAAACCATAAAAGAACTTCCTTGCCAAGTTTTAACTCAAAGTAACTACTCCAAATAGTGAAGAAAGGCTTTAAGACAAGTCAGCATAAAGCACGTGGCACAGGAAAGCATACTGAGAAACACAAGAAATTTGGTTATAACTACATTTTTCAGCATTCATAGAGAGCCAGGATATCAGAAAGATTAAATGTTTTCTCATATTTGTACACAAAACAAGAAATATTATGTAATGCCAGGGTTGTTTTATTCGAAGGTTGCAGCTCTTTGGAATAGATTCCCTTCATAGACTTTAGACAGCATTTTGACTGCTGTATGAGAACAGTGAATGCATCTTGCTTACGTTAGGTTTCTCCAGGTTTTTTTTTGTTTTCTTGCATTGCACAGTACAAAGATGATAGATCTGAAAAAATGGCCACCTCGATTTTTTGCTGCTTGTGTCATAGCACTGTTGCACTTCAGTTTCAGGAACTGTGAAATCTTTAAACATTATTGAGCTAGAGCTTGCCACATATGAAAGGCACGGCTTTCCTCCGCCCCCGAAGTGGCAGTTGCCACGGAAATGCTAATAATTTTTGCAAGCAAATGCATGTTTTCTCATGTTTTCTCATCTAAGAAACTAGAACTGAAGCTACCCATAACAAAGTAAGCATAGGATTGTTGACTTTCCTTTTCTTTTTCCTGGGTTTTGTGGAAGAAAAGCCCATGATTTTCTGGGGTTTGACTTTCCATTAGTTACTCACCTTACTGAGGAGGAGGCTCTTTTCCTGACCAATGCCTGCCCTCCCTTATTCCAACTACAACTGTGTCAAGCGAGACTGTGTCTCGGGCCCTGCAAAACACAGTAGAGTTTAAACTGTCAGTTTGTGTGATTTTACACACCAATGCAGTGAGAGTGATGAAGCAGGTGCACACCATGTCTGCAGATCCTGCACAGCAATTCCTCACAACACCGGGAAGCAACTTCTTAAACCACACCAAGCGTTGGCTAAGTAAGTGCAAGTTAAGAGTCTGCAGCCATTCTCTTCTTTTATAAATAAACCAACATATCTTTCCTGTGCAAATTAAGGTCTAAGTCTGTTAAAATCTAATCATGGGAATGCTGGAGCTGGCTTCCAGCAGAGTGCTGTTACTTTTTCTGTGGCATAAACCGGGAAAAACCGAATGGAATTGTGTGCCACATCTCACTCGTGGCGTTCATCTGCTCTCTTCTCCCTTGTGTGGTTTTAGAGGCAAGTAATATAAGAGAATTTTTACTGCTTTTACATTGTGATATGTCCGTTTTTCATCTTTGGCAGACTATTTTAACAGTAGAAGTCCACTGAGACTAGCCCAGGTTCCTCTGACTCAGACTTCAGGTGAGGCCTCACCCAGACTCACCCTAAAGCTTTATGAGGAAGAAAAATTCCCTTTAGTTTACCGGCATGAATAGTTGTAAAACGATATGTCTGGCTATATGAACTAAGAATTGAAAGAGAAAGACTCTTACAGCTTTTATTATATAATGGCAATAACAGAGATGCCTTACCACTAGTACTGCACATATCTATATTTTAATATATTAAGGTCTTTCTCCAGGGTGTGTTACAAAACCACCCAAAGACACTACAGGAATAGTTCTCTACTGCTGATTCTTAATTGTTGAGGGTAAGTGCTTCTCTTCAGGAAAGAACTTTAAACAAAAACATTTTCATTTCCTCCAGGCGTCTCACTACACCTAAGAGCCATTCACAGTCTGGGTGTGTTCTTTTTTTGGAAACAAAATTTAACACCATCTTTGGGCTACATACCTGAAGAATTTTCCTCTCCTACTGAAAACCACCTGTGCTTCCTTTCTTTAATTTAACTTGCTCTCTCCAGCTGAGACTGCTCCTCATGTTTAGTCATTCAGCAACTGGAACTGGTTCTGGTAAGGGCAGAGCTTCTTTTTTATTGTTGGTTATTTTTGTTTTATTTTAGTTCTGTCAGACTTCTGAGAATTCTATGGGTAAAATAGTCCTTTCTGTAACTTGTCAACACTCAGGAAACATAATTTGTCCAGTAACCAGATATCTTCACCTCTTGTGTTAGAAGACGAAAGTGTCTTTAATGCAAATAACATTTACGGAGAAAAAAATGGGACAATCACTTAATTCTTACTACATGAATGTTTATTTCTCTTACAGATACAAAATATATTTCCAGCAAAACAAATTCCAGTCCTAGTTTTTACAAACTGTTTGGCCATTGTTTAAGACCCCAGTATCTATAAAGGGTGTGTTTCTTGTGCAAATGTACTTTTACGTATTCAAAATTACACCTAAACTTATTCTGTGAACAGCTTGTGGAGGGTTTCAGGTTTTCAGTTTTGTAAATGCTTCTTTGAGTTATAACTGTATGCTTTTTTCTGTTTATTTAAATCTTTGATTATGGAAAGCATTAATAACACTGCAGTAGACTATGTGAAATAATAAAATAACAAGAAAGGCTGAGGTGATCTGTCCAGTCCATAAAAGAAAGTTATTCTAAACAGTAATATAGAATCATAGAATCGTAGAATGACCTGAGCTGGAAGGGACCCGCAAGGATTATTGAGTCCAACTCTTGTCCCTGCACAGGACAACCCCAACATTCACATCATGTGTCTGAGGGTGTTGCCTTGATTATTGTCAGGCTTGGCACCGTGACTGCTTCCCCAGGGGAGCTGTTCCAGTGCGTCACCACCCTCCGGATAAAGAACACCTTCCTAATACCCAACCAAAACCTCCCCTGACACATCCTCCTGCCATTCCCTCAAGTCCTATCATTAGTCACTATCAAGAAGAGATCAGTGCCTGCTCCTCCTCCTTCCCTTGTAAGGAAACAGTAGCTGGCTATGAGGTCCTCCCATCAGTCTCCTCTTCCCCAGGCTGCATAGACCAAGTGACTTCAGCCTCTCCTCATACGATTTCTCCTCTAGGCCCTTCACAGCTTTGTGGCCTTCTCTAGACACTCTCCAGTAATTTGGCATCGTTTTTATACTGTGGTTCCCAAAACTGAACACAATATCTGAGGAGGGACCACACCAGTGCAGAGTAGAGCAGGACAATCACCTCCCTCAACCAGCTGGCAATACCGTGCTTGATGCACCCCAAGACACAGTTGGCCCTCTTGGTTGCCAGGACACACTGTTGGTTCATGTTCAACTTGCCATTGACCAGAACCCCCCAAGTCTCTCTCCACAGGGCTGCTCTCCAGCCTCTCACTCCCCAGTCCGTTTGTGTATCCAGGGTTGCCGTGTCCCAGATGCAGAACCTGGCATTTGTCCTTGTTAAACCTCATAAGGCTGGTGATTGTCCAGCTCTCCAATCTGTCCAGATTTCTCTGCAGGACTTCCCTGCCCTCCAGAGTGTCAGATGCTCCCTCCAGTTTTGTGTCATCAGACAGCTTAGTTAGTAAAATCTTAAGTCCCGCATCCAGGTCATTTTTTAAGATATTAAATAGTACTGACCCCAGGATGGATCCCAGCTCTGCCCCGTTAGTGACTGGATGCCAGCCTGATGTAACCCCATTCATTGTGACCCTTTGGAGTCCAACCCATCAGCCAATTGTTCATCCACTGCGCTACGTGTTTATCCAGCTGTATGCTGGACATTTTGTTTATGAGGATACTATGAGAGACAGTATCAAAGGCCTTGCAAATCTAGAAAGTTCAAATCAACTGATTTTCCTTGGTTGACCAGGTGGGTGACCCTGTCATAGAAGGAAATTAAGTTTGACAGGCAAGACCTTCCCTTTATAAACTCGTGCTGGCCGGGACCAATGGCTGCATTGTCTTTCAGGTGGTTTTCAGTAGCTTCCATAATTATCTTCTCCATAATCTGAGCAGGCACTGAAGTGAGGCTGACAGCCCTGTAGTTACAGGGTTCATCCCTGTTACCCTTCTTGAAGACTGGGACAGCATTTGCTAGCTTCTAGTCAAGTCGTACCTCCCCAGAATCCCAGGGGTGTATTGATCATTTTAGTTTTCCTTTTTTTTTTGGTAACTTGGTATGTATTTACCATAAGTCTTATGGGAACTGCTGCAGACTTCAGGCATGCGAGTACCGTTTGCAGAAAGTCTTAAATTTTCTTTTTCTCACACAAAACCTACAATAGGAACCACATTGTGCCCTTGCTCCTTACGGAAAAAACAAGTATATTGCCTTTCTGTTCAGAGATAAGCTGAGGAATGTCTCATATCCCACAAGAGATCAAATCTATTCATTTCTTTTATCATTTTGTTTACTCTTGTCTATGCTGCTTTTGCTTTCTCACATACTTTTCAATGTTTTGTCCTTACCTGGTTTTGTAAGCACATTTACATCCATAATCACAAGTATTCACCTCTCCCACTTCAGTAACGTTTTGTGCTTTTGCTGTCCAGAGTTATTTTTTATTCCTTTGCTGCTCTTACAAGTTCAATTCTTATTTAGTCTTGCAGCTCGTGTACTTTTTTTTTCATTGCTTTAAGAAGTTTATATTCCTTTATCAACTTCTACTGCCACCCTATTTCATTTTTTCACCGGCCTTCTTTTTCATTTTGGGTTTGTGTTTTTCCTAAATTCTCTTACAACTTGGTTCAGATGTTTGTCCGTGTACTCTGGCTTTCTGTCCCTCTTTGCACTAAAGCTGTGTTTTCTGTAGCTCTGTTTAGGTTAAATTTCACATTTCCTGTCTGCCTACTTCGTTTTATCTTCCCACTTTATCTGCCTTCTATCGAATCTTCATCTCTGGGTTTTTTTTACCCATAATTTCTGCATTTTGTGCATCGAATAAAAGCTTAGAATTAACAGAAGTTGTGTGCATAGAGGGAAGTGCTTGTATGTGAGTTGTGGGGTTTTTTGTTTTATTTGTTTGGAGGCTTTTTTTTCTTTTCTTCACCAGACTTTCAGCAGGCAGGGGAAGTCAGGACAGGAAATGAGAATTATCTTGATGGAAAATGGAGAAAGTGACTCCTCAAACCGTGGAGCTTTCCTGAGCAGCAGACATAAGTTTTTCCAAGACGTTGAACTACCTGCTGTTTGTTTCTCCTTTTCTGCCGAAGGAACCTACACTTTGTGCTTATTTTCCTTAAATAAACAAGATTATATCAAATGATATACCTGACCCCTATAATCTATTTTTCATTCTAACAGGAGCCACTTTGCCAGGCTGTATTGTCTAACTGCTTCAGCCAAGTGGGTAATAGTATGAATTTTTAGTGCAAATTTAAAGAAAGTGACAAAGCCGATTTGAAAGATAGAGCACAGTAGATGACACCTGTAAATCAGTGGTCTGCATTCACATTACTATAAAAAATAACCTGTCTCCAGTTACCTATTTAATATTTCTAAACAATATAGTATTTATTTAAAAAAAACCCCAAAATTGTCTAGAATCCCTCTTGAGATCCAGCTTCCTACCCTAAAGAAATTGTAAATGGGTAGAAGAATGCTGTTCATTAGAAAGGCAATTTTTAAACTAGTGTACAAAACTTTTTAAACTAGTGTATGAAAAAATTATTCAAGGGGTTTTGAATGTGGTTTAAAGTGGTGTAAAAGTACTGTCACATTTGTCTTGTATCCTTCAAGTGTTTAACAAATTAATACATCATCGTCATACAGAATTTTACAAGAAAAATTGATAAATACAGACACATTAGTATTGTGCTAGCTGAATCGTATTTTGGCAAGCAGAAATCATGTTCTTGGACTTGCAGGAGGTAAATTAGCTCATCCTTAAGCAGTAATGATAGTAGAGTCTGAATAACAGTGAGCAACCTGATTTTAGAAGGTGCTGATGTAGTCTCCTGTTGACATTGATTGGGTGATGCATGTGGCTACAGTTCTGTCACAGCATTACAGTATCACAAGATTGGAAAAGACCTCTGAGACCATCCAGTCCAACCTATGACCCAACACCAACACCCACTCATCGTTTAAACCATGGCACTAAGCGCCTTCTCCAATCTGTTTTTAAACACCTCCAGGGACAATGACTCCACCTCCTCCCTGGGCAGTGCATTCCAATGGCCAATCACCCTTTCAGTGAAAATTTTTTTCCTAATATCAAGCCTAAACCTTTCCTGACGAAGCTTGAGACCGTGTCCTCTTGTTCTGTCACTGAGAGAAGAGACCGACCCCTGCCTGCCTACAACCTCCTTTTAGGTAGTTGTAGAGAGCAATAAGGTCTCCCCTGAGCCTCCTCTTTTCCAGGCTAAACAACCCCAGCTCCCTCAGTCACTCCTCATAGGGCTTGTGCTCCAGCTCCTTCACCATCTTCATTGCTCTCCTCTGGACACACTCCAGCATCTCAACATCTCTCTTAAACTGAGGGGCCCAGAACTGGACACAGTACTCAAGGTGCGGCCTCACCAGTGCCGAGTATAAGGGGAGGATAACTGTCACCACAAGTACTGGCAGAAAATTGGATTATTTATTCAAAACTTCAGGCATTTTGATCCAAAAAAATGCAGTTTAACTGAAGTGTTATGTTTCACTGAATCAAAAGAGTTTTGTTCTCTTGATAAATGCTGTATTTTTTTAAAGGTATTGTGAACAGCCAGGTATACATGACCGATTGCGTCAACTCAGTCAAAATGTTACTTTTGTTTTTCTAAAACATAATTTCCTCACAAAATTATGCATTCTCAGACAATGATAATGATCTCCAAAGCAACTCTATTCTCCAGTAAAAAGAAAAAAAAATATTTTGGCATGCTGGTGATTTAAAGCCTCCTATAAACAATTCATTTAGTTGCAGATACTCCCATAGAGACCTCTTCCTTCCACTCCATTTCCATCCAGTCCCTTTGAATTACAAATAATTGCCAATTATGTCAAGTGATTATTTACCCATTCCCATCAGCAACAAATAGTGGCCTTTGCAATTGCTTTACACACGTGAGCTGTCCAGCTCCACTCTCACTATTTTTTTAGTATCTATAGCTATGAATGAAGATAGGCAAAAGTGCTAGCTTTGTGATTTATTACAGGAGCAAATGAGGAGCTATGAAAGGGAAATATTGACTGCAAAAGAAATAGGACCTTTCAGATCATTAGTGCTAAATGGCAGCTTTGTCTGAGTGAGGATGAAAGAGAAGGAACAAATGTTTCTGGAACTGTTTTTTTGTTATAAGCAATAATAGCAAAACTCCCAAGATAAATAGATAATCTTTTCCCCTGCTGGCTGTTATTTGTTTGTTTTGGATTTTTTTTTAATACAAAAAAATTATATAAAACCTTATACTTCTTTCATTTTAAGCATAGAAATATAATTCCTTTTCTTTAAAACCCCAGATTTTCTGTGCTGGATGTTGCTGCTGGAAGCAATTAGCAACAACTGAAGAAGTTGCTTCATTCTGACAAGTGATGAATGAGTTGCTATCTGCATATCTCATTACAAATCTAATCTGAAAAGCCACTGTTGAAAGTTGTTTCAGAATTTCATCAGCTATGTTTTCCTGTTTTGTTTTACTCCTACAGTCTGGTCAGGAAACCTCTGTTGACCTGACCTCAGGGCATTAAGAATTTGACCTTGAAGTTTGTTCTCTTTTTTTTTTTTTGTAGATGTTGAGAGCTCATCTTTTCCCCATGTTGCTTGCTGTAAAAAAGGAGTTTATGAATAAACTTTAGTTGAGACCAAAGTCCATGGAATAAAAATTTAATCATAGTGCTGGGTGCACCCCTCTAATGCCATAGGCACACCTGGGTACTTCCCCAGACTATACTTAAAGGTCACATTAATACATATTCATTAATAATTCCAGTAGCTAATTGTTTTGCTCCACATTTTCACCAGACCCTCTTCTTCGATGATGTTATTTTGGGGTTTTTAACTGTGTGTGTTCTATCAAGGTCTCCAGAGGTCGCTGGATGAAGGCTCATAGTCTTCCTCAGCGATAACCTTTCACCTCCTTGGTTGATGTAGGCACATTCTTCTCAGGGATACACAATAGCCCTATTCATGACAACAACGTCCTTGGCGTGAGCCCCAGTTGGGGCCCAAGCCCTACACGCTTTCCATCGCTTTATCCTAAAGATAAGCAACTTCCGGATAAGGGTATAAACTTGTTGGCAAAGCAGTTACAACTCACAGCTTAAGCAAGATGACAAATGACAATGCTTATCTCCCCTCATGCTTGCTCTGTGGCACGAGTGGAGCATCTTGCTTTTCTGCCCCAAGGCCTGTGAAGGTTAGTTGGTTTTTTAGGATCTCAGTTTGAAGATCATAGAATCACAGAATCAATAAGGTTGGAAAAGACCTCTAAGGTCATCCAGTCCAACTGTCAGCCCAATGCCACAATGCCTACTAAATCATGTCCCAAAGTGCCACATTTACACATTTTTTTAACACCTCTAGGGAAGGAGACTCCACCACTTCCTTCAGCAGGTTGTTCCAGTGCTTGATCACTCTTTCAGTAAATAATTTTTTTCTAATATCCAGACTAAACATCCCCTGGCAGAACTTGAGACCATTTACTCTTGTAACAACCACCCCAGTTCCCTCAGCCACTCCTTGTAAGACTTGTCCTCCAGCCCTTCACCAGTTTCTTTGCCCTCTTCTGGATGCGTTCCAGCACCTCAATGTCTTTCTTGTACTGGGGGGGCCAAAACTGAACACAGTATTCAAGATGGAACATAAAGCGAGATTGCAGACTCTGTCATAGCTGTGTTGGTTACAGTTTCTAATATTTGGACCAAAAAACCCATTTTATCACAGTGAACAACATTTGTAAGCAGCTGAGAAATGCTGCTTCCCACTGCTTAATATCAAATAGATTCCTGTCCCATTCATATGTAAAGAGCAAATATCTTCAGATATTGGGAATTTTGTTCTTTATGCTTGTTTATTTTCAAGATTTTTACCCTTTATGGACTCACTTTCTAATGGGGCCAGATCACATATTTTCATAGATTGTGAAGAATATAAAGTCACACTAGTCTACTAGTAAAAGTTACAAATTTAATTTCACAAATGTGGAGCTTTCTACATAGCTGTATTGGGGACATAACTGGTTAAAGCATGTTCATCTCTACATAGCAAAAAATTATGGGTTAAGAATAGATTAATCTGATGCAGAATGACTTCCTTGGAAATAGAATATCCTAAGGCACACTACTGAGTTTGTAAGTGTCAGGTGAAGGTTAGTTTTAGATTTGTGAAAATTTTTTGACCTATGGAAGTAGATTTGATGAGCCAGGCTGATGAAGCAGCTGTTTACTGTGAGCATGAAACACAGAACTGAAATATTTTTCAAGTCTAGAAGGATGGAATGCTCCTTTTGCCTTTTTTTGTCATGGGATGAGTTGGAAAGTCAGCAAAACAATAGTCTGTACTCAATATGCAATACTTCAATGAAGTCATACTACTGTTGAAAGTGCTTTTTGTTGTTTTCTTTTGTTTACTCCCTCAAGAATTTCTACTTGACTGAAAATTCCGAGATGGGTGTTTTTCCTGAGAAGGAATGAAAGGTGGTTTTGAGACGCCTGCATCTGTTGCAAACAGAGAGCATCAGCCAGCTCCACAGGTTGTTCTCTGGTACTGGCTGTTGTCCTTAGGTCATTGAAACAAACTCTTCAACCTTGCTCAGCTGTGCTGAGCACTACTTGCCTTCTAGTTTAGGGCACCCATCTAGTCTCGTCTCCAGGGGATTTTATTCTCCAAATTTTCCTTTCTATTCCATAAAATCACCTCTAGGTTTGTCAGATGCTGGTAACAACACATATTCAATTGCAAAGAAGAGATGCCACAGATCCTTGCCTTCTTGGTTATCTTGGTTCATAGGTTCCCCAGGGATGATGACAGTATGGGGACATGGAGTTAGGGATGTCTCTGATGACAAATGTTTGTGTGAGGAGAGACAGTAAATTTTGTGGCTTCTCTACAGATAAGGTAGTTGTGCTTTTATTTTGTTACAAAATTTATGTAAGCTATAGTTTGCACTAAAGGTTGCTTTTCTAAGCACAAAGTAGGTCTTAGTATTTTTTTAAATCATAAAACCACAGAATGAGTTGAGTTGGAAGGGGTCTTAAAGATTATCCAGTTCCAACACCCCTGCCATGGGCAGGGACACCTCCCACCAGAACAGACTGCTCAAGGCCCCATCCAACCTGGCCTTGAACACTTCCAGGGAGGGGGCATCCACAACATCTCTGGACAATCTGTGCCAGCGTCATCACATTGTGATGAATTTATTTCTAATGTCTAATCTAAATCTTCCCCCTTCCAATTTAAAGTCATTCTCCCTCATTCAGTCACTACATGCCCTTGTAAAAAGTCCCTCTCCAGCTTTCTTGTGCGCCCCCTTCAGCCATATTTTTTTAAAAAACCCAAACAAATCAAATATGCAGTTTTCAGTGCTTCTTGATCAAGTGTTCTGGATCATTGAGCAAGTTTTAAGTTCTTTTCCTTATGATACGGCTTGAGATTCTAGCATATTCCATGGACTATTTCTTCAATGTATGACCTTAAATAGTGACAAAATGATGCATCTCTCAGAAAATCTCAAGATTTGCTGTACACTTATCCAGAATCAGATTTTTTTCCTTACCAATGACAACTCTTATCAATCTTTTTGCAGATAAAAAAATGAAAATCTAAGTTATGATTCATGCATTATAGTATAGTCGCAGGTTACTAGCAAAAAAGTATTTAAGTTCAGCTAACAAAATTTGGGCCTCCTTCACCAATAGGAGTGTTCTCTCTGCTGCACCTGTGATCCTGGCAAGACCAGAGGCTAAGATCTAGCCTTTAGGTTTGTTTCTCTCACTGTTTTTGAAAGGAGAGTGCTAAAGAATATCTATATGTCCCCGTGGTCACAAATACTGTCAAAAAAAACCAACAAGAAATTTATACAAAAACAACAGCACAGGGTTCAACCGAGTTCATGCTGTATTAGGAATCCCCTTCTTCCTGCTCAGAAGTTGCAGGCAGGTTTGGCCCTCTTCCTACATGTCTCTTCTCATATGTTTTAAAATTAAACATAACCTTTGATATTCACCTATGGCTACTGTGCCATCATCAAGGGTTGCATCTTCTAGCAGACACTCTGAATTGAAGGATCTTCAGCACATCTTAAAATTCACCATTTCTTTTGTAAAAATTGTCAGGGTTTCACTCCTCTCTCTCTCTCTCTCTCTCTCTCTCTCTCTTTCCCCATCTCAGTGGGTTTTTTTCCCTTTCTCTTTTCCATCTGGCCTCCAGCTGCAGCTGCTGTGCCCTGGGGCCTGTAATAATTATTGCAGAGCCTCTGTGATCCCTGATTCAGCAAGCAAAATTTTCTCTGCCTTGCTACTTTATTTACCGACTGTCCTAGTTCAGCCCTTGACTACCAGCTAAGCAATAGATAACCACTCTCTCACTTCCCCCTAACTGGGGGCAAGAATCAGAAAAGGAAAGGAAGACCCATGATTTGCAATAAAAAGTTTTGATAAAACAGTAAAAGGAGAAAAAAAAATAATAATGGTATCAATGATAATAAAATATGCAGAACAAGTATTCAGCCTGTCTTGGCACTGGTTGCAGAATGTGCAATTCCAGCTGTGAATGCCAGATGGCAAACACTGGGAGAACTGCAGTTCCAGCAGGCGCAGAGATCACCGAGTGCAGAGCACGAGGAGTGGGACACTCATAGCAGGGGAAGCAGAGCACACCAAGAGTAGGGCACAACCAGAGCAGGCAGGAACCAAAAGAGGAAGAACTCTGCCCTAGGAAATCTTCCCACTTCATACTAAGCATGACATTTGTGTTATGGAATGCTTTCTTTGACCATTTTGGGTCAGCTAATCGGGATCCACTCCTCCCAGCTTTGTGTACATGCTTAACTGCAAAACAACAGAAACTGAAGCATGTCATTATTTTCCCCAACAGCTACTATGAACATCAGTATTTTTCACCATTCTTCTCACACTAAAATCTAGAAAAACAGCAGCAGCTGGGAAAAAAAATGTTTCAATCCCAGCCAAACATAAACATTACCTAGCAACAAACCAAACCAATATATGTTATCAACATTATTTTCCAAGTCCAAAATGTTGTGGTTACTGAGTAACCGCAAATCCTGAGAAGAAAAATTGACTCAGTCCCAGCTGAAACCAGGACACCTCAGTCATCTTAAATTCTAGTGAGTAAAAGTTGTGGTATAATGCTTTGTTTAGAAAGAAACTATTCATGTCCCTGCTTTGCACACTGTTACCTAAATACATTCTATTTTAATAACAACATAAGTAATTCCAGTAGCTAAAATGCCTGCAGTAATGGACCTAACACAGTATTTATTGACCTTTAACTTAATACTTGTACTCAAATGACAATAGTCTCACTGTGAAGCAATTGGTAAAAGTTGGCCTACTGTGCTGTTATGTTTTAATGTCCCTTACCATAGACTTTTAAAAGGCCCAACACAAAAAAAACCCTCGAGACTCTTCCTTTGACTCTTTCTATTTAAGAAACTGAGAATATCAACTATGATCACTTTCAAAATAGTCTCCTTCAGAGCTGACACACAGCTGCATACAGTGCTGCCAATGTTCAAAGCAAGTCCACAGATCATTTATTGAAAGGCTGTTAAGGATCTCCATCGGTTTTGCATTCACATCTTCTACTCACAAAAAAAAAATGGGTTCCTTCTTCAAGCACCAACTTGGTCTTTGGGAAAAAGCAGAAATCATAGGGTGAATAAGGTGGGAGCTCAATCGCAGTGTTGTTATTAGCAAAACTGTTTCACAGACAAAGCACTGTGGGCTGGCGCGCACCGGCAGTTACTGACCAAGGGTAAGAAAACATCTATAATTAAATATGCGTCCACTCACACTGAGTGGAACGATCGAGCTGAGCCTTGTCTTACTGGGACAGGCTAGAACATTGCTCTACAACCATGTCCTTCTCTCTCCTCTCCCACTCTTTGTTCCCGAGCTATAGGATTAGTTTCAGGTTTCTTGTGTTGGACGTATTATACTCCAGCAAACATTTCCCCTGTGATACAAAATACTGGTGTTATCAGACTTCTTTCTTCTTTATAGTTTGAAAAATCAAACCCTCCAAAAAAACCCAGATTTGGGGTCAATATATAAATATATATATATGTAGTGTAGGCATATACTTATATATTATTAATCAACTTTTATCCATATACCATGTAACATGAGCTTCATTCTTTTCTCTCCACTGAGGTCAATAAAGTTATTTAAGTGACAGAATCAAGCGGTGTATGACACAGTGTGGGTATGTGTATTTGCTCTGTGTGAATTGTAAAAGATCCTAGTGAACATAATATAAAATACAGCCAAACTGGTATTGTTTGGAAGAATGCTTTCCTTGGTGAAGGAGAAAAGCAATTATATGATTAAAATAGCTGGAATCAAGCTTATTTCACAGATAAGAAGCTTATATTTTTCAGAAATGTGGTTAATCAGAGAATAATTTATGTGCTACATAACTGTATTCTGAGAGACAGACATGTCTTCTATAGATTGTTTCTAGAGGAATTTTTCACAATCCATGTTTTTATGGAAAGTGCATGAAAACTAACAGAATTTAACACCGCAAAACATTACTTTGCGCTGACCAAATATAACCTCAGAGCAGATATTCATGTTGTTGGGAAATATCTCTGCTACAGAAGAAGAGTGGCTGCCCCTCTGGGTGCAACAAGGCTCTTACAGACCTTGGGTCATGCAACACCTCCAATTCTCTTTAGCTGCACCTCACTTTTAACCTTGTTGCTCATCAAGGCACCTTTTTTGACTTCCTTTCGTAGCACTTTGTGCAATAACATTGAAGTGCGTATTTTATGTTTACTTCTTTCTTTTTATTATTTTTTATTTCCTTTCTCCGGCATTTAGAAGATGGTGGTTTAGATATTGTTCTCTTGGTGACACTCCCAGAGTGTCCAGACAGATGTTTCTATGCAATGACTTTGTTAGTTTTAGACACAAAACTTGATTTTTGTTTTATTTTTCACTTTGCTTGTGGGGTTGAAAGGAAGAAAATTAATTTATTTTCTCTTTGAAGTGTATACATTTAAAAATATTTTGCCAAAGGTCATTGTCATCTGAGGAGAGGAAATTCTAGGTAAATTCTAGGCCTACCTGATTTTTCCAAGCTGCCTCCTCTTAATATGTCATGACAAGTTATATTTAGTTTGCTGACAGATGTTTGGATGTACAGTAACCCAGCCCAGCGGCAAGATCTTCACTGAAAGGGTGATTGGCCATTGGAATGCGCTGCCCAGGGAGGGGGTGGAGTCGCCAACCCTGGAGGTGTTTAAGGGGAGATTGGATGAGGCACTGAGTGCCATGGTTTAGATGATGGTTGGTGTTAGTGTTGGTGTTAGTGTTGGGTTATGCCTGTGTTCTCCTTGGTTTACTCAGCCAGGGAACTTCACAGTTTTGTGACAAATAAAATATTCAGTCATAAATTCACACTATCTTTCACAAGAACTGTTTTAAAATTATATATTAATTTCATCTTTCCAAGTAGAATAACCTTCTTAGGGCTTTTTATTCCTCTTTTTCTTCCAGACAGCTATATTGCTGATACGCTCTTCTAACAATAAATATTTTTTTAATTGGTGCTAAAACTTCTAAAAGATAAAATCAGTTGCATCTTCATTATTATACTTCTACATGTACACTATGATGCTAATGTATAATTAAACTATATGTGGTTATTGCTTTTTGCTTTGTGGAGTAGTAAAAAAGTTAGAAATAGATTGGTGGTTGGCAGATACAATATTGCTCGGAGCTCAAAGTGTCAAACCTACACATTGGGGTCAAAATGTATGTGGACAGGATACAATTTGGACTTCTGCTGTGATTTAAAATCAATATAACATAAAATCACCCCTTTCCCATGGGGAAAAAAAAAGAAAAAATTAATTGGTGGAAATAATGGGAATGCTACTGAATATATTTTATCTTGGTTATTACTCTTATTAAATAGAAATATCTTGCACATAGTAATCAGAGTAAAGAAACCCATTTGTTTTCTTGTGAATTATGTATGTCTAGTGGTTTATTTAAAGCTAAATGTGGTAACTTATGTTGAAAGATATACCTCCCCTGACTTCCTTGGTCAGACTGATGTTCGGAAGACTTACAAGAAAGAGAGGTTTGTAACCTTTTCTGTAAGCATCATCATACTTTCCTACATCACTGTAAGATGTGACAGCCATACATGTGCTGCTGTCTACAAGCAAGAACTGGAAAAGTTATCAGATGAGTAGAATATAAAATGTGAAATGCCTAATCAATGTTTGATGAGGAAGGTGGAAAAATAAGGAAGTTTTCAGTAACTATTAAAATAAAAGCCTAGCTTGTCAGGCCATTGATTACTCTAAATAGTACCTTACAGCAGTGATAGTTCCTCTTACTGGAATTAAAAAAATGTGCCCTATCTTCATTCACCTTACAATATACAGAATCTTAATATGACCCAAAGTAAACAAAAATTTGGCTCATGTCTTTCAGAAATTTTTCGTAGAGGAAAAAAACCAAGTTTTAATTGGTTAAGATATTTCAGGGGAATTAACAGGTTGGGTAAATTAGAGTCATCCCTGGAGGGATCACCAGGTGGGCAAGTAGAAGTAAAAATTGAGAGTTAAAGCCATGTATAAGACAAAGTGACTTTAATTGTTTTTTAATAAGCATTTTATAGAATAAAAGCAGGTGACATAAAGCCAAATTAATTTCTGTTAGAACAAAGGGATGGTACTGAATCACAAAATGCAAATATTTTGGAACCTCCATCCCAAAGTCTGACGCTGGCATGTGGTATTTTGATCTATCAAAACCTGTGGAGCAAAGAGTAACCGTCTGGAGAAAATACAAGTGATATAAAAGGCCAAATGAAGATCAATACAATTAACAGATCGCTTTCCTCAGAGCTATTTCCAGGCCATGTATTTGAAGCAGATTAATGGTCAGGCCTGGATTGTTTCACTAAGCAATTTGGATGGGGCTTGATTTGCCTTGAACAGAAAGACAAAAGACACAGCAAAATTCACAGGCCATGATCCAGATTCTGTGCAAAATAGAAAATGAAAAGTATTGGAGGTGCAAGGAAGAGAGAAGTCTCAAGCAGGGAAGGAACAAGTAATGTGAAGACTACAACATTCTATTTTTCTGCTAAACTCCTTTAGAAAAACTATGCATTTAGCTCTTACAGAGATTCCTGCTGTGCATAGCAGCTTGGTCTGCACTCAAAATTTTACATTAATGAAATATACAGCTGACAATCTGACCTGTGTTATTTTCTAGCCATTCAAGTTCTGGCTGCAGGCTGACAGAAAAGTTTTTAACCAGAAATAGTTTGAAAAACATGGAAGAGAGCTTCCATAAAAGACATGGTGTGGTTGTGTCAGCCCTATCAACACAACTGTGGTTTGGGTTTTCTTCTCTGTGATTTTTCTTCTTTTAATTGCTATTTCTAACCCTGCTCAAAAGTGAAAGCTTAATGCTTTTGTTTTAATTTAGCTAGTATTTAATGGACCTGTGTAAACACAGACATTTAAATATATAAGTTCTTCACAGGTCTCCATTTCGAGTATTTAAAATTTGGTGACAAGCACTCAATGATTTTTAAAGAAAATAACTTTTATTATCCATTACAATGAAAAATAGTTCTTTCTTAAAGATGTTCTCTTTTATGTAGTATTTTAGTTATGTGGTTTAAAGATAAAATGCTAAAAGGGCAGTCCACTTTACAGAATTAACTGTCTGTTAAAATCCTCTTTGAAAGTTTATAACACTACAGTTTATTAACATTGAAAGAAATTTAACACCTAGTGTATGATCCCTATTGTTGCTTCCTTTGTTATCCTGTTTCTCTAATAGACCACTTCAAACTGAATAACATATCATACAGAAACCAAACTATTGTTGCTAAGAATGTCTTAATTAGACTGGTGGTGCTACACACTGTCCCTTCCTTACAGTAGGTTTTTTTCATCTATAAGTTGGTTTATACGCTATTTAATTAGTGATACCTCATATTTATAGACATCTGGACTTAGCAATCTCCTTATCTTTGATAAATTGCAGTATTCAAACCAAAAGATAAAAGAAATACATTGAAGTGGAAACAGGTCCCACTGCAACGGGGGCTGTCCAGAAAGGCAATGGATATTTTGAGTAGGATGAGAGAAGAGTAATTATTGGAGTGTGCTAAGGAGAAGTAAAACATATACCGTCCTAAGAAAGAATGAAGCTTCTGAAGGCTATTTGACAGAGGAAACTAGAAAAAGAGGAAAAGCTTTTTATGCATCTTAGCACATTTGAAACTGATGTCAAACATGCAAAACAAGACAGATCGTGCAATTTCTAATTTGAAATCAAATTATAACAGAGGTCTGGGACCCCAACCCAAGAAAAGGATTATCAGAAAGACTATTTTTTGTACATTAAAAAAATTATAATGTTCAGAATTGTCAAGTTAAGCAAGGCAACCAAGCCAGGACATATGTATTGAGGGAATGGGAGGGAAGAAATTTTAGTGCATTAGATAAGTAAATCTTAAATCTCCTATAAGCATACAGAAAGGAAACCTAATCAAACACTCAGAGGAGAAATCTCAGCAAAATCTGATCTATTATTTAGAAGCAGGATGATAAACGGTGCAGAACATGGGGAAAAAAATTAGATTTAAGCAGTACCCAGTGTTCAGACAAACTATATTCAGAAGAAGCAACCTAGATTTTAGAAAAGTCAATAGAGAAGGGCTGAATGCATCTAAAACTAAGTTAATGATGCAGCCTTGGACAAGAAGCAAAAAGAGGACTTTTCATGAAATTAATCCAAAGAATTGCATGTGAGAACTGGAACATTGGCTTAAATACCAGTAAAATCTCATAATCTGTAAAGCGAACCTTGGTGCACGTGCTTGTGCACTAGTGTCAACAGAGGCTTTGGGAAAGAGTTAGTTGTGTTAAAATAAGGAAAGCTTGAAGAAGAGAGCAAGAGAACATTACCTAGTGTAAATGTGTATGAAGGAAGGTAACACTACCCAAACCTGTGTCAAAAGTTCGTTTCATGAAGGAAAATAGACTTCTGAACAATTATTCTTGCTTTCTAGTAGCAGTATCTATAGAAAATTATGGATTTTAGAGATGAAATCGCAAAGCTAGTGTCTGAGTTAACTAAATGGGAGAGGGTAAATGTTGCTATGATGGATAAAAGAAATCAATTTCAAAGGAATATGATCCTTAGCATGGTCCACAGTGTCCAAGCTCAATGGTGTTATGGGAAGTGTAGAAATTGACAGAAGAATGCTTTAAAAATCTGAAAAAACAGACTCCTATTTAGCATTCATAAATTTCAGGGCAGCATTCTTTAAACTCAATCTGCCACCAGCTGAAATGTGGTTTGACAGAAAGCTTAGAGCCAGACAACTTGATTGTGCAACCTCTTCTTTTAACTTGGAGGCAAGGTAAGTTAAAAAAGAGCAAATGAAATAGAAAGTTTATTTAAGGAATGGAAACCATCATACAGCCTATATATCTGCAAGGCAATATACATGATGGACAAACTTGAGCAAGTAATACATTAATCTTTAGTGAAGTGTTCCAAATAGGTTGTTGTTGAATATACTCATTTCAAGAGAAACTGGAGATAATTCCTCTTCTTCAGAAAGAAACTGAAGGAGTAAGAGGTAAATTCTGAAACTCTAAGTTTAGAAATAGAAGCAGCTGCAGAGAACTCAGTAAAAGAAGTCACAGTATTGTAGTAGGTGAAGAGGTGAATAGAGGAAGAACTGCAGAGGTTCCTTCAGGAGTCTAGAGGAAGGATACAAAAGGACTTTTTGAAGCAGACAGTTGCCAATGTATCCCTGCTATACCAGCAGCAATAAAAGGCACTGATACAGAACTTGTCTTATATGCAGAATTAACATATCCCTTAAAAAGAAGGGAAGGGTCATCCAGGGCAAGCTGCAACCACATAGTCAAGTGTCAGGTTATTGATGACATTCAACGCTGAACCACAGAAAATGAAGCAATTGTTAAAGGGTCCTGGAGAGATTCCATCACTACAAAAACTTAAGGAGAGGTTACATAGACAACTACCAGGAATGAGACAGACATAACAGTCCTGCTCTGGCCAAGGGGTTGGCCTGAAAAACTGCTTGAACTTCCCAGGCAATCCTAGGGGATCTGTTGCAGTAGCAAGGGTCTGCAACTGCATTTAGGACAAGAGATTCTAGTGGGATACCTAGTCAAAAACAAAAGAAAAAAGAAATGCCAAATGAAAATTAGAGTTGGAATATATATTTCCTGGGAAATGATTTTGCAGGTTCTCCAGTGAAATAAAGTATCAGCAGATACAAAAGTATTGCTCCTTATTCTTTCCAGTCTCTGCTCTTCCTCTTCACTTTCCTTAGTCCCACTTCATTAAAGTACATACTGAATGTTAGAAACTTTTTGAAGTGCTCTTGTAATTCCAGGACAACTAAATGCATGGTTTGGTGCTTTCTATAAAAATAATGAATGGAAGTGGTAAGTACATGTTCATAAACTTTAATGCATCTGAGTCTTATTTTGCGTCTGTTTGGGCTCCCCCAGAGATTTTGTGAAGAGAAGAATTAGTCGCTGTGCTGTTGCCTCATTTCCAACCAGAAACCTTGTGGGAAACCTGCAGAGCACGGGCCCATCTGATGAACTCAGATATGCAGTGTCCCACGTGCTCCCAGCAGCCTCCCTCAGCCTGGGAGAGCCCTCACACAAGATTAATAAAGCCTGGAATTTTTGGTGAAATGCAGTATGGGTTGGAAAATCTCAAGCAGTGATTTTTCCTTGCAGTGAGGAGGAGGAGACAGATCCTTGGACCTTGCCAACAGAATGCACGTCTGTGTTAAAAGCTAAGTCAAGCTCCTCCATCCCTTCCAACACCTCTCAAGGTAAGCATGGACAGACACAGTGAGCCAGCGAGATGCCACTGGAAGCCCTTCCATTTGTTTGGAACAACTTGGGTTGGACTCTGCAAAACGAAACAAACCAAAATGATGCTCCTTTCCCCAAGATCTTATATTACATCTGCCACTGCCTACCCCAATGGGAGGAGAGGGAAACACCTGTGCCTCTGTGGCCATGCCAGGGTCCAGACTGGGAGCACTGTGGTCACTGAGAGACAGAACTAATTTTCCCTCCTCTGCCTCTAGGAAGATTTTGATGATTGCACACACAACTTCTTGGGCCACAAGCTGAGAAATATCTGATACTCCTGGATCTCTCAGGTCTTGGAATACTTGGGATATTTTTTTGGAGAGGAAAGATTTCTTTTAAGTTACGTTAGAGAAGCCTATAATACCACTGTAGTTGCTAAGGTTTTTCCTCTTCACTGGATCCCAGGTTACTGTACTAATAAGAATTTAAGGGAGATACACAAGAATGAAGTGTTAAGTACAAAAGGCATATTTAAGTTTATATAATACTGGGGATATTTTCTCATAAGTTTTAATCTTGTACATCCTCTCCAGTAGTTTCAAGTGTTAGAATAGCTGGGATCATGCTCTTGCTTAGGAATGAGGATGTAACAGAAGCCTTTTCAAAACACCAAGGGTACTCCAAAAACATCAGTGTACATTAAATGTTATCATCACTTTATACAAGTGACGCAGTGCAGAAAAGTCCTGCCATACAAGGCTTTATATATACTCAGGGGAGAATTCATGCCCTACCTCATGCTCCAGGGAAGACAGAAAAAAAAGGTGATTAAAAGATTTTTTTTTATTCCAGTTTTACAAAAAGATCACAGAGAAGTGAATCACTTGTTGGGGTCATATGGAAAGAATACCACAACCTAATGTCATGTAAGGACTAATTCAGTATCTTCCCTTATAGCATCCTTTCTCTCTTTAAGAGTGCTGCATGACTCTATGTTAAGAAATTAAGATGTGTTTTCTGAAGTCTCCATTATGATGTGTTATCTTTCCCACATGAGTAAGAAAGTCTTTAATTTAGTCTAGTGTGATACTGTGTTAAATGCAGCAGTCAGTTAAAATACTGTTGTCTGCCAATCCAAATTACCTAAAACTAAGCCCAGCAAAGGTCGTTTGATCTTTGTCCATGTTTTGGGAATAGATCTTGTGTGGGAATAGGTTGGACAAAAGGAATGGAGAATTCAGCATTCAGTTAGTCATCATTACTGTGTGCACCTAAGTGTGTTGCACTTGGTTAACAGACAGTCAGACACGTTAAAAGCAGTAATGAGAAGGGGGAAGTAGGTGTTGAGATCTTCCTTTTTGAGAGTTGTTACTTACGATGCATTCTAGAGCTGAATTTTGAATAGTAACTTGATGGATAGCAGATCATTTAAAAACAAATCTTGTTTAGGTCTTTAGCTTGTGTAATAGGATCTCATTTAACAGAGTTACTTGTTAACTCATTAAGGAAATTCAAGACTGGGGGATGAAAATGGCTTTGCATACTGTCAGAGGCAAGATGATGCATTGAGTTATACCAGAAGCAGGTGTATTTATTCCATTGAGCCTTTCAAAAACATTCTGCAGATTTTATGGCTTCTGCTTTTCTCCCTTTATTTCCATCAATCTATAATTAATCTTGGGGAATATTTGCTGTGTATCATTGTAATCTGGTGCTTTGTGAGGCTGTTCTGTAAGCCTGTCTCTTGCAGAAATAAATGAAGGATATTTCTTTCAAGATACAGTGGATGCAAGAAGTGAATATCAAGAAGGCCATTCCTGGCTCCTTTTCTGTGAAGTTTCTACAACCCCAGAGATTAAAGGCAAGAAATGAAAAGAAGGAAAGGGTGTGCACATGCAGTGGAAAAGAGAAGTGGGAACAGGAGATGGGGAAAGTACTTCTTTAAAGAAAATAACCCTGTCCTCCTCTATACAATTGTATTTGAACACATGTATGTATAGACACCTTTAAACATTTAACTATTTCTGAAATGAGAAATCAAAACTGGCTTTAGTCTTCTGGTATTTTATCAGAGAAATTTTGCAGCAAATGAAGTTAAAAAAATTATTGGATATATGCTGTCAGGGTGGTTGGATTCTAGCATTAGGAAAAAATAAAAAAACATTTTCCCTAAACATTACTCAGAAATTTAGGGAATCAGAAAGCTTTGGTGCTCATTATATAAAAAAAATCTCCTTCTTTCCAGGTTTAGGAACTAAATGGATGGAGACTTCAATGTATTCCTGCTGCAAAAACAAATCGATTAATGAGAACTTATGTCACAACTGTACTAGGCAACAAACTGCAAAGAAGTGACATTTGCCTGGATTTGGAAAGGAAGGAAAAACATTGGTTAAGGAGCATAGGAAATATCTATTTATTAGTATTTTTCTAATGCATTCTGCTTGTAGCAAATCGGTACAATGAGGTTCTGCAGTGTGAACATAAATGCACTATGTAAAGTGAGCTTTACAGATCAGCCTTACTGAGGTGTTTCCTGAAGCACTAACCAGGCAGGACAATGTTCTTGCTTGTGTTTCACAAAATATTTATAGGGAAGCATTAATACCCTCCATCTTCACTAGAGTGACTTTGCCTGATAAATATTAGTTGTCTCTTTAATGACCACATCAGACTGGTGTCCCTTGTTCTTCCAAGCTGAGCCAGGAGATTTTCCTCCATGTGAATTCCAGCTGATTACCTTCCAGTAGGTAAGAGGCTTTTCTTTATTAGTATTGTACTGTGTTACAGCTGTTAGTACTGTTATATTGTCTCTCATTTCTCACTTCATTGTTTAAAGTCATTTGATTCTCTCTACATGATACTCCAATTCTCCTTTCTAGTGGTGTCTACCAGGTGTGCAGTATCCACAATTTATTAGTAAAGTTACAAGTTTTTTTCCTTACATAAAGATGGTTAAAGAAAATCTGAACACAGCATGTCCCCAGAACTGAGATTTCGTCCTAACAGCTTCCCTCTAGTTCCAAGTTCCTTATTTAGCACAGTGCCAGTCATCTCCCTTTACTTCCTATTTCCTATTTACTTCCTATTTTCATAAGCAATTTCAGAATAAAAATTCTAGCACTACATTTTTAGGCTATGTGCAAGGTCCTGCAACTAGGTCAAGGCAATCCCAAGTACACTTACAGGCTGGGCACAGAAGGGATTTAGAGTAGCCCTGACGAGAAGGGCTTGAGGGTGATGGTGCATGAGATGCTCATCATGAGCCAGCAATGTGCATCTGCAGTCCAGAAAGCCAAACATATCCTGGGCTGCATCAAAAATAGTGTAACCAGCAGGTTAAGGGAGGGGATTCTGCCCCTCTTCTCTGCTCTCGTGAGACCTCACCTGCAGTACAGTGTTCTGGAATCTTCAACCCAGGAAGAACATGGATCTGTTAGAGGGAGTCCAGAGGAGTGTCATGAAGATGATCAGAGGGATGGAGCACCTCCTATATGAGGACAGGGTGAAAGCATTCGGCTTGTTTAGCCTGGAGAAGAGAGGGCTCCAGGGAGAGCTTATAACAGCCTTCCAGTACTTGAAGTGAGCTTACAGGAAAGCTGGGGTGGGACTCTTTAACAAGGAGTGTAGTGATAGGACAAGGAGTAATGGTTTTAAGCTGAAAGAGGAGAGATTTAGATTGGATATTAGGAGGAAATTTTTTACTGTGAGGGTGGTGAGGCACTGGCACAGGTTGCCCAGAGAAGTCATGGATGCCCCATCCCTGGATGTGTTCAAGGCCAGGCTGGATGAGGCTTTGAGCAACCTGATCTAGGGGAAGGTGTCCCTGCCCACGGCAGGAGGGTTGGAACTGGAGGATGTTTTAAAGTCTCTTCCAACACAAAGCATTCCATGATTCTGCTATTCTACGATTTTGCCATTTTGGAGAGGATCAGGTTAACTAAATAATCACAGTTCTAAGAGATGTGTAGACATGTAGAAAATTGTGAGTCCAGAAATGTAAGTTTTTCTAAAATTTGCACTGAAATTTCACATTAAATTTGTGATATAAGCTTTGAAAACGTGTATTCAGTAAAACAAGATAAATGATGTCTTGAATGTCATTTCTTAAGGTGGTACAGAAGCCTTTTCATTGGTCTTGAAACATTTTTTTTCCAAGAGTAAGTCTTTGAAAATTAAAATTAAAAATAAAAAAAAACAGAAAACCTGAAGATACTCTGTTTCTTCTGCCCAAACACCGTAACAGAAACAAGAGTGAAACATTAATAAGCCTATTCCAATAGTCATTAATTTTCTGTAGCCTCTCTTAGTGATGGGTAGCAAGTCCATCCAGAAGTTGTGTGACAGCAGTGAGAACATGTCAATAGATATTAACAGACTAAAATATTCCACCTAACGTCTACTTTGTCTGTGGGTTTGAATGTTTTCTTTGTTTGAACTTGATGTGCTCTACCTATTTGTTCTTTATAGATCTCAAAAGAAAGTGTCTCTTTTACACTCTTATATCACTAGATTTTGGGCTTCTGTCAGAAGCAGTGCAAGAACAAGCAGTACTCTAAAGATCTCATTTTGCCTCCAGCTAAACGCACTGAGTATCAAAGCAAGTGATTTATTTATTCATAAAGCAAAATCAACTTCATTTTCAAATCAGTAAGATTTACATGGAGGGGAAGGGGAAGTTGGAGGCTAAGTTACATGCTTAGTTCTTGTTTTATTTAGCTTGGTTTCCCTGTTAAATGTGACCCAGTGGCAGTTTATGGCCCCCATACAGTATACAGTCTGAGTGAAAAATAGATCCATTTGGCCATAGTTTCAGGGAATGTTTTTCTAGACTTTTACACAGCTGAAAGCTTTATTGCTGCTATCAATGGAAGAAGATACAGACTCTCAAATAAATCTGCTCAATATTTACCTGCTGATTGTCTCAGCTTATGTCTATGTTTTCTATGCAATTTAGAACAAAAATGAAATGAAAACAAAACAAAAGATATGGTCTTAGTTAATTTTTTGTAATTGATTTTTTTTTCCTGCAAGTGTTTCTCTTTTTTTTAACCCCTAAAATTGGAATCAAGTAGATATGGAATGAAAAATAAATCTCTTCTTTGACATTCTTTATTGGGTTTAAACAACTTTTAACATTTTACATGGGATCAAGCCTAGATTTACAAAATTTTTGTGGAAAGCCACATAAGACAAGATATTAATTTGGTGTCTGACATACATTAAATGCAGTAGGCTCAGATATAAATGAGCAAGGCTCAAATTTTGATCATTCACAACAAATAACGCGCTAGTAACAAAAGTTAAGCTTCAGATCAGTGGGCTGTCTTGCCACTCCTTTCCACTCAGTTTTGGCAAGCAATTGCATCTTGAAAGTGATCAGTTTGGGCTAACTGATGGGCTAACATTTCAAAATATTTTATACAGTTGCTCTAATAGTGATACAGGCACCTCAGGTTTGAGATACTTGTAGATCTTGGTCAGTATCTATACGTTCACAATAAGAGCCCCTCTGGTTTTGGAAAACCCTGAAATGTGGATCAAAAGAAAGACAGAAACACAAAGTTTTATTAGGATTTGCTGCTGTTGTTTTTGGGTGTGTGGATGTGTTTTTCACATCATAATGTTAAATGTTTGTCAAATCACCCCAGTATTTCTCAGAACTAGAACATCTTTGCCTTTTTGATATTTTCACTTCATTAAGCTAAGGTAGATCCAAATGTGAAATCCAATGTTCATCTGCAACATTTTAATAAAGGATCAAACAGGGTCATGAGTTCATAAAATCATAAATACTTCAGGTTACTGCTAATGCAGTTTCTTCTAGAACATGCACTATATATTGATACTCTGTAGTTAATAGGTGGTTCTAGCAGAATTCATTGTATAGTGACATAAATAAGTCACCGTGGAATGGAAAACCAGTATTTCTTATAGAGGAAATTTCAACCTACTCTAGTTTGCTTATTCAAAAAGGAAAAGTACTCTTTGCATGCCATTTCTTGTGTCAGGTTTGCAGCTGCTCTGAAAGAGAGTTCCCAATAAAGACCATTCACTTTACGACCGAAAATTCACGTACTGGTGTCAGGAGGGTCCTGTATCAGGAGCAAATGAACTTCTCCAAGGAATGCAGTCCATAGGCAAAGCTGCTGTAGGCAAACCTGTGCAAACCCTTGTAAGACAGAGCAGAGGCTGGATTGGCACAAGTCAGCAAGGAATCCCTTAGTCCTGTTGGCACTGTATGCTGAGCTGCAGAAGATGGGTAACAGACCACAGAAAATGCCCATGCAGCGTGCTGGAGCCTTGCAGATCAAAGTATAACTTGAAGTCAATGCTACCATTGCTGCTGCTGCTTCTTTCTCTGGGCTTCTTATTTTTAGAAAATTCTGGGAATCTATAGTTTCCTTCTTTAAGGCAGCCAGCAGGCACACCAGAATGCCCAATAAGCAGGAAATTCCATTTCTCTGGGAGGCAACAAACTGCCAGGAGTCAGACTGACTTCAGTTCCTCGAGGTTAAACTACCAGGTAACTGCAGCACAACCTCTTTACTCATTTGCCACTGTGCATCATGGTAACCTGGAGAGATCATTTGACCAGATGAAAGGGAAGCTTCTGAGACAGTTCAGCCCTTAGGCAACCCTAGAGGGAATTCTATAGCTTAAATACTGTAGAAAAAACCAACTCAGAGCTAGACTTCTTGACAGACAGAATTTGTCCAGATGGAGTACTCTGCTAACATGTCTACAAGCTCTTCCCCACTCTTCACTGCTTCTGGGATGTTGTTGGCGTGCCTGTGGTGGTTTGCATTTTTCTGTGCCAGCATATGCTCTGGGGCATTAGTTTCAAGCATCACTCGGTACAGAATGCTTATCAGTAAGATCCAGGGTGCCTAACTAAAACTAATGTAAAGTCTGTAATCAGAACTCTTCATCTTATCATTCCTCAAATTGATCCCACATTCTTCTGTGCCTTCCCAGTCTCTATGAGGCCCCAGGCAGAGGCAAGGGAACTGCAGCCATTTCTTATGCTCCTGCTTTAGACTGGGACTTTGCCAGGTTTCTGCACCCAGCAACCTAAATTGCTGGCAAGCAGTGTTTCACAGTTAAATAGCTACTGCAGTGAGGGGCAAAAGTATTCCACCTACCACTTCTGAATAAATTTAGGCACTCTCTGAACAAAAAGTGTTAGTTTTATTTTCAAAAGTCTGCAAAGGAGCAAACTTCACCCTTCTCAGGGGTTCTGGGAGAATCAAAGAACAAAATTAGCAAAATGAATATAACCAAGATGGAGAAGAAAATAAACTTAGGAAAGGAAGCCAGCGAGGATAATCTACATTCTCTCATACTCACCTGGAATTCACATGCAATAGCTTTGTGGGTCGAGCTCAGAAAAAATCAATACTCTAAATGAAATATCATTGGAATCCTCTTTTCATTTCAGCTGTGGACTCAGTAAGGAGCCATAATGTATCCATGAATAATATTTAGCTTCCATCTCTTTTACAGCCGTTCCAAACAGATGAGCAATTTTTGAAAAGCAACTGTTGAAGATGCACTTTTGCCTCTTCATCAAAAACGTATAAAAATGAAATATATTGCAGTATTTATTGCAATGTATTACAAACCTTCACGGTGATCCAGTACAGATGTTCTTTTTCTCTGTAGCACTGACCTTCAAAAGTGATGATGTGAAAACCCCTAGATTTTATGACAGCTTAAGTCAGAATATATTACAGCTTCTGTATTAATATGTATTTAAAGCTCAGCTGTAAACGTTGAATATGAAAAGAAACACTATACCTTGTACTCTACTGTAAAGTTTAAATATGAAGAGAAACATATTCATGGAAGTGTAAGCAGGATTTAACAATATTTGTGTGAAATGAAATTCCCTTTCTGTCTTTCCCTACCACACAAATATTTCTTTCCCGGTGTTCTATGAATTTTGCACTTGTTAACTAAATATAATTATCAGCAATATAAAGGGCAACAGAGAAGCAATACGTAGGCCTGCAAGTTAGAGATATAGATACTGGTCACTTCATAGTTAGGATGGAGGCAGGATTCCAAGACAAGATGCTTGTGAGAAACAGCAGTAAGGCACAGGCTGTCTGTAGCTGTAGAAAACTTTCTGATCCGTTCACTTCAACTTGAGCCAAGCAAACAATTCGAACACTGCTCACTGAAGGACATTCACTGCTTCTGTCCCAGTGATGAAAATCTCAAGAGACCTACAGGAGTGATTTCACTCCATAGCCCTCAATGACCTATGACCCTTATTCCTTAACGATGCTGTTTGACTGATTTGTGACAGCCCCTAGACTTCAACGCGCTATTGCCACAACCAAAGGCTCCAGGAATGGGCACTCCTCTGGTAAAGGAGTGGCACTAGTGGTTGTTGCTGTAGCCATGCAAGCACAGCTCTGCTGCCAGCTTTGGTGGTTCCCCAGAAAAGCAAGGTAAAAAACACAAAAACAATTTCTGGGAAAAGGTGGCTGTCATTTTGAAACCATCACTTAGGGTTGTCAGCTTTGATGTTATAGCTGGCAGCATTTTGCTGCTGGGACAAGTGAAAAAGATGAAGCAGAACAGGTGACCAGGAATGACTTTCACAGAGGCACTGAGGGAGGATGAGATTTGTTCTCCAGCTGAAGAGTTTTATTTATGTTTGTGTTCTTTCCTACATTTCTTTGTGTTGCTTAACCTAACTGCCTCCTCTGTGTGTGTGTGTGTATTGTTTTGCATCCATATGTTGCATACCTACCCATCCTGTCAGGTATGAACTATGGCTTTGTTTCCAGGGGCAATGCAGTGAGACAGCTCTGGTTGAAATAGTGCCCTCACCTCTGCAAGTGATAGCAGGGCTTTGGCTTTGTGATCTTTCAGTCCTCCTCGTGGCCCATAGCTGTGCCAAGTGGGTCAAGAGCAACTGAATTTGCAATATCCATCACAGAAACAATATAGACAGGATTAGAAGTAAGCCTGATAGCAGGTGGAGACAGACCTGCAGAGAATGATATCACTATTCACCTAGGAATGTCTTTATATAAGGAAAGCCTTGTCTTTAGGGACACTAGAGGTTCCCTCAGTGCTTGTGACTCCAGAAACTGGGTGCTCACCTCCTCTATGCCCTGTGCTTAGCTCAGAGATTGATTGCAAAGGTGAAGATATTTCATGATGGAAGGGGAACCATCTGGGGAGGGAAGAAACTCCTGACTAGGGTAGCTACCACCCTCTGCCTTACTTCTGTGCAGACATCACAGGGCATTCAACTGACCACCCTGTTCACCTAAATGATCCCTCAGAGGATGTGTATCGCTTCCAGACTCTGTGCTGTGCATTTTATGGAGCTCACTGGCGGAAACTGTGAACAGCAATGAGACTGTGCAGCAAGTGCAGAGGGAGGACTGGAGATCTGTAGGAGGTAAGGTCCATCATTTGCATCATACTGGGTTGTGTCTCAGGCAGATGAGTTCAAAGCAGCACTTGCTGCTTGAATGTGGCACAATCATAGATGCAAAGGAGCACGGGTTAATTTGTAAAACCTAATATATCATCTAAGACATGACAAGGTGGGTGCAGAGAACCTAGAGGGTTCTATGATGCAGATGTGACTGTCAGTTTAGAAATACTAACTGCTACTGTAGAATAGTCTTCTGGAATGGATGGCCTTAGCTGGTTCTTTTGTCTTTTGCACATGGTTTTCAGTGCATCCCATTTCTTTGCTGTAATAAATGTTGATCTGCCTTTATCAGTTGTGTCTACTGCAATAAATTGAAACATCTGTATTATCCTCCTGTTTGGAACCAATTCTCTTTCTATTGTACAGCCATTTTGGGGACATTTCTACAGGCTGTTTCAATATTTTCAACAAGGATGTGAGTTCATTTTATGCTCAAAACATCCAGTTGGGAGTAGTATGGACATGGGCAGTGCGGTGCTACGACTAAGCAAATCACCTTGGAATACATTACCTCCCAATCACTGTTGTTGTAACAAGATTGCCTAACTTATAAGTGTTTAAAAACATAGGTGAGCTTACCTGCACCTGTTTGCATGTCATTATTATTATTATGCTTTGAAGTTCCTGCAGCATTCTCAGTCTTTCTAGAGAGTGATATTGAAAAAAGTAAACCCAGTTCTTTGACACTGAGTATCTCTTAATCAGAAATTAGCAGGACTGATGAAGGTGAAGATGACTCAACAGATAAGTACATTATGCACATTTCAGTGTATATAAAGCAGGTAAGTTTATGAACAAAACTAATCCCTATGAGAAGGAATAAATAAAACATACATAGTGTTGGTTTCAGTTCAGGCTTAAGAGCAATTTTAACAATATTCAAGTCAGATTAATACCATCTGCAAAGAAATACTTTCAATGCTTTGTGTATAACACAATGGCATGAAAAGACATAAGATTCCTACATCTTTCAAACCTGCCTCCTTTTCCCAACAGCATTCTGATATCTAGGGAAAAAGTACATTAGTTCCTAATATTCAAGAGAAGTGTGATTTATGTATCCCAGTCCAAAAGCGAATAAACCTTCTCCAGCTGAGACATAACAAGAGCTCCTTTTCTATTACAATATAAAATAAACCCTGAAAAGTTTTTAGGTGAACTTCATCAGTCTATAGAATGAAAGACCATGCTAGCTGTCAGCTACTCTCTGTTAAGGAGACAGCCATTTCCAGCTGAAGAAGGTAGTGCTTTGAGCTAACGTCATCACAATCAGTCGCCTATTTTTAGCAGTAGTTACTTGGGTTCCTACTAACCTGGTTTGTAAGTGCACAGACATACCAGACACTTGGCTGGACTGAGCTGAACTCAGAATCCTGGTGTCTTCTTATGTCTGACTTGTGTATACATCCCTAAAGTATTGACTGAAGTCATATTAAATTTTACGTCCTGTCCTGGACAGTGTGAAGATCACCAAAATGCTATTGAGGCTGAAAAAACCCGTGCTTAATAGCAGTAGGTTTAAACAAAAAAAACCTGGTACTGAAGCTTTTATATTTGAGAGGAGGAAGTTCTTGCCTGTAGTCTCATTGTGGTACGTATTCATGCAGAAGTATCTCCTGGAAAAAAGAGAATAATTCATGATTTTTTCTAAGCCCAGTAATTTGGCATGTTTGGATACCAATAACAGTTGAAGCTCAGTCATTCCTAGTGGTAAAAAGTTGTTGTTACTTCAGTGCTGCATCTCCAAAACTAGACCTACAGCCACCAGACTCGATGATCCCTGTGGGTCCCTTCCAACTCAGGTCATTCTATGATTCTATCATTCTATGATTCTATGAAATTGCATAAGCCTTCCCCTTCAGTAGAAATTGCCTTGTGTTTCTCAGCTTCCTGAACACTTCAATGCCTTGCCCCGTAGTGCAAAATATTCCATTCCCAATATATGTCAGCTTTATGGGAGAGCTGTGACCACCCCCTTAGGCTCAAGGCTGAGCTGAGATGCTGCTGTCACCTCTCAAAGTGAGCCTTGTCAGGCTTGTAATCAGTGGCCTTACATCAGGGTCAGTCTGCTGGCCTCAAGGTGGAAGAAACATTCGTGCAAAAGTCTTGAATACCCAAACGGATATTACAACTATGTTACAAATCATTAAAGAAAATCATTTATTGATACTTTTTTTAATGCCAGCAGAAAGTTTTGCCTGATAAATGGAGATGAAGAGTGGGAAAAGGCTAAGTACCTACCATCTACTGCAGAGAAAGTCTCTAAAAGTTGATTAAAACACTTATTAGAGGACTTTGAGGTTTATAGCGTAGTGAAGAAAGTCTTGCCGTACAGTCTGAAATAATGCTGGTGTATCGTGGCACAAGATTTAGGCAAAATGAAAATGAAAGAGGATAACACCTGTCAAGTGATTACTGGTGTAGGAATTCCTGGGGAAATTGTTTAAGGGGGGAAAGGGCTGAAATTGTGGAAGGAGTTATGTATTTTCTAGATCCAGAACAACGAGTTTATTAACCTTTGGCAGTAAAACTATAAACAGTAAAACTGTAAGTAGGGGGCAGACACCCTGTCACTTGCCTGAGGCAGCCAAATGGGTGATGGAGTAGAGGTTACACCATTCCCCAGAGAGAAACAAGGCCTGTGAACATTTCTCTTTCTGCAAGCATGGCGTTTAGCCAAAGGTTGAGGAGTCTGGATCCGTATGGAAACAGCTGGGACAGAACTAGCAGAGGTGACCTGTGAGCCAAGCTTTCTAAATGACACAGAGAAAAGACAGAAAAGATTATTCAAGATTTTTATGGAGACCAAAGAGCAGAATCCCTGCAGGAAGCAACCAAAAAAAGGCCAACAAAGGGAGCTGTGAGGACATTCCCTGAAATGCAGGCTGAAACTGCTTATAAGCAACAGGTTATGTGGCACTTGGGCCACAACAACCCTGTGCAACTCTATAGGCTTAGGGATAAATGACTGGAAAGTTGCTCAGCAGAAAAAGACCTGGGGGTGTTAGTCAATAGACAGCAGAATATGAGCCAGCAGTGTGCCCAGGTGGCTGAGAAGGCCAATAGCTTCTTGGCTTGCATCAGAAATAGTGTGGTCAGCAAGGGTAAGGAAGAGATCATCCCTCTCTCAGCACTGGTGAGGCCAAACCTCGAATACTGTGTTCAGTTTGGGGCCCCCCACTACAAGAAACACATTGAGGTGCTGGAGCGTGCCCAAAGAAGGGCAACAAAACTGGTGAAGGATCTGGAGCACAAGCCTTAGGAGGAGCTGCTGAGGGAACTGGGGTTGTTTAGTCTGGAGAAAAGGAGGCTGAGGGGAGACCTTACCACTCCCTCTGACTACCTACAGGAGTTCAGAGGTGGGTGTTGGCCGCTTCTCTCAGGTAACAAGCAATAGGACTAGAGTAAATGGCCTCAGGTTGCACCAGAGGAGGCTTAGATTGGATATTAGAAAAAATTTCTTCTGCAAAAGCTTTGCCAAGCATTGGAAGAGGCTGCCCAGGGACGTGGCTGGGTCTCTGTCCCTGGACTTAAAAGACTTGTAGATGTGATGCTTAGGGACATGTTTCAGTGGTGGACTTGGCAGTGTTAGGCTTATGGCTGGACTTGATGATCTTAATACTCTTTTCCAACCTCAGATGTTCATAGAAAAAGGGATAGGAAAGGTGATAAATCCATGTACCCAGGGAGCAAATCATAACAAAAATATTATCTATCAAAGCTGAAGGGTCAATGGGGAGCATCAGGATAAGCAGCAAAGGACTTGCAGGAAGAGCACAGGATTACTGGGTGGAAAGTAGGGAGTAAACAGCTTCATCACAGTGGCCAAGGGGGATTATTCATGGTTTGCAGCAAATCAGAACACTGCTGAGCGGATTAAAAGCAATCCTGCAGGAAGAACCTGCTTACAGGCATGCAGAGAGCAAGTGCCTAATGATACTGCCATTGCTAGCTTTCTCAGGGCAGGATTTCCTGCGCTAAAATCCTCTTTGGTGTTTACCATGGAGTTCTCCAGAAGGAACAGACAACAGCAAACTTGCAAGCAGGACCCTGAGGGTGCTAATATACCCTAATTGTCCTTACCAGGCTTCACATGGGGCCACCCCTCACTCATGCCCATGGGCCCTGTGGCTTCTATTTAAGTCAGACCTAGAAGTTCAGTCCTTTTCTGAGCTATGTTGCAAATGTACTTATGACTGGATCTGTCTTCTGCTGTCCTGGCTTCCTATTGGGATTTTCTGGATGTGCACTGTCTTTGGGCTGATATTGAGGCCTGACTCTGTAGTGGCTGGCTTTGCTGATGTGTTCAGCACGTGACTAATAGTTGCTGGTGGTCCCTGTGTGCAAGAGATGTACCTTTTCATATGGAAGCAGAGAAAGCTGTTATAGTCTGAAGATGGAAGATACAAGTAGAGCTCATACAGCTATGCTGGGCCTCCAAGGACAAAAACTGCAGTTTTGCACTTCAATAACGAGCTGGCCTCTAGACTTTCTAGAACATGTTGCAGAAGAACAGACTGCAGACCTTTGGACAGGGAAGCATGCCAACCAAAGGCAGCTGCTGCTGCTGCTGCACCTCCAGTTGCTGCAGTGTCTGATGCTCTGTGCAGAGCCCTTTTGATATTAACTCTACACTTCTCTCTTTTGTCCTTTTGACAACATGAATATCCAAACTTGCTGCGGCGTACCTGAGAAACCACAGCAGCCTGCACTTAACAGAGCCACAAGGGAACTTTCAGCACTCCTTTGTGGCTGCTACTAAAAGCAATTCAGGGTCCTTTCCTTGACATTCTTTGTCTACATCACTGAGGGGAAAAATATTCCAAATAAATCTAAGATAAAAAATTGGATGAACTTCCATTAAACATGCAGGATCTCTCTTGTAATTAAATATTAGACTATGATGAGTGTATAATGATGACTGTGGCAATTTTCCCAGTTAGAATGCAGCTTCATTGTCACAATCTCCATCCTTCATTGGATGCGGTAAGAAACTTGGTGACAAAGGATGAGGAAAATACTGAGGTACTTAATGTCTGCTTTGGCTCAGTCTTTAATAGTAAGACCAACTGTTCTTCGGGTACCCAGCCTCCTGATCTGGAAGACAGGGACAGGGAGCAGAATGAAGCCCCCATAAACCAAGAGGAAATGGTTAGCAATCTGCTACACCACTTTGACACGCAAATTTATGGAGCTGGGTGAGATCCACCTGAGAGTACTGAGGAAGCTAGCAGGAGTGCTCACCGAGCCACGTTCCATCTTTTATCAGCAGTCGTGGTTAACCAGGGAGGTACCAGTTGATTGGAAGATAGTAAATGTAACATCCATTTCACAAAGATCTGGAAGGAGGATCTGGCAAACTAGAGGCCTGTTGGCCTGACCTTGCTTCTAGGGTAGCTTATGGAGCAGATCACCTTGAGAGCTATCATGCAGCCCATATGGGACAGCCCAGGGATTCAGGCCCAGTCACCACGGTTTTCTGAAAGATAGGTCTTGCTTGACTAATCTGATCTCTTCCTACAACAAAATGACCAATTTAGGGGATGAGGGAAAGGCTGTGGATATTGTTTAATGAGGCTTCAGGAAAGCCTTCAGCAATGTTTCCCATAGCATTCTCCTGGATGCCTCAGGTCGCACCAGGGGAGGTTTAGATTGAATATTAGGAAAATTTCTTTGGCAAAAGGGCTCTCAAGCTTTGGAACAAGCTGCCCATGGAAGTGTTTGAGTCACCATCCCTGGAGGTATTTGAAAGACATGTAGAAGTGGTGCTAAGGCATACTATTTAGTGGTGACCTAGCAGTGCTAGGTTTACAGTTTGACTTCATGATCCTAACAGTCTTTTTCAACCTAAATGATTCTATGATTCTAAGCATTTCTGTTCTTAAACTGAAACACCTGTAAGAAACCTTGTTGTGTTCCACCACAAAGTCAGGACTAATTAACTCTGGAGAACAGTACTGGGCACATGAAGTTGAACAGTAGTGTCAGGCTTACAGATTGATCCAAATAGTAGCACCTTTCACTTTCCAGACTGAATGCAGTCCATATTTCCTTTTTTCTGATCTTCTCATTGAGAGTTTTGGTATTTCTTCATCCAGTCCTCTGTTCTGGTCTTTGTGTTCATCTGTCCTTGCCCCTGTCTCCAGGGGACCCATTAAGAGCTAATAAATTTTTCCTGACTCTGGACTGTGCAGAGAGATAGCTCAGCATGTCTGGAAGCAGGCTCTTGCTGGGTGCAGCTGCTGTCCTTTCTCTTCCTTGGAGATGCCTTCCTTGAACAGGGAGACTATGAGCTGCAGATACGTGCTGTCTTACTCCCATTGATAACAGCCCACCCTGGGCCCAGTTCTCTGTCATGTATTCTCTCCATCTCTCTGACAGGAAAGATTTTTTTATGGGGGTAGTTGTCATTTTGGGGAAAACTATGAACAGTGTAGCACGTGTCCTTGTGGTCTTGTTCCATTGGATATTGTGAATGACTTGTTACAGGTTCTGGGTTGAAAAGTTTTAGGAATGTACAACTGGAAAACAAGCTTCAGGCGACAGTATTCTGAAAAGTGACATAACTTGATGCACTCTCATAGATTATTCCTGTGTTTTGGGTCTATCTGGAATGTTCACGTAACCTCTGTAAGGATGGTTAAAAAAGTAGATTGTAAGCAAAAGTAGATTTCATATATATTTAAAGATATACCTTAAAGAAATTAAATTTAAAAATCATTAAAAAAAAATCTGTAGTGATGCAGTGAATATGTTTAGAAACACTCATTGTACAGGGAGGACTGAAAGATTAAGTGTGTCATCAAAATGACCTATTTTCTGAAAATCATTTGGCGGTTTGTCAGAATGAGGGATTTACCTAACTGAGGCCCAATTTTAAAGTAACTATGTAAACGGAATAATTTCAATCTCTTGAGGATAGGTAAAGCAAACTTCAGATCAAGCAACAAGGATCTGATGCCCTCCCAGCCACCCAAAATAAATTACCTTTAGTCTCAATGGTAAAATCATGCAAATCAGCACCATTTGTAAAGCAATCAATCAACTGTTCCCTATTGCCAAGTGAAGTGGTGTATTTCTGTCACTGATGTACAGCTGATTGGTAAAAGCTAGACTTTAAAGCAAGAGGGAAGATTAGGATCAGTTGAGACAGCTGTTGCCTTCTTTGACTCTGAAGATAAGTTAAAATTCTTTTTAGGACTGCACGTACTTGATCTCGTGTGATGTCCAACTGTCCTTGGATAAAGTGGAGATTCTTCTCATCTTCAGACTAACCTAGGCTTTCCTGTATGGATGTCTCTCTTTAGTTGGTATGAGACATGACTGTCAGTGCGTAGGTATAAGAGGAGAAAGTCCCTTAAATTTGACAAAGGTTATAAAAGACAACAAGAAGGGCTTCTTCAAGTACATCAGCAGCAAAAGGAAGTAGGGAAATGTGGGCCTACTGTCAAATGAGGTGGGTACCCTTGTGACAGAGGATACAGAGAAGGTGGAGTTGCTGCATATCTTCTTTGCTTCCATCTTTACTGTTAAGACTGGCCCTCAGAAATCCCAGACTCAGGGGGAAAGATAGAAAGTCTGGAGAAAGAAAGACAGTCCCTTAGTCAAGGAGAATTGTGTTAGATATCATCTAGGCAAACTGGACGCTCACAAATCCATGGGATGCAATAGGATGCACTCACAAGTGCTGAGGGAGCTGGCACATGTTATTGCTAAACCTGTCTCCACTGTCCTTGAAAGATTATGGGGAAGAGGGGAGGTGCCTGAGGACTGGAGAATAGCTAATATCACTCCAGTCTTCACAAAGAGCAAGAAGGAGGACCTGGGAAACTGCAAGTCAGTCAGTGTCACCTCCATCCGTGGGAAGGTGATGGAACAGCTCATCCTGGATGTCTCCTCCAAGAATCTGGAAGAAAAGAAGATTATAGGAAGTGGTCAAGATGGGTTCAGTGAGGGGAAATTCATGCTTGACTAATCTGATAGCCTTCTACGACATCACGATTGACTGGATAGATGAGAGGACAGCAGTGGATATTGTCTATCTTCACTTTAGCAAGGCTTTTGACACTAGGTCTGTGTCAAAAAGCAACTCTGTGGATGATGACCTGAGGGTCGTGGTAGACAAGAAGTTAATGATGAGCCAACACTGTGCCCTCATGGCCCAGACAACCAGTGGTACCCTGGGGTGCATTAAGAAAAGTATGTCTAGCAGGTCAAGGAAGGTTATCCTCCTCCTCTACTCTGCCCTAGTGAAGACACATCTGAAGTACTGTGTCCAGTTCTGGGCTTCTCGGTTCAGGAGAGGCAAGGCACTACTGGAGAGAGTCCAGCAGAGGGCCACAAAGATGATTAGGGGTCTGGAGCATCTCTCTTATGAGGAAAGACTGAGAGACCTGAATCTATTTAGCTTGGATAAGACTGAGAGAGGATCTCATCAATGCTTATAAATATCTAAGGGATTGGTGTCAAGAGGATGGGGTCAGACTATTTTCGGTGGTGTCTGATGACAGGACAATGGGCAATGGATGCAAACTAGAAGACAGGAAGTTCCACCTGGACACAAGGAAAACATTTACTGTGAGTGTGATGGAGCACTAGAACAGGCTGCCCAGGGACATTGGGGAATCTTCTTCTCTGAACACCCCTGGACATATTCCTGTGCAGTCTGCTGTAGGTGAACCTGCTTTAGCAGGGGGATTTGACTAGATGATCTCTAGAAGTCCCTTCCACTCCATTCTGTGATCCTGTGACTGTTCTCAGGTGCTATCTGTTTGAAGAATGATAACAGAGATGGACTATACTGAACACTCAGCCAAAGTGAGATTATTTGCTAAGAACAGGCCTAGTTTGCGGCTGCTCAGGGAGAAAGAAAATACTTGATATCAGATTGGAAACCTTGGAACACGTGAAAAAAACAGCTGCAGGTGTGGATCCAGTGAAAGACACCGGGTATAATATGGTTACTTAGGGAAGAAGACTGACTTTAACATTCATTAATGCACCCAGAAAAATTTTGTTAAAAGTAAAGCAAATAAACATGGGATGATAAATTTGTAGCCTGCCATCATGCTTCATAAAACTTCATTCATTCTTACCTGCGCATAAGACTGCAGCAATGTCACAAATTTGTACATTTGGGCCATACCATAGCACACTTTAAAGAGATGATTAGGTGATCCCCAAACCCATTATCATCACATGGTTGATTGCCATCAGGGCTGGCTTTGAGATCTGACAATGATCTCGCATTTCCATGCATTGATCTCTTCAGTGCTTGTACAAAATGTCTTTGCATAAAATGGAAGTTTCAGCGTACGGCAGGCTTCATGCTGAGACATGCACATAGCTTTTTTCAGTGATTAAGGCATTTTTTTTGAGGATTTTTTGGTTCTTAAAAGGAGGGTGGAAAGGAAGAAGAAACAAAGCAACAAGTACAAAATCTTGCCCTTTTCTGATGGGGAGCAAGATGAACCAGAAATAACAGACAGAACAATAAGTGATAGTATTTTCCAGCTGTTGTTCTCTCATGTGGCTGCAGAACAGAATAGTCACCTGGCCTGAAACCTTGGACTTGTGTTTGTCTGTACAATAAACAACTTTTCAGCTATACTTAGGGTAAAAGAGGCTTTGGGACTTGAATTCAATATAGTAATTTGAGTAATTTTCCTTACATACTGGGTTTGTCAGGAATAGAGTTCGTATTGTGATGTGTTTCAGATCTGTGGCCAAGAAAATGCCGGCAGCACGGTCCTAGGTATTGCTGAATGACATCTGCACAGTATCAAGGCCTTCTCTTCCTCCCACTCTGCTTCCCATCAACCCCGCCCCTCATGGAAAGATTGGGAGCGGGCAAGAAGCTGAGAGAGGGTACAACAGGGCAGATGTCCCAGACTAACCAAGTAGCTATTCCCTGATATATAATATGCTTAGGAATGGAGGAAGGGAGTTTAGGGAGGTTAGCTCTCTCTTGCTCAGGAACTGGGTGGGCATCAGTCTGTCCGTGGGAGGTGGTGAGTGAGTGCCTTTGCATTGTTTTTTTATGTTAATTCTTTCTTCTTCCACTTCTCATTTGATTATTAAATTATTATTTTCTTTACCCACGTGTATTCTCTCACATTTCCTTTTTTCTTCCCTTGTCTTATTGAGCGTGGGAGAAGAAATGGAGTTTAGGGGTGGTGTTTTCCTCAGGTGCCTTACATGGGTTAACCCCCAACGCTTTACTTTGTTTTCAATGTCTTTTTGACACAAACTTGGTTTTGCTTTGTTTTTAAATTGAAAACCTAACCTAGCTTAAGGTGAGAATTATTATAAAATACCTGAGCACCAGGAAACTCATCTACATATCTGTGACAGTTTGAAACAGGGATAACTCTTCAGGCCTGTATCTCCAATACCTCTCTCCAGCTTACTCAAAGACTACATAGTGTAGTTCTACTGTATGTGTAGGCTGATGAAGGCATTGGAAATTTTACAGGTCAGTAATGGAGAAGCATATTATGGAGACTGCTGTTACTCACATGATGTCCTGGATCAGCTTGTAAGTGTTTGGTGTGTCAGGATATTTTTTTTCTAGAACAGAGTAGTTGACACTATGAGCAGCAAGTTCCCAGGGTAGTTAGTAGGCATTTACTGAACTTCCCTGATCTGGTGCAGTTGTTATAAAGCAGTTTTAGGTTTTTTGTGATGCCTTAATGAACAGCAGATTTTGAAAGGGAGTATGTTTCCCCTAACCATGAAACAATAATATGTTATAAACCTCTGCATGACCTTATCTTTATTCTGAATATGATTTTTGAGTGGTCCAGTGCTCTCAGTATCAACATATTAAGGCCACAAATCTCCTGTGATTCCCTGTAAGAGTAAAAAACATCGTGTGGCTTATGTGCAGCAGCCCATATGGGAGCCTATGCAAAGCTTATCTATTCAGCATGAAGCCATGCAGAACTTACAAACTTCCCAGGAGTACATGAAGGGTTTGTTTCTGTTAAAATTCCAGTAAAACTTCTAGTGTCTGCTAGGATTATAAAATATATTGATGTCCCAGGGGCTCGAGGGCAGACTTTAAGCATGGCAGATCTAATTGGAGGCCCCGTTCTCATTAGGCCTTTTTTCACCTTTCTGTTGATCTGTATCCCAAATCACTGGTTCCATTTCAGGGCCTACTGGTGCCTGCTAACTGTAGTATATTGTTTGAGGAAAAAAAAATACAGATCAGCTATTCAGAAACTTCACTGTAATCTTAGTAATTATTCAAAGACATCAGTCTGAGTTGCTATGTAATAAAACTCATTTTAGTCAAATCGAGCAATGGCACTACAAAAAAAAACAGTTAGAGAAATCCACAGTCATGAAGTTGATCAGATATCCCATGCAGAAACATTTAAAAGACAAACAGTGGAGTCTACTGTTAATAAAATATAGTACATCCTGTACATTTCACAGTCCTTATCTAGGCAAGTGAAAGCTTTTGAAAACAAGTTTCAGAATCCAAAGCTGCTCTTTATGGTACTCAAGGACAGCCTGAATATCTTCAGTAGGCAAGTAGCTAGATTTTAAACAGTAAAAGGAAGGGGGTTTGAATCTCCTTATTATTCTTTGTGCACTGTGTTTATAAATTTCTAATGGAAATAGAGGACACCAACCACAATATTGCTGTATGATGATGCTAACCAAATCAAATAGCTAGACATTGGCAATTCGTATGTAAGAACAGTTATTGGAGAAACAATTAGATATGAAGTATGATCTGGCAGATATCCAGTTCTGGAATGCCTTGCTTAATTGCTGTGTTTCAAGAGTATTGAAAACTTTGCTGCTGCTATTTCTGAGAAAAAAATCTGGTAAACAGGATTTATACAGCAAGATTTAACTAAAACTGGCTTTATTCATATATATATATATGTACATGTCTATCATGCAGGTTTCTTTTTAAACAGTGGGAATGAATAGCAGAAAGGATTGCACCTAATTATTCCATGTTCAAGGTGATCCCTATATCTCAAGAAAAAGTACAGATGAGTTTAAATGATAGGTTCCTTTTCACTATGAAAAGTAGAAAGTTCAGATTCTGATGTTTTAGAAAGTTATTTTTGTATGCATAAAATATACTATTTCTAAACAGGGGCAAAAAAGAAAGAGATAGAGGCAATACTGCTTTGATTAGTTATAGCTGGCATGGTTTGCTTTATTTTTCCTTTGAAGAGTTTGTAATATGCTTTAGTCATGTTGAGGTATTGTAGTTTTGTCCTCTTTCGATTTCTTATTTCATTGTAGCATTTATTTTAAAGCCCAGATTCTACAGAGTAACAAGATTAGTCTTCTGCACAACAAGAGTGAGCCAAGAATGATTGAAGACAATCCTAGTGTAGTCTGAAAGTGCTTTCTAGTTATGTCTTGGACAACATTGCAAGCTGGAAGTATTTCTTCATAAGAATAGAGCTACAATATCATGACATTCCTTCAGAGTCAGTGCAGGTATCTCCACAGAGTGCAGCACTGTGCTGTGTTGACAGATTTATTCACAGCTTTGAACACAATTCATCTGAACTTGTTGATGCCTCTTTTTATGCTCCTGTGCAAACTAATCTTTAATGCTCAAAAGAGCAGGAGGCAAAAATTCCTGCATTTGTGGCCAGGCTATTCCTAGAAGTAGATACTAATAGCAGCCTTGGTGTAGTGTGAGTAAAACAGTTGTGCTGCGTGGTTTTGATATCTGCAATGGCAGTGTGGCCTGTGTGTGCACAGAAGCCACCAGGCACCTGCTACTATTTTTGCCATGTAGGATGCCCTCTATTTCACTGGTAATTGCTGTATCCAAAGGTCCTTTCATTGAGATTAGAGGGCTGGAGGCTGTATGAGAGTTTGCCTTGCACCTTATGTTGGTTGCAGGGCAGAGTGAGCTTCACAGAGGGAATTAAAATACAATCAAATGGAGAGTATGTTTCTTCAAAGTTATTCAACTTGATCATGGATCTGTGCAGCTGACTCTAAGATTGTTGTTTGCCAGGTTTGTGGCACAAACAACCTTTGTGTTGTGAGGACTCTTGAACAGTCATCCATCACATTCTTACAGCAGCTTACCCAGGAGGTGATGGGCATGACATGGCAGTTAATCTTTTCATATCTGATAGATCTCATTCTCCTAACTCTCTTGGTGGAGTACACTGGGGTAAATGAGGCTTGTGCCCATACCACTGTTGTGTAATTAGAAGCCAGATCTTTAGGATCTTTTGTTGATGCACATTGTAGTGAGGCTTCTGCACCTTCTGACTGAAGGCTCTGGTACAGAGGGCTTGCATAGAATTTCCTGACAGGTGTAATTACGTATAATGTCATTCGTGCTGTTTACAGAACATAGCATGGGGTGATAGTTATTGCTTTTGAGAAGTGTGCAATCTTTTCTGAAGCCATTTTTAAATATGATTCATGTGGAAAATTAGCATTTACAGGATTTGTAGCTAGACTGCCTATTCCTACAAGCCCTTCATTTGGTTTTATTTTAAAAATACATATTTTTAGACATTAGTAGGAAAGTATGGTGAAGTGAAAATAAACAAACAAGTTTGTTTCTAAGAATAAGAGTGGGACTAGGGGATTTTTTTTAATCTCTAAATCTTTGTGGTTTTACATTGACGACTGCATTACTTTCTCTGCTAGTTCTTAGAATCTCAGAATGGTTTGGGCTGAAAGGGACCCTCACAGGTCTCCTAGTCCAACCCTCCTGCAGCGAGCAGGGACACTTTCAACTCCATGAGGTTGCTCAGAGTCCCATTTAACCTGATCCTGAATGTTTCCAGAACAGACATGCCAGGCACTTCTGGAAATCGTTCCAGGCTTGTAGTGCCTTTAGCTTCTGTGATACCACTGATAACACGATGCACTCTTGCATGAATGTTTTGCTATCAGTCATCTCTTGTCTGTTTTGGCTTTCATTTTCCCATGCTCAAAAAAGACATTGTGTAAGATCTATTGAAGCATGTAGAACACTTCTAGTGAAGATATAGGGTCTATTAGGGTTTTCTGTATGGCCACATCTCTGAGTCCACTGCTTATGCTAAATCTGTGAGAAGAAATCACAAGATTCTCATATAAATCTGTATCAGAAGACTTAAACTGATAAATTTCCTTGCTTTTCCAATAAAGCTATACATTATCCTGAACAAAAACATGTTCTTCAACAGAATGCAATAGTTAAAAATGCTCCCATCCCTGAACTATCCTTATTTCATTCTTTTAAGTAATTCCAGGCATTTTATCCAATATGAGGTGCATAGCATTTGGGTGAAACATTCTAAACACACTTGGAAACTTCTGTAATAATATCAAAATTAGATCATAGAAAAAAAGCATAAAAAATATAAAAGTCTAGTTTGGAGGACTTCTATATAAATTGTGTAGTCCAACCCTCTCTTTAAAGCAGGGTCTTAGATTATTTAATCCAGAGCCCCATTAAAGTGTGTCCTAAACATTTTCAGTGAGAGATACTCCACTTCTCTGGGCAGCCTTTTCCCAGATGTAACTCTGTTCAGTGGAGAATTTTCTTCAGAACTGCCTCTGAGGCGAATCATCATACTGACTTACAAAAGCTATGAGTAAAGAGATTTTACACATTCACTTCATTGATTCACATTGCCATGCATGACAGACAAAACCACAAAAATCCATGTTGTAAATATTATAGCCAAGATAATTTGTGTTATAGAGAGGACAAGGGATGCTGACTGTCCAGTCTCAACTAGTTACTGTGGTTCCTGGTTGATATAAACCTATTTTTTGAACCAAACTCTCTGATTTTAGGAGGGAGATGTTGTTAGAGAGTAGTGCTTGGAGGACCTTGCTTGCTTGGGCCTTCATGCAGCTTGGACAATGAGGAGTAACCTTGCCTGATTTTTCCTTTGTATGGTAGGAATAGGTCTGTTCCTGATGGACTAGCAGGAAAAGGAGTGGCATATGAAACTCATTGCTGTCTTCCTGCTATTATGACACAAGATCTTCTGCTGAAGACACATCTCTTCTGTGGTCTTATCTTAGTACGGGTCTTCTGGTCTTCACATGAACTATCGTTCGTCAGTCTTACTCCTGAGAGCAGTATCTTGGGCATGGTGTTCTCTTTATCAAAAAAGGCTATTCTTTTAACCTTTGTCATGCTGTTTCTTCTGGTGCTTGTACACACACACACAGAGCCATTCATATTTCATTTGTACAAGTCTTAATACTTCCATCACAAATCTCCACCATCCAAACTTGCCCCAAGATTGCGCCACGAGCATGTTACACACTCCTTTCTTTGACTCATACATGTATACATTAATAACAAAGTTCATCAGCAGAAGACAACAGTACCAATGATTTACTGCCACTCCTACTCATTTAGAACTGTCCATGAGCCTCTGGGGAAAAAATATTCAAATATCCTTGTTTCTGTTAGAAGAAATCAATTAAACATGACTTGAGGGGAAAGTATTCTAATTCATGCCTGCAACTACTGTCCCATTCAGAGAAGATGTTTCTCTCCACTGAGGTATTTCTCACATAAAAAGATACGGTAGAATTAATCATGTTGAGGTATTTATATTTATCATCTTTATTCCCATAGTGGTATGAAACTGCTGCTGTTCCTGTCACTTTGACATATAACTCCTTTCAAAGTTATTTCAATTATTACTTCTATCTTCTGACAATTGATTAGAACAGATTCTGAGGGTAGAACAATGTTTTTAATTACTTTAAACATTAGTTTGAATCCATAATACTTGAAAATAGGAAGTGCTACTTGCTGTTATTAAACCAAGGAACGCTTCACCAAAGTCATAAAAAATGTCATCAGCTTAAAGTGAGGAAATTATCAAAGTGCAAGAAGTACGTCACTGCTTGTCTTCTTCAAGAACAGACTAAGCAAGAGGACTATATTTTTATGGCTCTCCTCAAAAAAAGTACTATGTGGCCTTTAAGCATAGCTGAATAAAAGATAATAAAATCTTATCTCTCACACTGGGAAATAGAACTTGTTTATTATTTTCTTTTTATAGAAAACTCTATTAGCAAACCAATTACATTAATATACTGAAGTGTGACACTGAATAAAATCTCTTTTTAACTACTTCACACAAATAATGATAGTCTGCTGAAAATCATTGTTCTCACCTAGACCAGCCTTCCACAGAAACCAACAGATGTGTGTTTGTTGAGTAAGTACTTAAATACATAGGCTAGGCTATTGTGAATTGAAGTGTAAAGACACTTCAGATCTACCACTAGTTAGCAGGTTGAATGGCTTTGGTGATGAAGGAAGCTGAAGGCATGAATGCTTCTATAATAAATCAATGTATGTCGTCTCTCTTCTGTAACTGCCTTGTGCAAATTCCAGCTGTAAAACACCTGCTTACACAGTTTTGTCACCTTTATATACACACTGAAGTGTTTTCCCTTGCTTCCACTGATCCCAGTGCAGGTCAGAATTATTGTCCTTGCACAAGTGTCCACTCGTATTGCTGAGACACTGAATTCCTTGCTCCCCATTTTTAAGATTCTGGAAAAGGGCTTAAATGGAGTTCAGATTTTTCTGTGCCTTGCTTAAAGATATCCTCAGGCAGCTTCTATAAACTAACAAGTTGATGTAGAAGGAAAGAACACAGTTTTCTGGGCTGGATACTTCTCAGTTCATCCTTCAATGAGTTACATCTAACTGAGTGTGCAAAGCCAGCTTAATCTCTTCCCCATATAAATCGATGTTGCTTTAAAGCCACTTTGTCTTTATACCTAATAAGGGGAGTGGATTAGTCTCTGATCCTCTATTTTTGGAGAGGAATTCTAGCTGCCCCTGAAATCTCGGTGTAGATGACACTGACCAGTGCACCAATGGAAATGTAAGAGCCAATTATTCCTGCTGGAGCTTTGCCTCAAAAACAAACAGTGCAGACTTCCTGGCAAATAAACTTTAGGAAAACAGCATCATCTGCCCCCTCATCGTACTTCCCACCTCCTTCCACATTACCTGGAGAGAAAATATGAAGCGGGTTTTGTTAACTTGGCAGGTTACTGGGGATTTTCTTCCCTGTGTTTTCCCAAGAACACCGTGCCTGAATTATCTTGTACAGGCAAGTAGGAGAGGGTTGGGTTTTTTCTGAGTAGAACAATCGGGAGTCTCCCGAAGACAGACATTATAGGGCTGGGGAAGGCTGGTAACCCAGCCTTGGTCTGCCCTCATCTCTGCTGCAGATGTATAAGGAGCACATGAGCTCCTCGAGTCTCCACTATCTTCTATCTCCCTTCAACCTCAGCACAGGTTTTGGCAATCGTGACTTTGACCTGAAGTTGTGACTGCTCAGGTCCACCTACTGAAGGGGAAACAGAGAGGTGTTAATCTTGCAGCAGAGCTGTAATAAAACTTAGTCTTAATGTACTACCACAAGATTTTACTTCCCTCTGAAGTAAAGGCTGACAAGCAGGCTGTCTTAGCTCTCCTGTTACCTGCACTCCCAGTTCTCTGGAGCCACCTGGTATCATTGTATACCTTTGTGTAACTAAGACTGTGTGGCATTTACTATTTTGATTTTGTTAACAAACTAAGAGCAACCTTCAGCTCTGTACATCCTGGGTCTTCCTTGTATATTTTGTGATCGAGCAGCCCCTGGGGATAAAACAATGGCAACAGGCACAGAGGAGGTGAAATTTCCTCTTATCCAAATTGTTTGCATGTATTAGTTAAAAGCTACATGACCTCTGAGATACCTCAACAGTAAACTCTTTTCTTTCACACCTCATATTAGCTCTTCGCTGCTTCCTATTTTTAAGCTAATTTTCTATCCCAAAGCTATTATTTTAACCTATGTACCATAACTCTCTGTCTTATTCAATTATCTTCAGTGTGGAACCTTATTACTCTTTGAAAATGCAAGTGTATGAAACACTGCAGTTCCCTTGCTCTTGCTGCTGCGTTATTCTCTCTTAAAGACAAAAGTGAGTTCAAGCAGGAGACTTACAGATGCACATTGGGTATTTAGAATCAAATTATTCACGTGAAGTTCTTCATAATACGTCCTTCAAAACATTTCTTCACCTATTCCCCTTCTCCCTTAACTACTCTGACAAGGCTGTAATTTCTTTGCCACAATATGTTTTGTCGATTTTTTCATTCAATAGTAGTCATAGGCTTCCTGTTTTCTAGTCCTCTGGAGCATGACCTGTGGTTAGAAAACAAAGCTCCATCTTCTTTGTCCTCTGGAAAGTTTGGAGCAAAATATCTTTAACAAATTTGCCATCTTCAACCTTGTTCCCTACTATCACTTTTTAGTGAACCAATTTTCTCTTTTACGGTCTGTCAAGCGAGAATATATGTGAAAAGCCCTTTATTTTAGTTTAATATTGCCTGGCAATTTGAGTGTTTGTTTTTCTTATTTTATACCTCTAACTGGAAAGAAACTTGCTGCCAGTTTTGCCTGGCTGCAAAAATTAGCAACTATTAAACACATCAGACATTTCATTGATTACTAGTTGAATGACAGTTCTTTACCATCAGAGTTCAGCCTCAAAGCCTCAAAAGGAGGACCACGTTCTTCTGTATTTTGGGATATTTGGATCAACATCTGAAACCTGTAACAGAATCTTCCTGTACTAAATTGCTGATTCATGTACCAACCTTCTCTTCAAAAGGCTCTGTTCTATGCAAGTCTAATATAAACAGAAGATCTTCAGGAGCCCCTTCTTTGCCTTTATGTAATGTATGAAGGGCTTGAGAGCTGTGAGTGCAGGGTAGCCAGCACCCTATTCAGAGAGTATGGGAGCTTGAAAAAAATAGAGAATAACAGTCACTGTCTTTATCCATCAAATGAAACAGGGAAATCAATTTACATTTAATAATGCAATTCCTTTAACTGCTATGAGAGGAAGTATAGACCCTAGCTTAGTAATGTCAGTGCACGTCTAGCGGCAGCTCATTTATGGGAAATAATGGTATTTCTGATGTCAGCATATGTTAAATCCAGCTGAACCTACCATGATGGAAATCTTATTTCACCTGGGGAATACGTGTATAATTGAATGCATTCAAAACATAACATAAGAATCTCTCACTCATTGTGGTTTCCATATAAAATGGAGGATGTTTGTTTAAAACTAGTAAGGCTGTTCATTGGTAAAGTTATGAAAGAAACCTACTTTCAAGATGTTAGTAAGTATGAACTCTCTTATTGTGCATTCAGTAGAGGGGGATTGTCATCTTGAGAATGATCCCTTAAAGCTTACTTTGCTCTATTTCTGCAATTTTAAGGGAGTTGTAACACCTTCCATAGTCTTACTGGTGATGGAGTAGGGAGAAGGAATCTGCAATTCATACAGGGAAAAGTAGGCACTAGATCCTTAAGCAGAGGTACTTTGAAAACTTTTTCAGGTTTCACAGTTGCCTTTCTGCTATGTATCTGCTTCCTGACAGTTTCTTGTCTCAAAATCCCAAATCCTGCCAGAAAGTCCATATTAAAAATAGGACTTAGACTCTGCTTGACCAGACCAGGGCATAATTTCTTAGGCTTGTAGTAAGTTTTAATTCAATCTAAAGAAGAACTGATGTTTTGCTGTCAGAATAATTTTATCAGAGGATGCTGGTTTTCAGTAACATTAAAAACACTCTTAATAGCTTTGTCAAGATGATTAATAACAAAACCAGGTTTTTTAGGTATAGAAAATTTGTTTTCTTCTGAATTCTGTACAAAGTTATAATGCAGTATAATCATGCTAAATACAAAAGTGTCCCAAATGATTAATGAATAGTAGGGCAAAATGCATCCTCATGAGACTTGCAGAGGGTTGCCACCCAGAGGGACCTCAAAGGTCTAGATTACTGCATTAGTAGAAACCTCATAAATCTAGCGATAGCAAGTGAGAATTCCTGCATCTGACTGGGAGGGAATAACTCTATATTTACAACAGTACAGGTGCCTGGATGGATGGATCTGGAGAAGGATAAGTTACAGCATCCTGTATGCCTTTGCTGCAGTCAACATTAACCACACAGGAGGCTGCATTAGCCAGGATGTAGCCATGGGTTTTGAGGGAAGGAGCTGTTCCCTCCTCTCCATCATTTGAGCGTTGAAATTATTATGCCTGGTTTTGCCACTCTTCAGTACAAGAAACTAATAAACTGGAGCCAGTCCAGTGGATGGTTGCCAAGGTGGTAAAGGGGCTGAAGAACATAGCATATCAAAAAAAGACTGAGGGCACTGGGATGGTTTAGCCTGGGGAAAAGAAGGCATTTGAGGGGATCTTCACCTACCTGTAGGAGTCTTGCTAGAAAAGATGGAAGACGGGTGCTTCTCTGCGGTCCACGGTGAAAAGACAATATTCAGTTGTTGTAAATTGCTGCAAAGAAAACTGTGAGTTACAACAGAAAGCTTTCACAAAGGCAGTGGTCTAACATGGGAACACATCTCTGGAGATGCTTTGAGGCTCTTCAGACCATGGCTAGACAATGCCCTGAGCAACCTCACACAAATTTGCAGTCAGACTTACTTTGAGCAGAGTAGGATTAGGTGACCCTTGGAAGTCCTTTCCAGTCTAAATTACTCTGTGAAAGATTGTGTTAAAGTTTTACATCAGGCTTGATCAGAACTTGGCTACTTCGGATATTTTTTTATATTCTTCCAGAATGGGAAGAAACGGTCATAATCCTATGAGTGAAGAAAGATGGGTTTCAAAGCTGTTCCGATCCGAATAGTAGTGAGGTTGCTTTGGATTCAGTTTTCAAGTTGTCACAAATATAAATGAGTTAAATCTGATACTCTGTTTTAGTTCAAGCAAACAGGGTATGGTCATATACTAGTGATGGTAAATAAGGACCTTCCTCCCATCTCACTCCCTGACATGCTAAATTATGAGTAGCAACGTGTTCTACAGTTGGACTTCAATTTGATAGTCAGGTTTCCTAGAGCAGTGCTCACAGACCACAAGAGGCAGCAACCCCACTGTGCTAAGCGCTCTACTAACACATTGTATTGGCTTCTCTTACACTACAAAAAATGTTATATCTTTAAATCATTCATATGGAGTTCTACAGTACAAATGAGAAAAGAAAAATACTGCACTGGGCCCAGGAAGTGGATTTGACCAGTCAATGAGTGCTTTTTTAATAGTTTATTCAAAATCAAAATTAATCATATTCATGCAGATGTTCATGAAAATCTTAGCAGTCATTTTATATCCTTGCGTATTCATAGAAAAATTAATAGCTCCGTATTTGAACTAAGAATCTGCATTTAATGGCTTGGATTTTGTTAGCTGTGTAATTTAAAAGGTATTACTCTTGCAACCTGCTCGAATGCTTAACATTACTGATAGTACACATTACAATCAACTACGCAGTGTGCTTTAAAAGTTGTGCAAGTTCTACAAGTTAATTTAGAAGGTTGCAGCTTATATTGCAGCATACGTACTTGATTTTAATAGAGAAAGCTTAAAGTATGTACAGGACCAAAATTATTTACTGAAGCAATTTGAGAATACTTTTAATGAACTACAGATAAGAGGTTTCTTCATACTGCTCAGAGAATTCATAAATAGGGAAAAATTATGAATTAATTCCTTGGCTCTCTGAGAGATAATAATATATGCAAAATCAACCCTAGTTGATTTTGCATTTTAGACCAATATTCTTCTGTGTCTAGGGTGGCTTTGTGCTTCAGAGGAGCACACCCAAGTACAATGTATTTAGTTGTGTAACTGGCAAAGGAGTAAGGGGGTCTGATAGTCACTTAAGGAAATCCAAGGAACTCCAGAAAATGTTCTGTTAGCTGTTTACTTATTAATCTTACTGATGTGGAAGCCAATGTAAAAAAACCAACAACAACTTCAAGGAAAGGCATACAGCTGGTGTTGAGAGTGCAGAGTGCTGATAAACAGTGGAATAAGAAAGGCTCTATCCTTGCAGCTTTAAGTTTGATGGAAGCCATTGCCAAAGATGGTTTCAGTGAAGTGCAAGAGACAGAAGGGAGGCTTCACAGACTCTAAACTGGAATTTGGAGAAGGGATTATAAAGTGTGCGTTTCATAAATATGAACAAGGTGATACAACAGTAGCTGGGAGAGATGGGAAGTGTCACTGGAGAGATAGTAGGGAGGACTTGGTAATGATAGGACGAGGGGTAATGGCTTTAAATTGGAAGGGGGAGATTTAGATTAGACATTAGGAAGAAATTCTTCACACTGAGGGTGGTGAGAGACTGGCACAGGTTGCCCAGGTAGGTAAGTGTTCAAGGAAGTGTTCAAGGCCAGGTTGGGTGGGGCCTTGAGCAGCCTGGTATGGTGTGAGGAGTCCCTGCCCATGGCAGGGGGGATTGGAACTGGATGATCTTTAAGGTCCCTTTCAACCGTAACCATTCTATGATTCTATAACAACAAATGAGTTATTAAATCACACTCACTTGAGGGGGGGGGGGGGGTATAAACCATAAAAGAATGAGAGATTAAACAGAGAAAGAAATGGAAGGAAACAGAAAAGAGGTATCTTAAAAACTAGAACAAACAGGAGAGACAGACAGAAGAGATTAGCTGAGAAATTTTATTTCAAGGGAAAGGAAAGTATTATAGGAGTGAAATGGGAAAGGGAGGTAAAAGAGGGTGAATACAAAGAGCATTTTGTCAGTTTTCTGTGTAGGGAGGGAAATGAACAAAAAAACAAACCAGAAGTGTAATCAGGATTCAGCATCTAGGATTCAGTTAGGTTGAACAATTTGCAGACATTTTGGATTTCCTCAAACACTGCAGCATACCATGAACAGAGAAAGATGATTTGGTATCAGGGCATTATCATCAAAAAAATGAACTGGTGCCATTCTTATCAGCAATGCCAAAGCTTGCAGGGATTGAACAACTCTTTTCAGAAGAGAAAGAACACTGAAAACACATACCAGCTCCACAACACAACTGAGTTGAGGTCAGCAGAGTTAGACTGACGTGTGGGGTGGTGGGGTATAAACAGGGGTTTGCTGGATAGTTGTGGAAAAAGGTGGTCAATGAGAGAATTTAGCAGCAGAGCAGACCAACAGATGAACTTTGGAAAGCTTACAAAACCAACTGCAGTGGAGCTTTTGGGCCACTGAATGGCAGAATATAAATTCTTTTCCTAACTATGTGAATCTCTATTTTATTAGTCAAATTTCTGTACCTACTATACAGGTTAGGAACTTGTACAAGAGCTTAACTGCTCTCGCGGTCAGAAACTTGAAACACAAACAAAACTAGCTCATAGCCATTACCAGCTTTCAGTTTCAAGTAGCTCTGGCTTAAACACTTCTCATTCTCTTCTCTTCTAGAAATAAAATGTCTGTATCCCTACTGGATGATTTTGCTCCCTTTCAAATACTAATTCAAATGTGAAGATAGCTGATCAGATCTGTGTATCCCATAAGGCCTTCCTGTTGCATTTTGAAGAGTGCTAGGAACAGCCTCTGACAGCGTCTGCCTTTTCCACAGCTGCCTGACAATGGGTTTTGTCATCTTATGGTTTAATCACAAACCCTGGCTGAAGCAGGACTCAAGACTGAATGAAGATGGGAAAACAAGGGCACAGCTACCTGAGATGGAAGGCTCATCAGGAGACTGAAGTTTTATTCCAGAGATGCTGCTCCTTACTGCAACGCTGTCCTAATTAACTTACTGATGAAGAAGCCCTACACGATGGGTCTTGATGCGGAGGCCTCCAAGACCAGGAGGGTGTTTTGTCTGGAAGAGTCTGGACTATGGTGAATTCCATAGACCTTCCAGCTCAATTCTGAAACATGGGCACATCCAGCCTGCCTATCTGTTGACCTGGGCAGCGTCACAGGAAGACTTGGTTGGCTGCTTGCTTGCAATTGAAGATATCACTGAGGTATATGCACTGCTCTCTCCTTATACCTGAGTAACACATCCAAAGCTGCCTCACTGGCATAAAAATGCCCAGTCAAATTTCTTATTAAAAACTTAGACAACTGGAGCCTGCTCCCCCCCAGGATATCAGGACTTGCCTTTTATTCAGATTTAAACAAAACAAAAAAGGTGGCAAAGAAATAAAATACTGTATTTTTAGTTCCAAACTATTTTTCAAGTGTTCTAAGTCATTATCAAGTATACATATGTTTTGTTACATTCCTCAATTTATTTAAATTCAGAGCACCTTCACTGATTTTTCAGCTTGCAGAGTTAGCAGTACTATTGAGGCTATGCTGAAGTCTAAAGGCAGATTTTTCAGTCCCGAAGTTCTCTTAGCAAAGGAAAAATTTAGGCTGAACTTTCCAGTAACTGAAATCTTACACCCATTTATTCCTCTCATGGCCCAGACTTGCTCTCTCTTAGCTGCAGGTGGAAAACTAATTGAAATATTCTGATCACTGAGGAATCTAAAAAAGGTGTCCTTTTAAATACAATGACAGAAGGACCTGCCCTCCAAGTTTTATGCCAGAACAAGATTTTAGGAGTCCAGTTATTGGCATGTCGTGTGTGTTCACCCAGAAGATGAGATCAATAAAGACTTCTAAATATACACCTACCTCACTTTTACAGCCAGACTTTTAGATTTAAGGGTTTGTATAAGTGTGTGTGTATTCAAATACTAACAACCTTGGTTTTGTTCCTACTAGCTTGATTAAGAAAAGATACCGGTTGGACACAGAGGGATGTGAGCTTTTTCAAAACAAAATAAACCCTAAGACCTTTATAAAAGCTTACAAAGACAGTAACCCCTGACAAAACACTTTGCATACTCATTCTTTGAGTTCTAATAAGTCCAGTTCAGGAGTTGTAAATGTGTATTTTTTTTCTGCCAGTCAGCTGTTTTTGGCAAGGCTTTCAGTCTCAGCCCACAAGCAAAATAATTGTCTGCTTCTGTGCCCTGAAGGGACTGTTCACCTGGGACTCAGTGGGAGCCAGGAGCTGGGTAATACAGACCCCAGAGGCAAGGTATCAAGAGGACAGGGAAGAACATCAAGGAAGTGAAAAAAAAAGGATTAAACAAAGCAAGGTGAGGAACAGTAGAAAGAGCAGGGTGTGTGTTAGACTGAGCACACAAAAAAAATCCAGGGAGGTGAAAAGAGAGCAAGTGTTATCAGAATTGGGGAATAAACAATGCTAGCAGTGCAGGTGGGAGACTACATTTGCATTCAGGCTGGATAACAGTTCAGTCCCCTAGGAGCTAATGGGAACTGAAATGTCTGTGTCAGGGGAATTTCTGAGGTATTTGTTTTTCTTCCTGTGTTCAGATAGTAATTCAAGCTATTGCAACTTTTCAGTGTCATGAAAAGCTTTGATTTGAAAATGCCAGCATCTCAGGTTGAAGCAAGGTATTTGCATCAAGGGCAGCTTGAAAATAACCTGTGGGGCACTGCATTGCTGCAGTGTCTTATTCAAACTGCATTTAGAACCTGTCCTCTGATATGCTGAAACCCTCACCAGGCCCTCCACGGCTGCACGCAGCCCACTCTGAGAAAGGACTTCAATGCGCAAGAAGAAATGTAATCTAGGTTCCTGAGTCTAGATTTGACTCCCTAAAAAACATGTGCTGATCAACTCATTTTAATAAAATGTAGGAGGCTGCCTGCGTACTTTAAAAATACACAGTTTTATACCTGGGCTCGCTGGATTTACTGGCTTGTGTTTGGGAATATGTAGACATGTTTTACTTGACTTTTCCTTTTTCCTTTGGACTCTGTAGCACAGGTTTTTTTAGGTTTGCTGTTGCACAGCTTTTTCCCTGTTTATTAATGGAGTTTGTCTTTCTTATTTGTCAATACTTTCTACATATTTCTGCTTGTGCTGAGTCCAATTGCACTGTTTCTCTCCTACCTTTTCCTTCATAATCCCTTTTTTCTGAACTCCAGCATTCTCCCTCACAATGTATTATTTTCCCATCTCTACCTGGTTTCTTTCCCTCCCATGTGTATGCCAGTATTCTAATACAGAAGGTTTTATTCAAGCAAAATAGTTATAAAAATGAGAACTAGCTACCTTGCAAGTTAATGTCTGTCATGTCTGTCTACTGGGAAGCTGGTACACTGTGAGTTCACATCCTAATTTACAATAAATTTACTGCACAGAAAACAAGACTTAGGCTCCTAAACATGCAGATGGTTTTCAAAATGTTACACACATAGTGCTTACTGGTTTATAGCCTTACAGTTTCCAAAAGACACATGTAATAAAACATCTTTTTAGTTTTATAGTATTCAAATCTTTCAAAGGTCGGTGAAATTAAAGCATTTCTGAATTTCTGATTCTTATTTTTAAGAAATTCATTACAGAAATTCTTGGTTGTCTTGAAGATCCATGCAAACCATACGTGTTGAATGTTTTCATGCTTTCAAGAAATTACTTGTAATTCTGTGCACGTTAAGTATTCATCAACTAACTGAGAAGGTGTGTTGGGGTTATGGTGGGACTAGAAAATGCTTAAATCTATAGGAGACAATTTGCTCTTAAAATCATGGTAAGCAATGAGACTCAAACATGCACACCTTCCCATTTTTACTAGATGTGTAATTTGTTTTATGGTGAGAGGTGCTATGTGAACTGCATAAGCCAGCTGTGTTATGCACCCATGTGTTTAGATTGTACTGTGCCCAGCACAGATATTCAAACTAAGGAGGTTTTCATGAAACAGCTCTCTTCCACACCTGCCTGTAGGACTGAACTTCTGTGGCAAGCTGAACCCCAAAGCCTGACTTAGAGTTAAGGTCAGTGACTTAAATTGAGAGTAGTGTTCTGGCTCAGACATTCAGTTCTGTAGGATTTAAAGTTATAAGATACCGCTTTTACTCTTGCAGAGGGCTCCAGCAAAAATAGGAATAGGGCCTAGATATGTTGCTTACCCTTACCTTAAACTGGTCCTTCTTCCCTGCTGTCCACTTTGATCCCTTCACAGACTGTGCCCACCATCTAAAAGCACAACCCTGTCTGGCAGACTCCTTGACCCTCTTTGTGGTAGTTAATTACATATCATGACAAGTATGCAGTCTCTGGTCCATCGCTGTTTTTAAATTATTCATAATTACAAGTATTCTAATTGGTTTAGATTTATGCTTTATTGTTTCATTTACATACTTTTATAAAGATTTCTTGTCAGTGTGCACTGTGCTTGGCAAACACGCTTTCCTCCTGGATTTATAACATGGTTTAGTCATAGTTAGCAAATTATAAATTCAGTGAGGCTTTGAGTAGTCTAAATCTCAATAAACTCAAGACCAGTGTTGATATTTGTTTTCTTCCCATTTGTGTCTAAACGTGCTTGTTTTTCAGTTGTCAGTCAGTTCATTTTTCTCTTTGTTTCTTAAGAATGAGGATGCACTCTCCTGGGATTCAACCTCCAGGATAGCATTTTTTGAATATTTATTCATGTGGTTGTTCTCATTGTGTGTTTGGAAAAGACACACTGTGATCTGCCGGGTATGTCAATAAATTTGGATCAATGTCTTCAAACCCAAGGGCTTAAAATGAGACCCTGAGCTCTTAAAGCCTTGGGCATCTTGTGAAAATCAACACATACTACCTAACGAAATCTTAAAAGAGAAAGTAAAAATAAGATCTATATGTTCATAGTTTTACTCTTTAGCAGTTTTACACCACTATTAGGATCACTGATTAACTATTCCACAGCAAAGCCTGAGTTAATTTTCATGTAGAAGGTATATAAAGTAGTATATAGAACTACCATAAAATATTACATAAATGTAATATACTGACTGTAAAATGCATAATTTTGTTTCTTCTGTTAGGCAATGCTCAGAACTTCAAAAGCAACATGCTGCTGAATATCAAATATGTATTTAAGGGCCTAAATATTCATTTAAAATAAAGTAACTACAATTTAACATTACAGTTTACATGCTTTGGTTGTCAGTACTGGGGAACATGTGTGGATCAAGAATTTCTAAGAGATTCCAGCTTTAAAATATGTCTACTGTCATGGAATTGCTTGCTCCATTAACCAGTAGGTCTATGTTCTCCCTGTTTATCCTGCCATCCGTATAGAAGTAGAAGCACTTCTTGTTGCCCTTGTTCCTCACTGGTTTCAATTCTAGCTGAGCTTTGACTGTTGTAATAGGCAGGTTCTCCTAGCACAGCTAGGAGATTCCTGTACATTTCTTTGTTTCCTGTTCTTAGCCTTGTATACAGTCAGTTTGTGCTGGAGCTCAGGCCCTGTTTGAGAAGTCAGCCTCCTCCTATGTTTGCTAATTTTTCTGAACATCAGATGGACCACACTTATTGGACAATCAGATGGACATCAGATGGACCACTCTCATCATGGACAATCTTAGAGATTGTCCTAAAAGACCTACCAGTTCACTTGAGGTCATTTTCTCTAATGAGTTGTCTTTCACGGGATCCTACCTACTAGGACTCTTCATATGTGTTACTGTTTTTCACCCTTATATTCATCTGTTGAATTTTTAAGCCTGATTTTTAGTAGCCTGTCTCGTCTGATTCCCCTTGAGGCTACTCAGAATGATCCTTTTCACACAAATTTTCTTGTCCATTTCAGTGCATGACATTATCTGTTAAGTATACATCGTCTTACAGACCTTGTCACTTCTTCCATCAGCTCAGAGGATGGCTTTCTCCAGGGTTGTTTAGTTTGCTTTTTTTTTGAAAGAGTGTTTCTCTTTCATTCTACTGCTTACAAAATGGAAGATGGCAAGCACTCTTTTGTAATTTCTCTCTTTCTGTGAAGAAATCCATTGCAGTCACTGTTGAAGGTTTAGAGAGAGAAAATCTAACTGAAAAAAAGAAAAAGGAAAGCTAACCTAACTCAACTGATTAGAATGCATATCTGTCAGGCTAAAAATGAAAAAAAAATACTCCTTCTTGGTGAAAGAATATGAAAGTATTGCTAAAAGAAATTAATTAGCTCTGGCAATGCAGATATTTACTCAAGCCTGTTGTTAGTTTGCAATATGTCAGCATGATGATTTTCCTACCTGGCTTTTGTTTACACAACTCATTGCCTTCTTCCTCTCCTTTTTGGAGCCTGCTGAGCATATCCCAACCTTCTATGTTCTTCTTTTCTTTGACAATCCTTCACATGCTTTTATTAATGTCTAAACTGAATTCAGAAGTGTTGGGTTTGGGCCTGTCTTACTCTAACAGTTAGGGTAGCTGCATGTTTCATCAGTCCTATCTGAGAACATCTTCAGATGGTTGAGGTACTCTATAAATATCGCAGAGGCAATGTTTAGAACAAGAGCAGTAACATTTTTGAAAATTTACAGTTAGTTTGGAACTCTTTAATTTCAAGTTGTACTGCATTTCATGCTATCAGCAGAACAACTGAGGAAACACATTAAAAAAATTAGAGGGAGGACAAGTTGACCAAAAAACTTGGATAAAGTATGACTTATAGAGAACTGTGACTTTCAGAAAAATAAACTGACCTTTCTGAAATTATGTTTTGTGCATTTAGAGAGCAACAGATGTTTCTGTAGCCAAAACAGTGAAAGTATGCACATTACTATCTTCTTGGGTAAACATATGGGTGGTTCATACTATTTTCTTCATGTTGCCTTCTTTGGTTTGAAGTTCCTTTAATGCTTGTATGCCTGGATACCCTCATGTATGCTGCTCATATGAAGTTCTTGTGATTATTTTCTGGTCTGGAAACACCTAACTCGTTTCACAATAGGTCAGTATGACAGCTGTAATCTTGGCTATGGGTAATAACCTCTTTCTCAACCCAGTGGGTAAGCGTAAAGCCGGGGGACTGAAAATGGGCTAACAGCAATGCTGCTAATGCCATGAGGTAGGATGGGACAGGTAAAGGAAATACTGTACTCAACTCAAAAGTGGCTACAAAAGTGTACAGAAAATAAGACATGTAATTTACTGGACAATAAACTAATCCATTTTTGGCTGTACAAGAAGAAAACTGTTCTATAATCCAGATATGCAGCTAATTACAGAGTTCTTTTTTAATGAAGAGCAAGTGAAGCCTTTTTAGATGGCTTTTACTTGTTTATTTATCTTTTCCTTAAGTATCCCGTCTCTCTTATTTTCATATCTGATCAGAAAACCTGATTTTCCTCCCTGTTCTCTTCCACACTTTCACAATTATCTGGACAATATTTTTGTTCATGAGATATGTCATTAAAATAATGATGTTTCATTGCACTTACAGTAAGAAATAGGGTGGAAATGCTCACCCAGAAGTCGTATGTAGTACCTGTTCTATCAAAACAGAGTTCCATGATCATTTTGTTAAACATTAATAGCTCTATTATTTCTTTTCCAACAGCCTATTAGGGAATTATACTAGTATTTAATATGTTTGACATCTTTTTTAAAAAAACCCAGATTAGATATACAAAATGGGCAAGAAGTTTTGATGCTCAGCCCAAACTGCTTTGCCTATTAACTTTAAAGACAAAACATATTACTTTCCTGGAAATAAACTCCTAAAATACACACTGTGGTACCTGGAAAACCTCTTGTGTAAGCAAACAACCCAGTGGGATAAAGGTCTTCCAAAGTTTTCTATTGATACTGCTGGTTAGTTTTGTCTATCTAATTTCATTCCATAAGCAGATTTGTTTCTGTTATCCCAGAATAAGTTGTTTCAATCTGAACATAATACCAAGTTGTCCTGTGAATAATATGGTTATAAATGGGTCAGTGACTCAGGTTTCAATCCACCATGCCTGTACACGTACTTGAATTTGCTTCAAAGCCATAAACCATGTGGCACCAATAGTAATCCTATTACTTGGCCACTTACTTCTTTAAGAAAAGGAATGCATTGAAGCTGTGTCCCCTAGGATGCCTGTCCGTTGCTTGCTGACTGCAGCTGCTCCACACTTAGACCTCCATGGTGCAGGGCATAGCTCACAAACAGGTGTCTAGCAAGCCCAAAGCAGGCCTTAAACTCTAATGGAGTTACTTGAAACTTGCTGCTATTAAACTTCTTAAATGCACCTGCAAGATATGTTGCATTACAATGGAGAAAAGCTTGAGTTTTTACAGTGCAGTGCTATTTTTCCTTTTAATCTCTTAACTGAGACAGTGATACCCTACTGGCAGTTGAAGATGTCTGGCTTTTGCGCCAGAGGTCTACTTTTTCTCCCTGCCTAAAAACATCATGCCCATGAGCTCTATTTCTTGAGGAACGAGCAGAAAATGTATGTTTTCTAGCAAACCTTTTGCCAGGTAACACTATTAAGTAGCAGAGAGAAACAAGTGTCTAGTCTTTCCCTTAATCTTACAGAAAATTTCCCACATGTGAGGATCTGAGTATTCTTTTGAAAGCAGAGCCAAGTAGCTCACAGAACTCTCACATGATGCTATGTACACCTTCAGAGTTCATGACCCGTGTCATGATCTAGCAGAGTAAAACAATTTCATATACGTTTACAGATTTTTTTCAGTAAAATATGTTGAGCAAGCATGTTACTGAACTAATTCATTACAATGTTTTTAAAGTAGTCAAAGATGGAATCATACAGTGGTCTAATTACAATCTATTGTCTTTAATTTGATCTCTGTATCACATTTTAACTCTTCGCCAAGGTTTGATACTCTACTTGATACAAGCAAAACGCCTGTTCCTGTCACAGTGACAAAAGAGTTTTCCCAAAGTCTTAACCTAGGATGAAAGTTGACTTGTGTATGGTAAATCAGGTTTTTAACCCAATGACTTTTTACAGAAAGGCTCTTCATGGAAGTGAAACTTCAACAAACACACACATAATATGTTACTAATACAGTGGACTAACAAAAAGGAATGTTGTCACTTCAGTGAAACAAGGGTAAAAATAGTTTGAAATACTTCTGCCTGATTACCCAAGATCTTTAATTTAGGCAGTTGTTGGCAGACCCTCAAGACATGAGTGTCTCTAAATTCAAAGATGTGTTTCTTGCTGATGATCCTGAATCTTCTTCTTATGTGTAGAAAGGCTAGGATGTGGAAATGCAGGGAGTTTTGGATATTATGAACAGCAGGAAAGAAAAAAGTCCATTTTCTTTTATATTGCCTTGTTCTTGTGGGAATTATTTCCTACTTTCATCAGCACATGAGAAGTCATTGTGGCTTCTGGGCTAAGTAAGTAAATCCATGAATCCAGAACAGCCATTGCAGTCCCTTCAGGGGCACAGTTAATGTCAATTTGGGAAGCCTCATCAATGCATGAACTTCCATTTGGAGAAATAAACTGTAGATAAATGATCTTGTACAAAATAAGAAATATTAAAGGCGTCGTTAATAAATTGTTGAGAAGACTATTTATTAAATCCTTTCCTGTCTGGATGACAGGATGAGATACCTACAATCAGCAAAAACTAAAAAGTATATAATTGTCTCATCTATTTGTATTTGTCTCATAAAATTTTCTTTAATCACTTAGTGTTTTTTAAAATACTCAAGACCATTTTAGTAACCAAAGTCCACGGGACCAACATAAGACATTAACCACTGGTAGAAAAACATGAGCTTTTTGGTTGTGGTGATGTAAATCCATTAGATGCATTTGTATCAAAATTCTCCTTTAAATTCATATCCCGAGAACTGGCCTCAGATTCAAGTCAACGATGTGAGACTTCCCATCAACTTCACTTTCTCAAAAATGGCTCAGTTCTGCTACCCTTGGTCAAATACCCTCTAATGTTAACAAAAAAAGAAATAGTGGGGTCTTCCAAATCAAAGCTAATCTTCAGAATGGAAATACTTCTATAGGAAGACTTTTTGAGTAATATCATTGGGTGATATTTAGGATAGGATCTTTAAAAGTCACTCAATTAATTTCATCTAAATTATTTATTGGGTAGACAATCTGATGGAGAGCAAATGAATGCCTTTGGAAAAGAAAGGAGTGCAGCATCTGGAGTGCAGCTGGTAATCCTAGAAGTACTACCCAATATCTCATGCTGTAGTTGAGGGTTAGTGAAGGCAGAAGCAAGAGGAGGATCGGATCTGTAAGGTGGTCAGCAGATGTGATGGCTAAAAGCCATGGCTAAAAGGATAGCTAAAGCCAGCCTAAAATCTTCACATTGCCTGTCTCAGAAGCAGATACATATGCTGCGAAGAAAGTTTGCAAGAAAGGGATGATATGAAAGGCAAAAAAGATCTGAGACTTAGCTCTACATTAAACAAAATATGAAATTTTGGTAGCTACATGGTTCACCCTGTACAGCTCCACAACTGGTGCTCACTGCCAAAAAAACCTGTTCACAATTATTGCCTTTCCTACAGATTTGACATGTATCTGCAACAGAGGAATTCTCACATAAGTGCAGTATTCCTTAGTGCAGTCCTCTCTTTTTGCCTCTGTACATAAACAGTTGTGCTGGACAAATTTTTATTTTCTGACATAAACTGAAAACATCCATTAATATTGACACAACAAGTCTGTTTATCGTTCCATTTTCAACTCTGTGACTAGAACATAATAAAGTAGACTTGAAGGTGGTAAGCTGGTTAACATGTAAAATGTGACAAAAACTCAGTGTGTAAAGGAATAGTAACTTGTAAATCCCCAAGGCCATTCTTTTGTATTGCTTTAGAAAACACATGGTGCCAGGGTGTCTCATTCTTCTACTGCTCTCTTGGCAACTTGAAACGAGAGATGTGCCAGGCAGTATGGCCTGAAAAATGCCAACTGGAAAAAGCAGCTGCTCAGGACATGGAGTCCTGAGTTCCCATAAAAAGGCACATGTTTGCAACTGCTCAGAGCAGTATATAGCAAACTGAAAAAGCGTATGTCCATTTATACCTCAAAATGTTTACTAATTTTAATTAGGTTATTTGTTGCCTGTGGGTTCTATATTTTTCTCTGTGTTGCTATCTCACACAACTAACACTTGTCTTACAAGGTAAATATCTCAAAATGTTAGTTAGTGTATATTTTTCTGTACATATGTGCATATACATAGTGAGAGAGACAGAGGCATTTAATGCCAAACACTATTAGAAATAATTTGTTGAATGAAACTGAGTAAATTTCAAATATTGAAACTGCTGGGACTTGCACTGACTCAGAGTTTTTAAGCCTTTTGAGATGTCTGGATTTCTCACGGGTGATATAAACTCAGTATTATTCACGTATGTATTTTTTTGAGTGGTTTATTTTACAACTGCAGTGAATTTTATTTGCAAATTACAAAGTGTGTATGCATGTAGTTTGGGTAACAGGTAACCAGAAATCAGCCTGGTTCCCATTACGTTGGTTTGAGTTAGTCCCTGATGTTCTGTTTTCCAAAGCAAATTTCACTGTAAATATTAATTTATGAATATCCAAACACCATAGTAATGTGTAGAATTTACCTTTTTGGTTTAATTTATTTTCAAAAAAATCCCCACCCTGACATATCTTGAGCTCACTAGCGTTCAATTCTGTCATGTTTGAGGTGGGGAAGAAGTACCTGTTGTATCCAATACAATCTGATGTATGGAGAACCAGTGTCTACACAAGGAAAAAGCAAGTGGGATAAAACCAAGTAGAGTTGAGACAGGATAGATGCAAACAAGACAAGTGTGGTAGCTGTGATTTTTTTGTTTGGTTTGTTGTGAGGATACCCCCTTCCCTCAGATCCTGGAACTCAGTATTTGCTGACTCCATTGGTCAGTGGAACTATTCACCCATGCAACTATTAGTAGGATAGTAGTCATGAATTCATTTGCCTTAATAACAAAGATATAATTATATTTTTTTAAAAAAGGGACAAGATCCTTGTATCAGAAATGCTACTACAGTTCTTGATAGATGCAGAGTTGTTTATTGCTTTGGATGTAATTTTCCTCACCTTTTCTTGGAGGTAAATTTTGAGAAGTAATGGAAACTTCTTGGTTTGAGGTGGATGTTTACAGGACAAGATGGGAGAACAAAATGTGGTATAAGGAAGATTAGTACAGGCTGGCTAAGGGTCTTCCTTAGCTATATTGAGTGCTTATCTGCAGATGTGTCTTAAATTCCAATGTGAATTTAGTTAAGAGTTTTGAAAATGCCTGATCTATTCAAGCACAATATGGAAGGCAACAGGGAGTCATTGCAATGACTCAAAATTCATGGGATACCAATATTGAAATAAAAATATGTTGTTTAAAATGCTATGTTTTAAGCAGTAATTCTGCTACATCTAGGATAGCTTTATGAAGCGCAATCTTTTTCATTAATAAGGAGATAATCAAAAACAAGTAGGTTAGGCTTGAGAGAACAGACTGTTTTTCCTGGCTGGCTGGCAATCATAAACATATTTTTGACAAGGGTTTAGAGAAAGCTCTGGCTGGATGAGGTCATATAACAGAAGTTGGTCTTTCTGACCCCAAATGTATACCTGATGTGATGATTCTACACTTCAGGAGCTGTCAGAAGAAAATCTCTTGGGTTATTTTTGTTACTGCTTTGACAGCAACTAGTGTCTTGAGGCACTAGAAAAGAAAAAGTGAACCTGACAGGACAGGAATGAATTGCCTCCATGACGGAAAGAAACTGCCTTATGTAAGGAGGTAATACACAGACTGCAGGAGGGGGAAGATAAATAAGAATGTATATGAGGACAATATCTTTTCTGTATTGAGTGTCTAAAGGCATTAGTCTTCCTTATACTTTTTCCTCATGTCTCCTACTTTCTCCTTGTCATGAGGAAGTGTACTTTCAAGTTTGCGTGTTTGTTGTTTGAGTACATTTTATTACCTATATATTCACTTTACAATGTCTTTCTCAACATTTTGCATATAAATCCCATTTTGAAATACCTTTCTTAATCCTACAACATCTCTTGATGCCCCTGAGAGGTTTTTTTAAATGGATGATATGGATGCAAATACCTCACTTATGGAAGTCACTGGAGGCCTCAGAAAATCTAAGCTGTGTCTGCTCTAAACCCCCCAGGAATCTGGGAAGCAATATTAAACGTTTAGTGGTTGATTTGCAAGGATCTCTTATCACCCTGTATTTGTAGGCTTGGATTTTAATGCCTTGGATTGAAAGCTCCTTTTGGAATACTGCTTGGTTTCTTTATCTCTGTAGGTGATGTGTAGAAAAAGGAAAAATGCTGATATCATTGATGTCTGTTGATATTCTGAAAGTATAAGGTTAGTTGGGCAGCACGTGTTTTACGAAGGTACTGTTCAAGTAATCAACAAAGACTGTAGTTAAAATTATTTCCATGCTTTTTGGTGCCTTTGTGGTAACTCTAATTTGCCTGTGAGCTTATTCTTTACCATGGATTTTGCTTGGACAGTCTTAAAACATTTGTTTCGAATCTTAGGTCTAAAAAAAACAGATTAATTTTTCATTAGCAATTGTGAATAAGATTATTTCATTGCTTTGTCATTTAGTAAGAGTGTAAGAACATGGAGGTGAGACCAGATAGATTAAAAACTTTGAAATACAGGCTTGTATTTGAAAGATGGTTTATCTACAGAAATGGAAGACCTTGAGAGATGAAAGACAAATGTGAGCTATGGAGGAAAAGAAAGGTATAATCCTATGTAGCGCAGGGAAAGCCTAGAAAAGAAATTAAAACATCTTTATTTTATAACCCAGATATTTGTAGTAGTGTGTCTCAAAAGCAACCTGTCTAAGATACCTTAGACTATTGGCTGGCAGTAGATTTCGTTAAAACATGAGCAGAAAATGAAATTAAAAATGATTTTTGCTGTTGTATAGAGAAAAACAAGTCTCGGTTCTAAATGAAGCCTAACTAATTCTCGTTGCTACAGCTAAGATTTTTGATCTTTCAGCTAAAAAAGATGAAAAATTTTTTCTTGACTTTTTATGCTGTTCAGCAAAAAGAGCAAATGATGTTAGAGAATGGAGGGAGAGCAGAACAAGTAGAAGTGTGCATGCTCTCAGTAGTAGCTGCATCAGTAGGATTTAGCCTCCCTTGGATATAGAGGTCAGATTGAAAAAAAACATCTGAAGAAAATAAACCCACTAAACTCTATGTGGAAGAATAACTTTGTGATCCCTGGGTACAAAACCAGAACATACCTCCCAGGGAAATTAGGCAGGGTATTACATCAAGGGCAGCAAGCTTGCAGGAGTCAGAAGCAAAAATGGTTCCTCTGGAGTTCAGAGAGGGTTCTCTGACATCTCTCCACTAGCTAGAAACTATATTAACATATTTTCAAGCCTTTTGGTCCCCTGTTCTTCTCTTGGTCAGGAATCACTGGCATCCTACGACCTAGATCTTCTTGCTTGATTAAGAGGCAACTGTATTTACAACACAGGCTAATCATCACGCCATGCTAATGCCTTTGTCTCTTTCTGTTGGTTTTTTTTCCCTCTACATTTTTCATAAGGAGATTACCTTTATGGTTTAATATAATACTAGTTTAGGTGAGTGGAGGTAAGCCCATATCAAGCCCATATCATTATGAATAATTCGCTTCAGTCGGATACCATTGTACCGGTTGCCATACTCATTACAATCTGAAGATTACCATCACTTGTATAATTACTCTGATGTAAGCCATAGCACCCAAACTAATAACACCAGAAAACCTAGAGAATAAATTAGTTTTACCTTTTCCCCATCCCTCAGTCAAATGGTTACAATAAAACACAGCTGGTACTAATTAGACCACTTAAGATATTTGTACATTTTCTTTTTTACTTTCCTGGCTCTGTTTTTCTTGTCTTTTTTCTGTTTGAACTCTGTAAATGCTGAAGAAAAAGAATGTCTCAATCTGAAGAGACAAAGCTGTGGAGGGGCACTGAAGCAAGACGGCATCACCTACGAACTGGCAGTGAAGGATGTATACTGCATACTTAATAGCACCTTCAGACCGCCAGATTGATCATCCCCATGGCAAGCACTCTACGAACATGTTATGAAGGAAGACAGTCCCATCAGAAGACAGAAGATACAACTGAAAGTCTCTCCTGTCTACCTTCTGCTCTCTTTCTATGTCTACTCTAATCAGGATTCTCCTGTTCCTATTCCCTGTTGTCTTCCCACTTTTTTTTCTCAGGCTTCTTACAAAGAAATGATCCCTTCAGACAGCTTTGTACCATTTCTTGCTCTGTTTGAAGTTCCTCAGTATGGAACCAGCATGTTTTGTTTAGGGTTCACCATGGCTGACCTAAAGCTGGGTGGGGGACAAAGTGTTTCTGTGGGATCTAGTGTAGTCGGAGCCGTTGGCCTAGGTTTATGGCCAGGCTGGGCTGCAGAATCTTTGTGTCGTCCTCTGAAAGTTAAATACAATGAAACGAAAGTTTAGACTTGATGTTAGGAAAAAGTTCTTCACTGAAAGGGTGATTGGCCATTGGAATGCGCTGCCCAGGGAGGGGGTGGAGTCGCCGACCCTGAAGGTGTTTAAGGGGAGATTGGATGAGGCACTGAGTGCCATGGTTTAGATGATGGTTGGTGTCAGTGTTGGTGTTAGTGTTGGGTTATAGGTTGGACTCGATGATCTCGGAGGTCCTTTCCAACCTTATGATACTGTGATATTGTGATACTGTGATACTGTGATAATGAGCTAATAGGTCAAACGAATCAAGAAACAGGATACAGGTGAGACAAACAGGGAAGGGGGTGCATGTGGGTTACACCTAGGCTGCAATTTCAATCGTATTGTGATTGCCGTAAGTAAAAATTGTACAGAGACTCTTTCTGTAGCTGGCACAGGATGCAATTGCTGAACGAGTGAAAGCTACCAAGAATTTTTTCCTCAGAAAGGACATAATTATTGAGTCTAGATGAGTGCTTTTAGGAATGAAGCCACTTTCGACCTTCCTGAGTAAAACTGCACTGGAAAAAAAAAAAAGCTGATTTGCAACTATCATTGTGTCATTGCAACTTGCAAAGAACAGGGAAGGAGCAAATTTTGACAAACATACTCAGTACCACAGCAGGGAGATTTTACAGTATAAGAAAATTAAGATGGATATTTTCAGTTGTAAAAACTTCTCATCATTTCTTTAATCCCAAGCTAGCAGCCAAACTTTCCAGTTTTCAGGAAGTGAAGGAAAGAGCTGGAGGCTTGGCTTTTGACTCATAACAGCTTTCCCATTGAGAGTACTGGGGAAAAAATAGAAAAGTAAAGATTTAACCTTTACTTGTTTGCACTCCTTATGCTAATCTGGAAACTACATTAAAAATTCATGACTATACTGGCTACCAGAAACGTTACACACTAACATCTGAGGGAGCAAATGTAATACATGGTGTCACATGACCAATTTATAATGTCAAGAGCTGTACAGCTTTAATCTGAAAATATTCGTCTCTCTTGATCTCTGAGGTGTGCCATTGACAATAGTTTTCATGTAGAAAAGGATTTCCACTGAGAAGAACAGACTTGAGAGCAAAAGGTGCAATTTAGGGTGCAGAATGATTCTGATAACGGATACTACAGAAGCACTTTGTAGAAAGCCACAAGAAATCACTAAGCAGCTCGTTTTGAGGTACTGTAGTGATACAGTAGAACACAAAATCAAACTGGTAGTGGAGTAAGACTATAATGAAAAAAGAGATGCTTTTTTCTCTCCTTCCATTAGACAACTTCAGAACTCTTTAGGTGAAGTTTTGCATAGTAAAGTATGCACACCCTAGCTTTGGAAAAAAAAACCTTCTTGGGGATTTTTAGCATGTGTTCAGTTTTCTCCTTTCTGTTCCTACAGTAAACAAAGCTCATAAGGAACATTTTTGTTCAGGAATAAATGACATTTGAGGGCTTAAGAAAAAGACATTATTTAAAACTTAATGATTTAGTATAATTTTTCTTGCACAAAAATCATAACTTTTCCTTAATTCTTCCATTTCCTTGTTCTTAGTTCATTTTTCTATCAGTAGGAGCTAGTATGTTTATGAATAACTTTTTTGTTTCCTTAAAGGTCACAAATATTCTTTAAAAAAGTCGTGTTCCTGCTGTCAGACTCTGAGTCATGCACATATTCCTGCTGTTCAGTTACCTGTAATATGGTGGCCTGAGCATGTTTATTGCATAGGGCTGAATATATCATCAAGAATTTCTTTCAATAAAATGATGATTTTAACTGTATTTGCATTTTATTTTACTTCCCTCTATTTATCACTGTTCAAATCTACTGTGCTAAAGTGATTGTTCTTTTAAACACAACATGTGCCACTACGGTAGCATTCTTTGAAACAAATTCATTCAAGGGTTTTTACTGGATGAAATAAACTTCGACATCTTGGAAAGAAGTTCACCCATATGGGAAAGCAATCTGGCTGACATAGCAAGGATGTTACAGGTTGGTCTATTCTAGGTAAAATTAAATTATCATGAAATACCAATGACTTGAAGCTGAAATTGGGTAGATTTAGATTATGCATTAGGAAGAAATTTTTTATTATGAGGGTGGTGAGGCACTGGAACAGGTTGCCCAGAGAAGTCATGGATGTCCTGTCCCTGGAGGTATCCAAGACCAGACTGGATAAAGGTTTGAGCAACCTGATCTAGTGGAAGGTGTCCCTGCTCATGGCAGGAGACTTTGAACTAGATGATCTATAAGGTCTTTTCTAACTCAAACCATTTTATGGTTCTATTATTCTAATTATTCCATGTGCAACTAGAAATTGGATGAAAGGACTTTTTTACACTATTTCCATCCTGTGTTGCCATGCTAGAATTGAAAGTAAGTAAGCCCTTAGATAAAAGGAGGTTGGTTGTGGATCATAATCTACTGTTCAAAACTGGATATTGTGACTTTTGTGCTAAGAAAAACAGCACCTTTCAATTATCAAGAAAAAGATTCTTTTCTTCACTGTGCAGAAATCAGACATTGAGAAAAGTTCTGGTTAAAAGCCTTACTGGCTTTGGGTACAACTCCCAAGTAAAGCTTATAGGACTGCTTTAAACATTTTAAAATAAGATTAAGCCAAGTACTTCAGAATATGTTTTGGAGAACAATGTTACTTTAGCAAACTAATGAACAAGATGCAATTACGTTAACAGTAAGTCTTCTCTATATGTAATATCTTTTTTTTTTAAGAAGTGCACAGAAGTTGACTTGCTCAGTTCCTGCTTCTTCCAGATTTCATCTAATATTAGAAATAAAAAGTAGAATACGCCAGTTGATACTTCTAAAGATAGGATAGAAAAAAAATGAATTTTATGTAAAGACAGAGGCAGATTTAGACTTTGAAGGTACCAGCAATCCTTCTGCTATTAGGGGAGCAACTTATCTCAGGGTCTTAATTCTGTAGTATTTCTTGCTCTGTACTACCAGTGGGGGAATAGTAGAGCCCTTTATAGCAAACTCTGTTCTAGTTGTAACTCTTTCTCTGGGGGAAACCAAACTCTGACTTTCTGACAACGCAAAGAGATAGTAGCAGAGAGCAAGCTTCACAGATACCGCTGCACTATAAAATACTGTTTTACTCAGTCAATAGGATACCTTTCCAGTAAGGTAAAAACTTGCCTAGGTGTGTATATATGACTGTCAACTGCAGATGATATAATACACAGGCTGGATAACAGACATGGTTTAGAACCCAATAGAATAATAAGTACAACCAGGGGTCGTTATATCTTGTGTGTGGAAGCTGATATTTTATTAATTTTGTTGCAAACTACAGTTTTTGCAGTCTTCTCTGAAGTAAGAAACATGGCCTTAAGCTAAATCAAGAGATCTTTTGAATATTTTGGCAGTACATTTCTTCTGGAGCAGCTAGATACAGTTAATTGGCAAACACATACTGCTGTTGCAAGCAAATTTGTAATCCCTTTCATGCTTAGAATATGAATTGCAGTTGTAATGCTGGCCCCAAAGCACATAATCAGAGAGTACATCCTCACTGACTTGAAAGTATCTTTTTTTTTTTACTTTTGTCTTTGCATAGCTGTGATTTTAGGAGTAAGTGAACCTGTTTTGTATATATAGACCGTGCTTTGTCTTAATTATTATTTTGTATTCTGTTCGTGGAAGAGAATATGGGCTAAAACTGAGAAATTACGTAGTAGCTTTCTTGAAAAATAAAAGTTACAGATTTACCATCTCCAACTTGTTCTCAAGGCATCACTTGAAATGCTGAATCATTACACAGACAGCAGTTAAGCTGTTCTTTTGTGGAACTCATTACATGTTAAGTACCTGATATTCCTCAGCAGCTTACTGACAGGTAGTCAGACAACAATTTTTTGCAGCCCTGGAAAAGAACTGATTCTTCCATGTCAGCTGAAACTTTTATTACCAACGTGCACTTCTTAATGAGCTATTGACTGATCTTTGCAAGAAAGTGATCTGTGGAAAATACTTGATTTCCACTGATTGTAGGAAAGAAATCTCAGCATGACTTTGGAGGTCCTCAACTGCTTTTAGTGTCAAGCCTTAAGATTAGAGAGCAAGTTAAATAGCAGACCAGAAAAATGCTTTATTTTTCTCAAAGTGTCAGAGAAACTGGAAAATTCTGAATAGGTTTTCTCATAGAAAATAGCAACTTCAGCAAAAGAAAGCAAATAATGCTGATCTTGAAAAATCACATGGATGCTCGGGAGGAGAGGTGCCTTGACATCTGGGTATCCTCTTCCACTGGGAGCCACCTTCCTCAGGTATTTCCCATGATGTATCATCCTCTCTCCTCTTTCCAGTGTCTCATAGCAGAAGAACACATTATATAGAAGTGATTGGGTGCTGAAATAGAACTAATTCCCCTCTGTACCACAATGGCAGATTATTCAGATGAATATTTTATGAGTTTGGATACTCTGTTCCTTGCTAAAACCCCCTTTGGAAAGTAAATGCTTCCATATCTTCCTTCAAAAGAATTCCCGCAGAACATTTTCACTGTCTTTATTAGGAACTGACAAGTATGTTAAATTTGTCACCAGAATTGACTTTATTCAGAAAATAATTTAATATTTGCCTTAAACATCACTCAAAAACGCCAGATTTTCTGGCTTAAATTTTTATTTCACCTTATCTTGATACTCTGGCTTACATTCTTCAAATTCATACTTTTTATATAAAATGTGTATCTACTTAAATATTCTTATTTATATAACTGTAAAAACGACGGCAGATGGATCCCTCTTGGTGTTTGCAAACAATACTGTTTGATGAATGCACAACATTGTCATCCAGAATTGCTGTTTATGGTGAAAAGAGGCCTTTAATAAGAACTTACTGTGTGTGTTGAACAGTGTCATGGATTCCTGCAAAATGCTTCAATAAACTTGTCATACAGATTTCTCTCCCTACTGGAAAAGACAATTTAATGCCTCCTCTATGTTTACCTCCGTTTTGGATTTATCAGTGAAGGCATACATGTGTATATATATATACATGCTAGAAGGTTCTTATGAATTGTACAGTTATTGTTATTTCTCCTCAAACACAGAGTAAAAGGCTTCTTTCAGCCTGACTGGATTTTAATTCTGTTTCAGAGAATAACAGAACAGGAAAGCCTCAGTCAGATGCCGAGCAAGAGCATGTTGTGGGTATCCTCTGCATAATCTGTGTGGCTGTGGGTGGAGCAGCCTAGGTTTATCTAAGGTAGAATAGCCTGATTTGTCTCCCATAAATTTGCCTTTAATGTTTGAGAATTTTATCAACTGTAAACACTTCAGGTTAGAGTTTTGCATGCAGCCTCTGGCTGCTTGTGTCCAGCACTTATTTGTAAAAGCTTCAGATCAACATGGCACAGCTATTTATAGGATGATGATTCGGGGAAAATACCATTTTTAACTCACTTGAAAGAATAAATCTGAAAATATTTTTTAAGAACCACCAGCAGTGTTTTCTTCTTCTCTCAAATGACTGAACTCCATGTTTTAATGCCAGCACTTGAAGTGGTAAATTGTTGTCTTTGTTTTCATGAAAAAAAGCCGTGTCAAAAGCCTCTGAAAGAGGTTTTCTGAGAATGGTCAACAGAATTTTTCAACAGGGTACCATATTTCTCTAAAGATGATCTGCCCTCATTGCAGCTTAGCCTACTTCACAGGGCCTGTCCTTATGATCATACTGCCCAAACTATCCTTTCACATGTGACCTAGCATGCTCCAAGTTCAAACCTTGGTGACTGAAATGGATATTCCCCAAAAATTGTGCCTGAAGTGAGGTGGAAGCAGCTTCAGGAATTGTAAGTTAAAATGTCACCTCTCCTCTACTTTCTACCCCTTTGCCCTAAGGAGGAAGAGTTTCAACTGATGCACAGAGGAGGTGTGAGTTTAATCTACAAGAAGGTGGTGGAGGCAGGTGTGATTAAGACCAAGTAAAGCAAAGATGCATCTAGGATGAAGAAACTGGGAACTGGAGTTAAAATGAGTAGGGTGGTTATAGAGACAAGATGGCATGAATTAGATGCCCACTGCACAGGGAAGGAAGGAGAAAGCTGAGATTTGCAGCGTTATTTTAATTATTTGTTTCTGGTTTTTTCTTCTCACATTAATGATCATTGGAACGTGATAATATCTTGAACACTTGTTTTACACATTATCAGTCTCTTCATCTCCTATCCAATAAATATAGGAGGTAGTTTCAGCCTGTTGAGAATGTTTCCTATTTTTTTCCTTATTTCAGCAACAGAACAACACTTTCCTCATGTTGCTTAATCGCCTCACTCCTCAGAGGATAAGCTTAAGCCACTATTATGTCGCCGGTAGCATATTTTAAGCTTTGCTGCATTACCTGGCAGAACAGGAAGAAAGTATTTTGAACAAGAGAGTTGACATGCTTACAATAATTTAGCTTCCTTCAGCTAGTAATTTCATTCATGGAATCAACTGCAAGTAAACTTCTAATTCCATGCCAAAGTTGCTGTTTTCTCCTCTATTTAAATGGATGTACTTTTTTCTTTTAGTAGACTGCGAGAAAAAAACATCTCTTTTGTTGCTGTACAAACTACTTATGATATTATCTTTCCTGTGCATTTTTGTTACTTTGATAAGGTTCTTTCCATTTAATCCAAGTTTGCATGTGCATTCATGCCATATAAGGGACAGTGTTAATTATTTGCATATATTATTCTTCTGTCAACTTCTTTATTTGCTCATTAGGGTTACTGTAAGTATTCTTCAGCTGGGGTTTCTTTTGATGTGGCACATACTTTTTCCTTTGCTCTTTTATGAAAACAAGGATAATTATATTTCTGTTTTCTTCTAGCACTTTTAACCAAACATAATATGCTGCTGTCTTGATTCTACCTTGTGGTATTTTTGAGTCTGTAGTCAGTTGTGGTCTGAGCTTGCTTATACACCTCTCCATTCAACTCAAGATTTGTAACCTCTTTTATCTTATTTGTATTTCTTTACCATCTGGGGTTCCCAGTGCATGTACATTGGCTAATGCAAAAGATTTTTTTTCTCCAAGTTTGATTGCTTCCTTTGCCTATTTCTGTTAACATGTGTCCCATTTTCAAGTGTGCATTCTTAAGGAAAACGACACCCCATAATCTGAAGGCAACGTGCAATATCATATTTAGTCTTAAACACCGACCTTAAATAACCCGCAAAATTTTAGAGAAATGTCTTTGCTAAAAGCCTTACATAATGAAAAGGTATGTGGATCTTTGAAAACTGTGTATTATTTGTGAAACAGGCAGAGTGCTCTGAAATAGCTCGGGTTAGACATTCAAGAAGGTCTCTTCTCAGTCAATTGATACTCTGAAGTAAACAGAACAAAGAGCACTTATAAATCCAAGCTGTTGGTACTTGATAGTCAATTTCAGCAGGCAATCATAAAGTTTAGCTAATCTAGATCATTATTTGGAAAAGTCCTGGGAAAATTATCACTGCTATAAAATTTAGAGCTTTATAAAATAAAGCTGCATTCTGTTTTGTCTCCAGATGAAATGGGGGAGACTATTTTGATGTTTACATATTAAACTAAAAATTTGATATCGCACTTTTGTCCCTTTCCTCTTGAGAAAAGTCTGATGTACAGATGCTTCTGTACCAACTGGTGAGGTGGAAAGGTTCATTTTTTAGGAAAATTCTACTAAAAAATTATTTTTAGAATTTTTTTTTGGTTTCACACTTAGTATATATTTGAAAGGTGTTCCACTCTGTATTACATTTTCTTTGGAAGCCCTTACAAATCTAGTAATGGGAGACATGAAAAAGATTTAAGAAGCTCTAGCATATACTTTAATAAAATTCTGTGAGGTCTGCCACTACAGATTTTGACAAACCTATGTAATTGTTAGAAATGCTGCAGTAGTCTTTTGAAAAGCCTTTGCTTTATTTCACATAAGATTGCATTCTTAATATATTGGACGTTGCTGCCTGACCTCAATGTAATCTAAATATTGATCAATTGCTTTCTTCTGTGTTTGAAAAATGAACAAAGTCTTCAAATTCAAAGATACAGCTAATTGCCTGCTTTTCATAGAATCATAGAATGGTTTGGATTGGAAGGGATCTTTAAAGGTCATCTAGCCTGCAAGAGCAGGGACATCTTCAACTAGATCATGTTGCTCAGAGCCCAGTTCAACCTGACCTTGAATATTTCCAGGGATGGGGCATCTACAGCCTCTCTGGGCAGCCTGTTTTGCCTTAGTTAAATTAGAAATGTATGTTCCTAGGACACTGAGCAACCACCAAAAAAAGGAAGATCTTCTGCAGTAGCAGATAGTTTGGAAGAATGGTATTTGACTGCTCTATCATTTCTCCCATTTTACTTTTGTGCTTCTTATGAATATAGTCTGCCATGTGTCAGCCTGCTTCCTCTAGCCACATGACCGTGTTATTGCCATATCCTGTTAAGTTTTCCCTAGTTAAGTTCCTTCTCAAAAATTAGGATCAGAGAATAGTAAGAAAGAAATCTAATTTGCCATAAAATATGGAAGGTGAGTAAATGACATGGTCCCCACATTAATTGGGTTGAGTTGGATTCATGAACTGAAGCAGCACCTTTTCATATGGTGTCTAGCCCATCTAGCTCAGAAGAGAAATGTTAAAATTATAACAGCGCTAGACCAAGAAAGTGGAAAAATGCTGCCAGAATTCTTTCTTTCTTCCCAGAAGTTGAGGTCATCTAATAGGGGATCCTGACTAGGAGATGGCAAGGCAAACTGCATCTTCTTTGAAGGCACCTTCCTACCTCTTTCAGGCCCCTGGTGTGAGGGATAGATCAGGGTGCTTGGAGCTGAAGGATAGAAATACAAGCTGTTGTTGAACCTGGTTTTGGCAGAAATATTCAATGCATGTTTGCTCAACAGCTATTGAAATGGATAGTGCTGGGGCTTTGAGAAGCTTATAGGTGAAAAAAATATTGGTCTGGCTTTCCAGTCTGGCAGCCTCTTAGCGCTGCAGCCAACTGTGCTGTGGGTGAAATGCACCCGTCCAGATCACACAAAAAACGCGTAGCCATGCAATGTCCAGACCAAAATGTTCCCAAAGCAACATCCTCATTTATAGCACAGTCCTGTTTTATACATATAGATCTCAGAGGCCACATTAGGATTACAGAAGCAATTTTAGGTGCTTAAATTTGCAATCTAATCCTTAAATCTGACAAGTCTTTATGTGAAAATCATGCACTATCTTCTTGTGGTTGCTTTCTTTCAACACTAGTACAATAACCAAAATCCTACTGATCAAAATTTATTTTTAAAAAATAGGCAAAAATAATTTCTTTGAGTGTAAATTGTAGTGCTGAGGTGTTGTCTACAAAATTAACAAAAATTTTCTGTACAAAGTGCCTAGTTTTCATGTAGGTAAATCATCTATAATTTCACGTGTTTATAAAAAGGAGTGCAGCAGCAAAATAGTCTAACCTTGAGTTTTCATTTTTAAGTGGCCTGATTTATAATGATACCAATGTGTTAGTATCTTAATAGTGAGGTTGGTTTTTTTATTAGTTGCTGTCAAATACTAATGTCATTACTTTGGTGTCATAAAAAGAACAAATTTGTGGCTAATTTCAACTTTGTACAGAGGAAATAATTTTACTTGAGGGGCCTAACTCTATCATTTGGCTGGATTAGTTTCAAACAGACAAAGCATTTCATAATTCCTGGAGCGTAAACAAGCTTCTGTTTCAGCAACATGGATTCAGAGATCTTCATCTCCAGAATGATCTCCCTGGGCATGAAATATGTTTCATTTAAATGTTAAATCTTGTTCACAATCAAGCAAAGTCCGCAACAAGTGTTTTTCATTCTGAATTCTTAGAGTTTCTTTTCCTTTTCAGCGGTTTTAAAATTAGTATCAGAGAATCGTTTAGCTTGGTAGAGATTTTTAAGATCATAAAGTCTAACCCTTAACCTAGCACTGCCATTAAACCATGTCCCTAAGCACCACATCGGCATGTCTTTTAAATCTCTTCAGGAATGGCTACTCAACCACTCTCCTGGGCAGCCTGTTCCAATGTTTGGTAGCCCTTCAGATGAAGAATTTTTTTCAAATATCTGATCTAAACCTCCCCCAAAGCAACCTGAGGCTCTTTCCTCTTGTCCTATTGCTTGCTATCTGGGAGAAGAGACCAATACCTGCCTCACTACAGCCACCTTTCAGGTAGTTGTAAAAAGCAATAAGGTCTCCCTCCTCCAGACTAAACAACCGCAGTTCGCTCAGCCATTCCTCCCTAAGACTTGTTCTCCAGCCCCTTCATCGGCTTCCTTGGCCTTCTCTGGACACACTCCAGCACCTCAGTGTCTTTCTTGTAGTGAGGGGCCCAAAACTGAACACAGTATGCAAGGTGCAGCCTCACCAGTGCTGAGTACAAGGAGAGGATCACTTCCCTGCTGCTGCTGGCAACGCTATTTCTAAGTTAGAACGCCATTGGCCTTCTTGGCCACTTGGGCACACTGCTGGCTCATATTCAGCTGTCTCATGACCAACATCCCCAGGTCCTTTTCTGCCAGGCAGCTTTCCAGCCACTCTTCCCCAAGCCTGTAGTGTTCCAAGGAGTGTTGTGATCAAAGTGCAAGACCTAACACTTACCTTTGTTGAACCTCGTGCAATTGACCTCAGCCCATTAAACCAGCCTGTCCAGATCCCTTCTGCAGAGCCTTTCTGCCTTTGAGCAGATTGATGTTCCTGTCCAACTTGGTATCATCTGCAAACTTATTAACAGTGCACTTGATGCCCTCATTCAGACCATTGATACAGATAATAAACAGAACTGGCTCCAACACAAAGACTTTGCTGAACTCCAGCTAAACAAGATTCACCATCTTTACCTTGTCCACTAAGCAGGCCACCTTGACGTAGGAGAAGATCAGGTCAGTCAAGCAAGACCTGCCTTTTCAAAACCCACGCTGACTGGGCCTGATCACCTGGGTGTCCTGTACGTGCCACGTGATTGCACTGAAGATGATCAGCTCCATAAGCACCAAGGTCAGGCTGTATAGATACATTTTTTTATTGTCCTTTGCCACAGTAGCCAGATTAAGTTCTATTTAGGCTTTGGCTCTTCCCATTTTCTCCCTGCATAATGTCACAACATGCTTGTACTCCTCCTGAGTTGCCTGCCCCTTCTTCCAAAGGTCGTAAGCTCTCTTAGGAAACAACAAATGACATCTTTGTGACCCATCAAGATCTCAGGACTCAGAAAATACAGTGAATGCATGTGCACCTGCTCGTGTTTTTGTGTGTATATATGCACATATGTGGTTGTAATGATTGAATTGAGGCTGCACGAACACGCAAGAAGCTGTTTGTCAGCTTTTTTAATCTCTATCAAGGGCACATTTACCTTGTATGAGGAATATCTTAGCTAAAGTGATTCACTTATTCTTAATGAGGATGCCTGTGTTGGTCTGTCCACCAGAAAATATCACAACAACCTTTTCAGTGAGAAGTGCCAGACTTGATGCTGATATGCGAAGACACAAATACTGATCATTTGTCTTCAACATTTGTCTACTGAAAATTCAGAAACCTATGCAATTTCACCAGCAGTTCTAATAAGGGTAGGAATTTGGTTTAATCATCTCAGATTTTATTCCTCTTCCTTCTTGGCCATCACCAAGAGGTGCACGTGGTTTAGAACCCCTGACACTGGACTTGCCCCTCTTCTCTCTCTTCTCTGTCTGCTGGTTCTCGTGGATTTCCGATGAATGACCATGGTGAAAATTTTTTACTCTTAAGGGTGAATAAAACATGTATGGGGCTGGCTGCAGAAACTGCTTCGGCCAGTTGTTAACTTGTTGATTTTTTTCAAGATCTAGTCCTTTAAAAATTTACTCCTCGATATCCTTGTGCCATTCTGTGTCACCAACAGTAACACCAAAATACGGCAGCCTGTTTCTTTTCTTGGTGAAAAAAAGGCTGTGCTAGGCCTAACCTCATTTTTCATTTTAAATGACACAGTCATTGGAAGCCCAGGAGAAGCATAAACTCCTTGAGGAGATGTGTAAAAAATAATTTATTTTTTTAAGTTACACTTTGCAGTGAAGGTTCAGAAAGGCTTTAAGCTGCCTTATAAAATCCATCTCTTCTACAGAAAATGATGACAAGGGACTTGCTTTTTAAAAGGTCAGATCCTGGGATGAGAGATACAGTATTGTGTGAGATAGAGAGCTGTGTCATTTGGGAGGCAATGGAATTAATGCATTCTACATCATGACTGATAATAATAATCGTATTTAGTTTAAATAGTAAATATTTTTTCTCCTCAGAATTTCTGCCACGATTGGAAATAAGCTTTTCACCTGGGGAATACAGTGTCAATGAGGAATTTTGAGAGTTTAAAGGCTTCTGACAGCTGTCAGTTCAGAAATATGTGACAAGAGACGTAAAAACTGTGATGATAAATCCACGGTAAGGGACAGCATAACTATTTGATCTCGAAATGTTCACACGTATTTTATTGTTTGTTATAAACTTATGCGATTTTATACATAGGCAACAATAAATTACTGTGAAATAAAATTATATTGAGAAGTCAGAATTCATTGTTCTTCCTAAAGAAGAAAGAAAATGAAGAATGTAAGGATATTGAACACTCCTCTGACTTCTGCTGATGTTATTCCTCTAAATGGTACCCTTGAAAATATATGCTTGTGACATGAGCACAGAATTCTTGACTAGATCTGAAATGTGATATTTCTGGTAGTTAGCAAGCAAATCAAGTGCAACCTACAGCATGCCTGAATTCTAATGAAGGTGTGAATGCATAGAACTATAGCCTCTCCTTTACAGCATAAAGATTGAAAACTGTGGTAATAGGAGAAAACATCAGCCCAAATGTTCAGTTAGTATGTACAAGCTTAAGTGCAGCTTGATGCAGTTCTACAGTTTGCAGAGCTGCCAACTCTCACATACAAACTGTGAGTGTCATGACATGCAATATCATTATTAAAATATCACCTTGCCAAGAAGCTGGGTTTTCTTAGAAATAAATAAATGAGCTTTCTGTTGTGGAGAAGAACTGGGAGGTAAAAATACAAAAGTCTCAGCATTCAGGGCACAGACTGAACATAGTTCTGCAGTCACATTAGTTATTTATTTTGCCCTCTCTTAACACCAACATTTTGATGACACTAAAGAAAATCCAGACTGCTTTGAGGACCCAGCAACTGACGTTTCTGTCCAAATAAGGGAGCCTTGAATCAAGTATTAGTGCTTGTCTATATTTTCCATATCCATAAAACTCTCGTGCCTTTTTTTTAATAAACACTACATTTTTTGTGCAGCTGATGTCACACATAATCCAGCACCTGAGCTCTACAATAACACGCGCACGTCACATTCCACGGAATTCTACCATAAGCCATAAGTGAGTCCTGATGAAGTCCTAAGAAGTCTAGATGTCAGAGTAGGTGTGACTGTCAGCTAATTACAAATGTTATTTGGATATATGCTGAAAACTCTCAGAATTATTGGGTTTCATCGTCGTGTTTATGAAATTGTGCTCAGCAAGTCCTTCTGCAAATTCAATCCACTTGGGGTTCAGTCTTCTCTTCAGTCTCTTTTCTTTTGTATTCTGTCGTATGGAGGAGTCTTTCACTTCCAGATCAAATTCTTGTAGGCTATTTAAATTTTTTAAATTCAAGTACAGTTTTGGGGCTTGTGCCTCTGAGATTTTTTATGTGCTGGGCAACAGGGCCTATAAGTAAAGCTCTCCTCTGTCATGCAGAAATGTTCTCATAGGGCCAGATCAAGGGCTGGAGTTTATTGTTGACTCCCAGGCGTCTATATTGTGTGAGTGGCCTTACAAAATCATTTACTAACTACAAACTAGTAGACAAAAAGCAAGCTAGTGGTCAGGAACTGCTTAATGTAAGATGTGTTTTCACTGCTGAAATAGAAGGAGATAAGTGTAAATGACAGGAATATTTATGGGTGAATTCAATGATTGTTCTTTTTTCATACAGTACTAATTGCCTTCTACCATTAACGTAACCTAATGACAAGAAAATGTAGGCATATAATTTGCTTGCTTCATATCTCGTGTTTGTAGTGTTACTGAATGGAGTGCTAGCTTGAGGCTCTTCTGAAATAAGTGATTTTTACTAAGTAAGTTCTACCTATGCATTATTACTGAGAGAAATAATGTTTTCCATAATTAAAAAAAGGTAGGAGGATGCAGTAGGTGGATAAGCACCTGATTAACTACCTGTGAGGCTAAAGCTATGTGCAAAACAAAGCTGGCTCTTCCCTTATTCCCAGCACATTACCTTGCACAGCCCACTGCTAGGAATGACAATGTAATTGTCTCCCAGCATAGCTGGCATTTCAGATGTGGCTTTAGGAATGCCTAATACATAATGATCAGAACCTGCATAAGGTCATTTAGTGCTCTCAGAGAGCAGACCCTAGTTTGGCAAAGAAGGTGCAGCTGAACAAGAGCATTCATGCACCTGAATGCTTTTCCTGGATGAAGTTTTAACTCCTTACATGTACTTCATAATCCAAGACAGCTCACAAATATGAAGCCAGATTTTGACCCAGTTACTCAGACTGCTTCAAAGTTGTTCACGTGGGTAATTGGCCTGAAGTTGAGATCATTGCTTGTGAGCCAGATATAAGACAGTGTTTATTCATTAAAAAAGTGCAATTTAATCTCAGTGGAACTAGTAGTTTAAGTGCCTCTCTTGAAAAGAGCAGCTTTCTCTGCTGAAATACATTTTATATTACAATTCTTTGATAGGCTAGAAATAGCATTGAGAATACTGTTTTGGTCAAAAGGTCCCTTGGTATATTTTATCTAAATCTGTGATCAAGATAACAAAACTGTTAAAGAAACTGCCCTAGGACCTCCTTCAGATTAAAAATGAATCTACTTTATTCAGGGAAGAAAAACTGCAAGGAATGCAAAAAATTGAAACTCCATACAGGGAAAACTAAATCTGTATTAATATTAAGTTTAGTTATTTACCCTCCCCTATTGTCTGTTCTCTAAGCCATGATTTAATGATCCATCTTTAACTGGGAACACAACGATCATCAGGCAGAAGTTCTCTGATGCCCCTTGAAAGAGAATGCTTCATATTCTCTCAAATAAGTCTTATGCTTTTTTTTCTTTGAAGCCCTGTAAGACATTCATTTATTAAAAATAATTTTAAAAAAAGATTGTATGGACGGTCTAAATGGTGGTAAACAATTAATATATGTGTCCAACAGATCACGAGAAAAAAAACACTTAAAAGCCTATTGATAATTCTTTTTTTCCCATTTTTGTTTAAAATTATAGACAGGTGGTGAATGATGAAGGCAGTTAGTAAAAAAAAATTGTATTTAAATATAGAATTATGCAGTGCTTGTTGGGGTAAGAGGGCAATGGGAATAAATTCTCCTAAATTAATTGAAATCATAGAAGCTACGTATTTTAATAATGTTAAAAGTAATAACATATTAATTCACCAAGAAATGGGAAAAAAAGCTGGGGCTTCCTTGGACATGTGGTAAAAAATCAGATTAATTTTTTTTTCATTGCTCCTTTATTTGGTTTGGGGTTTTTTAAAGCACTTATGGTAGATGGAAGAACTTGTGAGGACAGTTACATCATTAATAGTTCTTCTTTAATTGACAGTTCAGGCACCACTTTGGATGTTTGTTTCTTGGTTCTTGCTCAAAGAGCTTAATTTATTTTAATTAGCTTCTGTCTTTTTTTTTTCTGTGTTTTGTATATACAGTCCACGGTAACGGAATGAAATTCTGTAGAAAGAGCAAAGAACTCAGTTTGGATGGAGGTGTGTTTTTCCTTCAGGGATAACCAGAGTGATGTCTCCAATTTTGTAATATTTGTGTGAAGTTTTGAAAGGATGCTGTTCACGTTTTGTCAGACTATCCCAATGTACTTCCTTCAGCCACATCAAATCTGTTTAATTAATAACCTTACAAATTTGCTTCCAAATTTTAGAGCTAAACACAATTAGATCTCTCTCTCTTTATATTTTTTTAGCTGAGTTAAACTCTGAGGGCAGCTGCCCTTCTTAAGAAGAAAACCAGAAATGATTAAGCCTTTTTGTGTACCTATCTCTCTGCATATCAATGAAAGTGACTATGTGTGCATTTGTGAGAGAGAGACTTTTTTCTTGGAAAGCAGAGATATATATGTATCCAGAGGGTAAGAAATGGCTTTCTTCAGAGGGGAATGGGCAGTGTTTTATTAATGATCTTTTACTGTGTATAGCAAGTATGTCTGTGGTGGGGGTGGGTAGGGTCTTTGCTGTCTCCCTAGAGCCAAATGCTAAATATAGAGCATAGACTGCCAACTTTGCATCCTATGGGGGGCTGAAAAAGAGGAGGACAAAGGGAATTTTTTTGTGCTGGTTAAATCCAGCCTCCATAGAAAAACAGATACCCTATGGGGTTTGATGACAGCAGAAAAATAGACTGACCAGCTTCTGTGTTGCAAATAAACCTTGCACTACATGGAAAGCAATTTCCCAAATGCATGTTGTGCATTACAGCCACATTTAACCGTCTCCCCCAAGTCTGCTGCTGCAACCACTGACAATGGAACAGTCACATTTTGTGGGGAGGAATATTCAGTAGCATGTTGTGGTGGGGTAGCCTTAGCTAAGGGCTGAACGCCCAGCCAGCCACTCGCTCGCTTGCTCTCCTCCATCAGGGCAGGGTGAGAGAAAAGGCTCGTGGGTTGAGATAAAGGCAGGGAGCTAACGTGCCAGTTACTGTGATAGGCAAAAGAGACTTCACTTGGGGAAACTTTATTTTATTGCCATTTAACATAGATTTGAATATTGAGAAATAAAAAGACAGGCATTAAAACAAAACCTTACCTTCCCCCCCCAACCCAGGCTCAGCTGTGGGGCCATTGGAGTCGGTTGTGGCTGGCATGAAGTAGCCCCATCCTCTCCTCACAGAACCCCCAGAAGCGCTCCCTGTCAGCACCAGGGCACACTCACCCAATAAACTTGTATAGCAGGAGGAAAAACATTAACAGGGATTCCCAAACCAAATGCAGTGAACAGATATGCAATAAATGATGTATTACACAGAGGCAGAAACTGTGTTAAAATAAGTCCCCAAAAGCTGCGTGAAGTTAAAATTAAGAGTAACACTTCATGGCCTTCACTGAGATGTCCTGGAGACTGTGTGAGAAAGCATGTGAATATAAAAACAGTCACTAAAAAGATACTGGTAATACAGAATGGGAGATAGTGGATGCTAATAATTGTGTGTTTTGTAATATGGCCAATATGATTTGAAAATATTTTGAGATATTTTGAAAAATGTTGCTTGATATACCCAATAAGTTAAATAAAAAATATTTGGAAATAATGACTTCTCTTAAAACTAAAAATAGGAAAAAATGGAAGTGATACAGAATGCTTATTAATATAAAACGAAGGCTTAATAAACTGTTGAGAGAAGGAAAAAGACACATAGTAAAGAAAATTAGCTAAAAGAACCTTTATAAAAAGGGCAATGGAACTGATAAAAAGATTCTGGCTTAGCTTATATCCTCAAGAGAGCTCATTTGAAAGCCATTTGTCAAATAAGAACTGAAAAGGGATGTCATAAGAGATCCTAGATCTATCAAATCTGTCTTTCAGGATTTCTATACCTATTTTGTCATATCACCTCACAATACAGAGCGAATAAAATCATATTTTTAAATGTGAAACTGCCATTTATATCAAAAGATGCAATTACATTAGAGTAATGGAGACTGAAAATACTTAGCGTTTAATAAAACTTTTAGGAAGTTTGCTAAAATTTTAGAAAGAGGAAGGACTTTGAAAAGCCTATGGAAGTGACAGTGCCTGATCAGTTTGTTTTCAAACCTACGGATACAGCTTCCAAGACGGATAAGTGTTGGGTTATAGGTTGGACTTGATGATCTCAGAGGTCCTTTCCAACCTTGTGATACTGTGATACTGTGATAAAAAACAGCACTGCTGCTGTTTGCCTTCACATCCCACTATTTCATTGCATGTTTGGAATGAGTAAATTTTGAAAGATCTGACCTCACAGTAAATAGTATTTCTTTGCCTACATATTTGTAATTTTTGTGATATTATTATTCTATTGCCACAATTATATTATGCAGTGATTCACCACTGTAAAAATGAAATTGTTTTTATCTACTCTCTATGTATTTTTTTTTTTACAATCCCTATCTCAGAACAAAGTTTGCATTTCATGGAAGGTGGTCATCCAGAAATTTGTTCCATTGTCGGAATGGAGATTCTCATTTCTAATCGTTTTATGTGAGTGTAGCTGTATGTATAGCTGGGATTCTTCTTGTCAGATTTCCCTTTAAGAGTTATTAAAATATACACTGCCTGAAAGAATGAAGATTAATGTACAGTCTGCTACTAAAAATGAGCCAGCCAGTATCGTAAGGGTGGAAGAGTCAGATAACCTGTTATCTATGATGAATGGAGTCTGCCCATGTTGCTTACAAAGGTACTTGTTTTGTCATCGTGACTCATAAAAGGACTTTCACTATGTTGAGTGGCTGTTGTTAGTGTTTGGAGCTATTTTGAGTGACATGAATTCTGCTTGATCTCAAAGCACAGAAAAAAAATCTGCCTAGTATTTATTTCAAGAAATAACATTGTGTGTCAAGGCAGATTGCGGAAAACATCAGCTCATTCTGTGGTTTATTCAAAAATAGTGTGACCTTCAGAAAAAATCGCTTAACCTACCCTCTAACTCTATTGCCCATTTTATAAGTAGTAATTCTCCATTTTAAGTGCATTTTTGAAAACATAATCTATCAGTAGTTTCAAAAAGAGTAAGATACGATGATGATAAGGGCCAGAAAAATGGCAAAGTAAATGTTGTTTAGCTTCCTCTTCTTCGTGCTGGGTCATTTTCTGTAGCTATAGAGGCACTACTGGGAATATTAAACAAGTGCACCTTAGTACAATATTGTGGGCTTGGTGTGGAAATTGCTGGGCCAGTGTCTGCAGTCTGTGACTCGGCAGATCAGAGTAGGTTATCCTGGCAGTGTCCTTCACTTCAAAATTTAGTTGATGTTAGTGGTCTCAGCTGAAAGCACTGAGCAAAAGACCTGTTGACACAAGATCATATTCCATTCAGCTCTTTTTACTTTGCGTATCATATCCAGTTCTCCTGACAATTGCCTATACCAGCAGAAAACAAGGCACAAAACCCATGTCATATTTCATACATCCCTACAAAAATAAAATATTTGCCTTTGTGTATAGATGGCAGCATAAATGCAAACCCTCATGCCAGTCCTGTGCAGAGCTCACTGATGCAGCCCTTTCAAAGGAGTTTCTCCTACAGAGCTTGCAAGAGGATTGCAATGCTGCTTTTTTTGGCTTGCACATGCAGCGAATGCACCCCGTGCCGAAGGCCACACAGAAACTGTGACCAGTAGAAATATTTATTCAAGTTTCTATGCTACAGTGGTCAGAAGGGGAGCACAATATTTCCAGTTTGGACCTGAGTTTGTTAAGCACAGAGCAGTCCCTAGGGCCTATGTAAGGGGAGTAGGATGAAGGTCCTCCACAAGACACAAGAGGATTTAAATTAGATCAGTACTATTTCTGGCTGCTTAACAAGAGCGATCACAAGGTGCGTGGTACCTTGAGTTAGTGTCCTGCCCTACTGATGATTACTTTGCCTGAAGCTCTCCTACCAAACTGAGTCCATGGTCATAACAGTGTTGGGAAAACTGCTGCACAGCCTAACTTGCTCTTCCTCTTCTGAGAGCAGCAGGAAAGAAAGTCAGAAGCAGGACACTTTTCCCTTTAGTCTGCTCTCTGTCCATGTATGAACTGGATTGTGCCGTTGACTATTTTACTTCTTTGAAAAGGAAAGACAAGAAACAGAAAGGCAATAGATTCTCTTCTTTGTGCAACTAATTACATTCAGCAAAGACTATAATTGGATTCCTAGGCTTCAAACAATATTATTGGATGGCTGACTTAACTAAAACACATGCCACCAAACTTTCCTTGTGCTAGGACAGGTGGAAAATTGAATGCTTGTCCTTAACGTACTATATTTGTTGTTAAAGAGAAACTCACTATTCCAACAGCTTCTCTTAATTAGGAAACCCAAAGGATTTGGACCTGCTTTTAGAAAGAATATAAAACTACGGCAATTCCTGTGACTGCATTTAAAATTCTAGCTTCAAAGCATTTAAAATAGTTGAGAAATTAGTTTAGTAGAAAAAGGCATGAAATATTATTAATCTACTTCAAAAATGACTATTTACAACCAAGGCAGCAGGAAGCAGTTATAACGCTCTCCTCTCAAACCTTCCATTTACGTTGCTCTGTAATTAAAAGTATTTAAACTTCTACAGTTGGATTAGAATCAGTCTTATTCCTGGATTGTCAAAAGAGTAAGAACATATAAAATGTAAGTCAAATGTACAGAAATAGCAAATTGAATTGCAAGAAAAAATGGAAATATTTTTACATTTCAAACCTAAAGAGGAACTGGAAAAAACAGAGGCTGTCTCCACATGCAAATCAATGGATTTCATCAAGCTGGATATCAAACTTTGTGAAAATATTAGAGAATTTTGGTCAAGATTGAGATGTTCATACTTAATACACCTTTTCACAGATTTTTTTTTCCATCTGTGTAAAAATATCTATTTTATTCTTATTGGAGGGAAAGGAGAGGTAAACTCTATCAAAGGATCGGTTTAGTAAAAAGGAAAAAATGTAAATTTTTGCTTCTCTCCCATTTTCATACAGGAAAGGAAAAAGAGAGAGTTCAAAACAAAGTCTTTCCCTGAAAGTGTCAAGCAAAACAATAAATATCTTTGTTGTTAATGGAAAACACACTCATTTTTTGGCAAACTATGACAGGTTCTACTCCGCACAGCTGAGGCTGTGATTCACAAAACAGGAGCCAGAAGAGGTAGATCATTTCTGTTTCTTGAAAGCACAGAAATACTCATAGTTCCAATTATTGGAACAATTATTTGTATGAGAAATATTATGTTCTTTCCAGGAACCAGTATTTAGAGTAGAGAACACTTAAAAAGAAAATGCAAAACCCTTTTAGAGCCAAACAGCTTCTTATAATATTCTTTTTAATACAGACCTGCAGTATTTTAAGGATCAATTTTCTATAGTAAAAGGTCAGATTCCTGAGATGCAGCTTTTCAAGTAGTATAAAGAGATATAATTCCACCAGCATCACTCACTTTCATCAACTGACATTTGGCTTTTTCTTAACCCCATAAAGCAAGGTCTGCACAGGAGGGGATCAGCACAAGTGATGCTGTTCAAGGGAACCAAAGTCCTCAAAACTGATGTTAAATGGGGCTTAGGACATAAATCTCTCTCTTACAGTTGAATGTGATCAATAATAAATTCCCACTTTGTTCATGGCATAGGGTGAAGGCAGACTTGGGAATTTATCTTTTTCTAAAGTAAAATAAAGAACCTTAAAACCTGAAAGTGCTTTTCTTGCATTGGAATCCAGATTATCCTAAAGAGAAACAGAATTCAAACTATGTTTCACATAAATCATAGAATTTTCCAGTTGGAAAAGACCTTTGAGATCATCGAGTTCAACCGCAACACACAATGCAAACGCAAATGCATACACACAAAATGTTATGCCTATTAAATAAATATGTAATATTATTACATTGTATTTAGTAAGGTTTCTGAAAGATACTGATACATTTTACACAATGTCTGAATGGTTGAAGTAATCTGATGTTTATATTGACACATATGATCCTTAATCATATGTTATTACACATGAGGGTGAAATGTGCCCCAAAAGTTTTCTTAAATTTATAGATATGAGACATTTTTCAGGTTCTTGTCCCAAGTACCACCTCCACTATTATTTTAACAGGGAAAAATCTCTTGAGCTACTACAGCCAGATTAAAACCAGTATTATGGTGTTAGTGTAGGCCAGTGGTGTATATTTTTTGTAGTTAATAAAATGCTAGATCTTGGTATACAGCTTGAAAGAATTTTGCATCACATAGATGCTTCTAAGTTTTTATATATTTGATATTTTGAATGTTCTATTCTCACACCCCAGAGTCTCTATGACCTTTCTAATTACAGTTTACTGTTTATGCCAGATGGTTGGATAAGTATCGTGGGTTTTTTATTCTTATTTCATTAAATAAAATAATATATTAAGTGCAAGTCATAGGATATAAGTAGCAGAATAGAGAAACAGAGAACTCATTATTTTTAATATGGATTTGTGATATTTCCTGAAATTGTTTCTGTTTATAAAGATTTAATGGAAAAATTCAAGATGGTGCTAATATTACCTAGAAAGTAAACTCAGCACAAAAATTCTATTGAGTGGAAAAGAAAAAAAAGGTCCTTCTTAACTGGCCTGAGAGCATTTTGATTTTCAGAATTGCATGTTCCTTGCTGAGGAGACCCCACCTGTGCTCTCTAAGTGTACAGAACACCTTTAAACCACCACATAAACTAAACTAATGTGTGTGGAGTTCTTGAAACTGCAATAATTTAGTGTCTCAGTAATTCTGATCGCCCGTTGCATCCTCCCGATACTTCCAAGCCTCCTGGGGCAATGACCTATTATTTTTATGCCACAATTGATCATTTTCAGTTCTGTGCACACTTCTGGAGCTCTGCTTATTATTAGGCTGCATACAAAGCCTATACACAAACGATGTTTGCAAATAAATGTCTGATTTGCACCTGCTTCTGTAAATTATTTCTTTTTATGTCAATTAATGCATATTTAAATTGGGAGAAAAAATATAAAGAGTATCAGCACTTTCTATTTTAGGTTAAAACTGTGGAGGTTTATTTAGATGCAGAATTTCTGATAAAGGTAGTACTAAGATGAAAAATAAGGTGCATAACACAGTAAAATCAGGCTTGTTAAAAAATACGTTCAATTCTTTCACTCATCCGGTGTGAGAGACAATTAATTAATTTGGGGCTGTTTCAGGTACCATGAAGAGACAAGACCACTGCAGTGGAATTTGACAGAGCTACGAATAGGATGTTAACAGTCAAAGCAAGATTCTGCTAATACAGATTTGTGTCTGCATTTTCTCCTTTTTCACACTTTCCCTGCTCATTTGCAGATCGTTATCTTTCTGTAATAGCTTAGCGGCCAGGAGAGACAGAGGAAATGGCAATCCCTGAGTAGAACTAGCTGGAGGAGGAGCTGCAATTGCTTTTTGGATCACTACTTACTGTAGGAGTTTGCCCTCTAAGATTCTTTTGCCTTCTATTATGAAGTCTTCCTTATGTGAATATTGCCAATAAAGGTGAGAAGCAGAAGTACAAGTACAACCTTGCGAAGAATGTGGAAGAACATCCAAAGGGCAGTCCAGGTTTGCCTATTAAGCAGAGTCCCAAACGAGTCAGCCTCAAATTATACTATTTGCTATAGAAAAATCTAAGCTAAACTCACCAGGTGGACTTTATAAATACAGCCAAATGAGAAATTTTTTGATCTATTCACACCTCTGTAAGATTACCTCACTGTTGTTATTCACTGTATGGCTGATGAAGAGCCTAGAGCTTTTCCTTTTTTAATATGTGCTCTTTTATAGTCTGGTCCCATTGAGAGGATATTAATAAAGCACACACACTTCTCTGAGATTTTCAATCTGAAGGGCATGTTGTGAACCTGGATCATTTCTCAAGAAAAGCCCCACTCAGCCCTAAGACTGGCATTGAAAAGGTGGTATATTTTTAATTGATAATCCACTGGTCCGTCCTCAATCTCTCTCCTTTTATTCCTACTGCAAAAATAAGGTATTTCTTATTCAATTGTTTAGAGCTTCAAAGTTTGCAACTTGGTTGGTCCTCCTTTTTCACCCTGGGAGGAATGCACCATGTGGAAAAACAGATATTAAGCTTTTTTAGGTAAAATGCTACAAACAAGCACATATATATATATATTCCAAAGACTTTGTTCCTTTGCATAGGAAATACCTTGCAATGTTGTATTTCAGATGTAATTCTCATCCACCGTGGCTTAGCATTTAGGTTTTTTTTCTGTAGACACATTAATAAATAACAGATCCTTTCAGGTACCACAGATTTTTACATGTTACACTCTATAATCTGCCCCCTGGATATCTTTTATACAACATTATTTTTAAGCTTAGCACACTTCAGCAGTGTGTGTGGGAGTGAACAATGATCTGAATACTTCAAGAGAATTCACACCTTCACTACTAATTCTTAGCCTTTACATGACATGTTGCTCCTGAAAGGTGCTCTACTATAATCAACTATTTAGTTCAATAATTAGGGGTTTTTTTGGGTTAAGAAGTGAGTGGTACATTTTTCAAAAGCATGAAAGTTATTTACAAACCCTGAATATTTTCCCCTTCTTCTCTTAGCCTCAAAGGGAATCTGTGGCCTAATTTTCACGTTTATTTTGGCCTTTAATGAGACCATCCTAGAGAAATTTCAAGAAGCCACCTTAGGTGGCACACATATGGCTGAAAATTGAGCAGAGCCCCTGAGGCCATTTTGTGGGTGCTTGATTAACCTTGCCAATCCAGCCAGGAGGCATTTTGTAGTTGTTTTTCATCAAAGTGTAATGAAACCTAAACTGCTAAGAGTCAAAGATCCCTTTTCCAAAATAAGGAATTTGAGAAACTAAATCATAAGGGTACTTTTGGAAACTGAACTTGTGGGGCTACGATGGATGGCAGGATAGGGGTGCTGCCACAGACAGAAATAGCTGTGCCCAGGGGCTGGGAAGGGAGCTGTACCAGGTTGCAATGACCTTGGGCAGTGAGAGAGGGGATGATGACACAGCCAGAAGTGAGCAGATTGTGACAATTTTCCTTCGCAGTTACAGAGTCAACATATGGAAGTGACAATGGCAGGGACCAGAGCAACACTGATGGTGAGGAGGGAGCAACAGCAGGAGGAAGGAAGTGCAGGAGATACTGAGTATCTCAAGGAGGGGTTAGCAAGTGGGGTGAGAAGGTGAAGTGTCAGCAACCCTGGCAACAAGGTTAATGGGTTGAATAATCTTCAACAGGCCAAGGTTAGGAGCAGGTACATAATGCCACAAGAAGGTGTGATACCAGATGATAAATAGAGGTATAGACAGAGGAACATGGAAGGAGTAAATGAGAGTGATGGGCACAAACACAGCATGGTGTTGAAAAGAGAAGCAGTGAAAAAAGCTGGGAAACAAGGTAGCGAGGAAGACAAGAATGAAGGAAGAATCAAAGCCTAGTGATTAATTTGTACAGAAAAATTTCTTCCCCTCATTGACAGAAAGCAGTAAATGGGGAAGATGAGAGACCCAGTGGCAGCAGATGGGAGAGCAGTGTTGAGGTGCTTTTGAGGGGTGGGTGGTAAATGGCAGGTAACTCCGTGGGAAAGGACAAATATCTGATAAAGGAGGAGGTGGCAAAGGAGGCAGTGAAGAAAACAGGGGAGAGGACATCATGAGAGAGCACTAAATGCAGCAGCTGAGAAAATCAGCAGTCATCAAGGACAGGTGGATAAAAGAGATGAGAAGTAAGATGGGAAGGGGAGACACTGCAGGTACAAAGTGAGTTTTTTTGGCAAGGAAAGATGAAAACCGGCAGGTGATGTACTGAGTAGGCAGGAAGGTTAGATGGCTGGTGAGCTTATAAAAACAAGATGCTAATCTAGTCCCTATAAGGGACCATGAGAGCCCCACAGCCTGGAAGGTGCCAGCATGCTGTGAAGACAAGTCATTTGGACAGGAGGTGAGCTCGGCCGAGAGGAGTGCTGGTGAATCTGCAAGGCTAAAAAGAACAAAAGGGCTTATGAGAGAGGATGGCAAGGCTAGGCAGAGTGTGATGGAGCTGTGAGAGGTAGATGAAGCAGGCAGTAATGCAGAATTCAAGAGCTGGACTACCAGAGGAGAAAGCCAGAACACAAGGCAAAGTGGCAGGTGAGGAGGGATCCAGGTAATGTTCAGGGTGAAGAAACACTAAGAGGCTGTTTAGGAAAAAAGTGCTGGGCAGGAAGTAAACGCAGCTACAAGGAGAGACGTGGTGGCAGGTAGCTAATGGAGTAGGATGATTGAGGGGCAGCAGTAAGTACAGCAGAGAGGTCACTAAAGGAAGAGGGACACAAAAAACAAGTCATAAATGGGGTGGCAGTAGGGTGCAGAGGAGACTCAGTTATGGCTGCCAGAGAAATAGTAATAGCAAAAAGCAACAGAGAAAAAAAGCTGGGAACCAGAGAGGAGGAATCAGTGAACAGGAGTAAGATGGAGAGGAGCTCTAGACAGGCAGCTGCACAGGAAAGGGAGCAGCAGCACGGGGATGGCTTGCTAACAAGTCTGTGAAGGGAGGGAAGTGTGGCGACAGCAGTACAACAAGCAGTTAATACAGAGAGGTTTGGCAGTGTTTGGGTGATGGGGCAGTAAGCAAGCACTTAGAAGATGCTGAACTGCAAAAAGATAGGCTGAGGCTGTAAATTGTATTTGTGATGGTGCATAGGAGGGATCAAAGGGAGACTGCAGCTGAGGCAAGGACTAGGAACAGCAAGGGAAAGCAGAAGAGATGAAGCTTCGAGAGGAACTGAAAGAAGAAGATGGAGAGATTGGGGGAAAAAAGGGTTAAAAAACAACAATGCAGAAGGAGAAGCGGACATTTTGGCATCTGGAATAGGTAGAAATAGGTGAGGAGAAATGGCTCTGACCAGCCACCCAGTTAACAATAAATAAGGCAAGAGAGCGGACAGTAAAGGTGGCTTTGGGAAGAGGCAATAAGAGCAGGCTGGAGAGATGACCAAGGCAGTGCTACCTGGTAAAGATAGGGCTGAGAAGCAAGTCAGACAGAAGTTGGGGAAAAAATGAGGTTATGCAGGAGAGTGCAATAGAGGTGGCAGGGGGTCCCTAAGGAAAAACTGGGTAATGGGACAATGATGCTTGCTCAGCCATAAGAAGTGGGAATGATAACAAATGCAGATGATCTGAAGGGTTAGGAATTGGCTGGATGGCCGAGCCCAGAGAGTGGTGGTGAATGGTGTCTCATCCAGTTGGCGGCCGGTCACCAGTGGTGTCCCCCAGGGATCGGTGTTGGGTCCGGTCCTGTTTAATATCTTTATTGATGATCTGGATGAGGGGATTGAGTCCATCATCAGCAAGTTTGCAGATGATACCAAGCTGGGAAGAAGGGTTGATCTGTTAGAGGGTAGGATGGCCCTGCAGAGGGACCTGGACAGATTGGAGAGATGGGCTGATTCCAATGGGATGATGTTTAATAAGTCCAAAAGTCAGGTACTTCATTTTGGACACAACAATCCCATGCAGAGCTACAGACTGGGGACAGAGTGGCTGGAGAGCAGTCAGGCAGAAAGGGACCTGGGAGTGCTGGTTGACAGGAAGCTCAACATGAGCCAGCAGTGTGCCCAGGTGGCCAAAAAGGCCAATGGCATTCTGGCCTGCATCAGGAATAGTGTAGTGAGCAGGACCAGAGAAGTTATTGTCCCCCTGTACTCGGCACTAGTCAGGCCTCATCTGGAATACTGTGTACAGTTCTGGGCCCCCCAGTTTGGGAAAGATGTCAGGATACTGGAATGTGTCCAGAGGAGGGCAACGAAGATGGTGAAGGGGCTGGAGCACAAGCCCTATGAGGAGCGACTGAGGGAGTTGGGGCTGTTTAGTCTAAAGAAGAGGAGGCTCAGGGGAGACCTCATTGCTCTCTACAACTACCTAAAAGGAGGTTGTAGTCGGGCAGGGGTTGGTCTCTTCTCTCAGGTGACCAGTGACAGAACCAGAGGGCATGGACTCAAGCTTCGTCAGGGAAAGTTTAGGCTTGATGTGAGAAAGAAGTTCTTCACTGAAAGGGTGATTGGCCATTGGAATGCGCTGCCCAGGGAGGGGGTGGAGTCGCTGACCCTGGAGGTGTTTAAGGGGAGATTGGATGAGGCACTGAGTGCCATGGTTTAGATGATGGTTGGTGTTAGTGTTGGGTTATAGGTTGGACTTGATGATCTCAGAGGTCCTTTCCAACCTTGTGATACTGTGATACTGTGATAAGTTTCCAGAAGATACAACAGAAAGTCCTTTTGGATTGAGAGCAGGCAGCAGAATACAGAAAATACACTGCCACAGAGAAGGAGAAATGTTTGCTGTGTGACATGTCCTTATGGTACTATGTTTTGGGTTTGTGACTAAACCAGTGCTGAGAACACAGTTTTGGCTATCGCTGAGCAGTACTTGCACAGCTTCAAGGTTTTGTCCGTTCCTCCCTCTGTCTCCCCCCATCCCTCAATGGGAGTAGGAACAAAGATTGGGAAGGCACACAGCCAGCACAGTTGACCCGAAGTGGATAAAGGGATACCCTATACCACACAACACCAAGCTCGGCAATAAAAAATGGAAGGGAAGGAAGGAGGAATGTCTTCGAAGGCAGCCATTGCTTAGAGATTGGCAGAGTATTGGTCCACTTGTGGGAGGCGGTGAGTGATTGCCTTTGCATTGTTGGGGGTTTTTTTGTTTCCCCTCTTGCTTATTAAACTGTCCTCACTTATTAACTTCAGTTAAGAACCGCATTAAACTGTCCTTATCTCACGTTCTCTAGCTTTTGTTCTTCCTGTTCTCTCCCTTAGCCCACTGGGAGTGGGGATAAGCAAGCTTCATTGTTTGGCAGTTTTCCTGCAGGCTGGGTTCAGCCCACCATGGAGCTGAATACTGCTGCCTGGAAAGGCATTGAAGGCATGCAGCTAGGGAGTTGGGGAGGAGAAGCAGCTAAGGGAAGTGGCAAAACATAGCTGCACTAGAGCTGTAGGCCTACAGGCTAGGGAGTTTTTGAGAGCAGCCAGCAAGGAGGATGAGGAGGCTTGCCAGCAAATTAAATAGCCACCACAGGCAGAAAGTGCTGGTGATGTAGCAAGAACAGGATGTGGGCTACGCAGCAATGGCAAGGAGGGCAATAAGTGGGGAAAGGAAGGGAAGAAGAGCAAACACAGAGCATACGCAGCTTCTGGGCAATGCAGAGAAAGTAGGCAGCGTATGGAGCAGCAAGTTGAGGATGAAGTTAGGCAGCAGACAGAGGCCTGAAAAGACGCACGGAGTATAGGTTGCAAATGAGGTAGAAAGCAGAGGCAGGGGGCTGGCAACAGCAGGAGGCAACAAACAAACTGGTAAAGAGAGATGACAAACACGGTCCAGCATGAAAGTTATGTGATCAACAAGTCAGGTATTGAAATGAGGTGAAAGAAGGCAGGAGGGAACAGTGAAGACAAATGGTGATGAGCAGCAAGAAAAGGTTGAGAGTGCAATCCAGAAACACAATTCTGAGAAGTTATATAAAGGACATGTTTACAAGCATAGGAAGCAATCAGTGGCAAAAACAAGGTGGCAACAGAGGCAGTGAGAGTAGTAGCTAAGGGAGGTGGTGAAGGCAAGGAGCAAAAGAAGGGGCTTGTGCTGCGCAAGGCAAGTGGCAGTAGGCAGCCAATACATGCTAGTAGGATGGGAATGAGTCAGTGAGGAGAGGTGGGAAGTGAAGGGGACATAGTGGCAGCAGGAAGCACTAAGTGGAGGAGAAGTTTGGTAATAAGGGTGGATGATGACAGGCAGCAAGTGAACAAGTGTGGGCAGCAGACAGGAAACAGCAGTTTTGTGAGCTGTCTGTAAACAGGGCAGCTCCTGACAGGAGGAGACAAATGAAGTAGAAAGAGCAGGCAGAATGGCAAACAGGGCAATAAGTAGTGGCAGACCATGGCATGGCAAGGAGATCTGAGAAAGGTCCTGGGCATTTGGGGAGCAAGAGCAAGCAGTAAGTGGAGTGGTAAACAAAGATATTGTGGATAGAGAGCACACACAGCTGCTGGGAGAAAGGAGGACGAGATGAGCTGCAAATGGGGCTGGCCAGAACAGGCAGTGAATGAAGGTAGCAAGACACATACATGTGAGAAAGAGAGCAGCTAGGAAAAGGGAAAGCAGAGGCAAGCAGAGAGGTGGTGAGGGTGGGTGACAGAGAGAAGGACAAAGCTGTGGGACCACAGGGGAAGGTGACAATGGGACAAGAATTCAGCAAATGAAGGAGTGAAAAGAGATGGGATGGGGGTGAGAGGAGAGGCAGTGCAGGGAATTAGATGAGGGCAGGAGCCAAACTAGGAGACGTTGGGCAAAGCAGGGACTGATGAGGCAGTAAGTTAAGCAGCAAGTGAGATGATGTGGCAGCAAGAGAAAACAAGGAAAGTATAAACAAGAACAGAGGACAGAAAGAAGGAAGGTGGTGATGGGGGTGAACCTAGGAAGGGCAGGCAGAATCAAAACAGGAGATGTGGTAAGAGATACTAGAAAATGAGATTGCAGCCATCAGAGCAGCAATGTCAGGGGCTGCAGATGGGATGGGGTGTCGTGGGCTGTGGGCTGGACTGTCACAGAAAGATGAAGGACAGGGGCAAAAGGAAGTGTGAGTGGCAAGTAAGTACACTGGCCAGTAATACGTTGGCATGGAGAGAGGTGATGAGCAGGTAGGCTGAGGTAACAGGCAGGATAACAAGTGCAGCAATGAAGTTGATAATCTAGATACAATCCTGTGCTTTGCTGTCGGGAATTTGTTGTTGCTTGCAAAAAATCTGGACTTGCCTCTCCCCACCTGACTTTCTCCTGAAGGCGAAAGGATTATACTCTTTCTTTCCCTTTCCTGTCTACAGTTTTAAACGGAATAGAGTGGGTTTTTCCTTAGTAGCTCTCTCCACAAGACACAGGATTTGAAAGTTACTGACAGCAAGTCTTAGTTTCTTCTATGGACTCTGGACTGGTTATTAACAGAACTAAATCTTTGAATCTAAACCTGTCAGCATTTCCCTCTTGTCTGTGTTAATGAGCTGAGATGCTTTACCTTTCTGTAAAAGGAATTTGTTCAGGCATTTGCATGCCACAGATTGCCCAAAAAACCCTGTGCCATCTTCCTGGATTGAGGAAAGTTATAATCCACTAAGCAGGTCTCTTGCAGGCTGGCTGGAAATAGATATTGTCTGAATCTGACTACTATGGTGCAAAAAGAGTTAAAAGCTGGCTGTGAATGAAGAAGTTGGACCCATTTTGTATTGACCTAGCTGTTTTCTTAATAAGGGATTAGGAGAAACTTATTGCTTCAGTCAGTGCTATATTTACTCACACATCAAGAGAGTAGTAAAAAGGATAGATGTATCATTAGCAAAGGACATATCAAAGATTTACAGATAAGAAAATATATGAGAAAAATATCTTTATTCACTATTTGTGCTTGCACCTGAAGTGACTCTGATTTTCAAATTGGTCTCATAATTTAGTTACATTCAATGGCAGATGCATATATTTTATCACAAGAGGTAATTCCAGGATTTGTCTAAAGCTGAATCACAGTAAGCAAAGATCACCTTATCAGGCAATATCTTAAGCAGGAGCAGTGAGGAAGCAATCCAGTGGAGTTGACTCAGCCCTTTGCTCCTCTAAAGCAGATAAATAGAATTGCGTGCTGTTTGCTGTGTGACATGTTCCAAATGAAACATAAAAGAAAGCAGCTCTATTGATTTTGCCTGGAAACTGTGGCCCTTGTTCATAGCAGCCCATCTAAGGAATCCAACTCAAGATTTCTGTCAAAGTCTTAAAATGTTGGCCAAGTTACATTGTCTGCTTAGTGGAAAAAATGCCACGAAGTCCATCTAAACTGAGTACAGAAACTGCCTCTGGTGACCCTATTCTTAACTTTGCCCATCCTACATAATTTGGGGAATAATCAGGGCGTAAGTGTCATTAAAAATGGAGTATGCACCCAAGAGTTGTTGATCATCAGTTCCCCTTTTGTCTCTGTTTTGTGGCAGACCTGTTTGCTACTGCTCACCCCTGGAAGAACCGATGGAGTCTGGTCATGCCATGCATACACTATATATAATTAAGCACTTGGTCCACCTGTAGAGTGTGCAATTATAATATATTTATTTCCTGCATCAAAGAGAACTTACATTTAATTAGTTTTTCCCAAGTGAAACTGATACCATGAGAGACTGTCAGGGAACTAATTTCAGATTGTGTACCATAGCAAGTCAAATTTCTTTGAAATATTTATGAAAAAATTATCAAATAAAATGTCAGGTTATTGCTGGTTTTATGTCACTCTTTGCATAAAAGTAGAAAAGGGAGTTAGCTCATTTTCTTCCTGAGCTACAAGCTTTACTGTCAACACACCCCCATATTTAAAATTCCGAAAAGAGATTAAGGCAACTTTGCCCATAGGAATATAAGATAAAGTTAGTTTTGGGAGGACATCAGAACTAATGAAGTCTAGTTTCTTCCAGATTTGCATTCTACATTTGTAGACCTGCAACACCCACACAATAATGTTAGTTTTCAATACCAGCTTCTTTAACAATCTCTTCCCTCTGCTAGCTGGCACAAGGTATCACCAGGGCTCTCAACCACTGCTGACTGACTTTGGTCATACGACAGCCCAAGTCGGAAAGGACCTCAGGTGGGGAGGTCTCCAGTGCAACTTCCTGCTCAAAGCAAGGCTAAATGTGGCATTAGATCAGTTTGCTCAAAGCTTCTTCCTGCTAAGTCTTGAAGACCAACAAGGATGCAGGCTGAACAGACTCTCTAGGCAACCTGTTCCACTCTGTCTATCATGAAATGAAAAAGTCAGTCCTTTTTATCTGCTCTGAACCTCTTTTCTTTCAGCTTATGTCCACTGGCCCTTGTACTCTTGCCTTGTACAATTTGAAGAGCTTGACACTATCTCTTTGATGATCCTACTCACCACCCATTCCCTCACAAGCACACAGAGCCTGCTGTCAGGCCCACCTGAAGCTGACTCTTCCACCAGATGATCCTACCCTGGTTCCTCAACCGCTCCTCACAGGGTAAATGCTCCAGCCCTGACTGTCCTGGGGATCCTCCTGCTTGCTGCACTACTCTGATGTCTTTCTTACACTGGGAGGTCCAAAACCGGACACAGTACCTCGATGTGGTCTAACAAGTTCTGAGTAAAGGAGAAAAATAATTTCCTTTGGCTATATTCCTGTTAGAAGACCCTTGGTGCTGTTGGTCACCTCTGTTGTTAGGACACACTGCAGGCTCTGGTGCACCTTGCGTTTGTTAGGGTTGCTCCTAACCAGTATTCCCAACCTGCACTATTGCAGGGGGTATAGCTGAAGTGTGCCAGCTGCCAGAGGTAGGATCGTTCTAGTGATGTGGGCTGTCCATCAGCTGAGTTCAAATCTGGGACTATCCCCTCTTCCTAGCCTTTGATTTTTCACAAATCTTGTGAGGATGAAGCACCAGGGTGGGGAGGACCTGCCTTGCTGTCAGATTGGCCAGAAATCAGCCAATAGCAAAAATCCATTGGGGGAGTGAGGGAGAAAAGATAAGCAGGTAGGCAAATGCCACATCCATACAGGCATCCTATTTCCCAGGTATGCTATTTCCCAGGCTGAAATTACAGCTGCGAGCCTTGAGCCTCTCCACAGAAACTCAGATAGAAGCATAAAGTTAATTTATATTGACACTTGCTATATTCAGAAGAAACTTGTCATTCTCAGTTTATATTTCAAAAGCAATATTAAGATGAAGCAATGGTCTTTGCTTTGCAGAAGCTGCTGCTGAACAGAATGAACTAAGAGTATTTTAATATAAAGCGCAAAGGAACAGTGTTGGTCACCTCAGTGGTGTTTATTATTTCTGAAACAGCATTATTAGTATCAGTACCTCTCATGACCTTGTTTCCATCTGGCATCTCTAAAAAGTTGCTTGAAATAGATGAAGTTACCTCACTCTGGGTCTTGTCTTATCGGAAAAAACTATAATGTCACATCTATGTTGAGTCATTGCCTAATCTGGCCTTTGCAAGGTCTCTGCTGCTACTTTACCATTCCTGCTTGGGGAAAATATTAGATACACTTCATCTGTCAGACCATGATATGATGCCTGCCAGTGTAAAAGTGAAATTGGAAGCAGTCGATCCTTTGCTCTACAAATAAGCAAACAAACCATAAGAGTATCGGAGGAAAGATCACCAGTGCACAAGTAAATATGAGCAAGATCAAGAAAAGCTTTTTCACAATTGGCTGAAATTGCAGGGATATCAAATAAATGTGTAAAATGTTAACATAAAGTAAAAAAAGATGAGGGCACTGTGCTTGCACTGAGTTGTATGTGTGAACAGACTGTCATACAGTAACATACAAAACTGTAATGAAAATAGGAATAGGTTATTAAGTCGTTCTTAGATACATTTGGTCTAGTTCTTTAGATGATGAACTTTATAAATCCTTGTTGTGTCACCTAACCCTCCATTGTGCAAACAGTATGATCAGGATGATGTTGAATGTCAAGGAATTTGTTAATTCATTACATGATAGGATGACAGCTTAGTTCAACAGTTTCCTGATAAAAGGGGCAGAAGACATGCCTCAATTCATGCTAGAATAATTTATTCAACACAGATGCCACGCACAACTCACAGAACTACAGTGTTTAAGTCGTATGCACAAAAAAAAAGCACACGCATACATTCTCTTGGATCCAGAAAAATTACAAAGTTGGTGTAAAAACAAGCCCAAATCCAGTACATTCAACTTCTGGAAGCAGTTCTAGACCTATACAAATTTTAAAACACCTACACAATAGTATACACAGGGAAAGATTTGGCTAACTTTTGGTAATGTTTAGTTCTCTTAAATACTTAGGCTGTACATCTATGAAAGCCATTTATTCACAAAGACTTTCAGACACTCTTATATGTAACAGAATGATGAACATATTGAATTAAACCAGCCAGAAGACTTTAGGACAAAGTCAAATTAGCTCTATTAGTCCCAAAGTGATTGATTTGAAAGAATTTTCTCATAGACCTGGATTAATAAGAGCTTTTTAAAAATCCGGCAGCTATTATCTCTTAGATATGTATGACTTGAATGTTTTTTAATGAATCTGTGACATGTATGAGTTAAAGTTACAGAATTTTCATTTTACTACTCTCTCTACTGTTTTTTATCTTCTGAGAATGCATAGTAACTTCTATGTAACTTCTAAATAAAGGATTTTGTTTCCAAACGTGATGTCACTTTTTGCTTTTCCTGATAAAATGGGTTACTGTCTGGTACCCCCAAGGGCTACATATGCTGTTATGTTTTCTATTTGGTTTTACCACCAAATGAGATGGTTCTACTGTGGCAGTGACGTGATGTAATGTGGTTTGACTAATTAAAACTACTGCCTTCAGTATGCTACATGGGTTTTTCATTAGAAAGGTTTCTGAAGTCCCAATGATTCTGCAACTGGTCTCTGGAGCAAGAGACCATTTTTATTTATTCACCAGTCTTTGAGCGTGCAGAAGCATGGCAAGAACATATGTTATGCTGATGTCTCCAGGGCTCACAGTCTCCAAGAAAATGTTACAGAAGAGATTGAATTGTGAAGATATTTTGTCCCACAATGATACATTATTATTTCCAATATTAACTTTTCTGTGGCTTGATCCTCAGCAGTTAATTAGTTGAACCCTGGCCAATTGGTTTCAGCGTTTAGATAAGAAGTAATAAATGTGGAGAGAAGACTATGATGCAAACAAGCAGATCAGAAAGGGAAGAATAATTTTGGCTTATATCTGTATGTAAGGACCAAATTTGATTGAAAGGTGACTTACTGTCCCTCACAGTATCCTTCTGGAAAAGTTGTCCAGCATTTAGATGAGTAGGTACATGGTGCAAAGGGTGAAGAACTGGCTGAACAGTAGGGCTCAAAGGGTTGCAGTGAACAGGTCTACATCTGGCTGTTGACCAGTCACCAGCAGTGTTCCTCAGGGTTCAATTCTAGCGCCAGTTCTGTTCAATAATTGTATCAGTGATCTGGGTGCAAGAGTTGAATGCACAGTTAGTAAGTTTGCTGATGATACTAAACTGGGAGGTGCTGCTGACCCTCCCAAGGGAAAAGAGGCCTTGCAAAGGGATCTCGATAGACTGTAACATTGGGCAATCACCAATGGCATGGAACTGAATATGAACAAATGCTGGATTCTGCATCTGGGTTGGAGTAACACTGGGCATAAGTCTAAATTGGGAGAGGAGTGGTTGGAGAACAGCCCTACAGAAAGAGGTCTGGCGATGCTGGTTGACAAAAGACTCAACAGGAGCCAGCAATGTGCCTGGGCAACCAAGAAGGCAACACACATCCTAGGGTGCACTAAACACAGCACAACCTGCCAGTCAAAAGAGGTGATTATCCCACTGTATTTAGCTCTGATGTGGCCTCACTTTGAGTATTGTGTGCAGTTCTGGGCCTCACAATTTAAAAAAGATGTTAAGGTATGTGAACATGTCCAGAGGAGGGCAAGAAAGTCAGTGAAGGGGCTGGTAGGAATGTACTCTGAGAAATGGCTGAGGACTCTGGGTTTGTCTTGTTTGGAGAAAAGGAGGTGGAGGGCTGGCCTCATTGCTCCGAACACATTCCCGAGGAGAGGAAGTGGAGAGGGAGGTGTTGATCTCTCCTCCCTGGGATCCTGTGGCAGGACACATGGGAATGGCTCTAAACTGCATCCCTCAGGGGAGGTTCAGACTTGATGTTTCTTTACCGAGAGGGTGGTCAAATCCTGGAGTAGGTTTCCTAGAAGGCTGGCTGATGCCCTATGTCTGTCAGCATTGAAGAGGCATTTGGACAATGCCCTTAATACTTTAACATTTGGTCAGGCCTGAAGCAATCAGGCAATTCGACTCGATGCTTGTTGTAGGTCCCTTCCAGCCTACTCCCTGCCTCATTCCTACCTCTTTTTTTTCCCTAACAGTACATTTCTCAGATGACATTTCTCCCCAGCCCTGCACTAGCACTAGTGATTGAATAGGCAGTTGTGTCCTATCCTACGCATTGGCTCTGTCATGGCATGTACCCTTCTATGAGGGTGAGAGCCATGGAACATCTTGAAATAATTGGACCATCTCTACAAATTTGTGAAAAGCAGGTGTGAAACAAGGTTTTATCAAAAGTCTTCTGTGCTCATCCAGTGTAGCTGGGTTTTCACAGGATGGTAAAACACACCTCTGACAGTGGTAAGGCTCGAAGATCAAGCCCTCCATATGAGACAAGATGTGCTTCTGAACTAATGGTTGCAAATCTTTTCAAAGTGAGTAATTACCTGTTCATTTCCCTGTGGTTACATGGATATTTTTTTCACCTTGTACTCATTTTCAGAAATGCCTGATCTGTTTCTCTTGGGAAAACATACTAAAACACAACAGTCTGAGAACAGCAGTACTTCCTCAGAGTGAAGGTCCATCTGGCCCAATACTCTTGCCTCCAAAGTGGCCAATAATCAGTGACTAAAGGAGAGCATGTGAGCAGTGAAATTCTACTTCTGTCATGGTCCTGATAGTGTTTATAGGCTTCAGTTTCTGAGACTGGACTCCCCTGGCACGTCTACCCCCAAACTGTCTCCTACCAAGGGGCTAGAGAAAGGCGAAGTTGTGTCTCAGCTCAACTTGGGGCCTTCAGTCTCTGCCTGAGCGATGCTGTAGGGGTGCCTGTCTCTGCACCTGTCTCCTGGATGGGCCTGGAACCTGCACTGTAGAGAGCTACTCTCCTGGATGGAGCCCTCAGACCTAGATCAAATCTTGTCTTGCAGAACTCTAGGAATAACACAGCACTACCATTCTTATCTGTTCTGTTCTGTTCTATTCTATTCTATTCTATTCTATTCTATTCTATTCTATTCTATTCTATTCTATTCTATTCTATTCTATTCTATTCTATTCTATTCTATTCTATTCTATTCTATTCTATTCTATTCTATTCTATTCTATCCTATCCTATCCTATTTCCTGTGCTCTCCATGAGTTGATTGAGACTGCTATTTGACTGAAATGCCAGAGATTTTCCAGCTCCAAAAACACTTTCAAGAACACGTAACACAAAAGTGACAAGTGGAAATAGGATTTGATTTTTATGAATCCGTTTCAGAGACGATGCTCACAAGCATTAACACAATGCGCACGCGTAGCCAGGAGCAGGCTGATGCCTTCTTCAGTTTAGCTTGAAAAAACATCCCTTGCAGTGTGGCAAAGGAAAGCCACGGAACGACAGAAAGCAGCAGCAGGAACACAGGCCAAGCAGTCCCTCTTTCCTGGAGAGTGAGAACTTGAAGAATGAGCATCAGGACTGATCATACACCAAAGAAGAAAAAGAAGTGTGTGGTACAGTAGGGTATTCTCCTAAGTGTGGCACATATCAATGACATGCACACTGTTTGACTTCCAAAACTTGCCTCTTGGCAAGTGCTTCTTGGCCAGTGATGATGAAAAGCACTCTTGTGCCTGCCTTGCACTTGTATTGGGCGCAGGGAGAGCAGGAAAGTGGCAGCTCCTGATGGTGCAGCAAGCGTGGAGGCCTTCCAAGCACAGGCTGTTTTGCAAAAGCAAAGAGCCCTGGGGAAATGGAGCCAGGAAGAACAGAGCTCGCTCCCACTACAAACTTGCAATGGGTAAGAGAGCCAGGGCACGAGTGGCACCTTGGAGGTGCAAGAGCAGGAGGCAATAAGCCAGTCGAAAGGGCCCAGAGGAGCCCTGTCAAGGGACAGTGCTCAATGTTGCAGAGAAAAAGAAAACCCCGGTTGACTCCCTTGGGCTCGTCCTGGGAGTTTAGGAAAGCTTTGTCCCCTCAGATGTAGGGCACGAGGCCTACCTTTATGGAGCAAGAGCAAGCAGGTACCTCATCAAAATGGGCCAAAGGAGCCATGGCAAGGGGCTATGCTCAGTGCTGCAAAGAATGGAAAAAATAAACTGGAAACACCCACTAACACACTGTGGGGAAAAAAAAAGCCTTCCTCCCCCCAGCTGCAGGGCACGACAGGCCAATCTTCATGGTGCACAAGCAGCAGGCAGCGAGACAGCCAAAGGGGAGCAAAGGAGGCCTGACAAGTGGTCATGCTCAGTGCTGCAGAGGAAGATAAAAAACCCCTGGGGACCAGGGCCAATCTGCCCCGAGGGAAAATTCCTTCCTGACCCCAAAGCTGGCAATCGGCTATTCCCTGAGTATGTGAGCAAGTCCTGCCTCCTCCTCCTCCCACAGGCTGGTCATGCCTCCCAGGAAATCCCAAACCCTATTATCGCTCAACCTGGATCCCTCTCAGTGGCTTCCGAGAGCGGCAAAATGGCTCTGGCCTGATCAAGCATCCTTTGGAGGAAGGCTTCAGAGGAGGCCCAGGGGGCTGTGCCTGCCCTTAGTGGCCATGCAAAGGGCACAGCTGCCAGGTATCCCTGATGTGTCCTCTGCCACTCAGCTCCCAAGGACAAACCCACTGCTGGTACTTCTTTCTCAGGGCACGGCTGAAACGAACCCTGCAGCCCAGAGACCACCCCTATCAGCCATCTCCTCTCTGTGTCAGGTCTAACATCCATAAGGCCACGCAGCAAAAAGGACCGGGGACCTGATCTGGAGGGATACCAGCCTGAGGAGTGTTCAGGGGGATGATTTCATCAGCCACAACCTGGAAGAAAGCCAAAACATAATCAAAGCCATAGGCTGGGATGGATGGCACCAACATACCACCATGGAAATAAGACAGGCTTTGAAAAACGAGTGAGCAGAGGTGATGCTGCTGTGGTGGAAAGACATTTTCAGACCAAGAATGTTTGGATCAGTGACCAAAGCACAGCCAGGCAAACACTGACTTTTCCAAACTGGGAAAACGGCCCATTGCTGCTATCACTGTCACATTCCCTTTTGCCACTGAAACCAAGTTTGACGGCTCCTCTGCTAACCACACTCATTGGCTGTGTTTATATGGGGTACAATATGTGCTTCAGCCCAGGGGCAAAACTTGAACAACTCCTTTCTGGCTTTAACATTTCTGAGAGTTATTAGTCTACTTCACTTTGTGACAAGAGGTTCAGGTATCATCTAAAACCTTGGAAAGTCTCTTTTTCCTTTAGTATTTAGTATTTTGAGTCCTGAAAGTACTATTCTTGTAAGGAAAGTACTATTCTTGCCATTCCGTACCTTGGTGCCAAAACTCAACTGGATTTACAGACTGTGTGTAAATAACAGCATTTTTACCATATACATTCGTTTGGCTTTGGGGATACCAAAAGTGAAAGAAAGGCTTTTGATTCCCTCTGCATGAACTTTGCAGAGATGTAGAGAGAGTGTAGGATTTCCTCATCATTCTTTATCAATGCACCAACTGGTGACCTTTACTACTGCCCTCCATATAGTAAGGTCATACTCTTGGAAAGAAGTCCTGAATAGTTCTCTGTTCTTGATTATTGTTTTTCTTGCACTTCAGTAGCTGTTTTCCTCTTTTGGCCTTGATACCTCTCTTGAAAGTCATGGCAGCCCTCTCAGCCTTCATCTTGCTTCTGCTAGTCATGTTCTTCTATAGGCCCTCCACTGCTTAGTCTTTGTTTGCCTGCGTACCTGATGGAACTTGTCTTTCTTGAATCTGAGGAATGAGAAATGTCCCTAGTGGTACAGGTGAGTTGAGATTTGCCTTGTCTTGTCTGGTCTGGTGTTCTCTCCTCTCTTCTCCTCGTCTATCTGTTCTGCACTCCTCTGCACTATTCCTGCTCTGCTCTGTTCTACTCTATTTTGCTCAGTTCTGTTCTAAGAAGCAGGTAAGCTTATACCAGGGATCCCAGGTCATGAGAGTGGTGATGTCTGATTTATATGCTATCTGATTAATGTCAGGGTGGATTAGGTTTGGGGGTTTGTTTGCATTTTGGTGTGGAGGTGTTGGCTTTTGGTTGGTTGGGTCGTTAGGGAAGTTGCTTTTGGAAGTTCAGTTTTTATACTAACTGGTAATCTGATCTAGGAGCTTGAAAGCCATATTTACACCTGTGAGTGAAAAATCACATTCTCTATACCAAAACCTTTACTATCAAAATAAATGAAACATTACAGGTATACTCACAGACAACTAATTTCATATCTAGCCAGGAGGTCCTTTTTTTTTTTCTCTTCTGCAGCTGGAGCTGCATTTAATAATAAGGGCTGTTACCTTATCATCTGAAGTTCTATAAACTTTAAATATTAATTCATGCAGATTTATTTTTAGCCCAAGATAAAGTTTGCTTTCTGAGGTTTTTTGTATGTGAATCACATTATGTTGTCTGAGTCTCCTGCATGATATTAGGAGTAATAGTCTACATTCTGTTAGTCACCCTTGGCTTCTTTGTTTTCATCTAGGCATGGACTCAGAACTCTCTTACACCAGAAGTGTTTCCGAGAGAAGGACTGGGATCTGCTAGATATAAATTGTTATTCTTCACTGCTTTCTAAATGTGAGCTTGGGGTGCGAGGGAGGGAAGAGCTAGAGATGACGACTGGTGGTCTGTGCAAAGCTGAGAGGTCAGAGACTTAAATTCAAGTCCTGGGTATGCTACAAAATTTCTTCATGACCTTTTGAAATTAGCTTTAGCTATGCCTACCAGAGATCTTTGAATGCTGTGGAAATGTTTCCAAGCTACTTAGGTAGCAATAAGAGGGCTGCTATTTACACAGACCTCTATTTAAGCTACTTAACCCCTAATCGAGAAGCAAGGTATCTTCTAGGCTTGAGTATCTCTTCTCAGTGCTGCACTGTGCTTGTAAACATCCCCTGAGGTTCTCCATGCTTCAACCTTTCTCTACAGAATTCTCCTTCCCTGATGACACATTTTTTGATGAACCGCAGGGAGAGGTGCTATTTCTCACGCTACATTTGGATGGCATCTAACAATGGATGTCATAATCTCAAGGCAGCAGTGTGATACATATAAACAGGAGTGATTCGCTATTATTTGCTTGTACTGCTTTATCAACCAGAGAAAGCAAGCCAATTTTACACCCTTCAGAGTGAAAACATAGGTAAGCCTGTGGGAAGAACGATAAGATTGTAGACTGGATTAATCTTTCAAGAAGGATAGCAGGATCTCTTATCACCAGTCAGATATATGAAGTGGTCTGGATGCACCGTCTTGTTCCAGTAGTGAGATAGATTAAAGGCAAAAAAAAAAAACCAAGGAAGAAAGCTGGACAAAATATCACTTAGACAGTGCAACGGTGACCATCAACAAGTCAAACCCTACCCTAGAGTACCTCTCTGGCATATAAGTCTCCCCATTAGCTGTCACAGGATGGGGCAGAAGCCAGTGGCCCTGCCAGGTGTGTGCCCAAGGAACCTCTGCAGACTTGTATTTCTTAACAAGGGAAGGAAACAGGCTGTGCTGCCTTCTCAGTGTGTTCTGCTTCCAGTACGCTAACCAACTGCTTTCCCCATTCCAAAAGTCACTTGTTCCTGGTTCTCTCTATTTCTTTTTAGTGGTTTGCAGTTATCCTCGTTTTGTTTTAGAAGATGCACTTAAAGTGAGACAACCCAAGGCTGGTTCAGAAACTTGCATGACAACCCACCCCAGCTATTCCTCACCTTATCCTCCCCCTCTCTGCTTCACAGTACTGCCAACCAAGTGTTCAGCTGATGCTGAATTACAAACACAAAGGCTAATAGAGCAGAAGGGGAAGAGATACATCACTTGCCTTCTTAGCATTGAGCCGTAGAGCCTAACAGCTGGTATAGCGTATTGCTAATAGCCAACTAGCCTTCAAATCATTAATTACATGGCACTCTACTCCTAGTATTCTGAGGCACACTGGTTTTATTTACAGGATTTTGATCTTATGTTAGGCTCCTCTGAATTATAACCCAAATACTGTTACACTATGGATCCGAAGGTCACAAGGGCATGCTACAGTTTTGAAAGGTTAATGAGATGCTTCATTAACCTTTGTACTTTCGACTATTTGGAAATATCCGTGTTATTTTCAAGAAGAAGAAAAATCTGTCAGCAAAAGGCAGCAAAATACTTTGGTGTTATTAGAATACTTTTGTGCCAGAAGTTAGTATTGTTTTCACTTTATTTCCTCTCTCTGCTCATACTTTCCATTGTGTTCTCCTTTGCCTGCTTTCTCCTTTCTCCAGGCCTACTCTTATACCCCTCTGAGAAAAGCAGTAACCTTCTCAGTGCTGGAGGGGCATCCCACCAACAGTGGTCTCACCAAAAAACTTCCCAAAAGTTAGATTTTATTCAGGGAAGTTTGTACATTTTATTCAGGGAAGTTTGTACTCTCATGACTCTATTTTTATCTTCTTTTCTTTCATTTTGTATCAGTTTTCCAGAATCTCCCATGATTTATAGGTGATTTTAGAGACAAGTTTATTGTACGTGAAAGAAGAAAGGTAACTTCCTAGTCATGTAGCTGCTTTACGACTGCTCTAAAGAAGTACAAAACCAACTCTGAAATACATGTCTAAGAAAAGAAGAGTTAATACACAGCAAAGCAGTCTTAGACTATGCTAGAAATTTGTTTCTGTGTTGTACTGAAGAAAATTAATAAATGATTAAACAATAATTATAACTTTAGGCAAGCAGCTATTTTAATGTGTTCAGATTTTGCCTTAGATAACTCATTCTTTAGTTCTTGATTTGGTATTTCTTTGTCATACTGTACTTAGAGTTTTTTCTAAGAAAGAGATTTCAGTGGATCAAGCACTGCGCACAAAATTTTTCCAAAGTGATATATTGCTTCTTTGAATCTCTTAAATCTCGTTGAAGCCCAGCAAGCCTTCAGATTCCTGAATAATTTAGGTGTTATGAAAACTCCCCTCTAGTTTATTCTCTTTAGGGGTTGTATCCCTACTTGCAACAGCTAATAGTTTAAAATTAGACAAGATAGCAAAATAATTGATGTGAAACTTATTTCATGGAGGGGAAAAGTCAAAGATACATTAAAGGAAAAGCTTTCATACATGTCTAAGTGCATCTTTAAAAGCTAACTTCCATTTTCTCCTGCCCTTCTCCCTTTGCTAACTCAAAGACTGAGACTTTTGTCCATGCCCACGTTTGAATTGAGCAAGAGACTCTAGACCAAGTTCCTGTTGCCAGAGTCTTTGCTGCCATAATCACAAGCTGTTCTGCCTCTCCTTCGTAGTCACTTTATTCTCTGTGTTAAGGAAACATCCAGCACAGTGACATTATGAAGTCCACAGTAAGGCCTTTAACCTCTGCACAACTGAAAGCTTTGCTTGTTATGTTTGTCTGTGTGACCCTATGGTTTCTCCGGGTTGTGCCGGTAACATATTATGATTTTATGAGAGCTGCTCTTTTCTTCCCACAAAAAGAGAATGAAGGAGTAAACACGGGCAAACTCCAGAATATTGCTCTGTGCTTGGTTGTGTTCCTTGATGGAGAGATATGGGATTTGGAAACCCTTGAGGAACCACTCTCAGAGATTACTGGAGCATGATTTCCCATTAGTTGAATGTTGAATGTAAATTACACTGTCCTTGAATCTGATTCCTGTGACAAGATCCTGGTCCAGCCACCCCAATTCAGTTAAGGCTGAGTTGTCACATCCCAGAGGTTTTCTTTGAATTTTATTTTTTAATTTTATCACAGTCACAGTATCACAAGGTTGGAAAGGACCTCTGAGATCATCAAGTCCAACCTATAACCCAACACTAACACCAACACTAACACCAACCATCATCTAGACCATGGCACTCAGTGCCTCATCCAATGTCCCCTTAAACACCTCCAGGGTCGGCGACTCCACCCCCTCCCTGGGCAGCGCATTCCAATGGCCAATCACCCTTTCAGTGAAGAACTTCTTCCTCACATCAAGCCTAAACTTTCCCTGACGAAGCTTGAGTCCATGCCCTCTAGTTCTGTCACTGGTCACCTGAGAGAGGAGACCAACCCCTGCCCGACTGCAACCTCCTTTTAGGTAGTTGTAGAGAGCAATGAGGTCTCCTCTGAGCCTCCTCTTCTTTAGACTAAACAGCCCCAACTCCCTCAGTCGCTCCTCGTAGGGCTTGTGCTCCAGCCCCTTCACCATCTTCGTTGCCCTCCTCTGGACACATTCCAGTATCCTAACATCTTTCCCAAACTGGGGGGCCCAGAACTGTACACAATATTCCAGATGAGGCCTGACTAGTGCCGAGTACAGGGGGACAATAACTTCTCTGGTCCTGCTCACCACACTATTCCTGATGCAGGCCAGAATGCCATTGGCCTTCTTGGCCACCTGGGCACACTGCTGGCTCATGTTGAGCTTCCTGTCAACCAGCACTCCCAGGTCCTTTTCTGCCTGACTACTCTCCAGCCACTCTGTCCCCACTCTGTAGCTCTGCATGGGATTGTTGTGTCCAAAATGAAGTACCCGACATTTGGACTTATTAAACATCATCCCATTGGAATCGGCCCATCTCTCCAATCTGTCCAGGTCCCTCTGCAGGGCCATCCTACCCTCTAACAGATCAACCCTTCTTCCCAGTTTGGTATCATCTGCAAACTTGCTGATGATGGACTCAATCCCCTCATCCAGATCATCAATAAAGATATTAAACAGGACCGGACCCAACACCGATCCCTGGGGGACACCACTGGTGACCGGCCGCCAACTGGATGAGACACCATTCCCCACCACTCTCTGGGCTCGGCCATCCAGCCAATTCCTAACCCAGCACAGAGTGCTCCCATCTAAGCCACGTGCTGCCAGCTTCCCTAGGAGTCTACTGTGGGGGACAGTGTCAAAGGCCTTGCTAAAGTCCAGGTATACCACATCCACAGCCTTCCTCTCATCCACCAGGCGAGTCACATGGTCAATTATAATTTGTTTCAGATGTGGAGGCTCCTTACTAATGAAAAACAACTCTTAAGCCTGAGGTACCAGTTGGTGATAACCCAGTTAAACTTGCACAATTTTCACCAAAGGCTGGGGGTGATATCCTGGCCTTACTAAAATTAATGTGTAAAACTCCTATGAAGGAGGACAAGCCAGGCTACGATCTCATCCCATAATAACAGACAAATTTCAACAGTCCTTAGCAGCCTCTTAATTTGCTAGAGGAAGACCTAAATCTGTTATTTCATTCAAAATCTACACCTGTACAGAGATAGTAATGTAGTTAGTACCTAATCCATGCAACATGTATTTGCTGTCTAACAAAGGACCATGGAGCCTGGAAAAAGGCTAATGCAGTGGAACATTAACAAATTATTTATAAAGGATCATCAGGCCTTGTGTTGCCTTGCCAAGGCCGGCTCGAAAATGCCCATCAATCGTCTTTAACTGGTGTGCCTAATCTCCCACTGCAATTCTAGGGCCTTTTTTCATCCTTTTTTGTTGTAAATATAACTTTTTTTCCTCTCCTCACACAGGAACTGGTGAAGGTCAAACGTCAGTGCCTCTTTTTATGCTGGACAATTTAAAGTCTATAATCGTGAACTCTATATTGAACACTTGTCTTAGTCTAAAATGTTTCGGATTTGGGCTACTCACAAACTGTTATTGATCTCTGTCTATGAAGCAGTAAATCCTTTCACTTAATAATTCCATAAATACAGCAGAGTTGGAGAGCCTTTGAATCTTCATTTGATCAGAAAGTTCCAAATGTCTCAGATAAATCTATAGCTCTCAGTGTCAGCTTTGCAGGTATTCAATCAGCTTTTCTTGGACACTAAATCAAATGCCTTGAGTTTGTGCTAAAGTTTTTTATATGCTTCCATGACATCTGTCGTAGGTATATTGTCCTCAGGTGACTGTCAATTAAATAATAATTTGCATTTATCATTATGAGAAAGAGGTTATCCACTTAATAAATTTAACTAACTCTTTTTCTCCTCTTTTAATTTATGGTCACAGACAGCTATAATTTCAGGAGGATGGAGTGTGTAAAATAATTATCTGAATCTGCCTAATGCTTTCCCAAAAAGTTATCTAAAAACTGAATTAGCAAATTCTAATCCCTATTTATTAAAACTATTTATCATAAATCCCGTTAGAATCTTCCCTGCAAATATTTGGATATTGGGTGAAATTAACCTCTTACAGGGACAAAAGAAGCAGTACTGGCTAGTAATTTAGATGCAGGATCTGAAATTGATTCCCAAGTTCTCTTCTTGGCTCTTTGTTGTTTAGTTGCATGGCCATGCAGGAAAAGTAACTGCTTTGAAAACTTTAGTAGGAGCTGGAGCCACTACTTGAATTTGGTAATAGGTGCCTGGCTGTAATATGTATATTTTTACTGGTTACACGATTGCCTAGCTACATGGAGTACATCCTTTCTTTGCCTTTATAAGAACTTAGCTGGAAAAAATGTTACAAAGGTGGAGAGAGTTTAGATTTGGTTTTTTAGTTGTTTGTTTTTTTTTTCCTGGAGAAATGAACTGTCATCAGATTCAGAATATATCTCTTTTATTGCACATTTTTTATCACTCACTACAATGACTGTTCAAAAACATGTCATGCAAAATACCTCCTAAAGATAAGGAAAAATCAAAAACTCCTGACTCTATTACGCATTAAAAATACAGATTCATTAGTTTTATAGCATTTTATAACTTTCACTACTTCAGAGACCTCATCTATATTCTACAAAAAAAATAACTTTCTGCTTCTGTCCTGCAGAAGCAATCTTATGCCTTTCGTTCTCTGCTCCATAGACACAGCGTCTTAATCTGAAAGATATAATCTGCATAAAACTCAGAGGAGCTGTTTTCAGTTTGAATTTGACTTTGAAGTTTCCTGCTTCTATTTCAGACCTGGAAAAAGGGAATTTGTGCCTGAAAGTTTGTCTCTGTCTTCCTGTTATTTGTTGAAATTTGTACCCTCTTCCTTCCAGCCTTGGATTTATTATATATTAACATATCACAGCTACTGCAATACTACTGCTGTCAAAAGAAGACAATAACTGAAGACTGATTTGAAAAAGTAAAGTTGTCCTTGCAGGGCTCTAGATTTGCATTGTTTACCATTTTTTGGATAACCTCATCACCTTTTTGGCTTCATCTAACGCACTATTTGCCATATGTTTTTCCTTCTGATAGCCCTGCAGTCTCCAAAGACTTTCTCTGAGTTTAAAAAAGTGGCTTATTTGCCAGATAAAATAAGAAGGACCCCAAACACCATCCACTAAATCAGGACCTTATTATAGCTTTACAATTCTTCTTCCAGGTGCTTTTAATTTAAAAAAAAAATCTTCTCAGTCCCTGATTGCTCTTTAACATGCAGTGTTTAATGCTTTGTACATTTTGCATTCAAACAAAAATGTTTTGTTGATGATTTACATTAGTTATGAAGCTCTCTTCTTCTTTTTTCAAGCCTCTATTCTCAAACATGAGATGGATGTAGCCAAGTGAAATTGTTCATCACAAGGAAAAATGCTGCTAATTATTAAATAGTGGTTTTCCATTTACATTGGCTTTGTTGCATATTTAATGAAAAGCTTGATAAGAAAAGTGCGTAGGAGCTCACAAGAAATGTTGTCGGATAATAGTTCTTTCTTGCAAAGGTTTGCAAATCCCTGCACTTGATTGTAGAATAGACTCATGTGGGGTCTAGCAAATGTTCACAGTATTGGAAAACAGTGATTCATGACTAAAACTTCTTTAAGGCTATGCTTGCATTTATTAATAAAATAATAATAATCCATTCTCTTTGTGTATTAACTACCCTTCATCACAAAATAAAAAAATATTCTTCCTTTTTCCCTGTAAACTAAATAATCTTTGAAAAAGTTTTGTTTTTTTGGTTTTCTACAGTATCTCTCCAGGTTACTGGAGTACTGCTACAGTCATCTGAGTGCTGGAGTGAGTCACCATCTTGTTTGTAATGAGGATGAAGGACCAACCCAGTGGCTAAGAATGTTTGGTTATTCACGATTCAGTTTTGTGTCTTAGGGTTTGGATCACTGAATTCTCTACACATGTACACAATTATTCATTCATATATAACTATGAATATACATTCATAACGTACATACTTTCATATATGTGGAGAGATATATATACACATATAGCACATATATATATATAATAGGTATTCAGAACTTCAGAGTCCCTCAAGCCTATGCAGGAAAGGAGCCAGATTGTGCTTTCAAACCTTTTAAATATGTAATTACATTTCTGAAGTATTTGTTTTGCACAAGGGAGATTAGCAGCAGAATTTTAAAGTCTTAATCCAAGTAATATAATAAAGGATGATTTGAAGGACTGCATTTGTAGTTAACACAGTAAATAAGTAACTGCCAGTGAACAGTATACGTGACCAACAACTCTCTAACACCTGGCTTAGACCAAGCAGCCCCGCCATGTTAATCTGATAGAACACGTGCTCTTAAAGTCAGAAAACCCAATTCGGATCTCCACGTGCTGTGATGGCAAACAGCAACTGGCAAAAAAAAATTGGATGGAGTGGGTCAAATTCTACATTCATTTGGCAGATTACAACACCTGCTGTTCATCTGTTTGCATTTAAAGAGTTGGCCAACTCGCGATTCATCAGTGTTGCTTTTGTTCAGGGTCTAGCGTGTGAATGAATGCTTGTGAAGTTCCAGGTGAGTGCCTTCTTCATTCCTCTTCTTTACAGGGGAAAGAAGAAGCTCAAAATAAATTCACAAGGGATGAGAAGAAATTGAGAAATAACACTCCTTCTGCAACAGTCTCTTAAAGCCATTTTAACCAAGTGCACATTTGCATAGTGTTCTACACTACATTATGCTTACTTAATATTTATACGATCTTACTTATCTGGGGCCTGCTACACAGTGTAAACCCATTAACTCTTCCACGGTAAAGAAATACACACATAGAACAAACAGCAAGAAAACTGTAAGGCACTTGGGCTGACTGGCAGCTTGGCTCATCTGGACTGAGGCAGGGAAAACATCATGGGAAATTGTTGTTGGCCATGTCCTGTCAGAAACTGTGTGTAAGGCCAAGCAGGAAGTGTATCAGAATTAGTAGATGGAAGACAGTGGCTTCTCTAAGAGAAATTGCTATGCCTTTCAGTTTGGAGACAAAGACACTGCATGTCAAGGTGTGCTTAAGTTAAGGTATAGACAACCTCCTTGGTTTCAATAAGTGGTGAATCTATTACACTGGACATTATCCAATAATATTAAATATGAGGAGGCTCAGGGGAGACCTCATTGCTCTCTACAACTACCTAAAAGGAGGTTGTAGTCGGTCAGGGGTTGGTCTCTTCTCTCAGGTGACCAATGACAGAACTAGAGGGCATGGACTCAAGCTTCGTCAGGGAAAGTTTAGGCTTGATGTGAGGAAGAAGTTCTTCACTGAAAGGGTGATCGGCCATTGGAATGCGCTGCCCAGGGAGGGGGTGGAGTCGCCGACCCTGGAGGTGTTTAAGGGGAGATTGGATGAGGCACTGAGTGCCATGGTTTAGATGATGGTTGGTGTTAGTGTTGGTGTTAGTGTTGGGTTATAGGTTGGAGTTGATGATCTCAGAGGTCCTTTCCAACCTTATGATACTGTGATATGTCCAAACAAAGTGTTTCCCTACTGCAGCTAAGACTACCCATTTAATACTATTTCCCATGGAAAATGTCACTGACAGCCGATGGTTTCCTGAAACGTTCTTCAATAATCTGCACCAGTGCTACAAAACTGCTTTGTCAAAGAGAAAAAAAACCTGCTGTGCTTTGACTCTCCTAAGTCTTGATTGGTGTATTTTGATGGATGATCACATTAAGACCCTGTGCTTTAAGTCACCAATATCCTTTTCACAATTCAGGCAGCATGCCTCTATCTTTTGGACTTTCCTTTCAATGTTAGATGCTGTGAACCGTTCAGGTCTTGCAACTTCAATCTGGCAGCCCTTAAAATTTGCCCTCCTCAAAACTTGTCTTGTCAAGTGTCAGAGATCTAAGGTTGGAAGTAAACAGAGTTGACAGGACCATTTAACTATTTTTCATAGGTGATCCTGCTGTAATAACACAAGGATGGCATAAGAAGATGCCAGAATCCATTTTCCATTTCCTGTCCTGACATATTTTAGGTATTTAACAGAGGACCAGTTTATTTCTGAAAAAAAGCTTTGTGATATTTAGTCAAATAATTTTACTGTTAATCTTGTGTTTATTAGGGTGGTTTTCTGTCATCTTCCACATCTTGCCTGATGTTTTTTAAACTATTTGCCAATTTCAGCTGCACTTTTTTGAACGAGCAGACCCATTACAAATAAGGAGTCTGCAAATGCAGTGGTGAGAGGACACTGGGGAGGAGAAATGAGATGAATATGTGATTTTGTACTGACAACGAGTCCGGATAGAAGCTTATGCATGACTCCCTAGAAAAGAGACAGTTATGGTTTCTGATGTTTAGAAACTAGTTAGGATTTTTCTTTTCCCATGTCAAAATCCATGACTGAGAATAATCTGCCCTCACAGTTAATCTTTTCCAGGTACATATATGTTATCAAATTGGTTTGTTGTCTCTGTGCAATGTACACTCAGTTCTCCTAGTAGCCTGTACTGGACTTATTTCTTCAGTCTTTTATTGCTTTAGTTGCCCTCACTGGATTCTTTTTGATTTATTTCATATTTTGGGTTGAAGCAGTGCTTCTCCACCAGCACCAACTCGACTTACAAAATAAATCTTGGCATAAAAGAAATGAAGGTAACAGCAGCACCAGAGTGATGTGTACAGCTGCAGACCTGGTTTTCACGGAGTTGATATAAAATAGTGCTGTTATTACTCCCTCGATTCCTCGCTTGGTAATGCTACTGTTTATGCATTTCAAAACAGCAATCACCTCTCTTTGCAGCGGTAGCTTCACACTTCATGCGTGTCTGGAGTTAATGGGCTTAGGCTGTATTGGGATCTCCTGATTAAGCTTTGGTACAGTGAAACATTTCAAGAGTGCTATGCTGGATCACAGCTCCAGCCTGCACAACAGAGCCTCTATCTTTCCCCAGTGAAGCACCTTGAGCATATGTTTGGTTTGTTCTAGTGCTTGTTGCAGCTTAGCTACCTCCTTTGCAGTTTTAACTGCTCTTCTTAATATGTCTTAGGCTGTTTAGGCTAAACAGTGCAGTCTAGTTGTCTGCAGTTAGACATTTAAAGCACTAACCAAGCACTAACCAAGTACACTGAATTTTATTTGAATTTTGTTTTCCCTCAGTTTGTTTAAAATCAGTAGGATTGCACAGTTCTTGAGAAGTCAGAACATCGTGCCATTTTTGGGCATATGAACCGTTAATATTGTCAGCCAGTGGAATTTAGAAAAAGTAAGCTCCTCAGCTGCATGTCCCAGTTGAAGCAGTGGGAAAAGGGAACCTAAATAAAGCTAACAACATGGCAAATCCACTCCTGTGTGTTTACCGTGTGTCACACCATGCTGCCGTAAAATATCTGGGCTCAGAGGCATTGTAATACAACTGATTTACAATAGCCAAGGAAGCTGTCATTCATCAGCTGAGAAAAGTCTGTGGGCATACATTTAACCTATCCCATCTCTGGAAATAACACTACTCAGACTACTTCATTGCCTCAGTCAATGAAGATTTTCTTGGTACACTGAGAAAGTGCTACCAGCTGCTGCCACAGCTCATCTACTGAAAACGCATCTGCATTTAACCCCGAGTAGAACTTGGGTTTACCATAATTTCAATTTTTATTGTGTTTCCCAGAGAAGGGAAAAGGTCTTAATTGCTTCCCCAGTTGGACTGATTAGGCTTTTCCTACATAATTGATAAGTGACTTCGTACTTCCTGAGGTAAGGATTATATCTCCAGAAGGACGGCTCCCACTGGAGCTCGCAGAGGTATCTAATTCAAAGGCATCACTCTAAGGCGTAAGCCTGCCAGACTGGAGTTCCACAACACAAATCTGCTGTCTGACATAGTTGTTCCCTATATGATGTATTACTCATTGCTGTGTTGCAATGACTGCCTGAACAGCTTTTCTTGACAAAACTATCCATATTTATATGTGTATACACACATACCTATATATATAAATCTACCAGGCAGCATGCACACAGAACACCTCACTTATATTATGCTATATGTGCAGTCTAGGTGGGAAATTTTCCCACAAAAGCAACCTTCCAGTACCCCAAATGTTTTGTTTGGAAATTCAAGTGAATGCTTCCCAAGTCTGTTTCTCTTTGAAACAGACTCCCCATCCAAAGCAGATCTCTTATGAAGGGCCATGGTGTCAGCTCTTGGTGATTCATCGTGGTGCTTCACGGATTGACTAGCCCAGGTGAAAGAGCTGAAAGAGGATGCTAGAGCTACAACTCCTATGTAGCTTAAAGAAGCAGAAATCTTCATTTCCTTCAAACACCCATATGTTTTCCATCTTTCAAGTACTTCTAAAAATATACCTTTTTATAGATTTAATGCAAGGCCCAGGCAGAACAGAACTCAGGAGAGCCAGAGACTAAATGTTCTGTTATAGGATGCACTTTTCTAGCTCGATGTACCTAATAATCTGCGGTCACTTTTTTAAAAATAATTAAGTGTTACTGTGAAGTACATAAGAATAATTATACCCAGTTCACAGATGTCTGAATAGAAACCAAGCAAAGCAGTAACTAGTAGTCACATGGAGAGCCAGAAGACTGGATTAATTTCCCACTTCTGTATCTTAATCTCTTTCATAACACATCTTATTCTCTTCTGATTGCAATTTTTACAATCATTCCTCATTAGATCAACTTTCTTTAAACTGCAGCAATCGAGCACCTAACAAGCAAACACTAGATTAACTCTTTGTCCTTGGAGTCTGTGGCTCTCGGACATTGACCTCAGGAACATCCTGGTGACGATGCGCAGCAGAATGCCTTACTCATGCTCCGTAAAAAAGCTGAATGTTTAGCATTGCTGCACTTGATAAAATGAGTTGTCTGCTCTGGACTACTGAAGAGGAAGCCTTTGAAAAATACTATTCCTGGGGGCAAGTAACTGTTCTGTTTTCCAAAGTGCCTTGTTGCTAGGTTTTTTTTTTCTTATTTTGGTCATGGCTCAGATGTTTTATAATGCAATATGCTGCCTTTCAAGAAGAATCAACCTGGATTTTTTTCTTTTGAATTTCTCTACCCTGTATTTTACAATGCAATTCCACAAAGGCATCTGGAAAAAGCCTTTATTTCTGCTGATAAAACTCTTCTATTTTTGGTTTTGTAATTTTGCAGAATAGCTATTTTAACATCACCTCCGTTCTTAAATGCTTATTTACTTAAAAAATCACTATTAATGGTTAGAGCCTCTAACTAGAAGCTGTTCTTATTTGTATTACTGTAATATCCTCAGGTCTCTTGAGAGGCACTGGCCTTCATATTACACATAGATATTATAGACAAACATTAAGATGCCATTTACCATTTCTATCCCTGTAGAGCCTTCAACTTTCTTGTTAGTTGCCTGACTCCTATGCTCATTACTTTTTCTTTTTTTTTTTTCTCATCTATAGGCAGTTTATTCTTCTTTCTATTTAGCTATTTTTACTCACAGGATTCAGCCCTACCATGATGGTGTGTGAAAACAGCAGTTATGTTATTCCGGTACTGTACAAATATCACAGTCCCAACCTGAAATACCTACAGTTTAAGATAGAGGCTTGCATCTGGGATGGGTTTATTTAAAGAGGGAATTGTGCCAGAATATGAAATGAAGACAGTAGAGCTAGTTTTATATTAGTTTCGCTGCAAATCCAAACTTTCATACTCAATTCTACATCTCTTTTATTTACTTTCTCTTTATAGCCACGTAATCCCATATACTTTGAGAAAATGAATTATGTCTCATGCTAGCATTAACAATAAGAGACATAAATGCAAACAACACATTATACAGGTAAGCACTACAGGATATGGCCATTAGAGGATACACTAGAATGTAAATTGTATGCTTCAGATGCTAAAAAACATTGTAAGGTGTTTGAGTTTTGCTTTTTTTTTATTCTACTCAATTTAGTCCAAAGTACCCAAGATGCTTGGTGGATCTGTTACTCTAAGATAGATTATGCAACACAATTACTTTAGTAGAGGGAAACACTTGCCTGAAACTATATGGAAGTCAATTTTATGCAATTGAGTTTGGATTTCAAAACCAGTCTCCTGCACACAGAATACAAACATCCTCCCTCTTGTCTAGGTAGAGCAGTTAAATGAGGCTCCTAATTCACACTGGGCGGCAGGAGACGTGCTGGAACAGGGACCTGTTTCTGCAGCCTGCACAGTAGCACTGTCTCTGCAAGAGGAGGGAGTCCCAGAAACCTGGGAAAATGGTGAAAACTTTTATGGTTACTACTGCAGGTTTTGTTAATGGCTCCACTGATAATTGTAACATTGGCTAATAAAAGCTAGATTTGGCTTTGTCTCTAATTTCCAGATTTTTACTTTATTTTGCTCCTGTTCTTTTATTATTCTTTCCTCTAGCCTGGGTTGGGTTTTTTTTCTGTTTGTTTTGTTTCTTTCTTTTTTTTTTTTATGGTCCTCATCAAGCAGCTGTTCATAGTGTGGGTGCCTGAACACTGCTGCTTCTCATTTGCCATAGTCCCTCCAGGACTCTCATGTCATCAACACCTGTTTCTTACTTTTTCAAGTGGTGACTAAAAGGCACATTAACCAGATCCTTACATGTCATCCACGGAACAAAACTGCTTATTGCCAAAGCAAACAAAAAAAGGCCAAGGCTATAACTCTATTATCTTCTCTTTTGCCTCTCTTTCTTCCCCTTTCATCTTAGGAGGGCAGAATACCTGGCCCTTTTTTCATATCCCCTGGTAGCTGTTACTAACAGAGTCCTCTCTTGCCAACCCATTAGCCAGTCACCCATCAGACAACAACACCATGCTTAGCACCTGCTTCTTTATCAAGTATGTGCTCTTGAACCCAATGTAAGTTTAACTTTTTGGTACTTAATTATCTTTTTTCCTTGCATGCTGAAATGAAGAGAAATTGACCCTTCCTCTATTTTTGCCAATAATTACAGCCTGCAGTTTTACGTCTGTCAAACTGCATTCTGGTCCTGGAGCTAGATTTCAGTCTTACAGCTCACACTGCATGAGCCCCCCTCTGAAATGTCATTTTAGTGCACATAAGGAAGACTTTATTAATGTTATTGTTATTATTGTAGTTGCTGGAACCTTTGTTATTCTAGGTGTAAAATGCATTATTGAAACTGGGTTCAGTGCCCAAGAAGTTTATTTTGGCAGAGCTTTTCTTGGTGGTAGTAAGGAGGAGTGAGGGGTTTTTTTATGGTTTTGGAAAGCTTTGATAAGATGTTTAAAGAACCCCATAGGAAGATAATACTAAATCTAAACCCCTTTATTTCTAATAGGTAGCAAATGCAATTAAACATCTTTCCCTGGAGTAGTAATATAGCTGGCTCCAGCAGGTGTGCTACTATTGCAATATCAAAATAAAAAGTCTAGTCAGCTCTTCACTATAAAAATAAGTGAAATGCAGAGCAGATGCTGTAATAACCATTAATTTATATTCACCAACTATATTTGTTATAAAAGTAGATGAGGACACTGGAAAAACAAGTTATTTTTGGTTCTTCCTTACAATATCACAAGAAAGTTACTGTAATGTGTTTAGCAGAGCAATGAATACATGTTGGCCAAATTTATCTCTGCTATAACCCTGCAGAAATGTATAATGAATTTAGTACTAAATTCCACTTTGTGTAAGGAAGAATAAAATTAGAGGAGTTTATTGAACATCACCTGAAATTTCACCAGATCTGGTACTGAACTACCTTTAAAAAACTTCACAAGGAAAATCGAATATGTAGACTTTACCTAAATCTACAGTTACAAATTCCTATTAGAAAGAGGTGTTAATGAATTATGTAATAACCCATATCCAGAGGAACTCAAAGGACAGGAGCATTTCTTGGATGCTGATTTCTACAAGGTTTCTCTGCTTAGTACTGGTCTCTTTGATTTAATAATACAGCATCTTCCTGCAGAGCCACACATGTGTGTGGGCACATAGCTGCTGGCCTACTGGGTGAAAGGGCCCACAGTATCTTAGATTGTACAGTCTCTTTCACCTGGAGATGCTCAAGTACTGCACATACAACTAAATGAACTTTGTCATAAGTCAGTTTAAACATGCTATTTATTTATATTAGAGGCAAAAGCAAAAGTTTAACCGGTCTTGCTGGTTTGCTAGAATAGTTGAAAGTCGTCACTCCAAAGCACAGTGTTCAACTCCTGAAATAATTTGTCCTGAAACTCATAGTACTTGTGTGGCCTCTGTCTTCACTGTAATATTTGACAGCCCTTTCTACCAATGGCAAAGTGTAAGAACAAGTGTGATAATTTCAAAATGATTCCTAGTTTCATTTTTTTCATGAAATACTCGTTTTAAACTAGAGTTTTGACTTCTCGGTAAAGTTGTCTTTTTATATTGAGCCTACAATCTAACAGATCACAGTTCTAATAAAATCAAGACATAAGTCCTTTTTCCCTCTGATTGTTACTCCTGCAGGTAAGTGCTTATGGTATTTTGCTTATATTTGCCTGTATTACAAATCAGATTTTTTTTAAAGCCCTATTATATCTGCCTCAGTTTTGAATGGGACCTTGATTAGTGTCTTTTAGCTGGGGCTTGCTAGGCCTGTGAAACAGATCAGTGGGAATTGTTTCAGGCTGGCTGTGAAGCCAGGCTCTTATGGGTTTCCAGCTAAGAGAAAAAAGCCACACACAAAAAAAAATTGTCAGAAGTTCACTTTAGCAGAAAAATTTGCAGAGGCTTTTGTGCTATCGTTGTTGAAAAGTTTAGCTTTTTTCCCCCTGATTTTTCAATGAAAACAATTGAGCAATTTCACTACAGATTTGCTGGTAGATTCAGTTCAAGGTGTGCATTTCTCAGAGAGAAAAAAAACATTATGCTTGAAATCTTCTTTTCCAACAGGAATTGCTATTAATGCGCTGCGTTGTATCCTTCTTCTTTCAGTAAACGAGCCAGTGCTTAAGAGTTTCATGCTGAGCAATTTTAAGCAGGGTGAGATAAGTGGTCAGACAGTGATTTTCAGTGATTCTCCCCCAGCAATCACACAAAGGATGATGGGGTGAGGAGAAAGAGGGAGGGATTATCAAATGAAATGAGGGGAAGGGATGATTCTTTGAGCTGGGAGACATCCTATAACAAAGAAGGGCAATACAAGGGTAGGGTTCGGGTTAGACATCCATGTATGTGCCACTTTTCAGTGGCCACGTGTGTGTTAGCATGGTTCTGGCTCTTATCCTCATATGGAGGGATAGTCACACAATGTGATGGTGGTGATTTTTCATTACCAGCTGTTTTCCCTGGACTTCTTCCATTGTCAGTGGAAAGCAAATACTTCTCTGGAGGGCAATTCAGAAAAGGAGCCTAATTTAGTCGTGCAGAATAGGTCTCTGGAGAATCTATGCTTCTCTCCATTGACTATAGAGGGCATCTAAATTGGGGCTTAAAGATAACGGTGTGAACACTTCCTTCTCTTTTTCCTAGTTTCCTCAGAGGTTCTGCTCTGATTTTAAAGGCTCTGAGTAGCTGGATGTTTCTTCTCAAGGGCTGTCAGCGCTCAAATGGACACAAGGGAATGCATTTTAGGGGCCAGAGTAGAAGGGCCTGGATGCTTAGACCAAATGGATTTAAAAGATATGGGATTTAAAAGTTAAATCTATACTAACCAGCTGGTAATGAACTACAGTGAGGATATGGTCACTGAGGCTATAACCAGAGTGCAGGATTGGTCTTGAAAAGCTACGTAGGGTAGAAAGTGGGGTGAAAACACATGTGACATTGTGGACAGGTATTTTATATCCAAATTGCTATGTGGAAATTTAACTTTATTTGCACTGAGCACAAAGCAACAGAATGGTGTTTCCAAGAGAATGACAGTTCAACAAAAGTTATCTGTGTCAACAAGTAATGCGGTGTGAAGTGAGTAGATCTGCAGGATAAAAGAGTTGGCATTGACCCTGTCGCATCAACTATGTCTGGGGGGCAAGGAGGGATGTTCTTTGGATTAGCTTTAGTCTGGTCTGGTGGACTAAACCACACGAGTTTTGTCCTAAAGGAATCCATGTGATGCGCACAGAGGCAACGCCATGAGGTGCATCACAGGCTGGTATGTTGTGATGACTCGGAGATGCACCTCAGAAGTGCTTTCCTGATCCAAATCACATTGCTAATGCAGAACTACTCAAAGACAATTTAAAGGGACAGATATTTTTTTAAGCTTCCTGAATGGTCTTTGCATGGCTGAGTAGAGTTGCTTGATTTTTTTTTACCAACTCTGTTAAATTGAAGAAGTTTAGTTTCCCTCAGAACACTTCTTTCCTTTTTTCCCCTCCAAAACCCTCCTAATTCAGCGAACTCCTTTACCTGTCCTTAGGAACATCAGAACTCGGTACATCACCACCTTGAGTCCCACTGGTTGGTTGCTGCAGCACACCATAGGGAAGAGATGTGACTCCTCTATTTAGCTATATTTTATATTTCCATTGAGCAGAAACAAGAAAGTACCTGGAGCTGGAAGAAATTTCAGTGACACACAAATATCTTTCACAAAAGAAGGAAAGGAAGAAAGGTGGTAACTATTTTTAATAAAGGATCAAGCTTGGCATATTGGTTTTGTTCCACTGGCAAACAGGAGAGTGTTACTATTCTGATAAAGGCTGCAAAGCTTCACTCAGTGATGTGTTTTGTGAACTCTGAACTAAAATCATAATTCATGCACGCATTAGTTACCTTGAAGGGATGCCAACAGGCAATCTAAACACGGTAACAGAGAATCTATTTCCTAAATTTGCCATTTTTTTAATTATACATTTCTGACCCTTTTGCCTTTATCTTTTTCCTGTCATTTTTCTTCTTTTTCCTTACTTTGAGTAATTTTTAGCATTCTTTTGAGCTTAGTAGGACTTGAGAGAGAAACAAATGTAGCCACATTGACTCCACTACCCACTGGCCAGCTGAACAAATACATCCTGAAATGTCCAACCTCCCTAGCTGGTATAAATCATGAAACACATCCTATGAAGCTGAAATGTTTGTAGTATGTACTCCCTCTCATCCTGTATGTACAGCATGGTAGCTTAATGGCACACACGTGCTTTAAACTTCCCATTATCTTTGTGCATAGCACAAAACAAATATTACCTTACGCTCCAGATAGTGTCTTTATAATGTCACATGAACCCTGCAAGAACTTGCCCAGATTTTCAGCTGTGGGTAATTAAAGACCTGCCAGCCCTCTCTGTGACAGATCTATAATAGCTCTGCTGGCCTACTGTTGCTATTCCCTGGAGATCAAGCTTTGGAGTCATCATCATCAAATTCCATTCAGGAATTCAACCTTCTTCTAAGATTCACAAAAGGGTGGTGAGGTGCAGGTTTGTGTGCTTTTTAAAGCGAACAGTGGGCACCAAATGGTGACCACTGAGAGTATCTGAAGGATGATGAAACACAACCCAGGTAGCACTTGAAGCAGGAGTGATTTGAAGTGGATGTTTTCAAGCAGTGACCTTCCTTTAGAGCTGTTGTTCTTCAGTATGATACACTTTAATCAGAATTTGGAAAGACTACAAACAAAAACGTGGAGAGGAGAGGGAAGAACAGTTTATTGGCCTTGCCTTAAATTCAGAAGCTGCAGAGAACTTGACAGAGAAATGCACACTCCTATTACAGTTGCTATAGTATGCGATTCCCATTTATTCATATTGCAGCAGAGGAAGGTACAACTGTAATGCTTTGCTATTTCAATAATTTATATCAATATGCAACTCATGAATTCTGTGTTTGCACATTTGGAGAATGCTACAGCTGAAAAGGATCTACTGAAAATGTAAAAACTGCATATTTCCAATCACTTCTACGTTCTTTTCAATTCCCTGGAAGGACAAGACAGCTACAAAATGCAAAGATCCAGGTAATTTCTGACAAAACTACTGCAAAACACATGAATGAATGCAGGTCACAAACCAAGAAAAAAATTACCCATGAACCTGAGTGTTGAAAACAGTGTGTAAAAACACTGAAGTTTTACACTTGAGTCTGCAGATAGGTCTTCCTATAGCACAAAACCAGCTCCATCCAAATGAAATCAGTAGTTTCCTTTTCTTTGGTTGTTTTGTTGTTTGATTTTTCTTTTTTGTACAGTACTACACACATATGTGTGTGTATATATGTTTATGTTGGGTGCATAAAATACTCATTTATCTCTTCAATAGATCCAGTTTACAAACCACTGTATATTAAAATGCCATGTGATAGGTAGACCACTGCAAAACCTTCCAAGGACCCACAGCAGTTTTGGGACAATATAACTTTATCAGTTGGTGTGAAGTGAGGCATTCAGATGTGATGACCAGTAAGTAGGAAAGTGGGTGTAAATGGGTCACTAACACTTTGTAAACCTGACTCTGAGGTATATAATGGTTCTTGATGTCTTTTGGGGATAGCAATGTCTGTAGCAAGAGATTTTTGGGGGTTTTTATTTCCTTGTTCCAAAATTTGTGATGTTGGGGTGTGTTCTGATGAAAGCACATTTTTTTGTGGGTGTATGGAGGTGGAACACAGCTGCTGCAAATAAACAGGAAAATACACAAAATAAGACATTAACTCTGCTGCTGGGCTGTCAGTTCATGGAGTGACTTTTGTCTAGCAGTCATGTAACCTTGTAGGAAAGCAGGGCAGTCTCCTCTGCTGGCAGAGCAGGTATATTTGAAAAGACAGTGGCATGCTCGATGGCAAGAGAGGTTTCATTTCTGGACATAAAATGTAATCATTGCCAAAGGTAGGAATTTGGACTTGGCTTTTTGATTTATTTATTTATGTTATTTATCATCAAAAAAATGACAAATTGAGGCAAACATCTTCAAAAGAAAACAGATGACCAGATGAGAAACAACAGTTGAAACAAGGTGAGGAGACTGGAGTGTTTTAGATTTCTTTTGAAGAAAGATCTACTTACATTTTTCTAGCTGTCAAAATTATTGATGGTTTAATTTGTAATTCTTTTTGTGCCAACCTAATTTTCATTGATGACATGAAAAGTTTATGATTCAAAAATTAAATTTTATTTTTATAGGTGATTTTAAAGAGAATTTTTAAAATAAAACTTCAAAGCTCCCATTAAAATGAATAATCCCTGCCTCAACTTTATCTAGTGCTTATATTCATATGTTTATATAAACACTGCAATCAGTTTTAACACAAGTAGATAATTCTGGCTGCTGTCACTTCTAATAGGTACAATGCCACTTTTGCTCTGAAGAGTAGCAGAGGTGATGCAATCATAAAACCCCACTACCATGCACACTTTTGAGTCACCACAAATGGTACTGTGACTGCAGATGGGAAATTTTTAGGAAGTTTTTATACAAGTGTAGCTTGAATGTGTGCTGTTTCATGAAAAATGGAAATATCCTGCTGAATGTGCTTTCAAGTCTTCTTTTAATAGAAGATAAGAAAAGCCCCAATAATTATTTATTGTTTGGGTATGGGAAGCGTCACTCGGAAACATGGCATCACATTCTAAATTTATATATATTTTTTTTCATCCCAAAAGGTAAACTATGTAACTCAACCACATTGAGGAGACAGAATCTGAACGATTAAAGGATCTTCTTCAAGCAGAGAAGAAATAATTGACTGCCTAAAAAAACTTCTAAAAATATTGTTAGTATATGTTGTTGAGAACCCTGTTTTATAATGCAGACACTATAAATTAGAAGGAAATAAAAATTTTCTAGTAACATCTTTATCCAGATGAGCTGTGCTATCATGATAAATCATCTCACCAGAAAACCATGTAATCTGTAGCTGCCTGTCTTTTATTTAGCTGTTATTGGGCTATCAAATATTCCTATTTCATTAAGTGCTTGCTCTCTACTGAGAAGGTGCTTAACGTTCTGCGTTGCTGGGGGCTTTTTTCAGGGCTCCGTTCTCCAAAGCCTAGCAGCACAATTCAGTTTATGTTGTCCTCTGGCCAGCACCATCTGTCTGCAGCTCTCCAGTTCCTTGTCACCTGTGAGGACAAAATTCTGATGAGAGGGCCTTCATTAGGAGCCTCTACACTTTTCAGTACATTATTTGTAGGAGCTCTGTACGTAAGGGTAGACATTCTCTAAAAATCTAATCCCCTTTCTCCCTGTAGCAGCTAGCATATGCCAACTAACTGACAGCACAAGGAGGTCCTTACCCCAGGGGAAAGCTTTCTCTCTTGGAAAAAAAGGAGATTTCTGAAGGCAATTCAATGTATTTTCCTTTAGGGTACGGTACTTCCCGGGGGAAAGTTCAGAGCCTAAGCTCTGGCTCACTGTAGCCAGTTGAGAAAGGGATTTCCACAGGGCAGATCTGAACCACAACTAGGCTTACCTGTCTTCTAGAAATGCCTCTGTGTTTCTCCCAACTGTGCTAAGAGCCTAAGATGATCAAAGCAACAGCAGAGGAGCAGAGAAGTGGAGCAACCAAAAGGGTTTAGTTTGGCAGGAGAGCTGGGGGAGGCAGCAAAGGGGCAGCAGCCTCTGATCAGACTCGTTGTGAAGTGACGAGCAGTCAAGTTGTTCTGAGTGTTAAAGGACAGGAAAAGGAGAGGAGTCAACAGCTGGAAATTGTTTGACAAAATCTTTACTGAACATTAAAAATGTGAATGACTTAAAAAAATAGCACAAACATATCCTGCGTTCCTACCCTTCTTTCTTGCAGGTCACAAATTATTGGTCTCTAATTTTTGTCCATTGTCCTTGTAGCTGACATTTTCAGAGGAAAAATTGCTGATTTGTAAGGAAGGAAAAGAGAAGTGAGGAACGAAGAAGATGAAGCCAAAAATTACTGCAAGTTCCAAGGGATATGGAAAGTGAGTAGTGGTAGAGGAACAGTTAAAATAGCAGGGGAGAACTGTGAAGTGATCAGATTAATTTGATCAAATTTGATCAAGTTAATTTGCTTTTCAAACATGAATATGCATAGGAGGCATGATATGTGCGGGCACATAAGTAGGACAACAGGCACAAGATGCATGATGTGTGTGTATAGAGAAGGATAAAATCAAGTAAAATAAAATCTGTTGCATCCCAAGGCTGTTTAGTTGTGCATAAAGCTTTTCTAGTACGATAACCTGTTCTTAAAATCTCCCATTGATGAAGGACCCCCAGTTCTGCCTGGCAGTGTATTACACTGTTCAACCATCATTATTTGTTTTCCTAATAGCTAATAAATCTTACTTGCTGCAGTTTAAATCCAGTCGTTCTTGTCCTATTTGTTGTGGAGAAGGAGAAGCAGGACATACTTCTCTTTGCAACGACCTGTTACATATTGAATAGCTATTGTGCTAACTCTAAGCATTTTTTTCTGTAGCATTTATAACCCTCACTTATTCAGATATATTTCCTAGGCCACTGCTACACCCAGCTGTTTTTCATCTTTATTAACAAACGTGTTCAGAACTGCCCAGAAACTCCACTCAAGACCATCTATCTCAGTTTCTGAGTGACGTGAAAATATATCCTTATATTGACAGGCAGTGAAAATATATCCTTATATTTGCATGTCCCAGGGGTGATGCCTATCTTATTAGTAATAGGAGACACTATTGATTCACCTCTTTAAAATATATTCTAATACTTAGTTTTTTCCACAGTTAAATGTATAAATTCCAGACTTATGGACGAAACTGATTGTTTGTGGCAAACTGTGTCTTGTACTTCTCGTCACACAATTGCCTTAGTTTTTTTCTGATTCTGGTTCCCAGTCCCTTGTCCTTGCAGTTACATTCACCTCTAGCTCACCAGAAAATGTAAATAAGCATATTCTCTATTTCATTATTATTCGCACAACTGGAGTACTGCCATGGGTGGCTATAAACTTTTCAGGTGGGACAGGCTAGGAAAGAGAGGTGGTGGCGCAGCCCTCTACGTTAGAGAAAGTTTTGATTGTGTAGAACTAAAATATGTTAATGACAGGGTTGAGTGCTTATGGGTTAAAACCAGTGGAACCCACAGGAAGTCAGACATAGTGGTGGGAGTCTGTTATTGGCTGCCCAGCCAGGACGAGGAAACTGATGAGCTCTTCTACGAGCAGCTGGGGGAAGTCTCGCGATCACTGGCCCTTGTTCTTGTGGGAGACTTCAACCTTACAGATGTCTGCTGGAGGTATAACACAGCAGAAAGGAAACAGTCTGGGAGGTTCATCGAGTGTATGGAAGATAAATTCCTAATGCAAGTGGTGAGTGAACTGATTAGAGAAGGTGCCCCACTGGATCTGCTCTTTGTGAACATGGAGGGCCTTGTGGGGGGCTGTTGGAGGACTCCCGGGGCTCAGTGATTATGAGATGATAGAATTCTCAGTTCTTGGAGGAGTAAGGAGGGGGTCAGCAGAACTGTCACCTTGGACTTCCGGAGGGCAGACTTCAAGTTGTTTGGAAGGCTGCTTGATTAAGTCCAGTGGGAGATGGTTCTAAATGACAAAGGAGCCCAAGAGGGCTGGGTGCTCCTCAAGAAGGAAATTCTGGCGGCGCAAGAGCAGGCCATCCCCATGAGCCGTTAAATGAGTCGGTGGGAAACAAGGCCAGCTTGGCTTAACAGAGAGCTCTGTGTTGGTCTCAGGAAAAAGAGGAAAATACATGAGCTTTGGAAGAGGGGGCAGGCATCCCAGGAGGACTACAAGGAGCAGGTGAGGTCATGTAGGCAAAAAATCAGAAGGGCTAAAAACCCAACTAGAACTCCACCTGGCCAGTTCAGTGAAAGACAAGTTTCTTCAAGTATATTAACAGCAACAGGAGGACCAGGGAGAATCTCCTTCCTTTACTGGATGCAAGGGGAATGGTAGTAACAAAGGATGAGGACAAGGCAGAGGTACTTAACACCTTCTTTGCTCCGGTCTTTAATAGAAAGGTAAGATGTTCTTTGGGCCCCAAGCCTCCTGAGTCAGAAGACTGTGAATACCAACCCTCAGTGTTCCAAGAAGACTTCGTTAGAGAACTGCTCGGCCAATTAGACATCCACAAGTCTATGGGTCTGGATGAGATACACCCAAGGATATTAAGAGAGCTGGTGGAGGTCCTTGCCAAATCCCTTTCCCTCATGTATCAACAGTCCTGGCTGATTGGGGAAGTGCTGCTCGACTGGAGACTGGCAAATATAACTCCCATTTACAAGAAGGTTTGGAGGGAGGATCTGGGGAATTCTAGGCCTGTCAGCTTGACCTTGGTACCAGGGAAGGTCATGGAGCAGATCATATTGAATGCTATCCCACAGCACATGCAGGACAGCCAGGTGATCAGGCCCAGTCAACATGGGTTTATGAAAGGCAGGTCCTGCCAGAACAACCTGATCTCCTTCTATGACAAGGTTACCCGGTTAATGGACGAGGGAAACGCTGTGGATGTGGTGTACCTGGACTTTTGTCACCGTTTCTCACAGTATTCTGCTTGAGAAACTGGCTGCCATTGGCCTGGACAGGCACACCCTCTGCTGGGTGAAAAACTGGCTGGATGGCCGGGCCCAGAGGGTGGTAGTAAATGGAGTTAAATCCATTTGGAAACCAGTCACAAGTGGTGTTCCCCAGGGTTCAGTGCCGGGTCCAGTCCTGTTCAATATCTTTATTAATGATCTGGACGAAGGGATTGAGTGCACCCTTAGCAAGTTTGCAGATGACACCAAGCTGGGTGGCAGTGTTGATCTGCTTGAAGGAAGGGAGGCTCTGCAGAGAGATCTGGACATGCTGGATCGATGGGTTGAGAACAACGGGATGAGGTTTAACAAGACCAAATGCTGAGTCCTGCACTTGGGACACAGCAACGCCATGCAGTGTTACAGGCTTGGGGAAGACTGTCTGGAGAGCTGCCTGGAGGAGAAGGACCTGGGGGTGTTGGTTGACAACCGGCTGAATATAAGCCAGCAGTGCGCCCAGTTGACCAGGAAGGCCAATGGCTTCTTGGCCTGTATCAAAACGAGTGTGGTCAGCAGAACAAGGGAGGTGATTGTGCCCCTGTACTTGGCACTGGTGAGGCCACACCTCAAGTGCTGTGTTCACTTCTGGGTCCCTCAGTACAAGAAGGACACTGAGGTGTTGGAGCGCATCCAGAGAAGGGCAACGAGGCTGGTGACGGGGCTGGAGAACAAGTCCTATGAGGAGCGCCTGAGGGAACTGGGGTTGTTTAGCTTGGAAAAGAGGAAGCTGAGGAGAGAACTCATTGCTGTCTATGGCTGCCTGAAAGGAGGCTGTAGCAGAGCGAGTGTTGATCTCTTCTCTCAAGTGACAGGTGATAGGACAAGGGGAAATGACCATCAGTTGCAGCAAGGGAGGTTCAGACTGGATATTAGGAAGAATTTCTTTACCAAAAGGGTGGTCAGGCACTGGAACAGCTGCCCAGGGAGGTGGCTGAGTCACCATCCCTGGAGGTGCTTAAAAAACTGGTAGATGAGTTTTTGAGGGACATGGTTTAGCGGAGGATGGGTGCGGTTAGACTCAATGATCTCAAAGGTCTTTCCAACTGGAAGATTCTATGGTTCTATGATCATCCTTGGCATCTCCATAAACACTAGGCTCAGGACAAACTCCTGTAGCACCTCTACACCAATAGCCAGCCACTGTAATTACTCTCTGACTATCCTTTTCCAAATACTTGTGTGTACACCTTTGAGCAGTTCCATCAGGAAGCAACGATGCATCTTACACAACTTTTTCCAGGATGCCCAGTTCAGCCTCAGCTTTCATTTTTGGCTGCACTTCATAATGAACATTGGTATTTGTACAGCTGCCTTCTGTCTTCCTGGTTGGCTGAATAAGTGCCTGATTATTTTCCAACAGCTTTTGTAATTACCCTTGAAGAAGTAAATTGCTATCTGTTATGTACAGTACATCTGTCATTATGATAACTGTTCCTCTCTTCATAATATTTCCATGTGGGCTTTAATTGGCAAGCTTTTGTAGCCTGGCAAAGATTTCATGAACTCTCTATCTGTGATCTGAAGAACAAAGAACAAATTTCAAAAGCAGGAAGATGCCACTAACGAGTATAGCTGCTACTTACTATAAAGGTGACTCTCGCTCGGAATATGCTGTGGGTGTTATGGTTTGTTTGGTTTTTCAAAATCTCTTTACTGACGCATGACATTAGCAAAACCAAGGAAAACTGGCTTTTCTAGCATATGCTTTTCTCCACCTTTATTTGGATAAAAAAGGTAGTGGAGAAGTCTCATAAGACAACTTCATATCCCTTCCTATACAAACTTGCACACCTTCAGAGTGCATTGTTTCAGATTGCTGGCTAGACTAAAAGGTTCTGCCTGTGATGTCAGATGGCTCTCTGTGCCCACCATAGAATAAAGTAGCTTGTCTCAGAAGATACATTGCAAAAATTGAATCGAGAATACTTTATAAGAAAAATGTCTGGAAGCGTATTAAATCATAAATATTTTGATTGCACCTTATAACAAAGATCTGTTAGGCAAGTATCCTGGATTTAAAATAACAGGTTCATTTAAAAGGTGGAGTTGAAGGAATTTATCATCATATATATGCAGCATTGTACATCACGACTAATATAATTAGAGGTCTTATTGTTCCATTGACCAATCAGAATCCTTACAAAATGCAACATCTTCCAATTGTTTCTCCAAAGTGTTAGTAAAGTTTCCTTGAACTCTTGGTATGTCGTTTTATTTCATGTTAGTTTATTTTTGTGGTGGAGTTTTTGTGGTCTGAGGGTTTTTTTTGGAGGGGAGGAGGTGGCTGTTGTCTGGTTGTGATTTGGTTTTGGTTTGCAGTAAGAAATATGGATAAAAGAGCTCTGGTGGTGTTATTGTTGATATCCAGCTAAATCCTTCAGAGAGTATTTTCTTTTTCTGAAGTGGTAGCATTGCATTAATTGTTTTGTAGTTTAGTGTTGCAGTAAAAATGGTAAAAACATTATTTTTTAAGTATGGGAGAGTGTTTTAGACACCATTTAGACATTGCTTACGTAGCAATCTGTAATTTGCCATTTGCACCTATCTCCGTTCACACTCTGCAACAGAATTAAGACTTTGCCTTGATGCCTGCTTGAGATTTAGGTGATGATAGTGGTTCAGGACTGTAAGAGCTCTCCCCGTTCTGAATCAGGGATGAGAACTACAGAAAATGGTAGAGAAAACATTATTGTAGGCACTAGCTCCTTCACGAGATATACATGAGGGATTCTGACTGCTGTTAGGCACTTCCACTGTCACTTTTGAAAAATGCAAGATTATTATCCCTCGTGACCAGGGATCTAATACCTTTCATCTTCATGCAGTTAAATTAATTTTTATTTAATTCTTTGGTTTGTTGCTTTTGTGGCTTTGCATCTATTTTCAAGCAGCAAAGTAACTCTGCATATTGTTCCAGACGTGGCTTTATTTTACTGGTAAATACAATAATGAATAGGTGATTTATTGTTTTTTACAAGGTGTTGGACTCTTTTGCAGCTAGAACATTAAGTGTGAGAGATCATTATTCATTGAAGTTCAGCTGGTGCTTAGCAAAACTTTCAGTGCTTGCTGTTCTTGACTTCTGTGACAAGGGAGAAGCATTTTGAAGAGAGGCAGTTGACTGGGGACTTGGTGGGACCTATTTACATTGATTTGGTTGAGAAGGTTTGCCAGCTTTAACAAATACCACATTGCCTTATGTTTTTCCACTTCCACTCTTCTCATGGTAACAGAAAACTTTAACTCATAATGTTGATCTGAGGGCCTGCCAATTATTTCAAATATGAAACAAACGACTACATCTACTACTTTCTCATTTTTCTCTTTTTCCTGCAATGCTACAGTTTTTTTTCTCTATGATTATTTGTGCAGCACTTTCCTGACTTTCCCTCTCCTTGAAACATTCACCTTAATTTCTCTCAAAAGTAATCACTCTTCCAGAAAGGCCACTTGCCCCATCTCCTCCTGCATCAGAATCTCTCTAGGTTTTTAAACCCAAGAAACTTGGCTTTGAAAACACTGAAGAAGTAAGTTCAAGTTTATATGAGGGAAAGGAAAAAGTCATTGGATCATGGAAACATAGACACAGAGCGATATTTTAAAATGTTTATCTGCTTGTCCTCCTCCTTGGAGAGCAGAAGGGAGATATGGTGGTTCCTGCAGAAGAGGTGACGAGATAAAGTTATGCATGGAGCCCAGACACAAAAGATCAACAGAGCAAGCGGAGGACTGAAGTGAGTTCTTTACTTATACCAAATAGGCTTTTATACTGAAAGTTACTCTCTGAAGAAGCTATGAAGTAATTTCAAATTATAAGTGTACAGGACTGTTAAGATTCCCTCTTCTTGAAAGAAAGCAGGGACTTTAACCTTGGTTTCTTCTAGTTTTCAAGAAACTTAGTGAGTTATAGAAAATACTTTAAGAGAGGTTTTGGGGTTTTTTTAAAGCTGTTCACATTTTGTTTAAAGCACTTGACAATTCATCCATTCACTGGAGTGCAGAAAAGAAGCTGAGTCTCCAGCTGAGCACCCTAGTAGGAGGCTTCCGTGTTATTGCACGACCCTAACCCTCTTCTGAATTGAACTTCAAGTGGAGGTTTAAATAATAACCAAACATTCTGTTTGATTATTGCTGGAAATTTAGAGTTGCCTAAACTGAGCTTGTTTTAAATAATCACTGAGATTAGAACACGGTTTGTGACCAGCTCACTGTGGAAACAGGTTTTAAAAGATATTGAGAGGAGGATTAATACATTCCCAATAGTATTTGGCAGTGGAATTAGCATCTGTAAGTAAACACTAATAAAATTCCAAATTTAAGCCCACTTTTCATCACTGTATGGACATCACTTGCTGATGAGAAGTTGCTGTGGAAATGAATAATAATCAGCAACTGCCAAAATTCATCTTCAGTTGAATGGTGCCATGGTCCAATTTACACAGCTTTAGTAGTGGGAGACAAATGAGCAGTGATTATCATTTATTCTGTCAGGAGTAGTGGTGGTATGAATGGCTCTGTCCAAAATAATCACAGAGCTGGCTATAAGCCAGGAAAGAGCAACACATGGAGTTTTACAGATTTAGATAGTTGTATAGATTCTGACTATGGAAAAACCTGAAGCGAATGGATGGGATGTAGAGTGGAAGGGGAAAAGATGTTCTAATGCTGTCATTCGAGAAGAAAAATAGCTGTGATACCAGACCTTCTTGGTGCTTGTATCTTTAAAACACCAACAGCAATGTTCTGCCTGTTGTATCCAGGCTTTCTATGCTCAGGAGGAATACACAGTTCTTTCCAGCTTTTTCTCCATAAATATCAAACAACTCTTCATGGAATAAATGGGAGAGCTATCCATTGGATTGACAACTATCGCACCCATTTTTGTCAGCTGAAGTGGACTCATTTGGAGGTTTGATTTCTTTTTAGCTATTAAAAGAGCTTAGCAAAATAAGCCTCACAATTATGATACAGTAATCCAGTATAAGAGTTGTTGAAGCCTTATTCTGACAGTTCTTTATTTCCTGAGGATAGGAAAATCGTTCAGTAGGATTGTTCTTCCCCTTATTTTAATTGGCATTGTAAAGAAAGAGTTTCAGCGCCCCAAATCTTCCCCAAATCCAGTGGATTTCTAAATAACCTTGGATTTTTCACATTGCAGTTCACTATGAGCTCCCTCATATCATCAGAGCTCTAGTGAGGATCTTAATTTGTGTAACCATTCTAGGAAAGGCTCTGAGCAAATTTTATCCAGCCTGAGGCGCTACACATTAAACAGTCTTGTGAACCCTGGAACTAATGAAGCCAGATTTCCTACCTCATTAAACTTACAGTTTAGTGAAATTCTCATTACTATTGTTCATTTTTAAAGTTAAGTTTGTTAGATTTCTTATGTCCATCCCTCTACAGAGTTGCAGATGAAGTTACTGAAGGGATCTGTGTTTGCAACCGAAAAGAAAAAAGCAAACCATGAGCTAATTTCTTTGTTTATAAAATCAAAGTCAGTTGTAAAAAGAGACAGACACCCTGAGAATCACACCCGCTGTATTGCAGAGATAATGTGAATGACAGCCATTGTGATATCACCTTGGGGAACAGCCTCAAACAGCCATTCTTAAACAGCTGTCTTATCTTCACAGTGTCTGATTTATACATTAATTAATTATATATGGCATAAATTGTAGCCCAGTAAAAATTATTTGGGCCATTTCAGGACAGTGAATATGATTTTTCCCAACCACTAATAGGCTACAGCTTTATGTCGACCTTACAGTAGAGAGTCTCAGGACTTTACTTGGTTTGCCTTGGCTTGAGCTGCTTGTAGCTTGGTTAATGCTTGTCAGCAGACACCAGACTGGTGTCTAAGATCGATAGGATTCAGCTCCGTGAACCTCATGGGCAGCGAAGGACTCATAGACCCCATTGTCCCTGTGTACGTAGCAACAGTCCTTTGATTAAGTGAGGCTGTTGTGCAGCTTGCAAACTTTGGCTGGGATGTTAGCAACTGGAATGAAAGTTAGATGAGAAAATTAACAAAATCAGTCCAAAGCAGACCCAAGACTGAAGAGGAAGAAATTCCCACAATTAAGATACTCCCAGCAAGGACTTCAGAATGCTAATGACTTGTAACTCCACCTCACCACGGAGAGATGAGGGAGATTGAAATGGCCCACCTTAGGACCCAGAGGTACACTTAAACAGGGAACATAACACCAGGGAACAGGATTGGTATTAGGCTGTTCTATATAAAAAACATATATATATGTACCATCAATTAAGCTGTTCTGTATTAATGGGATCATTCTGGACTATTGGACTGCTAAACCAGTAACTGAAGTAATAACGAATTCTTAGCTCAATAGATACATAGGGTGTTAACTTTTGTCTGTAACTAGATTTTGATGCCAACAAAATTACCCAACAGTCATTTTGATGCATTATATTCTGCTAAATTAACATAGTTATTAGCTGCATTTATGGTAACAAAACTGTAAGTTACTTTGAATGTACAAACATATCAAATATAGTATAGTAAAGAGACTAGTCATGCAACATATCTTGTCTAAGTCCTGAAGTAATTTTAATTCTTTCTAGTTAGTTAAAACATGTTCTGATCCTAACAAGCTGATGCACCACAGAGCTTAGTGCCTTGCTCTCCAATTAGCAGAACCCAGACATTACCTATGCCAAGGATAAATTGGTCTTTCCCTATTTCTTGATACTCCCCATCAAAGCTTTAATTTACTAGGCCTCTGCCTTTCAAACCCAAACTCCGTTCTCCCTTACTTAACACGGAGTGCTAAAATCCTCACTTACAGGCAACTTGTGTGATGAGACTGATTGTAAGTTCTTAAAACTTCTTTCATATTATGAAATTTAGAAAGTGAGCTGTCCCAGGTGGATTCTCTAGTGTCTACTGACATGTGAGTTTAGATTTTCCTTCCTTCGTCATAGCTTTTGTCATGAAACTGAAAGAAACAACTGTTTCTCCATCAACACTGGTGTAAAATGAGCTGTAAATTCAGAAGTTACTAGAGATACCCAAATTCTCTTTCTTTCTCACTTTTCCACATGTTTACATGTGTACAGATTCTCACAATTTACTTCATGGAATCTTGAAAAGCATCTTTTTCTTTGCAAACCAGACTAGAACATCATTTTAACCTATCAAGAAATAGAACAGCATTGACTTTATTTTCTCTTCTTGTAGTTTACAAATAAGGCTTCTGAAAAATGACAGAGACTTTCTGAAATGTTTCATACCATTTTCTTCATTCAATTTGCTACTGAGTCAACATATTATGTTCTGATAGCAAGCTTGTATTCCAGTGTACAGGATGCTTTTAAATTATCATAGGCACTAAAGAATGTAATGACTTATTATGGTCTATTGTCCACCTTTTGGGAGTGTAAGTATTATTTACTGTACTCATGATACTTACTTCTTCCTCACATCTGCCATGCTTTCATTGCCTTAATGGTCAGAGTAAGTATTTTACATCATAATATGAATGGTAAAACATTCCACAGTGCAAATGAAGTAAATAACCCAATACTAGATCTTTAGTCTCTAATAATAACTCTCTAATAAGGGAGGGTTTTGTTGTTTTGTTTTGGTCTTAAATTGCAGAGGATATTAAAATTGGCCTCTCCCTCTCCTTATAAAATATTCTTGTGTAACCAATTCCTCTACTTGGAGCATACAAATCTACTATATTACGAAATCAGTTTCTCTAATGATGCAGTTGGTAAAAACAAAAACGTTAATTCACAGCCTGAAACAACATAGAATGTTTTAATGGTCCCTCAACTTCTTCTTTAAAGCAGTTTTAAGGTCATTGGTCCATTGACAGATTTTCCCTCAAATAACAAACTTGGAGTAAAAGCCTGAGTATAGCTACACAAGGAAAACGGGGTGCAAAGGGACAGATTTTCGTACTGTGTCCTGCACTAAAATATTAGACTAAGCCAGGAGTTATATCCTAGACTAAAAATCTTCAGGAAAGAGTTTCATCAGGAGTCAGCAATTTCCTCCTCCCCACAAAGGAGTTTAGCTTTTGTGCAGTAGTCTCAAGTGTAACACAGATACCTTTGTCTTACCATTTTAAGTAGGTGATATCTGTAAAAGTATTCCCTTCTCCACTTCTTGCCAAGGCAGGAAATAAGATTAACTAATCAGCTTTGCTAAAGTCTGCTCCATCATTTCAGGGAGAATGGTCCGTTAGAAGACAAGGTTAGAACTCAACAGAAAGAAAGGCAAACTCAGGGAACAGCAAGGAGGAAAAGAAAGGAATGAGGAAACAAATAGTAAAATAGTAAACCAAGCAAAAAGAATAAAGGAAACTACACAAATTACAGAGGTCCTGATTAGTAGCAATGTTCAGGTAAAAAGTATTAATTCTAAGTTTTTTAAAGCTTTAAATACTTTGGAGTATTGAGCTATAGGAACTGCTTAAATACAAAGTTGCAGTAGTTTAAATAAAACTGTCAGGTACCATGGCGCAACACTAATTAAAACAATTCAATTTGGTGTTTCAAAATAAACTGATTTAAGACTTTGTTTATGCTTGTGAATTTATCTCAGTCTACAGAACAGATTTCATAGGTAAAATTAATAAGTCAGTATAAGCCATACAAAAGTATATGTTATGTTTACAGAACAAGTGCTTTGGATATGATAGACTTTACAAATAAATACATGCTAACATTGACCTGCAGCAAAGTTCACCAGAATTACACTATCTTTTGGTACTTCTGTTGTTGCAAGGCTGCCAAAGCTTTCTATTAGGCCTGGCTCTCCTTTCTGGCTTCTGTCCCACTTGACATTTTTGCTATATAGAGGGAGAGAATACCTTTGAGCTCTGTGCTAGTAACTTTACCTATCTCTTCCTTTTTCCAGCTGTGCTGTCAGCCTCCTGTCTGTCCTTTACGGTTTGTAGGCAGAACCTTGGAACGTGAATAATAATGTTGCTTTAGTGATCTTTAGTGATTATGCTCTCCTGACTGGGCTGATACATATTGAATCTCAATTTGGAACATCTTCCTCACTGCTATTTGGTTATCATGGTGTGAAACCTCTTAGCAATGTTCCTCATAGACTCCGAATATTCCTACAGTAGAAGTCTGGGCATAATTTTGCACTGTTGGGATGGGAGTAACTTCAGCGATGTTTCAGGGAATTAAAACATCTGAAATGGCACCAAATAAACGTGATAGATATTGAGGTATACTCTGCATGATATCTTAAAGAGGAGGCAAGGAAAAGCAGATGTTCTGCAGGAGTAGAAATTTGTTGCAAATGAGCAGCCCTGCTGGATGTGGTAGTCTGTCTTAAAATTTAGGCCACAGATTTTCTAAGGTGATGAGGAGTTAATGGATGAATGCAATCAACTACAGCAAAAATCTCACAGGGTGCTAATCTGCATTTTAAGCACTTCAAAAATCTGACCTTAAATTTTAAGTAAATGGCTATCTGTTTTCTCATGAAGTAGGTAAAAACCCCCAGACAACTAACTTGGTAAGTTTGTTCAGTTCTGAATGCATTTTCTGGAAATTACTTTGTACATTTGTACATATTGTACTGCTTTTTGGTGCTTGGAGTAGCTTAATGAACACAAATACTTTTTGTTCCAAATTGAAGACATTTTAAGAGGAAGCTACAGATGTAATGGGTTAGCACTTTCTTAGACTGCACATATTCTTTATTAACATATTTAAGGCAGATGCAGGATTACAGATAACAAAACTAACAATGATACTTCACATTTGATGTGCATACCACTTTAAAATTAAGCTCATTAAGGATAATAGAATGATCCATTGGCAGGCCTTCAGCTGCAGACCTAGAGGTGACAGGCTATTTGGTGAACAATTTACTGAGTGTCTCACTCCCCCCTGCTATGTAACCATGGGCATTGTAAGTTCATTCTATTAACCTTAATAGGTTTGCTTTCAAAGTCTTTTACTCTGAAGATTTAAACTGTGAACTCTTATCATGTGTCAGCCTGCAGCTAACTTAAGCAACTAAACTAAAAGAAAACGCAGTATATTTATATGCCTATTTGTATGTACATCCACAAACAGTAGCATCTAATGCACATGAAGAAATGATGTACTGTGCCCTGCATGATGGTCTTCACTCTAGGTGTTCCATTGTTCCATAGAGTCTCTTGGAATTTTTTCTTTCTCTCGATTAAAAACGCATTAATGGCAGGCAACTCCAGCTAGCAAGTAGCTTTGCATGCACTAGCTGAAAAAGGTTGTGCAAGTGAGAAGCGCTTGTTTTCCTCAAGTAACAACTCCAGCAAACACATCTGAGAGCTGCCCTCTGTCCCAGCAGGACGTTCTTTTCTCTCCACCTAGGACCCAAGGACAGAATTAGCAAGCGCGACATAACAGCTCAGGCAGCTTTGTTCAGTCTAATGGGACAGAATAGCAGCCATCACCCTTCCTCTATTGCTGCCTTTTGAACTGCTCATCAGACGGTGCTGCTGCCACTTTTACAGAACCTAACAAAGACACTGAAGCAGCTGGGTGCCGCCCATCCTTTCCATCGCAGAGATCCCTCAGAGCGGCTCCCCCTCACAACGACACAATTCCTGACAAATTTAGGTCCTTGTAGGACTCATCATTACTTCCCTTACTTTGATGAGTTAGAGCGGTGGCTTCGAGAGGTCACTACAGTTGTAAATGACAGCTATCAATGGCCCGACTTTTCATCATCCCGCAGTCATCAATCACCGCAGAGAACACCATGCCTGCCTTGCCCAAACTTAGCCCAGCCAAGACAGAAGTGACACTAATGATCCGTGAACACCTTCTGATCTCCACAGCCTTAAGTTCAAGTTGACTGCCCTGCAAGCTCAAAGGACTGCAGGTAAAAGTTGCCCTCTGCAATTTTACAAGACCACTTCATTCCCATGGGACCCGGATGAGAATATGACAGACCACCACACGAAGCTACTACAACTTCCTTTCTCTCACTCTGAACGCAGTGGCACGTGGACATGGCCAGAGATGCACGGAAGTATTAATCAGATCTTATCATCCCATGACATCCCATTTGCTCTCACACCCAGTTCAAATCCACGATATTAATTTCCTAAATGTTGCCTTCTTGTGCCACCTGCTGAGAGAGCTATGTTTGCAGGAACAGTGCAGATACGAAGGCTCAGGATAAAGATATTGAGAACTGAAAATATATGCTTTTTTTTGGTGCTGTGGAATGCACTTACAGGAGAAATTAGACTGTGCTGGAGACATGGTCCTGAGAGGAAAATGTGGAGTGCTTCTCCACATTGGCTGTCCCACACTAAGAAGACAATGAGAGTTCCTGTACATGCCAGACAAAATAAGACAATCTTTCCAGGTAGAATAAAGGGCAGCATCTCATTGGATTGTTCCTACTTCTTAATTCTTCTTGTGCTACCAGGATACCACAGCAAAAGCCTTTCAGAAACTTAGAGAGCCTGATGAAACAGCTTGTCTAACATTTCAACAACATGTATAGTCTTGTGACTTCATGAAGTCAAGAATATAGTCATAGCCATTAGACTACACAATCTCTGTTTACCGTTGTCCATAGTGACTTGATAGCAGCCATTTGATAAAAACTCCTCACTTCTAAAAGTTATCACTTCAATACATAATTTCTTTCCAAAGTTTACCTTTCATTCATCTTAATGACAGAATATTGTATCATAATAAATCTTCTTCACAATTTGCGCAGAACTGATTAATAAACAAATGCCATCTGTCTATTCATTAGTAATACAGATTTATTTGTATTTGGCTGTCGATCTCAGGTTGAGTGAAAAGTATGGCTATACCTCATTGATGCCATTATACAGATGAGGAAACAAAGACCACGAATGCTACAAACCAGATCTCACAAAGTATGTTATTTCCTACGTCATTATACATATCTGAAGATACAGATCCATGTCAGTAGGGTTAGACCAGAGATTAAAACCCAGGCCTTTCAAACACCTCATCCTGCCTGGTGAGCCAGAGGATTATTATACCACTATTTTCTTCTGCTTTACTGTGTGACCTAATATAATTAATAAGGTTTATCTCCAGTACGCTCTACACCAGTACAGAAACAGATTGAGCTGTTTAGTATTTTCATTGATGATACAGTGAGATCAAGTTCACCCTCATCCAGTTTGCAGATGACACCAAGCTGAGTGGTGCAATTGTCACACCAAAAGGATGTGGGATCATCCAGAGGGACCTGGACAGGCTAGAGAAGTGGGCCTGTGTGAACCTCATGAGGTTCAACAAGGCCAAGCGCAAGGTCATACAGGGGGAGGTGATTCTCCCCTCTACTCGACTCTCGTGAGACCCCATCTGGAGTTATCGTGTCCAGTTCTGGAATCTCCAACATAAGAAGGACATGGTACTGTTGGAATGGGCCCAGAGCAGGGGCTATGAAGATGATCAGAGGGCTGGAGCACCTCTGCTATGAGGACAGGCTGAGAGAGTTGGGGCTGTTCACCTGGAGAAGGCTCTGGGGAGACCTTATAGCTGCCTTCCAGTACCTAAAAGGGGTTACAGGAAAGCTGGGGAGGGACTTTTTACAAGGTCAAGTAGTGATAGGAGGAAGGAAAATGGCTTTAAATTGGAAGGTGGGAAGATTTAGATTAGACATTAGGAAGAAATGAGGGTGGTGAGACACTGGTACAGGTTGCCCAGGAAGTTGTGGATGCCCCATCCCTGGAAGTGTTCGAGGCCAGGTTGGATGTGGCCTTGAGCAGCCTGGTCTGTGGGAGTTGCCCCTGCCCATGGCTGGGGGGTTGGTACTAGATCATCTTTAAGGTCCCTTCCAACCCAAACCATTTTATGATTCTATTCTTTTTTACTGCATTATAATCCCTTCAGCATTTGAAGTAAACATGAAGTTGGCCTTCTTAACTGCTCCAGGACTGGAGTTGAAGAATGTGTGTGTATTATATTGTCTGCCTGTGTATGCTGGTGACTATTTGCAGGTCTTTTTTATTTTTCCTTGAATGATTGTACTTTTCAAACTGGTATTTGAGTTTTAAGGAGGTTGTGGGGACTTAAATTGTTGGCCCAGGAGAATTGCAAGGATATAATGTCTGTAATAAAGCATTCCATTTATCTAGTGATGCCTGCATTTTTTGAATTATAAAGCACTTAGGGATGTTCAGACAATCAGACAGCTGAGCTAGCTAAACATTCCCAACCTTATTATACTGCATAAATACTGGAACAGGTACCAGAATGAACCATCCCAGCCTGCTAGTTTTAACTCTAGTTTCATTTTAATATAAAGTTAAGCTGTGCAGAGAAGGGTAAAATACTCTTAACATTTAAACATTGCATGAAGGGTGATTGCCAGCCTTATACAGATTGTTCTGGTTTAGCAATAAAATTAGGATAGCAGGAGGAACAAATGCCCCCTACTTGACAAGCAGCTTGCTTCAAACATCACCAAGAGGGACCTCTGAAGGCACCTGGGTAGTTTTCATTCTACACACTTTCCAGTCAAAAGGCCACACATTGCCAAATACTGAAACACATTGCCAAATACTGAAATCTGCCATAGTTTATCAACAGTACCCAAAGATATAGCAGAGATACTGTTCTGGTGAAGGACGGCAGAAGGAAAGGGGCGCAAAAAGTAAAGTTATTAAATGATGTCTGGCATTATCAGACCAATTTGACTTTGGCCTGGAGGAGAGGGGCATTATGCTGTGAATGCTAGAGACAGGTCCTGTCATATTGTTGGACATCATCAAATGTCTCTAGACCTTTCAGTCTCAACTAGATCGGGCTATTTGAAAGAAGAAAAGACATTCTGAAAGCAACTAATGGTGCTATAATTTGGGCTTGGCCTTATATCTATACTGGGATATGAAAAGACTGATCATCCTAAGGAAGCACAGCAAACCCTGCAGGCTTTAGCCCTGTTGTATAGAGCCCATTTAAATCCCCTTGCAATTCATGTTGACTTCACTGTTCTTCCCTTGTTAAGTCCCAGGAGGTGTTCTGTGTAAATAAAAGCTGCTGCTCTTTTAATCACCCTTCAAGTCATCCCATCTGATCAATTTTAGTCATGCTGAAGTTGTGGTGCTAGTCAAGTCATAACTATGCTCTAAAGAAACTGCCCAACCAACTGCTTCTCTGAATAGTTTCCTAAAGAAGAAGAAGCTATCTGGTGTCTGATAGAAAGGTTTTTTTACATATATAAAAATATATGTATAAATTGAAGTCTGTCCATACACAGACCTGTTATCAAGTCTGTACAAAATTAATGGAAAGCATATCAGATGAGAGGCATGAGTGGCTGGCTAGTTACCAGAAGAGGTTTAAAAGGTCTGAATAGTCCTTCAACCTTTCTTGCAAATCATTCAGAAACTTCTTCTGTCAGACAGCCTCATCTGTCACTCAGGAACTACATCTGCTTGCCTGTTTATTTTCTCACTTAGGGTTGAGGTCACCTGCCCTCCTTTTAGCTAATCAGAGGAGACAGCAGTAATCAAAGCACAAGATCAATGCTCCTGGGATGTCTTTCTTGAATAGCCTCTCTGTATGTTTTTTTTGCAAACCTTGCAAAGTAATGTAGGTATATACAAGCAGGGGAAAAGAACAAGAGAGAAGGGTTTTGTTTGGTTTGACATCCAGCTAGAGGAAAGAAATACTGCTGAATCTGATACCTGGAAGAAAACATGCATAATATTTACTGAGGAATTTCCCATGCGTGACAGGTAGCCCTTCACAGGAAAATTCACCTGATGTCCTAGCACTGAGGTAAAGTGCAAAAGGTAGGTGAAAGTGCTTATTTTTCAAAAAAAAGTAAATCAGCCTCCTGACTGCTCTTTGTCCTTAAGGGACTATCTATAAGAGAACATGCCAGGTTAGGTAGTTATTCATTTTGCCTCTGAAACTTCCTCTACTAGATACTTCTGTTAGGCTCTGCTAAACAGCATTAAATAGTTGTCAGACCCTGCCTTAAGAGATCGCTGCGTTTCAGCATCGACTGAAGCTGTTCCTGTGGAGAAGACTGTTAAAAAGAGCTTTATATTGTCGATGAGAGGTTCATACCCTAAAGAAAGGGCAGTCAAAGAAACCCACAGTTCAGGGAGGGAAAGTGCATCTGACTTGTGTGATCCTTGCCTAGTTGTGGAGTGGGCAGGCAAGCATGCAGACCCTTGCGCATCTTGAAAGGATAGCAAGACAGCAGTGCCAACCTGCTCTCTCAAAGAGAGATTTCTCATTGTAATGCTATTGTTGTGATGATGAATCATGCATCACTGTGATTAGCAGAGAGAGGTACAATTATGTTTTGCAGTCAGCTGATAAAGGATTGCCTGGACACCCAGGTCTGACAGAGGTGGAAAAAGCATCTTGTCAGATATAAAGAGACTGGAGGGATGGAAATCGTTGCATTTACCAAGAAAACAAAAGAAGTTGAAAGGAGCAGAGGAGAACAGGAGGAGGAAGGCTTGTAAGTGAATGGGGAAGGCTTGAAGGAATGGGGTGCTGGCTGAGATAGACCTTTCCCCTGAGCAAGTATGGCTGTTCTCACGCATAAGAAGCCACTGCTGCTTATCAGCAACTACTTGTACCAGATGGTACTCCCCAGGACCAAATAAAAAAAAAATTACAGAGGCACTGAAAGATAGTGAAGAAAAATAAGCTATCACGGAGAAGGTTTAAGAATTATACCCAGCAGTAGGAAACTGCCTAGCAAAATTGAAAGAGGGAGAATAAAAACGATACAGTGGAAACATGAAACAGTTATTTAAGAAGAGAAGGTACAGGCTAACTACATGGCCATACCCACACAGTCTCCCTTCTTCCGAGGGGGACGGGCTGCTTCTTTGTAATGCGGGTTGTTCTTCACCTGCTTAAAGAAGGTTGCTCAGATAATACTGAAGTCCTAATAGCCTTTGAAATTCAAGTTGTCAGCGGGGAGGGAAAATAATTTTGAAATTACACAAAAGTGAATCAAAACATTTCGTATTTCTACAGTCTAAATGACAGTAATCTCTTGATGTCCTTAATGCCTTTTCCTTGTTTCCCAATAATGTCTCATTTCTCTCATTGTCATGAGACAATGAGAAGACGTGAACACTTTCCATGCCTCTGAATTTCTATCAATCTTTGTAGAATAGAACTGTTTGCAGAGTGTAATCTATTATAGGTGACAAGGCAGCTTATCTGAAAGATCCAAAGCAAAGGCGCGGTGCTTGCACCACTCAGGCCAGAAGTGCACCCACAGCCTTTGCAGACTTGTGTCATTACCCAGGATGTGGCCCAGCCTCGCCCAAAAAACAGTCACCTAAATCTGAGTGTGAATCTCAGACTAACAGTGTAGGTTGAGTCAGGAGCCGGCATTTTTGGTATCAGGCTGGCGGAGGAGGGGTGGTGGGGTGTGCTCTGCCTCTGCTCACGGGGCAACTGGAGGGCGAGAGGGAGAGGAGGCAAGCCTGGATACATGTACAGACTGGGGTGTGAGAAGCTGGAGAGCAGCCCTGCGGAAAGGGACCTGGGGATTCTGGTTGACGGCAAGTTGAACGTGAGTCAACAGTGTGCTCTGGCAGCCAAGATGCCAACTGTGTCCTGGGGTGCACCAAGCATTGCATTGCCAGCTGGTCAAGGGAGGTGATTGTCCTGCTCTACTCCGCACTGGTGCGGCCCCTCCTCGAGTACTGTGTGCAGTTTTGTGCTCCACAGTATAAAAGGACATCAAACTACTGGTGAGTGTCCAGAGGAGGGACACGAGGCTGGTGAAGAGTCTAGAGGGGAAGTCATATGAGGAATGGCTGAAGTCACTTCGTCTGTCCAGCCTGGAGGAGACTGAAAGAGGACCTCATAGCTGTTTAGTGCTTCTTCACAAGGGAAGGAGGAGGAGCAGGTGCTGATCTCTTCTTTCTGGTGACCAATGATAGGACTTGAAGGACTGGCAGGAAGATGTGCCGGGGAGGTTTAGATTGGACATTAGGAAAAGGTTTTTCACCCAGAGGGTGGTGGAACACTGAAACAGCTCCCCAGTCACAGTGCCAAGCCTAATAATACTCAAGAAGCATTGGGACGATGCCCTCTGACGCATGTATGAATGTTGGGGTTGTCCTGTGCAGGGACAGGAGCTGGACTCAATTATTCTCCAAACTCAGGGTATTCTGTGATTCTGTGTGTTGGTTGCGTTTCCCTCCCATTTGACTGGAAATCTTAATCGACGATGGCGCTGACTTTCCTCAAACGCCTCAGAAACGGGACCTCATCCTCCCGCCTCGCCCACTCCCAGGGTGCCTCCGTGACTGGCGCGCTGGAGGGGGCGACCCAGCGACTGCGCTGGGGACTGGGCGGGACCGACCCCTTGGCCGCCGGTGCTGAGGGCGGCGGAGGGACCAACCGGGACCGGGAGGGAGCCGGTGGCCGCGCTCCTCTGCTGCCCTCTGCTGCGGGGCTCGCGCCGCTCCCCTGAGCCGCCGGGGAGCTCCGGGCACAGCCCGCGACCGCAGAGAGGGAGGGAATGGGAGCGGGCAGAGCAGGGTGAGCTCCGCGCGGTGCGAGGAGCCGCCCCAGCGCCTTTGTCAGGAGGAGGTGCCCGCCCCGTCCCCCGTGGGGCGGTGGGAGAGGGGGGGCTGGCCCCGGGGGGTGGAAACGCGCAGGAGCCACATTTGGGGGGCAGGGCTTGTACCAAAATGTGACCAGCGCAAACTTAAAATTTGACAAGCGCTATGCATTTTATGCCTGCAGGTGATTCGTTTCCCCCGTTAAGAGCCTGGAAGCGGTTAGAAGCTCTCTGCGATGGCACCACACTAATTTTAATTGAAACTTAAAACTGCGGCTACAAACGTCGCATCATTCAAAGGTCTTTTCCAACCAAGCGATTCTCTGCAGTGCACAGGTGCGGTTGGACTCGATGATCTCAAAAGTCTTTTCCAACCAAGCTATTCTATGATTCTGCGAGGCGTTGGCAACGAGGTAGAAACGCTGACAAAGCCCCTGCGCTGGCTGATTCCGCGCCGGGCGGGGACGCGAAGGCAACACCCGCAGCGCCGACAGCGCAGCCGGGCTGTAGCGCCCCGCCCTCTCCCTCCCCTCCTGTGGCTCCGAGCAGGTGGTACTGCCCGTCCCCCCGCCCCGCCCCCAGCAGCGGCCCCGCCGCCGCTCCCTCCTGCCCTGCTTTCCGTGCTGATGAATCCAGCGCCGAGCGACGGATCGCGGCGACGATCGATTCTCTCGGCTCGCATCCCCCCTCCGCCGCCCGGTTGCAGGGGCGGCTGCCGGGGCTGCGCGGCAGGACACGTGTTTCGTGCCCCCCTGGGTCCCCTCCCGGGTCCCGCCGCGCTGAGGGAGCCGCGGGGCCGTGCTTTTCCCGTGTGGCTCGGGGCCATGGAGCGTGTGCTCACGCCGCTGGAGTGCCTCCAGCCCGCCGGTACGGTACCGCCCGCCCCCTGCCCGCCGCCACGGGGGTGGGGAGGGAGGGGCGGTGGTGCGGCAGCCTCGGAGGGGGGCGGTGCTTCCCGGGTAGCTCCCGTGGGAACAGTGTGGGCGTGACTGCCGCCCGGTAACGCCGCCGGGATCCAAAGCCCTCCCTCCTACCCCTCCCTCTGCCGCGTGCGTCGTTTTACCACGCTCCGGTATAAACGGAATGAGCTGCTGCCTCTGCCGCCTGTGCCTGCGCTGCAACCGGTTTCGTTCTGATTTGTTACCGCTTTAGTCTCTGTAGGCGTTAAAATTTACATCTCCAATGTAACGCCTTTAGGGTCTAATCTGTATCTTTGTTGAGCCTGCCGCAGTTTTCCTTTGCTGGCAGCCCTGGAGCGCCCCAGTGAAACGTGTCTCTTGGTAAGGGTCCTCATCAGACCCCCACCTGGGTCCTCATCAGACCCCCACCTGGAGCATTGTGTCCCGTTCTGGAATCCCCAGCATAAGAAGGACGTGGAACTGTTGGAACAGGTCCAGAGCAGGGCCACGAAGATGATCAGAGGGCTGGAGCACCTCTGTTAGGAGGGGCAGGCTGAGACGGTTGGGGTTGTTCAGCCTGGAGAAGGCTTCAAGGAGACCTTATAGCTGCCTTCCGGTACCTGAAAGGGACTACAGGAAAGCTGGGGAGGGACTTTTTACAAGGGCAAGTAGTGATAGGAGGGGGAACAGCGTTAAACTGGAAGGGGGAAGATTTAGATTAGACATTAGGAAGAAATTCTTCACACTGAGGGTGGTGAGGCACTGGCACAGGTTGTCCAGGGAGGTTGTGGATGCCCCCTACCTGGGGGTGTTCAAGGCCAGGTTGGATGGGGCCTTGAGTAGCCTTGTCTGGTGTGAAGTGTCCTTGCCCGTGGCAGGGGGTTTGGAACTGGATGATCTTTAAAGTCTCTTCCAACCCAAACCATTTTATGATTCTATGAAGGGGAAACCAACCTGTGGGTTTGCTTTCCTCCATGTGCTTTTGGCTTCAAAGGTCCTGAGCCTTCCCACAGAGCATCCCGCCTTTTTGCTCTCCCCTGGAGCCACAGCACTCATTCTGCTTGCTTCCTCTGTTCTGCAAGGCAAAGCTCTGGGGCTTGTTTGGGGGATTTCTTGTGTTTTCCCAAGCTGTTCTTCTGTGTTCTGGTTTTGTGTATTGAGACCTAAGACGCAAGCATTGTTATACATATCATATTGTTAACATCATCATCTCTATAAAGGACAAAACATCTGTAATAAACGTGTATTCATCTATGTAGCTTGTACTCTGTAGGCACCTCTTCTTCACTATGTGTTTGCAATACCTAATTCAACAGGGCCCAATTTGCCATTCAGTGGTATCATTATAAACGGTAAATATTTTTATCTTTCTATAATGTGATTGTAAAGCTGTATAAAAATTATTTCATCATAGCAGCTGAATTCCAGCTTACACTGCTCTTTTCTACTCTGTTCTGGCACTGAGTCAATCTGCTCTGGTAAGGTATTTGTTTTTATTTATTTACTAGTAAGATCTGAAGGAGTGGAAGTGTTTAACAGCGTGTATACTTTTAACAGTTCAGTACATTTTTTTACACCTAGCAGTTTAAGAGCATGTTTAAACTCTTTACAGTATTTTTTTTTAAATCATATTTTTGCTCTAATATTTGAAAACCTTGATGTATGTTCAAAGCTAGTAACAGGAAAAGCTGTATTCAAGGTATTCTTACCAGAAATGTAAATTTAACTCTGTGCACACGCGTGTGTGTGTATTTTGATATGCATTGCTGCTTTGAATAGAAAGAGCACGGAGATGAGATTTTAATGGTCGTTTAAGAATTTGATCCCTGAGGAAGAACAGGCATCACTATGAGTTGTTTTGGTTTTTTTTCCTCCTTCGGTTATGTCTGGTTGTTCTGGTTGGAGTTGAAGATGTGAGATGTTTGCTCACAATATTGAGAGGACCCGTGGCTTTCTCGGACCACAGGCTTCAGCTGTGTGTCAATAAGCCTGCTTCTTCTAAAGAAATGGCTGTTACAAGTATACAAATCAACTTGGTTGTAGAGGATAGTGTGCATATGAAATGCATAGTGGTACTGCATGTGGAGTCTCATCATCGTTACAAACATTCATTACCAACATTTCCAATTGGTTTAGCCTGCTTAAAGTATGCAACGCTGAGCAGATTCATTTGGCAATTCCACGATTTAAAATGTGATATCGCACTTGGGGAACTCGAGTATAAAGTTTTCAAAACTGGGTAGGTGAAATTAGGCTCTTGAATTCTTCCTGAGGAAGTACCAGTAGTTCCTCCATCTGTTTGCGTCAGTGGGATATATATTTAAGTGTCCTAATAATATAAATCTAATCTGTGGAGAACACGATGCTTCTCAGAGGCTAGACTTGCGGTTACAAAATAAACCCTTCAGGGAAGAAATCATGTTGCCAAGCCTGACTACTCAAGAAGCACTTGAACAATACCCTCAGACACATGGTCTGAATTTTGGGTTTATCCTGTGCAGGGACAGGAGTTGGACCCGATGATCCTTGTGGGTCCCTTACAACTTGGGACCTTCTATGATTCTATGACATTGTCCCCATGCCTTTAATGATATAAATGTATACCAATATATATCATGTTTCTGGTTGCTTTCTAAAGCCCCGTGTAAACACAATGGCACATTATGTTGGAGAGAACGTGAAAGCTTTGTCAGCTGTGTTTGGAGGTTGTTAGTTACTTTATTTTTCTTTCTGAAGTTGTTCAGAAATTATGCTGATATTTATATGGAATAGAGTAAAACACGTTTTGCAACCTAATATTATGTAACTGAACTGGAATTTCAGGGCCACATTTGCCTTGGTAATTTCAGTCAGTGTAGTTAGAGTGAGTTCTTAGTTCTTTTTGAGATTGTATGTCTCCCTGTATAGCACCTGGTTGAGGTCCAAGTAAAAGGTATTTGATAACTGCTGTGCTAACTAATATGCTTATGGACTTTGAACATTCTTCAGTCAAATGGCTGGAGCAGGGTTGAAAAATCACCGTACTACAGACAGAACGCTGTGTGGTGGGCTGCAGAACTGTGTTGATTTGCTTAACATGGCTTAGAATGGGTAGCAAGCCAGAATTTTAAGCGGGATTGAGCTCTAAATTTATGTATTGCATACTGAAACAATTTTTTTTTTATTTTCTCATGAAATGAAACTGTTAAAAGGCTCACAGAAGTTCACCCTGAGGTCCTGTATGCTTCTGTGAAAGGGTCAGGCAGTATGCTTACAGGGTGAAGCCGTGATGCAGCTGTTGTAGAAAGCTCATTATCATGTCACACGATGGCCTGTGAATCATGACAAGAGTAGTTTTGTTTCTTTTGGAGCATCCTTTGATAGACTAGACATTTGCCTCTTGCCTTTTATACCCTTTTCTTTCACTATCATTGCCTCCTGCTGCGTGTTCCAGACCATGCTGCAGGCACTTCTGCAGAGAGACAAGTGTTCCTAATTTATTATTTTAATACCATGAACTTTAGGAGCTGAGTGTGCTATGCTTGTGAATGCTTAAGAGTGGAAGTACTGCAGCATCCTCTAATAAGGTTGCCACTGAATACCACTTGAGACTTGTGGGAGGGCAGAGTGCCAGCTTACTAAGCTGTGTTTTCTCATAGGGAACGTTTTACATTGCATGGTATATTACAGCCTGATTCTCAATTATCTCCAGATGTGATTAATGGTTCTTTGCCTTGCACAGCCCTTGAAGTGCAGCTCACCACTGGTTTTATCAGGTCGAATGATGCAGAAGGAGGATATCTTCCTCAGTTTATAATCTGACAACTCCCCATACGAGTGTCTTGTCTTGTTGAGGTGAAGGGACTGCAAAGAAGGAGTGAATCTGGTCCTTTTGCTCTCTTCTGTGTCTTACAGAGAGTTTGCTGGACCTGAGCATGCTATGACTGGCAGGGAGCCTGTGCTACCAGAGAAGATTGGTTCCCCCTTCCCCACTCCACCACACCCTAGGTCTTGTGACCACATGCATTCCTGAACTATGTTGTGTTGATAGCAAGAGGTTGTGCTAGCTTCATCTCACTAAAGCAAGGTCATCTATATGTCACAAGAGACAGAGCCACAACAAACAAGACAAAGACTGCTTTGGAATTCTGTGGAAATATATAGTTGTCTATTTGTGCAAAGAGACAATGAAATTCTGCATTGAATTGAAAGCAAAGAGAACAAGAGGAAGCAACAATGCATTGTGAACGCTCTTCCATCATTCTGCGAGCTTGATTGTCTCTTACTTTACTATATGTCTTCTCTGGAAACATTACTGACTGTGAACAAGTTACCTCCGAAAGAATTATATCACTATTCCTTTTTAAATGCCTGGGGCTTGGACTTCTTCCTTAATATTCCCTTTTCTCTGACACTTAAGGACTGAAAGTTATTTTTGAAACAGTGACATGTTTGCCGTTCACTGAATGACATCCAGTCTGGTCAATAACCATCGATAAGTGCCAATAACCATCTAAATGCCCCCTCACTAGAGCTTTGCATGGTCTCCATGTATTATCTTGCAGTCTAATATATGAAATTGTGTGGTAGAAATCAAGACAGTCACAGGGTTAGGAAATCAGCCTGATGGTCTCTGTTAGCTGCTGAACAGTAAAGGGATGTTGGAAAGGGTGGAATCCCAGTCTGTTGGATAGCTCTCTAGTTTTCAGGATTTGTGCCACTTGTGTTGGGTCAGACCAGTGAAGTTTTCAGATGAATCAGATGGTTTAAAAGCTGTGGTTGAGTTCACTAAAGTTAAAAAATCTTAGCAGGGTTGACAGTCCTTCAGGAGTTCCTCAGTGAAATTGTTAAGCACTTCCACATGGCTGTTACATCTTTTTAATTGAAACACATTTAAAATGCTTTTACTTTATGTGAATGTTGCTGACCTGCTCCTGCTCTTCATTTCATGTAGTAGTAACACCATTCATTTAGTCGAGTTACATGGAATGCCTCAGCTTGTTTTTGAAGTAGCTGTAAACAGTCAGGCTTGGACCCTGCAGGTGCTAATCTGCTGTGCTGGGTCAGCCCTTGTTCTGTAGGCATTATTGTATGGATTACTTACAGGTGCTCTTATGAGTGAAGTATTACAGATGGCATTAGCAGGCATAATCGTTGTTCACCTCACCACTTTCTGATAGATCTTTGCTTCCACAGACTGATAGCCTTTAGAGTTTTTGTTTTTTTTTTAAATTAAAAATGCTTTGTATGCAAGTGTGTTACTTGGAGTGGGGAACCCATCTTTTACTTTTTGAGCTAACAGAAAGATGAATATACATTTACTTATTTTTGTACACATACACAGCCTTCTTTTGAAAAAGCTGACATTGAAGCTGGTTGATGTTTGTGTAGGTGGTGGATTCTCATCTCGTTCAGTGTCAGTGTACTGATAGTTCTGTATCTTGTGGTCACTAATAGGGCATAGCTGACACTGGTGGGTGAGAATATAATGATGGAGGAGACTGAGGCAGTCTTAAACTTCCACTCCCATCCCCTCCCACGAAAACAAACCCCCCACCCCAAAACAAGAACAAAATCCACCAAAAAAACCCCTTGCAAAACAATAGAGAAAAAGAGCAATAATGATGCCACTGGAGCTTCTGAGACAAAAACTCACATTCATTACTGCTTGCACAGGTAGTAAAGAACTCAGATAAATTCCTTTTGGAAGGTCTTGTTGAGGCTTTAAGTATCAGCTTACACTGATTTCTGTGAGGAGTCACTTAGGTGTAGTAGATCAAGCCTCAAAGATAGGAAGTATACTAACTGGCCTCCTGTAGTCTCTGTTTTTTATTTTTTTTTCTTTCTCCTGTGATTTAGCATCAGATAAGGAGGTGGAAAATACACTTATTCCAGACTTCAAAATGTTCTTTTTTTTTTTTTTTAATCCAATTAAATGTGAGTGGGACTGCGGAAAACCATATAAACTTGTTAGTGTTTAAAGAGAAAATATTAAACTTGAGAAAGCACAAGACGTCAAGGAAAATAGTAGTCTTTCAGATTTTGTTCTTTACTGCATTTTGCTTGCATGTCTCTGGTCAGCTCTAAAGATATTTTAGCAGTTTCACAGCAGCTTTGACATTATGTTGTATCACAAATCTGTGTGTGTATATATATGTAAAAGCTAGTTTTACTTTCTGGAAGTGGAAAACAGAAGAGACTTCTTTTTTTTTTTTTTTTCTTGTTTGCAAATCTCATCCAAGTCTGATTTATGGAGAAGTTGAATAAGAAGCAAAGAAATGAGGCAGTTTATTTACACAGGAGAAAACATAATACATACAGGTTTCAGAATTTTCAAGATCCAAAATAACAAATCCCAGGCATACTTGTGGATTTGCTTTAGATTCGAACATCCTGAGACATTAATCAAAGCTTAATCTATGCAGGAAAATAGCAGCATCAGGAATAAAACCTAAACTCAAAGCCTTAGAAAGTAAAATGACAAAGAACCTAAAAAAAAAAAAGAAACAATCCTCCTGAAAACAAGTAAAAGGGTTAGGCAGCTTCTCTTCATAAGTCAGTTGTCAGCAGCTTTCACTTGTAGTGAGTTTTAGGTTTGTATGTAATTTAAGGGATTAGAACCTTTGTCCAGGGAAGTGACTAGCTAGAAATTTAACTAATTAGTTTCTGTGTGTCATAATAAAAATAATCTATGCTGGTCTCAAAGCCCTATTGTTGAAAAATATGGATAAAACAAACAAAAACCCTAACAATCCCACTACAAAATCTTACCCAGTACAAAATCTGGTAAATAAACAGGAGAGACCTTTGATAGATATACCTGCTAGTTGGCACGTTACAGAACATTCCCCATTTCTGATATCTACAGAGAGAGGGGGATTTGCAGTGTATCTGGCAAGATAAACTGGTCTGATCTGTTGCCAAATAATTTCAAGACTGAAAAGAATGGACTGTCTCTTGTCCCCTCCACCAAAGTGACTGTACCTGATCACAGCAAAGGTTAACCAGTTCTTAAGAGTTTTGGCTTACTTCTTTCTGTAAATTATAGCTGTGCTGGATTACATATAAGTAATTTATGGAAACAGGTTCTCCTTTCCATCCAACTCTGACCTTAAACATGAGGAATATGATTAACAGTGTTTGTGTAATACTGCATTTGCATAATTAAAAAGAGAAATGAGAATTTAAAGTTGCTACAGGAACATTCACTTAGTTAAATTTTACATAGAGAGTGCACATAGCAGCTTTTGGATTGCTTTTAAATTAAAGCTATTGCTGTACATCCAGTTGCAGTTCAAGCTGCTGGAAGGCTTTTCCTGTCATTTCCTAGCTTTGAATTTAGTTTTGAATGGCAGTTGAATTTTCTCAGCACTAGCACGTATTCTGTGTAGCTTATGTTGATGGATTGTCTGCCAGCCTTCCTGTCTGGCCAGACAGAAGCTGGAGGGACACACGTGTGTATCAGGCTAATTGGAATAAATGGGAAGCTGACCAGTGAATTCAGTAGGAGCAGAGTCTGTCCCCTCACAATTTACTTATTTTGTAGTTGTTATTTCTGGTGTGGGTTCTGTTTGGGTCTGTTTTGTTTTTTTTCTTAAACTGTAGTTCTTCTTTTCTCTTCTATACTTTTGCCCGAATTATCTGTTTGACACTGTTCCTGGGCAACACAGCAATGAAAGAGTAGTTTGGAAATATTTATACGTATAGTTTTTGACCAAATTGTTCAGCAGCTTTGGTGGTGCACACTGCCTTTGTGTCTGACACAAAGTTAGGTTTGTTGCAAAAGGAGAATACAGTGATGCTACAAAGTACTGGGGCCTCAAGAGTTGGTCATCTAGAGAAACTTTGACTTCTGTGGCAGTATCAGTAAGGGTGTCTGTGGACCTGCTTGGTGGACGTACAGCAAAAGCTGTCAGGAGAGGTGATCTTTTTGTTTTGTTTTTCTTTTCTTCCCACAAACATAATTCACAGTTATGTATACTATATCATAGAATCATATAATCGTTTGGGTTGGAAGGGACCTTAAAGATTATCCAGTTTCACCCCCCTGCCATGGGCAGGGACACCTTCTGCCAGATCAGGTTGCTCAAAACCTGGCCTTGAACACCTCAAGGGATGAGGCATCCACAGCTGCTCTGGGCAACCTGTTCCAATGCCTCACCACCCTCACAGTAAAAATTTCTTCCTAGTATCTAATCTAAATCTACCCTCTTTCATCTTAAAATACATGCTTATATAAGCACCCATGGAAGAAGAGTGTCATTCGGCTTCCATAGCAGAAGGGATCTGGTAAGTCAATGAAATTTTTACGTATTAATATATATGTGTGAGATTTCTCAAGATATTTGTCTGCTTTAAATGTAACTGAAAACCTCTAATGCAGATGCCTTAACACAAGCAATACTTTTACTTTAGGAAATGAGTGCTCTGCAAGCTGTCCAGGGTAAAGCAGAGTCTGGCCAGTGTCCTCTCTGTCCCCATATGGAGCAGTTCCCGTGCCCAGTTTACAGTTATATTTAATAACCGTCTGAGCAGTGTTTTGTTTTGTGAATCCAAAAGGGAAAAAATGTTAAGGAGGGCAGCTTGAGAGACAAGCGGCTGCAGATCTGCAGCTTGGACACTTGAAGTTCCTAAGGAAGATGTGTTGTGACTTAGCTGCTGTGGATGCAGCATGTGACCACCTTGTTTCATAACGAGTTGACCTGGGCACACCGCAGATGATTAAGCTCTGCTATGAAATCATCTGTCTCCATGTTGCTATTTCCTGCTACGTATGGGAAATTTACCTTTGAAGTTCCTGAAAGTAGGGTTCAATTTATTATTTACTTCAAATAAAAAAATAAAAATGGGGCAATATTGGGGAAACCTTTGTTAACAGTAACTTAGCGTTTGACTTTCTGGACTTTGGACAGCAGTGTTTTTGAGAGGTCACTGTCACAAGACTTTGCTTCAAGCTGATACGATAACTTTGATTGGATTCAAAGTAGAATGAAGGGTGTTAACTGCAATCACAGTTTTTAGGGTGGTGGCGTATTTATTCTGTTATTGACAGTGCTTTTGTATTATCTCTTCTTTCTTTGCCTAGAATCCACTGTGGGAATGACATTTAGTACTGTATGTGCGTGCCATTCTAATGACTTTGGTAACTGAACAGAGGATTTAAATAATTTTATAACTTTGGGAAATAAAATCACTGGTACTAGATGTTCATCTTTGGGCTGACTTGTAAGGTTTTCACTTGGAAGCTCAGTTTTCTACTTCCCCATGTCTCTCTTCAGATTACTGTTTTTTATGTGTTGGTCAGTAGTAATGTTGCTGCTGTGTTAATCTGATTCATAGTAAGGAGTTTTGTCACTTGAGCTTGTGGAGGAATTTCTTCTTCCATCTTATTTAGTCTGCTATCCTGTCATTAGGTCATAAGTTAAATTTTAGTCCCAACAAACCTCTCTAAATCAGTAGGAATCTAGATTTATTATGTATTTGTTTGCTTTGTCTTCTGTGACCATTTTTGTTTTATTCTGGTTTTCCTCACACCCACAGCAGCCATAGTTATGTTGACAAAGCTCCAAGTATAAGGCCTGTTACACAGCACAGCAGTTGTCCCTTGGGAGGAGCAACAGCAATGCTAGGGAAAAATAAAATCCCTTCTTTTAAAGAACTCCACACCTCCTCAGGGAGGGTTTTCTGACAGGGACATGGGCAGAGTGTGTCGCAACACGGACATGCTCCGCAAGTCTCCTTTCACTGCAGTGGGCTATTTTTCCTGCTGATGGATTGTGGAGTCTGTGTGAAATTATTAGTCAGTGTCTGGCTTCCCCAGAGAGGACAGGGAGTGATGAGAGCTGGGTCGTGGCTTTGCGGTACCACTCGGTGGAAATGGCCATATGGTGTGGGAGAAGGGATGCTTAAAAGGGGTGTCACAACAGATGTTTGGTAGTATACTTGTTGCCAAAAGCTTTAAGTGTCATCTATCTCCAGTAAGGCAGTGTTAGAGCTGTCCCAGGAGTGCAGTTAAGAAGGAATGTTGTTTAGATAACAGAGTAATTTATTATTTGCATTGGTATTGCAGTAGCTATGTTTTGTCAGGCAGACAAAGGCAGAAGAGGACTCAAAGGTTGGACATTGGAGCCAAACATATTCGTACTTGAATTAGGTACAGATTTTTAACATGGGGAAGAATAACTAACGATTTGAACATCGTACCTAGAGAAAGGTGGATTCTTCCTCAGTGTGAATCAGTTGCAAGGCGTACTTAACTTGAAACAAGAATGAATTTCAGGCTATCCTTTATATGAAAGGCTGAACTTAGATTGTCACAGTGGTCATTTCTGGCCTCTCTGAAACGCTTAGCCCAGCAAAGGAGAGACTTTTTTTCCTTACTACTTGAGTAGACAGGACAGACTTGTGGTAAAAGAAAGGAGCTGGTAGATGCTGAGGCCATGCAGCATGGAGTATCAAGTGGCTAGTCTCATGTCGCAAAGGAGGTCTTTGAGAACTGGGAGCAGTTTTCTGAGCTCTTGTGATGTGATTCAGAAATTCAGAGGACTGGACTTCCTACTTACATTTTAAGTGTGTTCTGTGTTTTTAAAATAAAAAACAAACCCTACCCAAACCTGTAGTTATGGCTCCTACTGCAGTCAGACTATACTACACAGTGTGCTGAATTTACTGCTGGTTACTGTGAACTATCAAAAGCTGTAAAATTATTTCCGTAGATCTCCCACAAGGAGGAAGAAAAGACTTGAATTTAGACAGCAGAGCAAATAGTTATGCTGAACTTATACAACATTATGCCCAACTATTTGGTTTCTCACCCAGATTTACATTTGCTGAATATATTTGCTGAAATAAATAGTCAGTTTCCTTTGAGAACAAAGTTGGAACTGAATAAATGTAAGGCTTCAGAGTACTAACAAAGGGACTGAATTGTAAAATAATGCAGTTTTACAGCCCAAAGAATGTAAATTAGAACAGTAGAGAGGAAATCTAAATTTAGGAATACATAGAAAGAGATAGTAATGTTTTGTGAGAGTTTATAAACATAGTTTTGTACTCTGATCCTTTGCTGTTTAGTATTCCTTTTTCTTCTTTCCCCCCAATGGCAAATACTTATGAAAAATACACTGTATCTTCTGATAAAAACAGTAGGTAAAAAGAGTTTTGTTACTTTTCTTGCGTGGAGGAGCTTATCAAAAGAGAAAAATGTAGGGAAGAAAGCCTGCTGTTCTATTCAGTGGAAGAACCTTTGCAGCTGACAATCTATCTGTACAGAAGAATTGTCTCATTCATAGCTTTCCCGAGAGCATATATAACAGACCTTGGCCATAGACAGTAGTTCTGTTACAGATGGGTAAGAAATGAACTTCAGCTGCAGCTAAGATGGCTTAAGTTTGGTAGTAGGGGAAGAAGGTCTGAGTAGAAGGAGGAAGCACTGGAATGCATTATTTGAGAAGATGTAGTTGTCCCTGTCACTGGGAGCCATTCCTTTTTAAAAGGTAGATGAACAGGAATTGTCTAGAAACCCAATTCTACTTCGGGGCAGAGGAATGGATTAGATATACAAAACGTAGGTGTACAAAAGCATAAAATCATGTACGTAGAATCAGAGAGAACTTCCTGTATGTGTGTCAGGTGCTAGAGGACAGGCAGTTTCTGCAGGCTTTCATATATATCCAAACATGATTTTTAGCAAAATCACGGATGACGTCAAAAGTACGCAAATACGTGAAAAGAGATATGAGGAGTGAAGCTCCATAAGCTCTAAAATAAGGAGTGAAAACTATGTGTAGCAATTGCTGTGAATTTGCCAGACAATGAAATCTATCTCTGTGGCTTAATTTGATCAGTTTCTATACTGCTGCTAATTGGCATTTAACTTTCTAGAGGTTTCAGGGAGATTACTTTGAAAAAAGGTGGACATTTACAGGTTTTCTTATTCTGTTAATTTTTACAGATGATCTTTTATACTGATAAGAAGCAAGTGACTTCTAGAGACTGACAAGAGTTTTCTAGGAATCCACTTTATCTTGGTGTCTAAAACTGAGCTTAGATTTTCAGAAAGAAAGTTTCTTTCAGAAAATGGCTCCTAATTTTTTCACAGACTCAGAGTATTTGTTTCTGATGGAAGAAAACAGCAAAAGAATGCATCTACAAAGAGTGTCTTTATCGTTTAATCCACTTTTTACTGAAGGAATTTATTTATTTAATTTTCTTGTGTGTCACTATAGAGACAAACCCTGTTTTCAATGTAATTTATACAGTCATTATTATCTCCATTGAGAAAGCATGCTTCAAATTACAGGATTCCTGTTGATTTGAGGAACATCAGTTATGGAATTTGTGTGCAATGTGTTCATCTGCTGCGTTGGCAGATGGCTGAGGTGAACATCAACTCTTCAGCTTTAAAAATCAGAATGAGTGGCAGCATTGTCGAAACATGTCAGCACTTGGAGGGTGGTGTGCAACAAACCACTGGCTCCACAACACATCTTGGCCCACAGATTTGGGCTTTGAAACAAATTATATTCTCGCTATACAACTGTGGGGGTTTGTTTGTTTGGCTTCTTTTAGTTGCTGAATACTTAAAAGTTTGAGCTACTAACCTAGAAGACTGTAACACTTTTGAAAAGACACAGATTTTTTCCTTAATTATCGCACATCTAGAAACAGCTGTGCTTATATTGTGAATTATACTTAACCCTCTGTCTGTGCATTTAATTTATTTTCTTGGTCCTGGATAGGCATGTCAAATGCCAGTGTTTGGTAGATCGTAACAATCACTTCATAGAAATAAAATACATTGCGATGGTAAAGAGAGAAGAGGAGACAGAGGAGGAGACTGGGGAAGAGTATTTTCTGGACTGCTATATCGTAAGTTGCTGAATAGTCCGGAGCAGCAAAAGCTACAGGTGATTTCCCTAGGGAAGGGAACACGTATTTTGAATCCAGTAGTTTTTCTGCTACCATTCTCACAGTAGGGTCAGACTATAGAGGACACAGAATGTAATGTCAAACAAAAAAAAAAACAGAAGAAAGAAATGGAGCAAGGTGCAGGAATAAATACAAGTATCTTCTAAATAGTATGCTAGCTTGAATTTTCTTGATGGATGCCAACAGCCAATCTTTTTTATTTAAGAGAGAACAGCACCCTGCCTGAGAGGACAAAGACGACATTTTGTTCTTTAGGGGTATAGAACTAGTTTTCCTAATTATTTGTGACATTTTGTCATTCAAGCTATGAGCTTCCTTAGAGGACAGAAGTAAATAGCCATTCTCCTGTGAGAGTGGAACCTGAACTGAATGAGTTTAAGGTTTGAAATGTGCTAGCATTGGCACCAGCTCCTAAAGTGATATTGTCAGACTTCCAGGATAAGACAATAGGGAACAGTGTAAGATACTTAGGGTATGTTACCGAGGCGGATACAGTTTTCTATATATAATATAGAAAACTATAAATTAGGAAGGCAGTTATATGCAGCTTTGTACTTCTGAAGTTCACGTTTAAATAGAAGTCTGAACTTTGAATGTATTATTTCTTTAGTATTTTAGCACTCTCAAGTCCTCCTAGGGCATCTGTGGTAGAGGAGGTAGATTACAAAATGCTATTCCTGCCTCGAACGCTTTAAAATCTCATCTTGCACAGAGAAGCTCCCTGGCTGAACCTAGCACTTCCGTGGAGTCCTACACAACAAGGAGGTGTCCAGAGCCTGTGTAGAGCCGTTATGCCGTACAGTACTGGCAGCCAAAAAACCCAGCAGCTAAAAAAAGTGTAGGTCTTTGCCAAAGAGCTGTTTTGCAGATCATTACATTTATATGGGAATTCAAAGATAGCTAAACATGTGTTGTTTGGAAAACAGTTTCTCTTCTTATGATGTTCTATAAACCTGATAATTCATTTTAGTTTTTGATGCTTTGGTGCTTTACAATATTTTGTATGTATTAAGGAGGTTTTGTCCTGACACGCAATGTTTGTTCCATTTCATTGTTTTTTTTCTTCATAGCCACATTTTTTTGCCTTAAACATTAATGTTGCTGGTTATTCCACTTTTAGACAGGTGTCCCTGGGAAAGGCGTTTGTGTGCAGTGAAGGACAAATAAGTTTACTCATTTTCAGTTATCATGAACTTGAAGGTACTTCGATTCTTTTTCTGAGTCCTGCGCTGCATAATGTTGGGAAAGCTTTTAACATTGTTTTGTCTCAGTTCCTCATTGATAAATTAGAGGCAATGATACTTTATGAAATGACCTATTGAAGAGCTCTAAAGCTGAGCTAGCGGTAATGGTACTGAATTTTTTTTTTCCTTTTAATGTTCGTGTTAATTGCAGATTTCAAGATAACACCGTTTGCTTTGTCAGAACCTAAAGAATAGTCTCTGAACCCTTCCATAATGGATGTAATTGCTACTTTTTAGATTGTAGCCTCTGCTTCTGGCAGTTTGAATGCCATCAGCAGAAGCAAAGCAAATGTAGTTGAATAGATGTGGTATAGAAAAAATACAGGTGCCACAAAGGTGTTTGTTTGGGTTTTTAAGCTCATTTTTCTGAGATAATCTGTTGATCGCTTTGTTGATTTTGTTGCTTTGTTTCAGTTCATGATACAGCAGATTACAAAATCTGTGACAAAATCACAGGAAGTATTTTTTTAGGAAACAGGATTCAGAATGTTATGGTATTAAAGGGACTAAATTAAGAATTCAGTCTCTATTCAGAAGTAAACCTACCAGTGTGGAGATGCAGCTGACTCCTGATGGGCTGCTGACATTTCATAAAAATGTTTATATAAGCCTAGAGCAAGCTCTGCTTTTATGAGAAAAGCAAAGAGAGGAGACTCCTTTGGTTTGGGGATTCTACTGCCGCCCCCATGATACGGTGCTAAATGCAATGTGTCTTTTCAGGTGACCTTTATCTTAACTTTAATCTTTCTTAACCTCTTTGGAGAAGATGTATTATCTGAATGTCTTCCATGTATGAAAATTTACTTTACCATCCTTTAGCACCTTTTCACTTTGCAGATGGATATTACTGTTATTACGTTAATAATAGTGTTATGAACAGGTCTAGCTTTTGGGGCATTAAAAAAATTTACAATCTCAGAACAGGGCTCATACCATTTGTGTGATTAAAATTCTGTAAATCACAAATATAAATGGGATCAAAGAGGCTGAGATTAGAATTCCTGTATTGAAAGATGTGAGTTTTAAACACTAAATATTTTTCTTATTAAGAGTTCAGGTGCTGAGAGAAGATGCTTCTGCAGCACCCACAGCATCTTTTGAAAATTCAGATTCCCAGTCCCTTCAGAATGAGGCAGTATATGTGGAAATAATTGGAAAATAACCTTGAAGGTTTCTGTGCCTATTTGAGTGTGAATGGATGTATGTCAGACCTAATTAGGTCTACTGAGAGAAACATAAATGTCAGTCGCTTTTTACCAAATGCATCCAGCTCCATTTGAGATTGTGAATGGGGTCCAGTGAACATACAGCCTGTTTAACGTCACCTTTCTATCTTATGTTTTAGTTCTGTCCCCTGTGATGTACAGTGTTTGATTTTTCTTGAAAACAAAGTCAAAGAGCTGGAAACTAGGCATTGCCACTCCAGTACTTGCTTATCTAATGTGTCCAGAGGAGCCGATGTAATTTACCTAATTCAGAACCTTTAATGAAAGTGGTAATTATTTTACCTTCCAGTGGTTCATAGGGTTTAATCGGTTAGATCATAGAGCTCTATTTATTTAATTTGTTGGAAACTTGATGACTCCTCCAATGCCTTGTCTGACCTATTTTTTTATTTTATAACTATGACCTTATCTAATCCTGTTGGAAGCATGAAATGCACATCTTTTTTCAACCATGATTATATGTAAAAGGATCTTTCCTGCTAAGTTACATTTAGGTACATCTATTCATGCGTATTCATATCTTCTTTCTGGATAAGTGGTGTACTACTGGCTTTGCTGGGCCATCACAAAATGTACTGTCTTTCAAATCTTTTCTTTCTGGGTGGTTTCTTTAGAAATATCTCTAAAATTCCAGCTGTATGCTCTTGTAGCTTGTTAGAAATGGGTGAATTTCCCATGTGCTTCCCTTAAGAGCATGCTAGGAATTAAAAGGATATTGTCTATAAGTAGCATCACTGAGTCGGTAGAGTCTCTGATGGTACTGGAGAGTAAAGAATGCACCTTGCTTTTATATTTGTTTGGGGAATTTGGAGACAAGTGTCAGTTTGATATTGTTCACTTGAGAAAGTTTATTAAAAGGCATGAGCTGCACTGTGTAAGTAAACTTTTACAAATCCCTTTATGAACTGTGTTTTGTGATGTGAAAGCAGCTTACTCAGTTCAGCTTAAATGCGTTCCTAAGAAAAAGAACTTAAATAAAACTAAGTAAACCTCGTGGGAGCTGTAACAGGAATGTCCATGCAGCTTTCCAGGTATCTATTCAGCATTTTCTTGGAGACAGTCCCTTACTAGGAACGGAATGGTGATAGTCAAAAGTAACAGCTTCCGATGCTAGCATTTGTAACATTGAAATCAGTGGAAAAATCATATAACATCTTATTTTGGCCCTGGTTTAAACAATAGAGAGAAATTTTGAAAGCTGTTCATATCCATGACTTCTCACTAACAGACTTAAGATTTGAGAAACTGACTTCCTTCTCTGTGTCCCACTTTCAAGAGATGAGGGAGTCCCTTGAAAAATGTTTTGTGCTTTGCAGTGCTCAGAAGAATGCATGTGATACAATTGCATGTTACCACCAGATAGTCCTGAAGATTCCTCTGTAGATTGTGTTTCTCCTTTTAGAGTTTGTTTGCTAAATTTTAGCTGTATTTGCTTTCAAAAGCTATTTTTTGAAAAATTTTAATAGTCTTTTTGATTAGCTCACTGTAAATGTAATAACTTCTTTAATATTTTAATTACTTTTTGTGGAAGCGAGAGAGAGTAGAAATTCCTGTTACATTGCAGTAAAACCTTTAAGGTGTTTCTTTGCAAGTACCTCTTCCAGAGTGTTTGCTTCAGCTACTCAAGCAGTTCATGGGTTATTATGTTTGTATATAGGTATAACTCAAATTAAATGTAATGGGATATATGTGAAAAACATTACATGTTGTAACATTATTATTATTTTTACAGATGTTACTGTAATTAGTTGTTAGCATTCGAGTCACCTTAAAATCTGTCTTTGGCAGTGTTGCGCACAGTGCTGTGCTGCAGGTAGCCCACGAGTGAGCAGAGGGCTGTTATATCACGGCGGTGCTCTTGATACAGAGCAGGGACTCCTTTGAGGACCTCCTGTTGTATCTTTGTTTATCACTGCTTTGTATGGGATAGGCATTACCAGCTGGCTCAAAATTCTGCACGTGCCGGTTAGTGCCCCCTTCAACCTTAGCGGAAAGATGGGATTTGGATGTAGTTCAGATTAGCGAGATAATTGTGACACTTTTGAAGGCTGAGACTTTATGCTGTGCAGACCTGGTCATGATAACGTACAGGATAAGTGTATAGGCTGGCTAATCAGAATTAAAAAGCTAATTACTGGGAAAATGCTTATTCCTTTTCTCTTGAGAACACACTGTTCAACAATCCATTATTAAGCAATTGTATTTTATACAACATTACAGGTTTTCTTGATGTTATGCCCCAAGCTGTTCAACAGCTAAATTAGCAAGGGATGCTTCTAAATAATGGGAGAGGGTATCATTATTTCCTTGTATTGCACGTTCTGCAATCAGGAAACTTTGCTTTTAAGGTATTCTATGCCTATTTTTCTTTTTTTTTCTCTCTCCTCATTTCTGGAAATTTTCCTAAGACACTCCACATTTATCTCACGATATTTTTCTAAGCACGAGGAACACTCACCCTTCTACAAATGGTTTGATGGCTATTAAAAACAAAATTAAAACTTCTGTTTGCATTGAAGTATGTCATGAAAGATGAGGCCTCTAGACTAGTGGAAATTAACATGCAGACTGGTTCTTATTCAAAACTGTTCACATTCTAATTTAAGACAACAGCTAAGATATTTGTAATATAAACTATGAGAAAAGAGAGAAGGGAAGTGTCAGCTAAAGGTGAGATGACTGTGGTCAGCACTGTGAGTAGTAATCTCTGCATGCAAACTGCTTAATTGCCAGTCCATGTCTGTGGTATGGCAGCAACAGATAAACGTGAAGAGATTTTTAAGAATAATATATAATGAGCTTGAAGTTTTCACAGTTATGGGATAGTTTAAGAAAGCACTGAAAATTCAAATGGCTCAGACAGATCCTGTGGACTGAAATTGTTGCCAGGCAGTCATGAGCAAAATGTTAAAAGGATGGTCTGACATGTCAATACTGACAGCGAGGAGCCAGCAGCAGAGGATAAGTACAGAATCATATGATAGGCTTGTAGTGCTGGGATCATTCAGAAACAGTAGGAGGAGAAGGGTAATCAGAGGATCTTCAGAGTGCTGGAGGAGGAGGAGGAGGAAAGAAATTACAAAGGAACACTTGAGAAGCAAAAATAAAAAATGGGGAAAGAACCAAGAATGAAAAATGGGGAAAGAACCATTTTTTTCCATTCTTGAAAAAAAGCAGGCCAATCTATGCCCAAAGGAAGATAGATCTTTCAGTTTTAGTATGTGCAAAAATAGATAACAATCTTGAATATTGTGTACAGTTCTGGGCCCCCCAGTTTGGGAAAGATGTTAGGATACTGGAATGTGTTCAGAGGAGGGCAACGAAGATGGTGAAGGGGCTGGAGCACAAGCCCTACCAGGAGCGACTGAGGGAGTTGGGGCTGTTTAGTCTAAAGAAGAGGAGGCTCAGGGGAGACCTCATTGCTCTCTACAACTACCTAAAAGGAGGTTGTAGTCGGGCAGGGGTTGGTCTCTTCTCTCAGGTGACCAGTGACAGAACTAGAGGGCATGGACTCAAGCTTCGTCAGGGAAAGTTTAGGCTTGATGTGAGGAAGAAGTTCTTCACTGAAAGGGTGATTGGCCATTGGAATGTGCTGCCCAGGGAGGTGGTGGAGTCGCCAACCCTGGAGGTGTTTAAGGGGAGATTGGATGAGGCACTGAGTGCCATGGTTTAGATGATGGTTGGTGTTAGTGTTGGGATATAGGTTGGACTTGATGTTCTCAGAGGTCCTTTCCAACCTTGTGATACTGTGATACTGTGAATGAGCTACAATCAATTCAGGTTCTTATAGGTGTTGCGTGTTTGAACACATTGATTTGGAATTTGAGTCTGTGAACTCTGGCCTTTTGTCTTGTTTAATTTTTTTTTCATATTCATCTTAATTTTCATTTCACTTTTAATTAGTTTCATTATATTTGATGGCAAAATGTTTGCTTTATCTTCACTGTTAATAGTCTAATTGTTTCTCTTGCCTTAAGTAATATCTCGTTAACTTTATAAGCCATCTTTTCCACATCATCTACAGAATTAATTTTCTGCCTATGTAGTTGTATTGTTTGTAGCATCTTTCCCAAAACTTTCTCAATTAGCATTTTTATGGTTGTATTGGATTTTTTTTCTGTAAGAATTAAGCTGTAAAGACAGTTGATACGAAATTAGTATTACTAGTTAGTGATCTTTTCAGACATCACTAAAAATCTGTGTGTTTTCTATTGATGAAACAGCTTAGGAGTTTAGAGGTGATGTAGGTCTTCTTTAAAAAAAAGCAATCAACCAAACAAAATAACCAACTACCATGCAATAACAGACTGTTATTTTCCAAATCCAAGTTAAAATTGTCAGTAACTTTTGATGTGATAACAACAGATGCAGCGGCTTTTTTTTACAGAATAAGAGGTGTGTGTGGTGATTGTTTCCTCTAGTAAGTATTTTATTGCCATTTTCTGTTGGTTACATTCATCAGAAAGAATTAGACCTTGTAGATACCAAACAGATGCTGCAAGCAGGCATGTTTTAGCTCTTGGGATGCTCTTCAGTATTCTCTTCCCTTCCTTTCATAGAAATTAGGTAGCAGAAATATAAGGAAGTAATCATAATAGAATACCACATCACCTTTGACTATCTTTATTTTAGATCTTTAATGTGAATATTGCTCTCTTTTTTTATATATATGTGTGTGTGTGAAAGATGTATCTTAGATAGTGACACTCTTCTTGGTTTTCAGATTCCAGTCACTTATTTTAGCAGTATGCCGCAAAGGATATTGGCAGACTGGAGGCTTGTGCTGGGAGACTCAGTGCTGCTGCAGGGGTTCTAGTTCTGCTAGGAAAGTTATGTTGAGACTCCATTTATTCACTACACCTTTAGGTCTTTGTTGCACGTAAAGGTATTCTGGGAGGGACAAAGTGCTGAAGAGTCAAGTTATTAGCGTGACGTATATTATGTATACATCAAGATGCAGATGAATTAAAAAAAAATCCCATCTGAAGTGGTACTTAATGGAACTCTGGTGCTAAAAATATAATATACTGCATTCTTTAAAGAAAAAAAAAACCAAACACACAGTCACCATTCCCCAAACAGTGGTTCCCTGTCACCCAGTAGGTCCAGAGCTGTCAGTTGTTTGCTCCTGTGAAGCTCTGGAAGATCACAGCTCCCCCTACTCCTAGAAGGGAGCTGCTGTACTCACTGTGTGTCATTCTCAGAAGGGTCAGATGCCCCTGCATTCACAGGCACTTTGTGCCTTTACTGTAGGTCTTGTGTTGAGAGCAGATTACTTTATCCTGGAAAACTATGCAGATTTTTCAAAGATGTGTTTGTCCTAAGTTAGGACAAGAAGTTCTTGAAAACATCCCTCTATTTTAGCTAATATCAAACAAAGCATTTTCATTTAAACTACCTTAAAATGTTTCATTTCAAACGTGACGTTGAAGTTCGTGTCTCAATATTGAAAATTCTCACACAATGAAATGGTTTTTTTTGGAGATTGATGATTTGGGTTAGTGTAGGAGCTTCAGAGATTTGAGAAAAAAACATGTTTCTCAAACCTCATTTTTCCTGTGAACAATTTGTTTTGGTAATGAGTATCTATTTTGAGACAGGAAGATGTTTCATCAAAAATTTCCCAGTTTGCTGTATCTGCTGCATGTTTTGTCTTCTGTAAACTCAGGTCCTGATGCTACATGATAAAATAGACCTACTTCTTACAGAAATATTTTCATTTCAATGTGCTTTAAATTTAATGTGTGCTTGTATTTCTTTGTAAGACAATAACAAACCTGACAGTTAAGGAAAGACTACTTTTATAAATAATATAACCTTACGTAAAATCCAAGACAGCAGTAGTTTATACCTATACTTCAAAAAGGGAGGTAAGAAAATGTAAGGTAATTTAGGCTAGGTATAACTTTTCTGTAAATGTTCATATGTTTGCCAGACAATTGCGGCATACAGAAGATTATTGTGCATTGTAAAAACCTTACGGTGAATTATAAAATGAAAGTAATTCTTTCAGGCTATGCATAATTAAGCCTTGTACAGCTAAGTGTACAACTAATCTAGTGACAGATTCTCACCTGGTATTCCTTGGCATTTCCTCATTAATTTTTATATAGTTGTGCCCACTTATGCTAGCACCAAGGCTGTAGTTCTTAGATTTTTTGAAGTCATTTGACCTGTTGTTAAAATACTTAAGATAAGTGTACTGCAGCATGAGCATATTTAAGAGTTTGACTTTGGATCATTGAACTCTATGAGTTGTGTTTGCTACTGGGTTAGATGAAAGCTGGATTAGACCATATTGAATGTACAGGGGAAACACCAACTCAGTTTTGTATAGCTAGAAATAAAAAAAAAGTTCAGACATAAGTAACAAGGACTTTCAGTGATATGGAGTGTTTCCATGCAAAGAGATTAAGTGGACCAGAACTTCAGGTTGGAAAAGAGATGACTGAAAGAAAACACAGTAGAAGGCTATCAAATCATAATTATTAAAAAAAAAAAAAAAAAGGAGGGGGGCAAACTGGGAATAATTATTTTCTGTGTTATTTCCCAATGTCAGAACCGAGAGTGTAAAATGAAATGGTTGCATAGAAAGTTTGGAACAAAAGTAGTCATTTTTGTGCAGATTGCAATTAAATCGTACAAGCCAACTGCCACAAATATGAGGGAAATCAAAAGTATTAAGAGTTCCAGAGGGACCAGAAAAATTGATGGAGAAATACATAGCAGTGGCTATTAAAGGCCTGGATGTAGCTTCTGGTTCAGTTCCTGCCCAATGGGTGCTGAAGGATACTATAACAGAAGCATCGTTTCATGCCTGCCTGGTTTCTTGTACTCTTCCCAAAGCATTTAATATTTGTTATTGCCAGAGTCAGAACAATGGAGTAGACAGACCTTTGATTTTTATTTTTATTTTGTTTTCCCAGTACCTAGTAGTTAATTTCTAAAGAACCAAATGCACAGGTGCTGTTAGCTGGAGAAGTAAATGTTCTGGGTTAAGACTTTACCCTACCTTCCCAATCATACCTTCTGACAGTTTGTCGCTGCTGGAGGTTACCTCAGCGCAGGCAGCAAGGGGGCCAAGCGAGCTCTCCTGATCCGTTTTGGTGTGCAAGGCTCAGGTTGGTTCAGAAAGCCTCCCCAGATACCCCCCAGGTAAACCTAAGGTTTTATCACACTGTTTTTGCAGTGTTTGACCACTAGTCAATTCATTGAACCTAAAGGGAAAGGGGAAGGTAATATGAGCAAGACAAATGCATTCACATTACATTTTGATTATTTTTTCAAAATTGAAAGATAAATCCTGTATGCTTTGAAATCACTGGCAAAAATCCCATTGAGGAGAAGGACAGCAGGATTTACAGCATCGATTTAGTTACGTGGGTACAAACCTGTGTGCAGAGGAGCTCTTTTACACTGTGAAAACAAATCTGCGGCAACTACTCTTATCCAGAGTTGAATTTTCTGCTACTTCATCCTGCATAAATGTTCTTAGGGTACTAATACTTATTATGCTACTTCATACTAATTATTCAATATTTTTTTGGTGTGCTTGGTTGTGATCCTTCTGATATCAGCAAAATCCTGTCAGAATAATTTTCAATGCAATGAATTGCATTATTTTCCTCTATATCATCACTACTTATTTTTTTGTTATCAGTAAATAAAAAGCATGTGAGATCTCAAAGGGCTTTTGACTAGTACAGTGTTTCATACAGACCTCATTTCACGTGTTAACTGGTCCTTACTAAACTAAAGCACATCTTTTAGCAAGCTAAAGGATAGAAGAGCTTTTCCTCTTTGATGCTTTGTAAAGTGCTTGAGCTCCTTGCATGGAAAACTTTATATAAATGCAATACGATTATATTGATGATGATTATGGCAAAGTGCTGAGGAAAATGATGCAGGAAAGTGATTATATCCTTCTCTCGGTTGCAAAAACAAACCAAAAACCCACATAATCCAATGCCCGAGTAGTTCTGTTTTTTATTACTTGAGAGATGAAAGCTGTGTAAAAACAAAGCTAATATGGCTTGTAGTGTGAATATTTAACTTCCAGGATTTCAGTAAATTTGCTGAGTACATGCTTTATTATGTAAGGTCAGAAAAAATAAATTAAAAAAACCCTAGCTCCAACACAGTATTCTAGACTTATTTTTGAAGAACGCTGTAATTAGTTACAGATTTGTTAAAAAAATAACAAACTTATTTTGAGCCATAAAGCATTACAGTTTGTAATACAAATTTCCCATCAGAACAGTGTGGTAAAAACTCATTTGCTAACTAGTCTTCCAGTAAAACCCAAGTAAATTAACCCATAACTGTGTCAAAGCTATGCGCTGACTACGGAAAAAGCCCTATTGATTGCAGATCTCAGGAGAATTAATGACAGAGCAACGTGTCCTCTTTGGTTTAATTATTGTTCAGAACTTTCTGAAATGACAGCTAATGAAGAGGTCACCTGAACTGTGGAATGCAATATTGGGCCGTGAGAAAGAAAGAAAATTGACTTTTGTTTTGGTTCCCTGTAGGGCAACTGCCATTCTATAGCCAGTGAGTGGTTGTTCTCTTGCTCTCAATTTTAGAAGGTCTCTTGACGTTGTGCTGAAAAGCAGATGGATTATTGAAGTCTAGCACCTCACAGAGCCAAGTCTGCAGTGCTAGAACACAGGATTGTTGCTGAACTAACTGATTTGGATTCAGATAGTTGTTAGTGTGGTAAATATATTCCCAAATGGGAGTAAAAGGAGTTGATAAGCTGGTTTATACTATGCAGTGTTAGATTATATAGTGTTATAAATAGATACGGGTAGGACACTTTAGTACTTTGCGACTGCAGTTTGTTTTGGAAACAAAAATGCTACCAATGAATGCTTTAAAAAATGTGTTTCTCTGGATAAGTAGTGAGTGCAACTCTTACCTTCTAGTTTATCAAGTCACTGTAAAGGTCACAAGAATTAAAAAAAATGGCTGGGTCATCTAATTGCTGACAATTTTTGTCTCTCACAGCGTAACCATTTGTAATGGCTTTTAACTAGCTCTGGACTTTTTTAGGTAACAGCAGGGGGTTTTGTTGCTTATTCTCTCCTGTTTGGTTGATATTACAAAACGTCATTTTCTATTATCTAGGAACTGTCTTCTAATTTCCCCTCTTATGTTCATCTTTGTGTAATTTATACCTATTTATTCATGTGTGAATGTTTTCCTTTCAATCTCATTTTCCTGCGTGGAATGTTCCATAGGAGGCTCTGTATCTTTTCCACAGAATTTTGTTGTTCTCTGTGTGTCTGAATGCAACACTGGATTGCATTTATCATTTTTACAACGTTGTTGGCATACCTGTGTTCATCTCATTATGCATTTGCCATTGAACTCCCAGCTTATACCACTTTTTTTGCTTGTTTGTTTCAGACCTTCAAATGCATCTCTCACACTTTCTGTACTATCGAGTGTCATCCTGTTTTTGTTATTTAATGCCTCAAAGACATGCATTAAGTTCCATGAGATAGCCAGCTCTTTATTTGAGTTGATAACATCTTCTGATTTTCCATTAGTAAGCATTGTCTTATGCCACAGTTATTAATTAAAATATTAGGACTAGTTGCAGTACTGATCTCTGACGATCTATGATAGTAACATTTTCTTCAGTTTTGTATATTTTCTTATGAAATAGAGCAGTATCCATTACCCATTAGCCAATTTCTTGCCCCATTTATCGCTCTTCTACTGATCCTTGTTTTCTGTAGTTAAAGTGATAAGATTCTGTGCAGCTTCGGGTCATTTTCCCTTGCAGTTTCAGATCTCTTCTGAAAATCAGTAAAAATAAAAAAAAAAACAAACCAACAACCAACCACCCCAAAACTTTAATCTGGCATAATTTTCCTTCAGAGAATTCATGTTCACCAAAACATGCTTCAGTTCTTTCCTATATAATGCCATGTTTCCAGAATAACTGCAGATATCGTTAGTAGATGCTTCTAAGTCTTTTTTTTCTGATAATGTGATATTAGCTATGCAACTGAACAAGGCAGTAGCCCTCACAGGGTGATTTCCAGCCAGCCAGATGTAAGCTTTTCTTAACACACAAATCAGGACTGACTCAATAGAAATCCATGAAGTCACCCTGTTGTAAATTGTATGCAAACAAGAGGAGATTTTTAAATTCAGCATTGGCGTCTTCAGACAAAATTCTAGTCGAGTAATTTAATATCGCATAATTGCTATAAAACAGAATTATCACTAACTTCTCTAGAGCTGTTTGGACTGGAATGTTGGAACTTATACCAACAAAAATGTGTTACATTTCATTATACCCAACACAGTGAGTATTATCTAGAGATAGTGGAGAATTTTTATGTGAAAACAATTTTTTGTAGTAGTGTTGGAATACAAAAAATGTTTACTGGAAGAGTGTTCATATGTTGAGGGTCAGAACTTGTTTCAGAACAAGAAAAATGAGACTCCTGAATAACACATAGAAAAGTAATCCATTAGTTTTCAGTATTACTCAAAGGGATCATCATTTCTTTATACCACACAGGACAGCTTCAAGAGACCCATGCCAGAGGAGTGTTCAGGGTTGGGGACAGTGCACTTGAAAAAACCTCCTTAGCCATGTTCCTAGCATGAGGGTGCCTGCTGCCTGGGAGGCAGTTGAGCACAAGTGAAATATTAACCATGACTTTAATTTAGCCTTATTTAGCCTGGGTACTGATAGTAGCATGGTGTCTTACAGATACTGAAGGAAACCATTTATTCCACATGCTCTTTATCATCATGTTACTTATTGTGTTACTAAGGCAACAGGCTTTTTCTGTTTCTTCTGGACTTCTTTTCCTGAACCTTCATTTTATATCTGCCTGTTTTGATCTAAAAGCAGTTTGCAGGGAGGCACTGGGGAAGCCAGCTCATCCATTTACGAATGGCTATCTGCTATGTAGTTCCGAGTGACAGGACACCCATAAATTTCTTATTTCCTTTCGGATCTGGCTTCTACCCAGTTTTTCCTCTCCAAGGTGCTTTCTCTTCTACTGATGTGTATTTCAGTCTTTCCAGTTTCACATGCTTTTCCATGTGCTGCATATAGTCAAAAGTCTCCTTGTTCATCCCAGTGTCAACACTGCTCATTTCTGTCACATGATTGCTGAATGTCAGTTTGTTTCAGTCTGTTTACTATTTCTGGCATCGGTTCTACTTTTTACCCTTTGTGTTTTCACATTAGATGTATTTGTTTCTGTCTTTGATTAAGCAGCTTTATTAAAATCCCTTCTTAAGATCCCTTCTGGCTTAATTTTCATGAAGGAATTTTCAGTGTTGGATTATATTTTTGACTTTCATATTTTATACCAATTGCTATACAAATAGCAATGAAGTTGAAGTAAAACGTGTACAGACATATACAAGTATATGTTTAAAGTAAAATTTGAAGAAAAATCTATTGGGGAAAATGGACTTATTAAAAGTTCATTAAGAAAATCATAGGTCCCATTATGTTATGTCTGTTTTAAGGGGAATGAAGAAATTACGAAGCTACATTATTTCTGTGTGGATTCACTTATGAGAAAATGGTACAGAAATAAAAAAAAAAAAGATGTTTCCAGCTCATTCGTTGAAATGAAGATGGTTACATCAGTGGTCTGTTTAACTGACTAGGCTGAACCTCCTCTAACAGAAGGCCTCCTGTGGTGCCAAGGTGTCACCTTTTATTAAGACACAATATTCACTTTCATCTGTTCCTATTACACTTTCCCTCCTACAGCTGTGGAAGCACAGCTTCATTTAAACAAGATTCAATTCTTTGTCATTAGAATGAATAAAACAAAGAGAAGTGTTACCATAATTTTGAATCCACTGAAATTCTGTGAAAGCTGCAATAATAGCAGCTGTGCTAATTTTGCAAGAGGAAGAAAAGTGTTGTTCTGTGATAGTTTTTTCAACTCTTTCCTACTGAGAACCTAGGGCTGCCTTTATCTTCCAGCAGAATCTTAACTCAGTGCAACCAATCAGAGTGAGAATACACCTTTTCTTTCTAAGCATGCAGATTCAGCCTTGCTGTGACTCTTCAGATCACTCACTGAAGCACGATTTTCATGAAAGGCTTGGGAAGGATTTGCACTTAATCACTTCTAATTAAAAGCTTCTCCTCCATCAAATTCTGTGAGGGATCAATAAATGACAGATTTGTGATATTAAAAAAGGAATCTTTTGCAGTACTTTTGCAGGGTGACTTCATCCAGAATATTACTTTGGTGCTTTGGATTCAAGTCTCTGAAATTGGCCACTCTTGTTTTTGTTTGGTTCACTTACTGCATGAATTTTGTTTAATGTGTGTTGTCCATCTGTAGCATTTTATTCTCCTTTGCTGTAAAGTTTCTCTGACATAAAGGGCCATGTTGTGGTTGCATTATCCTGTGTAACCATCACGTGGTAGTACTTGTAAAGAAAGAGTGTTTTTGTGAGACTGCTTTAGAAGTCTTCCAAGCAGATGCTGGAAGGCATTAAACACAACTGGGTCTGTCACTGTTTCATATATTTCCTTTTATTTTTTTTTGATTTCTCTCTTCAGCTGCCCCATTTAAAATAATTGACTGGGGACATATTTTTATCTTCACACACAGAACATCTGATATTAGTGAAGCTCTGCTCACATACATGACGGCATGTGCAACTGAAACCGCGGCAAAAAATACTTGTCCGTCAATTGTGATTGGCCTGAGAACTGTCATAAGAAACCATATGTCTTGGGGAAGATAGCAAAACAAACTGAACTGAATCCTATTATAAAATTAAGTTGCTAAGTACTTTCACTGGGAGAAAATCAAAAAGTCAAAATTCATACTAAGATAACGAAACACAACTCCCAGTAATTTCACGTGGAGTATTTGCCTGTGTCTTTATGGCTAATTTTTTTCCCCCAACTGAATGACTAATTTAGAAATTATCTTCTTGTGTTTTGAGCAAGTAGAAAGAAAAAAATGTCTGCATTGCCAGGATGGATCAGTGCTGTTGTGAACAGATGTTATTCAAATGCTGTTTGCTCCTGAAGAAGTTGGTTGAAAGTTGAGGATGTGGTTAATGAATTGGTGCGAGTCTTTTCAGCTCACACATTCCGGTTTTTAATGACTTAGCAGAATCTAAAATGAGGTGCTTTTTCTTCTTCCCTGTTTTTATATTTTAGTACCAAAAATTTATTAAAGCAAATTAAAAAATGACTTAAATAGAACAGTAAAGAAAGCAGGAAAAGGAGCAATTTACAATTGTTATAGCAGTATCTATTTTGAACATTCAGAATCTAGTGTGTCTGAAGCTGATTTAAAATTTGCCTCCACAATTAGATAAAGGAATGTCAAAATTAAATTTAAACTACAAGATAATATATTATTTTAGTTTCATCATAACTACAAGAAAAACAGAAATTCCTCTTTTTTTTATTTACCAGGAGAATTTTATTGCCATGAAAGATCTCTTGTAAACCAAAATTATACATATTTTTGTCATCATTAAAAACATCACAAAAACAGAATTAACGACTTCACTGATCATGTTAAGTGAGCTTGCTTCCTGTAGGTGAGAAGCATGTGTCAGTGTGAGGCATTATATTAGATGAATGTATTTACAATTTAAATATATTTCATGCATTTTTTTTAATACTTGACTACTCACACGGTCCATTGAAGTCAGAAGGATCACAGCTGAGTTCTGTGAATTTGGCATGAGGTTCTTAGAGGTTTCTTTAGACAGAAGCAAATATGTCCCATTCAGTATAGCTGTGCAGCGCCTGCATGTGTCCCACTCAGGTTTGGAGAAGAAGGGAGAACTTAAGCCTGCGTTTAAAATTAAGCATGTGCCTTAATTGTTGTTCAACACAAAACTAATTTCCCTTTTCAAGGTCCTTAAGACATTCACTAAAGAAGTAGTTTACTCTTCTGCCATAGATCTACTGTGGTACCTATTAATTGTACCACTTTAAAGAGTTACTTGTTTGTAAAAGCAGGTTTCATTTGTATCTTTGTATTAGACTGTGCAACCCTATTCTTTGTAAGCATTCTTTAGCACAATGACTTTCCTGTTCTTTTTTCCTAAATTTTTCAGTAAAAAAAAGACTGTAGCTTCATGTTGCATCCACCTATAATACAATTTGCATAATAATTGAAAGTAGGTTAACAATAGTGTAAATTGTATTGAGACAACAAAAAAGTTGAAATTTGGTCCTATTTTTCCAAATACAGGAAAGAAAAAACACTTGAAGGTGTAAAATATGTTGAAAACGAGAATAAATTGCAATTCATTGGAGCTTGCAATGACGTGAGTGCAAAAATAGTGCAAGAATGTACACTTACTCATTAAAAACATCATATAAGTTATTAAGTTTAGAACTTACATTATGCTGGTAATGCATTTCTTCTATTACAAATGTGTATTATTTTTCATACTATTATAGGTTAGAGGAAGAAAGGAAAATATGTAGAGAACTGACTGTAAGCAAACAAAACTGATGCTTTTTGAAGGATAAAGGAAAGGTGGTGGAGTTAATTGTGTACAGTTCCAAGTAGCTTTAGAACTAGCAGGAGGAAATTAGCTGTTGTGTGAAAGCAGCATGAAATGTAATTCAGAGCAGCTGTCTAATTTATCAGCAAGAACAAACTGCTCATGTTCTTAAACTATACTAAATTACTCTATCCAACCTTTTTTGACCTGTTCAGCCTGGTAGTGTTTGCTTAAAACTAAAACTAAAGAAAGTTTGCCAGGCTTTTGAAATAAACTGAAAGAATCTCATGAGTATCCTTTGCAATATGCTTCCATTAATTTTTGAATTTATATAACTCTGCACTCATCACTTCTTTGGAAGTGTTATATGACAATGTCTGCTTAAATGTGTAGAGTCAATAAACTTACATTCTTTTGTGACTGATTTCAAAATATTGCCAGAGTGATGGCATATAACACCAAGCTAAGGGATTCTTTGCTATAGGGAAATGACTGTGAAACCTCGAGATAAAAACTATCCTTTGCTGAAAGCCCATTGGAATTCCTCTTTTATTCGGTGATTGTAATGTTTCCTCACGTACTGACCATGACTCTGTTCATACTGTTTTTCAGAACAGTCTTTTGAACTCTGTTCCCTCTATGTTCAGGTTGGAAATTGAACAAAATATATAAACTAACAACAGAACAGATGTTCAACCAGAATAAAGCAGTGTAATGACACCAATTTTTAATCACGTACTCCAATTTACACTGTCAGTATCTTATAAAACCCCATCAGCTATTGTTGCAAATGTAAATGTTCTGTCTTCAGAGCAGAAATTATTCTTAACGTTTTGAATTTTAATATTACTTTCTTTTTCAATATAGATATTTACATCACAGAATCACAGAAAATTTGAGATTGGAAAGGACCACTGGAGGTCATGTAGTCCATCCCACCCTGCTCAAGCAGAGCTGCCTACAACTGGTGGCCCAGGCCTGTGTCCAGATGGCTTTTGAATATCTCCAAGGAGGGAGGCTCCACCACCTCCCAGGGCAATGTTTGGCAGTGCTTGAAAAGTATTATGTAATGTTTAGAGGTAGCCTCCTGTGTTTAAGTTTATGTCCATTGCTTCTAGTCATGTCTCTAGGCACCCCAAAATTCTGTATATAGTTCTGGCACACACTGTAACTGCAGATAGAAAACCCCCTTCCCGCTTCTAAGGCATTATTTAGATCATTTAAATGATTTAGATGATTTCCTCTGATAAGCAGGACAGTTGCTTCTGTGGAAAACCTGTCTGTCTTTGGTAAAGCTGATCACAGTGGAGGCTTTTGATGCTTTACCTTAAACATTATAGATGATGTCATTCTTGCAAACAAAATGTAGAAAGCAGCCTACAGTCCTTTTTATAATTTTCCTGCTCTCGACTTTTTTCCTCTGTAAATTAAACATCTCTCTTACAGTAGAGAAAGCAGGTAACAATTCTGTTGAACCAGTCTCCCAAGTTTATTTTTGTCTGTCTTAGTGATGCAACCTAGACCTGTTTGGACATAATCTATATTCACTTTTAGGGTCTTAATAAAACGAACTCAGTTCTAAACATATATACATCTATGGATATGTTCCATAAGGCAAATAGAAAAAGTCTAAGGTTATATATATATTAGGAAAAAACAATGATATGTACCTTGGTAATAGTTATAGCCTTAAATCTACTATTGAACCAAATACTGTTCAGAAAATGCCAGTCACTGAGGGTTCTGGACAAAGGTGTTGTCAAGTGAACTAGATCTTCGATAGAACATTTATAGGAGCAGTGTAATATTTTAGAGTTCTGTAACACGTGTGCCAAGGTACTTTTGATTTAAAACCTGGAATAGCACAAAATCAGTGTGCTGTATCTATTATATATAGGTAAGAGTGACACTGTGACAGGCCTCAAAATACAGCAGTATATGAGTGCTCCTTGGAAATTCTTGCAGGGTTTTACACTTGGTCATATTTTGTCTTCAGTGGAGAAAATGCCGAATTGTTACTTGGGGTTGTTATATATAGAAAGATCGATGGAGTGGGAAATAAATAATGAAGAGGAGGAGAACTGCATATAATGGTATCTGAATTTCTGGGTGAACTGCTTATAGACAGACAGGGTTAAGTGACTGAAATTAAATACAATCCAATGTAAAAGTCAGAAACAAAATGTTTGAGTTCAGAGAAGGAAGACTTCAAAGTGAAAAGTAATGTTTCTGAAAGAAGCTTAGCTGAATATGAATTCACAGCAAAGTGCTGTGGCAGAGACTGTTTCTGTGCAAGGGAACTTCATACTGTCTGTGGTTTTATCTTCCAGTAGAACTTGTACTAATGACCATGTCCACTTGTGATGTGTACTAATTGAGAAAAGCACTGAGAAATAAAGGATGGTGTGAGAAGTGTTACAGTAAGAAGCATCCTTTTAAAGGAAGACTCAGAGCTATATTTGTTCAGCTTTGTAAGAGAAGTTTGTAAGACAAGTTGACTGCAGGGCATGGTGGGAATTGGCTCATAGAAAACGCTTCAGTCAGGCATACCAAGATATAGTGGCTGTGTGAAGGATATTAAGGACACTGTGTGGATGTTAAAGGGTTCCTTCTGTCCCAGTTGGTGTCACGTTCCATCCTGAAACTTCTAAGTGCTTTCACCTCGCACCAAACCCTGAGTTTCTTGTCAGTGCTTCTGTGACCTCTCGTGACTCAACTCACGTTCCATTGATTTCCTAAGAACTTGCTCACATCACTGAACATTTTTTGCATGTTTGATGCTTTTTCATGGTTGGAATATCTTAAGCTCCCTCTCTACCCGTTTTTTCCTTTCAAACACAGGTTGTTGCATGGGCGTCCACAACATTACCAATTCTAAAGTAACATGGAATAAAACAATGAAGCTTCTTTAGGGGAAAATTCCATCCATTCTTCTGTGCACTTTAGCTCGCTTTAGTCAAGGTTACACTTGTTTAAACCTATTTGTTGCTTCTGGTTAATGTTGCACTGAATATTGATTTTTAGATCACTGTGTATTCCATTTAATTGCTATTTTTTCTGGGATGAACACTGTACATAGCTTTTAGCTCAGCCAAACGTGTTTTTTCTGTGGCTTGGTGGAGGTGCCAGGAGGCATCACAGAGTCTTGGGGCTTAATGCAGGTGACCGTATTAAGCAAAGATCATCCTTTTGCTCTGTCCACATCTATGCATATGTTATGTAGGTGGGAGTTTTGAAAGCATTTGGTATCTTGGTTGGCCTAGGCTTGCTAAAAGTGTATAAGTATTATGATTTAGAGGAGAAAAAAAGAAAAGCACCGAAATCCTAACGTCCTGCAGTTCCTTAAGACTGCTCTTTGACAGTCTCACAAATGAGCTTCAACAATTCAGTTCCAAACACGCCTTCCTTACTCATGGTTTGTTGATTGTTTGGGGTTTTGGGTTGTTTTTTTTTTTCCTTCCAAAACAGTAGATAAAATCTTCCTTGTTTTCAAAGCTTTCCTGGGTCATTTATTCCAGTAGGTTTATATGGCATATTTTTGGGGACATGAAGCATTTTGTGTGCCCAATTCTACTTTGCTATAGGGAGAACGTCTGCACAGTGAGTAATCTGAGGAAGGGGAAGGTGATAGGTGGAAAAACAGGAGGAACCCTTAGCTGATCCATCTGCATTTACTCATCAGTTCATAGTGTGAGTTGTACTTTTAAATAAAAACATATGGAAAATAATTGTAAAAAAATGTTTCCATAATCATTTAATGATGAGATATGAGCAATTTAAAGTCAGGATAAACTTTTTCTGGGAAATTATTCTGTGGTTTGATACAAACCTTGATTGCGAACATTATTTAACAGTAACAATTGCATCTCATTTTACCACAAATTTTATGTAATGGCTGAGAAAGGTTTCAAGTCATTGTTGAGACTCAAAAGAGCATGTTGCTGAGGAGAGAGCGAGCTGATGCCAGATGTATAATAGTTCCTGAGATTTATAGAAGAGCGATGCTCAAGGACTGCAGGGAATGAGAAGGACCACAGTGGATTGGGAATGGCTAGTAAATTACAGTTGACAGAATTGGCTGCCTGGAGTGGTGTGTGAGATCAAATTATGTTTATCATAGTTCTATTTTTAAGATGGGTGTGATTGAGGAAGGGTTATTGGATGCAACCTTTGCCTTTAAATACAGGTAGTTCATAAGTAAGTCAGGAGCGGTATGGAAGAAAAAAAGTGCTATGTTTTGACAAAATAAACTTGAAAGTTTTCCATTGGCTAGAGATGTAGTGAACTAGTGTACAGTGTATTTATTGCAGTCAAAAATGAATCCATTTGCCACCAGGACTTCAGGTGTCAGTTCAGGAAGTTCAGGGTATGCCTAAATCTGCATGTATGTGTAGCTGTGTTGACCTATGTTGTGAGAAAAATGTGGTACCTGCTTCAATACCCTTTTGGTCAGTTTATAATCTGAAATGGGTATGGAAGTGAATCTGGGAATAACTAGTTCCCCGATGTTTTTCTTTGGAATCTGGTTGTGACCACACAACTGGTTTGAGATTATTTCCCTGCAGCTTGGTTGGCAGTAGGCTGAGCTTCCTCAGCTGACTTTCATACAGATTCGAGAGTTCTTGTATAAACCTGCTCATCTTTGTTTATTGGCAGTGAAGTCTGACAAAGGAGCAGATCAGGTAGGTAGGGTGAATGTTGTTTAGTACAGACCTTTGCAGAGCAACATTGTTGTGTGTGCCTTTGGATAAACACACAATACAATGGGTGCGCAGTAGGCTGATGAATCAAGCTCAAAGGCTCACAGTGAATGGAGTTACATCAGGCTGGTGCCCAGTCACTAGTGGGGTTCCACAGGGGATCCAGCCTGTGGCCAGTGCTCTTCAGAATCTTCATAAATGACCTGGATGCAGGACTTGAGGGTTTGCCGATGACACAAAACTGGGGGGAGCTGTCAACACTCTTGGGGACAAAGAGGCTTTACAAAGGGATCTTGACAGACTGGAGAGCTGGACAATCACCAACAGCATGAAATTTAACAAGGGCAAGCGCCAGGTTCTGCACCTGGGACACAGCAACCCTGGATACACGTACAGACTGGGGTCTGAGAGAGCAGCCCCGCCGAAAGGGACCTGGGGGTTCTGGTTGATGGCAAGTGGAACAAGAGCCAAGAGTGTGCCCTGGCAGCCAAGGGAGCAGCCGTGTCCTGGGGTGCAGCAAGCATGGCATTGCCAGCCGGTCGAGGGAGGGGATTGTCCTGCTTTACTCTGCACTGGTGCGGCCCCTCCTCTGGTGTGTCACTGGTGTGGCAGTTTTGGGCACCACAGTATAAAAGGGATGCCAGACTACTGGAGAGTGTCCAGAGGAGGGACACAAGGCTGGTGAAGGGTCTGGAGGGGAAGTAGCGTGAGGAATGTCTAGAGGGGAAGTCGTATGAGGAACAGCTGAAGTCACTTAGGCTGTTCAGCCTGGAGAAGAGGAGACTGAGAGGGGATCTCATAGCTGTTTGCTGTCTTCTCACAGGGGAAGGAGGAGGAGCATACCCTGATGTTTTTTCTCTTGTGACTTATGATAGGACCTAAAGGAATGGCAAGAAGATGTGCCAGGGGAGGTTTAGATTGGATATTAGGAAGAGGTTCTTCACTCAGGGTGGTGGAACAGTGGAACAGCTCCCCAGGGAAGTAGTCATGGCACTGAGTCTGCCAGCATTCAAGAAGCATTTGGACAATGTCCTCAGTCACACGGTGTGAGTGTTGGGAATGTCCTGTGTAGGGATAAGAGCTGGACTCGATGATCCTTTTGTTCCCTTCCAACTCGGGTAATTCTATGAATCTATGATCTGAAAAGTGTCACGTAACTGAAATGGCAAATGCTTTGCATATCTGCATTGAGGTAGGATAGTCATGTTTTTTTTAACATCTTAAAACAGTAATGGAAACTGTAGTAGTTTATTAAAATATCTGTAAAATCTTATTTATTTTCAGTTAGGACTTCCAGTAGAAAAACAAGTGGCGGGAAATGTTCTTTTTTTCTAAAGATAGATGTATTTTGGGTAGGTCTGTCATGATCATATTATTAAAAAATGGTTTATTCTGATAATAAGTGGATTTTTGCTTCCATTACAAAGCTTACTATTCCCTTACTGACATAAAGAAAGCACAAACAAAAGATTATGTTTGTAAAAGAAGAGTTCAGCCTGAGAATGGTGACTGTTGACAGTAGTTACAGATGTAGCTGAGGCATGAGGGTTTGGTGCTTTTAAAAACAGTAGGATCAGCACGCACTGCTCGAGTCATTCCTATGGCTTTGTTTCATTTCTTATAACTTTCCTGCATGCTTGACCAGCTGCTTGAGAAGTATGACAGGAGTTTTAAGGTTGGACTATTTTTAATGATCAAGGGATTACTTTTTATTTCATATCTGTGTATTCTACTAGCATGATTCAAAGCATGTGGCACGTGGCACTTTGTTCCAGTGACTTGATCTGCATTTCTTCTCTCTCCTTTTGGAAATTATATCTAGTTAGTAATCAGCTCTTTAAATCCCGAGCATCTCTTCCTATCTCCTTGGGCAATACCATTACAGTGAAACTCTGATCTTCACTGGAGCCCATAGCTGTTACTTTAAAAACACTGATAATACAGTATGAATGTGTGAAGAAAGAATAAAAATACAATAACTGTTTATCTTGTTGTCAAAAGGCTGTCCTTTCCTATAATCTTAGAATGCTATTATTTTTTGATATCCAAGTACTTTATTGTACAACAACCATTGCCCCTTCTAAGAGGGTGACTTGTCGCTTAAGGGCAAGGATAACAAGGTCACCAGGGAGAATAAAAATTAGAGCAGGAACTGTTTCTTGTATGTGTTATTTAGCTCACTGAAGTATCTCTCCTTTATATTCTTTATTCTCCATAAATTGTAAATAACATGATTTGACAGAACTATAGATTGCCTTAGTACACAGTAATGAATGCTTTAAGAATCATGATCATTTGGGAAACTATGTCAAGAAGCAGAGAATTGTGTCTTCAGTCATCCAAAAATGTGCGTTACAGAGCTCATCTTCATCTGTGGCATCTATCAAACATCTCTCTGGAAACTGCAGTGCTAGTAAACAAAGCATGTTGGAGTAAAATGGTCCCCCACGGGGAATAATTTAAAGTCATAGTGAAGTGTTGTTTTCAAAAGACGTCAAATTACATTTCCACTGGAGTACCAGACATATGAAATATGTGTGTGATGGAGAGTTCAGGTTAAAAGAGGATGCTGCTTCTGCATTCACTGAAAAGCTCAACAGCCCACACTTACCTCGGTCTCTCGCATTCTGGCACTGTACAAACCCACAGTACTTCCACCAATTTGTAAGAACATTATTTAAGATGTGGCAGTATCTTTTTTATTTGATTTTATTTTTTATCAGTCTGGTTTATACGTACAAAAACCGGAGGCTAATAAGTAGATACTGTTTTATTGTCTCTCCAACTGGTATACTTTTACGTCTTCAAACATATATAGTGTGTCTGTAATATACTGATAGACAGGATACAAGGGTCTCTAGTGAGAAAATAGTGAACTGCAGCTACAGTTTTCTCAGTATTTTTATTTTATTTACTGGACAGCTGCTTGTCTTGCTTCTTTGCGTAGCTGGAGATTACATTTCAGGCAGTGAACTGAATTACCTCAAAACCAAATTTCTGTCCAGAACCCTCACCAAAATTTTCTGCCTTGTCTACATCAAACTCCATGAAGAGTTGCGGGTGTACTTAGCTGGAAAGTGGTTTAGGAAGAGGATGTGGAGGTGGGCAATGGGCCAGGTTTTGCCCTTCCTCTCTCAAAGAAAGATGCTATTATATTTTCTATTTTTGACATCTGCTTAGGAAAAGGTAAACTTTGATATGGTGAGCTGCCATAAAAGTACTGTGAGCTTTGTGGAAGTACAAACAAGTCTTTGTTTAGGGAATTTTGGGAAAAAAAGTTTTAAGAAAATGATCTGTAGATTGAACCATTTTTCAAGACAGAGTTGCCAAATCCATCACCCTTTAAGCCACGATTCTAAAATATCTTAGTATTAGTAAACTCCTAATTGCTAGAATTTCCTGTTAATGTCTCATAGACACTGCCAAATAGCAGACTGTACTGAAAATGACTCACCTGTGTGGCTTTTAATGTTGACCTCATGTGGATGGTCTGCTTTTATTAGGATAATAATATCTAATATTATTACTGAGAGTTAAGCTAGGCTATTAGACTGTAGAGACTCAATTCTTAGTGTATGATTTCCATCTCTACCATCAGAACGCAGATGAAATTACTTTTCAGCCTTCTTTTCTTCCGTATGCTGAATTCCTTACTGCTTCCCCTTTCCAATCACAGCCTCCATGTAAACACTTTCTTCTCAGAAGCTGAACCAACTAGTTTGGTGGTGGTTGGAGGCTGACGGGGCAGAGTGAGACGTTGGGCTCCAGGGACTCCGCTCTGGAGGGCTGTACGCGGTGAGGAGCTCTGGACAGCAGGTGAAGTGAGGCCAGGTGTGGAGAACAGTTAGCTGGGAAAGGGGCAGGGGACACGGGTGGCATGTAGATGCAGAGCGGTTGAAGTGATAGTCTGACACACTCAACGCTCAAAAATACCCTAACCCACTTATTTGGAAAATCACCACCTTCTATGTTGTGTTTGTTCAACTCATGTACCCTAATTCAAATGTTCAAAGGTTGCAGCAGGCTTGTTGCTTGGTTCACTGGTGGCTTTGTAGGTGCTTCCTCTTCCAGAGAGCTGCCTAGTGTAAGGTTTCCAGTCTATGGCTGTATCCCTGTTTTTCAGGTACAACAAAAATGCTTTAAAGGAACACTGGCGTGTTAGTGTTTTTCAATTTTTGGAGGTCACAGCAAATTATAAGCAATTTTTTTGTCATCATTTAAGAATGTTTGGATAGTGGCTCAGTTTACATCTGCAGTGTTTTGAAATTCATGGCTTTTAGATTTGAACTGGATATTCAAAAAGTGGAAACTTATTTCATTTCCTTCATTTGTTTTTATGATGGTAGCATTTGGTACCAAATGGGGCATTTTAATCACTTTTTTAATGCTGAAATTACGTGATTTTTTTTCAGCATTCCACATGAGAGAAGTAAGGTAATTAGAAGAAAAGATTCATTTATGTGTCTATAAAGGTATGCTTAGCAGTACACTGAATTGTCATTTGAATTTCAAAATGCTTTGAGAAGTACAAGTTTACATTTATTTTTTTATTAAAGAAAGGCCGCAGCAAGAAATGTTTTGCAGGGCAAGCACCATATGTGGTGTTATTGTATTGAATATGGTGGTGAGTTTAGCTTTCTAAGGAATACAGAGTTAGAAGTAAACTTGCATCTGCACTCTGCTGTTTTGTTTTATTCATCATTGAAACTTCATTGATTTAAAAACTACAGGTGTGAAACTTTCCTCATTAAATTGCATAGTACAGTTCATAGGGCAAATCCATCTAAACCATTATCTTCTCTCTGGAAAATGATAAAAAATCTGAAGTGTGGCTGACCTGTTTTATCTGAGTATCATTACAGCAAAAAAAAAGGAAATAAGGGAAGGCATGCTCTTAAAATATTTAAGATGTAAGAATTTGATTCATCTTTTTTAAAAAGTAATATTAAGGGAGACTGAGAAAAAAAGACCCTTGCTTTGTTTGGTATTAGATTGTTCTTCTAAGCCATCAAATGTAGCTATTAAAGGTAACTAGTGGGTGAACACTGGTGTTGGTATTGATTATTCCAATAAGTTCAAAGATAATAAGACTGTGTGCAGGAGACAGTTTTGGAATACAATAAGCCTAGAAGTCAACATACTGGATCTGAAGGAAAAGCTGGAAGGGGGACTGCACCATAAGAGCTGCTTTGATGAAGCTTTTGCTTCTGATTTTGCCTTGTTGAAGGTGAAACTCTTGACCACAGATGATATCTAGAATTTCTTTCACTAAATTTCCTCCTAATGATCTACACAGCCTGTCCTTTTTACCGTATGTCAGGAAAAGTGGCCCAAGGGTGGAGGGAAGTTAGACAGACTTGCAGTTGGCACATGGGGTGAAGTGGTGGCCCGTTAGAAAACCAACAGATGCAGGAATTACAGAGAGGGCTCGTTTTGACACTACGACAGTCCCAGGGACAGGGCTGGGATTGTGCTCACTAAATTTAGGTTTGACGGTACATGATAGTGCCGGTGAAATGCTTGTCTGGTTATGAGAATGTCTCACCAGTCATGACTGCAAGCTTCCCAGTCCCAGTGCTTCCTGAGTCTCCACAAGTCACAGTGGTGAATGCCCAGGCAGCAAAATCTGTGTAAGTACCAGCAGATGCCACGTGCCAGCTCAGTCTGTGCTTAATCTTGAAAAGTTGCCCCAAAGTTTGTAAACCTTTTTATTACTTAACAAAGGTCTCTAAAGTATTGTTTTTGTAAAGGTCTGTTTGTATTTAGCTATTTATTAATCACTAGAGTTAGGAGTGATTAAAACACTTGTTAATGTTTTTTTAGAAGTGTTCTTAGAAGAAAAAGTTAATGGCCCCTCAGTTTAATCTGATTTAAACTGTTTATCATTTTGCTTCTAGGCAGGTGTGTTTTCTTCCATTAGTGCTACTACTGCTTGCCGTAATCAGACTGACGTTAAGTAGGACCCACTGCATTACAAGTGGTTCCTTTTGTGCATAGCAATGTCTGTGATTATTAAAGAAGTTTCTTTTCTTTAAACAAAGGATTTGACTTTTTTATTAGATCTAAGAGCTATTAAGTTTTAAATGCCATTTGTTTTTCATTAAAAAGGCTTTTCTTTTTTAAATCCGTGACTTATTTTTATTAGAAAAGCAATATTCAGCTTTTTTTTTTAATTTATTGGTGCTTAGTCCATCGGCTAAATATAGAGCTGTAATCCCATATGGCACAGTATGCCTTGTTGTATGTATGGGTGTGTGAACATGTGTGTATGTGTATACATATTTTTATACTTCCATATGTTCTCCTCTGACTTCTTTGCTTCTTCTAAATTTGTCCTGGTGCATAAATTATGAATGTTGATGAAAGATTTATTTATGTTCACATGCAGAACTGTAAAATCAATGCAGTCCTGAAGGGACAAGTGTTCATCCTTCTTTTCTTTCATTCTGCCTATAATTAGAAATGCTCTTTGAATGTGCTTTCTAAAATAAAAACTTGCATTTGTTATATTTTCCTCAATTCATCTACATTTAGTGGCAGTGCTACCTCCTGTTTCAAAATTAGACAAATGAACCAGCTGCTGGAGGCATATGAGCATTGTAGACAGGATCAAACCTACAATTAATCAGCGATACCCTTGTTAGGCGTTGTCATATTAGTCGATAACAATCTCAGTTGTGATTTTAAGGAGGAAGTGGGAGGTGGCATAAGAAGTCTGAAAGCTGTTAAACTGAAAATAACGTGTATTCCCTGTAGATCTTGCTGACAGGAAACTTATTTGGTTGTAGAGCAGTTACAGCGGAGCAGAATCGAAAGTTCTGAACCACAAAAGGACACTAAAAGAGCAGATCACGCTTTCTGCATCTTCTCTTTTCTGGTGAAGTTTTATGCAGAGTGCATCAGTCTCACGACTCCTGTGACATCCTCCCCAACCTTACGAGTCCCGTGTCGAGGAGATGCACTCAGGTGGGGAATCTTGTAACGCTCTGGCTGGGAAAAGAAAGGAGCTGTCACTGAGGTCTCCTTCTTTAAAGATTCACTTGTCGTGGTGCATTGTAGAACTGATCAAGAGATCTTGATGCTGGTGGTCAAACTAAACATGTTTGGTTTACGCGTATGACCCAGAGTTTTCGCTTTTCCCTGTCATCATCATCAACGTGCATTCATGTGTTAAAGTGTGACTAACTCTGTTTGTAGTCAAGGAGAGTTAGTGATATAATAACTGTGGAAAGGAGCATTGTTAAAATCTCCAAAGACATGGCATAGCAGTTATGGCATTGGGTACAAATTAGCCTGGATCCTTTATGGGTTTATGCCTTGACACAGAACTGTTCCACAAAGAGAGAGGTGATGCTGTCCTGAAATAAACTAAAAAAAACACATGGTGTTTTTTTCAGCTGTTGATTTTTGCTGACTGATTTGAACAGACTTTTCTGTGCTTACAAGAAGTATAAGAGAATAAAAAAAGATTCTTTTGTTATGCATGTTAAATTATTTAATAGTCCTTTTGACCTTTTGCTTGTGAATTATGAATTACAAAATTTTGCAGGGGTGCCAACCTCTGTAGCAAAATCTTGAATTATTAGAACTCCAGTTTGACATCTTCTGTTCTTTGTCTGAAAGACTGGGTTTGGAAAAGTAGTTTGATTTCTCTATTTCATACTCATATGCTGTATAAAATTTACTGAACTATTACTGAATTTAAAGCACTTAAGATTTTTGTTTGATTATTTTCACAGTTCGCTTTTGTTTATGCATTTCTCATTTGTGTACAAAATGGGTTGTCCGTGCAATTTTTACACGTACAGGCTACTACAGCTGAGAAAAATACAAGTAAGCAGATTGACTTCAGTGGCAGCTGTTGCATTTTTTCTTATTTTTGAAAGTACTGTTTCTGCAAATACTTCAGATCTCTGTTTCTTTAAAATTAAAAGTCCGCGAACATGTTTTTGCCTGAGTCTCCTAAGTGTGCTGCATTGGTGTCCTTTCTTGGCCAATTGATATTTGGCTGAAAAAATGGAGTCGTTTTGAAGCTGGTAAGTGTGAGAGATTCTTCTGATTTTGTGGGCCATTATGTTTTAGGCCTCACTGTGAAAGTAAGCAGCTTTTTGAAGAAAAGATATTAGTTTAAATGTTGCAATCTCAAAATTCTTTTTTTCTGTGCGTTACCCTTATAGGCCTGATTTTTATCGTTCATATAATTCTAAAAAAAAAAAGAAAAATACCATACTACTTCTTCATTTTTAGCCTTTAATCCAGTGTGAAATTGGAAATCTTGGTTAAAGTTTAACCTAAGTGACCAAGTGATATTTGAGAATAAAAGATTCTAAAATGGTTCCAGTTAATGGAGATGTGCTCTTAATATTTTCTCAAATCCTTGTATTTATCAAACAGATCTGCTTTCCATAGCAAAATTTAAATCCTATATGTAGGGTTACTGCCATGTGCAGGAGCTGTTGTCCAAAACTGTATTGCAGGAAAGATTTTTTGACAGCAAAAGAGGAAAAACACACTGTGATGACAGCGTTTAAGGAGATCTCCAGACTGTCCACTGCTACGTGTTTTATTATTTTCTTTTCCTTCTGAAAAAGTGCTATTTCATTTCTTTGCATAGCTTTGTGTCTGAACACTGTGATAACCATCTCCCCAGCGGTCCAGAAAAGTGAATTTTGAGAGATCAATGTTAGGCAGAAATTCTTCATGTGTGTGTCATGTCTTTCTATACTGGCTTCCTATTCCCATGCATAAACCACCAATTTCAGATGGACTGTCTAGTTTTGCCCCGGTGCGTTTCAGTGTAGACTGAAGTTTACAGCTTAGCTGGGAAGAAAACCCTGGGGAGGTAATTTCAGACTCTTAACTTATTCACTAGTGAGCACTGCTTCTCATATAAATTGCTACAAATCTCTGTACTTAGTGAGGCCAACTGTGAAATGAGAATAATAATACTTATGCACCTTTGTAAAGTGATTTCAAATCTACAAATGGAAATTTAAGTTCAAAGCATTATTATTAAACACATTTTCCAGATAGAGTAATGAAGAAGAGAGAGGCTTAGCTCCTTTTCTTAGTACCTTTTTTCAAAATATATTAACTTGCTGGTCAAGGTGTATTTTCTGTGCCTCTCTGGATCTGATAAACAGCTGATAAAAGTCTTTTACAGCTAATGTTTAGTCTGCGTAAATTGTGCTCTTGTAGAGGAAATTACAACTGAATATCTAAGCTGACCCGAATGTTGCTTAACTCATGAAAAAGTGTTCATCAAGATAGAAACCACTGATTTTTTTAAGGAAACTTTTATTTTAAGGGATGGCTGTAGACTATTAGATGATCCGTAGTTCTGTAAGTTGAACAACTCTGTCCATGAAGCAGGTGGAAGCCAAAGGTATCCTCATGCAATCATGTTACAAAAATCATTAGATTAAGAAATAGTAATAAATGTGATAGTGTTTTAATCACCCTTCTGTTTTTAAACTTTAGGATTTTCATTTTCAAGTGTAGATTCTTTGCTGTAAAGGACATAAAATCACTGTAAATACAAGAAAATGAATGGTAAGATTGTATGTGGGACTTTTTAACACTGAAAATGGCAAAATTCCATTGGTTTTAAAATATGTCAAAGCTTCAAGCCTTTGAAGCATTGTTGGCAGTTATCTGAATTTCAGTTTCTTGTTGAAGGTAGCACCAATATGATTGAGGTTGCACTGGCTGTTGTGATTTGGGCTTGCACTTAGTAGGAGGCTGATCCAACAGAGGTTCTTGTGTCAGACCTAAGAACCATTAAAATGGAAGGAAATACGTAGTTCCCATGGTATGGGTACAGTGGCTTTAAGGTTTAAAACGAAGCCTGCACCTTGATGTCATTTGGATGGATTTTTTGGATTGGGTTGTTGCTGTCTCAGACTGGGTAGGCTGAATAAGCTGTTAATCAGTGAGCTCTTGATACTTCTTTCTTAATACCATTCTGCTTGAGGCTGTGCACACTCAAAAGGCAGAGCGACTTTAAAAAGAAAATATTAAAAGTAGCTGGAAAGAACTGCAGTTCTCTGCAGAGTTTTTGGAGGATCACAAAAAAAATAGAGCAAATTTGGACAGAATGGCAGTGTACACATTAGAATATGCATTGAGGTCCGCTTTAAATACTCAAATAAACCAGAAGACATCAGGATGAAATTATTTTATGATGGTCTTTATATTCACTGCAGGAGAAGCAATAAAGATACTTACAATACAAAGTTGTGTATATGGAACCTAAATTAGTTCTCAGGAAGAGATACTGCTTATTTATAAAGAGAGGTTCACTAAGGCAGTCGTGTAACTTTTTGTGTTGTATGGATTTATGGTTTTGAAATGGTTATGCCCCATAACTCTTAATTAAGCTTGACAGTTTTAGTATTGAAATTCAAGGAGCTGGTCGAAAGACAGTCTGCAAACAAGGGCCTCTCTTAATGGTCCCAGAGCTTGTCTTTTGTTTACAGGCTTTACTGTATTGTGGAGGAAGGAAGAAAGTAACAGTTACTTTTAATTATACATGATGTGCAGCATGTCAAAACAAGGGACTATGAACAAGTACCAGTGGCTTATAATAAAAGCAGTTACCATGGACTTCGTGTAGTGACTAAACCTAACAAACCTTATTTGTGTGACAAGTGTCTTATGAGAACAGATTGTGATAATGATTTGGTGGGTCGACTTGTGTAAGTACCCTTCTTACAGGCATGCTTTGGGGGACTGACTTTCTTGTGAGCCTGTATTTGCTGGATATGATAATCCTGTTCTACCAGACTACAAAGTGTTCCCAATGATACTATCAGACCATTTGCTTGCAAAGGGCTTTTTCAATGTTGTTTAAAAGTCAGATGAAACATAAACAGCTCTCATTCCAAAATGTTCAACATAAAGTAATTTTTTATACCTCTGGAAGAGGCATCAATATTCTGTCAGTGTTCTACATTTATTTCTTTATCACCCAATAGTTTTGTTCCAAAATGTTGGCTGGTTCCTGATTTTAGTAAGCTCACTAAATAGCTTACTTGAGCTATTCAGTCCACAGAACTTTGATTTTAGGTCTTATTTTTCTGCCATATGCAACACAATGACATACTGCAGAATAAAATCTGAAGAGGAACTTTGTCCAGGTTACATAAAAATTCCTTACGTGGCTGATAACGCAATGCAAATTTCGTTGTCTTTGTGTTTTTTTAGCTTCTTTTTTGTTTATTTTAATTTGTTTTCTGCAGATATAGATTTATCTATTTATAAAATATATTGAAGTAAGTCTTAAAAATGTTTTGTTAAAAAAGAAGACGACACTTGTGGATGTAAAACTACAGAATGCTCTAAAACAGGCAGCAGAACTCAGCTGCCTCCATTAGGTAAAAAATTAACTCTAGAAATAATACAATGAAGCTCACGAAACCAAAAGCCATTATTTTAGAAGTGAATTATTTGTGAAGGTTGTTGGCAAATTACAGTCATTGCCTTTCCTTCCTGCATCTGTTAAAAGTGTTCTCATGATAATAGTGGAAGATGTTCTTTTCCTCCCCACTCTGAGGACCTGAACACCCTCACACCACCACTCCATCTTGTGTGGGCTGTTGTTTTGATCACCGTGGAAGCCCCTGTTGCCCTTGTTAACCTTCTGATTGGCACTCTGAACCTTGCATCAGATCTGCACCCTTCTGTACTTTGAAGATTCTGCTTTGAGAAAACACACAAGAATGAAAAGGTTATATGGGCATGAATGCCTCTCTGGTATCCAGTCCAAAGAGGCAGGAGGTGTTGCAGAACCTACTGCCTCAGAATGGATTTTCATCAAAGCATATGAGGTGAAATCCTGGGAGTCAATGGGACTTTTCTTGTCAATCTCACCTGTTATATCTGAGGAGTAAATAATTGATGGTTGCAGAGATCACCTATAATTTACACAACTCTTTTAAACTTGGTAAACCTTCTGAATACAAATACCAGCCAACTCCAAAGTCCATGGTACTGGTTGAATGCTATGTGCAGTTAAATAAGTGCTTATTTAGGACATGAGTTCAGAACTGTATGTCATTAGGATGGCTGAAGGGAAAGAGGGAAACAGAAGTTTGTAAAGTTGTCCAAACTAGAATTTGGCCAGAAGCCATCTGTAATTTGTAATGTTTATTATAAGATCAGGCTGAGAAGCAGAAGGGAACTTTTGGTTTTTTGGTATTGGCTCATTTGCTGAATAAGGATGTGGTATTCCTGCAGTCACATAATGCCTTCTTTCCTGTTTCTGGAAATGGGACTTTGTTGTCTGCACTCATAACATTATACTGGAGTTCAGCCCTTGGACTATTCAACAAATGTACATAAGACTTTTAGCCACCATTTACTCGTCTTGAGCATGGTAGTTAGACTGTGTATAAACGGCAGAGGGAGAATTTGGTGTATATGAAGACTAAAATTCATCAGAATAAGCGTATTAAGAAGCAATCAGGCTGAGTCTGACAGTGGAACTGCCATGAGCAGTGGGAAGAATGAAGCATCTAAAGTCCTTGGGTTTAGACATCGTATGCTGTGCTGCGGAATATTATTTCCTCCTTTTGTGACTCCAAGTGCTGACTCTTCTGAAGGCAATGTGAGAACCACTCTTCTTACCTGAAAAATATCCTACAAAACTAGAGGTTGCGCTTTTTCTTAAAGCAAGTTGCACGTTAGGAAGAAGTTCTGTGGGTGTAATCTTCTTGTAATACTGTGGTGAAGTAATTGGAGTAGTTATTCAAGGTGTGAAAGAGAGGTTTGGGTAAGTAAACATTGGAGCACAGACTGTATCTGGGTCAGTGGACTGCAGAGTCAGACTTTCACATACCCCTCTTGTTTAACCCTTTTATGAAAATACTGTAATTAATTTAGTTAACTTTTGGAGCAGAGAGGGAAGGATCTGCTTCCCCAAGAACAATGTCATGTCTGGGGAGGAGAACACTGTCTTGACTGCAGTGGGATTTGGGCGTGTATTCCCACTGAGGGAGAAGGAACCTGAATGTAGTCATCAGCGTCCTGAGGGAGCGCTCCAACTATTAGTCTGTGCTGATAAAAGGTGTAGCTCCTTCCTGATTCTTAAAAAGCAGATGGCTGACACTGTGAAGCCGAATCTCTTAGGTATGCTCTCAGAACAGCTACTTCAAACGTGACCTTCAAATGAGATCAGTAGAGAAATGTCTAGTTGGTGGATAGCAGTGGCGTTTTGAGATCAAATGAGGCCTCAGGTTCTGTCAGCCTCTCAAACTTCAGGTGCCTCTCAGTGCAGATAGAAATCAGACTCTATGTACATAGAAAATGTTAATGCCAATATCTGTTAATGCCAATAACAAGTGTCAGTGGGGTGCTTGAGTGCAGCAGAGCAGTGGTTTTGAGTGGCACTTACATGTTCAGGCGCATCTTACTCTTTGGTCAGTACTTTAATATGTAAATCATTAGATATTTATTAAATTTTTTTTAATCCTATAGAAAAAACTCAGAGATATCTGTTGACCCTAGATAGGTGTAATAAGATGACTTTATACTGTTTGCAAAGCCGAATGTTTGTTGAGAGGATTGTACTTTATACCAACTTGCCCAAAGAGACTACTGATACCTGCTTTCTCTGCCTTGTGATTCCTTGAAGTCACCTTTCTCTTGCAGTGAGCAGATTGAGCTGACGATAACAGCTGAAGGTCTCAAGTCAGCAGGGGAGTTTGTATGCCCAGTTGTATCCCTAGAAATAGAGACATCCCAGATAACGAGTCTTATTGACGTAGTGTATTCAGACGATGTGGTGCTGTGTTTTTAAAATGCAAGGACGATGTTGTGTTAGACATGGCTATTAAACAACTAGAAATTGAGCAACTGTCTTGGGTTTTCTTTTAAGGTTGAAACTTATTTGAATAGTAGTGGTAGTTTTGGAGGGACTGAAAAGGTCTATCAGTGGTTCCTGAAGTTTCTCTAAAGTGAAGATATTTTAACATCTTTTTGAGAAAAAAAGACTAAAACAGGAAGCTAGTGTTTTATAGTAATTTGTGTTTATTTTTCAGCCTGAAGAGGAAATGAAAATTTCATAGATTCTTTCTGCATTCTCTTTCATTTTTGCTTTGATTTACATTTAAGTTCCAATCCTAGTGCTCTGTGCCTAGAAATTTTAAAAAAAAAAGAAAGCTGAATTTACCTTGATATCTTTATATCAAGCCTGTATGTCTAAATGTTGTCTTCTAATCGGTATCGAACTTAGAAGGTGTAAAATGGGTAGTGTCTCAGAATGTGACTTCCCTCTGATTAACAGATCTAAGCATTTAGTGTATTTCTTTCTTTCTTAGAAGGTAGTTTAGTAAAATCCATGGACTTCCAAAGTTTATCATTAATATGAAAGGTCATGTCAGATTCTGGAACTTTGGGAACTAGACTCACCGTTCTGCAGAAAATTGTCCTTCCTTCTGCTATTTTACTCACTATTCATCTCTTCAGCCTCAGCTGACTAATTTTTTTTGCATGCCACAGGAGGAAATATATCTGACTAATTACAGGCCATTACTTGTCTGTGCTTACATCAGAAAACTCTCTCTTTTTTGAATTGCTGGGCAATTTGAGTCCAAGCAGTAGTCCTGAACTCTGGTAGTGTAAACCTAATTAGGTGATAACATCTCAGCTAAAAAAAAACCTGCTGCTTCCAGCAAATTCTGAACATTGTTCTCAGGTTTAAATGAAAGTCCTATTTACACAAAACAAAGAATGATGGATAGGTAGCTCAGCAACATCTCTGGAGACAAGCAGCAAGGGTATGAGGTAAACCATGCTAAAGGTCTTACAGGTGATGTCAGTGGGCCTCTCCAAGACCTTGTTAGGGTTTATGAGACCTTGCTACCTCCCCAAAGTGATTGGTTACTCTGATAGGTTTATTTTCAAACAAGAGTTGAAAATGATGCACAAGCATCATTTTCACGTCAATAATAGTTAGAAGTGTGATTGGTTTGATTTATATTTAAAGAGCCAGTTCTTGTGATTCGGTTCAGTCCAGTGTTGCCCTGGAGAGTTGAATCCTGCCATGAAGTTTCTTTGTGATGCTGGGCAAATAATCTAAACCTGCAGATACACTATTGGGAACTGTGTGATCTTATTCTGCTTGACCAGACAGAGGTGTTTGAGACATAAACAGCAGAAGTCCCAAGCACTCAGAAATGCAGCTCAGGACTATAGGAGTTTGTACGAAAACAAGTGTCCTATTACATCCTGAGATGGAAAATGCAGCCCTTACAGTGTTTCCAGAGGAGCACCAGAATTAATTGACAGGTTTTTCATTGCAAGATGTAGCACCCTTCTAGGAGCAGCAAAGGTCAATAATGTAGGTGTATTATCTTCTGTGTTTGTGGTTTATTGTGAAAAATTAGTTGTTTTGAATTCATCCAGATAAATTCTTGTAGAGGGCTCTCCAGAGAGTACCACATTGCAGCTTTTCAATTAGGCTGTTTGTACAAATCCGCTTTTGTTCCTACTCCTTGTGCTAGAATTTGCCTGGAGAATTAGAAGCTGTAAAATATTTAAAAATCAATAGAATTTACATGAAAAAATTAACACAAAAATGCATTGACAGGGATAACACTGCATTTGCACAAAAAGCAGCTGGGTATGCATATTTGATTTACTCATTCAATAAGTTTGAGAACACGTTTGTAAGGTCTGTGATCCTTTTGCATAATTTGTGCTGGTTTATTATTGGAGTTGTCACTCTTATGAAGAAAATTAAATGGCTTGTTTGGAGGCTTGGGATTCAGTGTGGTAAAATGCAGCTACACAATGTTTTATAAGTAGTGGCTATAATTAATACAATAGTCCAAGCTTAACTGTTTCTCTGAATTAAAGCTGACAACTACCTTGTTAGCAAGAGTACAGATGTAGGGAGTTGATTTTACTGACAAACTTGAAAGAAGTTTTTCCATTTTCAAAGTAGCAGTTCTGTAGGAGTTGTGAAACTTTTTCAATGCGAGGCATTTATATTGCAGAGTATTGAACTGGGCTGCATAACTTTGAAATGATCCTTTTTAGATTCCCCAGTATCACAGCAGAGCACTGGGTTTGCAATAAGGGGAAGCACTGCAGGGGGAAAACTTAGTTCAAAGAGGAAAACACACAATGAGGAATGTTTTTACATAAGGTGCCCTATTTGTTTCAGTACAAAGTGAGGTTTTACTCTGAAAAATAGCCATAAAAATAGTATCTTAGAATCTGATGATAAATGTTCTTCCAGGAATTTGTAGTGCAGATGAGCTCCAGTTTTGGGTTAACGCACCTCCCCACCTTCCCTACAGAACAGATAAACGTGTAAAGTTTCCTCCTAAGTATAACAATCAGTCAAATTTTGATGAGTATAGGATTGCAAAAATCAGTTGCTTATTTAAATTAAGTCGATGCTGTCGCATTAATCATCTTAATTTGGTGAAGACATTGTTTAAAAAAATTAAAAATTGATAATCAGCTAAAAGCTGTGTGACTACTGGTGTATTTACTATATTTACATTAGTATTTTATTTTGGGTCAAGAATATGCTTTTGAAGCAAGCCTCCTGATCGCACCTACTCATTGTGCTTTGCTTTATATTGCAGACTGGTTTTGGAATACCTAAGCTAATTTCCTTTTGGATGAAACTTAAAAATGTGTTCTAGGAGTACACATACTGCTCTCGTACTGCTGATGGGTATTTAGTCTACAGGACCCAATTAACATGAATTAGCCTCTTTCCCTCCTTTTCTTTCTAAAACATGTATAGTGTGAGTCACATAGCTTCAGCATCAGGTTGCTCTATATTGATTTTATTGTGTTATGCTACTTGATACTATAGACATAGGTAGGGAACATCATTAGTGGATTGCCAAAGACATTAATTGATAAAACCAGAGTCTTGTCTTGTAAAGCAGAAGTCAAAGTTCAAGAATAATTGCTAAATCAGCAAGTAATATTTACTTCATTTCTGATGGGGAGGCTGTCCCAGTTGAGTATGTTTGGTAAGTGAATGTTAACTCCTAGAATAAGCCCTGAATGAAATGGTCCATTTCAATTATCTAGCAAGAATGCTCATAGACACTAGCAAGTAGTTCTTCCCAGAGCATTGGTTTTGGACTTACCACTTGGGGATAGGTGCTTATTTGGCAGAAAATGATGTAGATTTGGTGCTGATCCCCCCAAATCCTTTATTTAAGTTTTACAATCCTATGTTCTCTGCGTTTAGGTAACATCTGTGTATGTGCTGAGCATCTATTTGCTTTTTCATAAAGGCAAGGTTTTGTTTTGTTTTTTTAAAAAGCAATATATTGTCATTTGTGTAGCAAAAGCTCTAATTCAGTGGTTTGTATTTTTTTTCAAGTGGTAGGTGGAACAAATGGCCTGTTAGGACTGCAGTAAAAATACTGATGATTGTCAAAGCAACAGCTAATTGTGGTGCTACAACTAATGCAGCAAAATGAAAAAAGTTTTACCAAGAAGCTTTTTGGGGTTGTACTGAGCGGTTAGAATACTTCTCCTTTCTTTGTATTACTCACTACAAGACTTTTCTGCCATTGTTGGCACCCTTTCTCTTTCACAGATGTAAAACCAGAATACTTCACGTGTATTCAGGTTTTTTCTACGTGAGCCTGTTTTTCAAACCAGACAGGATGTTAAGAAAACTTTTAAAGTAAAAGCTGATATTATCTGATTTTTTGGTAGATAGTATTTCAATTGCATAGGAGAGTTTAATGTATTCATTAGAAAACCAAACCAACAAACACAAAACCAACAGCAAAACCAAACTCCAAACCAACAACACAGCAAGTTGCTTTGGTAGTTTTGCTTTGGTGATCTGTAGCAATAGCCTTATCTATCTTAAGGTATGTCTACATGATTATTATTTTGTTATGTTTGCTATTTTCATGAACTGCTTTCTTGAGGGTTTATTATGATAGGCTCCCACTAATTAGAACTTATGTGGAATTCTTAGAATCACGATTTCTATGCTAATTTTTCTGCAGCAGAAGAAACTTCAACTGCCATATGAGGAGCTGCGTCAACCTGTTGCTCCGCTGTCTTTTATTAGTGTTACTGTTTTGGAATTGTGAAAAAAATGCCTTATTTCTTCCCACATACTCTGATATTTAAGTAGGCAGTGACTGTTCATTTAAAAACTGAAATCTGTTGTGCTGGAATTTCTTGAATGATAGTACTGGAAACCAAATCACCATTTTTAAAAAAAATAAACAAAAAAAAAAACCCCTTGGAAAGTAGACTAATATGAGAGCAGGAACATGATCAGGAGGGAGTTTTCAGTGGTATCATTCTGAGCTTTTGTCTCTCAGAAGCTCACTGAATATTTGAATTCCCAGCTGTGTGACCAGGAATGCATGTAACCCAAATCTCTGCAGTATATTTCAAGGCATCTTGGTTAGTATCTTGGATATCTGGATGTATTTCTACCAGTGCAGGAATTTTCTGAAAATTTTTAACTGCCTTCCTACTCTCAGCTTTCTAAATAAAATTAATGAAATACTTTACCAATGGTAAAATCCCTCCAACCCAGTACCACCTGCCTCTTTCCTCCTCCTTCCTCTGTGCTAAACCTGCCTCATTGTAGAAGACCCTTAATAGAACACTGAAAAGGAAAGGAATCACTCCTATTCAGGGAAGCAGTAAAATACAAATAATTTTGCTTGGTGGAAGCTCCTTTCTGTTTTTGAAGCTCTGACTTAGGAGTCATGTTTACCTTGAGGCGTGCTGGTATCGTAGCACAGTGCATTCCTCCATTGTGTGTTGCTGCTTATATCATTTCAAAAAAATTGGGAATAGCAGTGATCCCTCCCAAAGGCTGCCTTATTTGATGCAATGAAAGCTTTTTATCCTTGGAAAATTCAATAGCCAGGAACCTCATAGTATGTGGAATAAATTCTAGTGATATTATTCTAACGGTGAAGGGATTCAAAGAAGAGGCATATATTGTTTTATTGGCTACCTGAGTAAAAGTTGTATTTAAAAATATATATGCCTTTTGAATATGCTTTGTGACAGACATGCAGCCTGAAAACTGCCATGTGACAAGGGGAAATCAATAAAAAAATGCATAATGATATTATAAATATAATATAATATAATATAATATAATATAATATAATATAATATAATATAATATAATATAATATAATATAATATAATATAATATAATATAATATAATAAACTGGAAGAGTATAATATGACAGGGAGAAGCCAAGAAAACTTTCAGAATAGCAAATTTGTGCTCTAAACATATTGGAACTCTTCTGACTGAGTTAAAATGGGGTAAAAAGGCATTACATAGGCTGTCAGAGATGTTCACAACACCTTTGATTAAAGTTCTTTCTAAGCAACCATGAGAAAAGCTTTGTCAAAGAAGAAGTGTGGCTAAATAAAAGTTGAAAAGGAGAGAAGGGAAAAAGTTTTCAGAAAGGATGAGGTTATTCTCTGATGGTCCCAGTGGGACATGTAAGGCATTGTTGATTGATTTGCAACCTAACAAAAGTAAGAAAATGATTCTCTGCTTCTGGCAGGATGAAAATAGCCCCAAACCACTAGGAATGTTCCAAATCTGTTGAAAGATTTCTTTTGTATAATATATTTTTGCATGTAACTGGTTGATGTGGTTGTGCACCTGTTAATACATAATGTCTTTAAATTGTACCTGTAGAGTGCAAGATTTATAAGCACCAAATAGGAAAACAAGCATGTAAGACTGGAAATGAAGAAATTTTGTTCCTAAATGCAAGTAAAAATTTCCTGTAGTTACCCTTCTGTCCTCCTGTCCTGTAGAAATTAGGCCTAACTGCATGGCTAATTCCTCTTCACGAGTACTTAGCATTGTGAGATTTAGCTCCATTTAGCTCTGTGTTGATGTAAACATCAAGAACAAGCTGGAGGTTTTGTATGGAGGAATTTATTATTTTCTGCTTGTGCTGCAGATGGCTGAATTTGCTCAGTCTGCAAAAGCTTTAAGAAAAGCAAATAATGAAAGAGAAAATGATACTAAAAGTGGAAGAAACTATGCAGGAGACCAACTTGTTCTGCCTCTGACAAAAAGGCAACAAAAGCATCCTCTGTGGAGATTTCCATATCTGGGGACAAGTTATTTTTGCTGCTGAGTTCTTGCTTACAGAATTCTCTTTTCCATTAGTCCAAACAGAGCACAATTTTGTTAATGGTTGGGTCAAGGTGCTAATTATCTTTGTGAAAAATGGATGGGCAGACAGTCCAGGAGATAGAAGCTTCCTAATTTGTTAAGGGCTTTTAAAGATAAATGGCTTTGAAGTAGATTTGTTTTCAAATGAATTGCCAGTAGAGAGCTCGGAGCACTGGCACAGTGAGCTCTCATCAGTTTTTCTCAGAGTGATGGATGTTGCATATTCTGTCCGTTGACGTGGTCTTTGCCATCAGAAGTCCCAATTTATTAATAGTTTTTAGGGCAATGGTTGTAAATTATTGCAGCCCAATTTTGTTGCTGTTTTACATCTACTGAGGACTCAGTCCTTTATGCAGCTTTATATTAACTCAGCGAGCACCATTAAAATACTGACATTTAGGCTCATTTTGGTAGCATTACTCATAGCATTTTATCATGCATTAATTGCAGTGGTTTGAAATAATGGGAACATTCAATTTTCTATAAGCAGGAGAGACGGTCATTTCCATTTCTTCACTTTATCAGCCCATAGCTGCTTAAGAGAAACCCTAACAACCCCAAACACACTAAAGTCCCTCCTAACTGCATGTGTTGGGGTCATGTCCCTCTTTGTTTTTCTTCAACAACTGAACAAGTAAAGCCAGCAGCTCTTGGAACTGCCATCTCTGAAAATCAGCCTCTGAAGTCTCGGTGTGGACACCTATAGCCAAACTTTGGCTTAAAAAACATATCTTAATACATAACAGGAGTCCTCCTGATGTGCAAAAAAAGATAAAAATCTACTGCATTTTCATACGCTGATATGGTTTAAGGGTCTAAAACTGACACAGAAGTGCCTTTTGTGATTCACAAGCAGGAATAGATTTACAGCACCCATGTCTATTTCCATTATTGTAACAGTAAAAGAACCTGTGATGTTTGCTGGCTCTCTTCAGTGGAGGGCACTACTAAATGATTATGTTTAATATAAGGAGTTGGCAGCCTTTCTCACTTAACCATCATTAGGAGATCTGCTGCTGAGGTCCCATTTTGTGAGGCAGCTGGAAATTGGCACTCAGTTTGAATGTATTGTTTTCTACCTTTCTCTTAAAAGTTCAAGGACAATGCAAAACTGTTGAGACTATGAAAAGTAAAAGGTTTTTCTTACTTTCCTTTGTTTGCTTGGTCCTCTGACATCTCCATTCTTTTCTAAGTAAATGTATTCCCCTTTATAAACATCTATTAAATAGAAGTGTGTACCATGTCAGCATAGATGCAAATGGAAGACACGAGGGAAGGTACTTGAAAGCAGCTGTGATAAACACGTAGACTTTCTACTGGAGTAAAAATTATCTAAGTTTTTGGAAGTGTTTTGCTCGATGCTTACAAAGGACAGTACTTTTTTATCTGGTTTATGAAACTGAGGCACAGAATGGGTCACTGGAGAAACACGAAATCACTCAAAAGGTGAGACGCAGAATAGTGGTGTCGCAATGTCCTAAATGTGACTTCAAGCTCCTAAACATGCATTTCGTTTGTTAATTTAAGGATTGTCCCCTCCCTGTTCCCACCCCAAGGTGTTCCTTCACTTTCAGAAGTTTAACTACATGCATTTTCCTTAGTGACATTGTATGGCTTAAGCCACAGCTTCACCTCTAGCCTTCTGTCTTCCGCTGTACTAGATCTGCTCAAAAGCCCAAAGGACTTTCTAGTGATAGAAGTTTTCTTTTTTCAATTACAGTGCCTTCACATGACTAAATAATACTTCATTAACCTAATTGCCTAAGGATATCAAGCTCCAGGGGAAACTTGTGTCCATATATGACTGGCAAGATAATTAGGAAGGGAAGTTAATGCAAATCCCACCACAGGAAATTGTCGTAAGATTTATGTATTTAGTCTTTGAAACCAAAGTGTGTCATATCACAAATGCTTTTGTTTTAAGGCTTTTATATTTGTAGGTTGATTTTTGACCTTCACAATGGACATACTGCTAGGGCAGGAGGCTCTAGCAGCCCATCCAGGCTGTTGGATCAGTTCAGGTTGCTGGTAAATCCTCTGAGATTTTTAGTCTGTAATATCACCTAGATAACACAGGCTAAAGTCTCCTTTTGCTTTTACTAGCTGTGATTTTAAGCTCTTGGGCACGTTCTTTCGTTCTGTACTTTTTAAAGCATCTGCCACAGTGGATCTACCACAAGGAGCTTCTCATGATATCAAAATGCAGGCACAGAAGCCACTGATGGCAGCAAGAGTTCTACATCCGCTAGGAGAGAGGAATAATGGACCTAGATTACGGAGCGTCAGCTACAGCTTTGCCTGTTGATAGAGGCCAGGGCGAAGCTAATACCAGTAAATGCTGCGTCCAGGCAGCAGGAGCGGGTGGGAGATTAAATGAAAGTGCTATATAGATGTGGGGTCCTGTTGAGGGTTGCCTTCAGTGGGTAGAAGTCACTTATAAATTAAAAGTTTAGCAAAACCCTACCAAGTAAAAAGCATCTAATGAACTTCTGGCAGTTTTTCTATCTGAAAGTGATGAAACCTAAGAAGCAAGGATATTAGTGGAATTGCCCTGAGGTGTTTAGACTAAAATTAATATGGCAAAAGCAAAATAAAGAAAATAAAGGGGAAAAAAATCAATATCCTGGCTAATAAGAATCAACATTTATCTTACAGGAAACCTGAAGTTTTGCCTTCTAATTCTGAACCAGCCTTTCAACAAAGGTCATTTTCATTGTCTGTGGAGCAAAGGTAATAATAACTTGCATACATCTTCATTTGCTTATTTATTTAGTTGCTACCCAGCTAATGTACTTTGTGTCTGTTGAATTGCAATGTAGCAATTTCCTCTTAACTAGAGCAACCTTCTGGTGAGAGTGTGAATCGGCAGAATATGTCCCTTGTTGCTGAATGCACCAAATGAGCTGATTATGCAAATTCTTCATCTCTGCATTGCTTACGTCAGTGGGAACTTTATGGACTGCTCTGTGTAAGAGTAGCTTTTCAGAGGCGTCTTAGGAATGATCATTGTTTTGCTGACAAAGTGTAGCAGATCAATGATGCATTCAGGAGTCTGGAAGCGAGCATTCCTTTAAAGGTCATCAGTGAAATGTGTTAATTTTAATCAAAATAAAATGAACTCTGTAGATATTATGTTGTGAAAGCAGTGGGAATTTGCGTGCGTGTCAGAATTATGCAAATCAGGTTTCACTACCTTTTTGTTTAATATGCGCAGTGCTAATCATCATCTGTGGTAGGATAGCTGCAGATTTACTGACATTTTTTTGAGATATGTAAATCTTTACAAGCTTGGAGCTATTAATTCCTCTGCTACAGAAATGTAGTCCTTCAGAAGCTTTCTGACAAACAGCAGGAACTGTCTTGTTACGAGGCTGGGAACCTTGCAAAGAGATTGCTCTTAACTGACTAGGGCAGATAGAGCTGTTTGATGCCACCATAAGCATAAGGGTTGGCAGGAGATAGCTGTACAGTTAAAAAGAACTGGAGGAAGGGATGAAGTGAGAAGGATGTATTCATAGCACTTAATTCCAGTAAACCTAAATTAGGTGCCTATATATGCAGAAGAGTGGGGAAAGAAGGGAGACACTTGCACGCGATGATTCAGAGCATCTGAACAAGTACTGTACTCCAAACGGGCTCTCTTGCACTTGCAATATCAGCAAGAAATGGCAGCAAGAAGTGCTCAGTGGAAGGGCTGTCACGTGTATTTTCTAGATGTGATTCTACATATTTTTTGATTTTAAAAAGGTACACTGAAAGACATATTCTATATTAAATAATGAAGGGAAGAAGGGTAAGTGTTTTGGTATCATTTCTTTTTCCCACCTTTCCTGTATTTTGAGGGTTGAGATTAAAAAAGCAAACCAGACATGCACAGTTACTGAATGGGAGTAGTACCTTGGGTGTGTTGCTTTTTTATGTTGTATTCTGTTAATCAGACTTTTTGTATTTGTTCTTTGGAATTTTAAGTCTTCCTCTTGAAATCAAACCTGTGCAGGGTGACCCTTGGGGCATGGAGTGCTTCTTATTGTAACGCTAATGAGCCCTAAACTGTAGTGCTTCAGTGAAGGGCTGGAAGAAGCAGCTGAATAAAATCGAGTGGACCACAGACTGTCTTGCTTGAGACTATCTCAATGGCTTCCTGTCCTCTGAGCATAACTGTGTTGAAAGCAATTATTGGTGCTGTGAATAGTTCTTCAAAGAGTCTGAGAGTTAGGAGCAGAAATCCTATTTAAGCTAATAAGACTTTTGCTGATAGGTTACTTCCAGAAATGAGTGGATGTTTTCTATCTAAGTAAAATGATAGAGGAAGGTGGTGACATAGTGAACCCAAAATGTTTCTCTTCAAAATGTCTCAGCTTCAGTAAATCTCAGTGAATCCAGAACAAGTTTTTCACGACACCTGACTGACAATGCCAGTGGACTACTGTAGGTATCAGCAATATTGTGCCTCCTGGATCCTGAAACTGAAGGAGTCTCAGCAGAGAGACTGTTGCAGGACTAGTAGAATCTGGGTTTTTTTGAATATGAACTGAAAGAAGTCCTGAAAGAATGAAACACCCTCAGAATCAGTGCTTGTTGACCAGCTATATATCCTTGAGATCTCATACAGAAATGATGAGAAGGAAACATTAGCTCTTTTGATCTGCAGAATATTGCCAGCTACACAAACTGGGTGATAAAGGGAAAGAAAAATGCAGAGGGGAAAAAAAAAGGTAAAATATTGACCAACTTCTCTAAGTTACAGCAGTCTTGGGTGTTATGCCAAGTACAGAATGCTGAGACATAAGTGTTATTTTCAAGTAGGTTGTGGCCTAGCAAAATAACTTGTTTCATTAGCCTAATCACGTTAGCATCAAGTGAAAAATAAAGGTGTGATATGACATGTCCTGAGTTTAAAAAAAAAATATTGCATGGATAACTGTGGCTATTCTAGGCTGAAATCATCCCAGGTGTAACTCCTCTTGACCTCATGAAAAAGTGGTTGCAGCTAATTAGCCTTTGTCTTATTACAGACTTGCATGAAATCTATTTTTACTGACATACTTTGAAAAGAACTGTTTAAACTTATACAAGTTTGCATAAACTTGTGCTTTGTGAGGGACACTGAAATCTGATTTCTTCACTTCCAGGGGGCAGCTTTTACCACTCTCCCATCTAAGCTGGATAAGTGAAAATGGGGGAGGTGGCATGAGCTAAAGCTAAAGTGGAACAGGTAAGGGGAAAAAGGTCTCACAGTATGTGAAGCTGAGACAATGTGGGAAGGTGAGGAGGGCTGAGTATAGACTAGGAGGAAGCACAAGGCTGGGAACGTTATTCAAATCCATCAAAAAGTACTTTGACTGTAGCTGTTAATGCAGTCATTTTTTACCAGTGGATTTTGTACGTCTTCCCTTGCAGTCCTTATCATAATTGTGGAAAATACGTGTAAGAGACAGGGCTGCACTTTTCTCAGAGCTCGTTTTTTGTTTCCAGGAGATTCCTGTAAGGAAGACTGGATTCAGTGGGACCTTACCCTGACAATCCTAAATTACAGTTTGTATTTCAGTGATGTTTCTGTTTCCTGGTTTCAATCCTGTTTAACAAAAAAAATGGTAGGGAAAAAAAATCCAGTTTACATTAGTCTGGAGGGCTGCTTTGCAAGTGTTTTCAAATGTAAATGTATCTTTAAGAGAAATGACTTTGAGTTGGAAGCCTGAAACTATCTCTATATTGTTTGAAAAGTATGGAGACCCAGGTTTTAGCAGCTGAAAACAGAAGAGGCTTTCCAGAGAGTAAATGAAAGTCCCTGAGATTTTGATTCTGCTCTTTAAAATCTCTTTAATCAGAAATACAGTGACTTATTTATGCCAAGATTTTCAGCAGTGTCTAGTGATCGCAAGTGCTTCTGTTTTTTTGATGTATCCCTAGTGAAGTACTAGGAAAGGGGCAGAATTATTGCAGTGCTAAGAAATCACCTCTATAAAATTGTCTGAAGTTCAGATTCTCAAAATTATTTCTTATTTCTGAAAACATTACCCCTGCAAGCTGTACTACTGAAATGATCCAGAATTGTTTTCATGTCCTCGCTTGATGGTAGTGTGCTCAATGACTGTGCACTGTAGAATATTCTCCATTCTTAAATGTTGACAACGATAGCTGTAAAACCCAAGAAGTTATGTGCTGAAAAATAGATTTATTATTTCGAGAATCAGTGTAAAATGGCAACATTCTACAGAAATCTGATGAAGTTCCCATCAGTGCTGTATTTGTGGGAGTGACAGGTTTGTAGTTAAATAGCAACTTTCGATTTGCAATGGAGAAAGACATATTACAATAGTGGTTTGGTTTTCTTTTTTCCTTTTTTCCTTTCCATTTAATCTATGGCTGAGTGTTCTTATATCCATGGGTTTACTGATAAATACAGTTGCACTATTAAAATATTGGTTAATTCAGTTTTGCTTGGCTGAAGAGGGAGACTATTACACTTGTGCTTTATAGCAAGAAAACATGTCCAGGGGTATTTTTCAGTTCTTACAGTGGTAGTGCTACATTAGCCCCTGTGCCTTCCTCAAAAGGATTGTGATCTTTTTCTGCAAATAAAGGCTTTCTGTGAAAGTTTTAATCAAACAGAATATGCTGAACCACTTGAAGTATTAGCCATTCATACTACAAAATGTCTCTCGTTGATGTACTCAAACTACCAGCATCCTTTTGGAAAGGGCTGACTGAATCCTGAATGGTGGGATGTGTATATAATGTTGGGTAAGCAGATGGAAAGGAGACATTTATGAGATGGGGCTGCAAAAATGTCTGTCCTTCAGGAGTACTTTCCTAAAAAGTCTCTTTTGTTCTTTTCAGTGAAGGAATCTGGGGTCTATCTGTGTCTCTTTATTATGTTGCCCTACCGGCCACTTCTGTATACACGTGGTATGTAGGCTTTTTATGACCCTTTGTAGATCATAAGCATGGAGGAACTCCAGAAAGAGGGATGTTGCTCACCCTGGAGAGTTCAATTCTATATTTTTGGGGTGTCTGTATGCTGCAATGGCAGCAAGCATACTTCTGCAGTGGCAGTGCAATAACTCAAATCCAAACAGTGTTAGATTGTCCTCATGTAAACAGTTATTTTATTATGCTACATCTGTTGTGATTACATATCCATAAACTGAGTTTTTTTCAGGTTTCCCTCTCTATCAATAACCATTGGGCCTGTTGGCTTTTAAACAGTATCTTGAACGTGAAGCAACTTTCCTGACAAGGTCAGCTTACTGTTTGGTGAAAATGCTGCTAAGGAATGGATTGTTAGCACCTAGAGTTGACTGCAAATTACAAAATATCTCCTCTTTCCGAGTAATCAAGTAAAAAAGGTGCTAATTTTTGTCATGAATTTCAGAGGCACCTGTCTCTGAAAACCACATGCTCCTATCCATTTTATGTTCCATATGCTTTTGCCTGCAATATAATTGGTGATTGATATTTTGAATATCTTTGTGGAGGTTCAAGAGCTGTGTATAAAGGTAAATAAGATATAAATACAAGCGGAGATGCAAAGCTCAGGTAAATATACTGAGGGGAAGGTAACAGATTAATTGGAACAGCTTGAATGTCTTAGAGCAGAGAAAAGGTGTTGTAGTTTTAACAATGGGAGGAAATAACCTGACTTTCCCTTATGCCACTTTTTCTTCTCCGTGATTGATATCTTTTCCTCCATTGTCTTAGTGGCTGGACTCACCTGCGCTTCTGGAATTATTGGTAACTTGCCCTCTTACCTGTCAGCAATGAACTTGCCTTGTTGGCATATGGTGTTCTTTTTTTCTCACCTTTTGTTTTCATTTCTACCTGAACTCTACTTGTAATATATCTCAAATTTGTACTAGACCGAGAATTGGCAGCTGGCATAAAACTTGAGTGAATTTAGAGCAGCTGCTATTAATAAATAGGAAAATGTTCATAAAAATGGTGATTGGGATGTCGCATGGACTTGTATGCTTTATTGCACTTTCCAGCAGGCATCCAGACTAGCAGTAACTCTTACTGCTGGCTTCAGCTAAACTACTCTGTTCTCCCCTGAGTAATATTAGACTCCTGATAAGTCAACAATGAAGTTCATTTTTACATGTTTGAATCAAACAAGAATATTATTTCTAGTTTGTTTTTAGTAACTTTAATTTGCTCTTCTCTGCCACTCAATCTGGATTTTAAGCCATTTTTTTTACAGTGTTGTCAGACTGCATGCACTGAGTTAATGTCCTTCAACTACCGGAGCGTAAGGGAAGTTATTTCAAGTGTTCTTGAGAGAAAAGGATCTACAATATACTGCAGGAAGAAGAAAAGCTAACCCTGATTAGGTCTGACTAGCACAGTGCTTTAAGCTTGGAGACAAAGTAATATTTAGATCTTAAGAATGTGCTAGGTTTCTACTAGGAGGGATTTGGGGAAGATTTGAGGTTTTTGGAGACCAAGCTTCTCCCATGATTCAGTGTATAAGCTTGACCTCTACCAGATTTTCATGGATATGCTGGAGGTTTATGTTTATCTTCATAAAACTAAGCTTAAAACTCCTAAGATATAGAGATATGGAAAATTCTCCCATTTTTGAGACATATACGTGACCCTTCTGCTTTGGAATCAGGTCTCTCAAGAGGTAGCCTAGTTGTGTGGACGTTTGGAAAAGGAGGTCTCATTGGTTTTCTGTGGATTTTTAAGTAGTTACTGGCAAAGCTGAGAACAGAGCTGGTCTTCCAGGCCTTTTGCAAAATTCAAGTTCCCTCCCAATAGTAGTATCTGTGATAGAATTAAAGTCTTTAGATAAAGTTCGAGATATACTAAACTGCCTTTTTTTTTGTTGATTTTAATTCTCTGCAAATCCAGCAACAGGAAGTTCTAAGATCTGAAATGAATTTTTGTTCGTTAGACAGATTTGAAATTTTGTTTGCAAAATGAAAAAAATTAGTAATTAAGACCCCCTCTGTGGTACTTTGAAAAGCTAAACCACGCCAAGCTGAAGTTCAGAGTAACAACAATACACAATTACTTTGAAGTACTACTGAAAAGCATACCATTATTATAGCTCAAGAAAAAAAAATGGGAGAGTATTACAGTGCTTTTTTGCTATTGAGCTGGGATGCAAATCCCATTAGGGGAGTTATATAATAGAAAGATTTTTCTATATAGAAGTCTTTGATAGCATCATACTATGTATCCTGTAACCATGATGTTTCCCAGAGGACAGTTGAAAGAAGAAGCTTTGGAAACTACTGTCAGGGGAATGCTTTAGAGCACCCCAAGCAAATAGGGAAGCACAAGGCTGTAGAAAAAAAAGATGATTAATAGCTCATTTTGTTAGTGATTCAACAAGAAAGATGGTCCTGGGAATGAACATAGAGAGCAGAGGTGAATGCATGAGGTTAGCGTAAGACGTGTGATAGAAAAGAGAAGGTTCTTAATCCCATGAAAGGAACACTTGGATTTTTGCTGCCTCAGGCTATACAGGGAGAAGTGTTTAAAGAAATTGTTTCTCTGGAAGTCACGACAAGGCAAAGGTATTATTTTCATAGCTAGAGCTTAGCATGAATCCACTACTAGGGTGAAGATGTAAGGTCTTGTAAAAGATGGTGTTATCTAGGGTTGCTATATGTCAGGGTTGCTATATGTCAGGGTCTTCTCACTGGCTGTGATGGCCTTTGGATCAAACCACTGTTTTATTTTCTTCCTTTTTTCTTACACTAGGGTTGCCTTAGGGTAGAAAAACCTTTTTATTATTATTTTCTATTTTATTTAAAAAAAAAGAAAGAAAAGCCTGTGCCGGTACAAATACCTCACCATTAATCATGGTCCAGTGTTTATTTCAAATTGTAATTGCCTTTTAAAAGTGGGTTTCATTTTTTCAGTTTATCTAAATCCAGTTATGTTTCCAGCCTTTGATTATTAAAAGTTTTGATTACTTTATTACCATGATTGTAATAATGAGTAACTCAGCCGGTGAACAGTTTAAACTCTTCTGTAATAAATTGAGAATTTGCTAGTATTTATTGGTTATTTGGCTGATGTTCTGTACATTCTTCACTGTCTTCAGCGCTTGAAAGGACATGAGTAGTTTGAGAATGTGGATGTTGGATTGCTGGTTTTCTCATCTAAGTGGTTTACATATTATCTTGTGTTCACTCATATTATCAAATATGAAAATTGGACTTTAGTGTAAGTCAGGAAACAGTTAACTTTTCTGCTCTACTCCTTATTTCTGCTCTTTTGTACAGGTAGGCTGTTCTGTTAGATTATAGAAGTATATATATATAATACTTAAAATACTATGTGGATTTACATTTTGAAAACAGTGTTAATGAGATATTTTTTCATAGTGTGTAACTGGTTAGATAGCTTGCCATATGATGGTATACCATAGAAGTTCTAAAATGATTGAAGGACTTGTGTCAAAGACAGCTTTCTCTGTCATCTTTTCTGATTTTGTTAACTGCCTTCTGTAGCATTGCTACTTCTAAACATCTTGAATGTATTTTGGTGTTATTCTAAATGTCTGCATTAGATGCATGCACATGTGTTTTGTTTGAATTTGGGATCATAGTGGGCGTTTATTCTTGAGCAAGACCAGAATTTTTCAAGAGTTAATAGAGATCTGAGCTCCTCACTTTATGTATCTAGTTGGAGACACTAGGAGTTTGATTAGGAAGAAAATAGTACTTAGTGATACCAAATTAACAGCTAAGCCTGTTGATTTCACTGGGATTATTCCTGTGCTTGACACATTAAAAGTAAGTGATTAAGTATTTTGCTGGACTTGGTATGAGCTGTATCTTTTTTTTATGAAATGCATCTTGTTGGGATGAGCCAAACAAGGTGTGTATGGTTAATTATTCTTATTAGCTGAGCATTACAAATCGTAAGAATGATTTGAGGATTTTCTAAATTTATTTTACTTTGTTTCCTTAGCCATAAACATGTTAATATATGGGATGGAGCGTGGATGTTCAGCTGTTGAACAACCGTATTAGTTGAACAGTTTCATACTAGAACTTTGGAGCATGGGTTGTGTCTTCTGTCTTGTTTATTTCTGATTGCACCAAAGATTTGCTTATGTAAATGGATGAAGCTCTGTTGACTTTGATTCAGTTTCACATATTTACACCAGCCAAAAACTTAGCACATAAAAATGGAATGAGTATTGTGGATAATAACACCTTTTCTCTCACAAGTTATCAATTCTTTATCTAATATACCAAGAAGACATACAGCAGCTAACTTTAGTTTAGCTGACAGTGAATCACGCTGCAGCAGAAATAAAAATTTGTCATAGGTTTCTCATTCTGGAAAATTCCATTGACCTCAGAAATAGCAGGGACAACCCATAATTTTTAGAAATGTTTTATTATCATCTTCCATTCTTGGAAGCTTTATGACTAGCAGCTTGATGTAAAGGCTCTTGATGTCAATATTCCTTTAGTTACTTTGAATTAATTTGACTCAGACCTTCATAAAAATCTTGCTTTAGAGAGGTCCTGTTTTCACTGAAATCAAGTTTAATGTTAACTCAGTTATCCTAGATAAAGTGTTGGTAGCACCACAAGAATGATTGTTGATTCAATGTAAGCCTCATTAGCACTGAAGCAGTTTGGTGCTGTAGATTTTGAGTATTATTCTGTTGGAATTTCTTTTTTAAAAATCTCAGCTCCTTCAGACTTCAAACCCTTGCTGCTTGTGTTCAGATCCCAGGGTCTTGCTCCTTGGCACTCTATTTCTGGCAGTATTAGTTGTTCAGCAGGTAGAAAGATTTTTGCTTATTTCTGAACACACACTTGTCTTTCAGCCTTTGTAATGTCACTTGCATCAAGCAATTTGCGTTAGCTCCTAACTTCCAGTAGTCCAGAGTATTAGTTGGGGTTTGTGAGGTGTAATAAGCTATGAAAAATGAATAGCCAGGTCAGACTCGATGGTAAAGTCTAGAACATCACTCTCGAAATATGTTTCATTTGAAGAAGAACAGAGAGGGGGGAGAAGGAGGGACTGATTACATTTTGCAAGTCTTTGAAGTGGCCCCAAATGATTGCATTTTGCAAGTCTTTGAAGTAGCCCCAAATGTTTTGAAGTTAAAGAACTGGAGAAGCTCAGAGTACATTTAGACTGCGCTATTCAATAACATTAGTGGCCTGAGAAAGAGCACAGATTTGTAACATGCTGTCACAGTGACTTACAACTAATTTGAGGCTATGCTAATTCTATACTTTAATAATCATTTTTACAATGAATTTTGCATAAATTATTTAGCCTGTGAAAAGATATGGTTCAACAAAAATAACACAATTCATGTTTAATACAGGGTTAAGGTGAGCAAAATGGCTTGGAAGTCCATTGAGTTACAAAGCAAAAGCACTGTAAATCTGGCCTAGCCAGAAAATTTGATGATATTTTAGTTCTGATTGCCCAAATTGACATCTTAAATGGGCTCTGCCTTTAAGGGGACAGTAACCCTCCCTCTAAAATACATTCCGGCCTTCATTTTTACCCACCCAGGACTGCGGGAGAAGGTAAGTACTGAGCAACTGAGGCATGCAATCATGCAGCACTTCTAAACAGCTTGGCCTATGTTTCATCTTGATTTAAACCCACTGAAAACACTGAATGTTTGAACAGTCCTCTTACTGTCTTGACAGACAAGATAAAGGGAATGCGAATTACACCTTCTATTTGAAGGAGGATAAATATTAAGTCCCTTACTCTTCAGGCAGAGCATGACCACGAAGAAACCCTTGCAAAGCAACAAGTTTAAGAATTTACAAGTCAGGAGAAGATTTTTTTTTTAGATAGGCCTACATCATAGAAGTAGTATTGAAATGATCTCTGTCTAATTTTCATAGTTGTTTTTTTCTTTCCCTTATCCCTGTTTAAGTATGCACTGATCCTGTTATTTCCAGATGATAATGAGATGAATGATGGAAGTGGTGTTGAATTCACACAGTGTGGATGGGTGCTGCATTTGAAGGAGCCTCTGTGGTCATTCAGACTTAGACCTTAGAAGATGTGAAGTAATTACAGATCTGGAATGTGATTTTTTTTTTTTCATGAAGTTTCTACAGAAAGAGATTAATATCAGCAAAAGGTCCTAAAGAAGTCACAATATTTGGTCATTGCCAAATGAGTCAACTTGAGTGTGACATAAATCCTGTGTCAATCTGTTTAGCTGAGGTGTGTAATCATTTTGACAAATGTATGAAAGGCTGTTGTGGGACATAAAAAGGTATTTTTAAATTGCAGAAAAGGATTTAGACTATCCAAAGAAGCCTCTGCAATGAATATTGTCTCACCAAGAACTTTTAGCCCGTTGAACTCTATGAATATCTTTCAGAACTCTCTGTTTTGGTTCACTCTACTTACCTGCCCGTTTTTCATAGTGAAAGGAAGTTTGTGTCTTGGGGACTGTGCTTCTTGGTTGCTTTTTTAAAGTTGGATAACTGTTTCAAAAGTTACAGAGGGGAAGAAAAGTGGGTAGAGATGTGGGCAGAGAGAAAGGGAAAGGAAGAAAAACGTGCCCAAGTACATAGAGAATTACTGTATAATAGATACTTTTTAGGAAATAATATCAAAGAGGGATTACAATCAATTTTAATTCCTGGGAATATTAACATGTTATGGGAAATAGACTGGTTGTTCCAGTTTGTCTATACATTGCTCTTGGTGCTCCTATAATAAAAGTAACTGTGATATTAGCAACTGTTTAGCACAGTCTCCTTTTTTTTTTGGTCAATCTATCTTTTCCTCTTGCTTCATGAAAGAGAAGAGAAAGTGTAAGAGTATGGATGAGGCGTAGTAAATGTTCTCTAAATGTCACACTGACAACGGTTAAAGTTACACTTCCCATTTTGCTTAAGCAGTAATTCACTGGGTCCCCCAGTTATATCTGATTTAACTTAGGACGCTTAGCTGGAGTTTCTTAGGTCAGTGACAGTGTTTCCCTCTTCAGTCAATGGACAGAGATCTGAGTTGTGTTCTCTAGCTTTACACAGAAATGTAGCTGTCTAAAATTGAGAATAGCAGCCTAGATGTGAGGTTGTTTGCTCTTCTAAGTCTGTTTCCTTGGCCAATTTACAGCAAAAACAAGAGGAAAATGAATTTTGTGGCAGCTGATATCTATAGTTTATCTGATTCATTTGGTCTCAGTGTTATCTGTCTTAGACCTCAAATCTTTCCCACTAGCCACTTCAAACCTTGTTTTTCTATTTAGCAACAGGGGAAGGGCAGTGAGGATAACCACTTGGAGACTGCATAATTGTCATCTAATTTTGAACTTGCCTTGGCTGTCTTTTTCCTTGACCACCTCTCGTTATGTAGGCCTATGTATCTTTGTCACAGAGCAACGCTCTCAGAACTCTGTAAAACCCAGATACATATTAACAAGGCATCAGGAGTTGACCTTTTGTCTGGCAGGGGGATTGTGAATGTTATTGACAGTGATTTGTGAAGTTTGATTTCCTCAATGAATTTAGGATCGTTATAGTATTTAAGCTTACTTCTAAATCATGCATTTAATTTTATTGCTTTTTCTTTAGATCTATAGATTTCAGTGAGCATTAATGCATCAGTCATATTTTATTCAGTGATTAGGGCTTGATATCCTTTGTATTCACCTTCTAGAACTGCTTTAGCAGCAGAACTGACTATGCAAAAATGTATAAAAAGGGTAGAAATAATAAATGCATTATCAATTTGGCTGACACAGTTCAACATTTTAAGTTTTGTTTGTGACCCACTGGTCATCTTTGGCAATTTAAATATACATATTTAGTGTCCTTTTTCAAAATGTGCAGGACAATGGGTAGGCTCTAGTGTTATTGGTGTAATAAATCTGTGCTAAAAGAGGTTCCTCTTGCATTTCAAATGCATACTGCTGCTGTTCTCATTTAGATATTAAATTTAGAGATGTGCAAAATCTGTTGAAGTTTGCTGCAAGTGTTAGCAGTTATTTTCTTTTCTGGTAAGTCTTATCCATTCTGGGACTGCTTAAAATAACATGAATAATTGCACATTGAACCTTTGTCCCTGCTGATGCAGAAGCATCACATTGTCTAGGGAACCTCTTTATCATGGCAGTGCAGGATGCTGTCGTTGATAACCTATCTTACGGGCCATAAAAGTTGGGGAAAAGGATCTTGAAGACACTTTGGGACAACAAATTTGATTTACATTTTATGTGTCGCATTTGACTATAGTAAAGAAGTATCCAGCTCATTCCCAGCTCCAGAAGAATGGCACAGTCATCACCAGCAAAGTGAATACCCTGCTAAAAAGAAACTATAAAAATTCTGTTTGGATTCTTTCAGAGGTGTTTTTAAGCTTGCAAGTCTTCTTATTCCTAGTTTGTTTCCTTTATTTGTGATACTTCACCCGGCATTGTATTAAAAAGAAGAATATCACTTATTCCTGTGAATTAATGTGGTTCTTGGAAACAACTCAGGCTTAATAATGTGTTTTTCTTCATACATAGGCACAGTTGTTGAGCCTGTGAAAAACAAACTTGTGTGGACATTCCTTTTTTGTTACTGAGGCTGCAAGACCACTGTAGGCTTTCAGGTGGGAGGTAGAAGTGTGTGTTACACACATATCAGTGGGTTTGATGATTTCATGCTGAAGTAATGGGTATTACAGAGAACGATGAGAAATAATGCTCTGATTACAGAAAGAAGCACTCTGATACAGGCTGGAGATTTTTGAGCTTCAGTTTGGGAAATGAAGTGCATTTCATCTTTTCACTTTCCTTCCGTGTGGAGAGGTCAGAAGTCATTTTAGTCTCCACTGTCTTGGGAGTTGCAGTGATTTCTTTTTCTGCAATCACTTAGGAGCTATTGACCTTGCACCAGGGAATCCAGAAAATGTAGGATATGAAAGTGGGACACAAACAGATTTGCATCAGAGCACTGAGTTCTTTCCTGATGTCTCTGTGGAAGAGTTTTTTCTCTTTGTCCAAACATGGGTAAGTGATTTCTAGGCATGCGTCTGCAGAAGGTCACTTTTGTATGTCTAGAAGTGTTTCTGTTTTTGACATCGTACTCGATTTTCTGTTTGGAAACCACTGCCAGAATTGTGTTTGAAATCATCCTGCAAGTAAATCCTCTGTCTGTGATCTTTCTGAAGTGCTAAATGTTTCCAGATACTGAGGGAAACAGTAGAAAGGAGCATCTGGCACCACAGCCAAGTTGCAAACATATGTGTTCTGAGCAGCCAATACTATGATGACGTGAATGTTAAACCATTTCTGGGATACCTTCCAGTTTACCCAATATTTGAAATATAGTGCTGAAATAAACAAACAGTCTCTGGGTTCATCAGGGACTGAGAAACAACCATTCATTGACTTGTATTAAAACAGCTGGTTTTTCAGGATATTGTTTCAGTCTATTGGCATTGCTGTAGCACAATTTATTTCCTTTAGAAAAGGCATTCTGCACTTACACTAGGAGCAGCTGAGAGAGAAGCTGAGTAGCAGACTGACACACTGTATTTTTATGGGGAATATATGGCATATTTGGGCATTCTGAGAGAAACATTGAAGTAGTAATATACCCAAAGATAAATAAGCGTATCCAAAGATAAATAGGCATAAGGAATGCTTTTTCAAATAACGTGGAGAAGTTATGTGTCCATATACCATTTAAAATTAGGAAGTTTCATCACTCTCAGTTCTTTGGAAAATCCTACCCAAATCATGTGAAAATACATGTTCATCTAACTGTGATTCCCAGGCTTTCTCTTCCTCATTAAAATATTAAATTTGGGAAAAGATCCTGTTGTGCTAAGATTTGAGTATCCATATAAAGCAACTCTTATTTTTGTGCGTGGTGGTTGTTGAGGATTATTCAAGCAGTAACACTCATCACAGTTTGTGCCTCCAAGAGTTACTTGGAAACTTTGGATACAGTAAGGCAAGAGGCTAAAAGCCTTCATCATCTATGAAGGTTGTATATGGCTGTGTGGCAATGCACACCCAATGCTGTTATCTTCTTTTTTGTGTGATTTACTAATGTGTAAAGAATAAAGGCAGATAAATCTTCCTTGAGCTCTTCTTGGCAAAACACTGTAAAGGACTGAAACCATTAGTTAAGTTTTCTGTGACTTCATTAAATCTTGGCTTAACAGCTATCGCCTTAAAGTGTGATGGACTGTGGGTGGTGAGCTGGCTCGCTGTCCTGATGTCAGTTTGTGTAGGAGAATAAATTGCAAACCCACAAGATACCAGAATCTTAGGTTTTAACAAAAAAGTGCAGACAGACAAACCCCAAACAGCAACACGTGCACAAATAACACTTTCCTTGAATAAGTATTCTTTGAAGGAATGCAGTAAAATGAGTTCTGAATGTTAGGAGCAGTTTTTCAATCTCAGCTTTTTCTTCTCTGCCAGCTTTCTGTTGGAGTTTAATCTATTAAAGTTCCAAATGAGTGTGAATTCCAGTTCATTGCCCACTGATACCATTTAGGCCATAAGACTTGTGAAATGGATTTTATTGGCACATTTGAAAGTTAACCCTCTGCTGTGCTGCTCTGCAGATGATAGCTGCTGAAAGTGCAGGCTGCCACACTTACCTTGTTGAAAGCTCAAGAGTAAAAACTTTAGAGATGTGAACAAATATGGATGTCTTTGGCTGCAAATAAATTTCATTTGTCTCGCTCAATCTTAGTGGCTTTTGGTAGATTCACAAGTAAGTAAGTAATAAACTCATGTATAATACTAAGACACTTATTCAGATGTTTTATACCATTCTCTTTCATGGGCAGCCATAGGTACTTAAGGTAGAAGTCCTGATCCTACTCATGTTGACAGCAGTTGTTTCCTTGACTTCAGTCAGTTTCAGAAAGAAGTGTTGCCTTCACTGCCCTTACTAATAGACCTCATAGCTCTCCAGTGCAATGGAAGTCTAAGCAAGAATTGCCCTTCCATGAGAAACGAAGGGAGGAGTTTCCAATACAATTCCAATGTAGAGTTAACACTTTCTTCCTCCATTCTTCCTATCCTGAAAGTTGCTATAATAGAAAGCAGATGTGGACAACTGCTTCATCTGTTTCACATTCTTTATCTGAAAGTTCCATTTTTGTAAGTAGCTCATAAAAGAGTAATAAATTCTGATTTGCTAAAAGCCATCTGGTTAATGGATTGCTTCAGAACTATTTATAATAGGAGCTATCTATGTAATTAACACTTATAAAACATACTGCTTGTGCCTATAAGATGCATATTATTGGTTTTTACTAACCCTTTATAGGGGATGTACGGATGCATTTTTAAGTCTAGGACAGACTTTGCTTGAAGAAAGCGTAATATTGGGTTAGCAATTTTAAATATTTTTAGCTGTACCATGTCTCTAGAAATTGTCTCTCTCTTCACTGGTGTGTGCTGTTCGGGAAGGCTTATATTTTGGCTTTAAACCTGATGGTTGATCCTATCTCTCAAATTCTGAGCCAGGTGAAGGCAGGTGTAGTGATGTGGCCTGAATTTGGTCAGCTTGAGCAGTGTGTTCCATTCCAGACAATATGGATGTATAAAGTCATCTTCCATTCCGTGGAAAAGACAGACGTTCTATGAAGAGATCAGATGAGAGAGAGATGCAAACACGCGCATTTTACTCTGATTTCTGTATTGACTCCAGGTATATGGGGCTGAGTTTCAGATGGAGTTTGGCAGATTTTCACCAAGCCCGGCCTCACCCCTTCTGCTTGTTTTGGTGCACTCTTGCAGCTCCTCAGACTCACACGACGCAGCCAACCACAAGTTTAGTCCTGTTAGGAGCTACCACAGAGTTGCCACTGAATGCTAAGGTGAGTGTGAGGAAGTGTCATACCGTGTCCTGGTGCAGTAAGTCCCTCTTCTCGGATACTGAACCAGAGTGCTGTTGTGGGTGCTGGGTTTCTTTTGATTTAGACATACTCACCTGGAGCAAAATTAATTCCACACCTTTAGAAAGAAACCAGAAAGAACATAAAGGTGTCAAATGTTTTTTATGTCTTTCTCAGTGGAATTCAAACCAAAGTCTAAGAGGCAAAAATCCTGCCCGTAAGTTCCTTTGGCTGGATCCTCTTTGTGGTGCTCTAAAGTCTCCTTCTACTTGAGACAATTTCCCTGAGTGTTTCTTTAAAAGTCTTCCAAAATGCTTAGCTGATCTTGTGTGAAAAGAAAAAGACTGCAAGTACACAGCAATTTCAGAGAAGCTGGAAGGAATTTTTAATGTGACTGAAAGTGTCTGAGTGACAAATTAGTAATAAAAATGTCACTAATTAGGCTGTAGTAGAATCTTGATAATCAAAACTACTTGGGTGAGACTAAATATATTCAGATGATGGGGAGCCCATATAATGAGAATCAGTTGAAGAGAGAGGCAAGCTGGCAGCTTGTTACAAAGGGAGGCTGAGAGAGATGGTGGGTGTTTTGAATAAACAAGCACCTAACATAATTTACAGAACACAGTCCAAAGGTAGGAATGAAAAGGCAGCTGCATCAAGAATTTTAAATAGTAGGGAAGCATCAGCTCCCTTGAATGAAAGAGGACAGAGAGTGCTAGAACTTCTCTCTGCACTTTTATTTAGACAAATAAGCCTGGGAAGTTTGACTTAAGCCCTCTGAAGTGTGCTTCATCCTACCAAATGTATCCTGTGTGCTCAAGGGGCCTCTCAGGTCCCCTGTTCTGCCACAAACATAAGTTTGTGACAGTAATTCAGTCGGCAGTGGGAAAATTTGCCTCTTTATGAGGGTTAGGGCAAGCTGATTTCCTCAGGTAACAGCTTAGTTCTGTGGTAGGAGCCAGTGACACCACTTCTGGGGAAGGGGAGGAGGCAGTGGGAGCCTCAAGGCAGCTGTTTTAATAAATGCAGTTTATTAGAAAATATGCTAAAAATGGTAGAAATTGCCCTTTGCAGGAAGGTGAAAGTTTGTCAGCGAGGGAAGGAATAATCCAGTATCAGTATCAACTGTTGTGTGAGGAAGAAAAACCTTCAGTCTTTGACAGGGGAACGTCTTTGAGCAGGAGCTTTTGTTTCATTGGTTGGTAAGTTGAACTGACTTACAGGGATGATCTGATCCTTTAGATCATTTTTGCTGCTAGCTCTAACGCTGCATTTATGTCATCATTCCTGTATCTTCTCAGGTGGGATTGTGGGAGAATTAGTACCTGGTTTAGTGTTTTCACATGTAGCAAACTTATTGTGTGAAAGGGCCTTAGGTAAGGAAAAAAAACCAACCTGGGAACAGGACTGTAGAACATATAGGATCAAATGGCTCTGCTATGCGTGAAAAGAAATTGACTGAAAATAACTTCATTCTGTTTTTTAAAGAAAATACGTTTTCCATGCAGATAGAGCTTTTTCACAGTGTGACTTTCTTTGAGTTTCCCAATATGCTACTATGATTGCTGTAATGTGGGGTTACTGAGCTATTCCTTCTGTGTTGTGGTAGGATCGTTTGTGGTGATGGCAATCATGAAGCACACACTGCTACAGAAGCACTGATCTGGCTGTTCTTGAAAATACCACTTTTCAGTGCCGATTGATTTGAGGCACCTGTATTAGCTAGCAAGGGGTCCTTCACAGTGCAAGGAAGAAGCACCTCCAGAAGGTGATTTGGAGTGCCTATGCTAACATCCTGACCAGAATCACCCTCTTGAGTAGTCTCCTATCTGGTCCCTTTGATTGCTATATAGAGATTTTTAGGATCAGTTAGGCAGGACAAATAGAAGCCTTTTTTTCTGCTTGCCTCCCATAGAGTGCATAGAAGCTTGCCAGAACATCCTTTTTCTGATATTCCCTACTTGCCCTCAGCCTGGTTTCTGGTGATATAGCTCTTCCTCACACAGGATCACCCTTTTCTTCACATTCTGCTTCATAAATCGTTAATATCTGGGTATTTCAGGCTTCCCCCCAGAGAACCATGCACTCACTCACCAAAAATTTACTCACAAATTGGTATCATGCTTGAGCAATCAAGGGATGCTAACAGCGGGGATGGCTGTGACTTCTGCTTAAGGTCAGAATCTCATATCTTAATTGATAATTGGCAAACAAGATGTGATTCATATTTAAGTGGACTTACCAGGAAATGTATTCAGGTTTTCAATTAGCTACTACCTTCTAAATCACTGTGTCTATGTGAGGGATATTTATTGCAACGGGGTGTGTGTTTTAGTTCCAGCTTTCAGATAATGCTTACACCCTCTAGAAAGCAGCACAGTCTTGCTTCCAAAAATAAAAAGGTTTCCCACAGGGAAATCAGGAGTGGACTAATTTGGCTTCTATGGTTATCTTGTTGCTGTATATGCAACTATAATTTATGCAACCATAATTATACACAAATTTGTGTCCGCCTTACCTCCATGATGAAGAAAGTGTGTGTAGGAGATTATTTTTGCACCTGGACTAGCTCAGTGAAATATGAACTAAGCCTGTCTGATGATGATAGATGAAAGTCATTTTACACAGGAAAACAGTGCTGGTGATTATGAAAGGCAGGCTGGCTGAGTTAAAGGGCTGATTATGCACAAAGGCTGCTGTGAGTTAACGGATCAAATTTACACTTCAGTTTCCTCTTGCACCAGTGTTGCAATTACAGAATCAGCTGAAGCTTTTTTGGCAGCTGCTTGGGTGACTTCACCACCTTGTGAGTGGGAGCACTTTTACGGGAACGTGGGCAAATCAAAGCCTGTGCAGGTATCTAACATAGCACCTCATAATACTACGTTTGTAATAAGTGTCTCCATGAGGAGTATACACTGGACAGCCCAAACATTTTTGTATATATTGTAATAAGGAGAGCAGCAACTGTCTAGAAAATTTTAACTTAAATAATAATTATTGTACTTACAAAGTCAGTGGTGCTCTGAGCTACCTGGTTGTAAGGAACTACGTATTTTGATATGTACAGAACTGTACAGTTTCCACGTACATTTTACTTAGGGCAGTATTGTGGCAGGGTCACATGAGGCACTCTGTGCTGGCAATCCTTATCATATCCCCTTGTGGGATATTCTTTTGTTAAGCAGCTTTCCAAAGTGCTTCTTCAGTGGATCCAAGTCATTTCTATTAATAAGCAGCTTACTGCGATGGGAGATTTCTATGTGTATATTTAAGCCATCCACAAATAAGAAAGCAGGTAAAACACATAAGGAAAGAATAACAAGATGCTCCCCTTTTAGTGATGCTAATTTCCTCCAACCTGAAATACTATTAATTTAGATACTTGTTGTATTTTGACTAATGGTTACTTAATGCCAAAAATAAATATAAGTAGTGAAAAGTCACTAGATAATATGTATAAAAACATTCTTAATAACATCAAATAGAAGTTGTGATCTAGGACAGGCTAAAGATAACTGAAATCAAGCAAATCATCAGGCTGTTTAGAAACCTAGCTGATTTATTTACAGGTACAGGGCTTTTTTCCTCAGCTGATCATAATATTAGTGAATGCTAGTCCATGGATGGAAGCTTGGCAGCTTGGATATTTTTTGGATAATAGGTAATACTCATATGTTTGTTCAAGAAAATAAAAGAAGATATCTTCACAACAGCTGGCTATTCAGAAACCTTGCTGTTAGGGTAAACAGGAAAGCACTGGATTGTTCTGGTCACAGCACAGTGGAAAGCATTTAACTACAACCTTCCTTTATCACACCAGAGTTCACACTTTCACATGAACTACACCGTTGTGCCCTGAGTTTAGTTGAGGTGCTGTAGTCTCGCACAAGTGAAGGCACAGGGTACCTGTTCATGGGAGGCATGTCACAATTCTTCATGCCAGCTTGGATTAATTGCTGAGAATTAATAGCATAGACTGCCTGTTGTTTCTGCATCTGTTTAAAGTTGTATCACCTAAGGGATATGTGATTGTGCTGTGTGTTTTTTGTCCAAAATAAGTTTTGAATGGGGTGACCAATTTATACAAATTTGAGAGAGTGATAGAAGTACCAAAAATACTAAGGCACAATAAGCTTTGTAAATACAGGGAACTCATTGAAAGAGAGAGACTGATGTTCCTGCTAGTTCCTGACCTAACTTCTCACTGAAATTGTAGTATAAGCTTATTCCTAGACACCAGAAACCCCACCTTGTGCAAAAGGCTTAAGATTGCCAGCCACAGAAAAAGAGGTTCTGGAAGTTTTGTTGCTGAAGAAAACTACTGGTGTTCATGGTTGCCATTTTCCCTCCCCACTCTGCTCTGTAACCATAAACTACCAGTCCATGTCTGATCCCCCCCCTTTGTTTTTCTTTTCTGAAACGTGATACATGTTCACGTGGATATTGACGAAAGTAAACAAAACAGAGCTTTGATGGCTGACACTCCTTTAAAAAGATGGGATAAAAATCAACGTGTGCTAAGTGCAAGTGGATAGAGAGAGTGAGAGAAGAAAGGAATTGGTTGTTTTTAAGCTACCAAGAAGCATTGCTCTCAGTTCAAAGGTAGAACGTAATTTCTTTCTTTTTATAATGAAGTTTCGTGCAACTTGATTAATGGCAAGAAAACCCCTAACAATTATATGCGTGTTCTGTTTAGAAGAAAAAGAAGGAAGAGGCTTATGTCCCAGAGATGGAGTGGAAAGCTCCCTTTTATAACATTTCTAATCTATAAGACTGACCCATCTTTTAGTGGGTCTTGTATACAGCAATTTTTTTATGGTCTCTGACCTCGTTAGTGGTTGCTGGAAATAATTAAAACCCAGAGTAGAAAATCATAATGGAATGTATGACAAAATAATGTAATTGAGTATGATAATGTAGCCTTTCAGATATTGTTGCATATTATTGTAAATTATCTGACTTACTCTACTCTCTTGTACAAATGGCTTCTGTAACAAAACTGAACTATGTTGTACAAAAAGAGAAAAATGACCATATCCTTGATGACTGATTCCTTTTCATTCCAATTCTATGAACAACAGTGAGAAATAAAGGTAGGGCACAAAGTATGGAGGGCTGAACCCGCTCCTAGCGCAGGAAATGCACTGATATGGTGTGCACTGTTGTGCTTTTGCAGTTCAACTAAAACTCAACATGCTCTCTGAGGAGGGAAGTTTGCTTCTTTTCCTTCTTTTTAATGAATATTTTTTTTCATCCATGTGAAATCTTGAAATAACTGCTTTATTTAAATTTCTTCTACTAGCAAACTATCTGGAAAGCATAATGAAAGTATGGGAAGTGCTTACTCTTTGACTTAAGTCTTTTGCACTAGCATTCATTCTGAGGGCAAAATTTTCTTCTGTGGATCCAGGTGAGATTATAGATTTGCCTATGAAAGTGAAAAATGCTTGTGTGATATCTGAAAAACTCTATTCAGAGATTCATTATAGTAATTGCTTGTAAATATCAAAATCAAGCCAGCATAATATGATTCTAAGATTCTATGCATAACAGAGATCACTCCTTTGGTGGCCATTTGATGGGCAGGGCCTTGAAATTTGTTGTTGCTTACTAGAGTGTTGCAGATGAGACATTTTTGTAACACCTCTTGGCTTACTTTCACTATCCTCTATTATTTTAAATGTATTCTAGCACTTCCAGTCAGTAGCTGAATGTGTGAGCATGCCGTGAGAAAGTGCATTGCACCTGCAAAAGTAAGCGGTTTTCTTGCTTGGACTCCTCAGAGATATTGAGCAAGAGGGAATGGGATTCTGCATGGATTTCCTGATGTTCTTGCTTTGAAAGAAAAAGGCTTTGTGCATTCTCCTGTAAAACCTCAGATAACAAAACCAAAAGGTAGTAGAAATTCACTCCACTCTGCTTATAAAAAGCCACCCCCTAAAGCTGCAGATCTCAGGCAAGACAGTGAATGAGTAGATGCTCCCTGGGATGATTTCTGAAGATTGTCAAGTGCAGATCAGTGAGGGAAGTGACTTCTGAAGTTGAAAGTTTTGCATTGCTAATGCTGTGTACCTATCTTTACTCTGACCTTGCTCACAGCCAAACCTAGAAAGAGCTCTTATCTTTCCTTCTCCTCCTTCAGTCTCCATTGTGAGTCTTCTCTGCTTAAACTAATAATAGATCTTACTTCTCTGTTGAGGATTGAGTTTTGACTTTATTGAAGGCAGCTACAGCTGGAAATTTAACCTCTGAAGGAGTCTTGATTCCCATGGGGTTGGCAAAGCTGTGTGTGACTTAACAGGTATCATAGACCAGTATGTGTGCAGTAATAAGGCTGTTAGCTCCTGAGGGAGTTTTTCTTCTTTCAGAAGACTGAAAAAAGAATAATCCCTTTAATGTGTTCACCTTTCCCTGATAGAATGGGGCAAGCCAGGCAGCAATGGGGCTTAAATGAAGCAGTGAGGAGCCGATGCCATGAGCAAAAGAACATTTCATTAGCCTACTGGTTATGTGCCACCTAATACTAGAAACATTACTGAACTTTAGAGGAAACCATCTGCCTATAGTGACTGTGTGTATATATATATATATAGAAACTATGCAGAAAGATGGTAGCAGATGTAGGCTTTGTGGAAAGTTCTTTTTAGACTTACTGACTTAATGTCTGCAAAGTTGCAATATAGTAATTTTATCAAACTTACAAAGATATTATCACAGCTTCCGGACTCAAAACCACAGGAGAACTCACGAAGAAAAAAATGGCTTGGATCTTAACATTTCTCCTTAAGGAATAAAAGGATTTGCTGCAGCATTGTAAATTTTCCCTCAAGAATAATTTTTTTTTTTGCTTTAAGACTCATCTACACCATTTTATCTGGAGTGAAAAGAGGATATGAAAGTGGAGTATAAATCAATCAAATGCCCCTTGTCTCTGGCAATGTAAAAGAGACCTTCGCCAGAGCAGTGAGGAGGGTGTTTTATAAATGCAACTGCCTTTCAAATACCTTGATTTAGCTTATGCACATAAGTGGATAGTGAACATATGTCAAGTTTTATCAGCGAATAGGCTGAGACTCACAAGAATGACAAGACCTAAATCTGCAGTGAATAAACTCTTTTGAAATAAATCCATGTGTTGAAGGAGATTAATGGGGGTGAGGAGGAAAAGCGTTGTGTATCTACTAAAAAGGCCAAGGGGCACTAGTGCGAGAATGACTAATGCTAATTCTTCCTGCTTATTCTATCAGTTGGAATGGCTAGCAGAACATCATCTCTGTTGTGCTGATCTTATTTCATGTGGTTTCTTGGGAGCTGCATTATCACAGACACACAGTTGTGGTAGCAGTGCAAATCATCTTAGTAATTCTTCACTAGCACTACTGAGTGTTAGGTACTCTTAGCATTCTAAAAAAATCAAGATAAACCAGTCCTCAGAAGTGGATTCTTAATATGCAGAATATCAAAATATACACTCAGACATAAATTAGTCATATTTTGTGCCAAAGGTGGGACTACAGTCTCTCTACTGAACGTACATAAAGCTCACCACTACTAACTTTTTCTGTACCGTTTGTTTCTGTGGTCCATCTACATAGGAAATAAAAATTCCACTAATTGCAGTAATACCAAGTTCTCTGTGTTTTCTGTGGCTAAAGTAGGTGATTTATGCCTTTGTGTTTTAAGGAGTCTAAATATCTCAGCAGAGTAGTGGATATTTGTGTACGTAATGCCTATTAAAGTTCATGGGAGTTTCCGAACTCATCTTCAGCACATAAATTGATGGAGCGAGTTGTAGTATGCGCTAATATCCTATTGCTTCCACTTATGTTGCACTCTTCATGGGAATATCTTAAGAGCTGTACAAAAGGACTAAATCACAGCTAACTATATAAAAAGCCAATGATGAATAAGTGTGTAAGGAGGTTTAGCAGAAATATAATGAGCGACTCAGCCAATCTGATTTGTGTAGGCAGCAAGTTTAATGGATCTGGAATAAAATATTCCCGGATCTCAGATGTGGTATTAACTCAAATGGTCAACTCTGCAGCAAATGCAACACAGAAGAGAGGGAGTGAGTATATTTTTTAATGTTTCTCACACGACAAAAGGCAAGTATGCAGATTCTCACGGTAACAGAAGCAAAAGAAGAGACCTCTTCGTCTCACTCCCAGATTAAGTATATGAGCAGACTCAGTGGGTTACCTGATTCTTCATTGATACCCTCCATATGATCTCAGCTTATGAATGACAAAAAAAATAGTAACATTACAAAATATGAGCATCTGTGGGGAAAACTAAGTAATTCAGCCTACAGCAGCAAATAAAAAGGAGAGCCTTTCTTTTTGAGAGCTAATGCCTGAAGTGTTCAGCTAGACACTAAATAACCAAGTAAATCCTATCCAGCTATGTAATAAAGTAATGATAAGTGCAGAGATATAAGGAATAATCAAATCAATTGTAACCTCCTAATTTGTGCCAGGCCCTAAATTTTAGTTATAACAACACATGAATATTCATAGTGTAAACAGACAGCATGCAAAATTAAAGCAAAAATTTACGCTCAGACTAGGACAGTTCATTTCTTTGTTAATGTGTAGTTCCAGGATTAGATTCTATAATCTATCTTGCTTGAATGCTTTAATTGTAAACTGTCTTACATTTGCTTATATTTTCCATAAATCTCTCAGTGGAATCTTCTAGGGTCTTTTATCACTGCGTGATGGTGTTTAAAAAAAGATTTGGTCAGAAGCAATCAGTAGTATTGGAAGTAAATGGAGAGTGAGCAACAAAAAGGCACGTATTCCTCCTTGTCCCCAAAAGGCAGTGTTCTAGGAATTTGTGGTGCAATTCACATTTTGCAGTGCTGTGAAGATGTTCCAGAGCATACAGAGAACAGTGTGTTTGGGTTTGGGGGATTGTACTTTAGCTGAGCTGTGTTCCTGAAAAGAGTTTAATCTAGGAATAGTCACGTTTTCTATATGCACAGTAACCATCATAGTGAAGGCAACTGGCAATTTCTTACCTGAAAGTGTACACAGGATAGCAATGTTGCAGGATAATTGGAGTAACTGCCCTTCTGCCTGATGTCAGGAACACATAAGGAGGTGCACGGTTCTTAGAGTAGGCTTTGCCATTCTTCGTTTGGGTGCAAGTGTTGCCAGCACATAGAGGCTGGGTGGCAAGAAGCAGGACTCTCCGTAACCTGCTGTTACAGATGTTGGCATTGGATGTGTAGCATCTCATACTATTTCTAAAACCTATGTGGATATTGAAGAAACCTAAAACTTGGTTTCTTCTTTAATATCAGTCGAGGAACTATCAAAATGGGTCTGTAAACTATCAGAGAAGAAAGGATGGGTAAAGCGTAGAAAACATCAGCGGTGGAATCAGGAAAGTTATGGAAACTGTTATTTAAGCCATCATCGCTCTCTAAGGCAGCTCCAATGTGCAAAATGCCTGTCTGAGAATTTGGGCATTTTTCTCACAGTTCTGTGGACAAAAGCAGAACTCACATATTGCTGCTAGTACACACAACATCTCACACTATCTCCGAGTCCTCATCAACACTCTTTATCCTGAAGGACAACAATTGGGTCAAACATGGAAGAAACACTCTTCTGGAAAATCCTGCATCTTAAAGACTGCCTGTCCTTGGATACAGAGAAACATTTTTAATGGCAGGAGCAGAGGCTGACTGCAGTAAAGAAACCAGGTCTGAAATTAAAACAGAGGCCTAAGTGAATTCACTGTTTGAACAGCAGTCGGAGCAAACAGGCTGCAAAGCTGCGTTTCTCTTGTTAAGCAACCACGAGCCTTCCACCATTAGGTGACTTGAGAGTCTGAAGTGCTGTAGTGTTAGGATCAGGTTGAATCTGTATATTATTAGTGTGTATGGGTACCACTAGTTAAAATTAAGAGCTAAATCTTGTCATCTTGTCTTGTTTTATCCAGCTTCTATCTATGCTGTTCCTAAATTACCAATGTCAGCATTATTTGTCACCTACTCGTGTTGAAAAGAAAAGTCTGTTTGCAGTGCAAACATGGTGGATCAGGAGGCACTAAAGCATGACCACTGCCTTTGGATGACATAGTCTGTTGGAAATCTTTTCTTCAAATTGTTTCTTTTCCCTCCCTCCCCCTCCAAGAATCCTTGAATGACAGTACCTGCTATGAAGGTTTGAGTGGTAGCTGTTTTCCCCAGCTACTCCTCTATGTATCTGTCCCTGAATTTCTGCAACTGAAAAATATAACTACAGTAAAGCATATGCTGAAGGTGCAAGTCCCACAGAGAATATTTTCTTCTTGATTTTTTATGTGTCTGTTACCATGTAAACCAATTTTTCTGGCTGGACATAGTATAAAAATTGACAGTGCAGTATTGTGTTCTTCAATTTTGAGCAATAAGGACTGTCTACCTTATTTCTCTGCAAGAGTTTCTTCAGTTTTGGATGCAGCTCTCTCTTCTTCCTCTCCCTCTCTACATTCAGCTTGGCTCAAAATCCATTTCATTCAGCAACTTCAGTTAATACGTCGTGCAAATAAAAAAAAGGCTACTTTGTATTTGGTAAAAAGTAAGAGAATAAAATATGCAACCAAAAATGGGCTACCTTCACTTCAGATATTCAGAGTAGGACAGTGAAAAAAAAAGCCAAGGTCTCAGTAGTAATTTAGGTGGGTAATACCTTGAAGAATATCAGTGGATGCTAAGTGCTTTAACAATTGAGACAGAAGAGCCCCAGCTTTAAGCACCAAGTATTGGCTTTCAGTTAGGAAAATGTAGGTCTCTGCTAGTGTTGATTAGGGAAGATTAGTACCTATCAAGATATCATTAATAGCTACCTTTGAGTTGAATGTCATTTAAAAAATAATATAGGGTCAAGGGAAAGGTTTCATTAGCTATAAGAGCTTATTATAAATAGCCAGTTTTCAGGAAAAGACCTTTGTTTAACAGTAGTGTGTCAGCCTCTTCTATAGACAGGCTATGTTTGTTTTTTAGATCACCAGTTACTCCTGCTCTGTTATCAATGTAAGTCCCTCCTAAAAGTTTCTGTGGATGTTCTTGTTGTTATTATCATGTATCTGAAAATGAATATGTGCTTGTAAAACTTTCTGCCCTGTTTTAAACTACTCCTCAAGGACCCACAGAAATCCTAATAAATCCTAATCCGTAGAAATTGCTAATAAATCAGAAAGTAATTGTGGTGGCTATCTGTAGGCTAATATTGGTTTTTAAATTAAGTGGCAGAGCTGAATGCTGATTAATTGAACTTTTTGGTGTGGTGGGAAGACTGTAGTTGTATGTGATGGTCTCTTGCAGAGCAAGCGTAGCTTTGGCTGTTAACAGACCTTGTGCTGCAGTCTCACACCTCTCTTTGCAGACTTCTTTCTTTATGCCTATTCTGCAACACTGATGGGAGTCTAATGACTCCTGGTTTTGGGTCAGGATTTCTGTTGTGGATCTGGTGAAGACACAGGGATCAGAAATCCTGAGGGCATGGTAGCACGGAAGTATAAATGACTGATTTGCAGCAACTTGTATATGTCAATTTTCTGCTGCCAAGGGATGTGCCTAGGGTGATGTGTTTTCATTCTCATCACTGTGTGAAGTAAAGATACTTAATTGCTGAGGCCAGCAGAGCTTCATACTGCTGTCGAGCTGGTTGGCCACATCTGAAGTTTTGCTTTCACTTACAGCTAAGGACTAATTTGTTGGCATTTTTCTTTTTCTGAAACATTTAAGTTTTTAAGGTGAAATCAAATATGCGTGGAGGCCAGGTGAGTGTGAGGAGAAAAGCCATATCTTTTGCTTCTGAAGTCTGACTGCCAGTTTTTCCTCAAATGACTAAACTTCAAAAGGAGAGTGCACGTTTCTGCCACAGCCTTCTTCCCACACATCTCAGCACTTTGCGAGGAGATAGTTTGAGTAGTAGTCAAAGCAGTAATACATTTTACTGAGGAAGATAACTCAATCTGCTTCTGCTGTATCTCCCCAGGATTTGGGGTGGGGTATTTGGGGATATTTTTTTTGTTCTTAAAATAGAGCTAGAAGGCAGCTTGGCTGTTGGCAAAGATCTGAGCAGAAAGAAGCACCACCAAGATCTGCAGTGCTATTGCTGTGCAATGATCAAAAGGGGGAGAGAAGCAAAAGCAGCAGGAGCAGCAAGTAAATAATTACTTTTAGATTTTAAAATAAGCTTGTAGCAAATAGGAGAATGGGGCTTTGAATGGAAGGATTTTCAAAATGGCAAAAGGATCTTCCAGCTAATATGATATTTGCCATTTTTATGCATTGGCCTTGAGTGGCTGCATTCCTGGAGCTGCCTGATAACAGTTCAGAGCTCTGCGTGGATGGATCAATAAGGGATATCCAATAGGGCCTGAAACCTGCAAGTGAAACACTTTCACCTTTTCTATATCGTGCTTTCTTTTCAGAGTATTGTCCACTAATGTAGCATGTCATGAAACTTGGGAGGACACAGAGGTGTGTTCAGAAGCTATTAGACAATGTTACAAAAATGTGTAAAAGCCTGATGTGAAAACCTCTGGGATTTCTCTAAAGGAGAGAATTCAGCAGGTGCGGCTGGCATAGGAGAGAATGGGGGTTATAAAAGGAACCTTTCCTCTCTTTGTCTTCCCTCCAACATTCCTGCATTGCCGGAAGGGAACAAGATGAGAGTAGCAGTTCTCTGTGCCTGCAGCTCGGTTTCGCTCTCACGTGCCATGTGCAAGATGAGACGATGTCACAGAAAAGCCAGAACTTGGTCTGGTTTGGGTAACTGTGGGCTAAGGAGGAGAGGAAATAAAATTTTGTAGCTATTTGTCATTCAGGTGGTGGGAGGGTGATAATGCTGTTGCTGATGGTCTGAGGCAAAATTGTGTACCAAGCCTTCATTCATTCACCTGACAAGCCAGACCACAAGCTCTCCATGCAGAAGGCCACAAGATACATAGTCGTTCTATATTTGAGGGAATTAAGGATCGAAGAGACTGAATATGAGTGATCCCTCAGTGGTTCTACCTCTCACTTTGAAGACAGGACTAAGCAGGTGGCAGCTTGTTTTCAGAGTGACCTAGAAATTCTGTTTAAGCAGCCACCATTGCTTTCTTTTGCAGCTATGGGAGTGTAAGCCTGTGCCAGCACAGTTGGTATGTGTGTAGTATGATATCACTCTAACACAAGAGCAACACTGAGGCTGCTGTGGCTGACAGGTAGAAACCTCAAGGGAGAAAGAAGCTGCTGAATCTCTTCCTCTTCCTGACAACTTCCTTGGAATACGACAGAACAACATGAGAACTGGAATCTGTTGTGCCCCTTTTCTGTTCCGCGTTTGCTGCAGTGTCAATTCTTTAGTAGTTTCTGGCCAGTGAGGACTTGTTTGTGGCATGGTGCATATTAAAGTTTGCATACATATCTTTTCAGGGGTAATATTACTACATGACAGTGCATGGTGAATAACAATCTTTCATTTGTTGTGACAATTTAGGAAAGCAATATAAGTACTTTGAACTGGGTGGAGAAGAAAAGGTTGAGGTGTGAAATTACTTCCTTGGAGTCATACAGGAAACATAGCTGTAGAAGAGCAGAGAATTGTACCTCAATAGTATTTCATTCTCATGTTGCAAAAGCAAGATGATAATTCTTCGTCTTCAGATATTTTTTAACAAGTATGATCTGTCTAGTAGAGCTTGAAAGAAAAGTTTATATTCCGTCTTAAAACAGGTTGTGCATGTGCACACAATCCAGCTCTCGTCAGGCTCTATTCGCACCAGTTATGTTTGTAGTATGTTAGACTTCCTTTGATTCTTACACTGATGAAATGTTGAGAATGAAAATAGTGGCGTTGCTTTACAGTTTGACTTTTTATTATTCTTTCTTAGACGGGTGCTACTCATATTTATTGTGATCCGCAAGGTCTGCAGATATGTTTATTTTGCAGAAGTTCGCTGGAGATGGTGAAAATTAATGTCTGCTTTTCCACGTCATTGTTTTCCACAAGGGAAAATTTCTTCTTCTCTGGGAGTCTTCATCTCACAACAAATGTCTTTAATCTTTTCATTTATTGCAGCTCTTGGTTCAGGGCGTTGGCTAAGCATCCACACCTTTTTAAATATATTTGCCTTGGAATTTATATGCTATGTATAATGGCAGCGTAGCCATTTGATATTCTGTACCAATAGGGCTATATTTAAAGCACTTTTCTGAATGATTTCCTATCATCATCTTCTGTTTACCTTTGTCTTGGTTACAGCCTGTTAATGATGGACAGACCTGATCTGGGTGAAAGTTCACTATTAACAATCTCTTATTCAGGTTCACTGTATTACTGCAGTAAATGCTGTGTGCTATCTCAGTCTTTTTTTTTTCCCTTGAGTTCTGTGTTTGCACTGCAGATTGTCTGCTAAAAATGTGCTGAGGTTTTTTTAGTTTATTCTAAATATCCTGACTACGGGGGGGTTCATGATTGGCTGTCGATCCTTTACAAGTTGAAATAAGGAGTTGCAATATTTCTCTTAGAGCAAGAAGGAGCTGTAATTGGATGGATGTTTCTACTTGAGGTTCTCTACCTCTTGTACTACTTGTGCATGACCCTCAGCATAGGAGACTTCCACGTGTATCATCATTTTCTGCTGGAATCCCAAAAGGCTCATGTTTAGAAGCCTAATTAAGATCTTGCTGCATGAATGGCAGTGTGATTCGTTGTTACCCCATGGTGTTGAGCACCAGGGTGTTACCTATTCATCTCAGCTTTGACCTCTGGTGTGTGGGGAGAAGGTGCCCATACTAAGTCTAAGGTTGGTAAGAAAGTACCTCTGTTCCTCATAAGGAAAAAAGCCACATGTGTTATTTTTTGCTTTTGTTCGAAGTCCTAAACGCTGCGCAAAGCGAACTTTCACGTTTTCGTCAAAGTCGTGCCACTTTGCCTTCCCATCTCAGCAGGAAGAAGTGGCTTCCTTGACTCACGCTGTGATTTGTACTTACACTTCTGAGGAGCCTGACCTGACTGTGCTCAAGTGCTTCAGCCTGAAAGATTGACCCGTGACTGAAAGTGGTTGAGAATCATGTATTTATTTATCCTCACATGCAGTTGTCACAGTTGGCTTTAATTTCTTACATAAAAGTTAAATTGAAGTAAATTTACTGAGTTCTACTGTCTGTGCCGTAGCTTACCTTGATCATAAGTGCATTCATTCACATCTATTTATGTCTCTGATTTTTGGTCTTACCTGCAGCTATGAAAAAAACGTGCATCAGGGTATGCCATGAAATGTCTTCAGAAAGGGCTTTGGAAATGGCAGCCTGGTACTAATTTCTAAACCTATGTTTAGGAACTTTAGTACTAATGCCTTGCTATCAGTGGAGAATATTCTGTGGCTCTGTTAGGCTTGGCTGATTCTCAGAGCAAGCCTCTGATATGTTGTTTCAGGTGTGACGTTAATTTCTATAATCTGATAGTGTTCCTTCACACCAGTTTTTTTACGCACGTACGTATTTTTAATGTGCAGCTCTGAATGCTGCATGGCAAACCTTTTTGCTTTTCAAGTGTCTTTTATAAATCATGGCACATTGATATACTGTCACATCAATAAATTAAGTTAAGGGACTAACCTAAACAGATGCCAAAATCATTAGCAGTTAATTAACCTTCTGTACTTCTCTCCAAATTGACTTCGGTTTAATTGACGACGTGTGCTCAGTTCACTTGCTCTGTGCTCATACAAACAAACAAAATGAACATGACACAAAATTGAATGAGGGAGAGGGGAAATAGGGAAAGTGAGGAAAATATGAGAAAGATGTGCAAAGACAATCTCCATCACAAGAGTACCAGCAGCAAAATATTAACTGTGTGGTTATAACAGCAGAACTGGAAAAGATGGATGATGCTTAGGACTTTACTTCTCTTCCCTCTGGCACTCAGTAAGAATATCCCGTTGGGTGGTTGGCAAAGGTTTCAGTTTACTAGGATTTGTTTGGAGGTTTTGGTGGTAGTATTTTTTTTTCCCTCAACAACAAAACAAACCAGTTTTCTAAACAGGCATGGTAGCTCGTAAAATAATATCCACTTTTTTGTTTCTGCGTTACAGATGGGAAAAGCATTATTCATCTAAACTTGGTGGAGAGCGTGAAAATAACTTCATGTTAACTCTCTGAAAATGGCACGTTCTTAATTTAAGAGTGCATTTGTTTGGTGTGTGGCAAACTGTGAAATTCGTTGTGCTTTTTTATGTACTGGAACATTTTGAGTCCTCATCTGGAAACCCATGTCAGGTCTGTGTGCCCGCATGCTCTGGGCAATGTTTTGCATTATGGACCACAGAGGAGGTCTGCCCTTATTTCCTCCCTAGAAAGCTTCCTCCAGGCTCTCTGTGTGTGCAAGTATTCCTGGTGTGAAGATTGTCAAGATCTGACCTGAAATGGACTTTGTGGTGGTGGCGTATTGCTAATGCTTTACTGCATTTTGCTCCTCTTTGGAGCTGAGCGCTCTTAACCCTGCTGCCTTGCACTGAGAAGTGTCTGTTGTTTTGGTGAAACCAAAGCACCCTGGATGTGGGATGCTCTTCAGAGTGATGGATTAAAGTACCTTTTACAGATGAGTTTAACCACTCTACTGAATACATATGATGCAAAAGTATTTATCAGAAGCATTGTTGAAAGAGTTGAAATTTCACTTGAGAGGCTTTTTATTTTTTGTTTTACTCCCTGGCAAATAGCTATTGTTATACTAATATTCTTCAAATAGTTTAGCATAACCTTGAATTTTACCATAGTTAGTATCAAATTCCATATACCTAAATATTGATCAAAAGATTTCTGAAATGGCATTTGCTGTTGCAAATATACTTTGCTGACAATAAATATTGTTTTTCTGTTTAGAAAGGAAGTTTACATAAATTAAGTTTTTTTATCGTGTTAGAAAAAATGCTGAAAATCTTTTTTAACTTGCTAGTGTGTATACAGTGTTAATGCACGTAGCAAAATGTTTATATTCATATATAAATAAAAAGTGCAGAATTTGGTTTTGTGGGGTTTTGTTTGTTTGGATTTTTTTTAAGACAATCCCTAGAGATTCTAGTAGATTCAAAAGGCTTATCCTGCCAAAAAATATTGTAATGAAAGTAGACTATATCGGTATAGATGATAATAAAATACTCTATGCTGGTAGATCTGTGTGAGCTGTGAAAGAATAATTTCCATTTTCTTTCAATTTGAAAGTAATTTGTGAGTGCTAAACTTCTGTGGATTTTCCTGATTCTTTTGGAAATGTTAAGTGAAGTTCCACCTGATCTAGTTTTGTTAAAAATAATTTAATATTTGTAATTTTTTATTTTTTTTCCCTCAGATGCTTGTCTTAAGTTTAATGACTTGGAAGCTGTAGTGGAAACAGTACGTTTAAAACCCCCAAGAAATAACATCTTAAATCTGTGTATTTAAATCTGTAGAAAATAGACTTGTCCAGTGACTATGCCAATAAGAAAAGATTATGTATATAAATGTGCACAAAGAGCTTCTCCCACTTCACTTTTTTCTCCTCACTTCTTCCGTCATCCCCTTTTCTAAGTTGGATAGTCCTTGAGGGAATTTGCTTTGAATGTACTGCAGGGCTGCTGAGATGTGGATTTGTGTGTTAATTTCAGGCAGGTTTTAAGTTTGCTAATAACTTTTTCCTTCTGTGATGAGTTTTCCTTTTATTAGTTAATGCTGACTTTGCTGCATTTGGACTGCATTCTCCGTCAGTCTTTACGAGTAGCAAAGTTACAACCACCATAAATGCAGAGAGCACTGAGGAGGAGGAGGAGGTGGAGTAAACAATTCATTTTCATGTGTTTGGGATTACCACATAAGTCTGAAATGGCAGAGGAAAGTGAGTTTAATGGTCACCCTTAAGTTAGAGGCAGGAAAAAACCCAAACAAAAATAAAATTATTTACTTAGCCTTCCTCTGTATCTCTATTACTGTCATTTGTGGTTCAGACTAATGATTAAATGATGCTTTTTTGTTTATTCAAATTTGATTAGTAGGAAAAGGATGTAAATATGTGTTTTCCTTCTACATTAACAGTAGCTTGGCAAGAGAGATTCAAGGTGAGCTGAATATTAGAGAGCAGAATGGGAGATTCAGAGACATCCCTTTGAGGAACAGGCATACAGTAGGGGTTACGATTGGCTAATTTGAAGCTTTAACATGTTTTTGTTTGAATGGGGAAGAGGTGGGAACAGATGAATTTGACTCCTCCTTTATCCAGTCACATCCTTCGTCTTGGTCCAAATAACAAACTCTATATCTTAGCTTATCAGAAGAAACTGGAAATTTTGTTTGAAGTTTGATTCTGATATTATGATAAAGTTTTCCAGATACTATGTGTTAGCTTTGCACTGAAAAGACACTAAGTGTATCCATTAATCTGTTTTCATTTCTCAGTTAAAGTTGAAAAGCAAAGGAAAGCTTCTCTAAGAAAATTTAGAACAGGTATTTTTATTTTTCTAATCACTTTCAATGTTGTTTTAAAAGTATTTTACTTACCCAGTTCTCGTGAACCTGAGCTGCAGTATCATTATAATGTGGTTTAAAGACTAAAATGAAATGGCCTACTCTGTAATTTCTCAAAAAAAAGCTCATTCTGAAGCACTGATTGCTACTGCTTCTCAACTTCCAGGTTACAGGGCTGTTTGTGTAGCCTCATTATGGCACCAAATTTAACTGTTCTGTGAGAAAAGCATTTGATTTAAGTTAATATTGAGTAAAAGGAGCATATGCTTGCTGGGAAGATTAGTGAATGTGTGCAGAAGGTGCAGCTGAAGTAACTGATCTCAATTGAATATAAATAACATAAAAACCTCACTAAAAAAGATACCATTGATGATCCTGAAGACCACACTTTGATCTTCATACTGTCAAGGGCATAGCAGCTTTTTGATATAGGTGGTGTACTCCCACAAACAGACTTGAGATGAAAGATTTTTTTAATGTATATTTTAAGACAATTCAGTGAAAACAGAGAAATTATGGTTCAGTAGCCTCTTGTACCTTACTTGCCCTTCTGAATGTTATTGACATGACTTTTCAGGCTTGGCAGATACGTGTTTGTGGAGTTTTCAGCTGTCTTTTCACTGTTAGTTTGAGCATTCTGTTATTGAGAAAACTCCTTTGGATCCTGTTGTGATAATAGATGTCTCAAAACCGAGGAAAAAAAAATTGGCAATGTACAGTATGAACCAACAGTGCATATGTGGATCTTGGCGGTGGGATTTTAAAGAGCTGTAGCTGTGTGGATTCACATCAGCCAAAGCTAAAACTTTTGTGTTCTGTGTAGGGCACCCTGGAAATTTGATGCAACTGCTTTGCAGGAGAATTACATTTATCGCAGCACCGCTCACTTTAATTTGGAATTCCAGTCAGGTTGGGACTAGGGTCAAGCTGCTATGAACCATGTCCATCGGTCACTCAGAAGGCACGCTTCTGCTATTGTGGCAATTGCAGTAACAAAATCTGTTTTGGCTTTTAGGACTGCTTTGCTGTTTGGTAGCTTAAATCTTACCCTGTTTTTAAAATAATCCATGCAAGTAGACAAAAGGGGAGAATAAAAATATTTTAAAATTACAAAACTACTAAAAAGCCCAGTTTAATGTGGCCACACAACAAGTAAATACAGGGGAAAAAAAACTAGGTGGAAATTTAAGTATGCTTTAATGCTACAAACAACAGAAATATTTCAAGTGTACTGAATATATTGACTATTTTGAGCAGCGATCCTTTTTGTCTTATTGCACACATAATACTTTCCTTTTATTCTTTTATTCTTACATTGCGATTGCATTTCCCTACATTACCACAAACGTTTAAGTTATGCCTTTTAAAACAGAAGCGTTCAGTTTGGAAATGGTTTTGTGATTTTACTACTAAATATATTTTCAAAACATATTTCCCTGAAACTTGTCTATCAAAGGGCTATTGCAAGCAATACGTTCCTGTTATATATATGAAATCTCATTAGTTAAGTACAAGAAAAAACAAATTCTAACAGGCCATTCAATTCTGTCATCTTTTTTCAAACAAATATGAAGACAGTCAAAATCCATTCTTTAAATAAAATTAGTGCCTGTTTGGACTATAACCAAATAAAATAAGACCTTTTACCACTTTATTCTTCCCTGGCTGTGGTCTGCATGATTTTTTTCATTCTCTATTGCTGCTTCACAGTGCAGGTATATAAGCTGCTCTTGCGTCTCCCCTGATTGAGGGTGTATTTTCAGAGTTTGAGCTTGACTTTTGCCTCTTAAGATGGGTGTAACAGTGAAGTGTCCATTCCCCAAGACTGAGAATTGTCTGCAGGGTTTCATCTGTGCAGGCTTTGCCTGAGTCTACCCCTGGTGTCACTGCACACCTTACTCAGGTCACAGACCGAATATTCCCAGGGACGCTATTGCAGGAGTAAATCTCCAAGCCTGTCACCTCCTGCCCAGGCCTTATCCACTGCAAAGTACACACTCTTGGCATCTTTTTTTCTTTTTTGATCACAGCTCATGATCTTTGCTGAGCTGGTAAAGGAGAAGAGGTCTTGCACGCATAGAAGAGCAGAAAGAGATGATGAGTTTCTTCCCCAGAGATTGTATTTTATTAGATATTGTACAGACGTAAGTAAGAGGGAGCCACCGCGTTAGGGATGGGCATTAGCAACCTACAGGTTGCTTCCTGTGGGTATTGTGATACTATGTTATCCATTTTCTTTTCACTTTGTCTTGGTTTTATTACAGTAGTGCCTGGAGAGGACCTAAAATATGCCAGTGACTGTAAGCACAAAAACTCTTACGCCTAATCCTGTTCCTATTACATTAAAACAAACAAACAACAACAAAAAAAGACAAGACTGACTAATAACAAGAAGAAAATAGCTTGCCTTGTGCACCACAGTGCCCTGATACACTTGTTTAATTGCCTTGCTTGTTCAGAAGGCAAATCTCCTGTGGCTACTGGAAAATCCCTGTGGAAGGGCAAGTTGGCTGCTACAAGCGTTGAGGAGAGCTTGGGATGTTGAGACTGGAAGAAGAAAGCAGGTTCGGCTCAGTTAGACGTTTAGAAAATGGGAAAAGGAAGTGGGAAAAACCCTTAGCTGACTGTTTGCTGTGTGTTACTCTCATTAACTGCCATCATGGTTTGGTGGTGTCGGCTCTGGTGGTGGTGTGAAATAGGTCAGTGGAGGAGGAGTGGCTCTGTGTGTTCATATTCCAAGTTCTTACACTTCTTCCCACAGGAAAATTATGTATGTGCTTCAGAGAGGCCAGCGTAAAATCTTTGCGGTAGAAATGGTTTCTGTTGGTTAAAGACACACAGAAACCCCCAAGTATGCTCTTCTACCTACAGCTTAAACAGGATTCCATGATGAGAAGCTAGTTTATGGTTTCCTTCCAGGCAATGATTAGACACTGTCTGAAAGAAACCCTTTTTGCTCAGAGTTTGCCCAGTAGTTTTGGCTGATCTGCATATTCTTTCTGGCTGCAGGCAGTGCAGGAATTCAACACAGTCAGAGTTTTCCCCAGTGCCCATTTCAAGTTTCTGCACAACTTTTTCTTACTATAATGTAAATCTGCTTTGTAAGTGTTCTTATTATTTTTTAAGCTAAATGAGCACCTCTAGTAGTAGGTTTTGGTAGTGGTGGTAAGAGCACTGACTTTTAAATCCCTGGCTTGTAGCCATTAGGGCAAGTCAAGACCTTGTAGGATCTGTAGCCCTCTTTTCCATCCAAGTAAACGATGGCACCATTGTTCTAGCAGTCTCTGGACTGTGGGATAGCATTTTTCTAGTCTTGTCATTATTTAAATTACTTCCCTTGTCAGCCTTTGTAGTAGAAGACTAGTTCTTAATTTCTTTGGCAGTTTCTTTGTAAAACGGCTGAATGCTGTAGCAGAAAATGGCATTGTATGTCAGTGGTAACTGAAGGCTGATATTTCAGGCATGAAGGAGTAGAAAGGAGAGACTGTTTGACAGCAGGCTGAAACCCTGCTGAAAAAAACCCCTTCTCCTCCCAAGAAGACATTTGCCTCTGCAATTTCCAGGTAGTGTGGAAGAAAACACATTACAGAATCCTAAAGGACCTGAAGCAGGTCAAAAATGGTGCTGCTTAATACCAGCTTCTGGCTGAAATGGCACACAAGTGAAGAGCAGAAAAAAGAGGAATTCTGGCCTTTTGTTTGGTGCTGGATGTAACCCAGCTGACTCTCCTCCCTAGAAGATGCAATGTTCATAACCTGGGATGACTGGACACTAGTGACAGAGATTTATAATATGAATTTAGCCCTAAAAGGCCCATTGCAGGAACTTAAAGGCACCACATGGGTAGTTCCCAGCTGTACACAGAGGAATCAACAACCAGCTTTGCTCCAGAAGTGCTGAACTACATTCTGCATGGAGTTCTGTTTGGTCTGAATAGCAGTAAAATCGTTAAGGTGTGGAGGAGGACTAAACACTCGGGAAATAAATGGAAAACTACATGTAATGAATGCTGTTATGCAAACTGTTACCTCAATAGTAAGAGTTTCCATACTTTTTTTAAGCAGGTGTATACTGACAATCTGCTGTTTTGATCATGTTTGCAACCAAAACGCTTAGCACAAAAAGTGTGTATAGCTACCAGCTGTCAAGAATTTCTGTTTTCTTACCAGGTACAACAAAGCATCTTTGCCTGCTTCTCTTCTTGTCTGTCCCCCAGTAACTTACTAATTGCCATACCTCTGCCTTACAGCGACACCTGCTGCCGCGGGCAGACTTGACAGAAAGCTTGTTGTCTCAAAGGCCTGATATTCTGCACCCCAGTGGAATGCTAGTAGCTTTTCCAGAATAAATAGAAGTTCCCTGACTTCTTCATAAATCTGGTATTATTGCTAAAGAGCAAAAATGCACCTCAAGCCAGCAGTTGGAACCTACGTGATGTAAATGAACCACTCTCAAACTTGATACCCGTGCTGGTTTTTGCACCACCTATATTATAATATAATCTCTTCATATCAAAGCTCCTTTACTCTGCAGGTGTGATGTGGTATGTGGCTTCAGTGTGACAAAAGTCTATTGGTCAGCTTCAGAACTGAAAATTACTGTAAATTAAACATCATTCAGAGAAGGCAAATTAGGATGTCTGTTTGGAGATGTGCACCTGGGTTTGAATTATATGACTAAAACCTGGACTTTGCTGAAGTACCAGTATTTTCTAACCATGGTCTTGATCCACTAGTGGGGGGCTTAAACTGTTAGTGAGAGGCTTGATTCCAGGCCCGTCTGTCATAACCTCCCTGATTCCTATCTGAAACTGTTTTCAGCTTGAACCGGATGAAAATTTTATGGATAAAGTGACTCCTTTCTCTTCTGCTCTCCCCCTTTTTAAATCCCTGTTAGAGCTCGTTTCTTCCGTGCCCTGATGAGAAATTGATGGGTTTGGGCCAGCTGAAGAAGGTTGAAAGGAACTCACCAGTGTGCAGGGTGAATGGAGACCTGCGATCCCACTGCTTAAAGTGAAAAGCAAAAGTTAGGATGACGCCAAGTCAGTCAAGTATAGATGTGTTTGAATGTAAAATAACTCTTAACCCTATTCCTCCCTCCGCCAAGGCTGCCTTGGCTCTCATTCTCTTGGGGTGCAGGTAGTCAAAGGCAGATACTGGATCAAGAAAGATCCTGGAAGGAGGACACTTGAATTTTGTTCAGAAAGACACAGATCTGTCAGTCGCAATGTTTTGTAATTTCCTCATGCAGATTTCCCAATGGCTTGGTCAAAGATTGAGGAAGAGTAATTGAACTGGATGTGCTAACTTTAGTATATGGTCTCACAGGTATGCCACAAATCAAATGGGTGTGCAAAAAAATTAGCAGAATTGCTGCTGGCTAGGAATTGGAAGTATAGAAGAAGAGAAACTTCTGTGATACCATCTTAGATAACGGGTTTTGTTAGTTTATAGTTCAGTGAAATGTATTTTCCACTGTCAAAACAGATAAGTTATTTCAGTAATAGAAAAATAACATTGTTTTCTCCAGCATGAAAATAATCCCAGCAGGGATAAACATACCGTACCATGCTAATACAATTCTACTTTAATACAAAGTAGAAACTTAATATCATTCCTGAGATGTTACCGTTGCATTATCAAAAATGAATTTCAGCAAGAGTAAAATGACTGATGTTCCCAACAATATTATTGAAGTTTGCAGCAGGTCTCTTACAGATGGCAACAGTAATTTAAAGGATAGCTTTAATTATTTGTGGCATATTTTATTTTTCTGCATACTTTTAATTATCTCATTATAGTCAAGCATTTCTTTTTTAGCATTCTTATTTTTAACAGAACATTGGTTTGATGGCTCTTTTTTTGGTTATTTTCTTCCAAATGCATATTGAATCATTTTATTGTTGTATGGGTTGTGTCATTCCTCTTTAGAAGAGGAGAGACTGGGAATGCCTTGGTGAGATAATCTGTCTCAGGAACTAAATATTTCTTTAAACACTGCTTGTTGTTTATATTATATGTGAAGTAATGTGCTTCTCATGACTGGGAGGAAGAAAAGGTGTAATTCAGTTTCCTGTCTGTCCCCATTCTTTACTCTCAAACCCAGATGGGTACCTCCCTGGGGACAGATGGGTCTCTCTTCCCCTGCAAAGGCTTGTTCTTTGGTTTGTGGTGGCAGGGACATGTAGGGTGAGCGGTGACTTCTCATTGTGACCCTTGTCTGCTGCTGAAGGAGGCAGCATCTTTGCATCAGGTGGAAGGTGCATCTTTTCATCTTTTATAGAGAAATCATTGCATATTTAAGAACAAAAAGAAGAAAACAACAAACAACTGACAAATCACAAAATCCATTAGAAACTCTGGTGACTGTTTCATGCAGGTGGCAAAGTCTTGTGCAGGTCAAGCATAGCAACAGCAGATCTTTTTTTATGCTTGTTGCCTTTATGATACAGATTCACCATGTAGCATCTTGTGAATCAAGGACTCAGAGAAGTCTTTGCAGGTCTGCATGACACTGAGTGTGAAATCAGGGCATTGCTATTCCTCTTCATCGCTAGGGAGAGCAGTCTCCTGGTGTTAAGTGCTTCACACTGCAGAAGAACAGCTGTCAACCTTCAGGGCTTGATCGTGTATCATCAAATTAAGAGTAAGAGAAGTGGTTTTCCTTTCACTATTCATCTTGAGAAGGAGTATCTTGCTCTAAACAAATGTTGCTGAAGTGGACTGGTTGAACTTAACCTCAAATGTCTTAGGTAGTGCATGACCAGCACAGACATTTGGAAGCAAGGTATTAGATTAAAAAGTAGTAAGGAAATAAATAGTTTAGGTGAATTGAGGAAAGTCCTTCCTTACAAACAGTAATATGTGCTTATTGTATTTTGGTTGGTTTGTTTGCGATTTTTCAGTGTTGGTTTTGTGGTTTTATTTATTTTATTTTTCTAACTCTAATGTTCAAATGTAAGGCTCTGGTCCAGGAAATCCCTTATGAAAGATGAAATCCAGGTTATACAAATAAAAGGGTTTTTTTAACATTTTACCAGCTCTTTTCTGGCAATACTGATTTAAACCAAGTGTAAGAACACACTACTTTAAATGAAAATGTCATGAGTACTGAAGCTGGAATCTCCAGCCCGTCTGGTGGATAGGGTAGCATGGGATTGGTGCAGTACTCAAATCACATTTGAACATCCTGTTTTCTAACATTTTCTGTTGGGGATAATGAAGTGTTTATTATGGACAGAGCTTGTAAATTAAATAGAATATTGATATTCTATTTGCCAGCTCTTCGCTGATTTAAATAAAGATATATTAGGTATACTTAGGATGATTTTTTCTCCCATGCTTATTAATCATGTTTCTATGGAAGATTTAAAAGGGTGATAATTTCCAATTAAGTGGCAACACTGAAAAGGAACATTTGCTCTAGTAAGATTCACAGCAACTAAATACTTCAGGATTGGTTTCTTTCCTTTTATTGAACCATTTCGAGAACCAAAAACAACAGATACAATTTGTAATATATTACTGTTTAAACAAGTCAGGGTTTTGCTTGTTTGTTTCACTGGAAATGTGTTCTTAAAGCAGACTTTCAGAATAAGCTCAGGTGTGCTAAATCTAACATTTTATTTATTAAATGCAAAGGTTTCAGCTACAAGGAGAAAATGGCCCCAAAGAAGAGGCCAGTATTTTTGTTCAATAAAGATTAAATGGTTTGTCTTATGGTCTAGGGATGGCAAAGTGCTTCCATATTAGCATTAATTTAAAAGAAGATGTAATGCAGTTAGGTAGGAGGTAATTTAAACAAAACACAGAATTACTGTGCATGGTTTCCATGAATTCACTTCTGAACTTCAGACTTTACTATAAGCCTAAGTCCAGTCTCTGTTCTTCAAAATAAAAATTACGGACCAAAATGAGAATAAAAAGGTTTTTCATTTTGCACTTTTAGAGCTATTTATCATTGTAACACATTGAAATTTAAGATCTGAAGCAGTAATTCTGTAGCATTTTGATAAAAATAATCTGCATTGTACTGATAATCTTTGTAGCTGCAAATTACATGTGAACCAATCTGCTACTGTAATAATTTTTAAATGGTCCAGAAGCTTGCAAATTTTACTAAGCAGTCCCAAATTTGGGGGCTAAAGCTCCCACTGAGACTGTACTTCTCCATTCACTTTAAACCTTTTTCCCTTTAGGAGGCCTTAGGGAATTGCCATGATGCTGTTTCAGAGGGAGACAAGAACTGTTTCTGCTTAGCGCAAGGATCTATAAATGAATTACCTTAGATGGGTTACCTGAGGACAGCAGGTGAACAGCATCCTCTCAGTTCTCTTTCCCATTGTATCTTCTGAAAGAATATAAAACTAAGGTTTTTAACACTTCAGCATTTTACATGGAAGAGCAAAATGGTGAGAGAGATCTCATGTTTTGCTGATATTGCATGGGTTACTAATTGTTTGGCTCTTTAAATGATATCCGGACTTCATATTCTCCAAACCAGCATTAAATTATGGACTTCCCTATATTAAAAATCTTCTGAAAGGTTAGATTTACCTCCAGTAAATTGATAATTTCACAGTTTCAGTCTTGTGTTTTGCTGCTATCCATTGGGTTTTCAGGTCCTCATTAGCTTTGCATAAAACTGCCAACTTATGTGAGCATTGAATTGGGTCCGTGTATAGCATGCGCACAAAACTTCTGGGTTTGTGTTGAATTTGGGTTTGGGCCCCTCAGTACAAGAAGCACATTGAGGTGTTGGAGCATATCCAGAGAAAAGCTACGAGGCTGGTGAAGGGTCTGGAGAACAAGTCCTACAAGGAGCAGCTGAGGGAACTGGGGTTGCTTAGCCTGGAGAAAAGGAGGCTGAAGGGAGACCTCATCGCTGTCTACGACTGCCTCAGAGGAGATTGTGGTGAGGTGGGTGCTGGTCTCTTCTCACAAGTGACAAGTGATAGGACGAGAGGAAAGGGCTGCAAGTTGTTCCAGGGAAGGTTCAGACTGGACATGAGGAAAAATTTCTTCACTGAAAGGGTGGTCAGGCACTGGAACAGTTGTCCAGGGAGGTGGTTGAGTCGCCATCCCTGGAGGTGTTTACAGGTAGATGGTTTAGTAGGGGCACAGGTACAGTTGGACTCGATCTCAGAGGTATTTTCCAACCAGATGATTTTATGATTCTATGAATTTTCTTATTTTGGGGATGACTTGGTTATTGACCAATGGCATTTTATTGAACTAATGGCATTTTATTCCTCAACTGCAGTGTCGTCTGCAGAGCTGTGTTATAAGTGCGTGTCCTCAGGAGAAGCTGAATATAAAATTTTCAGTGAAAATTCTCAGCAAAACACAGATGGTGGTGGATTTTTTTCTAGTCTCAGAGGGAGGAATTGAGAACATGCTGAACACTGATATAGCCTGATGTTTTTCCCATGGGCACATCTTGGATGATACACGGGTTGTGTGTTATAAGTTCAGCCTCTGATTCTGTTTGCAGTCTTGCTGTGAGGAGAGTTGTCACACAGAAGTTTATTCCCCTAGAGAATATACACTCAGATTTGTTCTGTAAACTATAGATTGCCTCTTACAAATATTTTTACTTAGAAATTTCATCTTATATATAAGGTTCTCATACACTCATTAAAGAGAGGTTTTGAAATCAATACAATTGTTTTATTGTCATTTTTATGAACTGGGAAACTACTGCTATGCCATCTTCAGTCATAACCAGTCGATTTGCATAGTTGATGTTTTGTTTTTACAACAAAAGAAAGAAGTTGAACAAAATTATACTATATGTCAGATCTTCTATGTCTGTATGACAGGTTATACTAGCTGACCTTCTTTCTTGACCTTGCAAAAATTAACAAAAAAGAAGGACTTGCGGGTGCTGGTGGATGAGAAGCTCAACAGGAGCCAGCAATGTGCGCTTGCAGCCCAGAAAGCCAACTGTATCCTGGACTGCATCAAAAGAAGTGTGACCAGCAGGTCAAGGGAGGTGATTCTCCCCCTCTATTCCACTCTTGTGAGACCTCACCTGAAGTACTGCATTCAATTCTGGAGTCGTCAGCCCAGGAAGGACATGGATCTGTTAAAGCATGTCCAGAAGATGGCCATGAAGATTATCAGAAGGCTGGAGCACCTCCCATATGAGGACAGGCTGAGAGAGTTGAGCTTGTTCAGCCTGGAGAAGAGAAAGCTTCAGGCAAACTTTAGAACAGCCTTCCAGTACTTAAAGGGAGCCTACAAGAAAGCTGGAGAGGGGCTCTTTATTAGGGAGTGCAGTGATAGGATGAGGGGTAATGGTTTTAAGCTGAAAGAGGGGAGATTTAGATTAGATAGTAGGAAGAAATTTTTTACTGTGAATTTGGTGAAGTACTGTAACAGGTTGTTCAATTGTGGCTGCCCCATCCCTGGAGGAGTTCAATGCCAGGCTGGGTGAGGCTTTGAGCAACCTGATCTAGTGGAAGTGTCCCTGCCCCTGGCAGGAGAGTTGGGACAGAATGATCTTTAGTGTCCCTTCCAACCAAATCCATTCTATGGTTCTATGATTGTTTCCTTGAAAACCTATTTAAGAATTTATCTTTTAAGAGTAGGGGAAATGATCTGTAAGCAAGACTATGTAGTGGAACTGTAGAGAAACTCTATATTATAAAGACATTAGAAAATATGTTATAAAGAACAGTTCCACATGCACTAGGAAATTGTATTTATAATCTTAATTTTTCCCTCTCTAGTTGCTTGTTTATCCCTCTTTTTGATACTTGTTTCCAAAAAAACTTTTAGACCAAGATTATTCCTTTCAGAAGTTGAAGTAATTTTTCAAGAATGTGTCACTGCGAGTTTGATTGGTTCAGAAATTTATGCGTTGTAATAGTCTAGTTGTCTTTTAACAAAATGGGAGTTTCTGACTTTTATGAGTTCTGAAATTTCCTTCATGCACAAAAGTTTTTGTTAGACTGATATAAAATGGTTGTGTGGAAATCTGTTCTAGGCTGCTAAGGAACAGTGTGTGTTTTAGTAGCATGAGAATTAATATATTTTGTGCTATTTAAAATAAGTGTGTGATTAATTTTTTGATGAGTTGCAGGCTACTGCAAATCCAATTTAGGCAAAGAAAATTTGAAATATAAATGTGTTAGCTGAAAATATTTAATCATAGACATGAATATGAACTTATCATGCTCATTGCTTTACACTTGCAGGTTGGCTTGAATTGTTAATGCATATTGTTCAATGGAAGCAGAAGAGACAATAGCACTGACCCTGGCTGTGATGAGGAATATAGGATGGCAGTTGACCAGTAGGACTAAGAGATTATTTCTCCTTCTTCACTATGTTGACACAGCTGACCACTGTTTTCCACACATTGCATCCCCATCTGCCCCACCTCCTGCTCACTGTGGGGTAGGGAGAGAAGATTGCACGCAGGCTGCTGCTGCTGGCATTGACTCAGCAATGCCAGATCAAAAAAAGAGCATTTTCTCTTTACAGTCTGATCTTTTGTGCAAATGTGTATGTTTTAGTGCTAGTAAAAGTGTTTGGGGGGGGGCTTTTTTTTCCATGTAGGAATAGAGTTGTCTTGCTACTAAAGTTTGCCTGATAACTACACTGACTGGCAATTAAAATTGCATGCATTTGGGGTATTCCATCATGTTTGTAGCTGTTTGTCTTCCTTGTGTCGGGAATCAATGTTGCAGCAATGGAAAATATGAACTGAAGAAATAAGAAGTTGGATTCAGACCTTGAAGTCAGTGCACGTTGCACTGAATTATTAAACAATATAATTTAAAAACTTCAGAAATAAAATTGATGTTGAGGCCTCTCCATTTCACTTGATAATCAGGTAATGGATGCAGAAAAGAACTAGCTGCACGCTCTTTCAGTTACTTCACCTTCAATTATATTTTGATTTATGTGTTTGTTTTAGATATAGGACTCCAGCAGACAGGTTGTTGTAAAGTTTTGTTAGCGAGGCGTGTTGTACTTACGAAGCAATGGAAGAAGATGGTATTTGAAAGGAAACCTGATGGGGATGTGTTATGAAAGATAACTGGCACGACATCTGAAGGTGTTTGACCTTCGAGACTCAGCAGATCCTTTGTCAGTGGCTGGGGATTACGTAGGTGATGTTTGTATGAGAGATATTGGTTACTGACTGCAAGTCCTCTGGGGAAGAGCTGCAGTCCAGAGCAAGCTCCAGGGCGCTTGCGTGTTAGTCTACAAACCACAATCCAACCTAGCCCTGGGGCTGGCGCCTGGCACTGCGGGAAGGGCTTGTGAATCTCTGGGGAGTTCCTGGTGTTCAGAGCAGATGTCAATTGTCAAGAAGAAATTCTTCACAAGTGACGGTGGTGAGGCACGGGCACAGGTTGTCCAGGGAGGTTGTGGATGCTCCCCTCCTTGGAGGTGTTCAAGGCCAGGTTGGATGGGGCCTTGAGTAGCCTGGTCTGCTGGGGGGTGTGCCCATGGCAGGAGCGTTGGAACTGGATGGGCTTTAAGGTTCCTTCCAACCCAAACCATTCTGTGATTCTATGATTTTATCATAGAGAACTTGGTTTCCTTCTCACTCTGGAAAAGACAGCATTCAAGGCACAAATAGCATCTCCCACCTATCTTTCAGAAACTTGTTTGATTTATAACAATCTTTGATTTGACACATTATTCTTTAAAGACATTCAAAACAAATAGTTTGTCAGGGAAAAAGCCAGGATTAACATTTGCACTTAAGTGCATTTTGACTTTTGTGTGTGTGCTCTAATCAGCATTTTTTTTACTGTTACCTGGAAATAATAGATGTGTGCTCAGGGCAAAAAGAAAAGCTGATTAAATGTTACATTATTGCTTTAGCTGTCATTTTTCAAACAGAGAACAAAAAAGAGTAGGAAATGAAAAGAATAAACTTCTTCCTGATTCCTCCTCCAGTGGCATCAAGGCACATAGCCTTGTCATGAAAAGGTCACTTAGATTTTAGCTGAAATGATGGCAGCAAGTACTTTTTTTTTTATGTTTGGAATCTTTCCTGCTGTTTTTAACTGTGACAGAGCACGGTGCTGCTCCTGCTTGTGGAGCCTGTTTTAACAATGGGCGTAAGGCAGCGCGTCAGTGCTGGGTTTGACAGAATGGGAGAGGAATGACAGGAAAGAGAATAGAAAATCATACCCTAAGTGAGGGTTGTAGGAATATTAAATCTAACATCTGACAAGAGATTACTCCAAACCCAGCAGCCTTGAATATGAATCATTGTAATGAACACTGCGTGGAAGTGTACCTGAAGACAGTCCAGAAGCTCAGTCTAGTGAAAACACAGTTGCTGTCCTGCCTCTGACAGCACATTACTCCTACTGTATTTACCGATACTCAGGTCTTTTTGCTTGCAGTTGTGCTTTTTGGTACTTAATAATATTTTTTAAAAGGTGTTGATGTATTCTTTTATTCCTTTTTTTTCCCCCATAGTGAGCATTAAGATTTTAAATTGTTTAGAAATTTTTTTAAAGTAAGACTTTGCTTTGTTGACTGTGTAACAGGTTTTGGCTAAAATTCAGGGGAGGTTTTTGTGTGTGGTAGAGATCGTTTAGTTTTCCCTGTGTTTCGTTTCTCTGTGAACTTTTTAGAGAGATGTGTTATGTGTGTGGCTTTTGCTCAATATTGAATCAATGCTCTGAGAAAAGAACAGTGTTTCCTAATTCATCAGCACATTGGTTCCTTCCTTCTCATATTTAATTGTTTAAGGAATCCTGCCTCTGCTTAGCTGAGATCCCTGTGGCATTTACAGCTCAGAGCAGAGTGATTAAAGCAGCACAGTAGTTTTGTAGGAAACACAATTACCTTACGTAGATGTACAGTAGTTTTCCATCTGAGATTCATAATCGAGTCCATATGGAGGCAGGCTGCCAGCTCCGTTGTTGGTGATCCATTTACTTGAGGACCACTGGGTTTCTATGTGCTTTGTGTGATACAGATGGTATAGAAGTCAGGTGTGAGACATTTGTAGCTGATGGGCCTTTCTTGGGTTTAAGAATAATAACCCTTGTTTTCTTTGCACCATTTGTAAAACTAAAATTCGTTCCTGGGCTGGAAATATGCATGCAAAAATGTGAATTGCCAATGGCAGGAAAAAAAAGAGGAGCTTTGCATGAAATTCCTAAGAACAGGCTCTGTCCTGTATGGAAGCATCAATGTGCACTTATAGCAGCAGCTTACAAAGCACCTGTGTGTCCCTTTAATTTCATTTGGAACCACAGAATATCCTGAGAGCAGGTGGCACTCTCCATCATGCTTCTTTAAAGCCCTGTGCACTGCTGCGGATTTAAAATAATGATGACGAGTTAAGTCTTTTCAGTTTTAGACAAATTAGGGATAGACCTGTTTTGAATAGTTAAAAAGCCTCTTAGCACGAGCAGTGTCCAACTGCAAGGCAGAAAACTATTATGGCCTGACAGCTGATTTGCTAAACAGAGCTGCAGGTGACCAGAAGAGAGATGTCTGCAGCGCAATGTACTTGGTACATCATAGCAGTTGCATTCAGTCCTGACAACACAGGTAGAAACACATGGTTGGGAGGGAATAGTTTGAAATGCAAATGTATTCCCTAGCTAGCAGTCTGCAACCACACAAAGCCATGGATTTTTTAAAGGTGTTTTTGCATTTTCTACAGGACAAAGGAAAAAATGAGAAAGTACATAAATACAGATTATGTATTTTGTTGCTGGTAACTGGTATTTTTGATTAATGCTGAGACCAAAATGTGTTAGCCAACTGTATCAAGCAAACCAAGCAATTCTCCACATATCTACCGTATATTATCACATAGATATTACTACCAGCATTCCAAGTCATTAATTAAGCAGGTTTCTCTTATGTGTAGATTATGCTGGCAGGTTAATTATTGTTACCAGGTAACTGAATCAATAAACGAAGGGGGGGAACAGATTGCATACCTAGAAGAAGTTGTGTAAAATTAGGAAAGGAACAGGGGGCATACACTAAGGCAATTTAAGGGGACATGTCAAAAATTTGAATTTAGGAAAAAAAAATGGATTAATTTCAAGATCTGTTAAAAAATGCTAATTGCAAGGAATAATAGAATAAGTATAAGAACAGGAATAATAAAGTTATGCTTTTCTCCCCGAGGTATTGGCACTGTATAAATGCATTCCCTTTTTATGCCCTCATTTACTCAGTGTGGAAGAGTTGCATCTGTTCTGTAGAGTCTTTTTCCTCACCTGAATTTGAAGGGCTATTGAAGGCTATTGACTTGCTTCTCTTCTGCAAAAAGCTTCAGGACTAGTTAGGTCAGAGCCAAGATCTCCCTTTTTGTGTTTGATGTGCTGTTCTTATGCTGTCTCACAGTGACAGGGATTTATTTATATTTAGCGAAAGAGTACATATAAACATAATATAAATTATTTCAATTATTTTTGTTGTGTTAGAGTAATTTTTGTAAAAACATATTCACAAGTAATTAGCCCTAAAGTTAGCCTCTCAAGTTCAGTCATTAAAGGGAAATAGTTCTCTGGTTCCTAGCAGAAGAGACACCATTAGAAATGAAGGCTATTACTCAGAAGGACTTTGATTTCTTCATTCACGTTGCCTATGAGAAACTCTTTCAGAGATATCGTGGGCTGATAATATGCTCTTGATGTAATTCTTTCTCAGAATAGGTGGAACTGAAGGATATTTACTCTTACTGTGATTTCAGATGCTACTGGATAGAACACATGCTGCTCCCAGTAACTTTGGTAACAATTATTGTCACTGGCGTTGAGTTCACCACTAAGCAGCTCAGTGAAGCACTTGATTTTTCGGTTATATCTCCATTCCCTAGTTCACTGAATGACACTGGAGTTATATCAGAACGGAAGGAAGCATGAAAGGTGGTAATTTGGTAGATGGAGCTGTTTCTGAGGAGTGCAGTTTAACACAGAGTGTTCAGGTTGGAGAGATTTTAATTTGTGGTAATACTGAGGAGTGCAGATTCGCGCACTGAGCTGGTGCTGCAGTGCACCTACACCCTTGTGTTTTTACTGTACTGAAACAGTACCTTGGGGCTCTCTAGCTGATCAGGGTGGCCATAAGAGCATGGGTCTTCTCTGCTCCCAGTTGTGCTGTTTGAAAAAGCTGCTACTCCCAGCTGTGTACTGTTACACCACCTGGACACTCACAAGCCCATGGAGTGGGATAAGATCCACCTGAGAGTACTGACGAAGCTGGTGGAAGTGCTCACCAAGTCACTTTCCATCCTTTATCAGCAGTCCTGGCTGACATGGGAGGTACCAGTTGACTGGAGACTAGCAAATGTGATATGATATGCATCAACGAGAAAGGCTGGAAGTGGGATCCAGGGAATTACAGGCCTGTCAGCCTGACCTCAGTGCCAGAGAAGGTTATGGAGCAGATCACCTTGAATGCCATCACACAGCATGCACAGAATAACCAGGGGATCAGACTCAGTCAGCATGGGGTTAGGAAAGACAGGTCCTGCTTCACTAACCTGATCTCCTTCTATGACAGGGAGACCTGCTTAGTGGATGAGGGAAAGGCTGTGGATCTTGTTTAGCTGGACTTTAAACAAGTGTCTGACACTGTATCCCACAGCATTCTCCTGGAGAAACTGGCTGCTCATGGCTGGACAGTCGTACTGTCCACTGGATAAAAATCTGGCTGGATTGCCAAGCCCGAAGAGTTGTGGTGAATGGAATTAATTCCAGTTGGTGGCCGGTCACAAGTGGTGTTCCCCAGGGCTAAGTGTTGGAGCCAGTTCTGTTTAATGTCTTTATCTGGATGAGGTATATGTAAGCTAGAGAGTGATTCCATGTGCAGCACAGCTGGCAAATTTGAGGGGTCTCCAACGATGGGATAGTAACCCATGGGTCAGAAGAGAAGTTATGTGCAAGACTTTCTGTGTTCTGGCTGACCACTTAAATTACTCTTCCCTCTATATGCCCCACCATCCATTTTGGTCGCCCTGGGAGATAACTTGCCTTTGACCCACATGTAACCATTAGTGCTTCATCCCTCTATGTCACTTTCCACTCTTTAATTTATTTCTTTCATCTGTTTAAGTTGTAAACTTAATGGAGGAAGGTCATTCTGTTTTCAGGATGACAGGGAAAACAAAGCCCCAATCTTGTTCAAGTCCTTTAGCTTTGGATGAAATAATTAATGAGGTTTTGTGTGAGCTGTTGCAAAGTGCCTGGAGACTGCTAGATTTGCCTACATGGCTGCTGTGCTGCACCTTGGCCAGATTGTTGTTTGTAAAGCAATTTTGTCTCTACTATAAAAAGCACTGTGTAAAATCAGTTCCTATTATCTTTTCATAGAGAATTTTCCATCTGCATTGTAAGTTTAAAGTTGCTGACTATCTCCTTAAACACTTCCAGATAATAATGATACATGTTCTTCGAGGTAATATATATCATTACTTTTTATAAAGCAAGGCTTGATTCAAAACTGTAGAAATAATATGATTTACTGGCTTCCAGCCAATCAGTTAATTACCTGCTACTTAAAGCACCTGGGGCTTTGGTTCATTCCGGTGTAAGTTATTAACTTGCTGGTAAGGGATCAGTACCTCATAAATAGTTTCTCTAAATAACTTTACAATGCCACTGAAGTTTAATTTTTTAAGTTATTATTTATTCCTACTTATAAGAATAAATATGGGAAGGACAGCTTCAAATTGAAGTTGTGTAAGACAACTATTTTGATTTGAGATATCAAATAGTAACTCTCTGTCCATGTGAGCAGCATGCAATAGTCATAAACATATTACTTAGGCAGCTTCAGGCCTTCAGAAGAATCTTGGTAAGTTACCTGTACCACACTGATTGAAGACTGATTTGTTCTGTAATATTTACTTTGTTTTGGTTTGGGTTTTGGTCATGTGCTTTTAAAATAGTAACATCACCTGGAGTAGCAAGCCAGGCTTGACTTGTGGTAAGTCCATTGAGATAATTTACAACAGTTAAGGCTCCGGTTGTCTTACAGTAATAGGCTCTTTCACAGTATCACAGTATCACAAGGTTGGAAAGGACCTCTGAGATCATCAACTCCAACCTATAACCCAACACTAACACCAACACTAACACCAACACTAACACCAACCATCATCTAAACCATGGCACTCAGTGCCTCATCCAATCTCCCCTTAAACACCTCCAGGGTCGGCGACTCCACCCCCTCCCTGGGCAGCACATTCCAATGGCCAATCACCCTTTCAGTGAAGAACTTTTTCCTAAGATCAAGCCTAAACTTTCCCTGACGAAGCTTGAGTCCATGCCCTCTAGTTCTGTCACTGGTCACCTGAGAGAAGAGACCAACCCCCGACTACAACCTCCTTTTAGGTAGTTGTAGAGAGCAATGAGGTCTCCCCTGAGCCTCCTCTTCTTTAGACTAAACAGCCCCAACTCCCTCAGTCACTCCTCATAGGGCTTGTGCTCCAGCCCCTTCACCATCTTCATTGCCCTCCTCTGAACACATTCCAGTATCCTGACATCTTTCCCAAACTGGGGGGCCCAGAACTGTACACAATATTCCAGATGAGGCCTGACCAGTGCCGAGTACAGGGGGACGATAACTTCTCTGGTCCTGCTGACTACACTATTCCTGATGCAGGCCAGAATGCCATTGGCCTTCTTGGCCACCTGGGCACACTGCTGGCTCATGTTGAGCTTCCTGTCAACCAGCACTCCCAGGTCCCTTTCTGCCTGACTACTCTCCAGCCACTCTATCCCCAGTCTGTAGCTCTGCATGGGATTGTTGTGTCCAAAATGAAGTACCCGACATTTGGACTTATTAAACATCATCCCATTAGAATCAGCCCATCTCTCCAATCTGTCCAGGTCCCTCTGCAGGGCCATCCTACCCTCTAACAGATCAACCCTTCTTCCCAGCTTGGTATCATCTGCAAACTTGCTGATGATGGACTCAATCCCCTCATCCAGATCATCAGTAAAGATATTAAACAGGACCGGACCCAACACCGATCCCTGGGGGACACCACTGGTGACCGGCCACCAACTGGATGAGACACCATTCACCACCACTCTCTGGGCTCGGCCATCCAGCCAATTCCTAACCCAGCACAGAGTGCTCCCATCTAAGCCACGGGCTGCCATCTTCCCTAGGAGTCTACTGTGGGGGACAGTGTCAAAGGCCTTGCTAAAGTCCAGGTACACCACATCCACAGCCTTCCTCTCATCCACCAGGCGAGTCACATGGTTATAAAAGGAGATCAGGTTGGTCAGGCAGGACCTGCCCCCCCTAAACCCATGCTGGCTGGGCCTGATCTCTTGACCGTTCTGCAGGTGCCGCATGATTTCACCCAGGATTATCTGCTCCATGATTTTACCTGGGACCGAGGTCAGGCTGACAGGTCTGTAATTACCTGGATCATCCTTACGGCCCTTCTTGTGGATGGGCGTCACGTTGGCCAACTTCCAGTCTTCCGGGACCTCTCCAGTGAGCCAAGACTGCTGAAAGATGATGGAGAGCGGCTTAGCAAGCTCATCCGCCAGCTCTCTCAACGCCCTAGGATGGATCCCATCCGGCCCCATAGACTTATGAGGGTCCAAGGGGCTCAGCAGGTCTCTCTTCTGAATCTCAGCTCTTCTTTTTTTTTTTTCCCTAAAAGTCATAACTCATTTGTTTCACATGTGGGAGAAAAACTAGGGCTACCATTGGCCTAGAAAGGATCCTGTACCCTAAGATAGAGAATAATGTTTCTGCAACATTCTTACAGTTTTGGTTATAGAGTATCTCAACTGATGAATTGCTTTTGTAGCTCAAGGGTAGAGAAAAGATTCTGTAATTGCTGAGGTCCTAGGCCTTGCTTAGGTGCCTTACATCTGCTAAATAAACCGATGGCCCAAACAGCTAATTTAGGGACGTGTGTTAAACACTGTTCTTGCAATGGACCATTGATAAGTTCTGTGTGAGTTGAACTCTGAACGAAATTAACAAATATGCCCAGGTGAAAAGACTTACATTAATCCAGTTTTGGTTGTAACCACAAGTGAGAGGAGAAGTTAAAAGCTTCCAGTCAAACACAGTGAGCATGAAAGGTTGGTTTTTTTGTTGTGTGATGTTTATATTCATCAGCATGGGTGAGGAAACTGACAAAAGCCTGAAACAGTAAATCTCTATGGTAAGTGGCTGGCTGGCTACCGTGATTTAGAAACAATCTCAGCTAATTTGTTAGGATCAATTCTGGTTGACCTTGGCTTGTTAATATGGGTTTGGATGGTGGCTGGAAGGAGTGGGTGAAGTAGGATAAGGAGACAGGACGGAGCATGGTCTGTGCAACAAGGCTGAGAAATGTAGTGCTTCCTGTAGTGGGTACTGTAATACTGTGGACAAGAGAGAAAAGGGGTCGTTGGAGCAGGAGCAGTGCTAGAAGAGATACTGACGAGTGCAGTGCTAGTTCTCCTGCCCTGCACATTCTTGCAGGCTGCAGGAAAAAAGCCCCTGTACCCAAAGATACCTGTGACAAACTGGTAGCTTTTGTGCTGCCTTGCTTTCTTCCTTTTTTTGCAATGCTTCAGCTGAGGTCTCATGCCTGGCAGATACACTCTTAAAGGGCATTCCTTGTTGTGGGAGTTTGGCAGCCAAATATAAAAGAATGGTTTGAAGATAAGAGCAGATATAGAAAAGAGCTTTGTTGTCCCGGTTTGTATAGACTTGCCAACTTGATGACTAAGCTAAGGGTAAACATGGATTGCCCACCCATCTAATCCGTGCCAAGAGGGAAAATGTAGGTTTGTATCTCTGCTGAGAGGTGTTTCTGACTGAGAAATAAACGCCAAGGAAAATGGCTTTAGCTGAAAATTGGATTCTCCGCAGCAGGAAGTGTTTGATCAGGTTGTTTATACCTTTTTTCCTAAAGCTTGGTAGGCTGTTCCTTTTCTTTGTCTCTCCTCTTTTCCCTTTCCCGCCCCCCCTCGTCCTCTGACTGTCAGCCCTCTCACATCTACTGGCTGGTTTTTCTTTGCACACAGACTTGGAAGGAACACTCTGCTCTAGCATAGGAGCGACAGCATCTTCTTTTTTATGTGCTGTGGTTATCTGACTTGTGCATCTCAGAGCAAAGCTGATAAAGACTGCTGAGACAAGATGATCATTTTCAGTTTTTAATAGCTTATCATACTTGAAAAGTATCATGAAAGAGCTTTGTGTTAGCTAAATGATGATTAATAGGGGTGCTTATGAATAAAATATATTGATTTATGTCTGATTTTGTAATAGTAGCGTTAGACTTTTTTTCTCTGACTTAGGTCTGTGTAAACAAAGGGATCACAAGAGAACAGCATGTCTGTGCTGGTATAAATCAATTGGAATAAGTGACACGTGCCCTTTGCCATCCTTAAGTTAGGTGGAAGTACTGAAAATTATTGTGGGTTTGTTCCTTTTGTACCAGGATAGTTCAAAATTCAAAGCCAAGGCATAACCCACCTGCCTTATATCAGATGATTCAAACAGTCTGTGGAACAGTGTAGAAATTGTAGTAGAGTTACAGTTTTTGTGTCATAGGAAGGGAAAAAAAGAGAGAACAGGTATTGTCATGCCTGACTTGTTCCCCCCAGCTTTATGCAGGCTGTTATAGAGCCACCATTGTGAACCTTTTTGCCTGGGTGAGAAGATTGTTAGGCCTAATGTGCAAGTTCCCACTTGATAAATAAGTACATACCCCTACATAGGGGATTGGTCCTTTTCATATTTTGAGTACTTGCCCCCCTCCATGAAGTTTAAGCTGACTTGGTGGTAGTTTAGTATAGATAAAAATAAACTATTTAAAAGTACAGTGGCACAGTTAGATGAAGATTGGCACTAGTCTGATAGAACAAGTTCAAATGTCTATTTAGAGAAACAAGGGAATTAGTCAAGTATAGGAAGCTGAAAGCCTCATGAGATCTCAAGTTTGTTCCCTATGCTAGAATAAACACTGAATTTACACAGGAATGTCTGTGATGGAGTAACTGTTTGTGGGAGTTTGTTTATAATGCCAATACGTTGATGCTCTGTTTCTTCACTTGCAGCTGCACTGAGAGCTTGCGCTGATGGAGGTGCCAATCGTCTCTATCACATCACAGAAGGAAACCAGGATAGGTATGGTAACAATAAACTTGAACTCATCTCTTCTCAGTGGAAGTAAAATATGGAGGAACAGGATCTGTTCATTGCTGAAGTAGCTGCTTGCTTTGTGCACGGCACTTTAACAAATGTGGCAAGTAGGTGCAATATTTTCTCCACTTTATCTTCAATTTGCATTCCCAGCTACAAGTTTAAAAAATGTGCACATAGCCTAAAATACCCTTTTTCCTTAAGCCCACTGGTATTTTATCCTCTTGAAAGCTTTGCTCTCAGTCTGTCTTATTTCATACATCCATCAGAGCCAGGCCTTTGATGCAACCTCTGAAAAACTTCCTTGTGAAGTGAAATAGGTAATAAAATAGGAAGTCTACTTTTTCTGAATTGTTTCAAAATGAGCACCAGGACATCATACATGACCAAAGACAAGTACAGAGGTGAGCTGTAAATCGATATGCTAGGTGAGGAAATACAGCTGCAAGGGGAATACATTCTTGTTTACTGTAATGACATTTAAAATTGTAAAATATCTGAGGTTTCTGCTGCAGAAGCATTGGGCTGGGGTTGTAATGCAAAATTTTTGTCGTAGAATCTGAAGTTACTAAGGATCCTTTGTGCTTGTCTTAAGGATTTTCAGTTGGTTTGAGCAAGAATTCATAAATGAATACTTTAATAAAACAAATAAATTAATAAAGCAGACTCTTGGAGCAAATGAATGAGACAGATATTTGGTAGAACTTACATGATTATGAACAATTTTGTTCATACAGGTAAATCTGATATGTATTTTGTGGTTCATCTTTTAGTAGTTGCTCGCAGAGCCATGCACAACTTACTCTTGAATTCAAACAGGAATCTGTTTAACTTGCAGAAAACAGTTCTCTGTGATAATCGTGATGTTTTCCAAAGACCAACCTTTTAGAGCTTTCATTTTACCTTCTTCTGTAACACATTCATCTCTTCTGCACACCTTTACGTTCGTATTAAATAAATATAATTCAGCAGAAAATGGATGATTATACCTTGACTGAATACTTCTTTCAGTCTTACATACTTGGCCCTTGGAGTATTCTTTTTCTCTATTTTGCTTCTTCCCATCTTAATTGCTTTGGGTAGGTATATTGTACCTTCAAAGTGATTCTTTTGAAACAAGAAAAAGGACCTGCATAATTTTGATTTTTGTCATTAAAGAAATCATTCTGCTGGAAATAATATTCATTTACTTCTCCAAAGTATTTTCCCTTAAATTCCCTGTCCAGTGTTATTAAAGAGCTGTCTGCTCAGACTCTACTGACATGCTAATCATTTTTTTAATGCTGTTTTAACCTTCTGTTTAAAACTTCGTGTTATTCAAAGCCCTGATTGCTGATTGTGTTGTACCCAAACCTAAAAACTATAGTCTTTTAATTATAAAGAGATTATTATACCCAAGAGATATAAATAAAGAACTTGATAGATATTTTGGGCTTGATTCTCAGTGACACTAAAGTGTCTTTCCACTAGCCTGACAGTGTGAAGAATCTTTTAGAATGGGAATAAATATAACATTCTGGGAAAAGGACCACTCACAATATGGGACTGTAATAGTGGTGTCTTCCTTTGGAGATAAGTGAACTAATTGTTGATATTTTGAAGAGTCCATTTCCAAACACTAGAAAAAATATACGGCTAGAGTTCCATCCTTCTTCCCCTCTGCCTTAAGGTGAGGAGCAGGAGGGAAGGAAGAGTAACCAAAAGAACAAGACAACCTTTTCTTTTGAGAGTCCTGTCCTTGGGAGCTGACAGAGCAAAGGCAAGAAGAAGGGATGGACTCTGTGCTCTGTTATTTTCTCTCTCTAGCTCTACAGTCCAGAAAGGTTCTTTCTCTTAGACTATTTTTTCCTTTGTTAACATCAGTTGCCACCTAGAAATAAGGATTACTGCTAAACCATTCTTGATTGCTAAACATTTGCAGGTAATCAGTTTTAAATGTGAGTTACTGATCTTTATGGGTTTTTTGCTCTGCGTTGTTCTGTCTGCCTTGTCTGTCCTGTTCTATATTTCCTTGAATTGCTATGAAGCACTGTTACCCACTTCAGGTTCTTGCTTATCTGTATCGAACTACAGCAACTTCTTTCTCAACACTTCCTGATTAAATCTTAAGGCATTGATTAACCTGTGTGCCACTGGCTTTGGGGTGTATGAAGGTGAGGATGCATCAAAAACGACCATCATATTGGCACCTGTAAAAATAATCATTAGTACTTGTGTCTCAGATGCTGTTTTCCAGGTGTCAAATCCATCGTGTAATCAGATTTTGCAGCATTAAGAGCTTCAGGTCAAAGAGGAGAGTGGTGGACTGAATAAGAGGAAGGGTGTTCCTATCATAAAAAATACTGGCATTCTCTTGTTCTGTTTAGTATTTCAGTATATCATACTTACTGTATGACATGAAGTGGGTTGCCTACAATCAATAAGAACATCACTTCTGCTACACGTCCAGTTTCTTTCTGTGAACTGCATAAAGTATAAGAGTAGCAGTGAATATGAAAAATGGTTGGATATTTTGATGTAGCATTTTCTACATATAAAATGCACATGAGGTGAATTTAGGTGATGCTCAAAAATGCAGTTGCTACTATATAATTCTTCTCTGAACTGGGCATGCAGGGAGGCAGCTCCAAGAAGCTCTGTGTGTGTGTTTGAACATTAGGAACAGATTTTGTCAACATTTCCAGCTGATGTAGCTGCTACATTTCAAGCCCAGACCTCCAAAAAAAATTAATGTTTTTAGAAGAAACTTTCAAGGAATATATTGCTACATAAAGTTTGTCCTTTGGTGACACCCTCCCTTTACCCAAGGATTTAAATGAGCCATTTAGTCAGAATGAATCGAGGGTGTTGGTTGCACAAGGTGATATTACTTCTTTAACTTGGATATAACAAACTCTTCTATGTCCCATGCTTTGTGTAGAAAAGCTAAAGTGGAAAATAGAAATCCTAATTGTACAGCTTTTATAGCTTACAGTTCCTGAGTTTTGTACTTGTGAGTATCAATAAATAAATTTAGACATATCACAAACTTTTCAATGCTGAGTACTCCTCAGGAGTTCCTTGTCCTTCATGTGCCTGGAAATGGTTGTCAGGATTAGCTGCTCCATCACCTTCCCAGGCAAGGAGATGAAGCTGAGTCCTCCTACTTGAAGACAGGAGTGACATTTGCTTTCCTCTAGTCTTTGGGCACTTCTGCAGTCACCATCATTGATCAAAGATTATCAGTAGTGGCCTTGCTATGGCATCAACCAGCTCCTTCAACATTCGTGTGTGCATCCCATCTGGGCACGTGGACTTCTATATGTCTATTTTGTTAGAGTATTCCCTGACTTGATCCTCTTCCACCAAGGATACATCTTTCTTGCTCCAGTTTTTCCCTCTGGTCTCTGATACCTGAGATTCCTGGAGGGTGGTCTTCCTAGTAAAGACTGAGGCAAAGAAGGCATTCAATACCTCAGCCTTTTTCATGTCCTATGTAAACAGGTTCCTTGTCTTGTTAAGCAACGGACCCACATTTTTTCTAGTCTTTCATTTGTAACCTGTGTTCTTACAGAAGCCCTTCACCTTGTCTTTGACATCCCTGAACAGATTTGTATCCATTTGGGCTTTAGTTTGACCATCTTCATCCATCTCTAGGCAGAGCTCCATGCAGTCCAACTGCTCTCTCACATGAAGAGCAATTCCTCTTCCTCTTCATCTTCCCATCCTGTCCTTCCTAAACAACCTGTATCTCCTCCATCCATGTTTCCATGATCCCAACAAGACCATAGCTCTGCAACTGCACACAGACTTCTATCTCACCATGGTTTTCCTCGTGCTGCATGTATTCTCCAGGGCTGTAATTTGCATCAAAAGTTTGAAAAGGAGGCAGTAGGCCTAACCTATTTTAACTTCCATGAGTAAAAGTAGTTGCATATTCGCTTGCATGAAAGGTGGAAAGATGACTCATAGCGGAATTGTCTGTGTAGTCTGATGGCTTCAAGTGTGTGTTTTGGCAGTTAGTGAGGGTTAGTAGTGCCAATTCACCAGCCATCCTGCCTTCCTTTTGTTGGCTTGTTCAATTGCCTATTTATAAGTTACACTGAATTTCCCTAATCTTAGAAACCAGTTTCCATTTGTCAATATCATAAAAAAAGGAAACAGCTAGCAATACCATACATGAAATGAGATCTTTTGTCTTGTTCCTTGAATAACCTTCCGCTCATGGAAAAGTGGGTCCCTGATAGGATTATAGAGTGAGACATTTGTATATACTTCACTGTTTTCCATATTGGATTAGAAATAGGGTACTTATGAAGGTAATTAGCCATTGATGTAGCTTAATGTAGGGTTGAGAGGAATTCTTTGCCTGAACTCTTCAGATTAAATGGGATATTGTTTTTAAGCTATCTTACGTTCAGACAAATTTTAGGGCACTCATACAGAAAACGATGAATGAGATTTTCTGAGTATAGAGTTCTACCAGAAGAGTACAATGGTGTTTTCTTGTAGTTAAAATCTATTCAATGTATATTTTGTGGAGGATGTGAGATAGTTATAAATGTGACGGTTTTGCTTTTTTGATGTTGATGTGAAGATACGTTTCAGTAGCCTTTAAAAAAAATTGTGAGGTCAAGGCTATTTGAAATGGATTTCCCTTTGCTGCTGGTGGTGAAGAGTTCTTTGAAATGAGGGATTACGATCTGAATGCCAAGAAAGTTGGAAGCTGAGGCAGCGATTTATTTGTCAAATGGCTTAAGGAAATCTTTTCTATCAGACATTTTTGCCTGACCTAAGAACTGTAGCAATGTTTAAAGATCAAAATCAGAATCTTGAGTTTATCCTAATAAATTCTGCAGGAGTGTTCAGAAAACCTATCCCTATCCACAGTCCTTTAGGAAATACCTGACTTGGGACCCATTTTTAAATCCTACCTTATTTTAGAAAACAGCCAAGCATAAACAAATGTCAAAAAAAGAATCAAAGCAACTTATTTCTCAGTGTTTGGAAAGATGAATCCATTTAGAGTTGCATAATGTGTTTGTTTCAGGCAGTGCAGATGAGAAATTCTCAAGATACATTAAGATCATCTAGGTTTTGGCTTTTTTCATTTATGCCTTCAATTTAATTACTTTCACTCAATTGCATTTTCAAATGCACTGCAAATATAATTCAAAGTTTGTTTCAGAAACAATGAATAGTTGAGATATCAAGAGTTTAATATCAAGAGATACTCATAAATTCAGTCCTGAATTTAAACCTAGATTAGCTTCCTGTATTAGGAGGTGTTTCCTGAATAGGGCAATAGCATCACTAGGCATTATCCGATATATTTGGTCTCTGAATCAAATGTTCACAGAAATGATGACAGGTGAAAATCATTGGCGTATTTTTTACTGCTGGGTTCCTCTTGATATTAAACAGGAATATAAAGCCAGATCAGGATTACATGTTTTTCTGAGGTTATTGAGTAAGTCACTACCGTGCTTTATTTCTACCCAGTTAGTCATCAGAAGTTTTAAAGGAAAAATCTGGGAGTTCCATAGCCATGGTTAGGGTTCAACAGAGGATTTTATGTGGGACAGAGATACTATGTTTTGCAGATCACACAAAGTGGAGATACATTTTGATGGAGACACAAGCAACGACCTGTAAAAGCTGATTTCCAGCTAAGTTTACTTGGAGGTGCCTCTAATTGTGGTTAGTACTATAGTCCATAAACCGTATCAGGAAAGCAACAAGGGCTTTCCTACCATTCCCTCAGACTGAAAATCAAACAGCAGATAATAATGTGACTTTCTTTTGTCAGATGGGCTTATAAATACTAGCAGAATTTAGATGACATTAACTTACTCTTTATGTTGCAAATCTGTTGCTAGTAAAGATGAAAATTATAGAATAATAGTAATACCTGTATTTAATATTCATGGGATGTGACAGTGTTGCTTGTTTTTGTGGCTCCTGAAAGTCAGACTTCTGTTAGAAAGAAGGCTTAGTGTCATCATACTCTTACAGCAGCTGTGCAATAGCGGAGACCTGGGACTCTAGACCTTTGTTTTGCTCCCAGTTTGCTTGAAGTCATCCAGTGAATTATCAAGTCATCTCAGATTCTCAGTCAGTCACCCTTAAAATGCAGGGAGTAGCCCTTAAGAAGGGCTAAAAGGGTGTGCTTTTTCACATGGTCTCATTAGCATTTCTGTCACTTTGTTAAAATCAAGGCCTATATACCAGGTATAATTCCTTCTTAAATCAGTATTTAGTAAGGACTTTAACAGGAGTGGAGGGTCTTGGATGGAGGCAGTCTTTAGCTCCATTAGACTTGAGGTATGTGCACATTTTGGCATAAAACCGCGTATTTTCCTTTTTATGGTTTTGTTTCATACCTCAAGACATTCAAAGACAGCATTAGGACCCTGTTTATTTAGCCACATCAAGAGATGCAGGTGTGAGACACTTTTTCTGGAATTATCCTAATCTTGTTAAGGAGTAAATGGGAAGGCCAGGACAAAAGTCTGGGCAGATGGAGAGTGATGAGCAAATACAAAACAAAAGGACAGTTTCAACTTAGAAACCACGTCTCCTGGTCAGTGAGGTGCTCTGCCCATAAAACCGTGCTGTCCCAGTAGAAGCATCATAAGCCAAGTTATAATTGCCAACCAGGAAAATAAAGGGTCAAGATTTGACCAGAGCAATAATTATGGAAAAAAAAAAACAGGAAAAAAAGTGGCTGAAGAAAGGAGAATATGGGGACACTTTCAGTTAATCCCAGGTCTCTCAATCAGAGGGTTTGTATTGCTTCAGCTTCTTCTTCAAATAGCTATATCTGTGCCCCTAGTGTACTGTAAGTAGAGGAATGTCATCGCCATCTGGGTGATTTCTGGCTTTATGACACGGTAAAAATCATTTATGGCCACCCCGATGCTAGAAGTTAGGACTTTGTAGTGATAAAATATCTGTGCATTGAGTCACTGCTGGAAAAAGCAGCTTGGAAGAGAGTCCTGAGCTGGCCTAAGAGCACTCTGCACTTTATAGTGCTTCGGTTCATTGTACCTAAGGAGTAATTCTCAGGATCCAGGGAAAGCTGGCTCTGTGTGTAGTGTTAGGGTGAAATGTATGCCTGTGTTACTTCTGGATCTCTGAATATCAATAGAAATGAAGGATTAGGCAGGCAATGCTTGCTTTTATGGAGCAATACTTTTTACAAGTGTTTAGGTGGGCTGAGGTGGTAGGAGTTTTCCTGTGCTTGAAACAAAGAAAAACTAGAAAGTTCTTACAAGCCTCAAACTGCAATAGTACTTGTCATTTAAAATTTAAAATATTAACTTTGTATTGAACTCAGCAAGAACAGTTTTAGATTTCAAAGAAGCTCTCTTAAGACTGAGAAGAATACCAAGGTCGGTGTTCAGCCTGGAAACACGGAAATACATGTGCTATCAATGTTTTAAAATAAATGTTAATAAATGACTTTGAAGTTGACTGCTCTGCACTGTTGCCCCTCAGAGATTCAGGGAAGGATTGCCAGCGCTATACCACCTGTTCACATTGCCAGCTATTTGTTTCATAGCCTAGAAAATTCCTGGAGACAGCAGTATCTGACTCCAGATTACAGAATATTACATAATGGGACTGAATACAAATAACATCCACAGATAAATTATTCAGATTAGTTTTTTCTATCTCTAAAATGCTTTTTCAGTAACCTTATTAGTGATTGTTGGAGCATAAACGTATTCTGGATGTTTATTTCTTGGTTTTTCTTTCCTATTCTCTTTCCTCAGTAGACCATGCTTTCTTTTTATAAATATGTGAAAGCCAGAAGTTCTTACTTTTAACAATTTGCATTCAAATGGGCACCTTTATTTTGAGAATGGATAATTGTATACTTCAAATCTGTTTAAATTTAGTGTTAGTGAAGCCAGTAGCTAGTGAATGGGGCACTTTATGCATTATAGAATATAATGACAAGTAAAAATTTTAAATATAAATCCATTTATATTTAAACTGCTTTTTTCTAGTTCTTCTGCTAAGATTTGTTTTCAAATCTAATTGTATTCCAGGAGTGTTTTCATTTTACAAATGGACTCTTTCAGCTTTTCGTTTTAAAAAGTTTTGCGCTACGGTCGTTTTCACAGAAAAAGCTATCAAGAGCAAGGAGCTGTGCTCTCAAACTATGATCAAGGTTACTTATCACAGTTGATAAATGAGAATAGTTAATAAATTAACTTTTTAGGGCCAAATGATGAGTGCTTTGTGCCTCTTCTGATGAGAACCACGTCATGGAACATAAAATGCAGAACTAGTCGCAAAACTGTCTGCATGAAGGGTTGAGCATCAGTTAATGAGTTGGATTAGGTGAGGTTGACAGGCAGCTCTACCAGTTCCATAACTGAAGACACAGAGATTAATCCATGGTTAAAAGTTAGAGCCCAGAGACACCATCATAGTGCCAGTTTTGTTCCACTGCTAGATCAAGTATGTGAATAATATATATCCAGAAGCTCATACATACGTTTATGTTCAGAGAAACTAAAATTTCCTTCAACTTATAGTTTATAGAAAAATCATACTCCTGGGTATGCACACTCCTCTGCAAGAAAATCTACCTGCCTTATTGAGGTACCAATTTGTGCTTTAATTTTGCAAAATGGGGGAGAAAATGTCTTCTAATGCCCTGATTTAGTTGTATTTTTAACAAGAGTTTAATTTGCTTTCTCTACCTTGGAAGTAGACTTTATTTTTAAGAAGTTTTAGACAATATACCTGGAAAACACAGTGAATGTCAATTGTAGAGAAACAAAGATAATCCTGAGTTTTGAATAAGGGAAGAAAGATCCTTTTGTATAGCAAGTGAAAATACAGGGAGCATTTAGTCATTGTAAGAAGTATGGATGAAGAAGGACCACTGTCTAATTGAAAAAAGTATTTGGTATTTGCTGCTTGAGACTGGAGTATCCCATTATAGTGATGTTAAAAATACTCAAAAGGCAGATGGAATTGTCATAGGCTGTACAGAACTATCTTGGCTGCTGATCCCAAATAATTGAATAGAATGGGTGTCAGATCATGTGGCAGGATGTGAAACTGATAAGGCAGATTGGATCCACGGTTACAGAATATCTTAAAATAAATGAAGGTGCATGAAGGTCCACTGGAGTTATGATGCTTCTCTACTTCTGTGGGACATTCCATACGAGCAAGTCTGAAGTCTATCGACAGAGTGGTTTTGGAGTCTCTGCAGAACTCTGGACCAGTATCAGCACATCATTCAGCTCTGGCTCGTTAGCCCAACTAAGAAATTAAGAGTGTTTGGGCCAAAACATGGGATAAGGTGTTAGGATGATTTCTGATAACCAGAGTGAATTTGTTCTGTATGCTGTAGGCAATGCCTTTATTCACAAATATTTTCTGTCTCACTTTTTGAAAGAACTTGTGTACATATAAGCACCTCAAGAACACATTTGCACTGCAAAGATACACCTAGAAGAGTGAACTTCTGTGAGATATGAGAAGAGAGCAGTAAATGAAAGGCTAGATTACAATTTCAGAATACTACCAATATATCTGTCTGGTGTGAGACAGTCTGATCATTAACATATGCAGAATAAACGTACATCTGTCCTGCAGTAATTCTTTTTAGCTACATATGAGTGTACTGTATAAACAAAGTACTGAAACAGGCTAAGAAAGGGAGACATTCAAGTACAAAGCTCACAGCTTTTATTGGATTTGGACTGATGTCCTGGTTTATTCCTCTGAGTAGTAATGGATGTTGAACTAAATTGACTACAAAATAGAGGTCAAACAGATAATACTTGAGAATGAATACAGCTCACCGTGGTTGAAATTTATGTTTTATTTTAGATGGAGAAAAACAAGCCAAAGTTGAATAATTGCTATCTCTGGGCACACTGCATGCAGATTGAGTTAGAAATGAGGTTTTGGATTTGTTTGGGATTTTGAAACGCTCTTGGTGAAAGAGGGGAAACTAAGATTCCATTGAGCTTCAGAATAGCTTCTAATTCAGGTTTGTTTGTTTTCTTTTTGGTGTTAGTTAGTTTTTCTTCTTTAATGCCACAACACAGGTATAGGTAAGGTCTGTGCTTGCCAAATAGGGACCCAGATCACCTTTTGTACAGATTTGGATCATCTGTTGACTTAATTGAAGGGATTAAGCGCTGCATGTCTAAGTCTTTCCATACATTGCCCTGAATTCTAGCAATGTAATTAATACTTTACATGATACATTACTTTTCCATGGTGGTTGCAAGCAGGGAAACTGCAACAGACGAGTATAATGTTTTCAGCAACCTGGTACTGACTGTTCCAACTGTCTGTGAAATGGATGGAGCAAGAGTGAGACTCTTGCTTCTACTTTGTCAGTAACCGGGTTTTCCAGAGACTGAAACATACTCCATTTTTATTTCTTCTGCTTTTGAAAAAATAAAACAAATCAAAAAACTTTTAGCTACGTAAATAGTGTTTGAGCATCTATTATTCTGATTTCATATTTGAAGACAGCATTGGCGGTTGTTACTGCTTATTGTTTTGGAAAGACTTTGTGGTGCCCACACAGTGATCAAAATATTTATAATAGTCTTTGGAAGTGGTAACTCCAGGAAAGAAATTTATCCTATAGCAAAAAATTGTTCTTGGACTAGTAACTCTTGAGGGATATCCCACCTACGCAAGCTGCTTGATTATAAAACTGCCTGGCTCTCCCTCGTTGTTAAGAAACTCCAGTTGGGATAAGTTTCTTCTTTCTTTCAAAATTAAGCTGAACGGCCATGCCAACTCTCACCTAACCTGTTTAACTCCTAAACATCAAAGCATCCACATCATGTGGCTGGTGGGAATGTGTAGATAAGGTGTTCTGGATCATGTGCATGCAGTTTGCTCTGTATTTCTTTCAGTCTGTCTTTAAGTATTTCAATCTGTGCATAAAAGGTGTCTGGAACGTGAAAAAGAACAGATGCAGTAAATAATCATATAGCTGTTCCCCTTCATTTAGTCATTGCAAGAAGTATGGATGAGGAAGGACCACTGTCTAATTGAAAACAGTATTTGGTATTTGCTGCTTGAGACTGGAGCATCCCATTATAGTGAGAGAGCTAATAGGATGCCAATAAAGAAGATGGGTAAGGATCAGTGGACTAGAAAAGGTATGTTTTTAGAGTGCCTGATATATGAATCAAGGACACAGTAGGTAGCAATGGCAGTGAATAAAAGGCTGTGCCTTTGGTCTTTTTCTTCAGCATAAAATAGAAATTGGTATTCAGCTGTAGCTCAAAATATTTAATACGAGGGCACTAGGAGTTTTAGTTTGGCTTTTTCTCTTTTAAGCACATCAGTGGGTAGTGGAGGGTTTTTTTAATCTTTTTTTTAATTATTTTTTTCCCTGCAGTTGTGTGTTACAAGTCTAATGATGTTCAGAGTGTTGGCCATCCATCTGTGGGCCAGAGGACTGAGCGGGGTGCCTGTGGTTGTCAGCCACTCGGTGCAGAAGGCACTCTGCAAGGGCTGGAAATCATCTGGTCTTTGCACACTGACGCAACACGCTGAATATCTCTATTTGTCAGAAGAACTTTAACCTTGGTGTTTAGGAGTTAAACAGGTTAGGTGAGAGTTGGCATGGGCATAATCTTAAAAAGGCAAAAACTGGAAGGGAAGGAGAAAAGCAGGGTGTAAGGCAAGTCATGGGAACGGAGTGAAAATGGGTTTGGTACTAAAGCTGAAAAGGAGAAAAGTTTCTGGGATAAACCAGGCTGATAACTTTAGTGATGCAGCCGTTATTGTGTCACAAGAGAGAAAGAAAGGCTCTGTAGCAGGAAGGACAAAAATGTGATTTGCCTCTGCAAGTTGCAGCAGTATCTGTGGGAGGATTGATGTTTTCTGATATTATAAGCTGCAGCAAACATGTTAAATGCTAGTGACAGATCAGATTGAAGTTGTGTGCGTTAAGGTGTTTTGAGTGGTAAAAGAATGACAGTCTGTCCCAAAAATACAAATGAAAAAGAAAGAATCAGTAAACACTTCAGTGCCGATTCTTTTGTTAAAAGATGATCTGCAAGGTTTGACAACAAATACTTTTAATTCAGAAAGTGACAGAGGTGAAATGCGTGTCAATATCTCTTCTTTCCGAAGTTTTTAATTTTAGGAAAAAAGAGTAAATGTGATTTTGGGGGGTGTTCTGTGGGAGGGAATCGTGTTAGGTGCATATAGCGATTGATAGGGCCATTAGCTCTCAGAGGGAGTTCTCAGGATAATGAAGAATCTGTTTTGAAGAGTTAACATTGCTAGCGAGTGAGTTACTGAACCCACACCCACTCTGCAAGCATCCGCTCTGATTGGCACCGAGGGGCCGACATTGATCCATCATTTGAAGCTCTGCAGCAAAGCAATGAAAGCAACTGCATGGACTGTGGTTCTGTCTCTCATCTTGTTGAAAAGGTTACTGCTCTCTGATTTCCTTTTAGAGTCAAAGCGTTTCACACTGAACAGCGATTTCTGACAAACAGAGGAGCTAGAGCTGTGTTACAATGTCATTGGGCTTGGTGGGACACTTAAGCTTCTGCTGTCTTAAATAAATAGGAATTAAATAAATAGAATTAAGGAAATGCCTAATCATTTCCTTACTCCCTCTTTGCTGCCCCACAGTGAGAGTAATAGGGAAGAGCGTCCATGATCATGTTTACTGTACTGTACCTGTACTCCGGGTAAACTCTTGTGGCATCTTTTAATGTTGATCTAGTATTGATTTATGATTCTAATTGATATGCTCTAGCTCTTGTTCATTAACTGACCACATACAGGATTCTCATATTTTGTGTTTTCCCCATAAAATACTGCGCATTTCATTAACTCTCAGCATTAAACAAGTATTTGGTGGCAGAGCAATATTCTAACAGCACGTTGCAACTGTGCAGGAGGGTACCAAGGTCACAAACTCCTTTCAGAGGTTAATTAAGTCTGAAAGAAAGGTATTCTGTTGTAATTAAATAGTAATGAATGAGAGGCCAGGAATATTTGGTGTGTAATGCAGTACCACAAGGCAAGGCCAAAATAATCTGCAAATTTATTATTTTTTTTCATATTCTATTATAAAATACCCTTGGGTGTGAGCGTAATTTTGATTATCCAACTTGCCTATGACAGAAGGGGATTAAGTGGTCAGCTCTGTCATGCATGTGTGTGATCATAATACACTTTGGGAGTGGTTTCAAGAACTGTAATAGCATTCTGAAGAGGGCTTTCATCAGGTGCGTGATGCCTTCCCTGTTTTGCAGGATCTCATTTTTAATCAGAGCAGAAAGTGCTTTCTTTGCCACGTTCACACTGGAAAAGCCATGGCAAATTTTGACTTCTTTCAGTAGCACCAGCAGAAATACAATCATGTTCGTGACCCCGGTTAAGAGCTCATCAAAATTTCCCTTTTAGTTCTTATGCTTCTGGGGTTTAATATTTCAGCATGTTCAAATGTATTAGGCAGGATCTTGGCACAGGGCCACAGAGACGTTGTCAATTGAAATGTAGATTTTTCTTTACTCTTTTTCCCCAATCGTTGTTGTAAATCAGCTGATTCAGACATTCATACACTGGCTTGCTTCACTCTGTTATCTCTGAAGAGTGTATGATTTTAATCTCAAAGGCATGGGTTGTAGCTTTAATTCCTTAATTCTGTGTTTTAAAAGTAGTTTTAATTATTTCAATTTTCTGTTTCATCTGGAAGCTGCATTTGTAAACTCTTTTTGCCACCTTGTGACAGAAAGGGATGGGAAAACTCATAGCTACTAATTCTTGGGCTGAAGAAAGCGTAGGCTTGAATCTAGGAACCTGCATTTTGTAAAATTTTGTGAAAGCTGAGAATTCTTTTGCTTTACATCAACTATTCCATGCACTAACACCAGCCAGGAGTACAACTGAAAAGAAATGGCTCTTTGATTCCACGGCCTGGCTTCTGGAAAAGCTACATTGGCTCATTTATGGCTGCAGCCTGCCCTTTTTGGGCCTCGGACCCTGCTGTGGTCCCCCAGGTCTGAGAGGCGAGTTTGTGTTCACCACCTCCACTCTGTCATGGACCTAAGGAGGACAGATGGCCTTTCAGAAAGTTGCCAAAAAAAGTGGTGGTGGTATCCCAAAAAACTGCTGCAGTGTGAACCACACGAGCCATTGCCACCTAGAGAGAGGTCCTAGGGTGCATAGAGCTGAATTTGAAGGTGGGAATGTTCCAAAATCTTCATGCTTTTTTTTATCAGCATGCAAGTACAAATTCCTGTTTGTGGCTGGCTGCAACTGCCTGGTGCAGGCTTCTTTTGCACCTGAGCTTAACCAGGTGTTTAACAACCTAGGTGATGGTTTTGCTTACAATGAGAGTTTTCTTCAGGAGGACTTTCCATTTCTCTCTGAGAGCAATTACAAAAGTAACTTCAGTGAGAGGTTTTCTGTCATTCCAGTTAAAATATGAGTCTCTTTCCTCATAATCAGACAGATGAGTCTACTTCACCCAACTTCACACATTTTTCAAAAAGTTATTAACCTGTGAATTAATGACCTGCTGGTATTAAAGTGAGTAGAAAAAAATATATAGTAATGAATTTTACAATGAAGGAATGGGCTACACTGTCATCCAGAACCTCATTCTTCTATTAAATGGCATCTTTAATGAGAGTCGCATTACATCATGTAACCTCTGGTGGTCATCAGGCTGCTCCTAGAGAAGGGGTGTCAAACTCATGGCCCACGGGTGGAATCCAGCCCTTCACCTTATTTTATCCAGCTCTGCACCTTGTCTGTACCCAGCAGCAGCATTGGGCTCCTTGCCCCTACGCTCCTGCCAGCGCTGGTCACGTGTGCAGCGAGTGACACGCGTTATGCTGCAGGAGAACGGCGGAAGCTGTGATTTTGACACCCCTGATACAGAGCATCTCACTACACACTAATTCAGAGCATCTGATTCTCAATTGTTCTGTGTCCAGCTTTTTCTAAAGATTTCCATTGCTGCATCTGCTCAGAGATCTCCTCTCCTTTTTTGTAGCATAAATGGCTGCAGATGGCAGCAAGGATACCAGACCAGTGAGTGTCTTCCCTGAGGAACACTGTTATACAACTATGTACAAAGGGAATAGCTTGTAATAAGATCTCCTCATCACATTTGTGTTATTTATAGCTAGATCTGTGTCCTTAAGATCTATTTCTGATTCTATAAGAAAAGTTAGTTAGTGTGTTGAAATTCATTAGAAGACTAAATGACAATGATAGAACTTAGTAGTATAGCAATTCAGAGTTTTAAATATATTTTGAATCATAATATATTATGAAGTTGATACAAGGAGTGTGGATGTTAAAAGTTTCTTGTAATAGTGTCACAGGTTACATTAGAAGTTTTTTTCATCTGCACTACTTGATAAAACTTGTACAGAGCTCAAGACTTGGCTCTTTGAACTATGTGCTAATACTACAGAATGAGGTTTTTCTATCTCGGAGTCTTTTTAACCCACATAAGCAAAAAGAGGGAAAGGAGGAGGATTGGTGAGAAGAGAGATTGAGAACAGTGAATTCTATGATATCATGTGGACATTTGTAATGTTTTTAATGTGTCAGTTGTGTGTGCAGTTTTTGTCTGTGATTGCTATCTAGAAATGCCATTTGTAGCACTAAATTTGTACATTGACCTTCCTGGATTTGATTATCTGTCAGGCAGGTAGTTATCTAAATGCTATCATTTGTGCTCTAAATATTATAGTATAATGGGAAGTGGCAGTAGACTAAATGCTGCAGATACAAACTGAAGGGCTGGCTTAGGTTCTTTTAAAGTCTTCCTTCCACAGTACAATTTCCTTGCTTTTGATGAATCATTAATGACAACAACAAGCTTAAGCCACAGACAGCAGGAATGTGGTAGATAGGACGCAGCCACAGTCTGGTTACTAAAGATTTAATAGCAGTAATAGCAAGATACCCACTTGCTTTGCTGAAAACACCCTTATAGCACCATAGTTGGACTAATGGATTGGAGGAAGTGGACGCACACACCCATTTGTTTCTTGAATACAGTTAAGACTTGTATCTCAAGCCAGTATTGTCCAGGAAAGAAGCATGGCAGCACAACCACTGCCATTATAACAACTCTAAACCCATTCTCTGAGATTTTTTAAAGTTAGCTCGGGTTTATATTCTCATCAGTCAATCAAGTTCTCTCTTGGAGACCCTTCACAGTGCCCTTTTGATTTTTCTTGGTCGTACTTGCACTTGAGTGTTTTTTGATTTGTTTGGTTTTTGTAGTAGCAAAGGTTATTTGGAAAATTGCTTAGTTTTAAATGTACTAAAATGTAACAAATTAATTTTACATCCTCTTCTGATCTGCAAAGTCTGAATATAAGCATATATTTGCTTTTGAACTCAAGTTCTCTGTTGAACTCCTTGTGGCTTCTCACTCGCCAGCTGTGTCGCATGCAGCTGTGCTGGTTTCAGATTCAGCTGATGCAGAGCTTCTCTCTCCCCAGAGAGGAGAGCTGCTGGTTACGTGGGCTGACTAAGACTGTATGTCCAGGGGTTTGAAGGACTGGGACCTGGAAAGGATTTTAGCACGTGGGTGCAGACTCCTGATGCTTGTTATTCTTTTCTGTAGTTAAGAATTCACGGTGGTAGATGTCTTTTAACATGACCTAAAGGAAGAATTATTTGCAGACCTGGACGTCTTGCAGAAATTTGATGCCTTGATGTATTTCATGTTGATTCTTTCTTGAGAGTTAGGACTGCTAAGTCTGTACCAGAGGTAAAAACCAGTGCAATTAGTAAAATTAGTTTAATAAGCTGCAGGTGAAATATACGTAGTTCAGATGAGTACAGTGTGGCCTTGGTAGCCACTACACAGGTATGAGATAATATCTGAGAAGAGATTACTTTTCTTCATGGTTTTAATGTTTGACAACTATAGGTTAAATCATGAAATAATTAATATAAATTAGATCTTCAAGTTCTGTAAGTTATCCTGGCTCAATTAGCTGGTGAGTTACTCTAGCAGTACACAGTAGGTGAAGATGGGAATCAATTGTACCTTCTGAGTATCTCAGTGATGCTTTCAGGGGATGAGGAAGCTCTGGAAAATAGGGAGGACCTAAGGACTGGCAGGATGCTTTGGCTAGTGCAAAATTCAGATCTTTTCCTCCTAGGGAACGTTTCCCTACCTTACACTGGATACCATGGCTTTGTAATTTTTCTCTCCCCTTTTCTTCAGGGGGCATTGGAAGCTAGGCAGAAGAATCTGACTGCAACAAAGCCAAAGGAAGATGTTAACAGCAAGTTTAGCATGTTTCCTTGCACTCGAGAGAGGCAGTCTTTGGGAAAGCAGACAGCCTGTATAATGGCCAGGGTGGCACTGCTGCAGATTTCCTTACCTTACTAGGTTGCATTAAATTTATGTTTGTTCATTAATGAACAGCAGAAAGAAATAAAAATTTAGGTCAAGCAAGTCACTGTCAACCAGACACCCTTTTGCATCTGTTGAGGTACAGAACGTAGGTATGAACTTGCCTGTTTATTGTAGCAGTTTAAACATTTTATAGAAGAAAGCAGCAGGAGATATTTGTCCCTTAAAAAACATAGAACAAATAAAACTTTGATAGAAAAACTATTTAAACTGAGTACATCAGGTGGTGATCAGAAGGCAGATTTATTTATATAGAAGAGTTGCAGCTTTATTTTGTTTCTTAATTTCATCCATATGTCAGGTAACTATGAAAGAGCTTTTTATTCTTTAATTAGAATTTTATCAGAGGCATTTTAATTGCAGCTATGCTCATGAAAATGATTGTTTGAAATACTTCTAATCTTACTTGAGAAAGAGAGAATCACTTGTGTGTATTCATAACGGGAAGCCTGCTGACTTTGCTAACTACCATACCAGTACTTTGACTCTGCAGAGGTGATTGTTCTGTGAGAAGGGTAAGACAAGTATTAAAGTGAGAAGAATCTCTTTGACAGCTGCAGAAGTCTTACCCAGCTGTGGTGCTCCAGCCCACTGATGACAGTGATGCTGGTATACTGAACACTTTTCCACTGGTTCCTTCAGAGCTCTTGAGGCCCACCTTTCACCTTTGCGACTGGTACTAACCTTAAAAGAATTTCTATTAAACTTTGCAGTATGTTGTTGTTTTCTAAACCACAAGTTCCAGAAAATGAGATAGGATTGTACATTGTACAGCAAAATTGTGTAGAAATGGGAGAATACTCCCTTGCATTAATCTGATGAAAGAGCGGATGCTTTTTGGTAAAGGTTACTCAGCATCAAATAGAGCCCGGGTCGCATTTTGTATGCGCATTTATCTTCTGCTCTGTCTCATTAATGCTTCTGTGCTGTGCTGGGCAAGAGGTGTAGGTACCTTTTGAAATGCTAATGCTCCAGTGGAAGATCCTGATTCTCTGTCAGTTCCGGAGAAGCTGCAGCAGAGGTCAGCAGCAAAAGGTTCAATAAAATTTTTACTGCCTCACAATGACTTAACAAATTTCAACCATAGGGAGACAACTCTTTAAACAGCTGCGTGCTGATATGTGTCTTTTCTCCATTCTTTGCCCCGTGGGCTCACATTCCCTAAAAAGATTAAGTGATATGTTTTGTTCTTCTGTGTTTTCAGGATACTGGGTACATTGTTTCTCTGCAAAATGTTATGTACCTTATCAGCTCAATACCTGAAGACATTTTATTCAGATATTTAAGGTTCTCAAGCACAACTTCACAAAAAAAAAAAAGAGGGTGTTTAGAAGTTTGCTCAGCAGCTGCTCTACAAGCAATTACAGCCCAGGACAGAAGACATTTTCATTAACCATATGGGAGTCAACTTTGCCTTTTTAGTAGTTGTGTCGTCATCACATATTCTAATTTCCTTCTCGAGACTTCACGTCTTCTGGGTGGGTGTTTTTTAATAAATTTTTATGTGGCAATTCACCTTTTATGGTTGGTCTTCCTCCTTATACATAAGTGTCAAGATGTCTCTTTTCTGGTCTCAAAACACAAACCTAATCTATAAAGTGATGGGTATATAAAAATCATAAAAGAAAATGCAGGCCTGAACAGGAGAAGCATAATTAAGACTTTCAGCAACCTGCATGTTTCTCCTTACCTGCTTGGAACAGGTTGCTCAGTAAGGGGATAAATCAATTCTCATTGCACTTGTGTAGAAAGGGGTCTAAAGTATTACTGCTGCAAGCTACTTACTGCAGTTTCAAATCCTGAAGAAGCAAAGGGCTTCTTCAAACTCAGCCTCTCCTGTATAGATGGTTGTCCCTAGATTTGGAAGTATGTAAACAGGTGCTAAACTCAGGGAAGGTACTTAAGATGTTCAGGTGAGAATAAGTAAATTGTGGAAGCAAGGAAATTCCAGTGAATATCTTTCACATGTAACTGTTTACTGTTTAATTGTGCTTGACTTGTAAGTATTCATACTGGTGTGAAAATTCACAGAAAGGAAGGTAGAGGTAAAATACTGGCCATCAAAACTGACTTTTAAAAATACATTATGAGTTTTCAAACCACACTGTAGGGATTGTTAGTAGCTATCTAATTATGAGTTAAAATACAATATGAGTCTTTCTAGCTCTTCGGGGAAAGAAATGTTCATCTTGTCTTGGGAATTTTTGTTCTCACTTCAGAGCAGCAAAATCCAGTTTTGATGGCTCTCCATGAAGAGACCCTGAGCTGGCTCTGGCTTCTAGTGCTACTTTTTTTGAGACCAGTATCTAAACCTTGGTTTGTTTAGTTTGTGGTGCTCAAATCTAAGTTGACCAGGTTTTAGATCCCATCCCTTGGATTCCTCACATGCATCCTAAAACATTAATGATTTACCATTTACGTTTGTCTGATGTAGTGGTTCTTTTTCCTCAATTTTTAGGGCATCTTTTGCTTTCACATGAAAAGAGTTGGAAACAGTTTTGGGTGTCTTGTGAGCCTCTGTCTTCTCAGATAGTCAGATATCCTCACCTGTCAGAGGGAGTCCTGTTTATATTGCTCATCTTTTCAGTCTCCTTTCCTCTGACCTCATGTCCCAGAACTCTAGAGTCTGACACATCTGGAAGAGCACTTATGCTTCCCCAGCTTTCAAAATCATGTCATGCTGAGGCATTAGGCTCTAGTGCTTCTTCTGCCACTGAGTTAGTATGCTGTGCTGAGCCATGCTGCCCTGAGCAAGGATGAAAACTCACAGCTTGACACCCCCCTTTTTCTTTTTCATTACTTTTGCCAAGAAACCAACGGGAAGACGTGTTGCCTAAGCCTATGAGATATTGAGTTCCTTTTGAGAGGTGCTGAATAGTTTCAGCTTCAATTTGTTCTATGGTGATGGAGACAACGTTGCATTCAAGTATCCTTTATTTTAAGAAATATTGGTCTGTAAGTAATAAAAAAGAAGCCACTGGTACTTAGCAGCCGTTTCTGGGAGTTACTTTTCCTCTGCATACTGGGTTTTTCCTGGTATGCTTGTACTTACCCGAGCACAGGAGGGTGTTCAGCAGCATGGAAAAAACGCGAACAGTTCTCAGATCCTGGAGCATCACTTTAGTTTGTACTGCATTGATTAAAACTGGAGAAGAGTTTCAGGTATTGACAATTAAGAAGAGAAATGCAGCAGTTGCAGCTATCATTAACACTTTGTCACTGGGGGATAAAGTTTTGAGGCAGGGCCTTAGCTGCTTGATTTTTGTTAATGATAATGGGAGCAAGTAGGCTGTCCCCTGCAGAAGATGCCCCTCTGATGTGTTCTTTGCATCGCAGTTTGAGCAGAGAGTAGTATGTTCTCAGCTTATTTCAGATTTTTTTATTATTTGCAAGGTGACACTGCATTCCAGGCAAGCATAAATGAATGCATTATTGCCCTCATATCTTTACACACTTTTATCTTTTTCTTTAAATCAAAGCATTTGCAAATAAAATAATACTTTTATGCTCTTTGGCACTAAGCTCTTTAAAACTAAGGAGAGAAAAAAGGCTGTTCTCCAAAGTTGCCAGATATTACTAAGTACTTTAAACTATACAGCTGATTATAATCCATATGTGGTAAAAATCTGCAAAGAATTCTGGCAGGGTCACACAAATCTGCTATCTGTATATGGTCTGATGTACAAATACACTTGCTTTCTTTGTTAAACTGGAGTCTGCAGTCCTGTTCTTTTGTCATTGCCACCTCCTTCTTCCCCCCTCCCTTTTTTTTTATAAAATCTTTTTAAAGCTCATCTGGATTTATTGTAACATACAAAATGTTGTTTGGGAATTATGTTCTATGTAAGCAATTGCATAATGAATATCAAGGTTTATTAAGATCTTTGAAGAAGGCATTGGGCAATTCGGTTTGGTTTGGGGTTTTTTTGGTTTTTATGGATTCATATAACAAGTAAAACAACAGCATTGTCAGTGCCACCTGAATACAAATATGATATAGTGATAATGGAGTGTTTGTGGGCTGAGATAACAGTGATGTGAACCATAGAGTTAGAAAAGGTAAGCTAGCTGACTTCAAGAGAGTCTTGATTGGGAAGTAGAGAGTGGAGGAGGCAAGGACTGTACTTTAGCTGCTTTTTAAAGGCCTGATGATAGTAGTAAGTTACAGAATCCTTACTGTGATCTGCTCAAGATGAACCAAAACAAAATGTTTTTTTATAGTCAGTTTGAAGTGCATTAATTATACCAGTATTTAGTGTCAACTTCTGAGATTCAGGTGTGACCTTTGCTTGTAGTGACCTTGTGGGTAATACTGGGAAGGTATTTAGATTACACATTGAATAGACATTAACTCTGAGTATAGCTTAGGGTCTCACATTTCTCCTTTTCCCAATGGGTATCTGAGTATGCTGCTTTGAGACGAAATACAAATGGCATCTACTTGTGCTTGTTCCTGTCTCTGGGAGTTAAAAAGACACTTTGATCTTCACAGCAGTTAACACTATACTTTGACAGATTTAAACAGACTTAACACCTCTCTGATGAGAACAGCCCTCACTCACCCATCTAGACAAGACTGACAGGAGGGTAGGCTGAAAGTGCATCTTAACAGTTAGCAAATGTAGATTTGGGGGGCATTATTTTTCTTTTCTTGAAGGGTTTTGTTAAACTGTGGGTTTAACGTTTTCCTGAAGTAACACTAGTTATGCTTTATCTTCCTGTTCCCAACAACTAGATGCTTGTGAAAGTCAAAGCTGGTTTTAGTGACTTTGTTTCATGTTAAGTCTGCAGCATTTTATCTTCATTGTATTTTTTTCTGCTAGGAAGTAGCTTGTGTGGTTTTGTTAGTCTGGGGTAAGAGGCACCATTTTTAAAATTTATTTTTAGTAATGAAGAAAAAGCATAGGAAATCTACTCTGTGCCCTCAAATGATACAGCTGGGACAGGTTTGGCTTGACTGTGTGGGATTGTTTTGTGTGCTGTAACTGATGGAAGCAAAGGATACCACAGATACTGCCTTTAAATGTTCATGTCTCTGATGTTAACATTTATTTAAAAAAGGTTAATTGCAGGCAATTATGTGCTAAAGGCGCTACATCACAAGAAAAGTCAATAGTACTAGGAAACTGTAACTTTGAATTAATGATAGACCTGAACAGTTATGCCAGAGCAATTTATTTAAGGAGGCAGCACAGTTTTTTGTTATAAACTGCTGAAGTGTGATGTTGGGCATTTTTTCTATTTCATAACTGTATAAAAAGGCATATTTACCACTCCACCCTGAGTTCTTAAAGTGAGTGAATAAAGAACCAAATATTCTGATGTTTTAAATTAAACACGCTGTTAATTAGTGTTGAATATTTATAAATAAAACTTCTTGAATTAAGCTGTGTCCATTAAATGGGTTTTTTGAAGGGAAAAGGCACAGTTGTGCTTACTTAGTGTAAGAAACCTCAGAGTTTGAATAGCTTCTATTTATTTCGTAATATGTTTTATAGTGACTAAAATTTCATTAGTGTATCCTGAAACTATGGGAAACTTGCTGGACTTGCTGGAATCTTTTTATCCTGCTCTCCAGCCCAGCATCCTGGGAGTTCATAACTGTTAGATCAACGTTCAGTCTTTATCCAATTTGGATAAATCCCCTAGCTGTGATCCATCTCAAAAGTTCTGAGGATAGTACTGCTTTTTCTTGGTAAGTTACCTAAACCTTTAAAGGTTTCATATTGAAACTTTGTTTGGTTTTTTTTTAGAAAAAAAGTTATACCCATGAAACATAAGCAATATGCTTTGGAAATGCCTTCAGGTACTTATCTTACAGCAATCCCAGCCCTCCCGACTTCACGCTCTATATTAAACTGGTGCTTTATGGCTCTAAAATACCTTCATGAGAACAAAAGCCAAAACAACAATAACAAAAAAGCAACAACCCAAAACCAAACAACCAAAAAACTCCCTCAACCCCAGAAAAAGGAAGGAGAATGTGAAGAGAAAGAACTCACTCCTGATAAATGTCAGTGTAAAGCAGCAGATAATCAAGCCAGCTGAGCTGGTTGTGATGTTATATGCGTAATCATAATTAATAGCTAATGAGGCTGGTAAAACCCAGTTCTCAAATGCAGTAGCTTGCATCATCTGGACTGTTTGGAAATTAAATTTTTAAATTGCACTTTGAAAAGGAATTAAAAGATATCTTTTGCATTCATGGGCAAAAAGATAACCTCCTCCATTAAAGGATACGTTCCATATATGTCACTGAAATAAATGTCATCTTCAAAACAGTTCTGATACGGAATAAGAATTAATCATTAATTTGAGGTCAGAGGGCAGGAAAGCACGGGTTAGACAAATATAATACCTGATTATAATCCATACTTTAAATAGGGGCTACTATTTTAAATTTAATGGAGGGGCATTTCTTGCCACTTTTTTTCTGACATAATTTCTTCCACTCACAGAGTAGTAATCTTGGTATATGATCCTCCAGACTGTTTTCTCCTGGACCGTTCTGTGTTCTGGAGTAAATATTAAGGTATACCAAAGCAAACAGGAGAAACCAAATTATTACAAAATATTCTTAAGTTACCTTAGTGTAGGGTTTTTCACATATCTCTCTCAACTATTTCCCTTTTTTCTGTATCAGCTAGTGTTGATTTCCTCTGTGAGGCTGCTCAGCCTAAAACAACTCTGCACACAGTGACTCTTCTTCACTTGTGTTAATTGGAGAAGAGCGTTGACTAAACTCTGCTCTCCTGAATCAGGCAGCCAAAATGTTTTATGATGTTTGTAAAGGAAATGGTACAATTTGAGGTTTTCTTGTAAGGAATATTTTTTTAGTTCATTAGGTGTGTCTGTATGTCTTTTTCCTTGTTTCTGGTGTCTGTCAAAGGGAAGAAGAAGAGGAGAAAAAGGAATTAATGCTGTTCTAGGAAAAGGCCATGTTTGTTAGAATCATAGAATCATCTGGTTGGAAAACAGCTCTGAGATCATCAAGTCCAACCGTACCTGTGCCCTTACTAAACCGTATCCTTAAGAAACTCATCTACCTGCCTTTTAAACACCTCCAGGGATGGCGACTCCACCACCTCCCTGGGCAGCTGTTCCAGTGCCCGTCCACCCTTTCAGTGAAGAAATTTTCCTGATGTCTAATCTGAACCTCCCCTGGCGCAAGTTATGGCCATTTCCTCTCATCCTGTCATCTGTCACTTGGGAGAAGAGACCAACACCCACCTCACCATAACCTCCCTTTCGGACAGCCGTAGACAGTGATGAGATCTCCCCTCAGCTGCCCCTTCTCTAGGCTAAAGACCCCCAGTTCCCTCAGCCACTCCTCATAAGACTTGTTCTCCAGCCCTCTCACGAGCCTCATTTGTCTTCTCTGGACACGCTCCGCACCAAAATGTCCTTCTTTGAAATGTTGTAGGCAGTTTAGCCAGGAGCCCTGGCAGAACGGGTGGGAGGTGCAACCCAGATTCTTATTTCTTTTACTTGTAAAAATTCGGAGAGAGCTTCAGCTAGCTTTTGTCATGGAAATAGTTTTACCTTGGATGACAGCAAAAGCTGTGCAGAAGCATTTGATTTGTAGAAGATAGTTTTTTGGATAATTTTGCTCCCAGTTGTGCCTCTTGAAGCACTCAGGAGAAATGGTTGATTATTTGAAAGCACTGCAGTCTGTAGTTACTCTAGAGAAAAAAAAATGACTTGGATTTATTTACTGCATTTCTGTAAGGTAAACAACCTTAAGACATCAGCTTTTTTCATATGAGTGGATGTGTGTGTCATACCAACTTGACTTTCAGTGACAACTCACTGTTACTCTTCCAGCTGGGCTGCATTCAGAGCTTGCATTCAGCCACCACTGTAATGCCTGAAGTGGATTTACTTTTAGTGGCTTTGTTTCAATCAGGAAGAAATTAAAGGAAAACACAAATTGAAAAAGAACACCTGTAGTTTTTTAGGCTTCTTGTATCCAGTAAATGTTTAAAGGAGGAGACTTGTGGGAAGGTAAAAAGGCAGCAATTCAGAATTTAAAAATTGAAAGCATGAGGTTCTTTGTACACTGAAAAGGTCAATTTCACAATGAAAGAGCAATTCTAATTCTCTGTTTAATTTTAAAAATATAGCACTGAAGCATTTGCATTTCTTTTGATTGGTTTCTGTCTCCTTAATATAACCCAATGCAGAAGGGACCACCTTTCCACCCGCCGCGAGTGTGGTACATCACTTTTGGAGAAATTATTTTTAGAACATATCCTTTTATAACAACCTTAGCAGTAGCAGAGAGCTGTGAATTTGAAATGCCAACAACTTACAATAACTGCACTTAACAGCTTTTGCTGGAGCAGCTTTCAGTTTTCTAAGAAAATGATGGCCAGCGACCATGTGTCTCTTTTGAAATCCTTGAAGAGAGCCAGATCATTAGGATTTTAGAAGTTTTAGTGATGTGAGGAGTGTGTAGACCCTGCAGCATTCTTTTAAAATCAGGTTGTAGAAAACTAGATCACAGTATGCTTTGCCCAGTTCCTTATAACTCAGCTTGAGCTGTAAACTAATTTGCTAATGAACTCTCATACCCTTCATAAAGTATAGTAACTTTGGAGAAGAGGAGCTATGTATTTAATTTGTTAGGAAATACTGAAATTGCAACTTTAATTTCAAAACTCAGCTCAACCTTATCTGTTGAAACAGTGGCAACACTTTCATTTTTATCTGCTGCTTGAACCTCCAGGAATTTTGCAAGATGGAAAGCTGTATTTCTGCGGGTAGTTTTTATTTCTTTTTCTTATTTCTAAAAAAGATTCTTAAACTGTTCTTTCTCTAGCACAGTTGAAGTTCCATTATGAATTTGGTAATAATTTATATAGTAAATATTTTGAAGCATTTTGCATTCAAAAACCAAAACTCAGCAAGTTGAGATAAATATTACAACATTACAATTTCTGTGTGCTTTGCAGCAATGTCAGTATCTAAATGATGGTTAGGATTTGAAATCAAATTTATACACATTTTGCATATCCAAGACATGACTTAAAAAACACTGAGCGTTTGGCTTCCATATTTTGGGGGTAGTATTTTTAATAATCAAGAAAAGCAGAAATGGGATGACATCAGTAACAACTAAAATACAAATCTTTGGAACATTTGTGACATATCAGCTGTCCAAGAAGCATCATCATCCTCTGTCTAACGATATCTCCTGAGACTTGATCTACTGCACTCAGGTATTCTTTTTCAAATACCCGGCTGACTAAATGATGCATTTGAAAGGTATTTGAGAGTTGTCTTTCTAGAACCATGCAGATACAAGTCTTGCCTCACTGACCCATGGAGATGTCTTAGCATCGAAGTGATGTGTAGCTCCCTCAGCAAAGAAGTGATACTAGATTTGCCAGTTTTACTGTTCATCTGTTACCTTATTTTGTATCACCTCGTATCAACTCTTGTTTTAATATGCTTTTAACTAACTCCTATTCCCTTGAGAGATTAATGCTTGTACCCCTTAGTGCTCTTGAGAAAATAAATATTAAATATAGTAAGATGGATTAATTTTTCATTTCACTGCTCATTGCTTTCCTTTCAGCTTCTTGCCTGATTACATCAGTGGTGATTTTGATTCCATTCAGCCTGAAGTCAAGGAGTACTACAAGGTCAAGGTAAATTAAATCTCTTCGATGAGTTTGTGTGTGAGAGCGTTTTAGGATCCAACCCACTAGTCATTAAGTGATTCTGGCTCAATTGGTTTCTTTGAGGCTTCAGATGTGAAACACCTTTCATGTGAAGCATCTTTCAAGCTCAGATGTTGCACTTTCCCTGGCACTGTGCTAATGCTTAAAGTAAACACAGGAGGTGTGGCACTGCCCGAGTCCTGCATAAGGTGCAATTTCATAGCACCAGCTCAAAAATGGATTGTACATTGCTGGAGATGAAAGCAACCAGAAACTAGGATAAAACTTCCAGGCAAATCAGTGACTCCTTTCATTCAGTGAGATATAGAGCTATAAAGATTAATCTCCCTTGATTCCTACATGCTGGTACCCACAGGCTTTCTAGAAAGAGTTTCTCTGTGTGATTTTTGCGTAATACGACTTTACCTTCTTAGTAGGAGCTGCAGTTGGAAACATTTGTCTCTTTCATCACCCACTGAAGCACTGAATTACACCCCAGCTACTTCTGCTTCACCAGTGGAGTGCCCTTCTTAATAGGCTTTTGGACATATCACTGCATACATTAATTTATTCCCCATGTAGCTGCCACATTTCCAGTGAGCAACATAAATGTAAGCATGCGTTTTTTTAGTTCTTAGGGCACAAATGTCTGCCTTCAGCTGATTATTTGCTATTTAATGCTTCACCTACCTGCCTACGTGGGCTTTCGTGCTTAGCACGGTTGCTTTACCGTCACGTCTTGGGCAGCAGGTTTGTACAAATGCAGAGTTTGCCTCAGTGTGCCAGCTTGCCTTTGCAGCAGACTGTGCTTGGGTTTGATCTTTGTGTGAGTGGACTTAGAGCTCTGCAATATGTCTGCAGCTAAGTCAATGTTTGAGGCTGAAATTTGCCTAGAATATTCCCTGATGGACTCGGGATCAAGTGGTTAGAACAAAAGGTTTCACACGGTGAGGGAAGGGCTGGAGGAGCGTGTAAGGCTGGGCTTTGGACCTTCTCTGAGAGCTATGTGGGTTTTTTACAACATTCTACCTCACTGATTAGGAGGGAGAAGAGTGTGATGGCTTTCCATCTTGGGAGAAGAGTGTGATGGCTTTCCATCTTGAGAGAACAGCTCAACAAAAATGCTCAGGCATCTTTAGCTTACAACTTGGGAGGTGAAAATAAAATAAAAAGCTTTGCATTAGTCCTGTTCATTACAAACTGGAAATTCGTGATCTGTGAGAAAACGGGGTAATTGCAAAACACACTGCTCTGTATGGCATGGACATTGGTATTAACACATATAAACTGCATGTTGGTTAAGGACTGTTGAACAGAGAGAGGGGAGATGGAGGAGGTAGGAGGGGAAAGAATGCAGTAGGATGTGGAAAGGGATAAGTGAAGACAAACTGGTATTACACTTTTTCATGAGAATTGCTTTTCTGGCCATAGTGTCCATCCCTTTTATCAGCTTCATTGTAGCTGACTCTTGATGTGTTGATTTCTTCACTGTGAATGTGTTATGAACCATTCTGCCTCATACAGAGTTGATACGCTCATGCAAATGTTGGGCTGCTAGGGTAGGTAGGTAGGCTGGTCAAGATTGTAAAGGTCTAACGAGGAACATAAATTTAGCCTACACAATCCTTGCCTAGGGTCCTCATACATAACTGAAGAAAACGCAATTTGACTTTAGAATTTTAAGTTTGGGTGTACATGGGGGTTTTTTTCATGTTTAAATTAAATTTCTGTAATGAGAAAATTAGAATGGTAAACACAGGTGTGTGTCTAAGGAGGTCTTGAGCAAAAAACAATGTAATAAAGGGTAGAATTTGAAATGAGGTATATGCTGCTTTTCTTATAAAGTGACTTGTCCAGGAAAGCACCCTCTCTATTCCAGGTAATTTCAAAAGTCACTGTCATTTGGAAACATTGTATGTGTTGATAACCCAGAATAGGTTAGGGCTGTTTAAAACAGACTGTGAGAGAACTTCAGGGGAGTAGATCGGTGTAGCACCATTGACTTCAGGGAAGTACAGTATGTGTTTGTTAAGTTGAAGTTTAGTGTCTCTGTGTTTTTTATAAACAAGCTTTGTATTTCTGCTAAGTATTATGTTTACAAGAACATGCCAGCGACCCCTTTTTTCTTCTTTTTTTCCTTTTTCCCTTTTCCCTTTTCCTTTTAATAAACGCTACCCACATTGACAGAAGTTAATACATTATGACTTCCTTTATCTAACTGAAGATAATATGTTCCTGGTTAAAAGGAGTCACTTTTTCATAGTAAAACTTATGGATGTTAATTATTGAGTAATAAAACATACTCATTTGCAAGTGTTTGTGTCAAAGTCTACAGTAGTGCTAAGTTAGAAGGAGAGTATTAAACTCAGCATGTGAAGCTAAATATGTTTCTGTAAAGCGTTGTCTGTAACCAGTTGTATCATCGTCACAAAACAGCAATCATAGAATCATAGAATTAGAATCATAGAATTATCTGGGTTGGAAGAGACCTCCAAGATCATCAAGTCCAACCCTTAATCCAACACTATCATGATTACTAGATCATGGCACTAAGTGCCACATGCAGTCTTATTCTAAAAACCTCCAGGGATGGTGAATCCACCCCCTCTTTGGGCAGGCCATTCCAATGCCTGATTACTCACTCTGTGAAGAACCTGACTCTTCCATCACACAAGCTTCATGCCAAGATGTTTCTGTTAGACTAGGAAGGTTTTCTACCACATTTAACTGATGAAAGCAGGAGCAAATATATGCTACTACAAGGAAATGTAACACACAGGTTCCCATAGCCAAATGATTTTACTGGAAGGGATATCTTTAAGTCAATTGCTCTGGTGTTTTTAGTTGAGCAAGGATTATCTGACAGGTGTTTCCATTTTCCTGTAAGGTCTATCACCGTTATGTTATAGAATAATAGAATCACAGAATCATTTAGGTTGGAAAAGACCTTTAAGATCATCAAGTCCAACCCTTAACGTAGCACTGCCAACTCTACCGCTAAGCCATGTCCCTAACCAACACATCTACCGGTCTTTTAAATACCTCCAGGGACAGTGACCCAACCATTTTCCTGAGCACCCTGTTTCAGTGCTTGATAACTGTTTTGGTGAAGTAATATTTTCGTAATATCCAATCTAATCCTCCCCTGGCACATCTTGAGGCTGTTTCCCTCTTGTCTTTATCACTTATTACTTGAGAGAAGAAACTGACACCCACCTCACTACAACCTCCTTTGTTGGGGAACCTTGTTTAAACAAAGTTCATAAAAATGAAGCAAATAAATCCATTTTATCTCAGTCCCAGGTAAAATCATGGAGCAGATAATCCTGGGTGAAATCATGCGGCACCTGCAGAACGGTCAAGAGATCAGGCCCAGCCAGCATGGGTTTAGGAGAGGTAGGTCCTGCCTGACCAACCTGATCTCCTTTTATAACCATGTGACTGGCCTGGTGGATGAGAGGAAGGCTGTGGATGTGGTATACCTGGACTTTAGCAAGGCCTTTGACACTGTCCCCCACAGTAGACTCCTAGGGAAGCTGTCAGCCCGTGGCTTAGATGGGAGCACTCTGTGCTGGGTTAGGAATTGGCTGGATGGCCGAGCCCAGAGAGTGGTGGTGAATGGTGTCTCATCCAGTTGGCGGCCGGTCACCAGTGGTGTCCCCCAGGGATCGGTGTTGGGTCCGGTCCTGTTTAATATCTTTATTGATGATCTGGATGAGGGGATTGAGTCCATCATCAGCAAGTTTGCAGATGATACCAAGCTGGGAAGAAGGGTTGATCTGTTAGAGGGTAGGATGGCCCTACAGAGGGACCTGGACAGATTGGAGAGATGGGCCGATTCCAATGGGATGATGTTTAATAAGTCCAAATGTCGGGTACTTCATTTTGGACACAACAATCCCATGCAGAGCTACAGACTGGGGACAGAGTGGCTGGAGAGTAGTCAGGCAGAAAGGGACCTGGGAGTGCTGGTTGACAGGAAGCTCAACATGAGCCAGCAGTGTGCCCAGGTGGCCAAGAAGGCCAATGGCATTCTGGCCTGCATCAGGAATAGTGTAGTCAGCAGGACCAGAGAAGTTATTGTCCCCCTGTACTCGGCACTGGTCAGGCCTCATCTGGAATATTGTGTACAGTTCTGGGCCCCCCAGTTTGGGAAAGATGTCAGGATACTGGAATGTGTTCAGAGGAGGGCAACGAAGATGGTGAAGGGGCTGGAGCACAAGGCCTACGAGGAGCGACTGAGGGAGTTGGGGCTGTTTAGTCTAAAGAAGAGGAGGCTCAGGGGAGACCTCATTGCTCTCTACAACTACCTAAAAGGAGGTTGTAGTCGGGGGTTGGTCTCTTCTCTCAGGTGACCAGTGACAGAACTAGAGGGCATGGACTCAAGCTTCATCAGGGAAAGTTTAGGCTTGATGTGAGAAAGAAGTTCTTCACTGAAAGGGTGATTGGCCATTGGAATGCGCTGCCCAGGGAGGGGGTGGAGTCGCCGACCCTGGAGGTGTTTAAGGGGAGATTGGATGAGGCACTGAGTGCCATGGTTTAGATGATGGTTGGTGTTAGTGTTGGTGTTAGTGTTGGGTTATAGGTTGGACTTGATGATCTCAGAGGTCCTTTCCAACCTTGTGATACTGTGATACCACAGCTACTGAAGAGATCTGAAGGCAAAAGAATGCTGTTTTTTCAGTTGTGTTGAAAAATAATTGTTTAATAGAATTACAAGTGTGACACGTAAGTGATGGGTTAGGCATGTTATGCTTTTGGGAGAGAATAAGTAAGCATGCATCCTAGGCTATTCAGCTTTTATTTTCTACAGTCTTGGTTTGGCTTCATTGGTTTGTCAAGTAGGTACTTGTAGCCTTTTATTCTTTATATTAAAAAATTACTGATGATTTCCCCCATTTCTTAAAGAGTTAAATAATATTAAAACTTGGTAAAGCTGCACCACAACTGGAAATGGAATATTATATTGAAATTTTCCTTTTTAAAATCACATTGCACTATAAATGAAGGACAAAGAATAACAATTCAATATTATTTATTCTGTATATTTTTTGTCATTGTTACAACAAATATTAAGAAGAGTTTTTGTACTTTCATGATAAATATGCCTGTTGGAATGATCCCATAATAGAGGCTTTGGCAGTCTTTGTGTAGTCTGGAGTGCATTGGGAATGACACTGCACAAAGCGGGGAGGATTGTGATAGTTCTGTCATTGCGGTTTCATCTCTTTCTTGCTTTAGCTAAATGTTTTTATTAGTGAACCCTTTTAAACATTACTTTGACGTTGAAGCAGCCATTTGTATTGTTATGCCTCAATCAAGGTTCAGTTTCTGAAATTTTGAGACCAAAGACATTATCTAAAATTATACCAAATCTGTCCTTAGGCCCAGAAGCAGAAGACTAAATCCAGTGCCCTTTGAAATCCACTATGCTATTTATTAAAAATCCAGTTTGGCTTTTCCGCTAAGCAAACCTTATGTGCTTTAAAAGGCTTCTGTAGACTTAGTAAGCTCTGCTTCAGATTTGTAATTAAATGCTGTGAACTTATTTACCAGTCCACTGTTTTTCCTAGTCTCTTTTATTTTTAAGCTCCACAGAGCTGCTTGTTTTTGCAGGCAATTCTGCAGCCGTAGCACTTTCCCTTTCCTTATTTTATTGCATTTCCAGGACTAAATGGTTATCAGAGCTGCAGAAATTTTTACTAGGTATTGTGTGGGTACTGTCTTTTTGTTCTATGATGATGTACCTATAATTAGATTTACAAAACGTATTTGCAGCAGCGAATTAGTGGGTTGTTATCTCTCTAACTTCTACACTTCCTTGCTAAACTGCATGTTTTAGTGTTGTATTTTCTGCTTGCTTTCTGAGGCCAAAAATTTTGATAATTTTGGGAAATCAAAATGTTAATTGATTTCCCTCAGTTATGTTATTATAATTTAAATACATACAAAAACATTGAGTTTTTCCTGTGACTGTCTTAATTTACTTTTTAGCCCTAAATGTTAATATTTTTTTTCTAAAATTATTTTTTCATGCGGGATGGGACTTTAAATATTAAGAGGTTTGATTCATTTAAATCATTCTTGTCAGACTGAACAGTTTTCTAAGAAAAAGATGGTTCATTTTAGGGCCTGATTCCTTTGTGAGAGGCTTTAAGGTTTTAGAAGGAGCTGTAAAAGTTGCGCATGTGGATCTGAAACAATTCTCTCTGGCTGTTGAACAGGTTACTCCTACTTGACGATAACCGCTTAAGCTTTTGAGCAATCTCTTGTTTTATGTGTCTTGAAGAAGACATCTCTGACAACTATAAAAAGTAGTGTGCCTACCTCAGTTCAGCTTCTGATGAGTTGCAGGTGCCACCTGGACTTATGACAGAGTTATTAGTTAAAATTTTTTTTCTACTGATCTACATTCATTAAAAGAGCCTCAATGTCTTAATATAGATAGAGGTTCATCAACTTAAACTGATTTATATTTCAAATCGTGTCTGACTGTATGTGCAGTTTAGAATTTTGTGTTAGAAGCTTTCTGTATGTATTAGTCATGTAATTATTCAACAGAAGCTTTCATAAAATGGTTCTATTCTTGAATAGGATGTCAGAGGTCCTGTCAAGGTCGTGTTTCCAGGTGAATTGTGTAGGTGATTCGGGTTATGTTGGTTTCTCATTCATGCCAAACAAAAGTAATATCACAATGTTCCAGAAATGTCATAAATTTGTAAGAGATACTGTGCTTAGTGGTGCTTTTGTAAAGGTGAACGTGACAGGCAGTCACACTAAGTCAGACCAGAGGTTCGCTCAGGCAGTGTCTGCTCTCAACTGTGCTGGTGCAGAATACCTCTGAAAGCATATCTATGCATATTGGTGCTTCTTTGATATGCTTTTTCATCTCCCACTGATATATGGCTTAAAGATTTCCTAGGTCAGAGGTGGTCAACACGCTTTTCTTCAAACTATGTAGATGAGGCTGCAAGTATCTGCAAAAAACCTTGGCAATATGTTCCTCAGTTAAGCATTCACAGTGGAGAAAATCTGTCTTTTGGGTGTTGTTTTGGAAAAAAATCTCTGTCCAGTCCTTAATATCACTCTTTACGCTTTCACCAAGGTAGTGGTTTCCAGAGAGCAGTATATCTGTTTAAATGCAGAATACATATGTGAAAAAAAAAAGATGAAACAACAAATTTAGTTATAAAGCCCTGCATCTTTTTAAGTAATGTGAGTTCTTTTTGTTATCTCCTGGAGTTGCACATCAGTCCTTTCAAACCTAAAGAAACAGCTCAGTCCTGCTTGTGTTGTAAGATCAATATCTTTGAGATTCATCAAGTTTTGAGGTCGTTGAGAGTCACCGTATACATTTTTTAGAACCTGAGTCAGGCCCTAATTTATCTAGGAGGACAGAGAATGCAATTTGACCAAGTTCTCATTCCTTAAAAAAAGTGCTACTCTATTTTCCTTTGCAATATTTTGCTGCTTGTTATGTAGCTTTGGGAGACAGAATACAGAAATTAAGAGATCAAACTTTTATTAGAGGTGGTTTGTCTTTCTTATGCTTTGGTTCAAAATGACAGTTTGCAGGTTACTGGTTGTTTTCTTTCTTCTCACCAGTGCCTCAGCTGAAGCTCAGCTCCCTGACAATAGAATATGCAAGAAAACAGTGTGCCATATAACAAAAATTATGCTGGTGGTATTTTAGTCTTGCATCCAATTTCAGTTTAATATTATGTTGCAGCATGAGATTTATTTCTCCCTTTCATTGGTTATGGCCCGAGGAGGGGAAAGGGTAGAATCTATGCCGCAATAGACATTTGAGTTACTTCCAAGAGTTTTAAAAAATTTAATCGGGTGTTAATCTCTGAAAGAAGTCATTACTTTGGTCTGTCAGCCTGTGATGGAGAAAATAACAGGAAAGTTTAAAAAAATAGAAGTGTATTGAATTAACTTCATTTCCAGCACAAGGAACAAAAAAGGTGTTTTAAACAATGACAGCTTAATCTGGGGAAGGAAATTGAGCAGAGTTGTTTTGTGATTAAGCCTCCTCACACAAAAGGGAAGCTTTAATATGGTGCTAGTGGTTGAAGACTCAGATGATAGGTCTTTTTAGATGTAAGAGGGATTTATATATCCCTCTTTTCTTTTTAGAGAATTTAAGAGCCCATGCTTATAGACTGTTAGTTAGAACAGTTTCCAACGAAGCTGCAGAACCCACAAACTCATGACTCAATCAAATGTTGCTGGAAACTCACGTTCAGCCCAAATGCTCTGTGGGATTTATAAGCTTGATTCTGTTGCACGGGACTCCATTAGTTAGCTGAAACACAACTCTGACCAACAACAGGAACACAAACCTGATCATAAACCAAGAAGAAGATGTCCAAAATCCTGATGCTACAGTTTTTAAGTATTTTAAGAAGTAGCTTGACAGCCTCTGTGAATGATTCCACTGTGCATCTTGTCAACGACGAGGCAGCTTTCATTTCAGAAGCAGACTGAGAAAATGCAGTCTGTTGCTTATTTCAAAACAGAAAGATTTACCAGGAGGAGGAATGCTTCTGACATGTCTTCAGGGACCTGTAGGGAGCATTTTGGTGAGTGTGTTCCCTTGCTTTAAAAGGTGCGTGTGACTGCTCAGAATCATTATCCCCAACCTCCAAACTGCAGAGGCAGATTCACCAAGGCCACCATAAACTTTGCTTCTTCGTCTTTGGCACAACTGTGATCTTAAGAAGACACAATATATTGGGATATGTGATACAGGGCTAATGTCTTTACTTACTGTAATGTTGCCCTCATGGTTCTTACACTTCATTTGCAGTAATACAATTGCAAAATCTTAAATTATAATCCAGATTTGGCTGTTGGCGTTCATGCAGATAGGTGAGTGCTCTACAAGCCTCCAAATGGAAAAGAAAGACAGGATTTTGGGTGTTGTTCAAGTAGAAATGTTAAATGCTTTTGTAGCTTATCAGTGAAACAGAGGATGAGCTAAATCTGCTGCATTTGAGCTTGCCTTTATTAATAAACTTAACCGTGGAAGGGTATAGTTATTTGGAGTTTTAATATGAATCAAGACAGAGGAGGAGTTGAACAGGAAAGCTGAAGTGCAGCTTCTGGAGCACAGACAGTTATTTTTCCATATTGAATTTTCATTTTGTCAAAACCCTGCAAAATACAAGAATTTTTTTTTTATACCTGCACTCAGAAATAATGCAAGATTATAAAAGTTGCATTCATATATACAAGGAGGAAATTTAACTTTGGATATAATTTTTGAAAGACCATTAGGGGCAGAGAAATACTGTTACTGGGAAGTGGAGGAGAATGAAAGAACTCAAGTTCTGGCAGTTTTAGTTACAGCAAGGTGGGAAAAGCTGTGCAAATTGCAGTATTTCTCATTTCTCATATCTGGTCCCTTCTCCATTTAGTTTTCTGTCCTGTATTTTCTTACTGTAATATTCTTTTGGGCTCTTGCTGTTTTCATTGTCATCAGTAAGCATTTGAAGCTCTCTTCTTCTGTTTCAATTCTGCTGTTCTCCATGAGTGTGCTCAGTAGAGCCCAGCAAAGAGGGATTGGATGAAGGTTTGATAAGCTGACTGTGCAAGAAGCTTGGCTGAAATCCAGTGAGCCTCGGGATCACTGTGAGTTTGTGTTCTGCTGTGCTGTTGGAGATCTTCATTTGAAGAAGCTGTGATGGTCTCTGATGAAAGAATAATAGAAGTTCATTTAGTCAAATAGATGTAGAGGTATAATTAGAAATGGGAACAGTCCCCTGTGTGATGAAGTGAGCCAAGAGAGAAAAATGAAATATCAGAGGAGAGGAAAATGAGGAATGAAAAACACAGAGACTCTTTAAAAAGTTAGACAAAGATAAGCATTTTAATAGAGAAAAATAAAAGTAACACGAGCAAAAGGTTGGAAAGAGAACTGGATAGAAATGGAAAAATTTCCTTAATACATCAGTAAATTAGTTCTGCTGTCATTTTTTGCAGCCATGAAGAAGTGATGGTGATAAGATAAGCACACATGCATGGAAACCATATTTTTCTAGTCTAAAAGTAAGATTTTCAGTTTATTAGGAATTGAGTGTGAAGTTATTTTTTTTCTTACTGTTTCCAAATGTTTTTCTTTGACGTTAAAACAGGAGGACCTTTGTTTAGTCCTTCCATGACCAAGCTTTGATGGGAGTTTCATCAGGTGAAGAGCAGAAAATCATTGTAGCAGCTTAAAACATAAACAACTGCAATGGATGCTGGAATGTATTTACAGGAAATTTACATGTGTTAAGACTGTTTTGTCCAAATTCTGCAGCAGCTGCTGCTGTAATATATCATGTGTCTAAGCAGCTGTTAAAGCAATTGAAACAACTAATTTAGTAAGTATTTACTTCAGACTTAATTGATAATAACCCTTCAAGTAAGCAATCGGCGATTTACTGTAAATTGTTAGTTTACGTTACCAGATATTCATTTAATTGATAAAAATGTAGCCTTCAAGACAAGCCTTCTTTTGAGAGCTGAAAATACCTTCCTCCTTTAAAGCTTAGGAGTGGGAGAACACCTTTAGAGAACAGAGTAAGGATTAAACATGGGATATAATCACTTACTGTGACCCAGCTCTGTTTTTTTCTAGCATTTAAAAGCCAGTCTTTTGTCGTGTCAATATACAGGTAAAGGCTTCAATTTGTTTTGTTCACCATCTACTGTTTCAAGATATAGTGACATATTGATGCTGTACTTTAGTGGTTTAGATACTTGATATTTTAATTATAGTTGAATTGGTATTTGTAGGAAGAAGTTAAAATTTGAGACCTGTGTATAGAGACATCTCAGAGTTTGCAGCAGACTAAAGGCTGTGCTGGGTATTACTGTTCCAGCTGGGACTGCTGTACTTCTAGCACTGGGTTTGTACTGAGGAATTTGTTGTGGACAGAGGGAATGAATAATGCCTTGTAATGGTTTTTGTGGTCCTATGCCCTCTCCCTGCATCCGCTGGTGACTTACTTGAATCCTGCATCAAAAGTATTTCTGAGAGGTAAAACATCAGCCTTTGCCTAGACAATTTCACGGGTAAATAGTGCTAAGAGGGGTGGGGACTTCATCCATTCTGTCTTCAAATCAAACATAAGTGTGTTTCTTGGGACTTTAAGATACATTTCCTAGTGGAGATTTTAACAGGGACAGTAGTGGAGTACATTCAGGCATCCGAATGTGCTCTGTGTGCTCTATTTATCACAGATTTTTTGAGCAAATAAATGTACTCATCAATACCTAATGGAACTGCAGAGGTGCATTTCTGATCTGGCATCGACATTGCTTACACAGCAGAATGTGGGGGAAGGTCTCTAGAGTGATTTAAAAACTATTTTCTTTCGTGAGGTTATATGCTCAATATCTTGAGCTCATCACAGACTGAAGTGAGGCACATGCTCGGAGGAAACTGGGAATACCTCAGTTCAACTCCCATTTTATTCTCACACCGATGGGAGAAAACAGGAGGGAGAGTATCTGGAACGCCTTGAAGTGTTTTTCCATGTTAAAAGCTCCATTACTGTTCTAAAAGAGCTCTGCACCCACCAAATCTTGAGCAAGTGTAGTTTGGTCTGAGGGGCAGAGTGTTGCAAGGGATTTTTTTGTGCCAACAACGGAACCAACCCACACATGCTTCAGCAGTTGAAGGTAAAATATGTTTCACTTGACCTTTAAGAGGGGAGTGGAGAAGTTTTCAGATGCTTTTCGTAATTTGTTGAGTGTTTGGACAAGCCAGTTCCTCACCCCAGGCAGTTATGGATTCAAGCACGTATCCTGCCTTTAGTTACTGAATTTAAACTGCTCTACACACTTCAGTCCTTGTGTCACCCTTGGTGTACTGCCCTGGTTGTGGTTTGCAGCCCCAGCCTGATGGGTAGCGAGCAGCTGCCACAGAGCCATCCCCACATCCAGGAAGAGTCCAGCCAGGGGAGACAGCCCTCCCCTCCAGTTTTACCATTTCTGTTGATTTTCCTGTGATCTGAAAACTGAATTAATGTGCTCTCAGCAATGCAAATAACTGGTTGTGGCCAGACTTTGCTCCCCTTCCGGTAAAGAGCACCCTACTAGCTGTGAACCTCCAGAGTTTCAGTGCCTTAAATTAAGTACAAGTCAAATCCGTGCCTTTAATGTAAAACAAGCTTCTGGCTTTACTCGGAAGACTTGTTTCTTTTCATCAGAAACAACTGGTTTGTTCCAATTGACTGGAGCCTGTGATAAAGCATTGATTGTTGTCCTTGGCACCAGGCTTCCACAGAAAGCATAATGCTGTGCAGCAGCTCTGCAGGAGGCACGGCCAGCGTCCTGCTGTGAAGTGCTGTCCCCATCCCAGTCGATGGCAGTTCTGCTGATTGCGACAGGATGTTCAGAGTGGGTCCCCTCCGAGGCAGCCTTCCGCAGAGAGAAGCCCAAAAGCCTCAGTTCGTCTCTTGGAGTTAATAAAATGAAGTAAATGATGAATTTGCAAACTTTTCAACTTATTTAAGACTATGACAAAATTGTGTGGCTTCCAGGTTTTTCATCAGGGACATCTTATTAGAGGAAACAGAGATTACACAGCATCTGTTATGAAAGTTAATGATTCTTCTGTGATTGTGCCCTGCTTTACAGAAGACAGGGCAGCACTGTGTAAAGCTGTATCAATGCTCTGCCTAAATGCCTCACGGCCCTGAAGTACAAGTAGATGCATAGGTAGAGAAATAAAGTGATAGGGGAAAGAGAATAATTGCATTTGACATTTTTATTCTGTATAGTTATATATAATGTGAAAAATGTAGGTATGTGTTTACAGCTTATAGATGCTGTGGAATACCTCAGAATTCCCTACGGCAGAAGCAGAGCGGTGAAGCAGGAGAGAGGCAGCAGCATACAATGGGGTGGTTAGATTTGAGAAGGAAATAGTATAGAAAGTTTAAGGTTCCATAGGGAGCACTATTTATCATTTATGTGATGTATTTTTTGTGAAAAATTCAAGGTGTTTTGAAGGGTTAGGTTTGATAAAATACCAAAAAATTTTGTAAAGATGAACTGTCCCTAAATCATCTTACTGGTATTTACACTGTCTCTCCTTTAGTTAAATTCACTTTCAAACAAGTTGCACAGAAGGTAATTCAAGGAACAGTGCCTTTATGTCCTGTTATCTGTCAATAGACCATTTATTTTTTCCCACCACAAGCCATCTCACTCTCCTGTTTTGTTGTTTTCGAGTTTTTTTCTCCCTACTTCCAATGATTCACTGGTTCAAAATGACTGCATTTAAACCTTTCTTGCTGGGAGTCGTCTGATTTATGAAGAAAGTAAGAACATTACAGTTGGACCCAAAAATCTGAATTAAAACAGACGGAAGAGCCAGGTTTTGAAATTGCGTCTTCAGGAATGCATTAATTAAATGTATTCTGCAATGATGAGTTGCAGAAATGCTTTCTAAATGGCCACCTGTCCTTGAAAGTGAAATTGATGAGGCTGTGCAATCACAGTCATTTCAACCCCAAATTCTGTGCCTGAGTGCAGGAATTCCATCTTTGATCTTCAATGGTTCGGTGGAAGGATGTTTAGGCTATAGTTACACCCAGGACTGCAGGCAGCAACTGTGATGAGACAGGAGGTCTCTTCCAGTTGCTGTGTTGGCAGATAATAAAGTTTTTGAGTCTGCTTGTCAGGCACTTCTGTGAGAATTTGCTTTAGAAGCATATAGTGTCCTCTACATACCTTTCAGCAGTTAATAAGTATTTAGCAGCTACCTTTTGCATTACTGTCACAAATCTAAACCAAAAGGAACTTGAAAGATAAAAACTCGGGATTCATATTTCACTAACTTCATACATTTCTTTTGAAAAGTAGACCTAGCTAATATGAAAAATGTGGCATTTAATAAATTCATCAGTTTAGTTTAAAACAATTCAAAGTAAGTAAAGAAGATTTCCTAAATATGAACTGCTGAAAGTTTAAGGGGAATAGACAGAACTGACGACATTACTAGCTGAGCGTTTGGAGCTACAGCAATCTAAAGAAGCTTTTGATAGTTGTCTATTGTAAAGTCAGAAATATTATTATTATTATTATTATTATGCTTCAGTTCAATGGTTAGGTTTGAAAAAAAGTAGAATAGTTTATTTTCTCTTTCAGTGTATGAATAAAAATGAGGAATGAGATAAGAAGTACTATTCATAAAGTGCAGAAGGGCTTGGTGATGAGAAACGATCAATATTATCTCTAGCTACTGAGTTCAGCCACGTGCATCCAGTAAATCAATTCACTTTTAAATGCAAAATGTGGTTAGATAAACTTATTTATGTCTCCATAGCATATAAGATTGCTTTATTTAGTAGAGGATGAAGACGTAACTGGGAGTTAGAGCGTGGAATGGGGGGAAGTACTATTTAATGTTGATTGGCGCAGTGGTTGGACAACGTGCGTAACCCAGCTAGAAAATTGGATAAGGTTAGTGAGGAGTAACTGAAATGTTTTTTTGACTAATGTACGAGAACCTCAGCAGCAAAACAGAAGAACCAAAACGATTATTATTGGTACTCAAATAGATTTTTACAGCTTTACATGGTAGTGGCTACTTCAGTTACCTAGAAAATGCAGAATGACAAAGCGCTCAAACTAAGCCATGAGGACAGCATGGTTATTGAAGATCTGCATCTTGCTATACTCCACAGAAAAAATGATAACTGGCTTAAGTTCTTGGGAAAGAGGACAGAGTAGAAGTTGGGGAGAAGCTCACCAGCTAATGGAAAGGAGCACATGGAAGTGAAAATCAATAAGTTGTTATCAGAAGGTGACAGCTACGCACTGGTCGACAAGCCCACTAACCCTCCTGTTAGCATCCTGGTTTGGACATAATAGTAGGGTCAGGAGGCTCAGTTTACAGATCACACAGCTCCTGCTCAGGAGAAGATACAGCCTTAATGATGCTGGAGGTGCGTGTACTCCCTTTACAATATGGCAGCAGCAGGAGCCAAGAGGATCCATGATGAAGGAAGGATTTACAGCCAGCAGTAGGATCTCATGTAGTACCACTGTAGCCTTCTAAGGGGCTCACCAGCCTATTTTATGAAAAAAAGAAGGCTAAAAGAACTTCTACTGTTTACCCTAATGAATTTGAAGTAAAACAAATCTATAAAGGGACTAAACACAAGGGTTAGAGAAGATAATATTGATTTAAGATCTGCTCAAATAAAACCAAGCTGCAAATTAGAAGTGTGCTGTTATCCATCTGAGGAATGAGCCTTCCAGGAGATTGTAGTTGGGGAAGAGGAAGCTTGAGTGATTTTAAAGTAGATGCTTGAAAGTTTATGATGAGCAGTATTTCACGTGTCCTGTGGCAGCACTGGATTGAATTTGATGAGACAGGACAATCCAACCAGTCCCAAATTTTAATGAAAATCCTTCATTGCTTTTAAAAATGTGAAATGGTAGTTGTGTGCATTTTATTATAATTTGATTCTAGTTTCCATCTGAAAGCAGCTTCATTTTTTTTTAAATGGAAAAATAGCAAGATACTGATCATTTGATGAATGACAGGCCTCAGTTAACATTTTATAGAAAAATAAAAGGATGTATAAAATTAATTATCTGACTGAAAGCATGCTTAGACAGATATATCTGGAGGGTATCTCATTATTTGACAGTAACAACAAAACTGCTTTCTTGGTTAAGCTGATTGTGACAACTTACTGAGAAAGAACCTTTCTTTCAGAAGGTACTTTTTTTTTGTTTTCTTTTCTGGATCATGAGTTCGGATCTTTCCGTGACCTTGGTGAAACCCGCTTGACTCTAAAGAACAGAATTCATGCCTGTGGTTTTCCTATTGTAATTCTAATCATTCAACAGAAACAGTGCAGGTGATTGTTTTGTTTGTTTGTTTCTTAAACTTGTTTAATCTGCAGTAATAAATAGTTTAGAAGCAAAACTGGATTTTACAATCACTGGGTTGTTTTTCTTCTCCATGTTTTTAATAGCCCGTTTAATGTGACCTGATGTGATTTGCATCTCTAGTGGAGAGAGCATGTATTTCATTTTAATTATGTTATTGGTTGATTTGTCAATTGCTAGATGAAATCTTATTAAATAATGTTGGATGAGAGTGGGCCTAACTTGAATGTTGATGCCAACTTCCTTTTTCACTATTGGAAAATTAAGTTGATTATTGCCACAAATACTGTCCCGGGACTTTTTCCCTCAAATCTGATAGAACTCTTGGCGATTTATAAATACAGCAAAAGCTAGAATTAACAAAGCATATGTCCTAAATTTTTCCATCAACATATATCTGTTTCATAGATTCAGTTCTGACACTTTTTAAAAAATATTCAATAAACTAACAATGTTAAAATATATACTTTTTTTTTAATTAATTGACCTGCTGTTTTATACCTGCTGGTGCATGGTAAGGCAAAAGGACTTTTCATGGAAAATGGAATCTTCATACTTGAAGAGCTGAAATTCACTCTTCACTTAACTAAGTCTACTAATCCGGATGAGCAAATATTACAGTGGAACTTGAAACCTCTGTGCCTTTGAACTGCAACAAGTGCAAACAGTTTTTTCAGATCAAATCTCCTGTTTGACCTACAGATAAACCAGCCACCATGTTTCATGTAAATTTTAAGTTAGAAATTCAGACAATCCATCATGCGGGACAATCTACAGATGCGTTAATCTGATTGGTCTGTATGAGTATCCTGAAAGGACAGTACTTGAAAGTAAGTGAAGTGGAGATGCATCTTTGCTGCAGACAGATGCAGATTTTTATCTGCTTTCTCTTGTGTCCTTCATTATCAAGAAGCTTCCACATCAAATGTCCAGTTTGTGGTTATTGACTGGGTTATAAGCCTGAGTTGTGATAGTGATTGATATTTTATTGCACTTTATTATATACTTTTAACAGGTACTGTAGAGATAAGTGTCAAAAGAGGGAATGCATTTTCCTTAACAAAGACAGGACATGTTAAAGAGTTGTAGGGAGAATAAGAGACAATGAAAGTTTGTTTTGTTTTGTTTTGTTTTTTTCTGGGCAATCAAATATAGTGTTTCCTTGCCATGCTGGTTACAGAACCAATTGTCTGTCTAACTTCTCTGGTTTATGGTTGAACTGAAGGCTGTCAGGCTTACTGCTTCTGGTTAAATTCCCTCATAGAATCATGGAATCGTCTGGTTGGAAAAGACCTCTGAGATCATCAAGTCCAACTGTACCTGTGCCCTTACTAAACCATGTCCCTAAGAAACCCATCTACCCACCTTTTAAACACCTCCAGGGATGGCGACTCCACCACCTCCCCAGGCAGCTGTTCCACTGCCTGACCACCCTTTCAGTGAAGAAATTTTTTCTGATGTGTGATCTGAACCATCCCTGGCGCAACGTATGGCCAATTCCTCTCATCCTATCACTTGTCACTTGAGAGAAGAGACCAGCACCCACCTCACCACAGCCCCCTTTCAGGCAGTTGTACACAGCGATGTCGTCTCCCCTCAGCCTCCTCTTCTCCAAGCTAAACACCCCCAGTTCCCTCAGCCGTTCCTTGTAGGACTTGTTCTCCAGCCCCTTCACCAGCCTCGTCGCCCTTCTCTGGACGTGCTCCAGCCCCTCAATGTCCTTCTTGTAGTGAGGGGCCCAGAACTGAACACAGTACTCGAGGTGTGGCCCCACCAGTGCTGAGCACAGGGGCACAATCACATTGCTGCTCCTGCTGGCCACACTGTTTCTGATACAGGCCAAGATGCCATTGGCCTTCTTTGGCCACCTGGGCGCACTGCTGGCTCATATCCAGCCAATTGTCAACCAACACCCCCAGGTCCTTCTCTGCCAGGCAGCTCTCCAGCCATTCTTCCCTAAGCCTGTACCGCTGCATGTGCTCCCAAGAACATGACACAAGGGTGTCTGCAACAATTCTGCACAGAGCTGACATGGAGGGAGCACTGCCAGTGCTTCTGGGTTTCGCTTGTGTGCTTCTAGGTTGTAGGCTAGGAATCATGAATCCAGGAAAGCCCTTAACAACTGCCTGAGAAATACAGAGAATGCTTAGAATTCAAAGTGCTTCAGAGTATTGTCATGCCCTTGATAATTGGTTGCTATGTGTAATTATAGCATAATGTAATTATTCCACTAGTTATCTTTTATCATTCTGTAGTATGGGAAGTAATAAAATCTACTGTGGTTCATTTTTCAGCTGAAAAAACAGTCATCTCTGTAAGCGTACAACTGAGCAAGAAGAGCTACTGTTATGGTACAGTCAAATAGACAGTGTTCATCCTTCCCACCCCCCTGTCTCCCTAGAGTTTTACAAATGGCTTTCTTAAAAGCAGGTGCCTAATTTAATCCTGTTAGTGCTATTTTGCATCTCTGTACAGAAGAGGGATGGACCACAATAAATCAATGACAGAGGAAGGGATGACATTAGTTTAGGGATAAGGCACAGTTACAGGAAATGGGATAATACAGATTATCACTAGCAATTTCAGTTTATCAGGGATGCCTTGCAAGGAACCTTTGTCCAACATTGCTAGGCCAATTTATTTACTCATTGATTCATGGCAGTGCATTTCTGAATATTTTGTTTCCCTTGTCCCTTTTGCTTTATTGATTTCATTGTGCATGCCTGCACTTGATCTGGAAGTGAAACGAGTCAACCATATTTGTGGTTTCACACTACCTGTGAGACCCATATGTTTCGACTGTTCGCTTCCCTGACTCTCCTCCTGTCCCCTACTCTGTTTTGAAAAGAGCAATTCCAGAGAGGGGCTGTGCTCCCCATTTAAGTGAAGACTGTTTTCCCTGCAAAACAAGATGCCTTGTCAGAGGTTTTCAAAGACTGGTCAAAGACCCTTGTCTTTTGCTGTATTATTTCTGCAGGTTGTGGACTTGCATCATTCAGTACTTCTTGAGAACTGGTTCATGCATTGGTCTCCCTTCACAGTCACTAGGAGAAACCAAGTAAAGGGCATCCTCAGTGGTTAGATGTATGTGTTCTTCCTTTTCCCACTCCTTGTATTGTGATGTGCAGAATCAATACCGTGCTAATCAGTGTCTGGGTCAGTCTACTCCACCCTGTTGTTTCTCCTGATAGTGCCAAGTTAGAAGACATCTCCCAAGTGTTTAAAAATACAGGCTTGTTTCAGAGCTGACCGGGAGGATGAGTGGCTCCCTTACTGCTGGAGACAGGCCAAGCTGGCAATGAGAACCCTAGTTACACTGGCTGCTCCCAAGCCTGAGAACCTCAAGCCAGGAGGGGCCAACATGGGGATTTTGGGAAGGTGGGACACTGTTCAGCTGCAAGCCAGAGCAGAGTGTGGCTTTCATTGCAGTGAAGTTTTGTTTTGCTTTGGAATATGGTCATATTACAAAGGAGCTGGCCTTTGCCACAGCTTGGCTGGAGGGCTGAAGTACTGACACAGTGGATCCTGTCTGAAACAACTTCTGACTGAAAGGTTTGTGCAAGAGAAATTAAGTTATGAAGAAAAGGAATGGGTCAGTAGTAAGTAGAGAAAGGCTAGCGTTGAGAGCAATGGATTGCTACTTCACTCATAATTTGCATTTTGTACTGTATTTCTGCTTCTGAGCTAGAAATCTAGAAAAGTAGTTAGTGAGTTGAAACATGGGAAGCCAAAGAACTGAATATTTGGAATGAAAGAGGAAAAAGTGAGAGCTGGGTGGTGCAGCAGGAATATCCTCTCAGATCATTAACTTCTGTTTGAGTCACTGGAGATTTTCAAGGTGATTGGGGGTCAGTATTAAATAGGTATTAGGTGCACTGCTTTTAAAGAAAAGAGAAGCAGGCAGCACATCACCATTCTTGGAGATGGGCTGTTCACAACTGTGACTGGTGGTGGTTGACAGTGCTTGCAGGACTCCCATTGAAATGAACATGGTATGTAAAAATAGTATTGTCTGAAGGCAGTAATTTATTATTTACTCAAACCGTATGAGATACTATGAAAAAAATTAAATTGAAGATGAACATGGAAAGAAGCAAATAGCAGTAACAGATCTGGCTGTAGTGTTTGGGACTCTCTTACTGCGTTCTGACTTTTGTAAGTACATCCTCTGCTTTGCCCACCCTAGAACAGTCTGGGGAGCAATGTCTCCTGGTGTATGTTTCTATTGCCTGCTTATTGCCTCCAAATTCTTTATTGATATACGTTGTTTCAAAGCTTCCATGTCTTCAGAAAGAAACAGCTAAATCCCTTGAAGTATCCTTGTTTGGCCCTCAAGGCTACAATGGTCTGTCAAGGGTTGTGGAGGTCTCCTGTCCCTCAGACTAAAAGCTCTTACACCAGTGTTGGCCTAATAGCAGAATGTGACTGGAATTACCGTGGCCCCTTTGTGATGACCTGTAGATAAAACAACTGTGCTTTGCCAGCTTGAAAAACTTGCAGAAAATGGCATCTTCTCCTGAAACAAAGGGAGATCTTACTTTTAGTTACTCCAGGTCAGCAGGAGGAAGCTTGGTTCAATGTTGCAAAGTATAGATCTTGGCTGAGTTCTGGTTGCAGACACTGACGTGATGATGGATGGTGCTGAAGGTGCGGCACAAGATAATTTTGTATAGATGTCAAGATGCGTTACACGTTGCTAAAAGTTAAGAGAAGATGTGGCTTGAATTTGAACTGTAAAAGAGAACCTTCATCCCCATTTCTCACCTCAGTTTAGTTTTTGCAGAGATGCATTTTCGTGAGTAGGAAGCAAGAAGTTTGGGGGATGGCAGCTCTATGCAACTACATCAAACATACTAATGTTGAATAATAACAGCAATCTGTCATATAAACATATCAAAATAATTGGCTGTGCTTCATTGGTAATGTTGATCAGACTGCATGGCAGTACCTTCTGTCACCAAAATGATTTACAGTAACTATGCAGATGTTATTTACAGTGACCTACTAATTATTCTTGAATAACGGACTGTATTTGTTCTTGCACATGAAAAGCTTGACTCCTTTTAAAAAGAGCTCTGTTCACTTTATGACAAATTATTTGAAACAAGTAAGTAGTTAATTAAAATATCTGGTGCTATAGCACTCTTTGAAGTTTAATATTAGCAAAATCTTGGCTGAGGTTGAATGAAGGAAAATGCTTCTACTGTCAGAAGGGATGTGTTATTGTCTTTCTAAAAACTTACCTAAGTCTGTGATAGTTCTCTTCTACTTCCAGGCTAACGATCCTTGACTTGCTTAATAATAATTTGAATTAATTGATCACAGCAGTTTTAGGATTTTTCCAATTAATCCATTAATAACAATGTGGTTTACATTGCACTAGACTGCAGTCAGATAGCAATCTTGGTCTTAGACTGCCATATTCAAAAAACTGCAGGTTTTATGCATTATGTGCACAGAAACATTGGAAAGCATTAAAGTACCTAGGGAATAAAAGTAGTGACTTCGTGTAAAACATCTAGAAGTGTAGCAGTGGCTTTTCAAGTTTGCATGAAGAAAATATTAAACAACTATCTTCCTTTCATATAATTTGGTTGGAAAAACAGCTTTTGCTTTACATCTGCTTCAAATCCATTTCTACAGTGAGTCTCCAATGTGATTCATTCAAATGATAAAATAAGCGACTCGCATACTTCCTCTGTTGTGCTATTTTTATTTTCACTTGGTGCAGCATGTAATTCTAGAGTGCTTAGTTTTTTAATTTCCAAAGGATGCAAAAGCTTTTGTGATGGCTAAGATGGGGATGTAGAATAGATGACGATTGCTACCTTTTTGTGCTAACTTCTTTTTTTTCCTGTAAAAGTCAAGGTGAAGGAATTAAGTATTTAAATAGTTTTAACATAGGAAAAGCACAGATATTCATGCATGGCTATATCTTCAAAAAAATGCAGAGGAGAAGTACGTGTTTGCTGTAAGCAGTTGTTTATCTTATTAAGATTATGTGCTGTATCATGATAGTTCTTGTTGCCATATAGAGTACCTCTTGAATGCTTATTCACTTGTTTTCACGGAGCATTCTAGATGTATTAATTTATTGCACACTTGCAGAACTGAGGTGGAGAGAGACCAAAATCAAAGCCTAACACCTACAGAAACTAGGAACCTTCCAGTACCTGAACATGGCTGTGGGGCTGTGCACTGACTGCCCAGATCATGTGAGATTCCCATATAGCAGCATCAGTGGCTGAACCCTTAGTTGATGAATGTTTTCTCAGTGCCTTAATCACAAGACAATTTCCTCTAATATGACTTATAAAACTAAAAACTTGTAAAGAGATGACTAATTTGCAATGAATAGTAAATGTAAGGCATTGTCTCCAGATGCTATGGGTGTGACAGATGTGGAATGAAAGGTGTAGGGGGTGGTTTTGCTTGTTTAAGGGAAAACTGTTATACTGGATGTACTGGAATCAACATTTATGATATGATCTGCAACTTGAAAAGCAAGGCTTCTCAACATACACCTTCTGTGGCCCACTTCAGGGCCAGGACTGCCATTTCATTGTAGAAGGAAAAGCACAGTGAGTTCCTGAAGAAAAGGAGAGCAGCTCTATTGCCTTCTGTCAGTAGAGAAAGGCTACTTTTTATATACCACAGGTACTGCTTGGCTGTGGGCTTTCTTTTATATTTACTCTCTCTGAATTCTAGGGATCTTGAAACATTAGTTTAAAGAAAGACTGGGAGAGAGAGTGAGTGTTACTGGGCATCATTTGGAGTGGGAATATGTGCCTGTGTAACTCCTACATGCAAGGGGGAATATGGCTGCATAAGAAAGAGTTTGGTAAGTCCTGGGAGAAACACATAGCAGAATCTGTTGTGATACGCTACAGTTTTCTGCTGGAAAGAGGCAAGACCTCTGAGGCTTGAAAACTCTTTTAATTAAACAGAACACAACGCTTGAGGGTGTACTGGAGAAAACTTTCTCTTTAGAAAGATGGACAATATGACTGATAAGGTTAGTTTACTCTCCAGTTAGTGTATTCGTTGACTTCTCACAGCAAATCCAGACCTGGAAAATGTTTAGCAAGTGCTTTCTTTCCAAGTATCCTCATACCTTCAGAAATGTCTGACAAATCCTTAACAGAATGGGTTAAAGGGCAGTCACTGGTGTTCATCAATGCTTGAAACTGTTTTTCAAGGAGAGGCTTTTGAGTGAGTAGAGTAAGGTCTGGCATTGATTTGCTCACAGGGCTTTTCTGTGCCTGCTCAGTCCAAACATCACCTGCCTAGCTGTGAACTAGGTCATTGAGAAAACCTACCTAGCAATGAACTAACTAGTTGTCTTCCCAGGAGCAGTGGCAGTATTTAGATCTGTTTAGTCTGCAAAACCCGTCAGAGATGACAGAAGCTTTCAGAGAGAGCATAGGCTGAGATTTGTTGCCCACTAAAGCTTGGTTTGGTCCACTCCAGCTTGCAGTCACAGCATTGACTACAGTTGAGATACAACCATTGTCTGCAAAACCCAGCTTGTGAAGAGCCAAATAGTCTGAAAACTTCAGAATTTGGGGGAGTTTGTGTCTGCATATCTTGCTGTCTCTGTGTGGATCTGGTTCAGACTTACAGCTCAGGCAAGGTACTGTCAAAATAATCAATATGTGTGTAAGACTAGCATGAGCTAAAAAAAAAAATTAAAATTTCCCCTTCAAAAAGTGCACATATAGCCCTGCTGAGCTTCTGATGTCTCTTCTCACAGCTTTTTCAAGCTGCAATATTTTTTTACATTTCTGTTCAAAATGCACACACAGGTTTTGATATCTTTTTTATTGTCTTTCTGACCGTGGTAGTTTAAAATAGAGTGTACATAGAACAATGGAAAGCAGAAAAGGAGAAACTCCCAGGTGTCATTATGTGTTAAAGTAGGGCGTTATGGAAATTTTATTATACACTCTTCTTTACTGTCCTGAGTATCAGTATTAATGGATGTTAGGTCAGGTTCACACAGCAGTCATGTTATCCTATATAATTGATGGGAAGCTCAAAGCACAGCAGGATGCTCCTCAGCTTCATGCTTTGTCTAGGCAGCAGTCAAGGAAATTGTTTGTCTTGCTTCCTTGTGTGTTTCAGATAGTCTGTTAGGCCAGTCTGCCCTTATGTGTGCCACCCAGCTTCTGTTGACTCTTGCATTCATATTTTAGTGCAATATGTAACTCTGCTGGTTTTGTTGCATTCAGTTTCTTCAAAGCAGTTACAGTTTTTTGCACAAATGACTGTGGCTTGCATCCTGAATTATGAATGTGCCCTGATGGTTCCATTGCCCTTTGTCAACAACAGATGCATGAAGCCAAATCTGCCCTCAGTCATGTTGGGGAAGATCATGGGTTCTGATCTTTCACATTGCTGTTCAGGGTAATTTGCTTAAGGCATAAACACTACAGCACTAATAGAGGCCAGAGTGAGACCTCTGTTTTCTGGAGATGGCCATGTATCCCTTAAAATATAACCTATCCAGTAGACTGGGACTCATCACAGCCCACAGGATGCTTGGTGGAGGGAGATCTGAACAGACCCTGTAGAGCAAGAAGGTGACTTAGTGCCGTTCATAATGTCTGCATCTATTATGTTGTGTTAGATTGCCTTTGCCAGGGACTATTGCTATCTGTGTGGAGAGTAGAAGTGGCCGCTGGTAGACCTCAGAAATCACTGTCACTATATAAAGCAAATGAATATTCTCCTAGGAGAGACCTAGGGTGTACCAATGCAAAATCTCTTACTGCAAAGTGCCACGTGGTTTGCAGAGTCAATGCAGTTAGTTGGCTACACATTAGTTTTTTTGTTTGAGGTAATGTTTGTCACCTGTTCAAATCTTGAAGCATTTCACATGTGAAATGCAAATGTTTTTGGTACAGCAAGCGGGGTCTTCCGAGATCTAATTGAACAGTCCCTTGAGTTGTCTGTATATCACATGGAAAAGAGAGATGGGGAGAAGTATGTATTGCTAAGTGTTCTCTATTTCTAAACCTGGAGCATCTGCCTAGTGAAAAAGCAGGAATATAAAACTGCTTTCCAGCTTACCAAGTAATCAAGCACGCTCAGACCTAGGACCGAACATTTGTTTAGCAACCTCACATTTCAATTCAGAGCAGTTGAAGCCCCACACAAATCAAAAATGCAGCAACTGTGTAAATATGATGTGTGACCTTTTATTATACAAGAATCTACCTCAGTTATGTGGAATTACAGCAAGTATCCTGAATTTAACTTGGAAATGTGTACTCAATGCAACACTTGCTAGTGATGAAGTAAAAACTGCTCTGCTGGGTGGTGTTTAATTTTCCTGAGCTTTCCCTTATGTCTGTCAAAATGTCAGCGTGTCAGTTTCTTGTGTTCATTGCTCCCAGATGGTTTGATGATCTTTTGATGGAAAAAGACTGTAAAGCTAGGTGGTGGTGGTGACTATTATAATATTTATTTATTATTTATTTATTTTCATTGCTGTTAGCTTTGCCATATCACTTCAATTTAATTTTAGTTTTGAATTTGGGAAACCTGTTTCCACTGGTCTCCAAGAAGATTAGTCATTTGCTAAATCTATTAATTCTTTATAATTCTTGGACCCATAATGTTCAGTTCAGTACACAACACTAATAGCTTAATAAATACCAGTGTGCCCTTTGACTTTGGCACCTTTTACAACGTTGGTAGTTCCGACATGAGAATCCGTTGAAGCAGAGGAATCTACCTCCAAATATTTCCCAAAAGCAACATCTCTTTTAGGTGTTAATTTTCTGCCTCTTAATATGGAGTACATGTGCCTAACAACAAAGTATTAACTGCACTCTGCATTACTGTTTCTGTATCCTAGAAATATATATAAGCAGGATATCAGCCTGGTGTAGAAGTGCCTGGAGATACCCAGTTTTTGGTGATGTAAACCTGAATTGGTCTAAGAATACTTATAGTCTAGTATTCTTCTTCTGATCTATACGAAATGAGTCTGAAACGTTGGGGTATTCTAGAAAATTAATCAATGCCCCCTACAGAAAGTTTCTCCTGTTCCTTCTGATGTACAACTCTTATGCTGAGGCTGAGAGGTTTTAGAAAATGTCAGATAGGGCAATAAGAAGGAAAAAAAAATAGAAGGAAAAAAAATAAGAAGGAAAAAAAATAGCTTAATATACAAATTAAAGGCAGACAGCTATTCATAAGAAAACTAATAAACAGTGGGAAGTAATCAGTGGCTTTCCTGAAGGATCAGTCTTGGGACTAATCTTGCCGTTTTCATTAATACTCCAATACCAGAAAGAAAAATGAGCTACTGAATCTTGTTGATAGCACAAATTTTGGTGTATTATCTGCAGTAGAAGGATATTTCTCTTTTCAGTTTGCTGTCTTTGGGTAATCAAAATCTTCAAATCCCTCTGTACTCACCTTGTACATGTAGACATTGTTGTGTAAGGAAGTACCGTTTTTTGTGAGCATAACACACATTTTGGGCCTAGTCTCAATTAATTCTGTCCAGTGATCGATATCGGAGATGCGGCTCCACTATTACAATCCTAATTCTTTTCACATCAATTACATATCTCTGAAACCAAGAACTTACTGGTAGATACCAGCTGGGGAACAAGAATTCTCTCTCGTAAAGCCTGTCTGACTGCAAGAGAGAGAGAGAGAGAGAAACTGTGCTGGTCATATATATTAAAATAGGCTTAATGATTAGAAACGCCTTCCAGGTTAACATCTCTTTTGCTATTTTCTATGCCTTTTTCACAGTCCCTCTGCTCTTGGGTCCCTAGGTTACTGGCAAAGGATCATATTAAGATACCATTTAGGGTGGCTAAAAGTTGCCAGCCTGGATCCTTGAAAGCACACCAGTACAAACCTTGCTGGTTTTGCCTTGTTTTTCTTACCTTCAGATGAATCTTGAGAACTGTCAATCAGTCTGGAAACAGAAGCTGATTCAAGTAGTGTCTGCTGATTAACTTTAGTTCTTTAGAGTGTCTGTAATCCTGTGTGATAAAAAGCACAAGCTGTTAACCTGAAGCTCTTTTAATTTAAAAAAACAAAACCAAAACAAACCACAAAACTCAAAACCTCTTTGGTTCCTGTGCATAAAGCGTTGTGGGGTTTGAAATGCAGGCAGCCTCTCTCGCTCCCTCCCACCTCATAAAAGCTACCTCAAATGATTGAATTGCAAGGAATACTGCATGTCCTATTTATCCAGCTTTGTGGGGCATAGGATTTGTCATTGGGGCAGCTTTTCTTTTTCCTGCTTTTTTCAGGAGAGTGCTTGACTCTTATTTGCATTGTCATTGGTGTGAGTGCCAAAGATGGTATTAATTTTAATATGTTTTTATGAGTAGTAACAGCATTTTAGAAATGATACAATTCTTACTCTTGGTTCAAAATGCATCCAAGTCAGAAAAAACTCTCATTGACACGACTGGGTAGTGGCTCATGCTGTCTACAATCAGAGGCACGGGCTTCCCTTCAGTCAGAGACTTGTACTATTGTGGGAATATGATTTCCCTTACACAAGCTACCTAATATCTTCATATATTTGTGCACACAGATAGAGCAGCAATTCTTGTTTCCGAGTTACTTTCTAAGAAAAACAAGGTATTGTAATTAGTCTTATCAATAGGTTACCTAATCATCTTGGTAGACAAAAGCTTTTCACAGTACTGGTTACAGAGGGAGCCTAACCATCAGTTAAATCTTCTCTCTCTCTGAAGCTTTGTTTTTCAGACAAGGCAGGGCACGTAAGGGAAATTTTAGAGAAGATCCAAAAATAGAAGATGCCTTTCAGTACTGCACTGTGCTCATTTTTAATCATCAGATTGGAGAAATAATGTCTGGGTTGCACAGGGATGTACAAATAGAGGTCTGCTGTTTAAATGCTGGAAATGCGTGTGGAGAGATATGGGCTGTATCTGTGAGACTGCAGCTCCTGACAGCTTTTTCTACCTCAGTTTTCTCACACTAGGCTTTTACCTTTCTGCTTGGTTATTTAAATGTTTTGAAAGACATTAGAGGCTTTCTGATAAAGGTGTTGCGATTACCTAAATTTTATTGCATTTTCTGACTTGTAGGTGAGTATTTAATGTTTGCTTTCATTCATCAAACTTAATAAACCAGTGCAAATAAATACAGAGACTTTATCCAGCAAATGGAATTTTAGCTGTGTTGTTTGGATTTTGGTTTTTTGTTTAAATTTCTGAGGAGTTTTTGTTTGGATTTGGTTTTGGACTTAGAAACCTTTGGTTTTCTACTTTTCAGTTTGTTACAGGTGGCAAAGAAGGCATGTTGGCTTTCCTTGGTATTGGTCAAATGCTAACTAAACAGACACATATTTTGTTCATTTGCCATGATCTCATGAACAATAGGCTTTTCTTTTGGAAGGAGGTAACCTAATTAGTGCAGAACTTAATGTGTAATTGGACGAGTCAAAACATCATCCACCGCAGAACTGAGGGCCAAGCAATCTGTACAGTATTAGCTTTGTGCTGATGCCAAGCAGTAAGCCAAATTTGAGTCCAAACACTGAAAGAAAATGCATTTCACTTAATTATTTATTTTTTTCCTATTTAAATATCCAAAATAATTTTCACCAATTACACATTTTTGTTCTCTACTGCAAAAATAAAAGCAGAATTCATACAATTAAGCTGATAAAGCACCTGTTCAATACTTGTTGTTCAACAAGGATTTGAAAGTCCCAAAAGAACTCAGTGAACTTAACTGCTTTGCATTCCTACTTGCGTCCTACTCCCAAAATGCAAAAGGATTCAACTCGCTGATTTCTAGCTGGTTTGTAATTCATAGAGATAAACCAGCTCTGTTGGTGCCATCTTACTACATCAGTCCCCAGTAACTTACAGCCTGTTGAAAATCTATGCAGCTTTAATGCCTATCAGTATCTCAAGCTGGTGTTCTTGTTCTGTCTGACATTCTCCAATCCTGTCTCTTTAAATGGTTTCAGAAACCTCATGTGATATTCTAGTCTGCTCCATCTTTATCCAATGTAAGACTTGGTTTCCATTCTGGGAGAACTGTTTAGCATCAGCTGCGAAACCCTGAACCAACAATAAAGATGACCACTGTCTGAATGGCCACCATCTCTGCAAGAAATGTTTCCCAGACTAGCTTTCTTTTTCTTTCTAATACTGATTGAATGCTCTAGTCTCCCAAGACCATCCTCCTATTATAGACAAGATGGTAGAACATAATATCTGTCATCTGTTACACTCGTCTGATTAGGGGACCGGTGCTGTTTAATGTTTTCCTTGATGATATAGATAGCAGAATCGAATGCACACTCACCAAGTTTGCAGATGACACCAAGCTGAATGGTGCAGTTGTCACACCAAAAGGGTGGGATGTCATCCAGAGGGACCTGGACAAGCTAGAGAAGTGGGCCTGTGAGAACTTCATGAAGTTCAACAAAGCCAAGTACAAGGTCCTACACCTGGATTGGGGCAATCCATGGTTTCTATAGAGGATGGGGGATGATGTGATTGGGAACAGCCCTGCTGCGAAGGACTTGGGGCTGCTGATTGATGAGAAGCCCAACATGAGCTGGCAATGTACTCTCACAGCCCATGTGCTAGGCTGCATCAGAAAAAGCATGGCCAGCAGGTCAAGGGAGGTGATTCTCCCCCTCTATTCTGCTCTCATGAGACCCCATCTGGAGTATTGTATCCAGTTCTGGAATGTACAACATAAGAAGGATATGGAACTGTTGCAGCGGGTCCAGAGGAGGGCTACGAAGATGATCAGAGGGCTGGAGCACCTCTGCTGACAGAACAGGCTGAGAGACTTGGGGTTGTTCAGCCTGGAGAAGAGAAGGCTCTGAGGAGACCTTATAGCAGCCTGCCAGTACCTGAAAGGGACTACAGGAAAGCTGGGGAGGGACTTCTTACAAGGGCAAGTAGTGACAGGATGAGGGGGAATGGCTTTAAATTGAAAGGGGGAAGATTAAGATTAGACATTAGTAAGAAATTCTTCACGCTGAGGGTGGTGAGACACCTGCACAGGTTGCCCAGAGAAGTTTTGGATTCACCCTTCCTGGAAGTGTTCAAGGCCCAGTTGGATGGGGCCTTGAGTAGTCTGATCTAGTGGGAGGTGTCCCTGCCCATGGCAGGGGGGTTGGAACTGAATGATCTTTAACCCAAACCATTCTATGATTCTATAATTCCACACATCCATATGTTTATCTTTGTGGCTAGGCCTGGTCTAAGACCTGCAGTCAGACCCTGTGGTCCTTTTCTGTCTGTCAATGCCTGGTCTAAAGCAGCAGTTTCCTTCGATCCATATATCCCATTTCCTACAGTTGTTTTTAGGTATCAGCTGCATTGGGTTCAAGTGAGAGTTGAAATACTTGTCTGCGTATTTGGGTGTGAAAATATTTGAGGGTTCAAAACATTCAGATGGCAGCAGCTGCTGTGTAAAGAGTGTAGAGGTTTGGGTTATTCTCTGGGTCAGCAAAAGTGGAAGAGGATACCAGAGGGGCAAAATGACTGAAATTCCCTGGGCCCAGAAATTTATATTAAAAAAGAAGAGAGAACTAGGAACCCTCTGCTTCATTGCTGCTCATTGAGCCCTTCAGGCTCTCTGATGTTGAAATATCACATACCCATATAGCACAAGTAAGGGAGATGTATCATAGGGAAGTTTGGAACCCATAATGTGTAAGAAAAGGCTGGGGGAAATTGGTTTGTTCAGCCTCCAGAAGAGAAGCTGAATGAGAAATGGTATTGCTGTCTTCAACTTCCTAATGGGAGGGCACAGAGGAGATAGAGCCAGACCCTTCTTTAAAGTAAGCAGACACAGGAAAAGAACCAACAGTCACAATTTGAACACAGGAGATCCCCGTTTCACGCTGGGAAGGAAATTTTCACCACAAGAGTGGTCAAGCACTGAAAGAAGTTCAGTGCTTCATCCTGGGAGATGCTCAACCTACACTTGAAAGGGCCTTGATAAATTTGAGCTAATCTAAGCTACTCTTGATCAAGAGATTAGACCAGATAACTTTGAAAAGTCCTTTCCAAACAAAATAGATCTGTGAACGCATAGCTCTTACTCAGTTGGTCTGTGAGATATTGGGATTGACTGGATGCATTACTGTTTTTGGCAGGTAGTAGGGCAGATGAGGTCTAGGGGAAGGAGACTCTTTAGGGATACCATTTAATTTATATAGCTTTCTTAAACTTTATTCGTCTGTGCTGTGGTTTTGAGAGGCTCTGCAAGATGTTTGTCTTCTTTTTTAATTCAAGGATATATGGTTTTCCTATGTCTGCTATTAACTATGCATAAGGGCGTCCGTGCTGAGATTGACACCTCAAAACTGAGCCTTGGTGCAACAGGGATTGTTAGAAGACTGAACTGGGCATCACTGGGACACTCAGTGAGCACAGCCAGACACAAGCTTCAAAAGAGAGACTCAAATGGCTTGCTGTAGGAGGGACTTGGAGATAGAGTATGGTTTACGGTATTTTATGGATTGGGGCTAAATTATATTCTTATATTCAGAAAGATTAAAGAAAGAACAAACATTGTTTTCTTGTAATAAGGCATTAATAAGGACATGGGGGAATGGACAGCTGCTATCTTTCAAACACACGACATGCTGTGATGTGTTATATTTCTAAAACTGAGAGAAGTGCAGAGATGTTGAGATTGACATTTCAGTGCCTGTCTGATTTCAGTGTCTGTCTAAAATATTGGGTTCAATGATCCTGTTATACGTGTCTGGCACACTCCTCCTTCTTTAGCAATGTGCTTCCTATAACTGCTGTAATAAGACAGAACAGCCAAAACCTAATTCTGTCTGCCTCATCCTATCATTCAGTGAAGTTATGTCGTCATCAGATGCAATCTATTGTTTTCTTTCCTGCTGTGTTTTATTGATTGTTATAACCTTTCTTAATGTTAAATTTGTTTGGCTTTTTTAACTTTCCTAACAAAGGTTAATTTTATTAAGTTGAGCAGGTATCTATAAAACTACAAGCATTATTACCTATCTTGCAGTTAGTATAGTGTCCTTTCATCAAATTTTAGCTGCATTGGAAAGCTCTGTCTTGATTTTTGTCATTTGGGAATAATACGGTGAAGGCTGACAGGAACTGCATTTGAACTGTCGTCCAGTTCTGTGCTATAAAATATTGAACTTGATGTGTCAGAAGCAACGGATTTATCTAAAACTCTCTTACTATCAGTGAATATGAACAGCACAGACATTCATTCCAGTGAGATCGTAAAGAGGATGCAGGAAGGCGGGAGTGCTGCTGCGTGTCTCTTCCCCAGTACTGTCTGACCACCCTAATCTCTTTGCTTCAAAAGGAGCAGATCTAAAATCTCTACCAATTCCATATCTGATTATCTGCTTGATGTAGAAAGAGAATGAGAAATCATGGTTTAATTTGAAGGAAGTGTTGTCTTTAATGTTGACATGCTGTCAACATTTTTCACTATGATCTACAGCAGTATAAAGTGTCAAAGGTGCAGACGGTTAGTAAACAGTTAGCACTGTTAAGCCAAGGTTTTGGTTTCAGTTACTGCTGCCAGAGTATCATCCTGATATTGATATCATAGGTATATTAGCCTGCCTTTAATTAAGTGTGCATTTGACATCCAATTTACACATTTAGAGCGTATTTCTGTGATGAGTCTTTGAGACCTTTCATTGTGAATACGTGCAACAGACCGTAGCTGTGCTGAACAGGATGGCCATGTGTGGTGCATCATAGCTTTCTTCTGGAGCTGTGGTAAATGACCTTTGGTGTTCTCCAACCACATGTTGACATTATCTTGCCTCAGTACCTTGTAGTTGCTCTGAAATATTTTTCTTATTGAAGAACATCCTGAGAAGCTAGGCAAGAACTATAGTCAAGTGAAATGCTTTTAATAGTAGAAAGCATAAAATAATAAAATAGGTTTAGCTGTTGCAGATCATCATCATCATCATCACTCAAAAAAACCTTTGGATAATTCGGTCTTCCCTGGGTGGAAAGCAGATTTGCAACCTACCTGCAGCTGCCAAAACCTGACTGTCCAAGGAGGAGATCAGACTTGTCAGTGGCTGCAGGAAGGAATATTTCAAAGTCTTGGGGGCAGTGTGGGTTAAATCTTTTATTTATAAACTGGTACCTATAAACCAGTTACTTCTGCCAGCGTTGTGAAGCCAAGGAATGGTCCTGGCAAAAGATAAAAGACCTTCCTTCTCTACTGCTAATTTAAGAGCTGGTAACTCAGGTCCTGTCTCTTCTCGTGTGCTCTGCAGTAGCTGTCCCTGCCATTGATTTAGTCTTCATCTGTCACATTTTCACACTGTTCAAAGGCTGATTATGAAAGACTGCAGAGGTTCTGTCTGTTCACAGTTTCTCACAGCTTGGTCTCTCTTGCCACCATCAGCACTGTCTGAGAGCACCCCATTCTCTCAGAATGAGACATCTTTTCATTTAGATGGGCTTTGATTAACAAATTTCCTTCAGTATTTTTCAGGTCCAACTGTGAGCATTCTGGGTGGGCCTGAAAATCCCTATGCCTTTCCTGGGCTCCCTTGGTGTCTCTGGCTGGCGTTGCACAACTCACATGTTCATTAAAGATTCCAGATGGTTTGTGTCCCTCCTCCCTCTGCCAATTTTGTGTTTCAGCCTTTCCTGAAGAGCAGAGACATTGGAATTGTTTGACGCTTAGCACTGAGATCAGGCTCCAGCTGCGTTTTCCCTGGCCTCTTCCTGGTGGCAGCAGCATCACTTCTTCAAGGGAGATCTTTGATTACATGTGCTGATGCAGCTTTATCATGCCTCACAGCTATGGGCTCTTATTACTACTTGAAAAGTTATTTAGGGCAGTATTGGGTAGCAGAAGGGCTACTACTTTTGACCAGGCTTCCTTTCAGAAGTTTTTGAGGAGGGAGGAGAAGGTGTATAATAAAAAGCATGCCATTACTTCCTCTCTTTACCTCTTCCACTTCATCCATATCCCCTACTGCATGAGGGGTTTGTTTTGTTTATGTGTGTTCTGGCTGTGTAGGGAAGCATTTCAGTGATAGGGTATGGCTTGTTATTTTGTTGCATGCAATCCACTATCCTCCATCCATGCACTGATATTTTGTCCTCTGGTACCTTTATTTTTGCCACTAAGGTGGAGGCAACTTAACACTTTGTTGGTTGATTGTATTTTTGTTTTCTTCCTAATGTGTAACAATGTAATGTACTTTATACACACAGGCACACATACAAAGATTCTGTAGTCTGAATGCTTTTCTCCCATCAGTTGTTATTGTGTATAGCAGAAACATAAAATCTGTCAGATGAAGATAAAGCTAGGAGCTTTTTAAGGGGACCTTGAAGTGGTAGGAGAGGGAACCTCTAAATCCGGCATGTATGGTTCTTATTTTAATTTATGATGCTATATAGGTATTTTGTATCCTTGAAACCTCTTTGAATAGTGACTTTATGTGGTAGATACACTCCACTTTTCCTTACTCAGCTTTTCATCAGAGACTTAGTACTTGCTTTAGGACTCAATTAAGGAATCAGTACTCCTCCACTTTAACATGCTTTCCTCTATATTACCCTACTCCAAGGAAATTATTGTTGTATCACTGCAAATTAACTAGTACAACTGCACTGATTCCAGGAATTTTGAACACTTTTGTATGCCTACATTTATACATATTTGAATATATGTAGCAGAAAAGTAGTATCAGTAGCACCAGCGAAGAGGTTATTTTTCCTGGAACCTGGTTCTGGATATTGCTGATGACTCAGGGCTCACTGTACCAGTACTTGTCGATCCAGCAGGGCATTGTAGAACATGCTTATCCAAACCCACAAATGTACTTGATGGGTTTTTAATATCTATTCCTGTGCCTATCAGACTGCAGTTTCATAATTTGTTCAGCTGGGACTTCCAGTCTTTGGGCTTTGTGAGGATAATAATCTTTTACTTAATTCTACATCTCCACGCAGATACTTCAAGAGTTGTTGGCTGCTCTTAGTTTCACCAAAGGCAGCACTAGTTGTCAAAATTGAAGGATGACTGACATTTTTTTCTCTCTGTTTTGCTGTTTCTTCACCAGGGATGTGAGTTAATTGAGACCATGGATCAGGATCTCACAGATTTTACCAAGTGCCTTCAGATACTCCAGAAAAAGATAGAGAAGAAGGACCTTCAGGTAAAGGCAAAACATCTTTTGTCTCTAGTTCTTAGTAATTACTCTTCCTTTCAATGCTTTTAGGTTTATGTTTTAAGTTTGCACTGACATGAAACTATTTTCTGTAGCCTTGCCATAATTTACTGCACACCTTGTAAGCACTGATGATTCTGATAAAAGGAATTACACCTTGTGTCAATGAACGAGCACTGGCTTACTTAAAAGGCAGCTTGTATTGATTTCTGTTAATGAACTACCCAAAGTGCAGAAGAGCTTTTGTGGCTGGTGTTCAAAGCAAGAGTCCCACTTCAGCATGTAAACATATTTTTTGTCTAGATGCACTAAGCCTTGATGTTTACTTCCTTCCTCTCCCTTCTCAAAGGTGATATGGGAGGGTGAATCTTATCCCGCCAACATTACATGTTGTGAGCAAAAGGTTCTCTGCAAAAGGTTCTCCTGGAATCAAAGGGAACCTTTGCAGAGCAAGCAGTGTGCTAAACTTAAAAGGAGCCATATGGAGTTGTCAGCTGCTCGTTTCACTGGAAAAGCAAAGGAGGCAATGTTCCCCCTCCCTGTCCACACTTTGGTTTCAAAGGCCTGCTTGTTTCATCTCTCTCAGATGAGAAGTTAAAACTTCTTGGGAATTTCCAAGATGATGAGTCAGTGGCAGATGTGCTCTTGGGATCGCTGCCCTTTCCTCCCTGTGGAACAGTTGTTCATAAGGGCTGAGCTCTCTCTTCCACTCTGTACCTATGGGTGAAAGGAACTGAAGGAAACAGTTGCTGCATCCTCTTACCGACAGTGAGGGCAAGAGTCATGTAAGAAAATGAGAACAACAGCACGAGGTGGAAGATATGAAAGGTTCCTCTTTTCCCATTTTCATTGTAGCAGCACAGGAAAGATCACTGTACTCCAACAAAGCAGCAAGAAATGGAAATGCCAATACCACTCCTCTCCTCTCCTCTCCTCTCCTCTCCTCTCCTCTCCTCTCCTCTCCTCTCCTCTCCTCTCCTCTCCTCTCCTCTCCTCTCCTCTCCTCTCCTCTCCTCTCCTCTCCTCTCCTCTCCTCTCCTCTCCTCTCCTCTCCTCTCCTCTCCTCTCCTCTCCTCTCCTCTCCTCTCCTCTCCTCTCCTCTCCTCTCCTCTCCTCTCCTCTCCTCTCCTCTCCTCTCCTCTCCTCTCCTCTCCTCTCCTCTCCTCTCCTCTCCTCTCCTCTCCTCTCCTCTCCTCTCCTCGGGCCATTTCAGAGTGCTGTTGCACAATGCCCATCTGCGAGTGCAGGTCCTCTTGCCACCTTCAATATGTACTGTGGTTCATCAGGTTTTTTCCCTATCAGTATAGAGATAAGCTTTTTTTATCTGTCTGGCTGTGCACCAGGAAACTCTTTATATAGTAGTTATGCTTTTTTTTTTACCCTGTAATTTATTATCACAAGAGCATAGAGGGTTGTCTTGCCATCTAGGACATGAATGATAATGGATGCTGGTGGAACAGATAAGCCACTTATGCCTAGGATTTGTTTTGACTTTGTCAAGTAAGATGCTTCCATCTTAACAGAATTACTTTTAGAATGAAGGAGAACTTGAGTGTTCCTGGATTCGGTTCATTATCAAATCCCAGCTATTGCTATAGAGGGATTTTTATTTAAAATTATCATAAGAGCTTTTATAATGGATAACTGATGTGTGGTTAAAATAAGAGCAATAGGAACATGACAGCCACAGATGTGTTTCAACAATAAGTAGCCTGTGTGTAAAACTTCGAATTCTTTGATCACTCTCCTAGGTAAAGCCCTGTTAAGTTGGTTAAAGGGAACTGCATTGTAATCCTTGATGATATTTTGTAAAGTGCAGGCCAGAGTGTAATTGCAGTAATTGTGTACAGCTCATGCCAAGGCACTAAGGCTAAGATTTCAGTTATATTTTCATGCTGTTAAATGTAAGATGTTCTTTAAATACAATTCTGAGTTTTTCAGAGGTGCAAGAAGTAACATATGTATGTTTTCTAAAATTAAGTACCATGTTCATTAAATCCTAGCTGCTTCTTTCTTGCTTTGTCTGTTCCATAAAGCATACTAAGATGCATTCAGCTCATTCATGCACACTAGCTAAAGCTTGCAATTCTGATTTTGGTCTTCAGCATTTTCTAGTATAAGGAGTTTTAAGAAGTCATTGATTCAACTTAGCAAATAATACATGAAAATTAAGCAAATAGAACTCACAACTGTACCACAACTGTAACACAACTGTACCATTTTGCGTTTTGCTCGGGAGTTTTATGTGTAATTCATTAGTAGGAGGCTTGGTGATTCCTCTGGCTATCCTGATAATGCAGTGCTTAGCTTGATGCCTGGTTCCTCAGGAACAGAGATCCTTAGCACTTGCAACACCTACTGGCCTCAGTTTGTGGATGCAACCATTTAACTCCTCTGAAACTCTAGCCTCTTTAATACCTGAATTTGCACTTAATTTCGGCATCTTTATGGGTAATGTTCTAGCTTAAATGTTAGGTGTAAAAAAATAGACTCTTCAAACCATATCTCTAAAATCTTTGAGGAGAATGCAAATTTCTCCAGAAAAGAAAGCTGCATGGAATTCTGTGGTCACCTGGGAAGGACACACAACTGAGAAGAAAGGAAGGGACAGGATCTGAAAACTAGAAGTGGATGGAGAAGGGATTCTTGGTCTGCATTTGCATTTTTGACCTGAAGTACAAACTCACATGTCACGATGTGGGGTTTTTTCCTTCTGGAAAAAATCATTAGAGCTTTTCTTTTATCTGAGAGTATTAATTAGGTGGAATAAGTTTTCCTGGTTCCAGGAAAACATATATGTCTCCAGGTTTGATTTTCACCCATTCTGTCTGGATTATCCAGGATCTTTGTCAAAGAAGAATATGCCAAAGAGAATTCTGCTTACCTGTGATTTATAGTTGAAGTTACTAAACAAGGAAAATATCTCTTTAGTATCTTAAAAATAAAATTGATACCAGAGTCATGCTGTGTTTGCTGATCTTTCTGGGTAGCAATTGGTGAGCTGGGCAATTAAATTCATGTCTTTTCCTTATGTCTCCAGTAAAAACTCTTAGAATAGTTTGTGAATCCTCAGGGTCATTGATTTCTGGTTTACTTTAGCTATTCTAGTTGCATAGCCAAGTCATGCAGAAAGCAGCATTGAGGGTTTTTTGTGATATCTAAGTCACCTAATTATGTGTATTAATAATAATATACTGCAGTGAATTTTAAAACAAGCAATGCCTTTAATATATGCAAGCTGGGGCCAGTCTTAATTTTTCCTTTCCACAGCCCTAATTCACTTGTGAATTGCATAGTATTGGATGGGTGAAGCAGTGAAGTATCACCAACAGAATCTGATTCCTGAGGATTCTTTCCAACCTAAAGGCCGTTAGATATCTCTCTTTTTCTTTCTGCATGATTATTGAGTGTGCATGCACACACATACATGTGCGTGAATGTCTATAAAAGCACAAATTTTCTGACAGTATATGTTCCTGGCCCTACGTGGTGCTTTTTTAATGTCTTAGTGACTCTTTCTTTATACTGCTTTAATCACTATTTTATACATTCTGTGGTTATGTGAGTACTTCCCCTTCTTCATTGCAAGACCTTCACGTAAACTTATTTACAGTAATTTCTCTCTGGTACTACTTTCTGTTCTTCATTTTCTCTCATGTAGCACAAGCTATTTCAAGAAACCATCTGTACTGGTGGTAGGCATTCTTACAGTATCTCTTATTTAGAGTTCAACAGATCTTGCATTAAAAGCGAGCGTTATCCTCTTCAATTTACAGATTGGAAAGCAGAAGTACAGAAGCAACTTCTCCACAGTCTCCTAGCGTACTAGTGGTACATTTGGGGATGATCCTCCAGTTCCCAGTCTTCATCACGTGGTCTTTCCATAACAATGTCCCTGCTCCAATTCACAGGCAGCTCATAGCAGCTCACACCAGTGAGAAGTGGAAGTGTGTGTATCGATACGCAACTCCAAGAAGAATTCCCATAATGTAAAGATATATTTAAGCCATTATCTTTATCCCAGAGCTACAAACTCTGCTTTCTTTAACAGTTTCATCTAAAATACCATTTAGTCTTAAAACTAAGCTCTGGGACTTCTCATTTAACTTTATTATCTTTTCTGCTTAAAAAAAGTTAAAGTACCTCATTTGGTTATATGAGCTGAAGATATAAAAAATGAATTTTATTGAAAACTACATGCCTTTTAGTGGTTGAATGTTAGTGTATTTAAATTGATAAAAGCATCAGTGTCAATATGAGAAAGTGAAAATATCCAAACCAATTCTTCCTAAAAACCATTTGCAGTAAAGGGATACTATACTAACATTTCCATTTTTAAATTACACTTTAAAGGTTCAATCTGTCAGCAATCTGGGATATTACTGCTTTTAAGTGAATGCAAGAATTTTTCTCTTTGCCCTTTTAAAGAAAGCATTAAATCAGTCTACTTTCTTTTCTTTTGAGGGAAGATGAACTAATTATATTAGTGAATTTCTGTGTTTATAAAGTACAGGAGAGAAGACAATGAAGTAACATTCATGTACCACCTTCAGCTATGCAGTGTTCAAACAACTTATTAAGCACTTTCTGGTTTGTTTTTACATGAAGAAAAAGACCCTGAAGGAAAACAGGCAATATTCTAAAATGAAACTCAGAAAATACATTAAAAGAGAATCATTTTTTTATGTAAAGAACAGGCCATGTAAAATGAGTATCATTACTCCGAGTACCAGGCTCTGTTTGGCTTAGCTTTGGTTTTACCTATCTGTTAGTTGAGTTACTCCTGATGATGTGACATTTTTGTAACAGTAAATATATCAGCTACAGTTCCCAACTGAATCATAATTTTACTGTTCACATTAATAGTTGGTAATTTTATGCTGGATCACTACTTTTTTTCATTTCTGAAAGCTTTTGGGGACTCAGAGCAGTAGTGAGAAAGGCTTTTATAGAAAAGCCTAGGAATGCCATTGGCCTGGACCAGGTGCACCTGCTGCTGGGTGAAGAATTGGCTGGATGGCCGGGCCCAGAGAGTGGTGGTAAATAGAGTTAAATCCATTTGGAAACCAGTCACAACTGGTGTTCCCCAGGGTTCAGTGCTGGGTCCAGTCCTGTTCAGTATCTTATTAATGATCTGGACGAAGGGATTGAGTGCACCCTTAGCAAGTTTGCAGATGACACCAAGCTGGGTGGCAGTGTTGATCTGCTTGAAGGAAGGGAGGCTCTGCAGAGAGATCTGGACAGGTTGGATCGATGGGCTGAGACCAACGGGATGAGGTTCAACAGGACCAAATGCTGAGTCCTGCACTTGGGACACAGAACCCCATGCAGTGTTACAGGCTTGGGGAAGACTGTCTGGAGAGCTGCCTGGAGAAGAAGGACCTGGGGGTGTTGGTTGACAACCGGCTGGATATGAGCCAGCAGTGCTCCCAGGTGGCCAAGAAGGCCAATGGCATCTTGGCCTGTATCAAAACCAGTGTGGCCAGCAGGAGCAGGGCAGTGACTGTGCCCCTGTACTGGGCACTGGTGAGGCCACACCTCAAGTACTGTGTTAGTTCTGAGCCCCTCACTACAAGAAGGACATTGAGGTGTTGGAGCGCATCCAGAGAAGTGCAATGAGGCTGGTGAAGGGGCTGAAGAACAAGTTCTAAAGGATCAACTGAGGGAACGGGGGCTGTTTAGTCTAGAGAAGAGGAGGCTGAGGGGAGACCTCATCACTGTCTACGACTGCCTGAGAGGAGGTTGTGGTGAGGTGGGTGCTGGTCTTTTCTCACAACTGACAAGTGATAGGACGAGAGCAAATGGCCTTAAGTTGCATCAAGGGGAGGTTTAGACTAAACATTAGGAAAAATTTCTTCACTGAAAGGGTGGTCAGGCAGTGGAACAGCTGCCCAGGGAGGTGGTGGAGTCGCCATCCCTGGAGGTGTTTAAAAGGTGGGTAGATGAGTTTCTTAGGGACATGGTTTAGTAAGGGCACAGGTACAGTTGGACTTGATGGTCTCAGAGGTCTTTTCCAGTCAGATGATTCTATAATGAGGACGGGCCATTACCAGGATTTAGGAACAGATATCTAAATACCATAAAGAGGGGTAGAGACAGTCTGGAAAATACCAAAGGGAGCATGGAGCTCGAGTGTGAAGCTTTTACAAGAACCCTGAAGTTTGTGGCTCTGTCTCCAAATTCTGTATAGGAGGCAGGGCTAAAAATGAACCTATTCAATTTTGGTGCCACTGTTGAGTTCTTCTTAATGCCTCACAGAATAGAAAATGCAAATGAGAGGTATTTTTGGAAAAGTTAAATGCATATAATGAAAAGATTTCTGTACTGTCAAGTGCGTATCAAAAGATTTTCATGAGTTATTATTAGTAATCTCTTCATAAAACTTTCCTGTCAGAAAAAACAAATGGATCTACAGTGTTTCCTGTTAATTCCCACTTCTAAAACATAGGATTTCATAATACCTTTCAAGAGAGTAAATCCCTCCTTCAAAGTGTGCAGACATATCCTTGAGTGCTGGCTTTTTTGACTGTAAGGTTTGTATTCACCAGTATCTAACTTATCTTTCCTACTGTTGAATTACTTTAAGGCTTCCCATTATAAAGGCATGGCAAAGTATGTTTCTTGTAGTACAGGATATCAGAACTTGCCAGTTTCCAAAGAGAAACATCCTAATTTCCTGTGAAGGAAGCAGGCTGTCTACCTGTTCCACTGTAGATGTGGGTATCAAGACACAATTTCTTTGTGTTAGAATAATTTCACTCAAAATGGGTGTCCGCAAGAACACAGTGCATCGCATACTGAGAAATTGTCTTACATAATCCTTGTATTCTCTTTGGGGGGTTGTATTTGATCTATGAAGATACTGTAAAGAAAAAAAGGCAAAAGCAGAGTGGAATTTCTGGAGAATGCATTGATTTTTGTTTGTTTGTTTGAAAAAGATAAACCCCATATCAAGCTTTGGGGAGGGGAAGATCAAGAGGAAAAAATACCATTTATTTAGGCAGTTCAGGGGATGGAGAGATCAAGGATATGTTCATTAACAAGACTATGGAAGATGTTGAGGAAGCCTGAGTTTCACACAACTAACAACTGTTTTCTTGGCTTAGTCAAAGAGTAAATGTATTTTAAACAGAAAACATGAGCTTACTGCAGGTGATTTACTGCTCTCTTTATAACGTCCAATTTTGTCCTCTTTGTAACTGTTTTTTATAGGAAAGATGATTTGCCCCCCTACCCTGCAAATTTTTAAATCAATCCAGCCCCTTCTGCTTTGCAGGAGCACAGCTTATGCAGCTTCCCCTGATAGCTATTGTATTGACAGAGTTTTGGAGGTGGCTATTGTAGCAGGTTTTTTTAAATTTGCAGGAATTTCTCTGCAGTTCAAGAACTGAGACCTCTATTTGTAGCCTGAGATTTTCATAAATAACTTGATTTTATTTTTTTTGTGCTTGACACATGAATACTGTCTTATGAAATCTCCCATAAGTTATGAGTGTTTCTGTGAAATTCTGTTTAGTTAATGGAATGTATGTTTATCTTTATAATTAAGCATATTAGGAAAATTGTGCTGGTACAGCAAATTTAACTGCAGATTATAATTGTGAGGGATTTTTTTAGATGTCAAATATGATTTCTTTCTACTAAATTGAGGTGCTTGTCAAGAAAAATGACATGTTTTTTGCTGTTGGTGAGACAGTTTCATAAAAGCTTTTAGAAGTTTTCTATATCAACGAGTGTAGAAACACCAGCTTTAGAGAGAAGAGTTTCATCATTTCATGAACTGCAGTGATCTGGTATTTCAGGCAGTGGGTGAATCAACAAATTAACCTTTTTTTGTGGCTTGATGTTTTTATCCTGTTTGAGGACACTTATTTAATCTAAGAAGTGTATATAAGAACAATTCCTTACTGATTTTGGGTTCCTTTTTTTCCTCCATGACGTTTTCTCCCTCTTTGTAACATGGCGTGGCCTTTGAACAGTCAAGAGAACCAGTGAAATTGTAATACTGGTCAAATCTTTTGAACCTGTGGTAGATCTTACTCTTTTTTTCTTCTCTTTACCTAGAAAGGAGTATTGGGGGCAGAGGAGAGAGGAAGGTATTAAGACTGTTGCAAAGTAAAAGTGCATGCTGCATAGAAATGATTTAGCCTGTAGTCCTGAGGCCTCATTGTCCTTTGACTTTCCCTAACCTTTAACTCTGGACCTCTTGGCTGACACCAGCAGTGTTCAAGAAGGGGCAGAAGGGCTTAGTGTAATTTAACTTTTCACAAATAGTGTGAAAATGAGGCAGCCTAGTAATACTTGAAAGGCCCCTGCAGTATTCCCAGCGTAAAGAAGGCAGTAGCACGAGCTCAACAGAGGTAGAGATTGAAGGGTCTGCATAGCAGAGCCATGCTGGCTATTGGGCTTTTTTAGTTTCCATGTTCACACTGTCCTTTTTTATATCAGCTGCCATTTAATTTGACTTTGTGACCACTGAGGAGGAGAGCCGGGGGATGGTCTCTTCCACTTGCTGAAAGAAGCCATAGAGCTTCCCTTTTATCAACTGAACAACTAAGCACTGAACAATTAAAGCTCAATATTTTGTGCAAATTAAATGTGAGCATAAAATGTTTACAGCTTCACAAGCGCCTCCAGTTTAAGAAATCATGCTTCGTTTATTTTTAAGTGCGTGGCTAAATTTATATGGTCTAGAGGACGGTGTAGAAAAATAAAATAGGTTCTGTAATGGATGTAAGCTGACTTTATTCAGGCTATGTTTAGCTTATCAACTATAAATACTGAACCTGCTCTGAGAAGGAAAATTGGCATCCAAGATCCTAACCTACTTCTTTAACTATAAGAATATCTCCAGACTCTTAGAAACAAAAGTATAAATTCAAGGCTTCTTTCTGTAAATCTGCACTCCTATGGCAAAGAAAATAGTAATTCTGTACTGCCCAAGTACTCAGTTAAATCACTCAGAAGAGGAACCATCCACAGAATAGGGCCTGAGAGACATGGGAAAAATTTTCTATCTTTAGTTTCAGGTCTTATATCTGTCCCTGGAGTATAATAGGACAGGCTATTATCCCCTTGTTCATCATGAAGATTAATGTTCAGACCAGCTGAAAATATTACTGTTCTGTTGGGACCTGTCGGGCGATCTTCAGACCTCTGTGAACCCAAATTTAAACTTTTTAAATAGCAGAGATAATGTCTCATCCTAGTTAGGCACAAATGCCTCCTTTGCCATTATCTGCTGCTGCAGGGGAGTGAGGATGCCCTGCAGCTCTGCATTACTTGTGATGTCTTTTATGCAAACTTCATTGCTAAATATTCAGATACACAGGGAAAGCGCCTGGGACAGTAACTCTTACTCAGATAAAGTGAAAAAAAGAAAAAATAGCATCACTCTTTAATGGAAATGGAGGGGGGGTTTCATTTCCTTTTCTGTATTTTGCACAGAATGTTTTCCCTTAAAATTTGTGATTCTTTCCTTAAAATTTGATACCTAAATTTAATGTGACAGAATGGAAATTAAAATAGGCAGAAATTTAGTTTTAATGAAAGGATGTGTCTTGTTTAGGAAGCATCAGAAAAGATCTCACCTCTCATAGTGCTGAGGTCGGCTTTCTCTGTGCATCTGGGTCCAAGCACCTGTGGCTGTTGGTGGAGTGCTTTATGTAATGACCCTTTTCTAATAGAAAACCAATATACTGCCTCAAAATACCCCAGGCTTGGTTTGCTTTCTCTGGAGGCTTTCCAGCAGTCCCAGACTGGCACCTGGGCAGGATCTGAAATGGAAGCACATGACACTTGATGCTTTTGAGGCTCAGCTTGGCAGTATGTTCGGCCATCTCATTTAAAATATACATCACCTAAAAAGAGCGGAACAGGTTATCCTTGAGGTCCCTGCCAACCTGGCATTCTATGAAGGGACGATGGGAAAGGAAAGGGAACTAAATTCAGGCCCAGCCAGCATGGATTTAGGAGGGGCAGGTCCTGCCTGACCAACCTGATCTCCTTTTATGACCATGTGACTCGCCTGGTGGATGAGAGGAAGGCTGTGGATGTGGTATACCTGGACTTTAGCAAGGCCTTTGACACTGTCCCCCACAGTAGACTCCTGGGGAAGCTGGCAGCCCGTGGCTTGGACAGGAATGCTCCATGCTGGGTTAGGAATTGTTTGGATGGCTGAGCCCAGAGAGTGATAGTGAACAGTGTCTCATCCAGTTGGCGGCCGGTCACCAGTGGTGTCCCCCAGGGGTCGGTGTTGGGCCTGATCCTGTTTAATATCTTTGTTGATGATCTGGATGAGGGGATTGAGTCCATCATCAGCAAGTTCGCCGACGATACCAAGCTGGGAGGAAGTGTCGATCTGCTGGAGGGTAGGAGGGCCCTACAGAGGGCCCTGGACAGACTGGAGAGATGGGTTGATTCCAATGGGATGAAGTTTAACAAGTCCAAGTGCCGGGTTCTGCACTTTGGACACAACAACCCCATGCAGAGCTATAGGCTTAGGACAGAGTGGCAGGAGAATAGTCAAGTGGAAAGGGACTTGGGAGTGATGGTAGACAGGAAACTCAACATGAGCCAGCAGTGTGCCCAGGTGGCCAAGAAGGCCAGTGGTATCCTGGCCTGCATCAGGAATAGTGTGGCACGCAAGACTAGAGAAGTTATTGGCCCCCTTATACTCGGCACTGGTCAGGCCGCACCTTGAGTACTGTGTCCAGTTTAAGAGAGATGTCGAGATGCTGGAGTGTGTCCAGAGGACAGCAACGAAGATGGTGAAGGGGCTGGAGCACAAGCCCTACGAGGAGCGACTGAGGGAGTTGGGGCTGTTTAGTCTGGAGAAGAGGAGGCTCAGGGGAGACCTTATTGCTCTCTATAACTACCTAAAAGGAGGTTGTAGGCAGGCAGGGGTCGGTCTCTTCTCTCAGGTGATCAGTGACAGAACAAGAGGACATGGTCTCAAGCTTTGTCAGGGGAGGTTTAGGCTTGATATTAGGAAAAAATTCTTCAGTGAAAGGGTGGTTGGCCAATGGAATGCGCTGCCCAGGGAGGTGGTGGAGTCATCGTCCCTGGAGGTGTTTAAAACCAGATTGGATGAGGCACTGAGTGCCATTGTTTAGACAACGAGTAGGTGTTGGTGTTGGGTCATAGGTTGGACTCAGTGATCTCAAAGGTCTTTTCCAGCCTTGTGATACTGTGATACTTCGTGGTGGAGAGTGAAAAGGCAGCTGTGGCAGACATCTTGTGTTGGTCTTGGCCTTCTAGAGAAGCAGAAATAATAATGAGTTAAGTGATGAGGGTTTTTAGTTAGGCTGAAGTAGGGACTTGTATCAGGTTTTTGTGCTCAGGGGCTGCAGGGGTCTCTGTAAGGCAAGGCCAGGGCTGCTGTGGGCAGACACCTTGGGAAAAGCACAGCTAGGGAAGGACAAAACACTGCCCAGCAGTGAGGGCTGAGAGGAAAAGTGTGAAAACAGCCCTGCCGGCCCCGAGGGGAGAGCTTGGGAATGGTGGCCTCTGGTCACACCCCGAGTCACAAAAATTCCTCTGGAGAACTGGAGCAGATGGGCGCCTGCCAAGGGAGCTGCGGTCTGTTGGGGGAAAGGCCATGCTGGGGCAGGTATCCGTCCTGCAGCCTACGGAGGACCATGGTGGAGTAGATATCCACGCTGCTGGTGGTGGATGCCCCCAAGCCAAAGTAGGTGGATGTTCCCTGAAGGAAGCTGCAGCCTGTGGAGAGGAAACAGTGCAGGAGGTTCCTGGCAAGAGCTATAGCCTGAGGGGCCGGGGGGGAGGGGGGGGCAAACTGGAGCAGTTTGTTCCTGGAGGCTGATACCCATGGATATAGCAAGGGAACAACACAAGAAGGAAGGTGAGGCAGAGAAGAGCTGGTATGGACTGATCGCAGCCGCCCCATTCCCCTGCACCACTAGGGAAAGGGGAGAAATTAGAGGAGTCAGGAGTTAAGGAGTAAAGTTGGGCATGGAAAAAAAGAGGAGTGGTGGAAAGGTGGTTTCAGTTCTGTCTTTTATTTTCTCTCTAACTTGATTTTTAATTGGCAATAAATTAAATTCATTTTCCCCAAGTCGAGTCTGTTTTGCCTGTAATGGTAATTGGTAATTAACGATCTCCCTGTCCTTGTCATGACCCACGAGCTTTTTCATTTTATTTTTGTCCCTGGGCTGTTGAGAAGAGGGGTTGAGAGTGTAGCTGGGATGGGTGCCTGGCTGCCAGGCAAGGTTAACCAGCCACGGGACTGTAAAGAAAATCAAAGAGAAGTTGTCAGGGCACATGGAGGTGTGCAAAGACGCACACGCTCTCACTGATGTGTCCTGGGATAGACACCCTGTTTGTGGGCTATCAGGCAGAATGCCTCTGATCCATCAGGTCCTGAGCAGCCAGGGACCTTCCTGCACAAGACTGTCTTTGCCAGAGTGCTGCAGCAAGAACCACGGTCCAGGCAAGGCTCCCTGATCTGGATTGTGTTCTGTATCCCTTTGGGGGAATAGCAGAAGCTTTAAGGGAGAGTCTTCACAGCAAAGAGCCTCTTCCTTGTGCAATGCCCTTCCCACCTGCTGACCCTGCAGGTTAACTGGGTTAACCTTCAAAATAGGCTGCTGCTGGCTAGAATATGGACAATGCTCTCAGTCACATGATGTGAATGTTGGGATTGTCTTACGTAGGGATAGGAGACGGACTCGATGATCTTTTTGGGTCCCTTCCAGCTTGGGTATTTCTATGATTCTATGACAATTCAGGAGTGCAGGACAACAGGCATCAACACTGCAGGCTAGGGGTGTTGCTGGCAGGGATGCTGTGGGTTGTACTTGTGTTGTACTAATCTTGTGACAGGATGGAAGCATGTTGGAGGAATAGGAAAGAAGGCTATTTTGGATCATCTTCATTTTGTAGCTGCTGCTTGTTTTTAAATATAGGTCAAGCGTCCTCAGGCATAGTATTGCTTTTGGATAGTAATATGAAAGAAAATGGACAACAATATTAAAAAAATATATGCTTTTGGCTTTATGTGTACTCATGTGGAGGCCTTGTAAAAGCTACGTTTTAATTACGCTCTGGATTTATACTAAGTAAAGACTGACTGCTGGAGTTAAGTGAAGTGTGAACTATAAAGCTCACTAAGAACAGATTCTTTGGAAGGAGATAGGATCACTTTTTTTTCTCCCTTGAGTTGTCCATTGATGGGAATTTTCGGTTAGTTTGATTTTCCTTTTTTTTTTTTACTCCTGGAAGCAACATACAAAGAGATTAAAAGCACAGCATGTGCCAGACACAGCTTTTGGGACTAGATGTGAGTCGATATGAGATCATTAGAGAGATTTTCTAGACCATTTTAGCATAATTTTTGGAGGGTCTCTTGCATTGCTGCTAATTGAAGTCCAGGGCTTGCTTTCATAGAGATATGGTAATCTACATTGATTGGGTTTACGTTTCCATGGGGATAATATCATAGTATACGCTATGGACTACACTGGTTCAGCTACGGGAGCAGAAAGGTTAATCTGATGCTTGTGAATATCTTTTCATTCTGTTCTAAAAGACAAGAAGATTTTATGATTTTTCAGAAGACACGTGGTTGATAGTCCTGGAATCATTGTTCATGCACAGAACAAATGCATCAGGGTCAAACCAGCACATGATTTCCTCCAAAGCCTCAGTGAACATATTGCTCTAAGAGTTTTACTGCACTTCTGCCTACTCACACAGCATGGTAACAGTGTGGAGTAGGGACAAGCCCTTCACACAGAAAATTTGAGGCAATAAGGAATTCCAATGACCCTAATCTCACATGCAGCACAAATTGTAGAGCTGAGCTCCACCTGGCCAGTGCTACTATAACAGGAGATATTGCTGTCCCTACTCAAGGGACAAGGGGTACTGTTTGATCAAGGTCATACAGGAATATTCAGCACAAGAGCAAGCAGTCAAATTCAAATTGCTTAGAGCGCAGCAGTTCATGTGCATTTTGTAGATGAGGCTTCTGTAAGTGAGAAAGAATGAAGTCAATGTTTATGAAGTTTATTTTCCACAAAATTTATGCCAGATAGTGTTATATACACCCTCAAATATTCTGTTTACCTGCAGGAGAAAGCAAAACCAAAGCACTGAAAAGAAATCAAATCATTTGGCCAGAGATATAAAAGCAAGTCAATAGTAGGAGCAAGATTAAAATGTTCCTAGCTACTCAAACCTCTGACTGGATTTTGAGATTATCCCTTTTCCATCTTACCATCATACATGTTGCTTGTATAAAGCAGACAAATGCAATCTGTTTGCATGCTTATTAACAGAAAAAATTAACCTCTTATTTGAAATAAAAAGGGTTACAAATACAGAGAACACTTGGGTAAAAATGTAAGAAAATGAACATATGTAAGAAATGCTTTATAAAGGAGCTGGAACAATATAATATAAAGGTTAATGAAGCTGATTGAAGTTTATCATCTCAGATACACAGACAGGATGGCAGCCTTCAGCTGCAAGTTGCCATGAGGAGTCAGATAGAATCATAGAAAACTTCGGGTTGGAAGAAACCTTTACAGGTCATCCAGTCCAACCCTCCTGTAGAAGCAGGGACTTCTTTGTCCAGATCAGGTTGCTGAGAGCCCCATCCAACCTGACCCAGAATGTTTTCAGTGATGGGGTCTCCACTGCCTCCCTGAGCAACCTGGGCCAGTACCTCCCCACCCCCATCGTAAAATATTTCTCTCAACAAGGAATGAGAGGTTATCATGACAATTAAAAACTGAGAGACCAGGAAGAGCTATGGTTTGCTTCACTATAGCAGAGATCGTTGAGTTAAACACAGAATTTCAAAATGATCCGGCACTGAAACACCCTCTGATCGGGTGGTACCAACCCATTAATGACACCGCCCCCTCCGCAAGGGCCACCCACAGCAGGGACTGATCCGGCAGGTGCAGGGGGATCACAGGAAGCCAGTGCGGGGTTTGGCTGCATCCCATGTGCCACAGGCTCCTCCCATCACTGTTTTTTTTAAAACCAGCTGCCCTCAGGCAGGTCCTTACTCCTTAAAATGCCTCTCCCGTGAGCACAAACCAGCAGTGACTCCTAACACCTTCCTGCTGGCAACCTGCTCTGGGAACAGCATTCCACTCTCCTCTTGGAATGGTCTGTGATGTTCCTTTGGGGCTTTAAACGCAGCCAGTTCCGTTAGCATTCAGCCCTGGGGATGGCCTGGGAGGGTTTGCTCTTGTATCTTCCAGACACTCTGCGTGGACCCAAAGCCTCTGACTCTCAGGGCTGGTCTCTTGCTTAGCCTGAAAGGAGACAGATTGTGCTTCAGCTGCTCAGTGCTTGCAGGAGGCTAAATAAACTCCAGTTACAGCTCACCTTAATGGCTCCTGCAGAGCTTTGCAAGGATGCAGAACAGCTGGAAACAGAGACCGTGCTGCTGCTGCCCTGATTCCACATCTCCGTGCTTTGGGGAGCCCCAGGGGGAAGAAGAAAAGCTGCTGAAGTGGCTCAGTGCCAAGCACAGGGGCTCTGGCGCCCACTCAGCCCTCCCTTAGGCTGAAAAAATGAGCAAACTCCAGCTGGAGTAAAGAGGATTCTACCTGAGCAGCGTTCAGATGCTGCTGTATGGCTGTGCATGTCATTCCCCATGGAAATAAATGCCATATCTTTTATGTAAAACACTGAGCTAGAGAGCCGGTATTATCAACTAAAATGGACAATATCTTGCTATATATTCAGCACTGGGTTGTGGGATTTTAGTAGTTCATTAAATTTACATTGCAATTTTGTGGCTGATATAAAAAAATGTCTGTGGTCTGGCCAATGCAAGAGCTCTAATACAGCTATGGGAGAAAGAGCTGGAACCTACTCTGGCTCCTTTGTTATCCAGGAAACTGCTTGCTGTATTTTAAAGTCTTCAGTACTGAAATTGATTCAGAGACCAGAAAAGATACATCTGGATTTTTCAAACCATATTCTTAGTTGACAAAATTGCCTTATGAGGAAAAAAATGTGTTCTTGTAAACTCGTCAAAATTGATAAAAGTGTCAAAGCAAGAAAGGAATAATAAATGTACTTTTAACACTACTACTTAATTGCTTTTTAGCATATAATATACTTTAATATGTATGTATCTCAGCCTATAATATACTTCAACATACTATACAGGTTACTACAATAATTTTATTCTCTATATGATATTTCTCCAAAATTTTAAATTAAGGGAATAGGCTTATGAGTGGTAGGGAATCAAGAAAGACTGTGAAATATGAAAAAAAATATGTCAGTGAAGTGAGAAGGTGTTAAAAGGAAGCTATGTTTGAATCAGATACAATATTTGACTTGTAATTGGCATAGAAATATCTTGGGTAATAGCAATGGATGGTCTACGTTGTCTCAGAAGGAGGGAGGTTTTATTCATGTCCCCAGAGCTTTTATGACATCTTGATTACTGTTGCCTTCCCTTTTTTCCTTTAGGGGAGGTCTTCACGATTCATTCAGTGCTATGGTTATTGTCACTAAACGTGTTCCCTTTCACCTACCTGCTCTCTGAGACTTGGGTGTGTCAGTTTGCATGTGGTCTGGCTGAAACTGAGCTCATGTGGACAGAAGTCCTTTGAATTATCTGTCCAGAGCCCTTAGCCATACCCTGGGGAGATGATTTCTTAACAGAGAAGTACAGTTTTGAAAAGAATGGCATCCTTTGCTGTCAGTTCGAGCCATGGACTTCGCTCTGAGATGCCATGGCAATGCTGACATTACAAAGCTAGATACTGTGCTCTTTTCACCCACTCCAGACAGTCCCCAGCTTCCTTTGTCCTTTCACACTTCTCCTTAAACAGGTGTTCCTTAATCACACAGTGAAAATCTTTATATTTCACCCATCCATACCAGAAAGAGGAATGTCGTCCTGGACCAGAAAGATAGTGTTTAGCAAGCCTGCAAACAGTTTACAGCAAGTTATCTGTTTCAGTAGTCTCTGGGAGAGTGAAAACAGGAACCTGAGCAGCTTCATTCTGATGTGTTGGCAGCTTCATCTCCCTTTGGTTACTGCACCCTCTAATTACACCTTAGGGGAGAAGGAAGAAATACATCCCTGAATTGCCAATACAAAATCTTTCTTTGTGCTTCCTTTCTCCTTTTAACTGCCCTGCTGTTTGGTAGTGATTCCTAAAGCTCCTTCAAGAAACTAATATGTAAGTATATCATTGAAAGATGACTGAATCCAACCCTTCCATCTTCAACTCTTTTTAAATGAAAGCTCAACCACCTTTAAAGATGCTGTGCGATATATTTCAGTCAGGTTATAGATAGTTTAAGGGAATACAGTGCCCTCTATTCTAACCTTTTCTTTGTAGTTATTTAGGATTTTGTATCCTTTTTTTTTTTCAGGAAGTGAATGGCACTGTGTGAAAACAAATTGTGTAAGGGGATGGGTGACAGGACATTTAAGTGAAGCATGGACATTTCATTTGAAGTACAATGTGTTAGTCAAATGCTGGGCTGATTAGCAGTAATAGTATAATTCTGTAGCCTGTGTTGTACAGGAAATTATAGTAGAAAAATGAATGGCCTTTCCTGTCTGAAGTGTGGGAATATATAAATGCCTTGTGCTTTGATATTCACTTTGTCTTAGGTTCTGGAATGACCAAGAGTCGTGTATGTGCTTTCATGGCACATCCATTTTCTTAAGTGCTTGGCAGAGCAAGAGGAACAGTGATTGCAGGGAAGGAACTGATTGTTTTGTTAGGTTATGATTTTTGTGCTGTGGGTATTTTTTTTGTTTTGGTGGTTTGTTTTTTTTTTTAACAGATGGAATAGCTCTAGAATGAAAAGGGTCTTGAGGTTTTTGTTGGACTTAGACTCTCTGTGTTTTTGTTAAATAAACGAAGTGTGTATACCCAGGTTTTCTAATAAGGACTTTAAAAAATCCTGCAGCGTCTGGATGCCTGTCATTGCTGCCAAGACTATGCATTGAAAGGCAGGACTCTCAACCATCACAGAAGTGCAGAATTTTAGCTTCTTTCTCTCCCTGCTCCTTTCATATTCCCAGCTGGATCTGTTTGTGTACCTGTCACGTACCTGTATTTTTCATTTTCACAATCCATGCAAACCTTAAATAATAGCCACATTCCCTTTTCAGATGTCTTTATTGGCCTTCTCCCACCACCCCACAACCTCAAACTTCTGTTTTGTGAATGCCTTTTCAACAGATCTACTTCATGCTAGATTGGTTTTATTTTCTTACTTCTTGAGCACCAATCCACAAGATCAGTGCAGGAGTAGGACTCGGGGATCTGTCATACTTGAAAACACAGAAGTTGTTCTGTATTTCTTCAGCTTGCAGTACTCTGACAATCTCTGTCACAAAAAGAATGCTTCCCTGTTTCAGATAGGTGCTGTACTTAATGATAAGTACATGTATGTGAATAACAGAGAAGGAGTTTTCTGACCGAGTAAGAGTGTTACAAGGGAAAGAAGGCATATTCAGAATGTTATTGCATCATTTTATTTACGAGTCAGAGGGGACTCTGTTTCCTTCATTCTTTAATCTGTAGGAAACATTAAAGCCAAAACAAACAAGTTTGTTTATAGTGAGGCACATATACCAAGAACCTCTACAGTAGCTGATCAGCTTTTTGAAGGCTAGATTAGGCTAGGCTAGAGTAATATTTAAGCTTCAGTCCCATCACTTACAAGAAAAACAATATACATAGGGATCCTGATCCTTTGCAAAGCCACCTTAACTTCACTGTGGTTCCAGGTTAATGCAGCAGATTCCCCCCGTAGCTTCTATTGGGATGGGGGGCATTTTTACTGCAAGTTGTCTAGTAGGGAACTGTTTTAATGGGTCATTTTAGTAGCAGTATTTTCAGAGAATTGATCCACCCTTTTAAATCACAGTCATTGCCAGCCAAACAAAAGCAGTTTGTTTCTACGCTGGAATCAATGAAATGGAAAATGTATTATGGCTTAGCTGGGAACACATGCTTTTTACCTTTTGCTGTTCTGTCTCCTGTTTAAGGCTAGGTTTTTCTACCATTCATATTGTACTGGCTGTATGTTAAGTCTTTGTGATCTGTAATCTGCACAGAAGATACATACTGTCTGCAGTACAAGAATAGTTGTTTTGTTTCAGTGTTTCCTGCTAATATAATGTGTTATATTGATCCATTCTGGCTTCTCAAGTGTTTTCCTGGTGGTGATGAGAAAGATAGTGTAATTCTTCACTAAAAGGAAAAGAGCTTAATTTTCATGCAAAACAATATTTAACAGAAACATAAAGCCCTCACCCTGGTAATAAAAATAGAAGCTGATGCTCTTAATACATAATTCCAGATACGCAGAGCACCGTTATGTGGCTCCTGGGTTGAGTAAAACTTCATGTAATTACAGTAGCCATAGACTCAAGCCTTATGAAGTTGGAAACGTCACCAGATGGCCATTTTAAAGGCAGCTTCTGAAGACTTTAGGGCTGCAATGGGTTAGGGCTCTGGATATGACTTACTCAGTGGTAGCTTTTTAAAATACAATTACTGAACGTAACTGATCCACATTATTGAAGTAATAATAATAATACTTTGCACTCAGTGACCTTTTATTTGAGGACCCAAAAGCTCTTAAGCAAGGCTTTTAAATACTCCCTTTCAGGTTATAGGAAATAAACTGTTCAGAAGGTTGATGGAGTGTGAGAGAACTAAGCAGCAGCAGTCCAGTTCCATAGTCTATTGCGAGCAGTCAGTCAGTGCTCTCTGCAGGTGTGGGACTGGGACAGGAGAGCATTCCTGTTCCTCTCCCCGAGACCTGAGAGTGGAAGTGCCGATTGTTTGGGGTGGAATCTCCTACTTCAGTAGTATTTTTAATCTTGAGTAGACTGAGTTTGTGAGTGGGATTGCTTGTACACTAAAATTCCATGTGTCAGGAGCAAGAAAATTATACAATGACGCTAACCTGAAATTTCCTTTAGTTGCTCTGTAAACAGTGAGGATAATACTGAAATGATGGTAAGATCTGGGGATGGAAGATACTAAGGCTCAGATTGACCATACTTAGCTGAGGAGCTTGGATGTGGAGTAATATATACTCAGGGCAGAGAGATAAGTACCTACAAAGACTGGCCTATATTTTAGGGAGGATGGTTATGTCCTTTTTAAAAGTACCACATGTTACCCGTGAGTTTACTGAGCTTTAAACTCAGCCTCAAAAATTGCATAATAGTATTTTTCGGTAATAGGTGTAAATAACTCTATTTGACATTTGCTTTTTTATGGTCAGTAGTTTTTTTTTTTCTCAAAGTGAATTTGTTGTTGATTTTCAATGTCTTGAGATCATGCCTGAAAGTTTTCTTGGTGGCTGTTTTTGCTTTATCTTTTAGATCGATGTGATTGTGACTTTGGGCGGGCTTGGAGGACGCTTTGACCAAATAATGGCATCAGTGGAAACACTTTTTCATGCAATGACTATCACTCCTTTTCCAGTGATAGTTATCCAGGAGTGCTCACTAATTTACCTGCTTCAACCTGTAAGTATTGTTAAAAGTTATTTTATAACCAAACTGACCTTCCACCCACCGCTGACCCTGTAGGTGTTGCACCATTAAATGCTCATTTTATCAATTGTATTCTGTAAGGCCATAGCCTAAATATAAAATATGGTGCAGGAAAGTGGACAGCAAATGATAGGCTTTGCATTCATGCCTTGGAAAACACTGTGCTTAGTTTGTTCAGTATAACTTTGTTTAAAAGGGGAGGAAAGGAGAAATTCGGAAGCTGTGAAAGCTGAATTTGGGTAAATAATGGGATTTTGTTTATAAATGAAAACAAAGTTTTTAAACTTTTTAATTGGATTCCAGTAAGTGTAAATTTAGCACACAGCCCTTTTGCATGTTGAGCAGAAATAAGGATGTCTGCAGTAAGAGAAACTAAAGGAAGCTGTAAGGAAGATATGAGGGAGCTCCTGACAAATACGTCAGACAGAGCTTTTATGTGGTCTGAGCGGTGCAGTTCATTATGATGGGAATCCAGCTGGGATCAACGAGGGAATTTATTTAAGATTTTTTTTGTGGGTTTTCAGGTCTGTTATTCCATTTATTGATTCATAAAACAACACACACAAAAGATCTTGCTAGGCTTCTTCTTCTAAGATTTAAATTAAAGGGAGATCTAAGCATCAAAGAGTCTTCTCTAACAGTGATTCATTTATTTGTTTGAAAATATCCTGATGTCAGGGTTTCTAGAAGCTTAACTAACTTCCCCATTTTACCTTGAAAAGCTGATTTCATTAAAATAAATAACATTCACAGACAGATTTGACAAAACCCTGCACCAGGCGTTTCATTGTAATTTGAGAAAAGCATTAATAAGGTTCTGTGAGATTATAGATTTAAATCCCCAGGGGCAGATGCTGTACGAACAACTTTGAAGCACCATGTCTGCACGAAAGACAGTAGGCACAGGAGTTCACTTCCCAGTATGGATAAAGGCAGCAGAGTGAGAGGCAAAGAGGGATAAAGGATAACTGTGGTTAAAATCTGACCAGCTTGTGTGTGATTGATCTGTGGGTGCAGTACTTCACGGACCACTCTAAATTAATTTTAGGATATTTTTAATAACATATCAAAAGCTGAAATAAGATGAAGGATGCCCAGTTTAGCTTACACAACTCTTATTTGAACTGGGAAGAGTTTAATTCTTTTCATTCATCTTTCCTACAAGTGGCTTTAAAATGCCATGCCCAAGGTTGCTTTCAGAAGTCTTCAATAAATAATTAAACCCTTTGAAACTTCCAAAAAAATTATGACCTGTTCATTTAAGTGGTAGATTGTTAATTATTTGGGCTTGCTGAAATCTTTTTTATGTTCCATTTTTAATAATGTCATACAGGAAGCATTTAATACTTTTTTGTTGTCAGGGAGATTCCACAGGGTCTTATTTTCTTCTGTCGCTCCTGGCTGCATTGCAGCTACGTTGCCGGTAACTGACTTGTGTAACTTCAGGCTGTTCCTAGTATTCAGAAATAAAGGGCAGATATAGGGGCAGGCCTTTTAAACAATCTTAATGCTAACTTTGGCACAAAATTGCCTTTCATTGTTGGTTTAAACTGTCAGCATCTTCAGTCAACCATTGTGGTACCTCCAGATAATAACATTAATCCTGCATAGTTTAGATAAAAATCAAGGCAGTAGTTTATACACGGGAAGAAATGAGGATCCTAAGCTTGGAAATACTCTTTTTGTACAGAGTTCAGCGTGGTATTTTTCTCTTGTAAACAGCCACAATCATGGCATTCTCTCTTTTTTTCCCTCTCCCCTTTGTAATTTAAAATCAAGGTAGGAGGGAGCTGAACACAGTGGGAGACCCATTGACTTTTGGAAATGCAAGTCTGGAAACTGTGCAACAAATGAAGCAACATTTTGAGATTCAAATGCTAATGCAAATGATAAAGTTAAGAGCATCATGTTTTTTCCATAAAATGTAGATCTGAAACTTTTCTCTCTGGGAAATGAAGAATCTGATCTTCACTGCATTCTTTGGATAAAATGTATGAGCAGAATATAATCATATTTTTTCCTTCCAAATAACATTAGCCCTGTGCTCTGTATAGCAGCAGAATAATACTGGCTCCCAATCTTGTGTACCTAGGCAGAGGCTAAAATATTAGGATAGAACAGAGAAACTGAAACTGAGCAGCCCTAGTAAGTATTAAAAGGGGACTAACAAGTTAAGCTGCTGAATTTTTAGTCACTAATGCAGAAACTAAGAGGACTGTGTGGGCAGGTATCTATGTACACCATAAAATATGTTTGAAAGAGAGTTATTTCACATTATTACAATGTTGATATAGAGGGGTACAGCAGAAGAAATATGTTAAGATCTAACACACTTGTAAAGGTCCACAGTGTTGTAGGAAACAGGTTTATAAACTTGCTAAAAGTCTTCAGGGTGGTAGAGTAAGACAGCAAGGACAATGCCTAATCTGGAATCCACTGCAGACTGCTAAGCAAGGACCAGGTTAACGAAACCTTTTTCCATCAGCCAATAAAATTATCGAAGTACAGAATGTAAGGGTAATTGGCATTTAAAAGGCATCTCTTGGGAACGAGATGGACAGTGCAAGTTTCTGAAATATGTTGGGGAAAAAAGTTTCAGTATGACAAGTGAAGAAGACTACAGTGAGGTAAACTCTTTTATATTCAATTCTGAGCTGTAAGGATGAACTGTGCAGAGAGGTGGATAAGAGAAAAAGGATGGGAAATATTGCACCCTATAAACACCTGTGTCTGTGGACTCTATGGAGAAATTGGGTGGTGGGCTGAAATGTAGGTATCTACATTTAGGTAAATGAATTCCAATACAGATCAAATTACTAAATTTAAGAAAAGAAAGCAGACATGAAATGAGGTGCACCTATGGAAGGGCCCAAACAATGAGAGCATAGTCTGTAACTATAGAAGTTGTAAGTTGACAGTGAAAGATTTCCTTTCATCTGAATGGGAAAGGAAAACTAATGATGAACAGCCTAAATGTAATGCTACTTTAGCTCAGTCTTCACTAAAGCAAAATATTCCTTTGAGCAGATAACAGACACAGTTAAAATCAGTGCCAAAGTCTTTAAATTTAAATTTAAAGACTTTAAATTGCTTCATAGAAAAAGCAAATGCGATTGAGATGCCTTTGATTTTGCCAGCTCCAGGGTTTGTTAGTTTTTGTGTGCCATACAACACTAATTAGGGTAGGAGTCAGAAATAGGGAGACTCTAAGAATTCCAGGATGTGATACTTGCTCTGAAGCATTTTCCAATGTGATGATTGGAAATTTAAAAAAAAAGGGGGAAAAAAAAAGATAAATTATCACTGTACTGAATAGCCATCGTATTTCTTTTTGTAGTGGGGGGAGGACAGCCTGAATTCTTAATAAGGAGTAATTACTCTTTATAAGCAGGATATTTTATGCAACAGTTCATACATTTTATGCTTGAGATTTTAGTAATATCAATTACCATTAGAATATACCCTGGTTGAAGAGCATTGGGCCCTTAGAGCCATGTTTATCATGCTAGCCATGCTCAATATGAATGGCTTAAGGTTTCACATACATACTTTCTCATTTTCTGCTTGTGTGCTTCTCAGGAGTACAGAAACATTAGCTTTTGTACACTGAGCATAAATTATCTTTTATCTGTGAGTTTTATGGCAGTTTGTAATACAAGGTAATAGGATTTATGACCAAGAAATGAGAAGATGTCCAAGAGTTAATGAGGCCTGCCTTTTACATTATATTGAGCAGTTCAGTTTTCCCTGTGCAGGATTCCAGCCCTGGGATGTAGGGAAGGATTGCTACCTACACATGAAAATGTGTTACAGCAGCATATTTTTGTCAGTTAGCTAACTCTTTAGAAAGAGTGTTTGAATACTTTGATAACCCTTTTTCTTGCACACAGCTTTTCTTGTGAGTGCATGCCTGCCTTTCCTGTGAGAAGATGAATAATTTAACATCATAGATAGTGGTCCAGCAGCTAAGTTTGAGCAATAAGAATCGGGACTTCTTTTTTCTTGGCTTTTTACTGCCATTTCATTGCAGAGAAGTAAATTGTATAGTCTTTTGATATCGCAGCCTCCTGGTTTGTAAATTGAATAAACCCCATGTCCTTCTCTGAATGGCTACTGTGAGGATTGTTTAGTTTTTCACAAACGCCGTTACAGCCTCAGCCCTGCACTAAGCTGGAGCATGGTTTTGTGGTAATAGTGACAACAGCATTAATAAAACCCTTAATTAACATAAATATTACCATACAGTAGGTTGTGCATCTAGTTAGTCAGCATGGTCCCAAGCACAGTTTTGGTGGGAGCTGGCTATCACTCTCGCAGACAGTGCCTGGGCACAGTTTGGGGTCTGTAACTGCTTACCAAGCATTTGGATGATACCACCTTGTTGTGGAGGCAAGAGACAACAGCCATATGCATATGAGCAGTGTGCCAGTTGGCTTGAGGTGCAGAGAATATAGCCTGAACCATTTTACATCTGCAGGCAAAGTGACTAGGCATGGAGATCTGCAGTAAGTATAAGTGAGGGAAGGTATAAGACTGGAAACTTTGGAGTTTGTTGCTGGAATTCTCTATGCCAATGTTATTTGGTTTGCTTTGTGCCCATGCTTGTAGGGCAGGGGTGTCAAATTCACAGTCCATGGGCCAAATCTGGCCCTCCACTTTGTTTTACCTGGCCTGGCACCTTGTTTCTAGCGATCTCCTTGCCCCTGTGCTTCTGTCAGTGCTGGACAGTTGTGCAGCGTGTGACACACATTACGCTGCAGGAGAACAGCGGGAGCCAAGAGTTTGACACCTCTGTTGTAAAGTTTAATGGGAAGTTCAAAATATACCTTCATTTTCTGAGTTTTCTTCTTGCAGCCAGTTCCTTGAATTTCTCAGGAACTTCAAGAAGGAGATATCAGATCAGTTCTGTACCACCTCATAGTGTAAGAACCATCTGCACTGACACTCAGCGGAGAAGATCCTTAGTGAGTGTGCCTCATCTGGGGGATAGCTTTGGAATTTGGAGATTTGGAGCCAACCCTTAATGTCTCATTTTACTGTACTATCAGTACTTTTTGTGGGTGGATACAATTGCAAAAAAAGTCCCAGTTGCCAAGGAAAGGATTTAAACATATAATTAATACTTAAATTTAAACATATATTTAGTCTTAAAATATTTCTTGTCCTCAAGAGCTCTGTCTGCTCTCAAAGAGCACTGTTGGAACTTAAACTAGTTGACAAAGCAGTGAGTCTGTGCCTTGAGCTCCCTGTGGATCACTTGAATGAGCATCTATGGACTGTGCAAATATACAACTTCTTGTTCTTTGATAAAAGCATCATTTTGTAGTTTGTTCAGATGGACAGAAACACTGCCAATATAAAAAATATTAGCAGTCTTACTCAAAAATATTAGCAAGTCTTACTCAAGCCCTTCTTTGGAAGCCCGGCTCCTTCATAGAAACCCTTGCAGAAAGGGGTTTTGTGCTTCCCGAGCTTCAGTGGCACATTTAAGTGGATTCTCAGAGGAAAAGTTGCTATGTCAGTCCTTTATCTGCCTTAGTTTCCTTCTTTGGTAGGAAACCTTCAGGATTTGGTTACAGCTCAACTTCTGTTCTTAAATAAGACTGTTAGAGTTGGAGCCTTTGTTTTCTTCCCTGGGAAAATCTATCTGGACTAATGATCATTCAGTCATTCTTATGTGTTTCTCTAGTTGGCCTGTGGAAAGGGACCTTAAAAAGACCCCAGGTCAACATGACTCAGGTTTATTTTGGGGTAATTTCTGGCTATGAAGCAGTGTCACTACATGTTTACCACAGGATTTCTGTGTCTTACTGGGTATCAGTGATCCAAATTTAATTCATTTTTTGTCAATCCCATCTTAAGCTGGGGAAGATTTATATGCTATCATGATTCTCACAAAAGGAAAATTTTAGGGGGATTGTCTCTTAACAGCTAAATGGTTCATAACTTAGTCTTATCCCAGCATCAGCAAATCTGTAGTATGAAATATACAAAGCTTATGTAGTACCTTAGAAATAATAATCAGCTTTTGAAACACTCGTAGCCTTTCAAGCAGTTTATTTAGCATCAGTTAGAAGTGCAATCTGCATCAACTTTATGAAATATTTGGAATTACGTGGATTTTTAGTGGACTTTTTTGCAGAGCATGACATCTAATAATTATGGGTTACTACTGTATAATGAAGACGTATGGAAAACATTTTTTTTCTGTAAGTCACATCATAGAATCATAGACTGGTCTGGGTTGGACCTACAGCCTTTGCTTAAGCAAACAGATTACAACAAATTCATAAGTCAGTTTGTTAGCTTGCAGGTAGCCACTTCAAAAAATAACCTTGTCTTTCAGAGAGGAAAGGAAAATACAAAACCATCATTGACAATTGAAAAAGCATGGTCTTACTAAACAAGATTTTCATCTGCTCTTAATTTTTAAAAAACAAGTAATACTCCACAGCTGCTTTTAAATCCACATCTTAATGGTTGTCTGCAAGATAGTTGGTGTAAGGAGTCTCATTGGATTGCTTACGTATTTCCAAATTCTGAAGTCATCCAGTTTGTTTCTGAATCAATATCTGGTGCTTGGTAACTTTCAGCAGTTCTGCTCTCAAGATTTTTAATTAGTTGCTACAGCAGCTGATGGATGATCATCTAGGAAAATCTTGACCTTAAATAAACCTCTTCCAATAAGGTTCCTACTCTTTGTTGTTGCCCCTAGCTGTTTTAATATGATCTTGTTAATATGATAATATCTATTTTACTGCTTTATGGAAACGACAAGAAGTTTTCAGTTACAATCCTGATTTTCTTAGAGCTGTTTTTTTCCCCGTACCTGTCTATTATTTGTGTTTCCTTGGTAGTCTTAATCCTTCTTTTCATCCTCACCTGTAGCAAACTTCTTTCTGCAGTGCTCTGAAACTTTGGATTTTTGTGTTCAATGTTTTATTAATAATTTTCTGTACTGTAAAACAATTCTTCTGATGCACCAGTTGCTTTTTTTATGTTGTATGATCAGAAGCAAAACACAGATCCTTTGTCTTTGACACTTGCTTACTGGTAGGAGGTTATGCTTAAACAGAGATCAATGGGAAATTGGTAAAACTTTCTCCTGTTGTGGTGATAGCAGTAAGCTGAGTAAGGCAACAGCAGTATTTTCACTTGCTGTGTGTTCATTTAATCTTTCTTCTGTATCTAAACAGGACAAAGTGGGAATGTGCGTGCATGTGTGTGTTCATTTTAGTTTTGTTTGGTTTATTTTTTTCAGCTAGAACTTTCATCCTTTATGGATGCAAGCTAAATAATTCCCAAGCTTTTTGTGAATAGATTTCTGGCCTAAAAAAAAAATAACACTTTTTAAAATAATTTGATCAACAGATTTAAATACTTTGTACATAATTTAATAGGCTTTCCACAAGGTGTCATGTTTTTGTAGTTTAAGAAGAAAAATTACTGAAATGCCTGTCTGTATGAAGCTCTCATAGACTAGTGTTTTACAGATTGATTTTGTAGTATTTTCATTATTACTGTGTTTTAAAACATTTTTCTACCACCTGACACCCAGAGGGAGTAATGCAATGTTTTGAAGTTTCAAGGTTGAGCATTAGACATAAAGGACAAAGGGGACTTAGAGCGATAATTATGAATATTTTCTGTGAATTGTGTGATCGGCAGCTACTCCTCTTGCTGATTAATCATCATACAGCAAGACCTAATTTTCTTTTTCTAGTCCTGTTTCTTCTTCTTTCCTCCCCCCCACCCCCTGGATTACTTTTTTTACCCCTTCAACTGTCCTTTCTTGGTGCATCATGATTTCTTAATTTTTTAGATTAGCTTTGTGGAAAATATTCTTGTTGTTACTTAAGCAGTTACTTACTTCTGTTCTGCAGATTTCTCCCAGGGTTTGTCTCCACCCAGCAGTTACAATTATATGCTATGAAGCATTAATTCATTGATACCCTTTTGTCATTTTAGCTACATCCATTCCTCTTGGTCTTGCAGTGTCTCCTCTTGATTCTGCAGTTGTACCGATGATGAAAGGGACCTCACCTGTGCAGTATTGAAAACGATTGGCTTGATGTCTACTGCAGCATGCCTTAAATATAGCTGAGTTATAACTCTTTGTTCAGCTTTAGTGTTTTAGCCCAAATTTCTGAAGTCCTAGGATCCTCTGCTACCCATTAAGTGACACTGTCTCTCTGCATGCATCTTACTGCCTTGCTTGAGGTGAGTTTCACTGAAGCTTTTTAGTAAGCTTTCCTTTTTTTCAGTATTAAACAGTATTCAGTGATGGTTTGGAGGTATGGGGTGTTTTTCCCTGCCTCCCTTCCATTACAGAAAGTTCTGTAGGGAACCTGACACGTATCAGAAGTCTGTAGTCTGACAGAGCCTCCTCTGGAAAGAAAATGAATGTTTGGAAAACATTTTGTTGTGTATGATTAAAAATATAGCAGAGAAAATCAATATTATTGTTCCTAGACTGAATGAAAATGACAGTAAAAATTGAAGTGATGGTAGGTGATAAATTATTATCTACTACTACTACAAAAAAAAAATCAGAATGCTAAATACTTAATGGTTGACCAAGCCTGAAGCATTGATAGATTCCTTTAGAGGAAAACCTAAAAGTTATCCTTTCTGCTCACATCTGAGTACTGCCATTTGCTGAACTTGCAGAAGGTGAGCATCTATATTCTGGCCTCAGTTATATTTTAAAATATGCTATCTCTTAAATTCAATCCCTTTATAAAATTGCTTAGGCTTTTCCCATCCCTTACAGTGTCATTGTTATTTCTGTATATACCAGGGCAGTTGTGTCAGTGTATGGGGTTTTTTACAATTATCATTATTGTTAAAAAAAGATCAGTGCAGAAGAGTGATAATATTTAGTAATATCTGGGATTCTAGGGAAAATGCTGTACTACCCTGATAAACAAGATTTAAATAGAACTATTCAGCCTTGCCATAGGAAGTGATTTACTTTGCAATCCTAATTTTATTCATGTCGGTAACAACTTGTTACATTACTTCAACACTCTCTGTCCTGTATTGGAACATCCCAACAGGAGCTCATCAGAGATTATTTCATGTTTTTTAAGACTACAATGTGTCTCTCACACCAACTGCAATCAAAAATCATAGAATAATCTGGTTGGAAAAACCTTTGAGATCATCAGGTCTAACCGTACCTGTCCACTACTAAACCATGTCCCTAAGAAGCTCATCAACCTGTCTTTTAACCACCTCCAAGGAATGGCGACTCAACCACCTCCCTGGGCAGCTGTTCCAGTGCCTGACTACGCTTTCAGTGAAGAAATTTTTGCGAATATTCAGTCTGAATCTGCCCTGGTGCAACTTATGGCCATTACCTTTTGTCCTATCACTTGTCACTTGAGAGAAGAGACCCAACACTCACCTCACTACAACCTCCTTTGAGGTAATCGTAGACATACAATTTGCCAGAAGTGCAGTTGGACTCCATGACTTCTATGAAGCACAGGCTTCCTCCTACTCCTGATCCTAAAATCAAGATATTTGGAGTGAATGTGTGCCTGTTAGAGCCAGAATAGGAGACGGGAAGTTTGTGAGTTGGCAGCAGGAGAAAGGTTTTTCCGTCCTCAGATCTAAATTTACGGAATTGGTACAGTGCCCGAATAGCCAGTGGAAGGGAACAAGCTCCAGGGAGAACCAGCTGAATGTTAGCAGCAGTGGAAGCAGCCAGTAATGGTGTTTGGAGGTACCCTTCTACAGGAGACAAAAGCACCCACCTGCTGACCAGACAGACTTTCACAAGGGTTGTGTTGCTTGGCAAGGTGTTGTGGAGAGACTGCTAAGGCTCGTCCGACCTTTGGACTGTTACCTCTTGTTGCTCATGTATGTGAACACCAGTGACACTGCCAAGGGAAATCTGAAGTAAATCAAGACAGACTGAAGAGCTCTTTAGTCAAAAGTGAACCTATGTGCAAGCCTAGGTAGTGTTTTACTCGTCCTGAGAAACAGGGAGGAATGCTCAGGCAGGTGCAGGCACAATCTGTGAGTTAGCAGCTGGCTATTTGGCTGATGTCACAAGAAGTGCTTTGGCTTTTATGACCATAGGTTGCTCTGAGGAATGAGAACTGCTAGTGAGAGACAGGGTGCATTTGACAAAGCAAGGAAAGAATATCTTTGCCTACAGGTTGGCCAATCTGATGAGAAGGGTTTTAAAATGGGTTATTTTGAAGGATGGTGATGGCAGCTTGTAGTCAGGTGAGGGAGTAGCCGTTAGGGGTGATATTTTTGAGGGGCAGAAGAATGGAGTAAGGGGGACCTCAGGAAAGATATAAGAATCCAAAAGAGAACCCGTTTCAAGGGCCTGTACACAAATGCATGCAGTCTAGGAAACAAGCAGGAGGAGCTGGAGCTCCATGTAAGGACACGGAACTGTGAATCATTGCAGTAGCTGATGAGAAGTGGTGGCTCATACGGTGGGAGATCTGATAGAGACAAAACAGCTCTTTGGGAAACAGGCAAGTAAGAAAAGAGTGGTGGCCCTTTTTTGTGAATAAGCAGTTCAGGGTAGAAGGGATCCTATGGGAGGCAGCTCTGAATGGCAAAGCAGCAAGTTCAGTGGAGGGTCACCAAGATGCTTGGGAGCTAAGGCACATGCCCAGCGAGAAGAGGCTGAGGATATTGGGTTTTTCAGTCTGGAGACAGAAGGCTTTGGGAATTCCTAAAAGCACTCTTCCAGAATCTGTGAGGAGGAAGCCAGGTTTAGTCTTGAGGTCTGCAGCAGAAGAATGAGAGACAGAGATCCTAAACTGTAATGGGAGATTCTGGGTAACTAGAAGGAAAAAAAATCCACCATGAAGATAATTACATGCCGGAATAGGTTTCCTAGAGAATCTCCAGCCCTGGCAGTCTTCAAAACCCCATTGGAAGGCTGCACTCAATGACCTTTCAAAATCCCTTCCCACCCAAGTGGTTCTGGGACACTTGTGGAGATGCAGATAGATTAAATAGGTGTGTTAGTACAAGTGCCTGTTGAGAAGACTCTGGAGTCTCTTGATACAGAGGACTACCTGGCCGTGGTCGTAAATAGTAGTTCTGTCCACTCTGATCTTTGTTCATGTTTTTGTTACCTTACAAGGGGAGATTTGCTTTGGTCTTTTGTGTAACCTTTGAGAAAAAAAGGCTGAAAGGAGAAAGGATTGCTGTCTTTAAATGCACTGAGTAACTGCCGGGGAGATAACGCTGTGCTGAAACTCAGGACCAATGTTACTACAAGGGTAAATGGTGTTAAACTGGTGATGGATGAATTTCCATTGGAAATTAGAATAAAAGTCCCTAATCAATGGTCTGATGAAATTCCACAACAGCTTTCCAAAAGGGAATAATTGGGAGGAGGGGAACAGTTAGAAACAGAGCTCACTATGTTGATTTCATAATCCCAGCTGTATTCCCCAAAAAAGTGAACATAAAACTTTCAAAAGTTGCCAGAATACGACCTTATGTAGGCGTTATGTTTCCAACTGTCCTCCATTTCCTGCTTTTTAAACTTGAAGCCTGGAATCTGAGTTAGTCATTTTGAACCAGGAGGCACATGAGCCACAGTGGTCTGTGGCCAACCTTTCAGCAGGACTGATTTGCAAATGGTTACCATTAGTTCCAGCCCCAGGCAGAGAGTTTGTTCACAAATGTAGTTCCCTTTCACGTTTTATTTACTGTATCTAGAAACCCAGGCATTGCTTTTCCATATGCCATGAGAAATCACAGATATCTAAAAGTGGTTTAGCAGTCGGGGAAGGTTTTGCTAATGTGAACGTCTTTACCTTTTGGCTGGTGATCTTACCAGTACAGAATAAATTTAAGCATATGGCAAAGCAGATTGATGACATCTAAGCATGTGCTTAAGTACCTCCTTGAATTGTGGTCCACAGATGTAAGTATAGTATCTCATCTGGTGCATAGTTTCAAGTTAAGATATCTCTGCATTTTCCCATCCACATGACAGCCAGTTATGCTACATAGGGAGTATCTGCATCAACATCTGCTTTTGAGTGGTTAATTTTCATTAAAAGTTCCTATCTATTGTTAATTGAATTATGGCCTTCAATTTCAGCAATGTCATGTACCTGAGAAGAAGGAGCTGCTCCCAGAGGGGAATCCTTTTATTCTGATGAAAGAATAAATTACCAGATTGAATAATAACTAGCTTGCAGAATTCTCTACTAGTAACCACAGTGTTGGCAATGAAATGTGAAATGTGCCCTTGTGTTAGGAATCTGAGGTCTTAACTTAAAGATCTTTAGATATATGCATCTAAAAGCTGCATTGCAGCAGGTATCTCTCCTTAGGCTCTTAATAATGAGGTCACCTTCTTCAGTCTTTTCTCAGCTATCATGTTCCTTTTGGGGCAGGGAAAAGTGACAGCTTCTCTGGTAAAAAGAAAGGTGCATTTTTTTTTTCTCTTTGTAACCACCAGCAGTTTTTTTTCAACTTGGGGAGATAGTGAAGTTAGTCTTCTGTGGCACAGGCAGGCAAAGAGTCTCATTTGCTGTGTTGCTTGATGAATTTCTTTCAAGGAGAAGCTGTCTGTCTCCTTTACATTAGAGGAACCTGGGAACAAAATTGATAAGGTATTCACTGTACCCAGGGTATCAGCTGAAACTTGGAAGTGATTAAAAGAGCACTGAGGAAGGAATCAGTAGGTCTCTGAAGGGTCACTATGTCTCTGCATGAAGGTCCAGACCCTCGTGTCCGTTCAGGATTGTGGGGGAGTTATTTCCATGTGTTGTGCAAGTTACTGCGTGCAGCCTTGACCCACCCGTGCTCACTGGTTCTTGAAATCCTGTGAGAGATGTGGAGAGTCTGGTATATTCCCACTGCAGGAGGTGGATGGCCATAGGCAGAACTGTTGAGGAGAAGCCTGAGGTATCATAAACAAATCCAGCTACTCCGTTGTGCCAGATGACACCAATGAAGCTGTGCTGCAGGACCTGTGCAGTTAAAGGAAGCAGCTCACCTCCTCTGTAACACATATTTTACCAGTATTCTGTTAAGCTCAATGATATCAACTCAATTAATGCTGCCATTCAGCCCATGTTACTTTGTGGTCGTTCATGTGTCTGACTTATGGATCTCCTTTATTACCTGTTCACAAGCAGTCAGTGACACTGCAGAAGACACTGCTGAGACAACCTGTGGAGGTCAGTGAAACTGACACCCTGCTGATGTCTCCTCCTGGAAACCCAGAGACGTCTCCTGCTGAGAGCCAGCATCTGCTTGCTCCTATCCAAACTTCACTTTCAGCTAGGGGATTGAGAACAAGGACTTCTCTCTCTGAAGTTTGGCAGTGTTTCTCCATGGGACTCTTGGAAATGCAGGGTGATTTTAAGGCTGTTTTTATAATTGGACATTTTTTCCCATCTGAGGGATAACAATCTAATGGTGAGTCAGCTAGAGCTCACCTGAAGATGCTTTCTCATCACTGATTGTTTTGATAATTTCATCTTATCTTGGAGGGGGGGAAATGCTGGTGGAGGAAATCTGAAAATAAGCCTAGAATTTAGACATGCTTGATACTGGTCTGTACGGTTTTATAATAGAGTGTGGTAGCGCAGTACCGTGATACCTTTCTTTCAGAGTACATACTTAAATCAGATTATTAGGGCTATGTGTATTCTCAAAAATTTTTATTATGAAGGGTGGCTAACATACAAAGTCTTTGGTGGAAACATTTTTTTTAGAAGAATCCATAAGATGAGTGAGGAATAATAATACCTACCTTTTCATATTCACTCTGATCTTCCATTAGTGAACCTCAGACTACATCTCATGTCACACTCTTTAGCTAAATCTCAAGGTATATTACTCTTACATTTCAGTGAAAGAGAGACAAAGGAAGTGAAATGATTTGCCCAGGTACCAAGGGAGTCAATACCATATTGAAAATTGAATCCAGTTTTCGGGGTTTCTATCTCCAGTGACCTGTCAGCTGGGACCTTTTGTCCCAGTTCTTGGTGCTTGTGACTTGATTAGGAGTGACCTTTAGAAATGATGGAGGTTTTTACTGAAAGCACTTAATCCTCTCAGAAAAATCATAAAAGCTTACTTTTCTATATTAGTCAAAAATTCATTCTAACTTCCTTAGGAAAAATTGTGAAGAAAGTGGATATGTATAAATTAATCTCAGTTCTTAAAAAATATGAGAAAAAGGGGAAGGGAAGGGAAGGGAAGGGAAGGGAAGGGAAGGGAAGGGAAGGGAAGGGAAGGGAAGGGAAGGGAAGGGAAGGGAAGGGAAGGGAAGGGAAGGGAAGGGAAGGGAAGGGAAGGGAAGGGAAGGGAAGGGAAGGGAAGGGAAGGGAAGGGAAGGGAAGGGAAGGGAAGGGAAGTCAGTGTGGCAGGCAATTATTAGAAATAATAATTCCTACATTTTTACATCTGTAAGTTTTCTGCTGGTGTGCATGAGCAGTGAGCATTGTGCCATCCAATAGAGCATTTTTCACCTCATCAGAATATTACAAGTTCTATTTTGATTCTCATAACAAAAAGCAGTTCATAGGAGACATTAGAGGATGGATGTTTGTTTCCTCCTGCCTTTTTTAATGCATCAGAGATGTATAGGTTAGAAGTGCAGAAGGGGAAATGACTATAGCTATCACAATCTTTCACAGGCAACTAAGCAAAAGAAAATCCTAGGATATCACATCACAAAGCTTACAGCAAGATTTGCTCTCATTCTGTAAGGTTTCTAGGAAATTCATATGTCATGTCCCAGTCCAATGAGCTGTCATGAACACTGCCTGCTCAAGCATAGCAATATGTTGCTGCTCCTTTAGTCAGATAACTTTTGTGGTCGGATTGACAGGCACATTTTCCCCCTTTCTTATCCAAACTAATCTCTACCCTTAGATGTTGCATAAATCCCTAAAGCAAGTAATTGATTCTTTCCTTTCTCTGAAGAGTTGCTGACCTATATTTTTAGCGAGACAAAATTTCTTGAAATTATTTTAAAAATAAAGAATTTGAATGTACATTCATCACAGTTGTAGAGAACCAGAATACATTTCACTCTTTTTTTTTTTCTGAAATTAAAATGCTTTGCATATATGTGTCAAATAAAGTATTTGAAATGTAGGGTTCAGCACAAAGGAAGAGACTCAATACACTGTGAGAAAATCAGAATCATGAGGCAGAGGAGGATTTTTAAGTGTTAGGTTTGTAATCAAGGCCAAGTTAGGCAATAACTTTGGAATTGGAGAGAAAACATTTGCACTTAGTGTTCTCCAGGAGTGAAATTGGTGAAAAGATGCAAAGAGAGGAGAGAGGCAATGCAGATGTTGCAATTTGTGTATGGACTGGAAGGGAGAGTGCTATGAACTTTAGGTAGGCTAGAGAAGGAGAGCATGAAATAAATGTTATGAAGAACTAACAGAGTATGGATATGGTAATTATCTACTGGGACAAAAACTTGAAGTGTTTGTTGTCTTATTGTATTGTTTAAAAATGTTAAGAGATACTCATAATCTGGATGCATGGTAGCTTGAAAAGGATAGAAATGAGCTCGAGGTCGTATCAGAAGTATCTGTTACGAGTCTCATCTGTGCCTGATCTTCAGAGGATCCAAGTTGTTCCTTGCACTCTACAGTTGAGGACTTCAGGAGAAGCTGCAGTAGCTCCTGAGGTGACCACTGGGGTCTCAGCCACTCCAGTTCAGACAAAACTTCAAAGAAATCCTGCCCAATCATTGTCTGAGTGGGTTTCCTGCACGTTGGGTGCACTTTACACAATGTTAACACAATTGCTCCTCCCTACATACACACACTCACTCTCACATTCACTCTGCTTATGGTGTTGGCTGCTCTCCAAAGCAGTGTTTATTCATGTAGGGGATAAAACTACAGGAGAGGATTCTTCTCTGTTTGTTTAATTGGGGAAGAAGGGAATGGTTCTTGGAGATTTGTTTGGTTTTGAATTTATGTTAAATGAATGCAAATATTCACCAGTACACTTAGAATGCACTACCTTCTGGTAAGATCTCAGAGCATGGATCATGCGCCAGCTTGGATGAAAACTGTACTGTCACTGTTTGTAACCCAGTATTTTGAAAAACATGGATAATGTATGCTTTTGTGTGGTAAATCATTCCTTAGCACCTAGTCTGAGTTACGTGAGTAACTCCTGTGAAGGAGAAGGTACTTTTTGTTTTATCTGTGTCTCCTTTTCTCATCGATTGCATAGACTTTCTCTGGGTGAACATTTGCATACATGGTTATCTCTGTTCACCTCTCTAGCTCCAATCAGATTAGTGGAAATATTTGTAATACACAATGAGAACAGCTTGTTTTAAAGATTTTAGGTCTGGTTTTGTAACTATGAATATATCACAATGATAAATTTAGTCAAGGATTAAAAACTAAGATTCTCTGACTGTAGGAGTTTTCCCTTTTCAAAATTCTTCAGGTTTTTTTTCTGTCACGTGTGTTCTTACATACCTGGAGAAAATTACATAGTTTTAGAAATAGTGTTATCCAATAAGAACAGTTCTCTCAGTTTCATTATAGACCCATTATATGTTCTCAAAAATGGAACGTGATTTTTGAAGAGGAAGTTATTAACCGTGGTATTATAACTGTTACGCTCTCAGGGATATGATGGATGGAAAGAATATGCTTATAAGTCATCTGGGGCCAGTGTTTTGTGCCACTTTTTTATTATTATGGAAGAGAAAAAGCAATGTAATGATATCTGTTGGAAATTACTTAAAGGCTACTCTGTTTGAACTGATTTATATTTGTGTTGGTTAAAACAGGTGTTTCTGTTTTATGATATTAAGATAAATTAGATAAAAACTGAATAAGTATTTTAAAATACAGCTTTCATCTCGACAGAAGTGAAAATAACCTGTAAAGTAACAGAGCTAAAACACTCTTAGTCTTCTCCAAGTATACCTATATGTGCTTTTTAAAAGGAAAAATGAATATAACATTTGCTGTACAACAGGAATATCCCAGAGACATCTATCCTAGAAACATATGCACAACTTTGAGATTGTGTGTGCTGCCTTCAGTAGAATTTTAAAAAGATTTAGCTGTGCAATGTTTAACACTTTCTGTATCTAAGGCATTCCTCGGGCTAACAGATATGTTTTATTCATCAGCAGGAAAGTGCATGTGTTTATGACAAAGCTAATTGGAAAGAGGAAAGAGAATATTTAGCTCTGACCAAACCTCTGTGTCCACCCTACACTTCTCTAAGACACTTGTGTAATTGTGCTGCCCAGAAGAATGCAGTTCTCTGCAGGGGGCAAGACCTCATTTGCAGGTGTTAATTTTTTAAAAGGCTATCTGAACTCTGCAGTCACGCGTGGTTCCTGCCCCTCTTTGGTTTAGTTTACTATATTAGAAATGCTAGAAATAAACACCTGCATTTCTGTGTGTTTGAATGTTGAATGGTGATAGTGAGATTACTGAGATTTTTGAGAATGGATGAGGATGAAGTTTGACTCCTTATTTTTTCCCGATTTATATTTATGATGGGTGGGGCATAAAAGGTATATTTGTGTACACAGGTAATAAAACCACATGGACTTTTATAATAAAGAATTGAGTTTAAGAGCATTAGATTACCCAGCCACAGTTTGGGAGGTTACAGGCAGAACACATTCTAGTAGAAAAACATCCTATTAGGCAGCAAACACCCCCTGCATATGTCATGCATTCTTATTATTGCTTCCATATTCATTAAAGTTTAAGGCCTTAAAAGTCCTGTCAAAATGTTATGCCAAGCTGAGAAACATTGCCTTGACGTGTCTTAGCTTAACAAGTCTTACTGGCATTGCTAGCACTCCGAGTAGTCAAGAAAAGTCCCTACCTTTTCTTCAAATCACTTGCATGTTTGTCCCCAGTATGCACTTCTCGTTTTTCTTCACTCTTGATATATTTGCCAGAATTTTATACCTTTGTTATGTAACTCGTGTCTAAAATGTGATGGGTTTTACTTGTACTTATGTGGTCCTGATTATGGAAGGTCACGATAAATCTTAACTTTCTCCCAGTTCTGGGGAGGTAAGATTGGAGGATTGGAGGCTTAGTCCAAGGCCATCCTATTGTTCTATTATTTATCAGTAAGAGGGCTTTGTGTAAGCTTGAATCCATATGCTTACCGCAGTGTGAATAGCTAAATTCAACATGATTTACCTCATCTTGGTCTCTGGGTGTTCTGCTCGATGTAGAGGAAAACCACAAACTAATTCAGAGGATAAAGAAAGTAAAAATAGAATGGAGAGTGAACAGAGTAAATAAAAAGAAGAAGAAATGAAAGCAGAAAAGAGAGAACAAAGGTGTTGGAAATCTCTGCTTTGTGTGCTTGTGTGTGAATTATATGCCCTGTAGGATTTGACAGCAATGCTTAGGAGTTTGGGATGCTTTATATATATGGTACATTGTAAATAAGCACCTGCTTCTGGAAGGTGAAGAGTTTGATCATGGCAGTTTCTTTATTTCTAAATAATATGAAGAAACTCTTCAATTAATTTTTATAGGCCTTATTCTGGGGTAGGAATGGATGGGGAAAGTTTTACAGACAAGATAGTGTATCATGCCTTTATGTAAATATCCTGTACGGATATCATTGCAATACAGATGTTCTATTTGATACTAAAGATCACTGTTCTTACAGGTGTCTACAAATAATTGTAGTGAACCAAATGAGAAAACAATATTTTAGCCTGTCAGTCAATGCATCTGGAGTAAGAAGAAAAAAAACATGCAGGAATGGTGGCGTTAGAAAAATGGAAGCTTCTATTCTGAAACAATGCTCTGTGTGTAAGCCATTTTTTTAAAGAGGTGTGGAGTGTGACTTATCTGGGTCCCCACCAGTCCCCAAGGAATTTGATGGTGATGGCAGTGAGAGGAGAAGCAGATGAGTACAGAAAACACCTCTCCAAAATTTCATTTATGTGCGGAAGAAGCGCTACAGGAGACCTACAACAGACTTTCTTCCCAGGGACAGCCCTGGTCTGTGTGATACAGAAAAGGGGGCCTTTTGTAACAAGAACTCCCTCTCTCCTCCAGAAAAGTCTTTTCTGTCGGACACTCTGTTCTCTGAAGCATCTTAGACCTAAAACAAATATCAGAGCAGTTGGGCATCTTTACACTGTGGTTAGTAAAACTTAATTTAAAAGGAAAAGCTATTTTTACTGGACCCACTGGTGTCAATGACTTAGCAGTGCTCAAATGAATTTTTATTATTCTGGAAACAAACTAAAGGCATTAAGTTTTGTTTTGTGCTTGTCTCTGCCTAAAGCAAATTTTTATGGTCTAGTTAGGTTCTCTTGAAAACAGGCTTTTATAAGTAAATATTCATGGATGATTAACCGTCCTGAAATAAAACTGTTTTCAGATGTTTAAAATGTGTAGTGCATGAGGGAGAGGGTATGTACATGTTGACTTGAAAGGTAATTTCTATGTTTCAGTGCATCCACAGTGGTTAGGAAATCTAGGACACCTGCAGGGGTACTTCCAAGGTCTTCAGCTTGAGGAAAGCATGTCTTTTTAATTTAGTTGGTTACAGTATTTGGGAGGGGGGGAAAGAAAGAAAAAAGCCAGTGGCATGGTGTAGTGGTTTCTGAACTTGTGCAGTGTAAAGCAAGAATGTCTTAATCAAAGCAGGTTTTTCAAGACCAAGACTATTTTTATAAAGTTTAAAGTGGAACAGACATCAACTGAAAAATGGTCGTATGAGGAAGTGTGGAGAAAAACTTGTGAATGAGTCTACAGGAAAAATTTTATGTGTTCTTTTAGTGTACCCATCAATAAAATACCAATATACTGCTGGCTGGTTACTTGTCACTGTAGGAAAAAACAATTGGATTTTGGAAATTGATTTTCTTAGAAAGGCATGCAGAAATCTTCATTTCAGATAAGTATTTCACACACTAATTTGGCTTTTCTCATTCATTCTTATTTCAAGCATAATTTGTACAGCAGTATACAGTCTGTAATTAATGCAGTGGACTCGGCTGAGTAACTTTGTAACTGACAAGAGACAGTCCTTTTTGACCTTCATTTTAATATGGCAAAATTAGGCAAAATGAAACAACGTCTGCAAAAGCATGAATAAAAGATGGTTTGGAAGATGTCCTTTTTCAATAAAATACACATATTCTGTTTGTTGATCCATTAGTCACTGGTAGCTGGTCTAATTTTTTTGTGGGAAAAGCAAATCATTTTTTGTGACCTTTTATTTCTGCTCGACTTATAAGAGAATCTGATTTTTTTATTATTTCTGTTTTCTGCTTTAAGAATAGATCTCGCTCAGGAAGATGTCAGGGTTCCAATTGCAAATTTCCTTCCCCCCCCCCATACATCCCAATTTCATGAGCCTTCCTTTTTTCTTTTTTTTTTACTTAGGAGTAACATGAAAGCACAGACATCTGGAGTGTGGTGGAACGTGGTGAGGGCTGGGGCTCCCTGGGCACCAGGAGCTCTGGGGACCCCCACCCAATCAGCACCTGGCAGCCCAACTCACCCCTCACTTCAGCCAGGCAGCAGACCCAGCCCTGGGCACTGGGCATCTCCCTGGGGATGGGTACAGGACACGACGTGCACCTGCAGGTGTGCCCAGGAGGGGCAGGGGCAGGACCGTGGGGACCTGGTGGCGCTGGGACTGGGGCTGAAAACCCCAGGTCCTCATATGAGGGTCTGGGCTGCAGGCCCTGGGGTAGTACCAGGGAGCTTGGCAGGGACAGTCAGAGCTGGCAGTGCCTTAGAGCACTGGGAAGGGGTTGTGGTGTTTAAAATGAGTGATGTGTTTATCAGAGTTCACCTGAGAGGGAGCTCCAGGTGCTTTCAGTTACTGCGTGAGTCAGACCCTCCTCTCTGCATACACAGCTTTTCCATAAAGACCTCCATCCTAGGGTCTGTTTGTTACTGTTGTGTGCTGTTAAAATTACCATTGGCTTCTTTACTCAGCCTTTCTGGGCTCTGGAGGACAGAAAAAGTGTCGCATGGGGGTGGATATAATATGTAAGAGCTACATGACTGCTGGGGAGAGATGTTGCATTGCCTTGACAACAAGTAGATTTCAAGACTGCTGATTGACACTTTACTTACTTCCCTTGCTTATAGTTTTAGGAAACCTGCTGGTTTTCAGACAATGGAAAGAGATTTCCTCAGGAATGTGAGCCCTGGGTCAAAAGAGTTATTTACACAAGGGAGAAAAACTGAGCAGACCCATGCGCTGTGTGGAAGCGTAAGGTTCATCAGCGTCAGTGTTCATGGCATCCAGAGGCAATTACCAATAACCTTGTTTGAATATGAAAATGAATAGAGTCATTCATGTTTCTCAGGGTAGGTTTGGGATTTTTATTTCTCATTTTCCAGTGGGTGAGGGAGCTCTCCTCATCAGGCAGGTATTGTGGAGCTGATCTTTAGACAGCTACAGAAAAAGCATCCTGTGGTGCCTTTCTGGTTAATAATAGCGAATCTGAAAGCAGTGAATGGATTGAATGGGTTACCGTGCTGACTTTCTTATTTATTCAGGGAACCTTGTGTGAAGGGGGGGGGGGGGGGGGGAATTTATGTTTTAAATTAAAAACAATGAGCATCTCTCCTTTGGACTAGGCAGGGGCTGCCAGAAGTAGGAATGTAAATGCCTTTTAAGGTTGTAGGATGTATTGATTTCCTCATTCTTCTTTCAAGTCTCAAGTTTACTGAAGCCTCTGCAGTGTATTTCGGTAGTGATTCAAATCCATGATTGTTGGATGAATCTGTGGAAGTGAAAAAAAAAAAAGATAAAATACAAAAATCTCATCTTCCAGTCATTGAAATTTATGGTAAAACATTACTTTGCAATGAAACTAAGATTTGGCCTGTAGCCTGCTGAGTTTTAGTTGTGCCGCATAATTACATGCAGTACTGTTCACGCAAACTGAGACTGACTGCATGCCAGTAATTTGCAGAAGTCATTAACGAGGTTTTTTGGGGGAGATGGTGAAAATTAAACATTATCAGCTGGCTGGTTAATAGGCATTTACTGCACACAGTCTAGTCACTGAAACATAAGAGCTTTCATTCACAAAGTCAGAAGAGGTTTGTTCGTTTTGTTCTGGCTCTGCAGATGGCAGTGTTAAAAGATTATGCCTTTCTGGAAATTTCTTGAAATATTTTTACGTGATGATATGAAGACAGCAGTGAAGAAGGAATTCTGAAGATGTAATATGAAGATTCGTTTTGCCTGTGAAGGAGAAAGTACTTTTAAATTTGAGTCCTCTTGGTGAACTCTGGCTGCTGTGGAGCCTCTCAGTCTTACAGTCACCCATTTTTTTCTAATGAAAATCAGAAGCTTTTGTTATGGAAGCAAAAGAAATGGATGCTTATTTCTCTCTTCCTGAACGAATAGATGCCTACAGGAAATAGTTTTTCTTCTCTAAGCTGTGTAGATATGATCAGTTAGTGGCCTGATTTAGGAACAGTATTCCTGTAATTTACATTACATATCCTAGGATACATCCTGTGTCTACTGTACATCCCACATCCATGTTCAGAGTGCACTTCTATGTAACAGTGAACCAGTTCAAGATGTAAGCAGAATTTCTTTTTTTTTTGTACAGCATAGCAGCTTATCTTTAACTTAGAACACATTTTGTTACGTGTCCTTTTCTCAATATAGGGAAAAATGCAGTCTCTGATACCATGGTGCAGAAAATTTGTGCTAGAAAAGTTCACCTTTAGTTTTAGAGAGATTGTCTTTCCCAGGTTTGACTACACACAATTTATAGAATGGGCAGTTGAATGTTTGAAATTGTAGAATCCATTTAAAAAAAATTATTTCAATGGATTATAGAGATTTGTGCCAATAAATACCATATATGGTAACAGTTCTGTATGACATACCTGCATACACTGTGGAAAGACAGATGGTTCAGCAAAAATGCAATATAATTTCAGGCAATACATTGTATTTACTGCTGATCTTGGAATATAGGCAAAGAGGTCAATTATTCACAGAACCTTTCTGCTTTTGAGCAGAGGCAAGAGATGCACGTAGTACATGTACACAGACTTTCCAGTAGAAAATGCATTACTAATTGTCCAGAGGTTTTATATATAAACTGCCTTCTAGACTTGCATTACTTTCAGTGGTAGTTGGAATAGCTCATAAGGATATATAATAGCCAAATGTTTATTTGAAGCTCTTTCTGATTCTGCTAATTTTAAAAACAAACATAAGTTTTGACTGCTTAGACATTGCATTGTATATGCAAATGAGATATATGAAGCAAGTTTGTGGATGACACCAGACTGAGTGGTGAAGCTGACACCCCTGAGGGACGGATGCCTGAGGGACCTTGATGAGCTGGAAAAGTGGACTTGTGAACAACTTATGAGGTTCAACAAGCAGAAGTGCAAGGTCCTGCACCTGGGTCAGGACAACCCTCAGTATCAATACAGGCTGGGGGATGAAAAGATTGAGAGCAGCCTTGTGGAGAGGGATCTGTGGGTTCTGGAGGCTGAAAAGCTGGACACGAGCCGGCAGTGTACACTCACAGCTCAGAAGGCCAACTGTATCCTGGGCTGTATAAAAAGAAGCGTGGCCAGCAGGTCAAGGGAGGTAATTCTCCCCCTCTGCTCTGCTCTGGTGAGACCACACCTGGAATACTGTGTCCAGCTCTGGAGCCCTCTGCACAGAAGGAACATTGACCTGTTGAGCAGGTCCAGAGGAGGGCCACAAAAATGATCAAAGGCCTGGAACACCTCTCAACACAGGTTGAGAGAGTTGGGGTTGTTCAGGTTGGAGAAGAGAAGACTCCGAGGAGACCTCATAGTGGCATTTCAGTACTTGAAAGGGGTTTATAAGAAAGATGGGGAAAAACCTTTTATCAGGGCCTGATAGGACAAGGAGTAATGGTGTTTTTAACTTTACCAGTTTGTAGTTTAAGATGCAATATCCTGAAAGTAAACTCACTACTTTGAGTATGAAACTTTTAACAACTGACGCATTTCTTTTGGATGTAGCTGCAGTAACTCTAGGTTAGGGGTAATAACTCAAGTTTAAGTTTTGTTAGGTCTTGCTTTTTCTTTGTTGAAAGATCTCCAGAGTTCTTAAAATTCTTTGAGAAAATCACTAGCTGCTTTGATGAAAACTGCCTACCGATTACACATCATGAAGCAAAATTTAAGGATTACACAGTTGATAGCTGCGAAGGCAGCAGGTGGGAAAAAAAAAAAGGGCATAAGCAATGAAGCAGCTAGTGATTTTGACATTAAGAAAAGACATATGAAAAATTAACCCCTTTGCAAAACAGAACCACCGGTAAGTTTCTAGTTGGAATTCCCAGGCGCTCAACAGGCCCTCAGAGAGAGCTGTCGGGTTTATGTGGTTTCTAGGCTGGAGACAGTCCTGCATCTCAGGAAATTACAGAGCAGTCAGTGTAATACAGGTCCTGTTTTAGTTTCAGCAGCTGCAGTGGTGTTAAAAATGAAAGGAATATTCATACATCCAGCAGATGGGCAAAGAGGCTGTATAGAAGAAATGAGAGAGTGTTTTATTTTTATGCACAAGAAACTGGAACATTGCCCTTTTCCCACTTTGTTTCTGTTATATTCATTTACTCTAGAAATAAAGTAGGTGTACCTGTCTTCCATAGATATTCCTCCTGTGTTGATCTCAGAGCAGGTTTCTGTGAAAAGTCACAGTTTGCAGTAGTATGCAGTAGCAGAAAACCAAAACTCCGTATCTTAGCATTGAAAGTTTGAGGTAAGCTTGGATTTAAGGTTGGATCTCAACTTTCTGATTGTTCTGTGTCTGAATTTGTCTTCCCTTACACATAGGTGTAACCATTTCTGAAAAGTGTGTTTCTTTCTAGAGCAATGCAAGTCTGTACCATGTACAATCTGGTTTGAAAGGAAGAGAAATATACAGTTATAATTCAGGTGGAAATGGGAGGGAAAGATTTAGTGAACAAGAAGTGATTTATTTATTCTTTGATCTGATTATTTTTTAGTTCCTTAGTTAAAATTCAAATGTGAGGCAGTGTAAAACAATAATTACTTAAATATATACACACACTTGTGGGTATGACTATATGGGAGTTTCTTGCAATATGTCCTAGGAGCCATGCCCAGCTTTCAGAGTAAATTTGACAGGAACCAACTTGTGCAGTGGAGAGATTGCAGATCTACCCATGTGCCATTGCTGTTTTTTCCCTGTGCCAGTATTTTTCTTGGTTTTATTTTTTTTACTTTATTTTATAGCAAAAAAGAAGTTTGCATAGAGGTGATGAGAAAAGCTCAAATGGAGCTGAAATACAACTTGTAAATTGTGTTCATTAACTTGTAAGCAGGTCAGAAAATGCTGCATTTTATAATTTTGTTGTTGAGAAGTTTACATTTCAGGTTTGGGGGTTGAGGGTAGGTAGCAGCTCAGTTGCAATTACTCCTTAAACTAGGTGTAGGCTGCCTGGAAATAAGTCAGGACAAGCTTCTTGTCTTATGTACTGTAAAGCCAGCAGATCCAAGCAGCGGTTGGGACAATTCAGGGTTAGCAGATCCAGTGCTGGTTTCCGCCTGTGATTCCTCCTTTCAGGAGTCTGTGACCAGCAGTCAGTATAATAATCAGACACTCTCCTTAAATTAACCTGCTGCATATTTTAACACTAAAACCAAAACACTTAGTGAAGTTGGTGTGCAGACTGTGCTGCATCTGGTTCTGTCAAATGGTCAGCCGTAATCTTCTCTGGTGATGGCAGATGCTTCTTTTTAAATACCCTCATCAAGTTCCTTAGCCAGCTGCTCCTCCAAAGCACCCCCACTCCTTGCCAGAGAGTGGCAGGTCCTTCCATATGACCAGAACCAAGCTGTTTGGATCCAGAAGTTTATCTGGCATCCTATGAGCCAGTATTTTTTCTCCAGTTAGAAAGTAGTCTGGGTCTGTGATTCCGTGAACGCTCACGACTAGGTAGAGTGCTTTAGATGCTCTTCAGAAGAACATCTTCCAGTTTAGCTTTGCCCAGAAGTAATTTGCTTTGTGTGCTGTAGATCACTGTGAATCAAAGCACAGTATGTGAAGACAAGTTCACACTGGGTTCAGGTTTTGGGGGTTGTTTGTTTGTTTGTTTGTTTTAAAAACAAGCCCAAACAAAAAAAACACCCTCCCTGATCTAAAACAAGATGTTAATGTAAAAACACTATGAATTGTCAATAGTAACAGCCTGCCAGTATGTATCTTTCTATTTTACAGCTTTAAGCCCTTCAAGTTTTCCCTCATTTGATGTATAGGCATACTTTTTTTTAAATGTGTTACCACCCCAGGCTGGATTTTTTTTCTCTATGGAAATTACTTCTGTGTTTTCAGCTTCCGCCTCCTTCATTTCAACTCTGGGTTTTTTTGCCTTGTCCTCCACTGCCGGATTCAAAGTTACCTTTATGTTGCTGATGTCCCAGGCAGATGTCTTTTTCTGACCTGAGTGCTCTTTAGCACCTGTCAGCTTTCTTTCTCACTCTTACTTAAATTCTCAAAAGCTTTGTCATTTTTGTTTGCCAGCAGCTCCACTCCAGTTTGATAAAAGTTCTGCAGTCCCTAAACTTTTGATGCCCCAATAAAACTTTGCTTTTAGTTCTTTGTTCTTAACACACTCAAATGTGATGTATCTGCTGTTTAACTATCCTTGCATTTGAAATGGGAAACAATTTAGAGATCTGAATTCTTATTCTTCTTTTTTTCTGATTGAAATTTAAGTGCAAGCTTCCAGGTAGGTGCACGTGAAACAAACTGGGGAAACAACTGAATCTCCAGTTGTAGCATGAAAGATAAATCATCCAAAATTGAAGATTTGCAGATTTCACTGAAATTTTAGCATGACACATAAGGCTCAGATGTGGCAACAGGAAATCCTGAAGCAGTTAAACGTGTTTTCATGGGCTTTTACAATGTCTGTACCAACAGACAAGGGGAGAATTTGAGTGACAGAAAATGAAAACCTGCTGGGTTTTGACACCTTTTGGCATTCTCAGAACCTGTGGGGAATCCTCGGCTGGTGGCTGAGAGCAAACAAGCAGATGAAACGGTTTCCTCACCAACCATGAGTGGTAAAGCAGTGATGATTCACTTTAGTCAGAAGTAATGTTTTCTTGAAGCTAACAGGAATTACTAATATCGAGAATTTATTGGTCCTTGAGGCTGATAAGATGCTGTCCTGAAACTATCCTAAGAAAAACAAGAGAGGAGGGGAAATGGAGAAAAAACAGGCTGTACACATCTAGAAGGCAGGCCTGATTTTTTTCTTCCTTGTGTCCCCAAATGACAAGTTACAATCCTTTAGTGTAAAGGGGAGGCAAAGACCAGGAGTGCTCATTACATAATGTACAAGTTGTACACATTTGAATGGAGTCACAAATAATTCTTCTCCAAGCTGCATTCTATCTGAGACCTATGACAAGCACATACTATTTTGTTGTCCAGACACAGGCAAAATTAATAATAATGTACTCTGTCTTGTATGTCATCTCAGATTTAAGGTCTGGTGAACTTCATTTGAAAGCAAAATTACTGAGACATTAATCTCTTGTGTTGATTAGGTGAAATGACACAGTTTGGGGGGGCTTAAGATGCACTTTCTAAATAAAGTTCAGATATAAAAAGTAATTTAGATTAGAAACATATTGTAGACTATATAGAAGTCTGCAGCACTAAATGAATGAAAAAACATATTAGCAAACCTTTTTGGCATTATCCATGCAAAAGCATAACCAAGTGAAGTTATCTTATTTATTACTTAAATATTCTTCCACTAAGTGACCATATAAACCTTCTGGTGCATTTCAGTTATGCACTAATTATCTCAGCAAGTGCTTATCAGGTAGCTAATAAGGGTCTTGTGACTATTTAAAATAAAATATAACCTATAGATTGAATTAATGCTATTGTGGATGAAAGTTTCATTACAGATTAGAGAGGGGGCTTCTACCATTCCCTTCTCAAAGAAATCTGGAGTGCCTGTTTTATTGTCTGATAACAAAACTGTAATATTTCCCCCCAGCAGTCAAGGTGAATTACATTTTAAAACAGTGTGTGTTTCTCTTGAGGACATTTTTAAAGTCTGATGTCCTTAATATCTCTTGGCCATATTGACCAACCCACATACTCTTGACCAAGGTTTGCAGCTCTGTATTTGCCTTCCATTTGGTTTCTTTCTGAAAACTTCCACAAAAACTCAGAAGAAATTGATGATTTGTCTCCAGAGAGTCTGTTAATACATTAAGCTGTTTGTCTGCTTTCATCCTGCCACGCTGTAGCCAGAACACAGGGCTAATTATATCTTCAGCCCTCCTAAAGGGGCACTTAAGGTTTGTTGACTATTAACAACTGTTCAGAGAGACCCGTTGAAAGGCTGTGGTGATTGTCAGCTGCCTGTGACACCTCAGTTCCTGTCACATATCTCTATTGTAGGGTTTAAATGTTTGTTTTAAATGAGAAACTGCCTTGTTACTCTGTGTTTGTCCGGCCTGTGACAGGAGCTGTTGGAGCTCCTCTTGGGCGCTGTGGATCTGTGTCCACAACTCTTACAGCGGTGTAACGCAGCGACCAGCAGCCCATGAACCCATACAGGAGTGTTTCCTGCCCTGGTAGTCTGTCAGGAAATAATCTGAACCATTTCAAAAAACCTCCTTAAGAAACAACCATGAAAATCCTTGGGTTTTTATCTGAATGTTGAAGTGTCCTTCCAGTGAACCGTTGTAGGCTTCTCTGCAGTTTGTCTCATGTGTGGTCTTCAAGAAGCAAATTTGTAATCTTTGCTGAGTAAAACAGAGCTACTGAAGAGAAGGAAAGCGTCTGAGATCCATATCAGGAAAATCTCTCAAAAGAGCATTGTATCCTGAGCTTTCATTTGCAAGGAACATTGTAGAGTAGTAGTCTCTGTTTGCTCTGGTTCTGGAAAGGGTCCCTCTGCAAATCCTGTGTGTGTTTATGAGTGTCTGCATGTGGGCTGCTTATTTTGAGCCAGAAATAGTTATTGCTGCCTGTCTCAATGATTCAGGTAATGCTTTTAAATTATTTACTATTTTTTTCAAGAGATGCCCATGTTAGAATTTAGTCAATCAAGTCAAAGTCGCAATACATTCCACATAGTTTTAAACTTGATTTTCTGAAATGATGAATGAAAAGAAACTCAAGAGTAATGAATCTTTTTCTGCTCTTTTTAGGTTTTTTTTTCACAGTCCTCACAAAATCATTTCTGATTTTATTTTTTTTATATTGATTTCTGGGGGGAGAAAATTTCTACTTCAAAACTTTTTTCCTCATTAGACATTTTCAAATCATTTTGAGCTAAATTGTTTGCTGGATACCTCTCCTATGAGGAAAGGCTGAAAGACATGAGGTTGTTCAGCCTTTCCCCCAGTCTGTTACTGGCTGCAGAGGACAGATGAGGCACTCAAAGGTGCTGGTGCTGACCAAGGAGAAATAGAGACACAACCCAACCAGCAGTTGCAGAAGGGATGTCTGCAATACCTGCAGCAACAAATAGAAGGCTTTGGTATTAGCAAGCTGGACCACTTCAGCTTGCTAAGAAGTGATGAAAATAAATGAACTCCATGGCTCATTTTTGAGAGGCAGGGAGGGTGTGCATATGCATTTATTTTAGAAAGAGGAAAACTTGTCATTTGATAAAAGGAGATTGTCTTACTGTTCAGGGTGAAATTTTTTTTCCTAAAGCAGACAGAGATATGGACAAATGGAAGACAGATACGTTCACATGCTGGTTTTTTGTAATGAAAATGACTCAGTGTTCACATAAATAACTCTTAGTCCATCTATGCCCTTAAATTTGTCTAAAATGTTACTAAGCATACAGTAAAGCTGAGAAAAATAATATACCTGTATGTATTGCATTTCATTCATCCTAATTTGTAGTTTAAATAGAGGAGATGACTGTATAGTATTTGATGATCCAAAATCAACACTAGTAAATAGAGAGACTTCACTTGTTGGAAGACAGTGGATTTTCTATTAGCAGAAAAATTCTCCTGGTGTGCAAAGTTCCACAACCTTGTTTTTGGTAAGGTTTTGAGGAAAGCAACAGGTTTTTCATTCTGAAATCTTAGATGGCTTCAATGCAGTTCTCACCTAGTACTAGCCCAAAGGTGTCTTGCATGAAGCAGAAGCAGCAATGAAATCATGTGAGTGCTTTCCAAGAGGGACATGTAGCTGGAGAACATTAGGAAGAAAGAAAATCTAGTATGCAAGAGTAATGTGCCTAACACCATAGCAAATTATTGATTATGTGTTATTTAATGAGAGGCATCAATTTGTAGTTATCCTGAAGTTTATTAGTACTTTACATAGCTTGAAATTAATTGCTTAGCTTTTAGATTTTTCAAGGCTTTGGCCGTAGGTTTTCTTTCTGCCTTGTCTTTATATTTCTATTTGATACTTTCATGATGGAAAACCTAACTTGATTCTTTTCCAAAAGATGGCTTTTGGTTTTGTATTCTGTGAAACAGACTGAATGTTTTTTATATATAGCAAATACAATATGTGTGAGTCAAAGGACCCAGACAGGCAGTATTACCTGTTCCAGCCCTCCTGTGTTTGACTGGGTGAGCTCTGTATTGTTTTTACAGCAATCTGTCATTCTGTTGACCCTTGTATTATGGTATTATGTCAGAGTTTTTCTTCTTGTCTTATATTACTCTGTATTTGGAACAGTGTTACTTGTTCTACAGTGGTCCCCGGTTTCATTGCTTCGAATTCTATTTTATATCTAAAGAGTGAATAGAATAGAGTAGAATAGAATAGAGTAGAATAGAGTAGAGTAGAATAGAATAAAATAGAATAGAATAGAGTAGAGTAGAGTAGAGTAGAATAGAATAGAATAGAATAGAATAGAATAGAATAGAATAGAATAGAATAGAATAGAATAGAATAGAATAGAATAGAATAGAATAGAATAGAATAGTTTGGTTGGAAGGGACCTACAACGACCATCTGGTTCAACTGCCTGACCACTTCAGGGATGACCAAAAGTTAAAGCACATCAAGAACACACTCAAATACCTCTCTCTTCACGCTAGATTCCATCACAGTGTTGAGGTTGAGTGGGCTGCAGGGTGACTGTGAGCCATAGATATGATAAAAGCAAATACATTCTTGTATGTTAGGAAAGATATTTCCATAGGAAGGGTAAGCAAGCGTTGGGCAAAGCCCTGTTGAGAACTCACCTGTACCACTAGGGACATTTCTCATTCCTCAGGTTCAAGAAAGACAAATTCCATCAGGGATGAAACAAAGACTAAGCAGTTGGTTAGGGGCATGGAGGAACTATAGAAGAAAATGACGCGCAGGAGCAGGATGAAGGCGGAGAAGGCCTGCCACCTCCATCAAGAAAGATATCAAAGAATGAGGCCAAAGGAGGAAAAGAGCTACTGAAGTTTAAGGAAACAGATGGTCAAGAACACAAAACCTATCAGGACTTCTTTCTAAGACCACGACCTCACCGTTAATCAGGGTAGTAGCAAATGGTACTTGATAGTGCATTGTTAAGGAGTGGTGAGGAAATCCTGCATGCTTTCTACATCTCTGCAAAGTTCACACAGAGGGAACCAAAAGCATTTCTTTCACCTCTGGCATCCCCACAGCCAAATGAATATCTATGATATAAATGTCCTTGTTTACATAGTCTGAACATACAGATGAGTTTTAGCACCAAGGTAGAAAATGACAGAAATAATACCTTTCTTACTCTTTCAGGACTCAAAAAATAGACTTTCCAGGATTTTAGATGAGACCTGAACATCTTGCCAGAGTCTTGAAGTAGGCAAATAACTCTCAGAAAAGTTAAAGCCAGAAAGGAGCTGTGAATGCTTTACCCCAGAGCAGAACACAGTTTGTATCCCACATAAACACAACCAAAGAGTGTGGTTAGCAGAGAAACCGTGCAGCTTAGTTTTGGTGGGAAAAAGTGATGTGACAGTGATAGCAGCAATGGGCCGTTTTCTCAGTTTGAAAGAGTTGTCTTGCATGGCTGTTCTTTGGGCATGGACCCAAACGTTCTTTGTCTGAAAATGACCAGCCATACCACACTAGTGTCACCTCCTCTCACTTATTTTTCAAAGCCTGTCTTATTTCCATGGTAATACGTCGTCACCATTCATCCCAACTTGTGGCTCTGGTTACACTTTGGCTTTCCTCCAGGCTGTGATTGCTGAAATCACTCTGCTTATGCCTCGGGAAAAGGGTTTGTGTCCTGTCAGGTCAAGTCCCTGGTTCTCCTCGCTGTGGTGCCTCATGGATGTTAGCTCTGGTGCAGGGAGGGGACAGCTGGTAGGCGTGGTCTCTGAGCTGCAGGACTGATTTCTGCCATGGCCTGAGAGAAGAGTACCAGCACTGGGTCTGTACTTGGGAGGCAAGTCACAAAAGGACACATCAGGGACACCCAGCAGTTCTGCTAAGGGCAAGGACAGCCCCCCGTGTCTCCCAGGTACAGGGACTGCCTCAGGGCCAGCACCCTAGGCTGTCTCTGAAGGATGACAGGCGGAGAGGCAGTGGACGGGGCTGGGAATAGTGGGTCCAATCACCCCCCTGTCACCAGGCCACCACCCGGCAACAGAGCAGCCACAATGCCCCAGGGCAGGGGACAGGGGGCATCTTCACATGTTCTGCTGCCAGAGCTGGTCTGGCAGGCAGCCTGGAGACATCCAAGAGGAAGTCCTTGAGGAGCTGATGGAATTACTTGGAGGACGCTGAAGAAGGAAGAGTGGAAGATGGAGGAGTCTGCTGGAGGTTCTTTGCTGCAGGTCAGCTCCTGACTGGGCTACCTTCAGAGGTCAACTGAGGGATGGAAATCATTTTCAACTGGATAGCCATGGCCAGAACAAGGGAGCACCTTCTTGAGGAGCACTGCAGAGCTCACCGTTCTCATCCCCCATGGAGCCAGGGGCAGCAACTATAAGAAATGGAATGCAGAGATGTTGCCAGGAGTCCCAGTGGTTTGGAGCAGCCACTGGTGCCGTGCCAGGCTCAGGAAAGATTCTTGCTCCCAAGGCTGATCCGGTTGGAGTGGGTTTTCCGCTCTTGGAAGCCCCTGAGATAGCTCCAGGTTGAGGGAAGATATGTCTTGGGCATCTGCTGGGAGACATAACCAGCCTGTGGGAGGAGGCAGGTCTTGCTCATGTGCTCATGGAATAGCCAGTCACCAGTGCTGGGGTCAGGAAGGAATTTTCCCACGAGGCAGGATGGCCCTAGTCCCCTGGGATTTTTTGCCTTCCTCTGCAGCACTGAGCATGACCAGGCCTCCTCTGCTCCCCTTTGGCTGGCTCGCTGCCTGCTGCTCGTGCACTGCGAAGATTGGCCTGTCGTGCCCTGCAGCTGGGGGGAGGAAGCTTTCTTAAACTTCCAAGGGAGGCTCCAAAGGAGTCCTCACGGGTTGTTTCTTCTCCTCTGTAGCACTGAGCACAGCCCCTGCTTAGGGTTTATCCAGGCCCTTTCAGCTGCTTCTTGCCTGCTGCTCCTGCACCACCAGGACACCACTCGTGCCCTGGCTCTCTCTGGCTCTCCTGTGCAACGCAAGTTTGTAGTGGGAGCGAGTGCTGCTCTTCCCTTGGCTCCACTTCCCCAGGGCTTCTTGCTTGTGCAAAACAGCCTGTGCTTGGAAGGGCTCCAACCTTGCTTCACCTGATGCTCATTCTTCAAGTTCTCACTCTTCAGAAAATAGGGACTTCTTGGCCTGTGTTCCTGCTGCTGCTTTCCGTCATTCTGTGGCTTTCCTTTGCCACACTGCAAGGGATGTTTTTTCAAGTTAAACTGAAGAATGCATTATCCTCCTCCTTGTTATGCATGCGCATTGTTTAATGCTTGTGAGCATCAGGTCTGAAACAGATTCAGAAAAATCAAACCAAATCCTCTTTCCACTTGTCACCTTTGTGTTGTGTGTTCTTGAAAGTGTTTTGGCATTACAGGCAAATAGCAGCTTTATCGTTGTTCGACTCTTGAAGAGCATAGGAAATGGGATAGGGATGGGCTAGGATAGGGCAAGACAGGACAGGACAGGACAGTGATGCTATATTATTCCTAAGTGCTGCATGACGAGCTCTGACCTAGTTCTGAGGGTTCCATCCACGAGAGCAGCTCTCTGCAGTGCAGGTCTCAGGCCCATCCAGGAGACAGGGGCAGAGAAGAGCACCTCTACATCACTCAGTAGAGACAGAAGGCCTCAGGCTGAGCTGAGATGCTATGTCCCCTGGGCCCTTGACAGGACGTGCTGGGGATGGGGTCCCAGGTGTGGCCAGTCCCAGCTATTGAGGCCTATGGGCACCCCCAGGACCCTGCACTGCTCGTATACTCTCCTTTAGTCGCTGATGGTTGGCCATTTTGGAGACAAGAGTATTGGGTCAGGTCGACCTTCACTCTGAGGGAGCACTGCTGTTCTCAGACTGTTGTGTTTTAGTGTGTTTTTCAAAGGGAAACAGCTCAGGCATTTCTGAAAATGAGTACAAAGAGGAAAAAAATCCAGTGAAAATGAACAGGTATTGCTCAACTCCAAAAGATTTGCAACCATTTAGTTCAGGAGCACATCCTGCATCAGGCACATGGCTTGATTTTGAACCTCACTAGTGTCGGAGATGTGGGGGTTGCCATCCTAAGGAAACCAACCTCAATTGGATGAACTCAGAAGGCTTTCAAAAACCACACATCACATATGTTTTTGTAAATTTGTTCAGATGGTCCAGTTATCTCGAGATGATCCACAGCTCTCACCTCCATCAGAAGATATGTGTGCCTCCTTCCCACAGTGTGACAGAGCCAGTCCTAGGCTGGGACATGGTCACCCATTCTGCCGTTAGTGTTGTTGTAGGGCTGGCAAGAAGTGTCACGAGAGGTTTTCTCAGCATGTACTGCTAGGGAAAAAAGGAGGTAGGAAGGACAAAGAGAGAAGGGCAAAGAATAGTTCAGCTGTAAAGGACCTACAATAACCATTTCAGAGCTGACTAGAAGTTAAAGCATGTTATTAAGGGCATCGTCCAAATGCCTCTTAAGTCCTGCCAGGCATGGGCCATTGATTGCCTCTCCAAGAATCCTGTTCCAGGATCTGACCACTCTCTTGGTAAAGAAATGACTCGTGTCAAATCTGAACTGTCCCTGAGAAACACAGTTTTGAGCCATTCCCACACTTCCTGACTTCAAATACCAGGGAGAAGAGATCCACCCTTCTCTTTCTGCTCCCTCTCCTCAGGAAGCTGTAGAGGGCAGTCAGATCACCCCTCAGCCTCCTTCTCTCCAAACTAGACAGACTCAGAGTCCTCAGCTGCTTTCCCATCTTTGGTACCCCCTTTGGGACACATTAAAGTAGGTTAACAGTGCTTTATAAAGGTTGGAGCCGAGAACTGCATACAGTACTGGAGGTGAGACCTCACTAACGCTGAATACAGTAGGATAATCACCTCTTCTGATCGTCTGGTTGTGCTGTGATTGATGCACCCCAGAATGTGGTTTGCACTCTTGGCTGCACAGGCACACTGCTGATTCCTGTTGAACCTCCTGTCAACCAGCACCCCCAGAGCCCTTCCTGCAGGGCTGCTCTCCAGGCACTCCCCTCCCAGTTAACGCCTGTGTGCAGTGTTACTCCATCCTAGGTGCAGAATCTGGCATTTGTTTTTGTTCAGTTTCGTGCCATGACTGCCCAGTGCTCCGATCTTCCAGACTTCTCTGCAAGGCGTCTTGTCCCTCAGGAGAGTCAACAGCACATCCCAGTTTAGTATCACCAGCAAACTTGCTAACCATGTGTTCAACTCCTACGTCCAGATCACTAATACAAGTACTCAACATAACTGGCCCTAGAATTGAGTCCTGAGGAACACCATCGGTTACCAGTTACCGGCCATATGTAGACCTCTTCACTACAGTCTTTGAGCCCAGTTCTTCAGCCAGCTCACCATGTACCCGCTCATCCCACAGCTGCATAACCTTCCCTTCTCCCACTAGACAAGTGGTCTTGCCTTAAAAGGATATCAAATTAGACAGGTCTTTCTGAACCCATATTGACTGGGCCTGATGATAGCCTCATCCTTTAAATATCTTTCGGTAGCACCCAGCACAATCTTCATAATTCTAGGAACTGAGGTAAGACTTAGGTCTGTAGTTTCCTGGGTCGTCCCTCAAGCCCTTCTTGTAAATTGGAATAGAGTTGACCAGCTTCCAGTCAGAGGAGACCTCCCCAGGCTCCCGAGTCCTTTGGTGGATGATTGAGAGGTGTAACATGTGCTGGCTCCTTCAGTACTCTCAGATGAATCCCGTCTGGCCCCACAGATTTGTGAAAGTTCAAGATGCAGCCGTTCTCTTACAGTGTCAGTGTTCATAAATGGAAAATCACTGTTCCTGCAGTCGTGTTCCTCCAGCTGAGAGGATCAGGCAGCCCAAGGTCTATCAGTATTATTAAAGACTGAGACAAAAAAAAAACCAAACACATTGAATGCCTTTGCTTTTTCTTCTTCTGTTTCTGTCAGGTGATCATCTTCAAAAAGCATTGGTCCAATGTTTTCCTTATACCTTTTCTTGCTGTTAACATACAGAAAAAAGGGGTTTTTTGCCTGACTTAACACTGGCCTGTTTCAGCTCTAGTTGATCTTTGGCTCTTTGTGTCTTCTTCCTGCATGTGTGAATGACAGCTCTATACGCTTTCATTGAGGCCTGCCCTTGCTTCTAGAGATCATACAATTTATTTTTCCTCCTGAATTCCCAGAGGAGCTTCCTGTTTAGCCAAGCTGGTCTTCTGTCCTGCTTGTTTGACTTCTGATACAATGGGATTGTGTGCTCCTGTCCTTTTAGAAGGTGGCTTTTAAAACCTGGCCAGCACTCATGGACCTTTAAGCCCTCAAAAACAGCCTTGCAGGAGAACATTGTTGACTGGCTCCCTGAGTAGCTTAAAGTTTTCTGCTGAACTTCTTTCTCATTAGTCCAAAAATTTTCAACTCCACCATGTCGTGCTAAGTCTGAGTATGCTATCAATATGTTGATAATTTTGAATACTCATTTGGAAGATATAAGAGGTCGTCCACGTAGGTCTATGGAAGGCAGAAGGTGAATGCCACATGGGGATTTTGTTCTTTCATTGTCTGCTACACAATGCAATTTCTTCTACCTTTTGGTGGTATTTTAAATATACCATTGTAATTCTTTAGGGATGCTCCCTCAGAGTTATAACTGTGATGACAAATGGGGTGCTGGAAAGATGGATTCAGCTTTCAGAGCTTCAGAGTCTTGTGAGAAAATATGCCAGGCTCGCTGTATTTGTTTATGGTAAGAAATCTCTGTCAAAGATTTAGGACTCAGGTTGGCCTACTTTGAATTGTTTTAGTATGCTTGTGAATATTCATCTGTATTCTGAGGACTAAATCTGTCACTGATGACGCTGATGGCTCGGGTGAAGTTCCCGCTGAAATAGAATCATGGAAGAGACCTCTGAGATGATCGAGTCCAACCGTGCCTGTCTCCCTACCAAACCATATTCAGGGAACTGTAGCTATATCTGTTGTAAAAAGGCTGTTGCAAATAAACTTCACCCCCCTATCCAAGTGTGATTCATAAAGGAGACAAATGGCATTCAGGGCAGTACAGTATTCTGTTTCCCCACCATGTGCTCCACGAAAAGAGTGGATTTTAGTGTGAGCTGCAGTTTCCAACTGACTACTTAGCTATACAAGAAACTGGAGAGAAGGTGAGGAAAAAAAAAGAAAGAAGAGGAAAAAATTATATGTTTGAATGACCAGGTTGAAGTTTCTTTAAGTATGTTTGTTCTTCCCGACCTGAGCAACAGGTCTTTGAATTTCACAGGTGTAGAGAGCAGCACTCAGTCATTGCTAGCACAAGATCTGGGGCATAACACTTCTTCAAAGCCTGCTGTTATAAAGCAGAATCTATTTCCTTGTCTACTGAAAACAGATGCGGATTCTTATCCTAGGTCAATGATATTTTTATAATAACAGCAAGTATTCCTTCCTGGAATGGAGATCAAGAAGAGATGCTGAAAATTGTCTCAGGTATTCATTATTCACTTACCTCAAGCCTCTTTCTTTCTTTGTTTTTGAAAGTAATAGAAATCAGAAATGAAAGGGAGAAATGAGCATATGTGAGATTACCCCACTCTACGCAAATAACTCTCTCCATCGGTTTGTTTGCACCAGAGAAATTATAGAGGCCAAATTTTTATGAAGCCACTAACATGAAGTCCCCGTATATGAAGCCAGTTCTACTGAAGTGATGGTGGTATATAAGAAATTTTGTGGGCTCATGACTTGCTGTATCGTATAATGCATAAAAAAGCAAGAGCATCACATGGATGTAGACTGAGGAGTACAAGAAACTGTAAGTAGATGTTGACCTGAAGCCTGTTGATCATTCTTCTTATTTGTACAGTAACAAAGATTTCCAAGTGAGATTTTGCCAGGACGTCTGGGAACAAATAAACATATTTGAATCTTAGGGGAAGTCACAAACGCACCTGCTGCAACAACCAGCCAAGATTCAGATGTCAGCAGCTGATGAAAGGAAAAATTAATTAACCTATTCCTACTAAATAGGATGTTATAGGCTCCATCGTAGGATAGACTGTGGAGAACTTTGTGAAAAGGAAGACAGCTTAGCTGTAACAAGGAAGAGACAGCAAGATGCAGAGAGACAGCAATCCAATCAGCACAACCCAAACAACAAAAAAAAATATATCAAATATTGTTGTATACCATATGTTAGTGAATAATGAAATGCATTAAGCTTTTTTTCTTGTGTAACAACAGAGCCTAAGCACTTCCAAAAAGCAAAGGGAAAAAAAGCCTAGCACTATTTACTCGCACAAAAATTCTGTGTATTCTTACATAGCTTAAAGGTGCCTTCCAGCAATACATATTCAGTGCTACAAGGAAGAAAGTGTTTCTTGCCACACGTTAGATGAACAATATTCTGTTTTTTAAATTAACTCCCACGCTTCTCAAATACCAAGGAAAATAGCAGAATGTAGTCTAGGCAGAAGAGATCCTCTGGACTATTCCCCTGTAGAAATGCATGAAAAAGAATGAGCAGTGACACTAAATGTATTATGGATGGTGAGAAAGATTATGCTGTAATTTTCCTCACTTAGGAATTACAGAATATTAGCGCCCTTAGTAAAGGCCCCACTAGATTGACAATTTAACTGCAACATTGCATAATAATTGTACAGGCAATATGAAATCTTCAGCAGCTTGTCTACTTTTCACTCTTATCTGCAATCTATTATACTCTGTAGTCTCATAAATGGATATAAAGAAAATCGTTCTGATTTTTTTAAGGCATCACTAAAAATGCTAATTAAACCTATAATGATGGGCCTGCTGAGAATAGGGCATGAAATGCACGAGCTCAAGGATAAAATGTCACACTGGGCCACTGTAAGGTTTGCTTGAATTTAGAGAAGGACCAGCCAGTTCTTGATGATCATAGTTTCACACAGCATTGGTGGTGTATTTTGCATTGATTTATGGTAGACTGAAGAAAATGTTGTTGAATATCATTTGTGAGTGGGAATTTTAAACACAATGAGTTTTTCTTCAGGGCAGTATTCAGAGTAGAACAAGAATTAGTATTTATGGCATTTGTCAATCTTTAAGATATGACTGTGAAAAGAAATCAAACCACCCAAACTCCCTTTTAAAGTAGCTATTGTATTCTCAGATATCTTATTTCTTGATAAAGTGTTTTCATCACTTCATTTGTGTGCGTGTTATCAGCAGTGTTAAAACGGTGCTGGCAGTTTTAACTGCTTGCAGTCTCCAGAGAGAAGTATACTTCCACATTTTTTGCACCTATGATCACTCTTTTCTTGTCAGTCTCGTGGAAGATAGAGAGTTGTTTTAATTGCTCATGCTGCAACAGGTGATGGGCAAACACGGGCTGCACCTACCACGCTCAATAAAACATGTCGTCGATGTTACATGAGAAGTGTACTCTCAGGTGGGTTTTACTGGGCCTGCAGAAAAAGTTCAAGTGCAAATGTGTGAGACTCTGGGATCATTTGCTCTTTGTGGATAATTTGTACATTAGATATACAGTAGCAACCACTTAAACATATAACCTCAGGGTGTAGTAAATCTTTTCGGTTTAGTGGCACTTACCTCCACAGGGATTTCTTCCTATACCTTTGTCATAAATTGGTTTGGAGCAGATGTGTTCATTAATTTGGTCTAATAATGATTATAATTTATTCTCTCTCTGCTACCTGGGATTTTATTCACTATAGAGTCATCATTTTATGAAGTGCTTCTCTTCAAGGGTAGGCTTGGTGGACCTCTGTCTTGCAAATACCTGGTATACTGAAGTCTATCCGTATCAATACAGGAGCACTACTAATATTTGATAGTAAGGATCGGCAGGATTTGATCCAACCTTTCTTAATATTGATTTGAAGTATTATAAATGTGTTGGCTTTTCCATATGAGTTTAAGCAGATGCTAATACAATATATAAGAGCATTTGGACTTCTGAGTTTTCACTAGAATGGTGGATACTTTTGTTTTCAACAGCAACAAAAAGCCTGGATGGCTCAAATAACATTCTGTGAATAGCATTTATATAATAGCAATTTGGCACCATGAAAGGACAATTAATGATATTTTAGGGTTCTAACAAAATAGCTCTTCTTAAATACAACCTTTTAGAAAACCTGGATGTATTTATCATGGTAAGAATCTCAGCCTAAAACCTTTTATTATTGTACAGTCAAGCTTTTACAGGGCTAATGATTAGTAGAAATATTTCTGGAACTTTGTTTTTACTTTATTGCCAATCATCGTATTTGATTTTAACATAAATGTTCTCAGCTTAGTTTCATCCTTGTTCCTTTCCTCCTTCCCTCTGCTACAGTCTTTGGCAATTGTGTTGTTTTCCAACCATTCCCTGATATTTTATCTATGTGCCATTTTCTAGAACTTAAACAGATCGTGGGTTTTGCCTTTTCCCTGGGTAGCACTATGACATCTGTATTTAGGTTTTTTGCTGCTGTTGTTGTTTTGAAGTGTATGCTGCCATCTATGGAGTAATCATTGAAATAAAGCTGATAATAAAGAGATTTTCTCAAAAGATTATGGAAAACAAGATCTACTGAGTGGAGGAGGTATCGTAGGAGAGTTGGCCAGATCTCAAGAAATCTTTGTTCTCTGTAGTCCCAGCGAGCACAGATGACAATATGCTGTTTAGAAAATCAGCAACTTCTATGATCTAAATTATTCAGTAGATTTATTTATACTGGATAAACTATTAGGGCAGTCTGAAAATTAGAATAAGGCTTGTTTTGTCCTCTAATCTGTAATTGTTCCTTTTCCTTCCCCATCACCGTTCGTATGTCCTAGTAATCCAGCAGTTTCAAAGATGTTTATTATATCTTTTTTAAGTTTGTTTTTCAAAACTTAATTTTAATGCCTTACTCTTTTCCAGCATCTCGTTAGCTGGCTTCATGCCTCTCCTCTGTGTCCTTCTTCGACCTACCAGCTTCCAGATTTCCTTCCTTCACGTTCCTTCAGGATGCAGTACCGAAGATCAGTCCTCATTCTCTCTCTTTCATAACATTTTGTCACTTGGTATCTATTTTAGAACATACATTTATTGCAATACATTTATTCAGGTTGGCCTGGAGAGCACTTAAAGAAGTAATTTTCTCTATACTTTTATGAAGTGCCCGTGGGGTGTCTGTGCATGCATAGAAACTGTCAGCTTTTATCTTGATACTATTCGTATGCTTTTCAGTTTGCAAATTTTTGACTAAGGATTTTAGCAGATTACAACCTTGGATAGGGTTTGGTGTATGAGTTCGTGGCAATCAAATATTCATTTGAATTAGGAGATGTGACAGAAAACGACTGTGTCTTTAGGTCTTTCCTCAGCAAAACAGTGTTGGAGTGGGGTATATTTACCACTACTGCTCAAACGTAAAACATCAGAATCAGAAGGAAAAGTTTAACCTATATGGATGAAGCATTCTTGAAAATATCTTCTGACATTTTCTTCTTATTGCTGAACTTAGAAATTGATCTTATTTCCCAGCATCAGAGGCAAAATGAAGGGAAAAAAAAATCGATGCTGAAGATTGATCAATGTTTTTCAAAACTGACTTAATAAGATAAAAATCAATACAGCTGTATTATTTGCCATTATTTTATCACCAGTATCATTCAAACATGGTACAATTTGGTTCTTAAGTTAAAAGTGACATTTTTTCAGTTACCTCCCACAGAGACAAAAAGCCTTAATAAGGAGGGGTTTATTTAGTCAAACTTTGATTTTCTTTTTAATCCTAATTTTGGAACTTCAAGTTGTGCAGAAACTTGAAACAGTTTCATATTTTCAGTGCCAGTATATAATTTTTCCTTTAATCACAGAGACTTAAATAGAACAAATTATTACTTGTATTTGCAAATTACAAGCTCTTATTCTCCCTTCCTCCTGCAAATAGCAGTTCCATCTTGCTTGGTTGAAAAGTCTATACTTGAAAACTTCTCAATAAGCTTGGGCACCTAATTTCCCCTATGGCAGACTCACAGTGCTCTGAGTTTAGAGCCTTACTGTACAAATGCATTGGCTGATTAGTCTTTTTTTTTGGAAAAAAAGAAACAAGTGAATTGTTTGGTTTCTTTGATTTGTTTGTTTTTTTCCCAATAATCATCTTCCTTTTCTGTCCCCAGTAATTTTAAGATCTTACTGATTTGCTTAAAGAAAATTCTTAAAGTCTCTTTTCTGTAATATCAGTAAACCAATCCCTAAGCCATGAGTTTGGCTTAAGAGTTGATAACTTTTTAAAAGTAATTTGCATTTTAGTATTTCTGTGCCTGTTTATTTGCTGCCTTGGGTTTAGCTCTTTGGACTCCTAGTTTGAAATTTCTTTTAACAACCGAGGGCTGGAAAATGTCCTTTTAAGGAAGACAGTCAAGATTTCCGTGTAATCACTGGGGCATGTGAACAGGGATTTTAGGGAAGTATCAGACATTGGGAGTCTTCTGACAAAATCCTAGATATTGGTGAGCCTCTGGTAATGCCATCTTTTGTTTTAAAAATTTATTTAATGAGCACAAAAAGATTTCTGTATTAATTTCTGATGGAATTGAATCCCTATCTGTAAGCTGGGCCAGAATGTCATAAAACAGTAAATGTAAACCCAACAGTAGGTAGACACATATTTTGAAAATAAAAGTCTTAACCATGTTCTCTATTGGGCCAGTTAATTTTACCTCACTTTTTTATGTTCTTTAACTAATTGATAAATGTAGTGAGTCTGCTGCTCTCCTCGAGTAGCTCTGAACAGCAGTTTGTATATTTCTTGGGATCAGGCAGTTCCGTACCTTCCTTTTCTCCTTCATCATCAGCTTCATCATAGACAATATCTGCAATCACATAACACGAAAGCTTGTACTTGTACCTTTTCTTTCCCTTTCCTCCTCCCTCCATGCTTCAAGAGAGAAGTAGCATGGCATATTGCACAGCTAAAAGGTTATCAAGCCTGAATTTGTTACACCTTAGAATTCGACAGACAAGTGTTCACAACCACTATAAATACATGGCTCATCGCCACATGAAGCTGGACACCCTGAGAAGATAGATGATATTGGATTGGTTTTCCTCTTGCTCTGCAAATGATCAAACAGGCTTAAGCTGTGCAGTCTGATACTCCCTAATTGACAGCTTTTCCAAGGTTCATTTGTTAACTGAGAGCATGACATGTATTGAAGTTGTTTCTTCATAATGCATTTGACATTAACAGGAGAAGCTGTCGAATGCCTCAGACATCAACATCTCAGCAATAAGATACTTAGCTTCCAGTTTTGACTTTCTAACTAGTGACTTCATCTTTGCAAGGGCAATTGGGATGAGTGTATGAGACAACAGAAGCATAGAATCTTCTGGTTGGAAAAGAACTTTGAGATCATTGAGTCCAACCACACCCATGCTCCGCTAAACCATGTCCCTCAAAAACTCATCTACCCATTTTTTAAACACCTCCAGGGATGGTGACTCAGCCACCTCCCTGTGCAGCTGTTCCAGTGCCTGACCACCCTTTCAGTAAAGAAATTCTTCCTAATATCCAGTCTGAACTTCCCTTGGTGCAACTTATGGCCATTTCCCCTTGTCCTATCACCTGTCACTTGAGAGAAGAGATCAACACTCGCTCTGCCACAGCCTCCTTTCAGGCAGCCATAGACAGTGATGAGGTCTCCCCTCAGTCTCCTCTTCTCTAGGCTAAACACCCCCAGTTCCCTCAGCCATTCCTCATAGGACTTGTTCTCCAGCCCCTTCACCAGCCTCATTGCCCTTCTCTGGACGCGCTCCAGCCCCTCAATGTCCTTCTTGTAGTGAGGGGCCCAGAAGTGAACACAGGACTCGAGGTGTGGCCTCACCAGTGCTGAGCACAGGGGCACAGTCACTGCCCTGCTCCTGCTGGCCACACTGTTTTTGTTACAGGCCAAGATACCACTGGCTCTCTTGGCCACCTGGGCCACTGCTGGTTCATATCCAGCCGGTTGTCAACCAACACCCCCAGGTCCTTCTCCTCCAGGCAGCTCTCCAGCCAGTCTTCTCTAAGCCTGTAACGCTGCATGGGGTTGTTGTGTCCCAAGTGCAGGACTCAGCATTTGGTCTTGTTAAACCTCATCCCGTTGGTCTCAGCCCATCGATCCAACCTGTCCAGATCTCTCTGCAGAGCCTCCCTTCTGTCGAGGAGATGGACACTTCCACCCAGCTTGGTGTCATCTGCAAACTTGCTAAGGGTGCACTCAATCCCTTCATCCAGATCATTAATAAAGATATTGAACAGGACTGGACTCAGCACTGAACCCTGGGGAACACCACTTGTGACCGACCTCCAACTGGGTTTAACTCCATTTACTACCACCCTCTGGGCCTGGACATCCAGCCAGTTTTTCACCCAGCAGAGAGTAAGGACATAGGAGAAAAGCTTAAATACCTTCCCCAAAATAAATTTGAGAGAAAGTATTTTTGCTGCTTGGGACTTTTACATGAGTTTTATGGTTCAACTTTTCTTTTCTCTTTTAGTATAAAACCCTGGTTTCTTGCTTAACAAAGTACTCACTGAATACTCACTTGGTTTCAGAGATTTATTTTTTTCATAAATAATAAATAGGCAACTCTGATTTTATTTATAGTGATGAAGAATTTATATGTAAAAGACATGCTCAAGGGTTTAACTTAGCTGTGCATCAACAAGAGAATGAAATAAAACCCCGAAGAAATCTCTATTTCAAAGAATCCTTACCTTCCCCCAGATGAAGCCTGTGTTTGTTTCAAAGAGTAAGTGACCTGGGTAGAAGAAAGCAGAGGGTTATTTCTCCACTGATTTTGTCACTGTTTTGCGTTTGCTGGTTTCTTGTAGCTATCAGATTGGTGCAGAAATAATTGCATTTTTTAAGTATCAAATTTAAAGCAGTATATCTTAGCTTAGAATGAAATGTATTAATCAAAATGAGAACCATTAAAATCTACACATTTTTACCAACAAGAAAACAAGCAGAGTCATTTGCAAGACATGCAGTTGGGCATTGTCATTGGAGAAGAAATTGGTCCTTTTCAATTGACCAATGTTAGATGTAAACATTGCAGTTCTTGGTGCATTTTGTCCATTTCCTGGCAATACTTCTCAGCTGAGATGGTTCCACCAGAATTCAAGAAGTTGTCGTGGATGATTCCACTTGCTGACCAGCACCATAACTTTCTTTTGATGCAGCTTCTGTTTGGGGAAGTGTTTTGGTGCTCCACCTCAGTCCAGCCACTGCACAGAATGCCGTCAGTTACCATATAGAATCCATTTTTCATCACCTGTCACAATGCAATCAAGAAATGGATCGCTTTTGTTGCACAAAAGAAGCACAGAGTGAACTTCATAACAGCAATTTTTGTTTGTTTTCCTTCAGCTCCCATTTGTCAAGCTTTTTTGATTTTCCAGTTTAGTGCAAATGTTGAACAACTGTTCAATGGTCAACGTTTAGTTTTTTTGCAATCTCTCAAGTTGTTTTGCCTGGGCCCTCTTCAATATTGACCTCAACTAGTTGTCATCCATCACAGATGGCTCTCCATGGCTCTCCTCACCTTCAAGACTTATGTTTCTGTTACGAAAGTATTTGAACCAATGTTGAGCTGTTTGTTTGTTGATGGTCCCCTGGCCAAGTTCTTGGTTGATATTGCTAGGAGTTTCCACTACTCTAGGTCCCCTTTTGAAGTCCTTCAACAAAATTGTTTTAATTTCCTTTTTTCCATTTCTAATTCGTCAGTGTAATATAAAAAAGAATAAACAGTGAAACCAAAACTATTATCATAAATAAGTAGTGAATTGCACACTTCAGAATGATATACTACATGAACACAGTTAAATAAAGGTTTAATAAAAATTAAGCATCACATTGTACAATGACAAAAATGGCAATTACTTTTGCACCAACCTAATCGTTTTCATAAACACTTCCTTAATTTCTTAGAACACGAAATGTGCCAGAACTCAAACATTCAACTTTTTTTTTTTCATTCTGTAAAAGATTTACCCTATTTACTCTTCCTTGCAACTGTTCGTCAGGGAAAGTTTAGGCTTGATGTGAGGAAGAAGTTCTTCACTGAAAGGGTGATTGGCCATTGGAATGCGCTGCCCAGGGAGGTGGTGGAGTCGCCGACCCTGGAGGTGTTTCAGGGGAGATTGGATGAGGCACTGAGTGCCATGGTTTAGATGATGGTGTTGGTGTTGGTGTTAGTGTTGGGTTATAGGTTGGACTTGATGATCTCAGAGGTCCTTTCCAACCTTATGATACTGTGATACTGTGATACTGTTCATATCCTGGCATCTGGCAAGATGTTTGCACAAGGTCTGTAAGTACTGGGTAAGATCTTGGTCACAAGTCCATCATCATTAATAACTGCTGCTTCTCCTGTATCCTATCAACTTGATAGCTATCTTATCTTGGATGTACAAAAAATGTGTGTTTTTTCACTTTGTTGTTCTTAACTAGTGCAAGCATGCTTCTCTAAATATTTAGGTTAATTTCTCTAGAAACTGGTTAAGTTTCTACACATATTCTCCCTTCTGGGAAGAGCATATGCCTGGAGAAGTGCGTGAAATTTTACAGATTATGCCAAAATAGTGAAGGAGTTTCAGTGGTGCTTTGACTAGCATTGTTTAGGATGTGAAACAGCTGTTTAGAAGAGGGGAAAAAACGAATTAATAGGTCAGGATGTTTTCATTTCATGGGAATAAAAAGCCTAACTTTGACAGAAAGAGCCTCGTCAAAAAAATGCCAGGGAGGAATGAGCAAAGCCAGATTCTGCTTAGAAAAGCCTAGAAGCAAACTTTTTTAAATCCCTGCGGTCTGAAAAGCAAGCATATGTCTCTCCTCAATCTGTAAACATCAGCAATGTGAATTCCTGCAGCTAAATATTCCTGAGCCTTTGGAGGATGTTCTGGACCCATCTCCATCTAAATATTTTCTGTTTCATTTGGAAGGTCTATTGGCAAATGCTGTTTGGGTCCCTGACAAGCACTGGCTTCATAGGCCCTTCTGTCTTACAGGGTAAGCATAAGCTGCATGTGGACACTGGACTGGAAGGTGACTGGTGTGGCCTTATCCCCATTGGGAACTCCTGTGAGAGCGTGACCACAACGGGCCTCAAGTGGAACCTCAGTAAGTCAGATACCTCTGGAATGATGGTTTTGATGTTATCCTAATGGCACCTTTACTGCAGCCTCACCTGTGCTGAATGGCCTTACAGTTCGGAAGGTGCAATGTGGCGTTGAATCTTTGCCAGGCCATTTTTTTTTCCTAGAAATGAAGTTTTAAAAACAAGAGAGAGAAATATATTTAAACCTAAAATATTGCAGGCAGAAATGTGTTTTCCGTTTGGGGGTCATTGTGCTGTTTAAATAGAACATTTGTTGAGGTCATGATGCGTTTCTGTCTTGATACATTGCCTTCAGGGAGGGGAAGCTGCAGGTGCCTAAATTCCTGGTTATAAGCCGTAAAGTTACAATAGACAAATAATGTGATACAGATTATTAAAGCTACCTCGCTTCCCCTGAACTATATTGTCTGTTTGTCAACTTCTTTTTATTTTAAAGTGGTAAAAGGTGCATTTGATCTAGAACAGGGCTATTTATCTGTAGAGAATGGAGATTTCTTGGCAAAAAAAAAAAATTGAAACAATCTTCATCCTCCTGTCCCCGATCCCACCCCAAGTTCCTTAAGGATGTATTTACTCAGGAAAATAACAGGATATTTTAGAGAAAGATTCATTAAAACTTAAGGGAAGCAAAGCAGTAATTGAGAGGCTGAGGTCTTGCGGTCTGATTTACATGGCCAGTTCCTTAGAGCCATCACATGTAGAAAGGGCACAAGGTTCTCACAGTTTGCAGTGCAGTGCAGTGCCCTCGGTGGCTAATAATTAATCTGAGGGTGACCCACTGTGCCAGCCAGCACAGTGGCTAGTGCTAGTCTAGGCAGTGTCTTGTTCCACTGAGTGTTTGAGCACATGTAGTTGAGGAGGTGGTAGGCATTAGTAGCTCACTAATGGTAAAGATATAAATATGATATTAATTTCAAGACTGGAGAGACTTGCCAAGAGCTGTCTGGATGGTATTGTTTTCATCCTTTTAAACTGGTTTGTAAGAGTATTGTACAAAGGATGTTCTCTTCATTTGAAAGAGTACTGATAAGTACAGTTCACAAGGGAAGTACTGAATCTTCATCTGCCCATCTCCTGTTGTTCAAGGAATTCTGTGGCCTCTTGTACTGGGGGTCCCCTCAGTCCTCCGTCAGTGTGCTGCCATCCAGAGTGAAGTGAAAGAAGCTCAAACCAGCCTTATCTTAAGGAGGAAAGCATCTCTGAAACCTGTGTCGTTTTGCAAAAGCGTGTGGATCAAATAGGGTAGATGCTGTAACGTTGCAGTCCTTTCTTGTGGTTTTGTTTAAAAAACAAGTTCTTTTTCAGATACATCAGAATTTTTTTTTAGTTTAGTGACATAAATGTCATCAGATTTACAAGGTGCTCATTAGAAAGATGGTAGCTTTAAAGATGGTCTGGCGGCTCCCACAAATTACACAACTTTGTTACTCCTAAATTGTGGTTGCCTGATCTGCTGGAAGCTAAGGAGAAAGGGGTTACTTTCACTTTTCCACTGCCAGCTGGAGGGGAAGTGGAGTGGGAAGTGCAGTGGTAACAAATAGGAAGTTTGTATCTAGCATTGGATTGAGTAATTGGTTTCTTCGATGTTTATCCTTCCAGTGCTGTAATAAACGGCTTCACATTACTTAGAGGGATAGTTAAGTATGGACCTATGGGGATTTTTATTGCACTTAATTCAGTCTTTTTCTGAGGTATAAAAAAATGTTTAAGTGACTCTATTCCTACTTGTTTTCTGTTAACATGGCCCCATCATATCTGCTTCTCCCAGGCTTTGTTGCTATCTGTTTCCAAGAGGAAACTTCAGACTTTTGAAGTGTTTTTCTTAGTGATGTGTACACTGCACCCTCTCACAGCATACACTTTCAGTCTCAGTATTCATGTTTCTCACAGGTCGTAGTTACTTCATTAATTTCTTTGCATTATCATCACAGATACATATAAACAAAAATGATCTGGTACTCCTTGAAGTTCTTTTGAGACACCAAGGTCGGTACAACCTGAAACAAGTCTTGTGCCCAAGCGGCTTGAGCTATCCTTTACTCATGCAAATACAGCTTTTGAATCAGGTTATTGTTCAGATACAGATAAAACAAATTAAGCAAAGTGTAGTTGCATTCCCCGAAAGGGAAAATCAAAATCTGAAATACAGCATGCAGTTAGTTGTGACTTGTCTGGATTTTTTCCCTAATAAATAAGCCTTGTATTCAAGTTTGATATTGGCTTTTATTGCGTTCATGATTTATGTGCTTTCTGTAGGTTTGTAGTTACTTTCAAAAAATGTTAGTCCTCCTGTAAATTGTCATGGAGAGGCAAAGGCTCCCCTGGTAAGAAAAGGGAATGAGAAGATACTGAAGTGTAACATGCATATCAGCACTGCTGGTGGTGGCTGGCAGTGGCAGAGTTTTCCCTGTTCATTAATGGCACTCTGAGCATATACCTTCATAAACCTCAACGAATAAAATGGTTTGGTTATAAATACATTTTCATGTGTCAAATATGAAAAAAATGGCATTTTTAAACCAAGCATGACTTGGTTTACATCTCCAGTTTCTTATGGAATTAATTGAACATGATCTAACAAATTTGCTTTTAAAATGTGGGTGTTGGGTCCCAAAAATAATTGGTTTAAGTGTGTGGGCAATAAACGAATTCCAGAATTTCAGTTCTGTCTGAACAGTCAAAAATGATGTGTTAGGTGAGAGGGGAGCCCTCAGTTTTGCAAACAGTAATTTCCAGAAACTCAAAATTTGAATTACACTGCATTACAAGAACGAGCTGGCTTCGCATGAAGGTTTTTAATGTTTAACACTGGTGTCTGTCTGAGCATACTTAGATTATTCTGCTGATTAAAATTTGTAAAACTTTCAAGGAGCAGTCAAATGTTATCTGTGTCTAATCTGCAGGTCCTGTCAAAGGACTTCATAGTCTCTGAATAGAAAAACACAAGGATAAATCCCTAAGACAGAAGCTGTATTGGGGTTGAGAGTGGGCTACCAAAGGTGACATTTCAATGGCTGAACCAGAGAAGCCTGAAATCTGGAATCTATTCTGCTAGCAGAGAAACAGTGATGTCTTGATTATATTTTTAATATTGCAGAATTCAGTATTTTTTCTGTGTCTGTGTAAAGGTGCAACATGTATTCAAGCTTTTATGCATGCTTATCTTATCTTAGTTATTTGCTAGCACTTGAAACAAACAGAACTTTCATTTATTTTAGTTCTCATTCTGGGTGAAAGAACTTGGAGAAGAAAGTGGAAAATTGATTAGAGAAGTGTTTTTTATCCATCCTTGCTATTGTGCGGCATACATTCAGAGCACATTATAAACATATTTGTTCCACTCCCAAAGGGATACAGATATTTTCTCTATTAAAATCTGATTTACAGCACAGGAATCAGATAATGCTTTATCTGATTTGACTCACCTGGCTGCTTGCTGATAACAGCCCCCATGTCTAATAAATAAATAACAAAAAATCCAATAATGCCAGAATTACCCAGCATTCTTCATTAGGTCCTCAGTGGTGTTTTCATGGAAGTTGAATAAGAATGAAAGTAGAAATCAGTTGCACTGTTCATCATAGGAGAGGTTGGAAGGTAATGGTAGGCTTTTCTGGGGGATAGTTCTTTCTCTAGGAAATTACTGTAGAAAATTGTCTTGCCAACTAATTTTCTCTTCATCCCTATGGCCTTTGATGTGCTGTGTGTCATACCTGTACTGAAAATACCAGCATGTATGTGTATGTATGTGATTGTGCTTCCCAGATAATTTTCATGAAAATTTGCTTCCTCAGGCAGGAAGTTAAATTGCTTTAAATTGCTACCATTCAAAAAGACTGCCACTGTCATTTTGCTTCGAAATGAAATAGCAATAACAACAGGAGCAAGACCTTTCTCTAACTGTAGCAACAGAGCGTCTACTGACTACTAACTTCATAGGCAGATAAACAGGATCCAAAATCTATTGGATGCAGTTCACACTGTTAGTAAAATTAAAATTTTTACTCTGTTTTATTTCGTTGGGGTTTTGTTGATGCTGCCTTGTGAATGGCACAGAAAGATTACAAAAGCAATGGGGTTTTATGTCTTAGAAGAAATGCAGAGTCAAAAAAGACAAAAGAAAATGAGTACCTCCCTCATAAAAAATGCATGGGGTGAGAGACTGTTCTGGAAAAGGCTGTGAATTAGGACAATGGGCAAGTGTTTGTGTGCTAGTGAAGCTGTTTGTATAAACACTCTCTAACCTGTTTCATAACTGAAATTGTTTTTGTGGCACATTTTCCTGCCCCAGTTCATTCTGACTGAAGCAAACTAAGCGGTGCTTCCAGGAGCAGCTCTGTTTTCACTGGCAGAGTAAAAAGCATCACAAAAGTATTCCCTTCTCCTCTCCTTTCCTCTCCTTCCTTCCCTTCTCTTATTCTTCACTGGTAAAAGATTACCAGTCCATCAACTGGGATGGATCTTCAGAGCTTCAGTTGTGTATTTTTTCCCTTATTCATTACAGCTTTAAGACCCTGGGTAGGGCAGAATGACAAAAATGCTGCTGCTGCCCCCAAAACTTTGGGTGGTTTTGATCTTTCGTGAGCCATTTGCCTGTAGGAGTGCTACTGTCTGCCTTCCAGGGTCACATCATTTATTACAAGGCAAGGCCTGCTGAAATACTTTTCCAATAAAGCAGATGTTTTGATGGTGGCAGCCTGGCCTCCCACTGGTTTACTGCAAGTCAGCAAAAGCAACAGTGAGGGCCTTGCTTAGCATTGCATGAAATGATTTTGAACCAAAAAGACCATTTGGCATATATTAAAGGACTGATAAGCATAGAACTCGGTTATGCTGTGCCCCTAAAGCTGTGTTTGCATTTTTTTCTGAACAGCAGCTTGAAAACTCAGTTAAACTTTGTGAAGGGGCTTGAGATGGGGATTTGAGGTCACACATTCGGTCCATTTCAACAAATGTTTGAAATTTGTGGGAGGGAAATTTTATTCCAGCTCTTCTGTAGCAAGGTCCTGACGTTCAGTTTGGAAGGCTTGCTTTAATGTGATAAGTAGATAGGCTCTCCCAGAACACATTGTTGGGGCACCATTGCTGCTGTAGGACTCTACTTAAGGAAAAATTCATCGTGAGTACCTTAGTTCTGAACTAGCTCAAACCACTTCCAGCAGTAATTTTTATCCAGGTAGGTGGCCATTTTTAAGAAGACATAAGGAGTACATATATGATCCTTCCATGCAGCAGTGTTAGGCAGTAATTATCAGGAAGGGGTAGAATAAAAAAAAAACTCAGGGAGACTTTTTCAGCACAGGTGTGCACAGAGTGGATGATTCTGCAGAACCTAAGACCATCCTGAAGTAAACTGGAGATATTTATGTCTAGCTACATTGTCATGGCACATTGCAACTATGGGGAACTGATTTCACTATTAATATAGAGGTGAGAGGGTTGTCAAGACAGCAAAATGCTTTCCTTTCCCTAGCATCCTCTCTATTACTTCAGTCTTTCCTTCTGCTAATGGAAATGTGATGCAGAGGTATGAAGAAATAGATGCTCTGCTTCATCCCAGCTTTGGTCCAAATAATCCTCATCTCTCTGGTGGCAGTAGGTTGGTGAGAATATTGAAGCCATGTGAAAGTCAAAAGCAACCTGCTGCTACTGAAGGATAGGCGTTATAAAGACCAAGCACCTTTCTGGGGAAGAGAGAGATCTGCTCAGAGCCTGAGAGCTACTGTTTAGATTAGTGGGGGTCCAGAGTAGTTCTGTGGATTTCAGTGGTGGCTCTGAATTTTCATTAGTGGGTGTGAGGGCAGAATTTGTCCAAAAAAGAAACCTTTGAGTATATGCTGAAGACATTCAGCCCTAAAGGCATTCTCATCAGTCGGCCTGCTCATATGGATACCGGGAAATCATCTCATTTAGACAATTGCAGAGGCAAAGCTGAAACGTAATGGGTGTACTTGAATGAAAGTCAGTGAAAAATTGGCCAGAGTACAAATGCCTGTTTGTCATATCCCTTGCAAATATACTTTAATTGTTTTCATATTTAAATGCCCCAAATCAGCCATAATAAATGTAAATGTCACACTGTCGAGAGATTTCAAAAAATAAGAAAGCTCTCTGAGGCATGTGGTGAGTTATTGCTGGTTCCCAATGTCTCTGCAGAACCACAAAAGGGCAAGGACCGGTAGGGGGACAAATCAATCATGTCTGGGTAGAGTCCCCCAGAGTTAAAAAATGACTCATTAATGAACAACTGTGCTATTCAGATTTTTGAGGGGTTCTTCAAGTAGGTATGTGTTACCATTAAGAATTGACTCCTCCTTTCCAATTTGTTTACAGACCTTTTATTTTTTGGTACGTACTGGTGTATTTGATTGATCTTTTTTCTCCAAAAACATGACACTGAGGGAAATTATTTCCTCCGCAGTGATCTATTCCTCTACTTTAATAGCAAACAATTCTGGCTATTCCCTCTATTGTGTCTCAGTTTTTCATTCGCTGCTCGCTTTGTAAACGTTTTGCACGTTGTTCCTGAGGGGTCCCTGCTCTCTCCCAGTTTTTGCCTCTAGATGTTTGTGGGAAAGAAGAGGTGGATTTTTCCTTGCTGTTAAATGAAAGTCTAGAGAGGACAAAAGTCTGATGGATGTCGTCACTGACTTTTGTTATATGCTTCTAGAAAGTTATGTTTTGACTGTAAGTTCTTTATGGCATCCTGATGTGTAATTAATAAGCTGTTAACTGAATGCAGTGAGTGTGCTCTGAAATTATTAATTTTAAGCTTACATACCAATTACAGACCATTAAGCAAATCTGTTGTTTTCAGGTGAGTTGGAAGATACATATTTCCAATAGCTGAATACATATCTTGCCGTAGAAGCAGCTGTGGCTTCTTCGGGGCAATAAATACGCACGGGGGAGTCAGGGCAACAGCAGCAAAAGGGAAGAAAAAAGATATAGACTGGCAAAACTGTGATTTGAAGGGATCGCATTTGGAATTAGAAACATGTTTTGGAGAGAAGAAAGGGCAGATAACATCAAAATGTTGGAAGATAGGAACACAGATATTGAGCAAATGAGAACAGAGGTGTTTTAAGTAGACAGTTGACATCTTCCCTTTTGAAGCAGTGAATTGAGACCAAAACTTCTCAGTCTTGTTATTTCTCTGCTGTTAGCAATCTCCCTCATTTTCCACTGCTGTCCAGGCATAATAACCTACTTCTACTGTCAGTAAACTGGTCGGCTCAAGTGACGCAAGCCTGTCCACGGGATCTGCCTGGATGTTGATCCAACACAAAGGATGGCATTAGACATTCAACTTGAAAACAAGAAGGTGAAATCTTTGCTTACACTCTTGTGGCTACCAATTCAAGACTCTGAAATTCAGGAACAACATAAACCAAGAATTAAAATCAAGTACTATTTTTTGATGTGATCGTGGTTTTAGATTCTGAACACTGGTATCATTCAGTGTCCTAGGTGTCTTCCCTGGAAATGAATCTGGAGCTGTAGTTGAAGGTGCAGATATGTACAGCCTCAGCCTTTCCCACTACAGAAACTGTGGCTCCTAGGAGGAATAAGGTGAAGTACTGCTGAAACATGGGATGTGGTTCGGGCAGTTGATTGTCTGGAGTTTTTACTCTATGCAAGTATTTTAGCTACTTGCAAGTTAGCCATTTCTCTTAGCACTGGAGCTGAGCTCTCAGCACCCTGACATTCCTGAGAGCTCTTCCTTGACCCTCTAAAGCACAGGATAATCCAAAATGAAAGCTGTGGTATCATCTTTAAGATACCCACTTTTGATGCTGATGTGTCTGTGCCTTTGTTCTGGAACAGTTTAACATGTGCAATGTCATTGTCAATTCTGTTGAAATGAGTAAAATATAGAAGCCCCTGAGGAATATAATATGCATGCATTCAATGCAGCTTAAATCTTTGCAGTAAATAAGGCATAAAGTCCTGTGATGAATCAGGGCTCAAAGTGCGTCAGTTATGAGAATGCTGTTAACCGAAAGAGTCTGGCCTGCTTGGTTAATGTGGCTGTATAATTAAAGGATGAAAGCTGAAGAATTTGAATTAAAATTTCACAGGCAAACTTTAATTCCATCATCCCATAGCTCTGAAGTCCATGATGTTGCAGTTTTAGCATTTCATAAGAGCCATCTTCCATGTGTATTATATCCAAGTGAAGGTGGGTCCATGTACTGTTAACAGGTAACTGTATGTAGCGTGTCACATGGTATCGTTGCAAGTCTAGGTTGGTAGGTGGTACCAGAGTTTCCTGTTATCTACATTTTGAAGATTTTCCTTGTGTTTAACAAGACAATAAGGATAAAACTAATGAAACCTTTCAAACAAGTCCAACTATTTTTAGTAAATTTTAAGTGGGTGGTGACACAAGTCATAAAACAAATAAATGGCGGTGGAGTGGGTGTCAGGAGACGTTACCATCCACATAGCTTTCCTATGGCACCACTCCTGAAAAACCTAAAAAAAGGTTCAATTTCTATAAGCTTTCAGTGTTGGGGGTTCCTTCTTAACAACTTTTTCCAAAAGTCTGCTCCAATTAGAATTTCTTTCCTTTCTGTGTTCTGAAGATACAGTATGTGACAAATACATTCTCATGCTGTTAAGCATTGGAACACAACATTTATAATCTAATTGCCAATAAGAAATCTCAGGATTGTACATTTAGGTTTCCCAAGCATAGGGTATAACTCTGTAATTTACACAGGCACTGGCAGTACCACTGTATCACCACTGATTGGCATGCTACTTAATGATGCTGTTTATAAGACAATTTTCTAATCTGCTGCATGAACACTCATCAGGAGCTTGCTTCTTGATTTAAAGCAGAGGAGTCAGAGAAGAAGATAAGGTTTTTTATACTTATAAAAACAAAACGGGAAAAATGGGAGTTATAAAGAGAAATATCAGGGGCTTTTTTGTTTTTTAATTTTATAAAGCATTGATACAGTAAAAAACCCACAAAAAAGGCAAAACACAGTTATGGGTATTGTGAATCTGGATTATGCATTTAAAAGCTCAATGTGGAATTGAAATCTGTGGGGTGAACGAGTCAGTATTCCTCAGGGTATTTCCCTCAGCTATTTTGAAATTGGATGATGATAGCTTAAACGTTAACATTCTGGCTTTTTAACAGGTGTTATATTTCCAATCATCATTTAATAATTATTATGTGATTTGATGTTGTAGATAGTCTGTGGGGTCTAGTCAATTGAAGCTGGAGCATGGTCAGTTTTCCATTAATTTCACGTCAAATTTTAGTTTTCATCCCAATAAAATTAGGCAACCCTTTTCTTTAATTAATTATTCCTTGCCTTCTTCCTATCTATTCCATTCTTTTGTTCTGTAATCAACAGAATATCTTTAAATTTTAAAATGTTACCTATATCACACGTAAGCTGGACCAAGTGTGTCCCACATAAAAACAATTTGCGGTATGATTTAGGAGGTTTTAACAAGATGAGCTTCAGTTGACCTGCACAATTTATGAGTAGCTTTGGTACACACAAATAAAGTAACTCTTCCAAATTTATTCTGAAATAATCATTTTAAAACCTTTGTAAACATACATTGACATCCTGTTGTCTGTATATCCAATATACGTTGAAGAGTTAATGTTTCATAAAAACATTAGAGCTTAATACCAAGCTTGTGGAGTTAATAGGAGAATTGCACATTGACTTTAATATTTGTATGTTAATCTGAAGGTTCCTCTGTCCCTTCCTTCACTGAATTAGAGTAACTTAAGCCTGTCATTCATCAGAAGTTTTATTCATCCATGTATTTTCATACATGTGACTAGTTCAGTGGAATATAAAAGGATTACTCAGTGGGTAAGTTTAAATACGTGCAGAAGTACTTACTACAAGTTAAACTCTGCAGTGGGAGATATAACCTTCAAAAATGCCTGAAATGGCTTTTCTGTATGTAAAATAAGGTGGTAATGACTTTAATCTCAATCTCAGGGGTTAGCCATCAGTGCCAGTTCCTATTCAGATATCTCTTCTCACTCACCAGTGCTATAAAGCTCCCTCTTCTAGCTCTGCACACTTTTTCATATATTGCTGGTTGGCTGTAGTAATTTACATGAATTCCTCCCAATGTTACTGTTGAATGTCTGGGCAAAGTATGAAGACGTTGTGAGACAAATGACTTTCAAATACTTCTCACATCTAGCTTCTTTACCTGTAGCTCAACAGATGTGGCTCCCTATTAATACAGCTGTCAAGTCCATGCATTGAGTAAATGTTTCATATGAGCATTCTAGGAAAAAAGAAGGGTTCTGGATACATACCAGAATTTTTAAACAGTCATAAAGTTTTCATTAAAATAGCCAAAAGCATTAGAATATGGTACATGTCGGCACAGTTGTAAGAGAGCAGAACACTTTGAATAGAGTGAATCAACCAGAGTGGATTTGATATTTTTTTTTTCAGTGCTAAACATTTGCTGCACTTTTGTGGCTTTGTCTGCCGTATGTAAAGCAACATTTTGAATTCTCATTAAAACTGTGCATGCAGCCAATGCAAGGCACTCACTGGGGAACAGGGAAAATTTTCCACGTCGTGTTATGGGCTAGAATGTATGAAATACATCAACATAAATCTTAGTTGCACTAGAATAATTAAGTATTGTTTCTATTTTGTTTTAAAATATGAAGGGTTGCTGTGTTTACCTTTTAACATTCCAAAAGCCTGCAAACTGTTTTTTGGCAAATGCAAATCAACAAATGCTGGCAATATTCTGAAAGACAGCTTTCTCTTGTGAGCTTATGGAGAGATTTATATTGCTCATTTGCAATGTACAGTAGAGAGGTTGATTGGTTCTTCAGAGCTAAAGCCTGCCACTTTCTGTTTGCTGCTGCCTTTTGTTACCTTGTGTTAGAACAGACCTGGACCATTTCAGACTTGTCTTGGATTTTTGGTAGCTCTCCTGCTGCTAACTAATTTTGCATCCCAAATATCCCAAGCAAACATTGTTGTCGGTGAATCTTTAGATTAGCTTGTGTTCCTTTTAATGTCTCCACAATTACTTTAGAGTCCCAGCTGAAATCACCTCAGATGAATTTTATTCACTGTCAGGATATTCACTTTTTTCAGTTTATGCCACTCTCTAACTTCTCAGGGTAATGACTTCCCTATTTCTTAGACTTGGTTTTGCACCTGTGTTTCCAGAACTTCTCTGACAGTTTTGTGGTTTACCTTCTCTGATGCCATTTTCAACAAACCCTTCAGAAGTTACTAATAATCAAGACTGTCTTTTAAAAAAAAAAAACCACACACAAACAAAACAAAACAAAAAAACCCTCAAAACTCAGTCGTCATCGTGGCACAGCTCCACTTGCTGGCTCACTGGGTAGCACACCAGGCTGGGGATCCAGCAGTAGGGCTGGGACACATCATTAGCTCTCATCAGTATACTGTTTCTCTTCTCCTGCTGTTTGTCTTGTTAACTCTTTGGGGTAGGGACTGCCTACTGCACTGGGTCTGTGCAGTGCACCCTGTGCTGCCTGGTAGTCACATGCTACAGGGATAACCATAATGAACTGCAATTAGGATATGACTGCTGGAGTTACAGTTGAAAGTTAATGCCATTGAATGATTCTTGATTTTAAATAAATGCATGTTCTGTACACGTTAGAGGCTGCATCTAGATTATTATCTTCAGAAATCCTACTGTGGAAAGAGAAGAAAATCATTGTTTAACATACAGTGCCATCTACAGAATAGGTTGTGCAGCCTGCACTTAATACATTATATCAGGGGTTTTTTGGTTGTTTTTTTCTTTTTGTTGGTTTGTTTCTTTTTTGTCACAGAACAGCTGAAGTTTATGGCTAAAGAGGGTATTAGAAGTTTTTAGCCGATGCCTGCAGAATGGGAGGATGGGAGTTGAAGAGCCTTGGGGCCTGGCTGGGCTCTTGCTGAACTGCTGGGCTGCAGGTCCCACTTTCTCAGCTGCTGCAGCTTGGGGAGTTGATTCTGTTCCCCAGGATACCCAAATGGGAGGTGGTTTGTGTGCTCACCTACTTCAGCTGTAATCTGTAATATCTGCCTTCCAGGCTTCACCAACAACACCCGTTATTAACTTTCTCTTAGAAGCCTGTATTTTTGGGTTTTGTTTCTTTGTTTTGGGCTTGTTTTGCCGTTTTTTTAATACAACTTTTTCTAGAAGACTGCAACTGCAGCTGTCTTTCCCAGCAAGCCCATAACTTACTACAGCAGACACAGACAGGCCCACAGAGGTGGAAAAAGGGGACAGGAGACCGGAGAGGAAGATACTCATCTGGGATCATGTTGTGACCATTAGGTATAGTAAAGCACCCTGTCAGCTGCCCTCTCTGTTAAGAGTCAGTTTAAATGTGGGGGACAAGGGGAGGGTGTCCACCCATGTTATTACCCGCGCTGTAAGAGAAAATCTGTGAGGTAGTAGTTGCGTGTTTGCATGGTTGGAATGATAGTATTGGTATTGCAGGGGAAGTTTTTAATCCCCCAAATCTTTAGGGTGCTCTTCAGACAAACAATTTTGGTGAAGAAAGCTGGATTATGATAATATTGTTTTTAAAAAGACAGAAAAGCTGAACAAACACGCAAATATCACTCCTTTCACTCTCCGGAATCCATAATTTATGTAATATAAGTTACTGTGGTCACTGCAGAACAAACTGTTGTCTGTCATCTTCTGTCTAGTTTCTGAACAATGGAACTTACCTGACCTTTAAGCTGTTACTAGCTCAGGTCCCACTGTTTGGCATCTTCAAATTAGTGGAGCTAAAAAAGAGAAATGGGAAAGGAGGGCTGAGAATGAATTCTGACATCCAGGGCAGATACAAAATAATTTTCTGGCAGAGGAGAAGGAGGAGGCAAAGAAAAGAGAGCGATCTTTGGGGTTTTTTTTATAGTTAGACGTGAGATTCAATGTATTTAAACTAGCAGCAGAGATAGACCAGGAGGCTGAGTGTCTGAGACAGCTGAAGGTGCACGTTAAATAGAGTTTATGAGACTACCCTGCCATTTCTCACCTGCACTGTCACAGTCGGTACATGTGAGTGCGTAGGTGAGTGGGGGTGTATGTAAATAACAATTTCTCTTTATTTAGTATACATTAAACCTGAAAAGGGGCAGAAATATGAGTTAGCAAAGTGCTACAAAATGTGAAGGTAATTATGTGGTAGTTATCCTCAACATTTCCATCTTTAAAGTGGTTTTGAACTGCTTAAGTGAGGCAGTTACTGCAGACTGTGATTAGATAAATGGATGCAAATGGTAATTGTAACTGATGAATGATTGATGATGGCTTTATATGTTTATCATTATATACCGTTGTAAACACTTTTTCCTCAGCTAGGATGGAGCCTATAGACAAAATGATGATGTATCTAATATGAATTCAAACTGTAATATTTTAAAGACTATATAGGTCAAATGTTGTAGGCTGGGACAACCACAGAGGTGTTACCTCAGTACCTTGAGAACTTTGCCATTGATATCAATGGGCTGAACACTAAATTTTTCCAGCTGACATTCAGGGCCTGAATACAAGTGTGGCTGGAAAGGTGGTTTAATAGGAGAGAGCTTAAAACTGCAGATGGGGAAGCTGAGGACTGTTGAACAATGGTGTTGGGTGAGGAAGACCCACTGATCCACTGCTCAAAACAGGAAATGGAAATGCCATTTCTGTTTATTTTTCCATTGCTTCTCAGATCTCCTGCCATTCTTCTCAGCTTTCCAGTGTCTTGTCTCCTCAAGTTAAAGTCAACCTTTGTGAATTTCTTCTGCCCTGTATATCATTAAGGTCTGGAAGATACTTGCAGTGCAGTATTTGACAGCCATGGGAGTGAATGTGGTACACCCCCATTGTAAGAGTTATTTGAGACAGATCAAGTGTGTTTGGATAATTGGAAGTTGATGGGAATGAGGAGACAAACAAGGATGTCCCTTGATCAGAGTGGAATAAGAAGTTTGTATAATTTGAATGATGCTGTAATTCTGTTTGATTTGTCACCTGCCATTTGCTAATTATTAATCACAGTAACAACATTTGGCAGTTAATTTAAAGGGATTTTTATTGCAGCAGCTTGAGTTTAATATCAGCTCTTTGTGTACTGTACAATGCAAAAAAGTAACCTGTGGTAATTAAATTACAAGCTAAGTCTTGATTCTATATGAATTTTTCTATTTGCTGAGGAAAAAATAAGCAGGATATTTCCAAAGAAAAGTTCTAGATCATTAGCAGCCTCTGCTGCCTGCTCTGTTTCTTTACATCGCTTCACCTACAGTGCTGAATTCTGTTACGTTTTCCTGTGGCACCGTAGAACTGACAAGGAACTTGCTGGCCTTTCTATCATGTGCCTGCCCTTGGGCTTGTAGAAGAGAACTGAATGAGGTTCTGGTGTGTTGACCTTTTAGATGCAAGGGAAATGGTAGTCCTGTTTGCTTACACATCAAATGCTGCCAGGCTATTGTCTGCATTAACCTTTGTGGAGCACCCTGATGTGATTGTTACTCTCACAGCAACACAGATGCCAGAGAGAACTGAGAAGGGATAAATTGGAGGTGCCATGCAAAACAGCTCAGCTAAAGACATTTTTCTCCTGCACTGAAGAAAAGGTATTCTGTACGTGTTTAACTTCTTAGCTGGTCTGTGAGTTCTGTAATTTGCTTAGCCAAACAGAACTTCAAAACAGATGGTTTCTAAATTTGGGGAAAATAACCATTTTTTCCCTGTGCAGTCTGCAGTTAAGCTTTAGTACTGAAATTATTTGAAAATTAAACCAGAAGATAAAATTGGGATCTTTACCAACTGAATACTAATTTCAGGAACATACAATTTTTAGTATATGTTAAGTTTTCATCTGCACATTTAGTCTAAGATGTGTTTATGCTCTGATTTAGTGTCTCTTGCTGTTTACTTGCATAAACACCGCCAAATCAGTCAGTTGGAGTCACCTGTGTATTTAGCTCCCACCTGCATTTTCTAATAGAAGGAAGAATGACTTGTTCCCTCCTTCACAGAGGAGGAAGTGGAAGAACATCAGGAAATAATTCATTGTACTTGCATAGCGCCTGCTATCAGCAATCTGCATAGGTGCTTTACCAAAAATGTGTATTACCTTATCTGGAGAACATTTTTGTTGTGAGAAGCTGCTTCATTCCCAATCTCTTCAATGAGGAAACTGAGTCACAGAGAATTTGATTAGTCTGAGATTATAAGTGAATCTAATTAAAACTTAGGACTCCCAGTATCCTGTGCTTTGGGGTTGTTTTTTTATTCTGAGAGAAGTAAACTAGGACAAGTAATTCATTGTTTGGTATCTAGTATTTTTTAAGAGGCATTTAATATTATAGTTGCTATTTCCAAAGTGTATCCAGTAAAAATATGTTTAGAAATCCTGCCTTTCTCTTAGAACATATGGCCAACTGTTAGTCATTTTGTATATGTCCATCCCTGAACATAAAGAGGTGTGAAAATGGAGTTAAATTAATTTTCTTAAAAATTCAGGCATAATGTTTGGTCTCCTCTTTACCAGCCCTTTGACCATTAGTGGTCAGCGTGAGAGCATCTGTGTTCACTCAGGTAACCTTTGAGATAATTTCAGTTCTTGGGTGATGAGTTATCTTGGGTCGAGTGTTACCAGAGGATAGTTTTAGAGATGTGAATCATTTGATTCAAGTCTTTAATCCCCCAAGCAAGCGGTGCTGTGCAATGCCCAGCCAAACTCCATCCTGCAGGGCAGAGCTGGACTGTGGAACTCATTGCCACGGAATACTCAGCAGACTACAGATATGAATGGATTCAGAAGAAAACTTGACAAATTGAGCAAGAGCAATCAAGTAAACACAGTGAATACAGTCTCCACCCTAAGCCATTCCAAAGCCCTGAGGGAAGTACTATATTGCCCTGCCTCTAAAGCTCTTTCCTACATACCCAGTACAGACTCTTGCCTGAGGCTTCTGTGCCAGTGCCCTGCTAACATAAACACTTGGATCGCAGCAGTGGCTGCTTTTGTGCTCTTTTGACCCTTGGAGTCTGTAGCTCTGTTTCCTCCTGAGAGAGCAGTTATGCTCTTCCCTTTGGCCTCCTCTTCCAAGCTGTTTTGACCTCTGCCCAGATTAGGGACTCATCATTACAGTTTAAATTGTCCTTTCCTAGAGAAAGGACTAGAATTATACACCCATTTTCAGAAAGCATTCCCCAGCACAACATACTGCCTGTACTGTACTGATAATATGGGTTTACTTCTGTTGAAAACATCTAAACTGCCACATCTTTTTGAACATCTTTAGGCTCTTTCTGCCAGTGCAGTATTGGGCTGCTGGAAAATACAGCCTTGAATTTCTTGCTAAATTGTCAAACTGAGTTGGCAATTGAGAGTCTGCCTTGGCATTGTAATGGGCTTTGGCTGTAAAGGTTTCAGAGAAGGACTTCTCTTTTGCTTGAAAACCTGCTTTCTAGTTGAGGTTTCTAAAGGCAGTATTATTGATCTGCAGACATCAATGGAAGTGGTTTTATGGGCCCAAAGCATGGTGTCAAAAGCAGAGAATGAGTTGACTTTCCTTCTTACTCTCTCCTGAGTTTTTAGATATGTTAAGATTTTTGGTTGGGTTTGTGTTTGGTTTGGTTTGGTTTTTTTTAACAGAAAACTGGATTGTAGCTTCCCTTTCAAAGGCTGTGAAGTAAATAGACATCGTCTAACAGGGTGTGCAGCTACAGGAGCACCTAAGATCTTAAGCTATAGGAGTAGAGGTGTAAATTACTGAAAGCAATAGCCATATTATGCCTTGCAAAGTTGATCTTTCATTACATATCCTGGTTAGGCAGTGGTTGCTGACCACAAGTGCATTCATACCAGCTCACCCGACAGGTGGAAGTTTTTTACTGTTTCCTCAAGGTTTCTTTGCGAAATAGTTAAACTGACTTTGAGTTCTCTTCAACTTAAGCCCATTGGTATCTCCTCTGAAGTATATAGTCTTTGCTAGCTCAGAAGGAGTGCTTTTGGGCAGGATATAATCATGAATAAGGCTTCCATCTAGCTCATGTTGCTTTTTAGAGTTGTTGTTTTTATGTAAATCAGTTTTAGGATTGAAATTGCAGATTAGATGTTCTGTGGGTACCTTCTTGGCAAGTTGTATCGCTGACTCGAAAGGTAAAACTACAGTATAATAGCCACTTGATGGTGCTTTCTGAAGGCTGTAATGTCTCTTTATTTTGCTGCAGATATAGTAGCAGCTGGCAGGAGCATAAGGTTGCAAAATTCTTACCGCAGCCGTTCTAACTCTGTGGCTTTTATGCTGCTACATAACATTTATATACAAGGTGATGGGAAAGGAAGGTGAGTCAGATGTATTTGCATGTTGTAGTAACAAAATCCAGCATTAAGGGGTTATATTTTATTCTGGAAGACATGCCTCTTTGAGGGTGTCATCTGATATCATAAAATTTGCAGCTTGATTGGTTGTTCTTCTGATCATTGGCCTCTTGTATAATAGCCAAAAGTTCAAGAACCTCTTTATCTTGAACTGCCTTGGCATGAGTTCACATCTAAATCTGTAACATATTTCAACTTCAAATTTAGAAAACTAATTGAATTGTGCTATAGGAAACTATATATATTTCTTCAAGCTTGGTAAAAAGATCGTGGTACTCTAGCACGATGCGTCCAAGGATTATCGGGCAGATGATATCCTTCACATCCATATTTCTAGTCATCACCATGGAAAAGAAAACCTTCTCTCTTCAGACTGATTTTTCAATCAAATGCTTTGACAGAGATAATGTGAAAAGTAAGTGAAGTAATATCCAACAAAGGGTTGTAAATTTTTCCTGTATGCAGAAGAGGATTATTATGGACATTAGTTTTGCACTTTTGTATTGTGGAAAGAGGAATGTCTGTAAGTGTATACAGGTACAGGACATATAAAAAATATATATATGAGATAAAGGACTGAGATTATCAGAGGAACTTCATTATATGGTGATCGGAGGAATCTACCTTTGGTGAATTAATGTTAAAATTAGATCATACCTTTTTTTGCTTGCATCTTCTGACTCTGGCGTAAAGTTTGTTCCCCAAGTCTAAGCCCCTGAGGATAAATACTAAATCATCAACAGCAGAGTGGTGATTGACCTCAAGCAGGTACAGTCTCTAGTCCAGAAGTAGTGCTTCTGATGTAACTTTGCCTTTTTGCAGTGTTGTTTTGTATTTCATGAGCTGCACAATCCACATCCTATATTTGCCCATTGTTTATGTTTCTGTAGCTGTCTCCCCACCATTTAAGTATAATTATATTTTGGAAGAGAAGCAGCCCATGACTTGGAAGTTGCAAACATGAATGTTTCTCCTGGACCTTACAAAAAGTGGGTCCTTTGTGGCGAGCAATGACAATGCTGTGCTCATCAGGATAGTGCAAAGTCTTGAATTTCGGGAATCGAGTTGTCCTTTGTTGGAAGAGTGATATGTAAGGAATGATGTGAAATAAGTTATTTTCCCATATGATAAACTGAAAAGAAATTGATGGAAATAGATGATGCAGAAGTTCCTGCCCCCTAATCAGTGGTTCAGCTAATGTAGAAAGAGATTTCCAACCTGCTGATTGCATTGCTTCAGAAGAAGAAAAATCATCCCATTGCTTGAAAATGTAGTGTTTTGTCTTGGAAAGAAAAATGCATTAAATTATGGTACTTAGTGTTTTAGATGTTCCACCTTGTCAGATCGAGGCTCGCTGGAGCAAGTAGAGGCTGATTCAAATATATAATTTCTGCCATAGCCTGGAGATGACACTTCAGTCTCCACCGTCACTAATCTGGCTAGGAATGACAATCACAGTGATAATTATGTGGGAACTCCACAGTCTCAGAGGCAAAGCAAAGCAGATACTTTTCTGTATAGAATTTGCTTCTTGAATAACCAAAAGCAACAAATCAGATCCTCCAGTGTCTAACTGATGCAGGTCACCTGATACAAAATGTCATCTGATTGTATCAAAGCAAAGCTAATTATCAGTAGAATTGTATTGCCCTGTGTGTTTTGGAACACATACATATTCATTATTCTGTCTGCTCTTGAAAGTCTTAGCAATTGCTTATTACAGTTAGATAATTACTGAATACATCCCGTTCGTCTGAAACTTGGATCAAATGCAGACTCAGGAGCCAACAAGGAATACTCAGCAAAACTGAATAGTGCTAAATCAAAAACTGATGAGAAAGTCCTGCTTTCTGCACTGCACAATCTCACTTTGGAGCATGCTGGGCTGAGGTGGTGTTGGGTTTTGTTCACCAGTGGTTGTGTGTGACTACACTATGTTCCTTTGAAGCATGTAATCCTACCTGATTGCCTTGTCCTTGGCTTCATATCACATATGAACGTACAACACCTACCAGAGATGCAAAGCATCACCAATTCTCCTGATGTAAGGATGCTGAAAGATCCAAAAGAGTAGATAATTTGAGTAATGGACTGTCTATACTTAAAATAGAAAAGAGACAAATGCTTCTTTGGATAACTTCTGTGTTTCCATGCATAAAGTTAGTCTTTAGGGGTTAGGGCGATATTTCCCTGGGCAAATACCCTAGGTGTGTCAATACTGCCTAGATTAGGAGGGGTTTGTTCTTACCTTTAAATTTGGTTGGGAAGTTACCAAAATTACAAACCAGGAAAAAGAGACTTGGTGAGATAAGTGTGATATTTCCCATAATTACTCCTAGTTTCTATTTTAAGGCTTATTTGTTTCACAAACTATTTGTCCAGAATGTTACCAGCCTTTGGTTGGCTGCGTATCTTTAAGCCTTAAATGAGCAAACGCATGTGTAAACATGGTGCAGTGAAATGTTGGCTATTAAAAACTGAACTCATAAAAACCTGTTTGAAAAGTAATAGACAATCAGCATCTTCTTTTATAGAGGAAAATCAATTTAAAAAGAAACGACTCTGAATATAATTAAACATTGTAACTCTAGTTTATATGTGTTTAATAGGTATAATAATACCTACTGTATCTCACAGGAGCCTTTTGAAGTTTAATTAATTAGTATTTATAGAAGCACACTGAAATCCTAAGATGAGAAGAAACTCCGGGTACATTGTATTGTTGCTCTTGTTTTATGAGCAATTTTGAGAAAAACCTGGTACTTCCAGAAATCCAGAATGCATTTTAGCATTCCATCATAATTTTACATTCACCTACAGTTAGTTTCTTATTGTTTTCCTAAGATTTTCCTCCTTTTAGAATCAATACCTAAGGCTGGTTTTTTTGCCTAAAACCCAAAATATGTATTTAAAGCAACTTTTAATGTTAGGTAAATACTATTTCTTTCCTAAACCTTTATTTCATTTTAAGTTCCTTCAGAATTATCAGATGTAAATCAGAAGTGCTTAAATAACTTAGAGCCAATCTCAGTGATGAACAAAAACACAAACTATGCAGTATAGTGGTATTCAGGGCAGCCTCTTAACTAGTGAGAAGACTGGTAAAAATCTTGTGACAGGGCTCAGTAGTTTGTATTTCCTCCTTACAACAAACGAGTCCATCAGCACGATTTGTTTTGCAAAAAGAAGTTTTGCAGGAAAAATAAGCCAACAGCTGTAGAGCCTCAGTCTTCGGTAGGAATGGAGATTTGGAGAAAGAGAGGTCCCCAGTAAAGATGGCATCACAGCTGGATCATTAGGTGTTTTAAAGATGAACTATTAATCAGTTCTGAAATTAGACCACATCTTTAGTCAACTAGAGAATTTAAAACCTTTGTGTGTGTAGGGGAGAGCGACGGATATGTCAGACAGGCTGGCCTGGAGGTAGATGAGTGTATTCTGGTTTGTGTTGGGCAGGTGTTCATTTTTCTTTGGGTTCACATTTGTGACAAAATATTTTTAAACCCAGGAAATCCTTTTTAAGTATCTAAATATAGATAGGGTTAGGATTCACCCCCACCCACTCTAATAGGTACATTTAAAAAAGGCAGTATCTAGATTGGGTTATACTGAAGGTTATTATTTCTGACATTAAAGCAGCGCAGCTCCTTTTTTTTTTTTCCCCAAATGAGCATCACTACCTTTTAACCTGGTTTTATTATGATTGCCACTGCACAGCTAGTTTCATGTACACATTTCAAAGAAATAATCTAATTGATGATATTGACAAGTAATTTTTGTCACAGGTCTACAGTCTGAAGCAGGCGGAAGGACATATCACCAGAATTAGCCAGCTGAAGGCTTAGGGAACTGCTGAGTGGCTCTTCCACCTCGGGAAAACCTCTAATAATTCATAGTATTTATTGTAAGTTCTGAAGGACCATTCACTTTTAAATAGCACTCTCTTCAACACTGGGTTTTTCCCATGCCTCTCGCAGAGTTATAAAATGGAGAAGTACGCAGGCTTCATTATGTACAAAGTCTTTAGAAGTGTGATTTTCATGATGGGATTTTGATCTTGCAGGTTTTCTTACTATGCAGAATGTAAGCTGTTGATTTTTAGGCAAGTTGGGGTGCTTTGAGAGAAAACACAGTAGGCATTGGTCAGTTTTTGAAGCATATTGGCTCCATTGTTTTCACAAAGCTGATCTTAGGTATTTGTTTCTCTGTTTGTCTTGCTAAATTTACAAACTCCTTTGCCTTTTCAGCTGAAACTTGTAATCAAACAACAGACAGCTAACTTGTTCTTTGTTTAATCTACAGTGTTGGCATGGGCTGTAATTCCAATTCTGTATAATTTAAATTCTGTGGGAAAAAGAATTGCCATTGGATGTTTTAGGTTGTGGTTTTGGCTTTAAGTGTATAGGAAAGAGTGTTTCCGTTCACTCTGTTTAAGCAAGTACTTAAACATATAATGCCTTCAAAAAGCCTCGGTTCTCATCAGCTTTAGTAGCACTGCTGAAAGGCTCTTGCCAGCTCTAGAGATTAGGATTTTAGCAATGCATTTTTAGAAGGGAGAAGCATAAACCCATGAGCTCTGCAGGTGTTAGAGCTCTGGAGAGCCCATCAGTCTCTGTAGCCTAAAAGCTACTCCTCTGGCTTTTGGCCAGCTCTGCACCTACGGGGCATGTGAAGGATCCAGCTAGGCAGTCCTCCCCTGGCCCTGTGTACCCTAGGAGGCCAGAGGAGTAGCTTTTGCCCATATCTGGTCTCTGCTGTTTTTCCGAGTCTTTAAAATTTCTGCAGTAACCACAGGTTTTTCTAAGGTGAAATGACCTATAAATATATCAAACCCTTTGAAGATATGTTGTCCTATGCCAGTCGAAAGGATAAAGACATACTATCCTTTACTACTAAAAATAATTGGAGAGGCTCCATTGAGGAGCCAATTTAGAGAAATTATTGCAGTGAGACAGATCCCAACGTAATTGATGTTTGGTATGGACAGATTTATGGAGGTAGCTGTTACAATCCTATTAAATACTTAGCTGAAGCACTTAGCTCTGTCACTTTTATTAGCACAGTTTTGCATACTCTTTCCATGGTAATTTGAGCTGTGTATTTTTTATCCTTTGTGTGACTTCCTGCATTGCAGAAAGACATCTTTAAAACTCCCAGCATCTTCCTTTATGCTCATGATAGCAGATTGCATTGACATGGTCTTCACACAGGAACAAGCACCTTTTTCTTGTCCTGCCTGTGGCTGTACTTCCCTCCTCCATCTGGACAGATCTGCTGGGTTTTTTTCCTCACTTCGTGCGGGAAACATACTGCATATCTAATATATTGTGTTCAAAGAAGCCGAATTTGCTTTTTTAATACAAACTCTTATCTCTTACCGAGCATAGATCTACAAATACTGTACTATGTCCCCCACAGCTAGTCTCTGTTTTGAGATTCTTCATCATGTGTCAGACAGATGGCACAATCAGTGGGTTGTATCAGAGCATTAAAAAAAGAATTTTTTTCTCGCTGCTTCTACCCAGACTGTTTTGAATTCAGTGAAATGCAACAGCTGTAACACAATCTTTCAATGACAAGTCAGAACATGGTGTGGGGGGTGGAGTGTTGTTTCTTTTGAAAGTCAAAAAATATGTAGGAAAATCGCATTAAAAAGAAACATGAAGAGCTTAAACAGAGCTAGGAAGGTTGCAAGGTTAACCACCTGAGTTTTCAGAGTTGTTTTTTCTCTCAGCTGTCTCAGATCACAGGTGGATCTTTATTTGCAGCTGTGGGTACAGACAACACAACGCTCTTTTTCCTTCTGTTGAATACTTCTTAAGACCGCTCCTTCATTCGTTATTAAATAAGGTACCTGGTACTTACAGAAGGCTTGCCAACGCTTCAAAGATGCTTGTATTCTCCGTGAGCGTGATGGAAAAAGCAGCATAAATAATATAAGAGTTTGCTGAGAGGACAGCCCTAGGTTTCTGTATTGTGAATTTGTTCTGCCTGACCATTGTCAGCTCCGCAGGCATGAAATTTCATTTTAATATCAAAGAAATCTTTGAAAACCGTTAAATGATATAGAAAAGAATAGAACTTGTGTTTTAGTCCTCATCCTACACAAGCCCTAGTGGTCTTTCCTTCCTATGTTTGTTCTCTCCCACCTGTGTTGCTCTTGCCCCCATGTGCTCCTAGTGGAATCCCTGTCATGGGTCCCAGCTTCCCACAAGGAAGAAGTGCAGTCAGCAGAAGAAGCAGTGATAAGCTGCCAGTATGCATGGGGTGGTGAGTATGGTCTTGACAAAAAATTGAAACAGAGATGAGGGTCTCTGCAGAGCTAGCAAGGAGCCAAGCTGAGGGGAATGGGAGAAGAGAGGAAATGGGGGAGTGCCTGCCTTCTGACTGCCAGGTGAGGGGTCCTGGAAAGCCCTCGAGTGCTGCTCATCTTCACCTTGCTCCTGAGGAGAAAGCTTGGTGTGAGATTTGTAAAAGAAGCGTCCTGTTCTTTTTGTATCTCCAGCTGTCCACGTTATAAAATATACCATAGGGTGTAGATACATCATCTCTCTTGCTTGCATCGTCATCTGCTTTCTGTAGAACATAGATTCTCACTTCATATCCCTTCAAATTTCATGTTCTCTGGTTGTATCACTACAGCCAAACTGCTTCTGTAATGTTGTTTTAGGTGGTTTTCATTCCTAGAAACTACAGCTTTTTAAGCTAATATCATATCCCTGCCCAGGTAAATTTGAGCTATATGAAGAGGTGCTTTCAGCTAATACGGGGAATTACGCAAGAATAACTGTACCACTTTAAATTGTATTCTCTTTAAATCTGCATAATTTTTTTCACATTAGCAAGTCGTAAAAGAAAGGAAGTTTTTAATTTAATCTTTTAACAGGTGAGAAGATGAGCGTACAGACTAGGAACAGCAGTTCTTCTCTTTATGTTGTTGCAATATTCAATTCTCTTCTTGGCACTGCGTGGGAGACAGTTTGGATTGTGGGACAGGCTTGATATTTCTGTTAAATGATCAGCAGGTAAATGATTGTGCTGATATTTAATTGTCACCTTTTAGATTCAACTGTTTAACAAGTCATTGTGACAGATGAGGTGGCTGTTGTGTCTGAAAGCTATTCCGGTAGCATTTACTTTGTCTCACTCGGTGCAATTCTTCAAAACTGTCTTCATAACTGTGATGACTAGAGAGTGGAGCAAGAAAAGGAAGGAGTGGTCCATCCTGGCACATGCAGAAAGTCCTGCCAGAGGTTCTTGACCCAGATTTTGACCACAGAAGTACACGCTGTGCTGTGTTGTAATGGGATGTTCTGCAAAGCTAATGCCACAGCTTACTGAGAGATGGGATGCCAAGTCACTGTAAGGAACACAGGCCAGCAGTTTAGACAACTCAATGTTAATTACACTGTCCTTTTTCTACCCGTACTATTATCATTTTCCCAAGTAATTATTATTATTTCCCTCCTGGACCGTGGGTTAAACTGTCTGTAAAATTCTGCTACATTGGAAGCATGGGAGTTTGCCCTTTTCCAACGTGTTCAGCACCATTGACAGTGGGGTTTATTGGTCTGTGCATTTTATTACTTTTTTTCCCCGTGACAGCATGGAGTGATGAACAGCTGGCCAGCTGCAAAAGTGCTTGTGCAACCAGAGAAGGTTGGGAAAGAGTCTAGCTGAGAATTGCTTGCCAGCTTTACTGCAGAATTATGATTAAAATGTTTTGTTGAGAGTTTAATATATGTGCACGTGAGAGTCGGCAAAACAGCTTGGGCTGCCGTCTGTTTCCTTCTCTATTTGTTTAGAATACCATTTCTCAAATGTCACATTTAGTGTAATAACTCTCCTTTCATTCGTATGATATGAATATTTTAACTCCTCCTGTTGCACTTTAAATGAGCCCCAAGTGCAACACCAGAATTGGGGGGTTGATTTTCATCTTCCTTTGCCTATCACTGATCCCTCATCACTTCTCGTGGACTTGTTCTGGGTGGGCGATGGAGTGAACAGATAGAAACGACAGTTCAACTGGAGAAGCCTGTAATTCCTGGTGCAGGAGAAACTGAAGGGCTCTCTGCGAACGAGGTCACTCTTTTTCTTAAGAGTCCATCAGTATACAGTTCATAAACCATCAGTAGCTCTTCAGATGGATGTAAATCAGCAGCTGTAGTTTATGACAATATTTAGACTTTTGACAATATTTAGACGTTTTTATGATGTGCATATCATCAGATGGAATACCATTGCATCCTTGCCTGCACAGCAAGGGATGCAGGGATCCATACATGCAAACTTAATCCATTACAGGCAGTTTTGATGTAGGTACTTCAGACTTGTAACAGTTACTGCATTTCTAAAATTATAACTAGGAAAATATGTAGGAAATACAACACTTACAAGGGGACAAGGGACTAAGGGATAAATTGCCTTTCATAACAACACTACTGTGGACACACAGATACCCGTGCTGTGATTCATCTTGCCAGACATTAGAGGTCTGCAGCCAGCTATTCACAGTTGTTCCTTTTATGCTTAGTAGATGAGTGGGCAGTCTGAGAGCATCATTTGTTTGATTTACTTCGGATGTTTACCTTAAGATGAGTCACACCTATACAGCTACAGCCTTAGGGCATTTGCGCTTACTCAGATGAATCTCATCCCCATTTCCTCGCCTGAGTAAAATATTTTTCAGAAGTACTACTTTATGAATTACCATCATTCTTATTTCTGTATATTTTCATCAGATTTTCATTAAGGGTGCAAAAGTGCACATTTGTAAGTCCATACTTTATGTAGAGATTTTTCCTCTCCGACATACATGGTCAAAAATGCTTCATCCACGTGTCCTCTGCAGATTGGCTTTGTGGGGACTGGTTGCTATCTCACACCTCTGATGATCGCTAAAGATGACCGTTACTGCACTGACAAACACTTCCTTAGTGTTTTCTTAATGCAATAGACTTTCTTTCTGAAGTGTTTATTAACAATTTGTGCAACTTGGAAAACTGAAAAATGAATGCAGTTGTGGCATTTTCACGTTAGCAAAGATACAGCACTTTTCTGGCTGTAAATCAGAATATTTAATCAAGAGCATTTATAATAAATTTTAAAGGTCACTTTTGCAAAAGCAAGAGAAGTACCCAGCAAGATAATTTTGACTTTATTCCTCTTTTTTTTCTTTTCAGAATGGACAGCCAATTAATTGTCCAAGCTTAATAGCAGCCCCACTTAGACTCCTTTCAGTTTTGAAATCAGTGCTATGGTTTGTTGTTTTCAGTAGTTAGTAAAGCTCTCTACTTCCAAACTACCAATAGTCCTGATAATATCAGCTCCTCTCCCTCTTGAGAGAAACCTAGTCTCAATCATGTTTTGGAAAACCCGATTTGATTGACTGAAAAGTACATGAGTCCTGTTGATTTCATGCCTTGGCGCATTCTTAAGCTCTTAAGGAGACTCGGACATTTTATCATTAGTCATTTGCTTTTCCACTGATTTTTCAGCAAGTGCCATAGTTATAGTTTTGTCTTTCTGAAGTTAACTGTAATGAAAATAGTCCTTGCTTGACTTAGATGATAGGGTCATCATGATTTCAAGTTGGGATTAATAGATGTCCTCGTATCCTTCAACATAATTTTATTAATTATTATTCTTCAACATAATTTTATTTGTCTGTTCATTACATGATAACTTTTCTTAAATGCCTGCTAGGCAAATATATCTCCTTAAGATTTCAAGATCAACATTTCTAGTTTTAAATAAAAACTAAATGTTGTGCCATAAACCTGTCTCTTGACTAAATCTAATTCCTTGAGCATGTCCGTTTCCAGACAGTAGACACTATGAGTTTCTGCATCTGAATGGCAGCAGATATGAAAAGGAAGTTTAAAATATGGAAGTTAACTGCTGAGTTCATGTGTAGCAGTAATTTGACGAATCCTAACTTGCTGAATCAACATGGTTTTCAAATACAGCATTTTGGACAAATTTCTTGTAGACTTCTTTTCCCTTAATAACAGAAATTTGGGATTGAATTAATTTAACCTGCAAGACATCAAACTTTTGCACTTGAAAGTTTCTGTTTCTGTTATTATTTTCACTTTCTACGTTTTGTCCATCATGGCCTTAGGCTACCTAGGCTGGCTGTTCACCCCCATTCTTTATGTTCTCACTTGTGTATTTCTCTGGTGACTGCCAGAGTTCTCTATGAATCAATGTACGAGCAAAAGAGGTTTTTTTCAAAAACTATTAATGAACAATTTTTTCATTAATGGCCCATAGTTTAGGGGACAACACATCATAACACTGAATTGTCAGTGCACTCTACAAACTGTTTATGTGAAATATGTCTTTCTCAAGCAGCTGATGTTCTGTAAGAGCTTCTAGGGTATGTTAAACCTCAGTCAGAGAGCATTGAAATATAAAATTAATGCCAAGCATTAAAGTCTCAAGGAAGTAGAGAAGCTTTGCTAGCTGCAGAATTGATACTGCGTGTGGGAGGAGACTGGTGTGCCAAGAGTTACTAATGTGATATACTTCAGTATAAACATATGTTGGATGTGAAATGTGACTTTGAAACATGCCATTTGCAAAGTAAATAATTCCTCAGACTAGGAGGCTGGATAAGCTTTCATAGTCGCACGTATTTACAAGGAGTACATAAGGTGTGAGCTACTGAGGTTGCTGTATTTTGTTTTGCTTTAAACTGGTGTAAATTGTAAAGTACTCAGCTTCAATATGGTACCTTCTGATTTTCGTAGTAACTACTAGAAGCCAAGAGGGAGTTTTCAAACCATAACTTCTCAAGAGTAGCCATGCTGACTTGTATTTCCACGTGTCTCACGTAGGAAGATGTTCAATGTCCCTTCCCTTCTTTAGATAGAAATAACTATGCTTTTTCCATTTATACATTGTGACACAAAGTGGAATCCAGCATCTTCCTATTTATCTCAGAAGCTGCAGTGTCTGAATGCATTAGAAGAAATAATCTAGGCAGTATGCCTCCCACCCTCCCTCCTCCTTCCCTGGGATATGCCTTCGCATTAGAGAGTGCAGGTTTTTTACTCTCTTTGTAATCCTTGTCAACTCTAGACCTAAACCAGCTGTTGTTCAAATCTGGATGTGTAAATATTAAAGGTGCTTATGAACAAGAACCTTCCTCGTGCAGTTAACTAAAAAAACCCTCCCCCTTGATTACGCCAACCAGTGTATCCAACTGCAAATTCAGTGTAAAATCAAGGGTGGCACTAGAGTGCAATGTTCTGTTTGGAGATCAATTGCCTACAGTTGTGCTCCAGGACACAGGAATGTGAAGATTTCTGTCTTGGAGGCAGGAGTAAGACTGACTGTTCAGGTTTCATTCACAGAATCCTTGTTGTTTCCCCAATCAGTACTATTGCATGTGAAATAAGGATTTGGTTACTCTTTCACCTATTCAGTGTGATATAAAGATTGCTTGATTGGGATTAAAGTGAACTAATTTTTCATAGATAGAAGATGCCAGTGAAAGTTTCCCTATTTATCTTTTTGTGCTGACTTTTGGCCCTACTATATACTTCTGACAGTTGTTAGTACTTGCAATATTATTTGCACATCATTAACAATTTATACTCCACATATCAAGTTTTAGATAAGCCAATGACAAGTCAGATAATATATGTGCTCATTTGCACACACATAAAAATATCTTGGATAAAGAAGCACAGCAAACTGTTGCCAAATACCTTATGGTTACTTGTGCTTTATGACTCAATCGATATCTTGAAAATATATTGTCTTATTTTGTGTGATAAGAAACTTTTCTATATTCATCCATGGTGTTCTTCCTCATGGAAAAAGTCAAAAGCTATGCAGTCTGTATTTTTGGGGTGTTTTTTTAACAACAAAAAGTGCTTGCACAATGCTATGTTCTGAGGTCGTTTAAATTATATAAGTGGATATTTGCATACATAAAAATGCACAAGTGTTCATATATGTCTTGGTGGCTAAGAAAGTATAAACATATGCTGTCATCATGCCATCAGGTAAGCTTCCAACAAGATAAGGCCTGTGGTAATGTCCAAAAAAACTGAGAGCTATTCAAAAACCAATTTCCAATGCAATAAATTTGCATGTAAAAAAAAAATGATCCATATTTCTCACCTTGAAGAAGAAACCTGAGTCATCTCCCCCAGCCTGGATCAGATTGTGTTTAATGTAAGAGTGTGTTCACCACCTGATTGACTGCAGTTAGTGACATAGTTCTCCAAGTATCCCCATGTTTATGCATGTATGGAGTAGGGAGGAAATCCGTGTCTGCCTCCCCATTCCTACTAGTGGGCATGTGCCCTTGCAAAGTAGGAGGGGCAAGAAATAGCAGCTTTGGTAAGCACTCACGATTTGGATGGTCTTGGTATTAAGAGGCAAATTGGTGGGGTTTGACAGGTCGGTAATTCTGTCATAGGTGGCTTTACTTGAGAGAGTTTTATAGCAGGAGTGCACTCTATATTAATAATAGCTAAAGACACAGCTGCCCTTCCGGTGCAGGCAGCATCCCAAGAAAACATTAATCATGTTTTCCTGAGGCAGCTGAATTGATTTCTTGCGAGAAATATTTGTTTGTCTACTCCCTAGCCATTTCTGAACCCATCACGAAATTATGGTGGTCTGAGCAGCTAATGAACAAATAATTACTGCCTGTTGATCAGCCAGGAGAAAGGGTACAAGTATTTCTTTAGCTTCTTAGTGCAAGTAACTTTGTTTTTACCAAGACATAGTGACTATTTTGTTCTATTGCTTCTTTTATGTTTGTTTTTCTTCTCTTTTGGATCCTTGACTTACACAGAGAGTAATATCATATTTACATCTTACATTTATTTACTTTAGGTTTTAATATAATACCTGTTGTAGCATCATATGTAGGCTTTTATAAGGAAAGGAAAGCTATTCCATTTTTACTCACTTTGTTTGTATTTGTACAGTTCTTCCCAAGATATAGCTCAGTCTTGTCCAGCAAATGAGAAGAAGGTAAAAACCAGAGCCCATTAACCCAAGCAGAGCCAATGCTCAGTCACCTATAGGTGAGAATGAGAGAGAAATGCAGACAGAAGGAGTAAGAGCAGCTAGAATAGTGTGATGTGAGCCTGAAGCATTTTGAAAGACCCCTTTACTGTAGGCAATACACCACTTATTTTGTCCTCACTACAGGAAAGACATTGAGGTGCTGGAGTGCGTCCAGAGAAGAGCAACGAGGTTGGTGAAGGGGCTGGAGAACAAGGCCTGAAGGGGCAGCTGAGGGAATTGGGGATGTTTAGCTTAGAGAAGAGAAGGCTGAGGGGAGACCTCATCGCTGTCTACAACTGCCTGAAAGGAGGTTGTGGTGAGGTGGGTGCTGGTCTCTTCTCAGAAGTGACAAGTGATAGGATGAGAGGAAACGGCCTCAAGTTGCACCACAGCAGGTTTAGAGTGGATATCAGGAAGAATTTCTTCACTGAAGGAGTGGTCAGGCACTGGAACAGCTGCCCGGGGAGGTGGTTGAGTCACCATCCCTGGAGGTGTTTAAAAGATGGGTAGATGAGCTTGTTAGGGACATGGTTTGGTAAGGGCACAGGTACAGCTGGACTAGATGATCTCAAAGGTCTTTTCCAACCAGACGATTCCATGATTCTAAGGACTTTTCTTATCTTTTGACATTTATTACCTAAAATCATCTGTACTTAATTAGTACCACGCGTACTAGAATCAGATAGGAGTTTCACACATTTACCATTCACACATTTACCTATCATACGTCTATGGAGCACCCTGCTGATTTTATTTGGAGCTGCTTGCTTCTGTAATTCTGTACTTTGTTGAAAAAAGAAAAGATTTTCACTAAAGGTTGTGTACGTGCTTCCAGTTTTTAATTTAACTGGAGCACGTGCATGGGAATTGAGCCTGGTCTGTTTTACAAAAGGCACTGAATGTAAATAAGGAAGGAGGAGTCTTAGAGTTGTCCCATCGTAGTGAATTTGCATGGCAGACCCTTTGTGTAAATCTTTGCATCTTCCCTTGAGGGATGTGGCCACGGTCTGGTCCTGTTCATGGGAGAGTTGCATCACTACCTGATCCTTCCACACTGGATTTACTACTCCATTAGTCTGCTGTCAGAGCAGGGCACTTGAGCGCTTCCTGATTTTCTTCAGGCCAGGTTAGCATTAACAATTTCAATTGTTGGGCTGAGCTAACCTGGTTGATCTTTTTTGTTCAAAGGAAGTAAGGGACAGTCAGTGTCAAGACCTGCAGTGCCATGCAGGTGAAGTGAGCAGTCTGATTTGGTGACCTGCCTGTACCTGAAAGGAGACATCTGCTTGTCGAGACCAGATCTAAAGGTCAGGGTCTGCCACTACTCAAAACCTGACCAGTTGAATTTTCATTTTGTATTGATTTTTCAGGTTTTTATCAGCACAAAATGTTCACATACCAGGTTGAGTTAGCTTAAGTCGCTCCCTATAAAATCACTCCAGTGCCAGACTGTTTTGATTGAGCTGCTGTCTACACATAGGAGATATGCCCCAGGTGAGCTGGTTATTACAGTCATGATTCACACCAGTCTCATTTAAACTTCACTTGTGTTTTGGCTGTCTGAATTTTTTCCACTCCGTGGCATCTGCAGGTGAGGTGGCAAAAATTAATATTAACTGGCATTTCTTAACAAAAGCTATTTGGGGTCTGCTTCCCCTAGAAGTTTGCCCCTGTAGATGACACCAAACTGAATTCTCTTGAACCTGAAAAGAGTGGGCTGTAATAGAGAAGAAATTATCACCCTCTGCATGCCTGACCTCTCCTTCTGGGGAACACATGGTTTCAGGTCTGTTTAAAAGGCCTGCTAGTACCCAATGCAACCAGGATATGAAAAGAATTACCTCACTTTTGAGGTGGACACTATAATTTTTTACACCTCTCTGCATCGCTGCCGTTGGGCCTTCCACTTCGATAGGCTCATGATCTACAATCTCTAAGAAAGTCACGAGCAGTCAATCTGAAGTGGCTTAGAAGTGCCTTCCAGAAACCTCTTTAGGGGCATCTCCACCACCTATTTTGAATCACTTCATGCTTCTTGTTTAGGTGTGATATAGAGGCTCAAAGTCTGGCAGCTCATTTCCTCTGTGGTGTAAGGCAACGGTGGGGTTATTCTATGTGATTCGGGAGTTGTTCATACTTAGACATCAAATTAGATGTCTAAAGAAAATTTTATGAATACTTACTCTCAGGATTAGTAGAGGAAACTTCATGATTCTGATGCATTTGTATTGTTCTTGGCTGTGGGGTGATATCAGGTAATGCAAAAAAGAAAGCGCTAAAGCAGTATAAAAGAGTTTATCAAAGTTTTTAAAAAATATGTATTCATCTTTTTCTGTTGATACATGTTGAAGTCCTGAGGCCCTTACTTTGCTTATCTCCAAATCTTCCTTGGGTCACTTAAAAGGAAGTTGAACCATAAGTCTCAATGTTTGGAAATAAATAACCTGTAATAACCAGTGCAAGCCATCTTTGAAAATAGATTTCTTTATCAATTGTAAGTCAATGGCAGCAGAAGTTTTAAGAGAGTTAACACTGGCCTAATATAATGGCTTTATTTATTCAGCTCTCTAAACACACTCAGTTTATATGGGTCTGATTCCATGTCAGGAAGACTTGTTCCACTATGAATGGCTTTTTTTTGTTTGTTTTTTTTCTCATGTACAGCTTGAGTCTTAACGAAAACTATTTTTCCTTTTAATACTGCAAACATACCCAATGTATGGCATAATGTACTGGCATAAATATATTTCTTTAAATTATTTAAGCGGGGACCCCTTTTCTATGCATTTTTCTAGCATTTAGTAGGCTGAAAGGGTCAGGTTTGTTGTTCATTTTACTTTGCAGGGACAATTTTTTTTTTATTTATAATCTGCTTATTACATGAGTGTGAGAAGTGCCTTATGGATTTAAAAGATAAATAAACTTGAGTGATATTATGCACATTTCTCTCTTCTTCATTTCCACCTCTCAACATTCACATTGCTTAGGATTGATTTCCAAAAGACAAGATAAATATGGAAACCTGACAGCTGAAAACACCATCAACTGGGAACTTGAGTCCTGATAGCACTGTGGAGAAAGTGATGTTTGCTTTATTATGATTTATGAGCAGGGCGATGACTGGCCAGGTGCTGGGCCAGCATCAACTATTTACTTTCCTACATAAAGAGTGATGAAAGGCATCAGAAAGCAGAAGGAGCAAAATTTCTTTTTGTATGCCTCTGCTAAGTGGGTCGCAGTGCTACTCACGAGCAGCAATCTGTCTTTGCTGTTGAGGAGAACACGTTAACCTTTCTGGACACTGCGTCTCACTGTAGGCTTTTGGCCTGAAATTTCTCTTTCCTGGTCGAAATCCTCACCTATAGTGTCTGTTCAGTCAGGAGTCAACAAAAGGCCTGAATACCAAGATCAAGAAAGCTCGTGCTTATTTCTCACCTTGTGAGATTTCAAAGCTTCTCAGACGTCAGTGCTGAATTCTGCATCACCACGACTTGAGCTGTGCCATTGGACAGAACCAGTTCAGCGCTGCTGGAACAAACATGGTACCGAGTCAAGTACTGAATATTCCACAGGCAAAATCACTTGCAAAGCTGTAATTTAAGAGTCTGATTCAAAACCCATTAGTATCAAAGAGGCAGGAAGCAGGAGAAAAATAGCTTCTGAGCAAGTGTTTAAAATTATATCTTAAATAGATGAGTAGAAGGGAGGCAAATAATTCTCGTGGGTTTTGTCAGCGTCAGTTGAAAGTGTTGAATGCTCCTAACAGTGGTTTTGGTTTATTTTGTGAAAGGCATGCATATGTTGTATATATGTATGCAAAATCCATGTATATGAGGGCTGACTTGTAGGAAAAAAATACTTCAGCATTATATTAATTAGTACCTAATGGTTTCAAACCGATAATATCATGATATCATTCAAAGCATTGTGAGCAAATTTTTTCCTCCACCATCTTTAGTTATGTTATAACCCAGGCCAGAAAGAATTCAAAACTATGAGAAAATATATTGATATGGCTCTTCTTCTTGAGGAGGGAGGGGTGTTGTGGTACAAACGAGGAAGTGTAGTGGAATACTTATTAATTTTAGATTTGTTTTGATTTAAAGCTGAAATACATTAATTACAAGCACAAGGGATTCATTTCAGAGGAACTGATAACTGCTTCTCAGTATCGGACAGATTATTTTTCGTGTGCATGAGGAAGCTGAAGGCAATTTGGCTGATGTGGAAAATAATAGTAAAGTACAGTTCTAAATTGCAAAATGTAGTAGGTATTCTTCCCCAATCATGCATTTCCCATGCTGTCATAACGGAAATGTTTACACCCCAAAATTAAGCTCTGTATTCAGTGGCCAAATTTTTTTTCAGACGTGCTTAACAAATTCCCTCTGATAACCACTGCAGATAAAAATCTTCAAAAGTCTTTGAAATAAAGACTACTTCTTTTATGCCTTAATCCATCTTTACTTTGCTTGGATGTGGCACAGATTACTGCTACTCTTTTTTTTAAGCATTTGCCCTCATACTTGTAAAATCAAATTGTATGTTTAGGGATCTGTCTGTGTTGCATCTCACGGGTCGTATTTCTAAGCTGATAAAATTTCATTTTTCGGTCACTGCATGTCTAGAAGTTATAACCAAGGCTTGAAGAAGCAGTGTGTGGTCATATAGCATGTGTACGTGCCCTGTCTCAGATGGCATGATTCTTCTTATGTAATAGTTTCTCAGGTACATCTGTGCACGTAGGGTACATGGCAGTATCACCTAATGGTGTCTTCCTGCCTTTTCTCTCCTTGGAAAAGAATTTATATCCGTGGTGTATAAATATATCTTTCTTCTGTATGGTTTATATATATTCCCAGGACTCTTAAGACTGTTTGAATTGTACCTTTCACACTATGTGATCTCTTATGCTTCATCTGTTTAGTGAATTAAAGTTAATAATTACTATTAACCTTTATTACAGGGTTTCACTGCTTTTTAAGGTGGATATGCATTTTTCACCAACTTTCACAGTAGTGATTACAGAACTTACAACATAAAATATTTGCTACGTTTGCTTATTACTTTTAAGGCAGAAATTAATATTTTCTTTCTGATTCTTTTATGGTTTAACACAGTGTGTAGAAAGTGTTTCACTTCTATACAAAAAATGAAAAAGGAAAGAAAATTTTGACTACTTTCTCAGTTGTAGTGCATTGGATTCCTGGGGTGGACATGAACTAGGATTTGAGAATAAATTTTGCCCATTTTTGTATCCTTACAAAACAAGTTTTTTGCCAGCTTTACATGTCCACAGTAAATGAACAGTTGCCAGGAAATACAAATTCAGCGCTGAATATGCAGCTCTTCAGTGTCAGAGCCTGATGAAACCTGATTTTTTTCATTGTCAATAGTACCAGCCAGAATAATCTCTTGAGACTTGATAAAATTGATTTGCATATCAGTGACTACATTAAGAACAAGGCTGAAGAAGGCCAAGGTGAATCAGAACATGCAATCTTTAATTCCTTTGTTTCAAATGTGTCCATGAATTGCGGAGGCAGTAAGTCATCATTTCACTGGTTGTGTTTTAGTTTAAAACCTGCATTACACAGGGTCTTGTCCTGTTTTTATCATCTTTTAGATCATTTAATATCACACTGCTTTAAAGTCTTTATACAGCCTGTGGTGCTGACAAGGCATGAGGCACAACATTGTGAAGATGTTAGGAATGGCAAACGATTTGGAAAGCTGAAACTCTTTCTCAAACAGGACCATTTTCATTTATTTGTGGCAATTTCCTTTCTCACTTGACAAATTGCAGGTGCTGAGGGACTCGAAACATTGTGATGTCGTAGTCTTTTGGTGATGTCGTAGTCTTTTGGTGATGTCATAGTCTTTTGGTGATGTCATCAGGTATTTGTTTTGCTAAGGAAGAAGGCATTTCTTGGTGTGGGAAGGAAGTGTGGGAGCAATGACTGTGGTAACTGGATGGAGGAACGTGCTTATCCATGCAGGAGAAGGAGGAGAAGATCTAAGGCTGGCTTTGAGAGGGAGAGGAATGATCAGAGCACCTCAAGGACACTACAGGGAGGATGCTGGGGAGCCCAGCCACCAGCACAGGGAGGTGAGAGAGAAGATTAGATACAGCATTCCCATGAATTGAAATGAAGCAGTGCATTTAAGCATAAGTAACATTGGTATTTGTCCTTCAGTAAATGGGTGTTGTTGATGCAGATTTAGATTGTCCTTCATTTTCTGCAAGTGGTATTGTAAAAATAGTGTAAAAGCCAGTCCCACATCTCAGGGGTGCTGGGGTGACCCAGCATGCACTGCAGATGCCCTGTCAGCCTCAGGTGCTGAAGGGCAGCATGGAGCTTGATCTGCAGCCCTGCCTCTCTTCAGAGACAGGGAATGGCATTAGTCCCCCAGGCTGCTGCAGGAGTTGTCTTCTCTGAGAATTAGGGGTGAATCTTCCCTGTATCTTTCTTAGCTTGTCACCTTAAAATCAATCCATGCTCTGCTGCATGCTCAGTGGGGCTGCATTTAAGGACACAGCCTGCCTCAACAGATGTGCTACTCCAGGCTGGGTGGAAATAAAACAGTGCTTCTCATAAAGGTAAAAGATCTCCAGGTGTGAACTAACATCATTTCTGTATATATAGAAAGGGATCGAGATTTTCAAGTCTGTGGATCATCCTTGGCTCTACATAGATGTTTTGTAATCTCTGGTAAACCTGTAAATTCCCTCTCTATTGGAAAAAGCCTACATTAATACTATACTGGACCGTATACCTATCATAGGCCTAGACCTTACCATTAGATTTTGGAGTCAAGGCACTTGTATAAGAAATCTATTTTAAGTCATTTATTGAGGCTTCTAAAATTTTATTGATTACAGTCTTTCTCTTTCTCAAATCACTGTGTGGTCCCACTGATGGCAGCTGAAGTACCTGGCTTTACAGACTCAGTTTGCAAGCCATAGCATCAATAAAATTTTGTTAAACTCCTTTTTATAAATTGGTGCTCCTGCAGTGTACAGCAAAAACCAGGGAATATAAGTGTGATAGGAAGGTTTTATTAGCCTTTCTTTAGGATGATCTGCACTATGCACTTACAGCTTTGGCACACATAATTCATGCTTTCAGCCCAAATTCATTATAAAAATACCACTCTACTGTGTTTAATATGCAGTATATATTTTTGTGTGATAAGTATATGTATTGTTGGATGTAATAACAGTGAATGTCTCTGTGTATATGTACACTAATTTTTCTTCATGATTGTAACAGAAAAATGAAGGTAACCAATGATTTTTTTAAAAAAAAAAATAGTTATCCTGGCTTCTTTTTCTGTGATCACTCTACATAAGGGCAAAGCAAGGACATTTTCTTTGGGCGTGTTTAAGAGTCATTCCCACTACGAAACTCTAGTTATCTGAAAAGGAAAAGCTTTACTAACAGGGTAAATTTACACCCTTATCTGTGCTTGACAAAATCCTAGCCATAATTTGATTTGACTGTATATACAATATATATGTTTTTATTTAAGTAATAATGACTGAGGCACAGAGCATTTCCTGAAAATTAATGGCTGGCTGAAAAATTTTATAGCTTAAATGCAGCCAAGGGCCATTAATCCCAACTGGTCAATTCTCCATGAAATGCCTTATGTCAGGGGTCATTTGTTACGTTCCTTCTCTCCCACCTACCAATAAAGAAGTAAAATTAAATGTTACTTTTCTCCTGTGGCATCGCTGAGCCACCGGAAACCCCTGCTAGGAAGTGTTGCGTTTGCTGCCATAGCAGTGAGGTGTTTTAGTGGGTGAGAATCTTTCACGAATGGTCTTTCGCTGTCTGTTACTTTACATTTGTTTGTGAATAAAGCTTTACTTTGCTTCTTGGAGCTGACAAGGAGATAAAAAGACTGTTATGTTTCTCTTGCCACTAGAAAAGTTGTGGCATTAGGAAGGCAGGAGGAGTTTGCATCCTACATGTGTCATGAGTCTGTCTTATCTACCATGACTGCCACCCTTCTAGGATCTTATATTCATTCTCTTGTATTTAGTGACTAAATACTTGTGACTTTAGTTTGTTTTCTCTCACTATTTCATTCATTGTTGGTAAAAATTGTGCGTTACAGGCTTCATTGGGGCTAAGTGATCCTGTTTCAAACTGCAGGTCTAAGGTACCTGTAGCAGCTATTAAAGAGACTAATTAAGAGGTTAATGAGATAACAGAAATATAATTGCAACAAGCTGTCAAGAAGGTCATTGCTAAACCTTCAGGTTAAAAAAAAAAAAACCAAACCCTCCCTGCATTTTCTACATTTTTCAGAATTAGGTTAAAATATTCTGTTTCCTTTTGCAAAGCATAATGAAAATCACGTCTGTATATCATTATCTGTGGCAAATCTGTCACCCTAACTTTCCCTTTCTTCCTAGCAAACACGTACACCTTACTGAGGAAACAAACTTTAATGGCAAGGAATGACAACTCGAGCAGAGGCAGGACATGACAAGAAAACCTGCACCTCTTGAGCTGAACACTTGAGCAGCTATAACCTTAAAGCATGTCTCTGACAGTCTTTTGCTGTTCCTCCCAGTTTATACTGGAGCAGGTGAGTCCACAAAGGACTTTTTTGCTGCTTTTCAGGAAGGGGAAAGAAGAGCAGTCAGTCACTGCCCATTCAGCCTGATCAACTTGGGGAGATGTGCATTTTAGGTTAAAACTATTTAATGAGACGGTTCCTTGTATGGCAGCCTTGGAAGCTAGAGACTTGATTTTAATTTCAGCTTGCTCCCTCCTTGGGAGGAAGGGTGAGAGAACTGGGCTTTCATTCTTCCACTCATGAAATAGAACAACAAGCTTTTCCATTGTTAAAATTTTGACTTAAAATTGGAAACAAGGCATTACAAATACAAAACTGATCTTATGTTATGATACCCTTTAAGCACAGGAATTTAAATGGTTGGCTTTGAATGGTCAGTCAGTGTATCTGTATGCAGTGAAGATGTAAAAAACCCTATTATTTCAATATCAAGTGAAACAAGATTTAAAAGATATCCCAAACCATATTAATACATGAAAGAAATGCTGTAGTTGGGTGTCTTGTGACTGTCCCTGGAAGCCTACTTTAGGGACCACGGTTTCAGAATATTGGATGATGAAAAGGGTACAGTGAGCCGAGGCATGCTCGACTCCATTTCTTTCAGTAAAGTGACTTTTATCTTGCAAATAATCTTGCAAATAGTTGCACAGAAGTTGTCCCATGGTGCAGTGAGAATCCTCATATGCTTTGCCTATGGATGCTGGCATTTGCAGAATCACGGTCGTTTTCATTAAAATTATGCTTCATCTTTTAAAGCAAATCACTTCTAATGGAATTACATAAGCTTGGTAACACCACCACCCAGACTGGATTCATGATCTGTTTTTTAAATTATGGAATTTAATTATTTTTCTTCTAATATTTACTATTGAATTTAATTTTGATTTTGTTTTTATCACTTAAACATCCTAAATTTCAGGGATTCACTAAAATGTGTCACACCATTATAACCCTTATTATGAATTATTCACAGTAATTACTGAGTTGTTGCAAACTTCATTATGAAATGTAAAGTACCAGAAAATCTGGTGGTGATACTCTTTTACTCCTTGGATGTTCTTAAAATAAGTCAGAGTCAACAGATTGCAAAAATATGCAATTACAAAGTTATTAAAATGCAGATTTTTGGCAGGAAGCCACTGTAGTCTCCTGTGTTCACAGCTGTCTATTTACAGGAAAACTGCCCTGAGCAGCCTGTGGTGGCTTCTTTGAGCTGCTGCAGCTGATTGGATCAGTGCAGAGGCCTCTCTAAGGTCTAGGTTCAGTAACTTTTTACCCCCCCCGGGTCATCAGCATCTCTTGAAATTGTTTTATTTAGGCAGGAGGGATTGACATCTTTTGTTCCCTGCCATGTTGGTGATAAATCCAGGGTGCCCCTCCTGAGACTGTGTAAGTAGTGTGCCTACATCTCCACAGATGGTTCCTTGTATTAGAATGTGGACTTGGCTGGTGGGTGTAGCAGCACAAATTTTGAGTTACACTTTTGAGGTCAGTGTAACACGCGTTTTCCCCAGTCATAACTGGCTTTAATCATTGCCGCCTTCACAGCGCTCAGAGAGCGGGGCCTACTGGAGAATTAACAATCTGGCAGATGCTCTGCTTTAATGAAGTAAGCAGTGTCATCTTATCTTCACCCTATCCCCTGTAATGTCACTGGGTATCCCAGCTGTTTTTTCTTTCTCTCCATGCAAGTGACTTGGGAACAAAAGTTATGACCTACTTACTGTAAAAAAAACCACAAACTTTCAAAGTTTGTGCTCAAAGTATTGTGTGCAGATATGCAACACCATTGCTGGCAGCCAAAAACTGCCTTATGTGATTTAGCATCCAGGTAGGACCAATATATATGGCTGCTCTTTCTGAGTGTCTTTTTTTTTTGGAAGGTGCTTCCAGTATAGATTTTTGTCATTCAGCAAAGAAGCAGAGTTCTCTTCGCTCTATGAAATTGTGGGGCTGGCACAACCGTGAAAAGGAGGGGGAAGGTGGTTCTGCAAAATATCTTGTGTAGCATCTGAACAGCAAGAAACAGCACAATGAGTAAATCATCCCTGCTGTGGAGCTGGGGACATGTTCCCAGAGCGTAGAAAGGAAGAATTTCATGCTGTGCTATAGTGTAATGGAAGAGCCTCCCCTTCTACAGCTCTAAATGTCTGATGCTGTTGGGGGGTTGCTGGCTCTGTGAAGCAGATGCCATTAATATCAATGAGGGTCTGAATAGTCTCCCACGGGACAAGTGACATTTAGGGATTCGAGACTGAACTAAATGAGAAATAGAACCAGGACTATTAAAGAGTATATTAGAATTGGTTAGTATTTTACTGTCCCTTTATATGTGAGACTACCTGGTAATACTTCAGTTTGTTTCTCATGTAAATACCTTTCTTCTCTCTCAATCAAGTCCAGTCTGTGTTGTCCCAAAAAATTCAAAATGCAGCCACCCTCCCTATAGATTTTCCTAACTGGTAATAGAGAGCCTAAAACTTTTAAGACATTAAATCATGATTTAAAAAGTTGGGTGCATCACGAGAAACTTGTGTGGGCAGTAATACAGAAAAGCTTACGTTGATATCTCGGAAGGAGATGCAGTGAAATTCCCACCCCTTTAAACTCAGTATTGTCAGTGCATGCTATGTTACATAGGAGGAGGTATTTTGAGGTTACCATGAAAAGAGAGAAATACATCTGAAGATCTTAATTTTGAGGCTCCCTGGAGGTATAAGCACACCAGAGGGCTGCAGAGATGCAAAGCGTGGCAGTGTACCATGCAGCAACTTGGGCCTGCTTCAGTTTCATCCTATAGATATGGCCTCTACAGGCAGTTCAGCTGATACAGCAGTGGCGAAGCACAACGTGCTTTTCTTCTACCCTGACAGACCGTCTCCTTGGCTGCAGAATGAAAGGCTCATAGTGAAAGAGGAGGCACCCAGCGAGCGTCCTCCAAAGACAAAGACTATGCACTAATGAGAAAACGCAGGGCACTGCCTTCTTCTTGGTCATTTGCACCCAGGGAACTCCAATGATTTCATTTCCCAGTCTTGATTTCTGTTCTGTGGGTGGAGGTGTGCCCCTAAACACAGTGGTGGGCGCTCACTGCGCTGCTGGTGGTCACCGTTTTCAGAGTCCACGTGGGAAGAAGTACTAAAAAAATCAGGACTGGCAAAAGTCAGTGATGGAAGAACATGAGGCCATTTTCCTCCTTAAGTCACTTCAAGGCACTCTCAGGTATGTTTTTCCTCAGGTAGTTTTGAAAGTCCTAAACCAAAAGAACATTAAAATATGAGGTTGAAGGTCTGGGACCACGTTGAAGCTCATCCAGAGGACTGAGGAATACGGGGAGAAAAAGTCTTTCCTGTCTATGGTAACCTAGAGTCTGACTATTCACAGGACAAAAGACAAAGGGTTGGAGCCTGCCCGCTCTCTTCTGTGCCTTTCCAGAATTGAGTAGATTCTGGTTCCCAGAGAAAACAAAAATATAGAGAAATGCAAGGGAGGTTGGTAGGGGATTTGAGGAGCTCTCAGTCACGTGGGTGGTGGCGCTGGAACCAGCAAAATGGGCTGTAATCAGGGAGAGCACAGCAACAGTGCCAGCATGGGTCTTGTGGAGTAGGGTGCTTGAGAATATGTAGGGGCAAACTGATGTAACTAACACATTGTGCACTCCTTTTGCATGGGTGGTGGTCAGTACAGAGTTAACAACAGCTTTGGCCATTAGATTACTTGATTAAACCAAGAAGGAAAGAGGCGTGTTCGCTTAGTATTAAGCAGGCCCCTGTCTGGGAGCTCTTCCCTGTTTTCTCTCAAAGTAATCTATTACCACATCTCCAGAGAAAAATGACCCAAATCCAAAGATTAATGGAGCAGTGTCTGGACGTTTCCAGTGATGTGTATGAAACTCAATTTTTTTGTCGCTCTGTGCACTGAGGTATCCTTTATCAACAGATTTCTAGATCTTAGAAACTAGGCTGATTATTCAAGAGGGCAGCAGGCAATTTAGGACACGTGGTGTTTTCTTATGACAGAACCTTTGCTGTGAAAGTGTGGTAATTTATGTGGATAAATAGCGGCTGTCAGAATGTCTAGATCACTTCATAGGATGAATTTCTAAACATACATTTGTCGAGGTGGGTATTTATTTGAGAGATTTGGGGGGAAGATAAGTCCTGCATTTACCATTTCTTGAAAAGTAGTGCAGGACTTTCACGTGTTCCTGAAATTGCCTCATTGTCACTAGGGTCAGATAAACCCAATTTTGGCTTAATGTGACCAGTGAAAAAACTTCCCTCCTTCATAACCAAGCTGCAACGAAAATGGAAAAGACTACACAGTATCAAGACTGAGTAGTTTTTGAATGCCAGTTCTTTTTTAGCAAAGGTTTTTCAATTTTGGAGTTGTGTCAGTGTGCCAAAATATAAAGCCAGCTTGGCTCAAGCAAGAGAGAGCTGCCTTCGTTTAATCAAGAGACAAGAAAAATTACCATAATCGTTGTAAGAAAAATGCTTTGGGGAAAAAAAGAGAGGAGTTTTAATACTATGTTATTATTGATGTGTCTGACTATTATTAAGATTATAAATAGACTAATTTAAAAGTAAAAGGGCTTTGCTAAGCTAATTTTTATCTTGTTTTTCTTGCTTTTTGAATCAAGAATTAAAGGCACCAGTGGATCTAAATGTTGTTGTGAGAGGTTACAAAGTTTTCTGTCCTTTTTCCATCATGCTGTATGGTCAGAGGTTTTAAAAGGAATCCTTTGGACTTTGATTCAGCACAACACAGGCTGGGTGCTAGGGCTTTTAGGATACCAGTGACACATCTGTGTGGGCTTAGTTTAAGCACATGATTTAGTACCTCTCTTAACTGTAGCCTGCAGAAGGGAAGAGCAAACTAGACCAACAAGGTAAGGTGCAAACTAGGTATGAATTTTTCCTAAAGATGAGCTTGTCTTGGAATTGCAGTTCTCCCTGATGATAATAATAAGTATATTCAAATGCACGAAGACTTGTACTGTTTGAACCTGATCTTCCTAAGGAAATGATAGCGAGATCTACTAGGTGTTTTCAAAGCAGGAAATACATTCCAAGTTTGACCTGTCATGGCCCATCTTGACTTGCAGATCTTTTGCAAAGATGACCCCGGATTAGAGCTTTTTGTAAAGTGTGAGGGTTTTGAGTTCCAGGATTTTCAGAGGTGAAATCAGTCCCACTGGCAATTAAGGGGTTTTGAGGGGAAGGTTTGATGTTGTAGACTGTCATGATCCCATGCAGAACTTGTTAAAATACTGGTGTTAATGCTACATTAAACTGAGTGTGGAATAGCATATGATCTGATACTAATACCCATAGAAGATGGGAATTTAATTATAAAACATCCAACATTTGATTCCTGTTCTGGAAGAAAAGGTTTCTGTATTGACAGGCAGACAACTGCTATGCATGTCATCTCCTAACATTGTTTCCCATGACTTTGTTATGCAGAGCTGGTGGTGGTTCCTTTAGGCTGAACGCAAGCATCGCATATTCTTATAAGACTTTCTTAAGAGGGCCTTGGGGGGGGCTGTTGGAGGACTCCCGGGGCTCAGTGATTATGAGATGATAGAATTCTCAGTTCTTGGAGGAGTAAGGAGGGGGTCAGCAGAACTGTCACCTTGGACTTCCGGAGGGCAGACTTCAAGTTGTTTGGAAGGCTGCTTGATTAAGTCCAGTGGGAGATGGTTCTAAATGACAAAGGAGCCCAAGAGGGCTGGATGCTCCTCAAGAAGGAAATTCTGGCGGCGCAAGAGCAGGACATCCCCATGAGCCGTTAAATGAGTCGGTGGGAAACAAGGCCAGCTTGGCCTAACAGAGAGCTCTGTGTTGGTCTCAGGAAAAAGAGGAAAATACATGAGCTTTGGAAGAGGAGGCAGGCATCTCAGGAGGACTACAAGGAGCAGGTGAGGTCATGTAGGCAAAAAATCAGAAGGGCTAAAACCCAACTAGAACTCCACCTGGCCAGTTCAGTGAAAGACAAGTTTCTTTAAGTATATTAACAGCAACAGGAGGACCAGGGAGAATCTCCTTCCTTTACTGGATGCAAGGGGAATGGTAGTAACAAAGGATGAGGACAAGGCAGAGGTACTTAACACCTTCTTTGCTCCGGTCTTTAATAGGAAGGTAAGATGTTCTCTGGGCTCCAAGCCTCCTGAGTCAGAAGACTGTGAATACCAACCCTCAGTGTTCCAAGAAGACTTCGTTACAGACCTGCTCGGCCAATTAGACATCCACAAGTCTATGGGTCTGGATGGGATACACCCAAGGATATTAAGAGAGCTGGCGGAGGTCCTTGCCAAATCCCTTTCCCTCATGTATCAACAGTCCTGGCTGATTGGGGAAGTGCTGCCCGACTGGAGACTGGCAAATGTAACTCCCATTTACAAGAAGGTTTGGAGGGATGATCTGGGGAATTCTAGGCCTGTCAGCTTGACCTTGGTACCGGGGAAGGTCATGGAGCAGATCATATTGAATGCTATCCCACAGCACATGCAGGACAGCCAGGTGATCAGGCCCAGTCAACATGGGTTTATGAAAGGCAGGTCCTGCCAGACCAACCTGATCTCCTTCTATGACAAGGTTACATGTTTAATGGACGAGGGAAACGCTGTGGATGTGGTGTACCTGGACTTTTGTCACCGTTTCTCACAGAATTCTGCTTGAGAAACTGGCTGCCATTGGCCTGGACAGGCACACCCTCTGCTGGGTGAAAAACTGGCTGGATGGCCGGGCCCAGAGGGTGGTAGTAAATGGAGTTAAATCCATTTGGAAACCAGTCACAAGTGGTGTTCCCCAGGGTTCAGTGCCGGGTCCAGTCCTGTTCAATATCTTTATTAATGATCTGGACGAAGGGATTGAGTGCACCCTTAGCAAGTTTGCAGATGACACCAAGCTGGGTGGCAGTGTTGATCTGCTTGAAGGAAGGGAGGCTCTGCAGAGAGATCTGGACATGCTGGATCGATGGGCTGAGACCAACGGGATGAGGTTCAACAAGACCAAATGCTGAGTCCTGCACTTGGGACACAGCAACCCCATGCAGTGTTACAGGCTTGGGGAAGACTGTCTGGAGAGCTGCCTGGAAGAGAAGGACCTGGGGGTGTTGGTTGACAACCGGCTGGATATGAGCCAGCAGTGCTCCCAGGTGGCCAAGAAGGCCAATGGCATCTTGGCCTGTATCAAAACGAGTGTGGCCAGCAGGACAAGGGAGGTGATTGTGCCCCTGTACTTGGCACTGGTGAGGCCACACCTCAAGTACTGTGTTCACTTCTGGGCCCCTCAGTACAAGAAGGACATTGAGGGGCTGGAGAACCTCCAGAGAAGGGTGACAGAGAAGGCTGGTGAAGGGGCTGGAGAACAAGTCCTATGAGGAGCAGCTGAGGGAACTGGGGCTGTATAGCTTGGAGGAGACTGAGGAGAGACCTCATTGTCTATGGCTGCCTGAAAGGGGGCTGTGACAGAGCAAGTGTTATCTCTTCTCTCAAGTGACAGTTATAGGACAAGGGGAAATGGCCATAAGTTGCACCAAGGGAAGTTCAGACTGGATATTAGGAAGAATGTCTTTACTGAAAGGGTGGTCAGGCACTGGAACAGCTGCACAGGGAGGTGGCTGAGTCACCATCCCTGGAGGTGTTTAAAAAACAGGTAGATGAGTTTTTGAGGGACATGGTTTAGCGGAGCATGGGTGTGGTTGGACTCGATGATCTTTTCCAACCGGAAGATTCTATGGTTCTAGGATGCTTGCAAAACTTTTATTTCCAAGTAGCAACGAACAGTCGTTTCCTGCATGTCTCCTGGAGCTCTGGAAATGGGTATTTTACTCAGCACAAAGAATAAGAGCCAGTTGGGATTTGTTCAAATGAGCTCTCTGCTCCTTAATGTATCTTAATATCTCTGGGTTTGCCACAAGTGTCTTCAAGTTGGTATCATTTCACCTTTTGTTATTTTTTTTTTCCAAGACTTCAGCTTTCCAAGATAGCGGTCCAGAACCTAACAATCTGCTGAAGATGAACTAAAATGGGATATCTCTTCTGGGGATGTACTGTCTCCTAAAGGAAAAAAGTGAGAGACTCCAAATTTTGAATTCTTCATCTTTCTAGTGAGAAGGAAGTTTCACTCGATGTTACCTTTCAGTTTAATGTGAAAAGGGATGATGGTATCAATTACAGCTTTGTCTTCTGTTTTCACAAGTGAACTAAGAAAACACAGAAGCAGCAACACACTTTTGCCTGGTATATTGCAGTGTAATTGCACCATTCAATAAAAATTACAATTGGCTCCACAGCATAAGGCAGAAGGGAATAAGAAGCTGGTAGGCAAATTCTGGCTCACCTTAAATGTATGCGTGAGGAGCGCAGTTTGTATCAATGCAAGTGTAGATAGGACTAGGCCCCGGGGGTTATATTCTCATTACATTTACCTGTTTACAAAATGTGAAGGGGGAGTAGACTGGCAGACTCCTAAAGTTATTCTTTGGGGAAGAATAAGTTTTGAAGAAAGACATCCAGTAATCACCGGAGTACTATTTATATCATCATAAATGCATCTCGACTTAACTGATTTTAATAATTATTATTATAAAAGCAGCAACTCTTATCCCCACCACTGCACACATACTGTGGTAATGAGGAATTTTCTTTATTTTTCCTTCTCCTTTCCGTTCCTTTACACAATACCCTGACTTAACTCGTTTTCCCTGTCTTCTTCCCCCCAGCTGTCGATCACTGTCATATTACTTTGCATCCTACGCATCAAGAGCAGCAGCTTTTTCCATCAAGTAAGCCAATTCTAAAGCTGCCTTCCCAGAGGCTACACAGATTGTGCAAGCTGGAGGAGCTTAGGAAAGAGTAAACTGGGCAATAACAAAGGCTGCCAGAGCTGCTTCTGCCTGCCAATCTCTCATGTATGTGTTCACACAGTGCTATATATAGGGCATGCCTCCAGGGCCACAATCCTGTCTACCAGTTCAGGAGCAGACCTCCTATCCACACCATTAATCACAGTAGGGAGGAGGGAGACGGCTCATTACGCTACATCAATGATATTGTCCATTCTCCCCTCTACAAATTACAGGAGTTGTCTCGGTGTGGCGTTCAGTATCCTCTGACTTTTGAAGTCCATGATCCAAGCGGGGGAACAAAACTTCTTGATAGGAGTGTTTACCTGTGAGCAACAGCAGTTAGCCAGCAAACTGCATTTAGGGAGTTGAGTGCTATAGCAAGGCAAGCTTTCCAAGGGATGTTTCTTTCTACTTTTATATCTTTGGTAGTGTTCCTTCCCTTTCTTGAAATGATAGATTTTAGGGACTTTATCTGTTCTGCAGTATTGTTTTCAAGCCCCTCAGTACACTCCCAGTATAGTTCATGTGTGCAACATTGGTAAGGCATCCTTTATGGCTGATTGATTTTCAGTTATTTGAGTAAGAGCTTTCTGCAGTATTCTGACCTTCTTTAAAGATCCTGTGCTTTGCTGGAGAATCCTATGACTATTTATCGGTCCCCTTTCAAAGGGTCATATAACCACATTTTTCCTCACAGCTTTTAGGCTTGACACTTTACTGCTCTCTCTTCTACTTAAGCACCTGTAAATGAGCCCTGTACTTCAAAATCTATATTATCCAGGTTTCACTCTTGCCCATGACATGACAAGCCTCTTGCTGTGTACAGACCTCATTGCTGCAGGGCTTGTCTATACCAGCTCTGTACAGACCTTTCAAGGTTCTCCAGCTCTGCCTGGAAATGTTGGTGTTTTACTTGGCGTTTTCTATACCTACCCTCCAGTAAAGCTTAAACTCTTATCAGACTTTCTTCCTGGCAGATTTTAAGGATCACTGCAAAATGCTGCCGTCAGTCTCATGAAGTCTTCGTTGTAGTGGGCACAGATGAGACGTTGTTTTGATGGTTCTTAAAACAAGCCTACCTGCTTTAGAAGAGCAGTTCTGCCTATTCTATAGCAGAGGCACCTTTTGATAGGTAGTGACTGTGCCTTAAATTACAAAATAGATATAGTAGTTCACTGGTCACCAAGCATGATGTTGGGTCCAAAGCTTGCATGAGGCATCTCTAGGTTTTGTTACCTCGGAGATACACTGGTCTCTTCCATATCACTGAATACTTTGTAGCAACGTACTCCCAAACTTATGATATTAGGAGGAATATGTGCCCATCTCCACATCTTTCCAAGAGGTGAAATAGAGTTGTAAGTCGTGCTTGCTTTGAGACTTCTGCATTTGGTTAATCATGAAAAGTGGCTGCTCTGATTGGAATATCTCAGAATTAATCTTTAGATTTGCCAGTGTATTCTTGGATAATTCTGTTTGCTTTGCAAGCATGTAAGCATCATAGATTTTTTTATTAGGATGTTGTAGAACATTTAAGATAGTAGAGCACAGAAGAATTCAAATGAAAGGATTATAGCTATATTAAATTTTTCATCTGAGCGTTTGTCATAGATACATCCTTCATGCACTATGCAGCAGGCTTATTGAAACTATTGGTCGGGAAACCCATTGCAGTAGTTAAAGGAATGCTTATAATTTGGGAATATTGTGTACCTTACTATTGATCTGCCTTATTTGAAACTAGAAATTCATGTTGTTGAGATATAGTTCAATCTTAAGCAAACATACCTGTTTAAAATAAGTTTAGAAACAACGTAGGAAAATGTCTTACACCTCTGATTCTTCCCTCAGGATAGTCAGATACTCATTCATACTCCTATCTTTAACTGTACTTGTTTACTTTGCTAACATTTACACCACCACACCTCTGAAAAGCTGCATTAGTCTGCTGTAGATGGCAGGTTAATTGGAAAACTTTTACAGATCTATTGTGTTTTATCCTTCGGATACTTTTAAGAAACATAGGAACTTAAGTTGCTATCGTTGTTTTTAAAGTGATTTTTAGCAAAATTTGCATTTCTTCTTAGATAATTTTGCTTTGAGTAAAATTTTCCCTGTTTCCAAAATAATAAATTATTTCACGTCTGGTGATTTGAAACAGTTGGTCAGAGAAATTCTGCTAGATATCATGCATTTTGTAAAGCTACTACAAAACAAGAAAGCGTGGAAAATGTTGACAACACTAAATGGCCACGATGGGAAAACCAATGTCAAATACGATTGAATCATATTTAATAAGTTTGATTTTGAGTTCAAAATAAAATTCAGAAAGGTAGCATCCTTAGCTGTTGATAGGAACATTTCTCCTACAATACCCTTTGGACAGTGGTAATTAATGAGGAATGATAGATGTTTGAAGATGGCAGTAATTTCAGGTGAGATAAGGAACATCCTCAGCTATAAATCCTACTCACTTTATGGAGGCTCCCTATAGCCTAAGAAAAAAGAGGCTGTTTGAGGATGCATTTCCTTACTTGGCAATTGCAGCCGTCGTGGTCTTTCAGCCCGAAGTGCTAGAAATTAGTTGGCGTCGGCAGAAGTAGACAAGCTGTAATGTAATTGGCTTAGTCTTTTACACATGACTACTGGATTTGTAACTCCTTTTCCTTCCCACTTTGCAGTGTGTTGGGGTGGTTTATTGGTAGGTTAAAAGCCAATGTCAGGTCCTCAGCACAGTGCAACCAGAGAGCCCGCTGATATGCGTCACTGTGCCATGGCGTGACTCTTGCAATCCATCTTGACCAATGTGTTTGAAAGTTGAACTACATATAATCAATTGCACTCTTAAAACTTTAATGTCTCTGCACCAGGTAGTGCTACATAAGTTTAGTGATGCATTTGGCCTCTGCATTCGAGGGTCAAATGCTTACACCACCTGGCCTGGGCGGTGTCTGACACAGCGCTGCATGATTAATGCTGAAGCCTTTAATTCTACTCAGCCCAGGCAAAAAGTGGGGTTGAGGCCTGCTAAGATAGTATTCCCCAGAGAAGAAGCAGCAGGAGAAAACATCCCCCAACCACTGAATCCTTAACAATCATAAGCCCTGGAAGTGCATGACGTGTTTCTAAAAGTAGAGGATGAATCGCTGATTTGCAAAAGTGGGGGAGGAGGGTGGGGCGTGGATTGGATAAAAGAGGCCTTTCAAAGGTCAGGAGGAGGAAGCACAGCAACACAGGGAGTGTTGTTCATATTGGAAATCGTTACTCGAAATCAATCAAACTTTTCCAGCATGCACAACTAACTAAAGGATCCTTGGTAGCCAGTTTTCCACTTGAATAAAACCTTTGACAGTCAGTGAGACTTAGGACTTGTCTTTAATGATGAATCTCCATTTTTTGGTTTTGTTTTTTTTTTTTATTTTGGGGACAAACACAATATAGAACCTGTTTGTATTCAGTGGCATTGACAGCAAATCTGAATCTTGTATCCTAAAAAAGGCAGCAAAACCAGACAAAAACTTTAAATGAGCCGTGTGCACTGACTTACTGATTCATACATACAGCAGGTGCCACTCCCATGTCCTTCCTGAGGCAAAGTGCTCTAACAGTGGGTGAAGTGGAAGAAGCAGGTATTGCTAGCTAAAATAGGCTTTTCTCTTTCATAAGGTACATTTTTGTTGCAATTTTTTTATTAAAGCTGCCTTTATTTCTTAGAGATAAGATTGCAAAGATACAGTGGGCAATGCTATTTTAAAAATCTTTTATTTTTTGGAGGTCATGGAGAGCCATCTAATCCAATTGAGTGACTCTGAACTAAAACCAGTGTGGTCTGCAGTCTCCTGTTGAATTTCACGTTCTGTCTCAGAGGTGGCACATACACACTTTGCTGGATTCCTCTGAGCAAGTGTAGAGGAGCTACAGCTCCATGAACGTCAACAGATGTTGTAAGTTTACCATGGAAGTTTGAAGATAAATGGAATAGAACTAGTAAGCATCAGTAATGGCCTTATAATTGAAATAGTATAGACATTAGGAGTACACAGGGTGTTAGTAATCATATTAATTATTTGTTAACAGAAAGACAAAGTAATAAAATTAAAAATCAAAAAGCTTAGTTGTTCACATGCAGATCTAGGGGGACATTTTGTAACAGAAATAATTACTTTTGCTTCATCCTCAGGGTGATATTATCTGTGTCTAATTGTTTTTCCTGAAGAAAGCAGAGCAATCTAAAATTCTAAGTAATGCACAGCAATTGTAGGGGTGAAAATAACCACAATTTAGAAAGCTCTTATAGCATCCCACCCCAATGCAGTGAAAGGAAGCAGTTCTGTTAGGAAGGGTAAAGATAAATGGAATTACTTTTCTATTAGAAGTATAATAGACTTTATTAGTTAGTCACCTGTGCTCAGAATAGATCAGCTGTCAGGGAGAGCACGTAGATGAACATGTACCTTGTGAGCTGTCAGGAGCAGATCAGTGTGGGTTTTTAAAATAATAATTACCCACTTCTAGAGAAATGCTTTAGACAAAAGCACAGCTGCTTTATTGATGATGCCTTTTGTGCATAAGGATTAATATTCTAGTTCGTTCTTTTCATTTTTCCATGTAAATGTAATATCGTATTTCCATAAAACTCTTTTAGGAAATGGTGCTGTTTGCTATTAAAGCTTGCATAATAAAATTATTTGTCAGGGATTTAATTTACTGCTTATTTGCAGTAAAGTGCTAGTAGCTAAGAGGGGCTGCTGCTTGCATTCAAGACTGGCAATACACTTGCCCTCCGAAAGCCACTGTGCAAACAGCTGTTCTGGGATTCGGTGTGGCAGGGCATACAACAGTTATCATATTCTTTTGCCCCCTGACCAGTACTCAGATGTGAAAGCAACTATTTGCTTCCTTGTGTCCCTGTTTGAGCATAAGGTCCACTATTCTGGCACAGTTTAATAGTCCGGCTGGTCTGGCAACATGATTGACATGAGGTTTGGAGGCCAGGAACGCTGCAGCTAGTGGCTGGGAGAGTCTGCGGTACATACGTGGCTCCCAGGGGCCACACAGGAGTCTGACCAGAGCAGGCGTGGGCAGGGTCAGTTCTGGTGAGGGCTGGACCTGGGGAGAAGTGTTGAAATGTGCAATGGCTTGAACCCCTCCCAAAGCTCAGGAGATCTGCTTTGATCTTTGCCATGGTAACACTGCACGTTGTGTACACGCACCTTTGTTGTGCCACAAATATTGTTTCCAGCCTGCTACTATTTGCCTGCTCTGCTTCCTGCCCTTACAAAACATGGCAGAAGCTGGAGTTAAGGACTGAGCCTTTACAGAGCTTTTATATTCAATATAATCTTGGCACGGGACCCCAGTGACAGAGCAACTTGTGCAGCAGAATAGGACTCTAGATATGGAGCTGAGCTAGTGATGACAGCAGAGATAAGGAGGAGAAGCTAGCTTGCTTAAATGTATTTTTCAGGGCTGGCTAGGGACTGGTTTTAGATCAACTCCCTTAGGAAAACTGCAGCCCCACCATAGAGCAAGGAAGCAGAGGAGTGGTAGATTTGATGGAAGACTTGCTATTATGGACTCTTCCTATGCACTGGTGGGCAGTAGACGAGGTTGGCTGAGACCGTTGCGCAGTGTTCACAGCAGGGCTGCTGTTCTGCTCTGTGGAAGAGATGAGCAAGATGCCCATTTAACTGTATTTATATACTGTGCAAATACCACATACCCATAGTTCAGTCACAGGTTCAGTTTGCGTGTTACAGGAATGTTCGTTGTGTCTGCACGTTTTTGCAAAGGATGGAAACAGTGGTATCGTACAGAAGCTGGAAGACTTGTATGTGGTTTAAAATCCTCTTTTACTGCCGTTTCTTGTATATTTATGAATCTAAATGTGGCAGGGTTTATCACGATTTCAAAGAACAGGAGTGAAAAATAATTGACTGTGTTCTGGTTAACTAATACCACACTTAAAACCCCATTGAAGGATAGATGGGTTTCTGTGGAGAGAGTATTTTTTTTAATCTTTACATGAAGTGCTGGAAAATGACTGTAGCTAGAGGCAAGATGTTGATCAGTGTCAGTCCTGGAGCTGATTGTGTTGAAAAGCTTTCTGGTGCCGAGTTGTTCAAAGCCTGAGTACGTGGACGTAGTCTACTAGCGCTGAGATTTGGGTCAGGAAAAGACTTCCTCTCCTTCCTCATCCCTCGTCTCTCTTCCCTGTCTCCAAAAGCCCGATGACAAGAAATGTAGGGGGTATTTCACTCCTATCTGCAGCACCGTGTGTGGTCATCTGCTAGGATGATTTGGATATCTCCCCCTAACAAGTTCAGTATATTTCACCATTAGATGCATCGCAGCAGCTTGGCAGCGTAGCAGCTTTCAAAATGGCAGGTATTTTAAGGTTCTTTGCTGTCATGTCAAACCAGAGCTTCAGACCTACATGCCAAGACAGAATGCCATTGTTTTTAGCTAATCTTGGATTTTGGTGTTGTAACAGATTGCCATTCTCAGTTTTGTGTGACTAAGTAATGTCTCTAAAGCATGGCAGCGTAATAGGGTGATGTGCGCTCTGAGACGTCTTATGGATGTTTAGAACTGAGACGATTCATTAGCTGATGCATCTCAGCATTTCTCCTGCCCCTTTTTCTCATGAGAATAGCATTCTTTATCTCACAACACGAAGCAGAGACAGACCAAAATAGCAACAAGTTATTTTGTTATATGCAAGGTCTCTACAGTAGTGACTGTCAAACTGAAGCTTTATTTTATTTCTGCAGCTGTTTTTTCAGTGCTCTAACACTATTATTAATATTACCTGTCACTTGTACAGCCCCTCCGAGCTCTAACTAGTTTAATAAACATTATACAAACTTAGTGGAAAGCACCAACAATGAAGTAAAGGCTCTGCTTCTTACTGGCTAAAATAAATTCTTTAAATTACTTCACAGCCTGGCTTTGCCTTTAACTTCAGTGAAACTATCTTCCAGTCCAGGTAGTTCCCTGACTTTTTCTATACTTACATTTTTGGCAAATCACTTCTATTATAGTAGTTTTGGTTCAGCTTTATCATATCTAGACTGAAAAAATAGTATATACAGTTTCTTGGGTCAGACTTTCTGGACCACTTTAATTAAGTGAAGAAGCTAAAGTGATTTTGACCAAACGCTGGAGCGGATCTTGTTAGTAGTGCTAAAATGCTGCCAATAGCCATAGAAACTTCCTGCAGTAATGATTCTCAATTTTGGTGAAGCAGTAGTAGCAGCAGAAACATTAGTTTAGAAAGCACACTATTTCACATCATTTTTATCAGCTTATCATTTTAAATTGCCACCAAGCAGGTGATGTGACAGGAGGAGTTTGAGCTATTCTTACAGTACCATCATGATTACAAAGCTGGAAAAATATGCAGGGGAAAAAAATGTGTGCTGGAAATAAATGTGAAAACTTCTGACATCGATTTGCATTTCTGAAGGCTCACCCAGCATGGGTGGTTTCTATCCAGGGTAGAACACACAGTTCTGGTAACGTGTTTTTCTCTCTTTTTAGATGAAATCATTAAGCCTTGACAGCCAGCGCTTTTGTTGTCCCCTCTTGAATTCCCACCATGTGGGGCCAGGCAGCCTGTGCTGCAGAGCCCCTGCCCAGAGTCTTTGCCAGCACCTGAACCCGTGGAATAACCACCTGGCCCTGCCTGCTGGTTCCTCTTCACCCTGTATCCTCTTGATGCTTTTGTGAGCCCATTCATATGAATCTGTTGAGACTACAAAACCATTGTTCTGTGCTACAAAACCAGGTACCAAAAGTTACAATAGTTATAAAAATTGTTCAATGCAATCTCTGCTTATTCAAAACTCTCCTTGGCCCTAAGGGGATCCATGCCATGACAGACTCACCTGTCCCCTGCCAGCAGACCAGGCAGGCCTTTATGTTACTTCTGTGTTGTGTCACTATTGAAAATAGTCCGTGTTTTATTGTAAATGACTGTTATTCGCAGCTTCCAGTTTTGCAGTTTCCACTGCACAGAGATCAAGGACCCAATTGTTCTTTTGTATACATCAGCGTAAGTCAAGATTAACTCCAGTGAAGTCAATCTAATCACAAGTGTTAAACCAGGAGGAATGAAAGAAAAATCAAACTATAAACTATTTGGTCTATATTTTTAAATAGCAAAGTAAATGCTGCTCTTCTGCAGACACAGGGTGACCTGCAAAGTACTATCTCATGCATTACTAATGCTTCTCCATTTAAATGCAGATTTTTTGCTCCTAACACAGAACTTCAGGGAAATCCTCTCCAGATAAACTGTAATAGGATACCAAATGGTAATTCAGTATTTCACTTAATCTTGTTTTTCAGCTTATTGATCTTAATTTTCTATCATTTTGATGAAGAATTTTCCTAGGGGGAAGAGGATTATATTCACTATAATAAAGCTTTTCATTAATAATTAATTATTTTGATATCCCAAACATCCATACCAGCAGTGGCAATCTGCTTGTATTGCTGTGCCTATTTCTATTTTTGGTTGTAGGAACAGGCAAGGTGTGACTTTACATATTTCAGGAAGTAATTGAGACACACAGCTGAGAAAAGGAAGCATCGTATAGATATCGCAGTACCCATGTGGGACACGCTTGTCGTGACGGTGTTTCATTCTCAGTCATTTGTGGTCTCAGTAGTAAGACCTTGACTTGGTGAAATCCTGTCAAGTGGGGACCCTTATGCTACGCTACTGCATTCAAGGGCTTTCCAAAAGGCTTCCATTTGCCTAAATTTATTCACATAAAGACATGAAGCGTGACTGTTCGGCCATTCTCACATCAAAATCACTTCCTTCACTGAATCTACTTCTGGTAAGGAAGGACTTGCATCGCGTAAACTCCTCCTCCAGCATGACCATTAGATACTGCAGTTAAATACCTCTCAGATTTCCAGATCTCTCTATGGCTTTAGTATAGATATAGAAATAACCAGAGAGCCTCCTTGTTCAATTAAGTCTTTCAAGTTAATGCTTTCAACATATACGACATGCTTAAGAAGAACATTTTTCTCCATATATGCCTCCGTCAAGCCCTCTTTAAGTGCAGCTTAAAATGTACAGGAGACCTTGATATAAGCTCTCTTCTGCTGGACTAAACATATATATGTATCTCATAGCACATTGAAGTTGTAGGAATAATATTAATGTCTACTACATCATGAACATAGTTATTAAGAGAAGTAACCAGATATTGAGCACTAGTGTTTTTGCAGCACCTAACCAGACAAGCCCAATCTAGTTATAATGAGAGTCAACACTCCTTGTTCTGTTTCCAGGCTGAAAGCCTGCAATGCAACAGTGAACATGCCACTTTCAATACCAAGTAAAAAATAAAATTCACAACCACATTGGAGTTATAAATATTACAAGGTATTTTAAAACGCATTTTTAAGTTTGGGCTTTGTTAGTTGATTGGTTTTTTCCTATAGCTTGATTACTTACAGGGTGCATTCAGTTCACATTTCCAAAGGTTGTCCTAACCAACGTAAGATTCATCAGCTTTCAAAATCTTACATCTAAGATTAACATTTTCCACATGGCATTTTCAGAATTCTATATCTAAAAAAGAGGATCAAAAGATGAGCAATAAAATACTGGAAGTGAGCAATCCTGTTTAATGTCCTTTGGGACAATTATTGGGCAGAGGTCCTTTGTCCTATAATTTGGTAAGCAAAATGGATATCTAAGAAATAATCATCTTTGTGATTATGCTCTTTTGGGAATCTCACCTACGAGCCCTCAGATTTCTTCTTTAAATTATCTTCATCATTCTCAAAGCCTGACACATTCAACCACCTGCTAAACAAAATAAAGACTGCTAGGAAAACATTCCTCCTCTACCATATCAAAATAAGCCCTGCCTGGTTTTAGGTCTGAATTAGTGATATATTGCAAGCCATCAGGCAGAAATTAAAATCTTTCACTGATAAGAACATAGGGTACACCTTAAAAAGCTGTCTCATAACAGATTTTGTTGTTTGGGGCTTGTTTTCTTCAGTTTTGGCAGGGTTTTTTTCCCCCCCCAAAAAAAGCAGGAATTGCATTTGCTTTTAGTTCTGAAGTCCAGAGTCATCAGACCTCAAAACCACACCACAGAAGTACTGTTTGGGTACCTTCTCATGACTCCCATTCCTTGAAGGCATGGCCACCTCAGCTGAGTGCCACTGGGACATGCTGACTTCAGAGATGGAGAGTAATGAAAAATAGTGTAGCTACATTGGAAGAGATGGGTAGAGTGTTTTTCTCATCTACAGTCGATTATTAGTAAACACAGTTCAATTGAAACCAAAGCACTAAGCTAAATTTTACAGGGGAAAAAATGTCTAATGCTGCTGCAAGGAGGGGTGTTGTTTTTGATGAATCATTTCTGGTTTTATCCCAATCAGCTCTTGAATGTTCTCCTAAAAAAAAAAAAAACTACTATTTATCTAAAAGAAGATTTTCAGTGAAACAAGATTTTTTTTTAATGAATTCTAAAAGTTCTGGGGGTTTTGACATGTAGATTTAAAAAGAAAAATCACAAAATGGAATCCTTTATTTAAATCATTTTTGCTATCCATCAAAACTATAAATACTAAATTAGAAAATAAAAGGTTTTCTTTGAAATGCACTTCAGAAAAACAATCTCAATAGCAGAAACTCTTGCTGGGACTTAACAAATAAGACTGAAAGCCATTTAAAAAAAGGGAATGCATCAGATATGAACTGATAAAACTTCCCACTTCTTTGACCTTGTAAACTTCACATCATTAATGCACGACACAGCAGGAAGTTTTCCTCGAAACAGTAGGTACGTACATCCTCTTACTTTCTTTACTGGCTTAAACCTAGTTTTTCACTTTAATTACTGTTCATTTATTGAATGCAAAGCATGCATTTTTAATTATGTTAGTTGAAATGTTGGCTGGTTGTGAAACCAAGTACTTGGAATAAGTCCATTTGAGCCACGTGAATCAGCAGTACTGTTTCATAGCCTTTGCGTTTTTTCACTTCAGCATTTCAAACTAGGATCCTCGCACAGAAGAAACTCTGTTAGAGGAAGATAAAAGGCTCCACCTAGTGGGCAACAACTTTTTATTGAAAGGGGGAAAAAAGATTTTCACTTAATTTTATGCAGGAAGAAATACTGCTTCAGGGTTTGTTTCATTCAGCTGGTGTTGTTCTTAATTCTTGCCTTCTACAGAGCCACGATTACATATGCAAAGCTGAAACATTAAGAATTGTTCTGATGGTCTTTAGCAAAAAGCAATAAATGATACTAAATAAGTGAGTTTATACAGAAGATGATCTACAAAGTTCTTTCTCCCCCTGCTACAAGCTTCAATATATAGTAACCAAAAATGGGAAGTTTGTGCATCAACAAATAATTTAAACAGTTTAAGGTTCTTTCCTACTTACAACTGACTGGAAACATTCATAACTTGACCATAACACTCACTGTAACACTATTCTGGGAGTATTTTTACACAGGGTACTCTGCCTGTGTGTTACCTCATCTCCATTAAATAACCTGTTTACCTGCAAAGGGTGAAATCTGAGTTCTCTGTATCGGTGTATCAGTTTCTGGCAAGGAATAACCCCATCAGCCTCTGCTGCGACATTTGTCCTGGCATTTTTCTGGGAGCCTGCCTAGTGCTGTTGTGTGTCCAAAATCATTCTGCTAGAATCCAGCACCTTTATTTTCTGTACTTAATTGATCTAGTACAGTACTTTTTTTCTTCTCTCCTTGCTGAACTTCTGCACTGCATTGCAGTTATGCTCCAAGCTCCCGAGAGATTCAAATGGCAGGACTCTTCAGTTTAAAGCAGCAGTGAAACTCGGGTGTTATTTTCTCATTCCAACCAAATGCAGCTAGCAGCTGGAACCTTCCCTTTAGTTCATTTCAGGCTAATAACAAGAGTGGAAAAAAAAGTAGCAGCAAGTGCAGATTTGGCAGAAAAAGACATTGAACCACACTGTATGTCCTACCTTTTGTCAGACTGTCTCTCATTTTCAAGCCATACAACCTGGCAAGATCAATTCCTCCTGTGCAGGTTCCAGCAATGGGTAGACAGTGTAGCATGCATGTAATAATACATTCCTACACCTAACTTTACTATAGCCCATGTTCACATCCTCAGTAGGAATATTTGTCTCTGCCAAATCACAAAATAGAGCTTAATGTGTTGGTTTGCACACCTCTTCACCACTGGGACATCTCCCATTTGCCGCGGGCTACTGAAGTGCAGATCCAGAGGATTCGTCCCTCAGTATTAATGCACAATTTGGAAATTCTGAGAGGCCACACGGGCTTGCTGGTCTGCCTGAGCAATTCTCTGTGGCTGCAGCACTCCTTGTATCCTCCATGGAAACGGAACTCTCTGGCACTAGTTCAAGAGCTGTCACTGGGCTTGTTTTACAGACTAAAACAAAGGATAGTCTTGGAATTCTTACTCTGAAACCTTACATGAGCAAGAACTAATACAGAACTGACTAGACTCAGTGAGCCTTTGGGATAGTTCATATGTTTGCAAAATGTAAGCAGTGCTATCTCCAAAAGGGAAGACATGAAAGGTAGAAGTCCAGCTGCATTTTTTGGTTTGGAAGCAGCTTTTCTCTTTTGTCTCTGCTTGCAGGAAATCTATGTAACCCTTAAAACGTGTCAACTAAAATAATACAGAAAGGTTGTTTAAAACTTCATGGCTATTTCAAAATTATCACTACAACTGCACCGTTAAACTCTCCTAAAACTGACATGAGATATTGGTTTGAGCAGTGGTTTCTGAAGTATGCGGACACCTACCTCACTAGGCATATGATAGAAGATGCAAGTCAAATACTTCAAAGCCAAAGTTGTTAAATAATACCACTTTTAACTGCTGGCCTTGCCTCTAGAACTGTTCAGACTTTAAGAGGTTATAGGCTTGCTGCTGAGCTAAAACAAATCCCACTTCAGAACTACAGTAAGATCCTCGGCCCCATTTTACTTTCAATACCTTTCTAGCACTGGTACTTGAGCTGAAACTAATGAAATACAAATTTCCAGATGTGAAACTCTGGGGAACATTGACAATCTGCTTTTGTAATAATGTGCTGTAAACAAAAAAGGCTAATTTAGGGATTAAGTATTAATTTATTTCCTCTACAGGTCTTTGGATAGTCTCATAAAAGCATTCTAATTAATATTTAACATAGCTATTTTAGATGTTGTTTATCTGGGTTAAATTTATTCCTTCTTTGTAGGAGCAGCAGTCTTTACAAAAATAAATGCACATTGATGCATTTGTTTCAAGAGTAACACTGCATCTCTTACTTATTTTTCATAGCTAACCAGGTGCTGAAGTTTGGAACGCTCGTCAGTACTTCCAACACCTATGATGACTCTGGGATTGTGACCATCGAGACGGACAAGCCTTTACTGTGGACAATGGCTATCAAAATATAAGACAAGCTACAGCTGCCTATTCTGGTCTGACTCAACTCAAATGACTGCAAAATTTTGCTGAATTAAGACAGTAAAGCTATTCTGAAAGATATAAGCAGGCACTGCTTTTATATACTGACTGGAAAACAAGTTTGAAGTAAAAGTCCCTTGTGATCAAATCAAGATTAGTAGCCATAACTGAGTACATCATTCTGGTACCTCACACTGCTTAATCAGAAGATGCATGAGCTGCCACCCAATACAATCACAAACATAAGCGAATGTAACGAAACTGCTTCTGCTTATCTGGTTAGTTCAGACTATTTTCATGAAGCACTTCACTTCAACACTGACCTATTTTTTTCCCCTTTTGCCAAAAGGAAATCTAGTGCACAGTTGCACACAGTATAACTGTATTAGAAGGTGATAGCGCTACGAGGAGTTAATCTCATTTTTCTGTCCTGGTTTGTAATGTGAGTGCTGGTGAAGATTTCTCAAGAAGAGTAATAACTGAACTTTTCTACTTAGGAAGCAAGTTCGTGTACTGAAGAAGCTTCAGGTTAGCTGTAATATCAGTATTAGATTTCCCAGTATCAAGTGCTTTTAAAGTCTGTAATAGAAGTAGCACTGTAAATTCTGCAAATACCAAATGCTTACACTAAGCTTTTTGGAGGGAAATACTAATTTCTTAATCTCAATCAGAAGAGGAAGCGCGCTGCATCTACCACAGCTTCTGCAGGTTTAGTTTTTAAAATCAAAACATTGAATCATTTAATAATGGAAACTTTCAGGTCAACAAATGCACAGCTGTTTATAATTCTTTAGGCAAAGTATCCAAAATGGCTGTATGCCCTATCCAACAGTGCAAGCAAGTTGTTGATTCACTGAAGGACTGCTTAGTATCTCTGGCAACTAAAATAACCACAAACTATACATCTTAGTAACCAGCTAAGTCTGGCTTTCTTCGTTATGCCATCAGAATAAGGACTGGCAGTGCAAGTTCATTATTTGATAAAGGTATTTTTTCCAATTAAGTATATAAAACCTAACAGGATTTCCAAATGTAGAACAGAATCAATACCCAACTGGACAGAGCCTTAAGCAACCTTGTCAGAACGCAACACTAACCCAGCTTTAGGCAGGAGGTTGGAGTAGAGACTTGCCAAGGTTCCCTCCTACCTGAACAACTCTATTACGGTTGAAAGAAGTAACAAAACAAACAAAACACACACTGTAGTACTACTACGAAAAAAGCCTGTAAGGTAGGCAGGTATTACTGCATACACTTTGAAAGAGGAATAAGATGACAACATTAGAAAACCCAAACTGAGCTTGTTTAATAGTAAACAAGTTAAAGCAACAAAATCTTTGCAGCGTCACATCACATCGTCTTTTCTTCACAGTGAACGTTCAGCCGCCTCTGTTGAGAGAACAAAGAAATCAGTTTAAACTGAAGTGTGATCAAGTGATCTCATCTGAAGTCTAATTTATCCTCCCAACATTGCATTGTTAGGACAAACACTACTACCATTACATCTTATCTCCTATTTTCAAATGTTTCTCCTTGCCCAGAGGACCACTCTTACAGGAAAAAGCCACAAGTCAGGGAATAGTATTTAACCTGTTTCAGTGCTGGGAAAGGGATTACATCAGCTCTGGAGAATGGTAGAGTTACTATGTCAGCACCATGGCTGCCAGTCGTCTTTAGGTTCAAGTTTTTCATGCTGCAACATTCATTCCAAAAGGTTTTTTACAGCATGCAGTTACACATAAAACAAAGCTGCAAGGAGTAAATGGAACAAGGCCAACTCTGTTCTGTGCCCTGTCATCTTCCAGCAGTCATTCAGTTTTCTCTACCTTACCATCCATGCATTTACTTTGGATACCCAAATTATAAACTGGAAACAGTAAAACTATGTAAGATTCAAGTAAGTTAGATGTTCTATAGTCAAACACACACTAAGGAACTGGAAATAAAAATGTCTGATGTTCAGTTTTGAAGCAGAATGCTTGGAAAAAACCTGAAATAATATGGATCTAACATTTTGCAGATGCTAAATTAACAACTTCCTGATGGAATCCTTTAAGTCGAGTAACAGCTGTCATATTACACTAACATGTGAAAAGCACAGGTGCCAAAGAATCACAGATCCTGTAGGGCTCACTAACATGTTCTGTTTAAAACTGAACAGGTAATAATAAACGTAAAATTTAGTGAAATTGGAGGTCATATTTACTTACACAATGATATTGTTGATTGGAATATGGATCAATTTGACAAAGAAACCAATAAATCCCATTATCGCAAAGCCTATTGCTGTTGCCATGGCAATCTTCTGGAACTCTGCAAAACCAAAAACAAACCAGCTCAACTTAGTCTAGGAAGCCTCGTGTATGGCATACAGGAGATGTGCACTACATTCTCCCTCATAGAAAATAATAATGTTAACACAGGAAGCAGTTCAAAAGCAAACCGCACTGACATTCTGAAACAAATCCACTTTGTCCGAAGACAGATGAGATTTTAAGAGAGAAGATGCTGTATTCCACAATCACGGCTGATCCTAATATTTTTAAATAATAAGCAGACTCATAAATACAGTGCACAGCAATTCATGGAACATTTATTCCATTATCTTTCCTTCGTATCCCTACAAAACCTGAAAACTATCCCCAATACAGTATCAAAAATCGAAAAGCTGCATTTCTCTCTGTCACAGAAAGACAGGATCCTAAGTCCCCACAATAATCAAGTACTTAAGTGAGATTCTCGGTTATTTTAAGACAGCAACCACGAAGTGGGCTAAGAAGGTAAACAGCTCCTTAGTTGTCTCAAAAGATGTCAGTGAACTTCATCCTAAGCATGTGAGTAAAGCATCGTAGCAACTACCACTAAGGACAACCAGTTGCATTCTGGTTACTAGTTACAGCTTCTCTCTAAAGCCTTTGAGAAAGTCCAAAAACCTTCTCTTCTATATGTTCAGCAACAAAGTTCTTCCTGTCCCCATCACGCAGTCACTGCCAACTGTGAAATACTGACTGGACACTGCAAAAAGTAATCCTAGCTTCTTTAGAGTCTCCCAGTATGAAGTGTTTCCTCCACAGCCATGCAACAAGCAGTTTCCTCTACAACTTCCCCCAAGCTGACCACATATGCTTGAAGAGCACAGAAGTTCTTCTCAGATCAGTTTACCTACAACATGAAAATTATCACTTGCCTGTCTCAAAATGGCTAATTTCAGCTACTTAGCCTATTTCATAAGGTAAGTTTCAGTACCTCTCATACTCCTTCGTACGTATCAGAAAAGGACACGTTCAAGTTTATTTCATCCAGAGCCATAAACCCATTAACATTTGGAAAACTGCTCAATATTAAATCTCATACTGGAGGCTGAGAAACATTCACCGCAACCGAATCAACAGAAGTGACACATGGAAAGACACATGGTAAGATATGAGATGAAATAAGGATTGTGTTCTGTTTTATTGCATGCTTTACCTTTCCTGTCAGGCTTGGTGCATCTTTTAACAAGTCGTATGGAGTCTTTCACAAACTGACGGCTGGGTTCCACAAATTGCATTACCTGATCCATGATTACCTGCAAAGAGGAATGGATTTAGTATTGGTGGTGCCATATATATATACAAAGAGAGGATTTTTTAATTACTGAAGTAGGAGCTATTACCTACAAAATCTGTGCAGACCTTAGATTAAAATGTCATACTCCAAACTAACTGGACTTTAAAAGATTCTTCCACTTTGCAGATTCTCCCCCTCTGCTCTCTTGGGACCTCACCTGGAGTACTGTATTCAGTCCTGGAGTCCTCAGCACAGGAAGGACACAGATCTGTTAAAGTGAGTCCAGAGGAGGGCCACAAAAATGATCAGAGGGCTGAAGCACCTCCCCAGTGACAGGTTGAGAGAGCTGAGGTTGTTTAGCGTAGAGAAGAGAAGGCTCTGTCCGAGTAGACCTTACAGCAGCCTCCCAGTGTTTTCCTACAGGAAAGCTGGGGAGGGGCTCTTTATCAAGAAGTGCAGGAACAGGATGAAGGGGAAAGGTTTTAAGCTTGAAAGAGGGGAGACTGAGATTAGATATTAGGAAGAAATATTTTACTGTGAGGGTGGTGAGGTATTGGAACAGGTTGTCCTGAGAAGTGGTGGCTGCCCCATCCCTGAAGGTGTTCAATGTCAGGCTGGATGAGGCTTTGAGCAACCTGATCCAGTGGGAGGTGTCCCTGCCCCTGGCAGGTGGGTTGGAACTGGAGAACCTTTTAAAGTCCCTTTCAACCCAAACAATTCTACGAGTCTATGAAGAGATAAACATGATGGCCCATCACTATGTACAAAAAAATATGAAAAAACATGCCTTTCAGCATAGAAAAAAAAACAGGTCCATCACAGTTTGTTCTCAGCTTATGTCCTACAATGTTTCAGAGAACAGGACTGAAGGCATCTTAAGTCATATGATCATAGAATGGTTTGAGCTGGAAGGGACCTTAATGTTCATCCAGTGTCCCTGCCTGTGCCAGGGGGGTTGGAAACTTCCACTGCACCAAGTCGCTCAAAGCCTTATCCAAGCTGACCTTGAACACCTCCAGGGATAACCATATCTCTGAACACTTCATCTACCCATCTTTTTAATACCTCTAGGTATGGTAACTCCACCACTTCCCCGGGCAGCTGTGCCACTGCCTGACAACACTTTCGGCAAAGAAATTTTTCCCAACGTCTACTCTGAACCTCCCCTGGTGCAACTTGAGGCCATTTCTGAGACCATTTCCTCTCTTCTTATTACCTGTCACTTGGGAAAAGAGAATCCAACATCCACCTCTCTACAACCTCTTTTCAGGCAGTTGTAGAGAGCAAAAAGGTCTTCCTCAGCCTCCTTTTCTCCAGGCTAAACACCCCCAGTTCCCTCAGCCCCCTCTCCTAACGCTTGTTCTCCAGTCCCCTCACCAGCCTCGTTGCCCTTCTCTGAACGTGCTCTAGCCCACCACTGTCCTTCTTGTAGTGAGGGGCCCAGAACTGAACACAGTACTCGAGGTGTGGCCTCGCCAGTGCTGAGCACAGGGGCACAATCACCTCCCTGCTCCTGCTGGCCACACAGTTTCTGATACAGGCCAAGATACCATTGGCCTTCCTGGGCACACTGCTGGCTCACATTCAGGCGGCTGTCAGCCAGCAGTCCCAGAGCAGGGCCTGATCTCAAACCGAGCACCTCCCAGGCAGGACCGCGGCCCCGAGGGCTCTGAGGTCGCTCCTCGCCACAGGCCCTGCGACACGGGGGGTCCCTCGCGCCAGGCCCACTCCCCACCTTCCTCCTCCTCCTCCTCCTCCTCCTCCCTGCGTACCCGCCCGCCGCAGCACGCCCCTCGCCCCGAGGGATCCCCGCTGTCCCCCGGTTCTCCCTCCCTCAGCCACCGGGCGGGACAGGACGGGCCGAGCCCGCCGCCATTACCGGTTACGCCGCCGCGCTAACGCCACGTCGCACAGCGGCCGGGGCCGTGACGTCACCGCGCGCGGCGTGCCTTGGCCACGCCCCTTCCCGGCGGGCGGGGGGGCAGGGTCTGAGGAGGAAAAGGAAAACTTGGGGGGAGAGAGTTGTTTCCACTTTCCCCTTTCTTCTTTCTTTTTCACGGTACCTCTTCTCACAGACCCCCATCTCAGCACCCAGGCAGGGCGCCCCTCCAGCCCCTCCCGAGGGGGAGAAAGCTCAGCATCTTCCAGCCCCCTGGGGGAGGCGCAGGCACCCCATGTCCGGCACCCAGCGCTGGTTGATTTGCCTGTGTTTTATCCCGGCCTCGAATCTGTGGGTCTGTGGTAACGAATTCACTTTTCCGTGCAAACCATAGAATGCCGCACTGGAAGGGACCTCAAGGGTCATCTGGGCCAACCTTTCGAGGTGCTGCATAGTTTAAATGAGATGGCCTGTCAAGCTGAGCCTTAAAAGCGTCGACTATAGAGGAATCTACCGCTTTCCTGGGGAGATTATATAGGGTATGGGCCCTGTAGCAAGAAATAAAGGGAAGGTGGTACCAATAAACCTGTAAAAAATGTTGTTCGGTGAAGGGAGGGGGGGGGAAACAACATGAACAACATGAAGAACTTGTTCAGACTGTGATTGCCCATGAGCCAGACATCTATTGATTTGTAAGAGCGCTGAAGCCGTTGTGAACAACGGCAGCTCATCACCTTTGAAAGCATCGGCTCCTGTGGCTCTTTTTTGTATAGAAGAGTGTACAGCACAGAACTTAAAGATAGAAAAGCTTTTCACATGTCAGCACCACAGGTGCAATGTAGAACACTTCCTTGCATGATGGGGTAGAAGAGGCTATTACTGCCTAAAGTGAGTCCTTCCTTGCTGTTTTTGAAAGGAAAATTAGATCATGTAAGAGGTAAAGGAAGAACAAAGATAACATATATTGAGTTTTATCCTTTATTTGCTTTAGATATTCATTTCAGTCTAGAATTCTGTTCCTAGTTGGCTGCCACTTTTGAGTGTATATGGAGCATCCAAGGCTTATTAATTATTCAGTCAGGCTGTGGAACTTTTGCAGCCAAATTAGGCAAATGCCTTACTGATCTCAGCTCACTGTTGGTTTTAAGTGTGCACAAAAATGTTTTCTGGGCTTAACTTTATGCTGACAGCCTTCATGATAGATAAAGTGCCATCACAGCAAGGGTTTTGTAGGATATTCCACGGATTTGCTGGCAGCTGCCTTCCTCGTCTTTGCCCACAGGGCATATCCCTCAGTATTATTGATCTTCAAATACGAGCTTTCTCTTTGGCTTTGTGGAGGTCATTGCCTTGGGCTCTCTACAAGTTTTCTCCAAAAGCCTGGCTTTGAATTCGATTTTGTTTAGAGTCAGACCTCATCTAGTGCTACTCCTCAGGTGGGGCTGTAATTTTGGTGGCCAAATTCATCTGGACTTTTTCCATTGGCACACCAGCACAAAAAAATCACAGAGTCAGTTAAGCCTCCCACAGCAGATTTTCTCTCTCCTTTTTTGAGGCCAGTTTGCAGTCTGCAAGGTTGAGTACTCTCACCACTCAGGGAGAGGAAGATCCCTACAGAAAGCAGCTGGGGATCTGGTAGCCATAGTCCACGGCACATAGTGGGGCAGAGCAGGTTGCTGGCATGGAGGCTGACATTCATGAGGTTTTTTGTTTGTTTCTTTTATTTGTTTTTTCCCTTCAGTGTCACAGATAAATGCTAGAGACTTCACGGGTAGAGGAAACACATTTCCAGCTGTGTTGCTTGATGAGCCTTGCTGTGAACCATCACTGCATAGCAGTGGTTTCCACAGCACTCAGTTCCTGTAACCAAATGGCAATGATTGAAAAAATAATTAATCTGAATTAAGAAGACATACATGTGTGAAACAATTGCTGACATTGACTTCTGGTTGAATTAGCTTATGATTAAAAAGCATTCGCTGCTATAAAGGTTTGTGTTCCCGCCCCCTTCAATTCTCTCTCTTATTTTCTTGCAGATAAACATTCTGGAGAATTCTAGTGCATACTTACTGCCTGGCTTAGAAACGTGACCGTTGTTGTGGGTTTGTTACCATGGGTTGTCCGTGGTGGGATAGAAGATATGGATTGTCCTCCTGACTCAGCTGTCCCTCGCTCTCCCATGATGATCTCTCTTCTTTCCCTGCCAGGCTGTGAGTCTGGACTTCAGCAGCTTTGGGGAGAGGCAGGGTCCTCTTTTGTGCACAGAGCATTTGCTGTTCTTCCTCAAGCTCTTTTCCAACATTTGGATTCTTTTACTGACGTTGAACTAACATATTGTTACTTAGACTTGGTCTTCAGGACAACTATGTTACTTTTCTGTATGTATTTACAAAGACTCATCTGTGTCACAGAAGGTACGAAAAGCTTGCACCTCCCACGTATGTATTTTTCAATTGAGAGCTGGACTATTACTAGGGTGTTTTTTTTCTAGTTCTTTATGATCCTTGCAGTGTTGAGGAAGAAAGAGGTGTGCTTGCACATGTAAATTTTCTTGACAGTTTTACAAGTCTGTATTTATGACAATAACTAAGCAGTAAATAATCATTCTCTCAACAGAGAAAAGACAGTTGTTATGCTGTATTGTAGTGTGCTGATTTGCTTCTGGATATTCATTTTGAATAAACCAGAGCCACATTCATTTATTTTTCCCATTCTATTGTACACTCCAAGGATGAGAGAATTCTTTTGATGATAGTTTGACTTTGCTTATTTATACATTTTGATTTGTAGTTTATTTTTTGTCCTTTGGAGGTTATGAAAGATAAATATCTGCTTTTAACTACTGGCACATTAGGCTATTGTATAACATCCATCCTTCTGGATCTGGATACTTATGCCAATGCTTAGAAGGAGGAACAAGATAAATCCCCACTTCAGCCTCTTCTGTTCCATGCCTCACTGTAGATCCCGCTGCAGCCTACGGAGCGCAACAGGGTGACTGGGAGCTGGAGGGCTGCCAGCAGTTGCAGCAAACAGAGTGGGAGATCAGCTGGCGAGGAGAAAAGACACAATCTTCAGAGTGCAAGGAAGCTCAGGCTCATGCTGAGGTGCCACACGCGTAATCCCTGAGTGGCACAGGGAGGGCAGAGTAGTAGCTCTGTCTGAACAGGCCTCTAAGCTTCCATGGGTGAGGTAACCCCACTTTCCTAACCTGCCTCTTCTCCTTGTACAGGCAAATGGGAAGAGCAGTGTGCCTGCTCCTGCTCAGGCTTCTGTGGGGCTGATGCTGCATGGCCTCAGCAGCAGCTTGAGGCGGGGGGGCACTGCTTTTCTCTCTGCATGCTGGAGGGGAGAGACCTGGCAGCCTGGTATTCTAGTTTTAAAGAGTACTGCCCATGTCTTAGAAGATAATACTTGGGTGTAGTCACCCTGGCAAGTCCCCTGTGGCTGCACAAAAGAAATGATACGTTTGGGATATGGGATCTTGCTGATCTATCTCCTTCCCTTTCCACGATGGGCAGCAGGAAACAAGAAAGGGCCAAAGGGCAGAAGGGACAGCTAGTGCTATGCCCAGAGTCTCCAAAGGCTTTCCTTGTGGCAGGACACAAGGCAGTATTTGAAGTGGAATGAGGCAAGGCAAAAGATCGGTCTCTTCCCCAGGGGAGTTTTTGGGAGGGATGGAATGTTTGAGGGGCAGAATCTGACTTGCCATTGCAAATTTAAGGGGAAAAATAATTATCCTGACAAGCAGAAAAGGCAAATAAAAAGTCTAAGGAAACTGGGAAAGTGGCTATTTGTGGACTTACATACGCAAGGAAAGCACACCACTGGGGACAGTAGGGATCTGGGTTTGCTCTGGGATAGAAAACAGATGCAGCAGAGAGTAAAGACCACACAACACTATGAGATTTACAGCCCAAACAAGGGAAGAGTGCAGAGATGGAGGACCGAGAGGAGAAAACAAGGTGATGACATTGGAAAGACATTAGGGGACCTCCTTGGACAGAGCAACCTGTTGCGCAGTGCTGTATATATGTGCCTCCTCAGATTTGCAAACGCCGTACAATAGCCCCATTGACTGAAGTCACGCTAATGATCCATCAATTGACAGTCAGTGTTGTCCAATGACTAAATGACCATAAAATTCAGTCTTTAGAAATTGCTTAGATATATGGGACCTTTTATTTCTCAATTTTACATTATCGTAAATATGTTTGATTAATTTATATCTTGAGGAACCTTTCGAATATCTATGTGCTTCTGACATTTAAAAATTGTTTTTAGCTTTTTGTTCTCCTAAATGACCCTGCATCTCTGTTTGGACTTGATAAGCACATCGGCATGATTGATTTATGATGGGAAGAAATGATTTCCCTACTTAATAGCTGTACAGATGCAAGGAAAGAACTTAAATGAGGAATTAATGTTGGGAAGGAAATGATAGCTCAGATTTGGGGCTCAGAAGGAAATGATGAAGTGTTTCTGGTCCATGTTCTTGGGTTAGCCTCGTTAATTATAGAAATGTCACTAAATCAGGCTTTAATACCATGGTTGTGAAAGCAAATGTTGCTAGTCTAAAGCAGTCAACATCCTTTGATTTGTGCTGCTTAATATTCAGTGGAGGTGAAATGTGGGGGTGAGGGAGCAGTGCTATTAAACCAGATTTTTACCAGTGTCAGATTTATTGTGTATAATTTTAAAGATGACCTTTTAAACAAAGTCCATGTTCAATTTGATTTGAAAGAGCTAAGGAGAGAGAGCACTTTGAAGATTTGCAACTGAGTAATGATGGATGCAGTATGAGATAAACAAGGGTAATATACTAAAACAACCCCACTAAATGATACCTCTGGCTGCCAAGGTCTGAAGATAAGGTTTCTAGATAGCAAAAGCAATATAGGAAGGTTAACAGAGGATCAGGTATGCCTCCGTCACCTGTTCAGGTCTGAGAGGTAAAGAAAATCAAATACAAGTTTCTCGGATTCAATGCTTGTGATATTGTTTTGGTTTTGCACTGCCATTGATGGCTGTGACTTCTCTTAATTTTAGCCACTTCTTAATTCTTTCCTTGAAGTGTGCCACTTTTTAAGTTCGTGGTTTAGTTTTTTGTATCAGTTAATATCGTTCTCCCACTGTTTCTGAGCTCTTTCAACAAAAATTAAGTAATAAAAAAAGTAACTTTGATAAACAATGGGCCAGAGAATGCTTCCTCTAGACCTTGTTCTGGTAAATGGCAACTGATGATACAGGCCTTGTCCCCACCCTTGCAGTTTCCACCTGAAGCTTTCCATGTCTGATAAGAAACAAATAACTTAATTCTTCATAACAACACCACTACTATGCCAGTAAATATTAATTACCACCTCATATATTTTCTTAAAAATCTAAATTAAAATTGGAAATATTCTTAACCCCCCTGAGGGCAAAGTTTGATTAAAAGTTAAGAGGTAGCTTTCTTTTTCTAGCAGAAAGGTATTTTATGTCAGCAGAAACATTTTCCAGGTGCTTTGTGTGTACTCAAACATTAAAAAATAGCTTTCAAAAATATGCAGTGATTGCATGTATTATACATAAGACTCAATCATATAGCAGATACAGAGGTAGCAGCAAAAGGTGCAAGCAAGCCATCTTTTCAAGTATGTTGTACACAGCTCCTATCTGCTTAAAGCCAAGATGACAGAGCAACCAATTTGTTCAGTAACGATGAGCGAGCAGTTCATCGGTGCATGGCTATGGTGTTAAAATGTTAATTAAAAACACCACTGTTAGGATGAGATCTTGTTTTACTTTGTTCTAGCAAACCTGCACTTATTTCAGTTTGTAAAGCGTATCCTCTGCCTCCTTTTTGTATTTTAGAAGTACAATAAGCTAAAACTGTATTTTCTTTCTGTGATTAAACTGTATTTTCTTTCTGTGATGTTTTAATACACCTTCTACTCAGTTTGTGACTCAGGAGTAACTACTCAAGGTGGTTGTTCCATCCTCATAGTGGAGTCAGCTGAGGTGGACCCCAGTCCTGCAATCGTGATATGTGTTTTGGTATAAAAGCTAATTCATTGCATGTCCAAAATCCCAGCTGGCTAGGAGTGTGGGCCAGAATGCCGTCTCTTTCTCTGGAGGTAGGATTAGGTTTTTTCAGGTTTTGCCTGTTGGAAAACTGTAAAAATATTAAATAAATTGACAGCCTTTTGGTGGAAAAGGCAAAGTAAACGGCTGAAACCATAGGAGTGGACAGACAGAAAAGAAGCTTCTTGCTACTGAAAAGGGCAATAACATACTTGCTCCTAGGGGGGGTTGACATCATTTTTTCCTGCTGATCTATATAAAGTCAGTTGGTTGCCTGTTTTTGTTCCTCCTTTCAGATTAAGTAGGACATTTGCCTGTGGCTCAGATTAAGTAAGCTTTTATGGGTTCATATTTCATAATACTGTTGAGGTCTCATGATTTTTGCCAAATGCCTGTGCCAAACAGGCACTGATTTGTCACTGGTTTGGGCAGGAGTTGTATGCTTCAGGCACGGTAACAGCCTGTGCTTTCACAATGGGCGCCTTGGAAACTTATTCTAAATATGTTATAACTTGGGCATAGAAAACACCAGAGGAGTTTGGGTATGTCAGAACTGAAAATCAGCTTTAGAAGGCTTTATGGACATAGGGACCATTCCTAAACTTCAGAAAACTAGAATTGCAAAGTTTCTTTTTTTAAGTACATTTGTCCTACCTCTTTTGAAGATATTTTTAAATGCCCTCCTTTCTGCCTTCATAAGTCTTCACTTTGTATGTTAGCTAAAAAGACATTTTAATGGATCTGGAATTTTTGACTGTTTCGTTTTCTAGTTGCTCAGTCTGAGGAACCTTGATGAGACCTACTATTCAGCAAGCAAAGACAGAGTGTTTCTGAACTGTAGGTCCTTTAAACACATCTTAAGAATGACCTGAAAATGTTGGTCAGTTTTGCTTGGTCAGTGGTTGAGTGCACGCTCCTCCTCACATGGAAGTGACTTCACTGAATGAGAAGCTTTTTCACAGTATGAAGAAGCTGTAGACTTTTCTCACTGTTGTCCGAATCTGCCGCAGGCTTGGTGAGTTTTACTGAATCCTGCATAAGAAATAACAGGGCTTGGTGGATTACTCTGATTATTTGTCTGACCAGTACTGCTCCAAGTCTTTACTGGTGCAAAGAATTTGGGGAATCTTATATTCAGCTGGTACAAATGTATCCAGCACTTCTTCAATGCAAAACTGCCGGTAGTTCTTTAGCCCCATCAGTAAAGGTTGCAGCTGGAGCAGGCAATGAAACATTTGTAAATATCGTTTCTCTCATTTCCTTTCCCAATAAGATAAAAATCAATTACTTGCATCACTGGAGAAAAGAACAGAAGCTGCAAGATGGTGTTGGTTTGAAAAATAAATACCTGAGGATCTATCACTTTCCAATGCCTTTATTACCCAGATGTCACTTTCTCTTAATCACAGAGTTAGTCTTGCAAAACTCAAAAAGGTTGGAGTAATCAGATTTAGGAAGTTTCAAAAGTGAGTTTTGCTAACACTGCGGTAAGTTTGTGTCTGTTCTCCAACTCCTGAACCAGTCCAAACTCTTTCTTTAATAATTACATGGAAACATTTCAATGGCAGCATCTCTGCAATTTTGGCAGCAAAGTGACAGCCCCAGGCGTTTTTTAATTAGCACTTTTTAAAAAAAATTGTTAGCTAAATTAGTCAAGTATGAAACAATCTTGCCCAAATGATTATCTGAAAACTTCACTTTGAACCTTGTATCTGTCTTAATGTGTGGACGCACTGCCATCCTGATATCAACTGGATTGTGTATCTCATTTCTAGTGAATTCATGGTGCATAATGTGAGTGAAATCTGGCATACCTTTATAAAATTCATTTTAAACGTGCCTGGCAGCTGTTTGATACTGTCATTTATAATATTACAGCTTTCAAGTGTAGTCAACAGCACTTTTCCTTATTACCTGCAACAGAGAACTTGATCTCATATGTATTTCATAAGTATAAATCATTAATTTTCATTATTCTGGGTTTGTGTGGCTGGAGTAAAGATGCTTGCTCCAGGCCTATGAGAGCCGTAATCCTGATTAGAACCTAACATTAAGTCAAGCTGTGAAATTGATATTCACAAGGTGTTATTGTCCTCTTCCTTAGAGTTATTTGTTGAATTTAATATTTCACTCTTCTGGCATAAAAATATACATGTAAGAACCTAATACTGTAAAATAATAGACCATATGTAATTTAACAGTGTCAGTGATAAACATTGCCTGAGAGATTTTTCTGGTCTAGGGAGGCTATGCAGTCTCTTCACATTTTTAGCCCTACCAGGCTCAAACACGCCATGCTCGTAACTGTCCAACCCCAGCCTGCTTACAAGCATCCTTTCTGCAGCAATTCCTTTAGCCTACTCAGTCCCCACTCACCCTTAAGGCTAATTTTCACTATAAAAGGATACCCTGCCCTTAATACCCTTTAGTTAGCTTCTGGGAAGAGGTCGGGTACTTAGGGTAAAAGCCTTGTTTAGTACATCCTACCTGCAGGAGCGAAATAAGGAGGTGTTACTCTCTGTTTCCCCACAGTGGTGGGACCAGGAAACATTCAGGTATGGTATGTCATGTAAGTAAAACCAAACCCATCCCTTGACTCAGGGTACAGCAGTGTGATTTGTCTCTTTCTCCCCAGATTATTTAGATATAGCATAGCTGAAAGAAGAGGTGGGTCCTCAGGAGCCTAGTCTACCTTGGGTGCAGGATAAAGATGCCTGATGGTTAGTATTCCAGCTTTGACTTTAGTATCTGTGGTGGCCAGTCTGTACAAGGTTCTCAACTATTCCTTTGGGGCTGCAGTGCAGATAAACAGTATTTAGTCTCCTGCAAATCATTTATAGAAGTGAACCTGACAAGCACATTGGCCACCGAACATGGTGTAATTAATTTTAATTCAATCATTAAGCTATTAAAATTTTATTAAATACTGAGAAATCAAAGGTTTCTGTTTGCTTTATAGATTTAAGACCTTTAAGAGCTGACAAATTTTTGTTACCATCAGTTCAGCATTATTGATACCCTTGGCCTTTAAAATATTCAGCTTCAATTAGCTAAGTTAGGGTCTTTTAGTACATCACCAGCTTTGTAGTTCTAATCTTACTGACAGTCTGCAGCTTGTCATGCATTGACAGAGGTGATGCTAATAAGGCTTCCAGTTTTTTAAATAATTGCAAAATATGATTCACAGAAAATATCCAAGATGCCTTTCTCTGTTCTTTTACCCTAGAGCAGTGAATGCCTCACTTCCCAGGGCTGCAGCCTGAAATGGGGCCAGTGGATATGAATTATCGAATAAATAATCGCTGTGAAGCTTTTCTAGACGGACAAGACTTGAATAGGTCCTGAGGGCTTGGAGACAACTTGAGTAATATGGGATCTCTTCTAGCAGTCTTAGACTCCTCTCTTATGGGAAGGATAAGGAACCACAGTTGGAGTCACTTGCAGAGTTCACGTGGGTAGCTGTCTACTCTGGAAATAAATGGAAAACATCAGGTTCTTCCAGTCTTACAGCTGTTAAGAAGCAACCACTGGTAATTGTAATACAAACTGGGCTGGGCTTCCTTTTGGGCTTTAAAAGGTCTTATACATAACTCTCACCTTTTCTGTGAGATGAGTCTCCTTTATGTCATTTAAAAACATTCATAATTCTACTTCAAGTACTTTGTCTAAATGTACAATCACATTATAGGGGTATCTGCATACAAGCACTGAGGCCAGGTGATGTTCTGTCTGATCTGCTAATGAGATCAGTCCTTTAAGTCTGAAAAGTGCACCCACCCACCATGCAGCTAAAATGGAAGGGAATGGAGTTGCAGCTCTCTGTGTTCCTCTTTGTTTCTTGGGGTATTTTTGCTTTCTTTTCTTGGAGCTCCTAGGACTTCACCTTATTCTTAGGTATTAAATTTTGCCTCAGTCTCTTGCCTGTGATTAATTAGTTATGTGGCTTTGGCCTGCCTTACAAGTTGTCCTCAAGTGCTGCATTGCATATCTGTAGATTTTGCTTATCACATAGCTGTTGTTAAATCATTTATAGTATTGTCTGCATTGGTTTCAAACTCTCTGCTGACCCTTGAATGTAATGCAGAGATTCTTTAGTCTTCTCTGACTCTTAATTACCCCTGCAGGTTGTTTAGCAGGATGATCTTTACTTGTCTATCCTTAGACTCCGGAGCTATCTTGGAGCTGCTTGAAATGCTGCCACCCTCATCAAATATTCCTCTCAAATCCTTGGAACAGTCCATGGAGTGGAAGGTATTTTATTCCATTCCTTAATCCCAGACCTTACTTATTAATGCTATCCTGCCAGCCACAGCTAGTGCTGTTTGACAAGATCCAGCTTTTAGCTGTCTTTAGTGAGCTTTGTTTTGTACAGTACTGTTCCAGCCAGTCTCAGGAGCTGGGGCTTGAAAAGGGACAGAAAATTTCAGAGCATCTGATAGCTCAAAGGTCTATGAACACGTAGGATATCTGGAGGTTAGTTTGTCAGCTCCTGGGCACTTTCAAATTGTGCTTCTCCAGAAGGATCCTCAGTGTAGCAAGCCAACTGTAGCTATCTTTTTCTCAGGATTTTTCACTGAAAATTTACTTACTTTTTAAAGGTCATCTAGCAATGGTGACTTGGTTCTACTGATAGGTTGCCTGTGCCAAATTAAAACTGTGGTGCTGGCTAAGTTTTGTGGTTGCAGTCTTTTGGCATCTCCAAATATCGGTGGAGGAGGGTCTGTTTCAGAATAGAAAGTTAGCTGGCATTCATAATCCCTGAAAGCCTTTTTGACTGCTTTCCATTTTGGAGTTTTTCCATCTGCCAGAGGTGGAGAAAACCTTCTCATCAATCTTATTTAGCACTAGCAAGACATTTGGCACCATCTCCATCCTATACAACTCAGTGTTCATACAACTCCAGGGAAAACTGGGCTATTCCGACAGCTTCTCTGGCACCAGCCTGCACCTTTGGGGCACGTGGATAGAGCTGCACTGTTGGAAAAAGTTCTCATCATTGCTTGTCCCAGTTTACTTTTAGAAGACTGGCTATTAGTATGTCCCAACGAATGGATATAGCAGCCCAAGGTTTGATCATCCAGCCTTTGGCTTTTCAATGTTTTCTACAGTGTTCCTTTCTGATTGTTTTTTTCCAGGGACTCGTTTCAGAAAGACAAACAAACAACCAAAACCAAACCAAAACAAAAAAACCCCCAAAAAGTGAAGATCTTAATGTAATTTAGGAGATGAAGACAGGTTCGAGGAGTAACTTCTGGACAATGAAGGAAACAAAAGATGGGGAGTGAAGATCCATTACAGACTGTTAGAATCAGACTGTGTATTTGGAAGTGCACATTTGGGTTAGCAATCCCTTGTGGCAGTAATTATATTTCTCAACGTGTTTCACAAGATGTTGCTGAATTTTAGGTGTTTGCATTGCCAGAATTGATGCTTTTTCACTGACCAAACATAATTCCAGATGCTGGAAAGGACAGTTGGAGTAATTTGGCTGCCTCAAAGCAAGTGTGTTTGTTCCTCTTGCCAACCAGGTCAGCATGGCTGCTGGCCTGAGTGCTGCGCAACATGAACTCGCACAGGAGGTGCCTGCAGGTCTGGCTTCATGTCCTAAGATATCCTCTTCTGGATGGGACTGTCAGTGTGCCTGTGGCAGTTCTGAAGTGGCAGAGGTGACAGATCTTAAGGCACTATGTGAAGGGGCACCTGCCTTTCTGTGAATATTTAACTTAAGAGCCAGGAATGCCAACATGGCGTAGAAGCAGACAAAGTCACAACAGCACTTGAAAACATTAAATTTATTCAGACACATAAAATTTACATTTGTAAAGCTGAAGTCTTCTGTTCTCATGTGCATCTCATCCCATAAAAGTTCAACTGACTGATATCCTTTTAGATTTTAAAATACTCAGGGTTATTTCAGCTTTGTTGCCTTTTATACCATTGTTTGGAAGCAATTTTTGTTTGTTTACATCTGAGCTTAAAATCACATTATAGCACTGCATTTGGCTACCCTAGCAGCTGTTGGTGACATTTGATAGAGCATAAATAACAGCTGTGAGTTGCAAAGTCATAATTCTGTCAGGGGATCCTTCTTGCAGTTATTCAAAATGAAAGAACAAATCGTGAGTGACAAATGTGTATGTGTTTGCCAGAAGTTTTATTTCAGATATTGCTGGGTACCCAGTGCCTTTATGGAGCTAAATATCATGGGGTGTAGATGCTGCAACAGCAAAGCTGAAAGTGTTCTAGTGCCCAGAGGAATTCATACATCTGAGAAGATGCACCAGCCCTTGCATGGGAGGCATCAGATATTCAGTGAGCTTCACAGGTGGTGGTGAACAGGTGGTATTGCTGTCTCAGGGGAAAAATGGTCAACTCACATATTCTAAACCAGGCCTAAAGAGGCCTTTTGATTTATTAATGGCAAGTAACCAGCAATCATTGAACTAAACTTTTGGAATTGTTATAAGCAATACAACAGGTAAACCCTGATATCAGGCATGAGATGTTAATAAACACCTATGGATTTCTAAACGCTTTTCTGCAGCTCATCCCAAATATTTACATGAACCCATATTTGTGGTTACGTGCACTTCCATGGCAATGTTAGAGGTGCACACCTCACGTCCCCCACTGCTGGGACAGCAGTGCCATGGTGCCATGAGGGCAGATCCTGAAGGTGGTGGTGCCCATAGGGGGCAGATTCTGGCCATGCCACTGCCTGCCCTGCCCACTGCTCCAGTCCTGCTTCTCACAGCCACAAACAACCAGGCTGCTTTTACGCTTCTTTCCAAGCTGATGCCTTTTGTTTTCCAAAATCTCCTTGTTTCTTTTTAACCGCCCCGATGATTGTCTCAGGCAAATTTTGGCACTGCTGAATTGCTCCTAGCATTACTGAATTTCTCCCAGAACATTTACAGGCATTTTATTCACACAGGTGTTCACATTCCTGCCTTATCACTGTTGTTACCTGGGCCATGTTAACCAGAGGGATACGTGCAGACTCCCCAGAGCAGAGGATAGAGGTGAGCCCTGTTTCTCAGCCACTGGGGGAAGACATAGAATCTCAGTTCATCTGTACCTCTCATGTTTGCACCCCTTCTCTGCAATTACCCCTACTTACTGTAATTTTGAGTATTTTTAGCCTAATGTAAGCATAAACTCAACAATCTGAGCTTTTGGAGGAGACTGGGTCTCAAAAGTGAAAAAAAACCAAAGGAAGACACCTGTGTTGCAACTGTGTTGGCCTTGTGTGTTAGCAAGGTGCCAGCTCCTCTCCTCCCTGTGTGACTGTGGTGTTTCTTGCGCTATGAGATGCAGCAGTGCAAAGGGATTATGTGTAAGAGAAGCACCTGACTAGTCTGAAGTCTTTGAAGATAATTAAGGTATCTCTGCCTCCATTCTTCTTGCAGATGTGTTCTCTTCTTTTGCCTGGACATTTTTGTCTTTGTGGAAGTTGGAGGCTTTCAGCCTTGGTCTAACATTTCTCTGGATGTGTTAGCCCAGGAATGTTTGCCTGAATACATAAATGTGTATTTCATATTTTCTTACATTTCTTCAGTTCATGATTGTAACATGGATTAAAAGAAAATGCTTAATAGGCAGACAACCTTTCTTAGAGTCGACAGAACGTCAGAAACAAAATCAACTTTGAAACCTGTTTTTATCTGATCATTGTTGTCATTGTAATTAAAGGCAAACCAGTGAAAAAAATATAGTGTTTATTGAAAAATATTCTGTAAGGAAAAAAATAGATTTACATTTTTTTTTGTAATATAGATGTATAATAAGTAAGTCTAGAAGAGGAAATAAAATTGTCCTCTGTAAATGAATGTTTGAGTATTGTTGAAAAATCTGTTAATGTATTGCCTTTAAAAAGAAAAAAGTGGCCTTATGAGAAGACATTTTATTTCCTGTAGTGCACTTTTCATGCAACCATTTCAACAGATAAATCTAAAATGTTCTGAATTGTACATATAAAGGAATATAAATAGGACATTGAGCCTTTTGTCTCACTAGATGGCATTATCCTCCAAACAGTGACTGCCAGAGACTGCTTTCTTCAGCAGAAGATGCTTACGAGGAGTAGTTTGTTTAGGTTAACTATATTTTGTTGAGTTCTGCAGATGTGGCAGATTAAGAAATTTCTGTAGCGTTGGTGATAATTCTGGAGCCTATGTGGACTGTTCATTTTTGCTCTGTTTGTTGTTTTTTTGCTCTCCATACACTGATCAATATTGCAGAGATTATGCAAATATAATTCTAAGTTGGCTTGTTAGCAAAATTAGAAAGGGTGGTTCAAGGACTGAAATACACAAAAGAAATGTAGCCTCATGTCTCCTTTTCATTTTCAAGTCCGTAAGATATAGGGACTTAATATACAAGCCAGTGGTGTGTGAAGAAAAACATGGGTTAAGAAATAGGATTCAAGAACTTGGTGTTTCAAGAAAAGGGAAGAAGCACATCAAGAAGATCAGAAGCAAGGGTGAAAGAAAATAAACAATGACTGAGACCTGGGTATTCTTAGGATGAACTAGATCATAAGCTACTGAAATTCATAAGAATAAACAGGTGGGGTTTAGAAACAATAGAAAAACAGGAAAGAACAAACTTTTTATCTGGACAGAAGCATTATAAAACTTTGTGAACCGTATGAGAGCAGAGTAGTTGCCTGCCTTTAGCACCGTGTGGTGGCAGCCCAGCCTAATTGAACGTATTGGATTCCTGGGAGCCAAATCCATGGGCCAGGCACTCCAGCTGAAAAGGAGACCCATCAGCTCCAAATTATATAAAGTTAAGAAAAGATGTTCAAGGACTCAGCTTGAGAATCTTTTCAATAAGTCCTAAGACTATTCTGTATATGGGAAGATTTCTTAACTCTTCTGGATGCAGCTAAGTTGTCCCTCAAGTGACCTTTGAAGCTGTAAAGATGCTCCTGAGAAGGAAGCGTACAAATGTTAGAAAGAGTTAATTTTACAAATAAGGTGTCTTTTGATGCAGTGGGAAGAGGTGAATTTCAAAAAGCTGTTCAGCTTTTAACTGATGCCATCAAACTGAACCCACAGCTTAGTACTTTGTGTGTCAATTGAGCCAGTGTCTTTGTACTGTTGCAAAAGCCAAATGCTGCCATCAGAGGCTGTGACAAAAACATCAACCTGGAGTCTGCACAGCTATGCAACTGGGGAGGGAAAGCATTTCAACTCCTGGGTCACTGACAGAAGGTTGCTAAGGACCTTGCAGAAAGAGCTCCTGTGTGAGCAAGAGAAAGCTCAGAAGAAAGCCCTGGAGGAACAGGAGAGGCCTCAGAAAGCCCTAGAGAGATCTCAGGAGCACTGTGTTAGAAAGCAAGGGAACTTCAAGGAGAAAGTCCTTCTGCAGCAAGAAAGAGCCAAAAAAAACTTCCTGAAGAAGAGGTGCAATTTCATAAGAATATTGAAGAGTCTAGGTCAGTCTGCAAAATATTCTCTGGAGAACTGAAAATAACTCAGAGGAGTGACCTGAAAGAACAAGAAATGTCTTATTTGTGATGGGGGGAGAAAGAAGCAGAACAGAGTTTCATTCCAAAAACTGCTCTGCAGGAAGGGCTAAGTCCTAGGGGAAGTGCAGGCCAACCAGAAAGTTTACTGAGACCACCTGCAAAGCCTCTTTGGGACGACTCTGAATCTGAATGGCTCTCTGAGCTGTAATTTGTTATTTGGTCCAGTGACAAACCAAGGGAGAAACATTTACCGAAGAGCTGAGCTTAGTTTGGAGACATCTGTGAGTGCTCTTGCCTTCAAAGTAAAATTTCAAAAGTAAACTCACAGAATTAATACTTCTTTTAAACTGTATTTTTTTAAGCAAATATTTGAAGCATTTCCCGTACTGTGTTTTGACCCACATACGAGCTCACATAGCCTCCCAAAAAGAGTCCCACTTGTTGAGGTTCAATTCTCCTGCAGGTTTCTTTCTATCTGTGTACATATTTGACACTTTTAGTGACTCCTTATCCAGGAGAATAAGGGCCTTAGGGGTTAAACAATGATGGGAATCACTGCTGAAGGGAAAGAGCAGGCAATTAAAGAGGAGTTAAAAAGGGCTAAGTGAATTTGTGGCATGGAGACAAAATTAAATGGTGTATTGCTTCTGACATACAGTGTCTTGATGGGATCAGTGCCTGAATTGGTTGAGGTCTCAAAAGGAATCCTGCTTGTCCAAGCCACTCTGTGCAGGAAGGAGACATCCTGATGTCAGCAAGTCCCTTTACAAACACTGGCTGTCAGCCACCTGGGATACTCGTATTATGCCGAAGCCTTGCCAACCAAACTCTAGATTTGACTCTTTAAATGACTACTGCATAATCAGTTTTTGAGGCTTGCAGCCACTAAAAAAATAAATAAAATAATTAAAAAAGCAGGATTTGAATCTTAAAATAAAACAAAATCATGGGATAGTGTTTTGAACTTTTTGGCTATCTTTAAATTCTGAGTTTCAATCAAAACAGCTCTTTTCAAACTTTGCAACTGGGAGTGCTGAGAGCATCTAACAATTTATTTTGAGGATTGTTTTTTAATCACTTGATTCGAAGGGTTTGAAGTATATGGTAAACTCTGGCTATTATAAATGTTGGCTGAAGGCATTTTGAGGTGCATCATGCAACAGCCCAAAGTAAAACCAAGGGAACATTCAGACCCACAAATCAAGAGCAGAAGCCCTGGTGGTGTTACTGCAGTTGCTGCTTCATTGTGGCACGAGGCTCTTTCAGGTGATGCCTATTAGTGGGAGGAGAATTTGGAGAGGAGCTGCTAGGCTGTTTTCAAGTGGAGAGAGGAATTAGAGGTGCTTGGGCTGGAAGGAAGTTTCTGAAGCTCTTTGCTTGCTGAAGGAGTGGAGGGGAGCTGATGGAACAGTTGGGTAAAGTAGGACTGTCAGTTTTGTTCAGGGGCACTGCTGGAAGAAATCTTACCTGGCTTGTTTTCCTCTATGTTATTTAGCTTATTTAGAGAGTCTTATGTTTGTACAGAAATCTAGTCCTGTCCTTTTATGTCTCAGTAAGAAAGGGGGTGGAAGGCTTCCTGAAAATACGGGCACCTATAAAATTCATGAGAGTAATGCAAAGCAAGCACGTTTCTGTCCCTCCCTTGCACCTGGTAAATGACTCCTATGACTTTCCAAGCATGGTCCACTTTTGTGTTTTAGCCTGGAAGTTATTTAGTGTTATGTTGGCACTTCGAAAACAGTGTTGAGGAAAACAGTGTTAAGAAATGGGTGTTGTTGGGTACTGTCTCTCCTCTGCCCAATGTGTGTCTGTTGTAATGGTAGGGGTTAGAAGCTGGTACTTGCTCAGAGGTGGGGAGAAGATCTAGCACTTCCTTGGCAAAAACAAAAAACAATTCAGGGTAAAGGCTGGGGTTTGAAAGAAATAATAACTGTAACGTGGCGTGGCCAATGTTGTTGCCTTTGTGGTCTCAATCATTTCAAAACAGGGGCTGATCTCCTTTTACAGAGTAGCTCAAGGCTACTCGCAATGACAGAGGACCTATTCCACAGTGCCTGCTTCTGTAATGCTGGGATACCCATGGCAAGCAAGAATTGAAATAGGCACTGGCTGAACTGCTTGTCCAGGGAGTAAAACTCTGGGAGAAGAGCTGCGTCCCTTTGGGTGATGGATTTATACCATATAGCCCCTGGGGACATTTGTAGTGTTGGGCCATTTGTATAAGTGTGCTTTCTTCTCTCTTTTTTTTTTTTTTGAGGTCTGGTGATGTTAAGAAACTAATAAGGAGTTAGGTGGTCAGAAGAAAGTGGAAACAGGCATTTCTCTAGGCACGGGGGGGGGGGCAATTACTTAAAAATCTGTGCACATACGTGTGAGAGAGGAGAAGGAAAGGAAAGAGAGAGATGGAAGGTATCCCAAGCTCTGAGGTATTTTGTATAACTTGTGCACAGCTCTCTAGGTACTAATTTGAGTAACAAGGCAAAAGAGAATCCTCCAGAATACGCTGGAAGTAGTTGGTTTTGGTGACAACTGCCAAGAGTTTCAATACCTGCTCTCAGAAAAGGACATCTTTCCCGTATCCTGCCTCCAAGACCTCTGAAACACTCTGTCCTAGTCGCTGTTGAATGTACCAGCACCTTGCAAAGCAGTATAAATTTCCAAACCACCTCTTAGCTGAGGGTACTGGTTTTTGGGACATGGATGGAGAGCCTGAGAAATCCTGTATTCAGCTGGGCCTGGACACTTTAACAGAAAGGAAGAAGAGTAAGTTTGGTGCTCAGGGCCAGAGAATGATCCCCTTGTCTGGCTTTTCTAGGCAATCATTTCAAGGTAGTGAATCACCATCACTAGCAGCCTGTGGTCTATAATCAGTCTAGTACACACTAGAAAACAATATTTTTCCTTGCATTTAGTAATAGACACAGGCACTTTTGCATCTTATAATTTATCTTATCATTTAAAAAGGACATTTATCTTTTTAAAAGGTCTGGAGAAAGCAGACACAAGTTTCTGTGGTCACAGATCCTCCTTGTTCTTATATATTGTGAAGAAGAGGTAGCTTCCTTCCCACCTACCCCTTACATGGGGGCTAAGATTTTACATGCCAGAGCTTAAGTGCTCCCTGGGTGGGAAGGGAGACCATAAGCGAGCGCTGCAGAGGCACGTGGCCTGGGCAAGGGCACCTACGTGCCTATGTGTGGCAGCAGAGGCCAGGGTAGGTGCATGGCATGCCCATCCAAAGCAATGCTGTGGGGTGTCACTGGAGCACAGCTGTGTGCTGCTGCCAGGCTTGGCCAGAGGGAGTTGTGAGGAAAATCTGTTGGGGAGTTGTATATCACAATCCTGTGAATGTCTTTGTGTTACTCATTGTTAGTCAGGATGCCACGTTCAGTGTTGTGGGTGTGTGGGACGTGCAGATGGAGTTAGTCCCAGTGAAAGACTACCTCCAGAGAGAAAGAAAATCAGAAGCTGTTGTGGTCTGACTAAAAAGAAGAGAGGGAAGAGTGTGTAATATCCCCTGCCAAATCATCCTTATTAATATAGTAAGGCACCACTTTTGATTCTGCTCTTGGTAGTTCAGGTACTACGCCTCTCTCCTGAGAGAGGAAATGAAGAGGGCTGGAGCAGTGCTGAGACATTTTGTATGGAAGGAAAGGAAAAAACAGGATAGCTATAGGAGTATTACTGCAATAGTAGGTGTTGTGTGGAGGGCAGTAATTTAGAATTATTAAGAACATTATTAGAATTATTTAGAATAATAGTAATAAGAAATAATTATGATGATCACATAAATTTATTTGACTATATGAGATCCTCTGGCTTGAATCTAGGTTGCTGTTATACCAGAATGAGGGATAGAGAGAAGGGTCTCTGTGTCTTCTGCTTCCTGCAAGAGGGGGAAAAAAAAAGTTCTCTTGGAGCTGCTGCAAGTTGTTCATTTTCTCAGGTGGCCTGTAGGATCCCACCACACCCTGCCTAACTGAGAGCAAAATTTGAGGAACAAGTTAGCCAGAGCACATTTTAGACTACTGTTGCTGGCACAGACCTGGTAATATTCATCATGCTCTTATATAGCTTACACTCAAGGGCTTACTGAAAAAGTCTCTACTTTCTTCCCCCACTCCTTTTTCTTCTTCTACCAATAAGCTCTAAGTGAAACACTGTGCCACGCTCCTGCCATTGCTAAGAGCTTATCTTGGGGAAACCCTCTCATAGTGCAGCTTTCCACCCTTGTAGATTTCCAGTGAACCAACAGGATTTCCTTCTGAAGTGTCAAATGAAACAGCTACAGCCAATCCTACCAATGGAGTAGAGGTCTTGAACTGCCAGGAAGGAGATCAGGCTGGGTATCCACTGCCCTTTTTCAGATCATGGCTTTGTTTTGTGGTTGTTATCATTTCTGATACGTGCTTTGTTCAGTCTCGCAGGCTGTGTGATGCAGGCAGTCAGTAATCCAGCAATGTGTCTGTGATGGAAAAATGAGTTGTGACCCCTGAGGAAAAGGATTATGCCCTAATCTCACTAAGGTGGTGGAAAGGCTCTGTTAAACCAGCTGTGCTCCTTGGCAGGACTAACTTTTCTGGAGGATCTGCAGGATGCTTGGCCAGCATCCTCTCCCATGGGAATCCTGTGGCATGGGATAGATATTGCTATGAGAACAGAGACCACGCTGCTGAACTCTTAACCATTTTGGCTGATTCTGCTTTTTACTAGCTAGAAAATCAGTTTCAGCTGTGATGTGTAATCTCAGCTGTGGGCGGTATCTATAATGGAAACAATTGTATTTTGGCTACCTTACTGGTTAATAGCTCATATCATGAGTGAAAAAAAGATTATTAGCTGACCACTAGAAAATATAAACTAATACTGTCAGTATAAGTGAGACTTCACCAAGAAGTCATGACTTCTACACACTTTCAGAGTAGATCTGTATTACTGTCTCTATCTGTCCACACCCTCAGCAGTTGAAATACTGAATGTAAATAATCTTTCCTTACCACAAGAAAGGGGAAATAACTTGTGGATTCTATAGTATCATTCCTCCTTATGTTCTTGTCCATGTGATTTGATGTCTTTTACCTCCTTTCTATACCAAGACTGTAAAAACATGGATAGATTAAAAAATAAACGATACTGAATTTTAGTTCTTCTAAGTTTTAGTTTGCAGCTAGAATACTTCTCCCATTTTGACTTGGACAAGAATAAATTGAACCAGTCAGTCCAGCCATAGGCATTCGAGTTATTTACTCACACAACAGTGAGATGCTGAGAGTGAGATCATGCCAAGGAGATTTTCTGCTACAAGGTACCTCAAATTTTATGCAAAAACTCTCTGCATACCAAGTGCTTGTGCTTCCCTCTCAGTACCTGTTCCATGTGCTGTGAATAAGAAAATTATTTTAAGTGAGGAGTGTATGAAAGATTGAGTTGGAGAGACCTTTCAGCTCCGTTTGAGGATCTTCAGACAGCAGTTTAGTGCCACCTCTTGGAGAAACTTGTTTTCCCCTTCCTCATTTCCTGGGCTTTCAACCTACTCCCCTTCCATTTGTACCAGTGAGGATGTAGGACTGGAGTGCCACATTGAAGGGGAATTGAGTAAAGTCTTTTTCACACTTGTGTGTTTCTCTAGATAATGAAACAGAAAGTTTTGTTAAATCTAAAGGATTTTCATGCTAAAAACAATTAATTGATTTTTAATTCAGACAATGTCATTCTTTGGAAGTTTCTGTGTTAAGGTAACCAGACAATGGCACATGTTTCCAAGCCAGCAAAATATTGTTCTGCAGATTTTTATTTTGTTTATTTATTTTTTTAACCAATGATAGCTGTAAGGTATGATAGATTTTAGGGCACTCTGTTCTCTTCATGCTGAATTATTTATATAGCCCTCTTTAGATTTATAAGGCAGCATCTCTGCATCAAGCAGTGCAATATAACTCTGTATCAAAACCTAGGACAAAAACTTCGTATTCCCTTGAAAGTAGAAGGGAATATTATGTAGGTAGGTAGGACATCCTAATCTCTAAACTTTATGTGCAGTAGGACGAAGAAATGGGTGTTCCCACTTCAATAATGGGTGGGTTTTTTAATCAGTGTAGTGACTGGAGTGAGACAGACTTTAGATTAAACAGTAAGGGGGGAGAAATGCCTAATATTATAGAGAAATTGATCCTGAGCAGTGTGACCCACGTACTATCAGGAGAGGTATTAAACAGGTTAGATGAAATGTCAGGTGTAATGATGCACTGAGAATGATGTAATCTAATGGGGTGACCCAAGTGCTCTCCCTTCATGGTCTCATTATCCAGGGTCCTGTTATGGACCAGTGCTTTTACCACATCAGCTGATTTCTTCATTTTGCACAAGGTTTTGTCATTGCCATCTGTTATTTGGCAGTTCGGGTATAGCAGAAATGTCACAGGCAAGGACAATCTGTTACGTAAAACGTGTGTGCGTAGACTTACACGGCCCTTGCAGCAGCAAACCTTTACAACCCTTAGTGTGAGACACCAGGTGCCCTGGGACACAGGATCCCTTGGTGAGCTGAAGGGACGAATCATCTGGGAGAGGCCCACAGGTGAGTAGCAGGTGTTCTGCTGGTAACCTGAGAGCAAGAGGCTGTGGCATTATGCTGGTGAAATCCCTCCTATAGGTGGAGGAGCAGAAATCCCAGTACTTCCTGTGCCAGCATGGCCAACTGGTGATGTGGGAGCTCCAGGATGGGAACTACACTCGACACACTGGTGACTTCTGAGCAAACCAACAATAACCTACAGTGGCTTTGTGCCAAAGCCCTCTTAGGGAATGCTGGTTGTACTACAGGGGATATTCTTCCAGTTGGAGATAAATGAATGTTTAGGTAAATCCTGGGCGTCTACTAAGCTTTCTACAATAAGTATTTTTCAGCAGGAAGTGAAAAGTCCATGACAAAACCCTGATGAAAGAGGTGAAAATCCCTGAAAGGTGGAATTTGAGATGATCCTGCTTGAGGAAAGGTAGCAGCAGATAATTTCAGTGGTGTGGAGTGTGTAGTGGAATGGCAGCAGAAGATTTCTGCAGGGTCTTTGAAAAGACAAAATTATCAAAGGAGCATAGAATTACTGGCTTCAGTTCTGGTCCCACACACAGAAATTTTCTGGCTTTGGTGTTTATTCTGATCTGGTTGACCTTTACCTGAAATCTGAGTCTTTGGTAACAGTAGATAAATTAAATCCCCTCTCCCACCCAGCATTGGAACTATGTCGGATTTGATGGGACCACCATCTGCAAATCCAGTCCTCAGTAACTGGTTGTTGATTTTGACTTCACCACAGGAGCTGGCAGTAAATGAAAGGGAGCAGGAATTTAAGAAAACATCTCACCATGCAGATAGACAGTAGAGAAAATAATCACATTGCCATAAACAGAAGCACACGTTAGCTGAGGCTTGGGAGGTTTGCATTGGCGGCTGGTAGGGACTTGCCAGCGTGAGCAGTGTTACCTCAATATTGAGGTCAATAATGTATCTAGCAAATCAACTGATGGAATCCACATACCATTTTATGCAACATTTTTCCATATTTGTGTTAGTTTCTGTCAATTGAAGTCAGTTTTCCTAGGGGCTGCTGAGCTTAGAGGTTTTATCCTTTTATTTCTACAAAGAGATGCATCTTGATAATAAACAAATACCGATTTCTCTACACTTCCCTAACATTTTAGGGGTTTTTTTAAAAAACATTTTCTGGACATTTTCTGTAATGCATTACTCTGTTTTATGTGCAGAGATTGCAGCTGATGTGTCAATGTCGGTCAGAGCAGTGGCTTTAGTGATGCAATCCTTTGTTCATTTAACGGTGGTCACTGAATTTACTCGCATGAAAAATGTAAGCTGCCAAAACAAGAGACTGACAGGAAAACCTGAGAGACGAGCTCGCTCTGAAGACACATTCTTAAAATATCTGAATATTAACCACAAGAAAGAGTGGTGCAAAATTACTACAGATGCTTCCTTGCTCTTTATGGGAAATTTGTTCATTTTAAAACCTGTGAAAAAAGATACATACTTGCTGTGTTCAGCATGATTTCATGGCTCTACATGCAGCAAGGAGGCTAGAGGATTAAATAATTTACTGGAAGCAGTTAAAACAGAGGACAAACTATCACAAACCCAAACTAAGGAGAAAAAAAGTCCTTAAATTTACACTGAAGCCATCCAGAAAGTTGGAGAAGGAAATCCCTCTAAGCCAAGAAATCTGTAGTTTACAGTGGTGCTAGATTTGTAACACTTAAAGTAGTGCGATGGTTGGGGTGTCCTGCGTGGTACTTGCTTTGGTGAGTGCTGAGTGGCAATGGACACTGTTCTTACGTCACCATTAGTTCTTTCTCTAACCTCTTCATCTTGAAATATGGAAGATGCATGTTTTTTCTCTCTTAAAATGGACAGCTTACAGGAGGACTGTCCTCTAGATGCTTAGTACCCAGATGTAGTCACCGGTAACAGCAATGTGTTGCCGGAGGGCAGAGTATTGTTCAGGAGTAGATGACCCACTCTCCATTTCAACAGAGCTCTAAGCCACCCCTGCTCTGCCTTACCCTGAATTCTTTAGCAACCCTTGGGCTAGACATTTGTTTGTCTTGAGAAACACAGGGGATTATGTCTTTAAATTTTTGGCTGCTCTGATGCCTTAACACTTCCCAGAAATGGCTCTCATGTTTGTTTTTTTAATTTTTTTTAATTTTGACCACATTTGACTTGAACTATAATCAATTATTGCATTAGCAATGAAATGAGCCCAACTTCAAAAAAAAACCAACAACCCTTGTAAGCTTTTATTAAACACTCATTGTCTGTCCAATGTTCCCACATTGAGTGTGACCACACTGGTAGGAAATCTGCCTCTGAGGCTGCTTCTGCTGCAGCTGAGAAATAAACCCAGTGCCTGAACAAGGAGGGAGGCAGAGCCCCATTTGCAGCAGAGGGGGTAAGCATCAATTGTCGGATCTCTAAAGGGATCTTGCCCTTCTGTGGGCTCTTTCTGTTGAATGCCAAAAAAACCCAAAAAAAAAGCATAGTGAGCTGACTGTCTTTTTCTTGGGAACAGAGGATTTCTTTTTTATTTACTGAACTACACGGTGCTGCAGGCACTAAACAAATAGATTCAACAACTTGATTTCCTCGTGTCTTGTGTGTTTATTCTACCTTGTCCAGCAGTTCCAATGCTATTTTTGGGTTCAGGATTAGCAACATCCTACAGAATAATTCACTCCTGGTGGCTGTAATATTTTCACATTCAATTTTGCAGCAGTGCTGTGAAATACTGAAGACCTAGGCTCTGTGAAATTTTTTTGTGTATGTGATTTTTCCCTTTTCAACATTCATGAAACACTGCTTTTGTGTTTCCTACCTCTTTTCCAACTTTGAACTCTGCTGTGCATCTGAAGGGATATCACTTTAAATAGACTTTAAGAATGGTCTTGCTCTCTGTGCAGAGTCTGTTATGCTTTGGAATTAATTTCTGCATCAAGCCTGTACCAGGATGGTTTGTCTAACTGTTACCCATTCAAGCGAAGCCTGGGATTGCTGATCAATACACTTTGTTTGTGGCTCTGGACAGTGTAAGTCATATTCAGAGCTCAATCAGCTAATTTGCTAAAGTTTAGCAGTCTATTTCACAGCTGTATTTGTTCTGCCTTGCTTTTAAGAGCTACAATGAATAAGCATAATAAAATACCCAGTCACGTTGCTTATTTATGTACATGGATCAGAAGCGTTAGGTAAAAAGGGTGCCACATTTCCAGCCCTTCTTCTACGTGTAAGCACAGTGAGATTCTGTGGATGGACCAGTGCCCTATTCCCTCTGCTAAGCAATGCAAATTGGAGCTGCTTCTCTAGGCATTAAAAGATTAAATGCTATTTCTGTATTACAAGTGAGAAAATGCAAACGTGCATTAAGGGATTCAGCGTAGGAGCTTCATAACAGAAGTTCTTAGTGGTTTGATTTGTCATCTTACATGCCCTTTAGATAAAGGGTAAGGTCTGTAAAAATCAACGTAACCTTTTCCTTCTCCCATTTGGATCCTGATCTGTGTCTATTTAGGGAGTGTGCATGTGCCTGGAATGAAAACAGTTTACTTCAGGAAGAGCATGTTGTTAAATCTGTGGTGCTAGAGAGGCTCTAAGAAATCAGGCTTAAATAGAATCTTCAGTTTCTCAATCTTGCAGCACGTTGGTAAAACGTGACACCTTATGTAAATATGAAAATGTCCCACTGGCAGGTGTTTCAGCTCACAGGTGGGTATCTGTGGTTTTGTACAGACTCAGAACAGGTCCAAATCTTAAGAACTGTTGGTGTCTAGTTCTCATGTAGTCTTACAGGAGGTTTGGGTTTTTTTCTGAATATATTTTCTCTGAGCTGAACCATAGTCTGCCTTGCCCTCAGTTCCCGAGCAGCAGAAGTACTTGCCTGCTTCACAAGGAAGGCTGCTGATGCTGATACCCTAAGCACCTCACAGTCTCTGTGCATATATCCCAAGGTGGCTGCAGAGTAGTCTAATCTTTCCTTTTACACCCGTAGTATGAAACAGGATTCAGTCCTCTGATGTAACTGCCTTTACGATTCAGCCAGCTGTGCACTGCACATTGGTACCTCAGCCCTCCTGTACCTCACTAGACTGAGGAGCTTTGAGACCTTCTGTCTTCCCTCTGAAGTAACACACGAGGTGGGACTCAGACCTTCAGTTACAGAGATATTTTATGCACACAGCATGCTTTGCTCTTGCTATGCTCTGATCAAATTGGCAGCACCTCCTAAATTAAAAACGAGCAGCAGCAGCAGGCACGAGTAAGGAGGTTACATCTAGATCTCCCTACATCTAGATGGCAGTGTTACTTCAGAAGAACATTTAAAGCCATCCCGGTTTTGCATGGATTGAGCCTGATTGACCTTATTTAGCAGGAGGAGAGCATGCCAAGAACTCATCTTGTACAACCCGTTAGTACGCTTCAAGGTTTCTTGAACCTTAGAACAGTCATTTTATGTCTTTTTACAAACCTGTTCCACCTGTCTGCAGGTTGTCAATATTTATCCTGTGGCTTATTAAATTCCCAGGCCTCACAAAAAGGAATTGATCTGTTTTGCTTAACTATTTCTGTAACTCTTTGCCTCCTAGTGTAAATCACTATGTGATGTTAAATTATGTTGAAGTTCAAACCCTAGGCTCAGTAACACTTTCATTTTATGTAGTACTTTTTCTGGTGAACGTTACTTCTGTTAAATGTTTACATCTTTCCAAAGTCTATGCACTCATTATAAGTATTCCTTGTTCTGAGAGCATATGAATCCCTGCCTAACATTGTCTGCCTTCTGTTTTATGTTTTCTTTAAAGAGACAGTCTCATATTAGTATCTGGAAAAGTCCCTGTGGTCACAGCTCTGTCATGCTGTTGATGTTCTGCTCGAGCACTGCAGAGCCCTTTAAAGTATTTCAGCAATGTCCTATGCTATTCTAAACCTCTGTAGACTTGGTGTGCAGCAAGATGCAGATATGTGGATCTGCCTTTGGGTTTTGAGCCCTGAATATGCCTACTCATGCTTTCAGGATGCATACATTGGCTTTATTTTTGGTCCCATTATCCACCTAAAGCTAAAGCTACCCAGCCTTTCTGTTGAGGCTGCTGCTGTTCCACACCTACCTGCTCCATATCTTCCCTCAGGTGATAAGACAGGCCTTTGTGGTACCTAGACTTGGCATGAATTTCCCAAAGAAAGGTCAAATAAAGATATGTGTCTTGCAGAGTAAAAGCTGTGAGAACACAGGCTGTTGTTCAGAGTTGAAAGATCAGGTAAAGCAGGATCAGAGACTCTGTGTTGTGAGGTGCTGTACAATACAAGTTTGTCCTTGGCTACAGTGGGTGTTTTATTATTGTATTGTTCTTCCCTAGAGATGATGCTTTTTATAAAAAGCACTAAAAGCAGCAGTCCCTGCTGTGTCATCTGTTCCTGCCTGTGCCATCAGGGATTCCCCTCAAACCTGTAATACCTTGCATTTGGTCAATTTTCAGGTCTTAACTCCCCCCTCACCCCAAGCTTTGTATGTCCAAACAGGATTGTTCTAATCTATCATTATTTACTGAGTTTCATGGGTTTTTTTTGGAAGCTGGACTTCAGGCTCCTCTTATCTCAATGGAAAGTTTATCCATGACTAGCCTATTGCTAGTATTTCAAAGCTAGTAATCCTGCTCAGTTGCCTTCTAAAAGGGAAAAATCAAGCCCTCTGCAAAATACTTCTTTGTTTAATCTCAGTTTTATGTAACCAATGTTAACTACAAAAATATCTAAAGATATTTACACAGATTTATTGACAGCCTGTGTATCCTGTAGTTGTTTAGCATTCTCTGAAACAAAGATATTTATCAAGTACTGTAAGACAATATCATTATATAGACATGAATGTGTGTGGTTTTGCTGTGTCCTATGTCAAATTCTAGTATGTATTAATGTGTATATTATCTCTGAGTACAGATGAAATATGGCTGATCAGCGATGTTTTTCTTTTCAAACCTTGCTAAGATCAGGAAATTAAGAGTGACTCCAATGTAAATACCAATGAAAGTTAGCAGACCATTCTTTAGAATGAGGACACAACCCTTTCCTCTTGATTTCTGAAGATAAAAATGTCATACCCCCAATATGACAACAAAAGAGTTGGGATTTTTAGACAACCCTTTCCCCTTCCAATGACCATGTGAAGACTATTAAAGTTAAGTTGCAAATGGAAAGTCACATATAATGAAAAGGATAACTAATATTAAGGAAGTTTAATTTCTAACTTGGGTAAATGCTTAAATAAAAATTTTACTCTTTTTTTTCTTCTCAAAATATCTACTGTTCCTTCTGAACATTTTTTTAATAGACTCAGGAAGGCTTACCCAATTTTTTCTTTTCCTCAATGTTACTACAATTTGCCACCAGCACTTGCCAGTTATTAGTAAGAAGGCTCCAAGCTTTCTGGAAACACTAAAGCCAAATATGAGATGAAATCAGAAATAGACCTTGAGTTCAAATATATAACAAAACTAGATTTTTTTCCAGAAGTGCTACTATTATCCACATCCAAAGTTGGAAAATCTGGACTGCTAGTTTTCATATAGTTTTGAACAAAATTATTTTACTGGATATGACAACAAACCACAGTCTTAGAAGCCTTTTCTGAATATGTATCTTCCAACATTCACTCATGAGCCTTATGCAAACCACAAACTACCTATGTCCATTGGCTCCCGGTGACACAGCTGCCTTTAAGTGTTACTGGAGTGAATTTCCAGGCTGTACAGACAACTGCACAGCCCCAGGCATTTGGAAAAACTCAGTCCAGTGTGAGAGCTACAGGTCAAATTGAGAGTTGTGAAATTCCCCCAGGCAAGGTTGTGGGGCTTTTAATATGTACACACACAGAGACATGATTTTTAATTTTTGTGTATGTGTCACATAGCCTGAAGATACTGCAGCATTAATGCTATATATATATTTAAATTTTATAGAGGGTAATATATTAATATATTATAATATAGTTTTCATTCCATTATTAATATATTGATATTTTTATATTATGTGTTTTCTCTATATAGCATAGCAGTGCTTATGCTTCCACAACCAAGAGCTGTTTTGGTGCCTAGACTGTTGTTCTGTCAAATGTTAATGTGTTAGTGGGTGGGAAGGTGTTAGTATGGGATTTTTTTTTTCCCTTCCTTCACTTCAGAGGTTGACTGAGTGGTGCTGATTCATACTGCTGGATAGAGCTATAAAAATTTTAAAGATGGAGTCTTCAGTCAAAGTAGGTTTCTGTGTTTTCATCCCTCTATCAACAGAGCAAGATACTAATTCTCAAGGTAAAAAATTAAGAGACTGTGGTCTGGTAAAGAAACTTAATTGATTTTTACTGACAAAGTTAAAAAAATCATCCAGGAATTCCTGATTAATGCAATAAATACCTTTCATCTTCCTCAGCAGATAACGCAAAACTTAGCATGGTTTCTGCATCAAGTTTTGAGATTCATCCCATTTGGCACACCAAATCCCTGATTTCTTTGCTGCAACAACAGATCTGACTGCTGCTTCTGTCCAGTGTGTTGGGTCATAGCTACAGGTGCCAAGGAAAAGGTTGACACAGTCACCTCTGTCCATAAGATGGATAAAAATATCATTTGAAGTGATCCAGCTGTCACCCTGTGTTTATACGCTGAGGTGATGGTCTTCAAGCAGCCTTAAATTCTCATCTGCTTGCCTCTGAGAGGACTGCTGTCCCTCTTACAGCACCTGTAATTACACCAGCAGCAAAGTACCTCCCCTGGCAATAAAAATATCCCCAAATGAGCAGGGGTATGAAGTGGAAGTGCAATATGCAAAATACCAGTTTGAATGAGAGCGTGTGAGCAGATTCAAACCCAAGCTTAGCTGACAAAACTCAGCCCTGCGTTAGCTGCCTGTGGGTGGTGTTGGGAAAACAAATTGTTAGTCTGGCTGGAGGCTGGGAATGATTTCTAACTCTTACTGCTGTACTGTGGATGTTAACTTTGATTCACGCCCCACTGAACGTCTCACCTCCACTAATGACCTGATGAAAAGGCTTTATTTGAATATGACTCCTAATGCTAGATAAGGGACTCTGAGTTCAGTACCACCAGCTATGTCTGCATCTTTCTGCTTAATGCTGACAGAGGATATGTTTCTGGAGATGATGGCAGATAAGTCCTGTAGTAATTTCTGTAAGCTGTAACTACAGATCTCGTGTCAGCCTGCAGAACAGTAAGTGCCTAAAATCTTCAAATAGTCTTCCTTCTTGAAATGTTAATAAAAACCAGCCTATGTGTCTTTGCCCCCTCTTTGATAACAATGACTTTTTGTTATGTTTACGCTGGGCAAGGGATCAGTTCACAAATTAAGGTGTTTTAGCATGTTTCTTTATTGTAGTACAAGACACCCCATGCTAAGGGGCCCACATAAAACATACAGGCTGTTCTAGGCTTACTTTGCTTTGAGGAGTCTGCTACTGAGCATTTGTTTGACAGTTCATTGTATGTGATTTGCAGCTTCCTCAGCTGTCCTCATTCATCTTGTTTGTGGCCCTTTTATTAGGGGTCATTTAGCAAACAAAAAAAAATTAATTTAGACTTGTTAAACTGTAGAGAACTACCAGGATGAGGTTATTAACCTGGGCACTGAAGGAAGAGAAAGAGAGCAGCAATGCATAGTTGAAGGTCTTGGCCATCCCAACAATAGCTCTTTTTTAAGCATAAAACAGTCATTTTAAGTATTTGATGTCCAGATTGTACCAGGACAACTGGCCTATATTATGTCCATCCTCCTACTGGAATTAAGTTTCTAGGTAACATCCCTCCCTGCTTTTTCCACTATTCCTGCAGTTTTGCATTCATCTAGATGCACAGAGTTACCTCAAGTTCCACTACTTACTGAGTGTAGGTTTTTCTGGCAGGGTAGAGGTCATATGGTTGACTGCACATCATTTCTATTTATCACCGAAGTGAGGCATACAGGCTCAGCTCAAGCTTCATTTTTATCTCACAGAACTGAAATTCCAGTGAGGAGCACTATGTTGGTAGGATCTGGGGTGGCTTTCTTAGCCATGTATGTGCTACAAGACCACCTTGATACCTGAATTACAAGCTAAGGACAACCACAGTGTCAACAGAAATAAATCCCAGCCTATTTTTACTATAGCGCGGCTTTGGAGAACCGTCTTGCTGAAAATGTACAGCTGGAGGTGTCTGCCTTCACTGAGGTAGAAATGGACTGCAGTTTGTCCCCACAAAGCTCTTCCAGAGGGCTATTTTGATTTGAGGAATATACCTGTTGTTAAAAATGCATTGTTGGAAAGACACTATTCAGGAACAGCCTGGTTTCATAGGAATTTGAAAGCCATCTCTTGCCCCTTGAGCTGCACAAGTGTCTCTGAGTGTGATTTGCAAGACCCTGCACAATATACCTCAGCACTGATCTGGGATAAACCTTTTCTTGATGTACAAGCACATTTTAGGGAGAAGGAATTCCAACTCTGAAAAATGTTAGATATCACCCTTGTTGATCTGTTTGTTTCTCCTAAATCTTGTTTGGGGTTTTGTTAGTTTTTAACGTCAGCCTTGACAAATTTGGAATATCAAAGGCAGCTTCATCAGGATGTGATGATCTATGTAATAAACATACAGAGAGTATCTGCCACAATGTTTAGGTATGTATGAGTACCTGTAGGTATTAAATGATATATGACAAGATATATCATTAAATTGTCTGATTTGAGTAGCCAGTGAAAGCAGTTGCATGTTTTAAGGAAAAAAAAGTCCATTTATAGTTTTTATCAGTTTGTTAATGAAAAGAACACTCAGCCTCCTTAGAGGTTTTTTTTTTAAACAAGATGCAATTTTTATCAGTAATCCAAAGAAAAAAGTTACCACTAGTTATGTGTTATTAAAAACAACACATCTGAAAATGTTTCTGTTCAGTTTTAGGAAAGGTAGAAGGAAACCAAATTTTTCATGAAAACTATGTTTGTAGGAAAAGAGAGATAAATATTTTAGGCATTCATGTGTGGAGAAAAGCTCTTCAGCTGGGGAAATCAGACAGTGTGTCCATATAAACAGAATCAGGTGTGGAAGTGTGAAGGGCAACATAGGAGCTTGACAGTAAGAGGGTAGATAAAATTAATGAAAAGGGGGATAAAGAAACAAGCAGAAGACTTCTACTGAAGCAGGAAGTAAATGTGGAAAGGCAAGTGAGATTAATTTTTTTTGGCCTGGAATATCTTTTTGTGCTTTTCTCCTTTCCTGTCCATCTCTTAGGAAGAATACCTTTTCATGTGCAAAATTGTTCTCATCCTTTTTTGACTGAGCACATTACTGTTACCCATTCTCATTTGCTCTTTAGCAAATCACCACCACTTATCAAAAAAAAAAAACAAACCCTTTTTTCTGCATGTTTCCTGCTTGGTTTCTTTTTCCCTTTATATCTATTACAAGATTCTTCAATCAGTATTCATGATACAACTTTCAAGAACAAATAAGAGATATGGAAGGGTTACAGTACCTTACAATAGAAGATGACTTAGCAATAACAGTATCTTGCCTTGAGCAACGGAATAGCTTTTTTATCTGAAGAAAAACAATTAAAAGAGTAATTATTATTATTTGTTTATTAATAAACAGTAATAAAATAAGTGTATGGTTATGCTATAACAATAAGGCAGCTGATACTTTCCCCTCAGTGTATTTATTTGTGCTATTTTTTTTTCCCCTTGCTCTGTTGTCCTGGGACTTATCATCCAAATAAGTACAAACAGGAATTTTAGCTTTACAATACCTGGCAACTTCCATGAAACAAAAGCTGCTTGTGCTGAGAGGCAGCTCTGTCCAGATGGACAGAGGTTCCCATTAAGGGACTTCATTCAGTGGGTGGGATTTTCATTTTATGTTTTTTAATATTGCTGCATTGGTGATGGGGACACAGCAGTGGCTTAATTCCAAAATATCCTGCTGGAGGAAGCGTTTCTGGTGGGGATAAAAGGTTAATGTCTTCCCCCTCTTTGTCTGCACATGGTGGAGCATTCTTTCATTGCAGTGGATGGTAACTGAAATCACTGCTAAATCACCACCTTTGGTGATCTGCTCTGCTATGTGCCATGTTTAAAACGTTATTTGAGTTCAATGAGTGAGTAAAAAGAGCCATTCAAGACACAGGATTTCTGCCTGGAAAGGAGCAGGTCATGGTTGCTGACTGATTTGTTTGTACTTTGTGGAAGGAGAATAATATGGTTGAAAGTCATGGAACAAACTAAAGGTTTGGGGTTTTTTGAAGCTATGACTGAAAAAGAAGCCAAAGCATAGAGGATGGTTCATTACAGCTGTGTTTAAGTCATCAAAGGAGGCAGAGGCAGTGTGAGGAAAGAATATTAATTATGGAAAACAGTGAGGGCTACTATTTAATTTTGTCTGTGTCAGTGTAACCATAGGAGACATTCCTGCTCCCAAATGAAGAAAGGGTGGATCTGTGCTGCAGGAAATGGAGTTCTTGTTGTTTTTTTTCAGATAGCTGCTTGTACCACACTCAATTGCCCATTTCCCCTATAATGGCAGGTCTAAAGAAGGTTAACTTGAGGTCCACAGTGCCCTTTTGTGATGATGCCACCCAACTGGCATGTGTAACCCCCAGCATGCCACTTGCAACTGGGGGAGAAGGCTCTGCTACATGTTGAAATGAGCCTTCTTGTAAAGATATCATGGGGAGCTTCTTCAAAGGAGGCTGGAAAATCTGTCATCACTGGGCAGACAATGAAACTGAAGCACAGAGGGGCTGAAAAATTTGCCACCCAGTGTAGTAGACAGGGTCAGTGACAGAGCTGAAAGTATAATTCATCCTAGATCAGTCTCATTGCAAAAGAATTAGGTCTGATTCCCACTTGTTATGAAGGACAGGATAAAGGCTAGGGGATGAAACAGGTCAGATTCCCAGGAAGTTTTGCCTGAGGTAAAATTTGTGCTATGTGATCTGTGGTTTATTTCGCCTTTCCAACCCCACTCCCTTCTATACTTACCCATGTGATGACTTTATAGCCAGCCTGCCAAGTTACTACAGCAGATTAAACAGGAAATCCTCCTTTCCAACATTTATTTATATTCTGATTCAAATTATATGCTCCTTTTGTTTGTTTTATTTTAAATGTTTTCACTCAGGTAGTCTGCATCTACCTGGATGGCCCCGACCATCCAGGCTACAGACCTGGTGCTGATTACACTGCGTCAAAGATGTGGCATTCCTGCTGCAAGTCCTGCAGGATGCCGTGGCAAGCACAGGTGTACATCAGTTTGATGGGAAATTAAATATTCCATTTGGATGCTAGAGGTCAAGCTTTAAAGGAAAAATAAAATTCCAAATAAAAAAAAAACCAACAAAAAAAAGTGCTGTTTACAAATCCCTGTTGCATTGTCTCATGCAGCCCTGCTGGGAATGTGCCTCCTGCCCCGTGGGTTCTGGCAAGGAGGCTGGACCAGTTGTCAGTCATGTAGAGAGTCACGTAAAGCCTGTGGTTTTCTAGTGGTGTGGCTGTTTTTCCCCAGTGGAGAAGTAGCAGGGGTGTGTGCAGTTGAGGAACAGAAACAAAGTTGAGGAGATGTGTGAGTGTGGCTGGAACGGTAGACATTGGAAAGCCCACTGCTCTGCTCCCTGGAGCTTGTGGGAGGGCAGAGAGCTGGAAGACTGCTAAAGAAGAAGAGAGTGTTAACTTATTTCTTGGATAGTCAAGCTAAGGAATGCCTTTTAATTTGTGTAAGATGCAAGCTGATGCTGGTCCTGTTTGGGACTTTGAGGTGTTGCTGAAACCCTTGAGGCAGGTGGAGAAACTCAGTGTGAGAAACAGAGGCTTGGGAGAAGGACCGGTCCAGCCTCAGGGCACCCAACCACTATTTCTGAGCCCTGGGGGGAGAACGACTGAGCTATAGAAAAAGCAGGAGATAAATGTACCTGATAAATTACAAATAGTCTTCATCCACAAAGGCTCACTCTGTTCACATTGTTTATCAGTTGTTAGTCAGATATGCACGAACATGAATTTCACACCGCAGCAAGAGTACAACGATAAACGCGGGACCAGTTTTAATACCTAGAGACACAAGCGGTGAGATGCTGAGTATCATTTCATAGAGTCTGGCTCCAAGTGTTCTGGTGAATATGACAAAGGAATATGTGTCTCATAATAATCTTAATTTTCAGGTGGAAAATAAGAGAAATGGGTGCATTTGGTAGCATGCACTAACAAGACTGCAACTGCCTTTCTGCACAGTGAAATACATTTTTATTGTCCCCCTCCACCCTCCCTCGGGTGACTAGTTTGATCTTGCTTACAAGTTTTAGGTTTGCTTCCAAGTTCTCAGACAGTCTCCTCTAGCTCAGGGGTTAATAATTACACCTCCTCTTTAACAGTATCTTTCATGTTAAAGAGTTGCAAAGTATTTCGAAGCCCTGTGCCAACATCTGCTCTTTCACCACGGAGAACACAGAGTAACTTAAACCCGCAGAGAATCAAGTGAATGGAGAAGTTGGCTCCGTGTGTAAAGAGGTCTCTTCACCTATAGCCAAAAGGGAGAGCATGGTGGGTAATGTGCTCTGCCAAGCCAGCTTCTAGCCTCTGTTGGCAGAAGGAAGACAAAGCCTGTTTCTAATGGAAAGCATTTAAATGCTGAGGACTGGGAGGACGAAAGCTGGAAAATGTGCCAGGGCAGCTGCGTTAATACCTTTGTCTTGACAAAAGTATCATACAGTTCTTGATTGTAGCTGGCATTACTGTAATTTTATGTCATTAGTGTTATCACTCCCAGATATAAAAAGAAATGAAGAGCAGGCTTATATTTGGGATTTACTTTCCTGATTCTGAATATTAGGGATTCTTTTTATTCCCCCCCCCCCCCCATTTTTGCTCTGTATAACTATGAGACTCTCATTTCAAATGAGGGCTGAACTTCTCTCATAGTTACTTTTGTTCTGGAGCTGAGGCTGTAAGAGAAACATAGAAATCCCATGCTGTCCTGAAAAAAAACTCTTCCCAAAAAAATGACGACATTCTCATACACAAAAGGCTGGACTCCTCATGGCACTGGTACAATCACCCACTTTTGTGGTAATCAAATCAGGTAGACAGAGGTGTTCCACTTTAACCTTCAGGACTGGAGGCATATGTGCTTTTTATGCTCCTTCCATCTTCCGTTCTTTCCAGGACTGCTTTCCCCTTAATGGATTGTTTTATGAACCTGACTCCTCCCAGCATCAATGGAGTTGTTCCAGTAGATGTGATTAGAAGCCCCAAATCTTTGGTTAGCAAGCTGTATTTGTAACAATAACCTTTGCACGTCACTGTAGCCAATGTTTTCCCAGCTTTGATCTTTGTGTTGGAAGAAAATTGCTCCACTCACTCTGCACTTTTAATTCCATGTTTTAATAACAGGATCTGGGAAAGGAATTAGCTCTGCATTTGCAGAGCTAAGCAGTTAGTGCTGCTACATCTTGCAAAGCATTGCTCGGCCCCTCCTTTTGGTGGTGATACAGTTGACTTCTGTGAGGAAGGCCTTGGGGCTATGAAGTATCTGAAAGGTTATCATGAGGCTATGCAAGTGAGATATTTAGGGTAGGGAGCGTGCATAAAACTAGACAATGCAATGATAAAGATGATCCAAGTACATATGGCTGAAAGAATCAGGTTTATCCCTGCATAGCTTTTACTGACATGTTTTGTCCAGGAGGTTAATATCATACTCGGCACCAAACTTTTGAAGAGGACAAGGAGAGTCCACTTTTCCCAGTTCCCACACTATTCCCAGGTAGCATCCATCCTACTGGACAAAGCAAGGCTGGTTTGTGTAAATCTGCACAAAATATAAAGAGTGTGATCATCTGCTTGCAGGCTCTTGTGGGAATCAAACCAGTTCACATGAGAAAGGAAAAGCCTGGACATGTAGCAGAAACGTGATCCCACTTAATAACTGCAGGCAGGGCTGTGCAATGCCTTGGCAGTGGGGAAATGGGTTCTTGTACAACTCCATGAAGTGAAGGGAGAGCAAATATGTTTTATAATGTTACATATCATTATGGTAATTATAATAAGGTCATTTGGGGCTGCGCAGATATATTCTGTTCCTGCCAGTTGACAACCCAGTCCCCAGGACAAGATTTCAAAATTTACTTCAAACTGTGCTGGTCTTATTTTAAATACAGAAAATCAAATCCTAACCCCAGCAAGCTCAGTAACTTTTTTCTTGTGGATTCTTCTGGATATCTGGTAAGCAATGCACATCACCAGCATGTAAAATGGTGACCAGTTTCTCTCAAGTAGTGATTACTGGTTCTCTATCCTTCTCTGCCCTAAACATATCTTGCAGGTTTACGTAACTATAGCTGCCAAACTGATCCAAAGGATATGTCTTTGTAGCAACCCTGTCAACTAGAGACATTATCATTATGGTGCATTAAAGAAAAATAGAGAAATTCAGAGATTTGCTTAAAACCCAGAATGAATCTGTCACAAGGTGGGCGCTCTGCGAGTCTTGAATTTCAGGCAGCATCCTAACCAGTGACTCATCCTCTTCTGTTAGATCAACCTTCAAATAACAAATATGAGTAAAGACTTTGAAATGTGTAACTTATTCAATTAGAAAAGCAGTGGCTCCATTGTTGAAAAGGTTAGAAAAAGTATAGTTCTGGAAAATAACCTCGTCCAAATAAATGCTGAGTACTGGAGAAATGCTTTGTGATCCTTAAGAGCCTTCCTTTGTAATCCATCAGATAACATTTGTTATTTGATTGACTTGTCTCATCAAGGGGACTGTTTTATGAGGCATATTCTGAGTCTTGTTCTTAAGTTACAGATACAGTGTAAACATACCCTAAAGAATATCAGGAAGTTTTTCAACACTCAGCAAACTGAACATGTAATAACAGTAAGAGATGTAGTCATGCAGCATCATCCCTGCATGTTGGCAGGTGTGATGCCTGGTGTTGTGCCTGGCTGCAGGTATTATCATTCAGTGTACATAGAGACTGGGTGTTGCCTCAGCATGGCCACAACATGCCCATCCCATACAAAACCTTCCTGGCAGTGCATGATCAGATTACAGGTGAAGTGCAACGTGGAGCTCAGTTAAACACTGGAAGCCCTGAGCCTAAACAAAGCATAGTGGGAATTGAAAGAGTATTGGGTGTTTATATGGGTAATGAGAGCACCCATCACTTTATTCCTTAGGTATAGAAGCATAAACCCTCATTCATTGTGGTTTGAGGCAGCTGCTAGTACTCAAAGATCAAAAAGGAACAGGTTTGGGGTTTGTTTTTCCTAAATGTGGGTATTCCCATAAGAATATGAAAAGAGATTTTGTTATGTCTTCCTCTGAATGATGTGGCATTGTCCACCTTGTGCCAGGAGACTACGTTAGAAGAACCACTCCTGCTTTGCAGTTTTCCTGTGATTTCTGTGACTTGCTCTGAGTCACAAAGGAAGTTACATGCTAATTTATTGAAAGTCTGGCAAAGATTTTGTTTCCTCATATAATTGCCTGGACAGCTCAGTCTGGGAGAGAGGTCCCTTCATTTCAGACCCCCCTCCATCTTTTCTTTTATCTCATCGTCCACACCGTTACTCATCTTGATTTTTTTGGTGGCCACTCACACGCTAGCAATTCTTTGCCTGTGTCTCACACCTTAGTCACTTGTCCAGAAATGAGGCTGTCCCAGGGGAAGTCCTGGGACTGTCCCTGAGAGTGAGAGTAAACCTTCTCACTGAACTTTCTCCCTTGTGACTGGTGTGATGCATGCTTATGGGCTGGCTTTATAAAAATCACAAGCATACCAAACAAAACAACAACAAAAAAACTCATGGAAGTGCCTGTGAGTCCAAGTAGTAGAGAGCTGAGATGCTTTATTTACCTTGAGCCTGAGCCTACAGACAGAAATTTGCCAGTTTAACCTGGGAGGGACTGCAGTCCTCTGTGTGCTGCTCATGGCACTGAGACCTGACTGTAGTGATTGTTGTATTGCAGAATGGCACATGCTCTCACAACTTGTGGGTAAATTCCTGTGTGGTCTAATGCACTGTAACAGGTTGGGAAAGCTGTCAGAAAAACCCAGCAGCAGAAAAACTGTGAGAGAAGTTTCCCGAAAATGCCTGGAAGAGTTTTGTCACTTAAGAGTTGCTCCATTAAGACATCTTGCTTTAAAATAAATAGGGTCTCAAATAAAGGATCATGGGTACATCGTGGCAGTTGACTGGCCTGGCCTGTCACTGAAGATTTGGGCTATCAAATTTTCTGTAGCTGTTGCTCTAAATATTTATGAATGTTCTCTGGCTGCAGGGATAACTGACAAAGTTTTTACAATGTCTGTAGCTACTAGAGAGGAGATCTGTGAAATGCTGTAATAAAAACATAGTTTCTTGTAGAAACTGTAAATTCTTCTTGTTTTCCTAATTAAAAAAAAAAAGGAAAACGTGCTTTATTGCTTTTTTTGATAATGGGAAATATTGAATATTTGGCAGAATTGGAATGGAAATCTAGGGGTAAATGTCAAGGTTATATAAACCATTTAACTTATTGCACTACTAAAGGAAAACAAATGAAAATAATTAATAGAGATAGTAAAAATAATCAGTCCTCAATAGATGAACAGAGAATTAAAAGAGGGTCTCATTTTAATAATTTAGAGTTCTTTAATCCAAAGTAAATTATTGAAAATACGAACCTGGGTATAGCGTGAGACTGATACTCTTAGAAGTAGATATTTTTACAGATTAATAATTGACTGAAGACTGGAAATCCCTCTGCTTGGTTCTTTCCTCCACTGGCAAATTCTTCTGTGATATTGAACAGGCACGTAGATTCAGATCCTCAAGAGTATTTAAATATCTCTATGTCAATGCAGCCCAAATACAGAGCAGGAGGCAACCCTCACTCTGAAGAGCTTATGGTCTCCTTGCTTAGCACATTACGTAGCACAAGGGCAGTTCAGAAATGACACAGAGAAGGATCTGACCTAATGCTGAAGTCTCTGAATACACTTAATGTGTTTGCAAGCAGAATTTCAGTGAGAACAAGGCGCAGCAACCACAACTGCTTGACTACAAAATGAACTCTGTTTCCTTTGTTTTGTATAATTGCCTAATAGTTTGAGCATTTACCTAGGAATGGACCTGTCTGTGTTACTTCCTATCTCAGGGCAAAGGGGTTTAGTCCTGCATCCCACGGATCCTAAAAGAACACTCTAACCTTCAGGTTGCTTTTGGCTAACATACAGCAAGGGATGTAAACAGTGGGCTGGAAGGAGGGGAAAATAGGCAGTAGGTGCAAAGCAATGTTATTTGCTATCTAGGATAAAATGAGTTAAACATGTACAACTGTATGAGAAATGACAGCTCAGACCAGACTCCCTAGGACTTTGCTCCAGCTCAGTACTCTCACTGCCAGGCTAGCATCAGTCTGCCATTTGGTTCAGCTGCCTTTTCCCTATGGCTCCTGCCAGCTACACAAGAGCCTGGTTTCACCCCACAGCCTAAACAGGGGTTGCTAGTGGGTGGATGGGTGACTGCACCTGGCTGGGAAATGGGAGTGTAGTTTGAATCTGCAGCAGAAGGAGCTGAGACTGAGTCCCCCATGGGCTACTCTGATCACTGGGATCTTACGAGTGACATGGAGTGACTATTACGTTGCTCAGCTGGATGCTTACCCAGATGGACCTAGTGCTCTGGATCAGCGTTGTGTGTAGGATCCTGCCTGCCAGAGAGATGGCAATCCTGACCTAGCTTCAGAGACAGTTAGGAACCAGCTTTCAGGACATAATGTGAGCTTCCTGGACCATCAACAACCTCCTCTGACTCTGTACTGTCTCCGCCTTGAATTTAGCTGCACTGATTGGGGCAGGAATGTAGCTGCACGGTGTGGGGTAACGACACTGCCAGCCTTCGCTTCCTCTGCAGTGGCTCAGTAACAACCTGGATTTATGAAATTCCCTTCCTTCATTTAATCTGCCAGAAATAAATCTTTCAACTTTGTATTTCAAATGGCTTGGCAAGTCCAATTTCTTCTGGAAAGATAGTAAAAAGTTTTATTTTTTTAATCCCTGTTTCATGGTGCCAGGATGACGAGAGAGCACGTAGACTCACATCCTTCAATCAGCGTAAGAAAAATGCAGTTCCTACTGATGTAAACCTTTGCTCAGTTTCACAAGCCCATACATGTGAGCAGTGATTAATTCTCTTTGTCAAGGTTGCAGTTTTCACAGGTTGTTTTAGTTCTAGCACAGAATTATGTTCCATAGCCTCTGGCTTTAATTCAGACATAAAAGGGATTAATATGAAGGAAAAACCTACCAGATATACCACCTCATTTAGCTTTCCCAGATACTGCTGCATCTGTAAGAAGTAATTAATAATAAACCAGATGGAACTCATGAGACCAGGTATCATATAGAAAATTGTACTGCTTTATGTGAAAAGATGTGCTGTCCAGTTCAGGAAGCTTTTTTAAATAAGATTCTCGTGGGCTTGTGATTTCAGATCAATATTTTGTATCACTTACATTTTAATTCACTGGAAAATTATTTCTTCCCTATCTCTTTGCTTTCAATCTCTTTTCGTTGGCCTAATACAGTATTTGGGGAAGGAAGTCTACCGATGTTAACTTGCAGAGTCTTACATGTAGTTGCACTAAAAAATTCAATTGATACAAAAATTCATTCTGACACAAGAGTGTCAGAAATTCAAATTGTGCAAATACTGCTCCTGACTGGCAAGCACCTCTTTCCCATATTCATACATATTCCAAAATTCCCACAGTATTTTAGAAGACAATGTACATTCCATATGTATTATATTAAAATACCTGTGTTTACTTGGGTGACGGATACCATCTTTTCCCAACTGTTGCTCTCAAAAACCAGTTTACAGCTTCTATATGCATCTATACTAAAGCCACCAATGATTTGTTTCTTGCAACAGACAGGGGGCAAGCATTAGGTGAACAAACACAGCAGGTTCAGCCCTCACTTAAGCAGCACGCGCTTTTGAATGTTTATGTAGTTTAAAAGCAGAGATGACACTCTCACTGCAAGAATTTAGCAGATTGCATAAATCCAAATAACCCTCCATGTCATAGAGTTGCATAGTGTATAATACAGACAAACTGTTAGAAAGGATCTAAGGAATGTCCCTCGATTGTGTCTTCTTGCATACATTCACACTCAATTTTTGTTCTTCAAATAGCTTTTTTTTTGTTATGATATCAACGTAAGATTTATGTGTAGTCACAGATTAGATACAATAATTAGGAATAGATCCTACATAAATATATAGGTAGGTGGATAAATAAATAAATAAAAGCTCAGTGTTCAATAACAGCCTTTCCCATCTCCCTTTACTTGCACAGGATAAATATCAGACTATTTCATGACAGGATGCGTCAGCTTTTTTTCATGCAAGAGCTGCTTTGACATGAAGAAGCAATATGGCAGATGTAACCAGTGATAAATGATTTCTACCTATGGTACAACAGAGATTTATATAATGTAAGTCCTTCAAAGTTTAATTTGATATTTATTTTTCCAGAGAGGCCTTGGGTGGTGCAGTCAGTGTTAACAAGCAAGCAACTGACAATAAGAAAGGTCAGACTATGAAAGTTAAAATAAAAGGATTTGTTGAATGCTGAAGAAGGTCAAACACAATGAGCTGAAGCATCTTGGGGGGGAAAGAAAAGGCAGTTTAGACAAAAGTATTTTTTCTTCTTTAATAAAGGGTTGGTTTAATGTTTCACGGGAAGTGGCAGCCAAAAGCTTAGACAGAAGTTACTTAAACGTTGCTATTTGGAAGGGCTTAATGACGATGTATGTATTTTACAGCCTTCTTCTGGCCTGATTTAGTTGTACACACTGGCTGGTGTTGCATCTGTGGCTCTGGAAATTAGCAGTGGTTGAGTTGCTTGGGCCCCAGTATTTGTCAGGAGATAACAAAATCCTATGTGGGGTTGGCTAGGAGAGAATTATTCTTGTCTTCCTCTGGTGTGTGCAGGCAATAGCTTCTGCATTTGTGAAATGAGAAAACTAAGTTTATGTTTTCTCTTCCATTGCAACGTGCTGATATGTTTGCAGAACGAGCATTAGCTCTCACCATGAGCTTAGCAGCCCTGGGGAAGGGGGTGAAAAGGTGGTATTATCATAAGAGAAGCCTGCTTCCTTACACAGTCTCTTATCAAACATGTGTATTGAAAGCTGAAACTCCCATGCAACATTCTAGCCCCAAAGGTGAATCCTCTACAGGAAATATAGCAAAGTAAAACTTATTCATAGTTAAAGTCAGTTTTCAACATACAGCTTTGTCTATAAAAGCAGTCTTTATGGTCTATGAATAGCCTGAGCTGTTTAGGAGTTACTGTATTGGCATCTCTGGGCCAAAGCTGTGAGGGCAGGGGGGGAACCGGCTCCGTACCCCCTGCATCCCCTCTGCTTGGCTGAGGGCGTACAAACCACAGACACGCGTGCTCAAAGAGTCACTGAAGGAGAAAGCAGTGGAGAACCACCCTTGTGGTTTGTACTCCAAATAAATCAGTCCCTGCGAGGGGGTTTTGAGTTGTCTTGCTGCTTCTTTTCTGACAGGTGGCCATGGTTGCTCAGCTAAGACACTTGAGAGCATCCTGTGTGTTGTTGCCTGTGCCTGTATTCTGCACTCCTCACATGCCCAACATTGACATGTGGATATTTTTAAGAGACTCAAGAAGAGATTTTCCTCTTATTGAGCTGATTTCCCACCCAAATATATTGCCAAGGACCATGAAATTTTGTCTGAGGGCCTAGATACCCTGCAGGCAAAGTGGGCCAGCCACTATTCAGCTGCAGTTCAAGCAAAATATTTAGGAAAACATGGTGTCCATTTAAAGGCTTGTTTTCCACACAACCTCAGGTACTATAATGGCTGTATTATTTGATCTACTTACCTGACATTTGCACTCCTGATTCACAGGACCTTGTTGAGGGAGTTGACCATCGCATACTTCTGAAGGTGGCTGGTGTGACCGCACGCTCAGTATGAGTAAATTCATTCTGCCTCAGCAGAATGAATTGCTCCAAATATCCAGTGCCTGCTTCCTTACTGCAAGCTAATACATAGGTAAATACATAAAGATTTTTTTTGTGTGTGAGATTATTCCTTTTCTGCATCCTTAAGTATTTCAACCAGTTTCTGAGAGGACAGGATCTTTATCTTGAGCGTTACATACTTATGCTGTAGAAGTTTTTAAGAAAGGGCATACATCCTCAATAGTAACAAACCAATATAATAATAGAGTGGATTTCTGTGCTGCTTTTGAGTTTTGGATCTGAGTGAAATATATCCATTTTAGTTTGCATTAAAAATGTTGCCTAGGCAAATGTACTGCAGTGCATTTACCTGACAAGTTGCTGTCATTGCCTAAGTGCAGTGCTCTTGGTCACCACCAGTGATCTCTGGCTGTGTGCTTTCTCACCACTCATGTTGTGCCATCCTCCGAATGAAGAACAAGACTCCACAGAAAGATGAGCTTTCTGTAGTCGGGGCCCTAAGAGAACTTGCTCACAAGTAAACAGTAAATGATTATCAGATCTACATTGGAACTTGGTCCTGCTATTGCTAAGCTTGCTGACACTTTTGCTACTGATCTCAGCAAGTGGGCAAGTAATCTGGGAGTGAGGCACAACTACTGGTATTTGCTTAAATCTTACATGTCACAGTGGCCTTTGGTGATTACCCTGTAGCTGTCTATTTCCAGAATTATTGTCCCACTCGTATACCAAGTTCCAGTGGAAAATGTAAAGAGACATTGGTTGCTAAAAGATATTAAATTACTAGAAGATATATTGTGGTTACCAGTAAATTACTTGGGTTTTCTAGGTAATTAAAAAATGGGTCTTAAAACTTCATTTATTGATTTTTAGTGAGTGGCAGATGACAGTTTTATGTTCTAGTTTTAAGGATCTGCTGGCTGAATCCTTTGTAAGTTCCTAAAATGGTTATTGCATCTGACCTACAAGAGGAAGGTATTAGTATCTTCAGTTTGATAAGTACCTTGGAGACTGGAGGACGGGAATGGAGTATTGGAGCTGCAGGTTGGTGGTGCTGTGTGATACTCAGGTCCATTGCTCTGCTGGTGTCTCTTTCCCCCAAACTGGGAGTCCATCCTTGTGGCCTTATGTAATGTGGTGCCTGAGTACATCCTCACAAATGAAGCGAGGCTGGGAAGTGCTGCCTGCCACTGTTTTCAAAGGGGAGGCAGAATGTCTAACTTGTCCAAGATCACACAGGGATTGGAGAGAGGACCAACAAATTGGGTCCAGATCCTTTAATCTGGAATCTTGTGCTGCTGAATAAGCCTTCTATCAATCTCACTCTCCACCATCTGCTCCTGTATTTTATGCTGGGGCATGTCTTTTCCCTTTCATTCATCAGATCTCTTGCTGATATCTTCTTTCTGCAGCGTTTCTGGACAAGAGAAATGGGGGCAAGGGCTTGTATCTATATTAGCACAATATAAAGCATGAGCACAGTCTCTGCACTTGGCCAAGAGCCCAATGTCCTCAATGAAGCAAGAGTCCTTTGGGTTTGTGCTGTCTTGGATTTTTACCCTACCCCTTGAAACCAATTCAGTGGGACCTTAAGCCAGGCTCTGCCTTGTCTAATGACAACCGTGAAAGGATTGCTGTAAGGTACTTAATACTGACCTCCTTGCCTTAACAGCTTGTCCTTCATTGTAGATGAGCATTAAACTCAATGACTGTAATAACTCAGTAACAGTTACAGCAACAACATGAATACAGGGGAGTTTTGCTGTCTGCAAAAGGGAAATGCATGTACTTCACTGCAAGAACTCCAAGAGCTCTGGCACTTGCAGATGTGATCACTGACTTCAGTGTATAACCAGCTTAAATCTGGTGTGAGTGTTTATCAACAGTTCATAGACCTTATGAAGAAGTTTGTAATGTTTTTCATTTAATGAGGCTAAGAAACCTTTGGCAAATGTGCTAAATGCTCACTTTTTGTGTTCAGAACTGCCAGAAAATCTAGTCATGCTATTCCTACTGAAGGCAGGAAGGGCAAGTGTAATAGTCCTCAGGGAGCGGCATCCTGGCTCTCTCAGGTGCACTGCCAGAGCAGGGGAGATAGATGGGCACCAGGGGAAGGGTAAGCATCATAGGAAGAGGGAAAGAGACAGCCATTAGACCTGATTCCATTGTTACTGACTGACCTGTTCAAAGCCAAATCTGCCCCACTACACTCCATGCTTTCTAACGAAATCATATATTTGAGAGCTCTGCTTCTCTGCTGAACTTGTCTGGTCTAGGAAGTTTGATGTCTATCATCAGGAGAACCAAGAGGAATGGTGACGTGTTTTGGTTTCTATTCAGGACTATATAAAAGAGTAACTGTACACCTTCAAAATAAAGCACCCAACAGAGAAAAGTGGGAGGAAGAGCAACACATATTACCCTTATTTATCTAATTTCAGTGACGTTACTATGCAAGATACATACGTACATAAGACGAGACGTGAGCTCTTCTTGATCAAAAGAAATCATAGGGACAACTAATGCAAAACTCGGGGCTGTAACTAAGCTTCTACATGCTTGAGCACTAACAAAGACATGGTTCAACGTGTGCTGTATAAAAAGGCATGTGGAATAACTCACTCTGTGGCAATAAACTTAATCAAAATAGAAAAGGGCATTGCAATAAACCAATCCAAAAGAGTGATGGAACAGCTTCTCCATAGCATTAGCTCCAGGGAGAGGAAGAGAGCTCTCTAAATTAGTTACAGCTGCATGCAGTACTACAGCCCATTATGTGTTTTGCCTACCTTGTAATTGCAGCCTAAAGAAAGTGCTGCCTTTTCAGAGAAGCTAAGTGTGTGTTCCTCAGGGAATCCCAATAGCATCACTTGTATTTCTGATCAGCACGCTACAGAACCTGTAACATCAAGTATTTTTCATATACTCACCGTACCCACAGTTGAAGGGGGATTGCTATTGTAAAATTCCTAGGGAGAAGGAAGAAGAATGCTGTATCTGTGAATGTAGTAATCAGACTGGCAAAGTGTTATAACCTTAGCAGATAGGTTAGCTAGTAGGCTGGAGAGGAAGTGAGGAATTAAACAAGACCACAGAGGGACATAGTGTCATGAGGTCTGCTCGGCCTTTGTCTGACCCTTTTTGGCACTCTCTTCAACTCTGGAAAATACTAGAGAGTCTTTATTTTTTGGCTACCTAAAACACAGGTGTCTTCAGCTTTTTAATGCTCTCCAGAATTGGTTGGAATATGCATGAGGCAGAACAATTAAGCAAGTTGCTTCTTGTGAATTTAAATGGCTTGCTTGAAAATTGAGTTTGGTTTGGGGCTCATGCCCATCTGCCTTCAGAGAAGAGGCATATGAAAGCAATGCAATATTATTTGTAAAAGCTGCATGGACAGACGTGGGATATATGATCCCAAGAAATAAGACTCAGTGCTGTGGGTACATGAGCTCTGTTGCAAATTTAAAATCAGGAGACTATAGGTGAGAACTGGGTTGTGTCAGGTAGCTTCTTTCCTTTAATATGAAAAGTAGTCTCTAAATAAAGCAAAATGTTCACTGAGAACGTTATCAAACATTATGCTATCTCTAGTTTTAACTTTGCTACATCCAGCTTTGAGCCACTGGAGGGTGAGGACACCACAGACACTGGAAGGAGACAGGAGAAAAAAAATATGTCTTCTCAGGTCCAGATCTGTTCCACTTCTTCCAGATGTCTCTTTTGTAATTTCACATTGCTTTCTTTGATGCTCAGTGTGCAGTGTCACTCAAGCATGCCTCTGCAAACGGCATTTGCCCTGCAGACTTGAAGGACACGCCTCTGCAATACTCCAAGCATCCTTAACCCCGCAAAGCTAAGCAAACTGGAGTCACCAGCCAACTGTGGCCCAGCTGTACATTTATTTTGGCTGCAAGGGTCAACAGCACAAAATTTAATTTGGCTGTGCTGTAAAGGAAAGTAGGTGATGTTGCCAATCTCTATTTAATCTCATAACTCATGTTGGTTACCTGTTCTGTCAAGGAAGTTGTCAGTGAAGTATATAGAAGATTCTATGGTATAACTATTTCTTCATAAGAAAAATGTGTTAACGTGTCTACTCTATTTTGGTGAGAGTTTTTCACAACTGTTCTTGTACTTAACAGAAATTGACATTTTTTAGTGTAATTAGTTTCAAGCATGATCAATGCACAACTCATTGTCTATGTTTGATTTTACTGGCAAGGAGTTAACTTCAGATCAGAAGGTTGACCCCTCTTGGATGGATACCCCAAAGTGTAGGTCCCTCTTTGATTTGCGTGCAAGCTTGTGAGAGTGAAAAGAAGTAAATGCTGTAGTTTACAAGAGGTGAATATACTAAATGGAAGGAGAGAAAACAGATGGTAACTTCTACAGCAAGTAAACTTGTCTGAAGAATGTTGCACACTACTCAGCAGTTGGTTGATTGGTTGTATCTGGTCTAGAAAACTGAGAGGAAGAAAATGCCAGCAAACTGCTGAATGCATCAAAAGTAACCACATGAGCACCAAAGAAATAAAATAACCTTCCAGAACGCTCTGGGGACAGAGTGGCTGGAGAGTAGTAAAGTGGAAAGGGACTTGGGAGTGATGGTAGACAGGAAACTCAACATGAGCCAGCAGTGTGTCCAAGTGGCCAAGAAGACCAATCTTATCCTGGTCTGCATCAGGAATGGTGTGGCCAGCAGGACTAGAGAGGTTATCCTCCCCTTATACTCAGGCACTGGTGAGGCCGCACCTTGAGTACTGTGTCCAGTTCTGGGCCCCTCAGTTTAAGAGAGATGTTGAGATGCTGGAGTGTGTCCAGAGGAGAGCAATGAAGATTGTGAAGGGGCTGGAGCACAAGCCCTATGAGGAGTGACTGGGGGAGCTGGGGTTGTTTAGCCTGGAGAAGAGGAGGCCCAGGGGAGACCTCATTGCTCTCTACAACTACCTAAAAGGAGGTTGTAGGCAGGCAGGGGTCAGTCTCTTCTCTCAGGTGACCAGTGACAGAACAAGAGGACATGGTCTCAAGCTTCATCAGGGGAGGTTTAGGCTTGATATTAGGAAACATTTTTTCACTGAAAGGGTGATTGGCCATTGGAATGCGCTGCCCAGGGAGGGGGTGGAGTCGCCGACCCTGGAGGCGTTTAAAAACAGATTGGAGAAGGCGCTTAGTGCCATGGTTTAAACGACGAGTAGGTGTTGGGTCATAAATTGGACTAGATGGTCTCAGAGGTCTTTTCCAACCTTGTGATACTGTGTAACAAAAAGACTAAAAGGGTCCCGAGCCAGTGATGAGCCTTTCTTGTGGGAACTGTATGAACTGGGAAAAATCAATCATCACGGTCCACTGGGAAGCTGCTTTTGCAGAAAAGCCTGTACCAGGCAAGTTTACACACAGGGCACTGTTGCCCAACTAACCATATTTTGAAACAAATTTACTGTTTCAGACAGTATTCTCACTACTCATTTGTTACTAGAAAAAGAAAGAAAAATCTCAAACATCAAAATCTGTTTTCAGTGTTTTCAAAATTAAGATGTTGAACCATTTGTTTCAAAATTGGTGTTTTTAGAAAGGGTATTTAAAAGCTACCCATAAAATAATAAAAATATTTCTTTCTAACTCATATCCTAATTCAGTAATTTCCTTCATCTTTTAACACTAGGTAAGGCACTGAAATTAGGCATGAAAATGAAGAACCCATTTATTTACATAGTTTTACTTACAGCTTCCTTCTGAGTAGAGCTTGTATCCTAGAAGAACTTGAAGATCAGCAGCTTGCAAAATCTGTTGCAAATATTTTTAGCTGTGGTATTTACGATGCAGTAACTGACATTATAAGAAGGTGTCAACAGAAAGTTATTTCTTTTTCTTCCTGAGGAAATGTATGCCCACGTTTTCTGATAGGTGTGTATTGTTATTGCTGATAGCAAGGGAGATAGCTCTGATATAAACAAAATCCATTTAGTCATCATCAATATAAATAAGTTGCTGACTAAACCATAGCCAGGCAGAAAAAACTATCTATGCAGGCTTCCAGGATCAAGCTTGAGGTCACAGCTCCTGGGCTTGCACCTGGGATAGACAGTTGAAGAACTGTCCCTGTAGAAGAACTAGAGTCTAAGGCAAGCTGCTATTTATCCAAGCCTCCCTGCAGAAAGAGAGGCCTGATAATTTGGCAGCACCTGAGTGCAGCAGGTGTGTCCAAGATCTTGCTGCTTTATTTATCTTGGAATGGACAGGCTGTAAGAGTACCCCAACTTTTGTATGCCTCATCCAGATTCGCAGTGTCATCCCTCTGAGAAAACATCTGAGGCTCTCAAGATTTGCTGTAGGCCTGAATTAACTTTGCTATCTTGCCAAGGATAGTTGGAAAGGAGGAAAGCAGGGCCTCTCTCACCATGTTGTTCAAAAATGCCATTTTGTTCTGATTTTTTTTTTAGCAACTCAAGGTGCTTTTTAGGAGGCTGCTATACCCCAAGATGATTCCACAGGAGCATATTCCTAGTTATGCTTCCCAGAGTGTAATCCATGTCAATAGGAGAAGCTGGAAGTTGAAAGTCTGAGAAATGACAGACCAACTGTCTTTTAAAGAATATATATGAGGGGTTGTTTTCCCGTAATTCCGTTACTTATTCAGTAATCAAAAAGGTGGGATTGAGTTTTTACTCAAAATGTAAAGACTTCCTGATATTTCCAAACCACAGGATTTTGATAGGAGCACTTAAAAATACTTGTAATGTAAAGGTGGAAGAATTGTAAGCATATTTATTGCAGGTCAGCAATGCTGCCAGCTTTGTACTCTACTTTTCTATTTTAGTTCCTTCTCCCAGAAATGACCAGTCCGTTGCAAAAAACAAAACTTGGAGTCAGTCCAGATTCTTCAAAATCTATGCTTACTTAGCTATGTAAGCCAGGAACATCTGATGGAGTTTAGTTATCTTACCAAATATGAAGTATCTGTGAAACTTCCAACAATACTGGATGAAGTTATAAAGACCATGGTGATATGGCAACCTTGTAGAGCTTTTCCTTCTAGTAGGATAGGAGTCAATAAATTTAATTAAATTTGAGAATATCTAAGCAATCTTGTGTGTAGTAAATCACAAAGAAATCCATCGAATGGTCTCAGTCTCAAGTGGTGCCTCTTTTCTGTAATCAGAGCTCTTCAAAATGTGTGATCTGTGTCTGGGTTTTTGTGTGTGTGATTGTGAGTCAAGAGGACACAGCACTGAAGTTGTTCTTCTCCTTTGCAATAGCGGGTATGGAGTGAGGCTCTTCCTGCCTTATGCATATAGACATGAGCCAAGACAGAAATTCCTTGCCTTGAGCTCTTTTGAATGTGCAATCCAAGCAGAAATAGTCAAGAGTTTAGGTGACGGAGGCAGAAAATGAACAAACATGTAGATAGAATACCTCAAAAAATTCAAGTTCCTGGTAACTAGCCATCTTTTCCTTCTCCAAGAGATGATCCCTGTGTCTGTACATACCCCAGATCAGAGAGTACACCCCACTCATTACCAAGAGGTGAGTTATAAAGGCCTTCAGGAAAAAAAGAGCTTAATGTAGTGTTCCTAAATACCTCTGCCTAGTATTGAATGAAGAAACTCAAAAAATCACCCAGGTGTCCAGGCAAGATTATATCCTGTGCTAGTGGAGGTAAATTATGCAAACCTTGAAGGCTGGTGTGAGTAAACAGCAAATAGACCTCAAGCAGAGCAGTGCTGTGCAGAAAAAGCTGCCATGCACACCTTGGTGAGGTTATTAACTGGCAGTAGACTTGAACCAAGTAGGAATGGGAACCTCAGGTCTGGCCATCCCCCAGTTCTCCATGGCTTATTTTCTTGCCACAAAGCTACTACTTTGAGACTGGTGGTGTCAGAGAAGTATGAGCTGACAGCTTCAGAGCCATCTCCTTTGGTAATGAGATAAGTGCCTGTATGGCTTTCAGCATGCAAGCAGGGTTGTATCAGAGTTCAGGACTTCATCTCTAGTTCATTGACTTCTTAGTATGGCTCACAGTCCCAGGACTGAGACCTTTACCTGTCGTTACATGGGAGAAGATTAAGGATAATACACAAGATCCTTACAATGCTTACCAGAGCCTGACTGTGAGAGAAATCTGTATCTGCAGGAGCTACCTGGATACTTTTTGACAGTTCCTGGTAAGAGATGTTGAGAATTCTAGTACTGGCATGGGATTACGCCACTAAAAACTGAGTGATAGGCTGCTGCCTTCCTTCTAACTTCATTTATGCAATGATAATATGATCTCTCTTGACATCAAGTAGTTGTGTCTATGAAGGCCATGCTATTTTCTTAACAACTGCTACGTAGCAAGTTGCTACTTAGGTTGTATTTTCTGGGTTTAGAAATCTGCAGAGTAATCAGCCACCAGCAGCTGGACCACAGGTGTTCAACAGGGTGATCTGATACTCGTAGGAACATGTGGCATTAGGTGCAGAAGTGAAATGCCATCGTGGATCTTTCATAACATGCAGGTAGCAGAAGTATTATGCCACTCATTTTGCTACACCTGTCAGCCCTAAGAGTATCTAAGTCAGAACTGGGTCAAAATGAAAGAAAAATGGCAAAGTGAGAAAGGAATGGCAAACTGCAGCGTGGTTATTGACTGAGGAAGCCTCCATTGGAGGATGTGGAAGGCATGTCTTGACTCATGCATGTTCTTCATGTTTGGAGCAGGGCTTTAACCTGCATCTATGATATGGCTAACAGAGGAGAAATCCTTGGCTTCTGGGTCTTTGTGACTCAAAACAAATGAAAGTGTAAGTGAACCTCTGCTCCATTATCATAGGTTGTTTATAAGGTCACCTGAAGAGAAATTTTAATTCCACAGCACTGAACAAGCAGTAGTTGCTTTACTGAAAATATTTCAGATTGACAGTCTGGATTTCTTCACTCTGAATACAGAGCACCTACTGTTTTTGCTGAGGGCAGCAGTGAGCAATCACACTCCTCTCTGTAGCAGCTGGGGTGGACCTGAGATTCTGAATGGCATCAGCTTTGACCACCATCAATTTCTTGCAACTTCCAGAGCTCAGGAGTCCCTCTGACAACGCTGCTTGGCTCTGTGTGGTGAAAAGGAATCCTTATCTGGTTATTTCCTGCTCTATCCTCTCCTCACTCCTCTCCAACTATTTCTGGGTGCAAACTTCTGTTCTTCAGTACATCAACCAAGTTTGTGGCAGTTTGCTTTTTGATCCTGTTTTGCATCAAAACCAAAAGATAAAAATAGGAAGAATTGGATAGTGAACTGAATACACTCAGATAATTGGATACAGGAAACAAAAGTGTGAGGAATATAGTGGAAAGAAAATCAAACACCACAGCTGCTGTTGCTCTGCAAAGCAACTGTGGAAATCTTAATGTGCAAATTAAAACAATCAGTGACCCCGCGCCAAGTTATTTGACTAAAAGTGACTTTTAGAAGGTAGGGTGGAATTTTTTGTGAATATTCAGACTTGGCTGGATGCATTTCAATAGATTTAGAGATAACCATTTGTCTCAAATTTCCTATTTTGTTTGGTTTTGGTTTGTTTTTTTTTACTTTTCAAAATAAGTTTAAAATAATAGCTAGAGTGAATCTTAATGGGTTAATTCAACTCTTTTCATACAGATGAGCTTAAAGCAAACCTTGGAGTCAAACATCTGTGAGCTTTGCAGAACTCCAGGTTCATGCTTTGCAACTGAAGCTCATCTTGGTTTTAAATACATTTTTGTGACACATGCTAAAACTTCCCATGAGTGATTTTTTTTCCCCCCTTTCCTCAGCCATGCCAAAAGCAGAATATCACTGTGGCTTCGTTATGGAGCTTCTTTTTCTTGATTTTTCTGTATAGTATCTTATGGCCTTTCATTAAAAGGTTGTAACCCAGACCCTCTCTGTTTATAACCTGAGCTAATTCCCTTCATATGTGTCCCGCCTGCTTGAACTGCAAAAGGTACTTAGTGCCTCTTCTGAATTCTTTGTCTTTCCTTTTTCCTTCCCCCTGCTTCAGCTTAGTGCACTGAATTTTAACTTGATTTGAATTACAGCTGGGTATCAGATCTAAATACTTAGTAATGTAGTTTCTGGCCTGGTAACCTTATTTTATAGCATGTTGTATAATGGAACTTTATGGAACATGCTGATATAGGTTAACGTGAGGGGCCAGTTGTGTGTGCCTGTTAATCATCTTAAATATCCGCTCAGTATCTCTTGATGCTATTAATATGTTTGTCCTCCAATTAATATGCGGCAGGACGAGGCGGATTGAGATTAAAAGAAAAAGAATTGATGGAAGAAGGCTAAAACCAGTGTATAACCTTGTCCCTCATAAACAAGCAATAAAGAAAGGAAAAGGTCAAAACCAAAGAACCTTTCCCAGCTGCTTGGATCTGCAGGTTAAATTAAAATCCTATGAATGAATTCCTCTGTGTATGTATACATATTTATGTTTACATATGTATGGCATGTACACCAGCCTTTATAAGCCTATATGATTCCAGGAAAACCTTACAGGAAGTTCATGCATCAGGATATGGATGTTACAGCACTAAGCTGTAACTCAGTCAATGAGACTGATTCGATGCTTTTATTAAACCACTCCTGATTTACCAGTGTGGGTCTGGATCCAGGAGCTTAAAACATCAGGAAGGCAGCAGTACCTTTAACTGCAGAGGCAAAAGGATTTTTGCTACGCATATTGTGGTCTGTTGAAGCAGCTCTACACTAACATGTTTTATGCTGATTGTAGAGCCTAGCTAAGAACAGACAGTAGCTGGTAAACCTGCTACAACGTGTTCTCTCATAATCATCTGTATCTGTAAAGTAAAAGATAGAGAAGACACCTGCAAGCGTTAGCTGATGGCAGCATCAGTCTCATAATTTATAGGGAAAGTTGACCTACAGAGAAGACCCCATACTATCTACAACCATGGATCTGTTGTCTTTTATTGTTTTGGGATTCTTCCTAGGTCACCACACTTTGACCTTTGAATGGGTTTTTGTCCTGTCCTGTCCTCTAATATGGCCTCCATCAGCCTTGTATCCGAGTGCCTTGCAGTTTGCGATAGGATTGTCTTTACACCCACCTTGTGATGTGAAGAGATGCTGTAATTCCCATCCTCCCAACAGGCAGGAGATATGACACACTGACTAGGATCACAGTGTAGATCTTTTTGCTGCCATTCATTGCCACTGTTGGCTCCTCTGTTATTTATTTATGTCTGTATTTAGAATCATTATACAAGCATAGCATCATCTAAGTTGGAAAGGACTTTTAAGAAGATTGAGTCCAAAAAATTTGATCTGCTATCTTCTTGGTTGTTGCCTTGAATCATGTGTTCCTATTGTTAACTCTCTTCCTCCTTTTCCCACTTCCAGCATTTATTACACTGTCTAAACTTGGCTTCAGCTGACCTACTCTTTGGAGCACGCACTGAGAGAAAGAGTGCCTGTTAAAGGGCTTCAGCAACACGTGTGCCTGTGTACTGGATAGCATAAACTAACATATTCTTCTAAACTCAGGCACAAGAGGCAGCAAGAGGCATCAGTGTTAAATCCAGGACCTCACAGGGTTTCTAAAAGCATAGTTCTGTCAATTTAATTAAACTGCGATTATCTTTCTTCTTTTTCTTTTCTCCCTCTCACTTCACTCCTTGTACTGGGCTTAATTAAGACAATGCAAAATTTTTGGTGGGCCCTGTCTTGGTTTAAATGAGGCATCTATTGATTTAGTTCAGCTGCTGTCAACAGACTACCTTACCTGGCATTTTTGGAGATAATCTTGGTCATAGAGATTAATTATTTCATTCTGTTTTCAAGTCTTTGCAAGAAATGTAATTATTTTTTAACTCACTTTTTAAGATTTTGCTATTACTTTCCATCTTTATTTCTTGCTTCAAATGGCAAATATATTTTATTCCTCTCATTCCAAAGGAAATCACCCACTGTGATTTTCTGTAAGATCAATCATGCTGGCAGGATGACATATGATGGCAGTGAAAGTGCAGGACATTTTTTCGAAGCCACTTCTTCACCGTTTTGGATGTAGTTCCAAGCTTCTTAACGCCACAAAGAAAATATTATTAATATATTGTGATTCTTGGCACTTTCTGAACATGCTGTTGGTGCTGGGCAAGTGACTTTCTTTCCACATGGCATGTGTAGTTTCAGGACCAGCTTCCCATTCCTTTCTGTATATGTCAGATCAATGTAAATATGATTAAGCCAAATAATGGCATGGTTTTCTGTAGTTTCTCAGGATTAGGTGCCATATGACTATGATGAGAAACCAGCTCACAATGTCTGCTTCATCTAACAAATGTTTCCAGTAGTACCGACATAGGAGAGCAGGCAGAGACGTGGCAGCACTGAGCTCACTGGCAGATCCCTGGCACTGCTATGTTTGTGAAGGTTTTGCTTCCTTATCCAGTCCTTGCTATATCTTTAATTTGTTTAGCATGTAGCAAACCTCATTATCTTTAACAGAAATTGTTGTTGGGAAATGAGTATTTTTGAAAATCTGCCTGTACATGCTTAATGAATGTGCTCAAGGGAAATCAAACATTTGGGATTTCTATTGAAATTCTTTGTTGAACCCTGAAGACTTTTTTAAGCAGGAAGAACAGTTACTTCATGAAGAAAATATGTTTTCCTTGTGCCTTTCTCCCCTGAATCCCTTTCTCAGTTGCTATGTGACCATATTTTCACTGTGTTTTTAACATATTTTAGCTGTATTTTACTGCCCAGGGGCCCAGTGAAATCTGTATGTGGTGTACCACTGGTGCAACTCATTCAAGTTGCTGCCATTTGGGAATCCAGCATAGGTGCTGGAAGTACCCATTTAACACCACAGGAAAGTACCTAACCTCTGATACGTGTTCCAGCAACCAACATAGCTTCATGCACGGGTTTTCTTGCCACCTGGCATAGATGTCAGTTTTTTCTGGCCAGGACAAAAGGCATATCAAGGTATAGACCACCTGCACTGTGCCACTTTCCATAGAGTCCATATTTGAACTCATTAGGACTCATCATGATTCTGCATTAATTACTGGGAGAAGGTGAAAGGAGGGCATCTTTCACGTTGTGTGTTATCCTCATCGGGTTTCCAGTATGATACCCAGGCACGCAGCGCAGCGCTAGAGACTTTCTTCTTTCTTTTGTGATTGCTGCTGTCCTCGGGGGGTAGTCCCAACCATTTTTCTCCAGTAAAAATTTTGATAATTAGTAGCCACTGATTGAGTGTATCAAACCAGTAAAACTGATGCTGGATGCTATCGTACAACAGCAGAAATGAGGAACATTTCCTATCCCCTCCTCAAACAGATTTGAGCCTTGCCTGGCTGGTCTCTGCACTGCGATCACTGCAATTACTTTGTTTTGGCATGGCCAAAATGATCAGAAGCATTCAGCTAGGAAAAGGACTATCTCCTTGGCTTCATACGTGAATCAGTGCCCCTGCATACCTGCCTGCAGCACCTTTCTTCAGGGCTTACCTGTTATAATGGTGATCTCAGTGGAAGGCATGAGTCACTTCCAGTGTTTGTGAGTCGCCAAGCCCAATCTGAAGACTTAGATAACAGCATTGTGGAAGAGTTACAGCATGGAATAGAAAACTCCATAATTTTATTAATTTTAAATCTATCTGTAGGCTATTGTGACAGGATGCAATTTTCAGTGTGCTCTGGAAGAGGCTTTAAGATTATGTAGAAAAAGTATTATTATGTATAAAATTCCACCTAGCTTTGATTTCTCTAAAGCCCTGACTCCATTTGGCACCATTTGCCCCCTTCCAGAGGAGTCTTTCACGATGAAGAATAATACAGGGATGTTTAAGTTAGACTCTTTCCAATTTAACTTTCAGCTGAGCACCTCCTTCCCACTGACTGCTGTACGTGATCTTGAGCTGAAATCATTTGGAGTCTTTGATTTTGATTATAGCAGAGCTGGATTTCAAACCCATGTAACTATTTCTGATGAAGACCTTGAACCATCTGACATATAACCTCTGAATTTGACCTACTATTTTAACTATTCAAAAGGTCTTTTATTTGCAAAGTCCAGTGTATGGACTCCCTGTTTGTTTTTTTAATTCAAACTGGCCTTGAAAGATGATAAAAACAGACTGAAATAACAAAGCTACTTCTCTTGATTTGCTTGTAGAGCTAAGAACCGCCTGAGCAAATGTCAGCCAAATTTAATTCACAAAGAAAAATAGCCGTCTATCTTATGTGTGAACATTCACTTTGAATAATAATGAACACCTGAAATTGCTGATAGCTGGACTCTCTAACAGTAAAAAAATTAATAAAAAGGAGTAGGAGGGAGGCATAGGAATGGAAACAATTTTTGTGATTCAATGATGTCAGGCACAATAGGGAGCAGCTCTGCCCTGTCAATAGTGAGTGACGCAATTAGATCTCCTAATCTAGTAAATTAGTTGTATCAAGTGACCTCTCCGGGGAGAAAAGGAGATTGTGGGGTAGATGTGATGACTGTCCTGTGCCCTGGTTGCCCAGTGGATCTCTTCCTTTTGTACACGCGAAGCGCGCTGGCACATTGTGTTTCTGTTCTAGCAGATGAGTGGAAATGATGCACCAGGGTAACGATGCCAGAAGTATGCTGAAAAAAAAAAGCCCTTTCTAGACAGTACTTTTTAGGCTGCTTTCACAACAGACATTTAGGTGATGAGTACAGCTGCACTTTTCTTCCTGTTTTTTTTGCCTGAGACGGTAATATTTCTCGGGGACAAATGAGGGAAATGTTTAATTACATTTCTGAAATTACATTTCAATGAGCTTTCTACTTCGTGCATGTATATGTCTGTGTGTGTGTTTTTGTGTGTGAACACCTTGGGAGAAGAAAAGTCATCTCAGTTTCCCTGGTTATTCATTACATGTCTACAGCTTGTCTAATTAAATTCCAAGAAGTTATCAGTTCTGACATAACAGTCATTAGGGGATACTGATTTTTTTTTTTCCAATCAGCTCTCCCAGTGGCTCAAAATTGTTAATATTTATTAGTGGAAGCAGTCAAAGCAGGAGAAGAAAATCAATCTGTGAGCTAACGGGGTTGGGGTTGTGTATGTGGAATGCCTAGTTATTGGAATGTTATTAACTGTTCTTCAGCAGTGTGCAGTCTCTCTGCCTCGTTCAGAACAGCTTTTGTGATGAATGTGATGTCCAGAGAATGTCCAAAGATAATGGTAAAAATAAAGACCATTTTCTTTCAGCTAATTGCATAGTCCAGAAAACTAGTTTTTAACTGTATCTAGGAATATTTTAGTGAGACAAATGCATATTTTTTTAGCTGCTATGTCTAGCTTTGCTGCTAGACATATCAGAGGAAGAGATAAGGGCTATCTTTTGTATATGTTTTAATGGAAATCCTATGGGTTAGACTGCAGTCATTGCTCAGATTAAATTGCAGTCAAGCGTGTGTGCCCAAATGACTTTGTTCACCCATGCCAATGTTGAATTCAATCTAATGGGAAGATTTTGCCATAGTGAAGACCTGAGGGCTGACAGATTTCCAGAGCTTTATACTCTGCCTTAACTGCCACATTCCTATCAGTATCAATGGGTGTCAAGCAATTAAAACCAGCACTTCTTGATCTGAAATTCTGTTTCTGAGTGTCATGGTAGATTTATAGTTTACCACATGCCATACCAAAAGGTTATATCCAGGGCATGATGTTCATCTGTAATCATCCAGAAATATAGACACTGGGATTTCCTCACAGCTGCAATAACATTACAGTAAGATGTAATGTGTGGGACCACTCATGTCAGCTCCATAGATCATAGATAGTCCTCTGAACATGATGCCAGAGCAGATTCCCAATCCCATACCCTTAGGTCTGTTCAAACTTTCAGAAATTCCCCCTGCCCCTTTGGGAAGTCTAGAGAGAGGGAGGGTGAAAAATAAGCCTCAAGATTCTTGGTTCTCTCCTCTTTAATCCTATCACCTTCATTAATAAGACTTCCCTGGGACAGTTATTGGGTACTGTGTTCCTAATCTCTTCTTCCTTTGTGTCTTAGCTTCGTACTGTCCTCTGAAAGTTCTATTCATTTACTTGCCTATCTAGTTTTGGCAGTTTCCTACCATCCCATGTGTGATTACAGTAAAAATTAGTTCAGAAGAAGGTCACTTAATAGGCTTTTTTTTCTGTTTGATGATTAAATTGTTCTGAACAGAAAAAAAAATAGAACCTGATTTTAGATAAATTTTGCTCCCTTTTGATTTTTAGACAAATAGCAGATTCATATTATGGGAAAAAGTCACAGGGAAGAAAAACTACAATTTTCCATTGTGTATGAAAATATTTTGCACAGTGTGTAGAGAAGTGACATAAGATAACAGAAGCTGACTACCAAGGCCAGGGAAAATGTCTGAACTTGTTTAAACTTCCAGTGCTGGAAGGTCAGGCTGTAAAACAAATATGTGCTGCCCTGCCAGGTCACTCCACAGGATTCTGTGCTACTAATTTTGCTTTAAAAAGCTTTTGACTGATGTGACTTCTGTTAAATCTGCTTCCTAAAGGACAAGCTGACATCCATCTGCTATGTGTTCTAGAACAGGATTGCTTGAATTCTGGACTGGGCAAAATATTTCTCAATGGTGAGAAAACACTTCTTTTTACATCTTAAAATGTGAGCTGATATCTAGATGGGATGGCAGGGGGTAAAGCTTTTCCATAAGTCAGTGGGTGTTGCATATATGAGACAGAGCAAAATGTAATCTTCATTTGGAAGTATCTGAACACAGTTAAATGCAGTGCTAGGAAACCTAGGATTAAGAGCTCCAAAGTGTGAAGAGGAGAATGACATTGTACTTATCTCCCTTCACAGTCCTAATCAATGCCATTTTGCATTTGGCTGTCTGATTTGACAGTTTTGAGGTTTCCTGCTTACCTACGACCCCACACCAGCCATCTTTCCCTGCTTTCCCCACTTTCCCCTTGGTGCAATTTAATTCCTCCAAGCTGACCAGCAAAGCCATTCAGAAACTTTGTCAAATCCTGACACAAATGACCTTTGTAGGCAGCCTTTTGCCTAGCAAGGATAAACTCATCATGGGGTTCCCAAAGCCAACAAATTTCAAGTATAATCTCCAGCACGAATCCAGGCCTTGACTTCTTTTTTATAAGTATGACATCCAATAATTCTATGCACATGTTGCAAAGTACCAATCTTTGTTTAGAGCCTGATGTATTTAACAGCTTGGAGAATGAAGACAATGCCAGCTACATCTGCTTCTCTTAGCCACGTATACGATACATAACTCTCCAATATAAACACAGGCATGTATATGTGAAAAACATGTTCTAAATCTCTGCTGAGGAAATAGATGTGCCCAAAAATTAAAGGAAATATCCTTTTAGCTTAAGCAATTCTAATCAAAGCCATTCAAAGCACACAAAAGAAACATTATTCAATTGGTTTAACTTTTACCTGAAAGTTGGCGAGCATCCACAGACCTGTCTGGAGTCCCACTATGAATGGCTTTTGAATCTAGGAAGCAGTATGTGTTAAAGTGGTGTTTAGATCTGCAAAGACAGCATATGTTCAGCTGTGTAAGAGCAGACCTAAAAGGATGAGCAAACCTAATGCTTGGTTCTCCTTATATCAGACATGTGGGAAGATATTTTTGTTTGCATTTACCAGTGAGAGGGAGGAAATGTTGCTGGATTCTGGGAAGCTTCTGCCTGGGACTTGAAAGGGTGATATTGTCTGGTATACAAAAAGCAGAAACATCAGCAAACTCTGAAGGAATTAAATCATCTTGGCAGAGATGAACTAAGGTTTACAGTGTGGATTCATCTCTGCTCAATATACTCCAGGGCAAATTCCTCTGCTAGCACAGTATCTTACTGCACAGACCAAGCCACAGATAGCACCAGTCTTGCACTTTTCACTTGTCTGCCCAAGGTTAAAGTTCATGACTTTCCAGAGCTTACCAAAGGGTGTGTGTACACAGGACCTCTCTCAGGCAGCATAATCATTCTGGGACAGATTCCAGAAGTTTCTCCAACAGTTTCTCTTCCTTTCCATGTTAAACCACTACATAGGTTGACTTTTCCTTCCTGTTGCTCCCACAAGTAGCCAAGTTACATGAACTATTGTGTGACTAAGTTTTAAAAATTCTTTCTGCAGGCAGGAAGGCATTTGTCATTATCTCTGACTTGGGGCTATTGCCTCAGCCACTTTTTAGGAGGTCTTGAGAAATCAGACTGAAATTTCCAAATGCGTGTTGGATGAAGAGTGATGGCCGGTGAGGTTACTGAGGACAAAGATTGCTGCACCAAGGAACAGCTCAGGACCTAAAGATTAAATCCCCCACCGGCCATAGAAGACCAAGAATGAAACAGTTATACAGTACACCATATTTCATAATACAATTGTGCAAAACAAACCACTTTCACAGCAGGGCATACTAGACTGCATTCTTCACTGGCAGTGATTTCTGGGTGGGCTCTTGCTCCCTTTCCCCTTTGGAGGACAGGCTGAGGATGCTTTATGCCCTCACCTGAAAGTGAGAGATCCTTCCATGGCCACAGACTCTGAACTGTGCAATAGGCTTCTGAATGCATTTGACCCAAAGACTAAAATATTCACATTGAACTATTTTTTTCCGTGACACTTGTACAACCCAGCTATAGGCAATTTGCTGATGTGAATTAAATCATCATTTTTATTAAAAGAATATGTTTTCAAAAGAATAATTTTCAATGGTCTAAGATTTTTCTCTGAAAGGACTGTCTTGATGATACTGTTCCTCCAGCTTTAACTCTATCCAAGAATGTATGTGGAAAGTTCCAGCAAATTTATTCTGATTTTTTTCTCCAAACTAGCCAAGTGTGAAAGGTCTGCCACAGGGAATGAGCAGCACGCAGTGTCTGCTCAGGGCACTGAACTGACTGCCTCAGACAGGGGAAAGATGACTCCAAAGCAACATTTAATTTTCACAGTCCCCAGACTTCTGGGAAACTCAAATTTAAAATCTCTCTGTTGCAATCAGCTCCCATGCCTCTCTCCAGAGAGGGGTCATTCCTGCTCTTGCATATCTAAAGGTCTTGGGACTTCACACAGTTTGGGATATTAACCAGGACAAAATACAATTTATGGCTTGGTGTCTTTTACAGTTTGATGTGCAGATGGTAGCTTTGAATTATAATGGTTCTGTGAATATTAAAAAGCCTGATAAGATCATTTTGTTAACATAAGATTGGATGCTGTTGATATCCTATGCTGCAGCATTTTAAAAAGAGATGGATGCTCATTAGGTTGCTGAGAGAGACTACATTAAGGTCTTACTCCTGCAGAAGATATTAATCAGCTTTCTAAGACTGCAAACACATCACAGCCAGCTATGGCCTCATTACCTCTTTCCTAGATTTAGAGCAAGCTTCAAAATGGCACAGGAGGATTGACTCTGAAGAACTCAGTTTGGCTCCTGTGCAGTGTGCTGGAGCAGACAGCACACCCTGAGTGTGTCATCTGCTCGCTGGCTGCCTAAGAGCCCCGCTGCCATCTGCCTCCAGCCAAGGAAACACACGGGGGAACTGAGGGCTGCGCAGATCTGGCAGGCTCAGGCGGCCCCAAAATGCTGTGCTCTGTGCCCCTGAAAAGCATTTCCTTTCAAAATCTGTCAGTGAAAGTCATTGTGGGAGAGAGAGGGTACGAACGAATGAGCACACTCATCAGAATCGGTGCATAAAGATGAATTACTTGGAAAGAAAACAGTAGTGGTGTCTATGAGTAGTGTCTTGATTTAGAAAGGTTCAAAGTCTTATGATACACAAGACTTAGATTAACCTCCACAGTGACATTAGTAACTATCTCCCTGTTATACATCACAGATTTTATGAATTTTGTAGAATGGATCTCTTTGCTGATTAACAAAGACTGAATTGATTGCCCTCTAGCATCACGATGGTGTATTATCCCGATACTGAGTTAATGGTATTTTAGAAGTAGCTGGGTGGATCAGATTGATTCGTTGATGTTGACCAACTCTATGCTGGGGTTTTAGATACTGCTGCTTATCTCTGTAGCATCCGTCTTGTTTAATTTCAGAACTGCTGACATAGTCCCTAGTAGACTGCGAGCTCCGAGGATATTTCCATTTTGTGTTGAGTTTTCTGCTTAGCAAGACTGAGTAGACACTGTCAGACTCTGAAGGTAGCTTGGGTTTGTCAGTATTCCTTCACTCATCCTTACATGGAACCAGCTTTTTCAGATACAAGAGTCCTACCAGGCTAAAACTAGGTACAGCCCAAAGGCCTCTAAACTTATTGTCTCAAATTATAGCTAAAAATATATTTCAGCATCTGCTGGCAGTTGTCTTACCAATTGCTAGAAAATCTCTCTTCATTTAGAAGTTTGTTATCCGAAGTTTGGTCTAAAAGCAATTTCTTTGAAAACAAATGTTTCATTTGTTTCATTGGATGCTTTTCTGAAATGAGGCATCGACTTTGATTAAAAACAAATAAATAGGTGAAACAACTGAATGAATTCTGGCTTGTGGCTAGTTCGTGCCGTGAGGTTTCTTTCCTCTTCCATACGCCAGCAGAAATAAGCCAAGTGCTCATCTCAACCTTTATATTGGCACTTCAGTCTAGGATAGGCCAGTAAGCAGGGTAGCTGGAGGTGGCTGAGGTGATCTACCAGAGCAGGGCTTGTCAAAACGTGCACATCACCAGCTGGGCAAATCCCAAAGGGATGTCTGACTTCAGCCGCCCCTGACTGAAGGGAAAGTACCAGGCTGTAAAACATCCTGTTTTGCTTTTAGGCTGTGCTAATAACTATGAGATAGTCACCTACTTTATTGAAAATGAAAAAGGTTTACTTAATGCTCATTCTGAGCACTTCTGGTTCCCTTTGAACTGACAAGACCAGATAACCACAGTCATCAGGCTATGGCCAAGAATATTTCTCCTTCCAAAAATGTGTATTCTTCATTGTAGTGGTTACCTTGGCTTCCCTGAAAGGAGCAGACCTGAAGCTTAGTAGCCAGGTATGTTTCTTAAGAAGATGCTAGAGCTAATGGCAGTTTTAAGAGGACTTTCACTGTGGACCCTGCTTTATTCATTGAATTTTGAGCATAGTTGCAACAGTGAAATAAAATCCGTGAGCAGTCCTTGGTCTCCACACCACCACTCTTCCTAGGGACAAAGCCTTCTGTGTTTAGGTCCATCGGTTGGATGTGCAAAAATACTTGTGTATAAGGTAGTGTGGGATCAAATGGATGGTGGATAGTGAGACCTGTCTGAAAAAAAAGAACAGTCTGTCAGTGACTGGATTGGAGCTGTCTAAAAGCTCCCTGTAACTATACTGAAGAAAGGAAACATCTCCAAGACATTTTTTCATCCGGCTTCTGATAAGATAGCAAGCTCCATGCTATGATCAAAAGGATAATGTTTTCTCCCAAGTCAGCTTTTACAGAGGAAAATAGCTACTTCCATTTTTTCTTGGAGCAGCTCAGATGGAAGGAATGACATTTTGGCAAGTCTGTAGAAAAGGGTGGGGTGTGTTATGGGGGAGGACACTAAAATGGAAAAATTTACTCCCTTGAATTGAAATGATTATAATATCATTTGGATATGATATTACTCCGTAAATTCCTTCTGTTTTCATAATCTTGGGAATTGTTAACTTTCTCACTGTGAAGGAGAAAATTGCAAAAGACAGTTCCCTGAAAAGCTCAGAAAGATCTTTACAGTAAATGGAAGCAAATAACAGCTTTGCATTTTAAATTTTGACTTTTGTTTGAAGGTGAAAAAAAATGGTTACCCAGGGTGTTTCTCAGCTTTCCACTGTTGGAGAAGGAATTCTTTGGTGGGTCTAATTTTTTTTAAAGTAGGAACAATTGGTTCTATCCTTTTTTTTATACTGACCATTAATGATAGTCGTCTTCTTCTGATCATTGATGCTTTTGTCATGTGGATGTATAAGAAAGAAACTGCAAATTAAACCAAGCTCAAAACAATATAGAAGACTTTAGACTCAATAACAGAATGAATACCATGTACTTCCTTAGGGGTCAAGAGTCTAAGGAGCAATCCTTCATTAGTTAATATGTAATTATTTTGCATTCTTTTAAAACGCAGCAAAATTCAAATCTTCAGACCAGAAGAGTTTTGTAATTAAGAAACTTTGAAGTGGAGTGGGAATGAGAAGCCAGGGAGCGCAAGAATTTCAGCGCAAGCCCCCTAATAAAGAACATATGGGCACTTGATGAACTGGTCTAAGACTTCACGTAGCACTTGAATGTGGCCAAGCTCTGAGCTTTCTCATAAAATATTTTTAATGGGCCAACTGGACTATTACAGGGGGGTGAGGGGGCAGGGAGAAGGGATTGAGGACTTTTAGTTTTGGCCAATATTTCTTGATCAGTCCAGATGAAAATCCAGTTTCTCTTTGTTCTTTGATTAATACTTTGGTTTTACCTATGTGAATTTTTTTCCATATTGGCAGAACCAACAGTGGTTCTCACTTTCAGTAGGTTTCAGAAGCGCCAACTATTTCTGTTGACACTTCTGGTTTCTCTTTTGTTTGTTTCTATCTCCTTAAATCAGACACATATTGAGAATCTAAAGCAGTAGTTGCTAATGCAACCTCGCAAAATGCATAAACAGAGCTGTAAACAATACGACAGAACAAATTGCTGCAAGCAGCCTTTGGTATGAGCCAACCTGCAGTCACATGTGTGTGCAAATGAGACTCTGTTGTGGGGTTTGATCAACACTCCCCTATACAGTGCTTATCTTTGCATCATATTTACACACAGTCTATAAGTGAAGTGAAAAATCCAAGCAAACTTTCACTTGTGTTATTATGTCATAGGGAATACAGCTGGTACAGTAGAGGAAAATAACCAACTGGCTCTCTGACTCTGGAAACCGGCAATGCAGATGTGATTTTCTGCTAATAAAATGAGGCCTCTGGAATGGTAAAAGCCAAGGAAGATCTGGCAGAGATAGTATCTCCCCTAGGGGCTTCAGGAGTACAGCAGCCGTTTTGACGTGGGTTTGCAGCCTCAGAGCTTTGCTCCTTAGCAGTAAAGTTCATTACCAGTAAGTTAAAGTTATCCCGTGGTGCCTCGTTGCCTTCTGAAACAGCCCTTTCAGCAAACCTCGCACCTCTGGAGTGGTAGAAGAGTTAGATATTTCAGTATCACATGTGTGAAAACCTGGAGATAACAAAACTGTACCACATGCCCAGTATTTTGAAGTCTGCTGCTGGCCTCTCCCTGGAGCCAGAGGTGATAACTTTCTGGCTACATTCACTGGACTAACTTGTAGCTGTGGGTTTAGTCAGAAAAAAAGCCATACTTATAAGGAAGCACAGTTTAGATACAATAAGAGAAGATGTGGCTGGGCCGTATTTCTCTACCAGATGGTAGAGAGTCCTGCTGTATCACCTGGCCACGTATGAACAAATAGCTCCAGGTGCCTGTGAAGGAGTTCCAGCACACCTCCTGACTGTGCTGTTCACCAGAGGTGGTGGTGGAGGCAGCAGCAGCTCTTAACAAACTTCTTGCCGTGGGTAAATTGTAGGAGAAAAATGGGAGCTGAGTGTATATAGCTAAGAGGCTACTATTGTTAGAAATGGCATTGCTTCCTTTGTCTGCTTCTCCTTCTCTACTCCTTACCCTTTGATACCAAATGGATGTTATAGTTGTGCTTTGAAGCACTCAGTGTATGTCACTCATAACTCACCAACCAAAAGGGATCACACTCCTGGGTTGTATCCCAAAGCCTTGGCCACTGCCAGAGTGGTTTCAGAAACCATAAACATGGGAGAGGAGTGTCCCTCCTCCTCCACAAGCTGTCATTTCCAGCCACCCTCCGCTTGACCTATTCTATCCTCTTCTTCACTCACATGCTCTATCAAATCCTTTCTTGACTCCCATGTACTTTGATTTCCTACCCCTTCTAACAAGCATTCATATAGTACCTTACTTTATTTTCCAATGAGTTTAGCAACTTCTGGATTTTTTGGTCAGCCTTAGATCATATTTTCCCAAATAAAATGAAGCAGATAGCAGCACTGTGCTTTTTTAATTTGTTTGTTACACTTCCTGGCAAGAGTTGACATAGGTTGGGTATAGGTCAGGTCCAAGTTATTCTGTATGTCCCCTTGAGGAAGCAGCTCACGTGCAAAACTGGCAGGATGAATCTTAGCAGTGCAGTTCATACTTGGGTCAGGTAATCCATTTATTTTGTGAGTGTTGAGCAGGTGCCTGTTTAGTGAGTTGTGTTTGGGTTCTTTGTTATAAACTCTTTAGTTAATCCCTCTTATCTACTTTCTTTCACCAAAAGGAGCACATATTACACGCTTGGGAGGGGGTGTCAAGACGTTAGGACTTTTTGAACAAGTTCAGAGCTGCAGTTTGATCTCAGAAAGGTCTATTCAAACCTAACAACCATAAGGAAAGCTCTTGTCTGTTTTAGGGAGAGGGAAGCTCTATGTACATGTGGCTTACAGACCACAAAACTAAGTCACTTGGCATTTACCTTTCATCCCTAGAAGGTAAAAAAGGTTTCAGGACAGTCTGTATAACAAGTTTTCAGAGCTCTTAGAGAAGCGCCCTTGAATACCACAAAACTAGGATTTCATTCTAATTACAAGAAAACTGCATCACATAAGCCAAAAAGACGTCTCTCATTTTCCAGTGAGTCTGAGCAAAACCTTTCAATCCCCTGCCCCTGCTCCCCTGAATGTTACGTCGTAGTTGGGTAGGCTTCAAACTGCTCTGTGAAGAAGGATAGAAAGTGAAAGAACAGCACTGGAAAGATGATTAACTGAACACTTGTTCAGAAAAGTCACTCTTTTTTTTTGAGAAGTGTGGGAGATGCTAACTCTAGAAATACCAAGAGTTATGTCTGGGCAGCAGAAACCATGAAGAAAAATAAAACAACAGAAAATCATTTGATGAATAACTGATGTAGTACATTGACAAATAACTTGTAAAATATGTTTAGTTTAAGCTTAATTCTTGTTAAGAAAGTGATTATTGTGGTGATTTGGCATCTGATGAATTAGGAGTGTCCACTTGACTAACATACTGAGCCAAGTGGCTGACAGGCAAGAGAGATGGGACAGGCCTGCCCTCAACTACAGAGTGACTCTGCATAGCAATAGTAATTGAAATGTGTGAGGTTTTGCTTGGCTGCTGTTCACAGCTGTGCCTTGTCAATTGTACAGACTTGGTTGAGATGAGTGTCTACAGATAGGCAGAATTTCAGAGGTTGTGCTCCCCATTAGAACAAGGCCATTACCTCAATTTCTGGTTCAAAGTTAAAAATAAATAGTCTAATAGATGTCAGTTGTTAGGTACCTGAGACTGGGAAATGAGTCTCAGCAACAGCTGGAACAGGCTGCTAAAGACGAGAAACCTCCAGGTTGTCTCTCCACCACATTTGTCAAAGTGCCCTTACACAAAGCCATAAAATGGGTCCTCCTCTGAGGTATTGCCTATTTTGAAATAGTATCTTCTAATTGGAGAGAGCTGGTTTCTGTCCTGTCTGCTTACTCTGCTTGATGAGAAGTGCATTATTCTTGCTACTGACATTTGGCAGCTCTCTTGCAAACCACTGACTGCTAAACTCTAACCAGCTTTGCTTGGCAAATTTGCAAAAACAGTGATGGTGCACAAGTTCTTCTGAGGCCACCATTCAGTCTGCAGCACCTTGTGACAGGTGGCCAGACAGAAGGACCTGGCTCTTTGATGGCAGTTCAGAGACCTGGCATTCAGAAGAAAGAGTGTAGTTTGCAGATTTTTTGTCTCAGAATTACAGTATCTGAGAAAATTAACAGTTGCTTCTCAATGCTGTGGTTTTGTTGCTTCTGGCCTCCATTACCAAGATTCATGTTTTGGTTTTGCTTCTTTTCAAATCGTGGAGAGGGAATACACCTGCACTGCCAAGCACTAGAAAGGCATAACCCCCAAATGTAAAAATGATGTACTGGACAACGTGTGTGAAATACCAGGCCTCCCTCCAGGGCTGTCAGTGTGGTTCCAATCCTGTCAATGTCTTCAGAAACCAGAGCCATCACAAATGCCCCGTTAGTCAAGGGTTAGCTAGTCCCACAGCTGTCACGGCGAGTATCCTGTCCTGGGCTCGATCTACAAAGGACTCACTTGCCAACATGACTGTTTCATGGAGAAGGGGACAGTGGGGTGGCAGGACCATCTGCTTAGTTTCAAAGGACAAAATCGGGGCCAGAAAGTAATTACAAGCCTGTTACAGAGAAGATGCAGTACAGGGCCATTTTGCAAACCCCTCAAGAGAGAATGGACCAAGCTGTGCTTGTTGCTACGCTGAAATTAGCTATGAAGAGCTTTATCTTCAATGATGTTACTCTGAAGTTACACTGTCAGAAAAAGGTATATTAAACTACAATTTCTTCAGTATTCTGTGATTACATTGAAGATAACCTTTCCTGCATGTGCATATAGAGCTATAGATAACCTTCAGAACGAAAATTGAATGTTCAAACTTACAGCATGTAGCTGTGGAAATTGAGCCTGGATACTCAAAACTGGATGTCAAAAATCAGGATTGTAAGCAAGAGTTTCAAAAATGCTGAGCCATTTACTGAAGTCAGTGGGCAAGCTTAGTACTTGTGCTTCCTCACGTACATGCCCCTGATTTATGTACTAAAAGATATTTTGCTTAGTTTTAACCTAAATCTCAGTGGTTTTGAGGGGAATGTGTTCACTCACTGACACAATTCTAATCCTATAGCTTGTATGCCTCTTGAAGCTATGGGAAACTTGGAATAATAATTCAAACCACCAAATACTGGTTTGATTTTTCTCACGGCTGTCATTCTCACAAAAGAAGAGAAGAAAAAAACCAAAGAAACCAAAATTTTAGTGAGTAATTTTTGTGTTAAATATTTACTTCTTGTGTCTTTGGGAAGGATCTTCCTTTCAAAAACCTGTATGTTTTAATTTTTAATAATAAACATATACGTATTTTAAAGACATTTCATTTTAGAAGCTCTAGCATAAAATTATTCTGGTTTTGCTGAATTATTCATAGCAAATAAAGTTTATGCCCTTGTCCACATATGTAGGTTTGCCTGGTCTCTATCAAAAACAACAGAGGTACACTTTATATGCGGTACACTGGTGGTTTAGGTCATAACTATTTCTGTTATCCCATATAAAATACACAATCAGTTTCTTTTACATAGCCTCATTGGGGTTTATTGCTTGTAATCCCGAACTGCAGACAGTAGACAATGTTTTGTTTTGAGTTGCTATAAATTCTGACATTTGTCTAAGGGGATAATTCATGTAGCGCTGTAAGATTGTTGTTTGAATTCCAACAGGAAAAATGTCTTGTTTTGAAAGAAAGGCTTGTTTAAAATCACAAATCTCATATGAGAAGCCAGATAATAAAGCCAAAAAAGGGAACAAAAACAATTCTTACAAGGCAAACCTCTAAGCTTTGAATTGCCTGATGTATGAGCTGTCAGAAATCCAAAGTTCACCATGTGCAGAGAAATGTTTTGCAAAATCCCTAAGTTAGGGCTTTCTTGGCACGATGTATTTCCTGAGCAGCATTTTGAAAATTTTCATCACTTACAATTGCAAAAAGCTTTCAAAATGGTGGCTTTCTGCAGTAGAAGTAGAAATGCCATGTTAGAGCCTTTTTCAACATTATTCATGTGGTGCCATTACTGGCACTAATGAATATGAGTATCCTTTTGGTTCAGCTGTGATATGTGAACTTCCTGAACTGTCTCAGAATTATTGAGTATTTGAGAGGCAGAATACAGCATTTGATACCTTTAGTGGAAGGCCACACTAAAAGAGGTGGATCACCAATGTTAGTTATTGAGTGCAGTAGGCTAACGTGAATGGTGGCTGACTTACAGGAATGTGAGAAACAATTACAGGTTTTAAGGCTCTATGTCTAAATGTAAGGTGTCTTTAAGACACCTTCAAGTTTTGCTAATACTATTTATCTGTGTGGCAGGCTCAGAACAAGCCAGGAGGATAAGTATCAGGCACTAAGGATACTTTAAACTAAATCCTGTGTCTTAAATCAACTTCTGATTAGAGAAATGCTTTAGCAGGATCCAGAACATTAAAGACAAACACCTTTGGTCTGATCATGCGTTTTCCCAACTTCTTATGGCCATTTCTTGAGTAAACTGCTGTGGAAGAGAAGGTCTGGAATTAAGAGGTTCCATCCCAAACCTGTACCGAGATGCAATGTGACCAGACCTGGTCTCCCAGGTTAACCCATACTTCTCTTCACCTGCTGTAAGTCCCACAGGATCACAACCAGCTATATGCAAATGAGAAATGCGGGGAGCAGGGACTACAAAAATAAAAGGCCCAGCTGATGCCTTTTTAAGAGGAGTAATAACACAGGAGGAAGATCCTGTGATGAAGAAGTATCTCCCACCTGTTACTCCTCTGCCACCACTTCCTCTGTGAGCTACTGAGGGTGTCTTAGCTTAGTCAAAGGTTTGCGGCAAAAGTTCTCCTATGCCTTTCTGGCAAACAGAAGATGGACTTAAGTGGTGTGGAATCCTGTGCTCTCCGAGAGGTGCATGATCTTTCCACTGGATTAAGATTTATGTATTCCAGCTCTCCAGTAAGTGCAAAACTCATTGTTAAGAAATGAAGATACAGTGGCAGTGAGTCCAAGTTAACTCTGTGCACAGCGCGTCAGCCTAGAGGCTTACATTTGTCACTAAAGCTATTTGTCACATTGCTTTGTGAATATTCTTTACTATACCATGGGGCTAGAAACGATGTCATGAGCACCAACCTCATGGCTGTGTGAACACCTATTCTAGGTCTAGGGAATGCTAGGTCAAGCTCTGTCCCAAAAATAATTGTATCTTTTTCATTCACTCTTCCCAATGACATGGCTGTTTTCTAGCTGAGATGTACTTTTGGCTCATTTATGCTCAGTCTGAATTGAACACCTAGGGGAAATCCAGGCCCCACGGTATGTTGCACAGAGATGGACTGTAATTGCACTGACAGAGCTGCCAAGGAGCTCTGGTTAATGGACAGAGGCATTTGGAGAAGGATGGTGCCCTTGCAGTTGTGAAAGAAGGATTTCTCCATCTTATCAAGGCATAAGCCTATAGCTCAGCTGGTCCCAGTGGATGGTGAGGATAGAAACGATTCTCATCTTCTAAGCCAAACTTATAAAACTTCCAAATATCTTTTGCCTCCTGAGCTCAAGTAACAATAGGCTTCATTTTCTCAGCTTCAGCTCCCTTCACTGAAATGAGAAGTATTGGTTCCCAGGGGGATGATCTGAAGCTAAGTAAAACAAGCTGTGTGCAATTACTACTTTCTGAAAACCAGGAGGAGCTGGGTCAGTACAAATGGTAAGGTTCGGTTCTCAAGAAGATTTTTCAGAACAGCACTAAAGGGCAAACCCCACAGACCTAATTCAGCTGAATTTTTCCATGTTGCATTCTGACCAAAAGAAAAAAAGGCTAAAAAAAAAAAATCCGGAACAATTTTTATGGGAACTACTTCAGTCTCTCTTCAAAAAAATTCTGCCAAACATAGGATTTTCTACTGCATTTTGTTTGCATTGTGTGCTGCCACAGAGGGCTTCACTGAGGATAAATAGAATATAACAAGTCCTTGGTGTTTGAGGACCAAGAACACCCTGCACGCGCCCATGGTTCTCCCTGCACTTGCAACACGTGCACGTTCTTCTAGGTTTATGAGTTTTGTATCTTTTCCACCATTCCTGCTGCAGCTCCCTGCCCTGAGTGTAGATGAGAACATCCACTTAAGTCTCTTTAGGAGATTGTTATGATGGGTGCCTCAAGAAATCTTGGCTCATCCTCGTTATAGAGCCCTGTGCATTTCATAAAAGGATAAGTTCTCTGATGGCTTCCTGTGTGCTTGCAGTGGTTTTCCATCCTCTCCCTGACTTCTTGTGAACTGCTGTCAATATGACAGCTGGCTTCCCTGTCCTTCTGGGTCTTGGGAAACACTAAGAGAGAGCACCAGACGGACTTCTGGCTGGAGTGACCCTGCGCGTGCCTAGGTGTAATTGTCACCAGCTGGGCAAACAGTGCTCTCAAGAACACAGGAGCTAGAAGACAGCAAAGATCCCACTTGGCATTGTAAGGCTGAGAGGTGTTTGGGGAAAGGTGGTGGGGGCGGGCAGGGACAGTGCAAGGAGAGGGGTTGTCACCTGATTTAGCTTATGTTTATGCACACGATGGGGATGTGCTGTCATGTTATCAAATAAGCTCTTTACCATTTTCCAAGATGGTTCCTAATCCATGTATCCTGCTATTTCTCTCTCTTCCCCTTGAGTAGCCAAGGCAGCAGTAGCAGCTCCCTGTATAAATGGCAGCTAGGCCAAGAAACAGCCTGTATCTTTCATAGAGGCAAATATATTTGTTGTTCCTACCTTGGTCATTTCCTCATGCATAATTTCAGGACTTTCTGGCTGTTTGTGAGCTGAGATCCATCTGAGGGACTGTCTGTACTTAGCCTGGCACAGTGGTGGAGCTGCCCATTTTTGACATTTGCAAGGTGTTCTCTGCTCTGCTGTCAGACTTGCTTCATCCTTGGAGAGGCTGTTAGCATTGCTGAGGCTTTCAGAACTTGAGTGCAAGGTTTAAATCCAATTGAAAGGTGTTTTTTCTCTCCCCTGCTTCTGACCTGTTCTTCATCTGTCTTTACTGCCAATGAGGATGGGATTTTGTTCTGCATTGTCTGGAATGGTTGGATTTTAAGAACAACAGGGCTGTTTTACTGTGTCTTGAGACTCTGTGATTTTAATAACTACTGCCCAAGATGCTTTTTTTTTTTTTTTAAAGGAGGGGTGAGGGAAGAGTCCTTGAAGTACTCTTAGAGTTTGAAGTTAAGTCAGGCAACTCTACAATTGTCAAAACACAGATCTGTGTTTACTAAGTATCTTACGTCTTTAGTGTAGTTTTTAAAAGGCATCTTCTTCCAGCCAAGCTGCCAGGGATAATTTCAACACACATTCAGAATCCTAGATAAAAATACTGCTGATGAATAATGCCCCTCACAGAGTTTATGATGGATAACAAGTTAAACTGAGTACTAAGATAAAACTTCGTATTATTCAGAAGTTCCTATTCATGACGCTATTTAGTTTGTTGTTTATTTGTGGTATCAGGATTTTGGTTTTTTTTTAATGACTTGTTAGCATAGTTATTTGGCTTTTGAAAATAAATGAAGCAAACTGAAAATGCAGTTAAGAGCTGTCTCACATGAGGCACTGACACAGAAACAGAACTGTTTACTCTGTATTCAAAGCGCAGCACACACTCAGACAAAACCTTTCTGCAGCTTACTTCAGCAGCAGCTTACAAGAGGATGGAATATTTTATAAGGGGGATATAGAGAAAAAGAGAAAAGAGGACATGACTATGCAGTTGTTTGTGATAACTGCTCCCATTATCTCCATGCTGAGCTTCAAAGCAAATAGCTAAGCTCTCCCTGCAAAAAAAAGCATGACTTCTGAACAAGTGAAAGCATTGGAGCAAACTGCTCTGGTTAACACATGTATCCTTATGTTGTACTATTTTATTGTGAGGCTTAGAGCTGTATGTGTGTTTCCAAGACCTGCAGTAACTGTGATTTCAGAAGTATTCGGTCATTTTTATTAATAATTGCAACAATTATGTCCGATTCCTTTCTAGCCCTCTCCAGCAAAGAGGAGCAAGGGGATATTATCCTCTTGACCTTCGAGTCTGGGTTGAAACATTTCCCTGTACCAGGGAAGGTGCAGCCTCCCAACTCTTCTGACAGAGAAGAAACTGAACCTAGTCCTCTCACGACAGACAAATTCTTAGACTGTTCAATTACAGCTTGAAAAAGGACTGGGAACATCACTACTGTGATGTCTTTTGCCTCTAGCTAGGCTTAGTCAGAGTAAACCACAAGAGGGAGGGACGTGAGGTTGGTAGGTACAAGGTCTTAGTGGGGTGCAAGTGTAAGCAAGGTGTTGTCTGGTGACTTCAGACTCTGGCGTGAGGCAGTTGAAGTGTTTTCATAGTTAACTTGTGTCAGCTGGGCTGGTAAATGGTTAACTGTAAAATGTGTGACCTTCATCTCTTTGCTTTGCCAAAGGGAAAGTGCCCACTGCGAAGACAGAACAACTGAGAATAAAACTTCATCGAGCATCTTTCCCCTCATGCTTGTAATGGGTTATGCTAAACTTAATCACAGACAAATTCTGAAATGTCTTATTTGCATATAGCCTCATAAAAATTGACATTTTGTACAGAGAAATTGCTCTTCTCCCATGTAAAGCAATTTCTTTTTTAATTTGGGATTTTTAAAAAATTCTTGCCAATATAATACATACTGTCTATGATTCTGAACCTACAGAATATATTCATGCTAAAGTCAGGATAGTTATCTTTTTTATTCCCCATCATTTAAAAAGTAATTTCATGTAGTTCAACAGATACGGGTTTCCTCTATGCTGTATTTTAACTGCCAAGGCCAGAGCTTCCACAGTGCTTCTCTCTGAGTTGCAGCAGTAAACCTATTTGTGAGGCTGGGCCAGGAATCATATTGTAGATTGATTTAAAAAAAAAAAACACAGGGAAGCAGGGTCAGGGAGAGCAGAAAACCACCCAGCAAGACCCCCTATTTTTTTGCCTCCTGGCACTGGAGTTGTGTGCTCCTATACAAAGTCACTGTCCCATGGGCAGTAGAGTTGTTTCAATTCAGTGAGTTTCTGAAGCCACCTCGGACTCTCTTTGCTTAGAGCACAAGAAGAAACCAGGCATTCAAGGAGTGAGGCAATAAATAATTAGGGAGGAGGTAACAAAATCTGAAATGAAATGTCATTGTGGGAAAATGATCAAAGTATGCACCCAGGGAAGATAGATGCCTGAAACAGGCTGCCTGAAACAACTGCAGTTCTGTAGGGACTCAGCAGAGTTTTCACTGGATCTGTGTTGCAATTGTTCTTGTGGTTCATGATTTGTAAATCCATAGCTTGCTCTAACTTGTAGTAGTGTGAACTTGATGAACTGCTGCTTGGGTCATTTCATATTTGTTTCAGTAATTTAAACTTAGGTTTTCCCCCACAGTAAAATACAACTGAAAGCAACACTCCAGACCCTTCTACAATACAAATTTAATCTCATAGATTTAAAGATCAGAACTGAATAATGAACACAGAAAATACACTTGAAGGATTAAAAGGATTAAATAAATAGCTTTCTATAGAAATATTTTTTTTAAAACCTTGTGGAATGTGATAGAAAACTGAGATACAACAGTGTGTTTGTGGCCATCAAAGGTCTGCAGTTTGAAAGGTTTAAGTGCATTTCAGTAGACTTCTTGAATGGTAAATTTCCAGATCGCCTTTCTCTCAGTGCTGTGGTCTCTCTGCTTTCTCCTTGTCAGCTGTTGAAGTGGCTCTTGTTCCCAGATCTCTGAATGTACTTGGTTTGGGTCCCTGCTTCAATTTCCTAGCTGTTACTTGAAGGCTATTTTGAGGTTTGGAGTATCTCATTTGTGCCCACAGAGGCCTCCAAGAAAACTAGAAGATTTGCCAAAGTATGCAGGGTCAGAGGGAGTCCCCAAAACCATGACTGGCCTTGCAGAAAAATCAAGCTTGCCAAATGCAGCCTGGAAGTCCTTGGAATGAAAGTCATTTGTTTATCTGGAGAACCAAGAGAAGCACCATGAGTCTCTTTTGCATGGGTAGGACTAGCAGCTTGTCTCACTCGTGCCAGTGGCCCCATCTCGTCATCTTTCAGATGTCAGTCTTACAGTGTGTTGGGGTTTGGAGATTTTTAATCTGCAGGGTAAAATTAGGCAGATTCAAAACAATATGGAAATAGTCACCATTCTCTTTACATTCAGCCAAGGATTGGTTGAGAAGACACTAAGTAATGTCCAACAGGTGAGAATTTTTTTGCCCTGTCCTGGGATCACAATCTCTGTTAATTATCAGTAGATACACTCTGTTAAATTGTGGTTATGACAGATGTGTGTGCCATCTGAAGATGGGTGTGCTGTGCCCCCCCATTGGAATGCATTTGATGGTTTCTTTCTGTTTCTGCTTTTGAAACTGTTAGAAAAGTGAAAACAATTTTATACCTTCTTGCCTGCCGTATCACCTAGCGGGGTTCTTGCCCAAGCAGTGCTAGTCTGCTCAGTCTGCCTGTGGTGGTTACTAGGTGTGGGCATCTTACATGTCATCTTCTTGCACTTTTTCAGGTACAAAAGGCTCATGGTAAGCCTTATGACTGTTAGCAAACACAGATCTTTTAGTAATTACCACTGTACTGGTATGGAAGACTACTTACTGTCATCTTTCAGAGGCTCTTTCATGATCTGAGAGGTGTTGTTCCTTCCTCCTTTTAGGCAACATTTTAACTTTATCTGCTGCTGTTAGCTGCATCTTAATTTTTGATATATGTTTGACTCTTCCTACAGGTCAGTTATCCTCTTATTCATCATTTAGCTGGGTGCTATACAGACACGTCTCCCCTGTCCCAAGCAATACTCATGCCTATTTGATAATTTTAGGTAAGCTTTTTGTGTTTAATAACTTGACAAAACAGGCCATCCAAATATTGTAGTAATTCGTGATACAGAACTTCTTATATAAAAATATGATTTGAGGCTGAAGGGATACAAGGCACCTTGGAGGACTTGTGACTTTAATGCCTTAAGATATTTCCTAACTTAAAACCAAAATAAATTCCGTCTCCTGACATCACTTACTTGTAACTTCACTGTATCTAGCCAGAACATACTGAAATAATACATGAACTGGATTGTGGAGCCCTTGGAAAGGGAGTGAGGTCACCCAGTTTACTTGGTTCATTCACAAACTCTGGAAATCTGGTTCAAAGTGTGGCTGGTAAACACTGTATACTATTACCCATGTATGAATTGGACATGAAAGGGCAATTTTTCTTTCCTCCATGAAGTTTTGTTCTTGAGCTCTGTGGCACGTTTTTGGACTTCCTCTGGATGTCATCAGTGAAAATGAGGAGAATTGTGAAAGAGAAGAGAAATGTTGATGTTTGAAGGTGATCTTGTGACCTTTCTACTTGGTTCTTGTGGTAAACTGGGAGAAACACCTGTATCACCCAGGTCTCTGGGATTGAGTGTCAGGAAGCTACATGTTCTTCTTCTGGCTTTGCTGGAAGTAATGCTTGTCTAAACTGTTCCCTTCTGTTGTCATTGATCCCAGCTTCTTCTTCCTACTTTGTCTTTCCTCCCTTCGCATGCACGCATTTATTTTCTCAACTGCAAAGCAGTTGCAACTTGGAGACAGAATAAGCCTCATTTATTCTTTTTACACTGTGGTTCATTGATGCAGTTCCAGATCCCAACCTGTGCATGCTTGAGTTGGGAAGAGTGGCAGTGTGGAGAAAGGCTAACAACTCCCTTAGCTATCACCAAGTCCACAGGAAAAGGCCTACTGACCTGTTCTCTGAATTCACACGTACCCGTTGGAATGTTATTTTATACTCTTCTCTACTTTCCCTCTCCGTAAAGAAAGAAGACATTGCACATAACCATCCTTCTATGAGACGTTTGGAGGATTAAATAGCTAATACCACTTCAGGCCAAGATTTCTGAAACTGAAAATTTAAAATTGTCTTGGACCTATACTGTCCTAAAATAAGGTTCTGAATTTTAGAAGTGCAGCATGTTTCACAGTGATTATGTTGAAATAAATAAACATTCTCTTCCAGAAGCCCAGACGTGATTAAAAAGCCCTATATTTCCTGATAATTTGAGCTTTTCTGTGTAGTATACGCTGCCAGTATTTGCCCCCTATTTCTCAATTTGCTTAAGGAGATGAAAGAAAAGTAGAAAAAAGTATCCTGCATGAACTTTTAAAGAGAGAAATATAAGCCTTCTTAAAATGGATTAGCCTAATGTAGTTAAAATTTCAGAGAAATTCAATGAGTTTTGACATGCCACAAAAGAGTGGGATTATTATTAGCACCTCTCAATCAACTCTGAAAAATGTGCTTTGTAACATGCTGTCTACTGGTGCCCAGAACGTCCATCTTTGAAAAGGAACTCTTCCATCTCTAATGAGAATAGTGATCGGAATTGATCAGAATTGCCCCAGCACTCTGCTTGTTTCCATGCTCCTGCTTCTTACTTCATCCAAACCAAGCAAATATATAAATGAGGATTATATCCAAGTGAAGTTAAAATCTCAGTTGTTTCTTCTTAACAATGTGTGGCTGGATTCAATTGTGAAACTATTTTCTCTTTTTCATCCTTATTACACTGTTTATCAGCTGACTGAGCTGTACTTGTACTTGTGGGCTGAAACCAAGAATGGAAAACATAATCCTTGAGGTGTCTGAGAAATTTAGAATGGCGAGATCATTCCCTTTTCCATTCAAGTCTCATGATCAAATGACTGGAAGTATTTGCTTTTGACAATGAAATAAAGATATTTTTCTTTCAAATAATGAAAGACATAATTAATACTTTGCTTGGTAGAAAAAAGATCTACCTGACTTACCAGGCAGCAGAACAAGATGTTTACATTTGCAGAGGAAGAGACCATGTCTCACATCTTGCATTTGCTGCCTTTACTTTGGTGAAAGGCATGTTTCAGATTATAAAGTAGTCCAGTGTTTGTTCTTCCAATTCCTGGAGCTGGGAAAGAGTTCAGTGATGCTTCATTGAGAGAAGCAGCACGAATAAAAAGTATGGATAGTCCTTAAATGCCTGATTTGCATTTGTTTCTGTTATCATATTTGGGAACATTTTTGTTATAAATGAAAAGACATCCTCAAGCAGAGCACTATTTTTGAGTATAAAAATGAGAGCCAATAACTATTTCTGTCTGGAGTCATCTTAATGGAGGACCATGATTTGTACCTTCAGAGTGCAAAAATTGGAGCTTCAAAAAAGGAAAGTTTTTGTAAAATATTATGTCTTCAAACTGGCTGTCCTTAATCTTTACATCTTCTGAGGAGCAGGAGGAGACAGAGTAGTGAGAGATTAGCTAGAGTGATCAGTGGAGGAGGAGCAGCTACACGGGGTGGGCTAGGGATGAGGTCCTGTGAGGTGACATGACAGTGCCCTGGGACTTAACAACCTCCAGCTGTGACTGAGATATCCCCACATGAGAGGAAGTAGCCAGCTGTCCTAGCCAGTCCTCAGCAGAAAATCAGAGAGGGACAGTCACGTGTTTATTGCTATATTTTAGAAAAGGAGAAGATGGTATTGTGCATTATCTGTTTTTCTTCCTCTTGTCCTTTTCTGTTGTTTGATAAGGAACCCTTTGTACAGCTGCCAAATATGTCCTTTGCAAGTGAGAAAGATTATCTCATCTGAGCTCTGAACACTTTCATTTTCCCAGGTTTCTAGAAGATGCTGGAGCCAATGGTTATTAGTGACTCCTAACATTCGGATTAATCTCCTGTTACTGCCAGTCAGAGATCAACAGAAAGATTACACAATGAAATAATTCATTTCAAGGGGATTTAAGCTCCTAAATACCTTTTCCAGGCTTCAACTACATCTCAGCTTCCCATTTGCAACAGGCATTCCCAACCAAAATGAATTTTAAATCTATGATAAGTTATGAAATTCCTGATTATTGTAGAGGAAAGATGCACCTGAAAACAATGCATAGCAAAGGGCCCTGGAGACACAAGGTTATCTCCTTGTGTGTGCATCTACTTCCTTCTTACTGGGGATCTTGCTGGAAAAAATTAAAGAGAGAAAGTACCATGCCTGGACAGTTCATTATGCCACTGCTGTTAACAGAAATTTTTTGCAACTAATATTTTACAGATTTTATGGAAAAAGCAAAGTCTTTATCATCTTAATGGTTCTAAGAATAGTTTTGTGATTTAACTCCTTGGAAAGGTCTTCTTTCTTTCATCTGCTCATTTCCTCAGTGTTACTTTATGAGAGAGTTTTCAAAAATATTCCAAGAAATTAAGCAATACAGGACAAATGACTGAGTTTTTGGAATGTAGCGATGTATTTCTTTGGGAATCCTTGAAGCAGATGAAGTGATAGACAGGAATGTTTCTCTGTAGCTTCAGCCTGGAGAATTTGTCATTTCAGAGCAGCTGGAGCGTTGGCACAAGCTCCGATGTTATGCTTTTCCTTTAATCCACCCATGATTCAACCCAAAATTATTCCATTCTTCGTCTTAAAATGAAAATAACTGAATCCACTACAAACCTAGAAAAATATAAAGCTCTGGTCCTTGCCTCATGCAAGCCTTTATTTACATTTGTAAAACTAAACTAATTTGCTCCAAATACTAACGTAGCTTTTAATCTATTCTGCAACTACTGCTACTACTAAAATGGAATAATTAAGGATTATTTATTGCCTAAGGTTCAGATGGACTTAAGTGCAAATGTACCATAAATCCTTTCTCTTTTTCTTTTTTTTCTTTCTTCTCCCACCCTCCCAAGATCCAGCCAGCAGTCTCTCTCCTTCCAAGATTTAAAATTGTCTTTGAGGATTAGGGTTAATAAGGGAGTCAGTTTTCCAGCTGGGAAGCATATTCCATGTTCTCTACCTAAATATTTTCCACGTTTTTTGGTGTATGCTTTATACTCATTTTGTCCAAGTAAAAATAGCATGAAATAGTGTACTCGTGCAACCTATCTGAGGTCAGATTAGATACAGGGATTTCTTGCCCAAGCTATGTAGTGCAGGTGAGAATCTTTCACCCCAAATGAAGAACCAATTTTCATTTCAAAAATTTTGCTTTTCATACCCACAGGTTTCCCACTACTAGTTGAGGATCCAGTAGAAAGGAGGCTAGAAGGAGGCTAGAATCCTGCCTGGAACAATCAGGACTGGGCTGCTGTTCCTCTAATGTCTGGATCATTTTGTGGAATAGAGTTTAAACAGCATACAGTAATATAGCTGATGCACTGGAATTAAAGAGGAGAAGCATGAAACCACGTTCACCATCACTTATTATTAAAGATGATCCCTGTGTTGGTGGTTTCTTGCACCTCTGCCATTTTGCTTTTGAAGCTGAACATGGCAAATGGGCTTATCTGAGGGAGGAGAGATGATAATAAGGTATCAGAGAGATGGAAAAATAATGACAGTGGAAAACAAGGTGGCTGGAAGGAAAGCAGTTTGTAAGACAAGGGGATTAGAGACCTTTCCTTTCTTTTTTTTCCCTTCAGAGGGTAGGGGAGTGTGTCCTTCAAATTTGTGCACCACAGTTTTTTTCCATTTCAAGGCCAAAAAGAACCATTGCAGTAAGATAGTCTGATTTCCTTTGTAGTATTAGCCAGAAGACTTCCCCAAATTAAGCCTTGATCAAAAAGGGGGAGGGGGTGGAGCAGGCAAAAGGACCCATGCTGTGAAAATTCAGATGTTCCTTCTAGGCAAAATGCATGTGCTTTATGTCATTGGCACATCCTAATGCTTGAGTTTGGTACAACTGTGTAGCCCTGGCAGAGGAGGTGCCACTCAATCAGGATGGTAGCCACATGCTGAGGGAGTAGGACATGAGGTGGCAAGGTAAGGGATGGTTGGCTGCAGTGCAGCCACCTGAGGCAGGGTTGTTCCTTTTTATGTATTTTTGTGAGTAGGTCTGTTAACAAAAGGAAGATATAAGGTTTGCTGTGCCAGACCTTAGCAGTTGTGTGTGATTTTGAGCCAACCCAACTTGAACAGGGAATAGAACTAGAATAAATATGCACAAATGCAACATGGTTTATCCCAGGTATGAGATGTCTTCAAAACAAGGAAGAATAGATAGGCTAAGACTTCTCAGGTTTGATAGAAGAGGTGATGTGGGGAAGCAGATCTGTGCAGCGCAGAGAAAATTAATGATGGGTCTCTCTACTTAGTTCAATATGTCTCTCTTAATCTAAAAGTTTGTAGTGAAATCGTGGTGCAGCAACTTTAATAAACAAAAGGGAAGAATGTGTTCTTTTTTTTTCCTTTCCACAAAATGTATGATAGTATTCTCATAACTCATAGCTGCAGGACATGTTGGAGTCCAGAACTGTAAATGATGTTTGAAAGAAAATATTTAGCAAGTCCATGAAGGGGAGGCCTATTAGCAGTTACCAAAAGCTGTGGATGAGGATGCAATCTACAGATGCTCCTTGAAGCACTAATTTGCTAATAATCAGGAGGGCATTATGATCACAAATACTTTCTGACGAATACCTTATATAAAAACCTGGTTTATTTGATGGGGCTTTTACCCTGAACTTCCAATGTTTCTACTTTTAAAACAGAACGCTGGTCTAGACAGATCTTTCATCTGAGGCACTATGCCAGATCTCACGTTCCAGGACCTAGGGGAATTATTCCATACGTATTTCAGAGCCTTTCCACTGCTTTTCCTCCAAGAAAGAGGTGAATTTGGATAGTTTCATGAAAATAAGGCTTACAGTCTTCTGGTTTTTTCTTCTGTGTTTTTGTTTCCTTTCAGTGAATCAAACTGCAAAATGCTCTTTATTAAAAAAAAAACCCCAACAGTACTGAGGCTCAGAGACTTGATTCCAAGTAATTGTATGGAACTTGCCAGGCCCCAAGGCTTGTTAAATACTTGCTCAAAGTAGATTTTACAGTGTTAGGAGCATAGTGGTAACTTGTTTTCAAAGATGTGACTTACCAGCTTTCATAGGAAACCTTCACGAAGTCTTCTTTGTGCTACCTTTGGTGACCTGAATGGTTAAAATTAAGAGCAGCCAGGTTTCAGTCCTGGGAAAGCACTGTGAACTGTTGAATTGGCAGGGTATTTTGAGATAACAATGTGCAAATAAAGTTTAAGTGAGGAGAAAAATTTGGACTACCAAGTAGATGAAGTACATCGTTTTGGTTGCAGGCATAAACTGTATCTTGGCTTAGATCCCAGCAATTCTGTTGAACCCTCTTATTATATCTACCTGAATAAACCCAAAGCAATGCCACAAAAATTCAGCAGTGAGTCATTCTGATATAATGAGCCACTCTGAATTTAAGAGAATTTGGCCCACCACGTGAAGATCGCCTTTGCTGCTCAGCAGCCTGCCCGATTCTGCTTTTCAAATCTGAGATTAACCTGCATTTCCCCTACGTTCATTGTAGTTCTTCCTTTTAAGGTTCATGAGGTGCATTCCTGGGAAGCACACAAAAATTGAAGGCTTGAACTCAAGTATCGCTTCATAGGAACAAAATCTACGTAGAGGTGGCAGCTTCTCTAGCAATACGGATGGAGCACTCAGTGAGAAAATGTGTTGTGGAGGTGTGTGCAGCACCAGCAGCTCATGCAAATTAAATATTGAGTCCCTTTTATTTCACTTGTGTCAGTGATTTCCTCAGCCAGGCTTCAGTGGTTTTAAAAGTGCAAAGCTGCTGCTTTCTTCATCACTTGTAGGGCCACTGGGACCTGCACTCAGCGTGCTCTATGGGAGTCAGCAGCTGCTTAAATCAGGGAAGGCATGTGGCTGATTGAATCACCTGTCATATTGATTTATGGAGCTCGAAAGTCATTTCTTCATGGCTTGGAAGTGATTTTTCTTTGCATGAAAAATATAAAAGAAGAAATTGTAGATGACCTCTTTATTAATAAAAATGTAAAAATAATGAATAAAGAGATTTTTTTGAAAATTCCAGTGGAGGAAAAAACATTTCGTCCATAAAGTCATATATATATATATACATATAAAAAACCAAAACCACAAAACCTCAAAACACCCCAGAAAAATAAATCCTCAGTCACCACTGACAATACATCTACAATGTACTGATCTATCTAGTGGTTTTTGACTTGGTGTTTAAGTGCATTGCCACTCCTCTTAGGTCTGAATTTAGGTACTTGCTCTGCAAGCTCTTGCCATAGATTAAAAAAGCCCTGCCTGAGCGTCTCACTCTGGATCTGGTGTTGCCATTCACTCGGCTCCCATACAGCTCTTCATCTCATACAGGTTTTTAGCACATAGTTTGTGAAATAAATGCTGTACAAGACAGAGAGAAAGGTCTGTTCTGTAAGAATACAGCAGGCATACCTGCAGCATTTCTGCAAAAGATCTATCGTGTTTTAATGAGGAATAATTTCTTTGTCCAGAAGAATTTATCTTTTTAGACTTTTAATTGTAAAAAACCCCCCTGAGTATGTCTGAAGAAGCTTTTTTTTTCTGGCAGACTGGAAGTCACACGCAGGAGCAAAACTTGGCCTATTTGTTTGTTTTTCTTATAAGACTTTTCCTCAGGCCTCTCATTCTTTTCACCCATCACTCCTGTTGTTGGTCACATGGTTAACAATGAGATCAAAACTCCATGAAGACCCACAAGTGCTGAGTTCCACCCTTGGTCTCCAGGTATCTCATGCATCAAATACTGCTTCTATTTTTGTTGAAGCAAAAAGCTTTTCAATAGAGAGCCTCTTGGTCACTGAGTAATATAGAAAACAGGTCAGTGCCAATGCCATCAGGAACCCTAAAAATAACCAGAAATGCCCCATGGGAGAGTCAGAGCTAAAATAAGTTAAAGCTCCAACTGTGCAGAACAGATTTCAGAAATTCAAGTCATGGTTTGCAGAACTTCAGTTCTGGTACAAAGTCTGGTTTTCTGCTTTTTTCACCTCACTAATGATTCAAACTTGGTTTTCTTGTCACAGACCAGGAGATTGTGTTCTACCTTAGCAGCTGAACTTTGCTTCAGTTCTGGCAAAGGAGCCAGGTAGTTTGATTTAAAAGTAAAGGACAGGTTAACTGTATCAGTATATACCATTAATATAGATTTACTTCCTTACCACTTTGCAGTGATAAGTCAAAGCTGATCCAAAATTGTATCCTTTCAAAAGTGCTGATTGTGATGCCATAGTGATGGTTCTGAATGGCAGCCCCTGGGGTTGCAAAGTCAGGCAATGCAGGTGAAGTGATTTAAAGCATGTAATAATTGTTACTTTTAGAGAAAACTCAAATCAATGTTTTCCTTTTTTATTTTCCAGGAATATTCATCATGATTTTTTGTTATTTTATGCCCTTTTGAAATTCGAGGCTCCAAACAGGACATGAAACAGAAGTGCAGTAATTTTGTGAAAGAAATGGTTGTTCCAGCATTTGTGGCTTCTTGGGAAGGAATTAAGTAGTATTTAATTTTCCATATAAAAGAACAAACATATGCCTCTGGTTGCAGTGACCTTTTGATTAAGCAAACAAGACAAGAGCAAAAAGCAATGTCCTCACGAGAAAGTGGATGGTGTTGGTCTGATTGCTGCTGTCTGGAACCTTGTTCAATAATTTATGCTTGTGCAAGGTGGATGTACAGTGCTACCAGATTGCAGGGGCACTTTTACGCTCACTGCACAGGAGTCTGAACATCAACACGAGGCTCCAAACTGAGATGAGAGGAGGGGGGAATTGGGAGGAGGAGGCAAAAAGAGGAGAGGCAGACCTTTTTGTTGTTTCTTTGGGGGTTTTCTAATGGCAGTCAGTGCATCAAATAGTAGCTACCTTCTGAACCTGTACACAAGGGATTCAGCAAAAACAACTTTGAGTTGCTTCTTATGCTACCTGTAATAGTGATGACCTTGTAGCAGGCAAAATTCTTGGAAAGATCACAGCCTGTATAGATCTGGGTAGTTTAGTTAGACCTAGATTTCCAGATCTTTATCTGAAGCAAGGTTCCACTTCACACTTGAAAAATGTTTGTAAAGTTTGTTTCCTTTTTTCTTCCGTCGTGCTTGAAGTTACCATTGTCGTGTAGGAGGGAGAGAAGTCACCTCTCTCCCTGTCTGCCCTTGGGAGCATCACACAAGGCCCCACTGTAGTGGAAGGGTCATTGGCTGGAACAGCCATTAGAAGCACGTTCCTCCTAGCAGCACCTTGCCCCAGGAGGACTCTTGCTCAAAGGCACATGCTTTTCCATTACAGGCAGTTACATACCCCTGGAGGTCGCCAGGTACCAGGGATATCTGGTTGACTGGCAACTGCTTAGCCAGACCTGACCTGTGGGATCTCAAAGCTGAAGACAAGACTGTGATGTTTAACCACAAGGAGAAGTACTGGTATAGAAGATGTAATATCAAAGAGGTGAGACTTGCTCAGCATTCAGTAGATTCTCAGTTTTATCTGTTCCTTTCCAAAATAAGCATGTTTTTTGGGAGGGAAACAAGAAGATGAAGTTTTCATCATTTCTTGAGCAGAATCCAAACATCAAATAATTACAAAATTATTTTGTTTAAATTTAAAAAAAATCATTCATACAGGCTATATTTTTATATTGTAGTTTTTACAATTATTTTTAGTTTTTCTCCCAGAGTGTTTTTGCTGTAGCCAGCTTTTCAGTAGCCAGTGATGGTTGTTCAGCAGCCTGTGGTAGTGTCTATAGCACTGCAGGTCCCCTTACTGACTTTCAGACATTTTACATAGATTAAAAAGTTACTACTTTCTTCATCTTGCAGATGAAATGCAGATGGTACCACAAGCAGGGTCTTTTTTGTTCCTGCTTTTTTCATTCGGGGTTGCTCCAGGAGTTGGTGCAGCGCTGAGAGTGATGGTCGTACAAACCATGCCCAGAAGTTTGATTCTTCCCAAAAGTGGTTTCCCACGTTTCAGCAGTGGTTGAAAGCAAAGGGAATTTGCTGCATCTCTGAGGAAAGTCCTGCAGAGACATCTTTCTGCAGCAGTCTGTTTTAAGGAGAGAAAGGTATTTGTTTAAGGTATTTAAGATATCAGCACAAAAAAGAAGTGGCCTACTGATTGCTCCTTTGTAGTTTATAGGGCCTTTAACAGGTATAATTTGGCTATGATATTTGTCATTTTGAAGCATGGCTTTATAATCAATGACCTTAGTAGACAGCAACAATCTTTGTACTTTTGTGACACGGTTTGTGGAGAGAGGGCTGTTTTTATCCTGGGAGAGCAGGCCAGTCTGCAGCAGACCCAGAAGCATTTTGGAATATAATCCTAGAACCTTTATGGATGACAAAGTGCTATGTAAATCAAGGACAGTGAAGATAAGATAAGATAGGAAGTAATAAATTCTGGAAGTAATCTGGTCCACTTGTATACAAGCTTGGTTTGGATTTATTGTAGGATTTATGTTGCAGACTAAAAGATCGAGTCATAAATCACTTTACAATTAGTTCTCTGGAGAAGTAGTTTCAGTCTGCATTTGGCAGAGCCCTCATGGTCCAGGAGCTACTTCCAAGGGGGTTGATGACAGGTAAGTAAGAAAGAAAGGTACTGTCAATAAAATGAAATTCCTCTGATCAGAAAGCTAAACCAGCACTAAGAAGCGGTTAGAAGATGAGATCATTTTAGTTGAAAATCATTAACCTGGTGTATTCTGTGCTAATGTAGGTTTGTAGGAGGGTAGCAGATGTGGGGAGGACTGAATTTTTTCGGAGCTGGACCGTGGTACTTTTTCTAATCTGAAGTAAATGTAAGTATCTCACAAAACACACATATATTATCTTGCTGCTGGAGTTGTTGAACTGGAGAAGAAGTGGGGTCGTACCATGCAAAGTTTCCTGTTGTACCAGTATTTGGGACACTGGGATATACCTGGATTTTATTTTTAACACTGTTTATCTTCAGGAAAATCACCTTATTTCAAAAAGCTTTTATTCCCTATCAAACAAAGATGATATATAGAGACATCATGGAGTAGAGTCACCTCACAACAGACTTCTTTCATGTTCCAGCTCAGGAAACTAGTCTTAAAAAACACTTAACCCATGGAGAATAGGATGAACTTGTATCTCCCTCTTAAATACTCCTTATATTAAAAAGAAAAGTGAGTGACAATTCTTCATGAGTCATGTTGTCATTACAGGAGCCGATGTAGTAGCTCAGGCTAAGATAGTGAACTTATTCAGCAGAAATGAACCAATGTTTTGTCAGAGCTGAAATCTGACATAGTTTTTACAAGATTAGCTTCCCCTTGCATGACAGGCTTCCTGCAATGGGTTGAAGATGTAGCAGTAGCCTTGATAATGAGCCCTTCCATAGCAGAGCTGGGATTTCTATTTTTATAGTCGTGTCACCTTCTCTGAAACACAGCAAAGCACTGCTGTGGTGTTCAGTGTACTTGATTCTGATCAAAAGGGGAATACTCTGTGTCTGAGAAGAGTCTGAAGAAAATCTACTTAGCTTTGTTTGGAAAGAACAGTAATGCGTGTTTGGACTATCATGTATTGGGGTTTTTTTATTATTATTATTATTCCTTATTTTTAATTATTTCTATTTCATTTCTTTCCTTTTCTTTTTCATGCAATTCTGCCATGAAATGTTGAGACACTAATTCATGGAAATCATACCACAGTGTATTCCACCAAACTGCATGGTGGAGCAGTAAATAGCTCATGAATGGGTTTTCTAGAGTAGCTGCTGAAACCATGGGTCTTCCCCTGTGTAATTCAGCTGTTTGGAGTACCTAAATAAAAATGGAATGCATCAGATGGGAAGGCGCTGTTCTCCCCTTGACAATCAGATTAGCTGAGCCAGAACCTGTTTCTTCCAGGATGTCTTTGCAATCACAGTAAAGCCCATGTGAAACACAAGGTAGTTGGTTTCTATGGGTAAAAAATTAGTCTGGATTTCAAAGGTTGTTCTATGCATAGAAAAAGAAATACATGTATGCAAAAGTTAAATAAATCATTATTACTATGTACAACATAAGGACTTATGTTGGAAAAAGTGTCAGGTAGTTTTCAATGCAGTGTCTTGCCAGAAAAAAATCAGTGAATTATGGAGCCAATTACAAATTCTTTGATGGCATTAGCAGCAGGAAAGTCTGACCTGTGAGACACAATGTGCCATTTAAGCTGCAGCCAACGATCTAATTAATAACACACTCGGCTGCCACAACCGCAATCTGCCCTTTTGGACCATATAACTTTATAAGAAGTAGCTTGGTAATATAAAAAGTCAATATGTGGTTTCTTTCACATTTATATGCATTTCTCTCAGTCATGGAGCCAAAGACCAGGATAGCTAGGTATATGCTACTCTTCCTCAGTGCAGGAGCAAATGTAGACCGTTCCTTGAGGCTCCTTCCTAACAGAGTTTTCTGTGATTTCTTCTGTTTATATATGACTTCTGAAATGAGAACAATAATTCTGAATAAATTATTGCCCTGATTCACACTTTGAATGTATCTGCAGGACTAGAACTTGGCAGCAGATATGGTCATGAGTATCTCTATACATACATCTACTTGCCAAAATTTAGGTGGTGTTTCAGTCATCTGTAGACTTGGCTGTGGATTTCCATCCCTGAGGTAGGAACCCCATATCTTAATGTGGCAGGGGCTAAGTATTTTACACCTAATTTAGGGAAAACAGAGGATCTCTTTAAGGAGGTAGTATACACTTGGGTTTTTTATGTCATTGACAGACATAAAATGCTGCTACCATTATAATCTAACCTGTTGAAATTGCTTTCCATTGTCTGGGATGTGAGATTTCTGTATTGTATTGTAGATTATTCATTTTGATCTTGAAAAATGCACAGTAATGGTGTAGTAAGCCTATGAATAATAAATCCAACAGTCTACAGTTTATAAGCAAGTTTCAGAACGACTTGGCTAATTTTAGAATGAATTCTGGTACATGTCACATCAAAAGGGGTCTCATTGCACCCAGTCTGATTTCGTACTGCTGTTTAATGCAACAGCAGGGAGTGGGACGTGTGGCCTTACCTGAGCTGCTCTATCTTAGGTTGCTCAGGGATGTCCTGCTCTGCCAGCTGTGCTACAGGACTGTAGATTTGGGCAGAGGGGGTGAAACCAGAAAATAAATCCAAATTTTGCAGTCTAAGACATCACTACTGCCAGTGGTTTTCCAGGTTGGGCACCCTTGGCAAGGGCTTCAGCAGCTGGTGTGGTAGAGACTGGGTTGCAGGACCCTGCATTAACAGGGTACCTTGCCCAAGGTAATCAAACTGTTCAGTTATTGTCGGAGAGGATACTGCTGCTTTGAGAGTGTGTTTGGTTTCTGTTGCCTCAGGGATTTCTGTGTAGCACCCCATCATCTTACAGGGACAGAGCTTTATGCTGTGCTCAGCACTCTGCTGTCCCAAGTCGCACTGGGTCCAGAGGAGCTTTGGTGATCATTAATAATTAATCACACTTCTGTGATATTTTTTTCCCTGCACATGCATCGTGCCCTTCCTTCATTGGCTGTAGTAGGCATAACCTCAGCCTCTCCACCTCCAGCTTCCATGCAAGGAGTCTCTGACACTGCAAAAGACTCATTCTAGCTGTGAGTAAGGATGACACTGGGCTAAATGTGTTTTTCCGTGCAGCACAGATGTTGGTAGGAAGAGTTTTCCAGAGAAAGTGTGTCTATTTATAAGAACGTGGAGTACCCTTCAGTTTCAAGACAGTAATTCTAGACTTACTTCTAAGGTTACAGTGCTATCCTGGACCTGGCAAAGTCTTTTGGTAGTCAACTGATCTGCTCTGAAAGGTTGGGATTTAACCCCACAGGCTTTTAGGATGATTTGACGAACCGCGTTCCTCGGAGAGAGGAGGAACTGTGATATGGGAAGCATATTACAATGCCTTTGGCTGGCAGCAAAGGGAAAAAGCTGGATGCAGTTTCCACCGACCTCTAGCAAAGTAATACCCTGGGCTGTTGCCCAGAAAACTGGCTTTTTTTTAATACTAACTCCTTCTTTTGTAGCAGAGATTACCGATTACATGAGAACCTGGTTGTTTCTCTCGTGTTGCCTCCCCCATCCCAAGTGCTGAGCATGTTGATATCAAGTCCCACAGCTCCATCACAGATTTGACTTCTTGGAGGGAGACCTTGCCAAGCGACTGTTAACCCTGCAGCACAAGTCTGCTCTCCTCCACTTGCTGCACTCTCAACGAGGCGCCTCAGTTAACAGCTCCCCTCTGCTCTTATAACCAGGCACTTTTATACCCTGCCTATTGCCCACGAGTTGTTTTCCACTTGCCCCTATTGTGAAGTAGGTGTCCCATAGCCCTGAAGACTCATAGATGCTCCTTGCTATAGCTGGAAGACAAGAGTCTTGCTGCCTATCCCTTGTTCTGGGGTTCCTGCACCTCCAGGCTATAGGACAAAGTGTGCAATGGCACCTTTAGGAATGGCTGGCTGTTCCACATGTTATTTTGTTCAGTCTTATGGCATGACTGCAAGACCTTTCAGACCCCACTTGGTTCTCCTCATTGTCTTCCTTCCCTTCTATCAGCAATCCTACCCTTCTGGGTTGCCACTACTCTGCAGCTTTCGAGAGCAGGAATTCCTTGCTCACTAAGTCCCAAGGCACCTTCTGCTATTTTTCGGGCGGCTTTCGTATCTGTGTGCTGAAGAGTCCTCTGCATGCGGACTAATTTTTGGAGGCAGGGTCCAACCTTTGTCAGTGAAAGCACTCAGGCAACTTTCCCATGTAATAATACACCTCACGTGATGCTTAAATCAGATTAGAATGGTGCCCAAGGTGTGTTTTTAATAAACAGGAGAAGAAAATCCTATTTCACTGTACCACCTTCCCCTCTGGTAATAAAGTATTTCTTTTAAGTTTGTCTTTAAAGACAGCTTACAAATGGTCTTTTGGCTCTTTCATCAAGTAGCAAGAAAACCACTCCAGTCTTTCAGTCCCAGTGAGCCTCAATGTATCTAGTTGCAAATATTTTCCTTTTTTTTAAGTTTAATCTGACATCCAAAGGTTAAATTCAATCACAATTCAAAGCAAGGCAGATTCTTATTTAATCTCTTGGTTAAACTCTGCTGTGGGAATGGTACACTATTTACTGTTAATATTAGTTTTGTGATATCTCTGAAAGTGTAAAATGAGTGTGTGGTAGAGTAAAAATGGCAAGAAGTGACTAAAACCTCCATCGGAGAACTTTGATCAGGTATCTCTCTGTCTTGTTTTATTTTTTTTCTTCCATGTTCAAATTCATCTGTTGTAAACTGCTATAATTCTGTTTGGCCCATGGCAAGGATTAAAGGAAATATCCTACTTTTTTTTCTTACCTATGCAAAGGAGGCGTTTCAAAACCTCGGCTGTGCTTGGCATCCCCGTGTGTCGGGTCTGCTTGAAGGACTTGGAAAGGAAAGCAGAGAGCAGACCCCAGGGAGCGTGGGTTAGGGGTAACTTGGTGGCTGGGCTGGCAACAGGGCAGCGGGAGGACTGAGTCACAGCCCTGCATCCTCTGCCTCCCAGATGAAAGCACCTCCCTCCTCTTCTTTTTAACATTAATACAGGGTTTTTTTCTGGTCCCTCTGTCAGCACAGTGGAACAGCAGTCTAGCCTCAAAGGGAACATGATGTGCAGCACATGGACATTTTGTGTTTGCTATATTTTTCTATATTATTTTTTTATGAAGTGCTTTTAGTTTCAAGGAGCGACTGACAAAATGGAGAGTAACTTGGCTGAGAGGAAGACTTTGCTGCAGGAACAAAGCCCGTGCTTGCTACAGTCTTAGCTTAAAGACATTTGGTTTTGTGAGCTGGCCCACGGAGGGCTGCTTAAGGAGCAAGCCTTTGGGGAGATGATGCTGGTGGTCCTACACTGAAGGCACAAGCGATGCCTCAGGTAGCACCATTGTGCCAGCTTAAGGATTTTGGCAGCTGGCAGCATGCCTTCGACTTGCCCGGCCTAGCTCTGCAAGGTAGGGCAGGGTTGTGACACCTGCCCTCTCTCCAGGGGTGTTTTGCTGGGTGCTAACTCACCTGGCATCTGCACGCTGACTGCTCGAGGACCACCTGGCTGACTCCTGAAAAGAGCCGTGGGGTTGCATGGAGCGGGAGGCTGGTGAGCCATCCCCTCTGCTGCCTTTACTGGATTTCAGTACCCTTCTTGAAAAAGGCACCAAGCAACTGTTGAACTTTTTTTGTTTCCCTATTGTTGGTGTAGCTCAAAAACATCAGTGGTTCAAAGAGTCTCACAATCCGGGAAGGAAGATTTGAAAGGAAAATGGGAGCTTAAAAGAGACTTTTCCTGTTGTGAAGTGTTGAGGATGCATGTGGATTGTTAGAGATGCCCTATGATGGCACTGACACCCCTGTGCCCACATGTCACCTCTGCATCCCCACTCGGGCTGGTAACTCACCCCCGTGCCTCAGTCCCAGCTGCAAGAAACCCTCCCATCTCTGTAACCCCAGTGCTTTGCAGGTGTTGCCCAGACAAGCCCGTCTCCTCTGTTAAGCTGGGAGAAGAAGGGAGAGATAGTGGAGGCCCTTTCACGTTTCTGTGAGGTAAGGTTTAGGTAAGATATGTGCATTAAAGTGCAGGAAAACACTTCTAATGAGTGCAGAGGAAAGCCCATGCATGATGGGAAAGCAGAAGGGAAGGGAGGAGGGATGAGTTTGGAGCAAGCACTTGAGCTAAGAATTTCTTGGCTATTTTTATGCTTTAAGTCCTATACTTAAAAATTACTCAGTTGTTCTTCCTTGTATGATATAATAGGTCCCATGAGAAATTTCCTAGGTTAACAAAACTTTTTGCTTGCATAACATCACTTTTTCAATATGTGCATCTCCCCTGTGAGCAACTTAGGGAGCAGAAAGGTTAAATGCTACAATTGTCGAAGGACCTGTCTTGATCAAGATGCCCAAAGAAAACAGACTTCCTTGTGTAAAACTCCTCTGGGGCGCAGCTCAAGATGATACAGGAAGGCAAAGGCTGTCTCTATGTTTTATAACACTAAAAGCAAGGGCTCATTCGCATGGGGAATGCTTTCTCTGGGCCTAACACTCCTGTATCACAGGAGGGCCTCATCCATGTAAGCTTTCAGGGATTTAATGAACTGGAGCATACAGCTGCTGGTGGGATCAAGTTGGGTTGTATGTGGAGAATCAGGAGCCTGTTGCCCTATACCATGGTCCTGGATGAGACAAGCAGCCTTGTCTCACACTTTCTGTCCTGACCACCAAACACGTTTTCCCACTGAAATGCCATCAAGTAGGGACTACCTGTGTGCACATAGCAGCAATAACCACCTGCTGATTTCTCCTGTGGATGGAGACACAGCCTCTCAGGGCAGTAAATGATGCAGGAATTACAAAGTAACTGCAAGGCTCAGCAAGAATTTTTTGTTCAAGAAGAAAATCAGAAAAAAGCAATAAAAGGGGATAGTCAGGGCTAGCAAAATTGCAGTGTAGGAAGGACAGGAGACAGAATTCAAAGTGCTTTTGCTTCATTAGCAGGCAAACATGCTGTGACAACTCATTGCGAAACAAATGCTTTTCTCCATATGAAAATGCAGGTGTTTATTTAAAACAAAAGCTGAGCCTGAAATTACTTTCTGTGGCTGGCTGCTCAGGTATATGTGGCGTCGTCAGTAATCATTGCTTTACCTGTTCACTCAGGAGCAGGGAAATCTAATGCCCTACAAATAAATAAATGTATGATCATTCTGTATTTGTGCAGCATGTGGCACAATGGGGACTGTGGCTTCTAGAGACTACAGTAGCATAAATAATAACAGGAGGATGAGTACCTTGCTGTGAGCAAACCTGGTCTTTTATGGGAGTTGGGTGAATCACCTTTTTTTTAATACGTAGTTTTGAGTGCATGTGATTCCCCAGCTCAAACAGTGCATCTTTTCATTACTTTTCTCTGCAAAAGAAGTTGATATATTTCAAGTATTCAGTTCTTCCCAAAAAATGACACACAGTATTTCTAGGCATAGTTTCACCTGAACTCCATTGTAAAAGTTACCCAGCCACTGATTTATCATGTGGAGCCATGAAACGTGCATCCTGAGCTCTAGTTATTGTGTAAAGAAATACATGGATCAACTCCTGCAGCATAGAAACTCAAACTCAGAGGGAATGCTGAAGGGAGGATAGATATCAAAATTTGTTTTGCATGATTAAACCTACAAGTAATACTGGCTAGTTAGTTAAAAAAAATCAAGAAAAAATGAGACTGGGAACTGTACTTTTTTGAAACTGAACGTGTTTGTGAGCTTATCTTGATTTATAGTGAGAAGACAAAATGTTTTAATGGGGAATTTATTATTTTTTACTGGGATGGAATCAGTAATTCTGTTCTGTTTTTTCCATTTCTATTGATCTTAGAGGGATGAATTTTAATTTCCATATTACTATTTTGTAATGGTTTATTTGTTAGATCTCTTTGAAATTGATAGCTTTGGCTATAAGAATTAATTCTGGAATGTTCATTTTGCAAAAATTTTCCATCTTTTTGCCCCGCTTCAAACTGGAAAAATAATAAAATATCAGCATTTCCTGGGCATTAGAAGTGTGCCATTTCTAACCTCTCAAGTTCCAGGCTTATTATGCAAAGTCCTTAAACGTATTTTGAAGTTCATTTCAGGTTATTGGGGATTTATGCACATATTTAAGAGCTTTGTTACAGAGATATAAAGAGAACAGAATAGCTACACACTGTGTCAAAAATATTACCGTGGCCCCTTTTCAAGCCCATGTATTGTTGTTGTAACCATAATATAGAAAATTATTGTAATTGTCCATTAATTGTTTTCTTGGCATCAAGAGCAGTCCATATAGACTGGCACTTTCTCAAATGTTATTCAGTGCTACATACATATACATACATGCATGGGCTCATGTATATATAAACATGTACCTATCTGTGAATGCATTTAACATCTAAATTAGAAGGTACTTCTTGCACAGGCATCCTATAGTTAGAAAAAATAAGCTCATAACAGGGCCTCATAGTTTTATAAACAAGATTATGCTATACTGTACTACCATTTTTACAGCAACAGAGAATTCGCCTCTGACCCATGATGTGCCTTTCTGTCCTTTTATTGTGGTCTTCAGATCCACTGAATATCTGAATATATTTACATTCTAATGAAAATATAGAGTATGCTGTCTCCATGATGCATACTTATAGATCGATGGGTTTAGTCTTTTAAAAATCTCTAACATAGATTCAACTAAACTTCAAGATTGTACTTCAACATTAGAAAGAGTGGACACTTCATGATGAAAAAAGAGTGATGCCTGAAAAGCTGCAGCTAAAAAAATTGTCATAATTTTATAATCTCACAAGAAAAGAAGTATTCACCAGAAGTATGCTAGAAATGAGGCAAAACCTTCAATTTTTACTTATAAGAACTTGTTCATCTCTGAACAGGAAAAGTAAATCAACTTTGCATGGATAGATGTAGCCCCTTTTGTGGAAGTTGTTCAGCAAGAAAATGCATTTGTTATTACTTTGGTAGGAAAGAAGAATCTCTGGTTTACAAATATGGCTACTGATTCTCATATTTTTTTGAACTACTGCTTTATTTTTTAAGGCTCCCAGCTTGAAGCTGACAATAGGGGGTTTTGTATATTTCTTCGAAGAAGGTCAAACTGCAGGAGGTTACTTGTAAAACATTGTCTCGGAGAGAAACCTTAAAAGCACCAGGAGAAATCTATATGAAAACTGCAATCAAAATTTTAAGTCTTACCAAATCCTGATGGACTGTCAAAGACCTTGACCTGCAAAGGATGATCTCCTAATAGAGGGCCTTGTGCAATGAGGTATCTCAATAACCAAAAAAAGGCAATACCTTCAATACATCTCTGTATTACAGCTCCAGATATATCAGGTCACCATGGGGAGCTGTGTAAAACACTCAAAGTGTTTTCAAACCTTTGTTGCAGAACAATGTTCCTTCAATTTGGGGCCATGAAGTAGAAATAATGACTGCACCAAAAGGAATGTCTCTGTTGGTTAATGAGGGACATAATTTAGAGAATATTTATTGTCATGCTCTAATTAAGAAAAAAAAAAGAAATTGAGTCTCTTCTTTTGGCCAGTGAGTAAGAGTGTGCCCAGGCCCCAGGAAAGTACTCGCACGTGTTCTTTGAAGATAATGGGGCTACTCAAGCGTTCAAAGTTATGTTAAGGATACACATGTGCTTTCAAGTGTATTACTGACTTCAGGCAATAGTAATGAAAGAAACAGAATTTCAGGATAACCTCAATAAAATTAATTAAAATCTTCTGCATGAATTTGAGGGGGTGACATCAGTTGGCTTAAATCTCCCCACCAAGCCCTCACTCTCATATTTCTGGCTATTGGCCACCAGACCGAATATTAAGACAGTTGCAGGCCAGCGTCTGCAGACATGTAGCGCAGGAAGGGGATGCTTGCTTTTTGTCCCTCACAGTCTTTCTCTTGATAATCAGGCTGCCTGTGCTAGAGTTTAGACAAGGTCCCTCCTTTGTTTTTACTCCTCTCAAAGCACTCACACTTTATTTCAAAGAGTTAAAGGCTTTTCATTCATTATCTGGAACTTTGTTTTAGGAAAGACGCAAGACTTTGGATTGAAATATGAGATTTGGTATCTCTTTCTTACGTTGCTCATTTTTGCATCGTACAGGAGATTTTGAACACTGACCACGGTAAGTACATTAAAGCTTCCCAGAGGTGACAGAGGAAAGTTGCTTTTGCATAACACTAATTGGCCCAAAATTGAGTTTTCTGGTTATATCTTTGAGTTATTTGATCAGACATAGCTCCCTCTGACTTGAACGGCCACCAGCTGATCATTCTGTCTGGTGCAATGACAGAACTGTTTGCGGTTCTGGAGGAGACTGAGACAAGTGGTACCGAGTGCCACACACTAGGCAGAGGCTTGAAGGTAAACATCTTATTTTAATTCAGCTTATTTGGATTCAGATGAGAATCCAACTTTTATTTGATTTTCTACAATCAAGCAGGAAGCTCTCCAGGCTTCGCCACCATTCAAAAACATTAATCTCTTAGGGTGGTTGCAAGAAGCTTCCAGAGCCCCCTTTCCTACGGCAGAGACATTGAGTGTATGAGTCTTGGAGCCAGAAAGCCTCTAATTTTAGCAGCTCTGGCAGCAGGATGGAAAGCATCAGGCCTGTCTACTCTGGGGCTGGGACATGCAGATGAATGCGTGAGCTGCTTTGAGGCCGAGCACTTTCAGGGTCTGAGGACCACTGGCCTCAGGTAGACTCTCCAAGGACCCATGTGTGCCCCGAAGTCTTGGTTTCACTGGAAGTTCAGTAAAAAAAAAAGCATTTGTTCAAAAGCAGTGGATTTTTTTCAAGGAAACATTGTTTCCTTGTAAGATTTCCAACCTGCACCACCAAAAAAAAGCCCATTTATGCCCTCATTTATTATAAATTCTTGGAACGCACATCAGAATTTTTCATGGATGGAGTTACCAGTTACTTTGAGGAGGATGTGTGTTGTATAACTGATTATATAACTGAATGTAATTACTTTTTCCAAAGTACACACAACACAATCTCAGCATTTTTTGCTTATCGGTAGATCTTGGTTATTAGAGTTTATATATGAATTTTCACTTGTGCCAAGCATGATACGACCAGGCCAGATGTTCTCAGACCTCCCCCTATTCGAGGAATATACACCAGCACACTCACAGGTCTATGTTCTGCATCGTGAAAATCAAGTGACAAGATATATGGATACTTTTACGCCTCTTGAGCTCAGGGAAATGGGAAGAAATGGTATGCAATAACATTCCTTTCAAGACTGGAAAGCGTTTCCATCTCTCTTCCCACCCATAGGTGAATGATACAGAATCTTTGTGATTCTGCATCGAAAAATTATTTAGTATTTACTGACTCTATCTTTGTCAACAAACCTATCCCCTGACCATTTAGCTTGACACTTGGATTGTTCTAACCATAAATATGTATTTCTCCTTAACAGGATCATCTCTTCAGGAAGTGGCAAGAGGTCTGAGCTGCAAAAAGATGACTCTTTTGGTGATTCTGCATCACTTGGGAGGGATCGAGCTCCCAGATGCAGGATTGCATCATTCTCTGGAGCACATGCTTGTTTTGTCCACTACATGGTTTGTCTAGTGGTCTTCCTCCTATGTGACAAATATTTGGAGGTACCACTGTTTTCAGACTGTTACCTGTGGCACAGGAGAGAGAGCTTGCCCTGCTGCAATGAGTATTGGGTTCTTGGGAGCACAGGAAAGTGTCTTGTCTTATTTTTTTTCAGGAATAATTTATGATTCAGCTTCCTAATCTGGTCTGAGCCTACACTGTTGAAGGCCAGGAAACTGTTTGGAAAGGCAAGAGAGGGCCACCTGCATGTTATTTCATTGGCCTGAAAGAAATACCTGACTAGGTGTTTGTTGAAACCTTAGCTGTGGAATTCCTAGCAGTGAAATTCTTAGCTTCTTTAAATGACAGCCTTTGAATTAGTCTTTGCAAACTTAGCCCAAAGTTTGTTTGAAGGTAACTGGTATGTCATGCACAGTGAGTATGCTGGAATGCAATAAAGGGAGCTCAAGCTGAGGGAGCATGGTCATATTTGGGAGGCTGATAAAACCAGACAGAGAGCAGACAGACTTAGAATTCATTGTAAAGTCAGTGAACAAGGAGTGAACAATACTGAGTTGCTCATATAGTTCCACAGGGCTTTCATTGATATTCATTATTCACTCCTGTGACTCAGAAAGTAGGAAGATGCATTCTCTGAAAGAGGAAATGCCCCAAAGTGAAGGTGAACTTCTGGTCATTTCCAGGTTATTTATGAGCTTAACCCTTGTCTCACTTCATGAACACACAATGGTTCTAGGTTTTTCATTTTCATACCCTATGTACGAGTGCAAAACAAAGTATGTCTAACATTAGTATATATTTCATCTAAAGCATAGTGACCTTAAGACTGAAGAGTGATGGTGTACTTTTTCAGTAAATGCAGGCCTTAAAGTTCACATCCTAATCCAGGCCCCATGCAGAAGTGGAGGTGTTCAGACCACCCAAATTTAGCCACCCAACTCGGCTGGTTAAGCTAGCCAGCTAGGCTTTCCAGGTTTCTTCTGGAGTCAATGGGAAAAGAGGGAGGGGAGAGAGAGAGAGAGAGAGACAGTCACTTCTAAGAGCAATCCAGTAAGTCTGTGCCAGGTTTATATTCTGAATTGCCTCTAGGAAAGCTTCTCTGTTAAGGGAGTTTAAGGAGGCAAGTCAGGTAACTTAACTAACTAGGCTGGGTGCCTAAATGCATTGCTCTGAAAATACCTCTTCTTGTGCTGTAGAAAACAGTATTATGTATCCTCACATCTATACACTGAATCCCAGGATGCTGCAAAAAGTCAGTTTTACTACTTTCCTCTAGTTTGTGTTTGTACTCCCCAGCATTGTTTGTCCCTCTCTTTCCCCTGTGCCCTAAAAGACCTGGAAGCCATCCATTGAGCAGCCTGGAAGTTATCATTCACCTACACCCTATGTGCAGTCTAGTAGTAGAGGATGTGGGTCTTTATTCTGTTCCTTGTCTTTATGTCTTTCTACAGAACGGTGTCACAGCATTCTGTAATAAAAGTATTTATAACTGTAATTATCTGGCATCACACAGCAGTTTGGAAATCTCCCAATCAGACAGGAATCTGCTGAAAGATGGTGAGTTGGTAGAACTTAAATGCTCTGTTGAAATAGGTTAATTTTGTTGGCATTTTTAAAGGAAAACAGGCAAAGCAACTAGCTGCCTGGCTCGTTGGCAGGTCAGCCAGCAAGCAGGCAGCTCCTGAAAGACTCTCTGTTTTGCCAGAACCACCATGATGCCAGCTTTTCAGAGTGGCACTGAACATAGTTAGCAGCTCCTTAGGATTTTATCACAAAGTAAAAAATATTTTTCTGGTCAGCTCTGAGTTACCTAAAGTTGGTTTGTTTGGTTTTGTTTTTTTTTTAGTTCTTTCCCCTCCTTCCCCTTCCCTATTACCAGGGAAAACCAGTTCATCTGAGGCTCCGTTGTTATGGTTTGTTTTGTTTTCTCTCCCCCTTGTTCCAGTGCCTCAATTATTTCCGATCTGCATGTTTATTTTTTGGAAACTAAAACGCTTTCCTGCTCTTTCACCCGATACTTCCTTCCAGAAGGTCTATCTTTCTGGCACTTGGAGAATGTGATTTCAGCTCCTGCCTTGCCAATAGATGAGCTACAGGCAGCTGCTGCTAATTCCACTGCTCTCAGCTTTGCAGACGCAGCATGGGAGGAAGGAATCAAGCACAGACTGGGTATCCTTCATACCCCAAGAATACTTTTTAAGGGACTTTACACAAGTCTGAATCAGGTACTTGAAGTAATTGGCTCTGGAGCTTGAGAACAGAGTCTCTGTAGGTACATCTTGCTGGAAGGAGGTATGTGGTCGTACGAGCTGGGGAATAAGATCAGTGTGACAAAAACATCCCTATCCAGGTCTGCTGCTGGCTGTGGAGCTGATGTGCCTTGGCCACAGCAGCATCACAGAGCCATAGGGCTCAAGCAAGGCTTTGTTCTGAGCCAGTGTGACTCTGTTGACAACCAAGGCAAGCCACTATGTATTGAGTTACAGCTTCCTGTGCAGGCAGGGAGAGGGAAAGCTGGCCAGGACGACTGTATTTTTCTTGAAATCGCCACAAAATGCATCACTTGGAGATTAAGAACTCTCCAGAGATGAGAGCAGGAGATGTGGTTTCACGTTGAGGTCAGAATACACAAAAGCCCATAGCATTTCAGTGTTCCTTATCTGAAGGAAGGAAAACTATTTGCATACCCTTCTACTAGAGTATTTTTTGTTATATAGTGTGAGGAGAACCATCTTTATTAGGAGGATCTCAAGTGTGTTTTAGGGGGCCAAATGGCAAACACCCTGCCCCTGTTCTGTCTATAATCATGGCCTTGCTCATCTCATAGAAATAATATAAATGTGTGCAGAAAAAGTGTTGACAGCTGTGTATCTGTTATGCCTAAGTCGACATGCGACTTTGCTATCCGTGAGCCATTAGTTCTTGATTGTTTTTTTCTCTGCCAGGAATTCAAGGCAAGAAAATCTATTTCAATCTGAATAAAATGACAAGCTACCCCATGTGCTGGAGATTTCATCAGTTCACCCAGGCGGACAGTGGTATGAAACTATAGAGGGACAGGTGCCCATAATAAATCAACTTAGACTTCTGTGCCTTCGATGCATTTATGATGATGATGGTAATATTTTATACATGCAGAGTAACTTTCATTCAAAAAGCTCCCACACTTTGCAAACTATATGGAAAACATGTTATATCTGCAACATTGACATAGTTGCATTTTTTATAGCAGCTTTTATCCAGAATCCTCAAAACCATCAATGGATTGTTGTTTAAACAGGAGACCTCCCCACAAAAAAATCCTCTCTGACGTGAAATAAATTCACTGTAATCACATACTTTCAGAGTTGTGAACCAAGTATATTCCAGCCTCTGCCCCAGAAAGCACTTAAGTGCACACTAAACTTGGCAAACTTGCACCACCCTTTTGACTGCAATGCATTAGCTGAAGATAAGTGTGTGCTTAAAGGCTCCCGGGACTAAGACTAGGAAGCTGTTTCTTGAAGATTCAAACCATCAACAAAGAGGGAGGAGAGGTAGGGAGTCTGTTCATTGGTTCCCAAATTTAAACCTATTGGCTGCTCTTCTAATTAAAGAAATATGCAACAAATCTTGGCAGAGAAAACCAAGTTTGCTGTGCTGGCTGGAAATACTTAAACTTTCATCCTGAAAAGAAATATTCTGAATACGTTAAGGCTTTTGTGTGTCACCCTGCTTGTGTGATGTGAAATGGAGAATGCCCAGCCTGGGCTAGCAGCTGGGTTTCAAAACTCACGCCGTTTCCCTGCCGTTTCCCAATCCTCTGTTTTCTGGCACAATCTTATACATTCCAAAATCAGATTGCTGCTGAGCCCTGAAGGTAAATTGTCTTGGATTAGAATGAGTTAGCAGAAGTGAATTTTAGCCACCCCACCGTCCTCCACATCTTTGCACACATTACAAACAGGAACGGTTACGTCTCCTGAAGGAGTTCCATTGTCCCACCATAAGAAAGAGCTGGTCAGCAAGGCAATGGGCTCTTTCAGATGAGGTGCTGCCTTCTCTGAGTGACACGGGGCAGTACTGCCTCTGCTCAGTGAAAATGCAGCCTAATTTACCATGTATGTGGTAAGAAAGTAGATTGCTTCCTAGCCTGCATCTGCACCCCACAGCTGCAGACACACAGGAGTCATTTGAGGTGGCTTAAGCAATGGTAATGTTGAAAGGGTGGTGGTGAAGGTGCTTGTCCCCTCTTGCTACTTGCAGCAGTGTGCTTGCTGCTTCCATTGATGAGCAAATCAATTAGCACTGGCACACAGCACCATAAGCTGTGCAGGTTAACCTGCATGGGGTGGTTAGAGACACTGAGGAGATGCACAAAAAGCTAATTTAGCCGATAGTGTTTTGAGCAACTATGTGTTTTCTCACCTCTTATAAACAGGAACCAGAGGCTTTAATTCCCATTTTTGAAGGACAAACCAATACCCAGATCCTTCCACCTCTGGGAGTAAGAGTGAGGAATACGTCACTGTTCTGAAACTGCTAGAAACCAGCAATAACATGCAATCCCAGCCCAAGGCTTGGCTGGAGGCTTTTTCTGACACCTCTGCTCCCGCTGAAGCTGCCATGATCCTGGAGAACACTCCTTGGCAAGACGCTTGCGTTGCGGGACACCCATTGTGCCCTGGAAGAACGATTCAGGCAGCTTAGCACTGCAGTTTTTAATGAGAAACTCCCCTCTTCAGTGTCCTACTGGTGCATTCCCATGTGAAACTTAGCATGTGGCCAGTTTCCCAAAGCTGGTTGGTCTTCATGTACGACTTCCTTAAAAATATTTGGCCCTATGGTTTAATACTTCTGAGTGTAGGAATAGTTTTAACTTCACAGCTGCGCATTTTTAATAGGTTTGGATATACAGCAAGTAGTTTTATTTGGAGACAAATACAAAAGTAATTGGTGTTTTGCTGAGGATAGACACGGTCTAAAGTGACTTGGATTTTCTTGTAGCACAAGCTGCCCAATGTAAACAGATCTTAAAAAAGCCTGTAAGGAATGTGGACATTTTCTCTCTAAATGCTTCTTCAGCTTTGAGCCTGTAATTGAACAACAAAGGTGTGCAGATCAACTTGTGCCACCTACATGCTGGTAATTCAATCTCACCCAAACACTAATACACACAGATGAAGGAGGCTAAATTTGAAATAGCCTGAGTAGAGTTTTTTAGAGAGCTTCACCAGCGCACGTCAAACAAACACTGTTGCCAGGATGTGAGTCAAACATCATTTTTAGCAGGCAAGCTGAACTGATCAAATGTCTGAAAAATCAGACTTGCATAGAATTATTTTATGAAGCTGCATAAGATTAAAACATTAAAGCAAATAATTGGCAAGCAGTTAAATCATAAGCAGAGTTTCCTTGGTTCTCAGTGAGGTTGCAACTTTTGTGGCCAAACACATGGTGAGATTAAATGCACTAGTTTTACAGAAACTTTACAGAAAAATAAAAAAGGAGGGGTCCATGAAAAAAAGAATCACAGAGCCTCTACTTGAACCTAGATCATAATATAGCATCTTGCACCTACCTGTATGAAGTGTTAAATGATGTATGAGAGTCCCTTAGGCCTCATTCGGAACAGACAAGCACTCTCAGAAGCACAAGGCATCCAAATGCCATTGAAAATGGAACCTCTGGCAGGACTCAGTGTACTCCACCTTGTACACAGCACGGCCAAAGAGGATGGGCATGTGCCTTTACACTGGGAACTGACCTTTCTTCCCTGCTTTGGAGAAGGAGCTGCCCCACTTTTTTTTTTTCAAATGGGTTAAAACAAGTCCAAAAAGCTGTAACTTTCACTAAAGATGTTTAAGATTAACCCTCATATGATAATAAATGTACATACAGAAGCAGTTATGATAGTTTGAGACCTGATATTTGCAGGCATTATCTGGGCAATAGAAAAGCTAATCCTAAAGTTATCGACCAGATGCAAAAATACATGTGTAAAATGTATATATGCCGATGTATTGGAAGTGTTCAATGGCTGTTCACAGATCTGCTATTGAATTTGATTTAATATTAATCTAATGCTAACTAGATGGCTTTAAGAATTAATTAAAAACTAAAGGATACATCTTTTTGGTGAATCCATTCCTCCAGGATATAATTTAAATTAGTTGTTCTAACTACTTATAGATACCCATTGCTGAATCGAGAAACTCCTAGAATTACATCAGTGTATTTTTAATATTCTGTTAAAAAAAATGAGGGCTGTAGAAAGTTACCTTTTCTTGGGAATGGTAACAGCTCAAAACGTTATGGTGTTGTGCTGATTTTGTGAACATCATTGCATTAAATTTTGAGCATTGCCAGTAATATATTCCAAAATATCTGAAAACTTGTTCTGGAAAGAATTCTTCAGAAACTGATGGTTTGTACAGATAAATATCTGTTTGTACAGATAAATATCTGTATTTTTCCTCTTTTCTTCCAAAGGCATTTGCTATTCTCTAGAAGAAGTACATAGAAGAACAAGGGGAAAATTTGAATCCTTTCCATGGTGGACTGGAGGCCTGTCTTCAGCTCAGAGAGTTTTAATCTGATTTGTTGCATTCTGTATAATTACATAAACATCTGCAAGTGTCAAAGTGGTTCTGGAGAAGCAGGATTCCCTAAGAAGTCCAGTGAGGCTTCAAACAGTATTGTCCACGTTCCAGACACATGAGGTAACCCTGCTCATGTAGGAAGTCCTTACTCATTTTCTGTATGGAAAAACAACACTTGCTAATGGAGCTCCAGAGCCTACAGACCACTGAGTGCCTCCTCTAGTATTTGCAGCAGCAGGATCTCCCGTTGAACTGTTATGCCATCTGGAGAACTTGTGCTATGTTCATAGTATTCCTTTCCTGAGAGTTATCTTGCTTTGCTCTCTGGAAATGGGAGGATTTTGTAGTAATTTATGGGCTTTGTGTTCAACATTGAACATGGATGGTATCTTTTGTATTATTTAAATCTTTCATTTATCACTTCATAGCATTCGCAAAATGTGCTTTCTCTTGTCTCCTGCATTCTGGGGCAATACAGAATATTTCCCCAAAAGCTATGCAGCCCTGAGCCACCTGCCAGATTCCCACGTATTATAATATTTTTGGCCAGCTGCTGTGGTTGCTGTTCATGCCAAGGACAAGAATCTCCCTGCTCTGGTTTTAGCTTTCGCGAAGTCCGGAGCCTGCTTTCAGGCGGTGCTGAACTCTGAGGGTAAGGCCTGAGTCAGCAAGAGTTAAAATAAAAGGTCAAACTTCCCAGAGCCTGTAACCAGTTGGTGGAGCCCAGGTATCGTGTCCTATCTTGATGTGAGTGTAATGTATCCCCTTTCTCCCCTCTCAAGCCCTTTTAGGCAGAATAGCAAATATACAGACAAAGTGATCCCAAAGGAGAATTTTGGCAGCAGATACTGACGTGGCTGATTGCTGAGAGCTGGTGTCCTACCTCTGGCTGGGTCACTCTTAACCCCAGCTCTGCCAAGGACATGCTGTTGAATTGGGTGAGTTGGAAGTTTTTCTTATTTTAAGAGCTAATACTGACCTTGTCATGCTTTGCTTTTTTTTTTTTTCAGTATCAAATAGGCTTTTATTAATCTTCTTTTCTGGTGCCTCACATTTCTGATTATTTTGCAGTTTTCTGGTGGACATATCACATCCATGTCAGAGTACTCAGAGATGTTTGGGAGTGTTCAGAAAACAGCAGCCTACTTCCAAGTGACCATTTGTTTTGTGTGCCCGGTTCAAAACATATGCTGGGTATGGGGTTTTGATTCTTTGGAAATTCCTGACATTCCCCTCTGGAAGTCAGATGTCTCAGAGAGAATATCCAAGATCATTGGCTGCTTTTCTGAAAAAAAAAAAAATCAGGCTACAGTGCTCCAGGAATATATTTAATCACAGTCATGTCTGCACACAGAAGAAACACCAGCACTGCCCAAAGAGGTTGTTTCTGCAGACTGCTGATGCAAAGGCAGATCATATTAATGAGTCTGTAAGCATTGCCAGAAAGAATTGTAAACATGCAAACAGAGAAACTTCCTTCTCAAAACTGCTTTGGATGTAAGAAAAGTCATCTTTTGTGCTGAGACAACACAGCTCAGTGATTATTTCTACATGGCTTCTGATTCGAGAAAAGGTATAAGAGTCCAGAAAAAGAGAAATCCAAGTGGAAGAGTTAGATCAACAAATCTATGAGGAGGGAAAGTAGTCTACACTCATGAAACATATGTTGTAAAATTTGCTGGGCAGACTTTTTCTGGATTCATGCTCAGGAGATGAAAAGTCTTATTTCTTATTGCAAGAGAGTCAGAAGAAAAAATTGTGCTCAGACACTGAAAAGGTCCAAGAGGAAAAGGGGACATCTGGGAACAAGCAACTTACTGTTGCTAGTAGCTGGTAGCTGGAGAGGCTCTGGTGGTGTAGAGCTGGACTCCCATGAACATAGCTGGGAGCTGTGGAGAAGAAATGCTAGAGGTGTAATGCATCCTGATAAAGATTTACATACGATTTCCTTAGCACCTCTGAATTTTGCAGCATTTCTGTCTGGGATTCCTGTACATAAAGTTGTGAGGGAAAAAAATGGCATACCTTATACTTACTAAAAAAATATTTCTTGCTGCAGAATTAAAAGATTCATGGTCATAATTCTTCAGTCTTTTATGCCATGGGTAACTCTCAAAGAATTATAGACTTGATAATGTGTTATGATTACATTCCCTCAGACAGCCTTAACTTTTGAGTAGAGCACAGCTCTTCAATTGACCTGAAAGCAAATAAAGAAATACCATCCACGTCACTTGCTTTCCAGGATGTGTACAACAAACACCTGAGTGGTCAATGCCCACTGGGACTGCTCAGCAGTGCATGGACAGCCTTATCAGCCCCAGAGGGATGATGGGAGCTGTGGGGCAGAGTTGATCCAAGGGCATGTCCAACTATTCATTTATCTATTGATTTTTTGAAGCCTGAATGGCCAAGTTCCACGTACCACAGTGATGCACAACTGCTGCCCGTTGAAGGCCTTCTCAGGGAGCATAGATTGGGATTCCTGTGTGACATGAAAATTTTAAATTTGTTTTGACTGAAGTGAGATGTAGGTGGCAGTAATGTGTGTAGTAATGGCAAAACTACGCAAGAAGAAGGGATGAGTCTGAAGTAGTAGGGTTAATATCCTGTCCTTTTTATAAATCAGTTGTTGAAATGGGCAGCTTCCTGTTTGTTGGTTTAATTTTAGTTGAGTTGAATTGAATTGTTTTGGTGGCTGATTGACTCAAAAGCTGACCTTAGGAGCTGTACTGCTGGACAGAAGAAATCTGGGGCATGTGTCTGTGAAAGAGGACAGGGCCCCTGTGTTATTCTCTCATTCTTTTTTCAGGCCTTTCCATCCCATTAGATCTCCATCAACGTTCTCCAGATTGAGGGCTTTGCTTCAGCTGCAGTGGCTGTGGAGGCATTCTTTCTCATGAAGTAGTGCAGGGCTAAGGAAAGTTGAGCACTTGGACTGCAAGCACAAGTGGTGTCTTTCTTCCTTGTGGGTATGTTAATCCAAACAACCTATTAAAGACCTGAGCCAGTTCTCACATATTTAATCATGTGTCTTATTTGGGTTTTGTTTGGGGTTTTTTTGCTCTGCAAGTCAGAACAACTGGTCCTGCTCATTCTCACCTTTTTCCTGTTTGTGCTGGTCCTGGCTGTTCCCTGTGAAGCACCTCTCCCTTGTGAAAGTAAATAGTGCTTTAAATGGAATTCTTCAGCAGAAATGCCAGGGCAAAACCAGTATGATCGTTCGTCTTCATATGCAAAAATAACTTCCAATGGAAATTCTGAAGAAATTCTTAATTTCTGACCACTTCTTCCATCTGGTATATTCTTGTGTCCTTTCCTTCATGTGCTTTTCCCTTCGTACCTTCTCCAACCCAGTTACAATTTATTTAATAACTGCCAAAGTATTTTATTCTTCTTGTGCAAGGAAAAAAGCAGCGTATGTCCTTAAGATTATCTGCCTGAAGTGTGATACTATACAATATTGTTTGTGCAACATAGAAGGAGAAAACTCTCTGAACACCTTTGGAAGTGGTTAAATTTTTCCATGAATTTCCAAGGCTTTGGATCAAACCCAAACGACGTGCCTCTGCTGCAGTCATGGCTAACAGTCATAACAAACTCATGGCAAACTGGGCTGGCTTCTTTGGGGAAATGTGTTTAGTCAGAGAGCGTATCTGGAAGGTAACACACCTGCTTTCATCTTACCAAACCCCCAGACACAGAGCATGGACTGGTGCACAAATATGCGTAACTACAGTTTAGCAGCACGGAGGAAATTTTTAATTCTGCGGCTCCCTTACTCCCTTTGAGTAGGATTTCAGTCCATCAACAGTCTTGCTCATTTTAAGAGAGCTTTTTAGATGAGAAGCTAAAGGATGTGATTAAAGCTAAAACACTGATTCTTCATCATTTGTGTTTTCGAATGTGTATGGCAGAACCCAAACCTCATGGAAGGAATCATTGACATAGAATGATTTATGTTGGAATAGACCTATGGAGGTCCTCTTGTCCAAAAAAAAAAAAGATAGGATAGCATTTTGTTGTTCAGTTTTAACTTTGACTTCATATCCTTTTCCCATTTCCTAGAGAAACTCACGTATCATTATTGGGCTATACCATGCAAACTATTAAATAAAAGCATCTGCAAACTCATTAATAGGAGCTTACTCTCACTTGTGTTTGATAATAATTCACAAAGCTCACTCATTAGACACCTTAGGTTGGGAACACAATAAAAAAGCAGTTTCTGTCTTGACGAACTGCATCAAAGCAGTGTGCCCAGGTGGATAAGAAGGTCAATGGCATCTTGGCCTGTATCAAAAACAGTGTGGTCAGCAGGACCAGGGAGGTGATTGTGCCCCTGTACTCAGCACTGGTGAGGCCACACCTCGAGTGCTGTGTTCAGTTCTGGGCCCCTCAGTACAAGAAGGACATTGAGGGGCTGGAGCACGTCCAGAAAAGGGTGACAAGGCTGGTGAAGAGGTTGGAGAACAAGTCCTACGAGGAACAGCTGAGGGAACTGGGGTTGTTTAGCTTGGAGAAGAGAAGGCTGAGGGGAGACCTCATCACTGTCTATGGCTGCCTGAAAGGAGGCTGTGGCAGAGCGAGTGTTGATCTCTTCTCTCAAGTGGCAGGTGATAGGACAAGGGGAAACGGCCATAAGTTGTGCCAGGAGAGGTTCAGACTGGATATTAGGAAGAATTTCTTTACTGAAAGGGTGGTCAGGCACTGGAACAGCTGCCCAGGGAGGTGGCTGAGTCACTGTCCCTGGAAGTGTTTAAAAAACGGGTAGATGAGTTTTTGAGGGACATGGTTTAGCAGAGGATGGGTGTGGTTGGACTCGATGATCTCAGAGGTCTTTTCCAACCGCAAGATTCTATGATTCTATGAAAATATACATGAGTGGACTGACTCTAACTCCCCTCTACCAGAAAGTAAGTTGCAAGTTGGAGTCCTCTGAGAAATTCTAAGTAGAATGATACTATAACTGTAAAAATTATTAACAGGTCTGTTATTGTGTCCCACGGGTGATGACAAATAACATAGAAAGCCCATCTCATTTGGAACCAAATAGACATTTTAGTTGATATTCTCTAAGCTGATATTCTCTAAGGACCAGTGAAGCCTCTTGTTGCACTACTTTGCACATATAATTAGAAGGCTGCTCTTGGTTGCATTGGCACAACCCAGGGCTGTCAGTGGAGTTACACTGGTATACCCGAAAGATGTTTGACCTCCATTTTTTCTCAGACATACTTAAAAACACCAAACTCCTTAAATGACAAGAGTAGCCTCACATCTTAGACTTCTGTCTGAGTGCTAACTTTTGCTTACCCACTGCCAGGATTTACTCCTCTGCAGCCCAAACATTCCTGGGCAGGAAGCCTCATGTCTGCCCAGCTTGTGGTTTTTCTGATTTGTGTATGAAGTATGAGAGGGACTAACTTGTTTGATGGATGAGAGTTGTCAAAGTTGGACCATATGGCCTACTTGGTCTCTGCCTGTCTCTGAGAATGCAAGCAAAAATATGCTGGAATTTTTTCTCCCTTTGGTGTTTCTTTCAGGGATCCCATTACAGAGTGAGCTTTTGCAGAGCATATAATAATGGAGAGGCAGTTAAAATAAATCCTTTGGGTTTAAAGTTGGCAGCTAAAATATTCCTATACAAAAGGTTGCGTGTGAACTAGTCTTTCTTCTTGGCCTTGATGACATGACATCAGCAGAGGATGTGGCTCTCGTAGTTTTCTTCCCACTCCAGATGATTTCTGGCACACCAGTCTGACAGTCCAGTCTTAGTGCAATCAACAGCAATGTCTTTGATGCCTTAGGTCAGATTTTTTTATCGTAGTTAGATCTGTCTGTCTCATGTGGATAGCGCAAGACAGCCAAAGAGTATGTAAAGAAGTTTGTAACTAGCTGTCCAACTTCCAATGCTGATTGACTAATTTGCATCTTTGTAAGACAGAATGAGCCTTCCTGAAATACAGCAATGAGCAGCCCTGTCCCTAGGAGACTGTGGAGGCACATCCTCAAAGATGAGAGGACAGGCCCTCTGGTAGCCTACACCTTCTGCAAGAGACTGAAACCTGTGGATCTAGAAAATGAATGTATGCAAACCCTGATGTGTTTGTTAAAGTAGTTCTAATTCTTCGAAGCAACCAAGTAGTTTACGTATCAGAAATTGCCAAACTGTTGCTCACAGTGATCCAAGAGTTCCTCTTGGACTGTGGTACGTTTTTTCTCTGTTCTGATTGTTGTACTACAGTGAAAGAAAGTAAAATATATGTATGCATGTATTATTTACGTTAGCAGAGATTCAAATGTTTCAATTCTTACATGAAGAACGTAGTTCTTAAAGACTGAGGAGGAGGTTAGTGCTAATATATGGAAGAGCCCATGAGCTGAAGCATAGAGTGCTTGTTGTGAGATTGAGCTGAGCAGTGTTCTGCCTACTCCAGAGGAAGACAGGCTATAAAATATCTGCAAGAACAGGACTGTGCCAAGTCTCTTCTGCTGTCTTCTGAAGTTGACTTTGCTCAGACTAGAGTTGAGGGGACCTGCCAGAAGTAGCAGCTGGAGCTGTAGGGCACACCACGGTGTTAGTGTATACTGCCAGGGGGCAGAGAGAATTAGAGAGCCTCCTCCACTCAGTGCTGTGAGAAGCAAATATCAGGACTGGGGGTTACACCTTATTACAGGCATATGAATGTCATTTTTACTGTGTTCCCCTGCCTTCTGCTCATGTAGGTGTGCTGCACCTATGACAGTGTCTTCCCAGTGAGGTAAGCACTCATGTATAGGAGACGTCACTGGACAACTTCATGAGTTGATACAGAAAGACAGATTATTTTATACAACAGACCTTCAGTGAGAATGTATTTGCACTGGCTATCATCTTCATTAGCCCTACTTGCCTACAACCTGCATGTCATCTCCACAGAGGACTGAATGTCCAGAGAGAAATAGGAAATGAAAGAGAATTGCATGTGTGTTTATTAATAAGAACAGGTCAAAGTATGGAATAGTTTAGGAGAGAATATATAATGTTTAACTACGACTTCATGCAAAATAATCCATGTTTCATGTGCCTTGCTGCACATCCTTAGCAGTGCCTGTGAACTGGCCATTAAAAAGTTACCACCTTGATACAATGAACACTGGCCCACAGAATTTTTTGTATGTGGGGACAGGCATCATGCTGGGACAGAAGTATTAATTCAGCTCTTTAGAATTCCCTTTGATCTGTACCAGAAATACCCAATATAATACCTCTGACCTAATTGTATTTTAAACCTCAGCTCCTCAAGCATTTGGACTCTGCACTGTCCTCCCAAAAGGCAAATGCAAGCTCAGTACGTTAGGGGGTTTTGCTTGTGTCAGCTCCTTTATTTTAACACTATTAACTATTGCCTCACCAATTTAGTGCTATTTAGTGTACCAAAAAGATGGTGTTTCCACTTGAATAGAATGTCATTTGTGGTAACTCCATCTATCATTTTAGCTCTTACCCAAAAGATATAATTAAATCTCTATTAAAGTATTGGGACTCTGGAACACTGATCTTTCACAGATCATTTAATCAAAAAGCTCAAATAACTAACTACTTTTAAAGAGGATCAGCCAAAGCTTCTCGTGAGTATATATGCATGCACACAAAAATGAAGAGTCCAGGATTCTCATGCTTTCAGAGGCAGAATTTTAAGGCTTTTGTGTTGCAAAGGGTTAAACATACAGTTAAATTCATGTGTGTTTGTACATGATGTTCCACTAAAGGAAAAAGAAAAAAAAAAGTCTCAATGGAATATTTTCAGTCAGGTCTAATAAAAACATCACTGGCTTTTCAGCTCTTCAAAGTCTGCAAGCAGATGTATTCAAATCACTCAGCTTCTGCTGCAGGAAACTATGGGTAAAATAATTCAAAAAATGTATATATGAGGAGAAAAGGCTTCAAGAAATAAAAAAATTCTCTTCACTTAAACTTTATAGATATTAAGGAATGGTCCATAAAACATCATTCTTTGCCTTGGTTCAAAATCACGTATCTTCAGTGTTTCTCTCCAGAGCAATAGAAAGGGGTAGATATTCCTTCGGTACTCTTTGCTACTTTATAAATGTACTTTACTATTTAGAGTCCAACAGTAATAAGAAGCCCTAATGATATTTACTATTCTATTTAAATGAGAAGAGAGATTTCCCCTGCTCTTACATGTATGATGTGCTCATGTAATGGATACATTCCCTTTCATAGCGCGTGCTTATGCAGGAGATGCTCTGTGTGTGTAAACACATATACAGGCAGCAGTGGTGGAAGTAAACACAGACAGAGGGTGGTTTTGAGACACCAGCTGTTAGAGGTACAGCCTTTGAGAACCTGATGACCATATGCAATGCCTGACTGATCTATTTTTGCAGTGGATGTTCTGCCCCAGTGCCTGAATGTGAGATTGGCGTCTGCTTTGCATAAACAGCTTGATAATGATCACAAAAACAATGCTACATATTTACATGTGAGAGTATGTGCATAATAATGCAACTCAGAACCCATACACTGCAATCTTCCAGTAATGCTCTTGCCACGTGACTAGAAGTTGATATACTTGTCACAAGAATGCACCAGGTATCATAACTTATAGTTTTTGAATGCTGCACTTGGTAGCAAACTAAGACAGAGCCAGTCCTGGTCCCATTGTGATCATCATTAAAGAAAAGGCTCTCCTGACTCAGGACAGGAAAATTGTCAGTGTCTTCTGTGACTTGTTGCTTTTCAACGGTCTTGTAGTAGATGTGGGGCATTAAGAAAGCAGAAAATAAGGGAAATAATTCCTTTAAATTATTTTTAGAAAACATGGGGTTGAATTGCTAGCTGTGATGTCTCTTTATAAGGAAGCAATATCCAAAGCTGCAAGAAATGCCTCTGCCTTCTGAGAAGACAGGGAGTCAGAAGTGATGGAGGTCTGCACCACCCGTGTGCGGCTTTGCAGCTCTTCTTTCCAAAGGGCTTTGTAACTCTGCCTGAAGATGTAGATTTAGCTGTAGAGAGACATCCACATTCCTAGCCAGTAGAGTATAAGCCATTCAATGCCCTTCTGGCTGCAAGCTCTCATTTGTTGTGTTCAGAGTGAATAAACTAATATGAAGGCTGTGTCGCGTTCCACCAGAGCGTGTAGTCCAACTGAGGGTGTTTGTTTCATGCCCTGATGAATGTCATGAGGACTGTAAAAATATTTAAGGGTACAAGACCAGCTGGGATAGCTTGGGAGTGCAGGGTAAAAAGAACAAAAGCTAGCGTAACCTCATTCATTCCAGTTTGTGGAAGATATCTCTGATCCCAAACCTTGGGGACAGCTGACTGCAGTAGACCAAAACAGAGCAAGGACATAAGCAGACTAAAGGTCTACAGGTCAGGTTTGGTCCTGAGTCTTCTTATAATTGTTTCTTAGAAAATATATCTATAGCATCCTCATCAGACCTTGTCCAAGCCACTGTGTCTTTAACACCGCAGCCAGATGCAAAGGCACTCAAGACACAGAATTGTCTGTTCTTGATCTGTCCCTCCATGAGGGTGTGCTATGTTCGTGTGCATAGTCTCCTTGTTCAGGCTACTTTTTTTGTCCAGTGTTCTCAATTCTGTGTCTTGGTTCAAATCCCAAACCAAAGTTCTAACTAGTTCTTCCTGAGCATACTCATACATCATGGCACGGTGTACTGCCTACCTCTTCTATGACATCTCCAAGACAGGTTAAAGACTTATTTTGAAAGCTTGCCTTTCACATGCAGAAGACTATCCACCTTTGAACTATTTCATGATGGGCTGACCAGGGGTAGCAGTTCTCTCTTACATTCTCTTCAGGCCACACCATAAGTCAGGCAAAATATAAGATGACTTTGAGGCTATTTAAATGCTTCTTGATTGAGAGTCTTGAGTTATTCCGCTTTGCAGACTCATCAAATCAAACCCTTCCTCTGCAAGATTTTCAGGCGTTTTGTTCTTACAGGATTCCTGGTTCATGGACTCATAGAACCGTAGCATAATTTGAATTGGAAGGGACAGCTAAGGGTCTTCTAGTCCAATCTTCCTGCAATAAGCAGGGACATCTTCAACTAGATCAGGTTGCTCAGAGCCCCATGCAATCTGACTTTGAATGTTTCTACAACCTCTCTGGGCAACCTGTGTCTGTGTTTCACTACCCTCATTGTAAAAAATGTCTTCCTTACATCTAGCCTGAAGCTACTTTCTTTTAGTTTAAAACCCCTTCTCCTATTGCAACAGAACCTGCTAAAGGGTTTCTCTCCATCTTTGTTATAGGCCTCCTTTAAGTACTGAAAGGCTGCTCTAAGGTCCCCCTGGAGCCTTCTCTTCTCCAGGATGAGCAACCCCAACTCTCTCACCCTTTCTTTATAGGAGAAGTGTTCCACCCCTCCAATCATCTTCATGGCCCTCGTCTGGACTCGCTCCAACAGGTCCATGTCTTTCCTGTGCTGAGGACTCCAGAGCTGGACACAGTTCTCCAGGTGTGGTCTCACCAGCGTGGAGTAGAGGGGCAGAACCAGTACATTTGGCTTTCTGGCCTGTGGACATACATTGCCGGTTGTCACTTCCAAACTGCAGAGCTGTCAGTCTCACTGCTGACCCTGGCTCCTGGGTGAGATTTCATAGTTTTTCTTCCCTGGAGCCACAAATCCTCTCTTTTGCTAAAAACCTTCAGGTATCTTCCCTTCCTGACGTTATGGTAGCCACTAGCAGCCAGCCTGGAATTCTGTTCCCAAGAGCCATTCTTGCATTCCCTCTGACTCAGATGTGCCACAGTGCTCTCACAGGACAGATCTTTCCCTACAGCCATCTCCAGTCTGTCTACTCCTTTGCTCCCATTAAGGTCAGCCAGTTTTCTTCCTGCAATATATTTATTTCTGTTGGATGCTGTGACCCACCCCTAATGTGTCTGGTAACAGGCACAAGCCATTTGATCCCCCAGACTACCAAGATCACTTGTAAGGTTGTGGGGGAGAATGCTGCCAACTTGTCTGAGGAAAGCATGAGTTTGACTCCCCTTACCCTAACCCTACCCTATATCCTAGGCAGTCCGTTCTGGGAGTTGTCTTTTTTTTCTGCATTCCAGTTCAAAGAGAGGAAAGAGACAAAGTTGTTCTCCAAAAAGGCTGACAGCCTCAGGGGCATAGTCCAAAAGCACTTTGTACACCAGCAGTTCTATTACTTTTATACTGGTGACTGCACAAAGGTTACATGGTTTCAGATTTCCTAACAATAACCCTTTCTGGGAATAAGGAACAAAATTTTTATCCTTGACAGCTCACTAAACCCCCACTGAAGTCACTGAAGTTGTAAATGAGATCAGCAGTTGATTCAGTTCCTATCACTTTTTTTTAAGAAAGACACTTTTCCAGTATTAGTTTCAAGTGACTTTCTGTATTTAAATACACATCTAAAGAACAGAAGGACACACAAGTAACTTCAGGAAAAACTACTGCTGCAGATCTGAAGAAACACTGGATATGTGCCTGGAGATAACTTCAGACTCCTAATCAAAATTGGGTCCCAGACTTTACGAAGTTACTAAAGCTTCCCTAATGTCTGATGATTTGTTTACATGTTCTTTGGCTGTGAGCTAACAAGGCTCCATTAAACAAAATATATATTAATATTGTCCTGTCTAAGTCATGGTCTTTACAGTCCACTGTCATTATGCTGGATTAGCTTTGTAGAGACAACTTGAGGAAACACATGTTCAACCGAGTGGGGTATAATGTGCGCACCTCTGGACAACATGGTATGGTAGATACCTGAAGGGAGAGTCTGTCAGTTCAGTAACATACCTGCAGATAAGAATAGGAAAGTTATTGGATCTCTAGGGCTCCTATATTGCTATTTAGTTTCCATCAGAGGTACCTGTGTAGATCCTGGTACTATGTGTGTGTAAACAAGTGTCTCAAAGAGGATAAAATATTGAAAAGGGGAATGCCAATCTCCAAAGGTCCCCAAGTTAGAAGTGATAAATAACTGGTGGCATGTTTTTGAGTGACCCTTGGGATTTATCACGTCCCACACTTCAGGACACGTATTTCCGGTTATTTCTGATCACCCTGTTTGGTAGCTTTCATGTTCTTTCATGCTTTGCCTAAAGGGAAAAATTATTCAACTATTAGGTCACCTTGTACAACTGCTTTCTTTCTCAAGAGTTCTATTTTCCAGACAGGTACTTCAACCAAAATTGAAGCAGAGATTCCTGAAGGATGAGATATTTTTGATAGGCTTAAAGGCAAAGCCAGCATGACCCAACACTGCACCACACCATAACAAGAAAACAAAGGCAAATTTCTTCTACAGTTGCTCTGCATGACATCTTTATAGAAATTTCCTATTAGATTAAATGGCAAATATTTTTCTCTGCCTTTCCAGTGCTTCCATTCACACAAATATTTTTGCACCGTTAGCTATTGTGGCAGCAAAACTCCAACAAAGATGGTAATTCTGAGAAAAAAAAAAGTCTATTTAGCTGCATGGGTTTGTCAGATACAGGTTTGAGATGGCAAAGATCCTTTATCATCAAGCAAACGTAAAGTTGCCAGAAAGTCAATTCCTGCTGTGTTTTTTAACTTCACAACAATATCACATTATCCTATGATCCCTTTAAAGCACAAACACTAAGTAGAATCTTGTGGTGACGTTTCAGGGTGAGGGAGGTGTTCAGTACCTGTCATTCCTCTCTCTGTCGGTACAGTATCAAAGCACAATATGTAATCTTGTTTTCATAAGGTTTTTTTGCTCTCCTGTTGACTTTGGAGATTGGAGTAGCTGAGCATGTTGGCCATCTATAGTCTGGGGGCACTGCTGGTAATCAAAATTGGTTTACTTCTTGCTAGTTGCTCGACTCTGGTTGCACTATCTGTCATGGAACAAGCTAGTTTTGTGTGGAATGCAGGTCCTGGGAGCACTGCCTGGCTCCCTGGGGTGGGCAGAAGCCCTGCACAGGTCCTGACACTGAGACGCAGCAAGACATCAGTGTCCATGCATTCTTCCTCTAGCTCTCTTTTCCTCCCATGTAGACATTGCTTTCCACTGCAAGATAACCTGGGAGTGCACGCTGGTTTGTTTTTGAACTACAAAGGTGGTCAATTAGTTGGTACTCTTTACTTTGCTGACCAAGAAATCAAAAAGCATTTATCAGCTATGGGTTTGCCTCTGTCCTGCAGGTGGTTTCTAGTGCTGGATAGTGATTCATCACATTTGCATCATTCTTTCCTAACTGGTGCTACTGTCTATGGCTCCACCTGTTGCATCAATGTGCCTTTTTCCTTGATGCATGCAAATTTTCAAGATCTTTTCAGTCCCCTTAAGGCTCTAATAGACCTTAATAGCCCAGAACAGCCCCACCTGGGCCCTCATACACATCCTCTGCCAATGGGCACAGGAGCCCTATTTAAGTGCAGTCAATTCTGTTTCTGACCTGGTCTCCTGGGTGGACCTCCAGCTCTGTCTCCTGCTGCTCATCTCTGGACCCAATCCATCAGTTTGTCCTGCTCATGCTCTGTGGGATGGCACCCTAGCTGGTGAGGGTAGTGCTTGCACTGGGGTCACCCTTGGCTCCCTGCTTATCCTCTCTCATGAAGCAATCCTCTTTTGCTGTTCTCTGACTGTCATAGATCTTGGCAGGAATGCTCTTTTGAAATTTTTGTAAGGGATTATCTTGTGTGTTGTTTGGTTATCTAATTTTAGTGTGCCTTGTTCGAGAAAAAGTTGTGCGTATCACAGAGCAATATGTAATCTCTGCTCATTCCTTGTACAACAGGTATGAGACTGTGGAACTGGAAGCAAACAATGATGAGAATGATGGTCCATCTAGGTTGGAGGTGTTGCCAAGGTTAATTCAGCCTATGTCCCACATCAAAACGATTTATATTAAGAAAAGGAGATGGATTATTATCACAGAAGCCTCTCTTCTAAGGGCAACAAAAGGCCCCATATGCTGACAGGAACTACTTTGTAGGGAAGTCTGCTGCCTCTCTGGGGTGCTGGTTAAAAATGTTACAAGAAAGCTTCCTATCCTGGTACTGCCGTTCAACTATTGTCCATTATTGCTTTTCCACGTAGGCAGTAACAAAGTTACAATGTGAAGTCCAATGACAATCAAAAGAGGCTTGAGCACCTTGGGACAACCAGTTAAGGAGCACAAAGAGTATTTTTCTATATGATTCCAGTTGCAGGGAATGAGGTTGGAAGAAATAGGTAGACCCAGCTGATCAATACTTAGCTCCATGACCGGTGTCATTGGTGGAATTTTTGGGGTTTGGATCATGAGATCCAACACCAGACCTGTTAGCAGAAGATAGGGTACACCTGTCTAAAGGAGGAAAAGGATCATCACATGAGAATTAGCAGCACTCATTGAAAGAGCTTTAAACTAGATTTGAAGGAGAAAAGGGTTTAAACCAGGCTCACTATGATAAGCCATGGGACGGCATACCAATGTTTGAGGGATGGTGTGCTAGAGAGGTCCTCCAGCCCACTTCAGAGTGTGCTAAGTACACTGGAGCACATTTGAAACATCTCTATATTAATGTGCACAGAATGAGGAATGAAAAAAGAGGAGCTAGAAACTTTGGCTCAGACCCAGAGGTACAACATCACAGGCATAAATGAAAGCTGATGGGTTGAATCCTCTGACTGGAGTGCCGTGATGGATGGTTACAGGCTTTTCAGAAGGATAGGCATGGCAAGTGAGACAGGGAGGAGGGGGTGGCAATGCTGTATGTAAGGGAGGGTTTGGATTGTACAGCACTGGTAGTTATTGACAACTCATTTGAGACCTTCTGGGTAAGGACGAAGGGGAAACAAATAAAGGAAATGTGATGGGAGTCTGGTATCAACCACCCAGCCAGGACAACACCACCAATGAATTATTGCATAAGAAATTAAAGGGTGTGTCTAGATCAGCTGTCCCTGTACTTATGGGTGAATTAAACTTCCCAGAAATCAACAGGCAACATCATACAGTGGACACAAATAGATCCAGGAAATTCATAAATCATGTTGAAGAAAACTTCTTGGTGCAGATACTGAGAGAGCTGACTTGAAATGTGTCCTCCTAGTTTTGGATTTGTTTGTTTTTTGTAAACCAAAGTAGCTGCTCAAGGCAGGTGATTGTCCCACTCTTCACTGCCCTGGTGCAGCCCCACCTTGAGTACTGTGTGCAGTTCTGGGCACAGAAGAAGGACATCAGACTATTAGAGTTTCTCCAGAGGAGTGTGACCAAGATGGTGAAAGGCCTTAAGGGCAAGACCTGAAAGGAACAGTTGAGGTCACTTGGCTTGTTCAGCTTGGAGAAGGCTGAAGGGTGACCTCATTGCAACCTACAGCTTCCTCGAGGATGGCAACGGATGGGGAGGTGCTGATCTCTCTCTACTGACCAGCGATGTGACAAAAGGAAATGGAATGAAGCTGTGTCAGGGAAAGTTCAGATTGGACATTAGGAAAAGGTTCTTCACTAAAAGAGTGATCAGTCACTGAGAAAGTGATGCTGCTTGATGAGTTAGCAGGATTCTTGCATGTTGTTTTTCAGATCTTTGGCTGCCTGCAGATGGGTTGGCTGTGCTGCTGAATTACCGACATGGCCTCTGTTGATGGATAGAGCAGCCCAGTAGCACAAAAGAAAAACACACCATTGCTTACTGATCAGGAACTTGAAAAAGCCTTGATAATGTTGCCAGTGTCCTGGACAGCAAGACAAAGCGGGGTGAAAAGAGTTGAATATCCTAGACCTAAGCTAATAGTAGACATCAACAGCTAAAGCAGAGAGGGACCAATAAGCTTAGCTCTTTCCTCCCATATGACTGAATTAGCAACAATAGCTTGGAATGTGCTATAACTGTCAGTCATTGTATAGGTAGTCAATTACTGAGCACCTTAAAGAGGGGAGAGAGAGAGACACACGTACCGTCAGAGGTTAATTTGCAAAGCGTGATGGCCCTTGGGCCTACAGTAGGACTCCACAGCTTCATTAAACTTATTTTGGGGTGAGTTGCTCTGCAAGGAATTTTCCTTGAATATTCAGTAGGCTGCAATGATGTAGAAATTGGATTAGGTGTTCCCTGTGGCCATGTCTCAAGGGGCAACCTAAAGCTTAACCCATATCTAGGTGATACCCAACTCATCCAAGAGCAGTGGAGGTGATGTAGTCTTGTTTTCTATGGTTTTGTCTTGCAGTGGTATTCTCTGCTCTAATTAGATGCAAATTCCAGTTGTTTCCCCAGGGCTAACTTGTTCAGAACATTTAACTCTGTGTACCCAGCCACAATGCCCACGCTGTAGCCCTCTCAGTGGGAGAGTTCACAGCAGTTTTCTCCTCACCATCTACTTGCCTGGTTGCCTAAGCTGGAAGAAATCAAAACATCTGCAGCTACCATGTCTTCTCTGTTAAACTGAACTGGTTGGCCAGCAGGATTAAAGATTACTGGGAGGAGACCGACTCAAGTTATGTATACACATAAACATACACAGTGTGTGATTACATTAACCTCATTGCTTTAGGAAACTAAACTACAAGCAGTATGAGATGTAGTAGGATTATATGGAAAATGGTATTTTACTCACATAGCAAGACAGCCAGCCATGTTTGTTTTAACAAACAATGGTTTAGAGATATCTGAACATATACATGTGTACATACAGAAAAAATTATCAGCAGAACAAAAGGGGACCAGAGAAAATTATCAGCAGAACAAAAGGGGACCAAAGAAACCCATCTGGAAATCATACACAAGTGCCTACCATATTTTTAAAATGTGGTTGCACTAGTAATAAAATACATATACAGGTGTACTGAGTCGTGGGTATAACTTAAGGTATATTACTTAAAGCAAGTAGAATCACTTTTATTCTCCTTTCAGAAATAAAGAACAACGTATTCAAGATTTGTGGTGGAATTACAATTTCTGACCTAACTAGAGGAGACCTGTTCTGGGTAAAGTGGACAGCAACTCCCTTCACAATGTTTTCTTTTGAAAGAAAAGGAATCCATTTCAAACGCCCAAAATGCAACCATCTAACCATGGCCAAGTTGATTTGTCCTAAACATCCCCTTATGGATGATTACAGGCTGTGTTTGGCTCTGCTCCTTGTTTCACATGGAACAAGATGCTGCAGCTGCTCCTCTAACCTATACACTTTCACAGTGGTTACAACATGGTTACAGAATTTCTCACTGCTCCAGAGCTGTTGTGTGGGTGCTAGATTAGGACAAGATGCTGTTCCTAATGCTCAAGTTTTGCCTCATGCAAGGCCTATTTTTGGGTTAGTTGCTCCACAGATAATTCCTCCCCAGCATTCAATAAGCTTCAACATTGTAGGAATTAGGTGAGGTGTCAACTGAAATCTGCAATTCTTTCTCGTGTAATTGTAAGCTGCTGAGGTTAAATTGTGGAAGGCAAGAATCAGCTGCTCACATTCATCTTGACTTGTACCATACTTGTTAGGCATATAATAATTCACAAGAGCAAGGATGGCAGCATTTAATTCTGAATTATATCTACGGAGCAGTTTCCTTTCTTTGACGTTTGACTACTGAAATCACTAAGTACTTGTGAACATCTGAGTTCATTGCAGACATTTCTGAAAACAGCTACAAGTATATTTATCTCTCCAAACTTGAGTAAGACTCTGGTAGGTGCAAAACATCTGCTTTGCTTTCTCTCGGTTAACGTTCTGATGCCTGCTTTCAACTTTATGCTACCCCAGAGTTGTCAAGACACAGGCAAAGAACTTTTTCCCAGTTCCAAACCATATCATGAACTCCACAGGCTTATAAGCAGCATTTATTCTGGTGGTATGGTTCAATGCAACGAGTAGTAAGATGACTAATAGGAAAGAGAGCTGCATCTCTCAAAGATAAATTTAGTACAAATAACTGCTGATAGAAGAAAAAAGTTTACTATATTGTGTGAAAAAAAGTTTCAAAGGCTACATGGCCACAAATTTCAATTGTTCTTGTATAAAAGCTACTTTGAACTACACATAGCAATGTGTCTTCCTGCTTGGGACTGCTGGAACTGAGCAATGATCCAGCAGTATTCCCCTGGGAACATTTCCTGGCATGCCCTTCTCTCAGCCTCCTCTAAAAGCCAGTCTTCATAGAGAAGCAGTGAAAGGAATGGCATAGGGACACCTCCTACAACTCCTCCTTGTAGTTGTCCCAAAACTAAATCCAACTTCATGCAGGAAGATGACCACGAGCAACTCCAGGTCAGAGACATGAGGGATCATATTCCCTTTCCTTTCCTCCCCCTTCCCCCTGTGTCTGTACAGATAAATCTGTGTACGGTATTGCAAGCCAAAGACTTTCAAAACTCTGTCACACAGAAATAGTGTGACTGGTTTTAGGAATCACATCCTCTTAGTAAATATGGGCTCTGCTTCTTTGTGTTTTAGTGGTGCATCTACAGATCAGTTTTTCAGGCTTTTTAGGTTTTATTTACATTGGAGGAAAAGGGGTTTACTTCTCTCTCTCTTTTATTTATTTAATTCTTTTTGCCAGTCATTTCAATACCAGTGATTGAATTTTTCCTGCAGCATCAACGAGCATGGCGTATTCTCTAAAAATGCGTAGAATGGAATTTTTTGTTAAACCAAGGCACAGAATTTAAAAAGGATACCAAATATCATAGGTTTCATACTAGAACAAGCATTGTCCAAACTATTATTTATAAACATGAACTCAGTTAAATACAACAAGTCAAAAGAATAGCAAAAGTACAACTTTGATAACATGCATCAGAATCAGATACGCTTCACAGAAGGATGCCAGGCAGCAAGATAGAAATCGAGTAATTCCCTTATCAGATGACAGCATCATAAGAATGCCCTCACAGAAGAGTTTCCAGTCTCTGAAGTACTGAACACCTTTGAAAAACTTCAAGGTTGCAAGGTATGTAAGGAAATACTGAAAGCTATCAGAGCATGGGTAACCAAGAAGACAGTTAGGGGATGTTGTAGAGGTCAAAACACACCTTAAAGGGAACTTGTCGTAGCCAATCTGCAAAAGCTTGACTAGGAAAATCCTGTCTTTATATGCTACAGACTCAGTAAAAAGATCATCTTAATTCCAGATGTAATTTGTACCCTCTGAGAGTCACTTATTTCCTTTGCATTGCAGTTTTGGATTGAACGTGGAAGTTTGTACCATTTGGATGAAGTTTTTTTGAATGCCCATATAGCTGGCAGGTGCCACTGTAGGCTTCAGATTTGGAGAGGAAAGCATATTTTGGGTTTCACAGGCCCTTGTTCAGGCCCATTAACAACTGGGCACCTGATTTTCCTCCTGTTCTTTCTCAGCCTGGACTTCCAGAAGCAGCCACAATAGGCAGGTGTCTCTGTCCTCTTCAAAGCCGTGCAGTTCAGGAGAAGACGACCGACACTCAATAGATATGTCCACCTCAACACAACCTTGTGAGTAAGAAGCCAGGTAAGGACTAAATCTCCTCCATGGGGTGAGCAGGGCTATTGACAGATCCTGTGCAAGAGCCATACGCATTCTTTACTCCTAATTCATATGTCTTGGCTTCTAGGAAGCAAATTATTGGTGTCTGCTGGTATGCCATCACCTTTTAATCAAGTGACCAAGGCTTCTCTTTTGTTACTGAAAAATTCAAGCCTGGTAATGAATTATAATAATTCACTGAGAGCATTTTTCTTGTAGAGGTCCCAAGTGGCACCCTTGAAATTTCATAAAACGCTCATGAGGTAAGAATTGATGACTGGCTTTACAGATGGGTATATTTTGCTCTGGGAAGGCAAGAGGCCAATATCAGATAGACAATTAGAACCCCACAGCACCCACACACTTTGGCAAACATGGGCTGGGATGTTTTGCCCAGCAGTGGGAATATGGAGTGGCTAATGATCAGCTGCCCAGGTGTTTTTCCTGCTAGCCATATTCTTTAGCTACTGGGCTTTTCTGCCTGGAGTGACCAAGTGCTGTGGAAACAGTGTACTGCAGGCTACTGTATATTTTGCAGAAGAGACAAACTCTAGCTACAATACAGCCTGGCTTTGTTTGTTTTCTTCTTCAGACAGATTTGTTCCCTGGTCTCTGGCTCGTACCTTGGAGGTTATAAGAAACCTAGGCAGTGAGCAGAGTAGAATGCAGAATTTATGATACTCACACTGGACAGGAAAGAACTAGCTTTAATCCTTTTGTGTGTGTGTGTCTGCATTTTCCAGCACCTATAAAACCATATTGCTGGAGTATTACAATACAGCAGATGTCGGTCAAGTGCTTCTACAGACTTAAAGCCAAACTTCCATAACCGTCTGTTCCTCCCAGAGTGAAATGCTGGGGAGTGGTAAAGCTTTCTTGTGTGTTCTATAAAGTCAGTAACCCTCATGTGAGTTGTTTTAAGAGTGAGAAGAGTTCACTGTCGATATTCTTAGCTGGAAAAGCCTTTTTAGACAGAGAGCTAGCCCGCTGCAGTCCTGCAGTTATCCCATTTCTTGGAGCTTGTGGGCTTAGTATTGGATCCGATGTAATTTGGGAAAGTTTGTTTTGGTTTGCTAAGCATGTTTGCTAAGTCCTTCTCACTTGACTTCTAATGAGTTAGTGCATGTGGATTGTCTACTTGCATTCCTTGTACCATATTCACCATCTGGTTTCTTCTTACGCTGCGTTAAGCAACTCAATCTTTTATCACATTTGTGCAGGAATATTTGAGGGGAGGTTTGTTTCTCTAGGTACAAATACTATCCATTAATTAAATGCATTTATTAAAAAATAGGAAATCATTTTGTGCCAAGAAGAGGTGATTACAAGAACTGTTGGTGAATTTTTCTTTTCTTAAAATCTCAGACCATTTATATTCCTATATATAGGAACAGTCAACAATATTTCCAGATCATGCTTAATATTTCTGAAGCAGGTTAACTCTTAGAGGATTGTCCTTTCTTTATCTTCTTCTGCGTGCAATGTGATGTCTTCTCTTCAGGTATTGTTCTCCTATGCACAGACTGAGTCATCCATTCTGGGAACAGAATTGTTCCCGCACTGAGTCACACTGGCCAAATGCAGACTGCCAAGCATCAAAACATGCAGAGGAGCCTAAGACCTTCTGGACATGGAACTTTTTTTAACTATTACAAGCATTTGTTGAGCAATTCTGACAAGTATAAAATTCATGAGTATCTTGAGGACAGAGAAAGGAATAGTTCCAAGAACAGATGAACTAATGAAACCTAATTTCCTATAAATTTCTACTTCATTAAATAAATATGTAGGAATCCTGTAAGAGTTAAATCTGTTTCTTTATTGTAGTCTTTGGTGTTTGAAGAGGATGAGAAGTTCAGTGGAAACCTTTTTCATTACAGAACATTTCTGTCTTACTGAGGGGACTTTATAGTATCTAACAAGACTTAAGCCACAGCCCTAGTTTTTTCAGAGACCTTAATGGTGTTTCTTTCTCTGCTGAGAGAATCTGATTGAAACTGGTCAAGACACTCAAAAAACTAAGGGCGGGGGGGCTGGACGGATCAACACGGAACACCACAGCTAGCTTAATCTATGTAGTCTTTGCTTCTTTGCAGAAACTAGGATAAAAGGTCCTTTTATTTTTGGTAACTAGCAGGCAGCAAACTAGAAGCAGTGCCTGAAGTGTTAGTAGTAGCAGGGAAGGTGGTGCTGCTGGACGAGAAACTTAGGAAGATCCCATAATGTCTAACGTCTAACAAAGCAATAAAGCAAGTCAGACAGTGATAAAGTTATTTGCCTGCATATGAAATAAACTTTAGGTCTCCTATAAGTCTGCTTAGGATTTAATTACTTGATAAAGCAGCAGTTTTATTCAAGGTCAAATGTGACCCAGTAGCTTGCAGAGTAGCTTCCTGTTTGAATATATACAATCAGAAATTAGACTGATTTGTCTGGTTATGGAATAGCCAAAAGCGTACTGGAGTAGCTGAGTTCAGGCACGGATCATTGTTTGGGTGCTTTTGGTTTTGTTTTGATTTTACAGTACTGCTATAAAAAGTTTCTGAATAACTTCTGAGTTTGAGCCCTGATTATGAGGTAGGATAGGTCCAAAGTTACGCAATAAACTGTTTCTGTTCACAAACAGTGCTGTTCGCGTGTGACTGAACTTGTATCTGGGCAAAAGTACAGGCCAGGCAGAATAAGGGAGCAAAGTATCATAAGTCTGTTCCTTTTGGGGTTTAGTAACATTTAGCTGAGGACTCCAAACAGAACACTGCAGGTACAGTAATTCAACCAGCACTGTTCTGTCTGTGCTAAATGGCTTGACAAGGATGGCAACAGTTAGAAACAACCTGCATCAGATTGGACGGGAACCCATGAAGTTTGGTACAGCACAACTTCACAAGTCTATAGGTGATCCAGCAAGCAATACATGAAACGAGACTTGGTTGTGCACCACACGTAAAATGCTGTAAGACTTCAGGCTGTGAGGTGTCTGTCGGTGAAGGGGTTATTGCGTGGGTAAAGCTCTCAGCAGAACTAGCTGCAGTGCCATGTACTCAGGATACGGTACATCTGGGAGATTTGTTTCTGATAAAATAATATTAATAACTTGATCTCCTATGAGAGGACTCTGGAAGTGAGAAAATAACAAAGAATGGACCCATCTGGAATGAACTATTTTCAGATTGCTTCTAAAAGTGCACTTAAAATTGGGGAAATTATTCTTCTCCATGACAGGTTTTCCTTTGTTTCCTTTTTTCCTCCAAAGGCTTTTCATTTCTGTGTTTCTAAACCTAGCAGTTTAAAACTACATGGAAGAAGTCAGGCCATTCACTGCTGTGGAAAGTGTTGAACAAGGCACGCTTCTGGAAACCGGCCACCAGCTGCACTGTATTTAGCAAGGCTCCTGCTAGTTACATAAGGGCTTTAAAGGAGACAACAGCTATGATGAGTAAGTAAATACAACCCCCAGCGCTCTAGAAAGTGGTAAATGTTTGCCCTTTTTCTCTGTTGTGACTTTAAACCCCCCTCTCCAACTCTAGAGAAGAACTAGCACTGCTGCACACCCAGCAGCATCCCAGCAGCTGCCAGATACCCCAAATGGCTCGGCATACCCAGGAACATCCACGCTGGCCAATGTCGTGCCTAAGTGTTCACTGGCTGCCTGCACAGACCTGCACAGCTATTTGAGCATGTGCTCTGCGAATGCTGGCAGTACCACCCAGACTTCAGTCATTAGCCTAAGGTCATCAGTACATTTCTGTGCATGGGAGTGTCTGCATTTTGTGTGTCACTAGGGCTTGTCTGGGTGTGTATATATTTGTTTGTGTGCTTACTCTGTAGTGATCCAACCTATCTTAAATGTATATTTTAAAATATTTTATAAAGTGAGGGTATATATCTTTAGATAAAGGAAAGTGAAGCACAGGGTCAAAGGTTATGCCCTTTGCTGAAGAATGCAAAACAAGTTCTTAGCAGAGATATGACCAGGACACCAAGCTTCTGACATAAAGTTTGCAGTCCCCACTAAGCCATGTTAGGTTTTGTGTCTCTCCTGTTTAGGAATCATTATAGAGTGTAGATTATCTAGCATGCATTCATGCTGTTGTGTTCAGAAAGCCCCATGGCAATGAAGAGAGGAAGTTGTACTTTTCTACTTAAGGACCTTTGCCACTACTGCTACTACCAACAACAGGACTTCAGCAACAATTTATAATACCTTGACTAAAGACTAAACAGCAAATAACATTTAACGAGAGTGCTCGCGTGCATCCTTTAGCAAATGTTTGACAGAGTGACCTGCCAAGTCCAGCTGCATTCATATCCAGTGACCAAAGCAGGTGGTCACAGACCCAATTACGATCTGCAATGCTAAATCAGAGTCCTGCCAATGACCCGATCTGACGATTAGTCATCCCTCCCCTTTGCTGCAGGTTTGTTTACAACGATCACTCTTTCTTGAAATGATTGGTTTTGGTTGGTATGGCAGAGGTTACTGAAGAGCAGATGGTTTGGTTGTTTGGCAACTATCAGGTTTTGAATTTTTTTCCTTCAGAATAATTTTTTCCCTAGAATTTTTTTTAATAGAATAAAAATGCAGAAAGAATCACTTCTGGGAGTGACAAATTTTGTCCGTAAGATGTTTTCTTTAGAAACAATATCAAAAGAAGTCTAGAAATAAGAATAATTCTTAACCAATAAGTTAAAGGGTTTCAACTTCAAAATATCTGAACAGATTGGAAAGAACATTTTGGATGGTTTTTTTAACAAAACACAATCTCTGGAAAAAAATTAAACAGCATTCTTGATCATTACAGCCTGTTCTTCGTTTTTCACAGGAAGCTAAAATTTACATGAAAATTGTGCCCACCTCCAAAGCAGAATATAAACTCAGAGAACAACAACAGAAAAAATCACTTTGCAATAGACAGTCTTATTTAGACTGGAAACCCCTTAGGGCAGGGATAGTCTTTATTTTACATCATCTATTGGGCCAACCAACTGCTTTAACCTAAGAAGCAAGAATTTGTACCAGCCTTGATTCACATCATAAAAATGAGCTTGTGCCCTCTTGTTGACTTCTCAGTGTAGGACAGGAACTGAGCAGATATTCAGACTGGATTTTGTTTCATTTCAGGTGAAGTTAGTGAGACAATATTGTGTATACTGCAGAATTTGCTCTCTAAAATAAAATTATATTTTAAATTCTTTTTTAAGCTCTCTTAATCACATTCTTAGTGTAGATTATGAACTGTGAGCAACATATGAAATCAAAGCAATCAAAGAACTTGCGTGTATTTTTGTGATGCATTACATGAGTTAATTTCAATGCTTACCTACTTTTAGTCTGTGTAGACACAGAAAATAGTTCTGTCACAGCCAAAATAACTAAGAAAGACGGGGTTATTTTTTTCCCTATTCTCTCTTTCTTTTTATGTGAAGAGGACAGACAAGCTTGAAACAAACTCAATTCCTTCTTCTTCCCTCTCTCTCTCTCCCCTCCAAAATAAGTTACAAACATAATTCATGAGGCTACAATCCCATAAGTTTGATCTCTTCTTTTGTAGTGGTACCAGCAGATAGGTTGGATGACTGGGCATAACCAACAGTATACAGCAGAAAACATGTTTTCTGTCTTCCTATATCCACTGCATTTCTATGGAGAAAAAAGTATGTGTCCAGAATTCTTCACAGACAAAATGCTGTCGCCTTTCTTTCTCTGTTGTGGTAAGTTATTTTGGGGAATCTACTGCTTGAGATGAAGGAAGGTCAGGCAATAAGTGCTAATGGTGCTGAGTATCCTTATCGAGACTCTGCTAGGACCTACGGAAGCCACATGTGCACTTCTGAACGTCGGTCTATTTTCTTCGTGCTGTTCAAAATTGCAATGCCTCTGCACATAAACACACATATGGACAAGTTCAGTAAGCTCCTAGAGGAGCACATTCCTTAAATAATTTGTCAACATCTTGTTCCTTCAATTGGTTGGAAAATAAGACCAACAGGGCTGTGTTAACTTGGGCAAGCTTAAATGTAGACTGAAATGTTCTGCATCGCTTTCCTTGTTTTGCTCTTTCTTATGCAGTGTTTTCCTAATATCATGCATACATTGTACAAGCAGAGATTTACATATTCAGTGTTGCTAAAATAGTGCTCCACATTAAAGGCCAGGTTCCAAAGCCTTTACTCATGGTGAGTAAGTAAGTCCCTCCTCCATGAGTAATGCCTTGGAGATCAGGGAAGTTCCTAGTGAAACTAAGCATTACTTAACATGGGGTCAAACTTTGGAGCTTTTCCCCTTAACGTTAGGAACTAACATTGTCTCTTTCCTCTCTTGTGCCTCTGGGTTGATCCAGTCCCACACATATAGATCCTGGGTAGGTTTGAGTCACATGGGAGTGATTTAGACAGCCAATGGCCAGAAACAAGTAGGCGGCAGCCTGGTATTGGAGTCAAATCAGGGAAACTCAACCCAAATTATCGCCCACCTCTAACGGATATCTCAGAGATCTGGCAGTTCCTACATGCTCGTCACTCCACAAGTATTTTCTGTAGCTGGACAGAGTGTTCTCCACTCCATGGGCACATGGAGAGAGCAGCTCCTGAGCTGACACCAGGGAAAATCCTTCTCTGCTGTTCAAAACCAACTCCAGTGGTGGCAGATGTAGGCCATTCCCTCCCCAGAGGAGGAAGAGGAGCTGTTTTGTGTATGTAAATGCCTGAAAAACTGGGCAACAGTAGCGAAGGATTTCTGGTTTATTAATTGATTGCAACAGGATAGCAGCTGTGTCAAACTAAAACCGACACTTCCATGGCACCTCTCCTTCCCTGTCCCGCTCAATACCAAAGGCTGCTGTGGTGTTAGGCTTTTCCTGAGGCAACGATTGCTCTTGTGTCCCTGTACTTAACAGCCCTCAATGAACTTGAACTCCTTGATGAATTGCTTACCTGCATCACAGCATCCTGTGGTGGCGAGCTTGCCAGCAAAGCTGGACACCAAGGGGAAAACAACAGCTTTGGTAAAAAAATGTTGTTGTTGAGTGTGGGCTATAGGTCCTGTAGGAGATGGTTTGTGACCTCTTCTCTCCTTGGGCAAGTGTTGGTAGCACAAATTTCCCAATGCCCTGGCTCTACCCCTAACAAAACTTGTGCTTGTAGCAACGCTGTTGCTATTTGGGTGGGAGGTAGCTATCTGTGTTAGACCCAGATTTATGAAGACATTGCAGTATTTAATTCTTTAACTTAAATAGAAGATCTGTGTTGTGTTGAATATGAAGTCTAAGCTGCCAGCTTTGAGTAGTGGCATATTGGTGAAACGTTGGAAGAAATCTTGCAGGACTTGTTATACTTGTTCTGTGAATAAGACAAGGCTTTCTATTTCCCAGACTGTCATTCTGACAAATTTTACAGGCCCTAAAGTAAACAAATGCCTTTCCTAGAGAAATGCTGCTATTAAAAATGCTCGGGCTGGATTTTTGTTTTAAAATAGAAAGCAAGCAAATACATCATTCCACTCTGATTACCAATGGCAGTGGATTATTTGTCTGCTTTGAACCTGCCTATAGGCACGCACAACCATTATGCAGCAAAACCCATCTGAGTTCATTGCCCTCTTTCATGCTGCACTCTGAATAAGCATAAATGAGCTCCACATCACAAGCTAGAGAGGAGGGTTGAAGCATCTTTACCAGCTGAAGCCATGGAGTTTGCTGCTCATAGCCTCTGTTTGCTCCACTCACCCCACACATACAAACACATTGCCTCCCCCAAGCTTTTACTCTGATTTGAATTCCTGCTAGAAAATGAAGTGTCAGGTGTTCATATTAATGTAGTGGTTAACCAGCGTGTAGTAAGACCTCTTTACTGGACTGACTTGCTTTATAAAGTACTTGTCATCACACCAGTAATTAAGAGTGAACAGAGAAGCAATGCCAACCTTGTATCTCATCAACTTTGCCATCTTTCTATTTCAGGGAAGAAGCTTTGCTTAAGGAGTAAGAGCGTAGCTGTTTCCTCAAACTAAAATCACGGTGAAAAGTCAAGATTTTAGGAATATTTACCATACTGAAGCCAACCCTGGCTGTAAAGCACCACGTAGTTACTAAGCTGTTATTCTCAAAAATTATTTAGCTATTTGTGGTATTTGTTATCCCCATTTTATAGAGGGAAGGTTGAGCTCGGGCAGACAGTGTCTACAAAACTTTGGTTCTGACCTCAGCATCTAATTTTTCAGGACACGCCAAGAAATTTGCCTACTTAGGGAAAGATTTTTTTTTTTATTTTTGCACTCATAAGCTGCACAGCTCCCCCAGAAAGGCGGTGGCAGGCTCCCACTTGTATCTTTGAGATTTTTTTAATTACAGTTGTTATTTTCCCTTTCCTTCTTCTCTCTACTCAGATAAACCTGCAGTACACGTACGATCGATCATCTTGTTCTTAAGAAATTGCAAATGAAATGCAACCTCCTTGGTTTCCTTTCCTGAGGGAAGTCCATGTAAGCCATCAACTGACTCTGCAGGGAAGCCCTCTGACTTCTGTGTGGGCTTGTTCAAGTAGGTCTGGCTTGTGTTGCACTTTATGTTAGCTTCAGGGGTGAGATGCAGAGATAAAAACAAAGGTCAGGAGCAGATCCCTGCATGACAAACACCAGGATTGTGGAGCTCATATGCCTCTCCCATTAGCCATAACAACTTTGGTAACATTGGACCACACTGACGTCCTGATATAGTCTCTTTAAACTTAAAAAAGAAAGCCTTGAGAGAGTGTTCAGATGTATTGTAGTGTGCTCCAATTCAAATAAGGTCATGGAGTTGCACTCTCCAAACCTGTCATTATTCCTAAGGTGCTAGCAAGGACATCAAGGGTACATTTCAACAGTTTCAAGTCAAGCAATAGCAGCTTCTTGCCAGCTCCTGATTGTTCAGCCTGGAAGCAAGATTCATGCAGTCACTCCATGTATTAGCCCCTGTCCCTGTTAACTAATTTTAACCGAATTCCACAAAAAAGTGAGAACCTTGCAAGCCTTGTGAAATCTGGTGGTAGGTAGAGACAAGAGGCTGCAGACTCAGCTATCTCTTCTGTCTCCATCAGCCCACGTGGCCAATCAGCAAACGTGCATCTCCATACCAGCTACCTCTAACCCAGCTGGCACTGGAGGGCACAGACAGTATTGCAGACGACAGGCAACAAAAGGAGAAAGCAAAATCTTTTGTAAAAAACAAGTCTCCAGTAATCACCCTGCTGAGATGTCCAAGCATTTGTTTTCCTTCTGCTGTGATCCTATAGAAAACAGGCAAGATTTTAAGCCACTCATCCATTTGCAGACTTGTCTGCAACTCCTACAAGACCCTCATCTCAAATTAATAGATCAAGTAAGACAGGTAATGAAAAAGCACTCGTTCACCCAAATCGACCAGGAAAGCCAAAGTATTGGTTTGCATGAGCAAGCTCTCAGTGGGTGAGCAAGGGATAGGCAACGCAGCATGAACACACAAAGGAAGAACATTATTGAGGTTTAAATTGATAAAACCTTGAGGAAGCTTGAGTCATTGATGATAAATTTCTGTCTTCAGAGGGAATTAGTTTTAAAGGAAAAGGAGCTGGTTTAAAACATATTTAAAGTATCAAATTGCACGTATTTATGCTGAAGTCGCTTTCCCACTCCCACAGCCTGGGAATAGAAACTGTGGTCCTTGCTTGCTTCTTTGAAAACTGCAGCATCAGTTCTTTTACAGTCAAATAAGCAGTGAGGTCAGAAAGGAAGCAAGCCTGGAGAAGTTAATGCTCTCCAATTGAGCCTCATTTTTTTTTAAATTAATTTGGGTCTCTAGTTCTGCAGAATTGGCTGGGAAAGGAAGTAATGCATAAAATCAAACGATGAGGAATTTGTAGTTGGGAAGCTGCGTATGAAGATGGAGTGATGGAGAATGTGAAGTGTCCTACCTAATCTGATCCATTTCAGACAAAAAAAAATGACAGGAGACAGGCCTCTTTATTCTCACATATCCCTGGGCTGGTTTATGGTATGCTTTCTATTATACCAGGATATTGTGTCCTTACCAGCATTGCAGGATATCCCACACTGGTAACTGGGGCGTCTGATGGAGGTTGGAGTGTGCACATGGAATTGATTAGAAGTTTGCATCCTCTCAGTAGCAAGTCACAGGGGGATTTAAAGGTCTGAGCCTGAGTTTGGAGGAGAGGAAGCTGTGGAGACAACTATATCTTAATTACCTCTGGAAGGTTTATGTAAATGCTTGGAGAATTGCTCATCTGTCTGAACAGAAAGGGAGTACGGCCATCAAAGCTGCTGGGAGCTCAAGAAGTAAATATCAGGGAGCTGAGATCAAACAGATATCCTGAGGTGTGCTGGGGACCACGTTATAAAATAGGAAGAAAAAGCTCAGGGAATTCAGGTGACCCCTCTGATTCCCTTTTAGTCACCATGCTTTGACAGCAGCTAAAACATGAGGTAAGCCCATGATTTTCTGGTTTGTGGATTAACTAACTTTCCCTTGATCCATTAGCAGCTCCGGTTTCCTGAGGATGCAGTGGCCAGCCCTGGCTCCTGCTCTGCCTGCTGATGTGTACTGGAGGACCAGCTCTGCTGAGCTGCTTGTTTTTTTCTAAGGTGGATATTTTCAGCCTGTTCTTTTCATTACAGATCTTATGTATGTTTCGTATTATCCAAGGTTTTGCTTCATCTAGCTTATCTTGCAATATTGCTAGGTAATAGGGAGTGCTTGGCATTCTCATCCTACTGTCATTTTCATATCAAGTGGTTTTCTAAGTAACCTGTGAAAGACCAGGTTTATTTATATTCTGGGTTTGGAGTCAACCCAGTCTAGAAACCTCAAAAACTGAAGTTGGGATTCAGGTCTCGTCTTGCCTTCTAAATATTTTTATTGTTATTTTATTATTTAAATATTTCGGTACTTTTTGTTGGGTTTTTTTCCCTAGAAATAGCCAATTGCAGTTAAGTGTTCTGGCAAAGACAAAACAGGAAAGAGGGAAATAAGGGAGAGTGTAAAAAACCCCATCTGTAGAAGGATTTTGGTATGAATCGGTAGCGTGCTTTTGAAGGTGTTTCCCTCCATGACATGGTCTTGGGATGAACAGGCTGCATTTCTTCCAGGTGAAGCTAAACCGAAAAACGTGCTCCATGGGCACACGTAGCACACTCCAACCACCAGAAATGGATATTCAGTCCACAGGATCACACAAGAGGCAGTCTGAAGGGAATCACTCAGAAACACATGCAGTGAGGATGTCAGGACATCTCCACTAGCTGTTTTGCTCCCCTGTACCATCTGTTTTGCTTTACAGGTCCAATCCTTCAGCACTATGTTACTTGTCCAAATCTCAGTGTAAATTTTGCACATTACTACATTGACCAAAATCCTGTAAGGGTAAGGCTGTCTCTAGAACCTACTCTTCTGCTCAGTCATGCTGCAGAAAATACCTGCTTGAGAAGGATTTTGAAAGATAAGGATATGATAATGGGAAAAAGGCAAATGGCTTCCTGATCATGTCCTGTAGGATTTGTTTCAGCACAGTTGCAAGATGTCTGGGATGTAGGTTAGATTAATCATTGAATTGCCTAGCCTTTGCCACATATGTCTACTATTTAGCTATGCAGCGTGCAATAAAATGTGATAGCAATTTTTTTAAGCATTATGACTTACTTTGCTTTAAATAAAGATGACCATCAACTCAGTGGTTAAAATGCTTTGGAAACATATCCTCAGCATACATGACAGAAAAATCCTTTTCCCATTCTCTTCGGTGTCATCTTTGCTACTGGGCCATTTTCATGTGGAAAATGCAAGGTGATGATTTCAATGGGATATCTCTGGAGTCACAGAGAAGCAACACACAATGAAGTGACTAAAATCATTAGGGTATTTATCATTTTACAGGGCAGGGAGAGAAGAACCAATTATCACCTTTGATTTTTTTTTTTGGCTAGAAAGGAAAATTTGCCTACTGAAAAACTCCAGTTGTTGAATATGTGCATGCTGAGACAAGTAAGAAAAAAAATTTATCACTTTGATCTATTGGGAAATAGATATGACTGTGTCCATATTGGTCAGTTATGCAGCGAGTGTTCCCAGCACATGGTGCTAGATCATCTGCGCTATTCATTCATATGAACAGTCTCAAATATGGTTTGAGAGTTAGCAGAGGAGAAAAATTTCTCCTGGTAGGTATGCTTGGATGCAACCACACCCATCTGGAGCCTGACTTTAACATGGTGGACAAATGCTGCCCAGCATCAATTCATTTACGTGCTGAAGAAAGGTCCTGAAAATGTTAAATTGACGAGTATAGTCAGCCTCTGTGTGTCTTTATTTTAATTTGAGTAATATTTAGGAATCAATGTATTATAAAAAAGTGAGTTAAGGCAGAGACACCTCCATAATGCAAAATAAGAAGTGGGTATAAGGGAAGGCTGAATTCTTTTATATTTGCTAGCCCAAATAAGGATTGGTAGATGAAGTTGTTCAGGAGAATCACCGGTGTTGCAATTTCTTATCATTCTTATCTGTGTCTGCTTTGGATGCAAACAGCAGGAGATGGCTGAATCTGAAGAAACCCCCACTGGCCGCACCCTTGATGCAACTCACATTCTTTGTGCATTGACTCAGGGCTATCAGCTTTCCTCACTCTCTCTTTGCCATAGATTTTGATGCACTACAAGCACCTGAAAAGTCACCTGCTATATTTGCACATGGTATTGAACTGCGGATGGGAGCTGGGTAGAAGTAGATCAAAGGACTTTACCGGGAAGGGAAGGGATAGGGCAGGATAAGCACAATGAGCCAACCATCATACCTGAGCTCTGCTTCATGGCATTTTTAGTCTTCCTAAGGCAAAGTCTGAGGTATGGGCTCATTCTGTTTTGTCCCTTTCTCTTTGTCACTGTGGTCATAGGTGGGCTACTTCTGCCTATGCACTTGCTCAAGAATTAAGTGAGCAAAGATATAAAACCCCATCTTTGCTTGTGTAGAACAGACAGTGAGAGCAGCCCAATTAGCAGTATCAATGTTCATAACTAGACACCATTAATGGTCACCCACCTTGAAAAACTACATGGTGCGATCTGGTGACATTACCTCTAGTTCTGCTGACATCCAATTTAGTGACAGCATGTCCAGACTGTATTTGCTGCAGTCATACAGAGACATACGATTTCTGGTTGATTGAAAGGAGGGGATATGTAAAATCAATGTAAGTCATCCTCACAAAGTACAGAAATAAGAGCTCGTTTCTGTGTAGAAAGATACTGCTCTGTTTAGTAACAAAGATTTCAGGTATACCATGACTCATTCCACCACAGGATCAGTCCTTATCCATGCAAACTGTAAAACCCACTTAGGTAAAAATATAGCAAGACATGCCCAGCTTCGTGATTTGGTTAAGTATCTGAAAAACCACAGTAGTCCCTACATGATGTTACAAACAGCAATGTGATGGATGATTTTAAGCAGGAAATGTATCCTACCCTTTAGTAGATGGCAATGGAGATGCCATATTCCCCAGCAGTTCAGTAGAGATTTTGCAAGAGGGGAAATAATAACTACATGGGAATTGAAACTGTATGATTTTGTCAACATAGTGCAGTTATTCCCGTGATACCCTGATAACATTGTTTAATTGATGTTATGAATTGTAATGTTTATCTTGAATACTGAAAGAATTTTCTATACCCTTTTTCTTTGTTTCTTGTGTTTATTTTAGATGCTGATCAAAATACACAAAGCTATTCATTTTATTCATTCTGCTTTATACTGGACAAAAATTGGGGGTCGGTCTTTTCAAAGCACTTTCTCCTGTGCAATGGGTGGCAATAAGGTCTTTGGGTACTAAAAGCCACTACAGCCACGCAGGTTTTATTTTTATATTTAATTTTTTGCTGCCTACTGCCATTAGTGAATAAGCTGATGCTGCAAAGCCCTGTCAGAGTGTAAAACATTTTAAAACTCTGTTTCTGAGTTAAGTGTATCTTCCCTGAAAAATGCAACATCAAACTTGGTGACTGATATGACACGTAAAACTTGGACGTAAAGAAAGTAAAGAATGTTTAGGAACCCTTCTGAGATAATGCCATGGTTCAATGTTGAAATATTGACTGTGCAATTTACTATAATTGTTGAATTCCAGCACCCATATGTGTTTTGGTCTTGTCCTTTCTAAGTGCTGTTATACAAAAACACAAACGTGTTAAGAGAAGAGAGAGAATCTGAGTGTGTAAAAATACATACATTTTCATCAGAGACCGTGTCTAGAACCAGCATGATTGGAGGAGGCTTAAATACAGTGTTTGCAATAAACAGCTCTTGAGTGATAACCCTAGCTCTACCACTAACTCTCTGCCCAAGGCAAATTATTTTACATCTATAAAATGGAAATGATAGCTACCAACCTACTTTACAGGAGATTTATGAAGATAAATTAGTTAATGTTTGTGCAATGTTTTCAACATGCAAAGTGCCATAAAGCTCCACAAATTATTACTCCAGTCCTTACTTTAAAACCTCAGTAAGGAGTCACAGGATACAAACTACAACGCAAACAATGTCCACAATCTCAAACACCATGCAAATGAAATCTGAGCAAGCTGGCTGGTAACACCCCACTAATTCAGCTCTACGTCATTTCTTGTCTTCCAGTAAAAAGACTGCCCTTTGAAATCACTTTTGCATCATGCAGAGAAGAGCTGTGTCACCATTGAGGAACAGTTGTTGATGAATTTTTTAGGAGATGCAAATGCTGACCCACTTCACAATGGGTAATGAAAACCAACACATCTTTCTGTTTTATCCAAGAAAGGACTCAGCAGCAAGGACTCCTTTACTCTTGAAAGGATTTGAGACTACATTCTGTTTTGAGAGACTGTGAAAGACATAAGAGAATTAATCCTACTTCTTTCACTGACAGGGAAATCAGTTATTCATCCTCATATAGTTACTTCTCTCCACGTGTGACAAAGTAATCAGCTCAGTAGTGCAGACAAGAGCTGGTGAGCAATCACAGTTCATTTCTGCAGTTCAATGGTATCTTTATATGAAGGAACTATCAGCTTACATGGATTTCACTTCATATGTCAGAGGGTTTATGCTTAAAATAGAGAATATAGGATATATACACACACACTAGAAAGGAAGCTGAATGTGTTGCATTTAATGTGATATTCTCAGTACATAGTATTAATTTAAAAATTGGTGGTCAAAAGGTTGGCCTTTGTCTCATGGCCTTTGATCCATGCACACATGCAGCTGGCAATAAAAGTTTTGCAATATGAATGAATATTGCATGCCCATGCCAAAATTCACATAGTCAACTCAGCTTCAAAGGAGTTGTGGCAAAGGCAGTCAATGGGCATGTGACCAGCAAAATCTCATATTTGAATTCAAACTGTTTCAGAAATTGTTCAGTTGTGTAAAAAAAGACCTGAAATCCCTGCCTGTGATCATAAGCATCTCAAAACTGACTCTTAGAGTCTCCTTATGTATCTTGTGACCATGGCAAGTAGAGCACAGATGCCACAAAAGTAACGTATTTGTGCTCACGAAGGCAGGAAGATGGGATTCACAGCAGCTTTTTAGATAGCCCTTTCAGCAGTATTGCACTGCCAGCAGCAGGTGCCAGTCTCCTGTAGTGGATATCTGCAGTTTGGTAAGGAAAGTTTAAACGGGAATTTGCCTAGTCTTCCTGTGCTTATTGTGTCAGGAATGAATGATGAACTTAGTTAGGATTAGATACTTGGGTTTATGTGTATTCACATAAGGGTAGTACGTGATGGGACGTGAAAGAAATACGAAAAGTTCCTGTTAAGTATAACAGGTAGAAGACAATTGAATAAAAAATTCTGCAAAGCAAGTGTTTGTTCTTTAGCATGTTAGGACAGGACTTGCACACGTTTCTCCACTGAGCTCATATGCAAAAGATGTTTTCAGTTTTTCTCCCCCTATGTTTAGTTTGTTTTTCAATTGTGACTTTGAATCCTTTCTTTTTGTAGATTTTTAAATCTCCATTGCCTTCCATAGTGATAGTTCAATGCTCACAATGCATGTCTGGAGGCATATGGTTTTATTTAGTATTTATCTACAGAACTGATATGAGGTTCATTTCTCAGTTGTCTTAATTGCACTTCCTTTTCATAACGCAAGCTACAATCATTAGTATGAGCTGATGATGGTTTGCAAATTTTCCCTACCTAGAGGTTAATCATTTTTTCCTGCACCTCTCATTTTTAAAAATCCTCCTGTTTGTCTAAATAAATGAAAATTAATCATATGCACGTAATGTTTACAAGGTTGCACTATGTGAGCATCTTTGAAGAAAACTGTGTTAATATTGTATTGTAAGCCCAGACCCTGTCTTCAGCTACAGCAACGAAACAAATAGTATGAGTTCTTCAGATGTTACTAAGTCTGAGTTTACTTCAAAGTACATCTTTCACGTTACTTAAAAAATATAATCAACCCAGAATGTCAGTGACAGGATACAAAAGCTGACTTGTAACCCAATTCATCTTAATAAATGATTACAGAAATGGCGGGATGATACGTGATTAAAGGCATGTGGTTCATCAAGCTGTGTGCTGGGATAAGTAGATTTGCCTACTTAGGACGGTAACTAGTTAAACTATCAGAAAAAAAGATTATACAGAGGAAGTTGACTCGTAGGGGAAAAGTAACGCATCTCTCAGAGGATCACGCATCAAAGAGGAAAGTCAAGATACACTCAGCGGCTATTTTGCAATCTATTGTGTTCCCGCACCCTGTGATAGACTCAGGCATTTGACACGCAGTCTCCCAAACCTCATGTCATTGTGGACTTTAGTTCTGGAGTTCCCAGTTGATCATAACAGTTCTAAGGCTTCGTATCCTATTGACCGAGCGACCCAAGTCTCCGTGCTTTATGAGGAAATTACCACCAGAATTTAAGGAGTTTGAAGGTTGAATCATGATTCACTTTGAGAGGTCCCAACCCAGACAGGTGACACATCTGTGACTTAGTGACACTTCTCCTATTAACATGCCTGAGTGACAAGATGGTGTTTCCTCCCACTTTCCAGAGGAGCAGCCTTTTAAAAAAGAGATTGTAGCCATAAACATATTTAATGAACATGGAATAGGTTGGGTTTGCCTCTGAGTGGGGTAAAAAACTTAAGGGGGCAAGAAGCACCGTGCATGTATCTTTTGCCTAATGTCTGTGGATGTCCCTGGAAAATCTCAAGAACACTTGTATTGGTGTGTGTTTATTAAGCTACTTATTACACCGAGCAAGGACCACCTTCACACTGCTGGTGCAGTGGAATAGAAACTGTGCACAGATATGGATTCTGCTATCCGTGGCTTAAAATTTGCATAGGAACAGCGCAGTTTTATTTCACACTGACACCTGTCCTTGCGAGCACTGGGAGTAAAACGACCAGAAGGAGAAAAGGACTGTTCGCAGGGATACCAAGTGGACTTCCCTGATTTCGGGGGACCAGAAACGAGGGCGAGAGAGCCAGAGATGCGCATTGAGGGAGCGGAGTTAAACCTTCGCAGCCGCTTTGCTGTTTCTGCTCCCCGGTGAAACGCCTCAGCTCTTCCTTGCCTTCTCTAGGGGCTACAGGGACCCTGGGCATAGGAACGGGACAGGGTTTCTGCTGCAACACCCCCCACCCCCCGGACTGCAGGGACACTGGGAAAGGAACGGGACGCGGTTTCTGCTGCGAAACGCCTCGGGGATGCAGGGACCCTGGGAAAAGGAACGGGACGGGGTTTCTGCTGCAGACCCTGTGTGTGTGTCCCCCCCCCCGGGCTGCAGGGACCCTGAGGAAAGGAATGGGACAAGGGTTTCTGCTGCAAAACACCTTAGGACACCCCCGCTACTTCCCCCCGGGAAGGGGACACGGCGGGAACGTAGTCTGTGCCAAGACCACGCCGCTTTTTTTTTGCGAGCAGCGGCGCAAACGCACGCTGATAGAATCACAAAATCTTAGAATGATTTGGGTTGGAAGGGTCCTTAAAGATCATCCAGTTCCAGCCCCCTGCCATGTGTAGGGACACCTCCCACTAGACCAGACTGCTCAAAGCCCCATCCAACATGATCTTGACGCTCCTGCCTTTAGCAGCTGCCGGGCAGAAGCCGCCGGGGGGAGTGAGGCATCTCCACAGTCCTCCCAAGCAAGGAGGAGCAGCTCAACCATCCCCTCCCGATTCCCTCCCCTCCTCCTCCTCCTCCTCCTCTGCCTCTTCTCATCGTGTATCCCGGGACAGGTGGTGGATCCGCCCTTTCCCCACCTGGGCGGGGAAGGCGCTCGCCGGTTCCTCCTCCTCCTCCCCCGTCCTCCTTGCTCCCGCCCCATCCTCCTCCTCCTCGGCGTCCCCAGAGGGAGCCCCTGCGCTCAGCGGCCGGGCAGAGAGTGCAGCCGAGCGCGTCCCGTCCCGCAGCTGGAGAAGCAGAGGGAGAGGGAGAAGGAGGAGGAGGAGGAGGAAGACAGCAGCGGGGCACGCACGTGTGCGCACAGCACTCGACGGCCGCCCTCCAGCATGCGGGGCAGAGCGGCGCAGAGCAGCTGAGCAAAGAAGAGCAGAGCAGAGGAGCGGCTCTGAGAGGAGAAAAAGAACCCTCCGTGCGACCGTCCCGTCCCCCCGCACCTCGCCGCGCACTATGGGCGGCCGCAGCCCCTTCCTCGGCCCCCGCGGCGCCGCTGTCCTGGTGATGTTCTTGAGGCTCCTCGTCCTCTGCTCCGCCGTGGAGGAAAAGAAAGGTATGGGGGCATCGGGGGGAGCGGGGGTCCCGGCGCCGCTTCGGTGGCCGCGTCCCCGGCTGGGAGCGCGGGAGCTGGAAGCGGCGTAGGGAAAGTCCCAACTTCTTTCCTTAAAAGAAAAACCAACCAAACCAAAGAGAGAGTGAAAAAAAAGGGGGAACCCCCCCCTCCCCCAAACCTATAGCAGCGATGGCACAGCTCTGACTTCCTGATTCTAGGCTTATTTTCTTTTGTGGGGGTGGAGGAAATAAAAGGGAATAAGCCTTGGCACATCTTGTAGGTTGTGCTTCTCTCCTGTGGTGTTTATTTTATATTGGTTGGTTGGGGGGTTTTCCCCTTCTTTTCCCTCTGCCTGCGCTGCCCGATCGCTCCGCGGAGCGAGTTCTCAGCCGGGCGATGGGGTCAGTCCCGGGGCGGCACGGAGCGGGGCCGCGGACCCCGCCGGTAAGCGCCCCGTTCCACACCTCCGCTTGCCCTATTAAAAGAGGAGAAAAAAAAGAGATGTATATATGTGTGTAAATAGAAATATATATAATATATATATGAGAAATGTGTATATGTATACACATATGCTCACACACCTGGGAAGGGCGGATGGGTCGCGCGGAAAGTGGGGAAATTTCCTAAGCGAGGATATTGGAAATTTCCTGTGGTCCTCCAGTTATTTCAAAAGGCGAGAGATTCATCCCTGCCTGACCCAGCTTGAAGCAGCCGTCCCGGCTCCGCCGGCGCTGTCACCCCTGGCAGTGACCGCCCGGCCCGCCGGTGCGTGGGAACGGCGCGGAGCGGGCGCCCGCGGCTCGGGTTGGCTGCTGGGGGTGGGTGTTTTGGGGTTGGGTTGTGTTTTTTTTCTTTTGGCAACTGGTTTACAGGGCGAGAAAACATTTCTGGCTGGTTAGATTCGTCGCTTTTTCTTCTGTGCGTGGTGTTCTTTTTTTGTGATTTTTTGAGAGCAGGGCCTGGCTGCTGTTCCAGGCAGAGTGCAGTCCTCTTTATCTTGGAAATCTGCCAGCCGGGAAAAAAAATAACGCAGATTTGAGTGGAGTGGGATTTTTCCTTTCTTTATTTTTAAAGAAAAAGCAGGATAAGAGAATTGATAGTTCTTAGAAGGGCCGATGCATGGCTTAAAGCAACCAAGTCTTTTGTGACAGTGGACAGAGAAACATCCCATCCAAAAAACTAGTTGCACAACCTTCTAAAAGAAGGGAGATTCTCTTGTTCCAGAAATCAAGTTCATACCTGTTGTTGATGTAACGTGGGCAGTTTTTCCTTCCTGGTTTTCTTTTTCATTTTTTTTTTTCTTCATCCTTTGAAAATCATGAGAAGGAAGGTGACTCTGTCTGCTGTGCTTGTGTTAAGTCTTTTGAGATGCAGTCTCAGGTGTACATGCCCTGTAGGATTCATAAAGTGTGAGGAGAAATACCTTGTTTATAGTGTTTAGTTCTGTGTCTCATAAAATTATGAGGATGCCAGTTATCTGAGGGTTACTAAATTATCAACAGTTAAGTGATAAATCCAATAGAGGTTATCCTTGGTAAGTTCTGTTAGCCAGTAACTGTTCCTCTGAGAAGAGCTGGAGGCTCAGTGGCAGAGGTGAAGGCAGAAGAATTTCTTTAGGAATTGTGAATTGATTGGTCTCTATTAGTTTCTTCCTACACTTTCAGATAAGTCAAAAAATAAGTCAGGAGCAGCAAAATGAAGTAGCATTTGAGAATTGTGAGATACTGGTTTGAAGCAACAAGTAATAGAGCATCGATGTATGTTGAGGACCTGCCTTCTTGGTCAAGTCATGGGACCCAGCATGAGAATTCGGTGTAATTCTGGAAGTAAACATTCTGTAACAAAGATATGCAACACTCTTTAGTTTTAAGATCAAATTCTGTGGATTTTAGAAGTTCAAATCGCATACAATTTTACACTTTTTAAAATTCCAACCTGAATTGTTCTATTACCAAAAAGAGGAGATGCCTTAAAAAAAAATAGTACTTGGGCAAACGTTTGTGTCAGAAGAATATCAGAATCATCCTGTAGAATATGAACAGCATAGTGTTTCGATGGAAATTTAAATACAATTGTATCTTTTCCCAAAATTTTAGAATGAGTTCTTTGAATATGAGTGAGAGAAAACTGGTTTGGCTGTAACACTGTAGTCATGAAGATGCAAAAAAAAAATCCCTAATTGTGCATATTCCAGAACTGAACGGCATTGCTGGAAAGTGAAGTACACTCCACAGGGACCAATACCGACCGCTAACTCTATCTACCTGCATTGATGTTGACTCAGATTCACCACAGTGGAATTAATCCAAATTTCCATTAATGTACCCTGGATGGCCTGCTCATGGTACCTGAGATAAATACTTGTGACAGCCGGTGTGCCACATACGCAGGTTGCATTTGACCTCCGTCTGCTTTCGTGTGTCAGTGCTCGGTGAGAGCGCTATAGTTAAGCGAACTGCTTTTTGTTGCTGCATATTGGTTTTATTATCTCTAGTTTTGATCTGTACCTGCAGCTGTTGTGGGATGGGAGAGTACTACTCCGTGTTGGGAGTGTGCATGTTGGGAGCTGGGCAGCTCGATAGCTGTAGAAGTTGACAGTCATGGCCTTCTGTACCTGATGTCTTACATGGCTTTCTGATAAACAAAGGAAAACTAAGTTCCTTAAGGATGAAGTATTCATTTTCATGTGAAATGAAACAGCTCCATCTAATATCCTGTGCAGTGTTTATGTGGGGGCTGTGTGTGTACTGCTGTTACGTACTGCTGCCCTTTACATTGTTTTGTAGTTTCTCCACTGTATATTATTCCATACTTACTTGTGACAGGTGTAGACCAGTAGACTAATCTCTGTGGATTGTGCAGTGCTTGAGCTGGTTGCATGCTGGCATCCAGTGCCTTTTCAGATGCTCTCTCTTGTAACCTGGCCGTTGCTCCATGGGAGCAGAGATCTTAAAGGAGATCCCTGTGAAATGTGCCTGCTGGTAGGGGCTGTCATGGGAGCAGTCGAGTGTGGGGGCCTGCCTGGAGCAGGCAGCTGCCCGCACAGCTGCAGCTTGGATGAGGAATCGGCAGTGTCCTCTACCCACCTGGTGCCAGGCTCTGGGGCACAGGTGAAGGATGTTTCATGCTCCCACTACAGTACCAGCATTGCTGGAATGCTGTTCTGTCATTCCTGGATTTGTGTTATCACTGATGCAGATGTGCAGACAGGAGCGAATATGTGTATGCATGTATTCATTTATTATTTAAAGTCTTCTTGGTAAATGACCAGACTTTTTTTTTTATTTGGAAACTAAAATAAATCTGCACAGTCTTGGCAATGAATGCAGTTAGAGATATGGAAATTTACATATGATCCAATCCAGTTTGATGAAGTAATATAATTAAATAATCAGTCTTGACTTTGGAGTTGCTCCTACTCTAGTGTCTCAATGTGTCAATCATTAAAAGCAAAACCCAAATTCTCTGTACATTAAGGGCAATTTCTGTTAAGCAGGGAAGGGAAGCTAAAGTCCAGTAGTCATCACTATAATTTGGGCAATCTGCAAAATACCGTGACTATGTGCAAAATGCCACAGAAGAGATTGGCCTTGCAGCAAAGTACATATGTGTGGGGTGAGCAAACTACACACAGAGTGATAGCAGTAAACACAAATCTGTTATTTCTTGCATCAAGAGTATATTAAGAGATTTGCAGATAAATAAGTAATCAAGATCAATGCCCTGGAGACTTTACAATCAGAGTAGTCCGTTGTAATTTGTTTGTTAATTTATAGAGTGAGACTTTCAGGGAGTGTCGCGCAGTGCCATTATGGTCCTCAGGGCTGATTTTTGCGTTCGGGTATCCATGTATCGCTGAAATCACTGGGATATACTCTCTTTAGCAGCAAGATAGCTGACTAGCCAAACCAGTTCCTGTAGAAGCTGTCCTTATCTTCCCTAAGTGCAATCTGCATTTGCTTAATAGCTCTTCGGAATCAAGGCTAGTGAAAGGTTTACTTCATTTTAGGGAGGATGACAGTACCTTCATGGAATGGTTTTGCATAGAAACTGTTGGTATTGCCACAAACTCCTGGAATAGTCCAAGTTTCGGTAGCATGTGTGCATCAGAGGGTGCAGTCACCCTGTGTATGTGAGTAGAGTTTCCCAGAAAAAAAAACCCAACATACGTTCAAAATTAGTTGTCCACATGTTATATTATATGCATTGGTGTTTACACAGATGAAAACTTGTGTCAAATTTCATGTTAGACACAGATCTATATTGCAAAAGAGCTTATGCAAGGCAAATGTGATTGTACTGTCAGAGAAATGCTTTGATTTGGAGAACTTTAACTGGGGGGAACCAGGATTGCCTGTACCCACAAAAGGATCCTCTGTCCAGTCTACGTTAGGAGCACTTGCTGGGGTGACTGGCTGATAAATGATTTTAATTTGGACTACTCAAATGGGGATGAGGTCCTGTTCTTTAAAAAGATGACCTGCTAGCTAGACCAATTGTTATTTTGAAACATGTGAATTGCATTAGGTGTTTTCTATTTGTATTTATAACTAATCAAAACCTCATTCTGCTGTACTGCTCTCCTTGCACACCTACTAGGACAAAATTTAATTCTGTTGGTTGGGGTTCAGCTGGCACAGGATTCACACTCAATCCAACTAGGATTTTGCTGGTTTAGCAGAAAGGGAAAGTTATTAGGAAAGGCAGTGGAGCTTTTATTTGCTCCTCAGTGGATGGCATGTTCTTTTTGTTTCCTGGATTTGCTGTGTAGCAGTTGCAGAAGGTGTGTAGTCTCCGATGAATGCTCAAGCAGCAGTTATTGCTGTGACAGGGATAGTCACCTGCCTTGCTGTTGCCTCAAGGCTAGCTTGAGCAACAACTTCTTGCCGTAAATGCAGTTGGCAATGTTAGTGCAGGATTTGCCACTCTGGGTCCTAAGCAGCACTTCAGCCAGGCCCTGTGCTGGGGATGATTACTGAATGGGAGCTGCTGCTGCTTCATGGAGCTAAGAGGCATGGAAGGACAGTGGGAATAATGACAAGGGATTAGCAGGCAGGCCCTCACTTCTGGAATGCACCCTCTGAATGAGGCTGATGCAGTGCCACACATCATGGGGTCCGGGTGATCAGAGTGGGATAAAAGCCACCTTTGATGTGGCTCATCAGAAGTCATCCCTTCCTGAGGACTGCTGCAGTTCATAGCTGTTGGCTCTGGAGAACTTGTGAAATGAGTGAGGGCATCAGGGGCTCATGCTATGGATTTATCAGTGTTTTGTAGGTGGGGGTAGAAAGTGTTCAAGGGAATCTTTTTCCCCGGGAGCTAGTGATATGCAGCGTGGGAATCCATTCCTTAACGTTTTGTGTGGACTCTTGACTGTTGTTTAGCTCAGCACAGTACATGATGACCCTGTTTAATGCATGTTGATTTGACCTTCTCCTGTGCCCCTTCACTTCCAGGAACACTTCATTATAGGTGCAGTAAGAGATCTAGTATTGTTCCTGTCCATTCTGGTTTCTGATGTGTGGCTTCCTGGCTCCCAACTACAGCTGAATTCTGCTGACCTGACAGTACTAAGTAATAGTGTATATTTTTCTTCAGAAATAGTTACAGAACATTTGGCATGAGTATGGCCAGCAGAAGTCACCCCTAAAGGAAATGTGGAAAGAAAAAAGATGGATGCCTCTATACAGAGAAGTTGTACCAAAATAAATGTCTGTTCCTGCTGAAGCAAGATGGTTATTTATTAAGAGCTATGACATTCCTTCGTAGTTTGTCTCACAGGGAGAATTCGTAGTTGTGGGTCTTGTGTTCTCTGTGCTTAACAGTGTTATTGAGGGTTGCTCACAGGGAAGAAGCATGAGAAACCCATTTGTGAGATTGTGTGTTTGAATGTGAAAACTTTCTGATGACCAGTGTGAAAAGATGGGCCCATGTGGATTGGCCATTGAGCTAAGAAATATGCTTGCTGCCATGCTGCACCTTTTAGTTCTTCTTTTTTAAAGAACAGAAGGCATTGCTAGGGGAGAGCAGCTGGATTTATGTAGCCCATAAAAGGGTGTGAGCTTTCATTTTGAAGTTTTAATGCAAAGTGTGTTTTGCCTGTTGACAGATCCATGCAAGGCAGATGCAAGGTTCTTCATCCTGCCAGCATGCCTTCTGCTTCCCAGCACATCTGCGTACATGAAAGTAAACTTCTACGTGTTCGCATGCATGTCGTACTGTTAGAGTGCATCAAATCATGGGTGGGGTTTGTTTGTTTCAGAGGTTGAAGAGAGGAAAAAAAAAACCTGGAAAAAAGGAATAACTTCCAGTTAAACTTGAAACAAATAGGTGAGGTTCTAGTGAAGTGAAGAGAAAAAAACCCCAACAACAAAACATGAACAATAAAACCTGTTTTAAGATAATCTGGAAAGTTAAATTTGACCTGAGAACTATTTCTTTTCTTTTTAAGTTGTGTAAGAAGGAAAATGAAATGCTGTTTGAAATGAAAATTTGCAGGTTTATTTTGAAAATACCAGAACACCACTTGATTTTCTTATGCCTCCCACCCATTTTTTTGGCCAAGGCATGTTTGCTGAGTTTGGCTCAAATTAATGAACTAACTTAAATTTGTTTCTTCCCCCTCTCAAAAACTTAGTTTTGAGGGTGGGGTAAACTTTTATATATACGTAAAATAGCTCTGCTCCGATCTGGGTGAGTGGTAAGTAGAGAGATAAATACAGTCCAAAATGCTTGTGGTCACCTTTTTTTTCCCATTTTCATCAAATTAAATTAAAAAATAAATAAAGAATGACATAAATAAAATAATTAAATATAATAAATAATTGCTTTTTAAAGGAAAAAAAGCTTGGAATTTCTTATCTCCATGGCCTTTGTATGTTTGGTGCCTTGACCATACCTTGCTGACCTCTGGCTGGAGGAGGAGCTGGAGACTTGGAGCCTCCTTGCTGGAGGTGCACAAGCAGGAAGAACGGGGCTTTGGGCAGGCGGAGTGAAAGCTGCCGAGCAGTAGCAATGCCCCAAGGGCCAGTGGCACCTTTTCCCATCTAGTGGTGACTGCTCTATGGTTCCTTCACCTTGCAAAGGTGCCATGTGAAGGATGAGTAGCCTTTCTGGAAAAGCGGTGCGTTTGCCAGCCCTGCCAAACCAAACCAAAAACTAAACCAACCCCAAACAAACCCAATAATAAATAAAAATATGCAGGACCAGCAAAAGCAGTTTTGCCAGAACCACTCTACTGCGGTAGGTGGCTCCCCCTGGGTGCAGGGGCTATGTCAGGCTGGATGTTTGCTGAGGAAGATGTGGAAAAAAGGAGGAAAGGACATAAACCAGCTGTCTTGATGACAGGATAGTAGTATTTTAGCTCTGGCTTTTATGAGAAGAAAATTATCAGTTTGTGGGAACGGGGTTTGTGAGCATTTGTTAATCATAATGCTGTGGCATAATCCCTGCCTTCCCGTCACCAGATTCAGCAGTAAATATGAAGATAACCAGAAGAGCCCTGGAAATCAGCCATTCTTGGCACTGGGGCCCTGTGAGCTTGCGCAGCACTTCTCTTAGGTAGGGAAGAGTATTATTTTTACCTATCTGGAGCCATGGGATCAGAGCCATAGAGGTTTTGAATGGTTGCCTGAGGCAACACAGCTGGCCACTGGCTAAGTTGCCTGCTAGGATTTTGGCCTTTCGCCCCATGCCCAAGCCAGTGATAAACACTTACTGGAGTCAAAGGTAACCAACATCCTATTCATGTCTCGTGGAGAGCATAATTTCTCCTCTTTTCTGAAGGCCCTTCTGTGTGTCCTTCCCTGGGGACGTGTCCCACCAAGGAGGCTGGCCGTAGCCTGTGATGAGGTGACCTGTGGTGGCATGCATCTGGCTTGGCTCCTTGCGAGCGAAGCGTGCTCATTCCCCGCTTTCGGTAGGGCTTGGCATGCCTGGCCCCTTGCTCTGCTGCCCCAGGGGAAGCCCCAGCACCTCCTGAAATAACAGCAGTGTGAGACAGTAGCTGCAAATCAGGGCTGGGTGTAAGGACATGTGAAGTCTGAATGGTTTCCTAAATTATGCCTTCTACATAGCTGCAGCACAGTTATGATGGCAGTTGTCAGATTTGCAAGGCCTAGCTTTAAAACAAAACAATCCAACCAACCAAAACAAAACCCAACAGAACTATAGTTTCTTCTGTCTGGGGATATATGTATGCACCACTCCTCCCCCCCATCTTAAGGTCTGAGAGACATATGTGCGCTTCTGAAAGTTGAATTTAATTCACGTCTGAGGTAGTAAATGTTTCTTCTTGAGAGCTGAGTGCTTAAATTCTGCAAAGTGCAATTATGACTGCATGTGCTATTGCTAAGCAATTTTCTGATCTTGGAAGTACCAGTGCTTTTCGTTGCATTCATTAATCCGTTGTGTTGTAATTAATTGAGTGTCTTTAAAAAAAAACCCTTAAGTCCAAAATGCTTTTGTAGAACAATCATGTTTTCTGAAGCTCACTTGGGAGGTAAGACTAAGGAAGGAGGCAGGGTTCAAGGAAGAAGCTTGTTCCAGCAGTTAGGTTAGTTATTTCAACAATGCCTTTAGCAAAGAAGTAAGAGGCTGTTTGCACAAATCAGTAACTAGTTCCCATGATTCAGATTGAATCATGTAGTTCATGTCATTTGAATAAATAAATGACTTCTAGTAAAATGAGACAACCTCTGCAATTAGGATGGCATGCTACATATTTCATGTTATTTATTATGTGGTTTTCAATAGATATGATTAAGTTGTGTTACACTTGGAATGCTAGGTAGCATTTCAACACAAGCCACTTAACCAATGCATACATTAAAATGAGATACACATTTGTTTTGTACCGGTGGCATTGTGCTCTATCTTCAATACTTATGTTTTTTTATTAATTTTTCACAAGCAGATACTTAAAAGGGAAAAGGACTCACCTCACCAAGGGCACCTCCATTATCTTTAATTGTAGTGGGGAATTCTCAAGCAGTGGCTTCCCAAACATTTGCAGTTTTCTGCAGTCTTAGCTTTCCTTCATGTCTTTCTGGGCCACCAACTCCAATGGATATGGCATAACCAGAGATGCAGAGAACTGCTTTTCTTAGATGTGCTTGTGGATTACATGCTATCCCTGGTGTTTCCAATGGGATGTGCTTCATGGTTCACCTGCAGCTTCTGCTGTTGAGTTTGGAATTGTGACAAGAGCCATAATTTGGTGTAGAGGACAAAGAAAAAAAAGGTTGTCTTGGCCTTTGTTTCTTAATGTTGATATTTTGTAGTTTGCGTTAACTTTAAGTAGCTGTATTATGCAATCAAAAAATCCCATGTGGCTTTGGTGTTGTGAAGGTAATATTTAAAAAAAAAAAGTAGTTGCTCTGTCATAACAGGTTATATCATGTACAAAGCACTGTTGATTAATTGAAGAAAATACACCCTGAGCTATCAATAAGCAGTGTTGGCTGATGGCCCTCTAGTTAGGGATATGGAGATTAGCTAACGTTTGGGGACCTACTGGCCAGATGATCCATTCAGGAGATTTTGCTATCAGGTTGCTTTCCAACTTTTTCACTCAATGTAAGATAAAAGACATGTAAGACACTGGGGATGCCTATTTGATAAATAAGCTTTTCAAAATAATGAAGATAAAAATACCATTTTGCATATGTGATCACCATTTCTTCTGCAAGTGGAAGTTACTGGTTCTCCTACCTGAAGGTGTTCGTGGTGAACTTTGCACAAACTATGACTTTGGAAGCTGGGAAAAAACATCCTTCTTCATTCCCTTTAATCATTCGGAACGGAAAGCTGTGATCAGAGCAGATAGAACTAATGCTTGAAAAGCTTGCTTTTCATGTTTTAAATCTGAAGGTACAGAAATCATCTACTGGCCATGTGAAGACATAAAAAAATGGGGAGAAGATATCCTTGAGTCTGAATGGGAGCCCATCACTAGTTGGCACGACATTATTGGGAACTGCTGAATGTAAAGTGTCTTTAGTCAACAGCTGTTACATGTATGGAGCGTTTTTTCTCTTTAAGATTTTATTGCAGCCCATTTCTCATGAATGGAAACTTGACATTCTCACTTGTTGAACAGTATTCAATTTGTTTTGCTACTCTTCAGACTAATTTTGCATCAAGTCCATGCCTTCCCCTTTGCCCTTTTAAAGTCAAACAGAAAACCCCAAGAAAAAAAAGGTAAAAACAGAGCTAAACAAACGGATTTTTTTTTAAAAGAGAATTGTTAGTTGTCAAAATCCTGACTCTGGAACCTGCTTTGTCACATCTGTCACCATAATTGAAGCTGTTGGGTCTTCACATGAACATGGATTTTGCACCAGAGAAGATTGTGTGGGATGCAGGGCCCTTAGTGTTTGCTGAGAGTTGGTAAATGGTGGAAGTGTGATTTCATTTTTAGAGCCAGACTAAGAGAGAGAAGACTTTCCCTTAAAACCAAGCTGCCAGAAAACCTAGTGACAGCTCCTTGTCTCCTCCTTCAGCTACTGATGCAGGTCTTTTCCAATGGATACCTGCAGTTGATGTGAAAAGAAGATGATTTCTGTCCAGGAAGGCCATTTTTCCCTCTTCAGGGTCAGTATTTGAATTCTGAGTGGTATCTGATTGCTCACAGCAAGATTGTCCTTACTGAGGCACAATGGCTGGCAGAGCAGGTGGAATGCTCAGTGTTTGGCATTCTAATGAAAACCTCTTCATCTGCTCCTTATTTACTTGTACACATTGGGATGGAGAACGGGCTTCCATTTGAAGATTCACTCATGGAGCAGAGGAAAGCCAACATTAGAATTGACCTGGTGTCTTTGTGCAACAAACTGAACAAAATGCATGAGGTTTGCTAGGTGGTGCCATCTCTGTGCTTTGCCTTTATTGTTGAGATAGATATTGATGCCATTATCATTTCCTCAAAATTAATGGCAGAAGTCCAGTCTTTGAGAATAGGAACATGGACAAGTATTTCACAGCATATCTGGAAAGGAAATATTCAGGGCATATTTGTGTTGCTTGCTCAGCTTCCACATACCTGGAAAGGAAGAGAAGTAGTTGAGTTGGAGCACTTTTAATTTGGCATAAAAGGAAAAATGTGATCCCTTCCATTTCTAATTCCTAATTTGATCACTTGCAATGAGTGTATCTGCAATAGGTGGTGAAGTCAAAACATTTTTTCAGCATCTTCAGTTATCTAGTAGGATTTGATGATTTCTTAAAACATCTATGTTAGAATACATGCCCAATCAGTGGAGCAGTTTGATATTTTTCTTTTTGTTTCAAATTTGAAAGGATTATCATTGAAATGCTCTCTCATTTCCATCTGGTCTTCAAAAAGTAATTAAGCGTTGAGCAATGGTATTGTCAGTCTGTTTCCTACCTAATAAGCTCTGCAAGATGCTCTTGTTAATGATTTTATTATTTCAGAGCTGCTCTTGTTCACTTCTTAATGAGGCAGATCCCCCAGGCGGTATCACTTTATCATGGTTGTCTATGGTAGATGAACTAATCCAGCACCGTGGAAGTTTGTGTTCATCAGTGTGCAAGATGCTCCCATCAGTATGTGTGGATAATTCTCCCTAACATTTTAAAGGTTTGTCAAGAAAGGAAGAATAGATCCTTTTTCTAAATGAAGGTTGTCTTGATTTGAGCACCAGCAGTCTGGTTTGCATCAATGAGCACATGGTCTTCAGTGAATTAAGAGCAAAAATAGCTAATTAACACCTTCTCTGTTTCTTTTGTGTCTAGGCATTAGTTACTATGATCCAAATTAATTCCTGATAGCACAGGGCATGGAAGGTGCCAATGCCAAGCTCAGGTCAAGAACTGAATTCTTTGAAGTTCTGGAGAGAGTCATTCCCTTTTTGTTGTTGTTGTTGTATTGCCTGTTTCCCAAAGTTGCCTCCATCTCTCATGGAATTTAATACATTTGTGCTTGTATGCTCAGCTAATATCTCTATTTTGTATTTCATCATGTGAAGAGAAAATCTAAATTGGTTATGGGCACTTAAAAGGATCTTGGGCTATTTTCTCCTGGGTTAGTATGGTACTGATTGGATCCTGTCTATGAACTGAAGTCAGGTACTGTTTCAAAGACACAGATCATTTCAGAAATAGCAAACATGGCATCTGAGTAAACAGACCAGTTATAATAGACAGGATTAGAAAATGGATTGTTCTGGGCCAACACTCTGCTATTGAGAGTGATGATATCGTACTGGTAAGTGCACTGTTGGGCTTAATGACCCATAAACTTTGATAAAAGCTTTTGTAAAATTGTCAGCAATAATTCCCTCCATTGTTAGATTGCCAATGAACGTCTTCAGCCTCTGGAATAAATTGCCACCATCAATTGTGTTACTGTAATTATATAAAATAAGACTTTCGCTCTGAAGTTGTAATAACTCAAATGGAAAAAAAAATACTGCCAGCTGAAAATTAATGGGTCAGGTCCCCAATTGCTGTAACTCTCTCACCTGGGTTGGGGTAGGTTTACACCTGAAGCTGTAGTCCCGTGTATGGAGAATAGGTGCCTTTTTGTTACCTTGCTAGCTCAGCAGAAATGGGCAACGTCACTGCGTGTTTTGTATGAAAATGGAAAAACAGTTGAAGTTTGCCATAGTTCTACTCTGTTATTAGTGTTCTCTGTGGGTTTTTTTAGCATGAGTTATTAGAATGTGAACATTAAAAAGGCATAATTATTTTCATAGACATTAATACACCTTTCTAAAAAAAATGCAAAAGCACTTAAATATTATCTAAACCTTACAAGCTGTGTCAATGTATGGCCCCTTTCAAATTGTTTTCATAGCTACTAACCTCCTACCTTTCCTTTCTTCCCCCTCATCCTTTCCACATGATTGGTTAAATAACAAATTATCAGCCACAGTGTGATGCAAAATGGGCTGTAATCCAAAGCAGGAGAGAGAAGGAAGTCCTCTTCTGAGAAAATAAATAGCACAGGGTATTTAACGGTGCATTAAGCAACATAGCTGTTAAGACTGCACTGATAATACAGTGATGAGAACAGGAAAATACTGATGTTGTTAGTTTAGTCAAGCAGTGAAATGCTCTGGCTCAGATATTTTTGGTGATATTCAACATGTCTAATGCAGATGCATTGATAATACAAAGTGTAAGTAAGACTTGAACATGGACTTTCCACCTCTGCAGCATGGGATGCAAAAGAGGAGCTGCCTTACCTGCCTGTAGGTGGAGTTTCATTTTTATGCTCTAGGGAGGAGTGGAACAGAAATGTTTCTGTTGTTAAATACGTACAGGGTCTGTCCTCCTAGAGTTATTGCTTGTCGATACTTATTTGCTTAATTTTCTTCAGGGAATTATGGTAAAGGTAGGAAGGTATCCTGGGGGAATATATTCTCCAGTCTTCACCTATGCAGCTTCAGGAGTGCTTTACCCCAGAAAAAGATAATTCTTAAACTAATGATCTTGACTGGCCCATTATCTGTGATAAAATTGTTTGCTCCATCTCCACCTTTCTGATGTATTTGGCAACAGGTGAAAAAGTGGAATTCAAGGGGGGCCTCAAAGAGTTTGGCTCTCTAGCTTTAGAGTGTGCAACTTGGGAGAAAATCACTGCAGCTACAGGCAAGGAAGCTTAAGGTAAAATGATGGAGAGCTGGAGGAGAAAGAAGAAAATCTGGAACTCTTGCTTCTCAATTACAGTAACACTGCAGCAAGGACATGCACCTTCTCTTGAGGCTTTATCCAGCAAACCTTAGGCATAATATCCCTTTGAAGTCTATGGGTATTTTCCCTGCCAGGACTGCAGGATCAGGTTTTTTATTACTTTATTTGCATAAGAAAACTCTTCTCATCTAGTTTAAAGAGAAAAACTGGTACATAATACCACTGCGTTATATGAAGACTATGCCAAAAAGTAATTACTCTGAAAAAGAAGGTAAGATTATAAATTAAATTCACATCACAAGGTGTTGTGGTGTAGGTGTTACAACTTGCAATGAGTCTTTTACCTGGGTATGCTTAAAAGTAAGTCTAGTAAGGATGTGTGATGGTAGTTGTCCTTCTACTTTCTTTTCCTAAAAGGTTGTTTCTAGGTGTGTTGTTGGATGGGATTAATTAATATGGGTGTATTCTTTAGGTCGTAAAGTAGTGTGGTGTCTGCATTGATTTCTGCTAGCCAAAGGAGTAGTCTGATGGGTTTGCAAAAAGGAGATGTCTCTCAGCTTGCTAGAATGAACTTGATAGAGTTGAATGGCATTTCACTCACGCTGAATGTCTTGGAGCCCAAACTTTTACATGGGAGCTCTTATGAAGAAGTCTATGTATGTCTATAAATATCTTTCTAGATCTCTTCTTCCCTCTCCCCCTTCCCTCTGCCCCAACTAAATTAATTATTTACTACAGCCCTGAGATGATAAATTCATATGCAGTTCTTAGTTTATAGAGGCCTCTGGCACACTTGCTTTATACTTAAGGAAAAAAATGGTGTTACCACAGCAACTGCTACACCACCAGGTACCGAAGCAGTTCCTGCCTATATAGCACTTACAAAAGTACATTAGACAGATTTTTAAAGTGCACATAACTAAAGTGAGAGTAGGAACTTAACACTTGCTGAATGCTATGGTAGAAGGAGAGCATGAGTTTGTTCAGAAGTTGAGAAAAGCTCTTAATGGAAATAATTAGCAATAGCTCTCGTTCAGCAAACTGCTTTAGCAGATGCAGAATTTCAAGTCTAAGTAGGTTCTCTTTGAAATGAGTGGAGTTGTGTGCAGGCCTAGACTTTGTACAGGTTCAAGAGCCTTGTTTTACAGGGGACACAAGTTACATTAAGGGAGTGATAGTTTTGAGAGGCTCGAGTGACGACACTTTAGTAGGCGTAACTGGTGAGGGCAGATACTTGGCATTTCTTGACAGTGAACCACTGAAGATGATTGAAATGGAAATCATGAGTAACTGACAGTATCAGAAGTTTTGATTTACGGGTGTGAATTTTGGACAAGGTTTTATATTACATTTGTGCCTTACCTTTATTGGATGGCAAGGAAATGTTGAGGGGTGTGTATGTGTACAGTGGTGTTTTGCATTTTATTTCTGTACAATAAAATGTAATTGTTCAAGGGGAGGCAAAAGACCTAGGCAGGACTAGGAAAGTTTTTAAAGCTAGTCTAGTCTCATTGAAGACCTGCAGTGTAAGGTCAATCTCCTAAATTTCCTTGCATTCTGAATCCTTATCAACTCTTCAAAAGAGCTGAATATCTGTGTATTAATAAAACTACGCACCCAGAAACAGCATACTTGGGATTATGAGGAATTACTACTGTCAGTAGCACTGTGTTTGCAAAATTGTTATTGATTGCTCTTCTCTTGTTGACTCTTTTCTCACAGTTACTGTTTTTATCAGATTGCATAAAACAGAAGCACAGATGCAGTTTTCTACTTCTTGAAATAAAACCCAGATATTCCTTTAAGTTGGTCTCTTTCTCTGTTGACAGGAGTTTCTGGATGGCACAGTTAGCCTTTGAAATGTTTTGAAATCACCATATGTACAAAAATCTGCATAGATGCTAATACAAAACTACGTAACAATTAGTCCTGTGCTTTGCTGCCTGAATTTCAGTCTCCTCTACTACTGTTCACCAGTGAGCTGTTGCTAGTTGTGAGATAAATGACGTGCATGACTGGAAGGAGCAGCTCTTATGGTGATGTCTCTGCTTCTGCAGGGTTATTGTACTTTCCTCAGTATCCTCTGGGGCAGGTCCTGACAACTCATCTAATCACAGGCAGCACTGGAGACTGCATCCTTTCTTCCCCATGAGGGTCCTTATTGGGATAACTTGGGAAGGAGCATTGCAGAAGTTTATCTCATCTCCTTCAGCTGGATGTTCAGAGCCCTGTGAAACCAAGGTGCTATTAAAATGCCTGTGAAAATTCATAAGTTTTGGGTGAAAGCTGTGTTCAGTTGGAAGGCAGTTGGCCCTTTCTGCTGTAGAACGAGTCAGGTAGCAATCAATGCTAAAAGATCCCTTTGCAGCATTTTCTGAAGCTCTACCTTTTACACCTTCACTGTGGTATAACCTCCAAAGCTTGTTCTGGTATTCCTTCTCCATAATTCCCATTCTGATCTTCTTCACAGATACTGTCCTTTGATAAAAATCTTTACTGTCACTCATACTTTGGGATGGTGAATCAGGTTCACGCTTGATAACCATGCTACAGCCTCGGTACCTTTTGTTCAAACAAATGCCAAAAGCACTTTTTAAGTTCACTAAGGTAGAGGCAGTGGGAGTATCCTGAGTCTGGATACTTTGCATGGGGTGTCTTTGCACTGCTGCCCAAAGGATAAGACAAGCTTAATGAGATGGAGTGATGGTCCCCAAGAAGTCTCTTCTGTAACTTAATTTAGTTCTGGTACGAATATGTCAGAGTGTTAAAGTGTGTTAAAGATTTTGTATGTGTTATGTTAATGAATAGATTTTTAGTGAAGGTACTGAGATGTGTAACATGTATGATGATTTGCCTGGGACATAGCAAAAAAAAAGTCAATTTATTGTCAAAAGTAGAATTTTTGAGAGACCTTTTGTTGTTGTATTCAGTGTTTTGAATGCAGTACAGCAATAATTAGGCAAGCAGTATTTTTTCTCAAAAATGTACATATACATTTAAAAATGCAGCCTCTGTCTGCCTTTAATTTCTAATTAATCATTCACCTCTGATGATAAACTCAATGTTATGTGAGGAATGCTTTCCAGCACTAGTAGGCTTTTTAAAAAGCTGCTTTAGATGTATATTAAAACTGCTTTTGGAGACAGAGTGCCGGAAAAGCTTAGAAGTCTGATGATTGTTTATCTGAAAGGAGTTCCCAGGGGCAGAGAAACTACATTTCCCATTCGTAGTGGTTTAACCAGGCAGGGAATTTATTTGATTGCCTGCTCACAGAGACATTGAGGGACAGTCTTTTTTTTCAAATTAAAAATAAAAGGAAGTGAAACTTTTTTCCAGTACATGAAGTTCAGGGTCTTGCTGCAAGGATGCAGTGGTAGCTAGGTTTAATATCTGAAGACGTTTTCTCTGTAACTCACAACCTTTGCACAAAGTGAAAACGAGAGACTGATGTCAGGGGAAGGAAGTTTCACGAGGCTTAGAAAGTTATTTTGTAAGCTCCATATTTTATTGCACCAAATTTATTTATAACGCTCAGTATTCCTTGATTAAAATGCATGTGTTCCCTTGCTGTGTTTCCTGATTGTAGACGATTTGGTATGCTAAAAAGAGCGAGCTTGCTTTAGCTATGCATGAAGTTAAACAGCAGAGGCTTCTGAAAGTCATGTAAGAAAGTCTTTTGTTTGATAGTTTAGTTTCATTTATCAGAAGGAATAGCAAACATTTACCTGTGCAGCAGGCAGCTGCATGGGCAGCTGTTATCTAAAGCTAATAATACCTTTACTTGCACAGGTATGTTCAGGGAGAGTGTAAGTATTTGCAGCGTCGTGGTATGAAAACATGAGGTCACATTCTGCCCTCAGGTAAAACTTCCACAGCCCAGCTGAAGTGCTGAGGTACTGTATTCAGGACTGAATGTAGACTTGGGTCTATAGCCAGGAAAAGCAGTGTTCAAAAGCAGAGATGCAAGTCTTTCAGGTTTGCTTCCAGTCTGGGCTGCCTGGCATAAAGGGCTTGTGGCAAAAAAAGAGAGGTTGTTTGTCCTTTATGAATCTCAGCCCTTATAGAGAAGTCCTATGCAGTATTCTTTCAATTACTTTTTGTTGGTTTGGATATCTATTTCAGGCCACTGTATAAATGCAATTAAGAATTGTGTATGGAAATCATAATCTCTTGCAGATAAAGGAGGGGATTTGGGTTTAGTCTCTCAGAACAAGTGCTGGAAGAAGTATGTCCAAGAAAAAAGACAGCAAGGTGGAGCTAAAAATTACCCAAATTCAAGTATCAGACCTTATGCAAGCCCTGGGCTTTGTTGAGGGGTGAGAGTTGCTTTTGGTTTTGTTTAGGTGGGTTGGATTGACTGTATAGGGATCAGAATAATGGATTTCTCATGAGACAGTCAGAAGAGGATTATAAAATCAGGATCTGTGTATTATAACTGTCTGCACTGTTATATAGATTTGCTGTGGTTTAAAATCCAGCCCACCCCCAAGTAATTGTACGGAATCAAGAAATTACATGCTTTAAAACAGGGCACATGGACTAAAGGAATCAATTTTTTTTGTTCCTCTGGACATTTACTTAGTGGTAAAACAAAGGGCAGGGGAAGCTACAGCAAAATGTAAATGTTGGGGTCTTAAAGAGAGTCTGTGTGTGCATGTGTGGAAATGACCACAAAATGTGATGATTTCAGGAAATGTGTACATTGTTTGTTGTCTCTGACTTTCCAAGGACCGGGTAGGCAGCAGCTGGCACCAAGCGCTGCACCGGAGGCTGCATCTAGTTGAGAGTTGCCCGCATGGGAGCCCATCTCCAGGGATGCTGGAAGGGTTTTGCCTGCCCACGGTTCCCAGCACTGCTTGCTGCTTTGTGTGCTGGCCTGGCTACGTTTGCTCTTTGGCCCCAGCTTGGTACCTTGGAGTGGTTGGAGTCTCCTTGGTTAGCTGTGAGGTTGTGTTTGGGTTAGGTATGATTCACAGTGTTAAAAGTCTGCTAGGTGAGGGAATGCATAACCTCTCCTTTAAGGTCCTCTTAATTTATCCATCAATAGTGTTTTCTTGCAAAGTCTGTCAGAGTTTGCAAGTTGTGGAGCAATAGAAAACCAAAAAGGTGGAAAAAAACCCCAGAAGAAAATCTATTAAGCTTTGAACTACGTGCTGTCTACAAACTGCCATTAGCCATGACTGCGTATTTATTAGTTCACAGCTTTGGGATATTCAGCTTTCATTAATATTGAGAATTAATCTGCAATGTGTTTTTCTGCAAAATTAGCAGCAGTTCTTCTGCTGAATACAAGTTAGAATCTTGCTGCAGTTCAAATTCAGCTATGGATAAAGGCTTAAAGAGGATGTTTATGGGGCACCTGCGTGGAGTAGTGATTTCTGTTTTGGCTGTTTGGGAGGGTGGTATTTGTGAGGGGTTTTTTGGGGGGGGGGTTTATTTGAATATTTTTTAAGTGACACTGCTTTCTGCAGTGATAACAGGTGGAATATTTACCTGTCTGTTCTTGCTTTCTTTTTTTTAAAGCATTTGATCCTATGGAGGGTTAGGAGTTAGAAGCTTATTTCCATCAGAGGAGAATTTGGTCCTTTTGTACACTGGCAGAATCTCAGGAGAATAGTCACTTTGCGGATCTTACATGATTTCTGAAGACAAAAGAGCTTTGTAAGCAGAAAGGAGCCCTGCAACGTGTGGGGAGCCTGCAAAAGGTGCTGAACAACTTCTGCACCTAATGAATATGCTACAAGGATACTTGCAAACTGTCTGGATCCAGCCTTAAAGAAGGTGGGGTGGAGATTTCTCCCTGGCAAATCTCGCAGTGCCAATCTTGGGTGTGTTGTGTTTGCTTTATTTTCTCTCAAGCCGAGCTAGGCATATTCCTTCGCCCAGTCACTTGCCCGTTGCCCTCACCAGAAGTTTTCGGGTAGCTGAAGGCACTCAGGGCTGATCTGTGCCCATGGACTGAAGCTCCATAGGAAGGAAAAGCAGCTTATAGCTGGATAGTTTGGGCTTGCTCTCCCCTACATTGGTAATTCACTGTCCCCAGGCATATGGCTACAGGGTGTTTGTACCTGCAGCACTTTTCTTTGGGGTGAGGAGTGAAAAGAGGATCATGTGAGAGCTGTCCATCGTGTGACTTTATTTAAAAGAAGACACTCCCTCACTACAATTTTTATTTATTCTTTATTGTTTCTTTTTTAATTACAGGATTGGGCATGCAAGATGAAATCCCCATAATCTTCATAGTGTCTTGAAAAAGAATGTCAGAAAATATTTGCTCTTCAAGCTTCATTTTGCATCTCTGTCCTGTTCCCCATTTTATTGGCAATTTAAATCCATTAGAAAGAGAAACAAGTCATGTTATGTACAACAGCTTCCCACCTAAATTTGAAGTGTAATCATGCACAAACATTGACTTGACCAGTATTGCTAGTGGCATTCATTTTAAGTGGATAGTTAAAGGCTTAACGACCTCTTCGAAGCCAATTGTTCGCTCTCTGTCTGGTACTGACGGTACTGTGCAAGGGCTGCAATTCAATATTTTTTTCCTTCTCAGTGATTTTTAGAAAACCTTTTAACTGCTGGCATGGTTTGTCTGCTCCATTTCCCACACAGGTTAAAATCAAGCTGTTTGAATGTGGCCATGTGCTATCAAAGCACATGGTGAACCCTCATTAACTTTTCTGATCATTGTGGCAAGAGGAGAAGTTGACAATTGGATGAAAATTTATATGATGCAAAGGAAAATCCCTCAGGCTTGGGACCTATGTAGTACTGAATTTTTTCTTTGGTGAACCTAGTCAGCAGGAGATCTGCTTGTGGTGAGGTCTGAGAAAAAAAATGCAGGGAGGAGGCTCTAATGCTGGATGTTCCCCCTTTACTTTTTTTGGTAATGGGCTTTTTGTCACATGGCTTAAGGGGAGAGAGAGTAAAAATTGCTAGCTACCTGGTTTCTGAGGATCTGTGGCAAATGGAACAGTGGTGTATGGACATCTAAAATGCAACTGACTGGAAAAGTAGCTGCTTTGAAGTTTGGTAATGGAACAAATTGCTGGAGGCTTTGGGATGAAGTACATAGAGACACTCACGTTTTATGGCACTTAACAGCAGCTTAACACAGGAAAGTACAGCACAGTCCCTATACTCCATGATTTTTACATGGAATTTGGTGTTTAATGCTTTTAGTCTCCTACTCCTACCAGAAAAATGTCTGCATCACCCACTATATCACTTCAGCAGCCTGAGGTCTTTGGCTGTTGAGTGAACATCTCCAGCTAAGCACTGAAGAACCCGAACGAATGCAAGTGAAGCTTCTACACCTTACTATTTGTAGTCTCTCATCCCATTATTAATTAAATTAATTTAAAAGGCAGCTGGTAAACCCATGAACATACTGAACCTGTCTTGTTATGCAAGTCTGGGACTTATAAAAGACTTGGACAGGGGATGGAGCACCTTCAGTGAAAGCCCCTGGCCACTGCCCAGAACAGCTACAGGGAACTACAGCCTCCTCTGCCAAACAAGGGCGTTGCAACATGCAGCCATTCCCAAGTGCAGGGGATCTTTCCCTGCTAGCTGCCCTTTTCCGTGGAAAAATGTACTCCCAGAAGTGAATACCAAGAGCTGTTCTCCTCCTGGGACGAGCCTGGGGGGTTAGAGAACATCTTTCAATACCACCCTGCAGCCAAGAAATTGAATGTGCATTTTCATAGTCAGCCTGCCGTTCAGGACACTAACGGTTGCAGCACTTGGTGTTCCCCAAAGTTGTTTCTGTGTAACCAAAGGCAAGTGGGTGCTTGTGTAGACAGCAAACCTCTCCTGCAGAATCTCACTTTGTCTCTTGAGGTTCAGGAAACCGTGCTTCCAGATTGAGTGCAGTGCTGTGCTGCATCTCCAGGAGATCCTTCTGCTTCTCACTAAAGTGTTTGCATGCCTCCTCTTTTGGAGGGAGATCTGAAGGAGGCTTTAGAAAAGGTGGAGAAGATTATTGGGGTTATTGGCCTGTAACCAAGGTTTCTGAAATCCCAGTTTTACCTCTGGAAAGCTTGTTGTTACGTTATGTAGAATGTGGTCTGCTCATGAAGGAGTAACTTGCTGCCTTTGGCTTATAGAAATGTACAGTGGGTCTGTACATTTGTGTGTTGATTCTAAGACCAACAGAGCTATAATATCTTTAAAGTCATAAACGAAAGGGTAACTTTTATTTTTCTTAAGCTGTGCAATTTGGCTGTTTGCAATATTCCAGAGAGGCAGTAAAATTACTGTTGGCTTTCCCACAATAAATCCTTGACCTTCCCCACCACTTAAGCATTAGCAGATTCCCTTTATATGGGGGTGGAGAAAGGAGCTGTGGAGTTACACGCACATACTAACGCACACACATGATTGTTTGTATCTTCTAGTAAGCACTTGGCCTGAAATCTGTATTCAGCATTTGGGGTTTTGTCTCCTCCTCTGCACAATACTGGATGTAGAACAGTTATGTTGCAAAACAATATTCTACAAGTTATGTCAAAACTGTCACTCCGTAGAACTTGCATCATGTTGAGCTCTCAAGTTCTCTGGGGGAGATGTGTAACATTTGTTGGTGTGTATTTGTGCATCCTCCTGTGCTCAGTCTGAAGGGTTTTTGTGATACTTGGCTGCTTCTTCCGAGCTCTCTGTGTTCACACACTGATCTGTCATCTGGTGACGGTCACAGAAGTTCCAAAACCTCATCTGTGTGATGCTGATCACCAAGAACTAGCGTGAAATTAAGTTTTTCCTCCATACAGCTCAGACTTTAGCAGCTAGTGAGCTTCGTGTAAGCTGACGGATGCAAAAGGAGTGCTGAGCGCTGTAGGTGTAGGGTAGGGAGAGGGGCAAAGAGGTCGTTTTCAGGGCTGCACACATCTGTCACCTTCGTGCCGTGCTCGCAACAGAGCAGTGGGGGCTTCTTGACACTTCAGATTTTTTTCAGTTCGGTTGCTCAATCCCAGCTTTTGTTTTGTACATTACTACAGTTTCACAATTCACTGTAAATTATTCACTCACCGTGCCAGAAATAGGAAGACTGGAGAAAAAAAGAGAAGACAAGACCCAGCCATGAGTAGGTTAAGGAAAGCTGAGCAAATACTCCTGTCAGAGGTGATTAACTCCATGAGTTACGCTCCTGTTCAGATGGAGCAGATGAGCCTTACGTGGTGTGCTTGAGCCAAGTGTGGAAGTAACCAAGCGTGGGTATGAGTTGCATCTATGGCAGATCCCAAGCCATTACCTTTGAGACTAGACCAGACAAAACACTGTCTGTACACTTCCAATGGCTGAAAGACCTTATGATTTACAGAACACATTTAAAACAGAGTAAAAATATACGGTGTATTGCAAATCCAGAGAACTATTGCTAGTTACCCAGTTTTGTTAGGGTAAGGTTACATCCCAGGATGGAAAATAAAGGCTCTCCTTAGCCTGCATGTTCTGAAATAACATTTTATCAGCAGGCAAACTCTCATTAAATACACCCCATCAGCTGTGCTCAGGCTGCCAATTTTTTGAGTGGAAACATTGTATTAACTTGGCTGTTCCCTGCAGGATATTACTCTTGGAAAATTATAACAAAGTGAACAATCCCCAAATCAGCATTTTTCATTTATAGCAGACCGTAATTTACAGTACAGTATGGATCTATGCCTGCCTGGAAAACTCCTGTGGCAAGGACCAGCATAAATTCCTGTATTTACCCAAAGAAAGCAATTGTCTCTTTACTTAAATGTACACGTGGCTTCTGCATTTTCCTGTCTGTTTTGTGTAATGACTCATTATCAACTGTGTAATCCCAGATTGTGTGTCCTTCTTAGGGCCACGTTTATTTCCTTCATGTGAATGACATATGCTTCCCAGTGCCAAAAGGAAAGGACATAGTTGTGTCTTTGAACCCATCAGATCCCAGATTGCTGTAACTCCCTTGAGGTGAAAACTTTACAAGGGAAAGGAAAAGAAGTCTTTCAAATGCTAAATAAAAGTCCAGTACCAAACGTTTTACAGAGAAGTTCCTGGGCACTCCAACTAAGCAAGACATCTCCTTGTACTCTAGAAATGTCATATTTGTGGCATTTATAATAGTTTTGTTAACTAGATAATGACAATGCAAAATGGTTTTATTTAAGCTTTAAGTAAGCAATGTAGTGAATGTCTGTGAAAAGTGTAGAAAACGTTGCCATTGCAGGAAAGGGAGAAGAAAACTTTTCTTCCTCCCCTGCCCCCAAAGTTTTCTTTGTGGAAGTTAAGCAATTTGCTGCGTGTTCCTAGGTACAGTCCTTGGTGTAGTTTTTCCCTTTTGTTTGCATAACAATTTGTATCAGCAAATGAAAACAGAGTTCAAGCTATTCACTTTGGCAATTTCTTTTTAAGGAGGGAATGCAAATAATAAATTGTAGCATGCTAGAAAAGTTCTGACTCCTGGGGGGAGGGAAATCAACCCCTGGTGTCCACAGAGGTGTGGTTATTGGTGCATTTTTGTATGTATTTACTTACATGTATCCATGGAAATGTATGTATATTCATATTTTCGCACGTCTGCTGCATAGAAACTTTGACTCTTTAAAAACATTACCCATGTGATTTTTTTTCAAGTGGTCTAACTTGGTATCAGTGATTTCATGACAATGGGAGGAGATCTGTTCCAGTGCCAGCCTTAAATACACTGTCTGTGGATGTTGTTGTATGCAAAAAAATAAAACCAAATAAAATTTACTTGATGTGTAGTGTTTTCCATACAAGACACTTTTTCTTTCTCATTAGAGCATTTTGCAGAGGCGAGGTGGGGAAACTATGCTTCCCTGAATAATATTACAGATGGGGAGAACGGGGCAGATATGGTCTGAGTTGTCTTTGTTTGTTCCCATCGACTCCAGTTGGCTCTCCCTTTCATATTGTTTTATTTGACTTAATATTATGCTTCAAAAGAGGGCAATTAAACAAAAGGTCTGTGCTTTGTGCCAGCATCTTTGAAGCCAACCATGAGACTCTATTCCCAGAGGATGAAAGATAATTTCTGAGGAGTCCTAAAATTTCTAGTGTGTAAACAAAGTAAGTGGACATTTTACTAAATGGATGTATTTCTTAATAATTGGATTAACTGCTTGTTATGGATCTACACCCATTGATTTTTGCATTATTTTTATGGTAGTCAATTAAGTCTTGGACACCAGGGAGGCGTAGTGAGTGGTGACTGATGCTCTTTCTGTCCTCCCTGTGCTACTACCTGGAGAAAAAGATGGAAGTGAAGCTGCCAGATCTTTTTTCCCCAATTTTTTTTCAAGAAAGAAGGCAACAGGCATGATTATAACTACCCTGCACCCTGGCAGGTGATAAGATTGTATAGAGTTGACCTGGGGACACTGGAGAGTCACATTACATTCATTATTGTTCTGTGGTTGTGTCATTAGATCTCTTTGGTGGTTTTATTTTGCTTTTTTTTATAAATTAAAATACATTCACCAAGGCTCGGTTCTCCATTCCAAATTTGTTATTAAGAGTCAGCAGTATTATGATGCCTTTGTGGGTGGGCTCATAAAAACCTGATCTTGCTTCATGTTCTTTGCCTAATGAAGTATAAAAAGTAAAACCACCTCTGGGGGAGTACAGTAATAGAAACCTAATTCCCAGGTATTTAAGCATATGAATATCTTGAAAGGCAAGGCCAGAAACTGGTGGGAACATCCAAGAATTTTGTATATATTTGTGGAAGGGGAAAAAAAAAGTCCATTGCTTTTACTTTTTTTTTTTTAATTCCAGCCTTCTAATTGTTTCTTGAAAACATAATGTGAGCTGCTGGATTAAATAAGCAGGAGCAGCGTATGAAATATTGATTTAGATTTTCAATCCTACCACTCTCCTGAGGGGAAAGTAGATGCCTCCTGTGCGATTGCATCTCTGCTGAAAATCACTTTCAGCTCCATGGAGTTGAGAAGAAAATGTGCCTTTCTGTGCTTCACAGGTGGAATTGCAATGCCCTGAAAGGCCCATGTCAGAGCTCACTCCCTTAAGGTCACGGGTTATTCAAAATTACACTCTGCAATGCTGTTTGTGCCTTTTAAAGATATGTGGGATTACTAAGTGAAGATAAGGTTGGTAACTAGTGCCGTGTAACCTGTTAGCCTGATCTGAGCCTGCTATGCAAACAGAGAGTAGGAAACTGAGGGAGGAGACAGTGATGTGGCTAGATGGAAGGTAGATCTTACTTGCTGCTTTTCAGCTGAAAGGTATCTCTCCTTTTCACCCTCCAAAAGAGAAGGTATATTGTTTTTGGTTCAGACACTGGTTTCAAAATCGAAGCTTTGGCTGTACTGAAATGCAAAAAATAAATAAATAATGAGAGAGAAAATTGTTTCCCTAAGGCCAATTTGAGGAGGTTGATTAATCATCTTTCAAACATGCAGTGATACAATTCAAAATAGCACCACCCCCCCACCCCGCCCCCCCGCAGCGTTTTAATACCAGAAATTATTCTATAGTTAGTAGAACATGTATGCAAAATAGAGCTACGTGCTTGTAGCATCCATTTCTGACCTTTCTGGGGAACTTTCCTCTGCCAATAAAAGTGTTTTATGAAATGGACATTTTTCATATGCTCCTTTTCGATCCTAATTCTATATTTGCAACAAAGCTCTGCATCACTAAGCCCAGTTAGATTTAGAGGTCAAGTTCAGACATATGCTTCTGAGTCAGGCTGGACTGGTTGAAGGAGCCCTCTGCCCAGCTCTGCTAACCCCACCAGAGAATCTGCAGAGGGAAAAATTGCCCCCCTTTCTGGAGCACAAATCTAACACCTTCATTTAAATTGCCAATGCACTAACTCCAAACTGGTGTACAACTGGTGTAAGTATAATAAAAGCAAGAGCTCAGTAAGCCTAGGGAGGCAATTCAGGTTCTTTAGGATGGAGTTGTTCACTCCCAGCACAAATCCTGCTGTCTTATAGCAGGCTGTGTGAATTAGAAGTGACTGGCAGAGTGTTGGCTTCTGTGGTGTTGACAGTTGCCTCCTGGAGTAGCAGTAGGATTAACGGAGCATCAAGCTGAAATGATCAGTCTCGGCACAGGGCCTGTACAACCAACAGTGAGAAGACTGCGTGTGTGAGGACTTTCGTTCTGGTTTGGAAGAAATGGCCGTGCTGATATGCAGAATTAGGTTTTAATTAATGAGAAATCAGAGCATATGCTGTCCCCTAAAAAGCATAATCTGACTTTTAGAGTTGAACTGAGATTGTGGGATGGGTGATGTTGCAGGATACGATTTTATATAAATCTCCGGGGAGTGACAGGATGGAAGAACTTCTCATATCTCGTTATCATATGACTCATGTTAGCAGTGGATCTCTATCTTTTGTATGATGAAAAAGTTATTTGCTGGGTTCACTGGCCCACAGGACTGCATCTGCTAGCAATTTAAAAAAAAACATATAGGAATCCTGGATCCTAGGATAGGTAGGATTTAAGGTGCTTCAGCTCTTCCAGGAGAGAGGCAGGACATTGCAACTGGGGAGGTACTGGACAGCTCCAAATGTGTATTGGCTGCTTTGCCTTTATGGGTCTTCTAGCCCACCTTTCAAAACCAAAAATTGTTTTTATACCCTTGGCTTTGCCGTTGTTTTTAGTGGTTTCTCTTTGTCATGCTGAGTTCTTGGGCTTCTACTGATCTTCTGTGTGGAAGCTGGATACTTGCCAGCTGCACGGGTTGGCATGAGCCATTCTCACAGGGCTCTCGCTGAAGCATTAAATATGTCAAGGTTGTTCTAACCTGTTGTTGGGATGTCTCCAAGTTCTTGTAGATAAGGTGGTTGAATTCCATATGTTGGTTTATGGTGAGAGGTTTCTGGGTCCCTTCCTGCATACAGTTAAATGCCCATGTCCAACAGTGCAGACTGTTGAATCCTTTCTGCATAACACTCACAGAGTTTTAACACTTAGACCTTTGTTGGGGGAGTAAAGCTATAAGTTCTGCTTGCATTTTCTCACTCCTCAGCATTTGGAAGAGCAAAGGGTTTTGGGTAGAGGGGTCTTTTTGGTGTTCCTTTTCTTAAAATACTGTTCCTTGGGCAGCTGTTGTGGATATGTGATCTGTTAGATGTGTCTCATACCAGCACTGCTTCTCTGTCAGGGAATTCTCTTTAGGTTTTTCAAAATGTCTGCCCCAGAGTCACAGACTCCCTCTAAGGCTGCTTGTGAAAACAGCTACTGTGACCAATCTTTTATGAATGGAAGATGATAAAGTGAGGAGAGAGACTTCTCTTCATCTAGGATAGTAACTGGCTTTTTTTGCGTTTCTCTGGAAGATGTTTTGTAGAACCATCTGGTCTCTTGTGCTGAGTTGATGAGTAACTTGCTATCTGGCAAGATTGTTATGTGCAATAGGAGCTACAGTGCTACTAAGATGAAGTGTTTTTTAAGATGCATTGTTCCTGCATGTCATCCTGTTTCTGCTCCTTCAGTCCCTTCCAGGTGAGAGCGTGTTCTGTTTGCGTTACCAAGCAAGCATGAACTTTCCATAGACCCAATCTTTGGCTTAGGCAAAGGGTGTCTGCTTGAATCTGTGGACTTTGTAGTCTGACCTAAAAACCAGAAAACAAAAAAGGCTTCAGACGTTGTGGTGGAGGAACATTTTAGTGGAGACATTTCAGCCCATCCAGTTATTATGCATCCAAATTCAGTGGTTGCACTTAGCCCATGTGGGAGGGATATTGCAATCCCATACTATAGAGAGGAAGTACAAATAAGGGATATTGCCCCACAAAGAAATTTATGTTATTTTCACAGTGGAACTGTGTGTGTGTACTATTGACCCCAATACCAGGGAAAGGATGTGACTTTGACTGTTAATTTCAGCACAATCTTGGTTAACAGTTCCTGTGCTTAGGTTTAAAGTGAAACAATTGATGAAACTGTAAAGAAATGTTTGTAAAGAAGTGTTTCTGCAGAGGCTTTATGCTCCTTTCATATGCAGAGATCTCCAATCCATTCTGTTCCACCTGCACTTTGCAAAAGCTCTGGGATCTTAGACACTTCTTGGTTTTGTTTAACATGTGTTTTCTTGAAGCATTTAAAATAATGCATCGTATTTTCAAGTGTCTTAAGAGATGAAGTACAAAATGATTAGAGGACCGTATGTTTAATGAAAAAAAACCCTTTTACATGGAAATCATGATGTACCCAGCAAATGGCTACAGGTAGAAATGACAGATGAATTAAAAATAAAATGAAAATAACTTGTACGTTATTAAAAAAAAGTGTAGAAGCTGTGATAGACATGTAGAGCAAACACTTATTTTACTCTTAATGAAGAGCTCAGTCTGATTAATGTAGAAGGCTGGAGTGACTTTTCATTAGAGCTGTACGTGCCAGGCCATGTCTGAGCAGGAATCTTTTCTTTCGGTTAATAAACATTTGTTCTTTGCCCGGGGTGCTAAACAACCCTGCTGTTGTGTTCTGCCATGTGGAACACCTCAGTGAGCTCTACAAAGGAGACAAAAAAAAGTTCAACTTGGCTGAGCAGAGCTCCTCGTGTTTATATTAAAAGCTGGAACACGCTCACCCTCCTCTGCCTTGAACTCTTTGATTGGTGAAACTACTCCCCGCCCTCTCTGAAGAGCTTCAAGTTGAGACAATTTCTCTGCTGCAGCAGCAGCAGCCGTTGCCACCAGGGTTTTAGCTGTGGGATCCCCTCCAGAAATGGCCAGCGTTCCCTTTGGATGATCTGGTGGCAGAAGGACAAGGTGACCAGAGTAAAGGGTAGCACCCACAGCCTCCATGGAGAAGGGTCTCCAGAAGGAGCCCCTGGGCTCTCCAACCCCTGTATTTACGTTCCATGCTGTTGCATCTCACAAGCAAGCGCAAAGTTAGAGCAGTGTAAGCGAAGGGGTGAATGTAAACTGATGGATCAGCGTAACTTCATGTGTGGCCAGATCCACTCTGAGAAGTCCAAGCAGATTAGGAAACCGGAAGGCTGTTTAAAGACGAGGAGATACTTCTGAAGAGCACAATATGTGGGTGGTGGTGTGGCAGAAGAGCAGTGTGCATGTGTGCAGCTGAGCCAGAATTAACTCTGTATTAAATCAGCCTTGTTGATTAAAGCCTATATAGTCCTTTTTTTATTTCATGTCGCTTAGGAAGGGCAGCTTCCATTATTGTGAACATGGTACTAAGACATACTGTGTTTCTATCATTTTTTAGCAGCACAATTGTCTCACAAAACATTTTCTACTGGAAAGAAAAGAGGAGAAATGATGCTACAAACCCATTACTAATGCACTAGCTTTTTTTTTCCCTAATACACTTGTGCCTTGCATGCCTTTTAAATGCAGCATGCAGTTTAACATCTGTTGAGGACACGTATTTGTTCTTTTTCAGAGGCTACAGGTTGGTTTGATCCTCACTTCTGATTTAGGAGGAAGGCTTGAAAAATCACTGTTACACTAAAACCAGCTAGAATGGTGAAGTTAATTTACTTTGTATATAGGACAGGCGTAAATTGGAAAGCTAGCTACATGCTTCTAAAAATTAGTGAATCATGTCCACTCCACTTAAAATAAATTGAATTATATCTTCTGCCCTGGCCCCTGAGTAGCAGAGGTTTAGCACTACTTTGCTGCAGTAATTAATACATACAACATAAGATAAAATTAGATATCACAGCATAGATAGAAACAGTTCACTTGAGGGTTCAGCTCCAGTAATTTTGTGTCTACTAAGAGCACCTGAGCTTTGTTAGAAGGAATAGCATCCTTTATCTAGGTATCTTTCATGCAAATTGTAATAATAATGTATCCTGTCTTGAGAAAGATGGTCTGATTTTGCCTATAATTGTAAGATGGCCATTATTCAACAAAACCTGAGAATGACAAGCAGTACAGCTTGGCTTCTCACCAGACTCAGAAAGCCCAATTTGTTTCCCTGGCAAAGCTTTCAAGCCTCAAATCAGAATTTCAATGAAAACCGTGTCCACTGCAGGATTTTAAATGGCTGGTTGAGTCCCCTCTGCCTTTCTTTTGCGGAGTTTAACGGAGGCGATAAGGCTTTCAGAGCGGCGTTACCATTCCCCACCTCATCAGCAGCAGTTTTTAGTGATTCACAGCTTGGAAGGAATGTCCCCGAGGCTTCCCAGCAGGGTTCGAGTGCTGCATTCCCCAGCCCACAACCATTTTTTGACCTCTCTGGGAGATTCACAGGAACTGGGTGGAAAGTTTGGTGGGTTTTCACTTTAGTTTGTTTACAGTGCATGTGGAAGCATTTGTAATCTAGCAGGGTTTTTCCTGGTTGTGCCCCAAGCTCTCTGGAGCAGAGGAGCCCTGTGGCTGAAGAAAGCTGTTTCAGCCATCAGATGTAAAGTAGTTTTGCAGTGGGAGAAGGATTCCTTCTCCCTCCCACCCTCAGCACTCTCTTAGGAAGTTCACTTTGAGAATTGTGTTGCTGTATTTGGCCAAGAGGACCACGCTTATTTTAAAAAACATCCCGAAGACAAGCCTTACTGAAATTTTGTTGATATCTGATGCTTATTTCTTCATCTTTTTTATTTAATCTTCATTGCAGTTTCTTCTGGAACAAGACTGAGGTTTAAACTTTTGCTTTTGCTCCGTCCCCGAGTTAAACATCACTAAAGTCCATGTCATTGGTTGAATATTCAGCCGTTAAGGTAATTTCTGCACTGATTAAAGAGCAGTTGTCACCACTCCCCCAGGTGAGTTGCCTGGGAGATATTCTTGTCAAATGATAATGAAACAGCCTCCTAGAAAGCGGAGGTAAATTGGTATGCCTGGGTGTAATTAAGTATAGTTGTTATGGAATCTGTAACAGGACCACACTTGAATTTGTAATTCTACAAGAGCATGTTTTTTTCTTAGTGGAGGTTTTTTTGGTATTTTCTTAAGAACGCATGAATTTTATTTGTACAAATCAGTTTTACAAATAGAATGTTTTCTTGTTTGCTTGTTTAAAAGCAGATGGAATTAAACACGTAGCTGGATGTTCACACGTGCAAATGTTTGAACTGAACAAGCTCAGAAGGTGTTTGTTTGCAGTTGGACACGTTCCTGAGCTAAAAAATCTGGCCTATGGTTCATAAATACCCCTTGGATCTCTCAGGATAAAAGAAACTAGGTAAATAGAATGATTTTTGTAATTGCTCTGCAGTGTAGCAGAAGTCATTATCTTCTAATCTTAAACAGGGGAATGTATTTAGAAAAGCCCAAAACAATCCCTTTTAAACCTCTTGCTTTCTTCTTTGCTCTGTGTCACTACATTTAGCACTCCTGGAGAGCTCTTCTTTCTTCTGGGGAGCTTGAAACCCTGCCTGATGAAGTCGTTATTCAGGACTCAAGGTGGTCATCTTCCCTGTAGTTACGTGCTCGCAACAGCATTAAATCCATGCTGCTTTTCCCCAGTTTACTTCTCAGATCAGAGGAAACTCTGGCAGCGATGCTGCTCCTCTGCTGCCTTTCCCATTCTGTTGTATCCAGGCCTTCCTCCATCACCACTATGCTTTGAAATGCATTGCTGCGCTGGCCCAAGTCAAAAATCCTCCCTTACCAAGACAAATAGTCTTGGTAAACCTTCTATACTGTTCTAGTTAAAGAAAAGAAATGTGGGTAAGCTCTGTCCATGGCAAATATGGAAGTGGGTAAATGCTCTGATGGCCAAATGCCAGGGTAATACACCCTTTATACTTGTGTCTCCCTACAGCTCTCCCACTGCTGCCGCCTTCCTTAGGCCAGGGATGCTGCCCTCAGGCCCCTGGGTTTTTGTGGTGATGTCTGGCACAGGGAATGCTGGGCTATGCCTTATGCTTGCTGATTGCCTGAACTGGCTTTTAGCTCCTTCCTTTAGCACATGGGAAGCAGGAGGGAAGTACCAGGGACCTGTGGCGCTCAGTGAGGAGGTACTGGCTGCACAGGTGGTACCAGTCAGAGCTTCAGGCCATGTGTCCAAATGGCACACTCTGCTTCAGTAAATGACCTGGAGTGTCAAAGGAGAGGGGTCTGTATGTGCAGAGTGCTTGCATCAGGGGATAACACTGCATCTGTAATTTGGGATAGCTTTGGTGTTCCAGCATTCTTTGGACAGTGATGGTTTTATACAATAGTGTGATGTAGTACCATATCCAGGGGCAGGAGAGTGTGGTAAGAGCCTCTCTCATAATTATTTTGTTTTATTTTATTTTATTTTATTTTATTTTATTTTATTTCATTTCATTTCATTTCATTTCATTTCATTTCATTTCATTTCATTTCATTTATCTTACTTAATTTCATTTTGGTTTATTGTACTTTATTTTTGTTTAGTTTTATGAATAGAGGAAGAAAAACTACAGAATATTTTTAAAGGCAGTATTTGGAAACTGTAAACTTTTCCAGAGTACTAAGCTGTGTTTCCAAAACGGAACTGATTTGGAATTGTATTCAACTGTATTGAATTTGGAGGCTGAAAGAGGCTCGGGTGACAGAGTTTAAACCAGAAGAGCAAAAGATGGGAATACTTAGCATTTTGTTAACAAGTCTATTCTCTTTAACCTTCGTTTGACACAGTTGCTGTGGGATGCAAATTCTGCCGAATCCTTCTGTCAATAGGAATGTAACGTCTCTTTAAGAGTCCACAGGTTGTCCAAGGCAATAACAAATATTTGGTGCTCTTATCGTGTCAAACATTAGCAAAGGGGCATTATTCAAACATTTACACACTTGTTTTGCTTTAAGCATATAAGGAATCCCACTGAAACTGAGCTGGTGTCTAAATGTTTGCAGGACAGGTCCTTTAATCATCCCTCCAGGCATGCCTCAGTGTCACTAATGAGTTTCTTCCTGCAAAGGGGGTTGAGAGACAGGCTGATACCTTCCCTTTTCATAGCTTACATCAATGCCTTTAGCTTTCCTGTGTTTGCTTTTTCATAAATAACCACTGTATTGGAAGAGTACGTTGTAGTCTATGACGTCATGGGTTTGACAGTTGTGTCAAGTTTTATTTAGACCTTTTTAAAAAACCCTTGATCTCATTACTACAGTGTTTACATGGGTTCAGAGAGCAAGCAGGGGAAATTTGTAGATGAAATATGTATCAAATGCCATTGAACACAACTGCATCCATGTGTACCTGAATTTATTCAGTGGCAGGTTGATGGAAAGACAAAAGGTATCGATGAGAGGTACCTTTTGTTCTTCGCTGCATTCTTGGCTGCTTTCCTTTCTTGCTGCTACTACAGGAGCAGGGGACAAGATGGAAGAGGTTTATAGTCCAGGTTAATGGGGATTTGAATGGTCTAGGCTTTGAAGAAGAGAAACAATGGAAGGATCAGTGGGAATAATCCCAGTACTGCATAAAATTCGCCTGGCCTGTTCTTTTCCCTGAATAGTTACCAATCCAGTTTTAGCATGGTAGTTCATTCAAACATAAGCAGTCCCCTGCTGTCAGGATATTGTGAACATCAGGCTATCAGGTATACAGCAGGGTCATTTGGCAAGAGGAAATGGAAGATCAAAGCAAAGATTTTGAGGACTGGTGAAATTTGGTGATGAACTTTCTTTTACCCTCTGGCGATTTCCAGGAAAAGAATTTGGCATAGTTTTCCATCAGAGAGCATTGCTCCATACACCAGTCTTTTAATTCTTAGATGTGATTTTGGATTTTTAAAAGAAAGCTCAGTCCAAACATGCGAATGCTTTTGTGAAGTTTCCACCACCAGCCTGATGTCTGTATGGCTTATAGGATTGTGCTTTTCTTATTCTACTGATCTGTAAAGCCTTTGAAACAATTAGTCTGGTTTAAAATGTTTTATAGTTAAACAAAACATTGCTAACATTGCTGAATGGGCTAGAGGGTCTTAACCTGCAGTCCTTCAACTGGTTGAATGTGATATCTGCTGATTTGCTGGCGCTGGCTAATGCAGTCTCCTGACCTCTAGATGCTTCTCATAGCTGACATAAATGGCTTTGTAAAGCAGTTCCCTCAAGTTATTGATATTCCCAGGAACAAAAATTCCTGAACAAGTTTCAGTTTTCCTCTTGACAGCCATATTTTGGGCAGAGAAGAGAGCCCTGTTTTTGTTTATGTGCTCTTTGGCATTCGTGGTTGGAGCTCCAGGAGGCCATTTGTAAGGTGATCATGATGCCTCTTCCAGCTAAAGCCATTTTCTTGGACGAAAATCTCTGCCTTCCCCACACTAAAAAAATAATCTCCAGGAGTACTCATATGCTACTTGCTTAATTCATATGTTTCTCCTTGTTTTTAAATGAGTGTTGATCACTTAGAGGAGCTGGGCAAATTGCCACTGTCTAGTTTGCAAAATTCAGCAAATGATTCAAAGAACCAGTATTGCTGATTCAAAGAAAATGTCCTGTTTGACATCTAGGAACCTTCTCCAAACTGGGAGTAGACCATGCATTTTGCCTGTATAAATTTGGTGAACCGCAGATTCATTCAGTTCATGGCGATAATAACTGATGATGCAGATGCTGTGGAAATCATGTGGATTTCAGCAGCACTAAAGCATCTGTGCTAAAGCTGTACTTACTGAAAACGAAGCTTTAGTCATAAAATTAACTTCCCTTTCAATAGAAATGGAGTGTCTCATGGAAGTATTATCTGTTTATTTATTATACCACAATGTCCTGCCTGTAAATGCTTAAAGAACAGTTGAAAGTGCAAACCAGCTGTTTCTTAAGGCTTTTCTGGAGAGGCTTTGAATAACCACAGCTCACACTGGTTTAAGACAGCAAGTCAATGCCTAGGTGTGACTTTTGGGATCAGGCCGAGTGCTTTGTAAGTCAGCCATCTCCAGTATATTAATGACTATTTATTATAAGGAAATAATACATCTGTGGCATACTCTTTATCTCTGTAACAACTTTTTTTTCTTGAAGCATTTGATAAAGATGTAACTAATATGGCTCCAGAAGCCTGTGAGATGCCTAAAGTGAGACTTGAAGCTCTGGTATGGTCAGATGAATGTTACATAGATTTTGTATGCCTCTGCAGCTGCCTATTACAAAAACTTCATCTTTTTTCCTTTAAACAGTCAAAGTTCACAAACACTTTGCCAGTTCTGTACTGTTGGCATTATGTGTAACTGATGAGATGTTTGAGTGATTAATACAGTAGGAAAATCTGATCGTGCAGTTGTGTGTTTTACCTGTTAACATGTGTAGTGTGAACCAGAACAGGGAGTACATGAAGCATTCAGGTACACGGTGTGTGTCTGGAGACATGGTGCCCCTCGATAAGAGGTAGGAGTCGTGCAGGCACATTCCGTCATCAAGGACTGAAATGGCTGGTTTGTATAATGGCAGTAGAAGGATGTTATTGATGACTTGTGCAATCCAAATGTATGATGTTGAAGCAGCTGCAGAGCTTTTGTTGTTGTTCTCTCCCCTGATACCAGTCTTGAGTACATACCAGTTGTGTTTGGTTACACAAGTGTTCCTGGAGGCACGTGATCTCCATATGACAAACTGCTTCTTTTCTCAGGGGTCAGAGAGCATCTCCTTTGCTTTGGCACAGGAGGGCTGCCCAACCTGCCTTCCACTGACCTCCAAAACGGCAAATGTCAGATAAAGCATCCCTTGGAGAAGGCTTCACTATCTTTGCTAGGGTTTTGGGGATGCAGGGTTTCTGTGGTACCCATTGTCTGCCTAGGCTCTTTGGAGAAATGACCTTGTTATTCTAGAATGCATTCCCAGAAACTGTCAAAAAAGCACAGTGGTCTCTGGTTATTGAGAGCTTTCAGATATTAGTTCCTCCCGTGACCGATTGGTTAAGCTCAAGGACACCGACACTTTAACTGGTTCAAAGTATTTCGACATTCTGATGGTATCTACTATGTTCATCAAGAACAAAATAAATAGCGTTAAGGAAATAAGGGACAGATTGTTTCTGCAGGAATACATTTAAGGGGGTAGTACCTTCTTTTTGCTAACAGACAGACACGAGGATGACTTTTCACAGTTGTGTTCCCAAACCAGTAAATCCATTTCTTGAATCTACCTCAGAATTTATCAGAATGAGAGACTGTTTACCTGAATTGGAAGTAATCTCCGGTGTAGATGGTAAAGTGTATGAGATAAAGATGGCATTCACACACAAGTAAGAGGTTTCCAAACGACAGCAGCAGAGGAATGCAGGTCAAGATTAGGGTGTCATCGTGTTTTGACACAGCATTGCTGCGTGTGGTGGAACAGACAGTTCAACTCTTAACGGTAGGTGCTTGGACAAGCAGCAGTGGCAGTGGTTGGTGATACAGGAAGATAAGCGTTTGCTGGGAATAGACTCAACTCGTCCTCTCTGATGCATCACTGCTCTTGGTGACTTAATGTCATGATGGCATCGCTAGCATCCCTGCTTGGTTTTAACCTCGTGATTCAGTCAGTGGCTGGATTAAATGATGTTTGCATTCGTTAGGGATAGTGATTATCGTGTTTAACTTTACTCCAAAGCAGCAAAAGTTAACCTTCTTCTCAATCTCTGTTTTCTCTGACAACGATGACTAGTATTTTATTGCTATTTTACTTTGTGAAAGAGTGAGCACCCAATATTGTGCCTGGTGAGGGTGGGCAGATTTTGCAGCTATTAAGTGTGACTTGATCAGATGTGCAGTGGGGAACCTGATATGTCTTTAATAAACACTGGACAGTTCCATGGGGATCTGTCTGGTTTTCTTACTGAACTAAGCAAAATCAAAGCTCTTGCATTTTTTCTAAAAATTTCATGAATGGACCTGGAAAAAGATCTCTAAGAGGAGGCATGTGAAGGAAAAAGACATGTTAGGGTATTTGCCCTGAACCAGAGTACTGTAAGGAACTAGTCAAACTGAGTTCCTTTTCTGATTTATGCACAGTTTGGTCAGTCAAGATATCTCTTCCTTCCTCTACCAGTCTCTGTAGCTGTCTTTCTCTCCAATATGTGGGGTTTTGTCTTTGGAAGCATCAACTGAAGTATCATAGATAAAGATATTTTTGTCTTGATGAAATGCACTATTAAATCTCCAGACATTTTGCAATGAAAGTGTTTTCTGCACTTGTCTTGAAGACCCACTGAGGAGTGAAGAATGTAGGAAATGCAATTGTATGGCAAAATATTTCTTTCTTTTGCTAATCTTCATCTTTTCAGCTATCAGCACCTTAGCACGTGTGCAGTTATGTGCTAGGTACAACGAATAAGCTTTTAGCGCCATTTGAAGAAGGTACAAATCTCAGCTCTAATGCATTGATGTGTTTTGTCCTTGCCAACAAGATAAATACAAGCAATTTTTGTTCTAACACTATTGAGCAAATAGTGCTGTCTAACTGTAAATTGCTTTAAGGGGGAATCAATAAGGTGCATCCACTTTTAATAGCCCATTTGCCAGTGTTTTTTTAAAATCTATATGTAATGTTTGAGTACGGGTGATCGTTGTTCATTTTACTTCACAATATATTGTATATAACTAATGCTGCAGTTCAAGGGCACAGTGAGAAGGTCGTGAGGTTTTAAAAGAGGATGACAACTGAACGTGTTTATTGGTCTGCAGTGTTTTGTAATTAATCTTAATAGAGATTTGGTCTGTATAAAATAGCTTTTCTTTTATTGAGTTGTTATGTAGTGGCTTTTACCTCTGAGGATCCATAGAGCACCTTCTTTCTGTCATTATTTTATAAATGAACTTCAGAGGATAATGTTATTTGATCATGCTGCTTCATTCTTGGTAACTGAAGTTTTCTCCACTCTTCCATTTCACCGTACTACTTTATTACATACATTTCCGTGCCAAATACAATATATCAAAAGATTTTTCAGACTTGATTTCTTATCTTGGGGTTCTTTTATAATAGCTGTATGTAATGATTGCTCCCAGAAAGTACCTTAAGAGTGTTGTCATTTCATCTCTATAAATTTCTGTGGGCACATAAAAGTCTTACTGGACCAAAGTCCTCCTACTGTGGGATGGTTGTTTGTTTTGGTTTGGTTTTTTGTTTGTTTTAGTAGAATTTGCCATTTACTTTGATATCGTATTGAAAGCAAGAATTTCTACTTAAAATTTGATTGCCCTTATAAGTAAAGGGATTTGTTTCTAACAGCAGGACTGAGGGTGATTGCTCTGGAGGCATTTTTTTGCAGAGTGGACAGTGCTTGCCTGTTCTCAATTGACACGTGCTCAAATTTTCTGTTTCCAAAAATATAGTTTCCATTTATGCTGACTAAAGTTTTTCTAATATCTGGGGTGTTCTGGAATCTAATGAAAAGGGATCGAATTTGTGTGTTTTCTGTTCTAGGTTTTTTGTGAGATCTCTATTTTCTCAGAAAAAAAATTTGCTATGGGATTTGTGTCTGTGTCCCAAAGCAGATGGATGCAGTTAGATAGGGGAACAGCTTTCCCAAGGACCTGGTGCTGAGCTGTTTTGAGCACATCCCTCTGTCTCATGCTTAGAAGAGTAGGCATGTGTTGGCACCTCTGCCTCTTGCGAAGTATGAGAGTACATTCCACAATGGACTGTGTGAATAAAGGGGCGAAGGCCCTTACCTATCCTTCTTTCTGCTTAATCCTTGCCTTTGCTTGTGGCCTTGTTTATGTTTATGAGAGCTGTACTTCAGAACAGATGGGATCATCTCGATCAGTTTCACCAGTGCATTAGAAACAAACAGATTTTTCCTACATCTGTGTTGTGCATGTGTTTTCTATTTTATTCCTTCCTTCCCTTCTTATGTTTCTATTGTGAACTGAGTGATGAAAGCTTCCTTTTTTGAGCTTGTTTTCAGAGCTGGGTACCTTTCATAGAGTATCCCAGGTCAATAAATCACTTTGTGCTATACGATTGTAACCCCAAATTAGAGCACCAGGGTAATGTGGAGGGCTGATTGCCTTAGTCCAAAAATGTGTGGGAGAAATATAAATGACAACTTTTTATTTTTAAGAATAGGCTGTTAGAAATAAGTTGTCGACAAGACTTGCACCTAAAGTGAAGTTATAACCTTCAGAATCCATATTAGAAGGACTACAATGCAAACAACACAGCAGGACTATTCTGTTCACACAGAAAGTTTCAGTCAGCATGTGCATAGGTGTTAAGAAGTCTTTGACCCTGACAGCAGTTTACCCAAAGCTGACTGGTGTGAAAGTAGACTCTTAGATGGCTTCCTGTGAAGTGGTGAAAAAATAGTTGCCTTTATTTGAATAAGGAGTATGGCCACCTCAGCCAGGCAGGGGCCTGGGTAATTCTGATGACACTCCTTAGAGGAGACGTGGTAGCGTTTGGCCATTATTAAAAGGAAATTAGAACATTATGTTGCAGCCTTCCTGAAGGATGGTTACAGATTTCCTTTTCCATAATGTTTAATTAGAAGAGATTTCAAATTCTGAAATACAGTATTCTTAGTCTGTGACTTTCTCACAATTTTGCAAGTACTTGATGGTTACCATCAAAATTCATGGCAGGATTAGAAGTGGGGAAGTCCTCTTGCTGCTTGCAGCCATGCTAGAACTGGCCTTCACAATGTACTCCCTTTCTTCACTGTTTAATGTTGGATTATATTTGTTTTGTTCACTGTTCTGCTGTCAGTTCTTTCTGATCCTAGATGTCTCTGCAAATAGATATTGCACACCATGTGGAACTCTTACAGTCTTTCGGGTTGTACTTCCTTCTTTTACTTTTTGGAACAATATATTTAGATAACGTTGAATTGTCAGGTTTTGGGAGCACTTTGTTGTTAAACTGTGGCACATATTCTCCCATATTCAGGGGTTAAAGGGAGAAACAGATGGGGTCAATTTACACATGAGTAAAAAAATGAAGAAATAAATGAGCAGGAAGTGACCACTGTGTTTATATTGCCTTTTGCTCATTTCTGATTCCTTTCTCTTCACTGTGAGTCCCCTGTGATGTCAAGTCTGCTTGGATTTATTTGGATTTGGGGCTTTGTTCACCCCCTGCTGTGTCCTTTCTGTTAGAGTTGCTGACTTCTATGTCACTGTAGGTACAGTACCTATATAGACCATTCCACCTCCCTTTGTAAATGGTTAAATTAGGTATTTTGGGCAATCCTTGTAAAAGATGAGGGATGTAGTCTGAAGGAGAAGGGAGGACTTGATTTTTCTGCAACAACACTCTCTTCTTGTAATGGTTTTAACCTCTGGTCTATAGTTTGCTTCCTGTCAACATCTGCCAGCAGGCTGAATGCACACTTGTGTTGGAAAACAGGGATAAACTGAATAGTTTAGGATTAACTCCATTTTCCTTTTAGCACTTTCTGCTCAAGGAGAACTTCATAATGCCTGAAAACAGCTAAAGCTCAGCTAACAATGTGAATTTTTTACTCCTAAATTTAGATAGGTCTTAAATCTTTTCGCGTTTCTTAAATATAGTGGCACTTTAATTAGTGCTTTAAGGTAAAACAGTGAAACCCTTTAGGACAGCAGTTCAGAAATACAAGGAGAAAAAAAGGAAATTAAGATCAAGATTGAGATCTTTATTATAGTTTCTTGTAATTGGAGAGACATCTGCTGTCACAAGTTCAGATACATAAAATGACAGTTATAGCAGGTGAAAAGCTTGTCCATTTGCTTCTTCAGGCGTTCCTCAGCAGAGCAGTTGCAGTTGCAATTTGAAGACAGTTGGGTTTGGGGGATGAAGGGGATTCTCCCAAATTAAGTCTGCAAAATCCTCTCTGTTATTCTGTGTAACTGCAGTAATCTACTTTTTGAAAAACAGGGCTTTCACTTCATCGAGTCTAAACATCTTCTTTTAAGGGTTCCTCAAAGAAATGACTGAGCATGTTTAAGAGAAGAAAAAAATCTACATGATTTTTGTGTGGTGCCTTAGTTTTGAGATTCAGCAGTAGGCAGATTATTAGGTATGGCTTTATTAATAAATCAGAATAGTTCTGGAGTTTGAGTTAAACTGAAGGAGGGAGATGTGAATTACCTTACTGCACCAGCTGAAGTAAGAGTCTCTCGAATGCCTACAGGAGAGTTTCTCTTCCTTAGCAAGGCATTTTGCAGGCTGATTAATTTTTCCAGAGCCCTTTGGGCCAGAAACCGCACTGGAATAGCAGAGTCAGAGGTCTGAAAACACCACAGATACATTAGGGACACAGAGCCCTGCCTGGAGCACCACTGAGTGCTGCACTCCTCCGGCTCCAAGCAGGGACATGCCATGCTGGTCCCACCCAGCCCCACGGTGGATGGCTCATGTAACCTGCAAAATGCCCCATGATTGCTACACACCCAGCTCCAGAAGAAATGGAAGGTGGCATGTCCTGGCATTGACAGGGAGGACTTTTGTCAAGGCATCTTCCTTTAGCTGTGCACAAGCCCTTGGCCTCCGGCCCTCATCCTGAAGGAGGAGCCACATGCTCTTCTTAAGCCTTTTGGCAGGCTGGAGAAGTCCATGTTTCTTCTGGGAGGCTTTTGTGAGGCATGACTGGAAGGGCAGGGATCAGGTATGTTATTAAATAGTGACCAAGGCTGATGGGCAGTTTGGTCTGTACTGCCTGGTCACCTCTCCCCAGCTTCTACTGTGAAGGTTTCATGGTGAGGTAAATCCCACTTCATTGTTTCTTACACATCCAATCTCAAGACTTATATTTAAAAATTAAAAAAAAAAAAAGAGAGAAGCTGAATTATGTAATTGAGTACTGGTTGGTTTGGTGCCTGATCAAATATTAGCCATTCTTCTGCAGCTGGTGTGAAGGGGGTGTAAAGGCACCAAGTCAAAATCAGTGTCATATCCTATGCCCCAGTTATCTGGCCAGAAATAGTGTCGTGTGCCCATGGATGATCTGAAGCTTTCATGTCCTCTCACGGACGCTCTCCACAGGTGATGGAGGAGCCACGGCTTTCCTGTCTGCTTGCTCAAACAAAAGAGGGATGAGGGAGGGTTGTCAGCATGACCCCCAGTGCTTCCAGCAGCAATTTCTCGAAGGGAAACCAGCCATTCAACGTGAAGGAAAAGCTCCTGCCTGGCTCCTGCTCCAGCACTCACTTAATGTCTTCAGTGGGATACTGCTAGTGGACAGTCCTCAGTCCTCTACTGTACTTGTAGCCCAATATCAACCTCTTTATATGCAACCAGTAATGTATCTTTTTCAGTGTTACCAACAGCCCATTTTTGCTGAGCTGCAAGCCAGTGAAATTTTGTGGCAAGTCAGTTCTTGAGTGAAAGCTAAATAGCGAGACCTGGGTGGGGTTTGCCTCTGTCTTCAGAAGCAATCTGAATTTTCTGTGAAGCACCAAAGCAATTTTTGGTTCTTTGATGAAAGAACCAGCCAGCTCTTGACAGTCTTGACTCTTCCTGTGCAAAATGAATCACACTGGCATCGTTTAAAAAAAAAAAACAAACCACACCTGAGTTAGGGTTTGTTTCAGGGGTTGTTATGCCCTCTTGTGATCTGAAGTGTCTGGATCTGGTAAAATAATAAACACCGTGCCCACAAGAAGAGGGGAAAAGAGGAGCCATTTGCCCTTTTGCTTTCCTGTGGTGACCTTGCCTCCTTCCCCGATGAGGTTTTATAAAGCCATTGTTCCCTGCTGGAAATGTGGCTGTGATGCGCTGGTGGGTGCTGTGGCTTTCTTCTGGCATCAAGATGTGCTGCAGTCATCTCAGGTTGGCCCTTCTCATTACTCCTTCCAGTCTTTTAACTGCACTAACTTGGACTTCAAAAGAAGGATAGAAAACTGTCTCTGTAACTGGATGATGAATATCTTCATCTGTGAATTGGAGAAGAAGAAACAGCAAGGCTTTCCTGAAAATCACTCATCAGAAATGAGTGAAATTATCAAATTCTGGGAGAAAAAAAACAAGGAAAAGCAGAGCTCCTTAAGCCCATCTGATAGTCCACTTCATCTGTGTGGTTACATACAATTTTGGCAATTTAAATAAGCTATAGAAACTGAAGCTGCTGTGAATTAAAACTCGGGTGGCTACATCCAAGTCTTGCTCAGGATAGGAAGGAAACATAAACTGGAAGTTTGTCAATGTTTGGGTCTAGGTCCATGAGCCCCTGCTAGCAGAGCCAGGGCCAGGACAAGCATGAGGAGGAGATGGGACGAACTCATTTTGCTGTTTGCAAAATGAGTGCATATCTGGGGATCTCTGCCGCAGAGCAATGAAAGTGGGAAACATCTCAGTGAGTTACTGTCCATCAGAAGACATCTGTATGTTTTTGAGAACAGTAAAGCTAGAAAATTAAAACCCATGGATGGGTTTTAACCCTGGCTTTCAGTTGGTGACATATTATCAAACTGCAGTTCAGCCTCATGTGTATGAAAAGCAAAGGGAAATGAAGAGGAAAATTAGAGAGATGAAAAGGAAACATGCAGTACTCTTTTTTTTCCCTAATCCCCAGCCTGTGAACTCTGTGAGCTGAGAAGACTGTAGGGGTGGGAGCTGAATAGATATCCATCATGCTTTTAGGCCAGAGCCACATCTCCTTTTAAGGACTCTGTTGCATGTGAAGTGCTTTAATGAATGGTGGGAGTTTTCTACTGGAATTGACAAAAAAAGTTAAGGTCATTTGTCCAGTTGAAAAGTAATATATTTTTCTGCTTTACTTAAGGAAGGTTCATACCAAGCATTCAGTCGTCATTGAACTGATTATTTCCATATGGACTGACTTTTTGTGCTCGGCTCTTGTTAATCCAGCTGAAACTTAAGCAGGTCTTCATTCTCACACTTACCACTGCAGAAAATGCACCTCTCTTTACATACACATTAATTGCTTGGTAGTGCAGTGACTGTAGCATTTCTGGAGAAATTGACTTGCTTAAGAGCAAGTTATTGAAATCACTACTGAGCTGATGCAGTAGAGTGGGATCAGTACCAAACAGGAAATTTTCCAGCATCCCAGCAAAATTCTCTGCTTCTTGGTGATCATGTAAAGACATTTCTTTTTTTTTCCTGTATGTAGGATACTAATGAAATTTAAACTGAACTAGGAAATTAGTAGAAATATTTACAGTGCAGTTGAAATAATTTGTGGTGTTAATACAAAAGTAAACATTCCCAAGAAAGGATCGGAAAGCAAGATTTTATTTTAAAGAGAAATATCCAGCATATTCTTTTTGTCCCATCTCCCAACCTCTCACTTGTGTTTATCTCTACCAAATGCTGCAGACTCTTTGCATATTTATTTAGACTAAATAAAACATATAGCTTCATATCTGGCAGTATGACTGGTTCAATCTGTAAAGCATAAATGAAAAACATAAATACTTTAACAAGTCAGCATCTGCTGCAATTTCACTTGTTACTGTGTGCCCCATTCTTGAAGGGAATGGGAAGGCAAATTGGGTTGGAGGGGAAGGAGGGAGCAGAGGTGGTACGTAAAGAGAAGCTGAGAAAATGCATTCAAATGACACATTTTCAGAGGATCTGTTTGAACAGTGGAGATTTACAAAGTTTTGTCCTACTCCATGGCAACTTGGGTACACAGTTCAAACATGTCATCAGGCAGGTAAGCCTGGTGCCAAAAAATGCGATGGGGAGTGATGTGAAGAGGCAGATGAAGCCAAAAGACTTCTACTTGCTGAGCAGCAGAAGCAGCAGGCCTGACAAAGGAGGTGAAAGGATTCAATGCCTATCATGGGCTGCCGTGAGCTACAGCTGGAGATTTCCCTTAGAGGAGCAGACAGTTACTGATTTTTTTATTTTTTTACAAAAACCTTTATTTACGAGTCCTGCAACACTGAATTAAGGAAAAAGAGATGAGGCTTGTTCCTCACTTTCCCATGGTCTGCCATGTATGACCAGAACATGTTCTTGCTGCTTATTTCCAATATGTTCTAAGATTTGCCTTTCAATTTTTAGACTTCTTTTCATTTTTGCTTATTTGCCTTGACTTGTTTATGCTGTGATAGTGCTGCACACCCCAAACATGATGTAGTCTCTGTTATTTTAGAAACTAAAACTGAAGCGTTTGGGGCTTTAAGACCTTTTTGAGCAACACCAGAAGTCTTAGATAATTTTTAATACGACTTGATTGACAGGACCTCCCTTGAATGGAAATTACAGCGTGAGGTCACACTGAGACACAACAGATTTCTCATGGCAGCTTAGCACATTCTCAGCTCAGCGTAATTCTTGAGCTTGTACCACTCAATATATGCCATTATCTTAGCTCAGTGGGTCTGTCTCAATTGGCAGATCAATGACAAATTGTCTGGTTTTGTTCAATTTTACAGTTGAGTTTAGGAATTAAAAAAAAAAAAAAAGAGATGAGCTGACTTCTTAAAATAGTCTTCATTGAAGCTTAATGTCCCCTGCAGCTAGAAAATGTGCATGAACTGAAATGGGAAAGGGTGCCTCTCCATGATGTTATTAGTGTTAGTGGATTCACAAGAATATGATGCATGAAATTCTGCCTGTGTAAAATTGGGTCTCCACTATCTGCAAGTGAGACAGTCAGGAGACAAGCCCCTGTTACGTTGATTTCTGGGATGCGTTACCAGCAGTCTCAGGAATAGTTACTGTATAGGCAGATAACGAAGTACAGCCTCAAAGATCCTGTTCTAGGTCCAACCCGTGTGGAAATGCCCCTAAGGAAAGTAGGGATGATGCATGCTTCATTCCAGCATAGTCCTAGAGCAAATGAAAGAATTGCATTTAGTTTCAGTGAACTTCTCAAAGCGAATGCTGGAAGCATATTCCCCTCTCCGCTCTTGTGCCCAACACACGTCATTCAGATTGGCTTGGTTTGAAGGGATCCCTTAGCTAGGTCTGCTCTGTCTTACACAGTGATTTGGTTTCTGGTGGGAGATGGCAGTCTATATTGTGTCAGAGCTCCAGTGGGCTAGAAATGAAGCAAATCATAAACAGGAAGTGCAGGTTCTCCCTGTGTCATCCAACAGGGAGAGGAGAGGGGAACGATATGGAAAAGTGTGGGACAGAAGGAGACATCTTACTTTGACTTCTGGTGATACCCCTGAAAAATGGGTGCTTTTTACTATATTCTTCTGCTTATTTTCCCTTCTGTATTTGTGTGTGTTTCAGTCCTTCACCAAAACACGTTTGAAAATATAGCTGATCATGAGTTCCTCTCAAAGCTTTCTATTAAGTACCATCAATGCCTGACCCTAGCTGAATTCCAAGGGGAAAAATGCCCAAACCAGAATTACTGCTTTAAAATATTAAGTAATTAATTACCAGTAACAATTACCAGTTTGCCCAGAAGAGGAGCAAGCTGGCTGCCATGAGGTCATCACAAATATTTTATAAACCTCTCCAGCTCCTTCATCTGAGAAGTGGTAGTGATATAAGAGATAATGTTTGTCTTCTCAAGAAGGGACAATTCAAGTAGAAATTGTCTTTATTTGTTCAGTTTGTTTTGTGGCTTGCTTTCTTCTTGAAAGCATCATTATTTCAAACAAATTATGAGAAAGAGCAAAAGATGGTTCCATCCTTCTTTGAAGATAAACTGAGGTTTCTGGTTTGTAAGAGACGTAAAGTTCTTGGAACTCCAGAAACTAAGGCAATTTATAGGCAGTGAGCGGTAAACAGGTGGTGGATGTTAAATAAAGAGAGCAAGGAGGCAGCCTGTGGTTAAAGAAGGATAGGATGAAGCTGAGACACTTCTGCCAGGTTCTGAAAGTGGGCTATCATTGTTTAGTCTATGCTGTGTTGAATATGCTGGGTCATTCTTGTGTGACAGACCAGCTGCTCATTTCCTTTGAGTAGCAAAGTTAGCAGCATAAATCCAGAATATTAAGGTTTTGTAAGAACAGTGCCTTTTTAATGTAAGTTTTTTGCTCTGTTTCATACACTTTGAACAAAGTTCTTTTGGGCAGTGGATCAGCAGGGTGTTTGCTGCTGCTTTCCTAATGGGCTCGCTTCTCAGAAATGATTGGCATTGTCTTTTTATAGTTATGCTGCTCTTCTGAGTAGTTAATTTTTGGCTGAATGAACCTAAGAGGAGGCAAGAAAGCATCAGAAATTGATACAGCTTCCAAATGAGGCATTTCCATTCCTATGCACTTCATCTGAGGAACTCTGCTTTTTTTTTCCAAGACCTTTTTCAATATTTTATCCAAGAAATGAAACAATTCCTTAATCTAAGACGGCATCTTTTGAATTCTCTTGAGCTTTGGTTAATTTCCCTGGGATTTATAGTGGCTTGAATATTTTAAATGGCAGGAACATTTCAAAAGAATGGGTGATTTGATCCCCCTCATTTAATACTTGACCAAAGAGGACACCGTACTAGCCATGGCACTGTTGACTCCACCCTGTTGCATGGGGCCAACCAAGGGATAGGGGCAATGTCAGTAGTCCTCTTAATCATGACTGTGAACACCAATTATTATGTCTGCTTCTTCCTCTTTGTGCAAATCAATGGGTTGGCAGACCACACACAGGAGTGCATCTCCACAAGAAAACCCTCTAACCTGATCCCAGCTACTGGTTCCACCAGTGCCTGTTGAAATTGCAGTGCAGGGTGATGGATTCAAATGTGATCCATTATTGTTTGTGTCCCTCATAGGAACTGTAGTTGTTAGTAAAAACAATTCAAGGGACTGCACATAGATTATAGATTATCTTTGAATTACTCTCTGCACGTTATATTGTTGCCTCACATGTCTTATTGGAGTCCTTTCTTCTTGTGCTTCAGTGAATGCAGAAAACTGTCAGGCTCTTAATACCAGTACTTTCAACAAAAGACAGTAGGAAAATACATTTGCATGGGTATCTAAGTGTGTTTTCTGGAGTATGTTTTCTGAGGATAAACATAGTTTGCTAGTTAGTACTGGTCAAAGCAAAATAGAAGATCCCATATGTACTTGCAAACCCTTTTTCTTCCATTGTCAGCATTGTCAACTGATGACACTTGACATTTTCTTCAAAGCCCAGTGTCCTGGACAAAAAAGATTAAATGACAAAATTATTTTTAAAAAATCCTCACAAACCCAAACAAGCCCACCCATAATGCTGGGTTTAGTCTTCCTGCTTATAGAGAATGTTTTGAAATACAACATCAATGCTTCCTAGGCTTAAAATGTAAATAAATACAGCTATCTCCACATTTATTATTATACATTTATTTTTTATAAAGCTTTCTGGAGGTCTGTTTATGATTTCTGAAAAAATCTAGGCGACTGTAGTAGTCTATTCAAAGAGATAGGGGTTTTCTTCTGATTAGGCCTAACTTGTGTTAATTATATATGTACATATAATTCCCAAATGTTTCTTAATCCATATAATAACTGCAGGTTTCTTCTTAATACATTTGACACTTCCCCGTTTGAGATTAGGTTTATTTAATTATAGTTGGATTAGGCACAGGAATGTGTATTGTGGAGCAGCCTTAAAGGCAAGGTTTTTGACATACTTATCAAGCAGGATGGTGAACCAAGCCCATGCACTCCAGAACTGGAAATTTGAACATTATAGGGTGAGCAGTCTCCTCTGTAGACTCACTTTTGTGTTGTGTTTCCTGGCTTCCTATTTCTCCCAGATTGCTCATGGCTTGATGTTTCTATCAGCTCTGAATATGAGCTCTGATTTCCTGTTATGCTCAGAAGAAAGTAAGCACGCTGAGACCAAGATGGCTGGGACAGAGGATTGTTACTGAGAGTCCAACCTGGCATCAGACATTTTTTTCCCTATTTTTTGGCCAGCTCCAGCATCACATACAGGAGAGCAGGGCTTGGCAGCCATTCAGGGCTAATGTGCCAGACTCTATTTTCCTTTCCCAAATTAAGCATGCTGGTAGCATGTCTGCGAGAGGTAGTGGCTCCTGGCTCCTGCCTCTTGCTGAGTTTGGAAATTGCTGGAAACCAGGAGCTACTGCGTGCCAGTCAAAACTGGCCTTCACACCACAGCATGCCACCTTGGTTTAGAGTATCCTGGAACTGTTGGAAAGCCTTGTATGAAGGCTCATTTTTTAAGTGTTTTACCTTGCCTGTGCTCAGACTTGCCCTCTTCCAGTCTCTGTGAACTTTTTAATAATTCCTCTATTTGCTCACTTAATGACAGTATACTTTTTTCTCTCCAGATTTTTGCTTCTGAAATGAGGGTGCAGACACGATATTATCTGTCTCTCAACCCACCTAACTGGCTCCTCAATGAGTGAGAAAGACAGTTTCTGCTAGGTCTGGTAGCAGGCTGTCTTGCTTTCTGCACGATGCTGAAGAGATGCTTTACTCCCAGCCATTTCCAAATCAAGGTCCTGGGTCTAATTCTTATGTACTTAACACTTTCCAGCATTTTTAAAACTTGTGGTCTCCAAAAAACCTTTCTGTAGCCAAGGTGCAAACTTCAGAATTATTCTCCAGACCGCTGAGGCCTCCTCTAGCTGTCCTTTCTTCCCATCCCCGTGCATAAATGCTTGCTGAACCTGAGGTAGCAGCTCAGCAGCTGGTGCAGCTGTTTCTAGGATTCCTGGGTGCTTACAGATAAAACAATGGTGCTGGTCTCTTAATCCCAGTCATCAGCCCAAACCTTTAATTACTTTGGCTCTGAGCTATGTGCCTTCACTTCTATCCCTGTTAAAGTTGTGGCAACTAGAAGCCACCTGGCAAATGCTAATGCTCTCCTGTTGTGATACAGGGTGTGTGTTTGGATTTATCTTGCTGTGTTGATTGTAGTGCTCAGGCCAGTTGCAAATGCTATGGCTGGCTGATAAAGTATGTTTCCGACTCTGCTGCCTTGCTGGTTACATGGTGTAGCTAAAAATCTTTCCAGAGTTTTTCTTTACCTTTTCTTTCAGTTTACCACTGCCGTGGTATTGATATGTGTCATTGATCTGCAGCTGGTTTCCTTTTATTCAAATTAGGTGTATTAATGAAAAGTGATAGTAGGCATAGTAGTGAGAACACATGAATTCTCCCAGCATGGGAGCTCCCTGAGCGCTTTCCAGGTTAACAAAGCAAAGCTGCTGAGTCTGGTTGCTGTTTTTGTAAGGATTTCTCCATCCGTTCCCATGTTGTGTCCTCAAACCCTCTGAAGTTTAGTCCAAGCAGAAGCTACCTCTGATGTTCTGGGTTATCTTTTTCCACGCGGACTTGGTCAGCCTCTTCCGTAGCCATCCACAAATAAACACAGGAATCAAATTCTGCTCGAGTTACAAGTAGGTCAACCTCACTGATTTCAGTTGGACTGCAGCAGACATAAGTCAGCGGAATATTTGCTCCGTGTTTTCCTAAGTTGTTGGCAGAAGGCGGGTTTGTATAAGCTCACCAGAGCAGAAACTGTCCTTACATGAGAAAAATAACACTTAGTACAATGGTCCCTAATTCAGTTTTCTCAGAGGTGCAGCAATAACAAATACACTACCCTCAGTTACTAGCACTTAAAAGGATAACCTCATCCCTGTTTCTTCACCCAGTAGGAGATATATTTGGAATAAAGCCATTTCCCCCACTATTACCACATCCAAACAAAGCTCTGCAGTTGTAGAAATGCTTGAGGCCACATGTGCAATTCGTTCTCACTGGGTTTGGGAACTGAGGAGGAGCACGGTGGGAACAATTTGGAAGAAAATCTTCAAAGACTACTTCAGGACAGTGGGGCTTTTGCAGTGGGAGCCCAACTGCAAACTTTGGCTTTTATAAAACCTGAAGAAGCAAGAATCAGCAGATAGAAAGGAAAAAACTGCCAAAGTCTCTCCTTCCTTTTCATTCCCCAGTGTTTCCATACTATCCTCCTGTAGACTAAGTCACCAAGAGATGAATGGGCTGTGGAAATTCACAAGGTTAAATTCACAGTACTTCAGTTTTTCACCTCTGCTCAGCACTGTGAGAGAGCCTTAGAGATGCTTGATAGCTGCTAAATATGTTTTGGGAGCCCAGAACAGTCTCATGAACCCTGAACCAGCTTTTTTCTTCCCTGAGACATCCTTACAGGCAAGGACAACACAGCTATCTCAGGTGCAGATGGATGTTCTCCTTTTGCAAACAGGCTGCAGATATTTGCACCATCACCTCTTAAACAACTTGAGCAGCACCAAAACAGTGGTACAAGCCAGAAATATTCCTGAGGGTAGAAGATAAAACAGGAACATATTGATAGTTGATTTCTTCATCATCAGTTGAAACCGGTCTTTTATTCACCCTGCCTCATTTACACCTCCCCTAAAAGAACTAGGCACAGAAAGTATAGAAATGACACCTTCTCTCCAAGAAGCATCCAAGTAAGTGCCTTTTACACCAACCCAGGATCATGTTTCTTCAAGGTGAGCGCACCCTGGTATTACATGTGCGAAAAGCTGAGTCTGTGAGAAGAGATTAGGTCATGGGCTTTCAGAAATGCCCTCACATGCTTTAGCTCTCCAGCCCTGAAACTGCAAGATGTACTTCAGCATTAGAGTCTACTCCTCCCAGTGCAGTTCAGCTTCAAGCAATAGCATTGGGTTAAAGTCCCTGCAAATGAGCCCACTGTAGAAAGCAGCTTTTGCCAGCTGAAAAGACCATTAAATGAGGTGCTTGGGGCTTTCAAATGTCTATGTTCTCAGTACACTGCTGCATAGCCTCTCTTCAAAAGGCCGTAAGCGTATTACATGCTAATCCCAATTAAATTCAAAATATCCCTGGGTGTTTACTGCTGTTACCCTCTCTTTTTCATTGTTAATTGCGTTGTAGCTGAATAACTCTGTATCCACATTGGATTATTCATGAATAGCATATTGAGTTGTACTCTTTTTCGTTTCGCAACAGGGGTTTGCTGTTATAGGACTGGCGTAGTCTGAAGCAAGAAACTAATCTATGCGTTTCAAGTCATTAATCTTGTTGTGAACCAAATAATAAGAGTTGTTTTGAGTTCTTTTTTTTTCTATAGGTATGTGGTTTTCCAGTGAGTTGTACAGCTTGTAGAATAAAAACATAGTAAACTAGATCTGTGCCTGATCAATATTGATTTTGGAGATTGTTTGAACATCAATTAGTGTACATTGTGTGCTTAACATTTGTTGATGCTTTGGGAAGGCAACAGTGCAACGATGTAAACCAACACCAAGTTCTTTGGCTGCAGTAATATTGTTGTATGGTGTGGGAGCAGAATGGGGTGGGGGTAGGAAACCCACCTATTTTTGCTTAATTTTTTAAAGCTCTAGACCCCAAGTTCATCCCTGTGCCACATTAGTGCTGTCTGCTGGGCCTCTGCAAAATGAACGGTGGCTGCCCTTGGGATAGTGGTTGGCACTGCACACGGCAGCCACTGCGCAGAGGCGGGTAAGTGGTCCTCACTGCCGAAGACAGGTACTCCTGGGGTAGCTAAATGGAGTAGCTTCTGCTGCATCATCTCCTTGCAGTTCTTCCTGAGATAGGCTGAATTTCAGTTTCTGCAGCTATTGCAAGCTGTCAGGTGCAATATAATGTTTATATAAGGTTATATAGGTATATAAGGTTAAAAAAAGCCAGCTTGCTCATATGCTCTTTTAAGTTATACAGAAATATTTTGAAGTCTGTTTATCATCTTTTTACCCCATGCAATGGGGAGGAATTGCAAATACTGCCAGTATTGAAAAGAAGTGCAGGTATTTTCATCAAGTGGCGCACATTGACATGTGTCCCAGTGATTTTTATGAGTAGCACACGTTTGACAAGAATAAGCATGTATGCAAGTGGGAGACAGGCTCTGAGGAACAGATAGAGCCGTTCTAGACATTAGTAGAATTAAAACTGATGAGCTTCATTTTTGTTTATGGGTAAGAATAACCTTTTCTGGTAAACAGGATGGAATTTGAAACTCAAAGAACCTTGCAAGTCATGGTGCATTTTGGGGTTTGAGGGGGATTTTAGAGGAAGATTGTTTTGTTTATTCTTGACGTTTCAGTCCTCAGAGAGGTGGGGTCTTGGATGTCGCAAAGCGTGCAGAACGGATCTACTTTCTGACCTGGGCACCTTCCCGTACTGTCATGGGATGTACTTGAGCCTGTGTGAACTGGTCGCTGGTGGACAGTGCTATGGAGAGGCTGTCAACACAGGTTTTGACCCTTTTCCCCTTTGGTTGGAGGGGCAGGGAGATGTTCCTCCTGGCCTGCTCCGAAGTTCATACAGTACAATTCAAAGGACAAGGAGACACGTGCTGGCTTATGCTGTTGTGCATAACCACACACCTGGGATCTTTGAGCTGCTAAGCTGTTAGGGCTATGGGTTGCTCGGTGGAGGGTAGAGGGGCTGTGTGAGTCAAAGCTGCTTCAGCTGAGACTGAGAACTGGAAGAAAGATATTGAGCAGGTTTGTGAGGTTACAGATTGTGCACTGATAAAAAAATCAAAAGCTCATGTAATTGATTTATTTGGATTTTGTTGACTTTTTCTTAATGTTTAACACTTCATGTAGATTTTTCTGGTTTTTTTTTCCTCTTCATCATCTCCATTAGCTAAGTCCCTTTCTTAAATGTTTCTTGTTGCTTTTCATTTTGAAAGCACTTTGAATTGAATGGACAATTTCTCTTTCCCCTTTTGCCAACCGTGGCTATGTTCCCCCTAACTACTGGAGGAAACTTTTGCTTCCTACCCAAGCCGACCCTATGTAACCCTGCTGCAGCTGCTCACACCAAAAGCCTGGGATTTTCTCAGTGCAAGCTGAAAGGCACATGCAGGAAAATGTTCCTTTTTTTTTTCCTGACTAACAAAAACCCACTGGGGAACTGGAAGATTTCCCATTTGGTTTAATTATGGAGGTCTAATGAATTGCAAAAGTTAAAGAGGCAGAAGGATTCTTAAATTAATCTCAACTCTGATTTTTTTAAATTGGGGGATTTCTGTAGCCTACACTGGCAGGAAGAGAGGAGGCTCTCCAGTGAGGAATGTAGAAAGGCATATCAGTGTGCATTACCTTATTAAGCTTTAACCAAAATTAATCAGAAGCACCCAGGGAGCATTTTTTGTGGGACAGAGCCTTAGTTAAATAACCTCCACTACATTATTTAAAAGTTTGTAAGTACAGTGTATGAGAAGCTGACGACAATAGAATAGAAGATACAGTGAATGAAATGCCAATATAATTTATTATATACGTGTATTTAGGTAACTGTTTCCAAGACTGTTTTCCTCATCCAGAGAGCTGGCTTAGGAAATAATTGCTCTGCCCCCTCATTCATACGGTAGTTTCCAACCTCCAGCTCATGCATGTACAACTATTCTTAGGGCTGTGATGGAAGTCAGGTCTCTGGTCATTTGGCAGTAGTTAATTTGTGTGTAAAGTAATAATAATAAGAAAGCTTTTCTTCTGTAACTTTGAGGAGAGACTAGAGAACAGTCCAATGCATTTTTATTACCTGCTAGGGAAAATCATTGTAGAACTAAAACCAACGTAGGAAATCCTGCTGTGCCCCCAAAAATAAACAAAAACTGGAAGCCATGGATCCCTTGCAGAATCTGGGAATGAGTTGGTAGGGTATGGGCTGGAATTCGGGGAAAGTTTGCTGTTGTTAGCCAAGTGTTTTACACTCCCCTGGAAGCTCAGCACATCTACTTTCTCCCTGCTTCTTCTTTCCTATACTTCTCATATATATGAAGAGGCATATAACCTGCACTGTCTCATTCTCTCAAAATGCAGAGGGTACCAAGCTAAGCATACCAACAAAACAAGGACAGCCTGATGAAGTACACATTTTTTTTTACACTTTCTTTAGTGTAGCTGCTGCATATACTGCTCCTGGGTGGAGGGATTTAAATGTCCCAGTACCCTATGTCCTGCTTAGAGAATTGGAGTAGCTTATGATTCCAGTTCAGTAGAGAAAAGGTCTTTAATATCTAGAAGAACATGATGACTAATAGAATGGAGTTTGTATGATAGCAATCATACATATTTTCAATACACCACTCTTGTCTGTGCACTGGTGTTTCTGAAAAAGCATATAGGATGTCCTGCTCTCAGTTGTGAGTACCCTTTGACAGCACTTAGTGTTTATCCAATATCTTCTGTCTTCTGAGGAGATACAGCACTGTTTATGCGTCGATGCACCTTTTTAGAAACACAGGCAGCAGCCTTTGATGTTAAGTGTATGATGCCTATGGAGGAAGCTCTTCAACGAGTTCGTTTTGTAAAAAGAGCTGCAGTTCAAGTGGCTGCTCTTAAGATTTGCCATTTGCCCTCGATAATTTCATAATTACTCTGGTATTCATAGCAGTCCCTCTAAAGAGCATTGAGTATAGCTAGATGATATGACAGTAAAATTAATTAAAGGCAAACTGCATAGTTTCCAGGACTGACTCCATATATTGCATGTCTGGCAGAGCTTGCCATAAACTGCAGATTTGCTTTGCCATGCAGACAGCCAGCTAATGCCCTCTCTTGTTGAGAGCATGTTACATCCAAATTTTCTTTTGTTTTTACTTTGTTCTATTGCTAGCAACAATTTCAGCAGTGTTGAAAGAAGAAAGTGCTTAGAGAGGAGTTTCTTACAGCAAAGCCAAGTAATCTCTCTTAGGCTTTGACCGACATGAGTTTAGCCCTTGTGCCACTTATCCACATTGCACCCTTGGTGGGATTGTTCTGATGCAAATCCTTCGAGTGTTATTTCTGGCATCTTTGTGGCATTTTTATTTAAAACAAAGAAACAAAAGCCTCTGCTACATGCGGGAATAGCCTCATCTTTGATCTTGGTTGTAGCTGAGAAGTGCAAGGGGGAAGGAAACAAAGAATCAATGAGAATGATGCATATTTTGTGTATTATTTGATGTTATTCATGGCTCTGTTACAAAGGGACACTGGTTTAGGCTGCAGCAGTTTTCTGTTTTCCAGGCAGTACCTCATGAACACTGACACCTGCTTTTGTTTCACGTCATTTCAGCTCGACTGTTCCTGCTTTCCTTCCCCCTCCTTCAGAAGAGGCACAAGTCAGACAGAATCGCCCTTACCCTTCACTCCGATTAAAATCTTGCAGCCTATTAGTTCACAGGGACTCTTTCCAAATCCTTAAAAGGGTTATTGGCAGAGCCTCAGCCGGTGCAAATCAGCGTGGTAAGAAATCTCAGTGGCCCTATTCCAGGCTCTGCCAGCTGAAGTGCTGGCTGAGGAGCCCAAGTGATTTCTTATACTGCTTTTCACCTTACTGTCAGATCTGAAAAGGGTTTAACTTGCAATGGAATACCTCCTGGAAGAAGAGAGGTCCTAAGAAGGACAGAGGTCTGTTCCACGCTGTACGTAACTCACAGCCTTTTCATAGGGAGAGCTATCCCGGATGGGTGGCTGCAGCAAGAACGATGCAAGGCAGCGACAGCAAAACGACAGCAATTCAATTGCCAGGTTTCTGGCTCTTTGGCTAACGTACTGCTAACTTGCTCTAGTCCTGTTAGATGCATTAAAAAAGAAAAGAAAAGGCAAACCAAAAAATAATCATCTTACCCTGGGTTTAGCTACACGGAAGGAGTGATTTATACTGTTGTCCAAATTGAGCTGGGGTTACACTCCACCTTTGATGCCCTGGCTGCCCTCGGGTCTTTGCTGTCCCTGTCCCCATAGTGTCAGAGGTGGCAGGCACTGGGCTGCCAGTCCCTATGTCTGGGCTGGCCTGATCTATGATCCAGGCACCAGCCAGCCCGGCTGGCTCCGTTACAAGGCAGGGAGGAAGGGCAAAGAGGCCCAGGGAGGTTTAATATAATAAACTATCCCAGCGAAGCCTTCCAGAGGATGGTGAGTGAGAGCCAGTCGTGGCTGTCTTTCCCACAGGAAAGAAGAAAGGAGGATACGAACCACCTTCGAGGAATGCATTTAACAGATCGCAGGAGCCTGTGCCGCTGACAACTGCAATTGCAGTTCTGGAATCAATATAGTCCCAGAAGTTTGGAGTCACATGACAAATTGCTTGTGAATGGAAAACTCTCCTAGATAAAGTGATACATTTTCAAGCAAGCACTGGGTTTAGGAAGAAAAATAGCAGTGAACAAAATCCCCCTGTGTTGGTGTGATTGTCTTGTCCTGTTCCCTGGCCGACGTTATGAAAGCATTGAATGAGTCTAGCTGTTCTCTGCTATCACCTTAACAGAACCAAGGTGTTTGGAGCTGAATGTGATGTGAGGTTCCATCAATGTCTGGTGCTTGCTACGTAGCAGGCAGATGGGAAAAGCAGGCTGACAGCTCCAGGTAGTTATTAAATTCTGCACTACTCCTAGTAGAAGTAGAAGTGAACCAAGCACATAGAAGTGAAATGTTACTTTAATTGTTCCAGCTCTGGAAGTGGTATGAATAGACAATCTTTCTGAACTTTCTTTTCAATTTTCCATCAGAATTCTGCTCCCTCAAAGTCTTCTGTTGCCATTTGCATTTATGTTTTTCCCAGCATTAGCCGCTTCCAGGCTGTTTGGAGAAACCTCTGCGACTGTGACTCCTGGTATGAGATGTTTTCACTTTACTCCAAGTTGACTGCAAGTAGCAGCAGGACAGCTGAAGGAAGAACTTGTAATGGTCTCCTGTGTTTGCAGAGCTTCTTCCTCCCCTTTGTATGTATAAAAACTAGCAATTCAGGGAAGAAAAAAAAATCACAATGACACCAAATAAACTCCTTTAATTTGCTTGGAGTTTCCATGCCACTCAATATAAACACAGTGGAAGCAGAGAGTTACTGGCCCTTAAGTTCAACCACACTGCGTGGTGGGGAAATCCCACAAGGTGCAGGGATTTTGCTTTTGGGGAGTCAAAGTTTACAGAGCTGTGAGTGGCTCCTGATGACATAGGAAGAGCTCCAGACAAGGAAGGCTGGGGAAAATAAAACTCATAGGTCAAGCAGTGTGGCTCCATGCTTCAGTCAATGTGACATAGGTTGTGGAAACCAGTTTTAGTTTAAACATAGCCAGCTTTGCAAAGTCTGGGCTTAAATTTTAGCCTCACTGAATTTTACAGTTGAATAGGACTGGAATATCTTTCTTTGAACCAAACATCAAAATCTTTAGCCAAAGAATGTTTTTAAATGCTTCCATGAGGACTTTCTCAGGAAGAGTAAAAGCTGAATGGGGCCCCATTTTGTTAGTCCAGGTCTTACATTGGTGTAAGTTACTGGAAGACTTTATGGTGCTTTGAATATATTGTAGGAGGTGTATGAATCAGATAGGGACCAATATTTTAAACCAAGAACCTTTAGTCCTGAAGCACAAACCATTGCTGCATTAGAATTCAGTGTATTACACACAAGAGCCTTAAATGGGAAAAAATGTTTTATTTAAAAACTAGACTTCACAGGAGGACAGATTTTGACCTTTATGTTGAATGGAGGAACTTCTTGATCTAAGCTCCGTTTCAGGGTTCCTGATAACATCTGTATGGCATCCAGACTACTGCCTATGTGCTTAATAGTGAATATATATAACATCCCACCTGCATCACCAGAAATCCATCTCTAATAGAGGGGGTATTTTAAATATCCATTCTGATCTCTAACAGTAGATGTTTATCTTGATGCGTAAAAAAGATGATAAATTACATTACGAAAAAACAGTGAAACAACTCAGAATTTTTTCCTTCACGCATTTTGAAAATTATTTCTGCTTCCAAAAAACATCCCAAGCTTCATACACAAAGGATTTAGGTGGTGACTTCTTCATTTCTTCACCTAAAACTATTTCCAATGATGGTAGTGCCAGTTCATTTGCCTGTGTCTTTACTCTGAGTGTGCTTTGCCAAACACAGTGTCTTTTCCCTGGTGCTTTCAGACAAAGTGATAATATAAATGATGGATGTTCTATGCCTGACTAGCATTTGATGTAGTGCCTTCTGGTATAAATCCCTACCAAATGAGACCTTTATTGTAAAAGCATACTTAAGATTCTGTGTCTGATTAGCTTCCTTCTGAAAGTTGGTAGATTTGTTTAAATGTTTTCAGGAGTTAAAATGTGGAAGTTTGAAGAAATTAGTAGCAATACAAAATGTATGTGCTAGCATAAACGCTAATATGACTCCAACATCAGGCCATTCTAAAAGCAAAGACAGGAAAAGCAGCCAGTGTGAACTCTAACAGAGGAGAAAGTGAAGCCATACATTTCATTTAACAAAACCTTTTCAGATGTTACCCACTAAGGACCCTCTCATTTTCCTCTTGCCCTTACCTTTTACTAATAGGTGCCACCCCCTCGGTTGTACCTTGTTGTCACATTGTGTAACATTGGAGAATTTTAAAATAGCTTGGCAATTAAAATGGTTTGGGTTTTTTGGGGAGCCAGACCTGTTAATCCGGTTTGAAATAGTTGTACTGGTGCAACGGAGCGCATGGTAGACAAACAGCGTTGTGAGGACAGGCAGGGAGGGGAGAGCCACAGGACAGCAGTGAACCAGGACACGTGGCTGGTGAAGAACTCACCTGGAAAGTCACAGCCGTAGCACATCCTCATTTACTGCCTCTGTTCCTTCTGCCTTTGCACCATATTAGTCTCCAGCTCCCTGTATGAGGACCCCACGCCATCTCTTCTGGGGCTATGCATCATTTATCTCTTTCTAGACTCCATGCAGCCTCATCTTGGTGGGTGATTTATTTTTAAATCCTCCTGAGGCCGCTTACCTACTGAGCATCTGCAGAAAGCAATTTACAGGAACCACCATACCCATTTTCATACAAATTAGCCATCAGCTTAGGACTTGTGATGAATCTCAAACAGACTTCTCTTTGTCCTGTTGGGTGGATTTGAAAAGAAAACTTATGGGTTTTGAAGTTAGTGTAGTGAATTAGCAGCTGCTCGTCCAGTTTCTGGTGTATAATATTGTCATGTTGCAACAGGTTTGTGCTGGAGTCGCGAAGCACTGGTACACAACCAGGCTGTGGCGATGCACAAGTCCTTCCCGGACACTTGTTTGTCTGTAAATGCATGTATCATGATAAGTGAAAATCCCCTTTCTGCCCTCCCTTTCCTGAGCCCCTTCCTTTGTAGCCTGAATGCCCCCAAAGCATGTTGAATTAGCATTGAATTTCTGGTATGCAAGCAGAAAGTTCTGAACAAAATACAACCCTACCGTAGGTAGCCTCTGCTCACTTCGTTGCACGTGTTGGTGGAGTGTGGGAAAACAGATGGACTGAGATTTACCAAATGCAATTTGAAAAGCATGTAAGCATGTAGGAACGAGTGGCATAAGTAGCTATTAATACTTTAAACGCTGGAGTTGTAGTTAAATAAGACAAGTTTTTGTTTTAAAGAAATGCCAAGGTTTTTTTTTCATGATACCACTAATCGTTAGAATGCACTTAAAAGGTGTTTAACTTGCTCCAGCCACTTCATAATGGCATCTTTCCTACTACAAAAACTGGAGAGAATCAGACAGACTTGCCCACACAAGTTTTTTCTGTTTCTCTAGTCTGTAGTTTGTTTGGGGTTTGTTTTTTTTCTTGCTTCAAGATCTCATCAGTATTTCACATGGTTTGCAGGTTGTATGTTCTGTTGCAGTCATGTGCCACCACCGCGCTATTAAGGCTTTGCATGGTCCTCCAACAATTTGTTCCCTTTTAGTAGCTGAGCCTTTTTAACGAGATGAAATGAGGTTTCAGTCTCGGCTGGACAGTGCTAGAGCCAGTTTCACCTGACACTGAAGAGGTTTTTAGATCAGCTGGTTATTTCACAAACGCTTAGCTGTGGAGAAGAAGAGGTAAGTCTCTGCAATCAAGCCGTTCATCTCTGTAATGAAATATTAATAACATTTCCCAACTATGATCAATGAGTGTTTTTCAAATACTTGCGAATCCAATTTTTACTCAACTGTTCCCTGCCTGGCTCAGCAAAGACGTAGGGAGAGCAATTTACTATCTCAGTGCTGTGCAGGAGATACGTGATGGGGCCCAGGCTGGAGCACACAGGTAATGTTTCCTCATTCAGATCATTAACTACAGCATTTTAGCTACTTTTCTCCTGAGGTTGCTTAGAAAGAGGTGTTTCTTAGCTGTGAGAACAGTAAGAGGTCCCATTGGACAGGATTAAAGTGGTGTTTGAGAAAATTAAAGTGTTGGGCATGGAAAAAAAAAAGCAGTGCTTTGAGCTGGGCTAGTGAAACGAACAGGCATGGAGAGACAAGTGGAGAAGACAGGGTCCTTGAACGGCTGGAGGTAACCGTGCTCTAGGAGGCTGAAAATAAAAGTGTTATTCCTGTTAGCACAGAGTGATGTCTGTAATATTGCACATGCTCTTTATATTGTTGCAGAGTTGGAAATGCTGGCTATGGTCTATGGCTTTCCCGTATTATAAACTTCAAGTGACTTATTTAACTTTCTGGTTGATACCAAGTGGCTTCGGTGGGAGAGCTTTTACAGTGTGGAAAATAAACAAACCACCTAATCTTAACCCAGCAACTGCAGAGTCCTCGTGTGGGCTAGTGGTAAGAAAATGAAGGAAGAGCTTAAGAACTGGTGTCTGATGGAGAACAGATCAGGCCTTGAAGACAGTGGGCATTTGAAGTGCCTCATTGCTCATGTGTTGAACAAGCAGTCGGTAGATGTATAGACCATCTCTTTGCCAAAGCTGGTGGGTTTTGTTACAGCTGACATATCATTATGTTCAGTGTCATTTGTGAAAGAAGTCTCCTCCTTTGGTAACAACAGCCGGAATAGTTTTGTACCAGGAAAGCTTTAGATGGAAGATGAGCTCCACCTGCACTCCTCAAAATAAGAGAGTGTTTTAAGAGCCTTCTGTGCCCCAGCAGCTGCCTTCCTTGTCCTGGAGGAGAAGAGACAGGCTGAGGCTTGGAAAGGCTGACAGGGATGGAAACAGTGAGGACTTTTTGACAGGGGCAGGCATCAAAAGAGAAGCAGCCTTGCAAATAGCTCCTCATATTCTTGCTGTTTCATTGGGCATCCTTACTGTTTACCCTCAATAATCTGAAAAAACGTATTTCATTCAGCTTTACAAGGTATAAACTGTGTCCCAAGGAATTCTGGGCACTTCTGTCTCTCATTGAAACTTTCACATGTATCAGTGTCCGTTATTTATCCTTAATTAGGTCTGTGTTGTTTGGTGTTTGTTCTGGTTTGGGTTGGTTTTTTTTAAATGCTATTTCCTAGAAGTAGACACGCAAGGCACAATATTTTAAGCTTTTCTTAGCATCTATCTGGGGTTGATGCTGAGAGGCAGAAGCATTTCAGATTTGTGCTCTCAACAATTTACAGGCATCACTCTGTGCTAACAGGAAGCCCCAGCACAGAGTGAATTAACAGAATACAGTGACCTTCTGAAGTGGTTCCCGTTGTGATTTCAGATTCAGAAACTTATTAGAGGTTTTACATTTCTGGCCTGTTTCATGTATTTCCTTTTTCATCATTTTGGTAATAGTATCAGCTGGAGAAAAACTGGGATTGAGATTCAGCATCATATGGTAGAATTATCCAGGTAAAGCGATGATGATCCCTGCGAAAGTGGATAGCTTGCCACTGCATTAGGGGGCTGAGGACAGGAAAAGGAAACGTGCTGATCAGATGCTTGAAACAAGAAGCTAGAGTAAAACTCAGGATTTTTTTTTATTCATTCATTTGTGACCAAGTTTTTTATTTATCCAGACTAATAGGACTCAATGGAGTACTTTCTTTGTGTTGAAATGATCGTAGAGGTAAATGCATTCAACCAGAAGAATTTTATTATTAGCCAGTTCAACCCTGTTTTCGTACTTCTTTCCCCTTTTAAAGTTACTTAACTTGAGCAGTGTACTGTTGAAATTTCATTCTAAGTAATATGGATGCAAAGCTGCACAAAAAAATACCCCACCTTATTGATGTGCTGTTCCCACAAGCCTGGAGCAAGCATTTCTTGCTCAGTGAGGTCTAATAAAAAAAGAGCATGGCAAGTTTCTTTCTTTTATTTTTCTTACATTGAAATGCTTGCATCAAGAAGGTATGAGGCTTATTGCAAAGAACATCTCTTTCTGCAGTTATTTTTCCCAAATTTGGTTGTGCCTTTTCTTTGTGGTGACACTCTCAATCCAAAACTCCTAGTGCAGTCATGATGGGGATATTCTTTCCAGGCTTGAATAAACGGGCTGCCACTGTCAAGGTAACTCTTTGTGATAATCATTTACCATGTGATAATAGACACCAACCCTTGCACTGCACTCAGCTATGGTAAATTATTTCATCTTTATGGAGAGTTTCAAACATATCCTTCTTCATGGAAGACAAACAGATACTTGGTAACGGCACAGGGAAAAGTCAGGGTGTGCACTTAAAGGCAGCTTTGATAAATAATTGCAGCTTCTTAGCCAAGACTGGTGGCAACTGATTTCTAGTGTGTTTACTGGTCTGGAGGCATTGTTTTTAGAGCAGTGGCTTTCTCAGAGCAGCCCTGATGAGCTCTGAGTAACCTTGAAGGCTTCAATATCGACACAGGCCATTGCTTTTCAATGTGCTGCTGGAGCCCATAGGTGAGGCTTTGCCAACGTCAAGCATACACAGCAGTAGAACAATCTTGTTTCTTAGAAGACTTTACCAGCCAGCTCTTAAAGGGTAACTCACTGCTGGCCAAAGACCAAAGCCAGTGGGCGGTATTGACTTGGTGCTATCCACTTTCACAGGGTTGGGTCTCAGCCCCTCTTGGGGATCCCATGAATGCTTGTAGGGTCTGGGCCTGCCTGTACCCCTGAGATATCATAAGAGGAGCCTTTTAACAGCTGTTGGTGTGGTTGAACATTACAACACGTGCTAGCCAAGCACTAGATGTTACCTGGCATCCTGCAGCTCACACAAGCAGTTCTGGCTCCTCTATTTTACCCTCACCACAGGCATCAGCTGACTGCCTCCTTGTAGGTACCCTGTGAGGTCTTCCAAACCCCAGGCCATTTTAAGGCTTGATTCACACCTACAGAATGCAGTGACAGGGCTTCTCACCAGCAAGCCAAGCCTCGGTTTCCTTTCTTTCCTCACCTGTTTTGCATGTAACGGCTTTGTTTTCTCTCAAAAGGCTGATTTTCCCCAATAAGTGCCAGTCAAGGTCAGTCATTAGGGTTTGGAGGAGTTTGTCAGACCTTGAGTCATATCTGACATCATCCTCATCGCTTGTTCAGTTGCTCATTTTAGGAGCTTCTGGAATTGCACTCTCTTTATTCAGGCTTGAAAGATGTCTGTCTTTTCGTAGGTAAACGCTGTTTATTTAATGACAGCCTTTCTGGGAAAAGAAAAAAAATTGAACAGACACCAACCAGAAAAAAATTTTGTTTATGATCACAAGGGCTTCTGAATTGACTCTCTGGTATTCCTAGGAGGATACTAAAACTGGAGTAAAAAAGCTTAGACCTTTCTTTAAGACACTTAAAAGTAAACTAATATCACTTTTTCCAGTCCTACAGAATGTCTTTCCTACCTCGCAAGGTTTTGGATGAGCTCATGGCTGGGGAATGTTTCATGTTGAAGAGTTATTAAAATACAAGTACAAAATTTACTTTCTTTTTTCTTCCCTCTGGGAGTTCATTTTCTTGTGCAGTGGGAGGTGGTTTAGGAGTAACAGTTTGGGGGAATATCAGAAAGGAGTTGTGAAAAATTAAGTCACAATTGTTTACACCAGAGATCTGTTTAAGCATTGTTTTTCATTTTGTTTGTCACAAGCTCAGTTTTACATTTCAGCAGTCTGCTCTTCCCCCCCCCCCCCAACTTCCAGGTGCCTTCATGTGGTCTCCTGGGGTTGGAGTGTCTTTCCCTTCCTCTAGAGTTTTTGGTTTTTAAACATACTCCTTGCTCAAGTGAGAAGCAACGTATTAAAGCCACCAGGCTGCAACTGGAGTATTTAAGGGTTGGGTCTTTTTTTTTTTGTTTGTAATGTGTGTGTTTGTTAGCTGTGTATTATCTGTTCAGTTCTGAGTGCACAGAGATCGAAGGTCTCTGTCTGTCAAGGCTCTGGTTAGGGATCAGTACTTTCCAGTTTGACATTCCTGTTCCGCAGTTGGCACCGGTTAACCCGGTGGCCCACCTGATGCTGCTCAAAACTGAGGAGGAGTTGTTAGGGTGTGAGGAGTCCTGCACAGATCCAGCCCACCCTTCTTCTGCCATAGCTATCATTGCTCTTTGCATGAACACAACAAAGACTGGGGAAATAAGTGGGAAGTACAGGCATCATCTGACGGTGGTAGCAGAGAGCAATAGGTAGAAAGTTCACCTTTGTACAAAAGCTGTTGAGCAGGTTTGGGCAGGTGAGTAGCATTGCCTGAGAGGCAGCACAGTGAGGTGGTCTTAGTTGCTGCATTTTGTAGCAACATTTGTGTAGAAGGAGCAAGTCAAGCAGCCAGAGTGGGAGATCACAGCAGATCAGGAGAGTCTCATGGACCAAGAAGAGGTGGAGAGAAGTTTGTAATGGTTTGGGAGAAGAAGGTCGCTTGGGACTCTGGTTTTAAAGACACAGCATCTTTCAAATGTGGTGTTGAGTGATCTGCTTCTCACTGCTTTCACCTTAAAAGAGCACAGTGAATATAAACAACACAAGCTGGTGTTTTCATGACAGTCTGAAGCATTTAGTTTGAGCTTGAGGAATTATAATTATACATCACTGATGTAGATGCTTTCCTGAGGAGTCTTACAGCTTTAGCACACCAACAGCATCATATATGCCAGCAAAAATGTTAGCAACAGCAAATATCCGTGACTGAGGTGACTTAAGTGAGCAAAAACCTTTTCAAAGTTCTGAAAGAATGAAATGTCTCTGTGCAGAGAGGTGATGTATTAGAGGGAAAAGGAAAGATACGGGAAGGGGCAGAGATTTTTACACGTACCACCCAGTTGTTTCATTATAAAATCTGTGGAGGGGAGACTAAACATTCCTATAGCATGCAGATTTTTAATTGCCTACTGTCAAGCATTATTATATTTCTTAAGAAGCCATTTTCTTTTGTCCCATTTTCACCTTTTAGGTTCTTAATTGCCAGAGATGCTCCTAGCTGCTTTGTGTGATCTTGTCAGTGCTATGCAGGTGCAGCAATGCTGCCTGGGAGCTGCAGCTGCTCACCAGCAGTGGCATGAGTTGCATTGCCTTGCAGCCCAAGCAGCTGGCAGCCTGTGCCCATTGCCTGTGCAAGATGTGTAGGTTTTACATCCTACAATAGAAACTTAAAGGGTTTAGGGTTTTTTTTTTGCATGGCAAGAGGGTCCTCCTGGCTTTGGTTAAGTATAGAGTGTAGTTTTTAAGTAGGAAGAAAAAAGAATAAAGAAAAAATAAAAGAGAGAAAGAGGAAGGAAACAAACAACCAGAGTTTTCAGTTGACGTAGTGAGTACTCATCCTTCTGTTTCCATTCCTTCATGCAGGAACAAGAGCTGTCTGTTTTTTCTAGGCCATTCAGGAAGTCTTACAGAGCAATAATAGCCCTGTTATCTAATGGTCAAAGTTTATTTAGGCTTTCACTGCTTCCCCTGCCCACTGGAACTCTCTCTCCCCCTGCTCCCCCATGCAGTTTGCTGAACTGCTCTAGCCACAGCTCAATTTGACAGCCAAATGGGGGAGGGAAGCTCTTGGCTGCATGTATCTAAAGGGGGACTGCAAGAAAGCTAGAGAGGAACTTTTTACAAGGGCATGTAGTGGTAGGATGAGGGAAAGCAGTTTTAAGCTGAAAGAGGGGAGATTTTGATTAAATATAAGGAAGGATTTCTACACTATGACAATGGTGATGCACTGGAACAGGTTGCCCAGAGGATATCCAGATGTGGCTGCCCCATCCCTGGAAGTGTTCAATGCCAGGCTGGATGAGGCTTTGAGCAACCTGATCTAGTGGAGGTGTCCCTGCCCATGGCAGAGGGGTTGGAACAGAGCGATCTTTAAGGTCCCTTCCAACAAAAAACATTCTATGATTCTATGATTTCCATTACACTCACACATATTTTCATCTGGAAACTTCTTTTTCTGCCCTAAAGACAACAGTAACAACAGGGGGAAAAAACTATGGCCATAAAGCATCCCATTTATCTTCTTTACAGAGCTTTGGGGACTCATTCATGTAAGCATTTTGTGTGTGCTTTAGTCCAGCACTGCTGATAATCTGTATAATGCCAGTTGAAGAAGGCTTCACTGAGCTTCTTAGGGCTGTCCAGAAGTTACAGATATTAAATGCATATTTCACTTAAGTCTATTTCACGAACAGGAGAATCAGATAAGAGCACTTCTATATTATCACGGCGGAAACCCTTATCTTTTCCTTCCTTTCCTCTACTTTGAAACATGCTGGCAATATTGTGATAAATTTAGATTAACTAGTGGATGATAAACCCCAGAGAATGTTTTTGTTGTTATATTGGCTTAGAAACTGTCACTCAAGTGTTTGTTATGCTTGGAAGTAATAGTACATGGGGAAAAAAGCTGATGTGGACTGTGCCATACAATAATATATGCAGCAACACTGCACTCAGGAAAAAAGCAAACATTCCGTTATTTTGCCTACTTCTCTTCTTACTCCACTTATTGAACTGGCAGGATGCATGGATCTGAGACAGCAAAGACCAAGTCATTACTAATTTGAAGCTAGTTAGCCCTCAGCTCTTCGCCTTTTCCAAACAACACAGCAGGTTTGGCTCTGAAGGCTGAGGGGATATTGTAAGCAATATTGTATGCAGTATCATGTATGATCCTGAGAAGAGCCTCCAGGTGTCTTATTCAGGAGTGGAGCTTAAAATCTAACATCACTAGTCTGATTTTGCTCATTTTATCATTATCCATTTGGTATCTTCCTGCACTGAGCAGATGGGCCTTCGCTATTGGATGCATCCCAGCATCCTGGGCTTGGATGATGCTCACCTCCCAGTGGACAGCTCTCAGAAAAGTTTATTCCTTTCCCAAGGTAATTCCCCTGATTTCAGACAGCAAGCAGATCAAATGCATCCATGGCTAGTTGCGTGAAATGAAGTAAATTTCAGTGCAGTTTCTAAGTGAATTGCCAGGTCCTTTTTAACTTTAACAATAAAATCTGAGAGTGTTACTTTGTTAAGGCAATGCTACATTATAGAGCAAATTATAGTACAGTGGAACACCTATGGGCATGTGACATTTTCTGTAGAGTCAAGTAAGTGCATTGTAGTGTGAGCTACTCCTGTGATTATCACATCAATTGGTACTTGAAAGAAATCTTCCCTTATGTGACGTATGTGGAATAAAAGATCCAGTCTTTAAAGAATCTTTTATGCTAAAGATCCTTTATGCTAAATCAGAGTCTTTGCAGAGCTACAGCTTCAGCTTCTCTTCTGAGATGCTGACATATATTGCTGTGTTTGTTTTATCCTGTGAAAGGACTGTTTGGCAAGTCAAATATTTAAAAGCTTCTAGTTCTCCTTTCCCTTTCTACAGAGCCAGTGAGTTGTTTGGAAGTTTAAATTGCATTTCTGAGCTCTCTTTAAATAAATAAAAACAAAGGCACGGAATTGTGGTGTCTCTTTTGCAGTGTTTCCATTAAAGATACTAATCACTCTGTGGCACTAATCAAGCCAAAGAATGAGTTGTGCAGTAAAAAAAAAATGCACAGGAGTTGTGCTTTATATGTTTGTTCCTCCTCAGATGATTAGGCCTGTGAAGTTGCACCAAAGGTTCTTCTGGTTTCCATGTCCTGGCACCAAAGTGGGACTGCTGTGTCCAAATGTGCAGGCTGGTGGAGGTCTCAGGGTGGGTGCATGTATGCTCCCAGCAAAGGGGGATGCTGGTGCAAGACTGCTGCAGGCTAGCATCCTCTGCTGTTGATGGCCAGCACGCTGCCAGGCTGCAGCCTGCTTGTGCAAGTGCACACTCACTGACTTCCATTGGTGTGTGCTAGGTTTAGCCTCATCCTAGTGATGCAGACTGGCCTCGTGTGTGGGTGCTGGCAGGACTTTGTTGATTGTTCTCTCTTTGCCCTGGATTTGGAGCAGAAAACATGAGTGTATATCCTCCATAAAAGCCAGTATATATATTTAAATGGGACCGAGTTGATAATGTGTGTTCTGCACTCCAAGCACACAGTTCCCAAATGATCTGAAGGCCCTTTTTGAACTTGTGCATCTGCAGTTGATAACTGCCTGCAGAAATTGCATTTGCTTGTAACTGCCCCACCTGCTCTCTGCCCACTTAGTCCCCCGGCACCCCCCTTGCATTCCTGACTGCTGAGGCACCACCAGCTGCCCTTGGTTATTGGCCCAGCCTGTGGGGTTTGCGCTGCTGTCTTGCTCCCAGGGCTGCTGCGGGGAGGCCCCGGTTCCTGCTCCACTCCAGCCGCAAACTGGAGGCTTGAGTGGGATGTTGTAGTGCAAAGGAAGACTGAAAAGCTCCTCCTCTCTTTAATCTTCTATTTACAAGATACCAGTGGGTCATTAAATGACAGTATTATTATTATCTATAGAAAAACTGCTTCAGAAATTCACTAGATTTACAGCTTTAGCCTTATTATCCGCTCCTGCAGGTGCCGTTGCCGTAGGTCTTTAACATGTACTAATGGGAGAGTATGAAAGCTTTTGCCTGTAACATATTGTGAATCCTGAAGCAGGTTTTCTGGAGATGATGGGGCACAATCATTGGGAGAGGGGGCAGAAATTGAGACTTCCTTAGCATCCTGTTGGGATAAGTTGTGGCTTTGGTTTTGCCCTTCAAATATAACACAGATAATCCAGCCAACATATAGGTAAGCCACGGGAGAACTTGTGCCTGAGGCAATTCACAGGATCTTCTTTTAGTCAGGATAAGTTATTCATGATATGGTATATGGGAAGGATAAAAGTTACATGATTTAAACCCCACATTTACATTCATGTTCTGTTCTGAAAGTGGTTTTGGATTGAGCAGTGGGATGTTTTGGCCTGTAAAGGTATTGCAAGTACATGAGTGCAGACACACGCACACCAGGTCTTTACTCCATCTGTGTGCTGTTGTGTCAACCATGCAAGTCTGCAAAGCTCTACTAGACAAATAGAATTTATTCTTTTTTTTAAGCTAAGATTTCCCAAATAAAGCTAGTAACTGCTGTCATAGATCAACACTAATTACATTAATGTTTGCTTAAAATGTTTTGAAGGGGCTTTGTAGAAGATGGGCAAGCAAGGGGTGAAAAAGAATGCTCTCCTTTGCCCACATATGCTGTTAATGAGTCTGGAACATGTTTGTGATGAGGAAATGCTTATGCTTGGTGCCAGTGGGGTGGTCTTTTGGGCCGTGGTTCTGAAGGAGGGGGACTAGGCAGCACTGCTCTCAGGGTGGCCTGTCCCCTCATCATTGCTGTGCCCAAAACCTGAGTGAGTGACTCCTGGGCACATGGAAGGAGGCTTTGTTCATCTCAGAGCAACTTTAATGGTCTTAAAAAGATATGTGTAAGCCATATCTTAACTAAACTCTTACTGAAACCATTTTGGAGGTTAGGCTGAATGTGAGGGCATGCAGAAAGAGCTTTCCTGGATTTGTAGGATGTTATAAACAGTTCTTGAATTTTGCCTTTCTCCTCTGTAGCTTCCAAAATCATCTGAAGCACCAGAGGTCATAATTGCCAGTACATTGTTCTTAGAGCTGGTCTTATATTTTCTTAAGTGCATCCAGTTGCTGTAGTGACTCCTCTTGTGTTTGTAAGTCATGCCTTAGGGCTCTAATAGATGTTCCCTATATCTACCCAAAGAGAATAAGGGGAGAGGCATATTTTAGCAATCAAAGGCAAACCCTGTGATTTTTAAATATGTTTCTTGAGTTAACAAGAGAACACGCTGTCCACAGTGCTCTCAGAGACACTGCATGCTGCACAGCTTTATGCATTGCAAGAAGAAAACATAATTCCTGAAGCTGTGTCCCAAGGGATGATGTGTGGTGATAACATTTATTTCTTTGGAACTTTTGTTTCTCTGCAGATGGCAGTTGCTATTGATGGAAAAAAAATATATTGGTACAGTATCAAACTGCACACCCACTTAGGACATAACTCATCCTGTCTATTGCACAAGAATATTGTTAAGTGTCAGATGTCTCCTGGAAATGGCAGGCTTTAGACTACAGGGGAGGTTGGGATTAATTTTGCAGAAACAGATGCAATGATGAAATGATATAAAATTCATGTATTCTTTTCGCTGTGGTCAAGTGGTATTAACCACAGCCGTCTCCCAAACCTGAATTCTCAGCTCATTGTTTAAAGAACATAATTAATTTTTTTAAATGAATTAAGACTTCTAGTGTAAGTAATGTTCAGCTGCACGCAAGAAGTTCTAGTCCAGGGTAAAAACCCTGGGATGTAACCAGAGTAGTGCTGTTTGCTATATTGAACCTTCTAAGACATACATTTAACACAATATTAACAAAGTAGGTTGAATAAAATGTGTGCTGCTGCTCTTTAATAGAGTACTTGCCCACTGCAGTTCTTTCATAGCTGATAAAGTTAGAAGAGTGTTGACAAATGTTTACTTTTGTCCATCTGCTCAGCCCATTTCAAAAAATGCGTAAAACTAAATTTTTTCATGTAAAAGTTATGTGGAAATAACTCATTGGATAGAAATTCTAGATTATCTAATGTTTGCTTAATACAAATAAAACCACTTAATACAGATAAAACTACGAGGTAGCCTGGGTGACATTTGCCAGCACAGAACCTTTTCTGATGAATTGGGTGTTATTCCACTTTCCATTGAAGTCTTCTATTTTCATTTCATGGGCATCAGAGTTCCATCTCAGAGCAACTGAACCTAAGCTGTAGGCCAAAAATCCGAGACATCTGATATGTGGAAAATGGTCTTGTGCTTTAACAAACTGATGGGAATTTAATTGTTGAGTCTAATCTTGTCTTTGGTTTAAGCCAACAGGAGATAAACCTGTAAAGGAAGGGCACAAATGGGCACTTAAAAAGTTTCTAAGGTGATAAACACTCTCTACTTCCTTTGACACCAAATGGAGCTCTGAGGCCAGAGCTTACAAACCTGTTCATCTATACTTCATTTACTCACTGATTCTCAGAGGACTATTTAAAGTTTCCAACTCAGGTGAATAAGAGCCTTCACAGCTGAGATATAGAACATAAATTGCGTGAATAGTTCCTGAAAAATTGTTCAATGTAATTCCCTTTTCATTCTGCAACGTAGTTCTCTTTTCTCATCCGTCAGCCAATTAAAAGTTTCTCCACATTGTTTGGATGTTGAGGATTTTTCTTCACTTTCTTAACAAAAAAAATAGCAGGCTTAACATTTTGAAACAAGATCTGAGATCAATTATTCATGTTGTTTCTGTTGTCTACTTCAACTGAATATGTAAGCAGCCAGCATAACACAAATTGCAACCCTTGTGACCATGCTATTACCTGAACAATCATATATTTAAATGTCTCAGTGGTATTCCTTTGATACTCTCAGATGTAAGCAGGATTGTTGTCACTTGCCATAGCTGCACTGTCTACTACTGTGTATTTATTATTTATCACATGCCTGTGTGATGTGCTTTGGTATGTACCTTGTGAAAATACTTTTTTAGAAAGCCCACTGCATGTGCAACTGTGCAAGGACCATCATGAAGATGCTGTACTTAGGATGATTTTACTGATACAATGCATTCAGTTACTTAATGTTCATATGCATGCTTGCCTTGGCTTTGCTGATGCTACGTACGAGGGTAGTGACACAAGCATGATGTTATCCCCTCCCAGACAATAAACTCCTCGTTGACTAAATGTTTCTGAAGAACAGGACGAATGGATGGACCACTGGAAGAGCACGGCACGTGCCAGTCATAGGGAAATTCTTCTCATGCCCCTAAAACTCAAGGCTTTCATCTTAATGGGTTTCTCCTACATGCTTAATAATGAGATTAACATTTTTTCCCTTTCTTTAATTAAAATTCCACCTACTTAAATGGGAGCCTGGTACTAAAGCTGTACTGAGGTGAATGGAGGCTCCTGCTGATGCCTACGGGATCTGATGGAACTCGTCAGTGGAGCCAGCAGGAGGAGAGCATCTGATGTCAGACGTGCTTCTCGGCATTTGGGGGACAGCAGTATGTGAGGGAGGGCTCCCATCCAGGCATCTGGCCTTCTGATGGCTCTTAACTTTGTGTCTCCTTTCCTCCCCTCCACGCATCAAACTATTAAGGACAGCACTGGACTCTTCCAGACGCTGAAGGAGTGGATAGGGAGTAACACCTTCTGTCTCCCTTCAGCTGGGCCGTGCAGCTGGAGTGACTTTGAAGCCAGTAGAGTTTCTTTTCTTTTGTTTTAAGTTCATCTATCTGGAAAAGGGCTGGAATGTTAGTAAAGTGAAGTGCATCTCATTAAACATGAGATTAAAACTGGTTTCGAAAAGATAAAAAGAATCTTTGTGTCTGATCTTTATTAAACATTCTTTGTTTGAGCCCGTGTTTTATTAAAAAAAATATGTTGGTGTGTGCAGTATCTTGGAATTACATGCATACTTTTCATTTGAGGAGTTGTATTCAGTTGCCTTCAAAATTTCCATGGATATGTTCATACAGAAAGCAAAGAATGAAGGGAAGAGCACCTTCTCTGCCTAGAGTGCTGCTCTTAGGTAAGGCTCACGGGATGCGCAGTGTGAGCAGAGGAACTAATAGAGACAGAAAATGCCAGTGTGACAGCCACCCAAATAGCATCTTTAGGTTTTCCTTTCAGTTAAAATTGAAAGACTTTTCCATTTTGCTACCTTTGAATGGTATTTCTGCTGCTATAATTCATTGATTATATGGTTAGGGGGTTTGGGGTTTGTGTGATTTGAATTTTTTCACCTGTAAACCAGCGGCAGCACTTGATACATACCTTCACGCATTTTTTCAGGCTAGAAGTGATTGTTAACATCATCCAGAAGAGCATGGAACATTCAATTGCAGGAAGTTACTCCTGAAAGTGTCACTTCTTAGATTTTCTCTTTCCCTTCTCAACATTACTTTTGAGCACCAAGGTCTCTTCAAGTGGCTGAATTAAAGAAGCTTCCTCTCTATTGGTGTTCCCTGTGTCTCCTGCACATGGCACCTCATCAGGGTAACTTCAGTGAATCTCCCTGTTGGGTTCTGATGACCTCCTTTTCCACCACTGCTGGCCTGCCCTTCCATGAACTGTATCTCAGAAGGTGATGGTTCGTTCAGCTTGAGCAGGGATGGAGGAATGAAACAGCCAACTTCATGCTGGTGCCCAGGGACAGAGAACAGTTTTTCACGCACAATACACCAAGGTCTGTGGATGGGTTTTCTGTTTCAGATCCCTAGAACCTTTCATCACTAAAAATTGAAAGATTCTCATGTGAGGCTGTGCTGTCTGAGTGACTTTGAGCACAGAATGGCTTCTCTGTTGTCTTCACTACTTTTTGCTTGTTTGGGGCAAGATAAATGCAAGCTGGGGAGGGACTTTTTACAAGGGCAAGTAGTGATAGGATGAGGGGGAATGGCTTTAAATTGGAAGGGGGAAGATTTAGATTAGACATTAGGAAGAAATTCTTCACAGTGAGGGTGGTGGGGCACCGGCAGAGGTTGCCCAGGGAAGCTGTGGATGCCCCGTCCCTGGAAGTGTTCAAAGCCAGGTTGGATTGGGCCTTGAGCAACCTGGTCTGGTGGGAGATGTCCATGCCATGGCAGGGAGTTGGAACTAGGTGATCTGTAGGGTCCCTTCCAACTCAACCATTCTATAACTATGTAGTAAACAAAATCATCCCATTTTCAAGGGCTCTGTGATTTTGAGGGCCTCGTTGGCCAAGTGCTCAGATGGAGATGCTGAGGACTGCTGCTTTCAGGTCCTTTTCTTAAATCCTTCAGACTCTGTGACTGACGGTTTGGAAACAGGCACTTTGGAAAATTGAAATAAGGGTTTCTCAGGTTGGGTGCCTGAAAAAGGAAATCTCCCAGGCAGTGATTGCAGTTGAAAATTTAAGTTGTATCATTTATAAATCGAGGCGATAGAAGCAGGAAACTTACAGACAAGGATCTAAGAGAGACGTCCAGGTTTAATTGTCTTTGGCTTTTCCAAACCTATCCAAATCAGAGTGTATATTTGTCTATGTTACTGGAAAGAAAATTTTGCCCCAGCTAAAATGTGGTCTCTTGGGTTTGTTTTTCTTCTGAACAATGCTGTTTGAAAAAAATAAACAAAAACTTTGGCCACTCAGGTTTTTATATTAATATCAGATTTTCTTTATTTAAGATTATTCTCCAAATGCCATTACTCGATACACTAGAAATCTGAAACAGCAAGAAATTCCATGGGCAAATAACCAGCTCTTTTTCATATTTATCTAACCACTTTGATTTATTTTTTTTTAGCCTTTTGAGCCTTTTGATGGGTTTGTATTTGAGGAGGACAGTGCAAAGAACAGTCAATATTTACTCTAATCAACTGATAAATAACTGGGTGATTCAGGGAAACTTAGTCAGAATACCCTTGTCATGGTCATTGCTGACGTCTGAGACATCGACAAGTTTATTGCTCATTAGTTTTTGCGGGAGTCTGTAAGAAAAACCCTAGTGGTCCTAACATAGGGACTGGGCACAAAGCATGTGTGGAGAGAGTTTGCAATTGCAGAAACTAAGGGAAGGGATCAGAGGTTCACAATTAAGCTTAACCCCCAGCATTTCCACTCTCCAGAAAGGATGGGTTGTTTATAAACTCCTTTGCTTTACAAGGACTGGGCACATAATTAACATCCTAGCTTTTTTAATTCTTCATCTAAAACCTCCCTCTCCCTTTTGTATGGGTTATTCTCTGTGTGATCATGCAAGTGGAAAAGGTGGTGTATTTCTTACTTTCCCTTAATACCCCCTTTGCAAAAGGAAGTTTGGGAATTATTAGCTGAGCTTTTCTTTTAAACTAGCTGAAGCTCTTCAATCAGGCTTTAACTGTTCCCTTGCCATCACCACAATCTCTTCCAGCCCTTTCCAGTTATCACCAACAGCCAGTACAGTAACGTCTGCTAGAGAATCTGTTGCTATCTGAAAAGTCTGCTCTGAAGCTGCTTTAATTTCAATGAGCTGAGCTTCTAGCCTTTGTAGACCAAATGTTAGAAATCCAAACAGGGCTCTGAAAATGCAGATAAATTAATTATAATGGAAGCTTTTCAGCTGTGTATTGAAGCAGTGATACAGTGCTAGGAGCTGGAATGGCCTCATTAGAATAGATCCATGTTTGAAATAAAGCTGGTTAACAACTTTGGTGTGTAAGTTAAAGATGTGTGCCAGATGCTGTTTGTTTAGTGTTTCTCTTCTCCAACAGTATTTATAGTTCATACATTGAAATAATAAATTGGTGGCTTTTTAGTACAAAACACTCTGGTTAATATTTCTGTTTGTGGTATATTGCTCAAGTTCTAAATAGCTCTGTGTTTGACAGAGGGAAATGTGATCTTGTTGTTAAAGAATGGTGTTGGTCCACACAGTGTGATAAGCACTTGTTTGTAAAAATCTCATTGAAATGCTCTCATGATATTTTTTGAAAGCTTTTCTGTACCTACAGCAGAAAAGGAAATTGTCATATGCAAAATGACATCTCATTGTCTTCATGAGAGCAAACACTGGTCGCCACAACTTCTACTCTATCCTATTTATTATGTTTGCATGTTCTTGCTAAATATAAACCTCAAGATCTGGCATGGGTTGTGTAGAGAGGAGTTTTGTTGTTAATAAAATTCTGCAGGGCTGCTAAGTGCTGTTAACAGAGCTCACCTTGCCTCACAGATGATAGCCATCCAGATGTTTGAGGTCTCAAATCTGTTAGCCATAACATGCCTCCATTTGAAGTAAATAGTGTTTCAATAAACTGAGCAGAGTTTCTCCACCAACAGACGGAGCAATGTTCTAGAGAGGGCTTAAAATCAGAGGAGTAAGTGGTGAAGACTTTTGCCCACATGCAGCACAGTCAAGGGGAAGTGTTGATGCAGGGTTAAAATTGGCAGCTTCCCAATAAAGGCCATTACGGGATGGTGGGAGGCTGATGCAGAGAGGCTGCCTAGGGAGCTGGAGATGGTGGGTTTCGAGAGGGAAGCCTGTGGTATAGGGAGAAAATAACCCAAGGGAAGGAGAGAAATGGGAATAGTTTTCTGACTTGGTTTTGTCTCTTTATGCTTGAATTCTGAATGAAAACGTAATGATTTAAAACGTTTGGCCTCAGACTTTTAGGAAATAATAAACTAGGGCTGTTAGAAAAGCAAAACATATGTATTTCTTAATGTATGCCAGAGCTTCTCATCTGTGGTCCTTCAGAGGAAACATTACTTTCTGCAGCGGAGGGGGAGACTGATGCCACTTGTTTCCCATTCCTCATCATATGAGCATGCTCATTTCTGCTTCCAGCTCTGAGCCTCAGGAACAACACCGAAATTTTATCCAAATATATCGCTAACAAGAACAGAAATGTGCATGGAAGATCACTCGCTGCCTATAAAATGTCACCTGACTTAATTCATCTGGTGAGGCATTTTTGTAAAGGTTAATGAATACACTCACTTCTAAAGATGCTTTGGCAGTGAATTCAACATTCCCAAGAGGTGGTAAGAAGGAAGAGGATCCCCAAATGCCTTTCTCATCAATCCCTTCAAGTGTAGCTTTCGCACCAGCTTTCTATCACGATCACAGGGAACACGGTTGCAAGCGATGGCTGAAACAAGTTCTTAGAGCACAGTGGGTGCTTTGTATTTCCTGCCTTTCTTCCACTTTCACACTCACATGTTGGGCACTCATGAAGTTTGCTTTTGTGCCGGGGGACAGGTTTGTGTTCCCTGCGTAACCTGTGGGAATTTGTTTCGTAGTTGCACTCATGATTTGCGTGGAGATTTGGAGAGGCTGCTCAATTCTGGGACTAAACCATAATGTGAGGTGCTCAGCAACTAGATAGTCACTCTGTTTTCTTCAAAGCCAAAATTCACTGTGTAGCTTGCACAAGGCGCTGTAGCCTTGAAGTGCTATTGAAACCCTCATGTTAGTCTTCTAGCAGTACAAGACTGGCTTGTGGCTTCTCCTACAGAGTAGGGGAAAGGAGTTCACTTAGATTTTAGGGTAGGCTGCATGTTTGTCCTATCCCTTAAACATTTCTTTTCCCTCTGGGTGGTGAGGAGAAATTACTCCGGAGGCCTTCTGCCAGCCTCTTTGCTATTCATTCCTTGTCATCATGCAGCTGAGATACAAAGCCTCCATCATCTTCCTATACAAATATTTGGCTAATTATATTATCTCGGTTGTAAAGTCTAAGCCAAAGCCTTATGCTGTCCTTTTTCATCGTTGTAGAAGAACAACAAGAAAAAGCAATCCTCCTTATCCAGAAACTGATCATTTGAGATTGAGCCATCAGAGGTAAAAATAAGAGGATACGTTCACTTTGTTTTCCTGGAAATACACCAATGAACGTACTATTTTCTTGGCATATAGCAATCTTTGTACTCATATAGTCTCCTTCTCTCCTCCCTCTTGAGGGAACCGCTCATTTTATTTCTCTTTGCCAGATTTTTTTTGGACTTGTCTGACAAGGAAGAAGGAAAAACTGCAATATAAGAGTTTGTTCCAGAGAAAGGCAATAACACGCACATCTGGTTTATTATGGTACTGTTTAGAAGGAGGAAGTCAGGGGGCGTGGAGTGAGGTTTTGTTTGTGTTGCTTTTTCCTTTGGCTTCTTCTACCACACGCAGGCTCAACCCCTGCCACTTGAATTGACCAGGCACCTTCAGATTGTCCTTGTTGTCCTAACATGGTGGGTAGTCAGCAGCTGCATCACTGACTACTGCAACAGCTGGAGGCTTTTTTGCCCCTGAGTTCTTGTGAAGGCAAGTCTAAGAGCATGGTCTCCCCATGTTTCAACATGGTATCAAGGTGCAAAATTAATGGGGTTTTAGGGTATGCCTCGTTTCTGCTGATTGGTAGGAAATATAATGAGTGGGGATTCTGCCTGAGACAGAGTGCGCCATGTGGAGTCCGTGCACTGCACTTTTAAAGCCCGGAGGGACACTGGGTGTCCATAAACCAAAGAGACTTCTTCCTTACCAGCACATTCCTTGCCTAACCTGAAGCACTAGCATGGGCACAGTCTTCAGAGTGAGACCTGTCCCTCCTCGACCGCTGCAGGGATTTGTAGATGTTTTGGTGGCTCGTAAGGCCACAGAATGTAGTTTGTCTCTTTTCTCTTGAAAAGGAAATTTTACAAGCTCTTTGTTTGTTGGGGCCGTGCTGGTGGCTGGTGACATACATTGAGGCAGTTGACAGTGCCTTTCAGTCCTGAAGTCTGGCCATCCCTTTAGGAAGAGGATTTTTTTCCTTTGTTCCTTCATAGCACTGAATATTTTGTTGGTATTTGTTGTTTAATACCGCTGGCTTGTTTTTAAAGGTCAGGCTTTATGAAAAGCCACACGTTAGGATAAATGGCATGATGTTGGAATTAGGAGGGGCTGATCCAGAGGCTTCTATGTGGACGTAAGCATAGGTCTCACTTTTTCCAGTGAAGTTACCATACCACTCCACTGCTCCTTATGCTAAAAGCATTGCAGATGTTTCAGCCTTTTCTTTAAGCTACAGGTATGTTATCACTGCTGTTATCGAAGCCTAAGGCATTAATATAGCAATCACTTCCCCAGCTCAATCACACCTGGTTAAGGACTGTGTGTACTGACCTTCCACCCTGTTTTGGGGGAGTGTTGGACCTCACAGCTTTTGGTGCTGGTGCTGGTTTGCTTGGAGAGTCCTGTTTGCTCTACCTGCAGTGCATGCAATTACATAGAAGTTCTCCCAAGTTGAAAGGTCCCAAGCAGCAAATAAGCCTTCTTGCCTAATGCATCCTGGAGACCGATCTGGCCGGGAAGTTTCTCTTTTATGTCTCCTTTAGTCGTAAATTGAATTTTGATTACTTTAAGAACTTTGTGTAGATGTACATTTCTATTTGTGAATCATGACATCATGATCATAAGACTATGCAATCTCAGCTGTGTTTTGCACACAGGGACTGTATTTGGTTGTACAGATGTTTTCAGCAAACAGAGTCGTATCAGAGATATCTTGTAAGAACATTTGGTGTAATTTGTCTATCTGGGTGTTGGTGGGGTTTTTTCTTCCCAGAAAGATAAAGGAAGAGCTGATTTGATGCATGAAAGGAATGTTGATCCTAAAGCAATTGTTTATTATTTTCTCCAGGCCAGTATGAGAGAGAAAATGCATTGGGTTAGCAGCAATTGAGTAATCGGCAGTCTGGTTTTCTTCAGCATCCTCAGAGTCTCTGAACTCTGATCCAGTTGTTCCTCTTGAAAAAAGGGTAACACCTGTCTCATAGAAATAAGCTGTTTAGCTCTTCTGGTGAAGGGCCCAAGAAGTACAGTACATTTTTGTTTATAGTTACCATTTTGTTGCTATTGTGCTTTATCTGTACTACTGAGTGAGTATGGTGTACCTTGAAAGAATGTAAGGATTTGCTGCAGCAATAGACATAGTTAAATAGGAAATAGGGGAAAAAATCAGCTGTGTGTGCAGATCTCAGGGATGTTCTTTAAAATTGCTATTTTAGATTTATTTGCTGTTAATAGTCTAGTTTTAGGATAACTGCTTTAAGAACAGTACGTGAGTTTTGTGCTAAACCATTATGAAGGCAACTTAAGAAAACAATTTGAAGCTGCAACTCATAGCAGAGGTGCATAATAGAGGTACTTCTTACGACTAGCTACTTTATAAACAGAATTCTTGGACTGTCTGTGAATGCATTTTTCCAGATTAATAGAATTAGAAGTTCAGGAACAGTGCTTAGCTTTTGTATATGGGTGTAACTTTGTTGCTCAGCTCATAGTAAATGCCTAATTCTGCTCTTCTGAAGTCAGTGGGATCTTGGCTGTGTGGAAGAGGAAGTGCAGCTATGAAGCTGTGGTGTGGGTATTTAAATACATGTCTGATGAGACTCTTGGATGTTAATTCTGTGCTTGTCACTTGGCATAAGAGAACTGGTTGTGCTCAGGGTTGTAATTCGTGCATCGCAATGAAAGAGACAAAATGTCATGCCACTATCTGTAGAGCCCTAACCTTCAGGGAGCTCACATTTACTGTTTTCTTTTGCTGGGTACTAAGTCATGACAGACTCAAACAAGCAAGTCTAGTCTGCAAAAACGTTTGCAAGGCCAGAGAAGATTGTTTGGCTTTCTTTGATGGCAGTTTTGGTTATAGTTCTCAAATGGGCATAGTGGCTTTTGTAGCTTAGAAGGCCTTTTCCACGATGACCTCTCTATAGCTCAAACTTTGAGAAAGGATGGCACAAATAGAACAACTTTGGAAATTTTTTTTGTGCATGCTGATTTTCAAATTATGCTAAGATTGAAACCTTTTATCCTTCTTTTGCAGTTGTATTTTTTATAAAGAAATAAGATGATCGTTTACTTTTGGCAAAAGACTTTTCTGGGAGGTACTGCCTACAACTGATACATAAGTAGATCCTCAACACTGAAGCAGGCACTAGGTTGTCTGGGATCCAAACGAGGTGCAAATCTAATTCAGGGCAGATTCTGCACTTCAGAATAATTGTGTTGACAAAAGCAGTCTCATTGATATGGGGTTTTAATAGAAGTTTTAGGTGTTTGTTAGGCAGCAATAAAAATGTGCAACAGTTGGAAGTTTTAACTTACCTGGACTCAAACCATAAGGTGTAGTTAGAGATTACAAAGAGGCACACTCTGTCCCCATCCTACAATATCTTACCCTTTCACTATCCTTATTGCTACATGCTTTTCCTTGTTTCTGGTCTTTGTATTAGACCCATCCAGGTTTAATATAAAGAATATTAACAAAAAAGTCCTTTCCAGTCTAGGAAATCAAACATCTTTGAAAGCCTGGTGTATTCATTATCACTTGCAGTGCTTCCCAAAAAGTTATTTGATAGAGAGTATGGGAAAAAAAGAGAAAGGATTTTTATCTTCCTGTATTTTTCATTAAGTTTGGGTGGAAAAGATTTCAGCTGAGATTCTAATATAAAAGACAAAGGAGAATACCATGAGGATCCTCTGGGTCCTACAGAGTGAAGTGAAAGGCAGGAGAATGGTAGAGGCACATTCGGTTTTACCTTGCAAACAAAAGGTCACATTTACTAACTTGGAAATGCTTTGGAAAAGTAAATGATTGCCTGTTCATCAATTCTAGGGCCATTCTGGGAGCTTTTTAATGTGCTATGTAGTCTACTGCCTACAAGTAATCTTTGCATGCTGACAGAATGTGAATTTTTTTTTTCAGATGTATTTTAAACTGTGCCAGAAATGTCCTTTTTTTTTTGTGTAGTAATGTGAGTGATGAGAAAGAGCCTGTGTCTCTGGGTTTGTAGGTAACCGGTGCAACCCTGCTTGAAATACTGTGAATACATTTCAGCAAAGTTACTCCTCTACCCAAACTCTGGAATTTCAAGCAGATTTTTCAGCAAGTTATGGCTTGATCTGGAGTAATGACCACCTCAGTTGGACACTAGGCAGATGTGGCCATTTTGATGCTGTGACCCCTTCCAGAAGCAAGAGATCTGCCAGAATCCTAACTCCCAAAGATTACACATGTGGAGCCTGGGAGAGGGTGCTCAGCTGACAAAGCTGGAAAGGGCTTCTCTTCTTGGTGTAGAAGAAAGTGGAGCCTGTTTAGTAGCAGAGCAAATACTCTGAAGGGACCTAAGTGTCATGATTGGAGGAGGGATTTGGATCATTTAGCTTGTTGCTAATTCTCTACGTTTATAATGCTGTTCTTTTATAACTGGCTGATACACTCTTAAGTGATGACCATTAACAGATGATGGCAATGTTAGTTTGGCAATCGGCATGATAGCTTTTCAGGATTTCTTTTCAGTTGTTAGGGCACATAAATGAATCCTCCCTGGCACAAGGCAACATGCCATATTTGCTCACGTAATGTTTGACATCATGTAAAGGCTGTCCAACAGGTGACTTATCCTTCAAGACCAGGCAAAATAGATGTGTTGTTTGGATCTGTCTCAGCTTTAGACAAGATCTCTGCAGCAGCTGCTCCCTAGAGTTTGGGGAGGGAGGGAATGGAAAAGGTTGGAGGAGTTGCAAACATGGTGTGAAGAGGTGCCGTGGTCCTGTGATGTCTCCTTCCAACTCGTCTGAACCCTGGGACATGTCCTTGGCTCTGGAAGTCAAGAACCTGGTAGGTTCCTAAAAGAAGCCATATCATTTCTGGTTGAACAGTTTAACTAAGTTAACAACATCTGTGTGGAGGATAGCTCCAGCAGCTGGGATCATATAGCCCAACCTCTTTGCTGCAGATCATGTTTATATTTTTTGTTTAGATACCTCATTATGGGGGTTCTGGTTTTTATTTGTGCTATTCCCAGCACACCAGGATGGAAAGCTGGAAGTATAAACACATCTGAAACCAGGATTCCTTGACTCAACCTCTTAGAAAACAGGAGAAAATAATCTTGTCTTGACTCATGACTTAAAGACTATTTAGAGCCTGCAGTACAACACCTCCATGCTTTTCTTGTACCCAACTATGTTCAGTTTGTTTCATCAGGATTTTAATTTCTTAAAAAGAAGCAAATGTTCAGCTCTTTGTTTTTCTATGTTGAGAATAAAATCAGACACTTGACTTCAGTATTGAAGCCAAATTTCTGTATTCACATTCATGATCTGAAAGATAATTTGAGCTCGATCATGAACATTGACTTTTTACAAAGATAGACAACACAATTACCCACAATCAATTTTTCTTATTAAGACAAGGGGAGAGAGCAAGTTTATTTCTCACTAGTGTAATTCTGAGATTTTCTTTTAACAATGAAAGGAGCCAGGAGGAAAGCACAGAAAATTTGCCTCAGAAAATGAAATTTATGTCACCTTAGTGGGAAACTGAACATTGATTCATGAGAGAAAAAGGAAAAAAATCATGCAGATGTTTGCTTCTTTAGAAGTCCTACAGGGCTGTGTAGGTTTTGGGTTCTGTGGTTTGGGGTTTTTTTATGTTGGCTAATTAAATGCAATCTTTTAATAACACACTGAACACTGATTTCTCTTTATTGAGGTGAGACAGTGGAAGATGATCTCTTAGTCATCTCAAAGTCCATCATGTTGCCATTGGAAATTATCATTGCAAATACTAAGAGCTCCTGTTGCACTGATTCCCACACTGTTATCTCTTCTGGGCAAGCCACAGCCAGAACTTTGCTCCCTTTAACCCATGTTCATAGGTGGGATGTGAGCAGGCTTCGTCAGGGACAGAAAGCAGTATCAGGAGGAGCAGAAGCATCTTTACAGACTGGTTCTCTGTCTGTTTCTGACACCTGAGAAGATTGTATTGTTGAATGCTCTGTCCAGCAGTGTCCAAAGGGTATTTTATTGTACCAGATGGGGTCCTGGCCAGGGTTTAGAAAACAACTAAAAAACTATGATCAAATATATTGCTGAGATAAGTCATGAATGCCCCATCTCTGGAGGTGTTTAAGACCAGGCTGGATGAGGCTTTGAGTAACCTGATCCAGTGGAAGGTGTCCCTGCGCATGGCAGGGCATTCGGAACTGGGTGATCTTTAAGGTCCCTTCAACCCAAACCATTCTATGATTCTATATGTAACATCTTCATACAGCAAGGACAGTCTGTGTAGGAGAGGGGACAGGCGTGATAGAAGATACAGCCTTGCATTTAAAGCTTTTGCTATTAAGACATGACTGATTTACACCTCTCTGCCTGGATAGTGCAGATCAGCTGGAACAAATAAAAAGGTGGAAGGTGGACCTGTTTCACCAGCGATGAAAGTTCATTGGTCAGTTTGATGGAAGATTCTTTTCTCTGCCATAACTGTCCTTCATATAGGGAAGATTGGGTTGTTTTTTTTTCCTAAAACATCTGGTTCACTCAAGGCGAGGGAAGATCTCATTGTTTACACAGAGTGGTTCCTATTGCGAACACGGACACTTTAAGATAGTAACTGTCTCTTTTGGTATGTTGTTCATGGAAAGGCTTGCTTTCTGGCATGAAATAAAAGGAGAAGCAGCTAATTATTGAAAGAATATTAATACAGGAATGACAGCTTGGAATCCCCCCTGCTAGGTTAGGTTGCTAAACTGAAAAAATGGAGCTGAATGTCTTTATTTGAAGTGCATTATCATTGTTGGTGACTCATGAACTCCTATAGAGTTAAAACAGTACAAACCCTGTTATTTCAGGTGGTTGTGTAAACTGCTTAGTTTCTGGGTAATTCTGCCACTCCTGGTTAACACAAGGCAGAGAGGAGAATGGGAATAACCATCCCTTGTCCTCAAAACTTCCCCAGTGAAATTCTACTTTTATTTGAGGACAACTAGCATGAGTGGTTTTCTTAGAAAAAGAAATACAAAATAAAGTCACCTTTCCCCCCTTATGCCCACCAGACAGATCTGTGAAGCCCTGAAGCAAGTTACTGCAGGCAGGATGGACTGTTTGGGAGCTAAGAAAAATATTTAAATACTGTGTAAATATACAGACCATCAGTGCATAAACCCCTCCTGGTGACTAGATGCTGACTTTCTGTTCACTCTACAAAAGACTGAAAACGAGGCATCTGCCTGCATTACAAAAAGAAGAGGTGAAGACAGCTTGCTGTCCCCTTCCCTGCTGTCCCCTCTCTGATGAATTAAAAAGCTCTCACTAGGTCACAGTCCTTCAACTCCCAACAAATTCATATCCTATGTCACTGTGGGATTTAAGGTGAAGGGCCAAGCAATACAAGGTCTGGCAGGGGCAATCCCTGCTGTAGGTGCTGCATTAGCTTTTACAGCTAATGAGTCATCAATAATTTACACTTTTAAAGGTATTTTCGTTAACATGACGCATGTCATTGCAGACATCTTCATGTGCTGATACCAACAGTGAGTTCTGATAATTTCCTAAAACAAAAGGAAAAGTTGCTAAAAATTTGTAAATTTTTAGAAGCAGTTTTCTTCCCCTCCAACTCAAATTCCAAGAATGTATTTATCAGGTTTTTATTTCAATAACTTTTCATCCATAAAATAACTTTTTAAAATGCAAAAAGGCTGGGGAAGCAGACAAGCTTATGATAGCACTGAGAAGGAAAGATGATTAATCCTGCCACAGCTCATGCAAAGGTCCTTCTGTGTGCAGAGATGGGCTCAGCTGTGTATTTCTTTGCAAATAAAAAAAAAGGCAGGTGATCTCAGATCACTTTTAAAAGGAAGGTGGGGTAGTATGCACACATTATCTATTGGTTAATACAATAGCTGCTCTTTTCTTTACAAGTAACAAGCTGAAAGCAAGAAGGGACAGGTATGAGAAAAATAATTGGGAGTTCTTGCTTTTTCCCAGATGAGTCAGTCTTCCTGAGAATATTACCTTTGCTATTTATGCAGGTGATCGAGAAAAAAGAGTGAGATATAACAAAATACTCTCAATTTCATCTGTGCGTCAGCCGTACTTTGAAACCTGCTTTCACGCTGCCCTTGCTTGTGTTCCATAATGCAGCTTTTGCATTGCAAAAGAAGCTTAAGTTACCTAACTTTTTTAAGGCACTGGGCCACGAAATGTAGATTAAGTCCTGCCTTGCATGTTTTAAGCTGTGTCCAGAGACCTTGTCATCAGGAATGCTTGAGCATCCAGAGGGAAAACCCCGCCAGTGTTCTTGCCAGTGCTGCAGGCAAAACCACGATTTGAAATGCTGGGCTGAATCTTTGTTAATTTGAACTGGGTAGTTTCCCGTGGCAGGCAGTTCAGGGAGATGTGTGTTCTCTGGGGCACAGGTAACTGCATTTGTTGTTCCTGTTACTTAGTGTGTGCTGTGGACAGTGTTCCACCCCATGTCTTTATTTCTGCCAGTCTGAGAGTAGCGTTAAGCGAGGCAGAATCTGATTTCATAACCCCAAGCACATGGCCTGTGGTACCCCCCCTCATACTGTCATTTAGAAGGAGTATTAAGAAGATTTTTCTATACAGAGCCTTTTACAAAGTATTTCAGCCTCTGTTGTTGTAGCACTAGAGATTGGAAGAGGAACCATACCATTTTCCACAGGAAGATTCACTTTATACATGGTGTAACGTCAGCTACACATGTGTACAGTGGAGTGCCTTTGACATCTCGCAGCCCTGATCAGCTACGGGAATCAGTACCACATGCTATAATTTGCTTTGTTTCTGAGGGAGAACAGAGATGGGTGGTGAGTCTGTGCAAGAACTCTATAGGATTTCTGTGCTTTTATTCTCTTTTTACTCTGCTTGGTTCATCTGCATTCTGGCTGGTATCGCCCTGGAGGGATAGGACATCACGGTGTCAGAGATGGAGGTAGCAGGGGCGTTGGTGTACTTGGGGGCACCTAAATGGCTATAGCATGTATTTTGGAGAGACCTGTTGAAGCAATTACTGGCACTTACTTCAGACTTCCTCAGGCTCTGGCATCAAGTGGACCAAAGTGACCCATGTTTCTTCATAGTGAAACAACATGTCATGCCAAATCCTATGAGTAATTCCCGTTTGGCCTCACGTCAGCTGCCTGTGACCTGTATGTGAACGGTACCAGCAGCAATAAAATCTTGGGTAATAACTGACATGTAACTCCCTTGTCCCTTACAGGGCATAATTTGATTTGTAATAAGACACAACGTATTTATTGAGCCTGGGCTCAATAATTCCCTGTGCCGCCCTGGGCAGCGGCCAGCAACGGCAGTGCAGGAGTGGTCCTTGCGGGTGGGAAAGCCAACGCCATCCTGTGTCCCAGCTGGTTTTGTTACCCTGCTTTCCTCTCATCCTCCAAAATGTAAAAAGCAGACTTGAGTGGGTGACAGCTGTGGTGAAAAGTCCATCCCCTGAGTGGGCGTCTGGACATTCCTCCTGCGTGTAATGTTTTGCTGCTTGTGGTTTAGATTTTTCTGTTTACAGCCCAGAAGCTGACTCAGTGGCCATGCAAACTCCAGGCCAGGGTTAGCACGTGCTGGCTAGGGGCTGACTGCACTTACTCTGCCTGTGGCTGCTTACTGCCCCTTCCCCTTCTCTTTTCCCCAATCCCATGTACTTAATATGTGAATTAAATGATGACGATGGTGATTATGATGCATCTGAAGGATACAGTGTATTGTAGCAGAATGCTGACTTCTCTGCTCAGCTGGTCCATGGCTTGGGATGGCAGGGCAAGAGCTCCCAGCCCACGGTAACCTTGCCTTCAGCCAGCCATCACGCTTGGGCATGTTTTGTCTTGCTTGGTGATGTTTAGCTGGCCTTTCGTTATGGTGGCTGGGGCCTAGCCCCACCTGTCAGGAGCCTGACTACACCAGGAACCACCAGACAGTGGGCAGGATGGCTCTCAGTATCCTGCAGCAGCTGAAAAAAACTCCTGACAAGGCATTTAGGGGCTGGAAATGGAAATCCAGTGGAGTGGGGTGAGCTGGGTTCGCTAGGCTCGCTGCAGAGGGTCTTCAGTGGCCTCAAATAAATGTGAGCTATTATAAGAAATCCAGGGCTGCAATGAAGGATAAACCCCAAGAATTTTAGTACCTGGAAAAGTATTTGCAACAATTCTTTCTTCCTTTTTTCAACAATACCCACTCAGCATGACCAGTGCATTGTGTAGAAAATAGTGATTCCACTTGGCTCTGGGAAACATCCTTGCTGCCTGATGCTCAGCCAGCGTTAGGAGCTGAGCTGGAGGCAGCCCCAACAGCACTGCTGGAGGCAGAAGCAGCTCACACTGCTTCCCACGGGAGCTGATAGAGACTCTCTGGGCAGTTCAGATCCTTTGGAATCTAGCTCCTGGTTGTGTTCCCCAAGCAGAAGTGTCACCTCTCCCCTCTGCAACTCAGTTCATGCCTATACATCAGGAGGCTGGGGTGCTACTTCTCACGTGCTTGCCCTCGCAGATGACCCCAGCACCATAGCAGCCCGTAAGTGAACCATCGACCACTAAAAGTAAAATGCGTCGTGAAATGTAGCTGAGTGGATTTTTGCATATTTTTTCCGTCGTTATTGGTGGCAGAATTTAAGTCTTTATTTTTCATTCAGCTTGGAGAACTAAATAATCTAGTCTTTTTATTTGTTTTGGTCTGTTCACAAGGGAGTTTTTACTTATGGCTCCTGGAAATTGGCACTTCACTAATGCCTAGCACTTTGTAATATCAAATATTGGCAGGGTTTTGCTAGTAGTGGTCACAGGGGAGATTAAACACCTCCTGAAAGTGGATAAATAAATACAGGCATTTTAATGACATGATAAAACTCAGGGCCCCACACATTAACGAACAATAACTTTGCTGTTAGTTATTAAATTTACTCTGTGTACGTTTACTCTGAGTGTGTCACAGCCCTGATTTTCAGCTTGCAAATGATTTTGCAAGGTGCAGATAACAAGGCAAATGGATTTTGGTATTGAGGGTTTCTGGATGTTGATGTCAGGCAGTGGGAAAGGAAACGGTGTTGGCTCTGGGATGGGCGAAAGAATGCAGGAGCGATGTCCCCCGGCCCCTGCCAACCCATCCGGGCTGCAGCCTGCATGCTTGCTCCTCACTGCACAGTAAGCTCATGCCTTCTTCACTCCTGGGCTTTATTTTTCTAAAATGAGACTTGTCTTCTTTGAGCCTTTTTCTCTTTTGCTATATTGAGAGAGGCTGGGGGAGAGCAACCTTCTGGTTCGTTGCTTTCTGGCTGCTTGTTTGGAAAAAAGCAATCTGCAGAGGGTGGATTTTTAAAGAAAAGAAAGAACTAAATCTCAATGGGAAATTCCAAGTGAAAAGATGAAATTAGGAAGAGCCTAGGATGAAGAAACCTGTGGAGAAAGCCTTGGTTATGTTAGTGAACTGGCAGTGACTTATCAGGAGGAGACCAGCCCTGCTATTGCTAATGGGAATATTTGTCTTTGCAGACTTCTGGCTTTTCAATACTGTGTCCTAGTTCAGGCAGGGATGGTGGGGGTGTGGGGATGTGTATGCAAATGAAGATTTGCAAGATTGTAATTTCTCCCTCTTGCTTTTGAGATGTTTGTGCTCATTTGGCCTTCAGAGTAGCGTGTGGTAGCCCAGTTTATCCTTTCTGATGTGCTTGTTTCTCTACACAGCACTGCCCAGCTGTGAGGTACCCGAGTTCAGGATAAACTCAGGATAGTTTACATTAAGGGCATTTTTATAACTTCGTTTTTGCTCATTTGAATGTCCCTTTTGAGCAGGAAAGCAAGGATTAGAAAGCACTGTAGTTTTTCTAAACAGTGCCGACTGCTGTAGACTCTTATTTTTGGAGCAGGGAGGGAGAGGCACCAGGGCAAGGTGCTTATTGGTGGTGGGCCAGGTAGCTGGCTGCACACCTCTTCCTCCCCTGCCTCCTCGTGTAGCATGGATATACGTCCTATAATTGCATGAGCAGCCCCACACAAAATCCCTGCTTTCTCCCAGCACTTAAACCAGGGCCTTGAGGGCTCTGCAAAATAAGAAGGATATAATTTCAATGGTGAAGACAGATGCTCTCATTTTCATCCAGGAGAGAACATAGTTCCAGATGCCTTTGGTGGGGATAAGAGTGGTCACACAGGCAGCCGAGTGCAGGAAGATATGGCTGCCAAAGAAGTTGTTTTGACTGCAGCAGAGAAAGTAAAATGTGAAAGCCGTTAGGAAGTATGAGGGGGGAAATCAGGGCTGCTGCCCTCTTGGAGGATAGGTTCTTACTGGAAGGGCCATTTAATCAAAACTCCAGATTATCTAATTTAGGAAGGTTATTTTCCTTTCTGCTTGGTACAGCCTATATGCACATTCATCTTGAATTTAAGGAGTTTTTAGAGTGTTTCATGGCAATGAGACTAAGACTAGTTTTTCTTCTTGTCCATAACTTTGAAAAGTATGATGAATTTGAATTTAATTAACTGGATAGTCTTTAAACTACTCTTACTCAGTGCTGCCCATTAAGTAAATCTAGAAAAGTTCTGCCCCACTCAGTGGCATTGCTTCTGTTTTGATGTGGATGCAAATGATTGTTCCTGAGAAAGCCATCGTCTGCTCGCTTAAAAGGAAGGCTAGAATCCTAGAGAATATTAATGATCTGTCGTGCAAATCTCACTAATTTGCTTTATTGTAATGCAGGGTTAATTCAGTTAACAGAAAGGACTTTTTTTTCCCCCAATTCTTTGAATTTTACATAGATTATTCAGAAAGCACAAAAAGAAAAGCTCTGATTCTGGCAAGTGTGGGGCGTGTGGTTCATTTTATACACGTCTATGAGTTTTCCTCCTTCCTCAAGGGAGAGAGTGTCTTCAAATGCACATCTTTTCACATTCCACTCTTAATGCAGCTTGATCCTACAGATAAATCACTACTCACTGTTTATGTTATCGCTGTGGAAAAGTTTGTGAAATCACAGATTTGGCAGCATGGTTTCACAAACATCCTCGAATAGGAGAGTACCGTCTGGGAAAAGTGAAATTACAAGTTGAGCTTTCAGCTTAGATGTCTGCAATAGCAGTCTCTTTTACATTTTTCAGTCATAGCCTGGGCTACTTTTGGCACAGTTAATATAAAAACTGGGTTTACCTCCATTAATTTCTGGGGGTATGGGGAGATAAGAGTATTAACTGCCTGTGAGAGCGGTGTCTCAGAGCAATAAGGCTGTGTCACAGGTGTAGCCCTGTGGCTCTGGTCCAGGGACACTGCAAAGGAGACAGAACAGAAGCCATTAACTCCATTGTAAGAGCAAGCAGAGGTGGCAGCGAGACATTAGGAAAGGATGCAGGAGTTGTTTGCAGTATGTTACATCTGTTGTTGTGTTCCAGAAGTGTTTTGTTGCTGTTCAGAAGCAGCCAGTAGGAAAGAAAATACCCCAAAATTAGTCAATAACATCACAGTGAATTTTAAAATGTTTTCGACAACCGGTCCTGAAAGCAACTTTTTATCTCCCTGATAAGTATAGGTGGATTATATACCACCATGCAAATAATGTTTCTTAAGAAAGCTGGTGATGAACGGAAAATACAATTTTAGTTCTCCACTTACCTTTCTGTAATTTGCAACCACCAATACCAAACAGCGTGTGGAAGCAGAGCAGTATTGCTCCCCTAACCTCTCTGACCTTGCCTCAGACAACATTTGCATTTGGCTTACTGAATAGGTTTTGTTTTTCTGATAAATATTTAGTTTGTTTGGAAAAAAAAAAGTGCATCAAGTTAATTGTGGTTAATAGTTAGCCAAACAGCGACAGGTAAGTAAACAGAGCTTTACAAATAAGGCATACAGAAGGCAGCACTGAGTATTTTCTGAAGCAGATAGGTGATTTATCAAGTACAGCTCACTGAATGATACTGATATGACTGTCTGGGGTTTTTTTTTATATATATCATATCTGTGTTTAAAAATTAACTTCCATTTTAAAGATCAACCTTCCTTATTTTCTGCAAAGGGTGTGAATGCCAGAAAGCTGCAGGATGTTTAAGTGTACATGGTACACAGAGTATCTGTAGGAAAGCAATTCTTAATGGAATTTCACAATCTTAAATCTTAAATCACGGCTATAGAAAGTTTATTTGAGACCATGCACAGCTTCAGAAAGTATTTTGAAAGAGAGGAAAATTAAAGTTAATAAAGTAAAAGGAAAATTGTCAAACACTGTAGTTGTGTTAGTAAAGATCAGTTCTATTAGGTTGTCTTTCTTGTTGAGATGGCTGGGTTTTTGCTTTTATTTTGTTTTAGAGAGATAATTACTTACTGGGAATTGAGTAGCCCAAGTAAAATAAAGAGATGGTGGAAGTTACAATGTATCTTGAAGGAGGTGAAGTTTATTATGAGAGTTTAAATTTGGATGAAGAGCTCATTGAAGAGGACAGAAGAGATTTTGTCAGAAAAGCTCTGGAGACAGGCATCTACTGGGTATCCTTAAGGACCATCCTTGGGACATGTCTAATTAAATATTTCATTAAAGACCGTGGTGCAGGACATACATAAATTTGTCCCGGTGATATTTTATAACGTGGAGCTGGGACATACTGAGAAGGAAGAGGAAGGTCTGGATAGCGTTTAAGAAGGACTGGAGGATGCTTGGAAGTGGAATTAAAGTTAGAGAAAGCTTTATAGAATTCAAAATACATACTGACTCTGCTTTAAGCTGGAAGAACAGGGGAGCCCGTGTGTATGTGCAGAAAATAACGATACGGTGTGCAGAAGGACCTAGTATGGATAAAGCATTAATACCATTTACAGTGCACTGCTGAGTCCTCTCCAGGAATACTGTGTACAGTCCTGGTCTCCAGCTTAAGGGAAAATGGGAACAGATATAATAAAAGGGAAATAAGGGGAAATACGCTGTTTTATGAAACAAGACTAGGGAAGTCTGGCTAGTTTAATAAATGGAATTAATCTGGGACTTGGTATATGCATTGCAAAAGATACTACCAGATGGGGGAACAATAAAGAGCAATGCTGGTGCAATTTATACAAATGGTATGAGAGGTATAGCCTGAGTTTAGGCTGACTGTATAGAAGCGGATTTCATGGATGTCAGAGGGGTGAAGGTCTACAGCGACCTCCCAAGAGCATGGAGGGCCCCACTGCTTCCTCGGAGCTCTGTGTGTCTCTGGAGGAAGGTGACATGCCACAGCTGAGCATTACATAGGGAAACTATAGGAATGTTATATGTCCCTCTGGGTTCTAATGGATAAGTCATTTGCATATAGCTATCACTGATGCCATTCAGTCCTATTAATCTACTTGTTGTAAATTAATAAATCACAGGCAAGTTAAGTCTCGTTATAACCCCGGTATTTGTAATGAAAAATTTTCTGTCTCTGTTGAAATCTTTATCTTTCTGCAAAAAAGGGACATTCCAATGCAGAAGGGGAGAATAGTTCTCTGGTTTACTCTTCTCTCCCCATTGACTGCGAAGGGTCTAGTGACAGCTCATGTCCACGAGTTCTTTGAAAGCAACTGTACCTGCTGCTACCTTTTCCCCAGCACGGGTGATTCAGCAGCACCCAACTGGTGGGAGAGATAGGTTTGGGGGGTGATGTGGGGTTTCTGCCCTTGCAGAGCCTACCGACAGGGAGTTGGTGGAGCTCGTTTGTCGAATGGCTGGCGTAACGATAGGTTGTCTCTTCCTCCCTCTGCAGCACCGCGTATGATATCACTGCTACAGTCCATTTGGTCCTACCAGAAGGGGAAATACCTCTTTAGCTGTCCTTGGGCACCTAGAGTACACATTCATTAAGGCACTCTGTGCTAATGTAAGGTGGTCAGAGGAAGTGTCCGTTTTTGACACCCCGTGTGAGTGAATCACTTTGAGAAATACCTCAGAGTTCAGAAATATCTGTAAGATTGCAAAATCAAAATATTTCCTGCAACTAGAAGGCACTCAGAAAGCATATGTTATGTGTCAATGCCATATCATAATCTTACACTGTAACTTTTGCCTTCTTAGCCCTCTTGAGCAAGACATTCCCAGGCTATTAAATTGTATTTATTGCTCTGTCATATATTTGTAGCATGTGTTCGGTAGTAAATATCTTATCTCATAACTGTGCTTTACTCAGAAAACAAACAAACAAACCAACCCATCTTTTTTCTTAATCATGATAGGAGCGTGACCCTAGAGGAAAAATCACTGGCTGAAGAATTCACACTTTGCTTTGGGTCATGGCATTGTGCCATAAAGGATAAAGTACATTTTATGTCACTGATAAAAATTCTGAGTATTTTTATTTAGATATACACTGCAGCATAGTAGTGCTAAGAAATAATTATTGCACTTTCTAACTCAAATGTTTTGTCATTGAGGAACATAAAAAAAAAAATCCTGAAATTTCCCCCTCCTTTTCTTCCAAGCAATTGTTGAACAAGGAAAGCTTTTCATGTCATAGCAAGGAAATAGTTGCAGTATCTAGGATATGTGATGATAAGCTTCAGTAGAAACTGAAGTAGTACTGGTTTTCACTTAAAACCATGTAAGTGTTGGTATCATGTACAGCTATAAAATATATTGAGTCTCTGTTCTGCTTTCTGAAACTGTTCAGAGCACTTCCTAGCACGCTGTGTCTTCAGCACTGGGATTTTCATTATACAATTAAAGGGATGTTTATGCATCTGATCTGGGAATTTAATTGCTCTATAAATTAAACCTGATGACATGCATTCACCAAAAATAAGAGAGGAAGAAGTGACAGCAGCTCTGCGGGGAGAACCGTGTAAGCGTGTGCGTGATTGGGAGTGTTTACTTGTTAAGGGCTCTGTGCTTTGGCACTCGAGACTTTACAGGAGATCAGTAGGCTCTGCACATGCACAGAGTGGAGGGAGAGCTTGGAAATTGGTGTTCAGTACTTATACAGCCTTGTCTACCCTGGGGCAGCCCTTAGGAACATCTGCCCATGCAGCTGGAGCACGGGCTTTGGGCAAGTAGCATTGTGCTGGCAGCTGTACAAGCCACCTGAATCTGGGCTGGGGTGGGATGCTCTGGGTAAGGGGCACAGCCCTTTAGGATGTGCTGCCAGCCTCCCAAAACTAGGCTGTTGGTTGCTGTGAGTTGTTAGTGCTGGGGTCAAGTGAGGCTTTGTTTATTCAGAAGTTGTCAGCTTCTTTATGTGGGTCAGGCTGTGAATCTTGTTGAGAATGGGAGGCAGGATTAGGATATAGTTACTGCACTATTTCCTTCATCACACTGCATTTCTAGGGTGAGATGGAAACTTTTTCTCCTTTAAGAACTGCAGTCCTTAAAAGGAAATAAATAAATAGATAGACAGACAGACAGATAGATAGATCAATCAGATCAACAGCATATAAATATCTTGTTCACCTATTGCTGATTTCCATTGTTTCAAATTTAATTCTCACCTTGCCTCTGCAGTCTGCTCATGCGTGTGTTTCCTGAACAAGAGATATATTAAAATGGGATAAAGAGCATGTAGCACTCTAGTGGCAAAGTGCCTAGTGGTGTCTTTTTGATGTTTAAACATGCTTTCTCTCTGACCAATCGAACTTCTCGGGACTGGAGGTACTGTGGTGGGCGTGGGACTGTCACAGTGAGGCAGTGCTATTTCTGCAGTTAAGTGCCTTCACGGGGAGTATTGATGGGGTCAGTGAGCAGGAATGCCAGGGGCTTGTGATGGTTAAATGGAGCAGAGCTGACATTCTAGCAACTAAATTGTTTATTCCCCACATTCACTCTTCTATTTTTAAACATAATTAGGCATGTGTGTTCTTCTTCTATGAAATGAGAATTTATACTTATCTTCCAAACCCAAGAATTGCAAGTTTAGTTTCCCTTTTAAATACTTTAGGTAGACTTATAGTAGCTTCAAGGAGCCACTTAATGTATTATATTTCCATATGTGTATGCATCTGCAATGCTAGGAGGTGGAACACAGTGGAAGGAGTTGCTTTGAAGGAGTTCACAGTACGTTTGGAGTGGGACTGTACATACCAGTGGTTTCCAGCCAGGCTCAGTATACAGGCACCTACAGTATTTCTAAGGGAGATGGGGCACAGATCTCTGTCTAGCAAATGTGAGCCTTCTTTTCATTATTCGCCTTTCTTGGGCGTGAAAATGAATAGTCCAAGAACTCCCAGGGTGATAGAGAGCGCAGGCTGAAAATCACTGGTGAGGAAGCACTTTAAATTTTCACATAAAAGTCATGATAAAAAGATTTCCATCAAGAAATGGCTTTCCAGTTCCATGGTATAGGGTGTGATTATTTGTAGCCAAGTTTGGATCTAAAAAACAGCTTAGAACTAAAAAGGATGGAGCAAGGAAGAAGTTTCAAAAGCAGTCGTGTTGCCATCAAAGCTTCAGCAACATCATCTTTACATGGTCACTGATCTAGGCTAATGCATATCTTCCACCTTATGAGCTTTTTATTCTTGCAGCGTAAAATGTGTTTTAACTTGCTGATGAAAAGCCAAATTTTGAGATAAACATAATTAAATGGAAAAAGAAGAGCAGATAATTTTACATGCTTGAAGACATATGTTAGTAGGAACAGACAGGTGAGGTTGTGTTTGCTGTTCGTGAGCATCCCCACAGTTCTGGGTAGGAATGCTTCCTTCTGAGAATGCAAGCTCATTCTTGAGGTTTCAGAAAACTAGTGTCCCAGTGTCCTGCAGTGTGTGATGTGAAGTCCTGCAGTCACATCATGCAAAGTGTAATGTGTGTAGGGAAGAGCAATACCCTAAAAACCACACTGGAGTTACTATTGGGCCCACGTTTCCTTTTCTGGGTTGTGTTAGTAGCACATTATCTGGAACAGGTGCACACTGACAGAGCTTTTTCCCACAAGGATAAACTGTATTGCCATTTATTGGGAGAGTTCAGTAGAGTATAGCAGAAACTTTCCATAGACTTTTTTGAGACTTTTAATGGAAACATATTTTGGCAAAGCTCTGAAAGCACTCAATTTTTGTTGCAAGATCCAAGAGCTAAAACACACACCCCTTCTATTGGAGGCTGCCTTGTAAAAGCAAACCTGGTGACAGCAGAGACATCCCATAGCTGTATAATATATTCAGATCACAAGCTAGATTATCCCATGGGTTTTCTTAACTCCTGTACCTGACCCTTTTGGGAGCTTATAAGCTGAGTGAGGATGTAATGAGTCTACCAGCAGCTACTTTCTGTCTCTTCTAAGGCCCATCTTTGGGTTGGTTTTTTTTTTTTATATAGCCACTATTATTTTAAAGGCTGTATTGCCTTCTGCTTAATGATGTGGAGACTGTTTCAATGTACTGCAGCCCAGTGCAAGAAAGCAAAGTCATTTTAGAGTGAGACAGGCTCTTGAAATACCTTAATGCTGCATTGATATCAACACGCTAATTTGGTGTTTGGAGCAAACTTTGTGTTCTCATTCCTTTAGAAAGTTCCTTCACAAAGATATAGTAGGTTTGGAAACTTTCTGCCACTGAAGTGGCAGGACTTCCATCCTTGCTTGAGCAGTATTGATCCATCTTAAAGAGATTTTTCAACAGCCAGTTCTGATGTCTACCTCCCACTGAGTGCTGTATAATTTGCCTACTGAACTCCTATTCCTATTATGAAAAACCTCCACCTAAATTTTGTAATGCAAACCCTTAATTCTAGCTTTGGGAAGAGGGGTTTTCTTTATTTTTCCAAGACTGGCCATATAATCCAACGTAGCACGGCCTCACATGCAGCACTGCAAAATTTATTTCCTAGCCCATGGAACAAATAGCTTGATTTGTTCAAGCTGGGTGTTTCTTTCCAAGTTTATTGGGGGAGGTGAAGATGAGGGTAACACAAAGCTGCTAGCACACAAAGCTGCTCTGTTCTCTGGAGCTGGTAGCATTTCATCTCTTGCAACTAGGTGATTTACTGGGCTCCCAAGAGCTGCTGTAACTCCCTCATGAAGCGATAGATAGTGATGGGAGACTGGCAAATGCATCAAAGGCAGCCAAACAGACCTACAGCTTTAAAAAAGTTTCTAGGTGTCATTTTTCCCAGATAAGGTGGCTCTGGTTTTAGTAAGGCTTATCAGAAGTTACTTAACGGAGGGAGCAGCTTTGCAGTGGAGTGGGAGAGCTGGCAGGGTGACGTGCATATTTGCTCAGAAGGTAACTGTTCTGCAGTTTTGGAAACTTCTTGGCATTCAGTGGCTGAAGCCAGATCCTTCCAAAGCTAATGTCCTGTTATGGAAAAATAACTGTGATTTACTTTTCCAACTGAGGTTCGTAAGTGCCTGCCTTGCATAATTTTTTCTGATATTTTTAGTACGCAGTGAAAGTCTTTTAAAGTTTAAAGATTCAAGCATGCAAATTCTTGGAGTGGTGGATCTCAAATCTTAACATTGCTTGCCTTTAATTTCTTCACAGTGCACTACTCCACCAAGTCTTCCTTTCTTTGAATTTCCAGGTAAGAAACAGGCTAGGCAAAAACTTGGTATATCCACAAGGTGTATCAGAAATATACCCGGATGTGATTTTACTTCTCCTGCTGAAGAAACCTCTCATAACAAAAAACCTGAAGACTAGGAGATGCCAGGGACACAAAGTGCAGTGGGTTTCTTAGGCAGATGCAGTTGTGGTGGGAGGCATCTGGCAGTGTTTGAGTGGTGTGTGTATGATGTATGCACTTGCAGAATAGCAAGGGTCATCCTCCTGCAACACCACTGAGGTGCCCCACAGCGGTAACTCCGGTGCTGGAGTTTACACTGGGATGTTCCCAGCTCGGTTCCCCTCCGTTGTTCTAGAAAACAATAAACCCCCCTCACACTTTGTGGAAAGAGAGGATTGAGTGTCGTTCTGCTGCTCCCTGGTGCACTGTCAGTGCATGCAGAGGAAGGGTGGCAGTGCAGCAGGGCTTACACAACCACTTCTGACCTCCCATTGCCCACAGGTAGGCAATTGCCTCACTGCCCAGAGCCTCACACTAATGTATAGCAGCGAGTTTCTGAAATCCTGTAATGTAGTAAAAGACTAAAGTTTATTTCTTCTAGTCAGAGAGTGTAAAAAAAGAAGAAAAAAACCCCAAACCTAGTGTATTACAAGAAGCTCCCTCCATGCATCAAAATACATGAGCACAACCTTTTGCAGAAGAAATGTTGTGGGAATGGAGGAGCAGATGGGAACAGGAGTGAATGGTATCAGTTTTCCAGTCAGCCTTTCATGTCTCTACATGAATTCTGCTGCACTAGTAAAAAGTTTCTTTTTTTTTCCTGCCCTCACAACATCTTTGGAGAAGATAAGCCAAGCCCAACCGACTGTGGTATCGATAACATTTTTACATTCAATGCTGTAGCTTAGGTTGTAGCTAATTTACCAGTTTTTTCTATAAAAGGGGATTTTTATTCCCTCCACTGAACTGATGGAGCAGTTTCTTTCTGGCAACGTTTTTCTACAAGGAGCTGAATGCATTAAAGCAGGTGTGTGGCATTTGTGTAAGAGTGGATTTTTTTAATACTCAGCTGCATGTCATCTTCTGGGTGTTTTTTTTTTTGCATGTAGGTTTTTTAACTGTTGAGAAAGCAGCACAGCATTTTGCCAGCCTTGCTGGTTAGAACAGGTCCGTGAGGAAGACAAATCTGGTAATGTCTCTCAAATTTTGGGCACAAAGGACTTACAGAATCAAGTTTTGCAGCTGCAGTTGTCTTCATGATGATTTTAAACAGCTATAGATTCTGAATATATTTGAATTAATAATTTGACCTAAAAAATCTAGTACAGGATGATGTCTTAGCTTTTGACAAATCTGTACTTCTGTTCTTTTCAGGAAAGAAATCCCTTTTGTTAATATGTTTGTTTTATTAGTGTTTTCAAAGACAGGAGAGGCCCCTCACAAGTCTGTCTCAGTAACAGTTACTTTACAGGCTTTTGTGCAGCCCATTGAGCCTCAAAATACTTAATGCAGAATCAAAAAAGTTTGTTTTAAAGAACTGGGCACGAGGCAATGGAAGGGCTATTTTTGCAAGGTCAGAGAGAAACAGAACTTGTGCCTCAGGCTTATTTTGAAATTAATTTAAGCAAGGATACACTCTATCATCTCATTTTCTGGTACCTGTCCAAATGAGTGACTATGAAGGTAGAAGCCTGAGAGTATCAGCAGAGATTTATCTAGTATAATGTTATGTTTCTGGAGTTTAGATTGCAGAATTTCTGGGCTCAGTACTAAGGAATGGAGCGGTTGCTTTGCCAAAGAAGGTGAAATAAAGTGAGGAAGGCTGCCTGCCTTCAATGAAGCTTCAATGCATTGCCTAGGTAAACCATGCAAATCAGGAGATGGAGAAGGGGCTTTCAGAGAGTTTGAACAGTGTGTAATGTACTTGCAATCATGCATTTTAAGTATCTTTTACAGTGTTCTAACTTGTTTAAATTTCTTCACAGAACTAAAATGTAGCATTACATGTGGCTGAGATTCCCTGCTGCTAAAAAAGAATGCCTCTAAAAGCAGTCCACTTGCTGTAACATGCAACATTTAGATTACCGACTACTAAGTTCTATGGTTTTTTCTTCCCAGACTTTTGAAGATAAATTGGTTTTCATCTTCAAAACTTACCTAGGTGCAGTTGAATCACTTTGTGGCTTTTTAGCCGTGCTTTCCAAATGTAATTGTAGTCCTCCTCCTTCCAGAAAAAAGGGCGGTGGAGAGTTTATTTACCTCATTTGCTGAATTTCACACAGTTAAAGTAAATTAAATAAGAGCTTGATTCAGATCACAATGGTTTCTATAGCAGTCTTTCCATTGAGTTTTAGTGAAGGCTTGAGTGAAGATCAGAAGGTGATACAGAGCTCATTTGCATTTAATATGCTTTTCAGCTATTCCTTTTAAACTTGACTATTATTGGAGGCTTTTCAAACCCAGCAGCATGTATTAACTTGCTTACTTGTGAACTTGTGAAAATATCTAAATTTTCACTGGAAGCCCTATTGGAAATGTTAACTGTAGCATTTGTTCCCTTGAAGATGGAAACAAGCTTTTAAAGCTTTTTGATTGTTTTTTCTTGTTCTTTGTAGATAGTTGACAGGACATTTGCTGTGTTAGTACAGATAACTTAACAGTACCTTTATTGTCTGAAGAAGCAAATATTTTTTATCTTAGTCCTGTCTGCATTTTTGTCTTGTTTTAGCCTTGCTTCAGCAGACAATTTCATTTCTAAGGAACAAGATGTCTCCTGAGGAATTTTGAGATATAAATCCTTCCTTCTGTAGCTTTCCAACTTGAATGTGTATGAGGCTGGAAATTGCTATAGTTCCTTGGGTCAGCTTTGGAGGAAGCATCATGCAATGATGCAGCGAGATGGGCCCAGAGGCTTGATGCAGCTTCCACTGTGGCTGGTGGCAATGCTTGTCTTAACTTCAGTGGGCAGAAGCAGATGTGGTTATCGTGGAGGTGAGTATGTGTAGTTCTAGGCAGTGGAGAAAACTTGTGTGGTTGTTGCTGGGTTTTCAGCAGTTCTACAGCTATATTGCAGTCTCTAGAGATGTCAGTGTAGTCAGTCACCTGAGAGAGCTACATATATATGTGTGTGTGTATATATTTATTGGTAAAAAAATAAGTGTGTTGCATTTGTAACAGCAAGCTTTTAGTCTTCTACTTGCAGTCAGATATAAGTGGTTTCTCTTGCCTCTTTTGAGTCATTGTATGAATGCTCACATGGATTTTACACGTCAGGGGATTCAGAAGTACGTGTATGAGTACCACGACTTATTTCAACATAATTTTAGATTTAATATAAATAAAGAAAAACTTGATTTCTTTTTATTGGAAGGCACAAATGAAAATCTGCAGTTGCAATGTCTTGAGAAATCCCACATGGTTAAATATTCATAGCATGGTTTAATACTTTTAAATCTCATTTTTCAAATTAACTCATTTTGAAACAATTTTAAACAATTCAATACTGATGTAACTAGAAAACAGTCCCACGTTTTCATGGGCACGTATCTTCAGTTGCTTTTTATTGTGCTGTAAAATCCTGCTGCTCCATAGATGTTGCCAGAACAAACAGCAATGAAAAATGTAATTTTTTTTTTAGCTCACAGAACACAAACTCACGTTATCTGTTGTCATCCACTTGCTCTCACAAATATCCCAGTGTAAATCTTGAGGTGCCACACCCCTGCCACATAGGGATCTCCCCAGATTAAAGGCTTGGTTGTTGGAAGTCTCTTGGCCCCTTGCTGCTGTGCTTTATGCAGGCTTTTTATACTACTTGCAGCAACACGGTAATACAAAATTCACCCTGGATGCTAAGAACCCTTGTGTTTCTCCAAGGTGTTTCCCAGGGCCTGAACCTTCTCCTACTCCAGAACTCTTCCTGGTGGATGCACACAGCTTTTTTTGTCATGTTTGTAACAGCTATGGTGGTGCATGAAGCTGGAGGGCAGGAGGGCTGAAGCCGTGGACTGTTAGCCAGAGGCTGCGCTGGCTGACACACTCATCCTTGGAGGAAACCATGGGAAGCCATGGAGCCTGCTGGGAATGACACTGGGATCTTTGGCCCCTTACATGATCTTGTTTGTGGTTGTCTTCCACAGTACAAGACAAACTTACTTTGGACCACATGTAGGTTTCACACAGTGTAAAGATCACTGTCTGAAACACACAGGTGGGCAATGCTTTCTCTTGGAGGAACCAGTGTAAGAGGGATAGCAACACTTCTATCTAGTGTTACCAACATATCCCTGACTCTGCCTTTGCCCCCTCCCCAGTTTCCTCCACAGTGGTTTCCAAAGTCTCATTCCTTTCTGTACCACTCGGGGGTGTTTCCCTGTGCTGTACACCACTTCGATGTCTAAGCTGGATCTGGCTTGAAGAGCCGTGTTTTGCACCTTAGAGCAGCCACCTTCAGTGTCTCTGTGGAATGTAGGGAAATGCAGGCCTAAAAATGGCAATCTATAGCACAAACTCCTCACTTTACTTATTGTCCTCTCGATAAATTTGTATAGCCAAGCTCATCACCCTGCTCCATTGAGCTTACATGGAGATGCTTGGTGGGGGTTGCATGCACCTCAAAGTTGGTGTTGACTTCAAATAACACAATCAGTGTGGCCTGAGCTTCCATAAAGATGTTTTAAAAGTGGGGAGAATGTGCCTGTGTGTTTTTCTGTACAAAATTTATTAAGTGGTGTGTATAAAATTTATAAACTCTGTTATCATTTGTATATATATGTGCGATTATGTTTGCATAGTGTTGATAGATATGAAGTTTCCTATTCTTGGGTTTCCCTCACTAGTAAATCATAGCAACAGCTCATTATTTGGGTTGGTTGATTGGTAATTGCATTTGCAAAGACCTGGACATTAATCTTGAGCAACAGCTCAACAGAGAAAGTGCCATGCAAGCTCTTGTTTTCCTTTATAGCAGCCTCCCCAAAGGGTTCCAATGGGTGGAAAACCTGGCAGCAGCTGGCGAGAACTTCTTGGAGAGCTTGACTTTCCAGCCATTGCTTTCCATAAGTAGCCTGCAAAACTCAAGGCAAAGTTGCACTGCAGTAGCCGTTGGCCATGTGGTGGGGACATGGACTGAAATGCAGCTTGAAGAAGAGTTGAAGCCTGGGTGGAGCATCCTGGTGCCAGTGGGAGTGGGACCTGGACCCTAAGGCACATGCTTTGCTGGGAGAGGAGAGCCCTCTAGTGCAGCGGCTGCTGCTCTCGGGCATGCTGGGGCACCTCTTGCAATTAATGCTGACCCCTGCCTCCTCTCCTCTCCCTCAGCATTTTCCTGCTGATGCACACAGCAGCTGCAGTTTTCTGTTGCATCAAGCTGGTCACCTCTTATTATCTCCCAGTCCTTTACAGGGCTATTGCATCCCAGTTCCCTGTTTTCTGTCTAGTTCTGCTGTAGTTGACGTAAGACTTTGCCTTTAACAATATTTCAAACGTTGTTCAGAGTGCTTATTTTCCTAAATTATACAAACCAGCCTGTGCAGGTCATCTGTCCTTTATTATTGAGAGCCCTGGTGTGATCTGCAGGCATCCTGAGCAGTGATTTGATGTCTTCTTACAGACGGCTCATGAAACCCATAGAAGAAAACCAATCTAAAACTGGGTTATTTTTCACTCCCCCACTAGACACACTCCTTCCAAGGATTACATTTTATTATTCTTTTAGAAATTGACCTTTCCCAAACTGTGGAAAATTGCAAGGAGACAATTTCCATTTGTTTAAAATTCTACTGGTATTTACAGAAAATATCAATATCCCTCCCACAGTTGCATCCTAAGACATATAGAGGGGAAAAAGCTTAAGCTCGGGGCTAGTATACCATGTAGTTGCTCCAAATTTACATCAGCATCCAAGAGAAATTAATTTAATCCCTCATTCAGTTCACATTGAAGCCAGGGGAAAGACTGATCTGCCCTTAATCTGGAGGATTAATGAAGGTACATGCTGAAGTAAATAACAGCAACAGAAAAGAAAAATAGAAATATTCCTAATTGATACTGAGGAGGAAAAAAACCCCACACCATAGGGAGTTAAAAAGGCTGAATCCCTTCTTGTCAGAAATCCTTTGACTTTGGAGAGATTTTCATTCAGGAATAAGTTGGTTAGTATGTAATGATTTATTCTTTCAGGTGAAGGCACTCCCCAGGAATTGGGTCATCCAATTGTCATGCTGCCTCCATTCCTTGCAATGCAGAACACGACTTTTGCTATTGGAGGGCACTCCTAACGAGAGCAAAGAAAACATAAAATTAGATTTAACTGGAAAAGTTGTTTTCGTCAAGTAAAGAGAAAAAGGAAACCGTCTGGGAAAGCTTCCCCTTAAGTCATATTCTTTTTCTCCAGTCTGGAGTTAGTTTGGGGTCACTTTTGCTATGACAATTTCCATCTAAATATTTTTAAGATCTCTGTCATAATTTTGATCCCAGTGTGTCTAAAGTTGGAATTAATCTCCATAACTGTATTACTCTAAACCACGCTGTTTGAGGAGGGACTTAGTACAGCTACAAGAAGCTGTTTGTCACAATGTTTAAATTAAAATATTTGAATATGTACATAAACTGCAGCAACATTTCCGTTGCCCAGATGCTGCCGTTGTTAAGCTGAAACTGGATTTTTTAGGCATTATACGCGTTCGCAACTGCTGTTCTCAAGGAAAAACATCTGCCCACTTCTGAGCACTGTTTGTAATTCTCACCTGTTTTCTAGCTTTTCCCTTCCTTTTCATAACTTCCCACGGCATATCACAGCAGATTTGTGTTTCTTTTTGTGTCACATGGGCTTTCATCCCTCTTAAAATTCTTACTCGGTATGTAGAACTCAGCCAAATAGTGTCAAAATTTCTGAATGATATCCCTCCGCTGTTGAGGAACTGGTGAATATAAGAAGTGTTTCTATTTAAATGGTTAATCACATATAACATAATTTTGCTTTCTTTTTCCAAGCTTTGACATTTCATACCCTGTTTTCTTTAGGGAAGGCATTACATGGTTCTTTCTCTTTCTATCAGAAATTAGGTTAGTTACGGTGACAAATGTCCTGTCTGCTCCAGTACTTCCTTGTAAACTTAAATGCCATTATTTTGATCATTTGACAGCACTAGCTTTATTTTTCTGGTTTCCACAGCAGGTTATGTGGATCTGTTCAATAGCTGTAAGGGAATGTTTTGTGGTCAGTTAAAAAAAACCAAAACTGATATACAGGACCTGCATTTACAGCTGATGTAGAGATTTGTGCTTGAATGTTCATTTGCTTTGTGAGGCCTCATTCAGTGGCAGCAAGAGAGAAGCAGTTTTTCTCCTGGGGAGGAGCATGGAGTTGCAGGGCATGGCCAGGATCCCCCATGCATTATCCAGGGCTGATACCAGGGGTGCGAGGGGCAGGGTTTACAGTCGTGTAATTACCCATACAGACCCATGTCAAGCAGTATTCCTTACAAAATTATTCCAGTTCATGGAATCATAGAATGGTTTGTGTTGGAAGGGACCTTTACAGGTCCCTGCAGGAGCAGGGACATCTTCAACTAGATCAGGTTGCTCAGAGCTCTGTCCAACCTGACCTTGAACGTTTCCAAGCATGAGGCCTCCACTGCTTCCCTGGGCAACCTATTCCAGCATTTCATTGTAAAAAATTTCTTCCTTATATCCCGTCTCAGCCTGCCCTCCCTTATTTTAAAACGATTAGTCCTTGTCCTATCACAACAGGCCTTACTAAACAGTCTGTTCCCATCTTTCCTGTAGGCTCTCTTTCAGTACTGGAAGGCTGCTATAAGGTCTCCCTAGAGTCTTCTGTTCTCCAGACTGAACAACCCCAACTCTCTCTCAGCCTGTCCTCACAGGAGAGGTGTGCCAGCCCTCTGATTATCATCGTGGCCCTGCTCTGGACCTGCTCCAACAACTCCATGTCCTTCCTGTGCTGAGGTTCAACCTTTACCTGAAAGGGATTTTTCCCACGCTCTGGTTAAGGTGAATTGTTTGTGGGCAGCACCGATGGTAGAACGCTGAGTGCTTTTATCTCCCCTGGCCTGCAGAGGCAGCTTTGCGTCTGGACCAGGTGCCAAGGAAGGTGCTGCTCTTCCATGAAATAACTGAGAAAAATGAAAAGTGAAATTTCTGCCAATAAGTGAGGCAAGAGTAACATTTATAAATGTGCTGGCTGATTAAACTATTGTCTGCAAGTTCTGCATTGTCAATAAAGGCTGGACAACATGCATAAAAAAGTATATAAATTTATTACGCAGGGCATATTGAGTTTTAAGTAGTATATGAGGCTTAGAAATGGACTTATGTGTCTCTGCGAGTTATTATTTTGATGTATCTGTCAGAGCTGCAGGGAGACCAACACAGGCTAAGCATGGACAGAAACAACTGATGATTTGGGAATTGGAAATAATTTGGTTTCAAAGCCTTCTCCAGGGTTTTTGTCAAGTGTGGGACAAATATGTGTGACAGGATTGGGACTTAAGTAATCAGATTTTCTGGGGAAAAGATGAAAAACAGATTTCACTTCTATCGGGGCAATTGCTGCAGAGATCACTTTGTTTAATCTGAGCTTGTATGGATTTGAGAGAATGCAGTCGCTTAGCGTTACAGCTGGACGGATGCATTCTGTCTCCCTGCCAGCACTCGTGAAAAATGTCGTTTAGGAAATAATTTGGTTTCACTCCACTTCTTTGGGCTGCACAAGAGAAAAAAGGCCAAGGAGCAGAGGGTTGCATCACTTAGAAATATTTGTTTAAGGCCAAGTTTGAGGCACAGACGTGGAGCAAGCAAGTCTGGGGGCAGAGAGAGGATTTTAGGATCCAGGGCAGCCAACCTTGCCCTTTTCATAAATGCTAAAATTAAGTGAGTTTGCATCTATCAGTATGGGTGCCTCTTTCTTCAGCTCTTTGATGACTGCTATCTTATACAGTGTCTGACATTTTGGCTCGTTTCAGAAATCTCTGCCTGTTTCTAGGCTATCTGCTGAGGAAATACTGTAACTGGTTCAAGATCAACATTACTTTGGCATTTTGGAAGCACGGCATGTGTGCTAAGACAAGAATCATATAGAAATAAATTGCTTTACAGTGGTTATCCCCTGCTGCTGCCCTGCAGACTATTTGGGTTACCTCCATGTTGAAGAGGTTGTGGCTGGGGCTCTGCGGGTCTGGCAGGTCACCCGGGCTGGGGCAGGAGAGCCCCATAGTCCCAACAGGCAACCCTGCCCTCAGCACTGCTGCAGACAACGGTCTCCTGGAACATCCTCTCTGTGTCAAAACTTTCCAGACTGGCAGTATTTGTATTATATTAACATCACAGATAAGAGCAAAGCTTTCATCTTTTTAGGGATCAGCCCGTGCCCTGAAGTTGAGTTGTGGATCTCCGGTTTTCTACTTGTCCAGGGACATTCTCGCCCTGAATTTTCTTCAGGAAACTTCTCTGTTTTTTTTACTCTCCTTTATAGCTAAAATGTGCTGCAGCCATGTGTAAATGTCCACATGGGACATATATTGTGTGTACATTCTACTGCAGCCCCCAGCAGTACTGCATAAGTATTCATACCCACCACTGACTCTTAAACTTGGGTAATGCTGGCTTTGCTATGCATTGAAACAATAGTATATAATGAAAGTATGTGGCATACAAATCTGTCCTTTGGAGGACAACTTCAACAGAGGTTAAATCATAATATAGTCTATTCACTCAAGCATGCAGATCCCACTTAAAACTCTGTGGAGCAAGACAAGCACAACATTTTCTGTGCTTTTGCCTCTGGCCAGAATGGCATTCACATTGCAGAATTATATAGAGATAATTACAGTGTGTATCTTTTCAAAAGAGTGTTTTTGTAAGCAAAGAAATTGCAGGAATGATGTTGTTCATCAGATGCAAGCAGGCCACTTTTTCTCTTTTCTAATGTTGTAGTTGGAAAATTATTCAGCACCTTTGCCTGAGTTCAGTAATACTGCTGCAGGCACTCATCTTGTTTTGGTTGGTTTGTGTTTTATTTGCTCAGCGTATACTCCTTGTGACCCAGGTTGTCATTTGGTAAATACTGCTGTGATGAAGTTCACTTTTGGATGTACCTAGATCTCTTCACAGCAAACAAGGATTTGGCCTTGTAGCTCTCTGAGCAAACAAACAATTGTACATGAGAAGGAAAGCTCCTATGGGGTGGTCTGACTGGTGCTAGCCATATCCTATTGAGATCTTAGCAGAAGCAACCCATTAACCCATTTTCCTTTGCTCTCCAGATCTTAGCTAACATCTCATCTACATCTTCTGTTTACCGCGTAGAGGATGTGATGAGCCTGATGGAGGGGACAGGTGGCTTTCCATGTGGATTAAGATACCTTTTGTAGACAGCCATCAAAGTGCTGTCTATTCACAGAACAGGGGAAGAAAGTAGGTCCTGTAGAAAGCAGATCACCAACCTGAAGCTTCTTTGGGGCTCATTATGTCTGGGTTTCCTTCTGCAGCTTCATAAGCTGGCAAGCTCCTTCTATTAACTATTTGTTCCTGCCTCATGACTGTCTTTGGAACTGTTTCCGATGCAGCGATTCATGGGCTACCATGGTGAACTGAATCAGTGAGCTTTCCTGAGCTAAAAATACCCTCTGCTCATTTATTTATTTATTGTTCTGCATTATTTGTATCTTGGATCAACTTTTTGGCATGGTTCACTGAATGGCCCTATGGGAGAGGGAGAAGCACCATGCCCTCTGCCTGCTCTGTCAGCCTTGACCTAGCGAGCAGTGAAAAAGTCTGTGTTTCTCAAAACGGCTGAGCCAAGTTCAGAGCTCCAGAGCTTGTCTGATCCCAAGTGAAGCATATTCAAATGTGTGACATTTCTCCTAGGGCTTGTTTAAATGAACTGGACTGTTCTGTTGTATGATCTGACTGATTCCAAGCCACGTAGGGTCTATCATTGGCCAGGAGGCTCCTTATTCCACCCTTCCTTTGGTTCAGATGTAGCATAAACGCTGCAGCTTTTGCATAGGGTCTGTTTTGAGTACCCGGGCAGATCTTTCCTGTTAACACCAGAGATGCAGTGAGAGCATCACGTCATTTGTTGACCCTGAAGACCATATCAGACCGACTTACACATCTTCATTTCTGTGAGTGATCTAAACTGCACCTTCTGCTGCATTGTAATTGAGTACATTTCCAAATCACACCGTGTTAGAGATCTGATCGGAGATGCCTAAACTGAGCGTCTGAGCTGAGGTTTTGAAGGATCTGAGAATGTTTTATTACTGTTTTTTCTCTTGGTTGGAGGATGACATTGCATTCAAGACAACTTCTGGGAGGACTCTTTGACTTTTCCAATCAGTTCAAAGCCTCTTCACCCATATCCCCAACAACACATTTTCCAGGGCATATTATGATATTTCTAACGTTCTCCCTTAAAAATGTGACCATTATATAGAATAAAACCCCTCCTGTGACTCTGACTAGCTGATAATTTGTGGACCTCATACTTGAGGCAGAAGAAGGCAAATTCAGATTTTAAGCATGAACACATTGGAACAGTTAAGTTTGAAACTGGAACAGAAAATTCCACTTAGAAATTTCTCATCTCTTACAGAAATTCAAGGCAAATGTAAAAAAAGCCATCTTCTACATTTGAGACACACATAGCAACAAGTGGCTTAGTTGGTGTAATCACAGCCCCTGTTAAACTGTACCCATTTACTAGCAGTTGCCACTCTGATCCCAAACACCATAATGTTTATCTAGACATAGAAATAACTGAGGAATGTGAGTGAATAGCCTTGCTTTAAACATGAAGAGTATTTAATCTGTTATCACTGTGTCCTTAATGGTGACAACTCTACTGAGAAGTAACACATGTTCAGTGAATGGTTTTGACAATTGATAAGTGTGTTTTTATCACTGCTGATTAAGTTATTTTTCCTACTAATACAACATCAGTTGTTTGGTAAATCTTCAACAGGTGTTGTCTTGTGTTACTGGCTCTGAAACTTATTTCCAGCTTTGTCAAGAGTCTTTCTCTTGTGCTTTATAGCACCCCACACAATGGTGTTCCAGTTTGTGACTGGTGCTTCTAGGAATTATAGCTCTACAAAAGTATCTTTTTTTTTTTTTCTTTCTCTGATTTAAAAGAATGTAATTCTTTTGGTGTCTTACGGGAAGTGAGGTCGGGCCTGGGTTGCATTAGAGCAATAACGAGATAAAAGCTTCCTTACGCTCCCACTGAAGAGCAAAGTTAGGCTGAAGCTTCCCATCTGGAAGGTGATATGAAGACTTTCACCACGTTACCTTCTGTATTGTTCTGCTTTCCTCTGTATTGACATAACTCAGAGGTGTTTTAATTTTAGCTATGTAGGGATACCCCGGGGAATGAATGGAAGAGTACAGACTTTCTGGGGCTTATGTGTGGGGTTTTTTCTTTAAAGCAATTTGCATTTTGCTCTTTTGTTGCAGTCAAATATAGTGGTGATAACTTGACAGTTCCTTTAAGTTTGGTGAAGCCAAATTTCAATGGGGACTGATTTTTCCATCATACCATTATGAATGTTTCTAACCTCAGTGATGCTCTGTGTGGCACCACTTACTTCCCCATCAGCAAAGTAGACTTAGGTGGATTTGTGTGTCAAAGCTGAATATGCCGTATCTGCTGAATCTACCATCCTCCCACATGTCACAGTGTCAAGAGATGTGTGAGCCTTGGAAGTTCAGTTTGCTCTTAAACCCCAAATTTCTAGCTTGAGGGGTCCTACAAGAACCCCCCCATTCCCTCTCACTGAGGGAGTAAATGGGTCCTCAGAGAAGTTGCCTTTGGTGATACCTGGCAGCATATCCCTTCAACAGTGTTTGATGGCACTGTATCAATGCCCTCTTCTCAGGAACTGAGTATTGTTTGTGGTACAGAAGACTTAGTGCTACTTATATATGAAAGCCTCATTGTGGACTTTTTTATATAACACAAACTAATCGAGGGTTATTCCAACCCTTAATTCTGGTGCATCTCTGTGCCTGGGAAAGATTGCATGCTCCCTACACTGTTGCTGTTAGAACTATGCAAGATAACATTCTTGTTTCTCATGAATGTTTCTTATGTTTCTTTGAGGGTGACAGAGCACTGCAACCCGCCCAGAGAGGTTGTGGAGTCTCCTTTTCTGGAGATATTCAAAACCTCCCTGGACACATTCCCGTGCAACCTGCTGTAGGTGAACCTGCTTTAGGAAGGGGGTCGGACTAGATGATCTCCAGAGGTCCCTTCCAGCCCTTGCCATTCTGTGATTCTGTAAATCTGTGCTGATGCTTCACTTACTGTGGTGCTCTTAAAGATAACTGGGCAACAAACCTTTACTGTGTACTTATTCTTGCCTTCCTTCATGGAGCTTTCTTCTTTCCTCAACAGTTTGTCAAGGCACAAATAACAAGCTGACCCAGCTGGGACATGTGGAAGACCATTTCACCAGCCTGCAGAGGATGTATAATAACTGTGAGGTGGTACTGAGCAACCTGGAGATTACATACGTGGAGCATAATCGTGACCTCTCTTTCCTGAAGGTTAGTGTTCTTGACCAATGCGGCCTTCCCTGCTAAAGGAATCCTACTGCATTTTTTAAGTGCAAAGGATCAACTGCCTATAAAATTCTGTGGTGATCCAAAAACATAGCTAGCTGTTGTCAGAGAAATTGCAGATCACAGTCTCAGCGTACCTGTAGGCTGCAGGATACACTTAGCCTTACTATAATAAAGCAACACTCAGCCTTACTGTAATAAATCAAGTACTTTGAGAAATAGCTTTTCATGCTCCTGCCAACCTATGCCAGCTACCATGCAGATGAGCTGCTTCTTATTTATAAATATGATTACATCCTGACCCATTGCCTCACTCTTCAGAGGGCAAAAGGCCTCTGAAGCAAATTGGGCAAAGCAAATTGCAAAGAGAATGATAACCCATCGATAACTGTTTTTGAAGCATGCAGGCTCTTACCCTACCCTCCAGGCTGTAGCCCCTTTCCCTGCCATGGTGGTGAGTGCCTCTCCAGGCTGTGGTGGCTGCGTCTCAAGCGGGCAGGCAGGTCCTGTGCAATAACTTCCTGTGTGGATGCTTTGTGCAGTCTTCAAGATAATACTCTGTCATTGACACATGAGCTATTCCCATCTCAACATTTGTTTTGTGCACACATGCATGAGCAACCACGGTAAACTGAGAGGGGAATGGACAGGAGATGGATGTTAAAACACAGCCACAGCATGGGGAGAAACACTGTCTGCTGTGGGACCTCCAGATTCTCCACCAGCAGAGAGTGGGCAAGGGGTACAGCTCTGCTGCCAGGCTGCTGCCAGTGGCAATAGCATCCCACCTTAGGGTTTTTTTTTTTAATATAGTGTTTTAAATGCATTGCTTTTTGCTTGCAGGTTATCAGGTTAGGAGGTTTTCAAAGGCAGAGGCAGGAGAGGAAGATTTTCTTTTGACATAATTGTATGTGTGATATCAAGAGCTCTGTATGGTAGCTTTGAATAAAAAGATCAGTCCTCCAGGTTGAAAGGAATAATCTCTTTGTGTAAGCTTTTCTTCTCAGAGAGCAAAGAAAGGAAAAAAACCCATTTCATTATAGTAGCAAGCAACAATATCAGAAAAGAGATGGTTCAGACATATGGTTACAAATATATGTATTAATACAAATATTAGTATTGCCATTTTTCTTTCCCAAGCACAACTTGATCGTGTAGCATCTTGTTTCCAGGAAAGTATCTCACTGTTGGTCTTGAGAGAATAGTGAAGTAGCCTGAGTGGTAGCCTGAGGGTTCTTCATTTATGGTGACTTTTTCAGGGGATAGAAATGCACACATTTCACAGTACAAGGCAGTAATTAACTTACATCCAGGGACAGTGCCTCACTTGTCTTGTTGTTCTGTAATTATTTATTACTCAAGAGGCAGAAGGTTACCTGATCTTCTCCTCTGCTGAGCGATAGAGGATCCGCAAAGGAATGGGCACAGAATATAGAATGTAAAAACCTTAGTTAGATGACATCTCTATCCTGCCAGTGGTTGGGGGCTGGGCAAATATTCAGGGGAGCCATCATGTCCAGTTGCTGTATCATACGTGTTTGCCCTGCTCTCCTGCATCCCTGAGGCAGCTCCACTTGCCCTTGACAGGGAACAGAGCAGGGGTAATCTGGAGCTTTGGAATAACCCCGTGGTAGCTGCTCTAAGGATCAGTTTGTACCTGCTTAGACAGCAAAGTTTTCCACATAGGCCCTTCTTGTTCTCGCATTTATATCTTTTTTTGTGGGATTAAGTGATTTATCGTTACTCAAATTTGAAAGTTGGTGGATTGGAGGGATGGGAGGAGGAAAGCACCTCTGTCAGGAGTAGAAGACTGTTATGGATTAAGCATCTTGTTTCTTCTGGTTTTCTCTCAGACGATACAGGAGGTTGCAGGCTACGTGCTGATTGCACTAAACATGGTGGATGTCATTCCCCTAGAAAACCTCCAGATCATCCGAGGCAACGTGCTGTATGATAACTCTTATGCCCTGGCAGTTTTATCCAATTACCACATGAATAAAACGCAAGGACTCCGAGAGCTGCCAATGAAACGACTATCAGGTGAGATGAGGGCAAGAGGTGGAGGCACCTGTGAAGAAGGCTTCAACTGTTAGGTTATTGGTTTCAAGACCCGATTGTAGATCTCCTCTAAAAGTCATATGCCATCAAATTCTGCCTTAAAAACAAGGACAAGAATGTAGTTCCCCAGTTTCCTAATTGTTTTCCTGCTAGCCAGCCTTCTTCAAAAGACGAAGAAAGTTGATAATTTCCCATTTCAGAAAGATCCAGAAAATCAAAGCATCAATGGGGTGATGAGTTTTATTTGTTTCCCCCAAAATGGCAAAGAAGTATTCACCCATTATTTTAAATTATCGATTCCCGTCGATGCACATCTGTATTTTCTGTTAAATTCCAGTGGCAGCTGGTGGTGTGTGATTTAGGGTCTTACACAGTCTCTGGCTGGTGGTCTCAGCCTGTGCACACAGGCAGTGTCATCTCCACTGAGTGCAGTGGCCTCTGGAGGTGGAACGAGCCATAAAGCCACATATATTAACATCTTAGTGGCTTCTCACAGCAGCAACTGACGTTCCAGAACCTGTCAGTTTGAGCCTGGTGTTAGTCACACCGTCAGGAGTGCTGATGCCGTGAAGATTGTCCTTTTCTGTCAGCATAGGGTGACTGAGGTGAAGAAACATGTTTTATTTCCCCTTCTCTAGATCAGAGACATCAAACTTAGGCAATTTGCATCACTTACAGTTTTTTTCTTTCCATGGCAGAAATTCTCAATGGAGGGGTCAAAATCAGCAACAATCCCAAACTGTGCAACATGGACACTGTTCTCTGGGATGACATCATTGACACTAACAAGAAACCTCCCACAGTGCTTGAATTTTCAAGCAACATGTCTTCTTGTGAGTATTAACTTACCAAAAATTCTATCCACTCCCCCATTTCAGAGAGAAAAACAAAACCCACCTGCAGTGGGTTTCAGGTCTGCCATTTCCTGCGTGTAGGGCCACCAAGCCCTGATCCCAGAGAAGCCCATTCATTTCTTCACCACTGGCCTAAGATGTGATTTCTTGGTGGTTAGGTCCTTAACTCATAGCTCAGAGAAGTCCTTAGGAAAGCTGCTCAGGGTTTCAGACAGTACCCTACAAATATTTCAGCTCAGAATAATGTGCTCTCATTTGTTTTCCAGCAATCTTCTGTTTACAGTATAGGGCTCCGTTCTAGAAGGTACCCATATGGGTACCTTCATGGAGTTCCTGTGGAACTTCAAGCCTTTTTAGCACTAAGGATCAAGTTGAGTGCCATAAAAGTCTGGTGTTTTGGGCTGCAAGGATTACCCTTGCAAAATGGATAAAAGGACAGATAAATCTGATGTTTTAGATCAGCAGAGAGATGAGCATATATTTAAAAGTTTGTGTAGAATGTGCTTTGAGTGGGCTCAGCCTTACACGTCCCTTGTAAAATCTCCAGTCATTTCAGGGAAAGGACGGTTTATTTTGATTTCTGAGCATTTCATTTCTGGCACTGTAAATTGGCAGAAAAACATATTTTCTTTATCTTCTTCCAGTTGCGTAATTGTCTGAGAGCTAATAGGCAACTTCTGTGTTGACAGATTTTTCTGCAAAGCTGAAATCAAGGAGTTGTGAACTGTACGAGTTAGCACAAGAGTTTGGCTCCAAACACCACAGAAATTTTAACCTTTGACTTTTCAACGTTAAAAAAAAAAATTAGTTCTTTGGTTCTGCATCAAATCAATCAGCTCTTGGACAAGCATTGGCATTTGTTCAGCTATTTGATGGGCAGTGTGGAGGAGGGAAAATCACGTGTTGTCAGCAGGAAGAATTACTCTAGTAGGAAATGCCTTTTAAATTTAGTGAATTCCAGATTAATCCGCTTAGACTGCCATTTGTGGTTTTAATAACGATCCTGTAATCTAAAGTAAGTTGTTTCTCTGGGACTTTTCTTGTCATTAAGAGTAAAAAAAAGAAATAAAAGAGTAAGGAGGGAGGGATGGGAAAGAACCCAACACTGAACCATCAAGTTCAGGCAGGGTGTCCGTCCGTCACGCCGCTTCTCCATCAATTGTCCATACGCCAAGGAGTATTTTTGGCAGAGGGCGGGAGGAGGGTGCGAAGCAGACAAGTCGGATTACTTTGTGGTTGGAGTAGCTGGCAGTTGCCTGTGGATCCAGTTGGGTTTGTTTTCTTTTTAGAACCACTTTGTTCAGAAACACTGATTTACATGTGGCCTGTAGCGAGCAGCTGGCACATGCCTGGCCGCAAGCTGGCGGTGACTTGCCATTGCATGCAAACTCCAGCAGAAGGGCCAGCTGGGCAGTAGCTGGGATTCCTGTTCCTGGGAAAAATGTACCTCTTTTGTAAGTTAGACTGGCTGGGTGTTGTGCTCACTTTCTCAAAGGTGTGCAGAACCGCACGTAGGAAGCCAGAGATGAACAGAGGATAAGGATTCAAGGTCCAGCCTTCAAAATTTTTGAGCATTGGTATATAGGTGCTTCCTCCCCTGATTTATTGAGAAGGAAAGCTTTGTTTTCTGTGACTCATGATGTTGTTGTTGTCCATGTTTATAGAATACCATACTTTACTCTTGTGTTTTAGGTCCCAAGTGCCATCCAAACTGCACAGAAAACCACTGCTGGGGCCAGGGTGAACAGAACTGCCAGACATGTAAGCCTGCAGATTAATTAATGAATATCTCGGGTGCTCTGACATGCTAAATCTCTATCCACCAAGAAAACCCTAAACCAGTCACATGTGAATTAGGGGCACATGTTTCACACCTGTCCTTCTCTGCATCCCACTACACTGGGACTCCTTGAAGCACACCACGAGGGGCATGGCCTTGCTTGCTGCTCTGCAGAGGAGCAGTCGTGGGAGGGATGGCCTCTGCCCGCTTCTCCTGAGGAGCTCCGTTTCTGGAGGGGAAATCTTGAGGTGACTTGATTGGGTCTGGGTTTCCCTGCAGTTATGCTGTTCCTACAGATGGAAAAGACTGCAGCTGTCTCCCACGTTGAAAGCTTTTGTTTGTCACTCACAACTTGAGAGCATTTATTCTTTAAGTTATTTTACCATATAAGGGAACACAGTCACTGTGAGGTGAATTGTTTGCCTTCCTGCTGTTTCCTGCAGAGCTATTCTGCAGGCTAGTTACTTTGAATTAATTTCTACTATTAGAGGAAACAACATAACCAGATTTTTGCTGGCTGTAATTCTTCTTTTTGATATCCCTGTAGATTTCTTTTGTAAGCACAAAATATGCCACCTTCATGTAGGTTATCATACTAAACACTCTACTCAGAGGCCATTTGAAAGGCTCTCAGAAAATACATAATCACTTCTTAATTTGTAAATGGAAATATTTGGCATTATGAGGTTGTTCAGCTTGGTTGCCTGTTCTTTACTGTAAAATTTTGCAGGTAGGATACTTGCCTGATTTTAAGAGAGCAACAGAAACATCTGTTTCAAAGTGCTTAAGACTTTGCAAGGCTTTGTTTCTCCTAAAAAGGCTGAGGAGGAAGCCCGTCTCAATTTGTTTTGATACTTAATTATTTCCTTTTTCTGTAGTAAGTAGGGAAGTGCACGGTTTGTGATTCTTCTTTCCTGCTGGTTTTCAGTAAAGTTTAGTGGAAAGATTGCTGATCTAGGCATAATGCAAATGCTATTGACATGCTATCTTCAGTTTTCCATTGCAAATAATCACCTAAACCTAAATTTCTCGCTTGCAAGTATCAGACCAAATCTGTACAGCTTTTAGAGCTTAATGAAAAAGGAACATATTGCTTTTCTGTCTTCTTTTAATATAAGCTGTAGATTTTTTCAGTCAAGCACTCTGCAGTTTTGCTTGAGGTGGTCAGTGGCTGTGTACACAAAGCCTTTCCCAGGCTGGTCCCTGCAGTTGAGGTCACACAGCTGTCCCAGGGCTTGCAAAACCTCAGGTCTCATCCCTGCAAGCTTCCAGCATTTACAAACTCTTGCTGGCTTCAGGAGGATGGCTAGGAGTGCATAAAACAAAACCATTTGCAGGCTCTGGCTCTCCTCTCCAGGCATTTCAGAGTCTGGCTAACGGAAAATGTATCCCACATTTCCATACGTGGGAAAGTCTGGGGTGATATTTATCTTGCTTCTTCAATGAATGTGGGATATTCTGTATGAAACATAAATGTTTGCCATGATACATGTTTCCAGCAGGAAGCTCTAGTCAATAACTATCAAAAGTGACGAGCTGTTTTACTCTCCTGCTGATACTTATGAAAAAAAATGATAACAAAATACTGTTTGTGTAGAACAATGTGCCTTTTATTCCCCTGTTTCTAGTTGTACAGAGGAGTTGCTATCAGAAAAGCTAGTGCATATTGTGGAGATAATCTGTTTTCTTCAAAATATAATATCTTGCTTACAGGCCTGCAAGACACATAAAATTATACAGTTTGGATGCAGAAGTCTGTACTTGAGAAAGATAGGAAATATGAATTTTTAAAAATGACTGCTATATAGCCTGTAGCTTATGTTTTCCAGTACCTTTCTGTTAATTAACAGCCATCTGTTTTGGACTTACAGGAATTCCTGATAGTATTGTAACTCATTTGTGCCCAGCTAGGAAGTTGATAACATTTACTGCAGTGCACAGCTGAAATGCTCAGGGTGCTGTAATGCAGCGGATTAGCAATCAGGTTTCCCTGACATCTAATGCCAGGGTTGGAGTCTGTGTAATTTTTTTGTAGAGAACAAACCTATTTTGGCTCTCTGGTGCGAATACATGCTAGCTGTTAATTTCTGGGGGTTTTTTTTGCAACAGTTCTGATTGTTGTTTTCTCTGCTTTGATATTCAAATGGAGACGATTTCCTGATTCTCAACAAAATGTTGCAGGCAGTTTTTGCATCCCTGCAAAAAGCTGTATCAGGGCTAGTTCTTCCTCTGGGTTGCTGCATTGGTGTAAACCCTGTGGGAGCTGAGTAGTGAAGATAATATTTGGCTAAGGGATTGGAATCAGTTTGTTGACTGGGTCTTCTCCCTCTCTGCAAATTTCAGAAATATTTTTAGTACGCTGAAGGGATCCCAACACGACACCAACAATGTACGGTTTCCCTGACAGTTATCTTGTTGTGTTGCTTTTCCCAAACCTAACACTAATAGCTATCTTCTGGACAACATGGAGCCAGATCCTGCTATATCACCCAGATGTAAGTTGCAATGACTCTGCAGAGTTTTGCTTGGCTTGGGCATTGACGCCACAGGAACCTGGATGCTCTGTCTAAGCAGGACATTGTTTGCTTGCTGGGACTAGAGTGTTCAGCGCCTTGCAAAAGCCAAGATGGTTACAGGCTGAATACAGCCCCTTCTTGCTGCTGCTCACACCAGCTCTCAATACTTCTTTGCTCTTATATGAACACAGAATACCCGTCCCATGGGGAAAATCTAGCACAGATCCTGCACCTTACCTTTTCTCAGTATTTCTTGATCTTATTGCAGCAAACACAACTTAAACGTTCTTCATTCCTGACGTGTCCTCTTTTTTTTGTGTGTGTCTTCCAGTAACAAAAGTCATCTGTGCCCAGCAGTGCTCTGGCCGGTGCAGAGGAAAGGTGCCCAGTGACTGCTGCCACAACCAGTGTGCTGCGGGGTGCACGGGGCCTCGGGAAAGCGACTGCCTGGTAACGATGCTATACCACCACCATTGCTTCAATCCCTTGTACAGCGAGGAAGGCTATCAGCTGCCTTCTAGCCTTCTTCCATCTGAGGAGGCCTCTGAGAGATGCTGACCTGGAGGGTGTCTGGGGCTTACCCTGCACGTGTCATTGGTGGGAGGGAAGAGGACATGAACCTCACAGCATCCTTAGCTGGTCTTTATGTCTCTGCAGTTGGACCTTCCTAGCATGTGCCAAAGCAGCATTAGTGCCCTCGAGAGCCCAGTGAGCTCAAAGTTGTTTGAAAGCAGCTGAGTGTTTGCTATAGGGTGATTTTCCCACGTCGGCAGGTCCATAGGTCCTCAGCTGCCACCACAGTGCAGTAATTTTCTGTGCCAGTACGGCTTTGCCTTATGCTTCTTAGTGCTAGTCAGTAATAATCTTGGTTTACCAAAGCAAAAACTTGCAAGGAGGATAAGATGTGATGGATCTTCACTTTATTTTTTTGCATTTCCTTGAACTTCAGACATGAAATCAAGGTTTCTCTTTCTGGTTTTCACTTGCCACAGAAGCATTTTGTCTAGGGCACCCTGGGGCAGTGGTGGGAGAAGGAGCAAATGGAGCTTTTTTAGGGAGAAAAATCCCATTGCTTTTCTACAAGAGTTTCAAGGGTTTGCTGCATGCTCTGTTTTTCACTCTTCCCTATGTTTCCACTACACTTCAGTCTGAATTAAGTGACTAATTGGCACAGAAACTGTCCGATCTGGGTGGTATTGTTATCTGTATTCCTAGTCCCCTTATAAATTGTGTGGCTACGCTGCCCTTACTGGCTCACAGAGAAAAGAGTTATTCTCTCTCATCTGGAAAGATGGGGAAGAAAATAAGGGAAAAGAGAGCGATTATTAATTTAATGCAGAATTAGATTGTAAGAACCAACTTGTCCTTCGTAAATGCATGCTAAATTGTTCATTACCTGCAGCCAAATATAATGGCTTCAGTTTAATATTTAGCCAGAAAAGTCAGTATTTGGCAGGAAAGGACTTGATTTGATTTAGGTTATTAAAAAACGGCTGCCCAGGAAAAGTGCTGTTTGTCTTGATCTGGTTACTGCTTGTAGGAAAATTCTTCTGTTTAAGGCATGCAGATTTGCCTCTGTTCCCACGTGAATCCCAACAGCTCTCTGCCCGAGTGCCAAGATTTCTTGTTCAGAACAAGAAAACCTCATGTTCCAGTCTTTGTTTTATCGAATATTAAACTCGTCCACCCAACCTGAAGCAATCTTTCACCTTGAAAGCAAAAGGGACCATCCCTGTAGGAGCTTGGGGTTTCCATTCGAGCTAAGCAGGAAACAGATGAGTCCATCAGAGCTTTATTGAAGAGCTCATGTAAAACAATTGTCATTTTATAAAGAGAAGATAGTTTAATGGGTGGTGTTCTCCAACAACAGGCATGCCGCAAGTTTCGGGATGATGCGACATGCAAGGATACATGTCCCCCATTGGTCCTGTATAACCCCACCACCTATCAGATGGATGTCAACCCTGATGGAAAATACAGCTTTGGAGCCACGTGTGTGAGGGAATGTCCACGTAAGTTTATTGCAGGTTGCAGCCACAAAGGACGTGGGAGATTGGAAGGAGGTGGGAAGGAACCTGTGTCATCCCTCAGCATTATGGCCGACTGCAAAAGGACTTTCTTGTTCTCAGTTTCTCTGGGAACCGGGAAGAGGTGACAAAACTGAGAGGATATCTGGTAAAGACGACAGCCTCTTCAAACTGGCTGCATCCACCTTCCCTGATTTTTAACTTTTTTTAAAATTTTAACTTCTGAAGGTTTTTTTTTGTGAGAATCTCTTGAGAATCATCAAAACAATGGCCAAACAAGTCACGTGCAATCAATGCTGACCAAAAGAAATATCGGATCTTAACTGTTTTTTAATTAGGACTGATAGAAAGTTTTTGGTTTAAACACTCCCTTTCAAGACCTGTCATCATTCCTCTACAGATGCTTGCTTATTATTTCACACTATTCCATGTCTGTGATTTCTTAACCCATGAAGACTTAAATGTAAGAGAGGGTTTATCATACAGAACTGATGTCCCTTTCTGTTGTTGACCGTTGCCCTACCTGGCCTTTGGTTTGGAAGAGTAAATGTAGGTGAGGGTCAAAAGTGCCATATATTGATGCTGATTATGGCACTGTTGCACAGCCTGACCTTGGCAACGTTGTTTTATCCTTCTCTTACCATTCCCCTCCCTGTAAAATGTTGATAGCACTGTATGTCCATCTAACTTCAAAGGATGTTTGTGAGAATTAATAATTAATGCCTGTACTGTCCTAGTATTGAAGTGCCTGTGCAGCCCTCAGTGTGTACGTCCCATATGTCAATGACCTTTGTATCCTTGTTTTTCCCAGACAACTACGTGGTGACAGACCATGGCTCCTGCGTTCGCTCATGCAATACCGATACTTATGAAGTGGAAGAAAATGGTGTTCGGAAGTGTAAAAAGTGTGATGGGCTGTGCAGCAAAGGTATAAAAAACATGGAATAAATCAGCAGGGCTTTGAGATGATAGGTAACTTACTGGAAATAAATACATGGAGTTTTTCGCCTTAATTAAGTGCAAATTCAATATAAATACCCAGTGAGATAGTCTGGAGATCTGACAAGTGTTTTGATCAGGAAATATGGCTGTGGAGCGTACTCTCCAGCTGGCATACACCACAAGTAAAGCAGATAAACTGTGTGTCATGTGTAAGTGCATCTTGCATATCAGGATTATCCTTCATTTGTCCTTCCCAGTATCTCATTGAGGGGAATAAAACGAAATTGAGAGAAAAAATGACAAGGGCATATGCCAGAATCTGAGTGCAGAGATGCTTGTACCAGAGGTGCACAGCTGGGCAAGCACAAGGTCTTTATCCTGTGGTGCTTTCTGCAAGGCGTAAGCAGGTGAAAGATGTACAAAACTCATTTTACCAGTGCTTTCTGGACTAATGGCATCTTCATGTCTATTCCTTTCCTTGTGATTTGGCATCACTCTTCTCCCTCTTGACTTTTGTATCTCTCTGTTTACAGTGTGCAATGGCATTGGAATAGGTGAACTTAAAGGGATTCTCTCCATAAACGCCACAAATATCGACTCCTTCAAAAACTGTACCAAGATCAACGGGGATGTCAGCATTCTCCCAGTTGCATTTCTAGGGTGAGTTGCCCACTGGTCGTTTAGCACTGGAGGAGAAGGGCTAGGGAGAAATTCAAGCCATTCTTTTCCCAATACCTCATTCGATGTTTTTCAGGGATGCCTTCACAAAGACCCTGCCCTTGGACCCCAAGAAGTTGGATGTCTTCAAAACAGTCAAAGAAATATCAGGTCAGAAATGAGTATTAAGCTGAGGTGTTCCGTGATTTTGTTACTGCCAAAAATGCAAAGGAAGAGGAGGGAAATTTTTTAAGTGTGTGATGAGAAATATAAGCGAATGTTTTCTGTCTCTGAGCAACCAAGGGGTCACTCTTCAAAAAGGTGGTCAGCAGCACTTTGCCAGCATTACGCCCACGTAACCCATGCTGCTCTCCCATCCAAGGTGCGTGGTTTGTCCTGACTATCCCTTCTGCTGAACTATTAGTCCTAGCAAAGAGTAAAAGCAGAAGAGATCCTCAGCCACCCAAGAAGGACGTGGTGATGCAGAGGCGTGCCGCGCCGGCTAAAAAAAGCCGAGTGTGTTTCTATTTGTGGTAGACCTTTCAGCAGCTCCTTAGGGAAGCGTGCTCAGTGGCTTGCGTCATCCTTGTGGAGACACCCTCTCCAGCCTGAAGGGCTCTTCCTTGGGGTGAATGTGTCTCCATGAGCACAAAGTGGCCAGCAGGGTACTCAACTGCTGTCTTGCACAAAGTATCAATTAAAAGTAATTTTGTTCAGCCCATTATAAAATGAGCATAATGTCAGAGCTATGCCTGCAGACATGACTCCAGTTCCCCATTTTCTTTCTCTCTTTTACCTGTCTGGTTCCCTTCAGGGTAGCAATGACTAACTCCAGAGCTTCAGACAACAGCCTGCACTTTCCCAAATTCTCCCCCTTCTCCTGAGCACCTTGGTTGAGCAGAGAAATCTGCTTGCTTTAGCAAATCCACTCCGAGCAGCTGTCTGTTCTGCTTCATTTCTGCTTTCTCTTCAGTTTTCCTGTTCCCCAAGGGCAGCTCATGAATGGGGCAGGGTGATGTCTTTCTCCTACAGTACTGGAGCCCACAGCCTCTCAGCCAGGGTATCTGCTGGCCAGGGCTGTTTTCGCTGGTGGCTCAGCGTGGCAGGATGTGCAACTCACAAACACACTCCTATCTTGTGCTCCTAAGCCCTCATGGTGGGCTAAGCAGTAAACTGTTTATAAAACAGTGTTTAAAAATATCTCCCTGCTTCCTAAAATGTCATGTTTCACTTTGAGATTCTCAGATAAGCATAGGGAGAGCACAAGTCTCTTCTCCCGATGGAGGAGGAGCTCAAGGAGGAGGTTCTGCTGCCAATACTCACTGTGGTGTTGTTGTTATTATTATTTAATCTTCTTTTCTTCATTTCAGGATTTTTGTTGATTCAAGCCTGGCCTGAAAACGCTACTGATCTCTATGCTTTTGAAAATCTGGAGATTATACGAGGCAGAACTAAGCAACAGTAAGTAAAGCATGTGCCAGAGCAACTGTAAAAGTAATTGTTTAGAGCTACATTTGTCTGAGCATACCAAGGAACCAAGCGGTGAGATGCAGGTGTCCTCAGACTGATGCAAAATGGGAAAAAGCTTGTGAGGAGTGGAGCACCATCTTTGTAGCAGCAGACAGTGTGCCCTGGGAAGATGAAGCCTGCAGCTCTGTGCTGTATGTACAGGGCTGTGCTGAGCCTTCTCTAAGACCAGGCTCTCCCCAAGCAGGACAGAGAGCCCTCTTTGCAGTCTAGGGCAGGTTATGATGTGATCAGAGGCACTTTGGGATTTGAGGTAGCTGGGCAGTTGCAGATGGACAGTGTGGCTGCCTGGCAGTGCAGACACCTGCAGTGTATCCAGTGCCCACTTGTCTTACCCCTAGAGCAAGGGTGGCTTGGTGGATGAGTACAAAATAATAGCTGCTCTGCCTACAACCATTGGTGTACATCATTTACTTAACAGAGAGCACATGTCCTGCCAGTTGTAGCTTAAAATACCCATACAAAGCCAGGTTTGACTATTGCAGTTGTTTTGTGATAGGTGTGTCATGTAGCAGGTGTTGCGCTTACAGAGCTGACCAAAATCTTGCTTAACAAAACTGAGTTCACAGCAACACATTTGAAAACCAAATGAAAAATGCACTGAGTTAAACCCTGCTTACTAATTCTCTTTCTTCTGTGTTTATTTTTTTCCTTTATTCCACGTCAATTTAGTGGCCAGTATTCCCTTGCTGTTGTTAACTTGAAAATACAGTCGTTGGGGCTGCGGTCCCTCAAGGAAATAAGTGATGGAGATGTTGCCATTATGAAGAACAAGAACCTCTGCTACGCTGACACCATGGACTGGCGCAGCCTATTTGCAACTCAGAGCCAGAAAACAAAGATTATACAGAACAGAAATAAAAATGAGTGTGGTAAGTCTATGCTGCCTTCCTGCTCCCTGCAGAAGCTTATGCTAAGATTCAAGAGTAATTTGAGCAAGGCTTTTTTTTCTCTCTGATCCCCTGGCTGAAAAATTCATCAGTGAAGGTGATGAGGGAAAAGTGGGATTTTTTCCCATTCAGGATGTTGATGTCATGGTGTCCAGACAGGAAGGAACTGCTTCACCACTAAGAGCAAATTGAAGCCACATAGGTTGAAGGACATAGAAAGTAACTCCAAACACTGAACTTCTTTGACAAGGTCAAAGCTGTTGTTTAATCATCCTGCTGTTGACTACAGTGGTCCCTGGGCCAAAATCTTAGTATTTCTTTTTGCAGAGTATGAATTTGTTGTATTTTGGAAATTGATCGTAGAATCATCGAATGGTTTGTGTTGGAAGGAATCCTCAAATATCATCTAGTCCAGCCTTCCTGCCTTGGGCAGGGATGTCTTTCAATAGACAAAGTTGCTCAATGCCATGCTAATCCTGACCTTGAACACATCCAGAGATGGGGCATTCACAGCTTTTCTGGGCAATCATTCCAGTGCCTGACCACCCTCACTGTAAAAAATTTCTTCCTTATATCCAATCTAAAACTACCCTTTTTCAGTTTAAAACCATTACCCTTTGTCCTGTCACTAGAGGCCTTGGTAAAAGGTCTTTCTCCGCCTTTCTTATAAGCCCCCTTTAAAAGAAAGTGCCCCAATAAGGTCTTCTCAGAGCCTTCTCTTATCCAGGCTGTACAAGCCCAACTCTCTCAGCCTAGTACTGGTTTAGCTTTATTATACAGCTGATAAGTTGTCCCAGAAGAGCTCTTTCTTACTTTGAAAGGCCAGATGTCAGGGAATTAGAGAAGTGTGCTTATTCCTTTTCCACACTGCCAGGACCATTCAAGCCTGCTTTGGAACAGGTTGGACAAATTGGCTGGTCAGGATGGAGTAATTGCGGTGCTGTGTTTGCCCTCTCCCTGCCTTGGAGTTCATGGCTTTTTTTCTTGTCTCTGTTTCTCTCCCAGCTGCTGCCAAGCATGTTTGTGACCCCCTGTGCTCGGATGTGGGCTGCTGGGGCCCTGGACCCTTCCACTGCTTCTCCTGCAGGTTTTTCGATCGCCAGAAGGAGTGTGTGAAGCAGTGTAATATAATGCAAGGGTAAGATATTTGAAGGGTGCTTGAGTTTTTGCACATGACTTGAGGAGCTGGAGTTTTAGAACATGTTAAAGCTAGGAATAAAGGATTTCACCAGCTTCACACAGATGTTGTGTGAGCACAGTACCTAAAAAGAGGGAAAAGGCAGGAGCTTAGGTAGCTCTCCTTCCCCTTTCAGCATTGCTTAGGAGTTTGCTCCTCTCACGGTGATTGCCATGAAAACATACCCTCGAGCCCACGAGGAGACAGATAAGGCTAAGCCTTATGCTTCCTTCCCCTAAGAAATAAAGGAGCTTAAAGCCCCAGTGAAAATCCAAGCTATGCCTGTCATATCAAGCACATCAGGCGAGAGCTGGAACCAGTTGCAGTCACAAGGAACTCAGTCATCCCTGGAACTGGGGCTTCACTGCTTAGTAGGCTTCCTTACTGCAAGGATGCTCTTGTATTTGTTCAGATGAGTGACTCGCCCTTGCAATTTGCAACGTTACAGTCAAGGGAGAATGAGCTTTCATCCAAAAAGCACTGGGAGCAGCAATTTCAGGCAAAATTATTGCTTTGGCTTTGCTCAGGCCAAGGAAAATACCTCGGTGCCTGTGTGTCAGGACTGTGGCTGGGTCTTTCAGTCAGTTCAACAGGTGATGTAGATGGGAAAGGTATGGCGAGCACTGAAAACTATTTTCTCTTAAAATAATTCTTTAATAATTTTTAAATAATTCTTTCAAAGTGTGACTTTTAAAAATCGTGGGTATTAAGCAAGCATGATGCTCTTGATGTTTGTATTCTGCTAGGAACTTCCAGTTCAGCAGCTGTCTTTTCTGTAAGTGAATTCCCTCCAGCAGCTATTATGACCTGAAGGGCAGATCTAGGCATTTTTTGTGTCAAATGATGGGTAGATTTAGTTTAATTAATAACACCATTACTTGAAGTGGAACAGCTTTATTGCTATTGAAACCATCTGTTCCCAACTTTCATATTTTAATGATTCATTGTGTGTTGTAGGGAGGGCATGAATTTAATTATCAGTGCATTGCTGTTTGACTTTCCTAATTATTATTTGGAGCTTTGGAATCACTTGAACTGTTTTTGCTGATCTCTCTGCATCACTACCATTTAAGAGCCTTTGGAAATATTGCAAATATTCTGTGTCATTAGCTTAAAAGGGAAAGTAAACTAATTAGTAGTGTGCAATCTGGAGTGCCATGTGTTTCACTGTCAAACAAATATCCCTTACTCTTGCCTCCCCCTGGTTGTGCTGAGCAAGTGCCACTGGTGTAACCGGGAGTGTTCCCCTGTTCCTCCTCCTGTCTCAGCAGCATCATCCCAATCCAAACTGGAAAAGACACGACTATAATTTATCAGTTGCTAATCAAGCTGGGTTTAATTATTTCTCTTTCTGTTTGTTTTCAGGGAGCCAAGAGAGTTTGAAAAGGACTCCAAGTGCCTTCCCTGCCATCCCGAGTGCCTGGTGCAAAACTCCACTGCCTACAACGCAACCTGCACTGGACCAGTAAGAGCAGATTCAGCTTAGCAAACCTGCTCCTCAGACCGTGCATTAATACATATTTCCTTTGTTGAGATAATCCTGAGGTCTCATTTAGCCTTCTTTGGGATCAGGCAGAGATGGGAGGATTAGAGGGCAAGATCTAGGGGCAGGGCAGGGGAGCAGAAACAGGAGAAGGAACCTCAGGGTATTATTTCTCTTTCATGTCACCCATCATATGTGTTATCCACAGCTACAGATATTGTGGGGCCTTTTTTTTTAATTCTTTTTAAATAAGAGAAACTGCAAGGCTTACCTACATATGTGACAATACAGTTTCAGGAACATGTAGTTACTGAACAGCAAAGTTGACACAAACAAATTAAATTTCCTGGTTTAAGGGGAAAGAACTGTTCAAATAGTGGATTAAAGCAGTAGGAATTTGCCTTTTTGAAAAGACATGATAAAATTGTGATCAAAACCAGGTGTTTCTTTAGGAATATTTATTCAGGAAATATTCGGGAGGCAGTTTTTACTTAAAGCCATGTTCCCTCCTCTAACTAGAGTACAGTAAATACCTATGTTAAAGTAGTGGTAGGTGTAAACTATGTTCAAAGAAAGATGACCCAAACAAAATGATTGGATTTGCAACCTTCTTTAAATATTCCAAATTCATATAAAAGCGCTTTCTACAAAGTTGATGCAGTGTCTTCCTCAATTTTGTTCTTCTTTAATATTCTTTTGCATTGTGAAATGTCCAGTTTGGCAACAGTGCAAAATTATTTCCTTTTAATCAGATCAAACTCATATGTTAATTGTAAAACTTTTTTTTTGTAATTGAAATTGAATCTTCCACTTCCATCACAGATCCTCCCTCTGTGCTCCTTAACACAGCTCTTTAAACACCTCTTGCCACCCCCTGCAGACAGTGAGTGTTCAACCCTTACCCATCATTAGTCTGCAGAGTCACTGCTCAGTAACCTGAAGCATTTCCATCCTCCCTTCTAGCTTAGAACACATGGCCTAAGGGACATTATTAACGTTATAAGCTCCTTCAGGCAGCGACCACCCCCTTGTTCCATATTTACCCAGCATCTTGTAATCAGACTATTAGAGTGGCCCTTAGATATTACAATAATTAAAGTAATCTTCCCATAGCACGTCTTACTGTAGTCCCACTGAAACCCGCACCATGGACCTGGTCTGTTTCTTCTCCATAGTAGAATTTAAACCAGAATTGCTGGTTTCCAACTTTAAAATATTTAGGGCATTCCTGGTGCTCTTATAGTCTGATTAAAAACAGTTCTGCCAAAAAATGGCCAAAGGCAATGCCTTTAAATACAAAGTGCTTTTCAAAGTAAAAAAAAAAATACATGGATTCCCTGGGTGGCGTAATTCCCTGCTTCTCCCTATCAGAGGAAAGAACACGCGCTGAAAAACTAGAAAAATAGTGATTTTAGGCCAGTGCTTCAGGAAGGTGCCAGCAGGTCTAGCTCCATCATTTTTAAATCATATGATGGTAGATTGCACCAGCAACAGCCAAGCCCTCCACTTTTCAGCTTATGCCTTATCAAGGCGTCGTTAAATTAGTCCCCATTTTTAATGGCAAATGCCAACTTTCCGAACAGGCAGAAGGCAGGGGGGAAGAAAGCAGCAACACTGAAACTCAAGAAGGCAACAATATTAGCTTTAAAAATCAGGTGCTGCCTTTTGTAAGGTCCATACTACAAGAGCAAATGCTTGCAAGAATATCATGTAGCAAGGTAATAAAACCAGATGATGCTGAAAACTTCCATCTTTCGACGACGTTTAGATTTATATTCTGAGTTTCGTCCTGAGCAGGCCGGTGTAAGGCTATTATAAACAAGCTGTTTCTCTTTGCAGGGCCCCGACAATTGCATCAAGTGTGCTCATTTTATAGATGGCCCCCACTGCGTGAAATCCTGCCCAGCAGGGGTTCTGGGCGAGAATGACACCCTCGTCTGGAAATACGCTGACGCAAATGCCGTTTGCCAGCTCTGCCATCCAAACTGTAGCCGGGGGTGAGTAAAACCTCAGGCTGAATGGAGACTAGGGAAAAAGAGATGGGGCAACAGCTTATCTCGAGCTCTTTCTCTGCCTGGTGGCCCCATTTCAAACCACTGAGAAGAAGAAATAGCAAGTATTGAGAGAGGTCAGGAGAACAAAGGTAATGTAAGCAGAGAGCAGTGGACTTTGTAAATAGCAAAATTTCAGTGGCGCTTCATTTTTACACAGAAGGCAAAAAAAATGTTTTAGGGGATTTGCAACAGGTTTGTTTAGGAAACTTCCTGGAACTTTACAGAACTCACCCATCACTGATGTGCCTACCTGGCTTGGTGCTCTGGTTTTTGGGAGGAACATCAGTGACATCTGGTGGATGCTGGGCTCCCAGAGCCCATCTTTTTTCTACACCTTTTATTTATGAGGGAAATCCCCATGTGGGATGACAGTGATTTTCTTTCTTTCCTTCTTTCTGTAGCTAGCACTTGGTCTGAGTTTAAAGCCTTGCTTCCCTCCTGAGTGTGGCTTCATTAACGAGCTTCACGATAAGCCAAATCTGTATGAACCAGTTTTGTTCTCATTGGGGGTAGACTTAAACCACCACCTGTAATGAGCTGTGAATTCTACTGTACTTAACCTACGTGACATGAAGTAATAAGTGCTGCAGCTGGTTTCCAGCCTTCTCCTGGTTTCCAGCCTTCAAAGGACATTGTATGAGCAGTAAGAGGCTTTTTTGTAATTGGAGAGTTGGTTGTTGGTCTCTAGTGCTTTCAGAGCCAAAAACCAGCCCACTTCTGGTGTCTTGTCCTTCACAGGCCCCTGCTTTTTACGCTACAGGTCTGTCCGATCCAAAATCCTTCTGTAATATGCCTGTAATATGTGTTGCAAAGAGAAGTTACAGTCATGGCCTCTTACTATATTCAGACCAATCATCATCCCACTGTACTTTGAGCTAATTCAACTGCCAGGTCATTAAAGAGCAGAATGCTCAGGCCTCCACCTTCATGCAAAAAAGAAGATGAAGGGTTAAAACAGGAAGTAATGGCCCTTCCTATTGCTCTTAGCAAATTCAGTGCTCTGATTTTCAGGTGGTAGCTGTGTAATTACCATGTGGATTTGCTATGATTTACAGTGATGCCCCCTGTGTTTTGTTACAGTTGTAGGCAAGGCTTATCAGGGCTTCACATCACACTCCTGAGAACCAGTGATCTCAGTAGAAAAGGGATCTTAATAACTTTGCTCTTTATTACTTACATTAATAGAGACTACTATTACAAACTGGGCACGGTGATACAATATCCTTCTTCTCACTGGCCATGTGGAGATGCTGCTGATTACTGGATCAGCATAATGGGTAACCACATCTGAACAAGGCTTTCCACTGTGTGGCCTCAGTAGCAAGATCAAACACTAGAGTAAATAAATGCAAACTTGGAGAATATAACCCACCAGACATGGATGTAACAACGAGCCATGCAGTGGCTCTTTGTGCACAAGCAAGTGCTCAGAGCCGAATTCATCAGAAAAGTCAATTCCTGCCTGGCTTTAGCAGTGTTTGGGTGTACCACAAGAGTCTGGGAAGTGATGCAGTAGGGTAATGAGAGGTTTTTTAAAATTAGGAGTACCCCAGTGTGTTTGCCCTTGTGTTATTAAAACTTAGCCTTGTGTTGTTAAGATATAGCATAAAAAGTACTATATGTTTCATCTCTTACATGAAAGAATAGGGCTAAGTTGGCCACAGTTATATTGTGTACATGTTCAGTGGCTGCGTTGAAGTTAATGCGCAGATGTGGCAGAAGAAATAGACTGTATCCTTGAACTGTATCCTTGAAGGCCTCAAGAGAGCTAGAAGAAAGTAGTGTTACTCAGTTTGCTTTGCAGATGGGACATCTGAGGCCAACAGCATCGATGAGTAGACAGCCAGTGTCAGAGGCATAATCTGGAATTGTGCAGTCTGGTGCAGCATTGTCCCTGGGAAGGCAATCAATCAGTAATGCCTCTTACTTCTCTTCACGCCTTTCCCTCATTGTACTGCAGAATGGAACCTATTCAGCAGTGGGTGGAAAACATCTGTCTTGCAAAGTTTTTGCATGCTTAAAACCCACAGTCTCAGGGATTTTTGCATGACAAAAAGCAACAACTTTATTTCTGTCTCTGTCCAATTTCACAGCTAGAGCCCACAAACTCTTACCAGCATGATTAAGTGCATTGACTTCAGTAGTCATGCAATAAGGGTTTCCAGGATCTGGCTCTGTTTTCCTTATTTGAAGAAGCTGCAGGTAAAGAACACTTCTCTTCCCAGCTGAGCTTTGTCAAGAACTTTGGGTTTTTACTTCAGGTGTGCTTACTGGTAGTGCATTTCTTCATTTTTATTGCTGTGATGAATACTGTCTAGTCTCATTTTCTTTGCTGAGTCAGTTTTTCAGCCTTCGTTAGAAAACAGAATGGAGGAAGCTTTCTCCTGCTCACCCCAGAAGACCCCCTTCTCTCACATTTCTCCTGTAATCTCTTGGGGATTTTGTACACGAACTTCTGTTTGTTCCTCTTCTAGTATAGCTGAGAAAATGCTCCGATAAAGAGAGAGACCGGCGTTCCAAAAGCCCTGGAATTACCCCACTTATACCTCCAGCAACTAATGACACACACCAGCTTAATTAATCTGCTTGGCTTTGAAGGATTTGGTTTTCCCAGAGCACAGGAATTAAATTCAGCCACAGAAGCTGAGGTGGAAACCAAGGGGGAGAGAAGCCGCTACTGTAGTTAATAGCACTGGCTGATGCATCCTGACTCCATACAAACACTATGTGGGTCACCAGTCTTCATGATAAATGCCAGGGGATTTTAGAGGGGGGTGGGAAAGCAGCCAGGGGGTTTAAGAGTCAGAGTTAAGAGGCACAGCACAAAAGTGATGCTTTATCACAGTCTTGAGGTTAACGAGAAAGAAAAGCCAGAGGAAAGTTCTGGTAAGGCTTTATAAAGCCCCATGGCTTTCTGTTTCTTTTACGACTGTGGAGTGACTTAAGGTATTATAGTATGAGTTCCCTCTGAAAGGTCATAAATCATAACAACCTGGCTTTATTATATCAAATTAGGAACGATGGGTCGAGGGGAAAGGTGTTTAAATGTTAATGGATCTAGGAAATAAATAGCTGTGTCTGCACTGGGATGAGTGATATTTATGTAGACAGATGAAATGCTAAATTCAGGATGCATTAGTTTTCAGGGATTGTACCTAGCACTAATTTTCCAATAGTAGAGAAATATTTCAAACAATACAACCACTCCTACATTCCATCTGATATATCTGTAAGATCTTGAAGCAGTTCATAACACAAGGTCACATTTCTCATTTTAGTTTCTGTAAGCAGAAGAAAAACGATATAAGAATGGAAAAAATGTTTAGATTCCATAAAACCCGAGTTACTTATGTTGGGTGTCATCATAAAATTCCACATTAAGAAAGATGGTTATATTTAGTCCTGGGTGGACATTTGTCACAGACTTTGTTTCTTCTTTGACTTGTAAAATTAATCAGAAAATCACGTGGGATTTGAAAAGCACAAGCTCATCTATCATTTTCTTTCCAAACACCCTTTTACTTTATCCCATTAGACTTGATGTTGATGGGCTTGTGTGGGAAATACTTTTTAAAAAGAAGGAGACAGATGAAAATCTACACTTCTTCTGCTTCTGCTTTCTGGTGTAAGAAAATAACTGGTTGGTCATTCCTCAGACTGTAGATACTATTCTCTCATCCAGTTTATTTTGCTGTTAGGTTGTGCATGGAGGACACACCGTCATGAAGTAGCGTGGCCAAACAGACATTTCAGGAAGAGATAATTTGAGGGAAATAAAGTGAGGTCTTATAATTTGTCTTTAGCAGGAGAAGCTGAATTGTTACATTAGCATGTAGAAATTCATATCTGGGTGGCAGAGTGTGGTGGGATGAGGTTTGGAATCCTAGATCTGTTTTCTGTTGAGCACACAAAGAGAAAAGCCCGGTGCGGTGAGATGCGGCTCTTGTGACCGTAAGCAAGCTGGCGGTTCTGCTCTGCATGTGCAGCCTCTCTGTGCTTGATTACAGAACTGAGCAAACAAACCAATCCATAGGCAGACAGGAAACACCAACAAAGCTGAACGCCTGGGATCCGGGAACCGGTATGCACAGCACTTCCAACATGTCCAGGACACCGGGATGCACATTCTTGCATGGGAGCCCAGTGAACTCACAAGACCTTCCAGATGCTGGGTCTTTGAGCACTGTATTGGCCCAGAAACAAGGCAAATACACAAGGGAAGATCAGAGTAATGAAAACAAACAAACAAACAATAACCCAATAAAATGAATAGTTACTTCACCTCTTCCTCCCCCAGACCTAGATCAAGTTGTGAGATAAGATCTGCAACTCTACCTGCCATTTCAAAATTTTTCTGGTTCCTCCTCTTGGTGAGAGGGAATTCGGAGCAGTTTTCTTGGCACAGGCTCTCTCCTTACCCCCTGCTTGACCTCCTCTGGAGTGGTTTTGGGATAATCCATTTTCTTTAAGGGAATGGATGCCACAAACTGGACTTTTCTCCTTGCTGTGCTTTGTTTTTCAGAGGTGATGTAACCCTCTCTGTAATGCTCTCCTTCCTCAATAGACACCACAAAGACCACAATTCCCATGAAGAGCATACATCTTGTAGCCTGGCAGACTTAGGGAATGTATGGTGCCTTTCACACCTGTTAGACCATCAAGTGAATGCATTCACTGTGTTGGTCTTTCTTGCATTGGGCTGCCAAAATGAATTTTGGACATTTTAAACTCCAATGGAGGGTGAATGGCTTGTTAGTAGAGTTTCTGGCTCTCTGGATAACCGTTGTACCAGTTTACGTTACCAGCAGGATAACACTATAGATTCTGAAAGAAAAGTGTCATGGACATGTACCAACAGACTACAGCCGAAGGCAGTGCTGTCAAATTATATTTTCTGATGGGAGTGTGTATCTCCTACTCAAGTTTTCCATTGCAATAGAAAGTCTGGGAATTGGCATCTTTTACTTATCAGGAAATAAAGATTGTGCGGGAGGGTCTGCAGTGACATGTTTCCATGTGGCTTTCTGCCCCTGTGCAGAAAGAGAGAGGCTTCTGTCCTTCTCCATAGTTAGTGCTGAGCTTCTGTGCTGTTGTGGATGTGCATGCAGAGCCAGGGAATCCAAGACTATTTGAATTCTGTGTATCTATGTCCTCCTCTCATTCTACCATATGGTAGAAGGTTGTTGTAAAGTATTCTTAAAACTGAGTATGCAGCATAATTATGCCTCTAGATAAAAGATTTTGGAACAAGGCCATTGATATTTAATAGACTGTATGACTGCTATAAATTCCTATGTTAATACTTGGACTGCTCTGAAAAACAAACTTTTCAATCAGTAGCACTCCTCTTACTTGGAATTATAGAAGTATGTATGCCAGAGCTAATACATTTGTAATGTTCATTTGTTTTTACAGGTGCAAAGGGCCAGGTCTTGAAGGCTGTCCAAATGGGTGAGTATATAATCTGCTACAATTAACAACAGAGCTGGAAAGAATGCATGCATGTTTACATTTCCATGCTGGGCACTACACTAAAGTTAAGCCTTCAGCTTTGTACAGGGAAGTGATAGATTAGAGCAGAATCTGACCTATAAAAATGTTTTAAAGAACTGAGAAATAAGACTCCAAAAACTTGTTCTGCTTAGCTTGTTTGTCAAGACCTGGGTCCGTTACTGAAGAACAAAAGAGTTGGTAAAGGAAAGATTAAGGGCAAGTGGCAGAAAGTAAGATACGTTTAGGATTGGTATGGTTACCTGCATTACAGGAGATTAATCTCAGAGACCCAGGGGGTATTTTTCCAACCCTATAACCCCTACATTTCCAACTGCTCTGTGCACAGATGAACACTCGTTCTTCACACTAGATCTTACCTTGCACTGTTTGGCCTCACGACTGGCACAAAGTCACGCAACAATAAACAGGCTTTTCTGACTAAGAGAAAGTGCTTTAGTTTCTGGCCACAAAGTCATGTTATGGCAAGAGAAATTCAGCCTAGAAGTACTGCTAAAAAGTGACTCTATTTAATAGTAAACCCTTGGGAAACTTAGAAAGAGCTGTAATGGATCTCAAAGTACAGATCAGAAAACAACCTTGGAAAACAAGTTTTTCTTTTCAACTTAAATTTGAAGTGACTGAAGCTCTAATAAACAGGCAGCAATCTGTACATACTGTGTGGATGGTTCACACATTACCTGGCCTCAGACATTTTGTACTTGGGGAGGGGGGCTAATGATTTGAGATACATAACGACTCTTACAGCATGCCCCCCACCATAGTGGTGAGATGGCAATTCCATTGCTAGTAGCGTGACTGCGTATGCGCTCTTGGTAGGAACTTATCTTCACATCCTTCCTGTATGTGATTAAATGCATGCTGCCCATGGCTGGCATATGGAGGGATCAAAGATTTGATGCTGATGTGCTCCGTGGGTTTGTTAGAGGGAGGAGAAATCCCTTGCTTAAGCCATGAGGATCAGATGCTGCAGTTGTGAGTCTGAGAGAAGAGTGAAGACTTCAAGCAGGTTACAGCCCAGTCACTACTGAGCACTGGAAATAAAAAGCTCCAGTGAGTAATGGGAAATAGGAGAATGTTTTCAACCTTCTCTCCACCTGCCTCCCTGGATAGGCTATTGACATAACTTCCACCATGCTTTGAAAAGAAGGCATACAAAGTTGTCAACGCCTCGTCTGTGTGGAGAGGCTTTTCTCTAATCTCCTGTTTTGCGATGTTAAAATCACCAGTGTATACGAGCAGGCCCATTTCTGCAAGGCTCAATTCATGCCACATAACACAGGAGCAGTTTTAAAAGAGAAATGAGAGTGCTTTGGTTTGTTAAAAGGAACTTCACAAATATGGGGCAGAAGTAATGGCACAAAAATGGAAGCTGCAGAAGGCAGTGCAGAAACAATTGGAGGAAGGAGGAGGAAATGGCTAAACAGTAGAGCAGAATGCATAGTAAAAATCAGGATGGTGTTATATCAGCTCAATTCTTTTGATCCTTCACTTTTCCTTGAAGAATAAAACCAGTAAATACAACCACTGCGTGAGGACCTTAAAAATACAAATGCCCAAGGTACCTGAAATGTCAGATAGGCTTAAGTGGATGTTCAGAGCATGTATTTGATCAAAACCAAAGGCTTTGTGCAATCTCTGTTGGGTTTGTTTTCTAAATCTTACACTTAAGCATTTTTTTATCTTTCTGCATTCCCTCCTGTCTTGCAGCTCCAAAATCCCATCTATTGCAGCTGGCGTTGTTGGAGGTCTCCTGTGCCTGGTGGTGGTCGGCTTGGGCATTGGTCTGTACTTGCGGAGACGCCACATTGTCAGAAAGCGGACCCTGCGCCGTCTGTTGCAGGAGAGGGAGGTGAGTGCCACCAGCACAGCTGCAACACCAGATGCTTTAGTTGGGGAAATGGATGCCAGACTCCTCCTACCAGAGAATTAAAGCATTGTGCATCTACCTTCTAACCCAACAAGCCCTTGGGTTGGCCAACACAGCATCTGCCATGCTAGTCGGAAGAAGAGGCGTTGTGCACTTACCACCTTCTCACTTAATAGCGAGTCTTATCCTTCCAGATATAATTTTCAACTGCTTTAGGACATTTAGATGTCTAAATCCCAATGAAAATAATTGAGATTGTGTACTCAGAAAAAAATGTGCCTTCAAGGTGAGGTGCAATGTGTTTGGTGATTCGTAGGACATGTAGACCCTCAGCCTCGAATTGTTTCTCCCTCCAGGCTAGCCCTGAGCCTACTGTGGCAATTCGGACACTTCTGAAAATTTCACCACCTTGATCAGGTGTATGTCTGATCCTGAGGAAAAAAACGAGAGAAAGGAGAGGAGGGAAAGGAATTGAGGAAGTGTCTTGTCTTTGGTTTGTTTTTAGCACAAAAAAAACCCCACAAAGGCATCAAAGCTTTGGGCATGAACAAGGTTTCTACACTGGTTTGGGGTTTTTTTTAACATGATTTTGTGTGCGTTACAGCATCACCCTCTGGGTATCTCACATATAGTGAAATGCAATATTCTGGATTAAAGCAACTCTTTATGATTAGCCCCCTTCTCTTTCTAGTCCAATCCTAGTAAATAATTAGTAAATTGTATTTAGAATTCTACTAAAAGCAAAGTTGCAGCTTCCTTCTGTGATCACTGGCTTTGCAGAATCAGCTGCTAAAATCCTGTAAAAAAACCTGTCCTGCTTTTAAATGTACTAACAGTACTTTGCATAGAACTGTGTTCTACAGTTGTGATAGTAGAATTCAGTTTGTGTTCAGCTCACTTTGTACCCTTTGGACTTCTCAAGATGAAGATATGTCATCACAACATAAAGGTTTCTGGCACATCAAATTCAGATTCTATCTAGTTAAATATGGTTTTATTCAAAGGAAAGGAAAAAGAAAAATCACTATGTATCAAAAAAGTGTTAAATATCTCTGGAAGGCACTACTGCTGTTTGCAATAAGGCTTTGATCAAATTTTGAAAACACTGATAGTCAATTCAACATTCTTTTTTATTGAGTAAAGAATCACTCTCAGAGTTTCAATTGCTACTTGCAAACCTTGCAGTCTGGGGGAGCTACTGGAACAGTGGGAATTTCACCCAGTTAAACAAGAGCAGACCTGAAAGGCTGCAGGTGATTCTTCCCCATTATTTAAAACAGTTTTAATTTATTCACAAGTTAAAAAAAAATCTTCAGGATCTGTGGTAGTTACGTTGTTCTTCTTGCCATGTGTTTTAGGGCTTTGAAGTCTAAGCCTTCATTTGCATAGTAGTATTCTTCCATTCTCCTTCAAAATGGCAATTGGCACTGTGATTGAAATTTGTGTCAACTTTAGGTATTTATTGCTGCAAATCAGAGTTGAGTTGTCCTCCTGTAAACCTGATGTGGAATAAAATGTTCATTATTTTAAAGGAAGGATTTATTTGCTTCCCCTAAGTGTGCCGCTTGCTGTCCTCCTAGACTGTATATCCTTCTAACATCTTCTTCTCTCTGCACCAGCTTGTCGAGCCACTGACACCCAGTGGGGAGGCACCAAACCAGGCTCATCTCAGAATTTTAAAGGAAACAGAATTTAAAAAGGTCAAAGTTTTAGGCTCTGGAGCTTTTGGGACTGTTTATAAGGTAAGATCACCGTGTTTCTCTCCCTCTTTTCATCTTCCTCCTTCATGCAGCTGCCACCCAAACAAAGCATGAACTGGGACCTACGATCACTGTGTAGTTTTTTTAAACCTAGATTGTATAGCATGTTTACATTGAATGGTAGAGAGATAACTCAACCATCATTAGTTGAGTTAGGAATTGGGTAACATGAGGAGTTTTACAGGAGATGTTGCTAAAGCCATACTGCTGAGCCTGGAGGAAGAAAATCTCAACTTAAAAACAGTCTGTTGTGAATATTAGGGGAAAAAAAGAAATGCACTTCAATCATCTCAGTGCTTAAGCCATTTTTCTATGTGATCTGGGGTCTAAACACCTACAGATGTTTAGGTCCATAAGTTATTTTTTTCTGTTGGTGTTTGTTCATCCTCTGCATTTCTTTTTCACCAAGTTCTACTTTTCTGTGCTTCTCTTTTTATTCAGGATACGTGTTTCATGCTTTGCCTGTAGTACTGAAATATGAACTGTAGATTCATATGTCTCCTTATAAAGCTCTATATTCTGAAACAGGCTTCCAGTTGTGGCTGGGAACTTCAGGGGCACAAATCCCATTGACTTCTGAAAATGTGCACCTACTTTGCTGGATACTTGAGTAGAGTGTCCTCACAATGCCACACCGTTCACCTGCCACCTAACTGTCCTCCTGACACTATAAGCATAGAGCACTAAACCAATCAGACGTAAACCTACCTGCCATTGCATAGCTGAGGACTGCATTGCTTGTACAGTACAGGTGCCATCTTTTTTTCATGAGAAAATGCTAATTCTTTTCATCACATGATTTGTAAATTGGAAGTGGCAAGCTTTTCCACATGCAGATGCTGTGATGCACTAATTAATTAGATTTCCATCCACCAAAGTTGCTCTTTATGCATGTCTTGCACTATTTATACAGGAATGGTAATGAACATTTTTTTTAAAAATAGAGTAGAAATGACTGAAATAGCCATTCCATTAACATTTTGTCAAGGCCCACAAGACATGTTTTTTGCATATTGTCTGCCTTGTCTTCCCATTGCTCAGAATATTTAAGTCTACTCAGAAGATGTAAAATGTATGTGTAATTATGAGAATTAACCTGTTAGACATCAGCCCAAGTAACCCTTTGTACTTCTTTTTGGTAGGGACTTTGGATCCCAGAAGGGGAGAAGGTTAAAATTCCTGTCGCTATTAAAGAGTTGAGGGAGGCTACATCACCAAAGGCCAACAAGGAAATACTTGATGTAAGTTTTCATGTTTGTTTTATCAAATTGTCAGTGGTCTGTGGGTTTTCCTCTGTAGCAACTAAAGAGATGTCATGGTTTGCTGTGGAAAGAAATATTTTGCACCCCAAACTGCATTCTCCATCTGGAAGTACTTTGCAGCCCAACCTGTGAATTGCTTTTGAGTCTCCTATGAACCTCTTGCTCACAGTCCAAACACTGATGTTATACTCGTGGGGATAGCACCTAAGGAGAGGTCAGAACCATACATTTACAACTAATTCTGTTTTCTTTATTCTGATGTTTCAGGCCTTAAACTGTGGCATTCATTGCCATTATGGCAGTAGAACTAAAACAAATAACACATCTAATGATTTTTGAATCCTGGCGTTGCAGATTGTCATAAACGAGTTGCTTGGTTACATAGGATTAAATTAACTATAAATTCAAAAGGAAAAAAAATATCCCAGCTGTCTGATTTCTCTGCCATGAACAGCAAGAAATTATCTCAGTTTCCAAAAGAGGAAAAAGAGGCATGGGAATTTTATTCTCTTGCTTGGATATAGAGTATGTCTCTTGTATCAGTATAGAATACCGTGTTCAGTTTTAGGGCCCTCGCTTCACGGTAGACATTGAGGTGTTGGAGCTCATCCTGAGAAGGGCAATGAAGCTGGTGAAGGGTCCAGAGCACAATTCTTATGAGGAGCAGCTGAGGGAACTGGGGTTGTTTAACCTGGAGAAAAGGAGGCTGAGGAGAAACCTTATCACTCTCTACAACTACCTGACAGGAGGTTGTAGCAAGGCAATTGTCCAGCTCTACTCCCAAGGAACAAGCGACAGGACAGGAGGAAATGGTTTCAAGTTGCACCAGGGGAAGTTTAGATTGGATGTTAGGAAAAAATATTTCATGGGAAGTTTTGTCAAGCATTGGAGCAGGCTGCCCAGGGAAGTGATTGAGTCACTGTCCCTGGAGGTATTAAGAGATGTTTAGATGTGGTGCTTAGGGACACGGTTTAGTGCTGAACTTTGCAGTGTTAGGTTTACCGTTGGACTTGATGATCTTAAAGGTCTTTTCCAATCTGAACAATTCTATGATACAATTCTATCTATGATTCTACAGCTGATTACTTCAGAAAACAGAAAAAGGCTATGGAACACTGTTTCAGGAGTTTATAAATGTGTGAGTTTACAGTAAGTGAGCCAGAGTCCTAAATACGAAGTTTCCTGAACTTGAAATACCTAAAAATCTGAAGTCTGTCACTGGATCTGAAACCTTATAACATAAAGTACAAAGGATATATATTTATATACAAGGAAAGGAAAATGCTGAGCGCAGAGAGGAGCACTCGTGTTCAGTATACGCTCAGTTCAGCTTCCCTGTGCTGTGATTCAGTCCTCAGCAACAAGAAATAACTTGCGTGCATGTGTGTCTTCTTCAGCCCTTCAGGCCCTGAGCTGCAGCCTGTTGGGTCACTGTGGAGGACTGGTCAGCCCAGGAACTCCCCAGGCAGCACAGTGTATTTGGTACAGATGAAGTCTTCAAGATTCTCCTTCTATACCTGCATGACCATCCCTCTAGAAAGCATAGGTGGGAAGCCTAGATTTGGCAGTGTCTCATCTGTCCAGTGCTCGTTTGCAGGAACAGGCAAACATCCTGTCCCTACATCATCCCAAATGGACCTGTGAGGTGCAGGTCCACAGCCTGGGACAGCCTGTTTGCATGGACTTGATGGTCCTTCAGCCATGGGAAAAACTGAGGATTTTTTTTTTTTGGTAGGAACTGAACCACTTTAGCAGGAAATTTCTGTTTTAAAAAAACAAACAAACAAGCAAAAAACCAACAGCTTTGGGCAGCAAATGACACCTCAAGTAGGAAGTCTCATCTCAAATAGTTCCAGTTGGCAAAGATCTTAATAAAAGGCCCAGTCTCAGTGAGAACTGTCAGGAGGAATGGCTATGAACAAACCTGCTTGGGCGGTTGATGATAATAAAGTGTTATTCCAACGCACTACTTCAACAGATTGTGTGTTATGTACCATATGATTTGATACCTGTATTGCAGCAATGCAAAAGAACAAGCCTCTGAATCCATACATGAAGCAATATCCATCCTGATTTTACTTTAGTTAGACTCCAGGCCAGTCTCAGCCCTTCCTCACATCCCTGACCCATGTGGGCCTGGTCTGCCTCTTTCCTGTTTGCAGATGGGCTACAATCCCTCCCTTCACTGGCATTCCCTTCACTGAGCAGCTGGCAAAGATCCTGCTCAGCTAGCTGCCTGCCCTGAGCTCTGCCTCTCATTTCCCTCTTCACGGTGATAAGAAGCGCAATACAGTCTTCACAAGGGATGCTTTGGAGTTAACTGCATTAAATTCTGTATACTGAAGGAAGGGTTAATGAATAAGCACCCTGCCTTCAGCAGATCAAGATATTCACACTACATGAAGGGACTGTGCGCTCTTCGGCGGTATCAAAGTCCTTTCTGTTTTCAAAGACATTTCTGTATCATATCCCCACCATACACATTGAATTAGGGTGCTTAAGAAAAAGCTCTTGCTTTTCTCAGACCTGTTCATTTTTTTGTTGATTTGGTTGATTGAATTCATTTTATATTTCAGAGGAAAATTTTAAAAATACAAAACCAGTGAAAGAAGTCAGAGGGATTACTCCAAAAGCTCCTCTCAAAACAGATTTTTGCTACACAACCAACTTTTCAAGGTCACTGAAACCTCAGAGATAATAACGTCTGATTGAAGATGATTAGTCTTACAGAAACAACCTAGGTATAGAACAAGCACCACAGCTTTAGCTCTCATGTAATCCAGGCGAGCTCTCGCTGGCTTTATTAGGGTAGGGCTAATTCAGAAGATTGTTGTTGAATACCAAGCATACTTGGAGCAGGTCAGAGTGTACCGCAGAGATTTCCAAGATAAACAGTTGAAACAAAGGCCCACTTTAATGTCGTAGGCTACTTAGAGGGACCCATGACCGCACAATAGCTCCCTTCTGCTGCCTCTGATGAGGCGGTGGCCTGTTTTACTTTGCAGTATCAAAAGTAACAGGCAGCGTCAAAGCCTGGATGCTCTCCGAAAGCTGTGTGGCCTGTACGCCCACCCTGGTCTTTCAGCATCCCAGTTCTCAGCTCCCAGGTCAGCCCTGCACGGGCTGCACAGCAGATGGGCAGTGAGAAAAGCTCCGACTCTGCAGATTTCCCCTCTCCTCCCACTGAAATGAATACAATATGGATCTGAAGCCTAACAGGAAGCTAGGCAAGGAGCAGAGGCCCTTCGTTGGTACAACAGCTCAGTTAGGAAGCCTAGGGAGATAAGTGTTTCAGTCTCCGCTTACATTTGAGTATCATATAGTGGATTCACAAGTTTCTCTAAAAAAAACACTGCTACAAACATCTACGTAATCGAAAAAGACTGTATTCTTGCTTTATCTCTCCTTGAGCTAGCCCACAGCATCAGTGCTATTCGTGACAGAGGATTCTTTTTAGTGCCCTGCTCACATTCTGCAGTAGGTTGAGGAGTACTTATCCACAGTATCACAAGGTTGGAAAGGACCTCTGAGATCATCAAGTCCAACCTATAACCCAACACTAACACCAACACAGTTCTGCCAGAGATCTTTAACCTGGCTACCTTGTGGCCACTTTCATCTCAGAGGCTCCAAAACAAATGCATAACTCGCACCTCAGAAGAAACTGCATTACCTGATGTTTTGCTTAGGCTGACACATTAAACACCACCACCAAGGCCAGAAAGCATGGCTTAAGAATTGAGGTTGCTCATTTCTTGAACGTCATTGCTTTAATAACTTTGTTTGATAATAGTTCTTACCAGCTACATAGCTATGTGACATCTGTGGAAAGTTTTCTAGATGGTGAGTAAAGTGCTATGGTATTTCTTAAGCTCTTAGAAAGTGCAGATTGGCTCCTTTCCGTGCCACAGTAGTGGCCTCACTATTATTTTAGGCTCTGGGGGGCAGCTAGCCTGATGTTGAATTGCCAAGGGATGATTAATTGGTGTCACTACAGATGCTGAGTTAAGATGCTGACCTTAAAACTCACTGCATGGAAAAATTCTCATTTATGTCCCATTGTGTTGGTTTTCAATCAAATGGCTTTAAAAATACTGTAAATCAGACACAAAGTTAATTTTTTTTTTAAAAAAAAGCCTTCAGCTTTAGTTTTTCCCCCTATTGGAATCCATTCTTTGAGCTGACACTCGACAGTGCATGTCATAAATCCATAAGCAGTTTTTGCATGGAAAACCCATCAAGTCAGAAGTTTTTACCCTGTAGCCATGTTAAAGGATGTGTTCACTATGTTTGGGACATACTGCAGCCTGCAGCAGTGTCTGAAGGGGCCTCTCTTCTCTTACAAAAAGAGCAAAAGAAGAGGAGGTAACCTGAATACCTCACCTAAAGCTACATAGGGTGAACCAAGGCTTGCAGGAAGTGTTTTTCAAATATTAATGAAACTCAAACCCAAGATTCCAGTTGACCAAAGGGTTTATTATGCTTGAGCTTCCACATTATAAGTACCTTCCTGGTGTTATTTACATTGCTATATGAGTCTAAACAGCTTTTGTGACTGGGGACAATATTTTCACCAGCATTGCTTAAAGTAAGACACATATTCAGGCTTCTAAAGGGGTGAAGTGATTATTAACCTGTTTGGTTTAACACAGACTGAAGAGCAATATTGTCAAAAAAAGCTTCGTCTCTGAATATGTCAAACTGTCAGTCCCATCTTAGATCACAATTTTTTACTTTCTGGGTTACTATCAACCTTGACAGAGGGGCAGAAGTTCCGAAAATACTGATTTCCCCTAAGTTTTGTGAAAAGATTTGTGAAGGAAAAAAGCCATAGGACACACGTTCACAAGGTGTGTTGCCCTTGCAATTAAGTGCTCAAAATGAAATCTCATCAGCGTCCAGACGATACTCAATTTATTAATTCCTCCTAGGTCTGTAAGTTTTGTCGGTAGGGTTTTGTGTCCAGTGTTTTCTTGGCGTAACTGTAGTGGGAGAGTGTCTCTTCTGTGCCATCTCAGCAGTGCTTCAGTGTTCAAAATCTGTACCTTCCCCATATTGGAAAAAACTTGGTCCACGGAGTGGGAAATACACGGATATTGTGTGTGATATGAGGCACGGAGTTTGCATACCATATTTTAGCAACCTCTTGAATGACAAAGTTCTTTCAAGCTGCCTCGAAATATTTCTGTCATGCCAAAAGGAGTGTTTCACATTGCTTTATCCTTTTCGTTTCAGGAAGCTTACGTGATGGCTAGTGTTGACAATCCTCATGTGTGCCGCTTGTTGGGAATCTGCCTCACTTCTACTGTTCAGCTCATCACACAGCTGATGCCTTACGGCTGCCTCCTTGATTACATCCGAGAGCACAAGGACAACATCGGCTCCCAGTATCTTCTCAACTGGTGTGTGCAGATTGCAAAGGTGAGGAGACCAGCACGCCGCCAGATCAGCTAAAACTCAGATTCTAACGCAGAGATCTGACAATGCGCGATATATTTATTTACTTACTTGTCTCTGTAAGTCTTCATATTTCACCACACGTTTCCGAGGTATCTCTTACGTGACAGCAAGCCGTTACTTTGTCTTAAACAATTTACCATTTTCAAGCTGCTGGGCACGCCTTAAGTATTCTTCAACATGCTCCTAGACAGCATAATGTTGTCACCAAGGCATTTACGTCCATACCAAACACCCTGTAATGAAACAACGATGTAGTGCAATGAAGCTGTGGCCGGGAATGGAGGAGAATTTGGCAATTACCCTACCAAAGTGCTGCTTCCATCAGTGGATTTCTTTGGGCTGTGCCACGGGACAAACAGTGATGAAAGGGTGATTGGCCATTGGAATGCGCTGCCCAGGGAGGTGGTGGAGTCGCCGACCCTGGAGGTGTTTAAGGGGAGACTGGATGAGGCACTGAGTGCCATGGTTTAGACGATGGTGTTGGTGTTGGTATTAGTGTTGGGTTATAGGTTGGACTCGATGATCTCGGAGGTCCTTTCCAACCTTATGATACTGTGATGTTGTCCTTGTGTAACTTGGAAAATGATCCTCATTTTTTGACTGAAATCTCTGAGGCCTGGGGAATCAAAACTGCTGATTAATAAATACCAGCTCCATTCTAGCACAGGCTAGAATGTGACCAAGAGACATTCAGGCACCCCGGGGCTGTTCTGTAATTTATATGCACTGAGTCAGTGTCTGCAACAGCCACAGTGCCAAATAAAAGACTCATTATGACACCTGGCACTGTTTGCCAAAGTGAAGAGCAGCAACCAAAGTACAGCCTCTAGTCCTTAGCAGCAATACGCTGCGTTTGGAAGGTGTTTAGCCATTTGCAAGCACAGAAGAATGAAGCAAAACCAGCAAAAAAATAGCTTGCAGTTTGTTGGAGATTTATTGTATGAGAGGGCAGGATCCGCAAAGCCTGGATGCATAATGCTCCTTATTTCAGGAATAACGGTCTGCGCGCTAACCACACACTTACAGCCTTATCGATCCCTCGAGACCTTGTACACATCCCAGGCTCACCCGGCCATGGTTTGCTTTCAGGAAACATGCTGAGGACCTCAGAAATGTATCCACCAAAAGTATACAGAGCACATTTTTCATCTCAGTGTGTGTAGTTTTTTACAGCAATTGAGTTTTTAATTTATGCATCCACCTGGGATGTGAACTGCCTTTTTCTGGGCTCTTTTGCTCTTTTGTTTAAAATCAAGTATTGCTCTGTCCTGGTTTCAGTCCCTTTGCAGGATGAGCTGGAGGCCGCATTTCCCTCTTCCTCCTCCTTCTCCTTGTTAATTTTTATGGTGGCAAAATCAGTCTTTGAATTGATCCTTGGGGCATCGCTTGCCCAAAAGGTTGCCATTCACAATTGTTAGCTTCTGTTTGATCTTTTTCATGTCAGTTCAACATTTGCCCATAGCAACCTCTACCCTCTCCAGTGATGTCTGACCTTCAACATACTCTTTTGTGCTGCTCCTCACTGAAGTTCTCCTCAAAGTGCTCATAAATCTCACGTACAGCTTTTTCCCACCAATGTGTCTGGTGTTACTACTCTGATAAAGTCATGCCAGTTTTTTTGGACATTCTCTGACACTTTAGAAATGTGCTTTTAGAGGGGAAAACATATTGAAAGAAATATATTTATGTCTGGTAACTAACCAGCAGGAGGCAAGTTCCCTGGGAAGCTTATTTTTGTTTCTGTTTTCACAGCTTTGAATTAAGTTTTCTTTGCATCTTTTACAAACATTGTCTTTTACTGAGGTATGGAGTCCTGTCTTTCAGACAAAATGTTATGGGAGAGCATAGACACTCCATGTGCAGACGCACTGTGAAGTAACTCTTTGAATACATTGATCTCACACTTAATGATGAACAATGGCTTAAATCTCAGACCTCCACACAATTATAGATCCGTTGAACTTTCTAGATGAGCAGTTGAACATCTTCGTTGTACTGTTATGTATGTGCACAAGTCTTTTAGGTATGAGCATCTTATACAGCTTAGTGTGAAGCTGATTTTATGCCTTTCAGCAGCTTTGCATCTTAATACGTCTCTGCCACAAGACATGTTTAGCGGGACTTTTTTGTCCCACTGGGGATAGGCTGTGTGATTATTATTTTTTAAGACAGTCTGGTTTTTGTCAGCAGCTCAAGATTTTTGTTTCAAGAGCTCTGCTCAATAAAGATGTGTTTCTGTAATTAAATGCACTCTCGCAGTGGCGTTGCGCCAGCTTGTTTGGGTGGTTTGTTTTGGCAACATCAGCAGCGCATGGGTGAAGTTCTGCTGGGGAACTTGGGTGGAGGATTCGATGGTGGTCTAAGTTAGTGGGCTTAAGAGAGGGGGTGGAGGCTGGAAGGGAATTATTCCCTCCAGTGCTCTGTCATCACATCAACATGATCATTTTGGGGTTAACTTTGTAGGTTAGAAGTTCTTTTTTGTTAATTCTCCATAAAAGTACAAGCGTGTAAGCTGCCGCCAGCAGAAACCTACCGACTGGGAACAATTGTGGTTTTTAGAAAGGATCTTGTAGGAAACTTAGAAAACATAAACTTTTTGATTCCATACACCAAGAAACTGGAGTTGAGGGAAGGGGGGATGATCTCTGTGGTCAGAAATGCAGCTGTTATTTTCATACCTTAAAAGTCAAACTGGCACAATTAGTTGTATTCTTCCTTGAGAGGCAGTTGTACCAAAAAATCACGTATGCTATGGCGAACCCGGTCTAATCATGGGAGGCAGTGAAACTGGAAGAGCTTGCCTTTTTGAAGAGGACTTGAAAATGCAACTCTGAGCTCAGCCATAAAATTAGGGTTTTTTATTTTATTTCCTTTTCTCACCTTTGTGGTGGGATGCCTTATTGTTAGCAAGCAGCAAGCAGAGTACGCTGTAACAAGAGGCAGTATTGGCAACTTTGAACAATTAATTTATCTTTGCTTGGACTCTTCTCCAATCCATTAGTGTCTAGGTACCCTCTGTAGAGTTGGCCTGTGGGTATATGGAAGCTGATAGTTAAATTCTGTACTGTGCTCTCCTGAAGTCACTGAGATTGCACAAATCCAGCTGAAAGAAGAGTTTTCCCCCTTATTTGCAAGTCTTGTCCCAATTTTATATTTCTTGAACTAAATCCCAAAGGAACCACATCCCCTGTTATACCTGCTACTGTCCCTTTTTCCTCCATGACTCCACTGGCACATGGACACACAAAAAGGTTCCTGAAGGGCAATAGTTCCTTCTCCTTGTAACTGTGCAAGCACACATCCTCACCTTCAATCAAGCTTCACAGCAATCAGAACAGCCAGCCTCTTCCTGACAGGAGGATAGGTTACCACGTGTTTAGGGTGGTGTGCAATACCCTTGGACAGAGCAGCTGAAGTTTGGTATCTCCTTTGCACGTCCAAGCCCAAAGCATGTGATGCCTATCCATGGTCTGTCGTACTGCAGGGAATGAACTATTTGGAGGAGCGCCGCCTGGTACACCGTGACCTTGCTGCCAGGAACGTCCTCGTTAAGACTCCTCAACACGTGAAAATCACTGACTTTGGGCTGGCAAAGCTGCTCGGTGCTGATGAAAAGGAGTATCACGCTGAGGGAGGCAAGGTAAAGCACATTGGAGAATGAACCATTGCACGTTCACTGGTGTTTGTGCTTGTGCACGAACCTTAAAAACAGGGGAAAAATAAAAAGAGAGTGGGTTTTTCAAAGCACTCAGCTGCCATCTCAGCATGCTGCCTTTGAAGCCTGTGGGAGTCCTCTGAAATCAGCTGAAGCAGCATCAGGCCAGTGGAACTGCAGTGGGAGCGGAGGTAACAGAGCAGCGAATGCTTTTGAAATTCCCACCCAGAATGTCTGGGAAAAAGCAAGATTATTAAAAAAACATTTAAAAAAAAAAAAAAACCATAGCTGAATTAATCAGTGTAACCAACACCAGTAACACTGTGCAGTTTATGAAGAGAAAGGGGATGCTGTATATTTATAGCAGAAGAAAGACCTGTCAAACTTGGTTCAACACGCCTTCGTGTTGTACTACGTGCTGACGGAGGGAATGTGTCCTGCTGAGAAATTAAAGAGAAGCTGCTTGCAAATATTGCAGAGACGATAAATGGAAACCATATGAGTGCAGATCTATCTTTGTCATACAGATAGAGGTTGGATTTGTGTCCTGTTATGATAGAAGATTAAAAAAATGGTATTTTGATTGTTAAAAATCTTGTAAAGCTAATTGCAAAAGATGTTTCTAATATGCCTAATATTTCAGAAGTTAGCCAGCTTTAACATAAAAATGAAACATAAATGAAAATAATAATAATAAGGGACTCAAAAGCTGCCTGCTCTACCACTCAGATAGTTGTTTGTTGGATATTTTTATTCTTTCTGCAACCAAACTAGTGGTTTAAACACCACCTGGTGGTAAATATCGCTGATAAATTTTAGTTCAGTATCTTAAGAGTTATTTGTGAATTTTCCTAGGTTCCTATTAAATGGATGGCCTTGGAATCAATTTTACACCGGATTTACACTCATCAAAGTGATGTCTGGAGTTATGGTGAGTCTAAATCCAGTTACAATTATTGCAAATGGGTTGGAAAATTGCAGGATTTGCTAATGACTACACACAGCATATTTTTTCTTCTGATTATGAGAAAACTGAGAGATTAAACAGACAATGGGCCAAATCACCTATTCAAAAAAGTAAAATTCCCATGAAATTGCGGGTTAGTGAGACATAAGATGTTGTGCAGAATGTGCTTTCAGGTGATGAGCCTTTCCCTGACAGGGGCTGCAGGTAGGAGGCTCTGCTCCATTTGCTGAAGTTCTGCTGATGCTTTTCTTTAGGAACTGTACGTGAAATATTACTGGGATGACAATAAAGCCATGTAACTAGAGGGAGGACTTAAAACCACCGGCCACATTGTTGGTCAGTGTCAATCAGAGTAACTCTGCCATGGCCTAAAATGTTTGTGCTATCCTGGTATTGACAGGACAACGCTCTCCTTAGAGAGTTCATTTTACATTTGGTGTAGTTCAAAGAAAGAGGAGCAAAAAGGAAACTTTCCAAAGCAACTTCTTGCAAAATTTCCACTCCAGGGGCTTTTATATTCCTGGAAGATATTTAATGCAGATGGTCAAATCCTGTGTCCTATTAGCAAAGCACAGCCTCTGGTCCTCTTAATCCACTTATGTATATTGGCATCCAAAATCTTGTTTTGTATCCTAAGCTACCAGACAATCAAAACAGCTGCATCACAAGAGTACGTGGTACGTCAGCAAATGACAGCTGGTTTACACATCTTTCAAAAACTGCTTTTGTTTGTCTCCAAAGAGATTGTTTTCAAACAAAATGACAACTTCCATTTTTAAAACCACTTGCTCAGTTGGATTCGGGAGGTGGTAACCTGCATTTCCTTTCTCTGTGGCTGGTCAGTTTGTGGGATGTTCAACATCGAGATACTGGCTGAGATTTAAAACCAAACAAACAAAACAAAACAAGGAAAACCCAAAAACTTAAAGGCAAGGCAAGCACGATGATTTCAAAGGGTTTTATTAATTTGTCTGTCTTCAAAATAATGACAGGAAATGCTTTTCCTGAATGAGGCTCTGGGTATGCAGTGCCTCCAGGAGAGCCCTCTCTGCTCACTGCCTCTCTGCGCCCAGGCCGAACACCCAGCTCCCAGCAAAGCCTCTCTCATGGTCTTCTCTTCCCACTTTGCAGGTGTGACAGTTTGGGAGCTGATGACATTTGGGTCCAAGCCGTACGACGGGATCCCCGCCAGTGAGATCTCCTCTGTCCTGGAGAAGGGCGAGCGTTTGCCCCAGCCTCCCATCTGTACCATCGACGTGTACATGATCATGGTCAAATGTGAGTTTGCATTTTGGGGTTGTGGGAGCTCACCTAAGTTGAGTTGGTAGCACAGTTGCCTTCGTTACGTTGCATTTGTATACGCCGTGTTCATAGTGATGACACAGAAACAGGGTTATGTGAAAAGAGTGATGACACCAAAGCATGTTCCTGTAACTTGAGCTTTAGCTAGGAGCCTAATTCAGCCAACTAATGTTTTTTTCACCATTCACACCACTGACTGATATTGTCAATTATTTCAAACAGATGTTGTCAGGCAGTATAAATTAGCATAAGACCACCCACTTTACCTGATACTCTGGTTTTGTACGTCTGTAAAATAAAATTAACACTGCCTTCTCCTCCAGGCTCCCCCTTAATCCAGTAATATGCCTCCCCCCGCAATCATGCAGATGGATTATGCACTCCTTTTACTGAAGGAGTGCCAGAAGCACACGCACCAACATAATGGCAGATGCACGTGAGGATCCAGAGTTCCTCATCTGATTTCTTCCTCACTTTTGGATGGCCCCTTTTTGACACACGGCTCTTGCAGTAAAGTAGCACAACCCGAGCATCTCTGAAGCACTTTTTGGTCATTTTTGTGGCACATCAAAGGGCTTATGAATCTCAAACACCTTTTCCATCTATACCAGCCACTAAAATGTCAGATTATTACCTGGCTTCTGATGCATCACTTGACTAGGACGGCCACATCCCTGCTCGCTACTGTGAGGATGCTGATAAGCAGCCCACTAGGTGGCATTTAAGACCTTCTCACTGGAGCGAAATGTACCTGTTCCTGAAATAGGAGCCACACTACTCACACAGGGTGAGCCTGATCCTCAGCTCAGCAGGGCAAGCTGGAACCAGATCCAAATATGAGCACCTAGTGTGGGACGTGCCCAGACCCAAAACCAGTGTCCTAGAAACTCATCCTCAGAGACGCTGAATTCTACTGACACGTCGGCCCGTTACCTTTCCTTAGGACCAGTCCAGATGTAGAAAAGAGGCATTTTTCCAGGCTCCTAATCGAGTACCTGTTGCTTTTAAAACACAACCACTGAAGTGTTCCCATCCTCTTTCATACCATTACACTGAATTTAAATGGAAGACTGAGAGGATCTGGGGTTTGAGCCTTCCTTCGGCCACAGGACTCAGTTGCACATCTTTCACTGTTCTGATCAACCCATGTTTGCAGGCTACAGTGCAGAGACCCTGTTGAAGCTGTGCCATCTTGTCTAAAGGAATTCAGGATTCCCAGTCAACTCTTTTATAAGCAGAGAGTATAAACTGAAAGGTTCAAAGTTATTGCAAAACAGTTTGTTTTTTTAATTTAAGAAACAGTATTTAAACATATGCCGCTCAGAGATAAATTCAGAAATAATAGATGCTACTTCTGCAACAGAAGCAAACTCCCAGATGCTCCACTCTGTCTAAAAGCAAGAGGGATTTCTTCTTGAATGAGCAAAGAGTCATATTTCTAGCATGGTAAAAAGTCATTGGCAATGATGAGATTTTGTCTAACACATATTTCAGATTCATATTTCTCCATTTTCCTTATTTCTCCATTACTATGGATAGGCTGTTTCTTATGAGTTGCTCCAGACACACTAAGCTTCACCTTTATTATTTTTAATTTTAAACACAAAAGTTCCTACATCAGTTCACCTGTTAGTTGATAACAGAAAGTGTGGTTTTCCTAGGTCATATCACATCTAAACCCACCAAAAGCAGTATATTCAAAATCTCTCGTAGCGTTGATCCATAGTAAGCTGTAGGACTTGCTTTTGTTAGAGTCTGTTCACTAATTAAATACAGCTTCGATAAGTTAATCTTTCAAAATGTCTCCAGTGAGGATATTTTGAATTTTAGAAGACATCTGGTACAGAGGGTAGCTTCTGCTTTAGACTCCCCCACGATTTCATGAAGCAGCACAGCGAGTAGATGGCTAAATCACCGTACCTCACCGTGCCCAGTGAGGTTAGCTTGCTTCCCCTCCTTTAAGACCTTTTTCAGAGGAGCCTAATTTGGACCAATCCAGGCTGGATAGCTGTTTGCTATCCTAAGGACTGAAGTGTTTTTATCACTCAGGTGGGACCTGCCTGCCCACATGAAGATAGGCCAGCAGTAGAGGAAGCAGGCACCGCCTCGAGCTTTTCCAACATGAGGTTTTATGACCTCCTTCATTTCTTCCCCAAACTGCCAAGATATGTATTTTAAATGCTGAAATTCACACCAATGGATGGTGAATGAACTTTTTATAGTCGTCCTTTATGGATAGCTCATTTCATTGTTCCATGCATGGCACTGCTCTTTTTGCTGTTACATTTTATTTTAAACTCTGTGTTTGATCACCCTAACAACTTAATTCATGCTTTGCTTTCCCTGTCATCTTTCCAGGCTGGATGATTGATGCAGACAGTCGTCCCAAGTTTCGTGAACTGATAGCAGAGTTCTCTAAAATGGCCCGTGACCCTCCACGCTATCTCGTTATACAGGTACTAAACCCAGTGGTAGGAAGGTGTCTGATGGACGTTCAGTATAAGGCCCAAAATGATTAGTTATGCATATAAAAAAATAAGGGGATAATTTAAAGCCAGATTTATTCTTGCTTTACTAGTCTTAACATATTCAGCTAGAAGCACAAACAGAAGTTCAAGACCAGTCACTATTTTCTTAGTGCTGGTCCCAGTCTAGGACCAGTAACAGTCCATACAGAAGTCCTGAGAGGAGACTAGAGTTTGATACTCTTAAAAATACAGCTGTTTTACAGCAGCATGAACAGAGATTTTAGGCCCGAATCCCCCTAAACTCTAAGTAGATTTGGTTAAACTCACAGATCAAGATTTTGCATCTTGGGCCTCTTGCTAAATTATTTTGTCTGTCAGAGAAGGGGATAATGAGGGTTTGAAGGGAGTCTGCCCAGCCTCTCTCACTCCGACTTGTCTTACAGGGAGATGATAGGATGCACCTGCCCAGCCCTACAGACTCCAAGTTCTATCGCACCCTGATGGAGGAGGAGGACATGGAAGATATAGTGGACGCGGACGAGTATCTTGTGCCACACCAGGGCTTCTTCAACAGCCCTTCAACATCACGCACTCCTCTCTTGAGTTCATTGGTATGAAACTTTTCCTCTGTGGAAACATGACAAGCAATTTTAAGAGTGAACTGTTTCTCATAATGTCTGTATTTTCTTTCTTTCTCTTTTTAAGAGTGCCAATAGCAACAGCTCTGCTACAACCTGCATTGACAGGAATGGGGTAAGTGGGATGACCTTCAAAAAAGGAGCAATTTCACCTATAAAAATCAGCTTCTACAAAACTGTCCCTTTGATACTGATTTTCTCTACTTCCCACCTAGCAGGGGCACCCTGTGAGGGAAGACAGCTTTGTCCAGAGGTATAGCTCAGACCCAACAGGTGCTTTCTTGGAAGACAGCATAGATGACAGCTTCCTGCCAGCGCCAGGTGAGTACCTCTTCTGAGTTTCCATCCCATGGCCCCTCATTCATAAGCCATTTGGTTGTGAACAGAGTTGTTGCTGTTCTATTTTTTGTAGAAAAGAAGCACTCCAAATGCTTCCAATCTTTCTTTGCTTCTAAACAGGAGCAGAAAAGTGTGCACATAGCCTTTTCCTAGAGTTTCTTTATCTGTTTGCTTCTGGCCATTTCTCATTTCAATTCCTTCACCAGCCAGGTTCCTCGTGTTTGCCTTGTGTGCCATCTAGCCAAGGAGTTTGCATGTGTGGTTTTATGTTTAAAGCTTTCAACTTGGGAAAATATCTTCTAAAAAACAGGTTTCACCTATGAAACCATTTTAGCAATATAAACAGCTTTTGGCAGTTTCACTGCTTTGATACACAGAAAGCAGCTCACGGTGTCCTATGGACTTACAGCGTAGGTGGTCGGGGAGTGAGTCAGCGAGCACCGAGGGACCTGCTGCTGGCTTATGCAGTCACAATGCTTGTGCCCTTACAAAATCCCAATGAACCCTTCCAAGAATACTCTGCAGCTAAGAAGGGTGAAATGAAACTGTTACTGCCAGTCTTGTATTTTCTAAGCCTATCCCTCATCTCTAAACATTTTTCTAGGGATACAGCTCCTGGCAGCTAAGCTTCCAAAATGCAGTTTCAGAACAGTATCTGGGACGTAGCCACCCACACGTCACTAAAGTCAGCAGTAGCTATCTCACTGTCTCGTGGTGCAAGCTATCTTTCTGCTGCTTTGCAAATCGAATTCCTGAAGGTGAACTTCAGGGCAGCACTTTTGGTGCCATGGCATGGCAGTCCCTGGCTTTGGCTCTCTTCTGCTCTGGAAGTTCTGCACTTTGCTGTGCGTGCAGAGCGAGTGGCAGCCGGGTTGAAACTACACCTCGAGCGATGCAAATGGCTGCATTAGTTATATCTTCATTTTCATTCCTTCTCATTTTTATTTTCTTTTTATTCCAGAGTACGTAAACCAGTTGGCGCCCAAGAACACATCTGCCTCAGCAGTCCAGAATCCAATCTACAACAACTTCTCTCTCACAGCAAACTCAAAGGTCCCCACAGACTCCAGCTACCAGAATTCACACAGCACAGCTGTGGACAACCCGGAGTATCTCAACACCAACCAGTCTCCGCTGGCCAAGACAGTCTTTGAGAGCTCTCCTTACTGGATCCAGGCAGGCAACCACCAAATAAATCTGGACAATCCTGACTACCAGCAGGACTTCTTACCGAAGGAAACCAAATCTAATGGTCTCTTGAAAGTTCCCGCAGCAGAGAACCCAGAGTACTTGAGGGTAGCAGCACCAAAAGGCGAATACATTGAAGCCTCGGCATGACCATAGAGAGTTTCTTCTTGCATCGAGGCACAACAGACTCTCAGTGAACCACCTGACTGCAAGAACGGACTCTTGCTCTGAGCAAACAGTGACTGCAACACGTCAATAAGCACATCTTTCCTTTTCAGCATGGGAGCTGAAACTGCAAAGCTTATCTGATGGTAGTTTGGGTCTTTTCTTGTCCATTTCCACATAATAACTGAGGCCCGTAGCCTGCACTTGGATACATGTTGGAATGGAGCAGGATCTTCCTGGACAGAAGAAAAACGGATGCGTTCCTTTAATTTTCAAATGGTAGCATGATAAGAAGCCACTCTGGGATGAACTCGAGAACTGTACACATTGTACAGTCAAATTCCTTTTTACAGTCTGTATTTTTATAAATGTTTCTAACAGGATTTTAGGATCTTTTACGAGATCAGATGCTTGTACTGCTGGTCTGCTATGTGGTGCTCAGATCACCAGCAGGAAAAAGAAAAACGTTACTAAATAGTTTTCCAGAACTCCTGGAAGAGAAACAGTTATTCCAAACCAGCGGATTTTTACAAATTGGCTCCATTTACTGCTTCTTAGCACAAAGAGAAGTGCATCTGGGGGACATGTGGGAGATTCTGCCCAGAGCAGTATGGAGTGGATTGCTCCAGGTAAAACTAGCACAAGGAGCAAAATGACACGACGCATCACCTACTGACCACTACTTCTACAAACTGACAGGAGGAACTCACCTCAAAGTCGTCTGTGTATGGTTATAAAGTGCTCACTACTCTGTTTTCTGATGGTCAAATGCAAGACTTGTTTTTTTCCCATCCCTTATGCAGCTGTCAAGTTGTCAAAATGCCTTTCTTCTTCTAAAAAACTGTTAAAAGATGTTGCCATAACTGAAAAATGAAGTGTCAAATAATGTTTAACAGACTTTAATTAAATGTCAAGGAAATGCAAATGGTGGCAAATTGGAGCATTCACGAGACAGGCTGGAAGAACTATGCTAAATTAAACTCGACTAGGGCAAGAAACACAGGTAGCTCTAGCCAAGCAGGTTTACTTCTCTTCTTAAAGGGGCTCAGAGCAGAAATCATTTTCCCTTTTACATTTGGCAAAGAAAAAGGATGTATCAGTGTTACGCTTTACTCACTTCAAGGCAGAATACTGCCAATTGCTGTACCACGCTGGGACAGAGCCCGGGGTTGGTTGCCTGTCCCTTTGGGATTACATATCCTGGCAATGCCAGAGGGGCAGTGAGAATGAATTAAGGAAAGGAAGAATAATCTGGAGTGATGGAAAATATTATCTTCCTTTTCTGAAACACAGGGCTTCATACTGCTTCTTTAAATACCCAGCATCGTCTGCTGTTATCAGTGTGGAGTAGGCAGGCAAGGCAAGGCTAAGATTTTAGTTTCTTAGTATAAATCAGTCACAGCAGGAAATGCAGCTACTCTTCCCAGGGGCCTGTGACAGAGGACTTCAGATTCTTCCATCATTAACATTTCTTATGAATGTAGGAGGAGTAAAATGCCTAAATTGTGAATTTAGCCAGTGAATTAGACGCATCCCACCAGCAGCTTGGCAATGCTATTTTAATCAAACCACTAGATCAGAAAGCAAATGCACATTTGGTGATTTTGGTACAAAGGGCTCTAACTAATTGAATGTTGGGAACTTGCTGGAGGTAGCATAAGCAGCTGAGTTGTAGAGGATATGCAGTCTATATTAAGTAGTGAGAAATAGCCAAATTTATGCCACCAGTGTGTTTTAAATATGTTAGTATGTGTTTCAGTTTAAGTATTGCATCTGGAGTCCAGGATCAAGCAGCAAATACTCAGAACGTTGTCTTTACAAATTTATGGAGGAACAAAGGAGAACAGTCATGTGAAATGATCCCTTCTATAAGTAACATGGTGTAAAATGGCATTAGCAGCTTGTGCATGTGCAACAGTTCATTGGCCACACTGCAGTCTAGCAGAGAGCAGGACATTGGCTCAAAATCCAAAGGTGGTCCTGTTTGGTACATCTGTGTCACTGCAACCAAGTCCCAGGCACAATGGTGTGGAGGATGCAATGTTTGACTTTGATTATTACTGGCTTGTCTTTAAATCACTAAACAAAATTCAGTTCCCACGTCCAATTAGTGGCAGATTTCTCCTTGCATTCCTGAGAGCAGATTTGTTGCGTTGCTCTCACAAGTGTGCAACATGTACACACAAGCAGCACTGCTTTTCTCCACCCACTGCCCCAGGAGGAATGTACATAAAACCAAAAAAAGATCTTAACAGAAATCACAGATAATTTTAAGTTTACTGAATTTGTTATGTCTCCAAGCAGAACACTAGAAAAATCACATAGTGCACGTTCTCGTGCAGAATCTTTCCAACTCTATTGCATGAAAGAATTTATTGACATTTTGTTTTAATCTGTTAGCTAAAACAAGCCACTAAGGCATAGGAATATGTATCACCAGCATTATGTAGCATGAAAATTATCTAACAGATGTTAATATGCTTGCCTGTAACAATTTAGGAGGGATTCAATAGCAGCTCATTACTAGAAGCAGGGAGGTTAATCTGAAAATTAAGCCATGTAAGTCTGAAAGATGGCCACTTTTTGAATGTATTAGGTTCTATGAGCAAAGTAGGAAAGAGGATGTAGGACCACAGATTCTTGATACAAATGTACAGATTCCACATGGGTGGGATTAACTATAATGTAAAGTAGTTCTTGCAAACAGACATCGTGTAAGCCAGGATTTTTAAATTGGCAGCTCTGTAATGATTCAAAAGGCAGCCAAAAAATAAAAACTGGGCAGTGTGCTGTAGCCTGTGGACAGTGCCTGCAGGGGCAGATACAGTGGCAGTGGGAGCAGATGGGGCCATTCAGCTGTGGCTGTCACTGGAGGCACAGGTGCCACACGGGGTGATGCTCACAGGGTAACAGCTATTAGCAACGTACCAAATTATTTCTACTGAGATGAAAAAAAAAATCAATAAGCAGCTGAAATGGTGTGGTTTTCCCACTGCAGCTCACTGACCATGTAACAGCAAGGAGCCCCGTGCTCATAAAGGCAGACACAGTGATGCAGAATTCCATGGGACCTTGCTGATGCATTGTTGCATGGAGTTTAGGCTACTGAATGCGACATAAAAGTTGTGCTTTTACAAATATTAAAAAAAATAAATACATTGCATCTTGAGAGCTTGCATGAATCCAAACATAACTTGAAAGTTCTGCCATTGTTTCTCAGGCAGTGCGGGCAGAAAGTGCCAATTTTTAAAAGGCAACTGAATAGAGAAATGTAGGAGGCCACAGCCACTTCTAAAAGCTAACAGAGTCTTACCACTTGAGAAAATAAACATTACTCTCTTTACCATGTTTCTCATGGAAGGCAAAATAAAAATATTTATAAGTTAGTGATTAGTGTCTCAATCATAAAGCAGCAGTTAATATGGAACTGCTTTTGCAATAATAATTTAAGAGTTTTTAATAAGTGCTAAGAATATGAAGATGTAAATTAAGTCTAGAGTCTTCATCTTGCTTTGATGTTTTCCAGTGATCTGTGTACAGTGTCAGCACACTTGACTTCATTTGGGCCTTGGGTTGTTCTGCTGCAAAGGGTCTTGGCCTGAGAAGTTTCCTTCGTGTTGCAGTTGGTCTTGTCAGGTGAATTAATTTGAGAGGCCAGGGACTTGCTTTCATTTCCAGCTGGCAGGAAACAGTGCAGTGAGTGTTGGTGGTTTCTGGAAGACCTTGTCCCACCAGCCTCATCATCAGATGGTCGCATGAAGCCCCAGCATTAGAAAGTGTGGTCCTGTGGTTTATTTGAAGGAAGGGGCTTATGTAGGGAGAATGAGGCCAGTGAAGGGGCACAGCTGGCCAATTCATACATGAGACAGCTGCCAGGTTTTCCCAGGAATATCATGGAGGCCCTAGATGGTTCCTGCACCTATGTGTGGGAATATACACACGGCTCCTGTCCCTGCTACCAGCTTGAAGCAAAGTCTTCTCTAGAGATTACTTGTTCAATGACCAACGTACTTCAGAGTGAATCTCTTCTCTTCCTTGGGAGATGCAGCTAGGGCTACAGTAATGTTACAGGACCCCAAACAGATCAAGATGCATCACAAAGTGCCTGGGGTGTCCTCAATCTGTCTGAGGGTGCTCCAGCATGCCGAGGAGAAACTTTGCATTTCCGGACAAGCACTCATTTTTCAGATTCAGAGTTCAACATCATCTTTTAGTACGACTGCTGCCTCTCCAAATGAGCAGTTACGGTACCCTGGCTTTTGTTCCTCCCTGCATTTCTCTGTGAGAAAATGTCTTAATCAGGACAAAGTATGAAAATGTACCTGGGTCCTCCTTCCTGATGAAAACCGTATACTCATGAAATGTCAGACTTTGTGTATAACAGTCAGCAAGGATGCTATGTAATGTTTTATCACCACTGGTTCAAATTTTTTATATTGGGATCCCATTTTCTAGCTTTCTTTTTGTAAGTGTTCTCTCTTTGTTCTGACGTACAACTTTTAAGGAGCCTTTTTAAAATAATTTTTAAAAATAGAAAAAAAAAGTTTATACAAAAGAAAAACATGACACCTTCAAGTAGCTTGTCAAATGGGCTGCATTAGGACCAAAGATGTAATGTCTTGTTTTCTTGCTTTAAAGGAATTAGGGTATTGATCACCACTTTCATAGCCTCTTATTACAGGGAAAAGCTACAGATCTCCACTTTTCATTGGGGCTGGGCAGACCTCCACTGAGCCAGGAGGGCTTGACAGGAGCAGGAGGCCTGTCCTTAGAAAACCAAACCAAATATGAGGGCCAGGTATCACTTTTAGAGCCAGACCTACCACCTCTCCTCCATTTCAATTCATTTTTATACTCAATGCAATAGCTGAACAGGGACACCGTCAGGACAAAAAAAAAAAAAGAGACAAATACATGATGTTTTGGCTCAGTGTCAGGAAAAAATACAATGATGGGAAGATGGGATGTGATAACTGCTTTTTATGTGAGGAAGTGTGTAGGCAGGCAGTGAGACTTTAAACTGATAACACTTTTTAGTTATGTATTACTTTAATTATGTGGGGGAGTTGAAATCACAGTGCTTTACTTTCTGCCATGCATCCTCCTGCTGCTTGACATCATGTGTTTTGGCAGATCACCTGTATTAGTGTGGCTGCATGGGCGGTCAGAGGTACTGGATGCAACCCCTCCTCCTGTGGCATAGGAGAAAAGAGTGCTGCAATAGTATGCTGTACCACAGCAGCGAAGCAAACCCTCAGTAGCATCCAAACAAAGGGTTTCCCAATGAAAAAATTGATAACTGGAGAGCTAGCTGGCAAAAGACAAGCCACTTCTTGCACCGCTGAAGTCAGCAGGCAAAATGCCTTCAGCCAAGATTCAGGGCTGTTACTCGACCAACTTGAGGTTTGTTCTCTTACGTGGGGCAGGTGGGGCTGTCTTGAGCCACAACAGCAAGGCCTTTCTGGTCTCTCTCCTTGAAGTAATGGATTTTTCTGATTAATAAGGTGTAAAGCAGAAATCAAACCCACAGCTAACAACTGGACTGGTTGGAGGGTTTGTTCCTATGTAGCTAACACGGTACATCATTTCCAGCCACGCTGGAATTTATCCAGACCCTTCTCCTTGCCCTCGCAAGCTGGCTGAAGAATGTGCATTTGCAACTCCCATCCGTGTTATCCTCATATTTGATGAAAGGGAATAAGTGAAGTAGTTGTCTACAATGGTAGGAGGCTTGGCTCACATACCTAGGTTGCTTTTTTTAATCCTCCGCTCCTAATATCGTTCCCCTCCAAATTAATGGGGTGTTTAACTTGATTACACTGCGAGTATAAAACAAGGCTAATGTTGAGTGATTTTTGAAAATCCCTCACAATAATCAGAGATCCTATGGATCCATTGCCCCTTTTAGACTGCTTTGTATTGATGCAATCAACCAAGTATAAGGTATAATGTCTTGGTTTTCATAAACTGTCAAGCAATATATCCGTAGATACAGATGGTACCCTCACAGCATTGTAAAGTTACTCAGCTATGAAAGCACTATTTGTACAATAAGTAACTCTTGACTTTTATATGGTTTAATGGTTTATACTATTGATCAAAGATTGTTTGTATATTGAGCGATAAAAATGAGGTGTACATTATTCTTTTTAATTGTTTTTAATTTTTGGAGAACTTTTATTGTAATATACTGTTGTATTTAGGGGGAAGAAAAATCAGTGGCTCGCTTTTAGAGTTTGTTGCCAGAGAAGAACTCGCATTAGGAGTTCGTGATCGATGGACTTAGATTATTTTGGTAAAAGATGTCACCTTGGGGATTTATCCAGAGCTTAGTGAAGCTAATAACAGGATCCTTTCCCTCTTTCCAAGACTCTTTGGCTCTCTGCGTGCACAGTGCTGGATTTTCATAATGTGAGCAATAATAGAGCTAACACTTGTGACGATTGGAAGTGCAATGTGAAAGCCCAGGTGCTGCTTATCAGGGCGCTAATAAAAGCTGCTCTTTGGAACTGCATGGCAGGTTCTCACTTCGCTTTTATGACAATAGCAGAAGCAGAGTCAAAGCAATCCCTCAAAAGCTCATTCCATGTGACATGTGGCTTATGAAGCCATACTGCTTGCCATCACTGAACTGCACAGTTGTGAGTTATGCAACAGCAATGCAGGACTCCCTTGTAAGGAAAGGCAAAATAAAGTCTCAACCAAAGTCACATTGCTGACTTGAATTGCACTACACTAGGCAGAAAGATAAATTCTGTAAGGAAAGCTTGTCAAATGAAGCCCCAGTGTCCCCTGGGTATTGATGTGATGTTTAATTATCCAACTGGCAGAACATGTAGCAAACAAAGATAAGGAATTACAGGGTCCTCAATGTAACAGAGCAAAATACACTGGGTAGACAAGACAGCAAAGAGAGAAGCTGGAACTGTCAGTACACATACGGCCTGGATAAGTCCCCGGTATCACAATTAGTAAATTAAATCATTTTTGTCTTAATAGATTAACTTTGTACACAGAAAAAAAGCCACTATAGCACCTTTCTCATTTCCATCTTTCCACCCAGTTCCTTCCAACACGTAGGCTGCATGTTTTACCAGCTCAATTTATTTTATGCAGAAATGATGTAGTCTTAATCTTCATATTACTGGTTCTCAGAAATGTCTAATGTGTATTAATGCATGATATTTTTATTTTAATAAAAGTAATTAAATAATAAGATCTTTGCTCTTTCATTATCCTCCCCAACCCCCTTCCCCCTTTGGTGGTCAGCTGGCTCGGGAAGATTCTATGCAAGTTAGTATTAATATTATGAAGAACAATAACTACTATTAATATCAAGAAGAAAACTGAAATATCTGTTTTCCCTCCCCTGTGAAGATCAGAAAACAACTTATAGATTCAAAAGTATCAGACAGGAAACTGCTGTTCTCCATATTTCACAGAAAGGGTAATGAAGGGAGAGCAATGCTTCAGTACTTACCCCAGAGAGATGGGGACACTGATGGGGCTAAATCCCACTGTCAAAGCATAGAAGGAGAGGAACCTAACATGAAAAAATGGTTTAGGTGTAGAAAAGTGTGGATATTTGGGAACACTCAGAAACTCCACTGACCTCAGTGCAGCCAACTTGAAATAAACATAGAAAGTGGCAAAGGCTGCAAGAAGAGGAGACAGCCAAAGAAATACTGCTGGAGTTTAACCTCCCTGTCTGCCTGCACAGGATATAGTATGTTAAGATAAGGAAAACTGCTACTTAAAGGCAGGAGAGGAATACAAGCCTCTTCCACTTGCTCAGTCATTATCAGGGCTAAGTGAGCCTCAGCTTTTGGTGCTCCTGAGCTTGACCCAGGAAAGCAACAAAGCTAGCCTCTAGGGACCTAATCTGAACACATGATAATTACATCAGGTCACATAAGATATTTCCAAGGCAGCCAATAAAAGAGCCATTGTGCTTTGCCACAGTTAGACCACCTACCACAGCACCTGGGGCAGACCTACTTGCCTACTGCAGCACTGAACCTGTGAAAGGCTCCACCACCCCTCTTCAGGACAGTCATGTTTCAGCAGTAATTCTGGTGGCCTTGCTCACTCCTGTCCTAAGGCTGCAGACTGGGGCAACAACTCCTGCAGCAACATTTGTCAAGGGGTATTTGTATCAGGCATGAGTCTGGCAAGGAAGAGGGACCTTGTAATAACCAAATGCAGGTGCTGGGAACTGTAAAGAAGGTGATTCAGCCTCCTTACAGCTGCATTATATTTGCTCACAGAGACAGACTCAGCCCGTGTCAGTTGCCCACCCTAACCAGACCCCTGGCAGATCCCCAGAAGTGTGCCACTGGCATGGCAGGGGCCAAGGGACATGTCCTGCTCAAGGTGCTCTGCAGGCTGGCTGATCTTGCTCCGCATCCTTCCCCACAGGAGGAGATGGCCCCAATCATAGAATCACCTGATCTGGGAGGGACCCACAAGGATCATCCCATCCAGCTCCTGTCCCTACACAGGACACTCCCAAAATTCACACCATGTGAATGAGGGCATTGTCCAAATGCTTCTTGAATGCTGTGGATTATTGTTGCTGTTTAGTTAAGAAAGGAGCTGGAATTACAGATCAGGTGGTGCTTTAAATTGTTTGTTGGGAATTGAAGTCTCTTTAATAAGCACCATCTGTGTGAAGTTCAACACCAGAGCTCTTGTTGCAGAAAGCCCTTTACTTTAAAACCTGTTTTCTTTCTAAAGAGAACAGAAGGAATGTTATTTAATGCCTGTGTTAACCCCTGAGACTGCTGCCTTCAGTGAGTTACAGCCCCGTGAAACTGAACAAGCTCAGAAATAACACAGTAAGTGTTTGTCATCTTTATCCTGTGTGGTGTGGGCTGGTTTGTGATTTTCTTTCTCTTTTTTTTCTGGAGGGCACAGACTTATGGCTCATACTAGACTTCACTGCACACTCTCACATAGCAGGGATGATGATACAGGAGATTGTTACTCTTGTCTCATGAACAGCTTTTTGTTTAACAGTATTTGTACTGGCACTCACTTAAGAAGCCAAAATACAGCTAATGAGGGTCAAAGCTGGTTGTATAGGTTTCCATTGAGCTGTTAAATCATTAAAATCAGAGGAATTTTGTGTGAGTTTAATGCTCTTGGATAAGAAAAATGGCAATTCATGACCTCTACCACTACTCGTGGAGATGGAGCTGGGTTAGTTATAAATGTAACTAGGATGCAGCTCTGGCACAGCACGGTGATGAGGTCTTCCAGGCACAATGCTCTCGCTCTCCCTTCCAGCCAGACCTGCCACGGGGTAATAGTAGGAAGCACATGCAGCTATTTGAGACTTCCAAAAGGAAACCAAGCTTGCAAAGTCTGCATAGTTTCTGGTGCTTGTACCTCGAGCTTGACATTTCGGGCCCAGACAATGAGACTATTACAGTTAAACTGCCTCTTAGAGCAGCAGAAGGAAAGCTAATAGTGCCCTCTCTTGGAAGAGAAAGAAACTCTGTCTGCAGCATACATGATTTTAAAAATATGTCTCCTGGCAAACAGAGCAGAAAAAAAGGAACTTGCATAGGCAATTTCTTTTCCAGTCCACTTGGAGTATAGGCTCACGGTACATTTAATCCAACCTAAGTACGAGCTGCTGCTGGAAAGGGTTGCCACACTGATCCAATGGAAAATGAATCTTTCTCTTCTTTTGGCAGTTTAGTTGCAGTAGACTTGCAATGCAATTGCATGCACGATAGAGCTGATGTCTGACATAGCAACGTGTGTCTGAAGGACGTGACTCTATCCCTCGGTGAACAGTGTACAAGTGACAAGATCATAACAAGCGTGACATCATCCTGCCTTCAGAACCTCTTGTGCATGTTACTGTGAAGCATTCACTTTCCCTTATGCTCAGTTATTAGGTTTTTTTCATGTCTTATAAGAAAAGCAATATTGTGCAGACGATGCTGTGAAGAGTCTTAAAGTAAGACAAACAGGCTGTAGCAGGACAAAGAGATTTAGGTGCACTTTTGGTTGGTGATCATTAAACTGCTGGTTGGGAGTAGTCTTTTCCCAGCCATTCTGTTTCATATGAGGAGACTCCAGCGTAAATTTATCCCATTGCAGGAATAAAAAAGGTGATTTTCACAGAATGGCAGTTTTAGTCTTGCCTAATGCAAATAATGCCTTTGTATACTTTTAAAAATAAGTATATTGGTCCCCAGGGCTCACTAATATAAGATTATTACTAATACTTTTTTAATTGGTTCAGAACCCAGTGGAGATCTGCCTAAACAATCCTGCCACTCTATGTTTTCCTGTGAATAATGATGCTGGAATAGATTGTAAACAGGTGAGGCTCTGAATTGTTCTTGGGTTTGGGGTGCTAAGCCAACAAACCTGACTTCCATCAGACACCAACCGTGTAGGTGGGCAAAAGATCTTTGGGAGCTTGTCTTTCTTTTGTATTGCAGAGGGCAACAGGCAGGGCTCTGAGGCACATCTCCTTAAGTGATGTTTAACATTACAGGAGCACACACAGCTGCCTTCCTCCTGGAAGTCAGGCTGCTTTCTCCTCAGCTTCATATCAAAGCAAACCCATGCTGACATCCCTGATGAGGAAATCCTTGTGTACCAACAAGGTGTCACCCTGCCACGGGGTAGGCAGCAGCAGGGTGCACAATCATAGTTACTCAATGGTGAGGCTTCTCCCAACAGACACTTGAAACCCAAACAAAAAAGGCAGGCACCAGGCAGTTTCTGGGAGAAACAGTGATCTATGAGTGATTAAACAAAACGTGATTAGGCAATGGTTATTAGAGGTAGCACTGATCCCGAATTAGTCCTTGTAAGCATCCTTGTCAGAGCACTAATTGCATTGGCTTTTCTAATGCTTCCCTTCAACAGAAGCTGGTTCAGACCAATAGGTCACCTCTCTCAGGGGACAATGCTCACTGGGAAGCTTGAAGTCATTATTTAGCCAGAGATGAGCCCATTGGAACGCAGGAAGCTGGGTCAGCTCGGAGGATATCCACCAGGGTGGCTGTAGGGTAAAACCAGTGACAGGAGGCTGGAGGTGGCACATTCAGCCTACCCAAAGTAATCCTGCAGAGACCTCCCTGGTGGCCCTGGCTGCTTCATGGCATGTAACACAAATTTAGCTTCAGAAGAACCCTGGGAGGTAGGAAAGCATATTACACATAGCTAGGGAAGTGAGAAAAAGAAATGCAAACTGGGTTGGCCTAAGGAAAGGGAGCAAATAAGTGGTGCAGCTGCGTAAAGGGTTGTCAGGATGGAAGAATGGCATCTCAAGGACAGAGAGAAGACTTGGAGGAGAGATAAACTAAGAAAAGATATGTCAGAGTTTTCTTGACTGGCTTAAGAAAACTGGCATTTTCTTTAAAATAAATTGGCATCAAAGTTAGGTTGTTTTTGTTGAGTGTATTAACACACCCACATACCATTTCCTAAGTTATTAACTAAAGCACGAGATGTAGGAAGAAACGGTTTTAGGCTAAGTACCTATAGATGTCAATTTTTGAGCCCATATTTAAGACTTCCATTTAAGTCAGTGCAATTTCACAAACATTAGCTCTGTACCTGAAGTACATACAGGCTGCAGACTGTTTGTGTACTGCATGTTTCTTGGTAAGGTTTCTTGGGTACCCAGCACAGCCAGATCCCTCTGAAATAAACCTGTTAGATTTTGGGTGGAGAATAAGACCCCCTGTACCAAGCATGACTTCTACAAAGAGATACTGGATATATGGTCTTCTGGTCTAACCTTTCCATGCAAAGAGGTTTGCTCCTCAGGTAGAACAGGGCATGGACATGTATATCCTCTTGCAGGATGAGATTTCTTATTTTGCAAGCCTGTCAACTGCTTACATAGAGAAAATATAATTTCAAAGACTTTTTATTGAAGCACAGTATCACAGTATCACAAGGTTGGAAAGGACCTCTGAGATCATCAAGTCCAACCTATAACCCAACACTGACACCAACCATCATCTAAACCATGGCACTCAGTAGGTGACATTTAATCCTGAATTCTGGGTTACTGAATATCATTCAAAATGTTTGCTCAGAAAACTTTATTGGGTGAAAGACTGCTATTCTAGTAACATATATGTCAAACTACATTAATGAACACAAATTTATGCTTTTTCACACAAAGAAACACCAAAAAAAATTACCCAGAGGCTACTGGGAGATTAATAAATATGTTTGTTATAAGCTTAATTACTCCAAGAGATAAACATGCCCTATTTCTCAAGTATTTCCCTTGAGCACCTGGGACAGGAAAGATATTTTGCTACATAGATCTTCGGTCTGATGACATCCAGCCAGAACTTTAATAATGCTGAGAGAAACCAGAAGGCAAACCTGGCTGCAGCCACTCCTGAAACACTTTTGGTAGTTCACTTTCATTCACCAAGCAGAGGAGTTCTTCCCTGGTGCTGCTTCAGCTCTCCAGTGAGTATAAAGCAATGGAGTCCAATTGGAGCCCTGCTGATTTACATCCACTGAGCCAGTGATGCTTTATTTCAGTTTACAAATTTATGGCTTGTCCTCTATTATGTTGACTATGCTTTTTGCCTTGAAATATGTAATAGAGGCATAGGGACATAGGGTATTGAAAACATAAATGCAGAGAGAGCAACTGCTTACCCACAGGCAGTCAGAAATTAGTTCTTGGTAAACTTGTAGTGATAATTTATCATATAATTTCAAAGAAAATAAGGATAATTATTTATGTGCTATAAATGCCTTCGTTCCATCATCATATTTACTCTACAATAAATACTTTAACATAGGCTTCTTGGCTGTGAATTTGCTCTCTGCTGGGGAAATGCATTTTTTTTTCCATTTTGCAGGGAGCTTTTATCTTTAGAAAGTTCTTACTCTGCATCTTACTCTGCATATTGCTCTGTGTCACTACAAACTCTCAGTAGCACTGCTGGTGTCACTGTCATAGTGCTCTGGATGCTTTCTAAAATGGAAGGTGCATTTTACCATATGGAGAAGCGTTGCAGGCAAACAAAGTAATCAAGTGATTAGCAGTGGCTAAGATGAAGTCCAACAGCTGCTATTTGCACCTTCTCAAGATATCCTCATGTCTCAGCTGTAAACACATTTAAATGTGTAAATGCCCCAAAATATGTCTCTACCAATATAAACAATTTCAAAAACCTTAATAAATTCAGTGCAACCAGATTGGTGGTAGAATAGCAGTAGCTAATTTTATTGAATATGAAAATAAAGTAACTTGTGTGGTGAAGGGTGCTGCTGTTTGCCTTGATCCATGCTTCGGTTCCTGTGGAAGCGCAGAGTAGATTAAGAACCTAACAAAGACAATGGGAAGTTTCTTTATTAAAACAGCAGAAAGCTCTGAGAATTAGACTCAAATCCAGTTGTTGCTGCTGAGCTTTTGTGCTTAGAAGAATAAGATCCACTAGTGCAGACCGTTTAGCACTTGGCTCTTTAACTACTGTCATTTTGTATGGAATTGCATGGAAAGGGGGTTTTGTCAAACATGCCAGTGGCAAAGCTGCTGTCACACCTTCTCTATCTTGCCAGGGTAGGATGCACTATGCTAAGCAGAATGTCAGTGTGGCTGCCTTAGTAGATGAGAAGAGTTAGTCTCATAGATCTTGTTCAATAAGTTTCCTTTCCTGGTTTGCAAGGTTCTGTTTCTGATGCTTGATGCTCCTTGAAGTCAAGGAGAAAAATCAGATGGACTTTAATGTTACAAACAAGGAGGTTCTTCCACTTGGCCCACAGAGGTGTTTGCTGGTGGTGCACAAGGTGGCACTTGAGTCCAGCCTCCTCCTGTGCCAGCACAACAAAAGGCAGCAGCAGATACATGACAAAGTGGAGAGGGTCCTTGCTACTGAGAATCTGGCAGCAGAGTGGATTCATAGCAAACCACTTCAGTGCAGCATGCAAAACAAAGAAGCTGTCAAAAATCCCACCTTTATGATCATCATCATGTTCAGCATTAATAAAAAGTAAAAAGAAAGAAACCTTTTCATCTTCAAAGTCCTTTACAAACATTCACTAATTAACCTTCAGTCTCTCAGTGTTGCAGCTATCATGGGAAGGGCCTCAGGGGAAATGTTATTAAAGCTCCTACGTATCCCTTTAAGGTGTTGGTTGAAGCACAGATTTCTTTTATTTTAACTCATCACTGATGCAACTCACTTCTATAAATACTTCAAATAGCACTAAAAATGTTATTGAAATCTATATATTTGTATATAACCTGTGTGAAAACTTATGCATCATTTATAGCTCTCTTATGCTTTTAAAACATGACTAATGGCACATTGGCCCTCTCTGCTGGAGCAAATATCTCTAGGTGGGTCTGCAAAGCCTTGCATACATGATTACCTTTGTAAAGCAGTCCCACAGAAGCTCAGTCAAGATACTCATGGTGTAAAGCAAGCATGCAACATCTCCACGAGCCAAGCCATAATGAGTATTAAGTATTAAGTTTGGACCATTACTCCTGTTTGCATAGGTGGGCCTTTATGCACAAGAAGGCCTTTCAGCTCTACTGTGGTTGCTGCTCTCACTTGTTTTTGTCTGGGCACCCTTACACACTGGGGAGGCAACTTTATGGATCACTTGGAGGCCCAAATCATAGTTTGCCCCAAGAAGCTCCACTGCAGTGGGATTTGCTGCCGTGCCACTGATAAGAACCATCAATCATTTGTGCTTCTTATAAAAGCCAAGTTGAACTCACTAGCTGACAATTGTAATGTGAAACTGTAGTAAATTGTGTATTTTTAAATGACATAATTCTGTATATATTCCCTCTTAGATTTATGGGCATCAAAAATACCGAATGGCATAATGTGAATCCCTTTATGAAAGCTCGGAGAAAGAGATCTCTAAGTGGCTGAGTCTTTTTTACAATGGGATTTGAATAACCAGATCACTTAGGACCCTGTTCCTCAAAGTAATATAGTCTCCTAACAGGTATTACCATCTGATTCCTACAGCTTCCAAAATGCTATCCTGATTAATTTACAGAAACTTTCCCTTAACCCCTCACAAACCTTTTAGGAAAGTGGTCATAAAGTTTAGTTTCCCATCATTGGCTACAGTAAGGTCTGAGAATCCACCTAAAAACTAATACTGAATCATGTGTTTATAGGAGGCATTTCTTCCTGCTCAGAACCAAACCCTAGATGATTTATGACTTTCTCATAGATTCTCTTGTCTGATGCAGTTGTGAATCATTTAGTGTCACAGAGCTCTGCTGGAGACTACATCACTCAAAAAGGCTCTGCCATGATAGAGTCCACATATGTCTTCAGATTTTGGGCTTCTGTGATGACCACCACAACAAAGTGATAGAATTCTTGTAAGCAGACATCACTTAAAATTAAACAAGATCACCAAAACCAGCTATTTACTAGTCCAGTTGCAATTTTTACCGGTTACACCAGTTAGTTAAGGGAAGCTGTACGAGCAGAAAACTAGTTCCATAAAGTTGCAGGTGAGTAATGGGAATCATCACAAACTTTTCTTCAGCCATCATTTGCTAACTGTGTTGAAAGCAAAGCAGAGTTGTCCAAATAGGATATTTTCAGTTTTGTTGTGTGGAAATGGTTGCCAGGCACTCTAAAACACCAAACAGACTAGGAGCAATGGAATTCTCTTCAACTTCCCTGCGGGAAGAAAGGTGCCTCTGTTGATACAGAAGAAAACATTTGGGTAGGTCTGCACTGAGGGACCTCAAACTTTTCACTGAAACTTCTGTCTCAGCTTCACACAAGGCAGCCTTCATATCTTCCACTTCTTTGAGGCATGTAACTATCATTTGTTTGCATCATACAAAGGGTTTCCTCATCTTTCAGAGAAACCTTCCTCACCAGAGAGTTCAAAGAAAGCTTGGGTTCATGTGGCACAGCTGAAGTGCATCTCCTTACGTCTTGTAAACCCACACCACCTCTTCCTTCTGCAAAGCCCTGCAGGACTCCTGAAGCTCCTTGATTACCAGCACTTTTTCCCAGGTCAGTTTTCCACAGTGGGACCATTGTGCCCAACTTGCAGACTTGGTCTGGAACTTAGCAGTGCTAAAGTATCTTGTCTGGGTATCTGGGGGTGTTTGTGTTAAAATCCTACCCCCCATGTACTCTTTTTAAAACTGTTTTCCCCACTCTTCCCCTTTTCCAGTCCTTGAAGTGGTAGGTGAACACTCACTGTCCTTAGAGCTGCTGCCTGTTTATCAACAGCATGCACTGAAGTGCACACAGCTACACATCACAAAGACAGACCACTCAGGAAACAAGTGGTTTCAGGAAAAAAACCAAATCCATGGTAATTCTGAAAAAATAAAAGTTCAATAGTAGGAGATGAGGCTAGATAAGCTTCTTAAGAGCTTACTTCTTTAATCTGTTGAGGACACTTTATTCAGGTATTTATCAATAACTAGAAACTACACAACATTTCCTTTTTGTCTATTCTAAACTCCCCATCTGTTTATATTCAAAACTAGAGATGGAAAGAAAGAGAAATATTCATAGAGAGACTCAAAAAACCCATGGAAGTGGTAGAGGACTAGGATTAATTTCTAAATTAGTGATACAGAGCTGCTTTGAATTAGGTTTTGCTGAAAGCTCTCTTCTAATGACTGTTTGACGTATGTGAAGTAGGTAGAGTGATTCAGTTTGATTGCTCGAATAAAACGGTGACGTCACCAAAATGCTGGATCTAATCATCAAGAAGATGGGTCTGCCCATTTATCCTTGGAATTAGCCCTTAGGAGACCTTAGTACCACAGAAGCTTGCAATGTCTAATTGTATCTGAACATCAGTGATTTCAGCCTTTACAGTTTCAGCCAGAATATAACTTCCTGTGAGCATAAAGATCAATACATGATCAAGAAATTATGCCCATTATGCCCACATCTAAGTTGGGAATGGAAGCATCAATGCACTCCCCTTTTTTTCCCATTCTGAAACAGCTTTTGGCTCAGAAATAACGGAAGCAGTGTGAGGAAACATCTCTGGTGAAAGGATCATAACTCTACTTCCCATACCACCTTTGCCAGGCTTGGGCTGCTAAACCTATACCACTCACGCCAGCAACATGTCTGGTCCTCTTGTTCTGCTTAACACCTCACCTATCTCACCACATCTCAAACAGCTCGGTGTAATCCTAAAGAAACACCTTTTGTCTCCATTATTGTATTCCTTGAGCAAGAAGCACCTCTCTGGGAATGTCCCCCAGGCTTTTCATTTTCTCTCACTCCACTCTCACCACTCATTTGTGTTACATGAACAAAGAATTCCTGCTTGCCCAAACCAAGGAACTTTCCTGGCCAAAGCTAGGAAAAGGTTAGGCTTTTTCCTTTTTTTCTCTTTTTTTCCTGTTTTTTTTTCTGTTTTTTTCTTTTTCCCTTTTTCCTTTACTTGCTGTTTAGGCCATAATCATCATCTTAACCTCACGAGACCCTGTACCCTCTTTCCACCCTTCCTTTACCTCCTCAAACCACTCTACAGCTCTTCAGCTTCACGCCCCTTCCCGCTCTCTGACCTCAGTCCTGTGCTCCTTCACATTAAGAAGTAGCCCTGGCTAGAGCCACACGCTGTTCAGGAGGCCAAATCTGACACAGCTGCAAGGAGGAATGCACCTTGCTGAGGAGGAATATCTCATAACCAAAGCCTGTAGCTACCTCCATCCTGTCAGCCACTGAATTCATGATGCTGATGCTGCCTTCTCCCCTCAGGGCTGCTTTGTTTGAAAGATTTTTTTTTCATTTCTTTTTTTTTTTTTGTGGAAAGCTGATAGCTTAATTCACTTAATGAAGCACTCTCTGCAGCCTGATGATGGTGATTTATTCTGCTTCCCAAGTGGTTTAATTCTACATCGGTTATTCTTGATTTGTCGAAAAGGAACAGTAATTGGAATGGGAATCACAGCAGCCACTTCAGATCAAATTATGCAAGAATTCCCCACAGTCTTCACTGGGCCATAGTTTTTCTCTTTTCTGGCTGCATATTTTTTTCAATCTCTGCCAAAAAATGCTTCTTTTTGTTGAAATTTCCAGCAAATATAACTCAGCAGTTTGGAACAGGAATGTTGTGTCAGAGGGGAAGAGAAAAATGGAAGATATCTTATAAGTAAAACAATCTCAGGCTTTTAACAGTCCTGAAAACAAAGCAGTTATCCACTGTACTAGGCTTTTCTCAGCAGCTCTGCTTTTAGGTATCATGAGAGAAACTGATTCTGCATGAACAGATTCTTCTGCTGTGCTAGTAGGCTGTGGATGTCAGAAACTCTTCACTGCGTCAGACTAGATGCAACGTTCATTGGGCTGTGAAGTCTGGCCAGTTGCTTTCAGGACACAGAAGGCTGTTGGGAATGTACCATGCTTTGCAAGGCAAACAGATCCTCCCAGCATTTCAAGGTAGGTTCTGATTCAGAGATATCCCCCATGAACATCACTGTGCAAAATCTAAAATATGTCTTCCATTGCATGTTGCTGCTAGGGGGGCTCTCTGAAGAACAAACTTCTCCCTCAGACCAAGTCAAGTGAGACAACACTGCTCATTAGAGTTTGGACACCTCTGGGTGCCTTCTGATGGGTTGAATCCAGTGTAAACGAGATGAACTGGGCTATCAGAAATGTATTTTTGTCCAGGTTCAGTTGTTTCACAAAAGTAGAGCCCTAATTATGTTCATGCTCAAATAGTTGAATATTGAGATTATATATGTCCAGTATTTCATAGCTCACTAATGTAGGAAGTACCAACGTGGGTCAACACGCAATGGCTGACAACCACGGAACGCCTTCAGTTTGGAAAACACTGTGAGGAATTCAGGGTGGCTTATATGCTGGATTTCTGTATGGGCAGATTTCACTTGGTCTTTAAATGAATGCTGCAGAGAGGGGAAAAAAGGATGTAAGGAGCACCTCCTCAGCTTTTCAAACTGTGCCTAGAAGAAGCAGCTGCACTGAGAGTAGCCTCAGTGCTACTATAAGTATGTCAGTGGTGGCATGAAATGATTTTGTTGCCAGGCCCTCAGTGTCCTATCTTATGTATTTGTAAGCCTGCAAAAAATAATTTTGTGATGATCTTGTATGTGGAACACTTACTATCCCAGGATCTCACATCCTCAGATCTGCCAAAGACAAAATTAATGGCTCAAAAGACATCTTCCACCGGATCAGGCTGCTCGAAGCCTCATCCAGCCTGGCCTCGAACACCTCCAGGAATGGAGCATTCATAAGTTCTCTGGGAAATCTGTTCCAGTGCCTCAGCACCCTCACAGTAAAACTTTTCTTTGTAATATCTAATCTATATCTCCCCTCTTTCAGCTTAAAACCCCTTGTCCTATCACTACACGCTCTGATGAAGAGTCTCCCCCAGCTTTCCTGTAGGCCCCAAAGTGTCCATGTCCAAGTGATATAGTTGAGCTTTGGCAAGATTTGCATCCAAACTCAGATCCACTCTTCCTTAGCTTAGAAAATGCTCAGAACAAAAGAAGACTGAACTACAAAATGTGCTGTGATCAGACACCTTTTTATTAGTTTGAACACGACACTGCCATTCAGTGTGTTATAAAACATTAGGCATCAGAAAACATCCACTTGAATACTGGCTGTAGAAAATGAATCCAAAAATTTGGCAAACAGAACATATCTGACAAATATGTTAAAACATAAATCTTAAGTTTATCTTCTCCTGTACTTAAACAACTCCTGGCTTGAAGACGGATGTAGTGAATATGTGTATTCCCCAGTACCCTATATAACCAGTAAATCAATTCAGTCTGGGCTTGAACACAAAATCTATTCCCAGAGGAATCTTCCTGTGATTCTTTTGCATCCTGAGGCCCTTGGCAAGAATCCTGACAAACAAGGTTAAACTCAAAAGAGCCTCAAAATACCTGAGGCAGTGTGTTTCTAAGCCTTGATCAGCTGGAAAAGAGGGAAACATTTCTTTTTTCAGGGAGAGAAAAAAAGAACAGAGAGAGGTCATTTAAGCAATGCAAACTCAACATAGATACCAAGAAGGAAAAAAACCAGCAACATTGACAAACCAGGAAGGCAGCAGGCAGAAAACAACACATCACTAATGTTGTTAGTAGACCCAAAATAGCACAGAAATGAATTTGTATCATACACAAAGGAAAATTTAGGGATGGTGTAGACTGTAACCAGCTTTAGCAGTCAGTGAACTCTGTAGTCACCATCGATAGCTGTGACACGGATCCTCTAAAAGTGATTTGATATCCTTGATAAGAGAGGGACTACAACCAATGCCAATGTTTTCCACCAGAGGCAGGTCTTTTGCAGAATAAATATCCATTTACCATATTTTACTTAATAATGTGAATTCTGAAAATGTCACAAGCACAACACATACAAATTTTTTTTTTAATGAATCTGTCTGATGAGAGGTCAGGCCACAACAAAACAAACTGCTTTTCTTATTACACCAATGCCCTTCAGGTTTGACCCTGGATGAGATGGTAGCATCATAAGGACATCCGTGTGCCTGTTTATCTCCTTCTGAGGGTTGCTACCCCGTTGCTACAAAGAGTTAATTAATACCATCAAGATTCTATGTGTACAACACACGTTAACTATCATAAAGTTAATGTATCTTTTATTGAGAAGAGGAGCCATATAAGTGCAGTTCAATGAAAGATATTTCTGTTAATATGCTGAAGCACTAAGAAAGGCCAAAATATCTCCAGATAAGGACTGATGTAATCGAACAGAATTGTAACAGAGAGAAAAGCAAAACATGCTGTAATTCAAAGTTAAGTTCTCCACTAGCTGCAGAAATAGCTGTGTGATGCTCTTTGGTTTGCTTCGCTTAGGAAGAGTGATGCACAGAGGTCCATTTTAGCCATGGAACCCTGAATGTCAGAGACCAATTGATGAAACCTAGAAGCAAAGAAAGAAGTAATGAATAAAGTCTTACTTCATCAAATTACATTAAAACTTCCGAGTCTTCCCAATTCTTTCTCACAATACTGTCAGGGAAATCAGGAAAGTGGCCATATATCTAATGTGGGGTTTTTTTCTTATTCAGCTGGCCATGCACAGGCATCTATTCAGAATCTTCTGTGCTGATTTCAAGACAAAAATACTATTCTTTGAATCTTAGTCGCGTGAGCTCAAAACATGCTATACAGCTAGGACAGCACAAACCAGATTTTAATTTGCTTTCCTTTTCACTCAGAGAATTATTTAACTAAATCCCAGCCAAAAAAATTCTTCAAGTTACAGGCAAGTTCTAATCACTGGTGATGAATAACTATTAAGCCAGGAAAAGAAAAAACAATCACGCTCAGTTCTTAAATATCATATGTTGAGTTTTTCAGGATTTGCAAATTATCAACATGCTCTTGTTAGAAATCCTTCCTCCCTTCTCTGCAGCACTCCTGTTACAAAAGATGCTCAATTTATTGCTAGACAAATAGGGACACTTACACTGTTTTGGAGTGCAGACGCTGTTTCTTAGAGCAGGCATCTGTTCAATAGCTTCTGATACGAGGCAGATAAGCAGATCATGTTCTCTGGACACTGTGCTGCTGAGTGCTAACTAAATCTCCACTCATCTTCGAGAAAAATCTGAGCTTAACCAGCTGCAGCACAGGTTACCTAACTGGAAGTGCAATAATAAGCATCCTGGACACAGAAATCAGAGATCACCTAATTGCATATTAACTTTTCTTTGCTGAGGTGCTTGAAGTTACAGATTAAAAGGCTTCTTCTTAAATTTTAATCTAACTCATTAAGGGGAAGTGCTTGTTTATAATACAGTAAGAATAGCCAAAATTTAAAGTAAGCACTATGCATAAATCCTTCTCTTTGTAGAGAAGTAATATGTCCCATATACATTAAGACTTTGCCTAATTTATTGTTACAGTCAGTGAGGTCTTCTGAGGCATCACTAGCAGAAGAGCTAGCTCTGCACTAGGAGCTCTGTTCTTCAGCTAATTAAGTTACCATGTGTTCTTTCTTAACAGAAGCAAACTTTTACTGTTATTTTCTCTAAAAAAAACCAAAACAACCCTGCTGTTTAACTCCTCATAGGTAGAAGATAAATGATTGCCTTGAATAACACTTCAAAGCCTCAAGCATTGGAAGGAAACAATGCTGACCTTATGGCTGCTTCTGTCTCTTTTCAAAAATCAAGCAGACACATTTAAGACTTACGGGTGACTGTGCCTCAGGTACAGCTCTATTTCATCCCCCAGCATACATCACATGGGATTCTTGAGTTCCTATAAACTAGACACACATCATATATTTCAGGCATTCTGCTTGCCTCAGTTAGATGCAGAGAAATCTTTTTCCTTTTTTTTTCCCTTTCCCAGTAACAGCAGGACTCTGCTTAAGAACAAAGAATTAACAAATCCTGTCTGCTAAGGACAGTTACCTCCCTCACCCAACCTATCTACTGCCACTCTTGCAAGGTGCAGGTCAACGTGTGCCTCTGCTCAGAAGGGTAAAGGAGGGTATTCGCAGCCACCGGTGCCTGAGGATAATGACTCCAGATAAATACCCAGGAGATTAATGTGAAATAAAGCTGGAACTCATTTAAATTTAATTCCCTTTGCTTCTGAAGCTTTCTCAGAAAACACACTTAACTGAGAACAGCTTCTTCCTTCCCTCCTACTCCATGACTTTTCAAAACACATACCAGAGCAGATGCCAGAATTTCTGTTAAAGAGTGGAAACCTGGTTGTAATGGGTCTTTTGCTATCAGATATCAAGATTCAGGATGCAGTGGGGATAGTAGGCTGGTCACCAAGTGGAAAGCAAAATATTTTTTCCCCATGCTACAGGACAGTTCCATTTGCATCTCAGACCCACTTACTGCGTCGAGGGTCTCCACCTGCTTTCCCCATGTGAAAAGGAAGCACGGAGTCCAGCCTCTGCCCCAGGGCTCATGTTTGATGCAGAGATCCCAAGACCCCTGCCCTTGGAGAGGAGTGCTGCCACAGAAGAGGGGTTCAAATAGATGTGGAAGTTGCAATTTGCAAAGTGTATGGGGGAAGGAAGACCCAGCACCACACCATAAGGCTCCTGGCTGCTGTGTCCCCAGGTGGGGTGAAAGAGCTCAGGTCTAGGACAACTCTACATGCAGACAACTCTAAGTCAGACCCTAAGCCTAACCCTAAACCTAACTCTAACTCTAATGATCCCCACAGAGCTTTTCTGATGAATGCACAGTCTGTGGTAGCTATCACGCAACGCCTTTTGCTGCTGCTGCGTTAGAGATCTGATTGAAGCCAGCACTAGTACATACAGACCCTTTATTTGGGGGCACTCTTATGAACAGAGCAGGACTGAAGTGTCAGTATGAAACCAGGTTTTACATTCCCAGTTTCCCAAAATGGTCATAGCTCTCCAGTGACCAACAGACTAGACTACATGGTTGGAGAGTACAAATAAGCAAATGACAACTTTGGAAGCGTTTATAGTTTCTGCCCTGGTTAATAAACACAGAGCAGATTTTGGGGCTAAACATATTTCTCTACTATTGCTGCTGTTGCTTCTGGTCCTTGTGGTCTCCAGGATTCGTATAGTCTGCTTGCATCTCTTCTTGTATGCTTGGTCTTTGACACTAAGGTTGTGTTTTGTCCAGTCTTCCAGGGGAGACTGGATGAGGCACTGAGTGCCATGGTTTAGATGATGGTTGGTGTTAGTGTTGGGATATAGGTTGGACTCGATGGTCTCGGAGGTCCTTTCCAACCTTATGATACTGTGATACTGTGATACTTTCTCTTCCACAACACAATTATCCTGACTTCTGCCAACCAAATTACCAGCCCAACCAGCCTGTTGAAGTTATTAGGATTTCATTACACACACTAGATGTAATTCTTTACAGGCCTCCTACAGTTCCTTAATTACATCTTGTTCTCCAGGTATCATTATTCCTCAACTGGTCCCAAACTGAAATCAGTTTTTAAAAAATATTTAATCACATTCCTTTCTTACTTGTGGTTGTCTAACATCCATATAAAACTAAAGATGCCTTATAATAACCTTGTATATATGAAGCTTGGAACTGACAATTATTTGTAAAGATAATAACAGTCAAGCCTGCTGTGTTCCTAGTCTTAATTTAATAGAATAATGGCAATGCAAGCCTGGTAAGGACCTCCTGGGATCATACAGTTCCTTTTCCTCTCTGAAGGATAGGGCTATTATACCTAGACTATGCCTAATAATTTGTCTAGCTTGATCTTAAAACCCTTCCATAAACACTCCTATTCATATTTAGGTACTGCACCACAGATATTTCCTAATACTAAACCCTAAAATGTCTCAAAAGCAAATTCATTGAGTTCATCAAAGTCTATTTTGCAAGGGTACTTTGAGAACAAATCGTCACCTTTCTCTTTAACAAGCCTTTGAGTACTGGATTACTATTACATCTTACCTCTTGTCTTTTCTTTCCTGTACCAAACAAAGCCATTTCCTTCAATCTTTTCTCAAAAATTAGGGATTTGGCTCTTGTTTTCTGGCCATGTTTTCTTCACCTCCCACCTGTTTGATTTCCTTTCTCTTTCCAATTTAGTAACACTTCAGAAATTGTGGTGCCCCAAACTGTTCTGTGCCAATGCCAACATCCCAGGGCCAAACAGAGAAGGATCATTACCTTATATATGTTAACTACAACAGTTCTGTCAGCAGTGCTGATTTGCTTAGCTTTGTAACAATATCACATTACAACAATTTCACTGGTCATAGCTCCTTAGATGGCTCCATTAGAGCAACCACATCTCTCAAGTTCCTATTTTATAACGTATTTAATAATTTCCCTTGCCCATGGATAACTGTTTGAATTCGAGTACTGAATTTTTGCTTGTTGGCTTCTAATCCTGTATCTCAAAGAGCCTGTAATCCCTCATAGCCTCATGTTTTTTGAAAACTTGTGTTTCATGATCTGAGTTAATGAAAATCCTGAGCAGAAATACGGCTTCTGCAGTGCCCTGCTTTTAATACCTTCCCAGTTTAACATCAAACCATTTGAGTGTGTTCTTACTGTATCATGACTCTGGGTAGATATAAGTTTCTTCTGTTTCCTTAAGAGTGTATTAGGTAGGACCATGACAAAAGCCTTTGCAGAGTCAAGATATTACCGCTGCTTCTCCTTTATCCATAAGAAGAATTAACCTGTCAAAGAGGAAACAAGATTTGTTTGACATGATTTATTCTCAACAAATCTACTCCAGCTGTTTTTATTAGCTTATTATTCTCTAGGTACTTGGTACATTGATTCTTTAATAATTTAGTCTTGTATATCTTTCAGGATAACACAGACAGACTTCTTTTACCTCTGTTGAAGGATGAGGTCTGTGCATTTTCTTCTAGCTCCTAGAGAATCTTCTCCTCTTTTGTTACCGATGAGTTACCGATGGTTCACATACTGCTTCAGTTTCTCAGATATTCTAAATTCCACCAGGCCACTCTAACTTTAATAGATGTAACACATTAAACAATTTCTAGCCTCTTCTTTCCCTACTCAGGCTCATGAATCTGTTCTTTTGTAAATAACCTAATTGCTTTAGGCATTTGCTCACAATTTATGTCATGCATGAAGCAAAGAAGTCATTGAATATCTTGGCTTCCTCATCATGGTCTATTATTTGCAATCTTCCTCTGCTAAGGAACGAGCCTGAATTTTACTTTGCCTTTTTCTGCTCTTATAGTGTTCATACAATCTTTTCACATTAATTTTATCAGCCTTAGCAGTAGTAAGTCATTGTGTACTCTGTCCTTCTAGGCTCAATCATACACTTTTGGTCTACTTTTTTTTTCTACTCAGCTTTAGCCAGATGTTTTTGTTCCTCATTTGTAAATATATCCTTTTTTAATATTCAAGAATTTAAAGAGCTTCTGCTGCAGCTATCCTTTCTTCTTATTCCTTTCTCCTTCAGAGCATGATAATTTGCTGTTTTGTCTTAAATACAGCTTTGTTCAGTAACTGCTATCTCTCCTGCACTTCCTTATCCTTAAATTATCCTCCCATGAGAATCCTCTTACAAATTCCCTGAGTTTGTCAACGTCTGCTTTACCAAAGTCCATTATCTCTATTTTGCTTATCTTATGCTGTCCTTTTCTTAAAATAGTGAATATAATCAATAGCTTTGCAACCATTTCCTCCCCCTTAGTCCCTGGAATCCATCATTTTCACAGAAGTTGGCCCAGTGTGTTAAGAAACCACTGTGTCTGAAAGCTGCTGTAGTTTCCAGTCAAACAAAGGATATTGAAAAGCAAAGCATGTCCTGCTCAAGCCTTGATACAACAATACTTGATAAGAGTCAGCATTACTCCAGGCATGTGTAAAGGTGATCTGCTTAACTCAGAGGTGATGTGGCAACCGAGTTGCAACACACACGTGGAGAATGAATGTTAATCTATTTTGTTACTTGAGAAAACCTAAACCAGTTACCCCAGCAGTGTTTAGAGTTTCTAAGGTGTTGGCAATCACCACTCACATTGTCCAAGCATACAAACTCCTGTGCTCTATGACTTCTTAGCACCCTCATAACTGCAGAGGGATATTCATATTGGTACTTTTCTGCCTTATGGTGAACTGCATCCAGTCCAACTGTGATGGAAGGACTATACAACAACTAATCACTCCTCTATTCTGCAACCCAAAATGTTTTTTCAAAGCTAAAGTATCTGAGGGAAAAAAGGGGAGCACACCCCACATAAATTCCTTGCCTGTTCAGGTCAGGAAAAAACCTAAATATGGCACTATTAGTAGCCTCTTTTATACCAAACTGACAGATTTTAAATAGCTTCCAGGAGGGCACCACTTTCATATTTCAGCTGTCTTCTCATTATTGTTAGACCTGGAGGCTCAGTGCTGGATGACAGAAATATTTGTACAGTTAAACACCAGGAGAGAGCTACAGAAACAAACACACATCAGAAAACTGTCTGCATGGGGAGTTCACTTCAGACAGAAATCTTCCTTTAAGCCATAAAATGGAAAGCTGCCTAGATCCATCCTTTTCCAACTTTCTCTTATCTCTCAGCCCAGTGATTTGGCTCATCATTCCCCTGGCAGAATTTTAAGCAGGTTTCCATCCCCACGTAAATACCACATGTGCAGAACTGTTCATGACAATTAGACTTTTAAAGCCTGCTGTAGGAAATCTCACCCAGAAGCCCAGTGAATACTACAACCACCTCACTTGCCAACATACCTCTCTCAGCAGGAATTTTATGAAGAGAAAAAAACAGCTATGCTCTCTTAATCACTGGATACTAGAAGCTGTCAATAAATGAGACACTCTTTCATCTTCCCAGAGACCACTGTACTTCCCAGAGATCCAGGAATACAAGAATCTTGGTTTACTGGCTCACAACAACCACGTTATAGAATTATTTTTCAAGATGTTTGTTGAGGTATTTCTACAAAGCCTCATCAAAAAGTTTCTCAAAACCCCTCCTTCTTTGGTAGTTAAGCCCCTCTTTTTGTTTACAGCCTGAATTCTATCATTTAAGTCTTCTGCTACCATATTCTGATCATTCTCTGCAAAATTAACCAGGTTCTCCCCTTATTTTCTGTACAGACGTTGTTAATATGAATGTCCATTAGGATTAGTCCCAAATCCACACTTCTTTTGGTTTACCATCAACTCTATTGCCTTTCTTCTAGCCCTACATATTCCCTTCAGTAACACACTTTTGCCTCCCCTTCCACTAGGTCCTTGCTTACTGTATAATAATTGCATTAACCTGCTCTTGGGTTACATGTGAAATTAACTAATTATGCTGTTGCAACTGTGCAAATGAGTGAGAGCTACTGCACATCCTTTAGCTACAGAACTGCATTTCTCATCAAAGAACAGCAGTGTGTTTCTCCACTGAGTGATGACTTACAAACCCACATTGTATTTTTTTCCATTTATCTCCATCTCTGCTATTAATGATTTCTTCATCATTTTCACTAAATCTTTGCACTCAACTGAGGTCACACTAATGGTTGATAATGGAGGACTTCATTATTTCTCTATTTGTTAAACAAGTCTTATACGTGCCTTTCTCCAACCACACAGTATTGGCTAATTTGACAACTGCAGGGATAAGCACCACTAAGAGAACTGCAGTTTCATTTGCCAACTTTTACAATCCCACTTCAAGTGGGTTTTAAATACTTTGGTCTGTTTCAACCCAAACCTAGTATGTGATAATTTGTTCTCCTTCACTTATTCCTGTTACCCTGTTTCATTGCCACATTCTGTAACTACTGTGTTACTGAAAACTAAGCCAAAATATTCATTTCGCTTTTCACTAAACTTAGATTACCCTCATAATTTCCTTAATACTATTTTAACCTTCTCCTTACTTTACTTTAAAAAAACAATCTCTTTTTCCTTGTTCTTTGTTACTTACACAGCTAAAGGGATTTTACCATTATTACAGCACTAGTTGGTTCCTTTTGCAAGATCTCAGTCACCTGAATTTGGGGAATTCTGCCTGAATACCTTCTGACAAAACAGGGCTTTTTTTGGCTATTCAAATCAGAACTTGGAGACCAAGAAGAATTCAAAAGATAAGATGATCCAGGCACATTTGTCAGAAAGGGGTTTTTGGTTAACTTTTTCTGTTACTAACACTAAAAAACCAGAACTGCTTCTTTTTCTGTCTCTCCCTTTTCCCAACCTCAAGATGCAGAAACTGTAGGAAAGAGATGCTAGTGGTGCAAACTCTACACCTTGCAGGGGCAGATGAAGCCCTCCACTGACTGGGAAGAGCTGGAAGGGATGAGCTGCCTTGTACCTGTGACTCCATTTTACAATGTGTGAGCAAGACTGCACCAGGCAATGGTAATATGGGGGCTGTGATTTCCTTGGTCATCACTGCTCTTTTGTAGAAATTCTATGATTTGTAGAGATTCTATGATTCTACCAGCTCTCCATGCTACTACCCACAAGGACGAAAGAGGGATGTGTTATAGCTAAATTGAGAGATTAGTACCCACATGGAAGCTCTTCCTGTAAAAGGGCTGTATTAAGAACTCTTCCACGTGAATGTGGTTCTCCTTTGGCCTTTCTGGTAAGGAGAGAAAAATGCTTGTCCTTTTGTTGACCACTGTTTGTCTCCTTACACTGCAATTGTGATTCAGGCTTGGGCCAAAAGCAGCAGATGAGACAGTTTCCACTTCCATAACTAAGGCTGGGGTATGGAGCCCACAGCAAAGGATGAAAATAGCACCGGATGCTGCTCTCCACAGCATCAGGCAATGCATTTCCACCAGCAGAAGTCCATGCCTAAGTTTTATATTTCTAGTAAAATATGCAAGCAGTATACGTGAGAAAGACAGAATCCCACTGAGTACTGAATGCTCCAGTAACATCTTAGTCAATCAGTTTCTGATTCAGGCTTATGAAAATTACATGCTCGCCAAAAAAGCTCACCACAGCGTGCAGGAACATGTCCATAACAGACTTCTATGCTTCAAAAATGCTGCAGTCCCAAGGGCTTTCAGACCAATTAGCAGTAATCAACTAAGATACTCAAGTAGGTTTGGCTCTTCTTTCACCTTAGATGCTTTTCTGATACAGGTTTCCAGTTACCTGTCAGCCTTTTTACAGCTGGTGACAAGCCAGGTATCTTCAGGGCCTTTCTGGGAGATGCATGGAAAGGGAGTCGTAGCACGGTTACCTGCACAAGACAATAGTTATCAAATGCATGGCAGCCAAGAGATCCAAAATATCATGCTACAAAGGTGGGGAGCAGGGGGAGAAGCAGCATGTTGTTCAGACTCCGAACCCATTTCACTCTTTGCACCATCAAAAGAGAAGTGCAACAGACTTGCCAACTGCTTTTTCTGTTATAAGAACAAAGACAAGAACAGAAAATAAGTGAACTGTATTAGATGAAGTTATTAATAAAACATTTGTTTGGTGGTTGAGTAGCACAGAAATCTCTAAGATCTTAAATAGCAAGATTATGCTATAATATAGATCAGTTACAGTAGACAAAGAAATCTGTTGCTACAGAAAACAATGTGATAATAACATACCACACAAGCCCATCCACTCTTACACCGGGTTATACTCAATCTGCAGCTGAATTGAAACACGAGACTGAACACTGTAAGCCTTCTGCAATTAAAATGCAAAACCTGATCCTGCAGATTTTATTTCATAATACTATGTTCATTACACAAAGCAGCCCCCATAGTTTATTAGACCTAAACAGTTTGAAAGAATTCAGTTGCAGAACATAATATTAGACTACTAGACAGTGGTGGAGAAAAAAGGAAATTAGGAAGTACAGCTAAGGGGAGAGAATAGTAACCGTGAAGAGGGAATTAGAAAGTCCTTATAGGCTATTACAGGTCAATTACAGGCCTCCTAGAGGAGAAAAAGGCTTGTTAAAGAGAACAAAGGATGCCGCAAAGAAAAAGTGCAGCCTGAAGAGGAGAGGACCAGAGAGACAGAAAGCAAAAGTCAGTATGAAAGACTTCATTCATGTTGAATAAATGTATTATTCTTGATCTGCAGCAGCTATAAACTGCCTCGTCTCCACTGACTTGCTGTCCTAATTAAAGACAGCTGAGAAATTGCCATACCTTGTTTTTACACAGGCAAACACCAAAGAAAGCAGCGTACAGCTTTGTTCACCATTATGTATCAAAGTAGCAGGGACAATTCCTGAAGCTCTTCCTTCTCTCAGTTAATTTCAGCTAAATCTCGTAGATCTATATTTAGAAATGAGATTAATGCCAGTTGCTACACTGTTTTCCCAGAATTTACCAGGCACTTTACCATGGGTGCTGCAGTCCTATACTCATCATCCTGTCTCCACAGAACAAAACATGGATGGAGCTGTTGCTTGCCCACATCTGGAGCCATTGCACACAAAAATCAATGAGCAATGTTATACTATAATAAGAATGAACACAGCTGCTGAAGGAACCATGAAATGTGCCACAGCCAGAGCTTCAGAGATTCCTGATGGTTGCTCACCCTCACTCTGCAAGCTGCATCATGTTGCAGTATGATATAGCTCTGGTGGGGTATAGCATAAAAAGCAGTCGTGTGCTCGCCCTGGGAGGGTTGGCTCTGACAACACTCCTTCCCTCATTAGTTTGGATACTATGCATACTGGGAACCAAATAGCAAAACACATGGGAAAGTACAGCATCATTAATGGTTTATGCAAGGATTCTGATTGGTTTAGTCATGGCCCAAAAAGTAACGATACTGTATTTTACTATATAAAAAAATGGCACTAGTCCCATCAGGAGCACAGGGTCACACTGCAGTATGTAAAGAGGATTAGAGGGAAGGGGTGGAAAGGTCAGAAGAAGTAAAAGAGAGGGGTTTGGGTATTCCTTCTGTGAAAAGAATGATTAGCCCAATGGATCTGTTAAGCAAAAATGTTCATAATTTACATGAAGAAACTGATACCTAGGTAACTAGGAACCAACTTCACCGACATCAGAGAAAGGAAGAGGACAGCTTTCGGACAGATCAGCTTGCTGCAGGGCTGTGCCTTTGCCAACGCTGCAGAAGGCAGGTTACAGGAGTACATAGCTGGAGGGGGAAGAAAGGATGAGGGCTCACTGCTTTCACAGAATCATAGAATCATTTAGATTGGAATTCAGACGTATTTTGGATGAAAGTGCCCATGAAGTCTCGGATTTCAGCAGGCGAGGCCTCCTGCTCTGAACTACTACAGATGAGAGATGTGAATTGATTCTTGCTTAAAACTTTGGTTAAAGCTTGTTGCCACACTCAGGCCTGCTTTTTTCCTCCTCCTTTATCCATGATTCCCACTCAGGCTGTGGGAGCTCTGTATGTATCAAAGGTAAAGGAGTAAAAGGAAAATCTTTTGAAATACATCCCACCTGCTAAGGACAAAAGAAGACATTGTATGCTTGAGATTAATGCCACGTTGCAACAAATACGAAGACCAGTGAAAATGGGGAGAAGTGCCTCAGAAACAGGTGTTTGACAGGGTGTTAAACGCTGCAGCGTGCACCTAACCAACCAGCAGAAAGATGAACAGCGCGAGAGATGCAAACCTGCCACCCTCGAGCCACTGCTCCAGATGAAGAGAGGAACCTGTTCCTGCAGCTGGTGTTCGCTGAGGGCAGGAAACCATTCAAGATGAAAACATGTTCTTTGTACAGTGAAATGTCTATGCAGAGACAAGATTGTTTTTAAAACGTTCTGCATTTTCTCTTTCAGGCTCTGCGACACAGCATAAAAGAATTCCCAATTAAAGAGGAAATCATGCATAAAGTAATTTTTTAAAATTATTAGAGAACAGGATATTTTTATGGGTGATTTTGTGATTTTGAGTGAATGGTTAGTTTCACTTCCAGAGAACATAAGACGTACCTTTTGTCGGACAAGGTCTTTAGAATTTCTGCTTTGTCATCAGGTCAACTTCTCAAAATACATAAAATAAAGAAATTGCTTCCTAAAAATTATATCCTGCCATATCCCATTGATTCACATATGCGTTACTACAAACAACTGTAAAGCGAAGTCAATGCTGGGAGAGGTGTCACCTATATTTCATCTTATACGCTGAATTATGTATTTTGATAGCATTAAAATTACTCACCACGGAAAAGTAAAAAGATCAATAAGTCTGCACAGTGTCCAGATCTTGAATTAATAGTTTATGGTCTGGCTGACTTACAATTACTAGCAAAAAGTGAAAGCATCGTTGGGAGTAAATATTTAATGGGATAACTAGGTCTCTCATGTCTGGATTTTTACACAATGCTCTGTGCCGTGTTTGGCTGGATTGCAGGCTTTTTGCAGCCTGTTTCTACACAAGATTGTTTCAGTATGCAGGATGAGTTCCTGAAGGCTACAACAAGTACTGACAGCTTCTACTATTTATTTGTGAACAGAAAACATTTATCCTTGATTATCGCACAGTGCAGCTTCACCTGGAGCTCTTCTCCTGGCTTTACATGGAGGCATCCATAAAACGACAGGCTCAATTTAGGTGGACAGGGTGTCCTGGCAGCCAGCCAGTCCCCTCCCGGGACTGGTTCCCAAAGATAAATGCTTGATCCTGGAGCACCTGGAGCTCTGTATCCAGTTCTGGAATGCCCGAAATAAAAAGGATATGGAACTGTTGGAACGAGTTGAGAGGAGGGCCATGAAGATGATCAGAGGGCTGGAGCACCTCTCCTATGAGGACAGACAGAGATTTGGGGTTGTTCAGCCTGGAGAAGAGATGGCTCTGGGGAGACCTTACAGCTGCCTTCTGCTACCTGAAGGGGCTACAGGAAAGCTGGGGAAGGACTTTTTACAAGGTCAAGTAGTGATAGGATGAGGGAGAACGGCTTTAAATTGGAAGAGGGAAGATTCAGATCAGACATTAGGAAGAAGTTCTTCACAATGAGGATGGTGAGGCACAGGTTGCCCAGGGAAGTTGTGGATGCCTGCTCCCTGTAAGCCTTCAAGGCCAGGTTGGATGGGAAATTTGAGCAACCTGATACACTATGAGGTGTCCCTGCCCATGGCAGAGCGGTTGTAACGGGATCATCTTTAAGGTCCCTTCTAACCCAAACCATTCTACGGTTCTGTGACCCACACGGGACCGATCCCTTGCTGCTCCCGGAGTGGGATGTGATCCACACACCATCCCCCAGCCGCCGCCGCCGAGCGCTCGGCTCCTTCCCCACCCACTCGAGGTAGGGGGGCACAGGCTGAGGACAACGACCTCCAGCACTGTGGGAGTGGCTGGTGGCGGTTTGTTTTAGGCGTTATTTTCTCTTGTTTTTTAACACGTTCTGGCTTTCCGGAGCGGGTTTCCCGCCAGCACAGCGGTGTGCTCAGCCAGCCCTGCCACCGCCGCCAAGCCGCCACGGCAGCCCGGGGGCGGGACGAGGGAAGGCGCCCACCCTGCCACCCCCCCCTCGCCCTTCTCCCCGGGGAGCCGCGCCCCCACCCCCACCCCCCCGGCCGGGCGCCTCCTTCCCTCCGCCCGCCGCAGCCGGTCAGGGCTGATGCGGGCGAAGGCGCTGGCGGCGCGCTGCCTGCTCCTGGCGTTGTGCTTCCCGCTGCTGCTGCTGCTGCTCTGAGATGCGCCGGGACGCGGCGCGCTCCCTCCATAGGGGTAGCCGGCGGCAGCCCTGCTCCGCACCCAGCGGCGGCCGGAGGGAGTGAAGCCTCACCGGGGGACGATGCGGAGCCGGGGCAGGCGCTGCCGCGCTGCCTCGCAGCCTGCGCGGGCCTTGGGGCCGGGCCGCCCGCTGCCCCCGCGGCTCTGATGCCGCCGCCGCCGCCGCGCCCGCCGTCCCCCCTGCGCGGCTGGCGGGGGCGCCCGGCAGAGCCGCGCCGCTCGCAGCAGCTCCCCCTGCCGCCTCCCCGCGTAGGGAGCGGGCGGCGCGGGGCCCGCGGAGCCTCTGCCCGGCGGCGCCACCCATGGGACAGCGGACGCTGCAGCCCACGCGGCGCCGGGGCGGCTGTAGCCGGGGGCTGTAGCCAGGGTCGGGCTGTAGCCGGGAGCGGGTGGGTCATAATCGGGGGCTGTGCTGTTGCTAGAGGGGGCTGTAGCGGCGCTCTAGCTGCGAGCAGGCGGGCTGTAGTCAGAAGCCGGGCTGTAGCCATAGGCTGGACTGTAGCCGGGAGCAGGAGTGCTGTAACCGGCGGGCTGTAGCCGGGAATAGCTGTAGCGGGGAGCGGTTGTAGCCAGGGGTGCGTGGGTTGCAGCCGGAGGCTGGGCTGCAGCCAGGGGCCAGGCGGGCCCCAGGCAGGGGCTGGGCTGTAGCCGGGGCGGGTTGGCCGTTCCCGGGCTGCAGGCGGGGCCGGGCCGTAGCCGGGAGCAGCGGGCGGGCGCGCTGCCGCTCGGCGCCGCTCGGCGGGGCGGGGTGCGCGGGAGGCGTGCCGGGGGCCGGCTGCGATGGGAGAGAGCATGTCCAAGCGGCTGAAGCTGCAGCTGGGCGCCGAGACGGACATGGAGGAGCGGGCGTTCGCCAACCCCTACCCGGACTACCAGCCGCTCGCAGCCGCCGCCGGCCCCGGCCCCGGCACGGCGGACATCCCGCGGGACAGGGCGACGCTCCCGTCGCAGGACGAGTCCCTCCCCTTCGGCGCTGATGGGAAGGTGAGTTCCGGGAGCTCCGCTTCCCGAGGCAGGGCCCGGCCGCGCTTCCCGGGCTGCTCTATTCATCTGGGCTGCTGCTCCCGGCCCGCCACCGGGACCAGCGCGGGGGAACCTGAATCATGGAATCGTGGAATGGGTTGGGTTGGAAGGGACCTTAAAGATCACCCGGTTCCATCCCCCTTCCGTGGGCAGGGTCGCCTTCCACTAGACTGAAACCGAAAATGCCGGCAAATAAGCTCCCCAAGACTCGTTTTTGAGTTTTAGAAAGCAAATGTCCTTTAATTCAGAGTCGGATACGTGAGGGAATTGTTTCCATCAATCACGCGTAACGAGACAAGAGCTGGGGACGGAATATATTTCCCAATTAATGCACGTGCAGCTTTAATTTGGAACAGGGAAGATTTAGATTAGACGTTAGGAAGAAATTCTTCACGCTTGAGGGTGTTAAGGTTGCCCAGGGAAGCTGTGGTTGCCCCTTCCCAGGAAGTGTTCAAGGCCGAGTTGGATGGGGCTTTGAGCAACGTGGTCTGGTGGGAGGTGTCTCTGCCCATGGCAGGGGGGGTGAAACTGAATAATCTTTAAGGTCCCTTACACCCCAAACCATTCCATGATTCTGTGATTACTTTGCAATGACTAATTTTAATGTTGTTACGAACTTCACAACAGCCAGATCTCTGCTAATTGGAGCTTTGGAGCCAGCTCTGTCTGACCTTGCATTTTAGATAGGGAAAGGGTGCAAACAGAGATGATTGGAGAAAAAGACACATCTGTCCAGCACAGACCATACTTAACACAAGACTTTTATGATATCTCTCTGAACAGTGTCTGGAAAAACACTGTTTGAAAAAAACAAACCAAAACCACGCCATGAAGGAAACAAGCTATCAAAGGGACATTCTGTCTGACTTTCCAAAAATACAGTTACTTAGATGAAACTTAACTACTTTAGCTTAAATCAAAATATTCCACTTCTTGTAATAGTAACCTCTTCTTGTATCGAGACCAGGTGTCTCACTGCCCTCATTGTGAAGAATTTCTTCCTGAAGTCTATTCTGAATCTTTCCCCTTACAATTTAAGCCATTCCCCCTCATCCTGTCACTACTTGCCCTTGTAAAAAGTCCCTCCCTAGCTTTCCTGTAGCCCCTTCAGGTACTGGAAGGCTGTTATGAGGCCTCCCCGCAGCCTTCTCTTCTGCTTAGTAGGGAGAAAAGGAGGCTGTGGGGAGACTGCATCATTCTCTACAATTACCTGAAAGAAGTTTGTAGTGAGGTGGGTGCTGGTCTCTTAAGTAACAAGTGATAGGACAAGAGGAAATGGCCTCAAGTTGCAACAGGGGAGGTTTAGGTTGGATATCAGGAAAAAAATTCTTCATGGAAAGGGTTGTCAGGCACTGGAACAGCTGCCCAGGGAAGTTGAGTCCACCATCCCTGGAGGTGTTTAAAAGACAGGTAGACAAGGCACTCAGGAATATGGTTAGCCCTGGAGGTGTTCAAGGCCAGGCTGGATGAGGCTTTGAGCAGCCTGATCCAGCGGGAGGTGCCCCTGCCCATGGCAGGGGGGTTGGAACTGGATGATCTTTAAGGTCCCTTCCAGCCCAAACCATTCCATGAGTCTGTCGTTTGGTAGCAGACAGGTGCAGTTGCACTCGGTGATCTCAAAGGTCGTTTCCAACATAACGATTCTATGTTTCCATGATTCTACCTGCTTCACCATGGAGTGCTGCGCCACCTCCTGCTCACCAGCCGGGCTCAGGGCAGGGGCAGTGGCCTGGCAGCTCCCAAGGGGAGAGGCAGGTGAAGGACAGAGCTTGAGTTTGATACTGGCTCATCCTGGGCATACGGCGTGGAGTTGGTGAAAGGGGCTGCCGTAAGCTGTTTGTTTCCCCATTGAAAGCAAGTGCAGGGCCTGGGGGTGGCACTGCCTGGGCTTCAACAGCCACACACTGCTCTCAAGTTGCTTGACATTCTCCGAAGTAAGCATGCAGGGAAGGTAAGAAGTGAGTGCACATCCAGAAAAGATGAGTTTCTTCTCAGGGGACAGCAGCACTCAAGCTTTAGGTGATGCTGCACCCTTCTCCCCAAACTGTGTGTGTTTACTGGCATAGGGATGTTTATCAATTCAGGAGCATGGGGACAGGCGTCTGGCAGTTGAGCCAGGCCAGCAGAGCTTGGTCACACAAGTTCACAGTCCCTCCTGCTGCACTTGTCTACTCAAAACCACGCGCTGCTGGTTGGAGAGCTGCATGTGTTTTAGTCTTTAGGCACAGAAGCTGCTCTGACCTGTTACCATGCAGGCTGTCTTAAGCTGCAGAAGGAATAGCAGAAGGTGGTCCTTCTGTCCCTGGGCAGCCTCAGCTTTCAATACTCTGCTGCTTCGTCATCTTTTGGATGGAAACACTGTGTGGTGGGAAGCTAACTTTCCCAACTCACTCGGCTGTGAATAAAGGAGACCCCAATCTCAGCTCTGTATTTTCCTGCTTGTGGCAAGAAGGAATTACCTTGACTTCCTGATAGGGTGGGACAAGGATGGTGATGCCCAGCAGTGAGAGCAGCCTTCTTCCTGACCGTCATAAGAACGAGCTGGACAATATCAGCTAACCATCAGTCTGAGGCAGGGAAAGGTTTCACTGGTTGTTGCAACTGAGGTTTATGAAATTGTGTGTGGCTAAGCAGAGTACACAAAGAGAATACTTTGGGGGATTGCTGTCCTACTGTAACAGCTAATTGCACCTGTCAGCAGTAGAACTTGGTACTTGAAAAGGGTTAAAAAGCAAGGGTAGGTTTAGAAATGATACTGCTTTGCTTCTACAGAAGTCTCTGATAGTGTACTGTTAGTAAAGCTTATTTTTCCGTGTGAAAGAGAACTGTGATTTCTTTGTTCTTTTGTATCTGGTTCAGTATATAAAAAACACCTGAGTATGATGAGTTGAAATATGAAGGCAGAGAGGAGATGGTGAAACAGACATAGCTACATATTGTTGCCAAATTGGTAAAAAACATACTGAGTGACCTTCCTCTGAGGCCTTCTGTGGACGAGTCATCATTCTTACGTACCTGCTTTAGATCCCACGCTTTGTGTCCATTTTTTTAAGAGAAAAGAAATCTTCATTTACTGCTGTTCTAGGTTGACTCCAACTTTCCAAAGTGGGAACTGATATCAGAGGAAGGTTCCTAAGTGGTTTTTAATTTTTTCTTTTTTTTTTTTTTGAGAATAGTAACTGTATTACAGAATGGTTCAGCTGTGATTTACTTCAGATTTACTTCTTAAATGAATCCAAATTTGGATGTGTTCTTCTGTGGCAGAGCTGAAATGAGTTAGTAAAAAATTTCTAGCCCTGTTAGCAATGTCTGTGCTGCTCTGCTATAGATGAGTGTGCTATTTTACAGTGAGTGCAAATGTTTTTTCCCCAGCATCAGTGGTGGATGACATTCCTTGTTACTGTGTGACAGTTGCAGCTGTTTGTGCAGCTTTGTTTGGAAAATATCTTTGAGCACCAGTGTAACTGTGTATGTGATAAAAGGTGGTGTCTGGGCTTTGTTATGTTCAAAAGTAGGAAGCCTCTCTGGAAAGAAATCATCTTCTGTACCTCATTAAAGTGATGTCACTTACAGCAACTTTCAGTGGTCTCTTTTTCAACTCTGCATTTCATGGGAGAAAGCAGATGTGACTCTACATTTCCTTTTGTTTCTTCATTGGCAAAATTTGAGGAATTGTCTTACATCTGTGCTAGAACATAACTATGAGTATATTTGTGTGTTTATGTCCTTTGCAGCATTTGCATATTGTCAGTCCTAGTACTCTGCTCATTTTTATGAGACTTCCTGATGAGTATTTATGGTATGTTTTTGTTGTTGCTTGTGTTTTTTGGTTTGGGTGGAGGGGTTTTTATTGTATTTAACAGGCCCGAGTCCTGTCAGAGAAACTTATTTGCCTAAAGCCCCAGTGAAGACAAAAGGACTTTACGCAGGCCATGGAATCTGTTCTGTAAACGTCTGTACACAGCAGCACAAGTTTCCTAAAAATGAGAGCAGCTTTCAGAAGCCCTCAATTGCTCTGCATAATGTCTTCCTCCCGTCTGCTGCTGTGTGGAGCCGTGAGCGTTGAGTGACTCACATAATGACAGCTAGAGGTGTGCAGGGCTCTGCCGTTGTCATGGAAGGCAATGCATTACTAATCCCTCCATTTGATTTCATAAGCTGCCACGATTGCCATCTAAAATTCATCCGGCTGATAAAAGGACAAGAAGCTCTTCAAGTCATTGTCTGACATGTGAGACAATGGGGACAAAATGCTATGTGTGGAAGTGTGTGTTTGTATACATAAGATACAGTTCAAGAAGCTAGAAGGTGTGGGAGAAGCAGAAGAGGAAACAAGATTTTTGGCTGCTGATTTGCCTCCTTACAAACCATCACAATAAATGCTACAGTTACCTAGCTGGTCTCTGGTCAGGCAGTTGAAATGCACTTTCTAGATCTCTTCACCCTGAAAGCATGGACTTGAATTGTTTCTGTAACTTGTTTGAGAAAGCTGAAGGTAATAATCCGTCAGACAGTATTAATTCTAGATTAGTAATAAAAAGAACTTCAAATTTAAGCAGTTGTTTAAAAAAAATCTTTCAAATAAATAAATATCACTGTGGGGCCCATAGTGATACCGTAGCGTGAAAAAGTATCTACACATGTTATCTCAGAGTGCTCCAATAGTTTTCAAAATGGAAATGTAAAATGGTCAGAGGGGCAGAGAAATGAATAGACAGCTACAGACTCAGAACAAAGCATATTCCTTAGTTCATAGGAAAATCAGTTTGTCTCTTAAGTTTCATTTAATTTTTAATTCACTATAATTGTTTGTTGGGGAAAGTATTAATATTTGAAAAGCAGATTTTCTTCTGATAGTTTTGTCTGCATTGCAGGCAACTCTAGTTACAAACACCCCCATTCTTAAATGTGGCAACATCAGGCTATGGGCTTGTGCAGGTTGGGAACCAAAGAGTTACTTATTTGAGCAGTATTATGCTTTTGCATTCCCACCCAAACTGAGGCAGAGGCAACCTATAGCTGCAATTAATGTCAAGACTTGATGGCGTTGTGTTGCCGGTTAGCTGGGGGTGGGGAGAACTGAGGATGGGGAGGGCTGCACAGGCTTTCATAAAGCAGGGGCAACCAGTTGTCCTGGCTCAGAAAATGTTTTATCAAACCCTTCACGCAGCAGAGAGCTACAAATCTGTTACGAATTTCCTGGGAAGGGGAAGGATGAGGAGATCTTGCGGTAAGAGGTGGCAATGTCTCGTTCAAGGACCTGGCCCCGTGGGTGACTCACCAATATCAACCCCAGACTGCCCACCATCCTCAAAGCCACCACAGCTCTGTATAGTCCATAGTATAGTCAGGTGGGATTTGGGAGCCACCTTCACACCATCTGCAAGCCAGTGACGTGGAAACCAAAGACAGGATGATCTTAGCTTGCAAAATGATGTGGGTTTTCTGTGTTTGCAAGAAGACTACCCCGGCTGTCAAGATGTTATCACATCCCAGCCCTCAATGTCAGGTTGTCTGGATCTGTTGTGGAACCACAAGGGAGTAGTCTTTGGCAGCACTAAAATTGGATTCAAAATTTATGACAGGTCACTAGGTAACAAAAGGTAACTTCTTTTTTAGGCCAGCTATTTCTTGATAAATTTTTATGACTTGTCATGATGTTTTAAGGTTGTGTGTTCTGACAAATGCATACAATGTACTTCATTAGGCACTGCAGGGGGCTTCTTGCAAGGAACCTGTTTTAAAGCTAATGATACTTATTGGCAAAGATTATCACTTAATGGGGTTGCAGAATATTTGCTTAGATTATCTTTTGGGTGATTTAGTGGTGTTTAGTGTCCTGGTACTTTCTAAGTCTCTTGTTACTTCTGCTACTTCCTTTATGTGGCTTTTCGGTTTTTCTCCTCCTTTAAAATATATTTAAAAAAATAGATCTAAAGTTATTTGTCACAGCCTCACTCTTCATTCTCCTCCCTGTGGTATTTTATATATTTGTTGGGTTATCTCACTGGGCATTTTAGTTGTCTCTCTGAAAGCAGCAAGCTTTCTCTGTTCTGGGATTGATTCTGCAACCACTTACACTAATGGGAATCATACCACTCATTGCTCTGGAGGCAAAACTGAACCTCCAGAGCCAGTAAATATTTCTTCCCACTGTTTGTTTGGAGCTGTGGGATGGGGTAGCTGTGTTTCTTGAGATCACCAGCTCTTGGGCAGTTTCCTGGCACTCCTTCCCAGGTGCATGCTATTTTAATAGAGTAAGCATACTACAAATTGTGTTTCTGTTGAAGGGAAGCTTGCATTGGGTTTTGGCAGTGTCAGTCAAAATTGAGACTAATTTTACTGAACTTCATTGTTACTAACTCCTGTACAGAATCTGAGAGAGAAAGCTGCCTCTTCTTCCCTACACTGCACATCAGCATCAAATACCACTTAATGCTTTTCTGATGCTTTTACATTGAAAGCCTCTCTTGTTATTCAGGACAATAATCATAGAATTATCTGGGTTGGAAGAGACCTCCAAGATCATCAAGTCCAACCCTTAATCCAACACTATCATGATTACTAGATCATGGCACTAAGTGCCACATCCAGTCTTATTCTAAAAACCTCCAGGGATGGTGAATCCCCCCCCTCTTTGGGCAGGCCATTCCAATGCCTGATTACTCACTCTGTGAAGAACTTTTTTCTGATATCCAGCCTAAACCTTCCCTGGCAGAGTCTAAGCTCGTGCCGTCTTGTTCTGTTGCTGGTTGCCTGAGAGAAGAGTCCGACCCTCACCTGTCTGCAACCTCCTTTCAGATAGTTGTAGAGAGCTATGAGGTCACCCCTGAGCCTCCTCTTCTCCAGGCTAAACAATCCCAGCTCCCTCAGCCTCTCTTCATAGGACTTGTGCTCAAGTCCCTTCACCAGTTTTGTTGCTCTTCTCTGGACCCTCTCCAGCACCTCAATATCTTTCTTGAACTGAGGGGCCCAGAACTGAACACAATACTCAAGGTGTGGCCTCACCAATGCTGAGTACAGGGGAAGGATCACTTCCCTCGTCCTGCTGGCCACACTATTCCTGATACAGGCCAAGATGCCATTGGCCTTCTTGGCCACCTGGGCACACTGCTGGCTCATGTTTAGCCTCCTCTCAATCAGCACCCCCAGGTCCCTTTCCACCTGACTGCTCTCCAGCCACTCTGTCCCCAGCCTGTAGCGCTGCATGGGGTTGTTGTGGCCAAAGTGCAGGACCCGGCACTTGGCCTTGTTGAACTTCATCCCGTTGGATTCAGCCCATCTCTCCATCCTATGAAGGTCCCTCTGCAGGATCCCTCCTGCCTTTCAGCAGGTTGACACTCCCTCCCAACTTGGTGTCATCCGCAAATTTACTTATGATGGACTCAATCCCCTCATCTAAATCATCGATGAAGATAACCACATGCTAATGCCTGTTTGGCTTTAGTCAGCCAGTTCTGAATGGAGGGACTCTTTAAAATCAAACCCCAGATTCAGACTATGTTGTCTCATGACCATCCACTCTCCGACGGTTTCTAAGTTTACCTCGCTCACCTGTGTGTTAATGAGTTGTTGCTCTGGCTAATTGTCTGGGCAAGTTCAATAACAGGTACTCATTTTCTGGTGAAGATAGATTATATTTGGAGCCTTAACTGCACAACACATACGGTGTCAAGTTCAAGATGTGGAATATAACTGCTCTCTGTGTGTCAAAATGATTTAGACAGTATTGATAGAGGTTTTAGCATTTTCCGTAGCATGTGGAGCACCTAAAAATGTCCCAGCTAGGACAGAGACCTCTGTGCAGTGAGTCAATTTAAATCCTACTCACAGAGGCTTTAATTATCTTAGCTTTCAAGAAGTACCATGCTGGTGTTAGGCTACCCAAAGGACCAGTGATTTTCATTATTGCTCTTTTGCTTTATCAGCCTCTATTTCCCAAAACATAGGATAGTGTTCCTTGATGCCTGTTAATTATGTTTATTTTTGTTATCAATAATCTGAAGATGTTTGAAGACTCTTTATGATGGTTGAAATCTTTAGGCTTTGGTTTTTTGCAACCTAATCAGTAGTGAAACAAACTGCTTCATTTACACACAAGTACATCAGAGGCACAGTCTCATTATTTCTTAATGCTTTAAACAACTCTTTCTATAATTTGAATGAATTGCCTTTTAATGCTGTTTTTCACACCTTCATTTCCTCTGATGTAGGGTGATGCCTGCTTTCCAAGTCTAAGTTGGCATCTGTAGCACTGTAGTAGTTTGCCTACAGCTACTGATTTTTCTGTCTTTCTCTCCCTTCCTTCCCCCTTCTTTCTTTTCTTCTCCCCTCCCTATTATCACATGTATGGCACTAGCTGCCAGATCACTGAAGAACGGAGCAATGTGTTCTACAGATAGCAGTGTTTTGAGGCATTTGCTAAGCATGTGGTTTTGCAGAACTGGCATTTGTTTCTGGAAGGACCTGAGTAGTAGCAGAGCATTGTGTTTAACTGTTCTTGAGGCTGGGTGATGAGGGTTTTTCCTGTCTGGTATTTTCAGAGAAGAAAAAAACTTGCTCTTGGAGCTATAAAAGTTGCTTCATTTAGGTAGTAACAAAGTAAAACTTATTTTTCTGTACAAAAAAGGCAGGTCACTTCCCAGCTGACCTTGCTGGGTTCTGCATGTGAGATCCTAATGCTTTCTGGTCGGCTCTTGCAGGATCTCTGTGGAGGTGAGCGTTAAGACCTCATTCTGCTTCAGTAAACTGTGCTCCAGTGTGTGGGTGTGAAACCTGGCTCCTTTACAGTCAGTGGCAAAGTTCCTAATGATTTCACTACGGCCAGGATTTGTTTCAGTAGAGCTGTGAGTTGTCCCTCTCTCCGTTCTCCCTTACCAGTCAGTGCCGGTCATGTCCCTCATGCAGTCTATGCAAGCTTGGGTTTTGAATGAGTCTTTGCTGCAGTGCAAACTTGAGCTGTGTTTTTTTTTTTTTTCTGAAAGAAAACCCACACCCTGTTATGTCTCCTGTTCTACTTATCACCTGCAATAAAGTCACTTTTCTCTGAAATCTCTCTTAACCTGAACTGAGATAAAAGTATTATTTTGTTTGTTCAGTAGGCAGCACTCTGTGTATAGGCTTCTGGATGATCAATAACTTCCTTCTTCAGTCCCCCAAAAGGTAATGGGATTAAATAGAACAGTGTAATGGTAAAGAGGGTTAATAATAAGATGCTTGTTTCAGGAGCTGGTGGCAAGAAAGGCTGGAGTGTTAGCAACTGCTGAGGAAGCTGAGCTCAGGTCTCCATTGTCCTGCTGTCCTGTCATGAGTCTGCACAAGTTATGTGGCACAGACCTGTCAAGATGCAAATAAGTGCTTTGAAAAACGTCGATATCCAAGTGTCTTTGACAAAGGCAAATGAGGTAACTCGCCCTGTGTCTGTCAAAGCAGAGTATTACTGCTAACCACAAAAGGAGTGCCCTCAGGTCTCATGGTTGTGTTGCCAGACTTAGGTAAGCACTGTGGTATCTGGTCCAAATCTGCGTGCTTTATTTTATTTTAAAACTTGCAAGACTTCAAGAAACAAGGGCTTCTCTTATCTGCCAGAAGTCATATAAAACACACTTAGCAGCTGCTTTGTTGCCTCATCTGCTCCTGATACTGGTTTGTTGTAAAGCCACAGCTGTAAAGATGGATCTGGCTGTAATGGAGAGGTAGTTCAGCAAGAGTTGGTGTTCTGTTTTAATATCAGCTGCAAGGGAAGTGTGCATTTCTTTTAGGAGATTTTTATTTGCCTCATGATGTGTTTTTCGGTAACATATGTGTAGTTTTAGTGCTGGGTTTACAAAATTTTAGTTCTTTTTAGGAACCCTACAAATGAAAGAAAGCAGGTGGGGAGATGGGTGTTGCTGACAAGGACAGTGTATTTTGGACACCATGTCATTAGAGCCAAAGGTGAATGATATTACATATATGCTTACGTTCCTTAACGTTTTTGTTGGCTTTAAAAGGCTTTGCATTGGGATGTAGCTCTGCATATTGCCTCAGTGCGATGGCAAAAGTGATGTGGTTCAAATAAATCACAAAACAATTTTCAAACCCAATATATTTGTGTTTTTCTGCACTACTCTTGTTTCACGCTGATAATGAGCCTTTCTTGTTACAATAACCAATATGGTGCAGTGTTCTGTTGGGTATCACGGGGAATGAGCTCTCATTTTTTGTATTTTGCCAATCTAAAACTCGAGCAGTGTTTGGGATGATAGTGTTCATTCTTCCTGCAGCAGCAGAAGAGTAATGCAGCAGTTGAATTCCTGGAGAGAGACATTTCTACCTGTTAAAATTACTCCTCAGCTCCTGCTATCACCCAGTCTGTTGTGACCCAGGAGTAAATGGATGTCAGAGGTCAGGCTTCCTGGGTATTGTGTTTCTCTATAGGAATAGCAAGTGTCACCTGCAGAAAAGGCTGAATGCCAGCTGGAATCACCCTCATGAAATGCATATGGTTCTCATGAAAATCTATCTGTACTCAACACAAATTAGTGTGCTTTATGCTCAGCTGTAATACTGCCATAGGTTCGTTGAAGGAGAGTTATAAATCTTCTAAAGCCAGCTTTCAATGTTCATTTCTTTGTGTTATTAATTTATTCTAGTGCATGTAAACATCTGTTACAAGCTTATGGTGGAGTCTTATCAAATGAACAGTGACCGTGTTGTTAAAACTTCAGAGTGACCAAAAAGAAAAATATAGTCAGTGGTAGAGAAGTAGTTAGGTACCTGAAAGTTCCAATTTCCGTTTTAGAGAGAGAAAAATGCCACCCTGCACTAAATTACTTGTATGGGACTGAGATTTCAAAGCAGAACCCAGGTGTCCTTATGTCTGAGTCCTTCCCTCCTGCTTCTTAGTAATTTGATCTGGTGTTTGATAAAAAATAATCCTAATTTGGTAACAGCAGGTGTATTGTCAGAACAAAAAGATAACGAGCCTGCTTATGATGTGCAGGAGGTAAACAACCCAGGAGTCTGAAACATTAGTTCGCTCTTGTCACATAAACCTGAGCACTGTGCATGGATGCATCCGTGTGGATATCCTCACGCTGTTTCACCATATGCCTTACCCTTGGCATAGTTGTCTCTTCAAGGAGAGAAGCTCTGCCCTCTGGAAAGGTTTTGCCTTGTTTTGAGGCTTCACTGAACTAGTTAAAAGGGGAGAATGTGTGTGTTGTGTGTGCATGGTACAGTTTCCTACAAAATAAAGGTGCTTAATGCTATATTAAGGCCAAAGATTGAACATCACATGCTTATTGTGTTTGGTTGCTGCTTCTAGAGTCACTGGAGAAGTTTAAAGGGACCTGTACCTCCCTCCTAGAGTGGTATAGGTGTGACATGAGATATAATGGCATAAATTCCTTTTTCCTCCTTATCCCATCATCATAAAATGGATTTGAATCATTGACACTGGGAGACTTCCAAGTTTGTCACAGGACTTGTGTGATTACTGTTGTCTTTCTGATTTCCAAATCCGTTGAATGGATGTTTGAATTCACTGTTTTTTGTTTGAAGTTCTGCTCTGAACAAGAGTACAAAGTGTGGTATATTTTGAGCAATTGGTTGCATGCTGGCATCCAGGACCCGTCATTTATCTGACACTCCCCGCTCCCCTCTTTTTGGATGTGTTGTAATAAAACAAGAGCTTGCCTTCCTAATGAGGTGATTGCTCTTTCTCCAGTAAAACATCGTAAATGTTTAACATGAAACTAAGCCTTCGCCAATCTGATTTCTTCTGGTAGTTATTTGGGAGCCGTTTGTGGAAGCAAGAGGTGGAAGGAGATCAAGCACCATTCAGGAAACCATGTCTTATTGTCAGTGTAAGCTGATAGGTTGCATAATGCCCTTTTTCTGATGACCAGTATGTTGTGGCTCTTGGTTTGGGAGGCTGGGAAGGTGTGCTGGCTTCCATATTCCTGGAACATTTTTCTTATAGGTGTTCCTGGGTAACTGAGACAAGTGATGTACGCTTGGGACTTTCTGTCGATGATGGAAAAAGCACATTCACAAAATATTTTTGGGTATAATAAGTTTTGTATACATCACTTTGAAAAAAAGAGTGATACAATTATCTGCTAATGGTGATGCTTTTGCTATAGACTAGAAAGGGAAGAGGGTTTTTTGTTTCTTCTTCTCTAGCTCAGTAGTAGACAAGTTGTCCTATAAGTAAACCTAGACCTTAGGCTCTATTTAAAATATGTAAAATAGCTTTTAATAAATGTGTGAATAGGAAAAGCTGATCAATATATGATACTGTTTATATTAAAAAAACACAACAAACACCAGAACATTTCTGAGTGTTGTTCTAATGTTCCCACTGAAATGTAGTCTCATCCTGTGAACACTATTTCCCATGGAAGTTAATAGGGCAGTAAATTCTAGTTAATTGACTATTTCCACATTCCATAGGCTTAAAGGAGTAATTAGTAATGTATCTACCCATACAATACACTTAAGGAGAGGGAAATGGTGGCAAGAGTAAAGTATTCTGTGTTATATTGCATATATAGCATCTGTGTAAACTTTTTTTGGTCAAAAGCAAGCAATGAATAAAATCAAATGTAAGTTTCTTCAACTTCATGACCTGAAGCTGCCAAATTGCTTTTACTCATCTGCTCTGTGTCTAGCTCGTTTAGGTATCTGTTTTTCAATAGTTCACTGCATTTAACAACCTCCTGTCATGATAAAGCATGTCAATCCTAATATTGTTTTGAGAGAGGAGAGAGCAAGAAGCAAGAGGAAGGGCATTTTATGTCTCTAAGCATCTTGCCTTCCATGTGGTGTTCGCAGACTGGGATGTCAAAGAGTCTTGGATTGAAGACAAAAGTGTGAACACATCATGGATGATGTGATTGAACATAACATCATTGAAGATGATAGCTTGACTTTGACTTGATTGAAATATTGAGCATTTATTTTCCATTAGCTGTTTCCTACTCCGTAGTGCCACGAACGTGCAGGGACCTTGTGATGAGAGCAACCTCTTATTATACAGGGCTTGTAGGCTCACTGTGCTATGTTTGTCCATAAGATGGTCTTGGTCTCCAGGACCCTGGAATGGAGTATTTACCCATGGAGTGGCAGCAGCAAGTGGTTGTCTTCTGTTTGCTTCTATTCACTTTTTACTCAGCTCAGAGAAGCTTTGCTTGCTGTGTTAAGAGCCTGAGATAAGTGGCATAATGTAACTACATACTGTCACAGTCGCCGTAGCTGCTTTTCATGTGTCTTTAAAGCATCCCCAGATAATTTTTGATAAATGCAGATGCTAGTAGTTTATTCTAATAACTAAGTGCATTAAATGGGAGGCACTGAACATGAACCACCTTGACATTACTGATAGCTGCATGTAATATCCATTCCCTAGTTATTTTCTGTTTGCTTTTTTTCAAACAAGAAAGTAGAGCAGCCAGCTTGCATTCTTGAATTCTTTCCTGTTCTGACTCACTCTTTTTCTCCTGTTTTCAGGTCAGTGCTCGGTTCTCAAAACGGATCCAGACAAAAATCAAGGACCTTCTGCAACAAATGGAGGAGGGGCTGAAGACAGCTGATCCACATGACTGCTCTACCTATACTGGCTGGACTGGTGAGAAGACTAGAATTTGAATGAAGTGTGTTTGTTAAACAAATGGCACAATTGGGTTTATTCACAGGAGGAGGTTCTGATATTCTCACAGGCGCAGCAGATACAGGCACTTGTGTGAGTTGTTTTCTTTTAACTCTGGACCCTTGGCCACTACTGTCTGGAATGACTTGCATTGATTTCAGTTACAGAGAGGTAATTTGCTTTTGTATATGGAGATCTTTATCTTGCAAAAGGATTGGATTTTCTAATGCCACTCTGTTTCTTTAATATTTTAAAACTCTAGTTTCTTTAATAGTTTCTTAAAATGGGTTATTTTCACCTTTTTCTCTTCAACTGACTGATAGTTAGCGATTGTCTGATGGTAGCAGCATCTTCTAATCATTGAGAGGGGCTGTTCTGTGCCCAGGAGCTTGGAGCATTAAGAGCTGGAATATGGATGCTCTGCTTGTTTTGGCTGTACAAAAATGGTAAAATGAACGTGTGGGGAGGTGGAGTGTGCAGCTAGGGTTGCAGGATTGTGAAGGGCATGAAAATAAACAGGCAAGCCCTGGTTATTGCTAGGCATCATCGTTCATTTAGCATTTCATCACCAATGCTGTGCAAATGTGAATGAGCCCTTCTGATCAGTTAGACAGAGCCTGCAGTTGCCAAGCCTGATGTGTGGCCACCGCTCTTCAAGCTGCCAAAACAGTTTTCTGTCTTGGCCTCTTAAGTGCCACTTTGCTATTACGATAGCATATTCTGTTCCTGCTCTGTCTAGCTCATGCTTCAGACATACTTATTAGCACAGCGTGTTTGAAACATGACCTGAGGAGATCTGTTCTTTTATCTTTGCATCGTGAGGGGCAGTAGCTTCTAAAAACTCTCCAGGCTTTGCCTGTGCTCAGGCTTAATTCTGGCAGTGAAAGGGTAAAATTTCTTTGCTTTCTTCTTAATGTTTCGGTACAGATGGTGCTGTGGGTGCATGGGTGGGGAAATTTTAGATAACTCAGACTTAAACGGTAGATGTGTTTCAAGGTCTGAAAGCGAGTGGCTGCTGAGTGAGTGCAGAAGATCTCAAGTGGTGGGCATTCTCATGTTGACATTATGAAACGGCTCCCAGGGAGGTGCGTTCTGACACTGTGACTGACAACTGAAGTTACGGCTGATGAAGCAGAGCACGCTGAAAATGAGTCATAAGCTAAAAGTAACTCAGCCATTATTAGCTGAAACAAGAAGATAGATGAACAAGTAATGCACTCTAATGAGAACTGGGTTTTTCCATCCTGCTTTCCTAGATCACTGCTACATTTTTTCCAAGTGTTGAACTTCTTTCAAGGCTTCTGTGGAATTGACTCCTGAATAAAAATACTTAAATGACCTGGCCTTTATAAAACTTAGTGAAAGTACTTTCTTCTCAAACTTGCTCTTTGCAGCGTTTTGCTAGTGTGCAAATCAGAAGGTAAAGCAAGGCTGAAGAAAACTGCCCCTGCTTGTTAGGTACCACGTCTACACAAACCTTATTGGCTGTGCACAGTCCTAAGCATTGGCTTGAGCTTTGTGAGACATCTTTAAAATCTTGGAGCACCTACCATTGGCACATCAAAGCCACAGGACTCACGTTAGACTCCATCTTGCTTATACAAGCACTGTTTGTATGTGCCAGACATCCTGCAAGAGCCACTTTAAAGGTGTTGCACAAGGAAGGATTGATGAACTGGGCCTCATGGCTGCTTTCTGATCATCTCTTGATCAGCCCAAATATCTACATATTTGTTGCAACATTAAAAAAGCGTTACAAAAATCGTACTAAATAGCCCACAAGTTCCAGTGCTACTGACCTGGACTGAACAAGGCCTCCTCTTGGAGTCATCTAGAAAGGATTGTTCAAGCCAGTCCAGAGAACCTCAGAGTATGTACCAGTACCTTTGTGGTGCTGCTGTTCTTGTGCTCCTCAGGCAGCTTCTCTGTGGCACTAAGTGGCCCCTGCGTCTACTCTTGCTTTGTTGTAGCACAGGAGAGTGCTCTCCCCATTCAGAAATGAGTTTGAGATGCAATACGGTCTGGAAGTGAACGTTTTGCCTTCTGCATATGTGTGCTTGCAGTTGGCCAATCAACATCCACTTATATGGGTTTGTTTCACTTTGTTCAGTCTACCTTGTTGCAATTTTTAAGGTTGGTTTTGTTTTAGTGGAAGACTTTGTAATAAGTTTAATGGAGTGAAGCTTGATGCTACCCTTCTGGAGTTCTCTGAGAACTTGTTTGCTTTCTGGCTTTTACAAACCAGCTTAACTTGTAGAAGCTTGTAATCCTGTGGAATACATTTAAGGGTTATAAAGACCTTGGCAAGTTGAATCCAGAAACTCATCAAACAATCGTTTTACAAATCAGATTGAAAATAAGTCACTTTTTTCATATAATAGATGAGTATTGTACAGTCAGTGTACTTGGTCATACCCATGCTTGTTAGCCCATGTTTTTGAGTTTTCAGTGATTTCTTCACCAAGCATTCAGACCTGTGCCATCTATTTCCTTCGTTCTCTGCAAATCATTAGAATCATAGAATTGTTTGGTTAGAAAAGGCCACTGAGATCATTGAGTCCAGCTGCATCTGTCCACTATGAAACCACATCCCTGAGCACCTCATCTACCCGGCTTTTAAATACGTCCATGAACGGTGAATCAACCGCTTCTCTGGGCAGCTGGGCCGGTGCCTGATAACCCTTTCAGTGAATAAAATTTTCCTGATATCCAATCTAAACCTCCCCTTGTGCAATTTGAGTCCTTTTCGTCTCATCGTATCGTTTGTTACGTGGGAGAAGAGAATCAAACACCCACCTCACTCCAACCTCCTTTCAGATGGTTGTAAAGAGCAATAAGGTCTCCCCTCGGCCTCCTTTTCACCAGGCTAAACAACCCCAGTTCCTTCAGCCATTCCTCCCTAAGACTTGTTCTCCAGTCCCTTCACCATCTTTGTTGCCCTGCTCTGGATGTGCTCCAGCACCTCAGTGTCCTTCTTGTAAGTGAGGGACTGAAAACTGAATGCAGGATTCAAGGTGTGGCCTCACCAGTGCTGAGTACAGGGGCACAATCACTGCCCTGGTCCTGCTGGCCACGCTGTTTCTGATCCAGGCCAAGATGCCATTGGCCTTCTTGGCCACCTGAGCACACTGCTGGCTCATATCCAGCCGGCTGTCAACCAACACCCCCAGGTCCTTTTCTGCCAGGCAGCTCTCCAGCCAGTCTCCCCCAGGTCTGTAATGCTGCATGGGGTGTTGTGTCCCAGGTTCAGGACCTGGCACTTGGCCTTGTTTAATCTCATCATGTTGGTCTCAGCCTACCCTGGTGATTTTTTAAAATTTGTGTCACAATGCAAATGTAATCAAAATAGATGGCCTGATGCCTTCCCACTGCATGAGTTAGGAACAATGACTGCCCTGTCTGCCTTTGAGTTATTGATTCAGAGATGCTAAAGAGGGGAATATGATGTACTTGGAAAGAAAAATAAATGAAACTATCTCTTTTTCATGTATTCCAGGTATTGCCCTCTTATATCTGCAGCTCTACCGTGTCACAAAAAACCAGAGCCATTTGCAACGATCTCTTGATTATGTGAAGAGAATCCTTCGCAATCTGAACGGCAGAAGAGTCACTTTTCTCTGTGGTGATGCTGGGCCGCTGGCAGTGGGTGCAGTGGTTTATCACAAGCTGAAAAATGACAGTGAATCTAAAGAATGTGTTGCCAAGTAAGTGGTCAATGGTGGAAAAAAACATGCCCTTCATTGCTTCAGTAACATTAGCAAGTAGAATGTTGGAGGACAGGATTAAAAAAACAGAGACAATTTTGCCCTGATACATTTTCAGTAGAAGAATACAAAATAGGCCTTATCTTTACTAAAGCAGGCTTACACTTGGTTCTCATTTAGCGGGTTATCTTGAGTTCTCTATCACTTAAAGGACAAGATGTCCTGAACATATCTGCAGTGCACACACGTTTTGATTTTGTCACATTGAAGTGACATTTAACAAAAGCTGCACGCTTGTCATCGGCAATATGTAGTGCCTGTGCAGTATGTGATGCTTCTTGTAAAGCGTGGGTCTTAATTGTGGATTCATTAAGAAACACGTACACCACAGAGATCTGGAAACATCCAGCCAGAGACATGGTACATCATATTGATACGTAACAAAGATTTAATAATCAAAAGAAGAAATATTTGCTGAACCGTTAAAGGCAAGGGTTTTAAGTAGGTCAGAGCATATGAAGGGTAGCCTGAATAAATTCCAGGCCCTTTTCAAAGTAATCAAAGTGTAACAAGCGTGTTGAGCAATCCCATTTAGGTGTAGCAATTCCTTGAGGTACTGACTGTCTCTTTGCTGGTATGGAGCTGACTGCTGTCCCAGCAAGGGCTGGAAGCACTGGAGCCCTGTGTGGTTTGCATTCGGCACCAGCAATCCACCTGCTAGCAGTCCATCTGCAGACTAGCCTTGTGTCCTCATCTCCATTCTGATTTGTATTTGGAAATACAATCCATCTCTTCCTCATCTAGAATCCTAGCGTGATTAATCTTTGCTGCTGTCCTAAATTAATATCTCAGTTTTGAAATACGTGGTAGGTTTAGGATTTTTTGCTTTTAGAACTGACAGTACATTTGGGAATGTCATTTGGATGCAGCCAGGAGAGCAGCGTTGCTGTAAGCATGAAGCGTGAGTATAGCAAAATGAGATTAGCAATAAATCTTAGTCTCGCCTCTCCTTGGAAAGTCATTTCTAGGAGGAGGACTGAAAAGGAGGTTTGATTATTTATTCCTTTTCTTCCTTTTTTGTTTACAAATGACACCAGCTGAGCAGAACATTACAGATATCAAAGTGTAATCTATGATTGCACTTCTAACTTTTTAGCTTGTAGCTGTCCCAATTTTACGATTTGAATAATAAAACCTAATGGTGGGCAGTTTAATAGAAAATAATTTAATTCCAAGTCCAAAGAGTAGTCCAAAGACAGGAATGATAATATAAAATGGTTTTTTCTTCTTTTTGAGGATGGCTTTTCTCTGGTATTAAGCAATGACCACATCAACAAGCCATTGAAGTCAGTGCTTTTGCTCCAGAGTGATGTTAGTGCTAACATTTCTGCTGAGTAATAGCCATTTGGAGCATCTGGGAGTTGAATTTAGTCTTAATCCAGGTTGTCTCGCCCTCTGCCCCAATTTAAAATGTGATCATCTCCATGGTTTCATCTAATTGCCAATATAATCACAAAAGACAGGAAGAGACAAGGAGGGAGTGGGCAGGAGAGCAGATCTGTGTTCCACCTCAATTCTAATGCAGATTAGCAGAGTAATAGCAGGGAGTCTCTTTGGAGCAAATGAGCGTTTTGAGAGCCAGTCTAAGCTTTTCTTCCATTGGTAAAGGCAAGCAAAATATTTGTGCATGATAGCAATGCACTTTTAAAACCTGAGCAGCTAAACATTCGAGAGAGGGAGTGCTGGAAGCTGCTGTTGGAGTTCTTTCGTTTTTGTTATTTCCCTCTTTCTTACACATCTACGGTTAAATGTCCTTGCTGGGGTGTAACTCCCAGAGACTCCAAGTGATGCTCCCTATTTGTTGGAGTAGTTCTCCAGCCATCGTGGCACTCATGCATCTGTTTCTGTTGGCACAAAAACCTGGTAGTTGCACTGATACTCACCTGGCTCTGTCTCAGATTTGCCTGTCTGTCAGGGCAGAGCTGCTATGTGTAAACCCGATGGCCGGCTGAACTGGGCACGACTGAAGGGAAGTTGTGGGGCTCTGGCACTCCTGCTTCTGGTTTGGTTGATGTCTTTGTGCAGTGCATCATCCAGAGAAGATGCTCTCACTCCCCACTTTCCTTATCTGATGCAGGTTGTTGCAGCTCCAAAGGACGGTCATAAGCACAGATGCTGAACTTCCAGACGAGCTGCTTTATGGCAGAGCAGGTTACTTATATGCCTTGCTGTACCTGAATACTGAAATCGGTCCAGACACTGTCCCACAGTCGGTTGTCAAAGAGGTAAGATACTTTTCTCTCTCCAGTGCCACAGCGTTGGTGAGGCTGAACTGGAATCACTCTTTCATATAATTCGAGGGATTGAGAAAGGAAGGCTTGGAGAGGACAGGGATCTAGGACTGTGAACTCTGTCTCATCCCTCTCTCCAATCTTTTACCCCGTTCCCTGCTGCCCAGCTGAGGCTGAGATAAGCCAGTGGAGGTGAGTCTACTAAGGCCAGCCATGGAAATGGATCTAATAAGTAACTAGTTTGGGAGCTTTTGAGGATGATAAATTGTTACCAAAAAACTTTAAGAAAGAAGTGTGGAAGTGTATGGGTGAAAAGAAGGAGAATTCGTTTTGGGGAAGGTGCACGACCGTTCTGTACATACCAGAACCAGAGAAGGCAGATCTGGGAAATTGTTACTTTTTTACTCTTAGAAACTCTTCTATTCTTAGAAACTTCTTCTACTCTTGGAAATATTAAATTTCTACTCTTTCTATTCTAAGTATAAGTGATTCCATCATTTAGGAAAAATTCCATTTCTACCTCAACCCTCAAGTCCAAGTAAATTTAATTCTGTTATCCTGTCACTGTTTACTACTTACTGTGTACTTATTCTTTACTGTGGTTTTAGTCATGACAAAGCAAAACCCTCTGAATCAAAGTAAGTGAGACAGACAGAAAGGATGTGTTTTCTTTCTTAGGTAATAGATGCTATTATTGAATCGGGGAAAAACTTTTCGAGGGAGGAGCGGAAAACAGAGCGTTGTCCTCTGTTGTACCAGTGGCACAGGAAGCAATATGTTGGAGCGGCCCATGGAGTAGCTGGGATCTATTACATGCTGATGCAGGTAAGAGCATCCTCTGTGGCCTGAGGCAAAATGCCAGTGATTTATTGTTTTGCATGAGAGGATCTTATCGCAGCTTTCATGCGTGTGCAGTGTTGTGCTGGGTCAGGGTCTCACAATTTGGAGTTAAGCTCTGCTGGTTTAGGCTTCTGGTAGCAGAAGAAAACTGTGACACTGGTGTCCTTGTATTAGAGTGAATTAGCCCTTGAGTTGTATTTCGGAGCACTGGCATTCCAGGAGCTGAAGTTTCCTATCCTCAGCCGAGGACGTGAGGTGCCTTCCTTTGTCCTCATACTGCAGTTAGACCAGCTAATTATTCACTTACCATCCATCACTCTTGATCTTCAATTTTTTGCTGTTTTTAAATGAGAGCCACCACTGTTGTCTCCTGTCCTTCTGCCCTCTGTGCCCTTCCTCTCTTCTCCAGGGAGTTACACTTGCCACTATCTTGAAGCTTTTGGAAGACTATCCATAATCACACATTAGTCTTCAGTATGGTTTTATTCTTTGGATGTTCTTCTTCCTTATCCCCGCTAACTCTCCCCCAAAAATCTCATGTTCCTTTGTGCATTTATGGTCCCTGCTCTCCTCTTTCTGTTGTCTTAAGTGAGATTTCCTCTTCTGTATACCACCTCTTTGCCACATTTAAATCTCCTGCCCTGAGATTCTCTAATAGGATTATGATGTTTTTCAAAACAGGCCTGTATATTGTATTTCTCTTGTCCAATCTGGGAAAAGAGCCTTAAGATTCATTATAGAAGATGGCTGTAGAGTTGCAAAATTTGTATTGTACCTGTTTCTGTTCTTTGAAGGTGCTGTCAGTCTGTGCATCTTTTTAAATGTTAATTTTCTTACCAGTTCAAGCAGAACAACTTTTCTTCAGGCAAGTGGAAGGATTGTATATCCTTGCGACCTGAGGCTGCCTACAAATATTCATGCAGAAATGACTGAGCTGGTATTTGGTGTTGCCACTGCTCAGCTGTTCCACATTTGGAAAATGTGCTGTGACTTCTCTCCATCTGTTTCAGATGAGCTCACACCACTTCCACTAGTAGCTGAGGCTAGAGCGGCCAGCATTGCTATGGAGGTGGCTACTGCCCTGCTACCTGGGGGCATGTCTTAACCTCTCCATAGCCATTTTTTTCGGTGAATCCCTCATTAAGGCCTCAGGCTGCTCTGATTTGTTTTGTCTTTGTCTTTACTTCCTGATGAGGTGGTGGTCCACCCCCTTTCAGCTCCCTAATCTTCCTGACTTCCACTTTTCCTTCCCTGGCTCTGCTAGATTTTCTGAGAAACATCCAGTCTTTTCAAAAAGTCTCTTTAAAAGCTCTATCCTTCATCTACTATTCAAGGCTGACAGCAGAAAGAATCGCACAGTGCTTTTTCATTTAAGCAGAAGCTAGTTTGGCTACATGTTAAAATTGTAACTATCTTTTCCTTTACATATAATTGCTGCTTTTAAGAATTACCACAAAGCCATTGTTTATACAGCATTAGATTACTGTCTCTTCGCTGTACATTAAATATTGTGAGTCATGCAAAGTTGAGTCATCCACTGCAGAAGAAGATCGCGTATTGGACTCCGTCCTTTCCCAGTCTTTTCCATGTCAAATGAGGAGAATAGTTCTGTATTTTCAGCAAAGTATTCAGGAGATGGCTTGTTGAGTGGTTGTTTGACAGCAAAAAAGGGTGTGCAACATAGCACCTGTGGCAAACATCATTTCTGTACAGCAGCTTTGTGAGGAACTGGATTTACTTACAGAAAACTACTGGAAGCATAAGAGCTCAGCAGTGTTAAATAAATAGTTATTTTTTTCTGTTGGAGGTAGGTGCTGGGAACCTCAGCAGCTTGGGTAAACAACTCACTTGTACTCAGATATTCTAAGCAGTACAAAGTGAGAAGGAGGTAAAGAGCTCTGCTCTTCTTCGGTTTGCCTCCCAAGGACAAACAGGCTGGGCTGACCTTGCCTTGCACAGCTCAAGACTGAATGCATTTATTGCTGGTGCTCATCAGTTTTGCGTACCACTGCAAGGGTACAACATGAAATTGGAGCCTTCCAACCCCACAGGTCAGTGTCTGAGTGAGGGCTGATCAGCTGCAAGGGTGTTCTTCGTGATGAGCCGGTCTGTATTCAGGTGTGCTTTTCTGTTTAGCAGTGTGAAGGTTTCTGTTCCGCTCGGAAAAGCGCAGAGGTGGAGTTTGCTTGAGAAATCTGGTAGGTAGAACCCTGGGAATGCTTTCCTGGATGAGGTGAAATAGAGGCTTTTGGGTTTTTTAGGTTACTGAAAATGCAGCTGTTGAAAGTCTTCTTTCATTTGGCTGTAAGTCTGATAATTGTAGCAGCATGCTCACCTACTGAATGCAAATGTGCTGGAGCTGATGGGAAGCAGTGAAATTGTGTGACACCGAGTCAGCACAAAGACAAGTTAGTTAAAAAAATTAAGCTCAGTTATTAGGCTCATGCAGGCTCCAGTTTCTGCAGTTATGCCCACAGCTTGCAGGAATTTCAGAAATCATGTAGGCTGTGTAAAAATAGTTATAAAAATACTATAAAATGAGCTGGTAGAGAAGGGAGTGCCAACTAAGAACAACTGCAGACCCAACAGATACTCAGCTTCAAAACCTTTGCTTACGAGGAGTGTGCAAGTTGATGGATATATTCTCCTTTTGGCAAGAATGTAAACGATATAGAGGAAATGAGAAAGAAAACTCAGAAGAGCAATCTAAGGATGAGTTTGTAGTACAAAAATGTTTACCCTGAGAAGAACCTGTTGCTTCTGAAAATGGAAATGCAGATTTATAGCCAATTGCTTCAGGGAGTTTTGTTTACAATGGAAGACTTTAACTTTACAAACCTTTGCCAGGTATGCCACTACATGCACTCTTCTTAGTTTTTTGGGAAATAGGACAGATTTGCCTACATTAGTTATTTTTAAAACAAAATATGTAACCCATTGTGTTTTAAGTGTGTCTTATGAGCAACATATCTGTAAAACCATTTTTCTCCCTTAAGTGCTCTCTTTACTTTAAGATATAAGGAAAGGCCTGGGAGTCTTCAAATCCATATTTTGTTCTCACTTCTTCCGTAGTCTTTCTGTGTCAACTCCAGTAAGACAAGTAACAACTTGGTGCCCCAATTTCTTTGTCTTTACAGTAGCTGTAAAAATGCTCTTCACAAGGGTATTGTAAGCAGACATTAATTAAATCTGTATGAAGTGAGATTCAAAGTGTTTGGATCAAGGGCACATATGTAGGATACTTGAAATTAGATCATAGAATTAAGTGTGGGTACACGATTTGTTACTACATCTGTTTATGGTTTTGGTGGTGTTTTTTTAATATTTTCTTTAGCCAATTGCAAATGTGGACCAGGAGACCCTGACAGAGCTGGTGAAGCCAAGCATTGACTACGTGCGTCATAAAAAATTCAGGTCTGGGAATTACCCATCGTCACTGAGCAATGAGACGGACAGGCTGGTTCACTGGTGCCATGGTGCCCCCGGAGTCATCCACATGCTCATGCAAGCTTATAAGGTGAATCATTTCTGTACTCATATGAACATCTATTTTTACAGAGAGACTTGTGCCCAGGCCTGTTAGATTGTAAGGCTTGCATTTTACATCTTTCTAGATCTAGACTTTCAAACCAGAACCTTAGGTTAGGCACCTAAAAATCTCAAAATACTTACCTAGGTATGTTTGTAGAGAGGAAATTAGTGGGTAAAATTACTTCTCAGGGTGTTGGTACTTATTAGCCTTTAGGATTTCTTGGAAAAGGGCCCTGCATTTAAGCAATTTGATATCAGAAGTCTGGGTATGGGTACATTAACCTAAATTCTTTGAGTCTTCATCCCAAGAGTTGTAAGGATTATTGGTTTTCAAAAGCATAGGTTTATGTGGTTCGCTGAAGAATGACTTCCATAAATTACTCCAATATTAAGATACAACTCTTGAGAACTTAATGTTGGAGCAAAGATCCCAGGTCCCCTTTCTAGCGCATAAAGATAACCACAGAGCAACCAGAAGCCTACTGTTTGCTCTTGTCCATCCTTAACTAGGTTTGCTCTCTCTTGTGTCATGCATGTCTGATTTGCATGACATTTGAAAGTATGCCATTTAATTAAATTTATGCAAATTGATTCTTGCTTTTGACAGCCCTTGTTGGCAGATTCCCTGGTCGGCCTCTCGGTGGGCTGATGAAAAGCAGGCTTGGTTTATGAATAATTACTTATGCTGCTACCTGAAATACGAACTGCAAATCTCTTACAGCACTGCTGAGTGTAGCAGCAGTCACAGTTGCTTTTTCTTTGGGCTGTGGTAGGAGGTTGACTTGACACTGCAGACTTCTTTCCCTTCCCACCCCCTTTCTTTGTTAATGTGATGCCTTCCCCAGCACAAAATGTTTTGCAGAAGATAAGAGGGATGAGTTTTGTTTGGCAGTCTCCTTTCTGGCCTCTTTATGTTTAAGGTGATGGGGCATATGATGATTTTCTTTAACTCTTTATATTCTGCTTTATGAAGAAGCAATTATAAAAACTGGAATATGTTTTGCTGGCTGTGCTTTCATAGCCAGCACAGGGACGTGCCATAACAGCCAGCAGTGTTTCTCCTGGAAATCAAATGCTGTTGCCAGGCCTTAAGTTGAAATGTTACAACTAAGTAGCTGACGAACCCTGTTTGGGGAGAGACTGACTTTATCAGTGGATTTAAGAATCTTGCATGTTAGTTGCTTCTATTACCTTATTTGATAGCCTAGCCGAGGATGCTGTCTGTAAGGGACTAAGTCTGCATCAGTTACATTTTTTTAAATTGTTTTGTTGATCTGTAGAGTGACTTAGGCAAAAGGGAACAAAAAAGCCACCTTATAAGTGTGGAAGTCTGGTGTTGTTCAACTAAATTACTTGCTTTTGTTTTCTGCTCTTTTGCTGGGCTCTCTGTGTCCAAAATGCACTTCAGGTGCAATAAACTCTGCAAAATTGGTCCTTTGCCCAAACTGGCTAGCGCTTCTCAGTGTTTCTGGTACAAATAATAATGAAGGTAGTGCAGTGTTCCTGCTTGTACTTATGACTGAGAAGAGAGTACTGTGCAAAGAGATGTTCTTGTGCATTTTTGACATGGAATTGAAGGCAGATGGTGAGTAACTAGGAATAATTACTGAGGAAGACCAGGACCACGCCCTTTAGGATCAGATCCAGTGACCGGTATTCTGTGCTACATTTCTTGGAGGCAAGAATTACATTTCTGTATTTCAAGTCAAATGATGTTGTGGTTTAGGAATGAAGGGAGGAAGAAAGAGGATGACATACTCTTCAAATTGGTTATTGGCTGTAGAACCAAGAGCACTGAACTTGAGGTTTTCCTCTGGGTCTGATTTGAGAAACAAAAACTTGAAGTTCTTTCTTTTTCCATGCAGGGAAAGGAGAAACAACTTAGTATGAAAGGAAAGGCAAGTCTACAATGTATTATTGAAATTCAAAATAAATTTTAGATGGAAAAACCCCACACCAATAATGAAACATCTCTCAGATCCATCTCCTTTCTGTTTCCATTAGTACTTCAATTTATGTGCGTTTATTCTCTGTTTTTTATTCCGCAGACTTTTAAGGAGGATAAATACTTGAAAGACGCTATGGATTGTAGTGATGTCATCTGGCAGAGAGGTTTATTGAGAAAAGGATATGGGATCTGCCATGGTACTGCTGGCAATGGCTACTCCTTCTTGTCTCTTTATAACCTGACTCAGGACAAAAAATACCTCTACCGAGCTTGCAAGGTGAGCTCTGAGGCATCCCAGCAAAACTGCTGTTCGCTTTCAGATCATAATGTCTGTGCAAGAGCGAACTGTGATTGGAGTAGGCTGTTGTGTGCTAGAGCTGGAGCTGGCTGGCTGGGTGGGACAACAAGGTCCTGTCACTTGCTCCCCTTTTCTCACACTTTTACTGGACAGCTTGTGGAGCACACACCATCTTAACATGCAGAGGGAAGCACACAAATATTCTGTAAGGGCAGAGGAACTAAAGAGAAGCAAATAGAGTCTGAAAATCAGCCTGCCAGAACAATAACAGACTAATGTTGTGTGGCGCTAATTATTCCATTGAGACATCCACTGTCATCCTCAGCTCCTCAAGCAATGCTGTTTGTAGTCTTTTGTAATTATTTGTTTTCAGAATACTGTCTGTTTGGGGTTTTTAGAGCTCTGAATTGCAGTTATTAAATCACTCAGATTTTTTTTTCATTAATACAAATTGCTGAGAAAGACACGCTCAGAATTTTTCCAGTGGAATTGTTCAAGTTCTGCTATCATCTCTGTCTGTGGTAGCAGTTACCAAAGGAGAAGGCTTCCTCACCCTCTGTTTCCTTGTGAGACTGTTTTGTTTGGGTTTGGTTTGGTTTGTTGGTTTCTGTTTTTTTTTATTTTAGCTTAATTCAGGAATATTAGGTTTGTATAGCATACGTTAGCTATTTAGCTGGGGCCTTTTACAAGTATTTTAACATGAAATTTGGGGAGCTGCTTCTTAGATGCTTTCAGATCAGCAATGGCCACATGTAAAGCTGTTGTATTCATCTTCACTGTCAGCCTGTTCTCCATCAGCAGAGCTTTAAAAAGTTGCTGCTTGTCTCTCCTTACATGTCATGCCATGAGGACACCTGCAGGCATATCTGCATCCTAGAGAACGTAATAAAAAACCCTGTGGCACTGCCACAGCAAATACGTGACCTTGCTACACGTGGACTCACCCAGCACTGGTGTGTGAGCCAGAGCACCAAGCAAGTATTGCTGTCACCGCAGCGAATGGGCTCTCCCAGTCATCTTCCATGCTATGACATCTTCTGTGGCTCTGTGCAGCACTGGCAGCTCCTGTTTGTGCTGCATTTCTGGCCCGAGAGCCCTGGTGTTCGTCCATACCAAGCTAGGTAAAAGCGAGCATATCTGTTTCAAAGCCAAAGAAGGAAGGGACTCAGTTACTTACCTGAATCCCTTTGAGAAGGAAGATGTGACACAGTGGCCAGAGACTGATTGCTGGAGGTGCCCAGCATAGTCAGGTCTGGCAGCCTATTTGCAGCCCTTCTGCATTTTAGCATCTCGACCATTCAGTCAGGCTCTTTGGGTTCTTGCAGGGGAAATCTTGAAACAGGCAAAGGAATTTGCTTGTCTGACATTCTTGAAGTCTCTTCTTTTTGAGCCAGAGCAGGCAGGGGGAGGCAAGCATGCTGTTATGCTGGTACCTAAAGGGATGTAACTGAGAGGACTAGATGGCTCCTCCTCCCAGGGGTGTTTGCTCACTCTGAAAACATGAGACCCAAGGGAATGAGTCTGACTAGGAATCCCTTATTACTTCTCAGGAGGTGTGAAACTATTTCATAGATGAACCAGAGAAGCTTGAAAAAGCTGTGAGTCACAGAAACCCGTGGTTTGTGCTTCTCACTTTTGGCTTCACAGCTTTTCTCCAGCATTATCAGACAGGCTCCCAGGAGGCTGAGCTGCTCCTAGCTGGCCTGCCTGTGAGAGGAGGAGAGGGGCTGTGGCATCCTAGGCTCCAGGCAACAGAGAGCACCTGAGCCCTGTGCTAATCAGCGTTGTAATTAAACCACTGCTGATGGCGAGCGTGCCCAGCCTATGTGACAAATAATGACAAGTATCTTCCTCCTAGAAACAACTCTCACACACACACACAGCCCCACCCTTGGTTTAACAAAGACTTTTGTGTGATTGACTGGATCTGTGAGTTGTGCTGAAGCTATGAATCTGTAAAAGATGGTTGTGCTTTGGTAGCCTGGGGTGCATTTTTAAAATTTCTGTTGCAGTTCCCAGATTGGCAGCAATAATAAAGACTAGTAGGCAATAAATGTGGATGTTGCAGGAATTGATTGTAGTTTAAAAACACGTCATAACCTGTTTTGTCCTCACATACAAGACAAGATTACATGGAAAAATTAAACCTTGCTTTGAAGATTTGTGCCTGTGGAGGGCCCAAAAATGTTTCGTCAGTTCTCAATGACAGTGTGGACCATAATGTTGGTGTTTGTGGGTTTTTTGCTGGGTTTCCTCAAGACATTCACACGCAACACACACCCCCCTACCAAGAGAAGAAATCCATCCCCCACTAAACACTTAGCAGAGTGAGAGGAAGATGGGAGGAGATACCACCTTTATCATCCTGTTGAACAGAGTGCTGGCTCCAGGATCATGCTCACACCCCACAGAGCTCCAACTCTGGAGCGGGGGCACCCTCTAGTGAGCAGGATAAGCTGTTTGCAAGCAGTCTGCCCAAATTGCAGGGGAGCAACATCTAAGTCCTTTACTTTGCAGGAATTTTAGCACTTTATTTTGAATTATTTGCTTCCAAGCAGAGAAATGCCAGGGGAACATATGCCTGCCCCCACCGTAGCATCCTCTGGGGAACCATAAAGGTGAAAGAGATGGTTGCTATTAAATTGATCAGATGCAGTTTGTAAATCATGTATGTCTTATGTAGCTACTGCAGCAGTGTTAATCAAACACAAGAAAGACACTGTTAACTCTTTCCCGTAGTTTTCCATCTTCTGCAACAGAATATTGATGACCAGATTTGTCTGTTTTTATAATGATTTTTCATAAGGCCTGGGGAGAGAAAATAAAGAAAACTTAAGTAATGGCAGCTAGAGATTTAATCCCCTAAATTGGTGCATGGTAGTGAAAGAAAACCAACTCTAAGTCCTGAGCAAATGCATAAATTAAGCACCCAGACAGATGAGAAACTGGTATTATAGTATTAGTAAAGTTTTGCCCTTGAAATTGAATGTATCTGTTCTTGCAGCACTTTTCATTGATGTGTAGTAGGGTTGATTTACAGAAAACAAGTTAATTACTGCCCACTTCATTACGTTGTTAATGAAACTGAAACTCGTGCTGTGGAAATACGTATCCTAAAACCTAATTGCAATCTTGTCACGGTAAGTGGGACAAATTGATCTCCGACAATTGAGTTGCATCTCTGCTTCCACTACTTTATATTTTGTACCTATTAAAGATATGCAGATACTCAGGCTTGCATTTAAGAGTCTTAAATAAAAAGTAACTTCTTAATGTTTTCCTCAGTTTGCTGAATGGTGTTTGGAGTATGGCGCACATGGATGTCGGATTCCTGACCGACCTTATTCTCTTTTTGAAGGTAAAGTGGTGGTGTTGCAAATCATATTGTGTCATACAGGAAAGAAGGGCAACCTTGCATTTTTGGCACATGCTGAGAGCTTGGGACATCTTTGGTGGGTTCCTCCACTATTAGAAATAGACCTGCCTCTGCCTAAAAGAGCCAGAAGGGAGAAAAAGACAAAAGAAAATAATTCATATCATGACTTTAACTTCTGGTTGCATTTCAGCAGTTGCCAATGTAAAGCCAGTGCCACTGTCGTTCTTGAATAAAATTCTGCTGTACTGTTGCCTCTCTGCTTAAAGCAAACAGAAGTTGAGGCGACAAATTTTGTTGCAGGTGATGTTGCAGATGGGCTGGGCAGAGGGGCAGCTGTGGGTAGGAGTTCTCAAAGTTGTTGTAGGCTTGTCAGGACAAGACCTTCTCTGCTGCAATACCAAAGCACAGAAAAGCTAGTTTTAATATGAACCCAAATCGCTTCAAATCATGAATGTCCTGAGTTGGAAGGCACCGACAAGGATCATCGAGTCCAGCTCCTGTCGCTGCATAGGACAACCCCAACACTCACACCGTGTGTCTGAGGGCATTGTCCAAATGCTCCTTGTATATGGTCAGGCTTGGCGCCCTGACCGCTTCCCTGGGGAGCTGTTCCAGTGCTCCATCACCCTCTGGGTGAAGAACCCTTTCCTAACATCCAGCCTAAACTTCCCCTGGCACATCTTCCTGCCATTCCCTCAGGTCCTATCATGGGTCAGCTGTGGTGCCCAAAACTGCACACGGAACTCAAGGAGGGGCCGCACCAGTGCTGAGTAGAGCAGGACAGTCCCCTCCCTCAACCTGTGAGCAACTCCATGCTTGATGCACCCCAGGACACGGTTGGCCCTCTTGGCACGCTGTTGGCTCATGTTCAAATATAGTATCACTCGAACAGAAGAGAAATGCAGAGTTTTCAGGGGCTTTGCAAAACTGTTCTTAAATACTTTCCTAGAGCTCTGTAGTTTTTTTTATTTGTACTTTATTTTCTATTCCCTATCTCATACCTATGTTTTGAAAACATAGTATCAAGGAATTGTAGACCCAAGTAAGATTTAACACAGTGCTGCTACTTCATGAACAATGAGCCTAGTGTGCCACCTATCACAAATGTGTGAAATTACAGCAGGATAGGATTATTTTGCAGATAAACCAATCCAGGGTGTGAACACAAGAGAGCAGTAGTTATATGCATTTCTTCTAAATATAGCGTTACTGACTTAGTGTTTAAGAGAGAAAAGTATAAGCAAAAGCAGGCATGCAATCCATTGTGTAAGAGCTTTGAAATTTATTCAGAACATGAAGTAATGCCAACAATAGGGTTGTTTGTGCTTGAATGCTGACAAACAGTTTTGATTTTATTTTTTCATGTCAGTGATTTTTATTTTTTTTTCTAGAAAAATCTAGATGTCGAGACAAAAAAGTGTTAATTTTAGGGTTTTTTTTGTAGCCACAGTTGTGCTTGAAGTTGACCAATTCAGCATGTACATGCACACTTCCAGTGGAAGTTGCATGTGCCTCCTTTGGGACTGTCTTAAGCGCTTCATTTTCATCAGATGCTGTATTCTAGGAAGCTTTCTTTGTTTGTATGTGCTTAGCTATTGATAAAATAAGGTTTAGCTTGATCATGAAACTGAGCTTGTGTTTGTTATGTTCCCCTGCTGTAGGGTGCCTCTGTTTTCTGTCACCCTAAGAGTTTTCTCAGGTGGTGCTGGTGTTTGTGCATTTATGCTTTGAATGACCTCTTTATTAATAGCAAACAACTAAACCTGTATATCACAAGTATAATGAAATTTGCCTTTGTTTTTCACCATTGATGAGGAAGAACAGCTCAAATTCTAGTGGACAGTCCGAACTGGGATTTACAGATTCTTAGCTGCAGTAGTGTTGAGGCTGAGCAGCTGAAAAGGTGGTAGCACAGAGGTCTTGGTTCTTGCCTTTGATCTTTTCAAGTGAAACTTAATTTCCTGGGCAAAGTACAGATGAACTTGCCTTTCTATAGGCCCTAAGTTCACCTGTTCAAAAAAAGATCTATCGAGGAGGTTTTCAAACAGGTGCTGTTGCCTTTGCTGTCAACTGTGCTGCTTTACTGTCAAAAGAAAGATGCACAACGATCTCTTTCTCTCATTATGTTTCAGGCATGGCTGGAGCTATTCACTTCCTCTCAGATATTTCAGTACCGGAGACTTCCCAGTTTCCAGCGTTTGAACTTGGACCTCAAAGGAGAGAAAACAAAGTGGAACAGGACAGCTAAAAGATCATTTTGAAAGGAAACTGATGCCAAAAGAGATGAGACTGTTTAGTGCCTCTGATACTGAACCAACTCGACCCTGGACCGACGGATGGATAAACCCCTTTTCTCACCCCCTCCCCACCCCAAAGGACCATGAAGTCATTAGAGCATGAACGGGAGAAGCCACATTTAAGTTCTGTTGAAGTGACACCTTCAGATGTAGGACAAGAGAAGTCAAGTTTTGAACTTCCTCTCTTCTGTTGTATTTGTCTTCTTCAGGTCTCTGACATGCTCTGCATGTTTATTGGTGTTGTCTGTTGATTCGAGTCTTTTGTTGATAGCAAAAAGCTGGTCTCTGTGTGAATCCCCGTCCTGTACCTTCGCGCATGACTCGCAGCAGCAGTGTTGCTTCCTGCAGCGTGGTTGCCCAGAGAGTTCCACCTTGTACCACAGTTTGCTGCAGGACAGTGCCTAGCTTCTCCAGTGAGCTGGCAGCTTTACAAAGAGATGACAAGTGGGTTTATGTTCATATTTTTCTGCACTTTCTCCACAGTCTCTAGAAGCTAAGATGATGGAGATGAGGCTTTTTTGACGAAGAGGTAGGAGGCCATCTCATTTATCAGAAATTTTAGCAGGTTGGAAGGGGCCTGACTTGTCTTTTGTTGCTGTTGTGGGAGTTTTTTTTAAAAGCCTGAAAGAGAGGCTTTCTTTAATACTTGCACCTGGTTGGTGTGTTAGGCACTTAGAGCAGGGTGGAGAGGCTTGTCCCCACCTCTGCAAAGCCTCAGCCCATGACATGAGCTTAACAAACTGAAGGTGGAGTCACCTCCTTTTGTCCTGCAAGGGACAGCATAACTATGCTTCTCTCCTGCGTGTGAATTTGTAATAAACCTCTATACAAATGAGTATGAGAGGGCATCAGGGCAGTTTCTCATGCCAGTGGCTTGGGATGAGTGCTGCTTCTGAACCAGGGCAGTGATTTGTGCTGGGCCCTTCTCTCCTTCTCCCAGCCCTGCTGCATGTGGCCCATATGGTATGACAGGAGCAATAAATACCAGCTGGTTGTGGAGGCTGCAGAAGATTAATGAGCAATGTGAAACTAATGCTAGAGGCTGTAATCGATGTTTTCGTCTTAAAATCCAAAAGAAAAAGCCCTTTGCCCTTAGTTTTAACTGTGCTGCCAGTGCTTTGCTTCCCTTTGTGGTGTGGTGGGGTTGTGAAATACTAGACCTGCTTCCAGCTGCTCCTGAGTAGCAGGCTCTTGGTTTGGGAGAAGGGGAACATACTCTGAGTACACTTAGAGCAGGCTTGGGTGTTCCAGATAAGTGAGCGCACTTGCTGCTTGGGAAAGGTTAAGCGGAGCACACACTCGTTCAGGCTCTGTTGACGTCCTTCCCCTAGGTCTCCCTGTGCTCTGTCATTCCAGGTGCTTATTTTAATTGATGCTTCCTGTTGGGAGGGAGTGTAACAGATGGCAGAGACTTTGACCTTTCAGGTGTGTGCATTGGGGTATCTGTGACCCGTGGGCCATCTGCTGGGAGCCAGTCAGGCTTGGAGATGCACTGTTGCTCCTGTGACTTCCTTCAACTTGATAGTGTCTGTTGCCAAATCCATTGGGATGTTAATGACACCATATTCAGTTCTGCAGGGCAAGTGCAGGGACAGCTTAATGTCACGGTGTAGCTCTTCTGCTGGTTTGTCAGGTAGGACTAAAAGCTGGGAGCAGCAAGACAGACTTTTCCACCCCTCTGGCAAAGGGCAGAAGATGAGGAGGGGAGCACCAAGTCCAGCTGCATCTCTGCAGCCAGGGATGAGGGAAGATGCTGAAAGGTAGGTGGGAATGAGGGAAGCTGCATGGCAAGCAGCAGACCTGAGCAGAGCAGCAGAAAGCAGAGGAGTCGGTGAGGAATCAGGAGAGCTGACAATGGGAGGCAATGCACAGAGTGTACTGGTAGAGGTCACCTCAAAGGAGATGTTCCTCTGTGGCAAGCATGCTAAGGTCTAACCCTTTATTTCTTTCTTCAGCTTGTGGATCACTGACTCTGCCCGTAGATAAGCCAGGGAAGAAATTTGCCCAGGGGGAATTCTCACGGGAATTGTAACAAAGGAGGTGGCTCTGATGCCTTCACTCCTTTTTTTTTTTCTTCCCCTCCACTGTGAAAGCAGAACATGTGGGGTGAGATAACAGGGAAGGGGCTTGCCAGACCTGCAGGATCCAACCTCCTGCAAACACAGAACAGAAGCCACCAGCCTTCCCAGCAAATCCCAAGCGTGTGTTGTGCTTGACCAGCTTAACAAGGCGGCCAACAGGCAGGCTTTTTCATTCAGTGCTTATGTACGTGTCGGCCTTCTTGGTTGCTGAGCTTGGAATAACACCTGTGGGAGGTGCTTTTGCCTTGCTGGAGCCCGAGGGGAATTAAAAGTCGCCTGTTTAAAAAATTTATAGGTATGTACACACTTAAACCAGCCTAATACTGAGCAGATCTCCAAGATGCTTGAGTGCAGCTGTCAAAACAGTGAGCAAGTCACCTACCAGCTCTTTCTGTACCACAGCCAGCCTTCTGCTGCGGTGGGGCCTGGCACCGTCTTTCTCTGTAGAGTCCTCTTGGAATTCAGGACTGGAAACCTAACGTATCAAAATGGGGAGCATCTGACAGTGTGTCTGCCTCCTACTCCTGATGTGACTTTCCCTGTGGCTTCTCCTTTCTGTTCATCACAATTGTGACACAGGTGGCCGAGTAAGAAAGGATATTGTGTGAAGGTATAAAAAAATGCATTTCACCAAGGCATTGTTTTCAGAAATCACATCAAACTGAAAATGTGGAAAATGTCTTAATATTCCCTGGTTTGCTTTGTCCGTGTGTAATAGTCCATCTGTTGCAAAAAGCAGTAGTGTTAAAAATGGAGATGCTCTTTGGGCAGAAAAAGAGGAAAAAAATGCTGATGTTTTGTTGTTTGGCTTTATTAGTAAAGATCAAGCTACGTGGTGGTAATTTGTGTGATTCTGCTTTTTTTTCCTTGTTGCACTCCTTTCCCTCCAGCACGGTCCCACTGACCTGCTGAAGCATCTCTCAATCTCATAGTCCTGCAGGATGAAACACAGAGTGTGGGCAAATCATCTTTTTTTAGCCTTCACCTTTTACTGGCCCTTGAACACCTCTTTTCTGCTGCTTTTCCCAGGTGATTTTTAGTGTACATTGCTTAGTGAAAAGCATTGCTTTTCTTTCTGGTCACATAGATCCTGTTGAAGAGTTTGCAGCTGAAGCGTGACTGGCTGTTCTTTAGGAACACGTGTGAAATACCTGTGTCCAGCTGACTAACATCTGCTTTCCAGCTTTGAGAAATATTGATGGTTTTCTTTAGCTAGGCTTTAGTAGAAGAAAACTTCAAGTACACTGAGAGCAATTGTAGCTGTCATGGCTGCCCCATCCCTGGAGGTGTTCAAAGCCAGGCAGGAAGTGGAAGGGGTCCCTACCCACAGTGGGTGTGTGGGGGTGCAACTGGATGATCTTTATGTTCCCTCCCAACCCAAACTATTCTATAATTCTATCTTAATGCCTTTTCTCACTACATAAAGCCAAAATAAACCACATGTGCAGCTAAGGAGTTACCTCCAGCTGCAGGGGCAGTGGTTGCAGGGCTGCTTGTCACTGTTCCCTCTGTTTTCTCTGCTGCCCTTTTCACCTTGTAGCACCCAGCAGCTTGGGACCGTGGCTGCCAGTTGGGCCTCTCCTCTTTAACAGCATTATCATCCAGCAGTTAGGGAAGAAATGGCAATACCACCTTTGCCTTCTTCACATAGCATGAAGAGCTTGTTGGAAAATGCAGTCCCAGCTGTTTGTTTTCACAGCACTGTAAGCTATCAAAGGAAGAAAAACGGTCCCAGAAACCCCAAAAAGCTTGTCACTTCCATTATCTTTTCCTAAAGTGATAATGAGACACAGGCAGAGCTTTCTGGCAGCCCCAAAGAGAAAATGGCAGGGTTGGTACCTTCCTTGTCGAGCTGGGTCCTATTTACAGTGCAACTGATGACTCAGCCTGCTAATTAGTGAGAGGCGTGGAAGGCGCTGCAGGATGTTTGCCCTCTCCTATGAGCCCTGGGGCTCCCCATCGCACCAGGGAGAGGGAGGTGGAGGACAGAATCAAAAATCTGCCAATAAGATGATTGTGCTACTTTAGCAGCCTCAGCCCAAGAGCGCTGCCTCGATGGGTTCCCTCACCCACACCTTGGCAGAGGTGTTTCAGCTGCCCCGGGCCGGACAGCGAGTGCTGGGGCTGCGTATTGCTGGAAGGCTGAAAAGCAGCAACACCTTGTGAACCCTCACACTGCAATTAACTTAATTAACCCATCAGTATGGAGCTTTCCCTCAATAGTACATAAGGCAGCAAGTACGTTGGAGGGGAGGTGCTTTATGGGAAGAAAACTTACTCTCCTGAGGAAAAAAGGCATCTCCTGGGCCCGGGAGATGCTCTGGCAACAGCCAGCCCGTGCCCTCAGTGTGAGCCTGAGGAAGATAAAACCGTGTCATCAGTGGCTGAAGGGTGAGATTTAACTTGGTGGCTCAAAGGGGTTTTACGGCCATGCTGAAGGACAAGAAAGTAATCCCTGTCGCTGCTTTTCTTCTGAGGGGGGATCATCTTGAATGAGATATCATTCTCCTGCTGCAGGGCTGAAAAGGAATGTGTGGAGCATAAAGGAGGTGGGGGGAGGGGGCAGCGGGAACCAAAAGCTGAAGGAAAGCGATTCCCAAAGTCTCCTGCAATGGAGCATCTGTGAGACCAGTCCCATGAACCTGGAGTCACACCCCTGCTTACTGCTGACAGTAGCTCTTTAGAAGATGGTATTACAAGGCTATTCTTCCTCTCCTTCCCCCTCAAACCACAGCAACACATCAGCAAACCCAGGCTGATAATTAATATCTGCATAATCCCCTGGAGTTGCCCACAGACACGGAGCACCACGCAGGATGCCAACCAACAAGTTGTCATTTCTGATGGAAGCAGGATCGTTTCTGTCCCTGTGTTAGTGCTGGGTCACATCCACCAGATCATCCACCCCCAACCAAAAATCCCCCCTAGACCACCAGCATTTTCTGCACTGACTGCCCTGCCAGCCCTCCTCCGCCACCATGCAAGACAGGGCTGCAGGAGCAAGGACAGCTGGGATTGATTTCCTGCCAAACCACATCAAGTTGAGCATTTATGCACCTCCCAGTCTGCACAGCATTTGACAGACAGCTCATGACCAGCTGCCTGGCACTGCCTGCATCCCTCCCCTGCTGCCAGGGTTTTGTGGCCACAGCTGGCGGCAGGGTTGTTCACATGCATGATGGAAGCAAGGCAGGGCAGGTGGTGCCTGCCCCCCCCTTCATCCTCAGCTTGTCCCCTAAACTAAGATTTAGGAAGGTCAGTTCCACCAAAGAGATGCATTTCTAGGATGTGGAGGAGTTGGGATATGTCTGTCCCAAGCATTTACCCTTCGCACTCATCAGACAGCCAATTGATTTAACATAATCCAAACCAAATCTCAAGATGTTCCGGTATTTGTAGCCAGACTGGTCTAATTAATGACCTGATAAACTCAAGATTTAAGCTATTCCCTCAATCTGGAGAGCAAGAGTCCACACCCTGCACCACTGTGGTCTGGGACACACATGGCTGGAGGGATGGAGGTAGGGCAGCACTAGCTCAGCTCATCAAGTCACAGGTGGTTGGTGTCTGGGTCACACCTGGCTATCTACAGGTGAGAAGCCTTTGCCAGCTGTTGATGGTGGAAGAAGAAACAGGAGCTGGAACCTGCTCAGAAATGTGGCCCTGAAAAAAACTGAGACCCAGAAGGTTTGCTGCATGAGGAGACAGCTGACTCCCTGTTGAGAGCTACAGAGTCTCAGGAATAACACCTTTAATAGCCCTTCAGGGATAAGGTTGAAGACAGCGTACCTGGAGGCATAAGCTGCACACGAGGATCACAGGGTCCTTACACGACCTCTGCTCATTCCCTCCCTGCAAGATCCCTAAGGAGGAAAGAGAGCAAAGCACAGTCATCCACAACCTTTGCTCTTCTTCACAGAGACACGATTGACAGCAAAAGCCTCTGGCTGGAACGCAGCTGCCCAGCCACGGAAAGGCTCCATCCCACAGCACAGCCCGAGCTTGCTGCACAAGCCCTCCCCATGCAAAGAGCTGGCCACACTAGAGCTACAGACGAGGTGCACCAGGAGTTCCTGGCAATGCCTCTTCTCCCAAAGCAGTGTAGTTGGAGAATTCATTGTGACAGAAAGGGATTGACATCCCCCACCGTTTTCACCAGGGTCACAGCAGCAGAGACTTAAAGGTTTCCATACCCGTTTGGGCACGTTCCTTCCAACCATTGCCTTCTCCCAGGGACATCAGACACGTTTTGAGGATGTCCAACTGAAGAAAGGCTCAAGGGGGTATTGTTTACCTTCCTGGCTCCCCCACCTGGGCTCAGTGGTTTGGCTTAAGCACCTCCATTCTGCATAAGCCCCGTTCAACCACCCCCCACCCTGTATCAAGAACCAGGAGGCAGATCCCCACAACACATTACAGCAACTTCCTGATGTACACGGCGAGATCTCAAACGCAGGCAGGGATTCAGCCCTGTACCATGGTCTGGTGCCCCTGGGAAGGGGCAGAGGGCTGCCCCACACATCCTCAGGGCTCCCCGCCACCAACAGCAACCAAAACACCACCCTGCCTCATCACTGAGGCACTAAAATGTCTGTTGTGTTCGAGAGAGGGCACGGCAGCTGCACCCAGAGAATGGGACATGAGAATTCCAGCGGATAAAGCATCAACACACTATGAGGAAGTTCACCTTAGTGAAGCTGCAGCAGCTGGCATCTCCTAGGGCATCACTACTGCCAAGTAAAATCCTGTTGGAAGGCAATGTTTTACTTCACCTGTGGGATTGCACACCTGACCTGCCATCACTGCCTGCTGCTGAGGAGTAACCTTGTCCTTCCCCGTGTTTCACATCTGGCTTGCTAACGCGCTGTCAAGTACAAATCTCTCGGTGGCATTAGCCCTGCCTTCTCTCCTCCTTTCCACACAAGAGGTCACACTCTTAACTCTACTTGGTAATACGAAGAACTTTAAACATAGAGCTCAGGACAGAGCAATGAAGAGAATTAGAGGTACAGCAACATCCAATCTTTAATAGTATACATTCCAAAAGAATGCCTGCACGAGTTTTAAGTGCAATAGTAGTCCCCTAAACGGTAGAAAGCCCTACTTCTGCTCCATCCATCCTCCAACCCACCTTGCAAAAAGTGCAATGTACACTCCATAGTGACAGTATCACTGTAGCAAATGTTACAGGGCTTCTCCCCACTTCCCTTTTTAAAAACTAAGAGGGGAGGGAAAAAAAAAGGAAAAAGTAAAAGAAAACCTAAAAAATTCCAGAAGTGAGGCAATGAGAGGAAAGGCATGTAAACAGTTTGCAAGTAATACATATGGATGCCCAAACAGGTGCTGTGTTTTTAAGAGAAGACCAAGCAAGTCTGTTAGCAGAGGAGTGCATGTGTTGTAAGAGGTAGTGTCATCCATCAACACTAGGAAATAAACCAGCCAGACTCCAGGAAAACTTCACCAGAAGTTGAATTTCAATGTACAGCATAAGAATTCACTATAAAAGGCTTCTATTCAATGTGTCAAGGAAAACGCCAGCTCTCATAGATACATTTTGTAATATAAAAGGACTTAACAACATCTACTAACATGAGGTCTGTTGTCATTTATATTGACAGAAAAAGGTTGGATTTGCTTTTAAAAATCCTTTGTCAGGTATACACAACCATATTCAGCAACACACGCAGCTTTAAACTTCAAGTGCACACTAATTTAGAAAATATATACAGTTGTGGTGTGCAGATGGACTACTAATCCTACATAAAGCATACTTTTTGGTTACTTAAGTGTCTGCCAAGCCTATACTGCACTGCACCCACAGAAGCACTTCCCTTTGCCCATTATTACGATGCACAGTAAGGGAAAGCCTTAGTGATGAGCTCCTCAAAAGCTACCTCTGCACCAGATGACTAATTCCACCAGCAGCTTTTAGGAAGTGACCTCTAGTGGTCCTTCTGTTAGAGACTCATGTTCATAGTAAAAGGGATGCTCTTTTCTGCCAGTTCTACACCTAGGAACAAGCTCTCACAAGCCACAGGCATGCATTAACAGCATAATAAAGCTTTGGCTCCCTGTGCAACACAGGTCTTCAGATCACTCCGAACCACTCCGGTGACCTCTGTGCTGTGGCCGGAGTGACACAGGAGCACTCAGTGTATTGGCAGTGAGTAAGCATTCACCTGGTACCCAAAGGACCCATACTGGACTCCCAACCCTCAGCTATGCTGTTTCTGTCTGGCCTTCAATGGTAGAAGGTGACAGCACCTTCTTTTTGTCACTTGTTACTGATTTGGCCTTGAATAAGCTCGAAGGGAGAAGGTCTGAGAGTAGCTCCATGCTTTTGCTACACACAGATGGGTGTGAGAGCCTTCACGGGTAAAGGGGCTCTCTGTGCATTTGAAGGTCACTCAAGAGAGTCAGCCACAATAAGGAGACAGTGAATCAGGAATCCTGCAGCCACACACAGCAAAATACAAGAAGAACTAAGAGTCATTGAAAGCCAAACAATCTGCACATCAGGCCAAGGAAACACTCTTAAGCACCAGTCCCAAATAGCTGTTTATTTGCCTGACCTAGAGAGGAGAGCAGTTGTACAGAACTGTCACCTGAAGATGACACCTCTACTTGGCACTCTTTGTGGCAGCAGTAACATCATAATGAGAACTACTACTTTTTAGGGACAAAACTCCCACCAATGTAAAAGGAAGCAAAACTGGAAGTGTGCTCCCATTTCTTCTTATTGTGATTATTTTCCAATTTAGGGAAGAAAACTTACCTTCATATTCTAATGTTTCTAACTGTTCTGTCAAGGGACACAAGCACAAGTAGCTCTAAAGTTATAACACCTCCATCTCACTACCAACATTTAGGTCATTGGCTGTTTCATACGCTCCCACTGCTGGCAAAACAAGGGGAGCCAGGATGCTGATCACACACCAGAGTCCAGCTGCTGGCCACGAAACACACAAGTCCTGGTCCTTCACTTTTTAGAAGCATCATTTAAAGCACTGACTCCCTCTTTTCCAGGGCACCGGGCAAAGCCCCTGCCATGACTTGACCAATGCTGGTGCTCCGGCCACAGCAACTTCTACCACAGTTGTGCATCAGAACCAAGCTGTACAAGAAAAACGAAAAAAGAAAAAGCTGGTGGCCACCATTTCTGGTAAAAAAAAACCCTGCCCTGCCTCTTGTAACCTCTTTCTCTGTCATTTCCCTTAGATGAGGGCATTTCTGCTATGGAGTCTTAAGAAGAGTGCACATGACTGTGGGGTTGCATAAAGGATTGTTATCAGTGGCCTATCACAATGCAAATAAACCCAAGATTGAAATGAACAATAAATAAAGAGAAAGACATACAGGTTTTAAATATAGGTTTCCATTAAAAGCATTACAAAGACAGCTTCTCTCATTTTGAAGACAAAGAAAAATCCACTTCTACAAAAAAAAAAGAAAAAATTTAAAAATCACCCCTTTGCAAGTAACTTTAATCAGGAAAGGTGCAGGGAGGGGAGGGAGAGAGGACTTGGAGAACTAGCAAGTGTTCAAAAGGGCGGATGCCCTCCATCTTGGTCATTTTGCAATGGCACCTTCTTGTCACACAGTCAGCTCAGAGAGCCACAGAGTCCTCATGTGGAGGATTTCACCACCTGCTCGTAAGGGGGAGGTGGTGTGTTGCAGTAGGAAGGTGGGGGTGGGTAAACCGGGTTTCCTTGTGGGGAATTGGGCTGGACGTGGAAAGCCATAGCCATGGGATTCATCACAGGTCCACCTGGATCTGTGTAATATGGCACTCCAGGTTGTTGTGACCCTGAAAGAAAGAAAAGGAGAGAAAACATATCAACAATGGTAGCGGCATCAGGTTGTGCTCTTCCAAGGCCTGTGCTCTGCACACTCAGAGAAGTTTTCTCAAAGTGTTCATTAGACAGGAGGCCACCTTTCTCCTATTCCAGAGAAAACCCAGGCTCACGGGTCTGTGTTCACTTCTTGAGGCTTCACCAACAAGTTTTGATTTCGCATGCAACGGAAACCGTTTTGCGAAACAAAAGGCACCGCTGCGCCAAGCGACTACCATTTGAGAGGGAAAACAGCTCAGTTCCCTGGGGACAAAATCTCCTGTGCCTGCAGTCAAGAGAGGTATGGGATCCCAGATGGACAAATGGGTTTCCACTGCAGCCCTGACTCAGGACTTCATAGATGATTTCGTGCCATGTTGGATCTGCCTGTAAAGCAAAGCACATCTCCAGTAGATAATCTCCCTTCTAGGCACGATTCAGCTAATGAGTAAACACGTACGAAGCAAAAAGCCAAGTTGAAGCCAATTATGGCTGGCTAACACAATGGGGCAAGATTGCTTCGCACAGATTAAATTTAGGAAATGATGCTGGAGCCTGCAGGGACAAGGAAAGGAAACGTAGGATCACACGCAGAATTCCTTAGCCCTGACACATGAGGAGTAACAGAGACTGCTGCCCTGAGGAATAACAAAGGTGGCGTGTAACCCTCCTCAGATATCACTGCGGGCGGTGGAAGATGACTTAATGCAATTCCAGGCAACTGAAGTCACAGGCTGGCTCCACCTCAAGATGCACATTAATTTTCTTTTTCTCTCTGCCTATTTAAATAAAGCTGGACTGAAAAATAGAGCCGTGGCCGAGCAACAAGTTTTCTTCATTTGGTGCCAGTCTGTTTCTCATATAATGACACAGCCTCCAAGAAATCTTCCCCTGAATCATTCCCTTCTGTGACTTTGTGACACTAGTACTCAGTATTGACACAGAAAGAATATAGACTTCCTGAAGCTTTAAGCATCCTACAGTATAATACTTCAAGCATTTACATACTGATTCCCAAAACATGCCAGATGGTTTGAGACACAAGGCATGGGGATGCAAACCACCCCAGAGCCTGAGGAGTCTGCCTAGGGAGCTTTGCTTGGACACTCAGGAGCAAAAATGACGGAAAGCAGATCGGGAACACAGCTATTTCCTACTTAACACAATAATTTTTAACACACCACCACAATAAGCTTTCCTTTTGCCTGTCTCAGTGAAGACAGCTACTTCGCAGCCCCTCTTCCTCTGCCAGAGCAATGAGAAGCCCTTGTTCTGCTTCCATATAAAACAGCAGCATGCAGCCGCAGGAGAGCCAGGATGGGAACAGGAGTCGAGTCCTGCTTCTCCAAAGTCTGGCCTATCACCCTCTTCTGATGTTTTTTCTTAATAATTTTTGTTTTAAAGTTAAAATTCTGCATGTCTGCAGTTTCCATCTGTGTGGGGAAATGGGAGAGGCTGAGGGAGCTCACTGCAGATGGCTCTTTAGGAAAATAACTGTTGTCATTAAAACTTCCGTGTATTATTATTATTGAATGGGGCAGAGGGGCAAGTGTGGACACCAATCTTTAGAGATTTTTTTTTTTAGATCATTAAACCCATCAGAAAACAACATCTAAATATCAACTTCCTTGTGGGATCAGCTCACTTAAGTATTTGTTAAGGGTCTTCAAAGAGAGTCGACCTTTTCCAGCACCTGAACTGCCAGTTTGGGGCTATGGAGGCCAGGGCTGAAGCAAAAGATACCACCAAGTCTACAAACTGCTGATTGTAGGTGAGGTGTGTAATTAATTTTCCAGGTCAGGCCCACAGAAAAAGCATTCCCACTTCCCAGCTGCTGCTGGGATGGCAGAAGATGCTGCCATTACCTCTGTAGGGGCTGAGGGAGACGGGCAAGGAGCCGCATTTCAAGGGCTCCACCTCAACAGTGAACAGACTGCTGCTACCAATCCCAGAAAAAGAGCTAGTGGAAAATGAGAACCTGGTTGACTACTAATTCCCACTGCTGCAGAATATTCCTAGAATAGTAGAAAAAGGGTTTTTATTAAAAAATTTGGTGGGGTTAGCTCAGAGCCCAAAACTTTTAAGTAACAGTAATAGTCTGGAAGCAGGTGGCATAAACAGGTCATCAAAGGGCTTGTGCTTATTTTATACTTCCCCCAACTCATGTTCCATCAAGTGTCATGAAAAAATAAAACCATGCTCTAAAATTAAATCTGGTATTTGTCAATCTAGCCAAAGGCATTCCCTGATCACATAATCTTGAGGTTATTTCTCAGGCTTAAAAATATTAGTTCAGTTAGTTTGGCTCCACCTCAACCCTCCACTGCTGAAAAATAAATACTCCTTGTGGAAATGCTTGTTCAGTCAAGCAGAAAAACAGACCCAGAATGGAAGCCCTAAAAAAAACCTCTTAGGATTTAAATAAAAAGAGGGTGAATGAAGTGTCATGTTTGTGTCTGTAACATCTTCTTATCTATTTAGAACTATGAGAGAGAGAGGAAAAATGCATGTCTATGAGCACCTGCTTAAGGATGCTAGAAAGAGCATTTCCAAAGCACAAAGTACACAGGTGTGCAATAGCAAGGGACAGCAGGGACAGCCTGAATGCTACATCTCTGCACAATGCTCTCAGGCACAGCTTGTTAGAAACAGTTTTGGGACACTTTTCTAAGGAGGCTGTCGTGAGGCAGCCACAATCTTGCACAGAGTTGTAAAAAGTTCAGAAGATGATTTTTGATAAAGAGGTTGAAGACAGAAATTTTCAGAGAGAACCTCCTTCTCATCACAAAACAGTCAGCTGTATTTCCACTTCCAAGCCAGTATGAAACAAAAAACAAACTGTCAATTCCAAGAAGTTGTCAGGAAAGGCAATTATTCTATGGCTTCATCTCTCTCTAATACAATGTGTGTCATAATGACAGCCCAGGAGGAAAAGTGTTGGAGTACCAAGCGTGCCTGCATGGAATTGTGTGCTTGTGGCTTGTGCAATCAGCAGAGTGGTTAAAAACATCTCAGATTGGCCTTGCTGAGGGAGGGACACAGCAAGCACCTTAATGTGCACTCAGATATAAACTCAGCACTGCAGAAGGTATCACAGTATCACCAGGTTGGAAAGGACCTCTGAGATCATCAAGTCCAACCTATAACCCAACACTAACCCCAACACTAACACCAACCATCATCTAAACCATGGCACTCAGTGCCTCATCCAGTCTCCCCTTAAACACCTCCAGGGTCGGCGACTCCACCCCCTCCCTGGGCAGCGCATTCCAATGGCCAATCACCCTTTCAGTGAAGAACTTCTTCCTCACATCAAGCCTAAACTTTCCCTGACGAAGCTTGAGTCCATGCCCTCTGGTTCTGTCACTGGTCACCTGAGAGAAGAGACCAACCCCTGCCCGACTACAACCTCCTTTTAGGTAGTTGGAGAGAGCAATGAGGTCTCCCCTGAGCCTCCTCTTCTTTAGACTAAACAGCCCCAACTCCCTCAGTCGCTCCTCGTAGGGCTTGTGCTCCAACCCCTTCACCATCTTCGTTGCCCTCCTCTGAACACATTCCAGTATCCTGACATCTTTCCCAAACTGGGGGGCCCAGAACTGTACACAATATTCCAGATGAGGCCTGACTAGTGCCGAGTACAGGGGGACGATAACTTCTCTGGTTCTGCTGACTACACTATTCCTGATGCAGGCCAGAATGCCATTGGCCTTCTTGGCCACCTGGGCACGCTGCTGGCTCATGTTGAGCTTCCTGTCAACCAGCACTCCCAGGTCCCTTTCTGCCTGACTACTCTCCAGCCACTCTGTCCCCAGTCTGTAGCTCTGCATGGGATTGTTGTGTCCAAAATGAAGTACCCGACATTTGGACTTATTAAACATCATCCCATTGGAATCAGCCCATCTCTCCAATCTGTCCAGGTCCCTCTGCAGGGCCATCCTACCCTCTAACAGATCAACCCTTCTTCCCAGCTTGGTATCATCTGCAAACTTGCTGATGATGGACTCAATCCCCTCATCCAGATCATCAATAAAGATATTAAACAGGACCGGACCCAACACCGATCCCTGGGGGACACCACTGGTGACCGGCCGCCAACTGGATGAGACACCGTTCACCACCACTCTTTGGGCTCGGCCATCCAGCCAATTCCTAACCCAGCACAGAGTGCTCCCATCTAAGCCACGGGCTGCCAGCTTCCCTAGGAGTCTACTGTGGGGGACAGTGTCAAAGGCCTTGCTAAAGTCCAGGTACACCACATCCACAGCCTTCCTCTCATCCACCAGGCGAGTCACATGGTCATAAAAGGAGATCAGGTTGGTCAGGCAGGACCTACCCCTCCTAAACCCATGCTGGCTGGGCCTGATCTCTTGGTCTTCCAGCTATAGACAGCTGGATTCAAAATGCACCCAAAAGGCACAAACATCTTCTGCTTATAGGTGGGTCTTATGTTGAGGATTTTCTCAACTGGAACTACCTAATAGCCAGAGAGGAATAAATAAGAAAGTTAAAAGCAGTATTGCCACAGGAGCCAGCACCAGGTATATCCTCCTGATGCTCACAGCCAACGTGGACCAGAGTGGATCAGACTGATAAGGGCAGAAGGACCACTTTGCTGCAGTAAAACAGTCACACAGAGCATCAAAGGCAAATTGCAAAGAAAAGACTCGCAAGACAGCCAGACTGTGGAAGAAAAACGTTAGGCTTTCCTTCACCTCTGCCAAATATAATCAACTGTATTTAAAACTCTTTCTTCATGTCACTCTTTGTTTTGGATAACTACAATTTTGTGTATTGTGCAAAGTGAGAACTTGCCCTTCTCCTTCCATGCATGGACATAACAACAGTAAAGGTATTAGGAACCACAACAGAAGGGAACTGAAAGTTCTGTCATCTTGGATTTCAAAAACATTTCCGTACACAACAGCTGAATTATGTTGTTTGAAAGGCAGAAGACTTCACCCACCACAGGAGGCGACTGCATGGCTTAGTGCAGTGCAATCCCTTCTCCAAATCCCACAGGTTCCAAAGAACAACCAAACAAAATCCTCAACCCCACCCTTTGCAAATGTAAGAGAAGAGTGAAACTCGTTTAGTGAGCAGTATCTGACCTGATGCAGTGTTGACTGGTTGTCTGGTGTAAGACACGTTAAAAGTAGGTTCTTCTACAAGTGGAGGTGGGTACATCCTCCTTCGGATAAAGAAACCAGCTCCACAACAGAACAGAACTCCCATCATCAAAAGGAACCTAGGCAAAGAAAAGAAAGAAGTCGAAACCCACCTGCATTCAGGCAGCTCTCAAACTCAGACTGTCCATTGAGACAACAGAGTACCATCTAGCCATCATCAGCCTATGAGTTTTAATCAGGTTCCTTAAACAGGTTGTCTCTTGAGAGCAAGCCTCTATTTGTCATTTAAGTTAGTCATACCTTGGGGTACTTAAGGATATAACGCGTCTTCAGCAAGGAGTACTATTGGCTGATATTTTTTGGCATGTAAATACAAATCCAAAACTAAAATCCCCTCAAACATTTGGTTCATACCTGACCTTTGCCACCAGGATGCTGTACTGAAATTCCAGGTCCATGCAGTTTCAAACTGCATCTCTTGGACACACGCCTTGTTTTTACAGCATGGAGGCTGGCCAGGAGGTGTGTAGGGGACTGGCTGTACAAAGAGGACTACTATTCTCCAGCAGCCCTTAAAAGAAGATTCTTAGATGTTCTTAAATTACTTGACAATGTAATTTTGTGTCCCATGGGAAATACGGTAGCTGGCATTTAAGTTCAGTCCAGGAGGGCTGAAGCAGTCAGCACTGAAGATGACAAGCATTGCTTTGTGCTTCATCGATCGGATAGACACTCTCAAGGAAAAGGACATAATTTTGCTTCAGTTCTTCCCCTCTCGGCTCCTTTTCCAACCTGACTAATCCTCATCATTCCCTTGCCCTGATGCTGTGGTAACAGTCACATGAAGCAAGGGTATGTTGGAAGATTTTGTTCTTGAGACTGTGACTTTCACTGCCTTTCCTCAATCATTTATCAGACATGGTAGTGATTGACGAAAGCTCTCCTAAACCCAAACAGTTCTTCTGCCTGTAATCACCACCTCATTTCAAGGCCCTTTACTGGAAGACAATGGAAACTGTGCTCTTTTGGAAGGGATGGAAGCTGGCCAGAGGCCACCGAAGCTGGCCAGAGGCACGCCTACACACCATGCTTATCTCCTGTGGAGCATTCCCAGGTGTCCATGACGACGAGTGCGACACTGCCCCGAAGCGAGGGGTATTTCATGCAAAGGGTCAACTTCTGTTCCTGTTTCTACGGTGGACATGAGAGCAGAAGGAGGTTCTATTTCCCTGAGCCAATATTAATACATTCCCTTTTGGCAGTGTTCCTGAAAAGGATTTGTTCTGAACAGAAAAACAGAGATTTACGACGTCACCTCAGGGATTGAGATGCAGAGCTCTTCAGTTATATCAGTAAGGATTGTACACTGAAATCCTACAGTCAGCTTTAGGAAATCTCTGTATTATAGTATATATCAGGCTTCTGTTTTTCAGTGTTTATTTGTTTCATTTTTGAAGGCTTTTATTTAAGCAGTCTTCAAACTCTACGTAAAAATGCCTGAAATCAGGTTTTCTAGAAGATGTTTTGATCTCTCTACTGTCATGAGAAGGTTTTATTCAGGTGCTTTCTTAAATTCCTCTCCAAAATGAATCTACCTTATTTTTTCATTATGTATATAACAGTGATTAGTTTAAGCTTTATCCAGATTACTGAGCTGCTGGTTTCACAAGCTCAAATCTTTCTGCCTTCTTTTGCCTTGCTGTCATCTCCAATGAAATCCTCATAGTCATAAATGTACTTCTCTTCCCTTTTAATCGAAGCCTCAATTCGGCTGGCAAGAATATCTTAAACCCTGCCTAAATGCACAATCCTCCTTATGCAATCCTCTTTTAAAAGTGAGGGCCCAACAAAAATGGACCAACGCAGCCACTTAGTCATAGCGGGGACAGGCATAAGCAATTCAACCATTTTGGATAAAAGCAGGACCTCTGCCTGTACAGACCAGCAGGATGGAGAAGCAGGAAAGGTCAGTCTGACATGAGTAACCTCCTTTTTCAGTGTTTTCTCACTACATTGGGATAATTTGATAAGTAAAAAGCCAAAGCCCTTGCATTTATATGTACACATACACATTACCGCATACTAGTACCTACTTCACTTCAAAATAGTAGGGCTGACAATACCCCAGCTTAAGTCCTACAAACAAGACAAGAACATGACAAACACAGAACTCCCACATGCTTTGACCTACCAAAAATACCATAGTCGCTGGATGGAGAGAGCTCTTACACAGCATCTTGAACCACAGCAATCCTCATAGGAACGACATCTGCAGAGAAAGAAAGAGAGAAGGGCATTAGGGGAGTGGCTCTCACTCAGACTGAAACAGCATCCCCAGTTCTGATGTTTGCACCCCTGCCCGAGGCATTATTTATAACATCATCAGGAGCCATGGTGATCATCACCATGAGCGTTGAAGGTCAGGTTCAACAGGGCTCTGAGCAACCCGATCCTGTGATCAGCAGGTGGGCTGGACTGGATGGTCCTTGAGGGATCTTTCCAAGAGGGAAACCAAGAACGGATTGAGGAACCCAAAAATGGGCTGAGGGATCCAAAAATGGACTGAGGGACCCAAAAACGGATTGAGGGACTCAAAAATGGATTTCAGGACCCAAAAACGGATTGCAGGACTCAAAAATGGATTGAGGAACACAAAAATGGATTTCAGGACCCAAAAATGGGCTCAGGAACCCAAAAATCGGCCTCTGGGTCTCTGAATAAGAACAGACTACCTGGGAATCACAGAATGACCTGGTCTGAAAAGACCTCTGAGATCATCGAGACCAACTGTACCTGTCTACTTAATAAACCATGTCCCTGAGAAACTCATCTATCCATCTTTTAAACACCTTTAAACGCCTTCAGGGATGGCGACTCAACCACCTCCCTGGGCAGCTGTTCCAGTGCGTTTGGCCAGATAAAGTTGTCAATCACATGTACACATCCATGGCACAGCTCTTCCACTATTCAGGAACTTTTTGTATGTTATTGAAGCTACCTTCCTATTTATTTCTTTCAAAGCCACCTCGGAAAGACTGAATGTAGTGTTTAAATCTATATCAAAGGACACATTATAAGGAAAAGCAGTATTAATGTCTTTTCTTTCAGAGTAAATGAACACTGCAGACCTCAAACATGAGCCATTTGGGGTTTTATCCACTGCAGCTGGCAAAACTTGCAAGGTCAATACTGCCAGATCACTCATTCTTTGCAAACCAGCAGCTTCCAAAGAGAGAAACCACCGAATGCAGAGAAAACTTCGAGTGTACCATTATTTACAAATTTAACGGCATTTTTCTTCACAGAGGCTGCACTGGACTGCAACTGCCAATGGCTCCCATTATTTAAGCAGGCTTTCCTCTAAAAGACCCCATATTTCAAATGAACATTTCATACAGAATAGAACCATCTAAAAGGCACAAGGTACCACTGTAAGCACAAGGTACCACTTCACTAAAAGCCAGCACATACATTAACAGCAGCCTCTGAACAATTTCTACGGTGACTGCCATTTCCCGCACCATTTTCCTTCCAAACATATTTGGAAGGAAAAAATAGAGGGGTAACACAGAAACTATAGTACATGGCAAGCTCAGATGAAAACATTTAATTAGCATATCCACATGCCAAAAGAAGATAGGAGGCTACCACAACTAAATCGATCTTTTTAAGGGTGTTCACATCTGTATGCTTAATGCACATAATTAATTATGCATTTGGTTTTGGAAAACTTGCCCAGCTACATGACTGTGCTCCCATATTTGTATGCAAAGCTAAAAGAAAAAAAAATCAATTGGGTAATTGTACAGACAATTTCACATTTACACGCTCAATTAACAAGCCTTTACTCACAAAACGTGTCAAGTCACATAGGCTTCAGCCTCTAATTGGGGTCAGAGGAGGATGCTCTATGGATACATAACCAGTTGTCTTGCAAATAAAAACAGTTACACGCTCTTCTGAGGACAAGTAGACAGGATTTATTTAAGCAAGCTGGAAGATCTGACATGATCAGCATGGCAAGGTCAATTAATATACTCTGCTTTAGTCTCAAACTGAATGCCTGAGTAAGTTGCTCATGCCAAAAGAGAAAACACCCACTTTGCTGTCCCTGAATGAGAAAGCAACCCATCTCCAACCCATCTTCTTTAAAGCTTGCCAGGACCCTAACAACTGCTCCTTTGAGGTCTGGTGGCTTTGAGTAAAACTGCTAACCACACTTAGTAAGTCACCTTAACTTCAGTTCCATCAGGACCAAGAAATTAAGCATTCCTCTATGCTCCCCAAGTGGATCAACCCAACAGGAGCTTTCAAGACACGTTAAATGCATGGACAGGATTAGGCCCCTTATGAAATCGGGTGGCAGTCACTGGTCTCCATTAAACCAGTGGTACTACTTTTGCTCTTCAACTCACTTCTGGCCGAAGTACCTCAGCTGTGTTGATGGCACTTGCACCTTTTGCTGGTGCACAGCAAGGACTCTGTTGGGCCAGAAAAGCAGAGAGGAAGCAGCGCACAAATCTAGAAGCCCTTCTTCAGGCAATTGAGGCCAAACAAAAAAGGATTTGGGGGATGTGAGCAGCCTTCACCTCTGCCTCTACACACTGGCTCTGTCAGCTCAGACACCTACACCTGACCACAAGCAGGACAGGAAGCAGATGCACCAGGCTGGCCTCTGGCCCCAAAGCCATTTCCCAGATCAAGACCCAAGAGGTTTAACTTGTATTAAAAGGTTAACTAAAACAGAGAGGCCAGGAAGGGTGCTCGTATGCCTTCCCCATACCCACCCTTGCTTTGCTTATCTTGCATTGTTTTCTCCAGAGCCAGAAGAGATGGGAAAAGGCTATTTTCTAAAATATAATTATGGTCATTCAGATCACCAAAATTAAAACAGCATCTGTGTAAGGAGTATAGTACCTGAGTTTACTTTTTATTTTTAATCTCTAAACCATCTAGGCTACAAGTCATCATCATCTTTAAATTCTCAGCGGCTTAGCTTTTGTTCCTGCAAAAGAGGACTAAAGTACCAGCTGGAAGACAGAAAGGCTCAGCTGCTGAACATTTATGAAGCTCCTGAGACCACTGAATGGCAAACAAAGAGGCCATCAAAAAGAATTTTTGTCTCCTGCACAGATGATTGCATTTTCAAATGGCTGAAAACAATGATGCAAAGGATGGAGGACAGTCTCGTTATGGCTGTGTTTAGAGAAGTTCCATTTTCTAATAGCCAGTAAGCTTTCCGAGGTAACCCATGCAAGGCTAAGCACTGTGAAGCTAGACCAGCATTACGGCTTGGAGAGAAATTCCTTTGAGATCTGACACTAGTAACCCTTTCACTATTTTCCCATAAAATCAAACAGGTATTTATTTTGTGTGCCTGTGTATGGACAAATGTACCCATACGTAGGAGCCTGGAATCAAGGATGATGCCATGATAAAAACCTGCTGTTTGTATTCCCCACCACTTGACAGCAGTGCCAAAAAAAAGACTGGAAGAACCAATGTCCCATTTGCCAATACTGCTGTCAGGGTTCTGCAGAAGCTCTGCTGATCTTATGCTCTCGATTCAATGCGCTATGAAAAAACAACACAACTTCTGACAACATTGATCCCAATTACAAGAAAATTAACTTACTTACAAAAGCTGTATTTATCAGCAGACAAAAGACAACAATAAACTTATTAATGTAGTAACACACATGCTTAAGTATAAGCAGTCTTTGATGTACTATCTCTTACTGCCTGACAGCAAATCCCAGGAGATTTAGGACTCTGGTTCTTAAAAAAAGAAATTAAGGCCATAAACACGTATTTACTGAATTGGCAAGCACATTCTTCAAATTACTCTCATGCTTTGGCTCTGCTTTACAGAGAAAACTGGCTGTGCCCAATGCCAGTTGAAGAAGAATGAGTCTTATTATTGGTCTGAACTGGACCAGTTCATCTCCTACAGAAGACTTTTCTAAAGCTAATTTCCCTCTTTCACACATCAGTGATGATGCAGAGAACTGTATTTCCCCAGGGCAACGCTTGTTTCATTGATCAAAAGTTAACCCATTACCTAGGATAAGACATGATCCATTAGTTCCTTTGCTAATCTGCAGCTTCACCAAGCACACCATCTCTCTTTCGAAACTGTCTGCAATGTGATTTATGACTTAGAAGGTACATCTTTTCATTCATAATTCCATAAACTGAAATGAACGCATTGCATGTCCAGCGACTTGTACTGCTATCACACCAAGGAACTGCTGTGTCAGAGATCAAAGTTACACTGCGTGTCAGATCACAGTGACAAGCTTTTTGTATGGGTTCACACTTAAATCATAACACTGAACTTCTTTCCTTACTGGACAAGCAAAGCACGAAGTTTCACATAAGCATATATGATATGACCCTAATCCCACAAACAAACCCTGTACTTGAATGTGTTCTGCAGATAATAACTGCTCAATGAAATGGTCCAGTAGTTCTTTTCCATTTATACCTGCATCTACACAGCTGAAGAAGCTCCATCCTAGCAGAGCTACCACAGCAAAGAACTGCATCTAGAAATAATTCCCTGATTGGCATTTGCTGAAAACTGGAAACAATAAGGAGTTAAAGCAAGGAATACAGTCTAGATTGTATGGTCACAGTCGTCTGAACACATTCCCTGTCCTCATTCAATGTGGGTACTCCCCATCAACACCATCCCTTTGAAATGCAGGTTGTAGCCTTCTTAGGCTTTTCTCTCTAGACTGTTTGTATTTTACATGCCAAATCCTGATTCAACATTTAAAAGGTTTGATTAGCAATGTCTTTTTGAGTAGTAAAACAAAACATAAATTTTTAATCCACCTGTAGTGGCAGAAACCCTACAGTAGTCACATGGACAAAGGATAGCAGGGTGAAAGAAAAGTACAAAATATAACAATCAGATACGGTAAACTGTGTGATTTCTAACCAGTCTCTTCAAGATAAAGTCAGGCTTTGACTTTAATTCAAAAAAAGGTTGCATGCCAGTCACAGGTTAAATGATTGCTGCATATATGTGCAAGATCTATGAAGCAAACCGGGATTCATTGGAATACAAGAAGCACTGGCAGTTTTTGAAGTGAGAAGGGTGAAACCAAAGGGAATCAGGAAGGAGAACACAGCAACAGAGCAAAAGAAAGAACAGAGAAGAAAGATTTTTTGAGGGAATGGCATCAGATGAAGCTAAGGAACTCCCAGCTGTGCTCTCAATACTAGCACTGGCAAAAGACCAGGAGAACCACAAGTGGTCACAAGAACTGGAAGGGATAGACACTTGGTCACCTCCAGGCAGATTCTGTGCTGAGCCCTCAAAGCCAGAAGGCTCAGGTCTGCTACCACTGAACAGATGAAGGGAGACAGCTGAAGTGTACACATGTATTTACTTGTTCCAGGACAGAAAAAGCTTTTTTAAAGAAAGAAAAAAAATATTTAATCCGCTTTGATCTCAGCTGCCAGAGTAACAGTGATTCTGAACAGACAAATTGATCAAATGAGCCTGAAATAAAAAGAAAAACAAAGCTGGCACCCACCACAAAGTGACAAGCAGAAACAATTCTGATGAAGTTCAAAGCCTTGGTTCTGTTATCAACAAGTAATGTCACTGAGTTCAACAGGACTGCACTGCCACAAGACTCGGAATTAGACCTGAAGGAGGAGGAATGAGGAATCAATGGATCAAGGAAGGTGTACCACATAACCAAAAAAGAGGGAGTTATTCTTCTACCAAGTTAATTTCATCATTGATTAATTAATTTCAGGCTATTCTGTATGTGCATTCCCATTCTTCAATAAAAAGCAGATTTCAAAGCAAAACTATTGCCTGCACTGCTATGTAATTAAAGACTCACATATTGAGCGCATACATGGGGAACACCACCAGACACCTGGAGGAACTTAACTCAAAAAGCACGACAGAGAGGTCATCCCAAGGAATCCAAACACAGAGCCCGACTCTGAATATGGAAATCAAAACACAGAGCCCAACTCTGCATTCAGGAGTCTCTATTTCTCAGTCCAAAAGGGGTTTCATCTCTCTCCAGAAAGACACTGCAACACCTGCACTCACTTAAATGCTTGAAGAGCAGTAACACAGGCTGGTGGTCTTTGCTGGTGGAGCAGAGCGATAGGCAACTGCTTTCCAGCCTTGGTCTGAGAGCTGGCTGTGCCTCCTTGGCACGTCTGTGTATGTGCCCTAATTTTCAGCAGGGATACGACGTCACCAGTCACTTGCAGTCACAGCTTCTCAGTACCCAAAAGCATTTATCTTCTTTTCTAATATATAGCAAAGGTGATCTCTCAGCACGTGAAAGAACAGTGCCTTGCAAAATGTAGGTCTTTGACAAATATATATAAATATATATATATAAAATATAACTGCTTCATAGATGAATGTAGCTGTGACCTCAGTGGAACATGTGTACTTGAGAGTAAAACACTGTCCCTTGTGTGTCTCACCCAGGAGAGCACTAGAGATACAGTAATCCAGGTACCTGATAGATCACCCAGTCCTTAACTACATAAGAAAACATAAGTCAAAAAGGAGGAAAGGGGCTGTGAGGTAATTTTTTTCCTACAGACTAGAAACAACAGGGACAGAAACAATATTTGCTCAGATTAGATTCCTGTCTACTTTGACACAACTAAAATCTCCTACAAAGAGACAAGATACTCGGCTCCTGTCCTTCACACAGACATGAAAAACAAAGAGCAGGTAACAGCTGAAAAAGGGATAATTTCTCAATTACTCTTTAGGTGAAAGGCCTATAAACACCCTCTCTGTGCAAGAACTCAGCAGAACATGGTAGATCCTCCCCCTCTTCTGATGTGATGAGAAGTATTTGCTCAGCTGTTCCTGTCAAATCTACCCTTCTGCAAGCTTTCTGCTACCCAGCAGCTTGCCATAACGCCAGCGCTCTCTTCTCAGGCAGCAAGACTCACCACATGGCTTTCTGGCCAGCACACATCCACCTAGAAATTTTCTCTGCTCCTCCCATGGCAGAACCTAGCAAGGATTCCTGTGGTTTGGGTTTTATCCAGTGGCAGTGTATAGTACCTTTAATAACCATTTTTCAACATAGGCTGTAGGCCTTTCTTTTGCAGAACAAAGCAGAGAAACAGAATAGTTTAAGGCTCTGGCAAAGCAAGCCATAAATAATCTGAGTTTTAATTGGTTTTGTAAATTTCTTATATCAACACGAACAAGGACTTCTAGTTAATCATCGGGCCCCTTATTAAACAGACTATTACTTCTTCATATCTCAAGCTGCTCCCAGTGGGAGAGAAGTCCTACTGCATCTAATTGCTGCCTTGGGAGGTTGTAAGTGCTCTGCTGGCAGAGGGCGATGGGTGTCCATGAATTTGCTATCTGCCTGAATTAAACGTACTAGTGCAAAGTAAAACTTATTTTTCCTTCACCAAGTGAACCCACGATAAAATGCAGAGAAAGATACGGATACTAATGACCAACAGTTAAGTGCCACCAGGTCTTTCAAAATTTTAATTAATGGTGTCCCTATCCAGATAGGGTTAGAAGCTTCAAGGTGACTTTGGGGTCATGTGCTCCTTGATGCTGTCTACTGGAACTCAAACCATGTACAAGCCTTCTTGTCCCACTGACAGGAAGCCAGAATAAATTGATTCTCAGCCTCACATTAGCGGTCTTGCCTGGACATAGAATAGTTAATGCTCTGATGAGCATTTCAAGTCAAACAGCCTCAACAGGAAAAACTGAGGCTCACTCATGATAAGCCATAACTGCGGTTACTGCAATCTCTGGAAACGAGAGGGAGGTGGGACAGGGTTCCCTGCTCCACCTCAGCCAGAGGAGAGTCTGGTTTCAGAGGAGTACTCCATGAGAAGACAAAGACTGCCTTCTTTTCCTCTTTCTTTACTTTCCTCAGAATAAGCTGTGCACGCCTGGTCAGCCTCTTGACTCCAAAATCGTTCCGAGCTTCAAATCTCAAATTAGGTCAGTCACCTGCTTGACTGCCTGTGAAGGCCGAGATATTAAATCCCTCTCCCCTCCTCAAGACTGACTCCTAAAAAAGTTGAGTGAATTGTTAATTTGGTAGCCCCAGGTTGTGCATCAGACAACCAATCCATCTCAGCAAATTCAAGTGTGCGCTAAGGCATCTAGTAGCTGGGTGATAACAGCAGTCAGGACTACAACCTGAACAGATCCATCAACATCAAGGGACATCTAATCCCTTATTTGAAGCAAGGAATATACCACCTTACAGGCACAGACTATTGAAGCCAGTTTTGAAGGGTTTTACTTTTATCGTTCAAGGCCACGCAGGACTGAGCAATGATAGTGGAGTTTTGTTGCCTTTACGCACAGATGGTCTGATAATTACTGCTGTCTTCCTTTGATACAAACTGTGCATTTACGTTCTGGTGCTGAACTACATATGCAAACAGGCCCTTCCTGTGGCTGCTAACTGCTAAATTGGTGGCTCTGGCCTAAATCCAGGTCTCGTTTCTGTATGGTGCCAGCTATTCAAGGTGCCTGGAAGCATGTGAAACTATTACACTGCCTCCCCTCTCCCTCCTCCATGCTGGCTTCAAATCAAATGGAAGAATAAATCAACAGCTAGATTACTGCCCTAAGCACACACCTGCTGACACTTCATGCAGCTGTAATTGCAATGGGAAAGCTAAGTGCATCATCAGGAAAGCCAACTTAATTAAAGCAGTAAACATAACAGGATGTGGAGCACATCAAGTAGCTCCCATCATGCAGCATGCCCTGTGTCTAGACTGGGGGCGGCGGGGGGGGTCCCAGCCTCCTGTATGCACACTGAGGGAAGAAGTGCTCTCGAAGCTATCTGAATAACAGCAAGAGAAAGATTGCTTTTTAAAGGTTTTCCTCTGGAACATTTTGCAGGTTCTTTGATACGGCACAAACTATTATTAGACTGACCACCAAGCACATAAGGGCTTGCATTCAAAACCCAGATGAATAAAACTGTGTGATAAATACAACAAAACTTAATCTGCAAAAGATGAAAACTGCGTGGAAATGCACAAGAAATTTATTTCAAAAACCATGAAAAACCACAAACAGAATATAATCAGCATTCTTCTCCACAGTAAGCGCTTAGGGATATTGTTTAGTAGTGGACAGGTGCAGTTGGACTCAATGATCCTAAAAGTCTTTTCCAACCAAGTGAATTTATGATTCTGTAAGAAAAAGAACTAACTGTGCCATGTAGGGCAGGAGCATGTTTTAAACATGAATAATGTTAGCAAATATGTCTTCTTTTAAGGTGTACATTAGTATTCTATACTAATTCTAAGTGAAAAATGAAACAGGTTTAATCAACAAAAACGTATATATGTGCAGCTGTCTGCTGTATGCAGTAAACTACTTTCAATGGCAGAAACGTATTAGCCTAAAAATACAGCACTTCCATCTGCACATGCTTTTAACATTAATTCAGGTCCTGCTTCAGAGAAGAATTAGAAGAGATTACAGGATAGCACTCCTCTACGTGTATTCTGTTCTTTGCATATTTAACGGCAGCAAGGCTTAACATTTTCAAGCAGAGAAAGTTTCTAGGTATTGCTAGCATGGAGAGCAGCAGATCTCATTTACCTCAGCTTCAGCAAGGCTTTCCACACTGACTCCCACAATATTCTTTTACCCATGTTTGGACATTACAGTCTGCACAGGCAGACAGCTAGATAGGTAAAAAAAAACCTGGCTGGATGATAGGGCTCAGAAGGCAGAGGTCAATGGGTCACACTCTCTCTAGAGAGTATGAAGTAATCACCAGTAGTACCACAGAAGTCTGGATGCGTCCCGTTGACAAGCGTGTTGCTGGAATTGGTGACAGAATACTCTCATCAAGTTTGGAGATGGCATCGAACTGGGGGTCAGTTCATGAGCTCAAGGGTAGGGCTGCCACTCAAAGATTAGTTGGATGAATGGCCTGACAAGAACCTTATGAAACTGAACAAAACCAAATACAAAGACTTGCCTGTGGGAAGGATGAACATCTTGCTGGCTGTGGAGCAGCCCTGCTGAGGCCCTAGGGGTCACAGTAGACAGCAAGCAGTGTGCCATGACAGCAATAAAGGCCAACAGCATGCTGGACTGTGTCAACAAAAGCCTAGTCAGTGTATCAAGGGAAATAACTATCACCTTTCTCTGAGCTCTTGTTGGATCGCATCTAAAATACCATGTTTTGTTTTGGCAGCCCCAAGTAAAAAGAATGAAATTGATAAACAGGAGTAAGCTTAGCAAAGGACCACCAAGACAGTCAAGGGCTGGGGCACTTGTTCTGTGAGGAGAGGTTGAGGGACTTGGGCTTGTTCAGTCTAGGGAAGAAACAGCTCCTGAGGAACCCAAAACCAGCCTACTAGTATCCAGAAGGAGGCTACTAAGACGATGCAGCCAGGATCTTCCCAGTGGTGCAGGGTGGGAGGACAACAGACGATGGAAGTTCTGATTTGGTATGTGGAAAAACTTACCACAACCAGGCAGGAGAGCACATTGCCCTGAGAGACTCTGCCATCTTTTTCATTGGAGTTTTCCCATGACCTAAGCAGTAAAAACCCTGGGCAACCTGGTCTGACCTCATGGTTGACCCTGCTCTGAGCAGGAGGTTGGATTAGAGGTCTCCTGAGAACTCTTCCCACCTGAGTTATTCTCTGATTAGAGTTAGTCTCTTCCTCACCTACTTCTCTTAGAATATCATATTATTTCCAAAAAAAAAAAACCCAAACAATATACAACAATCCAACAGGATTAACTGAAATAATGTGTTAACCCAGTACTGGACATCATCAAAACTCTTTTATTTCCCCCCCAAGTCAAGCAGTCCTCTCCCTGTGGGTGACTACATCACTAACCCAGTGACATTAGCCATGTTATTTCTATTGCTGTGGACCCGTCCTCACCACTCATACTCAAAAACATTTGTGCTGCTTTATAAACATGCCATGTAGCCTGGAAAGGAGAGTATTAGAAGCATGCAGGTTCTAGCATCTGGAATTTATCACCTCATTAAAAGTCCCAATGTGATGGTAGCTAACAACAGGACAAAAAATAAACAGAAAAGACCTATGAGACTGGTCACTCATACCAGAGAACATACCTCACCCTGCAATGAGGGAGGACATTCACAATCATTCTAATCAAACTGCCCCTCATCAGCAAAATGTAAGACAGCCTTCCCTCTAGGGATCTTTGTAGAGGATAAGAGTCAAATCTCTTGGGACAGCTTTAATTCTGAATTGCTTTCTGTGCATGAACACAAGGAGATGTATGATCTAATTCTTTAAGCAAAGTCAGGGATAACTTGGCTCCCTGCTTTTCCAAAAGATAAGAATTAGACTCCAATGACTAATTCCCTTCTCTGCTTTATATTTGTTTACTTATTTTTCCAGGCCACATAAATAAATGTTTTGCTGAAGCAGGATAAAAGTATCTAACTAATAATATCTTATGACTTGGGCAACGAGGACACAAAGAAATGGTTGGTTTGGTTAGTGAAGTAAGTTAAGAGCAGTCTCGGAAATTCTTTGTATGAACAGTAGAAGACCAATGTATGTCTCTCAAATTCCTGGGAAGCAGGTCAAGGGAGGTGATTCTGCCCTCTACTCTGCTCAGGTGAGACCACACCTGGAATACTGCATCCAGCTCTGGAAGCCCTCTGCACAGGAAAGACATGGACCTGTTAGAGTGAGTCCGGAGGAGGGCCACAAAAGTGATCAAAGGCCTGGAACACCTTCCCTGTGAAGAGAGGCCGAGAGAGTTGGAGTATTTCAGCTGGGAGAAGAGAAGATAACAAGGGAGACCTTATTGTAGACTTCAAATATTTAAAGGGGGCTTGTAAGAAAGATGGGGGAAAACTTTTTAGTAGGGTCTGTATCAATAGGAGAAGGGGTAAAGGTTTTAAAGTGAAAGAGTAGAGGTTTAGACTAGGTATTAGGAAGAAGTTTTTTACAACGAGGGTGGTGAAAGACTGGCACAGGTTTCCCAGAGAGTTGGTAGGTGCCCCATCCCTGAAGATATTCAAAGTCAGGTTGGATGGGGCTCTGAGCAACCTGATCTAGTTGAAGATGCCCTGGCCACTGCAGGGGGGTTAGACCTTCATAGTCCCTTCCAACCCAAACCACTCTATGATTCTTTCCATGATGGCTTCTCGTTTGAAATAAACTACATCTTAGATTCACACAGCAAAGGTACAAAAGTTTGATAATGATCAATTTCTCCATCTATCTTAAGAAATGGAATTACAACTGGAAGAAATGTGCTTTGAATAAACTAAAGGTTACTGCTAATCTATGCAGGCGAGAACAATTATGTCCACTGGAAAAATAATTTTAAAAAGGTGCTAATACCATTAACTACTTGGACAGAGAGATGTATCATTAGTTCTGTAACAGAGACCTCCAGTCGTTGCCCTAGCTGTTAATACAGAAAGCATAACCAACAAGTTTTAAGAAAGCTTTGAGCAACATCTCTAACAGCTTTTTCTTTTTTAGATAATTACAGTGGAAGACAATTAAATCAAAAACAAACAAATAAAAAAAATAAGCTTCAAAAGAAGAACAGTCATTTCACTCCAAGTTTTACCCCCTCAATCTAGTTCAATTTCTAGTACTCTTATTTTTGCACACTGATTTCTTATCCCGTTCCTCTTGCTTAGCAGACAGAGTCTTATCTCTGTCTTTGGAAGGCTTAAGTAGAGCCTTTACAGGAAAGATTAACTCAGCTATCTTGCCTTTAAATGTCCAATAAAAGCAAACAACCATTATATGTGACAGTCCACCTTGGACTTCTATTACTCTGAACAACTGAAAGAGAAGCAAGCACCTTCAAGGAGGATGTGCCTACCCAGAAGAGATAAAGCATGTGGACATGCCAGTCCAGGGATGCCTTGGTCCAAACATGCCACACCAGATCTATGATCAGGCACAGGACTTGATATTTCTGAGCTGACAAGCCAACCTTTTCATTAGAGCACAGAGTGTCTCCAAGAGAGACATGACATACTGTCAGCATGACTGAAATCACAGGGAAATCATTAAAAAGGATTGCATTGCTGGGTTTTGCAAGTCTTTGAAGACAGTCTCATGACCGAAGGACAGACTACATATGTTAACTGGGTAGAAAAAAATTCTGTCAGAAAACCAGGGACAGAAAGGAATGGAAGCTGTTGCAAACTCATATGACTAAATATACCTGATTCTTATGGGCTGGTTGCTCCAGAAATTGCAAGGTAAAATAAACGCCACTTCACTACCGCACATCCCAGATCTAGATTTGCACAGAGGAGACATTCTAAGGAAGAAGTTACGTATTACGCGTTTAGCTGATTTGCTAACAGAGAAGATCCTAGTCGTGGCTCCTCCCCCACGATATGCAGAATACTCCTTTCTTCCTATTTGCCAAAAACTGTACCAAGTTCATTCAACACTGACTGAAATGTGCTAAAATGGACAACTTTCTATGGGATTAGCAAGATGAATTAACTCAGTGAAGAGTCAAACAAGTGCCAAAGCAATGGGACTTCCCTCTGGAGATACTGAGATTGGTGTTGTGCTTCCTCTCCACCGTAGAGGTGTGAAAGGCAGGAAGCAGCTGGCGATCCTAGACAACAGAAACTGAAATTTCAGAATTAACAATGGAGGAAATCCCAAGCATCACAGACATCAATGACCTTCCTATATTTTGATGCATGCCTCCTTTAACCCTACTGGGCTCCTAAGCACTGAAATACCCTCTCTCCCCTCCCTTTCCACATTTCTTCACTTGTCACATGTTTTTTATCCTCTGAGATTTACCATTCCCAAATCCTTATTGTCTTTCCATAGCATCTCTTCTTCCCCAACTAAACTCATAATCGCAATATAACGCAACACTCGTCACCATTGCATCAATCACTGAGCACACACAGCCCACCCCTTTGCCCTTCCTTTTTCCATTTACTTACACTATCCAGGACACTGGCAATCACAACGTGTTTATGAAATGATTTGGATAACAGGGTGCTGTAACTACCACAAATACACACAACTACTGGTAACAGTCTTCTGATTGACCTGACATAGTCAATATACAACAGTTTTCGCTCTGCATTAAAAGATCTCCCAAAGCAACCAGCAACCCACCAACACCATAGCCCCTCTCACATTTTTCTTCCTTTCAAAGCTGTGAACAATGCCAATTAACCTCTTTGACAGACTGGAAAATAAATACACTGCTCTTCTACGAGATATGCCATTCCAGCACTCAAAGAAAACAGTAAACGAGTTACCAAAAGGAAACCAATTAGAAAGCAACCTTGGATGTATCAGATCTAACGCAGATAGTGAGCCTCCCCTTCATACACCTTGCTTTTGCAGGACTCTATGTATTTACCTGTGGCATAAACAGCCTGAGGTAACAGCCAGTATCCAAGTAGATATCCCTTCCTATTACCAAGGGAGACAAACACTGGCTGTGAAAGCATGTGGGCAGAAACATAAGCAGAACACCAAGGTGACAATGAATAATGCACTCCTGAATGTCAAGGTACACTGGGATTTTCATAATTTCAAAACATCCCAGCTTCTTTCCCAATTTGCAGCAAAACAAAATAAAATGTAGGTGGACCCAAACTCCTGTTGTTATTAGCATGCAAAGAAAATGAACTTATTTAAAGTCACCCATCTGTTCTGGCAATCCATTTATGAGTAATTTTCAACATTTCAGTCACCTGAAAAAAAGACAGTGAGTTCCAGGCACAAACACTTCGTAACCAGTTAATATTCAGGGATCACAAATGATTAAACCATACAGTGTTTCATTCTTTCACTGAGTTTTGTTTCTCACCTGGCTTCCTGTCTGCTTTTTGTCTCTAGTGTTTCTGGCAGATGAAATGGAAGTGGAGAAAGAAAGGGAGAGAAGTCCTTGGGTAGCATAAGAATCACAGTAATTCCCAATCCTTTAGCAAGGAAGATGTTGCTTAGGGAACAGATGACCTAATCGTAGAATCACAGAATGCCAGGCTGGAAGGGACCTCAAGGATCATCTGGTCCAATGTTTTTTTGTTGATGCACAGTTTAAATGAGATGGCCCAGCACCCTGTCAAGCTGAGCCTTAAAAGTGTTGAGCGTAGAGGAAACACAGCTTCCTATTCCTCCACTCCACTTTATTTTTTTCAACTTTTTACACTTATGTTTTTAACTTTTTAACTTTTGTTCACAGGTGTTTGCAATTATAAAGGTATACAACCCAGGGACAAAGTTTAGTAAATTTATCTCCTTTCTGCCCCCAAAACTACAGGCAAGATACCTCCCACCCACTCATTTCCTCAACCTTTTTGTTGTTGATGTGGGCAACTTAAAACAAAACCACAATTCAGAGAAATCCTTGATCATGCACCTACAGGTCACTCACATTTGGTTCACACCCAAGTCCGGTGTGACTGTAGATGCCACTCATCAAAAGTACAGTTATACCACTGCTAAAGAATTGTCACAACCACTTAAAGAACAGCATTAGCACAGAAACAAACTTACTTTCAAAGCATTCTGGGTATTCTGCCTGATTACCTGCCCTTGTCCAAAACAAAGCGAGAACTGTCCTCACACAGCACTACTTATGTTTCCTTTCAGCTTTCTGAAATAAGAGCTGTTTAAGATCTTGCATTTGGTTTTCAATTGGAAAGGTCGCCTGGATTGAGTGGCAAAACGAGTCTGTACACTTTTTTTAATAAGGAGAAAGAGTCTGGGCATGGGGAAGGAGGGAAAGGAAAGTTTATTTTTAAATTAGGAAAAGTCTCAGAGAAACTAAGAAGAAAGTATAATTGGTGAAAGAACAACAGTCTAAAAGCCTACAGCGTCTAAATCTCTTGAGTACTAGAAAACGCAAAAAAGAAAGCGATGACTACTTACATATAATATGTAGGATATAATCCTTCAAAGTACCAGCAATGCTTTTTGGCCTCTGTACACTACAAAGAAAAATATGGTATTAATATTTACATACAACAACGTACAATCATAAACACAAGCACAGAGTATTTATAAACACCGTGACTTTGAGCAATTAGGAACAGTTTATAGCCCCAAGTGTTTCCCAATCTCAATACACATAGCAACTGGGATGACAGTTCGTGTGAACAGCAGCGTGCCCTGCCAGGGTTCGGCTGCCTCACGTAGGGCTTTGTCTGTGGGGCCCCACAGTTTCTCTGCCATTCATGAACAAAGTCAGCACAGGATCCAGTTGCATGTGTTCCCTTAAACAGAGAACTTTTATGAGCCCATTCGCAGTTATAGACGCTTAAGAGACCTCCAAGGCATAACCAGTTCGATGACACAATGTGTATGACTATACAGTAAATTCAATAACTGCAGGGAATTATTCATCTTTCTGGAAATCCCTGGCATGCGGAGCCAGGCTCGGAAAGGAGTAGACTGGAGAACCCATCAATCCCATCTCCTCTTCCTACAGCTTGGAAATATCTTGAGTATTCATTAAAGTACCAGGAAAAGGAAACTGCTTTCTGCAGCCCAGGGGTACTGTCTCTTTTGCAGATTGCCAGCATATTCTTGTTAAAGGATGGCGACAGGCATTTTCTCAGCGTGTGTGTTGCAGGCAACATGGGAAATGCACATCGTTACAGTCACTGCCTGAATTCAGACAGCAGCTCAGAACAATAACGGCGCTTAAAAAATAAAACCAGATGTCAAGCCCCAACTCTATACACAACTCACAAAATATTTCTGCGTATCCTATTGACATCACTCGCATAAAATACCTTCTTCATTGCAGATGTAACTCAAGGAGCTCCCCTGCAGATTGCATTACCTGATCACACACAGCCAGGGCATTGTAGGACCCCCTTCGCAGAGCAACAAGGAATATCTTGCTGGGGTTTTAGCAGCAATTCCCTCTGCTGCTCATACCTGACACCCAGTGCTCGTACCATTCTTCATGTTCACTTGACAGCTCACCTTTAAATAATAGCTCACATAAGTTTATTAGCTCCCCAAATACCAGAATACTAAATGAATCCAGTTAAGACAAAGACAAAGTGTTTTTAGATCTCTGACTCTCACTCCTCATGAATAAGAAAGGCTCCAAGCTCTTTAATGAGGATCTAATGAGCTAAATCACAGACAGATCAATTACAGTCCATGAAGACAAACTGCTACGGATTAAATTGTGAAGGCTGGTAGAGGAGATGGGGGGAGGAGGAGGAAAAGGAAAAGACACTTTTGATGTGTGTGATCAGGCCTTTCCACTAATACAACAGGCTCACACCAGTCTTCAAGATGCACAAGCTTCAGCTTCTGTTGAAAAGACTGGAGCTTTTTCCTTGGGATGAACAAAGCAGAAGCCTCGTTCCCCCCTCAAATCAATGCCACGGTGCAGGCAGTATATGCAGGACAGGGTCTATAGCTGCTGCTGGAGCGAATGGTTTTCAAAGATCCACTTCCACATTTGCTTCAGTCCCTCTTTTTCCCCCCTCCTTTCAAAGCCACCAACTTCTTAACCCTTCCTTCCCAATATTTTCCTCAGCTTGCTGTTTCCTCTAATACTAAAATTAGAAATATGCCAAGTTTCTCTCTGTAACACTCCACAAACACATATGTATTGTAGACCCAGCAGGTCCACTGCCAAGCCAGTGAAAAATAAATTTGTTCTTCGCCTTTGAAGGCTGTAAATCAGCAAGTCCTGGCTAAAATCCCGCTGCCTGCACGTCATCCCCTTAGGAAGCCTCATTTCAGAGTCCAACTTGAGGTGTACGCTGTTAAATGTTTTTCCTTCCTGCTTCTCAACCAAGATGAGTCACCATTTACCTCAACAGCCTTAAAGTCTCCATCAGTCTCAAGGATTTTAATTGATGTTTTCCCAGCAATGTTTCTGAGCACATGGAGCCTGCGTACCCTTTACAACTGTAAAGGAGACATTTATATTCAACACCCATTCTGCTCATCCTCCTCCCTGTATATTAATCCACTGTACAAGTTCTAAAATTATTTGGGAAGATTCCTCCTTCCCACATCTCCCAAGTTGTAAAATTTCTATTTCTGCCTCTTAATAATTCTCTGTTTCAGACGGCCAGTATACTTACTGCTACCACAAGAAATGCTTCAGCCTGGGTAAGTTCTGCAAGTGTAAGTTCCCTCTAGCTTACCAGCCTTAGATACCTGCCCTTAAAATCCTTTGGTGCCCAGACTGCTTTTAAATGGGCCCTAGAACAGCAGATGCCATTCCTGACTCTTCCTTTTATTTTTAATATCACAGACTATGGACACTGTGAGGCAGTTGTTCAGCTTCCTTACATGGGGATCAGGCAAACAAGCAAGACCTTGAATGTGAGCAGCACAGCCAAATCTGATACGCGTGACGTGGCAAGCAAATCTACACGTACAGGATGAACCGCTGCAGTCCCTGCTTGGTTAAAACTCCTGCTGATCTCCATAGCAACTTGCACCAGTAAACCCTGACTTAAAGAAGGCACCTACCATCTCCAAGAATAAGATGTGAATGCTATTGCCTCTAAGGATTTGAGCCTCTTTAGCACTCAGGTACTAGAGAGATGAAGAGAGTAGTCAAGACATGGATTAGTTTTTCCCATCCCACATGTTTCCTCTGAAGCAGGCTATGATCATGTTTCTCTTGCCAAGATCCAAACTATTCTTCTGAGTGGTACTGGCCTTTAGTTAAGCTAGTGGAGAGCCATACAAGCATGAAAATGGTTGTATGCCACCAGCATCAGGCTCTCAACCGCACAAAGCCTTTGGGGGATGATGTCCTTGTAGTTGTTTGAGACTATTAAACCCTCAAGAAACCACAGCTGGCAGCAACTCACTGCAGTCCATAGAACAGAAACAAAGGGAAGATTACTCATATTACTGCAATACAAAGGGTCCTCAGACATCAGGGTTGGTGCCCCATCCGCTAGCTCTTGTACAAAGACAGTCTGTTATCTCAGAGTTTCTAAAAGCGTTAGTTCATGTCTTTAAAAAGTCATTTACTCATTCAGTAATAGCAAAAAAAGGTGCGTTCATCGTTTTTACACTAAGCTTAGGGTCGACCTTGCTGATGTCTTCAATCTTTCCAGAAGAAGGATCCTGCACGTTTTGCTTATAAAATTCCTCCTTCTATGTCCTTTAACAATTTGGCACAGCTATAAAATATAAATACAAGAGTACATTCATTTTTTATATAAATGATGCAGGTCTAATTGGGTGTGCTTATGTAATCTTTAGAGAATTAATGGCACATGAATTAGCCATATGCTTGAACACATTCCTTAAGATTGTGTATTTGTAAAGAGAAAAAGCACAAGACTTGTTTTTCTGTTTGTTTTTAAAGAAATCAGCACCTCTCTCGTAGCCTGTTTGCTTGACAGACTGCAGTAATGCGAACTGGAAGCCATCCTTTTCTGTGGCCTCCAAATTCATTCAGATTTCCTCTAAGAAGGGAAATGTGCTTCCCATCACAGACTGAAATTGCAAATGCTGCCGCTGCTAGTAAAAAACAATGAGACAGAGAAGTTACTAAAACATTAACCAAAGAGTGGTTTTGATCACACCATAAAATACAGAATGTGAGTACATATGTATGCACATGGTGTGGGGGAAGATAGAGCAGGCAGTCTGCTCACTGAACGTCGGATGGTAGTCTACAGATCATTAGTTACGCTTTGCAGGCTTTGCAGAAATACTGTCTCTAGCAGGAATATCTTCCACATTGCACATCATTATCTTTAAGTTCACAGGACAATAAAAAGAAAACAGATCTGATCAATTAATTACTCTCTGCAATCAAGGGAGAGGCGAATTCACACCTCGTGCTTTTATTAGAGGTTTGGAAATAATTAATAAAATCGTAAAAATAATTACAGCTTCATCAGCAGATAGTAAAGACTTTCCAGTATGAGTACAGTCTGGTTATCTTACGAGTTCCAATGAAAAAAGCAGTCTGTTGTGGACAGGCTTGTTTGTGGTGGGCCGGGGAAGGGTGATTGCTATCTGTATGCTGAAGGGACATTTAGAGCGAGTTTGTGACATCTGCTCAAAGCCAGATTCTGCAGGAGGCACAGGTCTGCTATTGATCACAAAGTCAATGAAACCCTATCAGTTATCAGCAGCTGAGGGTTCAGCTCTTTCTTTTTAACCAGACAAAAAGCTAGATGCCACATACAATTTCAATTACATGTTACAATTATAAGTATTCAAATAGGTAGATTTAGAAGGAAAAAAAGCAGATATTTAACGGAGTGGCCTGCCATACTGATACAACAGAAATTGCTCATAGTATTCTAGGATGACTCACTCAGTGGCTGTTACTTCCAATTCAGCTCGATATATGCTACACGTTAGTAGGGTGCAAGTTGATCCTAATGTCATTCTTGTGGCTACAGACTCTGAGGCTCTGCTAGGATTGATTTACAGATGAACAGGAAGAAAGAGTTTAAAAGTATCTAAGAAATGGAACAAGACATTGTAATTTCTAAGCATCGCGCAATACTATTCCAACATATAGCCAAAACTCTCTATTCCACACAGCTATATCAAGCTAGCCATTGAGGAAACCAGGCACCTTTCTGACCTTCTGGCTCCATAGGAACCAAGAAACAACTGGCTCTGCCTGTTGCCTCTGTCACAGAAGGCCTCTTGCAAAACTCAGCCATACAAACCTCTTCTGGTTTAATTGGTCATTGCACCTGGCAAGTACTTGATGGAACACAGACAGAAGGATGGGACATCTACAGTGCAACTCCAGACTAAATAATCAGTTCCAGAAGGCACATTATTGTCTAGGAATTGCAATGCTTTATAGGATCTGACCTTTAAAATTGTATCAGTTTTTAGAACACTATCCATTTCAATGCCTAGACAAGAACTGAAAGCATTATGAGATACAGCCTGCTCATTAGATATTGTGCCCTGAAATCAGGACTTCTGCATGCTGCAAGTTTGAAAGACTGCAATTGCAGAGACAAGAGTATGAGCGTACTGCTCTGCCATAGCCCCGAAAAGGACAAAATATCATCCATTAGAATTAAGAGACAACATATACTGAAACTGAAAAGTGCAGCCTAAGGGTGAAAAAAATTTTCTACAGAAAATACATTTTCCTTTAGCCTTGCCAGAATCCATCAAAATTCACCCCTTCTTTTGCCTGGTGATACTAACAGCTGAGGGTAAAAGTAGCCCATCTCCAAACTGCTCTAAGAAACTGAGCTCACGAGCCCTGTTACTAGTGATTTCAACACATACTCTTGTCAAAAAAGACAGAAGTAACTCTTACTAAAAAACCAAGATTATGTTATTTTTATTTACTAAGGTAACGAGGAAACAGCAGGAAAGTCTTACATAATAGGATGCTGATCCTTTACCAGGCTTTCTCTGACATGTAACAGTAAACATAGTTAACACTATTCCAGATATACAGTTGTTTCATCAAGACCAAAATCATATAATTTGTAGTATAAAGAATGATTTTCATATATTTCAGAAGGAGTTGTTTCTGGCCGTTCTTTCTGGCTCTTTTCTAAGAAAAGGGGGAACATTTCCCATATAGGATTCTTAAAAGGAGCAACTTCTCCACTTTGAATTAATCAGTCTGCAACAAAAAATTTCAGCACAAGCAGCTAATTCTTATTAGTTCTTCTGGTGCTCAGAGCACATGCATTAATCATATTTTTATTTAGAATTAATGTGGGTTTAGCATTAGGTAGCCTCCCATACTTTACATTTAGATCTATTAACCTTTCCCACAAAAGAAATACAAACATCCCTTCCATGCAATTTCATTTCTGGAGCCTGACTAATTTATTATTTAATTTTTTAATTATTTTTTTTTGGCCATTGTGCAGCAAATTGCAAATGCATTTCAGTCCCAGAACGACAGAATTTCAATTGAATATAATCCTTTCATCAGTCTCCTGGGAGAAATATAAAAAAAAAAGGGAAAAAAAGGGAAGGGGAAAAAAAAGAGGAAAAGAAAGAGACCCTTGTCTTTCAGGAGCCCCCACTAAGCAAGACTTGGGGCTGGGGTCCTGCTGCTCGGTGCACCCTCAGCACCATGGACAGTGCCCTCCCACCACACCATGGCACCACAGTAGGGACCTACACCCCACGCTTTCCCTACGCGCTCTAGGTTGTGGAGGGGATTGCTGTAACAAATTGCCTATATGAAACCACATACACCACCTCACTCAGTTCTCACGTGCCCAGCAGTCGCACCCACTAAATAGCTCATGGCATATGTGAGCACTAAAATGAGAACTTAATAACAACAATTGACTGCCTTGGATGGAACAACTGTATTCAATCTTCAAAAGGTTTGGGAAATCATAGTTACGATAGTTGTTGGTGTTATGCGAGATATCCAACTTGGATTGGAATCCGAAGCCAGATGCTTATGAAAGTGCCAAGAGATCCTCAATACCAGAGAACGTTTGGACTTGCTCTACATTCTTCATTCTAGACCTGTGAACTTGGCAACATTTGGACAAACATAAAAGCGGGAGGGGGTGTGGGGCATAAACCTTCCTGGTGGAACTGACCTTACACTGAAAGTCCTAATGGCAGATCTGCAAGAAAGCATGAGGAATGCCACATACCAAAAGCATTTTCACCCAAGAAAGGCAAAAAAGACTCAACTTGCCACTTGGAGTCTGCAACTTCAGGGGGGTAGTGGTAGCCTTTTTTTTTTCTTCCAGCTGGAAGGAAACAGATGTACCATTTTCCCAACTCTGCTAGAAGCAGCTGATCTATTCCAAATGGTACTGGGCAGGTTCCACAGCTCCAAAATTTAATTTAGCTTCTGCAACTATTCTGTCTTTTATATGTGCATGAGAAATAAAGGCAAGACTGTGATTTACATTCTTTAACTACAGAATAAGTAATAAGTCAACTTATAAAACAACCCATAATATAGGGTGTGTGGGGGAAGGAATGATTTGTCAGGAATTGAAAAGAAGACAAAGCTAAGTAGGATATTCGCTACTTCCCCCCCCCAGCCTCTTTAAAATGAAACAAAAAAAATATTCGTTTTTACAGATGAAAGCATTTGGTGATACAACGATTTTACTTTTAAGCCTCTAATGAAGATCGTAACACTTTCAGTGTCACCATCAAGACATGGATATCAAACTTGCTTTCCTTTGACTAAGAACTAGAAGCTTGGTTTGTTTCCAGCCCTAAACCTAAGTTGGCACTTACTCCTCACAGGAACTGATACTAACTAGAGTACTATTAAAAGCAAGTCTAAATTTGGGGTTCCTCTATTTTTAATCAAAAATCATGCCAGTGCTCATTCCTTTCATTCATGCTGAACTGGCAAATTTGCCCATTTCCTATGTAAGATGTTTTGGCCTTCACTTTACAGATGTAATTCCCAATAGTGAAGAATATGTGTTATGTCAAGCACAAATATTATACATTTCATTCTTCCGCTTTATCACCCCAAAAATGAAAACAGCCTTTAAATTACTTTGTACTTATATCCTCAGGGACCATCTCTCATCTCCCATAACAATAAAACCAGAGCAAAGAAAGACTGAGCAAAGAAAGATGGATTGAGAACTTGATTTTCTCAGTCATTTGCAGCACAGGCAAGACCAAGCAACAGCAAGCTGGTTAGTTAAACTATGACAGCCCATCAAAGGCTGCAGGAGGAAACATTTCTTTGATGGTCACCCAGACCCAGGGCAGTTGTTTTGGGAGTTCATGTGCTTTGTTGATGTTATTGCATCCCCCACCAGCTCATTTGTTCTGCAGAGAGAGAGCGGGAAAGCTGACAGGATAAAGTACAGCCGCATAATCACAGCAACTCTTGCTCCCCTCCCTACTACCCTTATTCTTCATTCTTGACATTTAATCCAGCAATGCACACCTTCCTCCAATCCTTCTTATGAGGAGTCATTGGAAAACAAAATATTTGGTTATTCAAGTACGATTTCTCCTTTTTCAGATTTTTGAGATATTTATTTCAAAACTGCATCAAAATCCTTTGTGCTTTGAAGTCCTGAAAACATCTGAAATACTGAAGGCAGAAACTGCTCGGTCTCAAGAAAGAAGACGCAGAGTCCATGACCAATCACACACCCAGTGCAGGGAAGAGAAGAAATCAATAATCATGAAATATCATCTAAATTCTGTTCCCTTGTAAGGTATGCAAGGCCAAGGCAAGTTCTCACCTTTAAGAGCTTATTCTAGAAATCCATCAAGGTTAGTTCGAGATTGTTGTTAGGAGCATCTGTTCATTTTAAATCAGATTACACACATTAAGCAAGTGAGCATGTGAATACAGTGGAGATTAAAGAGGTTACCTTGGAAACATTCTGATATTTGAAATCAGTTTCTAAAAACCCCTGGCAAGCCAGAATTCAGATAATTCTTTGCAAAGCATTTACTCAAATATTCGGCTGGGGGAAGTAGTGTTCTAGTGTTCTTGGTCAACTCAATTAACAGTGAATTGTAAACCTTGCTGCCTGAGGATTCTTATGGATACTTCCATTAACAGCCATCCTTGCTGTGTCATTCACATCCTCATAAGGCATCTCAACCTCTCAAGGGAAAACCACAGATACACAATTTATGGTACAAGTCCAATCCGGTTTAATGACCAAGATAGGACTGGAGAGACAGTTCAAAATGAAATTTTAGTTCATTTGGTCCAGCTACATTAGACTAACTACCTTGAAGTAAACACCAAAACTCACATAATAACACAGCACAGGTGAACACAGTCTGCTCTGCAAGGCTAGCTCACTGAACAGGGCTGTGTTATTGTGAATATTAGAATGCATAAATACAATCATCTCCATGCAAACTGTTTGCTCTAGGACTCAGTTCCTGGAACACTAGGAGGAGTTCATGGATTTGGGTTCATCCAGCCTTTCTAGTCTTGCACACAGTCTATTAAAGTTCCTACTGATTGGCAGCGAACACATATCTTTCTCAGGCCAAAACCTTCCTCAAACAAAGGAACAGCAGATGAGTTTGACCAAGTGTAATTTGTATTTGTTTAACAAGCCAATTCAAGCTTTCAGGGAGATGCTCTATTGTGGCCTTTGGGCAAACACTCACCAAGTAGACTGAAACATCAATGCCTTTTAAATTAAATTAAGAACCTAAACTGACTTCTACTCAGACATTCCAAAACACTGTCATAGTGATAGCATATGATTATTACATTCCAGTGGGATATATCCAACAGTTGTACCTTACAACTACTTATTCGAGAAGGAAGAAATACTAAGCCTTTTTCCTTGGAGTAATTCCCATGAAAAGACTAGAATAGCAAATAAATAGTAAACCATTTCTGGCAAGTAATGATACTAATGGCAAAGAATTTTTCCAAATGAAGTAACTTCCTACATAAGACCACAACATTTGCTTTTCTTCTATTAGAAGCCTGAACATACCTAAACAATAATCTCCAGTGTCCCAGTTTGTCAAATTTCAACATCATCTACTACGACTGTTAACAAACCTCTTCATTTAAATCACAAGCATAGCAGCATTTGGCATTTTTCTAAAAGGATCACTTCCTTGGTTTGAGTGATCATCTGACTTTTTCCACACTCAAAATAGCCTCCTGGAAAAAAAAAAAAAGAAGATAAAAGAAATTGCAGGTTCCAAAGATGACTGTCTGGATAGAGATACTGGATACACATATCCAGATAAATACTCTCTATACAGGAGGCATGTCTTGGCTCATACGGATTTTCACCCCTCAACTCACCCACTCCACAACTCAATGAATGGCACGCCAGATATGGGTAGCTTTTTACATGTCTCCTCTCTTGTTCAATCATTGCATGCTCTTTGCTAAAACATGGATTTTCTTGGGATCCCACCAAGCTGTTGGCTTTCTCTAACAACAGTTACAATGCAAGTTTCCTGGTTATCACTGTTGGACCTCTGGTTACCACTCTTGTGGTCGGTGGCTCATCTGATGTCACAATCTTCTTTATTTCTGCTTGCAGATGATAGATAATATTCATGTGTGGGAATCTACTTGACAAGACTCAAAAAAATGTCAGGATGCTGCAATGAACTCCACTATTCCTTTTGACACACGCTACACAGACATCAAAAATCTCTTTACTAAGGTTATTTCCTCACAAAGAATGGCTGAGGTTACCTCAGGGACGTTCCGCAACTGAGAATGGCAAGAATGAGATGAGGTATAAATGAAACATTCGCTTTCTGTTAACGTGATCTACACTCCAAAAAAGCTCAGGATCCTTGCCTAGAGGTATTGCTATGGATGGATGACAGCATGAGAAATGGCCATAAATGTTTAATTTATAAAACTAGCATCTAGAAAAAAATCATCCAACTAGACTGAAAGTACTGAAGATTTTAATACTGCCTGCCCACATTAACAGATGGAAATAGCACCAATAGCTCAGAAACCAGTGCAGGCCCACTTAGATTATTTGGTCAGTATTGATAATGTTGCATAAATTGAACTTCCAGAGAAAATTCAATCCCTGCGCAGGTGGTGCGCAACTCCAGAGGTACCAAGGGCACTGCCCCTGCTTCCACAGGACACAGCTTGGCTTGCTGCCTCTCTCTTCAGAGGCCTGCCAGCTGTTCTTCCAAGTACTATACGGTTCATCCCAGAGGAGAAACAGCACCCCAGAACAAAGGCACTAAGGCAGCATCAGGTTCTCACATTTTTCCAGGGCGCTTCTGTGGAGGTAAAGGACCCTTTAGATTGTAACCACAAATGTAAACTCTTAGATGGGAGAAAGAAGTGGAATAGTAGCAGCAGGGCAGAAAAGTAAGCAAGGGAATGATGCGTCCAAGACAAACAGCAAGATTAGAAGTGGAACAAAACCTGAGGCTAATTCTTCTTTTACAAGGGTGCCAAACAGCTGGAGTTAGCAGGTAAGAAGTGAAGAATCAAACCAGAATCATGCCAAGTTCTCTCTTGTGGTGCCACAAGTGTAGGTTTCACGATGTGGACTATCCAGAAGGACATCAGACCTCAGTCAGGTCACTTCCCATTCTCCCTTCTGCTCCTCAGAAACAAAATGATCAGGAACAGAAGAGACTAACTGGAACAAATAGCACCAATTCTGAGCCACAGTTAAGATTTCTCCTCAGCACTTTTCCAAACAGGCTTCAGTAGTCAGAAACCAACAGGGTGACAGTCAAAGAAATCACAGAAGGCAGACTCTAAATGGCAGGCCACCATAGAGGAATGACAGCATCTCGTAAAGGGTGAGGGGCAACTCCACTGGCTTTGTCATTTTTGTACTGCAGCCAGTTGGCTGGTGCACCTCTCCTCCATGCAAGGCAGCAGCTCCCATGTTTCACCTACAACTGAGTTTCAAACCAAGAGCCCTTTCTGACACAGAAGCATGACACCATGAATTAGCTACAGCTCCTTACGTTAGCCCAGGACAGAAAACTTGTTATCAACTTCCCACAGTGTAAGGCAAAAAAAAATCCCACTTTGTTTTGTAGTGTGCTTAGCCTCTAATTTGGGAAAGTAAAAGCCTCTGCCCTTGGCCCGTGCTTACCAGGACTTCTTTCAATAGAAAGATGAAAATTTCTAACAGTTTAAATGCAGGGGTGCCAGTTCATGTCAATAAAGCCACATTTCTCTACATCAACAGAAGTATTTACCCTAGTTTACAGACTCCCAAATCAGATATAAGATACCAAATAAAGCCTCAGTTCTTCAAATATGTGAATAGGACTCCATAAAAGAAGAGGACCCTGTGTTACTGTTCACAGTAGAGAAGTTAAGCATGTGTACAATGTTAGGCAGAACAGGTTGGGCTTTGCCTTTAAAGTTTTAGGTTACTGAATAAGAACAGCAAGCCACCTCCTATACTAATTTCCAGTCAAATCCAGAAACATACTAACACACTTTCAACATTTTTAAAGGAATGACTACAAATTGTCACAGTGATATGCATTTTTCTAAAATGATGTCCAGCCTAAGGAATGGATGTCTTGCCATGAGTTGGGTCACATAAAAAGATAAAATAATTACACAGTATCACAGTATCACAGTATGACAAGGTTGGAAAGGACCTCTGAGATCATCAAGTCCAACCTATAACCCAACACTAACACCAACCATCATCTAAACCATGGCACTCAGTGCCACATCCAATCTCCCCTTAAACACCTCCAGGGTCGGCGACTCCACCCCCTCCCTGGGCAGCGCATTCCAATGGCCAATCACCCTTTCAGTAAAGAACTTCTTCCTCACATCAAGCCTAAACTTTCTCTGACGAAGCTTGAGTCCATGCCCTCTAGTTCTGTCACTGGTCACCTGAGAGAAGAGACCAACCCCTGACCGACTACAACCTCCTTTCAGGTAGCTGTAGAGAGCAATGAGGTCTCCCCTGAGCCTCCTCTTCTTTAGACTAAACAGCCCCAACTCCCTCAGTCGCTCCTCATAGGGCTTGTGCTCCAGCCCCTTCACCATCTTCGTTGCCCTCCTCTGGACACATTCCAGTATCCTGACATCTTTCCCAAACTGGGGGGCCCAGAACTGTACACAGTATTCAAGATGAGGCCTGACTAGTGCCGAGTACAGGGGGACGATAACTTCTCTGGTTCTGCTCACCACACTATTCCTGATGCAGGCCAGAATGCCATTGGCCTTCTTGGCCACCTGGGCACACTGCTGGCTCATGTTGAGCTTCCTGTCAACCAGCACTCCCAGGTCCTTTTCTGCCTGACTCCTCTCCAGCCACTCTGTCCCCAGTCTGTAGCTCTGCATGGGATTGTTGTGTCCAAAATGAAGTACCCGACATTTGGACTTATTAAACATCATCCCATTGGAATCGGCCCATCTCTCCAATCTGTCCAGGTCCCTCTGCAGGGCCATCCTACCCTCTAACAGATCAACCCTTCTTCCCACTTTGGTATCATCAGCAAACTTGCTGATGATGGACTCAATCCCCTCATCCAGATCATCAATAAAGATATTAAACAGGACCGGACCCAACACCGATCCCTGGGGGACACCACTGGTGACCGGCCGCCAACTGGATGAGACACCGTTCACCACCACTCTTTGGGCTCGGCCATCCAGCCAATTCCTAACCCAGCACAGAGTGCTCCCATCTAAGCCACGGGCTGCCAGCTTCCCTAGGAGTCTACTGTGGGGGACAGTGTCAAAGGCCTTGCTAAAGTCCAGGTATACCACATCCACAGCCTTCCTCTCATCCACCAAGCGAGTCACATGGTCATAAAAGGAGATCAGGTTGGTCAGGCAGGACCTGCCCCTCCTAAACCCATGCTGGCTGGGCCTGATCTCCTGACCGTTCTGCAGGTGCCGCATGATTTCACCCAGGATTATCTGCTCCATGATTTTACCTGGGACCGAGGTCAGGCTGACAGGTCTGTAATTACCTGGATCATCCTTACGGCCCTTCTTGTGGATGGGCGTCACATTGGCCAACTTCCAGTCTTCTGGGACCTCTCCAGTGAGCCAGGACTGCTGAAAGATGATGGAGAGCGGCTGAGCAAGCTCATCCGCCAGCTCTCTCAACACCCTAGGATGGATCCCATCCGGCCCCATAGACTTATGAGGGTCCAAGTGGCTCAGCAGGTCTCTAACTTCCTCCTCATGGATTGCAGGAGGGCCAACCCTGCCCCCATCAACCACTTCAGAGGGCCAACTGTCAAGCACGCTGACATCCTTACTGTTGAAAACTGAGGCAAAGAAGGCATTAAGTACCTCAGCCTTCTCTGCATCTTTGGTTACAGTATTTCCCTCCACATCCAACAAGGAGTGGAGGTCGCTGCGGCCCTTCTTTCTACCATTGATATATTTATAAAAACTCTTCTTATTATCCTTAACAGAAGTGGACAATTTGAGCTCGAACTGGGCTTTTGCTTCCCTGATTTTCCTCCTACACGACTTAACAACATCTTTGAGCATGACGTGGCTTACGTCCCCTTCTTTCCAACGGCGATACATCCTCTTTTTGTTACTTAGTTCCTTCAGAAGCTCCCTACTCATCCAGGCCGGCCGTCTGCCCCTACGACTCTTCTTACAACACATGGGGACAGACCGCTCCTGCGCCTTCAAGATTTCATTCTTGAAGTATATCCAGCCTTCCTGGACCCCCTTGCCACTAAGAACTATTTCCCAGGGAACTTTCCTGACCAATTCCTTAAATAATTCAAAATCTGCCCGCCGAAAGTCCAGCATCGATGTTCTGTTCCTGGCTTTTCTTTTTACATTGTTTAGAGAGAACCTGATTATCTCATGATCACTACACCCCAGACAGCCTCCGACACCAACATCACCCACCAGCCCTTCTTTGTTTGTAAACAGCAGGTCAAGAAGAGCCTCACCCCTGGTGGGGTCACTCACCAGCTGTGACAGAAAGCACTCCTCAATACACTCTAAGAACCTCCTGGACTGCCTCCTCTCGGCAGTGTTAAGTTCCCAGCAGATATCCGGAAGGTTAAAGTCTCCTAAAAGAACAAGGGCAGCTGATCTAGAGGCAGCCTCCAGCTGCTTAAACAACAGAAGATCCACCTCCTCATCCTGGTCGGGCGGTCTGTAACATACTCCAACCAGGAGGTCAGACCTGACCGCCCCTCTGACCCTTACCCATAGGCACTCAACCTGGTCATCACCGATCTCGACTTCGACAGCATCCAGGGTTTCCCTAGTGTAGAGGGCCACCCCTCCACCCCTCCTCTCACGCCTGTCTCTCCTGAAGAGCCTGTAGCCTTCCATGGCAGCACTCCAGTTATGACAGTTGTTCCACCACGTTTCCGTGATAGCAACTATGTCATAGCTCTCCCGCTGGACCAGGACTTCCAGCTCCTCCTGTTTGTTTCCCATACTGCGTGCGTTTGTGTACACGCACTTCAGCTGGGTTACTGATGACACCCTTTGAGATGGCTCATCCTCCACAGGAACATCTTTGGTGAGCCTAGTTACTCCCCCCTCCCCCCTCATGCCTAGTTTAAAGCCCTCTCAACAAGTCCTGCCAGCTCCTGAGCTAGGATCCTCCTACCCTTTGGAGTTAGATGAGACCCATCTGAGTCAAGCAGGCCAGGTGCTGTAAAGGTTTCCCCATGATCAAAGAACCCACAATTCCTCTGCCGGCACCAGCCCCTAAGCCATTTATTAACAGCATATATTCTCTTGTTCATATCTGTATACATCCCTGCCACCGGAGGAACCGAGCAGAACACCACCTGTGCTCCTGCCCTATCCAGTGACCGTCCCAGTTCCTGGAATCCCTTTTTGACTACCCTTGACCCTCTTTTCGCTAGCTCATCACCACCAGCTTGTACCACCACAAGCGGGTAATAATCTGATGGTTTAACTAGGTCTGGGAGTCTCTTGGCAATGTCACCTACCCGGGCTTGGGGAAGGCAGCAGACTTCCCTATGAGTTGGGTCCATCCTACAAATAGGGCCCTCCGTCCCTTTCAGAAGGGAGTCTCCCACTACAATGACCCTCCTTTTCTTTTTCTTGCTTGAAGTCCTGACCTGTCTGATGGGCAATGTGTGGTTAAGAGCCTCCTCGGGTGAGTTCTCTGTCATACTATCCTCCACCTGAGCATCAAACTCCAACACCCCAAACCTGTTTTGTAGGGGTAGTTGGAAAGGTGGCATTTGAAAGGGAGGTCTATAACCCCCACGAGAGCAGACCTGCTCCCAGTCCTCCTCACCAACCAAGTCACTCCCCTTATCCTGTTGATGAGGAATATGGCATTCCTCAGCCTCCTGGGGAGGATTACTGGGAGGAGAGAGGGTTCTACTCCACCAGTCTATCTCCCTTTCACTTTCTCGAATACTCCTTAACCTCTCCACCTGGTCCTTAAGATCTGCAACCATAAGGAGCAGATCTTGAATCTGTTCGCACCTCAAACAAACATTTTTGGTATGGTCCTCAGGAACCACAAGTAGGCTGAGACACTCCCTGCAGTCTCGAGTCTGGGCAGCGGCGTCCCGTAATAGCGGTTCTGTTTGGACGCCTACACTCCTAGTGGCAGAGGCTTTACCACGCCTGATCACCATTGCTGCAGGGGAGTGGGAAGTCATCCACCTGTCAGAGAGTGCCTGCTTGCCGTGCCTGCGCGAACTGCCTATTCCGTGACCCTGTGTACTGTGACCCTGTTTGCCCGCTCCCGTTCGCCGCGCTCCGGTCGCCGGCGCTCCAGGGAGATGTTTAAATGCCCCGCGGCTTCTTCCGGGACCGCCCCCCTACCACGCGGTCGGCCCACGTGACAGTTGCCGCTTCTGGGGTTCAGAGAGAGTCGCCCTGCGGGGGTCCTCCCCTGAGCTTTTGCCTTTCCCCAGGAACTCTCCACCCGCCCAGATTGAGCACCCGGCTGCAGTACTCACCTGTCACGCCGAATCATCTCAGTTCAGTTAAAGGAAAAAACCCTTCTTGCTAAATTGCTTTTCAAACAGACAAGCAATGCACTTATGTCTGGTTCCTACAGTTGCTCAATGGCAACACTTCTAAGGAGCATCTTCTTGTACTTTCATAAAGAATAATGCTTCAAGGTGGGCTTCCTCTCATTCATTCCTGCATCCACCAAATGCTTCATCAGGTCATAGATTAAGCAAATTTTCCTCTCAGTGACGGTTCCAGCTGCTGCTTCTTGCTATGTTCCATACTTCAAGGCCACACCCTAACTTCTTGTGAGGGATATTAATCCCAGGTGCTCCAAAAAGCACCAACAAACCCTGTGATACGCACTCTCCCCCAGCATCATCTCCCCTCTGCACCTGCAGAGCTGCCTGGTGCTGTGGGTGAAGGATCAGAGCAGGAGCCTGAACGCTGTTAGTACCAGGGCAAGATGCCAATTCACAGATCCACACTGGCCCTTCATTTTAAAGTATGGGCTCTAAATTGTCACTCCTGACAATGCAACTTCTGGAAAGAAATCCTGGTCACTGGAATGTTAAGGGATACTTAAGAAATCCTCTTTTACAATCACCCTCTTAAGGTTACTGATCTTGATTTTAAGGCTTCATTCAAAGACAGAGGCTTTTGGCTTAGGTCTATGGCTAGGACCATAAAACATAAACAAAATAGACAATTGCCTTGCTGCCACCAACCTTTACAAAAGACTAAGACAGATGCTACTAGCACTAAGGCTTTTAAAGGAGAGAGCTGACTGTGGAAGCTGCCAGCTACCTCACCATGTGCCGAGGTGCCACTGAAAGCCCCAGAAAATCATACCAGCAACCAGACTAAGAGGCCCACAGAACACTGAATAAGCTGCTAGGCTGCCCTCAGTACTATTTTTTTTATGGATGTTTTCGTTCAGCAGGAACTTTTTTAATTAAAAAAAAAAAGTCAGCCTCTTGGGGGATCTATTTTCCTTTCCTCTTCTGACTTCAGCACAAACATACTAGAAAAATTATAGCCACAGTACAAATAAAAATAGCTGAAGAACTTGCAGCTGTTGTTAATTTCCCAAGTATTCAACATTGCCCATTTAATGATGGAACAATATGCTCCGGTTTCAGTCCTAGCGCAAGGCTGTCTAAGCGGGAGGCAGATATTTTAGCTTGTGCAAATGCCAAAGGCAAGTCAATGACTATAGCAAGCAGAGAAAAGGCAGAACGATAACATGATATAGACCACTGGATGCCCACACCAAACATTTTCCCCTGCTTCTTCTTTCTGATTTAAAATTATTAGTTAACTTACCAGCTGACTAGATCAGGTTTACAGATTTAATAACATTGTATAGCAGGGAAAAAGTGCTTAATAAAAATTCATGAAGTGGAAAACATTTTTAAAGCTGAAGAGCTGATTTTTCTTTCTATTTTAAGTATCGAATGTTTCTAGTGTGAAATGCATTGCACAGGGAGGTCTTGCTTGCTTATGTCCCTGAATAAAGTATTTAACCAACTTGCCTATGGTCTGGATAAGTGGATTTCCCTAGTTTAGTACAGAACAAAGCAATAAAGTACTTGGTATTTGTAGGGAACAGAAATGAAACAAAACATGCCTCTTAAGCTTGGCAAGGAGAATCTGAAAACTAAAACTACATTTAAACACTAAAAATACTTTTGAAGCACTGAAGTCAGATTCAGCAGAAATGCTTACTTAGTTACATCTCTTGCAGCTCTGTCTTCAGTTGCTAAGCAGGCTGTACCTGCATCCCTCTTGATTAGCTCATATGCCATCAGTGGTACTTATATGACAGTTTGGAAACCTTTACACTAAAGGATGTTTTTCACACTTTAAGTCTAGTCCACCCAGAAGCTTTCAGAGAGACTTCAGGGCTTGTAACTATATTACCAGGCAAAGCAACTAAGAAGTTGATTATGTTTTCTTTTCAGTAGGGGGGAGGAGAAAAGAAAAAAACCATACCACAAAGCTATTTTACCATGGCCTCATTTTCACACAGTATTTTGGAGGGGAAAAGAAAAAAACCAAACCCTACCACCAGAATTACTACATCTGCGAGATGACTCAATGACTTCTCTCCAGCACATCCATATGGACCATTCTTGGAACAGCACAGTGTTCATTTAAATAAAAAGAAAGGAAAGGAAACATCATTGGGAGAAATCTTCACTTTGAAACTGAAATTAGTAGGGCTTTGCAGTGGGGCACTGTTGGAATTCTCTACATGGTATGGGTTTGTGCTTATTTTATATAACTGTTCAAAGAGAATAAAATGTCAAAGTTTCTGTCTGCAACCATAGGCTATAACGCTCTAGGTTCATTAATGAAAGCAATCATAACCCTTCAATGCAGCTGATCACCAACCCAAGACTGACAACTAAATAGCAAAGATTAATAAAAATAACAGTTCCATAATGCACTGAGTCTAAGGACGATCATGTGGAAATTCTTGTCCTATTTCTGATGATCTCTATGAAAAATGCAACTTTAAAACATTAGCTACCATAGTAATGGCATTCTTTATAGGTTAGAAACATTTCCTTTATTCCAGAACTGACATCAGGAAACTGGAAAAAACGGGATAAGCATTTTTCAAAATATCACAAGTACAAAGGTCAGTCAAAAGAAGGAAGAAGAAAGCACATGAAACCAGGATACCAGATCATGAACTCTTAAGATTATTGCCAATGGCACTGCTGAACACAAACGAATCACAGAATTATATAAATTATGAAAGTGTATACATACAACGACATCCACCTACGTGACTGGCAGACTGTCTCACTGTAGGGACAGCGAAACAAATCTTAACAGAAAAGAAAGATCTGGACAAGAGGGCAAGATGATGATGCTGCGCTGTTCACCCATTTCTGCAAAAGCAAAGAGATGTAATTAAGTGTCCATACGAACTTATTAAATGTTCTACTAGGGGTACAGAAAGAAGTCTCAATTTTCCTCATTTGTACCTAACACACAACTAACTAAACTAGAAAAAAACATACATCAGAGGCAAATTAATTCCTTTCCCAAGGTCTTTTTTGGGATAATTTCATCCTCTCTTCCATCCTCTCACTCTGCCTGAGATCATCTGCATCCTTCTTCCAGCATCTGTTTTGTTCTAGCCAACACCGCGTTTCTAAATTAGGCATTGCCAAAACCAGCTGGTCAGCTGGCACAAACTCAGTGAATATCTTAGGACAGTCTAAAATGCTGAAAGATTCTCCTGGAAAGGAGAGATCATGACATCTTTAAATTCAGCAAGTGAAAATAAAAAGGTGGGGTTATCTCAGCTTGAAAGAAGGAAAACAAAGGAAATGACATGGAAGAGAGGGGCAAATCTCTCAGACCCCAGTATTGCCTTTGCAGAGGGTTTAGGTAAAGCCTAACCACAAACCATCCACAAAAAGGGTGTCAGCAGAGCTGAGATCTTCTGACCTGCCCAGCTGGGAGTTTTACCAGGGTAAAACTTTTTCATGAGAAAGCACCAGGGTGCAGGCAGCCCATGTCCAAACCCAGACCACTGGCTATCCAGGCAGGTACCAAAACTTGAACAGTGCTTTTGTTTCTTAAACACAGCAAAACACCAGAGAATAAAATATAAGCAGATGGTACTAGTTTATATTCAATGAGGGTTATCAGGTAAGTTTTACAATTTATGTGTACTTTGAAATACATGATATACCCATTGTACAAGCACCTTCAAGACACACTTTAAAAACCTTAAGTAAATAAAGGGCTCCCAGCATTTTTTTGTTGTTGCTCAATACAAGAGGCTCCATGTGCTGAATCCCACAAGATGGGTATACTTTCTCTGCCACCTCCCCACAATCATCGAGGTAACCAGGGACCTTGTAGCAAGGACATCTTGAGGCTCCTCTGGGCTTTATGGGGAGACTCCTGCTCTTCAAAGTCAACACAATTTACCTGGCATGTGAGCCATGATGTTGAAAATATTACACATTAGCTGCTAGGTTTGTGCGGGGAGAGCCTAAGAGGTGGTCAGATGAGCCAGTCTCATGAATAAAATGCAAAACCTGTCAGGTGTCCGTCGACACAAGTTAACTGGAAAAGCTTCTCAGGCACCTGGGCAGCTGCCAGCATTGCTGGAAAGGAAACACTGCAAAGGATATTTACAGAAGACAAAAAAAAAATTATGAGAAATTACAAGAATGTGCCAAGTTCTCAACCTCAAACCTGCTTGTGGCAGCCAGCATCCATAAGAGCGGGTTTCTAAACTTACTGGCACTTGGTTGATTTCTTTTCAGAGCAAATTCTTGGATTTGTCACTGCTGGTTTTCTTCGTCAAGACCCAGTAATGTTTTGCAAATGGCTTATGCAGGAGTACTGGAGCCAGCAGTTTGCACACTGCTTGCTTTTATTGGTCTATTAAAATGAAATGAAACTGGTGCTAAAGCTTTTATCATCATTTTGGACATTTCATTTTGAGTTCAGAGCAGGAAAGTAAGCAACAGCGTGTCATGCAGTTGCGCAGGCATAGTGCATCTGTTCCTAGGTCTAAAGAGAAATCCATATGGACCAAAGGGAAAATGAACAGTGGGAAAGTCAGTTTTCAGGAGTTTCTGCTGGCAGAAGCAGCTGTTTGCTGTGCCTAGCACTACAGAAAGAAAGAAATGGGAAATAAGTTCACCATAAATAGAGTTTGAAAGAAAGTACGACTATTATTTTGTATTTATTATTGGTTGCATCTAGGAACCTTAATCAGGAACCAGGACATTGCTGCACAATTGCTACACAGAAAAGGAGCAGGGACTATCAAGGTATAAAATAAAAGATGCATCAGAAAGTAAGATGAAAACAGAGGGTAAAAGCAAGCAATGAAGCAATATTCCATGTCATGAAAGCAACTGGTCTCGATACATCTGCTCACATTTTGCATTCACGCCACAGAGTCCATGGGAGGACTGCAGAAAAGCAGGTATTTACTGAAAGCCTTTCCAATGGTTAGTGAAAAAGGAGGCATGAAGGAAGTTTATCAAGAACTTCACAGATTTGTTTGAAGATTAAGTATTTAGGAAAAAAGAACTAGGATCACGACAATAAGTCAGAGCTTATCCAAAAAGCCTACCTTTATTTACACTTTCATCCATACAGTAGCAAAGCAAGACCATCTTGGAGCATAAGGGATACCAAGGACTGTCACACCAGTTTCTTTTCTGATACTGCATCTAAACAAACACTACTCTTCACATCCCTTTCTTTCTGCAAGTCTTCCTTGAAACGTAGCATTAAGAAATATGAAGTACTCAAAGTGAGTGCATTCGCTTCACAAGCCTACAAATATTTTCATTTAGGATCTAGTTCTCAATATGTCACCACTATCGGCATTCTCACAGATCAATGCGTATAATCCAGTTCTTCCTCCAGCAGTTTGTGTCCAGATAACCAAACTAAGGCTCAGAAGGAAAAATTTTCTTTATTTATAGCAATATTGAAATGGATAGAAGTGAAGTGGATGCGAACACTGCAGATCATTTTCAGTTCCACCTGCATCTCTCCACTATGACCACAGTGGTACAACTGTGGTGACAGGGTTAGATAAGGAAAGCAAAATGGGCAGCGGAATGTTAAGGATTTTCCAGTCATCTCTGACTTTCCATGCATATCCACAAGCAGTTACATTTGCCTGCAGTTTCAAGGGCAGACAACAGTTAAGAGACACCAACAGCCTGGAGGTCCCACTTCATCCTGTAAACTATGTCTTGGCATGGGTGCCTTTGCCATCACTCAGTTCAACTACAGCACTTACAGACACGCACGAGACATATCATAAAGGCATCAGTGCCTCAGAAAATCCAACAGGCACAGAGCATCAGAATGCATTCCCTCAACAACACAGGTGACAAAATAAAAGCAAAAACCAAAACAAGAAACACCAAAATAAAAGCCCAAATCAAAAAAAACACAACCCACAAACAAAAAAAACCCCAACACTTCCTTTCCACTCTCTACAACAAGAGTTCCACACAACACAAAACTGAGCTCAAAAAACTTTCCATGGGCTCTTATCTGAAAGACCACCTAGCTGGGTGATCTTTGCTAAGCTGACTCTGGGCCAGTACCTTCAACCACTTGCCATAAGGATAGCTAGCAGATCATCTTACCTTTGAGGAAGCATGGAGACAAGCTTCCTCTCTGTGAGCAGCCCACATCTAAACTCTAGGATACATCAAGTCTTACTGAAAGAAGACAGACAGAAAGCTTCACATACACCACTGCTTTTCCTTCTAACAGAAGTGCACAGCAATGTGCAGATTAAAAAGATATCACACCCAACCAACCCAAGAGCTCCACCAGATCTCCAGCCTTCACCTTTGAGAGGCACAAACATCATAGAAGGGATGTTAATTAGTTGCTCAGTAAACTACTGGAAGACATTAGGGCAGTACAACCATGAATCATGGAATCATTATGGTTGGAAAAGCCATCCAAGATCATGGAGTCCAACTGTCAGCCCAACACCACCAAGCCTACTAAACCATGCCCCAAAGTGCGACATCTTCATGTTTTTTGAACACTTCCAGGGATGGTTACTCCACTACTTCCCTGGGCAGCCTGTTCCAATGCTTCACCACTCTTTCAATAAAGAATTGTTTTCCTGATACCCAATCTACATCTCCCCTGGCACACCTTGAGGCCATTTCCGTGGGAGAAGAGAATACACCTCACTCCTTACAGGCAGTTCTAGAAAGTGATAAGATCTCCCCTCAGCCTCCTCTGCTCCAGACTAAGCAGTCCCAGTTCCCTCAGCCATTCCTCCCTAAGACTTGTTCTCCAGACCCTCCACCAGCCTCGTTGCCCTTCTCTGGACACACTCCAGCACCTCAGTGTCTTTCAAGGTGCGGCCTCACCAGTGCCAAGTACAGGGGGACAATCATTTCCCTAGTCCTGCTGGCCACATAATTTCTGATACAAGCCAGGATGCTGTCGGTCTTTTTGGCACAGCTATATAAAACAAAACTTACTTCAAAACAATAGCGTGAGCTAAGATTCACAAGATAAAAATTTATGCCATATAGCTCTTACGAGTCAGTCCCGAGGACAAACAGCCTTCTCACTGATGCTCATGCCACAAAAGGCAGAGGAGCATCTACTGCAGAAGCAGTAAGTGTATTCCAATCTCCTTCTGACAGCTGCACTTCCCCACAGTCCTTCAGGCTAAAATCTGTCCATCTATTCCTATGGCCCACCCAAGCAAGCCTCTCAGCAGAGTTTTGAAAATTATGCTAGACTAGTATCTCTCCTTCTCAGTGTCTGCACAGGAGGTGAACACATACTAATTTATTTCCTAGCCAGCCCTATCAAAAGCAATGAAGCTTCACGAGGCATGAGTCAGCATGTACTTTTCAAGGTGGGTTCCATGGTCTTTAGTTCGCTGTACTGGGAAGTCCTTTACTCCACTAATAACCCCATGCAGAGTAAGTTACAATTAAAAGTCAGTAACACTACTGGAATCCAACTCGAACCGATGAGTTATTTTATTACAGTTCCTTAAAAGCTTAGAAATTAAAATTAGGGTTTTTCTTTTAAAAGATCAGTTTGAGCTCTTTTTCTATACCAGAGGGAATTCTCAAATTTTCAGCAGATACCACCATACCCTTAGGAATTTAAAGCGTATCTCCAGGTCCTTATTCCTGCTTTCCAAGAAGTGGTTGTAGGTAGGAGTCAGAGATACAAAGAAGGGCAACCACAATGAATAATGAGATGGAGCAGCTACCTTTCAAGAAGAGTCTAAAAGGCTTGGAAGCCCTCAATTTGGAAAACAGATGCCTGGGTGATAGACAAGAGTAAGGTTGAATGCACAGCTGAATGTGGCTGAAAACAGAACTATTATTTGCCAAGTCCTGTAACATTAGTTTCAATTAATACCCCCTGTCCTGACAGGAAATTACTTTAAGTATTTCTTCACACCAGCTGGTAGATAAAATCTGAAATCTGTTGCAGTAAGAGATTGCAGAAGCCATCATTCAAAAGGGACTGGACAAATTAATGGAAGAGAGACCCTAAACAGTAATTAAAGGAAATAAAAAGGAAGCTACAACTTAATATATCAGGTTGAAGTGGTCCATATGTTGGAGAAGTATGAAGGGAACGGACTTCAGCCAGTGGGCAGGCACACAACCTTTCCCAACACAGCACCTGCCACCGTCCCAGACAGACTACAGGTGCAGATGGACTCTTGTCTCACCTATGATAATTATTTCAGTCTTGTGGTCACGTATATTTCTCCGTGTGCAATTAGCAAGGCCTGAATTAACAAAGAGTGTGAAGAGAATACGACATTGGTCTGTATCTGAAGGTGAAAAGGCAAAAAACCTTTATAAAGGTGCCAGAAGTATCCTTATAAAGCAAGACAACAAAATCCCTTTCAGAAAGTCCTCAGAGAAATACTTGCATTCCTCCAGCAGAATAAATTTAGGACTTTGAACAGGTTTTGAATGTGCTAGTCTTGACAAAGTCTTCTGAAATAAAACCACTATGACAATAATATATTTTATTTCTTATTTCAAACCAAACAAATTAAATACTTATGATTCAGAATAATCATTGCATAATCACCACTTAATTGAATTTTAACCACTACCACACACCTCACAGGCAAGTATGAAGTATTAATTACCTAAAACCCACACAACATATATGAACTATTTCAGATATATGATCTCTGACCCTACAAAGTTTGAGAAACAAACCAATCAATCCACCAAAACACCTTCTGCAGGTTCACATATGAAAAAGTAATGCAGTATTCAATTCTCCATTAAATATTCAGGCTCTTCTGATACAACTACAGTCAAAGAATAGAAACCCATGATTATGCAGATTTAAAAATCCATATACAATGACAAAGATGATCACATGCTTGCAAGACACAGACCATTCAATTTAACAAGAAGAGCACCTCCTTTCACCTTTGCAAAAGTCCCATTGAATTTCATGGCCCACAAACTGCCTAGATGAGAATTTAAAAAGGCATCCAATTTTGGCCAACATCTCCCAAACAGCAACATAATATATGGATGGATCTGTGTGGTAGCTTATTAAGGATGCTTTTCATGACATCATTGTGATAAAGCCACAAAAGATATTTCAGGTTTCAAAACAAATCAAATCTTTTGGAAGACTTTTCTCATTTAAAACATTTTCTGACAAACTTGGGCAAGCATCTGGAGAACCACAGGGCATCAATAATTGTGAGAAAAAATTATGACTGAACTTTGCTTGTAGTTAGAATTCATTTGAAGACTAATCTCAAATCAAAGCTGCGTGGATTTAAACAGGAAAGATTTACTTTCTTTGTTACAAAGTGATGCATCCGAGTTCCAGAATCAAAATGCAACAGAAACAGGACAGCACAGCTCTGGCAAAAGATGAAGGAGAGTTTAAAACTAGTTAACAGCAGTGTCTCTGGTTCCTTAAGGTAGAACCCTTACAGAAGCCAAGCCCTGTCTAAGGTTCTTCCAGTCGAGAGGAAAGCTGATGTGACAGAAGCCATGAAACAAAGGGAAAAAGAGAACCCTGGAAAAGACAAGTCTGTCAATATAGGGAAGAAAACCAGCTTTTTTTTTTTTGCCTTCTCCTTTTTTTTTTTTTTTAGGTTTCATTACAGGCTTTTAAGTTCATTAGAAAAAGAAAAATTATGAAAGAGAGGACCTACTGAGAGATGACCTGACCCATACTCAGAGCGAACGTTGCTTGATGTGAGAACTAACAACATGGAAACTGATAATTCTGCTGCCTTTGGTCTTCCTCCTCAGCATTCAGTAAAAGGCTATCAGAAATACCTCTTCCTCCCTCCTGTTAATGGAACAATCTGTGCAATTTTATTTAAACCAGCCTCTAATTTAACCAGTTCAGTCAAATTTATCTCTATTTCCTACAGCTTTTAATCCACAGCTTCCAAGACTACCTATAAATAGAAGCTGATCATCTCTTAAGAGCTAAAAGAATATGGGACAGAGAACGTAAAGAAATGTGCCCAGATCTGCTGGCAGAGCCAACAGTAGAATCCAGCTTTCCTAAATGCCACACCATTGTCCTAGCTATGGGGTCATACTTTCACATTGCTTCCTGCAAAGTACAGCAGGACACACATAAAATATCTTGGAAAAATATCTTCAAATATATGAAGAAATGAATGAGGTAACTGATTATTTTTAATATAAGTTGAGCACTAAATAAATGGGTTTTTTTAACTGTCATATCACTGTACCAGCCTCTTCTGGACCCAACAGAAAGAAGTCATCCCCATCACCAGGATTCATAATCAACCTTGCCAAGAGCCTAAGCTGAGGGGCAGAGAAGTGAGGAGGTGGGAAGCTTGGGCTGTGTATCCACCCACAGATGTATCCCCCCCAGGTCAGGTTTGAGGCGTATTTGCAAGGCATATGCGTAGGCAGCTTGCTTCAACACTGCCTGTGCTGCGTCTGCCTGGTAGTAGAACAGAGAAGTCTTTGGGGATGTTGTACAATCTTGCACTATTTATGCGCATAAAATTGTGATCACAGGCTGAAGATGCAGGGTTTCCTGCACACCTAAATCCACAGCATGCAATAAGAAACCTGGAGTGCCAATTCTACACATTGGTACAAGGAATTTTAGGATTGATGTTGCTGATGTGCATACTTTTATTTGAAAACTGTTTATCTCTTTTCTTTTAATTTCACTGCATAAAGCCCTTGAATGGCCTCCCTTGACAGCAAAGCTGCCAGTGGTATATCAATCCTGATTTATCAGCCCTGTTACCGGCCACAGAAACATAAGATTAGAAAAATGGATTGGTTCAGAAAAATTGTAAATCATTGTATTATTTTAAAATATTGGGGGGGAAGAAATAAAACCAATTAAAACAGCAGACACAGAGGAGACTTACACAGGAATGTATAACCTCATCACTTTATGTATTAAACATCCAGTTCCAGGGACACGTCATTAGCTCATACAAATAAAATTTTTTAAAGTATCTAAGATTGCATTAAGATTTTAATTTGGTTTAACAAGACCAAATACAGAGTCCTGCACCTGGGACACAACAACCCCATGCAGTGTTACAGACTTGCGGAAGACTGGCTGGAGAGCTGCCTGGAAGAGAAGGACCTGGGGGTGTTGGTTGACAGCTGGCTGGATATGAGCCAGCAGTGTGCCCAGGTGGCCAAGAGAGCCAGTGGCATCTTGGCCTCTATCAAAAACAGTGTGGCCAGCAGGAGCAGCAATGTGATTGTGCCCCTGTACTCAGCACTGATGAGGCCACACCTTGAGGACTGTGTTCAGTTCTGGGCCCCTCACTACAAGAAGGACATCGAGGTGTTGGAGCGCATCCAGAGAAGGGCGATGAGGCTGGTAAAAGGGCTGGAGAACAAGTCCTACAAAGAGCAGCTGAGGGAAATGGGGCCATTTAGTTTGGAGAAGAGGAGGCTGAGGGGAGATCTCATCACCGTCTACGACTGCCTGAAAGGAGGCTGAGGCAGAGTGTTGATCTCTTCTCTCAAGTGACAGGTGATAGGACAAGAGGAAATGACCATAAGTTGTGCCAGGGGAAGTTCAGACTAGATATTAAGAAGAATTTCTTTACCAAAAGGGTGGTCAAGCACTGGAACAGCTGCCCAGGGAGGTGGTTGAGTCACCATCCCCGGAGGTGTTTAAAAAACAGATAGATGAGTTTTTGAAGGATATGGTTTAGCAGAAGATGGGTACGGTTGGACTCGATGATCTCCAAGGTCTTTTCCAACTGGAAGATTCTATGATTTCTATGATTTTCATTAAGGGAAAATGACACCCCCAAAATGAGCCTCAGCATGAATTCCCTACCCAAGTCCCTACCAGACAGGTAGGAGCTGAGGAAGGTACCATGAACTGGCACAGCAATGTCAGCACACCACAGCCTTGCAAAAATCTGGTGCTTACAAAAGACACTATCAACACCCTGAGCCCAAATGCTATACAGATCCGTTTTACAACAGCCTTTAAAAGCATTGCCTTCTCTGCAGCCTTCACTGTACCACCTTTCCAATATCCCCAGTTATTGCAGAGGAACAGCGATTATTTGAAATCAGTCTCTCCAGTATCACCACGCTCATGGTCTGGATGTGCAACAACATTCATAATGCTCCTACGAGATGCTCTCAATATAAAAGGAAGAGAGGCGACAGATTTTGATGAGCCATTTATAAAATATAAATATTTCATATCAGCATATGAATTAATTACATAGTGACAGGTAAACTCCAGATGGTCCCAGCTTGATCTGAAACTTCAACAGAAAATTTCTGAGAAACCCACCCCTATTAGGGAGTTGGGCACATAACTGTATTTTTGTGGTTCTGAAACAAAATGTTTATTGCATTCCTGAAACGAGCAAACAGAAAAAAAATCTTTGTTTTCTTGGCATCTGTTAAGTGTCCCAAAGGACATCTCTATAGAACAGCGAGGTAAGAGAAAGGAGGCAGTAGCAGTTTTCACCTTGCAGTCAAGATCCACCCAAAGTAGCTAATGTGCTCTGTCAGGATATGGCAAATCTGTGTTCAGCTCTCCCTTCCACCCAGGAGGACTCGAACCTCTCTTGCTCTCCTGGAAGTGAATGAACACGAAGCTGCAAGCAATTTGAGGAGACAACATCTCAGAAGTGTTTTGACTTGCGTGAAATGTATAAATATAAGCGCAAATGCCCATCTACATCAGCATCCTATTTCTACTAGGTGACAGCAATAAAACTCAGGGGACATCACATAAAAACCAGCAAGGACAGAATTATCTCCTTCTCCAATAGACCCAAGCAGATTGCCCAAATCCCCCATGTAAGGACTTCCCACGGGAAGGTCATGCAGATTGATAGCAACCGAAAGACCTACCACCTCCTCCTTTCTGTCTTTAATTCCTAAGTTCTTCTGTCTCTCAAGGGATGTAATTAGAATGAACACTCCAAACAGAGATCTTCTCCCTCAAAGAGCATCTAAACCACTGAGCTATGGTATAGCTTTTCACCTAGCTTAGTCTATACTTTCTTTTTATTTTACACAGTGGAGAAGTGAGATAATGTCAACAATTGACATAAATCAATTCCAGTATATCCTGTCTCCTGCACGCTGGGAACTCTTCCAGAAGAGTTCAAATCATCCTGAGGACACAGAGGAGATAAAACCAGCCTCCCACACCCTGGGTGAATGCCAAGCTTTTCAGAAAAAAGAGTTCTACTCTCCTCTGACCACATACTGTAAACCTATACTTCCAATTCCCCAGCTTTCGGAAGTATTTAAACAAAAGAAAACTTTGAAAACGCTGAAACTCTTTCAATGTGATGTTATTTCTATTTTGACCAAAATAACTCAGTAGCATTGACCCAATTTCACAAAACTTTAACCTGTCCTAGGACTGTGTATTTCAATAACTGATTAAATAAAAGAAAAAATGAAAACAAAAAACTCAAATGCAAGGACTGGTTTCTGCAGTTTTTCACTGTGCATGAACACAGCACTAAAAAGATAACAGTACATTCAAAAAATTTAGTCAGCTATCCAAAGCAGTGGGATGCAGCTGAAGACTTTTGTTCATTCATATTTTACACAAATAAATATCACCATCACTAGCGGTCTGAGGTTAATTAGATCAACAAAAAGTCATTAAGTCAAGTACACAATCCCAATAAAAGTATAGCTAAGTGGTAAATGTCCAAATGCATAAATCAAAAGACTAAGATAAAGATGCCCATGAATAAGAGTCTGGATCTATCTATAGATCTCAGATTCACTACTAATAGGACACACTGAACAAACATTAGGGTGACAATTTGAAGATTCCACAAGAAGAGGAGTCCCAATCCAAGAGATTTTCCTCCATACCACTCACATGTGTGGATGGATTCATTCCAGCTACAAGACATCTAGAATGGGACTTCCAAAAATGCCCAAGTTTATGAAAAGGAAGAGCTTGTTGCAAAGCACGCACTTACTAAGACAAAGCCAAGTATTTACTGTGAAGTCAAAGTAGTTTCCTCCTACTGCACTGGAGTGGGAAACTAGGAGTCAGAAATATTAAGCTCCTAATTCTGCCACAAACACTGTGCATGACACTTTCTCTACTTTCTGCCCACTTACCCATCTGTACAGTGGCTATGTATCTGGCCTGTGGAACAACCTACAGCATAGTTAATGTTTCTTAAGTACTGCGAAATCCTTCTCTGAGAGGTCCCAGACATTACAAATAATTGCAGAATTCTGGTTTCCCATAAAAATCTAAGTACTAACTGTCAGACTTCTGAAGCATAACAACCCAATTTGTTCTTTATTCGATTACTTGTGTTTGAATAAAGCATGAAGAAATACCATAAACGTACAAAGAAGCTTAATCTAGTTGAGAAGATAGATATCTGGAGAAACCACTACCACGAATACAGCAGATATCAAAGTCTAGGACATCATTAAGAAAGAGTTGCTCCTTCAGGGCAATGTACAGCACTGACAGAGAAAGGAACAGTGATTTTTTTGCAGTTGAAAAGCCAAGTACTAAATTCAGGTACATGGTTTAGCTTTGTCACCTTCAGTGCGCGTTCTAGGAACAGCCATCTGGGTATGAGCACCACCTCTGTCCCTGCAGGCCCAGGCAGAAGCTGTACACAGCACAGCAGCAGGATGCAGCCCTGCTGGCTTTAACCATCACATCAGCTCTGCAGGCACTTCTGTGCCAAGCTGACACAGGCACAGCTCCCAGGCACAAAGGTGGCACATCCCTGCTGAAAGAAAACACCTACCAGGCTGAGGCAGGGCCAAGTCCAGACAAATCTGGCAAATCTGTGTAAACAGGAAGATCAAACACCTTGGAAGAGTCATTTGTTCACGTGGACAGCTTCACAGTCAGGTCTCAGTCCTTCCTCGAGACCCAAGTGTTTACAATCCTTACAAACAAGGCAGTCACCTCGGAATAGGTGTCCAGGGAGTCATTAGCAGTGTTAAGAGTAACACTTGCAAATGCTGACAATGAAATTACAAGCACCATCCCTACCACTGTGAAAAAGGCTGCTGAGGTTTCTCTAGGCAGTATCAGGAAAACCAGTATTAATTGTACCTTCATAACCTTGCTTCACACCGTGTTTAAGTATTCTCACTAGAAGAGAAGACTTTTTACAAAGGGTTCATCTTTCCAACCCTCCGTAGTTCTTTTTTAAAAGCTTGCTGCAGGAACATTTCAAAAGGAAACTTCTTCAAAGTTATTAATTTGGCTCCATCAGGCACTTCCAGACAGTGGGACATTTGCAGACACAGCTCATTTTTTTTTTTTGTCAGACTTGCTTTTGGAAATCTATTTAACTGAATCTATTTAACTGAACTTGAACCTTCATAAGAAATTCAATATCTTTACAGCTTATTTTCTTGGAAGGGAGTAAATCACCAATTCATATCAGAGTTAAAACTCCAAAACACGTAACCTGTTATCCTCCTCCTCACCAGTGAGAGTGCTGCCACCAAATCCAATATATCCAGTACATTTCAGCTGAACCCCAAGGTTTCTGCCATGGACTAGCAACCCACATTACCATTAAAGCCTATAATGGAGGTCCCAGAACAGAGAATAATACACACTCATACTAAAATTAACCAGATTATACAAGCTGTATCTGACACTGGCAACACTCACAAAAGTAAAGCAAAATCTTGTACACTCACTCTGTTCCAGATCTGAAAATTGCCCTCATACCTGTTTACACCGTATTTATATACTTTGAACCCTCTCATCAATCTGAAACTGAGAAATGATGTTTTTCTTTTGTCCTAGGCAGGAGTTTACAGACATTAATGTTCATATAAAAGACATAACAATTCAGCTTCACTGGCTTTAACAAGTTAATATCGTACCTACATTTGGTCATTCTCCTCTTTTCACTACTTAGTGCTTGCCTATCAGCCCTGTTAGGATTTTTCTTATTGTAACTGCCTAGCTGCAAATTAAACAGTTTTCACTTTACAGAAGCTCCCACAACAGCTCTCGAACATCTTCACACGCTCTTGTACAAAACCTCTTAAATTAATTCACATCTTTTTACAAATGTGCAGTTTGAGACTGAGAAGTTAAGTTCATTAAAGAGCTGAGAATTCACATGGTATCATATTGCCCATGCCCTGTGCCTGCCCATGTTCTTAACAGGTCACAAAGCTTACCAGCTGCACGCGCAGTCTCCTCTGCCTGCTTTCCATTTACATTATGCAACAAACATATGTTTACTAAAAACATTCCCTTAACACTCTTTTGCCCTGACAGCAACTGCAGCACATTCCAGGGTTGACATTCTACTAAAAAGAGGAGGCATAACTACAAAGAAGTCACACAAGTCAGGTCGTTGTAATGAAGGGTCAGCCAAGCTGCAAAAGGAATTTTAGGCAGAAAAAGCCAGCTGAACCCTCAAATCTTTATCCTAACACGGAAAAAAAAAGAAAACAGTGCAAGGAAACAAATATTCAGGCAGAATCTGCATTTCTTTCAAATAAAAAGACATACATACAGATGCAATTTTTACTCTGTATCAACATCTAATTGCAACACACGAAAAATGGACTTGCAGGGCACTTCTAATTGCAGATGGTATAGCCTCAAGAACAGACCCTGGCAAAAGGAGAAAGTAAAGAAACAATGGAAGAGGCAAAGTTCCAGTGTGAAGTGGATGTGCCAGGGCTGAATCATAGATGGGACTGAAGAAAGCTTAGAAAAGAAAGAGAAGAGGAGAGTACAGAAAAAGTTAAAGCCTTTTAAAAAGAGAACAGGGGCTCAGAAGGAACTAGAAACCATTCAAACTGCACCTCTGCTAATCATGAAATCAGCAATGTGCTAAGAGAGAAGAAATCCATCCTTGGCCAGAAGGGGTGGAACAACAGTCTAGAGCAAGGCTGGGAGAAGGAGAAAACAAACTTGAGAGCTGTAGGTGGAGAGATGATTATGTGGCAGCTTGAAGAGAAGGTTAAATTGCTTGAGCTTCAGGCAGCAAGAGATCAGAACCAATAAAGCAACTCAAAGGTAGTGAAGATGATGTAACTGGAGCCATAAGAAAAGGTGACAACTCTTGTGCAATGTAAGTAAAGAAAAAACCCATAATACCAAAAACAGGGAGGGGAAGCCACAAAGAAAAGTCAAAGCAAAACACAGCAGCCACCCAGACTCCAGCAGTTGAGTTAACTGTGGGAACATTTTCAGAGCCAGGACTGATGGTCCCAAATGAATCACTAGTGCTCAGAGCACTCCTTTTGCTCACTTCCTCTCCCTGCCACAGCCTCTCACTCCCTTCCCACCTTCTCCCAAGCTATCCTTAGCTCACCCTTGCACCGCATTCTCAAGGCTAAGAGACTGCAAAGAACAGCACCTATCTCCTCCTCCATCTCCCCTGAAGTCTTCAGTTAGCGCTACCAGAGCTCCCACTGGCTTTGGTTGCTTTTTATTTTGTTATGAGTCACCTTCCTCCGTGCAAGTGAGGGATAAACCTACGAGCAGACACAGGTAGGAGCCAGGCTGAAAACCACATGGTCTTCTCAGTTGTCTCAAAGTAGCTCAGGAGGTTCCTTGTTCCTCACTAGGATCCTGGAAATAGTCCAGCCCTGGAAAATGGCCAGCATCCCCCTGGATACCTCACAGATCATAATGACAACTTCAGTACAAAAAAAGAAACTCTGGGAAGCAAGAGAAAGCAAAAGCAGCTCAAATTCATGGAGAAGCAACACATGTTCCCTCCTCCATCACCTGCTCTGCCTACGCATTGCGTGCTATCATAAGGATGCCACCGACAGCCTGCACAGGTTCGTCGAGAGCCAAGACAACTCAGAGAGCAGTTTTACACCTTCACTGTCCTGCGGAGCAGGTCACACCACGCTACAGGACAAGAGGAACAGGAGCTGACATGTCTCGGCAGAGAGGCACAGGGACCGCATTGCTGGGGAGTGCAAACATGCACACATCAGGTGGCAAGTATTTCACCCCACGCCACGGCCCAGCACCCACGGTTCCCAGTGCTTAATCACTGTGGATGGCTATCACAGAAATAAATGCATATTCACAAGCTATTCTTAGCATTCACTGGAGAGGCGATTACCAAATTACCCGGTTACATAATCTCTTTTATATAATCACTACGATGCTCTTCTCCTTATGCAACACGGAGGGTGACCGTGGCTGGCTGAAGTAGCTCCATCCCCAAGGAGAGCTGCAACAGCAGCACCATGGGTGGATGTGCTGGCTACCATAGGTGCATGGTTGAGCAGCGGCAAGAGCTGACATCTGCCTTTGGCACAGGGAAGACAAAAGCATTGCTGCTCACACTGCACCAGAAGATGCACAGAGCAGAGATCAACTGCACCTCAAGCTGGTTGAGATGCCAAAGTCAAAGACGGCCGGTGCCCTCTGGACAGCCTGACCCAGTCCTCACGAGAAGCAGGTGGGATGTCTCCAATGACTTTTAACAGACTCTGGATGGGCCACAGGATTAGGGCTTTAATAAAAATAGGAGGTCAAGATTAGTACAGAATTAAAACAAGCTTAATCCAAATGCCCTAGCTTTGTGCTATAGCCATGCCCATGGTTTCCATCCACAGGGCAAACCAGGCGAAGCTGCAACCAAAATAGGTTCCCACATGGGTGTGCACTTGTGGGGAGCTGACATCATGACTCAACATAATCACCCCGGGAAGTTTCACCCACTGGAAAATTTTGGGCACACCAATGCACCTCCTAAAGTATTTTCAGGATCTCATCCAATGCCTTCTAGGAACACTGTGGTCATCTGTACAGACAATTGCCGCCTACAGGGTGTAAAAAGACACAATTTACTGATGTTCACCTAGTGCTTTAATAAGCCAGCATGAAAAGGTTACCTCCAGTAAGCGAGAAGTACATTTTAAGCCCTGGATTTCAGAAAATACAGTCTCTGAGATCTGAAGACCACCTGCGAAACCTGGGACACTTATGCACTACCACGCTGAGAGTTTGGTGTCAAGTTCACCTAGCTGTGTGCTGCTGCCATTAAGAGAAAAACCCAAAACTGGGAAAACCCTCAACAACACTACTAAAAACCCAAGCCTTAGTTCTGTAAACACCAAAGGAATGGAAGACAGAACAAAATCACAGAATCACAGAATGGTTTGGATTGGAAGGAACTTTAAAGATCATCCAGTCTGAACCCCCTGCCATTTGCAGAGACACCTCACACCAGACTAGGCTGCTCAAGGTCCCATCCAACCTGGCCTTGAACACTTCCAGGAAGGGGACATCCACAGCTTTCCTGGGCAACCTGTTCCAGTGCCTCACCACCCTCAGTGTGAAACATTTCTCCCTAATGTCTTCCTAATGTCTCTAAGTCTTCCCCCCTTCCTATTTACAGTCGTTTCCCCTCATCCAATTGCTACAGGCCCTTGTAAAAAGTCCCTCTCCAGCTTTCTTGTAGGCCGCCTTCAGGAACTGGAAGAACATCAGTTCATCTCTTCTGAATGACACTCAATCCAAAGGCATCAGCCTTAGCTTTTTCTCAGCATTATGGAACTGGTAGCGTTTGGTTGTTATTTTACACTTAGTGCTGAGGAGGCACTTCCTACTTTGCCTAGAAATACAGATCATCCCAAGCAACACACCAGCAAAACCCTAGTCTTAGTGTGGCACAATACACTTTCTTCCTAAGTTTGTGCATGTGTGTCCCTACATAAAGACTGCTATTATTTCAGCTATAGAAAAAGAGAATGAAGCAGCTTAATGTTCTCTTACACTGTCTCAAACTATGGCATGACCCAGTTCTGAAGAGGTTTAACCCAATCCCATACACTATTCTTATTTCTGTATGACAGCCGGGAGATGCCAGTTGCCTTAGTCAAAAAGCAGATCAGAGTTTTGCTGGTCCCTCAGACAGAACCTCAGCACTATTGTTCCCCAAACCATTGAAAACATTGTTTCTTGTTAGGCATAGCTCTTTGGGATAGACAAGACGGCGCTCAAGACAGGAGCAGCTTGTGGCAGCCTTAAAAAGAAAAGCAAACCATGTAAAAGTCGATTTAAGACTTCTCACACAGCCCTCCTCTCCCCCCTCCCATCCCCCACTTCTTTTTCAGGCTAGACAACTACCTGACCATTTGAAAGCAGCATTTTCAGAGAGGAATGTTCCCTCTTCCGTTTGGAACTGAAATTCTACCAAACTTAATGGCATTTCATCAAACGAAGGCTTACTTTTACACCTGTTACTCTTCCCGCACCAGGTTGAACCTGCTGCTCCAAATGTGGAGGAGAAGTAAGGCCCTGAGCTGGAAACTCACACTGTAAGAGAGTCAGCAATGAATTCCTGGATCTCACTTATACCAGTACTAAGAAAATTATCTGAAACGATGAGCAATACTTTTTTTCCCCCCAAGGAGTAGAAATGAAAGAAAACACTTGCTTGACTCATCTTTGCCTCATTCTTGCAGCAAGAGCTGAAGCACGCTTACAGTCACCACCACAGCAAGAAGCAGCTGCACCGACTTCCCACATTTACAGAGACATTGTAGGGAAGGCAGGTTATCAGGTTTTCTACCCAATCCAGCAAAGAAATCTAATGAAATTGGGAGAAACGAAACACTGAGTTACTCCTGGGAAATTCCCCAGGCAGATCCCTACGCTGTCTGTTATCACACCATCATGCCCAAATAGGAATCACTGTGCAGTACAAGCACTTTAATATCAATCTATTGGGTTGACATTAGAGGGACTGTACTAAAACCAGTGTGGTATAAACAGCTAAAACTTTATATTCAAGCGAGGTGTGTCTCCTGTCCAGAAAGGGAGAAATACAGACTCAGGACAGGACACACAAGAGAATTTTGTTTGCCTGCCTACATTCATCAGGTGTGTAAAAAGACAACAACCATCCCAGCAAAAAAACAAGTTCAGAGCAACTTAAAACAATCCAGCCTTTGTTACTAGAGTCACTGACTGTTTTGTTTTGGTTTTGCTAGTATACATTCCCTAACAGAGCTCCTAATTTCTTGAAGACTAACCCTTCTAGATCACAGGCACATGACCAGCTCTCAACCCCATGGCAGCACAAATCCGTCGCTGCAACTTCACTGCTGTCAACACCAAGCTAAGCAGGTCCACAAAAGCATCACCCTCCCCTCCTTGGGTGGCAGTGTCATTAAGCCCCAAAAAGAAGATGAACATATGCAACAGAATACTCCTCTCATATCATGTGTAAGCCTCTTGAAACAGTTGCTGCCTGTGGTCTTTGGTCTGCCATCAATGAGACTCCTGTCATACTGCTACATATTCTCATTCCTCTCATAGTAATTTCATTTCAACGTTCTCTGGTTTTTCATCCTGTGAGCAAGGACCCAAACAGACTGGAATGTATATAACTATAAACTCATAAAATTACATTAAATATACTTGCCTTGATTTGGTGTATTGGAAAGATATAGATTCATATAGGTATGGGCTGCCTACTCGAGGTGTATGTTCCTCACCTCTAATTCCATCAGCACAAGACCTGAGAAGGAAGAATCCATCTTCAAAACTACTGCCAGCTATTTAGTTGCATGATGCCCACCAACTTCAGAGGTGGGAGACGAAGGTAATGGGCATGCCACTGTTCCTACTCTGGCAGGGAAGAAACAAGCTGCTTACAGAGGGCCTGAGTGCAGCCAGAGCTGAAGCCAGGGCACTCTCCCACCACCTTGTTTCAGCACCCTCCAGAACCAGCACTTTCCACTCTCACTGAACCTAAGGAACAATTCACTTCATGGTCACTTCCAATGTGAGTGATACAGATAAGGTGGGAGTTTTTTTCAGAACTCTAAATGAGAGACAGAAAGGGAATGGTGTGCTGGAGGATTGCAGGGTTCACAGTACCCACCAGCTGGACTTGAGGATGATGGTCTCTCCTGTGCTGCAGCTGACGGTGGACATTCCCCAGAGGTATGGTCTCCAGCCACAACTCTCTCCTGCCCCACAGACAGGAAAGACTGGGGAGGTCATTAGCTCCAGGTTGAAAACTTCTGCTCTGATAGACACTTGGCAAGTGATGTGGGAAAACAACAGGACACCATCTGGAGAAGTTCGTACTATCTAGCAGCATCTTTCAGGGGAAAACAAGAAACAGACTCAGCTATTTCACCATTCTTGCATGGAAAAGTTCTGTAGGATTTTGTTACAAATGCAGTATTATCTGTCCTGTTACTCCTGTTAGGTGACATCTAACGTACTGAAACAAGCGTGCTACCTAAACGGACAGTCCTGCTCCAAGCTATGCATTCCCTCTCCTCCCTTGCAGGAAGCTTACTGGTGCTATCAGTGCACAAACCTGTGCTGAACCAATGGAAAACTATTTCCTCTCAATTTTTCCCCCATCCTCTTTCTGGTGGCTTAGTCTTCCACAGCGTGAGGAGGCTGATCTGGTTCCTCCACAGCCGCGTGGTCACTAGACCTGTGGGAGCACACAGCCAGCAGAAGGAGGAGTTAGGGACCACCCTTGCCAGCAACAGCTCATCCCTCCATTGGATCAGACACAGATTAGAAACCACTTCTTGCTAATTCCTTTCCTTCTAAAAATCTACCAGACTGAAAGCTGAGTCATTGAGAAAGAGATTTTTACTTGAGTTATTTTAAACACAGGTTATGTTAACACCTATTTAGTGCAAAGCTGAAGACATGCTTGAGAAGACAGACATTTTTAACTCAGTGGTGAAAACTTTTTCACTTAATATGCGAGAAATCTGTCAAGATACATTGTTCTCAAAAGAAAAATAAAAGGAAAGAGAGAAAAAAATAAAAAAGAAAGCATTCAATAAACCCTGACTCCCCTCTCAGGCTCCCTCAGCATAGCAGGTATAGTATTTCATCTCATGTATTACCTTACTTGTGTTAGGAAAGTGATAATATCCACTATTTAAGACCTTATCTTTCCCTTGTCTTGGAAGTGCTGTTTAACACCCATGATCCCAGGCTGTGTCCCCAGCACTCAGACAGACCTAAGATTCATTGCCCAAAAGCCACTGTTCAAGCAAAGAAAAACAAGATTGTTTTAGAAAAGTTTTGCCTCTTGTTAGTCGGAAGAAAGTTTGCATTTGCAATAATAAACCCTAACAGGATTTCAACAAAGCCTTCAGCAAACACAAAAACTGTGGAAACTTATGCATTGCTGAGAATACAAAGAAATGCAGCACCTTCAAAACTTAGGCTTAAAAATTTAAAAAATGCTACCCTTCTGTATTTTTTAATTTATATGGATTTCACTTTATATCAAAACAGATTTAAAGTACGTTGGTAGCCACCTTGTCTCAGCAAAAAATAAGAATTTTAATTTTCAACTCTGTAGCATAAGCTCAGGCATCAATCTGTTCCTGCCTGTAAACTAAGCCTACACAGGTGAGCGGAGCGAACCTGTACAAGGGCACACTCATTCCAGTTTTCCTAAGCCTAGTGGAGTAAACCAAAATAAAATTGCATTAAACCAAAGAGTTTCCATTGAGCCTTTTATCACTGATTTTAGTTAAATCTATTTTCAAACAGCAGCTGAAGTCTAAAGGCTTGCTTTGGTCCAGTTTAACACATCTGTCCAGACACTTGCATTAGCTGAGTGGGAAGTACCAAGATAAAAGAGTGTCAGAGGACTTCCCTTTTACAGAGAAAGCATAATGGAAGGCTCTAGATTTTTTTTTACTTTTGTAAAAAATAATAACAGGTTTTATAGATGCTTATTCTGATCACAAAAACCCCAAGCCCAAAAAAAACCCCAATGCACAGCTATTCATACCTACCCTTAAAGGACACAAATGGCACTTGGCCACCGTTCCCTTCCTGCAATGAACACGAATCTGTCTCCTCCTCAGCAGGAGCAAACTGAGAAAAGTGAGCAAGCTCAGTCCTCCTGCCTGGAAATCACAGCCTGTCTCACTGCTGTCAAGTGGCAGGGAAGACTTGGCAGCACCAGTTGGATCCCCAAAATATAAATCCCATCTTCGCTCAGCAGTGCAATAGCTGCTTTCCAACTGGCTCCAATAGGGTAGAGAAACAAAATCCACCAAAAACTGTTTAAGCTGCTAAGCCCCTACATAACTGAAACTATCCAGCAGGACAGGGTTCCTTGCAGAAATTTTGGGATAATTTTCCCTATCAACTTGGACAGTAATATTTCTTCCACCACCCACTTGCTAAATGTCACAAAATGAGTGGACTTCGATAGAGAGGGCCACCACAGAGACAACCACCCTGGTGTGCAATGCACATCTGTACATTCAAGGGTATCTATGTTCCCATAATTTGCACACAGAAAAAACCCTGACAGTCAATGGATAGAAAAAAAATATGAGAAACTGAGGGTTGATGTGTGGTGGTGGTGTGTGTTTCCCCATAACCCTCACAACTTCTTGAATTCTCCCTATGCCTATTACGATCAAATTGTTGGCCATCTTAATGCGCTTGTACAAGGGTGAGAAAAAAGATCCCACCCACTTCAAGTTTGCAGAGATTTTAGGATAGACATTTTAGGTTTCACTTCTTTGCTACAATCTGTCCCATTGAAGTCCATTTACAAAAATAATACTAAAAAGCTCCACACAGCAGTTACCCAAGTGGGAAGCAGCTAGGCAACTTTGCTTTTATTTAAGTAAATCTTGTATGACAGACTGTCGGGAGTGTTTGAATTTTATTTCAAGATAACACAATTTGCTGTTCATATAACATGTCCGTTCTTTCATTGCTTTAAAAAAAGGCACTGGGCTCTTTTTGTAGTACCTTTCATCTGACAAATTAACAAGAGGACTATACTGACTGATTTTTTCCAGCCATCCAGTTATCAGCATCCACATTAGAATTTTTAGTAGTGACAAACTGAGCGTGTAGAAATGACAATTTCCGAAAGTGATGGTCTAAATTTTGCATAGCCATGTGGAAATCTTCATGGTGGGATTCTCACCCACATTTCACACCACGTACAGTGACTAGCACAGGCCTCAGCTTATCTTAATATAGAGCAGTAAAATGCTTGACTTAAATATTCAGGCAGTTGTATTAGCTCCTATGTTTCTCTGGACACACCATATGGGGCAACCAGAACCTTAGGCACCTTCAATTATTCAACAGTTCTGAAAGTTGAAGCTATCTGGTAAGCTACTCAGCAACAGTAACAGTAAAATGTCATTTTTATTAGTGCTGCAGCACAGACAGGGTCATCAACTGGGCTTCGACAGCTCTGCTGAGCCTCCCCATCCTTGAGCTGAGCCTCCCCCCCCCTTGAGCTGACCTTCAGCCATCCAGCTCACCTCTACCCAGCACTTCCACAGTTTGCAGGAGAGAAAGCAAGCACTCAGTATGAGAAGCCACACCAAGATACTCTGGTGCCCTCACTCAGGCTGAAAATAAGCTTGCTTCATCATCAAAGTGTGTGTGGGGGGATTGTTTAGTTCTATTTTTTCCCATCCCAAAGGCAACAATACTCATTAAAGTCACATTTAAGCTTGGACAACCAAAGCCCTTGGGATGTCTGATGAAATAAAAGCAGAAAATCTTGATTTATATCCCAAACGAACATCACTTTAAGGACATCCTCAAAGCCTTCCACAAAATTGAGAGTCATCTTCTCATACAAAAATGAGGCAAAATGCGGTTGTATTGGTGGAATCACAATCCAGACTAGTGAGAGAGACCACTGGCTATTTGTAAATGTTGAAATCACATACCCCAGTGGTTACCAGTGATACCAGGCTCCTGGTGAAAAAGAGCACTTCAGGCCACTGCAGTCAATAAGACACTGCTACCTACAAGTAGCGAAATTAATTTGAAAAATACAGCTAGATGAAGATTCAATGCTGTTCATTTCTTCATTGCAAGAACCAAAATTACCTGTCAATTTATCCAGCTTATAAGTTTCTTATTTTAGTTGACATGTTAAACTGTTCAACTGTGACTAAACAGTGAGCAAAACTCGTGGCATCTTTGGCTTTTCTTCCCTAACAAACAAGGCCTTTTCAGAGCAGAGCTTCCTCAGTCCTAGGGTTGAAGATTTTTCTTTTATCATGGGAAGTCTTTATCATTATGGTGGAAAATCCTTGTCAAATAAGAAAACTCAGAATTAATCCCTCTTTCCCACTAATGCAGAGATCTGGGCATTTCTGTAATTAGTGTATCTCCGGCTCTTCTACAGAAAGGACCAGCATTCTAGCACCAAGAGCCAGCAATTTCTAGCGGGTAGGTAAATCCTGCTTCAATAGCGATGCCTTCAGTCACCTCTGTGAAACCACCATGAGTGCACGCCAGAGCCTTCCCCTGCCCTCCAGTCCCTCTTTTGCATCTTCTGCCTTTATATCAGGAAGAGCAAACCACCACTTCTCCACAGGAGCACGGCACAGTCAGTTACTAAGCTTCAAGGCAGCACTACACACATCCAAACTCACACCCACCTTCAATTTCATGTACACTTACTGGTGAAGGAGTTTATATTCCTTTCATCCATATAACGAGAAACAGCATTTTTGAATGCACATGGACAGAACTCATGAATATCTGGCAACAAGTATTTTGGGTAATTTAAGCAGGGAGAACTTTAAACATCAGTAAACTACTGCAGATTACTCTGAAGGGCTAAATGGCTCCCCCCATCATTATTTGAATTAACAGTCAAAGCCTTTTGCAAAATGCTGAATGAAAAATACACTCCTCAGCTCGTGCTCTGTTAAATACTAACTAAGATCATGTTGAAGCTGCAAATAGATTTAAAATTATGGTAACAATGCTACTTCAGATAATTATAGACTTATAGAATAGTTCAGGTTGGAAGGGAGCTTAATGATCATCCAGCTCCAGCACCCCTGCCATGGGCAGGGTCACCTTCCACTAGACCAGGCTGCTCAAAGCCGTGTCCAACATGGCCTTGAACACCTCCAGGGATAGGGTATCCACAACTTCTCAAGATGTTCCAGTGCCTCACCACCCTCACATTAAAAAATTTCTTCTGAATATCCTACCTAAACCTTCCCTCTTTCAGCTTAAAACTGTTATCCCTCATCTTATCACTACACTGCCTGATAAAATTCCCCCCCCCCCCCCCCCAGCTTTTTCGTAGGCCCTCTTTAAGTACTGGAAGGCTGCTATAAGGTCTCCCCACAGCCTTCTCCTCTCTAGGCTGAACAAGCCCAAATCTCTCAGCCAGTATGGAAGTTAGTGCTGGAGACAGCAAAAATGTCAAATACCAAAAAACCTTCTCAACAACCAGATGTTATTTAAACCACTGGGGTTCTGTTTCCAGGCTTTTTCTTAAGTAGAGCACAACTTAAAACACTTTGTAATACTTTTTCTCTACATAGCATGGTATTTAAAAAGGTATCCTAAGCACTTCCAAAAAAAGAAAAAGAAATCCACAAAAGCAGATGGCAAAACAAACATTCTAGATTAAAAGAAAAAGGAAAAAAAACCCAAACGAACCTCAATTAAAACCTGTATAGAAGCTTAAATAACAACAACATTGGCTACATCCAAAGAGGATTTATGCAAATTACTTTTTTCAGGCATGCAGGATCTTTTCAGTAAAATTCACATTAAGAGAGCAGAAACATCCAATCAAACAGATCCTGGAGGGGTGAACCTTTCACACGCTGAGATGAACAAACTCTCTCTGGGAAATGCCAGTGCCCGTTTAATTTAATCGACTTCTTACCATTCATGCTTTCTGAAGAGTTTCTGCAGAATCAAGGAGCAATTGCAGGCCAGGCTCTGGGCCAGGTTTACAGCAGGGGTAATGAGATGCAGCCCAATTAACTTGAAAAGAGTTACATTTATTTACAATAAATGGTGATTTTGATCCAAGTGCTTTAATGGGATGATGCTGGATGACACAGTGGGCATCATACCAGACATGGTTCATCTACATAGGTGGCACAGACATGTAGTAAACATCATTCTTGTGAATTATATCCATTACCGAAAACAATAATTACACAGCCAGCATTCTGGTTTCCATGTATGGGTTTGGGGACACGTTGTTATTTTCCAACAACCAATTTTGTTTTCTGTCTCATCTGCTCCATCGCACAAGCAACACGGCTCTCCACCCCTCCAACACCTTCAGCTGGACCCCCTCTGGGCTTTATAAATGTGAAGCTGTACTAGAGAGAGGCTCATGGGTGTTTCCAAAGACATGTTAGCACGTTGCCACTGCACATGTCCGGCCGATGACCCAGCGGGTGCTGGCCACCTTGACTCTGGGAGATGCCCATGGCAGTGTGCCCACCATGAACATGTCCCAGAGTGTTTGCCAAACCCCTGGCCTGCCCCGAACCCAACCCCAAGGTTAATCCAAGAACGAGAGACAGCTCACCAACAGAAAACATCTGCCTGCTAAAAAAGAGGAGCTGGTTTCCCAGCCCCGTGACAGAACTGCGTGGCACAAATTCCCTCCTCCACTTAACAGAAGCTACTGACTTCTGTTCAGTTTCCTTGTTTTCCTGTAATTATTAAAGCTGTGCTGCCCAGGCTTCCCAAGAACCACAGAATCATGGAATGATAGAATGGTTTGTGTTGGAAGGGACCTTAAAGATCGTCCAGTTCCAACCTCCACCGCCCACTAGACCAGGCTGCTCAAGACCCCAAGTTGAACCGCGCTGCTCCGAGGCTCCTCCAGAGCTGAAGCCGCCCCGCCTCCACCACACAGTGTACATTCTGTCCACCAAACGATGCTTAAAATAAAACCAAATCCCGCACCTTCCATTTAACCCTTTACGTGCCGTGTCCCTTGGGGAGCCAGTCAGTTTACTGGGAAGAGGCAGTATCCCACAGCTGGTGCCCCCGCATTACTCTGCTCCCGCACACCACGGATCATCATTTTTCCTGCTCCCGCAATAAAAATTAAAAGGAAAGGAAGCCAGGTCGCTGCTCCCAGGGACACTGACTCCCAAATAAAGTCTGTGACAAGCTACCCCGGGCTGGGGGCGGGTTGCAGCCTCCCTTCCACGCCGCTCCAGGTCGCGCCTGATGCTCGTTGCTCTCGCCAACCTTCCCGCAGGGACCCAACCCCTATCCCAGGATGAGCCAGGAGCCAGGAGCGGGGATCCAGCAGCCCTTCCCGAGGGTCGACCCCGCTCCCGGGATGACCCAGCCGCGATTCCGGGGCTGAGCCAGCCCCGCTCCTGGGCTGAGCCCTCCCGGGGTGATCCAGCTCTTGTCCCGGGGTTATTCAGCCCCGTTCCCGGGCGTGATCCAGCCGCGCTCCCGGGATGATCCAGCCCCTATCCCGGTGGGATCCAGCCCCGCTCCCCCTCCGTGCCCCTCAGCCTCACCTCCCAGAGCAGAGAGAGCAGCAGCGCGACCCCGGGCTGGAAGCGGCTCATCTCTCCGCCGCCGCCTCCTCCTCCGCTGCTGCTGCCGGCTCAGGCGCGCCCGGGCGCTGCCAGCGGCGCCATCCCCGGTGGCGGGAGGGAAACGGGAGCTCCGGGCTGGGAGGGGGGGGGGGGCTACACGGGCACGGGGGCGGCAGGACGGGGCGGGGATGGGGGCGGGGAAGCCCCGCGGCGGGGCGAGGGCGGGCGGAGCCGCCGGTGCCCTCGGCGGCGGCCGGAGCCGAGCGGGCAGCGCCGCGGAGAGGCGAGGGCAGAGCGCGCGGCACAAAGGGAGCGGGAGCCGCGGCTGAGGGGGCGGGGAGAGCAACGGGCACCGCCCCGCGGTCCTGGGGGAGGGGGGCGGGGCTGGAGAGCAGGAGTTGGGTGGAGGGCTGAGGAGGCTGGGGGTGTTTAGCCTGGAGAAAAGGAGGCTGGGGGAGACCTCGTCACTGTCTACAACTGCTCGAAAGGAGGCTGTAGCGAGGTGGGTGTTGGTCTCTTCTCCCAAGAATGAGAGGAAATGTCCTCAAGTTGCACCAGGGGAGGTTCAGATTGGACATCAGGAAAGATTTCTTCACTGAAAGGGTTATCAGGCACTAGGACAGCTGCCCAGGATGGTGGTTGAGTCACCATGCCTAGAGTTGTTTAAAAGATGGGCGGATGAAGTGCTCAGGAATCTGGTTTTGTAGTGGGCAGGTATGGTTGGAATTGATGATGTCAAAGGTCTTTTCCAACCAAGCGATTCTATGATTCCATGACCTCCCCCTGCCCAGTGATACCAAAAATGCTGGCAAATAAACTCTCTAAGGCTCTTTTTGCAGTTCTAGAAAGCAAGCATCCTTTATTTCAGCGCTGGACGCATGATTGATGGAAATCATTCCCTTAGTGACTCTGATAGGACAGTGTTTTCAGTTATCACCTGCCCCAAAGGGCGAGTAACAGGCACCCCATAGTGGCCTGCCCAATGATTCTGAAAATGCCAGTAAATAAGCTCTCTAAGACTCATTTTGGAGTTCTAGAAAGCAAGTATCCTTTATTTCAGCACTGGACGTGTGATTGATGGAAATCATCCCTTTGGCAACTCTTGCTGGGATGGCATTTTCGGTGTCTCCCGCCCCGAAGGGCGAGCAACAGCGTCCCGTTGTGGCCACCCCCTCCAAGGGAGAGCAACCCTCCAGCTCAGGGATGCAGACACCTGCCCACAGACAGGGCTTGTGCAGGATCCCTGGGGGCGGGGAGTGGGATGATCAGCCAGCTGGGATATCTCAGTCCTGATGCCAAGAAGGACGAGTTGGTCCCATGCCAGCCTCATGGAGCTCAACGAGGCCAAGTGGAGGTGGGGTGGAGGGAGGTGATTCTCCCCTCCACTCTCCTCAGACCTCACCTGGAGTACTGCGTTCACTTCTGGTGTCCTCAGCACAGGAAGAGCATGGATCTGTTGGAGCAAGCCCAGAGGAGGGCCACAGAGATGAACAGAGAAAGCTGAGGAGGGGCTTTTTACAAGAGCAAGCAGTGATAGCAGAAGGGGGAAGATTTAGATTAGACATTAGGAAGAAATTCTTCAGGTGGAGGTGGTGAGTCACTGGCACAGGTTGCCCAGGGAAGTTGTGGATGCCCCCTCCCTGGAAGTGTTTAAAGCTAGGTTGGATGTGGCTCTGAGAAACATCATCTGTTGAAAGGTGTCCCTGGCTATGTTTAGGGGGTTGGACTAGGTGGTCTTTGAAGGTCCCTTCCAACCCAAACTGTTCTGTGGTTCTATGACAGTGCTCCCTCCATCAGGCTCGAGGGTGGGAATAGGAGTTGTGCATGTGGGCTTCACCCCCACTGCCTACAGGGTGCACTTTTGGCACTTCAGAGGAGTGCCCTCACCCTGGTCCTTCATTTTCCTAGCGTGCTTAGTAACAGCCCTGAGTTACGTTCTCATAAAGATCTTAGAACTCATTTGAGACCACAGCAGAGGTGCTCACCGGCTCTGCCAGTGAGCCCCATGCCAGGTGCCTGATGTAGTTATGCCCTGGGGGTTTATTTCACCACCGCCTTGTTCTGGTGCTTCAAGCTTCCTTTTCCAAGCCTTTTCCTATCCTTACCACGGCTAGACAAGGCGCTGTGTTCAGTGGGACAGAGGCACAGCTCTATTTTTAAGTTTAACAGTTATTTTAAGTTTTAAGTTAACCATGAGGTCTCCTGCACTTTCATTATAGGAGAGCTAGCTCAGAATAATATCAAAATAGATAAGGGGGGGGGGAGAGAACTCTTACCTTCTCTTGTTTCCCTCTGAATGACAGACCTTCCCAGCAGCATCTCTGAAGGAGGTGTACACCCCCACCATCCTTTGTGGGCCGCCTATTGAAAAACAATTAGCACATTCTTGCAACACACAGCTCCTTCCTTGTTGCCATAGTCTTCAAGGAAGAAACTTGCCATCTCCTGATGCATGTTGCCCGGTGAAATGTCCTCAGGTGGTTATTATTTCCATACAGTGAACTTTGGAGGAGTTTAGGAGTGGCTTCCAGCTGGCACCATTAATCATACGTCCTCTTTGGCCCAGGTCATATGCTCTGTGTAAGCAGTGACTGTAAACTTTAACATAAGTTCCCGAACACTGTGTTACATTCATTGTGTACTCAGAGGCAGCCTATACAAGTTCTCCCTGAATCACCACTGATTTTGATGCCTCTTTTTGTCTCCATTTTATGCCAACCAATCTGAAGCTCCAAGGTGTGTTTTTCAGATGAACATTCACATCTCTAGCTGAATTTGCTAGAAGATGCCTAAGGAGATGTCACGGTCTTCACTTTATCCTACAGTGAAGACTGAATGAGGCAACACTACACACAAGTTTCTCTATATAATCTGAGTGAAAAGTCATATTTTCTTACATCTGGAATATAGAAAAAGGCACACCGTACCCTGGGTATCATCTAAGATGGATCAGCTCATGTTGTCTCAACATACAAAGTCAGATATGATTTCAAAAAGGCTCTAATTCTAAACCCTGTCCTGACATATGGCTTTAACACTAAACTCCCTTCCCATTCCTGTTTTCTGTGGTGCATGATGCAGGAGTTTTGAGACACATCAAGGCATAATGACTCTTAATGGAGAAGTCAAACAGTCTGACTTGGTTAGGGACACCAAATCAAAGGGAAAGTCAGTGCTGAACGTCAGGGCTCCGTGCCACTGCTGTATTTCCCAGGAGGGGTGGGCATAAACCCTGATAGCACAAATTCAGGGAGGTCTGAGAAAGTATTAAGGTATGAAAAAAAGGTAGGAGAGGAATCTGGAGTCTTGCAAGCCAAGACACTACCACTCTTGAAGGCCAATGCTGCCTGCACTTTCAGCTGATGACTTGCCATCAAACATGCCTAGGCAAGAGCCTGCCATCAGGTAGATTTCGGTTAACTATTAACACATACATCACTACTAAGTTTAGGTTGAGAGCCAAGAAATCATTAGAATTTTATTTTCTCAAGAAAAGAAGGCCTCAGCTGGGGCAAGAAAGGGGAAAAAAAAAACCCAAACCACATTAGCACTGTTTTTTTTTCCAATAAGCAGATTAGCAAGACTGAGATGGAAACAGTGAGCAGGAGGAAGAGGAAGCCACACAGTCTGGAAGCATATGCTTCCCAGTGGATGGTTTATTGTCCAGCCTATGTAAGGGTATGGATGTCCTATGCTATAGAATTCTTTGCAGAAGAATGAGATGAGCTGAAAAAAAGGCAAACCAGCTCCTGACCCAGGAATAAACAGTTTTGGATTTCATTTCGGTCATATCTCAGCTCCCTTAAGTGATGTCTTCTTTCATTTCCGCCTAGCTTCAAGGAACCATCTTCATCCCTGGAGAAAGCCCATTAGCTTTAATAGAGTTAGAGTACAAATGAACTTAGCCCAGCATGTGGCATTTTCTCAGCAAAAGTGCAAGTTGCAGCAGAGGCCCTTGGAGCTTGTCTGGGCGATAAATGAACACTTTCCACCATGCTGCAGCTCGCTGGGGAGACAGGCAGGGCACACACACCGTGCCAGTTTGACACAATGATGCAATGAGATAAGGCTTTTGTTGGAGGCAAGATCCCTCGGTAAAAAAAACCCACCCTTTCCTTTGCATCCTGATTCCAGTCTTTCTTCAGATTCTGCGCTCAAGGAGCTTAATACAGAGCATCCAGAATCTGTGCATAGAAACAGATATATATACTAAAAAAAATAAAATAGTTCCAGGAGCAGTAGCATTAATGAAGCTTCCTTTTATCTGATTGAGGCTTGCATGGCAGCTGGAATATTCACAGTATCCCTCTCCTCTGTGGATTCTTAGGTCTTCCTTCATAATATTGCCATCGTTCTCTCAGTGGAGGTGCCAATATTAACACATTTCTTTTACTCAGCCATCTCTCTTTCCTAAAACTTAAAAGCATGTGTTATTTTTGAGACTGCCACTCCTCTACCATTTTTTTTTTTCAAATTGAGTGACGGGTACAAAAATTCCTAGGAGGGACTCACAGTACATATATATGCATATATTCTGTGGGCCTTATTCATTTTGAACTCAGACTAGTGAATATATTTAAAAAACATAGTGCTCACAGACTGCTTTTTTAATGAGCTTTTTTTTGTTTATGTTGAAACAGTTGTTTCTAATAACATTGAGAAGTATTCAGCTCCACAAGGCTGGTAAAGCAGGTAACAACATTATAGAAACATCATAGAACAAAGAAATACAATATTCTTATTTGTTTCTCTGCATGAACTGTAAATAATTATGTACATCTACTATTTTGTATTTATCAAAGTATGCTGTCATGCAGGCTATTAAAAATTAGTCAATTTCTTGTTTGTCTTCCAAACTCTGTATTTTAAGTGCAAGATCACCTCAAATATATTTTGAAATTCTTCTTTCATAATTATGTAAATGGTGATAGCCTTTGTCAGTAAGTAAGATAAAGCCCTTTTAAATTACATAAAATATTCAGTAAATGTCTCAGCCTTCCAAATTCATCACCGATATTATCTGTTGAGAAACTACATTAGCATTATTCATTTAGAAACAGGTAGAAGAAATATTCATGAATGCAGCAATAACCAGCCAAGGTAAACATAATGTCATATTTCTGCAGCTTCTGTATCTTGTTTAAAGCATTTTGGTTTTCTATGGTGTGGTTCTTTTAAAGATCTTATGCCTCTTTTAAGACACATGGGACTTTTTCTGAAAAAACTTCACCATTTTTCCTACCTCTTTAAACAGTGTTGTCTCTAGACAGAATATCAGTTAAATTATGATCCAACTTCCCGGAATAAAGACTTAATTATTTTCATCACTTGCACCAGAAACTACCCACCATGACTGACTTTGAATGCAACTTTGAAGGAAATATGACTTGCGATTTGCTTAAGTTTTAACAAGCTGCTCCAGATTCAGCAGCGTTTTGCAACCACTGCCTCCATCTTCAATGATTATATCTTCAGTAAGAATCCATAGAGGTTTAGCGAGATGATCCAGACAATCTAGCCCTCCTCCAAATTGTAATTTAAATATTTATACCTCCTACAACTTACTTTTAGTATGGAAAAGTATTATTGAGCTGAGCAGCACCAGTGAAAAAAATGCACCTCATTTGTATTTTCGTATTCCGATACATCCAGATGCTATTTTTTTAATGTAATACCAGCATCATCATTAATGTCTGCAAAGCACAAGAAGAGGTCAGTTTTCCATAACTACTGAAATTAAATAAAAGTCACTAAACAGAAATAGAATGACTGGTTACTGGATTGGACATGGACACCCCTAAAGAAGAGTCCATAGTAGTCATAGTCACTATATATTACCACACTAGAAATCTGCGGCCGCTTCAGACACCGCTGCTGAGAAAAGATAACGTATTTAAGAGATATGCTAAGAAATGAAGGGTGGAGCAATTATCTACAAGCCACTCTGCCTGGACTCCCAAAGAACAGTCCAGCTGCTCACACTCTGTCAGTGTCAGGCTTTTGTGGTGGAGTCAGATATTTGTCCATCATATTAAACAAATAACTCTATAGCAAACAGTATTTTGAGAAGCAGCAATTACAAGATAAGCATTAATATCCTGAAGGACAAAGCTTATTGATTAAACATGCTACCCAATGCAAGCAGAATAGCTGTGTCAATCAGATCAAATGCTTTTTTGTTCAGGTTTCTCAATCAAGAATGAAGTTTTATCCTCTCAGCAAAGGTACTAATGCTTTGTGTTAGAGAACGCAGAAGCTCAGAGGGATTATTTTTTCCTGCAAGATGGATCATTTGTAAATGCAAACTCTTTGTTTGCAGTCCATGATGAGAGGTCAAACGTTGGCTTGGTAAGAAGGATTAAGGAAGGTTAAGTTCATTCAGAGTATTTTTATAGGACTAAAGCTCAGCACCAGCAAATCATTTAGGCTCCGAATTCCTATTTGGGTTCCTATTATTGATTTCAGTGGATATTTAGAAGTATAAAAACATGCTGTTGGACCTAGATGTAGTCTGCACTGCCTCAGACCTGAGCACGGTAGAGTATGAAACACCACGGAATTAGAGTGGTAACTTTCTGTCCTGCCTTTGAATGCTTTTTCAGGAAACAAAACGAACAGGTCTCCTGGGCAGATAATCACATCTGTCAGGGGAAGAAAACAGGACTAAATTGCATCTGTGGGAGATCAGACAAGACAGTCTAACTTTGCCAGACAGAACTAGGGTCAGAAAATGAGTCTGGAAGCCGCGAGAAGACGAGGAGATGGAACAGGGTGGGACTCTGAAGACAAAAGGCACAGCACAAAGGAGCACGGTGAACGTAAGCAGTATGGTGCTCAAGGGTGGCAGTGATCTGAAACAGAGATTCCTAGTGCTGATACGTGCACCACTGGTGACCTGCAAGCTGTGGAGTGGTAGTGGCGTGGAGCAGATAAATGCAGTTTGCGTCCTCCCTTGGGAAAGTGAAAGCCTGAGGTAGAGTAGGGGAAGAAGAGGTGATAGTGCTTCTCCCCTTACAGCCAAGCACAGAACCAACAGCTGCTGCCTGCTATCACTGAGGTTGAGTAACCCCGTGATTTATATATAGATGTGTAATATTCCAAACCACTTTTTGAGGCAGTACGGTAAACTGCAAATGGAAAAAAGTATGCTCTGGCTGAATGTGTGTGCATCCCTGTCAGCACTTGCTTGTTCTCTGCTTTGCTCACCACTAATTTCTTCTACAGAGCAGCCACTTGATTTAAAAAACATGGTTATTCTCCCTAAGTGTTGAAAGGAAGGGGATTAAGAGACAAAAGTGATGTTGGCAGAGACTAAGAACTAGAACTGATCATTGTCAGGAGTATGTCGTATATCCAGACACTGTCAGTGAGGTCTTTTAGCACTCTGGAGAAAATGCCTGGGGAAGGCAATTCCAAGCACAAGGTGGCATAATGGAAATGCAAACTGGTCTCCTGTGGGCCATGAGGATGAGCCTCCTGGAATGAAATAGTCTGAAGCACTTTATCTTTGCTTTGTCTTATTTCGTCTTCCCATCAATCTCTCAACCCTTACAGCATCCTCCTAGCCAGAAAATAAAAAGCTCTACTAGGCCATTGGTTACTGTCTGGAATAATGACTGAGGGAATTGGGATTGTTTAGCTTAGAGAAGAGGAGGCTGAGGGGAGACCTCATCACTGTTTACAACTATCTGAAAGGAGGCTGTGATGGGGTGGGTGCTGGTCTCTTCTCACAAGTGACGGGCGATAGGATGAGAGGGAACGGCCTCAAGTTGCACCAAGGCAGGTTTAGACTGGACATTAGGAAGAATTCCTTCACTGAGAGAGTGGTCAGGGATTGGAACAAGTTGCCCAGGGAGGTGGTGGAGTCTCCATCCCTGGAGGTGTTTAAAAGATGGGTAGATGAGTTTCTTAGGGATATGGTTTAGTAGGGAGACAGGCACGGTTGGACTCAATCTCAGAGGTCTCTTCCAACCTTATGATTCTATAATGAGACCTTGGTGAGATACTTCTTCTCATACCAATGTAAATTAGGATTATTATCCCACTGAAGTCAATGGAACAAATATAAAAAGAGTGCAAGTGGAGAGTTAGGTTTTAAATTTCATTTTGAAGTCAAACAAAAAGATAAAGTTGCTTAATAGCAGTTTTCCTTCTTCATTTAAAGTAGTAACTGCTTCCCTTTTGTTTTTGTTTTTGTTTGTTTTTCTCCTCCAGTGTGAATTTATCTGTAGAACACTGAGAGTTTCTCCACCAATATAGCCTGGATATTTCAGTCTGAGAAATAGCATTCCATTAAATAAAGATGGAAAAATGCATCAGTTTTCTGGGAACTACAGGCAAGGTGTTTATTAACTAATGTCCTCCCAGCAATCTTGATTTTCTCATATTATAATGAGATGGGAAGAGGATTAAGCTGTTGCCAGGCCAGAAAAAAACCAACACAAGATGTATTCTAGAAATCACAAGGGATAACATGAAAGTGAAGTCAGAATGACAAAAAATCATGACAATACTAATGGAATATCTGATCTGTAAAACAAACCATTTTTAATAATGGAAAATACATAAGGCTGTTAAAAGAACTATGCAAAGGTGCTGTTCACTCACTCTGTTGTAGCAACCTTAGAGAGCCTCATGGGGTCCCTTACGAAAAGAAACATTATTTAACCTTTAATCAGTCTTCTTTGAGATGTGCTGCCTCCATCTACATTTACACACATACACGACACTTTTAGTTAGGGAATATTTAACTTAATGGACCCCCAGCAGCATCTCCATCCGCTTATTCTCCCATGTTTTTCTACTGCTGTTATTTACCACCACCAGAACCAGGGCTGCGTGCAAAACCACAAGAGAGGAACAAATATATCTCCTGCTTCCTGAAAATTCAACAGGGACTAAAACAGAGAACAGGTCAGTTGTTGTAGATGAGCAACCTTCATGCTTGAGTGATGATCTGCAAGCGTGCCCACTGAGAGAGCCTAAGCCTTTCAATAATACAAAGTCTACCAACCAGCCAAGGTTGTGAAGTGGTCTTGATGGATACACAGCTTAGGTTAAAATACAGGACAGGCAGATCTGCAAAGCTGGCTGGCATAAGCAGCATGAGGTATAGCAGAGTCATGACCCTGTTGTTTAAATTCGGTAGAGGGTTGTCCACCATACGCTTATATGAGGTAATGAACTCTCAGTCAAGGAAGTTCTCAAGAGATAATGAGTCAAGGTAAGTGAATGGTGAATACAGGAGGTCAGATGTAGGTTCAGTCTCTTGGGCAGGGCTTCCAAACACTTGTCCCAGAGTTAAGTTGCACAGAGCTTAACCACTCAAGCACAAAATGCAGCACTGATATGAGTGTTGGCATCTGGATAGCTTTTGCTGTCTAAATGGATCCTGAGAGGCTGTGGAAAATAAAGCTTTAGATTTACTCTAATGTGAACAGTGAGACGATTTCTGTGTCAAGAGTGAAGAAAGAAGCCCGATGGACTGTAGATTCAGTAGGTATAAAATTTCTTTAGTGAAGGTACTAGGTAGTGGGGATTTTCACCCCTAAAAGGAGTACCTCCAACCACCCATTTCATCTCCAACCACCTTGTTGAGGAAAGTTGAGGAGCAGAACCAAGGATTTCTTCCTGGCAGTAGCACAAAGGGGAACATGCAGGCAGGCACTGAGGCATGTAAGGGCCTGCATAAGGAAACTACCTTGATTTTTTAAAGTGTGCGTACTGCTTATCACATAAATCAAGCTAACTCCTTCAGCTAACTCAAGAGGCATTCTGTCAGTCCAGGTCATTGGATAAATCTAAGTGTAAGAACTTAATAAACAGTGAAATTTGTTGAAGTCAATGATTTATTATTCACTTGGTCTTAACAAACCACTAATGCTATTCAGCATGAACAAACATCTCACACCTACCTAAATCCACTACAGCTTTTATTATCCAAGACACTCCTTCCCAGTTCTTCTGAACAACTGCAGCGTGCTGTGCATTGCTAAATAACTTTTGAGCAGCTCTACTTTCAACTACACTAGATTTTTACCAGCACAACTCGCCTATGTTAACACATATTTACCTGGCCCTCAATCAGTTTCAAGTCTTATCATTAAAATCTGTGTTTGTGCTCCTCTGAACATTTCTTGAAATGCTCCCTCTTCTAGCTAGCCCAGCCTTGAGAAACCACACTATGAGCATGCTCCAGGGCATCCTTATGTTTTAGGAAACAAGTGTTGAATTTGCTAGGCTTGCTGATATTGAAGAAGAGGCAATATGTTAAAAAATAAAGCTGTTTCTTGAGCACAGGGACCAGGATGCCATGGGAGTAAATAACACTGCTGGCATACGGGGATGGACACAAAGCAGTCCTCCCAAAAGCCAAGGGAAGTTAATAATCTTACATGGTGCTCTGTAGCAACCATTGATACATAAGGCTGGATGCTATGAGAGACAGGTATCTTGTTAGTGCCTCCCTCTGATAGTAAAAACTACAAGCTATTCAGATAGAGATCTCCCAGGAGCATAAACTGGTGAAACACCTGAGGTAGAAACCTAAGATGATGCAGACCCCACAGAGAAGCAGAAACTTTCTACTGCAGCCACTGAGAAATGGTGCAAATACAAGATGGGTCCCTCCAAAAGAAAAACTGAGGAAAAAAATGCTCCCCTGTTCATTGCCACAAGTCTCTCCATTCTCAGTCATCTCATACCAGTCTCCCTCCTCTCTTTCCAAAATATTAACTGACTACACACAAGAAAGGAAGAAAACAGCAGGTGTGAAGGGTCCCAGTACCTTTGAGATGACAGCCATAATGTAACTGTAGCCCAAAAAATAGCACAAACATTCTACAGACAGTGTGAAAACCACTTCTTTACACACAGATTGAATTCTTAGTAACAAAGAGCAAAGTACAAAAAAGAGCAGAAAATGTGTTTAAACCATAACAGTTTCCACATTGAAAAATTGATCCAAAAGAGAGTCTCTTTGGGCTGCAGCTGCATACAAAATTGGCTTGAAGAAAAAGAGTTATGGTCTGAAAGTGTTGTGGGGAGTTGCTCCCACACATAGAATTGTTGATATCCTGCAGCTCAGCATAACAATCTTTACACACCTATGCATTAGATAATGGAGTGACAAACAGCCAAATGCCAACAAGCTAAAAAGAAAATACAGCTTTCACCAGTGGAGTCAACCATTCAGCTTAACGTGTGCAAGGCAGAGCTATCCACGGCAGCCAAAGACAGTGCAAACATCAATTATTATCTATGTATTATAATTAAAAAACCTTGTTTTGACTTTTGCAGGGATGCTGCCTGTGAAGGGTGTTGCTGCTCCCAAGGTGACGTGCTTCTGGACTCCATTCACGATTAAAATCCATTATTCTGTTGTCCTTTTTAATGGTGCTGAGAGGTATTTATAGGAACAAAAGGACTGGCAGGATAAAATACCCTTCTTAAGGGGACATTAGTCCACTTTTCACTGTACAAAAAGCAACAGGTTTAAGGGCAGGCATAAGAAGACTGAGACAACCATTATTCCAGCAGCAGCTCAGCCTTGAAGTATTTACATTGTACCTAGAGAGAGTCAAACTCAAAATGTTCATTAGTAGATGAGGCTGGTAACATGCATTACCCTTCTTATGTCTGCTGTATTCATACCTCACGAACAAGAGACCTCAGGCCTGTGTGAAGACATTGGGAGCAAGATATCCACTTACAATCTTCAAAGCTTGGGCTAAGATATTCTTTTTATCTTAGGTTTCAGAATTCACAATATATGATGTTAATATAATGATGTTAAGAAGGTAGAAATATCCTCACTGTCAGTAAATGGTATTACTTTATTACTAATCAGATTCATATGCATTTCAAATGGAATGTGAAATCTCATAGCTAAAAATAAAACAGTGGAATTATTGTATTTCTAGTTGAAATAAATGATCACTTGTTCTTGTTGCATGTTAATAGGATACCATCAGACCTGTAATTATAACAGTGTAAACCAAGTACCTCTAAGAGCTGTCTTTTCACCCAGCCATTCTTATTCATGGAAATAAAGACAAACACAGCATATTACAGCACTTTTTCAGATCACTAGACCAGCCTAATCTAATTTATGGTGGCAACCTTTAATTTTAACTAGGCCAATTCACTCTGTAAAATTACAGAGAAAACTATCCTGACAGTGCAAAATTGTGAAGTATTGCAAACAATATCAGTCTGAAATTGCATGTAGGAGAACAGCATCCAAACGAAGGTGATCGCAACGGAAAATATTGTGTAAAGCTGTCACAGGAAAAGGAAACTCACTTTAGAAAAAAAAATGTCATTTACTCACATTGGGTGAGATCCAGCAAGCTATTGAAGTTGGCTTGGTTTGGTTTCAGCAGGCTTTGACTCAGAGCCATTGTTTGTCACAATTCAGAGAATCAATTTGGGTTTTTGACTCTTGAGACTGAATTGGACGGGTAATACTTATTTTGACAATCTGAAAACCCTACCTGACTAATTGGAGGATATTTTGAATGACTGTGTGCAGGCCACATTTATTGTTGTTGTCGCTGTGCTTTACTGAGTTGAGACCCCCCCCAAGAAGTCCTCATGCCCGTTTACTACCCCCCTGCTCTCTGAGAAGCACAGCGCGTAGAGTGGTAAGGTACCAGGCGATGCTGCTTTCAGAGACCTTCCAGAGGTAATACACATTTTAATATTCCTAACTTACAGATTTTAATTAAATCAAATGTCAGTGGAATCGTATTATTTTCTGCCAGTTAGATTTTAATGAAGTTTTAAACTGATCCTTCACTTTAATGAAATAATTATGTTACACGGGGATGTGTGCTACTATTCATCTGAATTAATAGCATGATTGCTTTGTGTGCTGTCATTTTCTGCCAAGGAGGAAAAATATCAAGTAGCTTTCTCGGTCTGTCGGTAAATGAAGGAAACTTGTTTGGTTTTACTGACACAAGATATGTGCTCTCCTCTCTAGACCATGTCTTTCTTACATTGATTGTTCTCCTTCATCCTCTCTTGCTCCTCAAACCCATGAAGTCTACTTTGTTTCTGGCTGAAGAAGCCAAGTTACCGTTGTCAGGGCAGATGACCATTGCCTGGCTGCTTGAAGCAATGCAAGCAGAGGCCAGAAACCTTACTCAATCATAAGAAATGAAGCATTAAAGCCTTCTGTTGCAGGCAGTCAACAAAAATAAACAAGTTCAAGCAGCTTTGAGAATTAGGAGAGCTGGTTAGAATAAAAAGCTTTTTAAAGGAAGTGGGCACTTAAAGCTGAGATGAGAGGACAGGTCATTAGGAAAGGAGCAGGAAAGGGCAGCAGTGTTTGACCTGGTGGATTTTTTAAAGGGCCTCTGTACTTCACTTGGGCTTTCATCCTTCTTTCAGTATGCACTGAAATAATGAGAAAGATGTTCGAGGGTGAGCCTTTGTAAGCCACTCATTTCCTGCAATAGTGCTGTCTTTGCAAGGGGCACAGACTCTTCAGAGGAAAGGTGTAGAAACTTCATGAGTGCACCCCAGGGAAAATTCCTCCCTGTCCCAGCAGTGATACACAATATGCGCCTTTTAAAATGTTCCTCTCTAACAAGGAAACAAAGTCATCAAACAAAGAGACATCTTTACAATCTATGTACATCTAGAAAACACTGTTGCCTCATTTCACCTAAATATGGTTAGCCACTCAGTATGTAGAGTCTCACAGAGGTGTTCCTGAAGGATAAGGTTTCTACGTGACACCGAGCAGATGAATTCTCAACGTACCCTTGTCTTATTATAGTACTGTATGCAAAGATTGCTTTCCGGAGCAAAGCAGAAGAAATTACCTCCTGTAGTGTCCTCAGTCACAAATGGTTATCACTACAGTGCCATCAAGTCCAAGAAACTCCCTCTTGAGTTCATGTCTTCCTCACGTCTCGTTCTCCAACACGCTCATCTGGAGCCAGTTCTCCAGCCCTAAGCAGCCTCAGCTTAGTCTGCTTTTAGGCTAATGCCCATATTCTCCCAGCCCTGCTGTTTCACTGCATAAAGGGGCTTGTTTGACCAGAAAAGGAAAGAGTTTGGCCTCTGTATCTAAGGTCTCCCATTGCCACCTCTCCATAGAACAGCCCACATTAACCCCAAAGGAAGGTAATAAAGCTACAACTCCCACACTTTAAACATCAGCAGACCCACTGGTAGCCCTTGCATGTTTTTATGGATCATCATCCACTCAAAAAGAAGGAGCTTTCAAGAATAACCCACTGTCAAGTTTAGCATGGCTTCACACATCACCCAGACATCATTTAACTATTTATATGCTATAGCTTATCAATATGTATGGGCTATATCCATTAACCTAAAAGGAATCTGCTGAGTCATCAAGTCTAGTTTCTCACTGTTTCAAGACTCTCACTCAATTCAACCATAAATTTACCAAAAGACATCTTTGCACTAATCAAATCCTGTTGAAAACTAAATTAAAATTAGTAATTTAAAAACCCTGTACAAAACTCATTACTCAATGATTGTCTGTTGGGAAAGTAATCTCAAACCTGAATTCGCTTCCAAATAAAATATCCTGCAACTTTCTTGCCTTTTTGCCAGCCTGCATTTCAGCCAAGGTGAGGACTAAAGGGCCATAGTCTGCAGTCCATCTTCTGCCTACATTAACACTCCTTAGCATGCTACAGTAATACAGCAGTTGCATGTAACCTTGCTGAGATAAATGAGACAACTTTCTAGAGTTCCTCACACACATTTACTATTTTTTGTGGGTTCTTTTAAAGTTTGGCGAAAGATTTCGTTATTCTCATGACTGCTTTCAACCCAAGATGCCATCACTGCAATCTCAGTTTTCAGTTGCAGAAGCTGAAACATTTTCCCTTCCCAGGAAGTATTTGTGCTCTTGCATCAAGTCATCCCACAGTGCATAAGTACTTTTTTCTTTTCTAAAAATCTTCCCCAAGGGGTTGGAAATGTCCGTAGGCTAAAATGGAAATGGTCTCAAGAGGGCTTTTTTTTTTCACCCTGGTAAATTCTGGGTTACCCTTTTTCATAAACTGTCACAATGTTTTGCAATATTGTTAAAGCTTCTGTGATAAGATGGGAGCCCTGTGTGTATCTGCTCTGACTATTTGAGGAGTTGGCCCAGTTTGCGCGGTTTTCCATTTCATTCTGAAGGTGCAAATTCCCTCGCTACTGATCATGTGTGATAGGCAGCTTTTAATGTCACAACTCTCACATTGCTGATCTCATTTTCAGAACAGCATATTTAATTTTTGATGATTTGTAAATATGTCTATTCCTACTCCCAGATGTACTATGTGCTAGTATTGGTAGAAAGATAGATTTTCCTTTTTATTCTGCTGTGAATCTCTTGGCAATGTCCCCTCAAGGACCATTCTTGGACTTTTGGAAGCCCTTACCAAGTGTTGAGCTTGGATTGTAGAGAAAGAACAAAAAACTTTTCTGGGTGCTGGAAGGAGGAAGTGACCCATGTGAAATGCCGAAGCATGGCTG